>CM073572.1:66647871-69468624 GCA_037074715.1 Magnolia kwangsiensis | reverse complement strand
ATGGGCCCCTTATACACAATAAACGGGCCCTGCACATGGACCTCATATGAATTAAATGGGCCATGGGCTAAATCAATCAAATGGGCTGACACGAGCGGGTCAATCAAATAGGCCGATTCAAATGGGCCGGGTCAAATGGGGCAATTTAAATGGGCCGAATCAATGGGCCAAATATGCATCAAGTGGGCTACATCAATGGGCTTCACTAATGGACGGTCATGGATGTAAAATAGATGAGTGGCGTGAAATACACCACATAAATCAAGTGGGCTCCACGGAACTTGCTAACATCAATTTCTCAGCTATCAACAGGTATGAGGTAATCCAATTAATCCGCATCCACTGTCCATGAGTTAGCAGGATGCAATACATTAAATCAAGGTGGGCCCCACATATGGGAGTTCATATATATCAAGGTGGGCCTCATAAGGTAGCCCATGATTGGGGCAAAAATAGATGGACAGTGGATCCAACACATGCATCATGGTGGGCTTGCCTAAGGCGGCCCATGATTGGGCCACATAAGTAAGGTGGGCCTCTCAAGATAATGGGGCCCATGGCCCTAATAAAATGAATGAACATGTGGGTATAATACTCACATCGTGGTAGGGCCACTGGGATAAAAAAAATCAAATCAAGTCAAACCGTGGCTTGTGTGGGCCACACCACACACATCAGTTGAGGGGTACATTCATAATCATTCATTGGGCCCACCAATCCGTAGTTCACAAATCCGACCCATTCATAAGTTAACATATTGATAGACAAACTGGAAACACATATCAACTTAGTAGGAAAATACTGTGGCCCTTAGAAATTTTGAACGGTGAAAGTCACTGTCTCCACTATTTTCAAGGGTGGGGTCTACTTGAACTATAAATCTGTCTCATTCTTTCCTCATGCCATAAAAAATGAGTTTTCAAGGTGGCTGGACAGATTGGATGCAACACATGCATCATGGTGGGGTCCACATGAAGTCCCACCATCACATATATATAAATATATATATATATATATATGAAATATAATATATATAATATTTATATGTACAATGTAATACATATATGTATATATATATATACACACACACAGGTGCACCCACACGCATGCACACATGCACACACGCACACACGCACACGTGGGTGGATTCCACCGTCCACCTGGACAGTGGAAACATAACACAAACACCACTGTTGGCTCCACCGTCCGCCTGGACGGTGGGAGACAAACACATACTTCACTGTGGGTCCCATGTGGGGCCCACCATGATGCTTATATGCCATCTAATCCATCTATAAGGTCACGCAGACCTGGATGAAGAGTAAAAACAAATTTCATCTTGATCTAAAACTCCTGTGGACCCAAAAAGGGATTCAATGGAAGATAGTCAGCCCCACTATTTCCTGTGATGTGGGCTACCTGAGCTTTGGATGGGACTGATCTTTGGAGGGGGCCCACTTCGTGGAGGGGCCCACAAAATGAACGGGTTGGATGACATACACGCATCAAGGTGGGGCCCATGGTTAGGGGCCATAGGAACTGCTCGTCTGCCCACAGCACGCAGGACGCCCGCGTTCTCTCTCTCTCTGACACCAGCAGCAGTAGCAATGCTGCTGTTGTTTTTTTTTATTTATTTTTTTATTTTGTTGTGGTTTTTCACGAGTGGGGCCCGCATCAGGGGAATCCGACCCTGCCATATGATTCTACAGCCCCTGATCGACAAAATGAGACCAATATAGGATATATTTTTTACGAATAAGAGAATTAATGTAAGTTTTAACGGTAATATCAATATTTCTTATGGTATGGCCCGCTCGATTATCATATTGGACTCATTTTTCGGCTCAACACCTAAAATTAGTTGAGCAATGGAATGGACGGCGTGGATTATCTACATACATCAAGGTGGGGCCAGCATGAGTGGCCCACCCCAAATATTTAAAAGAGATTTCCCTTTTTCTTTGTTAGCTGTTGGAACCCGCCCATGTCAATACACACACTCCATGTTAGCCACCACGTCCAGCGGCCAAGGATACTGGACGACATGGATAAACAAGGCATCCGGGTGGGTCCCATATGGACTTCGCCCACATCTCATCAAGGTGGGTCCCACATAATTTGGCCCACCTGATTTGTATCAATATGATACTTATGTTTTTCCACCATTATAAGGTAGGGATAAGACGTACATCAAGGTGGGATCCATCCAAGTGGGCCTCACATCACATAAAATGAGAAAGAGATAGAGAGAGAAGCACCCACCTTAGGATCTTATGATTCATTCTTCCGCCAACGTGTTGTAGAGCTTCAAGGGAATGAGATTTAACGGTTGAGATCGATTTTTGAGGTTGGGATTGGGTGATAGGAAGGTGGGCCACATCAAATTTCTCCATGAAAGCCATGGACGATTGCTCCATGGGAGTTGCTTAAAAAAATGAGAGAGAAATGAGAGAGAGAGTGAGAGTGATGGGAGAGAAATAATGGTGAGTGATGTAAGTATGTACTTGTTGTTAGAAAATGTTGACTTTTAGGGAGGGATGGTTGTACTTGGCATTAATTGGTGATGTATACTTTGATTGATAGGATTGATGGGATGTTTCGTAGAGATTCCCTTGATACTTGCAACGCGCGGCGTTTTCCTCGAACTGAACACGGGCCCACATCTTCTGGCCTAGGTATCGCCTCGGCGCGCCAGACGCGGCATCGAAACCGCGGCAACAGCTCGATCGCACCGATACAAGTCTTGGGTCGAGCCGATTCTAATATACTGAACACGTCTCAGGATCGCACGCAATGCCGATAATAGATCACGGGTCGCCGAACTTCGACCAAGATGAGCGCAAAGGCATACAGAACGGTATGGGTTAGGTTATGGGTCTTACAACAACCAACCTCATCTGGGTCGATTTTATAGTCGGTCAGGTAGCTTTTAGCTTTAGGGCCTTTAATCGATCCCTTTAGACATTGTTGTCTCTTTAACCGAGTCAACTTTATGTCTTGCAAATTTTGTTTGTGGCTCTTGACTCTTTTATTTTCGGTTGGGATTTGTTTCTGTAAATCTGAGCTAAGTCTCTGTGAGTCTTTACTCCTCTTGACATTTACTGTTACCTCGGGTTATGTCAGCAAAATTGGTTCATCTTATAACCGAGTCCCCGAACTTTGTCATATTTTTCCCCAACAGTAAGCCCCCTACTCCTTGTGTTAGTCATGTCAACACAAATGAGTAATGAATTACTAGGTCGGTTTGCATTAGGAACCAAAGTTATGATGGAGCATTTAATGCTTCTTGTATCGTCCCCAACGTATGACGGTTCGTTACCCGAGGTCACAAGAGCGGACAGCCGTCAGGTAGTTTCGTCTGCTTATAAATGTCAGACACGTGGCGAGGACGTTACTTGCTTCAGTTGGCGTGCGCCACGTGTCGGCGGGGGAGTCGAAGCAGGCGTCAATTCAACTCCTCCTTAAATGCGGTTACCACGTGGCTCGACTATAAAAGGGGGTGTGAGAGCGATTTTTACACTTTCGCACTCCCTCTCAATCTCCCTCCTTCCGATTTTTCTTCTCCCTTCTTCACTGTACTTGCGACTTGTCATTCTTCACCATTTTAGTTTTCTTCTTTCTTCCTCAACTGTTTGTTTTTTGCCTCTCCAATGAGTTTTTTCTCCCTCTCTTCTTTTTTCAACTTTTTAGCGATAATACATCCTTCAAGTCCCCGGGAGGGGGTTTCCGGTGATGCGGGTGAAACAGGGCATCTCTGAAATGTCTTGGAATCACCCTCTTTATTGACGGAGATGGCAATGAGCACCAATGAGGCCTTTCAACTTGCTTTTAGGCTATCCAGTGGGGACTCAATGGAATGCTCAGCTCCAGCGGGTCCCTCTGGCTTGAGACCTGCCCCTGGCAGGCCTACTCCTCATTTTCCTGAAGACGATTTGGAAGAAGAGGAGAAATTGGAAGATGAAACTGTTGAGCCGACTCCTCCTAAGAGGCCGGCGAGGACTGAGCTTAGGGGAACCACTGAGTCAGTTCTTCAAAGGAGGTCGGCTTGGTTTGTTGAGTCGATAGCTGAAGAAGGAGAGGCTGCAGAGAGTGAGGAGGTCTGAGACGAACAAAAGGGGTCGATCCCCTCAGTCCTGACTAAGGCAGATTTGGATAGGATCCGAGTTGGGTATCATGTTCCCTACTCAGTCATTCTTCGTCTTTCGCTCCCGAATGAATTGTCTGACCATCCTTCTCCTGGGATGGTCGCAATTTTCCAAGTTACCATACAATGTGGCTTACGTTTTTCCTTGTAATCCGTTGCTCGAGATTTTCTTTCACAACTCAGAATTGTTCCCGAGCAAATAGTTCTGAATGGATGGAGGAAGTTGTTCAGTTGTGCAGTGTTGTGGGCTGAGGCAGAACAGCCCCCACTGACCATGAACGAGTTCTTCTATCTGTATCAAGTTCGGCCGAACACTTCACAGCCCAACTGGTATTTCTTGAGCGCTTGACGGAACAAGGGAGGCTCTTTGATAACCGACCCTCCTACCTCCAACAAGTACTGGAGAGAGAGGTGGTTTTAGGCATGCGGTTGCTGGGAGACTACCGAGTCTGGGCTATTCAAACTTCGCGCCCCCCGGGCCTTCTCTGAAGTAGGTGACTCAGCATATCCTTTTCCTCATTTTTTCTTATTACGATCCTTATGAGTTTGACTGAACGTGCTTTGCAAAAATTTTCAAGAAGAAGCTGAAACTAGGAGTCAACACTTTGGCTTGGATCAAAGATCTGTGGACAATAAGTCTGGAAGATCGATCTTGAAAGTCCCTTTTATAACCAGAGCGTTTCCTTTTCTCGAGCTTGAATTCATATGTGACAGGTATCTTTAGGTTACTCAGACAACCCTTCTGAAATTTTTCTGACTTTGTGTTTTGTCCGACACAGAAATGGCTGAAGCTCTACCCCTTCTGAAGTCGTCGTCTAAGTTGAAGGCTCCTCCTAGGTCCTTGCTTCTATCAGATTCTCAGCCTCCAAAGAAGGAGAAGACTGCTCCTTCAATCATGGAGTCGCCTGCCCCAATCGCCCTTACTCCGGCTGTCCTAACTGTTATCATTCTCTCTAACCCCAAAGAGAGGGCGGAGGGTGTGGACGCCCTTCCTACCGAGTCCCGAGCTCATTCCGAACCAGGACTTATTGAAGAACGGATCTCGGGATGAAGAGAGGAGTAGAGAGGGGAGACCTCAAGGGGGGAGATGGCTCAACAGGAGGTGTCGTCTTTCCGTCAGGTCGTGACAGACATGGTCCCTTGGGCTGTCGCTCGTGGGAGTGAGAAAGAATTTTCTTCCCTCTTCGAAGTCCATGTGAGTCGAATACTCTCTCATGCTGCGAAGGTCTTGCTTCAAGTGGGATTTGAACTTATCTCTTAGCTCGTTGCCTCTTTCAGCTTTGATCTGACTTCATACCTTTCTTATGCAGCTTGTTCCTTGCCTGCTAAGAGCAAGTGGAGATCTGTCCGAGGCTGAGAAGGTTTAGAGAGATGTGGTGGATGCTGAAATGGCTTGGAAGCAGGCAGCAGAGGCAAAGGCTCAACTCAAGGTTACCTCGTCTCGTGTTGGGAGACTAACTGGCGAGTTGAGCTTAGCTCGGAAAGCGACTGAAGACGCTAGAGCTGAATGTGCTCGGTCGGCTCAGCCGCTGAAGGAAGCCCATGACGAGAGTCTATAACTCCACCTGGCCCATGACCCCTCTGAGGAGACGCTGGCTCTGTTAAAAGCCGATACAAAAGTGGCACTCGAGTTGACCAAGAAAGAGGCTGAGGAGAAGGCTATAAAAGACTTCCTTGAGTCTCCGGAGTTTAAAGATGAGAGGGATCGCTTATATGAGAGCGGGTACGCAGCTTGCATCAAAGTGATGAAGCAGTTTTTCCCAACCTTGATATCTCGAAATTTAAGGAAGGCCCTCCTAAGGATGCAGCGGCTGAAGTAGTTGACTCTAATGATGCTGCGACTGGTATCGAGGTTGAGTCTGATACGGTTCTGGCTCCATAGGTTGCTCCGAGTGACCCTTGATAGTCCAGGAGCTCAATTTTTGGTACCATCATCAGCTCCATTTTGGCACCATCATCAGCTCCAAGCAAGCCCGTGGGTAGTTGTAGTCGAGGGAAAAGTTCATACGTTTTGGCCGATCTTTCATTTGGCATTAACCCTTTTAGTCAGACAATGCAATGTTGAGGCAAGATATAACTCGATGTAACAAACATACTGATAAATGAATATACTCAGTTTTATTTATTCATTTTTAGCTCAATTTACATCTTTGTTATTATTAAGCCTTCTTCATTTGCTTTACTATGCCGACGTTAGGGGTAGTAGGTTTTTAGAAGCTCAGCATTCCATGGATGAGGCAACAATCGCCTGGTCAAGTCTTTCAATTGGTATGTTCCTGGTCGGATGGTGCTTGCGACAACATAGGGTCCTTTCCAATTAGGTCCTAATGTGCCTGTGCCAATTTCCTTAGTATTGATGAATATTTTTCGAAGGACCATGTCTCCGACTCGAAAGCGTTTGACTTTCACTCGGGCATTATAAAACCGAGCTACTTGTTTCTGCCGAGCCATCATAAGTAACCGAGTTTTTTCCCTTTGCTCGTCCACAAGGTCGATTCCGAGAGCTAGGAGTTCTTCATTTTCTTCCTCATTAAATAAGCTGAATCGGCTGAAGGGAGCCCGATCTCAACTGGGGTAACGGCTTCTAAGCTGTAAGCAAGGGAGAAAGGGGTCTCTCTTGTAGCGGTCCGGGCTGTGGTTCGGTAAGCCCACAATATCTTCAGGAGTTCCTCGGCCCACGCTCCTTTAGCTCGGTCGAGCTTGGTTCGAAGATGTTGTTTGATGATCTTGTTGACTGCTTCAACTTGTCCATTCGTTTGAGGATGATGAGGCAACAAATACACGTTCCTGATCCTGAGCTCGCGGTAGCTTCTGTTATCAAACTGCTTCCCATTGTCGGTTATTATAGTCCGAGGTATGCCGAACCGATAGATGATATTCTTCTATACAAAGTCTATGATCTTTTGTTTGGTTATCTTTACCAACGGTTCTACCTTGGCCCACTTCATGAAGTAATCCACTGCCATGACTGCGAACTTGGTTTGTCCATTCCCTATGGAGAGAGGTCCAATGAAGTCGATTCGCCACTGTGCAAAGGGCCAAGGACCGGTCATAGGAGTTAGTTCTTTAAGAGGTTATCTCGGGATAGCCGCGAATCGCTAACACTTATCACATCTCTGGACGAGCTTACGAGCGTCGTGATGGATAGTCAGTTAGTAGTATCCTTAGCGCAAGACTTTATGTGCGAGGGATCGCCCTCCTCAGTGATTTCCACATATCCCTTCATGGATTTCTTGTAACACATAGTTGGCTTCATCAGGGTTTAGGCACCGTAGCAACGGAGCGTAATAACCCTTGTTGTACAATGTTTCACTGAGTAAGGTGTAGCGAGAGGCTCGAATTTTCAATCGTCAAACCTCGACAGAATCTTCAGGCAATTCCCCACCGTCAAGATATCGAACGATCGAGTCGCGCGAAGTAGGTCCCGAATCGATATCAAGTACGGTCAAGTTAACTGGTTCAATAATACTTGGTTTAGCAACGTACTCGATCGGAACAGACCAGGGTATGTCGTCTTCATCAGTAGAGGCGAGTTTCGCTAGTAGGTCGACTTTAGCATTTTTCGTTCAAGGGATCCGAGTGACGATACAACGCTAAAAGCCATCGTTAAACTCTTTAGCTTTTTTCATATAAGCTTTCAGCTGTTCTTTTCGTGTTTGGTACACACTTATGACCTGATTGACGACCAACTGAGAATCGCTAAAAATATTGAGATGCGTAACACCTAAGCTGGCCACAAGTCGGAGACCGAGTAACAATGCTTCATATTCTGCTGTATTGTTCGAGACTTGAAATCTAAGTCTTAAGGCATACTGCATATAGGTTTGATCGGGAGTCTCCAGTACTACTCCTACCCTGCTTGCCTTAGAATTGGAGGAGTCATCGACATACAACTTCTAAGGGATTGGGTCGGACGATGACTCGGTAGCATTTGTGTCGACTTGCGGTGTGACTTCAGCAATGAAGTCAGCCACAACTCGTCCCTTAATTGATACTCTTGGCTTATACTGAATATTGAATTCACTGAGTTCAATCGCCCATTTAGTAAGACAACCAGACGCTTCCAGTTTCTATAAAATCTAGCACAGTGGGAGGTCGGTCATGATGATAATGTATGATCCTAAAAATATGTCCGAAGTCGACACGAGAAAATGACTTAAACTAAGGCCACTTTTTCCAAGAGCGGATATCTCGTCTCTGCCGGTAAGAATGCTTCACTAACATAGTAAACCAGCAGTTGTTTTCCTCCGTGTTCCCATATCAAGGCCGAGCTAACCGCTGCCTCAGACACCGCAAGATACAGCAACAAAGCTTCTCCAGGCTCTGGCTTCGATAAGAGAGGAGGAGATCCGAGATAAGACTTTAATTGCTAGAATGCAGCTCCGCACTCTTCCGTCCAATTCATTGTCTGTCGTCCCTTTAATTGCTTGAAGAATGGGAGACATTTGTCGATGGCTTGGGAGAGGAAATGGTTGAGTGCCGCTACTCGTCCAGTCAATCTTTGTATATCTTTGATTGTTTTCAGAGACTCCATGTCAATCAATGCTTTTATCTTCTCTGGGTTTGCCTCAATTCCTTGCTAACTTATCAGGAATCCAAGAAACTTTCTCGAGCTTACACCAAAGGCACATTTGCTCGAGTTCAACTTCATTCGATACTTGCTTAAGATCAGGAACATTTCTTCTAGGTCAGCTATATGATAGGCCGCGTGTACACTTTTAACAAGCATGTCTTTAATATACACTTCCATGGTTCGACCAATCAGCCGAGCGAATATTTTATTCACTAATCTTTGATAAGTCGCTCCAGCATTTTTCAAACCAAAAGGCATCACATGGTAACAATAAATACCTTTATCAGTGACGAAGGTCATTTTAGATTTATCAGATTGATGAATTATAATTTAGTTATACCCTGAATATGCATCTATAAAGCTAAGGAGTTCATGCCCCGCTGTACTATCTACCAACTGATATATCCTTAGAAGAGGACAGCTATCCTTTGGGTAGGCTTTGTTCAAGTCGGTATAGTCAATACAGACTCGGCACTTCTCATCGACTTTTTTCACAAGTACGACGTTAGCTACCCATTCCGGGTAGTATATCTCTTATATAAATTTTATCTTGAGGAGCTTGCTGACCTCTTCTTCAATGACAGTATACCTTTCAGGGCAGAGTGCTCGTCGCTTCTGTCAGATCAGTTGGTAGGTTAAATCAATGTTAAGTCGGTAAGTAATTACAGACGGGTCAATTCTCGGCATGTCTTTA
Organism: Magnolia kwangsiensis; assembly: GCA_037074715.1. NCBI lineage: Eukaryota > Viridiplantae > Streptophyta > Magnoliopsida > Magnoliales > Magnoliaceae > Magnolia > Magnolia kwangsiensis. The sequence continues at coordinate 69,459,213 of CM073572.1, read as the reverse complement.
TAGTTTCATGCGAAGACATCAGCGTATTGTCGGAGCAGAGCTATCAGATTATCTTTCAGGGGCGATCGTAGAGACGAACCAATTTGCACCATTTTAGAATCATCTGTCTCGACCAAAGGCACCGAGATAAGGTCTTCAACTTGTTGTCCTCGTTCATGAGTCTCGGCTCGAGGGTCCAATGACTTGATCATTAATACCTCGGCTGGAGCTTTGACAACTCCTACTCCCAACTCAGTCAGGAATTTCATGGAGAGGTGGTATGTAGATACTACTGCTTGGAGGAGACTCAGAGAGGATCGGCCGAGAATAGCGTTGTAGACGGATGACTGATCAACTATCAGAAAGTCGACCATGACAGTAGCCTAATGTGGAGAATTCCCTGCCGTGAGTGGCAGTGAAATGATTCCTTCTGGGAGTGTCTGTCCTCCTGAGAATCCGATCAACGGGATACGAACCAGTCGTAATGTCGATCGTTCAACTCCCATTTTGTCGAATACCTGAGTGAACAACACGTTAGCCGACGATCCTATGTCGACCAATATATGGAATACCTTTCGATTTACGATGGTAAGAGCGATAACTAGTGCGTCATCATGGGGGTGATAGATGCCTCGGGCATCTTCATCAGTAAACGAGATGCAGTACTTCTCCCTTTTCTTTTCCTTCAGAGGTCGAGCTATAACCAACAGTTCGGACTCGGGTCGGCTGAGGCTTCTGGCATGATTTTTTCGAGCATTGTTAGAATCGCCTCCGCCTCTGGGACCACTGACAATAGTTCAGATTTTCTCCGTGGGTCAGTTATCCACTGGGCGTTCCTCAGCTGTTCCAATCCTTTCGACATGTTCTGTTTGTCGGACTTCCCTGATGAGCCTTTCAATCTCTTCCTTCAGGTGAATACAGTCGCTCGTATTATATCCATGATCACGATGATAGTGGCAATACTTATTTTTATTCCGCCGATTGGGGTTGCTTTGAAGCCTATCCGGCCAATTGACAAATTCTTCACTCTTGATCTCCATTAGTACCTACTCTTGCAGTTTGTTGAGTGGAGTGTATGTACAGAACTTTCGGTCGGGTCATTTACTCGACTTACGCTCATCACAAGTTCGGTCGTCCTTATGCTTCTTTTCTCTAGCCGAGTCAACTTCTTTTTTGGCCGACTCTTTAAGCGAGGTTTTTATGTTTTGGGCAACTTCATGCAAGATCCTTGTTTCTTCATCATCTGTGTATTTGTCTGATCGAGTCATGAACTCAGCCAGAGTCATTGGTGGATTCTTATCTAACGACGCCAGAAAGGGTTTATCCCTAATGCCTTGCATGAGAGAGTTGAGCTTTGTCTCTTCTGAATGTTTCCGAACTTATATCGATTCAAAGTTGAAACGTTTGATCTAGTCCTTCAGTAGCTCTCCCTCCTTCTGAACTATGTTGTTCAGATGTGCAGGGAGCTTTAATTTCTTCTTCCCGCCAATAAAATTGAAGAGGAAGGCGTCGCTGAGCTCCGCGAACGAACTAATTGATTTTGGTTTCAACTGCTTGAACTAAAGTCGAGCCACGTCGGCTAATGTAAGAGAAAAATCCCGACACATCACAGCATCCAAGGCATCGTGCAATTCCATGTACGTCCGAAAACATTCGAGGTGCTCAATTGGGTCGATTTTTCTAGTGAAAGGTGTAATCTATTGGCAGACAAAACCTTTCCGGTAGCCGAGCTTACATTACTTTATCAACGAAAGGGGATGCTTTAGTCTCGAGTCTGGTTTGACGTATATCCCGACCCTGCTTCATATCCGCCATCTCTTCGATCACTTCTTTCTTGAAGTTCTGGAGGTCGGCTTTCCATGGCTCGACACTTTCTGCCATACTCTCGTCCGGAAGCCGGCTACACCTCCTCCGAACTATCTCATGTCGGAGATCCGTAGGAGGTAGCACAGCGGTTGTCAAGTGAGCGGGCGCTGGTTCAGTAGGGCCATGGGGCTGACTCGGCTGCAGAACGGATTGCGGAACAGGGGGCTAAGAGTCGACAACTTGTTGTGGAGCATTCATCGCTTGACCTTGCTGAAATTGTTACATTTATCGTTGCTGTATCTGCTCCAACATTTGTCACATAATGTTTACGTCGACTCTGAGCTCCTTAACTTCCCGATCTAACCGCCCATTATTTCGGTTCCGATGGGTGTTAATTACCGCAGAAGCGGCGAGAACAGGTGCAGAACCTTGGCGGTTATTGGGTTAGTTTTAAGCCCCGTGGGATGCACTTGTGCCCGGTTGTCTAGCGATAGCAGCATTCGGTCCTTCTGGACTCATTCTTCGAGTTCTTGCCATTAAAATGAATCTACAGCTCCTTGGTTAGAATGTAGAAAATGACTTTTTATATCATTTCTCATAGACGGCACCAATCTGTTGATGCAAAAAACTGGATCAGCCTCTCCCCGCACTTCCACCTACACCACAATGAGAGAGAAAGAGAACCCTGGCTAGAGCCAGGGAACCTCCGATGCTTAAGTCAGTAGAGATCCAGGGATAGGAGTTTCTTAGGGTTTTTCTTCCGTACCTTAGTTCGTGGAGAGCCCTCTTTTTATAGGAATGATAGATCCCGGCGTAAGGGCATTCTCTTCTGATTTTTTAGAGATTTAATTTTATTGTCATCTCGTTTACGGATACTTCCCGATCCCAAGATTTTCGAAGTCGGGTATCCTTTTACAAGATTTTCGGATCGGTGTTTGAAATTGCACTGTTTCTCCTTCGCTTGGCTCGACCTCAATAGACTATACAGTCTTGGCTGGATTATAAAGATGGGGCTGTTTGCTTACTGTCGGACGAAACAAAATTGGTTTAAGACCGATGCCCTTTCTTAATCCGATAGCCGACACTATAACCAACCTCATTTGGGTCGGTTTTATATTCGGTCAGGTGGCTTTTAGCTTTATGGCATTTAATCGATCCCTTTAGACATTGTTGTCTCTTTAATCGAATCAACTTCATGTGTATTACAAATTTTGTTTGTAGTTCTTGACTCTTTTATCTTCGATCGGGATTTATTTTTACAGATCTGAGCTAAGTCTTCGTGAGGCTTTACTCCTCTCGGCATTTACTATTACCTTGGGTTATGTCAGTAGAATTGGTTCATTATACAACCGAGTCCCCAGACTTTGTCATATTTTTCCTCAACAATATTATCAAACCTTTTTATAAAATGGTGATGCTTGTTCAACTGCACACATGACAATGTTGTATATCAATCCAGACCTACCAAAATGCTGGCCTATTTGTTGATAGAGCACGATTCAAAATTTATGGTGAGACGATGATAGTATAGTAACCATCTGACTTTCCCATTCCAATTTGGACCACCCACTTTACTATGTTCAACCATCCGTATCGTAGCTTTAGATGGTTAAAATTTTTTATTTTTTTAATCTTTTGGATGGTCGAGAAGAGACATCTTACTGACAATGCAAAGAAAATTGCTTAGAGTAAAACTTTAAAAAATAAAAATAAAAATAAAAATAAAAATAAAAAGAGGGACTTTTTCCTAAGTAGAGATGAGGTCTGCTGGAACTCCCAAACGAACAGTCTTCTTTTAGACTTCTCATACTTGTTTTTTACTTTTTATTTGGGACAAAAATGCCCCTCGACTTAGAAATGGGGATTGAATACTTGAGTGATACCGCGTGTGGGAGGGAAACGGATTGGCTACTCCCCATGCCACCCACCAATAGCTCATGGTCGGTGCTCTATGTGACTCACCATGATGTATTTGTTTCCTACATGCCGCTCATCTATTTTTCTAGATCATTTTAAGGTATGAAAAAAAAAAAAAATGATATCCCAATCTCAAGTGGACCACGTTACAAGAAACAGTTTTGAATGAATTTCAACTGTTAAAAACTTTTTGGGTGCCATAAAAGTTTTAGATCAAGATGATCTTTGTTTTTTCCCCTCCATATAACCTAATCAACAAATTGAATGTCAAATAAACAGTTCAATGGGCCTTAGGGGGATTTTATTGGTGGATATCCAATCAACATTGTTTTCCTGTGGTGTGGTCCAATTGAGATTTATATCCTCTCATTTTTGGGATCAAACCCTAAAATGATATGAAAAAATGGATGAAACAAATACATCGTGGAGGGGCCCACATAGCACCGACTACCAGCCACCGGGCTGGTGGCAGGGGGAGCAGCCAATCGGTTTCCGTGTGGGAGGGACGCGGATTTCATGCAAAAGCCTTTTGCAGGGAGTTCCTGCACGAGGATTCGGGATGGGCCCACTGTGATGTTTGTTAAAAATCTACCCCGTGTATCCGTTTTTCAAAATCGTTTTAGGACATGAGACGAAAAATGATGTGGATCCAAAACTTAAGTGTGTCACACGAGAGGAAACAGTGGTGAAAGAAATTCGGACCGTTGAAACCTTCCTAGGCTTTACCTTGATGTTTATATGCCACCCAATACGTTTATAAGGTCAATCCCACCGCGATGAAGTGAAAATACAAAAAAGGAATCCCGATTAAAAACTTGTATGGCCAAAATATTGTTTCAACGGCCCTTCTCACTGAATCCCCACTGTTTCCTCTTGTGTGGCCCACTTGAGTTTTAGATCCACCTCATTTTTTATAATATGTCCTTAATGAGTTAGAAAAAAGAATTGACAGGCAGATTTCTTTAAACTATCTGTGGGCCCCGCACATATCATGCAGGCGTGTTTGGGCGGTGGGATTAGAAGGGATCATGTGGTATGGGATTCAAAAAAACATAATTGTCACCCGTTGCAGGGATCGTCCCCGGTTGTCATAGGATAAGATTAATGTCATGCTTTGTTGGTAATACGGTGGTACATTAAATGAATATACCCACCATCATTTGAAATTACTGTGAATAACAAACATGTGTTATATCTAAGTTGTTCATTTGTTTTGTAACCTCACTTTATGACATGACCCTAAAAATGAGGTAGATCCAAAACTTTTGTCGCCCCAAAGAAGTTTTCAACGGTAAGTATTCAATCCCCATTTCTTTCCATGGTGGGGTCCACTTGAGCTTTAGATTTACCTCTTTTTGTGCCTCATGCTCTGAAATAATTTCAAAAAATGAGTGGATGGTTTAGATATAGTCCACACATCATGGTGAGACCTACACAACTTGCTAACATTGTGTGAAATTGGTACGAGACCCAATGCAATTCCATCTAATATAATTCCAAACTTTTCCTTTCTTCCTGACATGGAGTGAAATTGGCACGGGACGAGATGAATCCCAGCCCACCTAATCCCTTCTAATCCCACCGCCCAAACACGTTAGGGCCTATTTGTCTGGGCGGATTACGAGGGATTTGGAGGGATGGGATGGTAAAATCTCAAAATATGCCAAACGAGCCAAACAGACCCAATGAACTTGTCCCAGATATAGCAAACCCATAGATCTTAAACCAATCACCATCATTAACTTAAAATTGATCTCATCCCTGTTAATCCGGTTCAACCGTGCCTAGGACGTGTTTGGTTAGACGGATTAGAAGGGATTGGAAGCTAAAATCTATGCCATGCGTGCCAAGCAGACTTGGCGCACTTGTCTAGGGTATAGCAATCCCATTGATCTTAAACCAATCCATTGACACCACCATCATTACCTTAAAATCCATCCCATCCCTCCTAATCCCATGGGATCCATCCAACCAAACAGGCCCATATGCGATCTGCGTATGGAGCCATTCAAATCATTCATAAGGACCCATGGACCTTGATGGTAGGAAAACTCAAATTTCAGCCTGATCGATTCCCTCCCTGCCCTCCAAGAAGCCCTAGATGCCATTTATTAAATTCATATTGTTTCTTGTAGTGTGGGTCACTTATATGTTGGATTTAATCTATTTTTTCACATGCCCTGACTATAAAAGACAAAACAAATCAATGGCATGCATTGAATACATACCACATAGTGGGGTGCCACAATTGATTATTGAATGACAAAAGGGGTCTAGTAGGCCCCACCAATGGCCATAGATCCTAGAAAATGCCATTTTTGACTTTTGGAAGAGAAAAATATGAGATCTTCATAGAATATCTCTCGATGGACCCTAACCATAGTTCTAACAACCTTCTCTGGCATACTAAGTCCGACTAATACTCTCTAATGCACTCACACTCTTATATTATCTTTTCTATTAGTGCACTTATTTGTTAGTCACATGGGTTCATATATCAGTGAGTCGGTTGAGCCTTTGGAAGCTGAAGATCGAATATATAAGATGACATGAAAAATAATAGGTAAATCATGAGGTGCCTTGGTGACCCTACCCTTAGACCCAAAAAAATATTACCTCTAGATGATCTTAACATTAATAGGTAAACCTTTATTTGATCATCACATATCCTTTGGAGTTCAATTGGAATATGATAATATTGACTAAAAGAAGTGCAAAACTGTTGTAAATCACATGACCCAAAACATCAGTTTTCGAGTGGTTCTTGATCCTATCAACAAGCTATCGATGGGTCTCGATATTATCGAAGACCAGCTTGATGTGATCGAAGAACTAATCCACCAATTAAATAGAAAATTCATGGAGTTTCTCGATGGGATTGAGGGACAGGTCGATCCTATCGAATGACCTTTCGATCCTATCAAAAAAGCCATTAACTAGCCGTTTTATAGCTATTGTAACATAGATTTTATAAAATGGGCATTTGGATGGGTTTTTTTTTGTGCAAGTAGAACCTAAGAGGCGCAAAGCTATTGTAAAATTTAGAGCTTAAAATTGTTGTTTTCGAGGGATCCTTAATCTCATAAACATGCTGTCGATCAGTCTCGAGTAAAGCCTCAATTGACCAAAGCTCATGGATTGATCAAATTGAAGGCAACCAAAACGTCCAATAACTAAATGTCAATATTTTGGAGTTTCTTGATTCTATAGAAGGACCTTCAATCTTATCGAAGGAGAGCTCAATTGATTGAAGGCATCACTTGATCGAACGATAAAACCATTTTTCTGTGTAACACCTTGATTTTTGAAACCCAAGTATACTACTCATTTTTCAAAAACCTAGGTATTAACCTTTAAAGATAGCATAATTATAATTATTTTTTATTTTTCAAGGTGAGAAATTTAGCGAAAGAAGAACAAATCAAACATAAAGAAAACTTTGCATACATGTTCAAGTATACGAGCGGCTGGGCTTATACAAATCAATGTCTCCATACTAAAAAAATACAAGAAATAAACAATTTAACATATGAAACACAATAAAATGCAGCTAGGCTTGAACTGCACAATCACACAACTTCTCTTAAGCAGATATAGTTATGCATCCTTGATATTTGTACCAACTCCTCATCAATTTGAGCATGAGTATCATTTAAACCACATACACTACCTATACAGTTATATATTCAAAGAATGAGTGGTCAACTCAATGTGAATTTCCCTCAAGATTACACATTGTCACACTAGTTAAGTATAGTTAAAACAAGTAGAAATAACGGTTTACATCGTACAAAACATTTGAAAATTCTTGTTTAAATGTATGAATTCATGCACATGTTCACAGACATAGGGATGCCCATCTATCTGGTAAAGATATCGGACAGGGAGAACTAACCACCTGGAAAAGTACTCAAAGGTACACCCTAAGTAAAATTAGCCACCTAAAAAAGACCATGTAGTGAGGACACCGATGGCAAACTAGTCTCCTAGAAAAGTAATATAGGGTATACCCTAAGGAGAACTAGCCCCCGAAAAAGTGCATGCGACAAAGATAACCCATAATAGTTCGAATATACACGATAATAACTTAGGATCACGTGGTAAAATACTTTATGGTACAACTCATTGTGACCCAAGAAACCTCATGTCTTATATCAGCCACCCAGTAAAGTCTTATATTAGCCACCTGGTAAAGTCCACATGCCATGAAATGTATAATTAGCCTAACTATTATTATTCTAATTGCAAACAACTAATTTAAGAAAGCTCAAAGGATACTATTGGGGGCTCGTCACCCAGCATAGGCCGATAGCTCGGGCATAATGTCACATACCATCATCCTCAGCTCGTAAGACTTCAACACTAGGATGTTTAATGGTAACTTCTCAACTAATGGTCAATCATAGTTTAATAAGAGAGACCATCTCGAGATTATATGAAAATAATCCATCAAAGTCACATTAGAAAAATATTCGATCAAATCCACATAGGGCAAATAGTCCATCAAAGTCACATAAGGCAAATAGTCCATTTAAGGATGCAATAAAATGAAATTATCCCCAAAAGCCACATAGGCATAACAGATCCACAAGATGGCAAGCCCATGATAAAATTATATTTAATCCAATACACAAAATGGTCACTAGTTCGAGGGTCCATTGTAATCACAATTAATCAAGTTACATCTCAAATCTGGATATACATATGTAGAAGTGGAGTTTTTCACTAATTGATGTAGAAATTTAAGTTTCATAGATAATTCATAAGTATGAGAAGATATTCAAGTGTAACATGCAAGTGTTTATATAAGATAAATGTTGAGCATATAATTTGAAGATCTATCCCATAACAACACAAGTAATCATGAAACAAGGATATCAATTATCAGTCAAGAATTAAAAAGAAAATTATCACTTAACTAAAATAAAAGCGGAAAGCTCAATAGAAAAAGTCATCACCTTACAAGTCGAATTGCCTACCAATGTTGTTAGGGAGTGTATGCACCCTTAGCGTCGAATCCTACCATGAATTATGAAATTATATACTTAGATTATAGTTCTACAAACCATCAACAGTTAGGATCAATGTTAAGATCTTAATTATGTCTCTAGCTTTGACCTACAATCTAAGGTTAAGGTTTTGGGAAATACAAGCTTCATAGTTATAACATCTAACTAAATAATCAAATCTAAATTTCCACACTAGAAGGTAGATAAATAGTTGACCTCAAGTTGACATGGCTCCCAACTGGGCTTAGTGAAGAACAATCAATCTTCCTCATTATAATAACTCAAACAGTAAACATCAATAAGAGTGACAATCCCAACTAGAGTAATATACCTCAATTAATTGAGTCAATCTGACCTGGAACATAACCTAATCTTAACTCGACTGAACTCAGCTAAACTCGGCTAATCTTGACTGAACTTGTTCAGTCTTTGTTGGACTCAACCAAACTGAGTTAAACTAGGTAGAACTTGCCTACAATCTAATCTTAATGCAACCCATCGAGTCAATATAGTAACAACTATGGATGTTTGAACACAGGCTTCAACTGAGTTAACTCAATGCAAGTTAAAATAACTCGGTTAAAACCAAACAAAAGGGATGTGAGAGTTTATACCTCAGCGGAAGTTGGATGTGGCCCAACTCAACGTCCAACAAGTTAACTCAAGGGGACGAGTAGAGTCAACGACCTCTTCCCTTCCTCTACTTCTTCTTTTCCTTCCCTTCTTTCTTCTTCTTTCATTCCTTCCCTTGGGGCCAAGCAAGGTCCGGGTTTAGCCCAGACTTGACACGAACCAATTGATTCAACGAGTCAACTCGGTTGGGTCAAAACTCCCCAGTTTCCCATCTCTATTCTTCTCTTTTCTTCTCTTTCTTCTTCTTTCTTTATGTCCTCTTCTTCCTTTTAGCAGTAAAACAAAAGCTATCAAAATGTTAGACTCTACTTGACTGCGTTCAAATGAGTCAGTGACATGACTCATTTTTTAACTGAGTTAACTCAGTGACTCACTTCTCTTCTTCTTCCTTTTGTTATCTTTCTTCTCCTTCTTCTCCAACTTTCCCTTGCTCCCTCTACTGGAGAACTTCCAATAGGGCCTAGACTCGAACCAGGCTCACCCTGTACCTGTCTCGACTCACCATACATGCCCCAACCCGCCACTTGGACTCGACAGCAAGTTAGGCAGTGACTCGGTACGGCACCAAATTTTACTTTCTTTTAATCTCCTTCATTTATCTTCCTCTCTCTCTCTCTATCTCTCTCCCTCCTTTCTCCTTTCTCTCTTATGCCTTCTCTTAAGATTACAGAAGACTTGAAACAGCTCGGGCAAAAACTCGACTCGACATGAGACTTGATTCGAGTCACTCAGTGCGGTGGAATGACGCTCTCTCTCTCTCTCTCTGAATTTTTATTTTTTAGCAAGTGAAGCCCTAAAAGATAGCTTTTTAAAGGCTCTATTAACCTTATTCCAAAGAGTTCAAAGCAACTAATCGCGGATTAGTTATGCTTTAACTTGATCACAACTCGATATTTGTCGATGGTTTCCATTCAAATCCTTTGCATTAAGTTGATTCACATATGAGGATAGCTTTTTGGGCAAGGGACCCACCTTATGGATGTCTTAGATTATAAAACAGGGCCTACCACAAGATGATGGGTCTTTTAGGCAAACGAGGAAGAAGACTTTGTTATCAATGTCAAATTCTCAATGCATAACTGATCTTATGATCTAATGCATGTGGACAGCTTGGATTGGTCCCTAAGGGCTTGTGGGACCCACATTTTGGATGGATAAGATTGAAATCTTGGTGGTGTATAGGATTCCTGATTACGAGTGATATTTTGCACTCCAAAGAGAAGTCAAATTATCACTCATATTTTTTGTGAATGAAGCTTTTAGGACCCCTAGTTTGGACATGCAAGAGGGTTTTTAGAAGGCATTGGATAGCTCATATTGTAATTTAGTTGAAAATATCTCCTAACTAAATGATTCCTTGCGATGACTCTCTTTGGCTAGGAAACCCTAGTTTATGTGGCTTTGTTGAAGGGCTGAGATCTTTTTTTTTGGACAGACAAGATTGATAAGGACTACACAGATCATGGAGAGGAGAACTTCTCCAACTAGAAAGAAGAATGGAATCTTTCCATTTCTAAAGCGGTCTTAATGCGTGTTATTTAACTGCATTGGAGCAATGGATGGAAGGCCAGATCTTTTTAATGAAAATCTGAGGTTGTAGGAGCAACTGTCACACAAATTTCCAGTTAAATGGAATGAACGATTTCCCTTTTCAGAAATATGCCACACACACACCTGTTTATGCCAGAGATCGCAAGCTCGCATGTGTGCTTCTAGGTGCACAACCAACATGGTTTTGGTCGGAATCCTTGTTCGAACACAATGGACAGTCTAGATCATTAATCAGATCCTCAATGGTGAGCCACACTATGAAGAAACGAAATATGTTCATCCGAGTTCCGCTAGTGTGACAAATGCTTGCACTTGACTCTACGTGTTCATAAGTGTGCATCTACGCGTGAGGGTCAAAGGTTTTGGTAGAGTTCTTGTTCCCTACAAGATAAATGGCTTGGATCAATCACGCCATCAATGAAAGTGGGCCACAGATTATAACAGTGAGTGACTACTCGTTCAAACACCCTATGGGCAGGAAGAAAAGAGAAATGAGGGAGAATCTCTCTTTTTTTATAGAATTATCAGGTCAGCACTCTGTAAGTGCTATGTTGTAAATCTAGCACCTTGTATTGTCAAATTTTATTGTGTCAAAACACTTCGGAATGTTTGACTTGTTTTGATAGATGGAATGTTCACCTTCAAGTTCAAATAGATGGAAAGTTCACCTTCATTCGAAGATGAGCTTCATGTTATCTACATCAATAATTAGTGTGCTACAATTGTGCATGTTCAACTACGAAAATAAGTTAAAGTTCACCAAGTTCAAGTACTCAAGTCCAAGTGCACTAGCTCAAGCTCAAGTTCGACTGCATCACATGTTCAAGCTCAAGTTCAAACTCAAATACATTAAATCAAGCTTAAGTCCCAAGTCACAAGTTCGAGACACAAGCTCAAGTATACGAGGTCAAGCTTCATGTGCTTCAAAGTGTTTTATCTACCGAAACGACCGATGTTTCAATTTTAATACTCACATTTAAGGTATTCATAACCGTAGAAAGACCTTAGGATTAGGTTATTAACATTGTATGTTTAATTTGGGTCATAGTACTTATTTTAGGCTTTGCTTCGACTAGTCCTAGTTTTGGTTCGACTAGTCCGGGCACTAGCTCGACTAGTCCAAGGTCTTTATTGACCAGTTCAGGATTTTACTCAAAAAATTGGATAAGGTTGTTTGGTTTTCGACCAGTTGAGTACCTTGCTTGAGCGGTCATAGAGTCTGGCTCGACCAGTCGAGTAGGACTCGACTCGAATTTTAAAAATGTAAATTTAATTCACTCGACCAGTCGAGGGTTTATTTTATCTAATTGCGCTAGAAAATTTGAAAATTGGTTATTGTTAAGACCAATTGAGCCGATCCTTAGACTAGTTGAGAGAAACGAATTGCAGCCTATAAATAGAAGACATTTCTTAGATTTTTTTTATTCATTCTAAGCCAATTCAAGTCACCACTCTGAGAGATAAGTCTCCACTACTGTGAAGCTATTGTGAGGTATCTAAGATTTATTTTAAATGGTTTTTTGTTTTCTTAGTTTCTTAATCTCTTGATTCCACTCTATTTGATATAAACGAAGATTTTTCTTTAACCCTTTTTGAGATTTAAGAAATTGAATCCAAGTAGCCTAAGGTTGGATTTAATTTAAAATTCATCTAGACCTAGAACCCCTTCATTTGTGAGACTGAACTTTGAATATCTTCATTTACAAAGAAGCAGTTCTATCGGCTACATCGAAGAACATTCTTCAGATAGTATTGTATTTCAATTTTCTATATTTTTGGTTTGTGAGATTCAGCAAGGAAAATCTCTATTTGTGGTTTTGACTGAGATCAGCAAGGAAAATCTCAGTGTGGATTTTTTATTGTGTAAACCCATTGAAAAACACATCTGTAAAGGTTTTTAAGGTGAACCTTGAAAAACCTTCTTTCTTAGTAAAAGCCAATATCCCGTGGGTGTAGATATTGGGAGTGGAGTAGTTGTGTGGTTGTTTGCGAACAGTTGGTGTACACATAAAAACCACTATAATTCTTGGAGTTGTGGTGGATGATTATATTTAATTATGTGTGTGAATGGTGTAATCTATTTTATGCTTTTATGGTGAATGTTGTAATAGCTAGGTTTATTTCTTTTACCTCTGTATTAGTTTGAGTTTTTGATACTTACTAACGTTCTAGAAATCAGGTTGTCCTACTATAAGCCATTGGTTTTTGGTGTAAGGTTGTCCTTAGAACAACGTTTGTATTAACCTCTCAATACATGTGCATTTGAGGTTACTTTAAGATTTCTGCTATTTGAGTTTATTTTTTGCATTTTATTTTTTATTTGGCATAGCCCTATTCACCCCTCTCCCTCCTTTAGGACTTGGAGCTCGCCCTTTTCAAGTGGTATTAGTGCCTAATAGCTGATTCCATTGGATTAATTTCCTGAGCTAAGTGATTTCAAGCTCTTAATATGTCAAATTTTGATAGTCTTTCTATTACTAGGTCACCACCATTTGATGGCTCCAATTATGCTTATTGGAAAGCCAAGATGAAAATCTTTCTAAAATCGATTGATGAAAGTTTGTGACAAGCAATGATTACTAAATAGAAACCACTAATGACTGAAGTTCTAAGCAGTAATGGAACCAAGTGCATGCAAGTATTGCCTTATTATTTATGGACTACACCTCAGAAAAATGAGAGCAGTGCTAATGCCAGAGCTTTAAATGCAATCACTTGTGCAATATTACCAGATGAGTTCAAAAGAATTATATCTCGTGATACTATAAAATAAGCTTGGGATATCTTAGAAATGACACATGAGGGAATGACTATTGTAAAAAAGTCTAAGGTTTAGATCCCCACCATTAGGTTTGAGGAAATATGTATGGAAGAAAATGAATCATTCATGAACTTCTATACAAAACTGAATGACATAGTCAACTCTATGTGGGGTCTTGGAGATAGCATCCCAGAAAGCAAAGTTTGTGCAAAAATACTGCGCTCACTTCCTAAGAGATTTAATTCCAAGGTGACTTCCATTCAAGAACTTAGAGACATTCATAATATGAGGGTGGAGGAACTTTTTGGTTCACTTCAAACCTACGAGTTGAATTTCAAAGCTCCAAAAGGTAAATCTATAGCCCTTAAATCATCCAAATGTATTTCTCAAAATAGTAATTCTAATTATGAAAACTCAGAGAATGATATAGCCTTATAATCTAAAAAAGTTTTATAAGATTTTTAAAAGCAAAAAGAGAGTTGATTTTCGAAAACCCTCTAAGAAGGAAAACGGTAAAAGTAAAAATTAAAAATCACTAAAAGATAGTCAATGCTTCAATTGCTATGAATATGGGCATTTGGCAAATAAGTGCTATAAAAGGGACAAGCCAAAGAGAAAAGGCATATTTGCCACATAGGATGAATCATCCTCCTTTGAAGGTTCTTCCGAGTCTAATGATTCAGAACCCGAATCTACAAGTGAAGTCAAGACCTTAATGACTCTAACCAGAGTCATCTGAATATGAAAATTAAGAAGTGATCCTGAAAACGAAAAAAATCTTCATGATGCCTACAATGCCCTATACAGGGAGAGTTGTAAGATTACTGTCATGCTTAAACTTCAAAAAGAAAAATTTCTAAAGTTAAAAGAAGATTTTGAAAACTTAGTTCTAGAAAAGTCGTTTATTTCTGATTGTCTTAAAAAACTAAATGTGATTTAGATTTCAAAACATCTCAACTTGAAAACCTAAAATCAGAAAATGAAAAGCTAAAAATGAAAGTCTCTTCCCTTTTGAGCTTAAAGGATACTTGGAGGTATGCCCAAAGAGACCCTAAACTAGAAAAATTACTAACCGGATCAAGAAAGTATGAAGATAGATTGGGTCTGGGCAATAATAAAAATATGCCTCTGAAAATAAGATTACTTCTAAGTTTGTTAAAGGAGAGTCCTCCAACTCAAAAGGGAAAAACTTGAATCAAAACAGTTTCAAAAATCCTAAAAATTTTCAAGCTACCAAACCTAATGTCAACTATATCAATTTTAGAAATCAGAATTATAACCCCTTAGCTGAGAAGATTATGGATTTACTTAAGGAACTTCTGAAATCTAATTCGAATGTGTTAAGAGGTCTAACCATAGCTAAAGAGTTCACTTTCTTATGACTACTCGTAATTTGTTTACCTAGCTATTTAACATGTGCCACAAACTTTTTCTATCTTTTTTAGTTTGGGTAGGTCATGTAAGTGATGTCTTTTGCTTAAATTATATAGATCTTTATAGTTTACATGTCAAGACGTTGATGCCATAGTTCAATCTCATCTGTTTGGACCATGTAACATGAATGGTTTGTTCAGCAAGAGTTATCAATTATATAGCAATTTTCAGATGTTCTGTGACCTTTTAATATTACATTTCCTTTCTTATTTATTATATCACATCCATGATTTGAAAATTTTACACTATGCTTATTATCACATATATGAGATATGCTCA
Source organism: Magnolia kwangsiensis (assembly GCA_037074715.1). Classification (NCBI taxonomy): domain Eukaryota; kingdom Viridiplantae; phylum Streptophyta; class Magnoliopsida; order Magnoliales; family Magnoliaceae; genus Magnolia; species Magnolia kwangsiensis. The sequence continues at coordinate 69,443,844 of CM073572.1, read as the reverse complement.
AAAGATTATGTTTTAATCATTCAACATATAAAATATTTTCAAAGAGAGGTTGAAATTGCAGTAGGACTACTGCTATTGAAGTATGGATATATGACCAAATGTTTTAAAGGGGGGTGAATAGGACTTTTAAAACTTTAATCCTTCTTAACTGTAAATTCTAACAGTTTTAAAATGAGTTAAGTAGGATTATCAAGAAGTTATTCATATTCAATTTATAAGATAGTGAAAATCTAAGTTCTGCATTGTATCAAACATATATTGTGCATAATGTAAATATTCAAACAGTCAATACATATAGGCAAGATCAATCATCACAAATGTAGTTATATATAGTAGTTCAACTACTTACCTACTCCACTCCCGGCTAACACACTCCACCCTAGAGTGTGCCGGATTTCATTATCTAATAGTTTTAAATCAAGTTAACCATTAACATTTACAACCTACACATGGTTAGCTAAGGAGTCCACACAAGATAACCTTAAAAGCCTACACAAGACAACTCATTATGCCTACACAAGGCAAACATGCTATACCTACACAAGGCAAACACATATGCGTACATAAGGCAATAGGTCTTACATAAGGACACTATACGTATTCTCCCATCCGAGGCCTTCAAAAGGTCTTAGTGAGTTTGAGAACAAACTCTGAAATCAAATCCTACACAAAGAAGAGGCTTCAAACTCTTTAGACTCTAATACTTGTAGGTGAGTGAGCCCCTTATCAGCATATGTTGATGAAGATCTTCATGTTAATGAAAACTCTTCAGCTCCCTTGAACCACAATCATCCGTTTGATGCTCCAATCAATGCTCTGAGGTTGTTGGTTTAGAGTTTGGTCTGATCTTCTCTAATAAATGATTTATCTTTAGAATTTAGAGAAGATTCCCATGAGCTAAGAATTCAAGGGTTCCAGCACAATGATTTACCATTAAAGGGTGCTACTGGAAGCTCAATAAATGTCAGAGTTCATAACTCAATCCAAGCAATGAAGGTGACAATAAATGCTTATGCTATGGGTTGAATGATGAACTCTTATGGAAAAAAGAGCTTGAGGATGGGGGTACTAACTATTACAATAACTCTCTCAAGCTCACGTCAAATCTTGCTCATCTTACCAAGAGGCAACCCTTGGGTATATATAAAGTTGAATCCTAAAGATTAAAAAAGGGACAAAAATCTTATCTTGTCGATGTCATCAAAAGGTCTTCGATGCAATCGACAGCCTATACCAAGGTTTTCACATAGGTGTTGGGCAAGCTCTGTTCGATTCCATCGAAGATGCCTTCGATGTCATCGAGAGGTAACTCGATACCAATGAGATTTTCCTTGTAAACTTTATTCAGGTTGCTGGACAGTTTTATCCCTTTTTGGATGTCATCGATCAAACCTTCGATGCTATCGAGATTTGAATTTTAATAACATCGAAAGGTCTTCGATGTGATCAAAAATATTTAATTTTCCTTGAAAGCTTGTTGGACAAACTGGTCCCTATATCGATGCAATCGAATAGTCTTCAATGTCATCAATAACTTACTCTCAATGTTATCGAAGAAGGTTCAATTACAGCAAAAAGCACTTAAGAGTATTTTTATATATGAAGGAAATACGCCCAAGGTTGATTTAATCAAATGGGTTCGATGCCATTGAAACATAAGTTTCAATGATATAAAACTGCATTCGATGCCATCGACAATACCCAACATTTGTTCAATTTGTTGTCAGACTATATAGGCTTGTTTTCAATGCAATCGATCCATGTTCAATTCCATCGAAGTTGTCCTCGATTGTATATCGATGCAATCATCAGGACATTGGTTTTACCTGTATATTTCATATTTCCTCCAATACTCATAGTATAAAGAACCAATCTTACCAAAAGATATTTAGAAGTAATTTGTGGGTAAGTTAAGTTCTTTTAGGGGCATATACCTATAGGGTTTGTTTAGTTAGATGAGACTTAGTTTACCTTTTAAGCACACTCGTATGTCTTTATCTTAATGAGTCTTGAACTTTTTGTCTTCAATTTGGAGCTCACTTGACTGACAAGCTTATCATGCACATATATTTATAATAAGGCATTTTCAGAGATAAGTTAGGAAGTCGTACATTACCTTAACCAATTATCTTGTAGTTGCTTCCATCTTCGAATGTAACTGAGCCGCCATTTACTTGGTTGATGTTTGAGAGTATAGCCTTATCACCTGTCATGTGTCTCGAACATCCACTATCCAGGTACCATCTTGAATGGGTACTTGCTTTGAAAGCTGTGTGGATTACAAGACACTTAACTTTTAGAACTCATTTTATTACATTTCTAGGTTTAGGAGAATCTCTTGTTTTACGCTGTGTTTAGGAGCTGAGATTTCTCCTTTTCCTATATATTTCAGTCTTATTAGAGTTGGATTTCAATAGCTCTTTAAGCAAGTCAACAATTTTTTTTGCTAAAGGAGGATTTCTATTATTATTACTTTGATGTTTATAGAAATTGACATTATTTTTTACTTTAAAGACTTGAAAAAGTTTTAAGTTTTTGAAGTCATTCCTTTTATAGTTTGAATCTTCTACAGTATCTACTTTAGTGTTCGAGGATTCTCCTTTTACAAAGGTAGGAAAAAAATCTTTAGATTTCAAAGAGTTATTTTTAATATAACCCAGTCCAGACTTGTCACCACATCACCTAAATGAGGTTAGTAATTTTTCAAGTTTCTAATCACCAAGGGTATATTTCCAAGTGTCATTTAAACTCTGAAGGGATGAAACTTTAAATTTTAGTTTCTCATTTTCAGTTTTAAGTTTTTACAATTTGGAAGACTTAAAACTCAAATTTAATTTAGTCTTTTCAAAACAATCAGAAAAATGAGATTTTTCGAAAATAACTTTTTCAAGTTCTATTTGTAATTTAGCATAATTTTCTTTTTAAAATTTCAATTTAGCCGATTTTATGACTTTCTCTGTATAGGGCATTATATGCATCTTGAAGATAATTTTCATTTTCAGAGTCACTTCTTGGAGTTACATAATCAAATATATCACAGTTATTTGAAAAAGTGATTCTGGTTATAATTATAATGACTTTCAAATCGTTTGCATTTTCCTGGTCTAATTCATCAGTTTTAGAATTAGTTTCAGATTCTGATGATTCATCTCAAGTAGTTATTATGCCTTTTCTTTTAGATTTATCTTTTTTAGGACATTTAGAAGCTAAATGCCCATATTCATAATAGTTGAAACATTGACTATCTTTTATTTTAGATTTCTAAAAATTTGATTTTCCTTTTCTTTTATCAAATGGTTTTTGAAAATCTGTTCTTTTCTAATTTTAAAAAATTCTATAAAATTCCTTTGATAACATAGCCATATCATCAGTGTTTTCTTCAAAACCAGAATTTACATTAGATTCCTTTGAATTAGATTTAGAAGAGTTAAGAGCAATAGACTTGATTTTAGGAGCTTTGATTTTCCTTTTCTTTTATCAAATGGTTTTTAAAAATCTTTTCTTTTCTTATTTTTAAAAATTCTATAAAATTTCATTGATAACATAGTCATATCATCATCATTTTCTTCAAAACCAGAATTTACATTAGAATCCTTTGAATTAGATTTAGAAGATTTAAGAGCAATAGACTTGATTTAAGGAGCTTTAAGATTCAGCTTATAAGTTTAAAGAGAACCAACTAACTCATCAACTTTCATAATATTTGTATCTCTTAATTCATGTAAAGCAGTAACGTCTGAACTAAACCTATTAGGAAGTGATCGCAGTATTTTTGCGCAAACCTTGCTTTCAGTGATTTTATCTCCAAGACCTCATATGGAATTTACTATGTCATTCAGTTTCATATAGAAGTCCATAAAAGACTCGTTTTCTTTCAAACGAATTTTCTTAAACTTGGTTGTGATGATTTGGATTTTAGATTTTTTTTATAATAGTAGTTCCTTCATGTGTTATTTCAAGAATATCTTATACTTGTTTAGTTGTATCACAAGAAATGATTCTTTTGAATTCATCTGGCTATAGAGCACAAGTTATTGCATTTAAGGCTTTTGCATTTTCAGTACTTTCACTTTTTTGAATAGTAGTGCAAAAAGTATATGTGGTTTCTTTCATAGATATGGTTCCATCATCGGCTACTACTTCCATCATAAGAGGAATTCATTTAGTTACAGTAGCTTGCGACACACTTTCATCAATGGATTTTAGAAAAATCTTCATTCTGACCTTCCAATATGAATAATTAGAGCCATCAAACGGAGGTGGCATGGTAATGGATAGGCTTTCGAAATTTGACATCTTAAAGCTCTGGATCTAGCTCAAGGAAGTAAATCCAAAAAATAAAACAGCAACCTGCTTTGATACCACTTGAAATAGAGAGCTAGTGATGTCCTAGAGGGGGGTGAATAGGACAATGTCAAATAATTGAAATAAATGCGAAATATATAAAGATTACAAAAATCTCAATCGCTTAAGTATTAAAACCTTGATTCCAAATAATTCGTAAGACAACATTTTCCTAAAATATTAAGTAGGACAACCTTATTTCATGACTGTCTTTAAAATCAATCTTTCAAACTAGTAAAAGTATATAAAATGATTACAATATTCACCATAAGAATGAAATAATAAATAATATCTAATCACTGAAAAGAATAAAGCAGTCACTATATGACATAAGGAGTTATAGTGGTTCGGTGCTTAAAACAACCACACCTACTCCACTACAAAAATTACTACCCTCGTAATTTTGGCTTTCACTATAAAAAAAATTTCATAAGGTCACATTAACAACCTGATACAGTTCCTTGTGATTTTCAGGGGCTATCATAATAAAAGCCCTACTGAGATTTTCACAAGCTATCTCAAACAAAACCTTAAAAAGAATTTCAAAAAGTATACTTATCTTCAAATGTAGAAGATGTGGCAGAAGCTTGTAGCAGAAGGACCTCTTTGTTAAACGTAAATGATGCAGTGTTCAATCAAATAGAAAGAATCTAGGGTTCTATAAATTTTAATAATGGAAAACTCAAATGTTACTTGATTCAATTCTCCTAAATCTCAAACAAGAGTATAGTTTACTCTCTTAGATTAAGTCTAAAATAATCTTGAGAAAAAAGAAATTGAATAAGCTATTAAAACAAAATATATAAATACCAGCAGATAGCTTCGTCAAAGACTTGAGCTTCTCGCTCTCTCTCTTGCAGAAGGATTAAAGTAAATTTTCGTTGTAATTTGGAATGAGAAAAAGACTCAATTTATAGGGAAAGAATTTAGAACTTCGACTAGCCCGAGTTCACCGGATTCTATTCAACAGATTTCAAATTGCATGGGATAAGAATTATCTAAAATTCGGTTGGCCCGAGGTCAAATTCAGCTGGCCGAAATTCGCAATTCAGCTGGCCAAATTTGCCACTCGGCTGGCCGAATTGCAGCGAATTCCAAAAGATTGCATTACTGCAATTTGACTCGAATTTTCTCAGGCTAGCCAAATTTTAAGCTTAGGCTAGCCGAATTTTCAATAGAAGTTGTAATTTAGCTTGAGCTTGAAGTTAGGCTAACCAAGTAAGTTAGGCTGGCCGAACTGGAAGTTAGGCTGACCAAATTCCAAAGCAAAAACACTTATAAAAATTCAAAATATAGAATTTTGGAGAGCACCTATTCCTAAGGTCTTTCTAGGGTTATACCACCTGTGATATTACAAATATCTGAGTCACATTGTCTTAAATTTAGTCTTGAACCTTGACTTGAATACAGGCAACGATTTCTTTGAGAAGATGTGCCGATCTTAACTTGATCATAAGTCGATCTTGAGCTAATCTTAAGTTGATCTTACGACATATAGAATTTTTGTGAATCCATACTTGTGAACTGATCTTGAATCACTTTTGTCTTACAAACTTTTGTCTTACGAAATTTAACAATTTATGTGTGCTTAACATAGTAGCACTTATAGTTGTGGAATGGGAAAAATCCAAGTTTTCGATATTTATATGTTTGGGGATATCCTACTGAGGCCAAAGTTTATAACCCGCAAGGAAAAAAGTATAATCCCAAAACCAAAAGTTGTTTCTTTATAAGATACCCAGAAAGGTCGAAAGGTTATCAATTATACTGTCATTCCTACTCTATCAGGATTTTTGAGACTAGGAATGTCATATTCATTGATGACACTGAAAATATTGAGAGCACGAACATTAGGAATTTTGTATTTGAGGAAGAAAGGATTCTAACTTCGATCGAGGTCATTATGGATCATGTTAGTATAAATCCTCTAGTTAAGCATGTACTCACTACAGATCATCATGATGAACCTCTTATACAATCCAATGATGAAGGAAATCAAAATTACACTAAAAAGAGTTAGCCATTGAGAAGATCTAAAAGAGAGAGGAGGTCTGTGAATCGAAACGATTACATCGTGTATGTGTAGGATCACAAGTTTGACATAGGAGTGGAAAAGGATCCTGAATCTTTTTCACAAGTCAAACAAAGTACTGACCCTTCTCGTTAGATCAATGCCATTAAGGATGAGTTGAAATCCATGAAAGACAATAAAGTATGGGATCTTGTTGAGTAGCTGATTGGTTGCAAACATTATCAAGAGGGTGGCGCGGTATTAAGAATCTGAGACTGATGAACCAAGCCCTTCTTGGGAAATGGACTTGGAGACTACGTATCGAGGGAGATGCCCTCTGGAGTTCTATTATCAAAGGCAAATATGGGTTGTCGCAAGGTGGCTGGTGGATAAAAGAGTCGGCGATAGTTAGAGCCTCGCCAGTTTGTAAAAATATCATGCGTAAGAAGAAGGAAGTGGTCAGGAATATAGCCTTTGAGCTAGGTAACGAGAACCGGATATCCTTTTGGGAAGACAATTGGATTGGGGATGCATTGCGAAAAAATAGGTTACCAAAACATTTTCCATTTGGCTCCTTACAGAAGTGTGACGGTGGTGGAATGTTACTCCTTTTCTGAAACTCACGCTGTGTGGGACGTCAGGTGCATCAGAAATCTTAACGATTGGGAAATCCCAAAATTTACGGCTCTCCATCAAACCATATCTTCAACCATGCCCCAACCTTCTTCTCAGGACAAGATCATTTGGACTTGCGATAAAACCAGCGTTTTCTCTGTCTGGTCCTTCTACTCTCGTCTCTCATCGCCCTCTAGCATTTCAAAAAATTCAGCTCCGTTTATTTGGAAATATCTGGCCCCTCCAAAATTTATCTGCTTCGGGTGGCTCGTTGGCAAGAGTAGAATCCTAACGAATGATAATTTAAAGAAAAGGGGCATGTAGCTGGTTAACGCCTGCCTATGCTGCATAAAAACTGAGGAATCCGTCAACCATCTTATGCTGCATTGCCCTTTCACATATCATTTATGGGCGGAATTCCTATCCAAGTTCAACGTTGCTAGTGCGTTACATCCTCTATGGATTCACACCTCTCTTCGTAGCACGGGATAAAGATGGGGAAAGGTAGAAAATATGTTTGGAGGATGTGTATTCTGGTTATCTGGTGGGGGGTCTGGGAAGAGAGAAACAATAAGTGCTTCAATAACAAATTAGTCTCTCCTCAACAAGTCTGACAAAGGGTGAAAATTTTGATGTTCGAATGGGTGGGCAATGTTAATGGGTTAAAGAAAAATGATATGTTCTTCCTTGGGTTCTAGGTTCTCTGCTATCTCAGCAGGGTCCTTCTTTTCCTTTTCTTTCCTTTGGATCATTTTTCCTTTTTTATAATAAAGTTCCCAGTTATCCTTAAAATAAAAATTTAAAAAAAAAAAAAAAAAACTTCAATGGGTAATGTCGAAAGATATAAAGGCAGAATTGTTACCGAAATGGCCAAGCTATATGTCCTAGAGGGGGGGAGGGGGTGAATAAGACTATGACAAATTAAAAAATAATTACAGCGGAATCAAATAAAATGATACGACCAAATAAATAAATCAAACCACAATGCTGAAATAAAAGGCACTCTCAAAATTCAAGTCTTAAGAGGTTGATACAAATGTTGTTCTAAGGACAACCTTACACTAAAAACTAAGAGTTTATGGTAGGACAACCTTATTTCTAAAAAGGTCTTTGTATCAAGAACTCAAACTGAAGAGGAATAAATAAATGAATGAATAAAATGTAATCTCAAATATTGATTGTTCTAAGGATAACCATATACCATAAAAATGACAGGGCAACCTTGATAAAACAAATAAAGAAACTGAATCTCAAAGCAATAAAAGAATAACATGAAGTAAATTCTAAACTATTACAACATTCCCCACAATACTTGAAATAAAATGATTACAACATTCACATCCACATATACATCCCACAAATGAATAATTAAAGATAGAAAATATAAATCATGCAACTACAAAGCACAAGGGATTATAGTGGTTCGCCTGTGTGTACACCAACTGTTAATAAATAGCCACACAGCTACTCCACTCCTAATATCCTTACACACGGATATTAGCGTTCACTATCAAAATAGGTTTTCACAGGTTCACCCAAAACCTTCACAATTATGTCTTTTTAAACTTGGGCTTACACAATCCAAAAACCCACTTTCTGAGTTTTCTGGCTCTCCTCAAATAACCACTACAATGAGATTTTTCTGGCAAATACCAAAATAAACCAAAAAGAATGTAAATTATAATAATATAAAATACCTGAATTTCTCCTTTTTGAAGCAGTCTGGAAGAACCTATCGGAGTAGAAGTTCGAAAATAGGGTTTAGCTCTATTTGATTTTGATTCCAAGAAGAAGGAATACAGCAATTTATCTTTTCAAATTAAATTGGAATGTAGAAACAAAATCAAGTGCAAAAGTCAACAAAAAGAGAATATTAAATGTGCACAATGTAGCTTAAAATAAACACAAACTTATCTCAGAGTGATCCCTTGATTTTACTTGAATTTCTATATAAAACTTAGAAATTCATCGTCTATTTATAACTGCAGAAATCACGTCTATGACTGGTCTAGTGGAAACTACGACTGGTCATAGGAGAACAGATTTTTAAAATTTTTAGTGCGATTGGATAAAACCTACTCACGACTGGTTGTAGGCCCTCTATGACTGGTCATAGGACCTCTAGTTTAATTGTTGGACTTTAAGTCCTAGAACCAGGACTGGTTAAGGATGAGTGGACACTATTCACATGACTGGTCGAGCAGAGTCCAGGACTTGTCGTGGACGAACAAAAATTTTTAAAAAATTCCAACAAACTTAGGACAGGTCTTGGAATCTCTTGGACTGGTCATGGCAGTGCTAGGACTAGTCGAACAAAGTCCATGACTAGTCTTAGAACATACCAAAATCATATAAAAAGATTTAGCTTGAATTATATATACAAAATGACCTACCCTAAGGTCAATCTAAGGTCATTCATACCTGGGATATGAAGTATGAACATTGAAACTTCGTTGAGTTACACTTGAGTTTTGAACAAGCACTCTTTTTATTGATGTAGCTCTAAACATTGATGCTTATAGAAGAGGACAAGATTCATAACCTTGCATTTCTTTCTTGAAGTTGATCACCGTACTTGACTTGAAGCATTGTGATGCAGTGTCTTGAACATATATATATCAACATACAAACACAAGACATAGATAGAGGTTTTGACACCACAAAATTTGACAACCAAAGGATCCTAAAATCATAGCACTTACAATTACCAAGGGTTTAACTAGCGTGAAGGCCTTGATTTTAAGGAGACTTTCTCACCAATATTTAAGAAAAACTCATTCATGATCATAATGGCTCGTATGCCTCATATAGATTTAAAGCTACATCAGATGGATGAAAAGACTCTCTTTCTCAATGGGGACCTAAATAAGAACGTATATATGTTACAAATTGAAAGTTTTATAGTTGATGATTCAGAACATATGTTTTGTACACTACAGAAATCCATTTATGGGTTAAAACAAACATAACAACAATGGTACATAAAGGTTCATGAAGTGATTTCCTCATATGGTTTTGTAAAAAATACTGCAGATAAATGTATTTATGTTAGAATCAGTGAGAGTAAGTTCATCATTTTGGTTTCATATGTTAATGACATTTTGTTAGCTAGCAGTGACATTAGGATGTTGAGCGACACCAAGAAATTCATATCTTAAAGATTTAAAATGAAGGACCTTGATGACGCCTCGTATGTCATCGACATTGAGATTCATTGTGACAGATCATACGGACTGCTTAGCCTGTCACAAAGGGCCTATATTGATAGAGTACTCTAAAGGTATGGCATGCAAAACTGTGCTCATGGATAGTCACCCATTGTAAAGGGTGATAAATTTAGTCAGTTCCAGTGTCCTAAGAATGATTTGAAAAAGAATCGAATAAAGGATTTTTCGTATGCGTCAGTAGTAGGGAGCATCATGTATGCTCAAGTCTACACACAATCGAATATTGCTTTTGTAGTTGAACTGTTGGGTAGGTATTTATCTAATCCATGATGTAACATGGATAGCAGCAAAGAAATATTATGCTACCTGCAAAGAATAAAGGACTTCGGACTCACATACAAAAGATCTGATAATTTAGAATTGGTTAGATACTCAAACGCAGATTATGTTGGCTGCGTTGCTACAAAGAAGTCCACCTCATGCTACATGTTCATGATGGTTGGTGAGGTTGTGTCTTTGAAAAGCGTGAAATAGCCAACTACAGCCTCATCTACCATGAAAATTGAATTCATTACTTGTTATGAGGCATCAAATTAGGCAATGTAGTTACAACATTTCTTCTCAAGTTTGTAAGTACTAGAGCATATCCCAAAACTATTGAAAATATTTTACAATAATTCAGCCACAATTTTCTCTTCTAATAATAAGAAGCATTCATCAATGTTGATGCATATCGACATTAAGTATCTTGTTGTAAAGGGAAAAAAAAAGTTAATAATCATTAAGTGTTTATGGAGTTCATCGACATTAAGAAGATGATTGCAGATCCGCTCACTAAAAGGTTCCTTATCACATCATTTCAGGAATATGTAACATCCATGGGAGTCATTGATCCCACATATGTTTTCAGTTAATGGGAGTTGAGCGTCTTTTATTTTTATAGACATTAAAGATATCTCATTTGATAAAGTTTTGATGATTCTGATATAAAGTTTATTTCTACTTCTCTCTAGATATGTGCAATATGTTCCGAGTAAGCAGAAATAAAGTCATGTCTTGTTGAAGACATTTGAAAGCTCCAGGACCTCTTAAGGATAAGCACATATCATCACATTATGTGTATAATCTTTATACCAAACTTCCTAGTTCCTGATCGATCTCATTAAGAATGATAATATTTGTGACACACTTAGTCTTTATTCGCTTAAATTAAATGTTACAATGTCTATCATGATCCAATACTAGTGGTCTTGATGAACCAGATTATAATAGCATTGCCGTATTATCCAACAATTACATTAGTTAACCATTTAGATGTTTCTTCTAATTAAAATATTTTTTCAAAGCTTAATTATTGACAATATTGATCAATGTGGCCCAAGTGGAAGAATGTAAGAATTGTATTAAGTGGGTCTTATTGATTAACGGTCTAGATTATCCTAAAGGTTGAATAGTGTGATTGGGAATACTAGTGGACCTCACTCAGTTATGATGCCTCTAAAATCATGTAAAGGGTGGTGTGCTACAACCATGATACACAGTGTTTTAATTGAACTAGGATTGCCAAATTCATATAGAACCTTAAGGAGATGAGTTTCAATGGGTTCCAAACTCCACAATCATCTATCATCTATCTTAGATAAACAGATTTGGGTCCTCAATCTTGCATACAACCAAACCTAAAATTTCCCTTCCAAGTTACATTATCTAGCTAGTACATCTTATCTGCATGTTCAATGCATATCACGGTCCTTGACACTTGATTGTTGTGACAACACTTAACCTCTCCTCACAGGGTGAGGCTCCCCGTAGGAAGCGAATTGGTTGGTGTACCACACACATGCATCACCATGATGTTTGTGAGTGATAAATCCACTCACTTGATTGATGTGGTGACCCTAACTCCTGACTTCATTAATAGGAGGAATCCACTCACTGGATTGACGTTATTAAGAAATCCATTCACCATGTTTGAATATTGATGGTAGGTGAGGCCCACCATGAACTTTTCAGAGATGCATTCACTTGATTGATGCGTCCCCCAAGAAGTTTTTAATGGCTTAATCACCACTACATCCTATGGTGTGTACCGTGTGGTCCATATGAAATTTAAAACTGTTATATTTTTATGCTCATGCAATAAAATAATCTTAAAAAATGGGCAAACTGTTATATTTTTATGCTCATGCAATAAAATAATCTTAAAAAATGGGCAAATTACTGACAGACAGTTTCAAGGCCAAGATGGGTCAAAAAAGGTCCAGTCAACGACAAAAGTGATTCAACCCGTCATACCTTAAATCAGGGGTATCTCGCAATTCAGAATGAGTTATTAGACATAAAATATATGATATTAGGATAAGACGAGCTACTTTAGCCACCCAACCCGGCTGCGCAAGCCGGATTTGTGAAATACCATCAAATCGACCGTTGTTTCCCTATTTTAATTCTGTTTTTACTATAAATAGTAAGTTTTAGTTTGATTATAACTCTTCATCCGTTGAGCTTTAGGAGTTGCACCCAAAGTGAAAAGTGCTTAGAATAATTAGGAGAACACCGTGGTGAAGCCAAATAGGATGCTTACCATTTTTGGCCGAAAACCTTGCACACTTGTGGAAATCACTGACCATCTATAAATAGTAAGTTTACTATTTATAATAAGTAGCGATTTCTGAGAGTTTTAGTTGTAGTTTGATTTCAAAACTTCTCCCATGTCTTAGTATCCCTATTTAAACGGTCGTGAACCCGTTTATTTCATTCATCAATTAAAATATGATTTTTATAGAATTTATTTCTATTTTTCTTGTTTTTTTTCCTCGTGAATTTGAGAAGTCTTGAAGAGGAGTCCAAGAAAACTTTGTGGATTTGGAGTAGTTATCCTTAAGGGAGACGGTGATTGATCTCATTAGGTACATCCATGCGTCAAATTCTTAGATAAAATACATATACATTATAGTGAACCCACGTAGCACCCCATCCAAAGGCTACAGTCTCCCCTGCCCTCTCACTGTTGGTAAGGCCCACTATGATATTTATGAGAAATTCATTCCATCTGTCCGTTTTTCCACCTCGTTTGTGGAAATGAGACCAAACATGATACATATTCAAAACTCATGTGGGCCACGGAAAACAGTGAGAAATGAGTCCCTCATGATATTTATATGCCAACTAAACAGTCCATGACATCAACCAACTATTCAAAAGGCCAATCTGAGTTAGATAAATTGAAAGCATGGAATATTAGTCTAATCCAAAACTAACGTGGGCCACAAATGTTTTCAGGGGACGTAAAATTCTTAGTGCTTTACTTTGCATGACTCACTTAAGCTCTGGATCTACCTCATGTTTACGCTGAAGCCTTTAAAATAAAATTATCTTAACAAAATCAATGGACTACGTCACCCCATGTAATCCACGTCCATACCAAAGAGAGCAACTATTCAGCCGAAGGAAGATTTGACAGGTGACTATTGACCTTCCAATTTAGACAAAAACAAAAAATTAAAGGAAAATTTTCATATGACCACTTGTCTTTTCAGCCACGGACCAAAAACTTTCTGCTTTAAACCTATATCTTAAAACCGGCCTACCTATTTTACATACATATTATAGCCATTTATATTAACATATGCTTAATAGATGAGGTGTTATTTACTAAAAAGTCAGTTATACAGTTAACCACAAATATTATTGTTTACCCATTCCTATGGTTTTAACTTTGCAAAATCATGTTACTGCCTTGTCTTTTTACCCTATGTCAGCCCGTTCATCGATTGTAAGAACGTCCTCACATGATGACGCATGAGGATAGGTGGGGTCCACATGAACCATATCTACATAAAGAAAGGTACGGTCTACATGAACGTTGCTAATTTCATCTTTTGAAATAACATCTACTGTCCACGTGGCAGTCATGGATCAGGATTGTTAAATTTACACCGGTCAAACATATCTATCCATGGTGTATGTGTTTTATCTGCACCGTGCATTCATTTTTCCAAGATCATTTTAGAGCATGAGCTCATAAATGATGCAGATACAAGGCTCAAGTGGACCACACCATAAAAAGAAGTGAGGACGATGATGCACACTATCAAAACCTTCTTAGGGCCCATCATGATGTTTATATGCCATCTGCTCAAAAAGGTTACATGGACCCTGGATCCTTACTCTTGCTCCGGTAGTAGACTCGCAGGAGTTTCAACACCCGGTCAAGGGTTAAGTATCCATAGGCGGTGAAATCCCACTACGGCGTGAGTGTGTGAGGGTGTGTGCGTGTGTAAATAAAATAAATAAATAAATAAATAAATAAATAAAGGTTACATAGACCTAGATGAAGGGAAAACACAAATATTAGCTTGTTTCAAATTATATTGCCCACAAAAAGTTTTCAATGGTAGGCATTCAATTCACATTGTTTCTTGTGGTGTGGTCCATTTGAACTTTGAATTTACCTCAATTTTGGAATTATGTCCTAAAATGATCTAGAAAAATGAATGAACGGTGTGGATATAAAACATATATCATCATGGAGTCCACAGAACTTTGTCATGTTCCATGTTGGGTTCAACAGAGCAATTCGAGTCTAAATTCACACGCCTCCGTCGACAATCTCTTGTGCCGATAAGTAGATATGATGAAAATACAAGTACAACCTATGCATTGCATAACTTCAAAATATATGCTTAAAATAATTTTTTAAAAAAATCCATCCTAGCCATCGAATTTGCCATATAATTTTAGGGCGTGGCCAAAAAATGAGGTGGATGCAAAGCTCAAGTGGGCCAAACGAACTAAAAAGAGTGGGATTGAATGCCCACCATTGAAACATTCGTAGGGCCACATGATGTTTATGACATATTCACTCCGTCTATCTGTTTTAATAGCCCATTATATGAAAGGGGCAAAAAAAATGAGATAAGACCCAAAGCTCAAGCCAACCACAGGACAAGGACACGAAACAGTGAGATTTAACATCTACCGTTGAAATATCTTGGGGCCATCATGGATGCCCATAATGAGCTTTGAATTTGCCAATTATTTGGGCCATTCTCTAAAATGAGCTGGAAAAACAGGTGTACGGTATAAATTTCTCACCAACATAAAAGTAGGCTACGTGCCGTCAGTCATGTTGGCACGATAATCAATGTCAGGCTAAAAGGTTAAGTGGGCATTTAGGGCGACAAGTGGTAGAATGAGTAAAAGATACCTCGTTTCAGCACTGAGGTCGTGGTAGCGGTGCTTTGGGGTAGCTGACAGTGAAGTATGATACCTCGTTTCAACATTGAGGTCTTGGTATCGATCCGTTGGAGCGGCTAACAGTGAAGTGTGGACTGACAATGAAGTGTACTAACAACCTAACTGAAAAAAAAATAAAAGTCTTAAAAATTCTTTAGGCCATCGTGGGACCATCACAGGCCCACTTTTAGCTTTGCATCTGCCTAATTTTTTGGGCTAGTACCCTAAAATGATCTGGCAAAACATATAAATGGAGTGGATTTCTAACAAAGAAGAAAGTGAGCCCCACATATAGACGAAGGCTACGGTGGCACGCCCATGAATCTAACGTTATAGAGATTGCTAAGTAAAGTGAGATCAGTTTCATCAGTACAAGAACCATGGGTAATTGACAGTAAACGGTTAAATGTCTAACAGTGAAAACAATGTGCATGTTCTGAAAATAATATAAAAGCGGGCAGTTTTTAGTCAATAGCCTAAAATGAGCTGGCAAAGCAGATGGACCTCCTACGTTAGAAAACGCCTGTGGTCCAGCAAATGTTTCAACAGCGTCTGTTCAATCCCTACATGCTATGCATGTGCGACATCCAAGTTGTCCAACATGTTGGCTACACCGCAATATTATCGGTTACATAAATCAGATTGATCTACACATCAGGTGGGCCATTCATTTAATTTGAACCAAATCAGTGCCTGTCTATTGTTTTCTATGGTACAACCGGCAATGTGATATTTTTGCACCAAAACATTTTTCAGGATGGCTACACCATTTTAACGTATTGGATATTGTACACGTTTGATACTTCTGACATCTATACACTAGTTAAACGTTAATCTCAATCGTCCAGCTACTTGTTTGCGAGACTTTTACCTTTTCGAGAAACTTCGATACTCTGACAGAATGATGGATGATACACAGGCACTCAGAAATTACTGGCTTACAAGTAATTCAAATTAATCCCTCCAAACTAGGCATTACCATTTTAGATGTTTCATTAACCAAAAGAGTATTCTCATTTGGTTTTATGAATATGAGATTGGTGGACATCCATTGGACGGTTAAAAATGAAAAATCTAATAATATTATTTCAACAAACAAGTTCTCACGAATCAAGAGGCTAGGATAGTTCAGCCAGAGTGTGGTTTCCGCATTTTAGTCTGGTTTTTTTTTTTTTTAGAGGTTAATATATGCCACGTGTGCTATTTCTAATTATGGCAGAAAATAAGTTACTTTTTTTAATAAAAGTTAGTTTGGTAACCAATTTTGTAAAAATAGCTTATTAGTTAACCTTGTACTGATAATTAAGAAAATTCTTGCTTTTTTACTTTTGCTCTCTCTCTCTCTCTCTTACGGTCCACATTGAAGGTGGGCCCAAATGATGGCCAACATCAAAGTTTGAGCCCACAAGATAGATGACCTCAAGATGGGCCTACATTGGTGATGGTCCACATAAAGGCCAACCCTTAATGATGAATGACCCTCATTCATCATGCAGACTGAGTCCCATATGATTGAGGACCCACTTCAAAAGTCAGGCTCACATGATGGACGGTCCACACCGAAAGTGGGCTCTACATGATGGGACATGATGCGCAATCGACATTGAAGGTGGGCCCCACATGATGGATGACTAACATCAAGATCAACCCTATACAATGGACAGTCCGCATCAAAGGTCGGCCCCTAATGATGAATAACCCACATCCAAAGTGAGCTCCGTATGATGTACACCCACTTCATAAATGGGGCCCACACAATGGACGGTCCACATCAAAGGTAGGCTCCATACAACAAGGAGTGGACATTGAAGATGAGCCCTACATGATGGATGGCCCACATCAAGGTGGGTCCCACATAATGGATGGTCCACATCAAAGACCAGCTCCACATGATGAATGACCCACATCCAAGTCAGGCATTGCATGATGGATGATCCACTTCAAAGGTAAGGCCCACATGACCAACGGTCCACATCAAAAGTGGGTTCCACATGATGGGCAATGGACATTGAAGGTGCACCCCACACGATGGATGACCCACTTCAAGGTGGGGCCCACAATGGATGGTCCACATCAAAGGCCAACTCCTAATAATGAATGGCCCGCATCCAAGCCATCCCTTGCATGATGGACAGCCCATTATGAAGGTAGGGCCCACACAGTGGACGGTCCACATCAGAGGTAAGGTGGGCCCCACATGATGGGCAATTAACATTGATGGTGGGCCCCACGTGATGGATGTCCCACATCAAGGTGGGTGCTACGTAATGGAGAGCCCACATCAAAGGTCGGCCCCTTAAGATGAATGGCCAACATCCAAGGAGGGCCCCGCACATGATGGATTGTCACTAAGAAACAGAAAGAAACCTTAGAAAGGGAATAAATAAGAGGAAAGAGTGGAAAAACTGAATGTGAAAATAGAAACTTCCTAAACAAAATGACCAAACAAGAAAAAGAGGCATCCACCACTTTTTTCTATTAGGAAGAAAAGGAGGATATGATAAACCAGATAGGAATCAAGAGTATCAAGAAAATTGGAAGTTTGAAATACTTAAAAGAGAATAAGAGCCTCTTCTAGTTTTAAAAATCAATTGTGCCTTCTTTTCGACCATATCCGACAGAATTGTCCATTATTGCTATATATAGATGATTGTTTTGAAAAAAACAATAAGAAATGAAATATATATATATATATATATATATATATATATATATATATATATATATATATATATATATAGAGAGAGAGAGAGAGAGAGAGAGAGAGAGAGAGAGAGGCATGCTCACCTACGCACCTACACACATGCGCGCCTTTGCACACGTGTCATGGGTGTCGAATCCGAACGGTCCATAAGATGCGGAATCCCATAAAACCATAGGTGGTGAATTTTCACCCGGATCTAAGATTCTGGTGGGCCATAGCAAAGAGAAATTCAAATCAAGGGAAGAAACTGTTTGCATTTTTCATGGCCCACTGAAGTTTTGGATCAAAGTAAAATTTTGTATCAGGGGGTTTCATGAGGTTCTGCTTCATTTGGACCGTTCAGATTCTCGAAAATCATCAGATATGATGAGTTCTCAAAAAAGTTCGTATGTAGTGCATACGAACTGGTTCGCAGGTGAGCGTTTATATATATATATATATATATATATATATATATATATATATATATATATATATATAAAACACAAAAAATAAAAAATCACCAATGTCCAAGTGATGGAAAAAGACGAACATCTTTTACATATCCACCTGCTAGTTTGTCAACTTGAAAAAATAAAAATAATTTTTTTTTAAAAAAAAAAAAGACTTTCTTGGGAAATAATACGGAAAGATGTCTCAAATGTACAACCAAAAAAAAAAAGTACATTCACTTTCAATTATGGATGATTCAATCATATTGACAGGAGATTTCATTAAAAAAAAAAAAAAAAATGGTTTGGATGAATAAGATTTATGGTATATTTCCTAACTATTACCAAGAATTTAAACAAAAAAATGAATTCATTTGATGGAGAATCATTATTGACAGACATTGGTCATTCCTTGACCTCAATCAGTGAATTAGCTAGGGAATCAGCTACTAGTTTGAATTTGAAGGCTTGCTTTATTGGCCGAACAAAGAACACTTGATTAAGAAGAAATAAATACATTGGAATAGAAGAAATCGGTAAAAAGGTTCCTCAATGATCATACAAATTGACCAACCATTTGGAAGCCAGGAGGAAATGAGGAAGCATCAATGAAAGCCAAACTTGTGGTAATTTATACTCGTAACAATCTGAGTACCAATACTTATACTAGTACCAGTACTAATAGTGATCAAGCAGAATAGGTGGCGTTAATATGATTACTTGCAACAATCAGATTTTCATTGGGATCTAAACAAAGGATCCATGTGCACTCAAAGATGTAAAACAGTTACTTGGGAAATGTTTCAAGCAAACATGCATTGACTGTTTTTTTTTTTTTTTTTTCTTTTCTTTTCTTTTTTCTTTTGATATCCCCTGAATGATGAACCTCATTTTTAGGAATTGGGTAGGGAAAGGCCTGGAATTCAAAACTTTGAATTCTGAGGAAGAAAAGGTAAAAGAATAGGGAAAAACAGAGGAGAAAAAAGAGAATGAATGGATAGCAATAGCAAAAACTTGGGATACTATTATATTTGCTCAAGCAATAAGAGGTTTTATGTTAGTAACACAATCGATTCTTAGAAAATACATTGTATAATTGTATTGCCTTCATTGATAATAACTAAAAATCTCCAACATATGCTATTATTTCAATTCCATGAGTGGTGCGAGGATTTGAAGGTGTAGAAGAGAGAAATGCATGTTAAATGCACCCTACAATTGTGTTCAATTATCAGAAACAGAATTTCCAAAAGACTGGCCAACAGAGTATTTAGATAAAGATCCTATTTCCTTTCCGTCTAAAACCTTGGCATAGATCTAAGCAACGATCTCATCATAGAAATCGAATGTAAAAGAAGGAAAGAAAAATTTTACTTTTTAAGTCTGGGGAATGGAAACTGAACTACCTTTTGGTTCTCCCCAAAAACGACCTTCCTTTTTAGAACCCATTTATAAAGAACTCACAAAAATAAATAAATAAATAATAGAAATGTTTTCTTGTTCTAAGAGCTTTAGGAGAAGGAACAAAATTGTTTCAAAGGGTCTTTAAAAAAAAACAAGGTGGATTCTCAAAATAGTTCTATTTATAAAAAGAACAATAAAAGAATTTGCAAAAGTAAATCCAATTTTCTTATTTGAATTGAGAAAAGTATATGAACTCAATGAAAATAGAAAAGATTCTATAATTAATAGTAAGATTGACCTTGAAATGATTGGACAAATTATACACTGACAGAAAAAAAAAAATGAACTGATTGATAAGACAACCACAATCCGAAATAAAATAGAAAGGATTACAAAAGATACAAGAAAAATATTTCTAACTCGAGATCTAACGATTAGTCATAACGAGACAGGATGTGATGATAAAAGATCAAAAGGTTGTGATGATAAAAGATCGGAGTCAAAAAAAAACATATTTGGCAAATATCAAAAAGAAGATGTGCCCAATTAATATGCAAATGGCACTATTTTATAAAATCTTTCATTGAAAGAAAATGCATGGACATCTTTCTATGTACTATTAATATTCCCATAATAAAAACACAACTTTTCCTTGAATCAACAAAAATATATATATCAAAAAGAAATTTACAAATATGAAACAAATAAAAAAGTAATTGATGAAACAAATCAAAATGCAAATTACTTCATTTCAACTATCAGAAAGTGGCTTTCTAATATTAGTAATAAGAAATCACAAATTTATAGTGACTTATCTTCCTTGTCCCAAGCATATATATTTTACAATTTATCACAAGTTATTAATAAGTATTACTTAAGATCTGTACTTCAATATCATGGAGCATATCTTTTTCTTAAGGATAGAATAAAGGACCATATTGGGACACAAGGAATATTGGAAACCAAATCAAGGCCTAAGAAACTTCCGAATTCTGGAATGAATGAATGGAAAAACCAGTTACGGGGTCATTATCAATACAGTTTATCTCATATTAGATGGTCTATATTAGTACCGCAAAAATGGCGCAATAGAGTTAATCAACGTCGTAGGATTCAAAATAAAGACTAAAAAAACTTCGTATGAAAAAGAAAAGGACCAATTCATTCATTATGAGAAACAAAATAATTAAGTAGTGAATTCACTACCGAGTCAAAAAGAGAAAAAATAAATAAATAAATAAATAAATAATCGTTACAGATATAATCTTCTATCACATAAATATATTCATTATGAGGACAAGGACTCGTATATTCATGGATCACCGTTATAAGTAAATGGAGACCGAGAGATTCCATATTATTACAAAACACCTAAACCCAAATCATTTTATAGACCTAGGGATATAGCTATTAGTGATTATCTAGGAGGAGCTATAACTGATACGGGGAAATATCCAGATAGAAAATATTTGGAATGGAGAATTATCAAAAATTTTCCTAGAAATAAGTCAATCTTCCTTAATCCAAAATAGATCCTATGTTTGGACCATAGGATCAATCAATCTATTTTATTAATAAGTACATACGGTTGAATTTTGATAGAGATTGGAATTCTTTTGTTATGCAGCCCAATACTTAATTGGTTCAGTAAATCCTCACACAAATTATGGACCACTTCAAAGTTAGACCCTGCATGATGGACGGTCCACATCCAATATCCGACATGATGAACAACCCACATCCAAGGTGGCCCAACATGATGGATAGCTCACATCAAAGGTGGGCCTTACAAGGTGGATGGTCCATATTTAAGGTAAGCCCCACATAATGGACGGTTCAAATTGAAGATAAGGCCAATGTGGGCCCAACATAATGAATGGTCCACATCGAAGTTGGCCCTGCATGATGGATGATAGATATTAAATGTGGACCCCAAATGAATAAATAAAAGTTGGACGAGATTTTAATGGAAGGTATTTAAAATATATATTGGAAGAGAAGAGAAAGAAAAAGGGGATTAATGGAAGAGATTTTAAAATTACTTATGTAATGTTAGGAAGCAAACATACACATCGGTTGGATAAGTAGAAAGCAAGATAAATTACTTGAGGCCTAAGTAGCTTAAGCAAAAGGACTTATGACCCAAATGAGCCCTAGATAACTTGTCTTTCATGACAATCTTATCCAAGCCATGGAAATGTAGACTCGGGTTTAGGACTTAAAGATTATGTTATGAGGCCCAATCATGGGCACTTTTGGTGGGTGGAGCCCACCACGATATAAGCATGACATCCAATCCAGTGGCCTTTGTGGCCCACCTACATTTTGGACAGAATGGATGGTCTCCAGTGGCATTCATGTGGCCCACCACGTTTTGGACGGAGTGGATGTCAAAAGCATGTTTCAATGGGCCCCACCAAACTTACCCCACTTCTCTCACGCATGGCTAATGACATTTCATCATGCAGAGAATGTCACCTTGTGCAAAGGGGTAAATCGATGAAAAGTTTAGTCAACTAGGGGCAAGATTGTCATTTTGGCAGTTAACGACTATTTCTGTTAAGGATTTCTTAGTCAAAGTCAACGGAAGCAGCTATATGTCTGTATGTTGAGACTCAAATATTGCATATTTAACCCTTCAATCACATTAGTTTTTCTGGCATTTAAGTGTTAATTCAATTTAATTATATATGTTTTTGTCATGCAAGGTAATTCAGAAGCCTATGATGAATATGCGCTTAGAATGATGGATTTAGAGTTTAAAAGAAGATAATAAAGAATTGGAGATTTGAAAGTCATTAATGAAGAATTCATATACCAAAGATCTAAGGTAACCAAGTAATATATGAAGAGAATCGAAGATTTGAATTGAAAAAAAGAAATCCTGAAAATTGACCAGAAAAATCATATCTTGGAATTCCAAGTCTAAAAAGAGAAGTCCTGAAATAATTCCAAAAACAGACTTCGGTCCTACCAAAGTCAACTTCGGTCTGATTGAAATTGCGCAAAACAATCCAGCAATAAAGTGGGATTTTCAAGCTTAATTCGGTCCAACCGAAGCCAACTTCGGTCCGACCTAAATTTGACAAATTCTGCACAGATTTTTCATATGCAACTTCGGTCCAACCGAAGGCAACTTTGGTGCAACCAAAGCATAACAAAAGTGAGTAATTCCAAGGTCGGTTTGTGAAATCTCCAAGTTGGTACGAAAGTTGGAGTTCTACAACTATAAATAAGAGTCCCTATGACATTCCAAAGCATCTTCTAGGGCTTGAAAATGGAGAGAAGGCCAAGGTGGAGCGCCGACAACATTCTTCCACTTCAATTTTTTTACGAGTTCTAGTTGATCTTTTTGTTTTTCTTCTAGGATGTTAGTCTTGTTAGGCTAATCTCTTAGCTAAGGCTAAGGGATGAAACTTATAGTATATTTTGATGTTTATCTTACTTTAATTCAAATTTATGGTTGAACTTCCATTGATTTCTAGTTTGAATGAAGGAATATTTCCAGTTTTCTGTGGTTTATTGTGACTCCAATTATAGTAGATGCTTGGAAAGCTTTTGATATCTTCTTATCTATTTTGCAATTGTGTGATCGGTAAAATTCGTGATTTACCATTATCTCCTGGGCATGGTGGATGGTTGAAGTCCCTACAATCATCACATTGGTGTTTCATGAGGGAACTAATCCAATGAAACTTCAAATTCTGTTTTAACCGCTCCATCATCCGATTGGATAGGATCAAACTTTGATTCCAATCGAGTTATCATTAAATCAAGTACATTAATATTGAGATTGTTATAAGTGGATTATTGGATCCTTAGTCTTTTATCTTTATTATTTCAAAACCTTTTTCTAAATTGCTAGATTAAAAACCCAGACCAACCAAGTTAGGCTTAGATTAGTTCTAGACCGTGTTCCTCATTCCCTGTGGATTCGACCTCGTTCTCATTGAGTTATTACTACATCACAAACCTGAACTTGGGGTTGTGAACACTGTATATGGAATAGGTAAGAAAGTTTTGGGAAATACTTCAAAGTAGGAGGTTTTCGGTCCATAGCCGAAAAGATGGACCGACTTATAGAAAATTAATTCCACTTATCTGATGGTTTCCCATGTTTTGAATCAGAGCATTCATCCCACCTGATGAATGGCTCTAGTCTCTCTCATATATGTGCAACAATGTCCTGTCATCCATCTCACTTGCACAGCAGCCAGGGAAAAGGAAAGAAGGCAGAGGTGACGATATCGCTATTACTTTTAATTGAACTTGTTGGTTTTGGACACGTTAACTTCAACTTTGCTATCACAAGGCGGTGCACAGCAACTTCCACCTGATCATGGCTTTTGTTATTGAATGTTGATCTCAGATGTTGCTTAAGGTACACCAACAACAAGCTTTGGCATCAGTGGTATGCAACAACCCCCACTTGAGTATGGCTTCTGTTGTTAAATGCTGATCTCAGATGTTGGCGAAGGTTCACAACAGTAAGCTGTGTCATCGGTATCCAACACTGGATAATTAACAATAACAAAATGTAAAAACGAAGTCCAGTTAGATGCACAAAAAATAATTATTCTCTAAATTAAACTTATAATACAAAAATTGCTAAAAAGTAAATATACTTCTACATAAAGTACAAAATTACAAAACAAAGATATCTCCAATGAGAAAAACCGGAAACCTAATTCTACCCCAAAGTGCAACACCATCGACAACATTAGAGGCACTATTATTTTTCTTCAACACAGATGGCTTGGACATTACATGGGAGAAAACAGCCCTCCATATTCCAAACTACAAAAGGAAACTCCCTAAATTTATACAGATCGTAACCAAGCTTTAGACTGAAACTGATTAAGGGGCTAAATGAGAAAAGCTAGCATTAACCCATTAGATAAGAAAACATGCATTGGTTTTAAGAGTGCCAGTTGTGTTTTGTAGCTCCACTCAATTCCACATTACACCCGATCTTATAGCAGTGAATGGTGGGACTCATTATTCAGGTGGGGTCCTATGGTTTGTAGCTTGGTGCCAATAAGATTTTGGGCTATCACAATTTCACAGTCTAACATATAATGTTATGGCCTGAAATGTAAATAAAATTGACTACTACAACAACAGTTCTACTGTTCTACTAAATAAACGATTATGATTTATGGCAATCAAAATGTGATAAGATGGACCGCATTTTAACAGCTGATTGAGATGTTCTTGAGAATGGGCAAGACTTTGATTCTAGAATGTTTGCATTTTTGGACTTTTCAGCAATCATTGTTACAATGTTCCCTCGGTCTTTTAGTCATGGTTAATTACCAGTTTGTCTCAAGTTTAGCAGGATTAATACATTTTGGATCAAAACCAACACTTTAAGATTACCCTGAAGTGTTTACAAAGTTAGGGATTTGGGAGCAACAAAATTTCTATTGAAATTGAGGATAGCATTTGTCAGCACTGGATTCATCATGAACATCAAAGGTTTCTCTAGCAGAATTCAGAGAGAGAGAGAGGGGGGGCCCTCTCTGTCAAGAGAAGCTCAATGGGCTCTTTCAATTTATCAAGAAATAGACTCCAAATTCATTTTGAGCATCAAGGCTTTTCAAGGGGAAAAAAAAAAAACCATCATGACAAAGCTGAAATCCTAGATCCATAAATCATACCATTAAACCAAATTCGCATCTATTCATGGGTCCATTTTACAAAATCCATCATTGCAAATGTATAACACCTCAATCTCCAGGACTCCACTCCCACAAATCAAACAAACCACCACCAAATCCACATCCACTAAAAAATGGCACGAGTTCATAAGCCGACATCCTATTTTTCATATTTTTTAAGTATTCCATCTAGTTTCACAAATTGTTTTTTTTTTTTTAATCAAGATTTCGGATGTGAGTTGTTCCTATTACATTTACAAAACCTGAATTTCAGAATAATAGGCTTGAGTTATATATGCAAATTCGTTTTCTATCATGCCTCAATATGTTAGGACCACAATCACATAACTTGCTTAGGAATATGGATTGGGTGACCTCCGCTCGCTAAGTGCCACGTGGGTGGTGTGCAGTAGACTCCTATGTCAGTTTTGCAGTTTCAAAAAGACAACATTCTAGGCCTACATATGGCATCGTTATAGGGTAATCCAAACTATCCAAATAGCTGACCCAACTGTGAATGTAGCATAACAAAAAATTACAATACGAAGACAATACTAACCATCAAATTTATTCATTTTGAATTTTGCCCACTCACTATTTTACTTTTAACCATGCATTTGGTATGCATTAGTTGGATGGTTAGGATTGATAGATCAGTGTCATTTTAGATACATGTTCAATCCAAAATGAGACCTACAATTTGGATGGTTTGGATAGTACATAGGAGGAGGAGAGACACTATGATCCATTTCTCTGATGAAGCAAGTCATCTTCGCCTTCTCTTGATCTGTGATTTATTACTTCACGTTCACCTATTTTTTTCTTATTATTAAGCTTATTTTCCCCTTTTTTCTTCAAAATCGAACAAATACTCAATTTCTAAAACCTTCACCCCACCATCTGACGAATTTTCAAAACCTTCCTTTTTAGTATTTTCAACTTTTAAAAAATAGAACTTCTAGATCTCGAATGTTCTGCATCTAAAATCGTTACATCTCCCAAAATCAATTTATCCCAATCAGTCATTTCTTCACCTGACCATTTCATTCAATCTCTAAATGACTAAGAAAAAAATCAAACAAGTTAAAAATGTTGGAACCATTATCATTTGATCTGAGCTAAAGCTACGAAATCAAATTAATGGATCAATATAGTAAGAGTTCTAACGATTTTTTATCTTTCTTCTCAAAGCTTTCAAGAAGGAAAACCCTGAAGTCCTTCAATTTTATTACGAAAGAGAAATGGGAAATATTCATTTTTGCTGATTAGACATGATGATTAGGCTTCATTAATATTGTAAATCTCTAATTAGTACTTTTCACTTTTGAATCCCTAAGTAGAGATTTTTAGTTTTAAATCCCTAATCTGCATCCTACTATTGCGGGGGATTGAAAATTGAAAATCACTAACTACGGATTCGACAATGCAAAAACCCTACTTAGGGATTGAAACTGGAAATCCCTAATTAAAGATTCAATGGACGAAGACCGCTTGCATGGCGATAGTGGGTGGAGAGAGAGAGAGAGAGAGAGAGAGAGAGAGAGAGAGAGAGAGCCCATGGGAGGGGATAGTACCCCCGTTAGGTTGTAGTTGGATCCAAGTCTGACAAGAGTGGCATGGCACTCCCTGATTCGTGTTGGATGGAGAGCACCCAGCGAGCTGCTGGATGCAATCCGCTTCCCATCAGATCAATGTATCTCCTATCCATTCAAGGTTTATGCTTTCCATCTCCCACAAGTTTGTATGCACATGCCGACCCGGAACATGTGTAGGACGTTCTAATCGGCATTTATGTGGCATCAGAAACCTGTACCAGCTCGGACCAACTACCTATATCATTTGGCCAAGAAGTCAGGCAATTGGGTAGGCTATCAATACTGGACAGTCTGAAGAAAACACAGATCTTCCTGTGTCTCAATACATTACATCCTTAATAGGCTAATATTTGAAGGCCTGAGTTTTTATCCAGATAAACAAGATGGCACACCCCACCCAATACACAGCTCGTATGCCTTCGCGTGCCATGTGTAGAGGTTCAAGATGAAAGTGGTGCAAGCAAACCTCTTTCCAAAATAAAGAATGCTAAGGTGAAGTTGAGCAAGTTCATTTATTCGGCACCTGAACCTCTCACACATGGCACTTTTGGACACATGAGAGAAATCCAAGCAGCTCATGTAAATTACTCGGCCCCCTAAAAGATCAGGCTGGCCTACAAATGCACAAAATAGATGGATGATTAGAAGCTGACCATGGACATATTCCACTTGCATCATATTCAATGTATGGACTAGCCTAACAAACTGGGGCCTAATTTTTGAGCCAGAGCATGTTCATGGCAGGCCGTACATGATAAATGTCACAGATGAAGCATACATGTGAGATGTTGGCACGCGTGCCTCAAAGGGCTGTCAATCTCAATGCAGTAAGTAAAATTAGCATACTACTGAAAGTTCTTGCTCATGCCTGCTATTCTTCACTCCCCTTTTACTTGCAGTTTTCAGGTGGGCCACATGCTGAAGTTGGCTGATAATCAGAACCATCCTTTGGGCACTATTCTGAATGGCCTAAGGTCCCATGTTGACGCAGGGGAGGATGTGATGAGGTCGATCACCGTCTTCCTCGATTGATAACTACCTTGAATCCACAAGGCTCTCTTGAATCCACGAGAAGAAAGAGGAAAATTTCTAAGGAATTGATTTATTGAATGAATAATAAAAATGAGTTTAGCACCCTTCAAATAACCCTAAAAAAACCCTAAAAACCTAATAAAAGAGTTTTAATCAAATAAGGAAACAAATTTCAAAAAACGTGTAAATTTCCACTGTTGAAACAACCAAAAAGTGTCCAAAGATTTAAGCAGGAAGTTCTGTGATTTTTGACCTGTCAACCTATCGAACTGGAATTCGACCTGTCAACAAGATTTGTTGACCTATCTAAACTGGCAGAAATCAGCCAGCAAACAATCTAGAATTTTTGGTGAAATTTCGACCAGATTTGTCGACTGGTCAAATTATGCTGAATTTTGTCAAATTTTCATTGGGTTTCTTCCGGTCCATGTGTACTAGGAATGTACTTGATCCACGTCCTACATTAGACCCCTCCACTAAGGAAAAAACTCGTCCTCGAGTTTGGTTCACAATACTTGTTCAACTTCCTCGAGTTCTTCAAATTCAAGTGCCGACATTTATTAGCCTCTTTCTCGTACTCTGCAATAGACTTCTTTGATTTCTCTTGGACATTAGCATGAATAGTTGCTACCCGAACTGTCATATTCTCCGTTGTAATACTCATTTCATGTAGTTTAGGCAATAGAAACAAGTCAAGTGCATGTTTAGGAACTCATGCATACACCACCCCAAATTGGGCCTGGTCAGTAAATTGACTGTTGTTGGACACAAACTCAACCTAAGAAAAATCAATCTCCTACATAGGAGACAAATTGTTGGGAAGTTCAGTGAGCACAATCGTCTTAAACTCCTGCAACACGGGTTTTACATCTTTCGGAATGGTCACGGACATCACTCTCATCTCTTTAGAGTGTTTAATGAAATCTCGTTCGTTGACGAGATGATGCTCGTCTACTTTAGAAGTGCTGGATTGGGTCTCCACTTCCACAGGGGTTGTACGTATGCCACTGATGAATCCGGCGGCCTGTTGCGACTCCACCTCGACTAGGTCGTCTCTTGCCTTCAAACAATGAGATCTCTCTACATAACCCCTCACCAATCAGCTATCCTGTCAACAATATTGGTTTTGTTGGAATAATACCTGATCGTAATCTCGAGGGAGGAATCGCGTGCGCAACAACTGTTTCATCTGCGACCACGTGCGGATTGGCACCTTCATCTATTTCGTCCACTCGAGCTGAAGTTGTTCCCACCAAACCAAAGCTTCACCCTTCAACTTGTAAGCCACAAGTTTAACTTTCTTCTCTTACGCGATGTCCATGTAGTCGAAGAAACATTCGACTTCAAACAGTTAATCAAGGAAGTCCTTAATGTGGAGTTGGCCGTTGAAACTAGGAACATCAACTTTCATCCTGAAATATCGATTTGTCTTATCTATCCAATCAATGCCTTGTCTAAGATGTTAGGGAATCATGTTGCTAGATCCCACCTTCTTGGGTGTGATTCTCCGATTCACCGCTAGCATCGCCCTACAATCAGCACGATTATGAATTTCAGTGCCTACCGAGGGCAAATCACTACCACGAACACAGAACTACCCTAGGGCCTTCGTCATGCGATCGATGGAAGCCTGCAATCATTGCATGACTTACCGATTCTCTCGCTACACCGCTTCGAAAGCCGTTGTTGTTAAAGGAAAATTTCCTAGAGCATCGTCCATGGGAATGTTGCTTGACCCGTTGTCAGAAGCTATAAATCCGAGGAGAAAGCCTCTCTTCGATACCAATTGACGCGGGAGAGGACGTGATGAGGTCAATCACCGTCTTCCTCAATTGATAAATACCTTCAATCCACAAGAGCTTTGTTGAATCCACGAGAAGAAAGGGAAATTTTTATAAGGAATTGATTTATTGAATGAATAATAAAAATGAGGCTAACACCCTTTAAATAACCCTAAACAAACCAAGGTGTTCCAAATCAGTAACGGCGGCCGTAATGGCCACCACTGTTACTATTATGATACGGGCCATAATGACTGTTACGGCCCCCGTACCTCCAGTAACGATTGTTCTTTTAATTTTTGAAAAAAACTATTACTGGACCGTTATGGGGCTGTTATGATCCGTTATTAGGCCGTTACGGCCTATTTTTCTGTAACCGCCGTTACGGCCGTTTCGACCCTGTAACGCGTAACCATTACCATTACATAACAGTCGTTATGGCCGTTACGTAACCGATTTTGAATGCCTTGAGACAAACCCTAAAAACGTAATCAAATAAGGAAACAAATTCCAAAAAACATGTAAATTTTCACCGTTTGTTGATCTGTCGAGTCAACAAGTCAAAATAGCCAAAAAGTGTCCAGAGATTTAAGCCAAAAAATTTGTGATTTTCAACCTGTCGAACTGGATTTCGACCCGTTGACAAGATCTGTCATCCTATCTAAATTGGCAGAAATCAGCCAACAAGCAATCTGGAACAGTATTTCGACTTGTCTAAACTGACAGAAATCATCCAGCAAGCAATCTAGAATTTCTAGTGGAATTTCAACATGTCAACCAGATTTGTCAACCGGTCAAATCATGCTGAATTTTGTGGAATTCTCCTTGGGCTTCTTCAGGTCCATTTGTGCTAGGAATGTACTTGATCCACGTCTTACATCACATGTCCTGACCACTAATATGTGGAGATGTGTAAGCCATTTAAAATTTCTTTTATCTAATCTCTATTTCCTGCTTGTTTCCTTAGGAGTTCACTATGGTTGTGGCTTTTCCTCTCTAGCTATCACTATAGGCTTTAGACAAATTCCATGCTTCGCCGCTGTTCAACTAGAGAACACCCTCCTTTAACCACTCTCAATGGTCAAATTTTGCTACACATCAATGGTAAGAATCATCTTAGACAATTCTGATAATTGGTGCATCTCCAAACAGCTGTTATTCAATTACTTAGAAAAACTTAGTTGGACTCAGTTGAGTCAACTCAACCAGATCAGATATCACTAAGCCAGAAATGGTTGGCTAGGTCGACCTAGTTGTCACCAAAATGGTTGTTGTTGAGAAAATAAATGCTATTATTTCCGAAATAATGGACTTATCTAACATGTGTTTTTCTGTTAGATAACATGACAAAGTGCCGAAACTTCTGTAAACCCTGCTAACTAACAGGGATAGGCTCTTTTATAGAAAAAGGAAATGTCGATGCAACAAAGGAAATAACACTACCCTATCAGAAGCCAACTCCAAATGTAAGTTGTCCGTCAAGGTCCATTCATTAGCCTCCAACACTTTGTTCCATGGGACCGAGCATCCAATGTTAGTTACCACTTCTAATATGTAAGCTATGGAAACGACTTGAGTGGAGCCAAACTCCCTCTCTCCCAACATTTGAAAGATATAGGAAGAAATCCTGTCAAATTTAAATTTTTAAGTTTTCTTGCCTTTCATTTGTTTTTTCTTTCTTTTCAAGGGTGTAATGTATACATGAACATGTACCTGGTGCCCGTGCAACTTGGGTTCGGCTCAACCCAAGTTTGGATTATGTTGTTAGGGACCTTGGCTTAGGTTACCATTGGAATTGGAATGCTCCGATCCAATTTGAAGCCAGGTTGGGTTCGTGTTGAGCAAATTCGGGTCAAGTTGGGAATAGTCACATGTATTTGGGTCGGGTTGGGATTGAGTACAATGGAACTCAATTTGGGTTTGGGCACCTCAAGTTGGAATTCAGGTCGGGGTCGGGTCAACTCAGGTTGACCATCAACCCAACCCAATACGCCTTAGTTGCATCCCTACTGCTAACAATTATCTTCCTAATGCAAAACCCACTCCAAGCAAAGAATGTAGGCATTTCATAATACTATCAAACAGTGTTTTAAATATCGACGATATCAGCTGATATATCCCACGATATTTCTTGTATCCCACCTGTGCGATACGAAACGCATAAGTAGTAGGATATATCCCACATGTTCGATCCGGTGAACATTTTTTATTTTTAATCCCTTTTTTCTATAAATCATTTTAAATCAATGTCAAATTGTTACAAATCTATGAATTTTCATGGTTTGCATGAAAAATCATGGATTCGGAGCATCGATTTTGAGATTTGGAGGAGAATGACCAAGTTGCGAAAAATTGTATAATTTTGTAAATTTCTTGCAAATCGATTGCAATCTTTGTGTCCAAACATAAAATCAAACATGTATGTAACCTGATTTATTGATCCTTCGTTTGCTTTTAAATATATTGCTTGTGTTTCCACACGTTTTCTTACATTTATAAATTATATAAATAAAATTTGAATATATTTGTATCAATTCAGTTAGACAACGCATAGATTAGGACCTCATACAAAGAAAACCTATTATGTGCGCTTGCTTTTTGTAATGTTTTGATTTGTATGCATGTATTAATGTCTTTTTTAATAATCACTGAAATTTCATTGAAAAATTTGGCCAATTTCCAATGTTTCCCCCTATTCCCAAATCAACGATACAATCAATATATCCCATGCGATAACCGATACGTATCCATATCCAAAGGGTATGATACATAACGCGATACCGATATTTCGAACACTGCTATCAAATCATTGTGTGAGATTTTCACTGTTAGCCTATGGACAATGAAAGCTAATAACATGGAAAGCGGTTAAAAGGACTCGGTGCAAGTTTTCCCATCTACAACCTTTCAAAGCATTGAGCAAGCACGTTATCAATGAGCATAGCACAAATGTACAATCAAATTAACTATCAATCCTATGAAAACGAAATAGTTCATGGACTTTAACTAAGGTATAGCAAAAACAAAAAAATGGCCATACAAGAGACATTTGTAGTAAGCAGTAGTAGCCTCATTATTTGCTCATCTTGAACACCCATAATTCTGTAAACAGTAAGAGAGAAGAGAGTTGAAAAAAAAAAACCTCGTGCATAGCAACAGCAGCAAGTGAGCTTAGCAGGACCATTTCTCCTCCAATTCAGGTCGTGAGCAACAAATACATGAGGCCCTTGAGATATTCGACAATCTCTGATCCTCCTAGCTTCGAGCTACCGAAGACTCTATCGACAAAGGTTATGGGAACCTACAAGAAATACAACACCCAGCTCTTTACACAACACCAAAGGATACATAATACAGTGCTAAAAATTATCAAAACATAAACAAATGCAATTATTAAATATTTGTAACATATATATATATATATATATATATATATATATATATATATATATATATATATAGTGCCTGCATGAACAGACGAGTTTCATACATGTATCTGTTAGTGCCCACTCAATTCATAAATGGCATTATCATAACACATAGTTAAAATCATTGGCATTCATGAAATCAGCTGAAGATTGCTGGTGGAAACATTAGAAGCAGATCATTCCATCTACATTAATGTGTCCGACCAAACAACTTCAACATCTATTGACAACATGATTTCCAATCCACATCCCACTGTGACGTGTTCATATGAAATATAGATCATTGCTCTAGCGCTTATTAACTTTATCTCTAATTTTATTTATTTCATAAACAAAGAAGTGCAGCATATTCTTTTAGCTGGAATGACACAGGATTATTTACTTTTCTGTAGGGTAGGATTCTGGATGCTTTTGTCGGGAAGTTTGGCACCTTCAAGCGTACCATTCCTCAGGTAACTATCCTGCCTACATTCGAATAGTGCCTTGAACCATTCATGGAAATAGTTACCTATCTATAAGAGATTTTGTTCATTATCTCTCACATAAGATGCCTTCATAATTTTATTTTTAAAAAAAAAACAAATAATAAAAAAATCTCGCCTAAGATCATCCGTGCATTATGATCCTGACGGTGCAATAAATTTCCTCAAGACTGCCGATATAGTGTTTGCATGCATATATACAGTTTTTTTTTTTCTAATGAACCAATTTTATTAAAAGTCAAGGAAGCAAAAATATGTGATCCGCAAGATTACAAATACAATAACAGACAATATACAAACCGAACAGCTCGATGCACTCTCATGACACCTGTCAAATGAATCGATCACAATGTATCTTCAATTTGAGTGCAAATACTGGTGGCACCTTTTTTGCAAAGCTCATCTGCCTTGCTATTTGGCTCTTTCGAGTCAGGAACTGGGGGAAGCATACCTCGTGATTGCCAGAGAGGTCAAAATTTTCTTTTTTGAAATCAGACACTTGCCAATGGAAATTCTGTGAATTGGCCCATGAAATAACATTACGGGAATCACCTTCAAGGCTTCAACGTTCACTAGGGCCTACAGAAAATCAACTGCCAATCTCCCTGCCTGACAAAGAGCTGTAACCTCCAAGATATTGAAATGTTTGATGCCGATTGAGCCAAAGAAAGTTGTTAGAACAGTCCCGTTGCAATCATGCACAATACCCCCTATGCTGGCAGGCCCTGGGTTCCCAAATGAGCACCCATTGAAATTGATTTCACACTGCCTACTGGAGATGAAGGCCGCTACGAAATATTCGATTGACTCATCCTCCTATAATTTAAAACTTCACCCCAATTAGCATCAAACAAAACCCGAGGTATATCACTGAGTCTCTTATCAGCCTTGGCCCATATCTTTACCAAGGTGTCCCGTATCGGTATCGGTTGGCGTAACGGTGCCCTCTGAAACCGATAGGGATACGGGGGCGTAACGACGATACGGGGGCGTAACGACGATACGGGGGCGTAACGGCCCATAACGGCGCAAAATATTTTTTTTACCAAAAAAATATGAAAAAATATAGATTAAATCCGAAATATTCTAAGCATTCCAAATATGCATTCATTTATAAATTGGAACATGTTTATGGTGGTGTAACGGTCCACTCTTTGGTCAGAAGTTGTATCGGACTGTCTGATGAATTTATGAACCAGATAACCTGAATTTGACTACAAAATTCATGTATTTAATTTTCTAACTATCCACTATCAATGATAGATATATTAGAATGAATGTAATATGAAAATATCTTACATTTAGGTGTTTGTAATTATTTTTGAGGGCCAAAATTCATGCATAAATAGAAAAAAATATAAAAATAAAAAATAAAATGGCACCCCAAATATATAAAATGCATATTAACATGTTCTACTATGATTAACACATCACATGGCATCATTAAAACAGCAAAAGAATCATTAAAAAATGATTTTTCGAATTTTCAAAAAAAGGGTCAAAATAAATGCGTAAATAGAAAAAAAAATATAAAATGGCACCCCAAATCTGTAAAATGCACATTAACATGTTCTACTATGATTAACATATCATATGACATCATTAAAACAGCAAAAGAATCATTAAAAAATGATTTTTCAAATTTTCAAAAAAAGGGCCAAAATAAATGCGTAAATAGAAAAAAATATAAAATGGCACCCCAAATCTATAAAATGCACATTAACATGTTCTACTATAATTAACACATCATATGGCATGATTAAAACAACAAAACAACTATTAAAAATTGATTTTTCGAATTTTAAAAAAAAGGGCCAAAATTCATGCGTAAATAGAAAAAAATATAAAAATATATATAAAATGGTACCCCAAATCTGTAAAATGCACATTAACATGTTCTACTATGATTAACACATCATATAGCATCATTAAAACAGCAAAAGAATCATTAAAAAATGATTTTTCGAATTTTCAAAAAAAGGGTCAAAATAAATGCGTAAATAGAAAAAAATATTAAAAAAATATAAAATGGCACCCAAAATCTGTAAAATGCACATTAACATGTCTTACTATGATTAACACATCAAATGGCATAATTAAAACAACAATACAACCATTAAAAATTGATTTTTCGAATTTTTAAAAAAGGGGCCAAAATTCATGCGTAAATAGAAAAAATATATATATATATATATTAAATGACACCCAAAATCTGTAAAATGCACATTAACATGTTTTACTATGATTAACACATCATATGGTATGATTAAAACAACAAAACGTATTAAAAATATATAGATACCTAGTTTTGACAAATTTCTGAAAAATGGCCCATCGAGCTTTAATTCAAAAAAATCCATAATATAATGTGTTTTTATCTCAAATACCCAGCCAAAGTTGGTCGAAATTAGTAGTAAAAGGACTAAGAAACAGTTTGGAAGCAAGAGGTTTCAAAAAAACAGCAAAAACAAAGCTTAAAATGGAAAAAGGTCGATACGGGCCTCTTACGGGCCTGTAATGGCCCGTAACGGGCCCGTAACGGCCGATACGCCCCCGTAACGGCCGATACGCCCCGTATCGGGCCCGTATCGGCCGATACGGCTACAAAAAAATGTATCGGCCGATACGACCCCGAAACGTGTAACGGTCACCACCGTTTCCGTTACGTATCAGCCGTATCGGCCGATACGTAACCGATTTGGCATTCCTTGATCTTTACCAAATTGATAATCCTATTCATAATAGTAGCTACACTCGGTGAGCTTTACCTTTGACCATCATTCTGTTGCATTCTAATCAGATTGACCACAGAGCTGCCTGAATTACATTATTCTAGAGATTCACCCACTCTCTCATCAAGCCTCTATTGCTAGGACAGTAAGCAACAGTGACTGGAAGTTCCATACTTATGATTCTAGCATAGCCCTCAAGTCAAGGATGAGCACTTCGAAGCTCCATACTCATGCTTCTAGCATAGTGGTTTAGGATCTCATCATCATGCTGCAGTTGGCTCAGATTTCCTTGTCATTTTTCCTTCTATCTTTCTTAGAACTAGTAAGTGTGCAGGAGTGGTGTTTTCATTTAGTTATTCCATCCTAAGGGTGTATCCTTCTTTGAGTGATAAGATTCGTTTTATTTTGGGATAGGCAATTGACCTTCTTTTGTCCTAGCTTCTTCCATTGTTGTAGTTGATTTGATTGTTTTGAGTCAC
This sequence comes from Magnolia kwangsiensis, assembly GCA_037074715.1. NCBI lineage: Eukaryota > Viridiplantae > Streptophyta > Magnoliopsida > Magnoliales > Magnoliaceae > Magnolia > Magnolia kwangsiensis. The sequence continues at coordinate 69,406,741 of CM073572.1, read as the reverse complement.
ATGCGACCTATATTGATGTTATCATGAACAGTCCGTCACAAAATAAAACAGAGGACATTGCAACAAGCTTTTTGGGATCCATTGGAGTGGTTTCCAGGCTCGTAAAACAAGCATGCATAAAACATGTCCCTCCACTTCGAGGAAATGCATATGCCCCAATCCGGTATCTGCATATCATTTATGAACTCTAAAGTAGTAGTCATGTCACCATAGTACTGATCTCTTAGCTTTACAAAAACAACCACAAGTAAGCGAAATTGAGCTAAATATCAAATGTTATTTTTAAACCAAATTGTTGTGTGACTATGACCAAACATTATGTTGTCAGTAATCCTTGTCAGTTTTATTTTACAGTCTTCTATGCTATTATTAATATACAGAAATTTGGAATGGTCCCTATCCACGACATCTTCTCTAGTTTTCTCCTTCAACTGCTTATGATATCCTGAGGTCCAGGGTTTCAGCATTCCTCGTCAGTTTTATTTCATTCCTTGCTATGATTAATATAGATAAAGTTAGAACTGTGGGACAGCTTCTCAAGTTCTCCTTGAACTTCTTATACTATCGATGAGGTCCAGGGCCTCAGTCTTCCAATTTCTGCTAAAGAACACGGGCCATGGTTCAGTGATCCAGATTCCAGACCGTTGATCCAGATTCCAGACCGTTGATCTGGTGACCCCCTCAATGGAAGGGGGATGTGCTGAAAATCTCTGTGATTGGAAATTCCTAACCCTTGAATGGTGGCCTACAAATAGACAGTTAAAATAGAATCACAATGTGATGCAGGCCCACAATAAACATAATTGCTTATACAGCACTAAGAAGTGTTCACTCCAGGTGGTAGCTCAATGCAATAGGTGTTGTCATTAATTCGCTTCAAGATCTTGCATGGGCCAATCTTTTTTGGCTTTAACTTGTTGTAAGTGCCCGCCCCAAACCCTTCTTTCCGCATGTAGACTCACACTTAACCTCCCTCTTCGAAAACCACCTTCCGACGCCGTCTATATGCAGCTTGCTTGTAACTTATGTTGCTTGCTTCAATTTGCTTACGAATTTTTTCATGAACTTGCCGAATTTGTGCCGTCAACTCATCAATATCATCAGGCACCTTGGTCATACTGGGTATTGGTATAAGATCAAACACGTTTGAAGGGTTAACGCCATAGACCACTTCAAACGGGCTCTTCTGAGTAGTTTTGTTCTTCGCCTGATTATATGGAAACTTTGTGCGTGGCAAGGTTAAGTCCCATTGCTTCGGCTTGTCCCGTACCAATATGCACAATAAGTTGCCCAAACTTCGATTTACTACCTCAGTTTGCCCATCGGTTTGTGGATGATAGGCACTACTGAAACATAAATAAGTGCCCAACTATCTCCATAATGTCTGCCAAAAGTGACTCATGAACTTTCTATCATGATCTGAAGTAATACTCTTTAGTACACAGTGCAGCTTCACTACCTCTCGAAAATATAACCTTGCAATGTAGGATGCATCGGTAGTCTTCCTACATAGAACAAAATGAGTCATTCTAGAAAACCGATCCACAATAACAAAAATAGAATCATTACCACCTTGTGTGCGCGGCAACCCCAACATGAAATCCATGCTCACGTCCACCCACGGTGCCTGTGGAATGGGTAATGGCATATATAATCCTACATTTTGTGTGTGGCTCTTCGCTGTCTGGCATAGCTGACACCTTTCTGCATACCTAGCCACATATCTTTTCAATCATGGCCAATAGTATTTTTCTTCAATCAACGCAAGAGTTCAATCTCGACCTCTATGCCCTGATAACGATCTTGCACGAATCCCTACTAATAGTTTCTCTCATAACGAACAATTAGGGATGCACAATCTTGTACCTCGAAAGAGAAAACCATCCTGTAAAGTATATTCCCTTTATGTCTACCCACCATTCCGGCTCAAATTTTTCTGAAATCTCAATCACCAATGTATATATCCACAAAGCAATCAAAGTCAACCACCTCAGCTTTCGATGTAATCAATAAGCTCCTCCTGCAACTCAATGCAACCGCTACCCGATTGCGTGTGCTTACTTTATGCTTCAAATTGAAGGTGAACTCTTGCAAGTAAGATACCCATTTTGCATGTTGCCGATTAAGTTTTTGTTGCCCATTCAAATATTTCAAAGCTTCGTTATCGGAAAACAATACAAACTCATGATGCACCAAGTAATGTCTCCAATGACGGAGGGCTTGCACAATTGCATAAAACTCCAAATCAAATGTAGCGTACCAAACCCTTGGACCACTTAGCTTCTCGTTGTAAAAAGCTATGGACAGGCCATCTTGGTTGAGTACCGCCCCAATGTCAATGTAGGACGCGGCACAATCCACTTGAAATACCTTATCAAAGTCTAGCAAAGCTATATATATATATATATATATATATATATATATATATATATATATATATATATATAAGGGTACTTCTGTCAACCTTTTCTTCACCACTTCAAAATTCTTGTGTCATTGTAGACCATCCAAACGGTCCCCTCTTCAACCAATCTATTAAAGAAGCTACCAATGTACTAAAGTTTTGAATGAATTGGCGATAGAAAGTAGCCAGTCCAAGGAAACTCCGCACATGTTTTGTCTTGGGAGCAGGCCATTCCTGTACTGCCTGCACCTTCTCTTGATCCACACTAATACCATCGACACTTACCACATAACCAAGGAACACAAACTGATATGTCCTCAAACTACATTTTTTTGAATTAGCATATAATTGCTCGTGTCTTTAAGTGTCACATACACTTCATGGATGATGCATATGAGTGTGCACATCTGAACTATAAATTAGGATGTCATCAAAATATACCACTACAAACTTTCCAATGCAAAGGCGTAGCACCTGGCTCATCACCCTCATGAACGTGCTTGAGACATTAGATATACCAAATGGCATCACCAACCGTTCATACAAACCTTCTCACGTCTTGAATGCGGTCTTCCACTCATCAGTTGGGTAGATCCGAATACGATGATATCCACTTCGTAGGTTTATTTTAGAAAAATAAAAAATAAAATTGCCACCGAAAACATATATCCAACATGTCATCTAATCAGGGCTTCAGAAACTGATATTTTATGGTAATTTTATTAATGACCCTGTTATCAGTGCACATCCTCCATATGAGATTACACACGAGCTCATACTCTCCCTAATATATCCCTTTTCTATTAACTCGGTGACTTGTCATTTCAATTCATCATGTTCTTTCGGGCTCATCTTGTAGGCAGCTTGATTGGGTAAACTTAAGCTCGGCACCGAGTCAATGCAATGTTGGATATCCCTCATTAGCGGTAATCCCGGAGGTAGCTCATCCGAGAACACATCTTTGTATTCACCAAGTCTTTCATCGATTTGCTCATATGGGTGGCAACATTAGTATTTTTATTTATTTTTCCAATCAACATATAAACCACATCATGACCCTAAATTTCTTCCAAAAATCTTGCATGGGACAATGGATGGCAACATTAGCATTTTTTTCCAATCAACATATAAACCACATCATGACCCTAAATTTCTTCCAAAAATCTTGCATGGGACAACGGATGGCAACATTAGCATTTTTTTCCAATCAACATATAAACCACATCATGACCCTAAATTTCTTCCAAAAATCTTGCATGGGACAAAAGGTTGATGTCCCCCATGGTTGGGGGTTTCACCCAGATCCTCTCTCATGGTTTTCAATACTATTTTCTAATTATCTTTTATGAAGGTATATGTATTTTTCTACCATCATGAATGCTTCACCAGTCGTACTACCATGGTCGACCTAATAACATATGGCACACGTCCATCCCTTGCACTACGTCACACTATACATTGTCATAATAGGTTTTACCAATCGTGAAAGAAACCAAACAATGACGAGAAACCTTTACCTCACTGCCTTGCTTAAACCAAGCAAGTTTATATGGAACTAGATAGAAGCCTCTCGGTTTTCAACTGAAGCTTTTCTAGTACATCTTCAAAGATGACATTTTCACAGCTGCCACTGTCAACGATCACCCCACAGACTTTGACATTCACTATGCAGCTAGTGTAGAAGATATTAGTCCGCAACCAATCATCTTCCTTAGGCGACTTGGGTGTAAGAAGAGCCTTTCATATTACCAACGTTTCTGGATCATTAATATATATTCTATCATCCCACCGTCAGTATCATAATCCGCATTATGTGTTCCCTATGTGGTCTCGCCCTTATCGTCAACTAATTGTTCTTCCACAACTACTTTGGAGCTACTGGCCATATTGACTTGTTGTTGCCTGCATTCAGAGGAAATCTGCCCAATTCCGTTCCCTTGGTAGCACCGAATATTTTCTTGACTCGTTCATCCTACTGCCCCATTGCTTAGAACTCGTGACCCAGACACTGGAGCAACATTCTTGGCCCGACTCAAATCCCTTATAGGCTTATTACTGCTACCCCGAACGCCAATGGATCGATTAGAAGCTTCCATGCAACCATACCTAGCTTTGCTCCTCTTTTCAACCAAGGCAACTTGCCTACATGCTTTTGTAACAATAAACACTGGTTTGAATCCCCAAGTGATCCGCAATTGTGGGCCGCAACCCATCCATTAAATGACTAACCAAATGCTCTTCGGTCTCAAATAAATTACTTCAATCCACCCGATGATGGAACTCTTCCATGTACTCCTCTATAGTCCTGTCCCCTTGTCAAATATGTTATTATTGCTAGAAAAGAGACTGCACGTAGTTGATGGGTAGAAAGGTCTCCTTCATGAGAGACTTCATCTTCTCGCATGTTTTCACTTTGGACTTTTTGTGCCTTTCTCAGGGTGGCCTTAACTTGTTCCCAACACACAGAAGCTTTACCTTTCAACTTCATGGCAAATGTTTTCACATTTTTTGCTTCGTCTACATCTTTGTAATTAAAGATCCTCTCCACAGCATCAATCCAATCTAAAAAATCATCCCTGCACATGCTACCATGATATTCAGGAACTTTTATTTCACATCCAACTTCCTACTTCGATTAAAATAATCCCTCCTTCCCGCTCATCGTAACGTAACAAATGGAGCTTCACGATGGAACGGGTTAATGACACTCCCACTTGACTCATTATCATCATTTTCTTAAGTCGGTGGTTCATTCCTCGCTAATGGCGTAGCAAGTTATTGGGAGATGGTCTAGGGTGTCCCATATCGGTTACGTATCGGCCGTATCGGCCGATACGTAACGGAATCGGTAAGGGCCGATACACGTATCGGCCGCGTATCGGCCGTTACCGATTTTTGTAACCGTATCGGCCGATACGGGCCGATACGGGGGCGTATCGGACCGTTACGGGGGCGTAACGGTCACCCGTAACGGTCAGAAAACGGTCACTTTTTTTTCTCTTTTTAGGCACTTTTTTTGCTGTTTTTTTCAAACTTCTTGCTTCGAAACTGTTTTTCACTCCTTCTAATAGTAATTTCGACCAACCTTGGATGGTTTTTTGGGACAAAAACACATATTACGGATTTGGTTGAATCAAAGCTCGGTGGGCCATTTTTCAGAAATTCTTCAAAAATAGGTATTTACTTTCTTTAATATGTTTTTCTGTTTTAATCATGCCATATGATGTGTTAATCATAGTAGAACATGATAATGTGCATTTTACAGATTTGGGGTGCCATTTAATATTTTTTTTATATTTTTTTCTATTTACGCATGAATTTTGGGCCCTTTTTTTAAAATTCGAAAAATCAATTTTTAATAGTTGTTTTGCTGTTTTAATGATGCCATATGATGTGTTAATCATAGTAGAACAGCTTAATGTGCATTTTACAGATTTGGGGTGCCATTTTATATTTTTTTCTATTTACACATGATTTTTGGGCCCTTTTTTTAAAATTCGAAAAATCAATTTTTAATGGTTGTTTTGCTGTTTTAATGATGCCATATGATATGTTAATCATAGTAGAACATGTTAACGTGCATTTTACAGATTTGGGGTGCCATTTAATATTTTTTTTTATATTTTTTTCTATTTACGCATGATTTTTGAGCCCTTTTTTTAAAATTCGAAAAATCAATTTTTAATGGTTGTTTTGCTGTTTTAATGATGTCATATGATATGTTAATCATAGTAGAACATGTTAACGTGCATTTTACAGATTTGGGGTGCCATTTAATATTTTTTTTATATTTTTTTCTATTTACGCATGATTTTTGGGCCCTTTTTTTAAAATTCGAAAAATCAATTTGTAATGGTTGTTTTGCTGTTTTAATGATGCCATATGATATGTTAATCATAGTAGAACATGTTAACGTGCATTTTACAGATTTGGGGTGCCATTTAATATTTTTTTTTATATTTTTTTCTATTTACGCATGATTTTTGGGCCTTTTTTTTTAAAATTCGAAAAATCAATTTTTAATGGTTGTTTTGCTGTTTTAATGATGCCATATGATGTGTTAATCATAGTAGAACATGTTAACGTGCATTTTACAGATTTGGGGTGCCATTTAATATTTTTTTTATATTTTTTTCTATGTACGCATGATTTTTGGGCCCTTTTTTTAAAATTCGAAAAATCAATTTGTAATGGTTGTTTTGCTGTTTTAATGATGCCATATGATATGTTAATCATAGTAGAACATGTTAACGTGCATTTTACAGATTTGGGGTGCCATTTAATAATTTTTTTTATATTTTTTTCTATTTACGCATGATTTTTGGGCCTTTTTTTTTAAATTCAAAAAATCAATTTTTAATGGTTTTTTTGCTGTTTTAATGATGCCATATGATGTGTTAATCATAGTAGAACAGCTTAATGTGCATTTTACAGATTTGGGGTGCCATTTTATATTTTTTTTATATTTTTTTCTATTTACGCATGAATTTTGGGCCCTTTTTTTAAAATTCGAAAAATCAATTTTTAATGGTTGTTTTGCTGTTTTAATGATGCCATATGATATGTTAATCATAGTAGAACATGTTAACATGCATTTTACAGATTTGGGGTGCCATTTAATTTTTTTTATATATTTTTTTCTATTTACGCATTATTTTTGGGCCCTTTTTTTAAAATTCAAAAAAACAATTTTTAATGGTTGTTTCGCTGTTTTAATCATGTCATATGATGTGTTAATCATAGTAGAACATTTTAATGTGCATTTTACATATTTGGGGTGCCATTTTACATATTTTTTATATTTTTTTCTATTTACGCATGATTTTTGGGCCCTTTTTTTAAAATTTGAAAAATCAATTTTTAATAGTTGTTTTGCTGTTTTAATCATTCCATATGATGTGTTAATCATAGTAGAATATGTTAATGTGCATTTTACATATTTGGGGTGTCATTTTATAAATTTTTCTTTGTATTTTCGAATTAGTGACTTTATATTTTTATTTGCTTATATTGGACAGGTTTTGGAGCTTCTTAAGGTTTAGTTAGAACATAAAATTATCTTTATTAACATAGGTCATACACTCATACTCATATCCTAAATCTAAAGAAATGTCTGGGTCTGGCCAACAACAAGTAAGTGAGGATATTGGATGGCAACATTGTGAGAGGGTTGGTGGTACTAGGCACCAAATAAAGTGCAAGTATTGTGATAGGATAGTGTCTGGTGGAATTACCCGTCTCAAACAACATTTGGCATATCGAAAGGGTCAAGTTGCGCCATGTGTCAGAGTACCGAGAGAGATAATGTTATTAATGCAAGCTAGTCTGGATGAGTCGAAGGGTAAACGTGCTGCTGTACAAAAGAAGAGAGATGATACTTTAGAAGCAGCTCGACAGGAGGTGTTTGGTCCTGAATATATGGGCGTTCGTGATGAAGATATTATTGATTCTGACGAAGATTCAGATCGGGAATTAACCATAGCTAGGAGAGAGAGAGTGCGTCTAGCTCGTGAAGAGGAAGAACGTCACCGCATGTTTGGCACGCATGGGTCAGTGCGTGATACAGGAGGGGGCAGTGGGAGTGGGAGTGGGACAGGGAGTGCAACTGGAAGTGCAACTGCTTCTGCAGCTGGGACTGAGGGTAGGGGGGTAGGTTTGGTGGGTTACGACGTGTATTTGGGAGCCGACGACAGACATCTTCACGTGATGCCTATATACATTTGGATGAAGAAGTAAATGAGCCGAGGAGACCCTCTATTGATCCAATCCTGTTTAGGAAAGAATCAACTAAACAAAAGAAGATAAAACAAATGTGGAGTAGAACTTCCGTTGAGAAATTAGGTAGCGCAGCAGCAAAGTTATTTATACATGCTAACATACCTCCTAACGCGGCCAATTCTCCATATTGGCAGGTGGTAATTGATGCAGCAGCAGAAGCGGGTGAAGGAATAAAAGCTCCCACGGCTAAGGAGATTAGGGGAAAATGGACAGATGCAGAGTATGTGGATGTGAAAACATACGTGGCTACCTTTAAACCTGTATGGCAAGCCAGAGGATGCACGATCATGTGCGATGGTTGGACTGGCCCAACCAGACGCAGCATGATCAACTTCATGGTATACTGCCACTTGGGAACTATATATCACAAGTCAATTGATGCCTCAGAAGTAACAAAAGATTCTAATTATATTACTGGACTAATGGATAAAGTTGTGGATGAGATTGGAGAGGAGAACGTAGTTCAGATTGTCACAGATAATGAAGCATCATATAAGCTTGCAGGACATCTGTTGATGAATAAGAGAAAACATCTTTTTTGGTCCCCATGTGCTGCCCATTGTATTGATCTTATATTGGAAGATATTAGGAAGAAGAAGAATGTTAAGGAAATGGTCGAAAGGGCAAGGGAAGTAACGACGTTTATTTACAATCATAATCAAGTAGTCGCAATAATGAGAAAGTTCACGAAAGGACGAGAATTGTTGAGGCCTGCGGCGACTAGATTCGCAACAAACTTTATAGCATTAGAGAGTTTATTCCAGCATAGGGGAGAGTTGAGTGAAATGTTCGCTTCCCGACAATGGCTCAACACAAAACATGGGAAGAAGACATCAGGGACACCGGTCGACGTTGTGAACACCATACGGGACAACAAATATTGGAAGAAAGTTAAGGCGATCCTAAAGGTGATAGAGCCACTAATGAGGGTACTCCGTCTTGTTGAAACCGATGAAGCACCTACCATGGGCTTCCTATATGATGCCATGGATAAGGCAAAGCTTGCAATTCAACGTGATTATAGAAGCTGGGAGACTTATTGGAAGATGATCGACAGGAGATGGACAAAACAACTCCATCACGATCTTCATGCAGCAGGTTATTACTTAAATCCTAGGTATAGATATGCCCAATCATTTGTTGCGGATGATGAAGTTCGTGTCGGGCTAAAAAATGTGATAAAGAGATTAGAACCTGACTTAGATCTACAAATAAAGGCGTTGAATGAATTAGATACATTTGGAAATCGTCTTGGTAGTTTTGGAGATGCTCTTGCACAGCATGCAGTATCTAGGTTGCAACCGGCCGAATGGTGGATTAATTTCGGAGAGAGTACGAAGGCTCTTCAAAAAATTGCGGTAAAAGTTTTGAGCCAGACAACATCTTCCTCTAGTTGCGAAAGGAATTGGAGTTGTTTTGCGCTCATTCATTCAAAAAATAGGAATAGATTGCAGACTAGAACATTAGATAGACTTGTTTTCATGCACTACAATATAAAACTAAGAATGCGACGACATCATAGGAGCATTACAGCTGCCGATGACGGAGACTACTGTCCAATAAACTTGGACAATATTTATGATGAGGATGACCCACTTCTACCTTGGTTGGAAACAAGGAAAAAACAAATTGAAGCGGATAGTGAAGAATTGGAAATTGATGACCCAGAAATACGCAAAGCACAACAAGAGAGTCGTGCAGATGTGTTGGACCCAGTAAGAGGGGCAGCGTTTATGCCACGTACGGAAACGGCTCGAGATCAACAAAAAAGTACGAGTAGTGGTAGCGTGTCCGTGTCGGATGATGGTGACGATGACCCCCCTGCCTCTGGTGCTGGCACTTCTGGTGTTGCTCAGCGCCCTATTCAGCCGTCTACAGATCGCGATGCCGATGAACATCGACGAGGTGGTACATGAGGTCGAACCTACGAGTGTACCGAGTCACGATACAGCCATGAGGAGGGTACATCTAGTGGTGCACCGCGTCCGGGAGGTCCGGAACATCAGCAGGCTCATGGTCTTGGTTATTATGATGAATATTCTTTTGGTCAATTGGATTATAATTATGATGGTTATACTGAGCCCGTTCCATCACATTCATGTTGGAGTAGCCCTCCCGATCAATATCCATATGATTATAGATATCCAGATCCAAATCCAAGTTACTCATCACAGCAGACGCACTCTCAATCTCAAGATTCTCAACAGCCTGAGTATGGTTACCAGTATGGCTATTCGACGGGCACTTGTGGATATCCTTACTCAGGGTAAGAGTCGTTACCTAGTCAGGATCAGTCATCCTCTGGTTTCGTTGATCTAGTATTTCCTTCTGGCACTGGATATTATGGATATGCAGAACCTACACCTATTGGACAGCCTCAGCCTGATGGTGACAATGACGATGATGTGGAGGTCGAGCAACCACAAAAAAGCAGATTTTCATTTTGGTGGTGACTTGTGATTGTGAGTATATATTTGTATTAAGGTAAGTATTTGCATTTTGCAGCAGACAGCTCACAACAGTATTATTGCAAGAAGCCATGCAATTATGCACACACTTGACACTGCCGAACTTGTATTTAAAATAGCTCCCCTGACAACTAATTAAGTAATCCTTAATCAAGTTGCAGGGGAGTATATCAGACACTACTAATTTTATTTTTTTTAATATTCTAGACTTGAGGATGACAGGTCATAGACAGGAATCACAGTCACGTACACACTGCACAGGTATGTTTGACAAATTCTTCAAAAATAATTGCAAACACACCTAATGTAAGATATTTACATATTACATTCATTCTAATATATCTATCATTGGTAGTAGATAGTTAGAAAATTAAATATATGAATTTTGTAGTCAAATTCTGGTTATCTGGTTCATAAATTCATCAGACAGTCCGAAACAACTTCTCACCAAAGAGTGGACCGTTACGCCCCCATAAACATGTTCCATTTTATAAATGAATGCATATTTGGAATGCTTAGAATATTCCGGATTTAATCCATATTTTTTTGGCAAAAAAAAAATTTTGCGCCGTTACGGGCCATTACGCCCCCGTATCGCCGTTACGCCCCCGTATCCGTATCGGTTTTGGAGGTCACCGATACACCAACCGATACCGATACGGGACACCTTGGCATTTGCCTCTCTAACGTAGCAAATCTCTCTTCTACTGGATTTGCATCTTCCTCGTCCATTCTTCATGCACCACAGCCTCTACCTCTACACAACATCATCGTAAGAGAAGAAGCTCATGCAAGAACGAAATACTGGTGGAAACGGAGTCTTTGATACCAAATTCGACGTACCTAACGGATGAAAATCGACAACCACACACAATTGTATCAAACCCTAGACAAGGCTTGTAGGAAAGATAAGAAATTGTCCCAAAAAACTACTGGATAATTTTTGTTATTGAGTTTTATATATAAGGGAACAAAAGAAAAGCCCTCGAACTAATCTAGGCCTTGCATCAAAGCATAACTATGGGTTGGATGTTATAATCTCAACCCTACAATTTTATTTTAAAGGGAAAAGACTAAATTACCCCTATCTACTTAAGTGAGACACAGGTAAAGAAAAATAAACTAAAATTCGTCCAAAAATAAAGTAAAAATCGTAACTAAATAAAAATGCCACCAAAAGACACTTTTGTGGACCTGAAAGTGTACCACAGGTACCATAATGCATGGTCCATTGATGGGTTTATGAGTTTGGCCCATTATAGAAGATATTTGGGCCCCTTTCCACGCTTGAATTCATGCCAAAACTCGTCAACAAGTAAATCAACCCGATCCATCAAAATTAGGTCGTCCATGTCCTCATCAGTTTTGCAGCCTTGGCTCGATTATTTTAAAGGAGGTGAAGATTGATAAGGACATTTCCAATAGAGTTAGAAATGAGTGGAGGAAGTGAAGATGTGGCTCCAGAGTGTCGTGTGACCCATGACATGCCTATGAAACTAAAGTTCTTTATAAGAGAGCTACATGATCGGTTATAGATAAAGTGGTGGTCGATTAAAAGGAAACATGGTTAGAGATTCTGTGTTGCATATATATAAGAATGTTGAGATGGATAAGGGGAAAGAGTGATAGAATTAAGGAGATAAGCCGAAGAAGCCTAGTCATCCTAAAGAGAGAAGATAATAGAGAGCATATTGAAGCGGTTTGGTCATGTCCAACAAGTCCATAGACAGTTGCAGCAAGGAGGGTAACATTGATTAGGGTTGAAGGGCCCAAAAAGAGGACTGAAGAAGACCTAGGGGGACGGATCAAGGTGATGAGAAGGGATGTGAAGGTTTGTTCAGTTATTGAGGATAGGACCTTAGACATGATTGAATGGCAAAGCAGGATTCGCAAAGCTATGCCCATATAGTTGAGACAGTGCTATGATGATGATCATCATCAACATATAGTTTGGGAACAATGTCATGATCATGATGATTAAAAATAACAGAAAAACTAGAGAAGAAAATGAAAAAGTAAGGATTATGTTCTTAGTTGTTAAGCCAACACCTTCTTAAACACATCTAATAAACTCAACCCTCTCATAGATTCAAGCAACAATTTTAAAAACACATCATATTTACAATGAGAACTGTAGCTCTTGCCTAGCGTATACTCCTAACAACAAATTTTCCCTGCTCTTGGCTGCTGAAATGGGAGGCTATACAAAACACGAAAGGTCCTATCACTTTTCAGATGGGTCCCATGACATCCACCAATAGCAAGGAAAGGACTATAGTCCTTGCTGCTTACCAAATTTCTTTATATATATATATATATATGCATGCCATTTATGCATGGTCTGCTGAAAATAAATAGCAAACAACTTGCTTTAATAACCATAAGGACCATAATTTGTGAGTACCTCTTCAATGTGGTATCCCTTCCTAGAAGCCCTAACAATCATTTCCATTTGAAAGACGTATCCTTTACTGACACATGAGTTGATGACATCTTCAAGAACAGATCTCCGATAAAGCCTTTAAAACAAGAAACAGTAGTTGAGAATTTTGAATCCTAATTTAATATGTCAGAATTGCAAGACAAGATAATTAGCATTGAGCAACATACCGAAAAGAACCAGTCAAATCTGACACTCCAGGCCATAGAAGTGTTTGAGCAAGCACATTAGCTCCTCTACTTGTCAGTTTGCGCATAAGATTCCATCCATGCACACCACCACCTCGTACATATCGGGTCCCAGTAACTATACTTGCATTAGTTTCCACTTGCTTCCTAGAGAACATGAGGCAAAACAATGAAGACCACAGCAATATTCCAATTAACATACTTAAACCAGGCAACAGTGACCATAAATCATTTTACCACCACAACCACCACCATCACAGCCCTATTAGGGGCTAGCTATTTATAGGACTACCTTGGGGAAATAAAAGAAAAACATAAATTGTATTGTCTTCACTGAAATGATCAAAGTGCAAATTAAATTTTCAAGTGCAATACACACTTTCGATTTCTTCAAGTGCATAGGCTCTATTGTGCCAATGCTACAAGAAAAGAAACTGGCGTAACTCATCCATGGTACAGATGGCATACGTTCACACACATCCAGACCTTACATATTGTGTAACACATTGTGGATAGAGCCCAGTGCCCGTGGGAGTTTTGTGCACTCATTGACGTTCCCAAGCCCAGATAAAGGAGGAGAGATGCATCAGGTTGGTAGCCAGCGTGAAACTTTTGCCATAACTTTCATCATGAATCTTGACAATATAACATTCCAAACTATGATAGAGCATTAGCCAACCTCAATTAGTTGGGACATGGCTTAGATGGTAATGATTGTGGATAGAACATAGTCTAAGAATCACACTAATCCAATTATTCTAACCACCCAATTAGCGGCAATCAAATGTTAAAAAGCAACTGGCCAAAGGTTCAAATTCAACAGGTGAAATCATATGGTTAAGACTGACTCTTAGCTATGCTCCATCCACTATGACACCAACAATTTTCAAATAGATATTGGCTTGCGTATATGCCACATGTACATGCATGAGTTCCTGCAATTTAGTATTCATAAAAAAACACAACTCAAATCTTCATAATAAAAAAAAACAAAAAAAAAAAAAAAAAAAACACAAATCAAAGTCTAACCTCTTCAAATACACTGAATTATAGCTCTTGGCCACAAAAATACTCTCGATTGTGCCAAATGCGGACAATTAGCCTTCAATCGTTATAGGCAAAATATTCACGGCATTCTGGGAAATAAGGGAACAGCTCCACCTCAAATAAAAAAACCAACGTAAAGAAAAATGCCCAAGCATTTCTAATAAGCAGGCTGTGCCGTATGCTTTTTTCACCTTTTTTAAGAGACGATGTATAGGCTAACATTATTTTCTAATAGTGCAAAGAAAGCGATTAAGTCAGTTCCAGAAATAGGTTTTAAAAAAAAAAAACTACAATTCCAAAATCAGGATGACAAATTGAAAGAACAAGGAACCCTCGCTCAATTCAGAAAATTTGAAGATACTCCCACAACTGTCAAAATGAAACACCTTAGGAGAGGGAGAAGCATTTGAATGTCTCAATGTATGTTTGGCAAATGGCTATTTGAATGGAGAGGTGGAAAGCACTTGCCTAATGAAGCTTGGCAAATATTTCGGCTGCAGAACAAGAACCAAACACATCAGACAAGAAAGCCTCAAGCGGACCACAAACTGAATAGCTATTAACAATCCAGAGCCATTACTGCATTGGCGATGCAAAATGTAATAAATGATAATGACCACTTACATGATGGGATAAATCAGCATCCATGATTATAATAAAGTCGCCAGACGCATGCTTCAGTCCATGAGAGTAAGCAGTTCCTGAAAACAGTTAAGGTTTTCTTCATCAGATGAAAATAGTTGATCTCATGGGACTAGTTCCTAGTCCTTTATCAAACAGAGATGAATAGTGTACCTAGACCAAGCTTCTTTGGTCTTGCTCTTAATAGCTGCAGTAAAAGAATAAGCAGTTATTACAAGCCAAATAAATAACCTGATAATGCACTGACAGCCAAGAATTGCCAAATATGGATATCAACCCAACAACTTACTATGCGATCCTCCCCATACACTTGTTGCAGCTGTTTTACAATTTCTTGAGTTCCATCAGGACTCCCATCGTCTACCACAATGACTTCGAAATCGACATCCCTAAACCCAAGGAATATCATTGTCAGGTCGATGATAAACATATCAGGACTTCTATATAACAGACAATATCAGTTGCTTATGTGTGTGTGTACATATTAAGGTCTCAAGTCCAACCAGTTGGACAACAAGTTACATCCAGCCAGCGAATAACTACCAACCTATCATATCCACACAACATTCAACCCTTCCAATAGGTTAGCCCCACCACAAGGATCACCTAGTGTAAAGATCAGCTCCATCTACTCATCAGGTGGGCCACACAGCCCACACTATAGAAAACAATGTCTAGCCATTGATAAAAGGCAAAAATACAAGTTTGGGACCACTCAATAAGTAGATGTGGCTGATTTTTTGCACAAAGTGATCCTCATGGTCGGGGCTAACCTACTGAACAGATTGGATGTCCCACACCATGAAACATTAGAAGTTATTTGCTGGGTGGACCATAACTTGTGGTCTAACCACTTGGACTTGAGAAGTTCTCCATATGTATGTATAATGTACGTACGTATGTCTCTGTGTGTGGGCGGGTGGTTGCATGCATGGGCATGGGCATGGGCATGGGCATGGGCGTGTGTCAGTGTGCCAGTGTGTGATGTATGTATGTATGTGTTTTATGTGTCTATATGTGTGTGTTTGTATCACTGTATGTTTGTGTGTTATGTGTGTGTCTACATGTATGTGTGTGCATCTATGTATGTGTATGTTTGTATGTATGTGTGTGTGCATGTTTGTGTGTATGTATACGTTTATGTCTTTCAGTATGTCTGTATGTATGTGTTTATGTCTGTCAGTATGTATGTATTTATGTGTACGTATGTCTATATGTATGTGTTTATGTCTGTCAGTATGCGTCTATGTATGTATCTGTTTATATCTATCAGTATGTGTCTATGTATGTATGTGTTTAAGTCAGTTAGTATGTACGTGTGTGTTTGTATGTACGTATGTGTGTGTATGTCTATAAATACGTGTGTGTGTGCGAGCACATTTATATGTGTATATGGATGCATGGATGTATGTATTAAATGTATGTATCTGTCTGTATGTATGTATGTGTGAAGGTATGTGTGTATGTATTTATGTCTGTGTATGTCTATATGGATGTATCTGTTTGCATGTATGTGTGTGTCTCTGTATGTGTGTATGTATTTATGTATGTGTATGTGTATGTCTGTATGAATATATTTGTGTGTATGTTTGTATGTATGTTTGTACGTGTGTTGAAAAGTTGAAGAACTCCGCCTTGCAGCCATGCAACAGCCGGTCCCAAGCCTAGGTAAAGGATGGTGCTGATGTCAGCCCAGCAGCTGGTTGTTGAACTTTTACCAAGCAATCATAAGATAGCTGGTAGAAGGCCAAGAAAATAATGTGAATTAGCTCAATTTTGGGCTAATATTTTGCATTTCCCATCACAAGGAAAAGCCTTTTTCACAAGGGTATTTGAGAAATAGTTTTTGTAGGAACTGGATGATCTTCATCAATCCTTCACCCCTGAGCATATCTTCAATGAATGGGGTACTCAGTGAAAATGGTGATGACGTATTTTGAGTGGCACATGGGGTTGTTATGCCAGTTTCACGCTGTTTACTTCCTTAGAATTTGGATACCATGTGATTATTAGGAAATAATCACACACGGCTTCCAAATTATCATCCTGCAACAGAGCCTCTGTTTTTCATTGGATCTTATGGATCAACAAGAGAAATTAGTAGGTTTTCCAAATTTTGTTAGGCAAGGTCTTCTAAGTTAGGGGAGATAAGTTTCTCCCGTTGATTATGTTCCTTTTATTTATTTAATTAATTTTATTATTTGGCCTGAATCGGGTGGTGATGTTGCAAAGGGCCATAACTTCAGTTTGACCGGAGGTCATCAAGTCTTTTCTTACTACACCCATGTCCTTTTGGGCCTTCCCCTTGCCCTTGCCTTCAACTTATGCCAACTCCTTCTAACTGGCACAATACTTGGTCTCCCTTGCAACATGACCAAACCATCAAAGTCCACTTTCCCTCATCTTACTACCTATTGATGCCACTAAGTTCCCTCCAATGCTTTCATTTATTATTCCATCCTCCCTCGACTTGCCACTCATCCATCTCAACATCCTCATTTCAGCTACACTTGTCGTATGAACATGTTGTTTCTTAACTGCCCAACATTCTGTCCTATAAAGCATGGCTGATCTTATACTTATCCTATAAAGTTCCCTAGCAATTTGAATGGTACACAATAATCAGATAAAACTCCAGAGGTGCATTTCCATTTCTTCCACCCAGCTTGAGCTTTATAGGCAACATCTTTCTCAATCTCTCCACTCACATGTAATCGACCCAAGATATCGGAAGTGTTCATTTTGGGAATATTCTTTGCCAGCAATCTTAACCAATTAATTAATTCCCCGTTTTCACTCCTTTTATTACTAAAATTGCACTCCATATACTCATTTTTAGTCTAACTAATTTCAAAATCCTTTGGATTCTAAACGCCGCTCCATATTGCTTCAATGATGACTTTAAAAACTAGCCAAGCTTGCATTTTCACAAAAGGCTCTTGATTATTGGACCACATTAATGATCCTCCTTGAGTTGGTATGTCAATAATAACGGCTCACAAGTTCACCAATTCTTTCGTAGGAATGATGTATTGTGCTAAAACATTTGCTGACATGCCAATGCAGATTCAAACTTACTAACACCTATTCTAATTCATCCCATAACTCTTCTCGCTCTAGGGTCACTCAAACATTAAAAATTAGTTGTTGGGTTTTGTTCCTTCTTACTCTAGTAGAGCAATCCTTCCGCGAGCCCAAACCAATAGCTCCTAGCCACGTCAGAGGCAAACCTTCTATCTGCTTTAATCAATGAGTTAGGGCATTAATGCATCTTGTTCTCAATGGATCTACCCGATCCATAACCCATAGAGTATATTTTGGCATTGTGGACAACCCAATGTTCTAACTCACCTTTCAGTTAAGCAAACGCCAAAGGGAATGCAAATAGACAAAAGGAAAATAAACAAGATTTTAGAAAGAACCCTAACAATCTAGATGCTAGAGATCGCGAAAATCCCCTCTCCAAATATTCTTCAAAAGCAAATAAACACCAAAACCAAAGAACTTTTATTTCATCATCACCATCATTGTCGTCATTGTCATCATGCTTAGATGCGTTTGTACACCTCTAAACATAGCCTTATATAGACTTTAGACAAACAAGGAAGGCCTAATTTATGGAAATGACTACAATGCCCTTGAATCCTGTCACCACCATTTGGGTCATATGTAAATAGGCCATAACTCACCCAAATGGCCTCAAAATTGCATGATCATGAGCTCAAAAACTAATTCAATAAGCTATAAAACGGGACCAATTTCGGGTCATTCAGACATCATTTGATGCCCCAAAAATGGCCCATCAAAATGGTGACAAAAATACAAAAGCAAAAATTATTAACTAAATCATGACCCAATCTCACCATAAATAAAACCCTATGAAATTGATGATCATATTATTGATCCCATGAGCTCCACAATTTAAGTTGACAGTTGATCCCATCAAATGATCATCAGATCATTGATTTGGTTCAAATCATCAATCAAGACAATTTAAGCAGTTGGAACTAGCTTGTGCAGCCATTTGGGGCCTGTTTGGAAGGTGGGATTTGGTGGTATGGGATTACAATTTGGTCCGACGTAAATTCCATCCTGTGTTTGGAATCGATGGGAAGGATTGGATTAATCTAGGTAATTTGACCCTCTAGTCCTGGCAAGAGCTACAACGGAATTTCTGGTGGAATTCGAAATCCACTACAGTTGTGGGCCCCACTCTGATGCACGTGTTTTATCCACGCCGTCCATCCACATGAGCCCTTTACACGTGACACTCGAGTTGCATATGAATATTGGTGACCGGCATCAGTTATGAAGTATGGTCCGTAATTCCAAGGTCCACCAAATGCTAGTTTCATGTAAAACAGTGTTTTTCTCAAAGGAAGAATTCAATCCCAATTGTGGGATTGGATGATCAAAATACCACAGTATTTCCAAACATGTAATCCTTGTGTAATAATGATGTTAATTCCATCTAATGCGATTCAATACCACCAAATCCTGCATTCCAAACAGGCCCTTGGTTGCATCAACCAGATTCTACAGCTGACACATCGGCAAGAAAGAAACAGCCATCTGCTGTATCTGATCATCGCTCTTCACAAGATGACCTTATACCTTCCGGAGGCGATCCGTTAATTGGATGGTCTCGATCCAACACTTTATTAGGTGCTACCATTTGCAACGGACAATACATCCTAAATAAATATCAATCTTCAAAATAATAATAATAATAATAATAAATGAATAGCATGCCCTAATTCTTCGAAAAAATAATCGAAAGAAGTGTATGTAAGAAGACGAGATCGTCCACAAGGAGAAGGACGACGAAAACGAGGAAAGGAAACCTGAGATGCTTGAAGATGAGGTAGACGATGAGGGCTATATTGAGACGCTCGTTGTAGGTGGGGACTATAATGCTGTATTTTCTCTGCTTCTTCGGTTGTTGCTGCATCCCCTCCATTCCTTTTTCTCTTTCTCGTTTTTCTCGTCTTCAATTTCTCGCGAGACGGATTGCCCCGCTCGCTCTTCCGTCTCCCAGCAAGGAAGAAATACGCTTCCCGTCGGGAGCGGGTCAGGTGTTACCCGAGTAACGGACGCGGATTCGCTACTGACTCGAGTACCGAGATTAGCTACTGAAGTGACGTCACCCAGTTCTGTGAGCCCGTCCATGATGTGTGTGTGTTGTATCCACACCGTCCATCATTTTGGAGAGATCATTTTGGGGCAGGATCCAAAGAATGAGGTAGTTCCAAAGCTCAAGTGGACCCACCATAAAAAACAGGGGGATTGAACGCTTACCATTAAAAACTTCTTAGGGGCACGGAAGTTTTCGAACAAGCTGATATTCGTTTTTGCCCTTTGTCATGTCTGTGTTAACTTATTAACAGTTTGGATCATAAATATTATGATGGCCTAGGGAAGGTTTCGACGGTGGACATCACTGATGACCACTGTTTTCAGTGGTGAGGCCCACTCGAGCTCTGGAACTATTTCATTCTTTGGATCATTCCCTAAAATGATCTATCCAAAATGATGGACGGTGTGGATATAACACATGCATTATGCGTGGGGCTCATATAAACACATGAATCCCGCCGTTCAACCTGTCAGTTGCTAATCCGCGTCCCTCAGGGAACATAGTTGTGGGTGTTTCCCGACCGTGGGGCTCACCTTGACTTATATATTATATATCCGTCGATCAGTATTTCCACTTCATTTTAGGGCAAGGTCTCAAAAATGAAGAAGATCTAAATCTCAAGTGGACCACCCCACTGTAAACAGTAATCATTGTTTCTTGTGGTATCGTCCAACACACTTTTGAGCCAGGCACTTTTCTTTTTTCTCTTTTACACACCCCCACACACTGAGAGTCTACCACCCGAGCAAGGGTAAGGATCATATTCATTATTCTCTCTTTATCCTAGTCTACATTAGGGGTGCACGCTGTTCGGTTTGGTCTGATTTTGGGGTGAAACCAGAACTGTACCGCTCCCCACGGTTCTAAGATTTTTGGAACTGGAACCGGACTGTTAGCACTCTAGAACCGAACCAGAACCGGACCATGAAAACCAGTTTGGTTCCGGATCAATTCCATGGTTCTGGGCTTTTTAAAGCCTAGCCCAAATGGGCTGACCCATCAGAATGGAGGCCCACCTAATACACTCCAGATTTCTTACATTAACATTGACTAGCTACAAAACAACAAAAAATGATCATGAGAATAAAACAAGTGATGCATCTCAAATCTCTAGAGAAAAAAGAAAGAAAAAAAAAAAAAAAAGACCACAACCACAACTTGAGGGGCATAAAAACATTTCATTTTTTTAAACTAAACACAAACAAAACAGGAACTGTCATGGGCATTTACATGTACATTGTAGAGTTTACTTGAAGGTAGACAGCCTTGAAAGATTGCCCCTCAGATAGTACAGCCTTGCGTGAACTGTCATGGGCATTTACGTGAACTTTCGGGTTTTTATTTTTAAAGGAATGCACGGATCCACGGTTCTGATTTACGGTCCGTGGCACGGTTCGGATCTACGGTTCATGGCACGGTTCGGTTCAACGGTTCGAATCTACGGTCCGGTTCAACAGTTCGGATCAGTCTACAAGGCCCTAAACCGGAACCGAACCGTAATCAACGGTTTTGGAATTTTTGGAACCAGAACCGGACCGTTAGCATCCTGGAACCGGACCAAACCGGACCAATCCAACGGTTTCGGTCCGGTTACACGGATCCAACAATTCGATGTGCACCCCTAGTCTACATGACCTTATTAATAGGTTAGATGGATAATTACATATCAAGGTGGGCTATGAGACGGTTTCAATGGTGGAGGTTATTATCACCACTCTTACCTTCCAGACTAATCCCCTACTACACAGACAAAATCTCACCAAACCAAAATGCTTCCAATTCTTCAGAGACGCGGCGTCGATGGTTACAACTTCCTAAAAACTCTATTTTCTTATTCCTCCTTTCTCTTTTTATCTTTCACCTCAGCAGAAAAATCTCTAATTTTTTTATTACTTCCCTTACCCTTGACTGTCCACCCTAATAGTAAAACTCCCATTTTTCTACTTTCTTCTCCCCCTTTTATGATTGTCCACCCTATTAGTAAAATCCTCATTTTCGGTATACTTTTCTTTAGTCCCCCACACATGTCATTTTCGACTTTTGTCAACCGAAGACATGACGAAAATGGTTCCCTCATCAAAGAAGCTTCGAATGGCAAGTATATTTCAAACCCCGACTTCATTATGTGGACCCCACTGTAGTTTATGTGACATATCTGCATGGTCCACAATCTAGTTTTTTTTTTAAAAAAAAAAAAAAAAAACATTTTATGGTATGGCATGTCCCGATAAATGAGGCAAATTCTCAAATGACCTACATCAAGGCTTTTTTAAACAAAGAACGAAGATCGATGTGAAACTGAATGAAGACCGAGTAAAATAAATCAAGGACCCACTGAGTTAAATTGACCGCGAACTAAGTTTTAATAACCATGAACTGAGTTAAATATACCGTGAACTAAGTTAAATTGACCGCGAAGTGAATGGAATTGACCGTGAACTAAGATAAAATGACCACGAACTAAGTTAAAATGACCGTGACCTGAGTTAAATTAACTATGAATTGAGTTAAAATGATCATGAACTGAGTTAAATTGATTGCAAACTGAGTTAAATTGACCGAGAACTGGGTTAAATTGACCGAGGACTAAGTGAAATTGATCAAGGACTTATTAAAACTAACATCTTGACCAAGAACTGTGTGAAATTGATCGATAACCACTTGAAATTGACTGATAATTGTGTGAACTTGACCGATAACTGTTTATCACTCACTTCGCGGTCAATTTAACTTAGTTTACGGTCAATTTAACTCAGTTCGTAGTCAATTTCTCTAACTTAAGCTAGCTCGCGATCAATTTCACTAAGTTCGCGGTCGATTTCACGATATTCGCGGTCAATTTAACTCAATTCTTGATCAACTCCACGATGTTCATGGTCAATTTAACTCAGTTCTAGATGTTAATTTAAACTAGTTATCGGTCAATTTCACAGTCCCCGATCAATTTTACTTAGTCCCCAATGAATTTCACTTAGTGTGTGGTCAAACACAATCAGTTCGTGGTCAATTTAACTCAGTGGATGGTGAATTTTAGTCAATTTAAGGTCAATTCCAATCAGTTTGCGGTCAATTTCAGTTAGTTTGCTGTTAATTTCAGTTAGTTTGCAGTCAATTGAAGTGATTTTGCAGTCAATTTTAATCAGTTTGCGGTCAATTTAACTTAGTTCGCGGTTAATTTCAATTAGCTCGCGGTCAATTGAAGTGATTTCATGGTCAATTTTAGTCAGTTCACAATTAATTTAACTTAGTTCGCAGTCAATTGAAGTGATTTCGCAATCAATTTCAGTCAGTTTGCGGTCAACTTCACTCACTTCGTGGTCAATTTCACAACGTTATTGAGCCAAAATGCAAAATATAACTTGGAAAATTGACTGATAAGTGAGTGAAATTGGTCGTGAACTTGTTGAATTTCACTTATGAGTCGGCCACTTTGACTTAGAATTCGTCAAAATGATCGAGAAGTTGCGGAAATTGACCGACAACTTCATGAAATTGATTGATAAATGAGTGAAACAGGTCGTAAACTTGTTGAAATTCACTTATAAGTCGGGCACTTTCACATGGAATTCGCCAAAAATGACTGCCGACTTGGGAAACCGATAATATACTTTATGATTTTTCACCACAACAAGTCAACTTTCATAGTATGTTTTATTAAATATTCAACATTATTGCTGATATAATTTCCAATTCATCCTTGTAGATGACAAGGCCTCGCATAAGGGATTTGGTGCTACAGTCCCGAATCTGTCATGCAAATGTTCGTTGACTTGGTGGTTTAATATCGATAAAGAGTGGTTTGGAAAAGAATGACAGCAAATTAAATATATTTAGGCAATCCCCATTCTCTTTTTTTTACTGCACATTCAATCGTTTAGGTTTATAGGAGATTTGTTTCACTTATTGAGAGATACAGAGGTAATCTTGTATTCAAGATACAAGGAAATCGTTTGAAATTTTTGGAGATAGACTTCACCCTAATAACATGGCTGAAGACTGGTGACCTCTCCATACCCAATATTCATTGTTCCAAGAAGTCAATAAGAGAGAAATACTTCAAGGAATATCATATCCTAAAGAAACATGTATAGGAGGTGTTCAATAAGATAGTTGATAACGATAAATACGAAGATGTCATGAAGGTAGCCTTAATATTATGCGTATAGTGGTTTGTTAGGAGAACCGACATGAATATTATGTGCAGTATGGAGTATATCGACCTAGTGGACTCATTGAAAGACTTTAATATCCACCCTTGGGGTAGTTTGGTATTTCAG
Organism: Magnolia kwangsiensis; assembly: GCA_037074715.1. Taxonomy (NCBI): domain Eukaryota; kingdom Viridiplantae; phylum Streptophyta; class Magnoliopsida; order Magnoliales; family Magnoliaceae; genus Magnolia; species Magnolia kwangsiensis. The sequence goes on along the minus strand of CM073572.1, from coordinate 69,382,360 downwards.
ACGATGGCCGAAGGGATCGAAAGTGTCGTGATGGCATCACATGGGTTTCACTACAATGTCAACGGATGCATCTTTCCTCTACAAGCAAGGATTCTTTCCTTGTCTATTTGAATTTAGAGTTTATACTAAACTATAGTTATTTAAGACTATCTTGTTATTTCATTATAACAGATATGGGCCCTTAGGAGAGTACCAACCCTTCGAGAATGCATCATTTCATACGTTTCCTCCTAAATTTCAAGATTCATACAATATCGAGGATAGAATGGTTGGAGGTATAAGAAAATTCATCAAATACTCGAGAGTGAAGATGTAAGTCAATTTATATGAAGCTAAGTGGTCACTTATTGAAATATATCTGTTTTGTACTGTACATGAACATGAAGGATGTTCTCTTGCAGACTAAGATAATTCTTACCTTAGAACCCACCATTGAGGACTGGAGATGGAGACCGTTCGTTTGGTCCACGATAAATATCACGTAAGATGTCATAAAATTCTTCTTTTATGTTGAGATTTTATATTTACTTTGACATGTTACATATTTGATATATACATTACTTCATTTTGTAGGGTATTAAAGATGATGATGAAGAAGATATGGAAGAGGGAGAGGGACAAGGAATGGGAGAGGAAAAGAGTGGTGATGAGGGAGAGGAAGAGGGAGAGTGAGAGGAAGGGGGAGAGGAAGAGAGTGGTGATGAGTGAGAGAGAGAGGGAGCGAGATTGCAATTGACAAGAGAGTTGAAGGAGGATAAGGAGTTGAAGATAGAGAGGCTTTTGTTGGAGAGAGATAGAGAAGAGTTAAATCAAATGGGAAAGCATATCAATGAGAGGGAACTCGTACTAAAAGAGAGACAAGAATCGATGGAGAGGGAGAGAGAACTGACACTCAAGGAGAGGGAACTAATGCTGAAAGAGAAGGAAAAGGATTCATGTTTGCAACATCTACACTTTAATATTTTTCATTCCTCTACACGGGAAAGGATCTGTGCCTTCTTCGGTCTTCCAGCTGACATCATCTATTGCGGGGCTTGATACTCGTACAATACTCTCTGAATTCAGTAGAAAGTTCTCATCGGCTCTTATCACGTATTGGGTATACAAAATCTTCATACATGATCTGGTAATTTCTCATCGTGTACAACAGGGAACAATATGAATAATGAAGAAGATTATAGTTTATATAGGTTGAAAGAATATGAAAATGAGGGAACCCCTTTATTTCAAACTCGCAACATGTACATGAAAGCTCATTGAGCTTGACAGTATTATTGTAGTCTCCCACAACATAGTATTCATCTAGAGAAATTGCATGACAATAAATATCTCATGCCTTCGGTATGAGATCCTTTAATTGTATCTCAGCTCATGGTGTCAACGGTCCAACAAATGATGATATTGATTCTCTTTTCTTATATAACATATCTTGAATTTTAATTCTGACCGTCTCCATCAGCATAGTCACGGGATATTCTCGTGCTTCTTTAAATAGAGCATTAACGCACTCAGCTATGTTTATAGTGACCAAATTGAATCTTTTTCTTGAAAAGTACGAAGATGCCTACTTTTTATACCATATTTCTCTCAGGCATGCATGTACTGAGGGTTGGCAAGTTCGATATCGTGCAATAACTTCTCAAACTCAACCTTCCTACAAGTCTTTAAAGCTTGTCAGTAGTCGATTTCTAACGACTTGTCTTTGAACATGTCCACCAAGTTTTGGTATATATGGTAGGTGTAATAACCATGGATTGCTGCTTGGAAGACCTGGGGAACTTCTTTCATTAGACCTTTATGCCAGTCTGACATGATTACAAGACCAGGTAGATTCTCTAATGTACAATTGAGGTAGGTAAGGACCCAGTTCTAACTATTGTTGTTCTCTAATTCTCCAATACCAAAAGCAATAGGAAAGATATGATTGTCGTCATTCAAGGCCGTAGCAACGAACAAAACACCCTTATACTTACCTTTTAGATGCGTCCCGTCAATAGCCAAGACCCTTCGCAGAGATGTTTAAAAACTTCTAACTCACTGTCCAAGCACAACAAAACATTTCTTGAACCTCATCGTCTGTGGATCTGCTAGCATGACAATCATCGTTCCTGGGTTTGCCCTCCTCAGCTCATGCAACTACATCGGTAGTTTGTTGTAAAATTCTTCATAAGACTACATTACACAATTGATTGTGATCTCTTAGTACGTCATGCCTTCTTATAGCTAATAAGAATATTATACTTCTCTTGCATTGTAAATATAATGTCCCTCGGCCTTAATCTTAGGTGTTGTTTAATGCGATTGACAATGAGTTCACTGGCTAGCTTACTGCTTTCTTGCCGATGATCACTCTTCATCCATGACATGCCACATGTATGTATGAATGTGTATGTAAGCCTCGTATCTTAGACCGTACCATTTCATAGACTTCCGTGGTCTTCCTAGTCGAATTTCAGTAACCTTTGACCCTTAACTGGTATTTGCGTGCGACCTTGATTCACATACTATCAACCTGAGTCAACTTAACCCAAGAATTGTACCATAGCGATCGCGCTGTCGCCGCGTCTCGCGCGTCGAGGCGATGTCCTGGTTTGGAGATGTGGGTCAGCGTTCGGTGCAAGGAAAATACCGCGCGTGCGAATTCCTATAGAATCTCTACGACTTGTCACATTAATCAGTCATCCATCAATCCCATCATGATAAGTACATGTCAAGTATACCATCACCTCTCACCCTTCCCCAAGAAACTCCTAAAGTCAAAAAGTCTCTTACACACCTATGCCTTTCTTACACAAATTACCACAAAAGTCAAAAAGTCTCTTACACCCATCACTCACCACATTCATTACTCAATCAACCATCACTCTCTCTCCCTTTACAACTCTCTCTCTTCATTCTCAAATCACTCTCCCAAGCAAGAGAAAATCTACACATCCTAAGCCTCTCCAACTCTTCCAAGCAACAAGTGTAGCCCACCTTTCCTACCCTCTCATCTCCCATCTCAACCATTAAAACCTCATCTCCTCCGTTGGAATCAAAGCTAAGGAATAAAGGAAATCAAGGGAGCAAGAAGATCAAACAGTGGGTGCTTCTATAGGCTAGTCTTTCATGTTTCCATGATGGGCCAAGTGAGGCATACCGATCAATGATTTGGATCGCACTTGGGACCCTAAGTTGTGGCCAATGGCTGACTTTGATCATCATGATCCTTCCATGATGGGGCCAATCTCCATGGACCCCATCATGATGTTTACTTTCTACTTGATAAGGGTCATCTAGACCTTCCATTTTGGTGGAGAAGGAATCTCCACCGTTAATCTTTGATTTGGTGGGTCCACATGCTTTAGGGCCCACTTGATGTATGATTGATTGCAAGGGAGAGCCTATAGTGTCGGGGTCCTTCCATCACGCGTGTCCCACTCTCTTTCTCTCTCTCTCCATCTCTTTTTTATTTTCTTTTCATGTGATGATGTTGTGGTTGTGTGGCCCGCTCGGATAGACCCCACCATGAAGTATGTATTTTATCCAAGCAATCTATAAGTGGGGCCCACCTTATATGTGTTGTACCCACACCATTAACCATTTGGTGGCCCACTTGAGCAGGTCCCACCTCAATGCATATCTTATGCCCAACCGTCTAGCATCTGGGATGCTGGACGTGAACTAGGAAAATACAAATATTAGCTTGTTTCCAAGCTTGTGGGGTGACCCAATCATATAAGCCCCACCTTGATGTATGTATTCAATCCACGCCGTCCATCTCATTCCCTGGATTATTTTAGGCGTTGAGCCGAAGAATGAGGCTGATCCGAGCATCTGGTGGGCCATAACATAGGAAACTGTGGTGGTTATCGTTGAAAAATCACCTGAAGTTTCTATACACCCAAAAATCTCGAACATTAGACTCATTTAGCCTGTTATGAGCCGTAGAATTCCATGGCTAGGATGGATTTTCTAAATGTGGGTCCCACCTGTGAAAAACCACAGGAAAACATTTAAAAAAAAGAAGAAGAAGAAGAAGGAAGCAATGCAGCTGACGCTGCTGGTGTCAGAAGGCGCAGGAAGCGCCTGCTGTATGGACGGGCTAGCGGACGAGCAGACCCATGGCCCAGCCATGTTGTATGTTTGATATCGACATCGTCCATTAAGTAGGCCACCCCCTGAGGTGGGCCCCCTCCAAAAATGGGTCCCATCTGATGCTCAGGTAGCCCACATCACAGGAAACAGTGGATTGAACATATACCATTGAAACTCTTTTTGGGTCTCAGAGGTTTTGAATCAATGTGAAATTCATTTTTACTCTTCATCTGGGTCTATATGACCACGTCAGCAGGTTAGACGGCAAATAATCATTTTCATGGGCCCTACGTGGGACCCACAATGATGCATGTGTTTCATCATCCACCATGGACGATGAAACCCACCATGGTGCATTTGTTTCATGCATGATGGTGGGTTCCAATGATGCATGTGTTCTCTCCATGCCGTCCATTTATATGGAACCCACCATGATGCAGGTGCTGCATCCAATTTGTCCATCCATTTTAAAAGCTCATTTCATGGTATGAGCTAAAGAATGAGCCAGATCCATAGTCCAAGTGGACCCCACCTTGGCATGTTATGAGGCCCATCTTGACTTATCTGAGCTAGTCCATTGGGGCCCACTTTGATGTGGATGTAAGGCCCATGTTATGAGGCCCATTCGATGTATTTGTGGCCCATGGTTGAGGCCCACTTTGATGTGGATGTAAGGCCCATGTTATGAGGCCCATTCGATGTATTTGTGGCCCATGGTTGAGGCCCACTTTGATATATAAAAGGCCCATGTTACGAGGCCCATTTTGATGCATTCTAAGGCCCACGGGTTATGGCCCATTGCAATGTACATAAGGCCCATTGGTGCGGCCCATTGATGTGGCCCACTTAATGAATATAAGGCCCCTATGATATGTCCCATTTGATGTATTTAAGGCCTAATGGGATGTACCTAAGGTCCATTGCAATGTGTGATCCCAACATAAATTATGTAATGATATTTACGACGAGTTATGCCTTGGGAGCAATGATGGGTTGACATCCACATTGCAAGTATAATATTGGTTAAATGTCCACATTATGACTCTCCCTAGGGCCTATTGATAGGCCTGTACTTATTGTGTGTAGGCCGTCTAGGCCATCTACATTGTAAGGATAGTGCATTACTTCATAACTTGATTAGTATAGATCCATGATTCATGATCATACGCATCATATGTATGCTTGATATGAGAAGTGACTGATCATAGCATATGCCTTCGGGCAGATGGTTTAGGGGCTCCCGGATAGGTGGTGTTGCCCTACATGAGCGCACGATACACGCAAGATTGTTGCATGACTGGATAGTGTAATTCATGCATTCGCAATGTGTGATATGGTACTGTACGCCCTAGCGACATCAGGGTCGTAGCCTCCACAAGCGTATCGTGGTTGGTAGGATTGGATACCTTAAATCTTGTTCTATATGGGGTGTTATAGATATCCCTGGGTGAAAGTTTTTAAACCTTTATAGTACCAAGAGGTTGCTCCAACATTTAGATCGAGTGAGTGCATGAGCGCCGAGTGCCGATTACCAGAAGGCTGCGCTTTCCACTGTGTCATGGTCGGTTGGAAGGGGGTGCGGCCTTACCCGTCCGAGAGTAGGGGGCAAAGCTAGGATGAGTTTGACCAGCTCGAGGAATGGGTTTACTATCGACGAGTCGAGCCCGATATTGGCAGACGGATAGTGAGGTCTCTTCCACTTACCTTATTAGCGCGATGGGGTGGCGATCTGGTTTAGAGTGTATTAGACCCCGGTGATATCCCAGATTGAGCTGTATTGATATGTGGACTTAGATGAGGACTCGTATGCTTGATTTGCACCTCGCATCGCATGACCTTGGTACAGCTAACATTATTCATGGATCCATCAGCATATTCTGCATTACTCTGATATTGCATGATCGCATTACTATCTTGCGCACACACTTTCACCACCTTATAAGCTTTCCATAAGCTTATGCATAACCGTTGTGTGCAGGTGACGTTGGATCGCAGTAGCACTGAGGCTTAAGCACGTGGCAGATTATTTTGGAGCTTTTGGTCTGTCATCATTGTATTTCCTTTTATACTTATTGTACTTGTAAAGTTTTTGATCATAGTGGAAATGTAATGGAGTTTTTGGTTGTTATTTGTGGGTTATGCCTTTGGTTATGCTTATTATGAATCAAACTGATGTTAAAAATTCTCCTCGTAGTATCCCAGGATCGAAACTTGGTGAATGGGTGCTGGGAGCCAAGAATGGGGTTTTACGGAGGCTGTCGGTGCCAGATTCGATGATTGAAAATTTTGTGAACCCAGTTTTCGAGTTTGGAGCGTGACAGTGTAAGTCTTAATCTTGAATATCCCTACACCATTCACCTTAAATACGTGTACCCTCCATTTGAACTTATCTTCCATACACGCCACAGTGAATTTCTTGGATGTGGAATACAAGATCCAATATTGAAAGTTGTTGCGAATTGCAAATTGTCTCAAAACATACTTACACCGGCTCTTGTTCTTAAACGTTTGGCCAATGATTATATTAATCAGGTCATCCAGTGGATATGAATGCAGTGACATGTCTGTATTAGTGAATGCAGCATCCTCAAAAGGCACAATGACATGGCCAGCGATGAAGTCTGATGTTCGAGCCTACTCGGACAGTGGAATGTCGCTTTCATGTACATATCTGACATTGGATAATGAGGGAAAATCTACTCTTGTACATGACTGATGTCATATATTCACTTTTGAGCTTGAAGTCAGATGATGCGCTCACTTGACTAGTTATGAAGTTTGATGTCTGAGCTGGCTCGAGTACTGGAGTGTTGCATAGAGAAACCTGTAAAGGTGATGCCATATATTCATATTTCACGCCATATTCCTCAACCAAACTTCCAACTGTTGGGGGCGTCATGTTCAAAACCACTGCAAGCCATCGGGTCTTCGAGATTGCCTCATTAACACGCTGCATTATCCCAATGAATAAAGGGATGTAGTTATTCAGATGTTCTGACTGTGCTACCAAGAACATTCTCACATCTTCATCGTCTTCAATTTCAGTCGGAGGGATTGATTGGTTTGAGCAAAGGTACAATGCTTTCAACCTAATATCATAATCCTCAGTCGTACTCTTTACAATCCTGTACATTTTAGATAGAAGCTCCTCATATGTAGTATCGACACCCACAACAGTAGTTTTCGACTTTTCACCCTTGTACCTGTATCGATTGTTTTTGCTTACTAACTCTCCACCATATGAGCATAGGATGATTCTCGAAGCCATTTTCTGAAAACAAACATAATGATATAACTCGTTTAGTATTCACATGTATAAGGTGGAATTGACCGAGTAGTAGGAAATCCACCATTGTACTAGGTCAAATAAATTTCGAAGTTCTCAATCAATTAATTGTAAGGATGTATTCCACTCAGTTCATTGAGAATTTCACTCACTTTGCGTTCATTTGGTCCCGAAGTAATTAAAATTGACCATGGAGTAAGTGAACTTGAGCGCAAACTAATTGAAATTAACCATGAAGTGAGTGAAATTGACCACGAAGTGAGTGAAATTAACCGTGAAGTTAATGAAATTGACCGCAAAGTGAGTGAAATTTGACCACGAACTAAGTGAAATTGATCATGAAGTTAGTGAAATTAATCGCAAGGTTCGTGAAATTGACTGCGAAATGAGTGAAATTTGACCGCGAATTGAGTGAACTAACCGATGAGTCGGTCATATTTGAGTGAAAATGATGGATAAATGTGTAAAATTTACCGAGAAGTGCATGAAATTAACCGAGAAATTTATTAAATTTACCGGGAACTTCATGAAACTGACTGCAAACTTCTTGAAGATGATGGTAAAATGCATAAAATTGACCAAGTAGTGTATGAAATTGACCAATAAATTCAGTAAATTGACCAAGAATTTCATGAAATTTACCACAAAACTTCATCAAATTAATCGTGAACTTCTTAAAGTTGACAGTAAAATGCATGAAATTGACTGAGTAGTGCACGAAATTGATCGATTAATTCGGTAAATTGACCGGGAACTTCGTAAAATTTACTGCGAAACTTCGTCAAATTGATCGTGAACTTCTTGAAGTTCACAGATAACTGCGTGAAATTGACTGCGAACTTCTAGGTAAATTCTTCAGATTTTAAACATCCTTACCTCTCATAGCCGCCCTATCTGTAAAATCCGTGTTCGAGAAGAAGAAGAAGAGTGCGTTGATGTGAAACACAATCTTCAGAGAAAAGCCTTCAATATTTCATGTTTATCGATGCATCCACGTCCTCTCAGAAGAAGAATGAAGGTAGCCTTGAGTAGGATGAAAGATGTAAAGTGATAGTAGGATGGAGATTCTAAGGAGATTTAATGAAGAAAATGAGTGAAAATAAGGAATAAGGATGACAGAGATGAGTTCAGATGTGTATTTGGGTGTAAAGGAGAGAAAGGAGTGAAAATGATAAAGCAGGGGCATTTTGGTCCTGTGAAAAGTCGCCCGTAGAGTAAGGAACTAGTTTGGGAAACTAAGTTTTGAGTTGCATAGTAATGTCGGTAGAGTAAAAGTCGAGCATACAGTGGGAAAAACTCTTTTTTTAGCTCATGGATTAAAATAACGTAGGTACAAGTTCATGGCCTAATACAATGTGTAAACGGACGGACTGCATGGATATACAACACATAATCAAGGTGGGCCCTGGTCAACCAAACACCCATTGATGTTACACCTAAATAGGGTTGTACATTGAGCCGAGTCGAGTTAAGTTGGGCCAAGCTTGGCTTGACTGGTCCCTTCTTTCCTCGAGTTCGAGCTCGAGCTTACTAGTGGATAGAGTCGAGGCAAGCTTACATCGAGTCAAGTCAAGTTTCCTCCCAACCCGACCCAACACACACCTGACTCAACCCAACAACCTGACCCAATCGACATCCAACTCAACCTAGCCACCCGACCCAATTGACCCAACCCACACCGACCTAATTCTCAAATCAAATATTCAATCAATAATATATATAAAATATTCATTTTTTATTTTTAAACATAATATATTATATATAATATAATATATATTCCAGTCGAGCCGAACTTGAGCTCGAGCTTCGAGTCGAGTTAAGATCCATTATGATCGAACTTGGCTTGTTTTCAAAATAAGCTAGGTCATTTGAAGCTTGGATCACCTCGAGTTGTTGTTCGAGCCAAGTCAAGTCGAGCTAGATCAAGCCGAGCCAGGCGAGATTCTCTCTAGCGTCTCTCCCGCCGTGTAAAAAAAAAATTAAAATCTCTTTGACCATGCAGGAAAAAAAGAAAAGAAGAAGAAGCAGAGAGAGCTTCGCCGGTCTCTCCTTTGACCTCTCTGTCTCCCTCTCTTTCTCAGAACGGCATCAACTCATTTATCTGCATGGTGATGTTGATTTAGGAGTAAGAATTTAGCTCTTCTTTCTCTTCTCTCTTTACATGGTGATGTTGATTTAGGATTAGGGATTTTGCTCTCTTTGGTTGACAGTTTAATGAGAGATTAGAGATTAGGGTTTGAAATTAAAAACCCGTAGTAGGGAATTTTTTAAATCCCTAATCCATAACTTGAGATTCTTCAAATTTCTAATTCCTAATTAGAAATTTTCAATCCTTAATCCATAGTAGGGGATTCCCTATATATATATATATATATATATATATATATAGAGAGAGAGAGAGAGAGAGAGAGAGAGAGAGAGAGAGAGAGAGAGAGAGAAAGAGAGAGAGAGAGAGAAAGAGAGAGAGAGAGATAACATTCCTAATCAAATGTGCATTTTTTTTTTCGATTTTCAATCCCTAATTAGGATTTTGCATTTGTAAATTTAATTGGGGATTTTTTTTAATCCAGTTATGGTTTTCAATTTTTAATCTCTAATTAAGGATTATAGATTAATTAGAGATTGTGAACTAAAAATCTTAAATTAGGTTTTTTTTTTAAACATTTGATTAGGGTTTTGATTAAGATCTTCATTACAATTTTGATTAAATTTTTTTTTTTTTTTTAATATGATTTTGATTAGGGTTCTTCATTTGAGCAGCGATATGATTTTTTTAGTAAGTTACCTTCACCTTATATGTTATCTCTAAAAACAAAAATAAAAAAATTGGCTCAAGTTTGATTGTGGGGAGGAAAGTTGTTACATTTTCTTATTCCAATAATAATATGCACATTTTTTAAAGTATATACAATTGTATTCAACCAACTGGAATTGCCTTTTTTAATTATTGTACGTATGTGCTTACAAAATGTCATTGACTACATTTATCTACTATTTTTTGAATAATTGGTAACTTTGGTGATTGGTGTTGTTTGGAATTACAGATTTTAAGAACTGTATGGTCAGCTTGATTTTTGAGTTATGATGAGCGGGTCCGTAGTTGTGAGTTGCAAATGTTGAACATAACTGTAATCTTCACAGTAGCTGCACTCCAATGTATTGGAGATGGCTGTTTACTGAATCCGCGAATGCTTGTCAAGGATGCTGGCTTCACACATATATTTCGTAATATATGTGAATTGTGTAAATTGAGTTGTATTGGAAATGCGCTTCTGTTATGCACTGCACCCTATCTTTTGGTTGTAATTTTTTTTATTAGTGAAATTAAGGTGGTTGTGATTAGGAGAATACATTACTCTTGTTTGATATGAATATCAATATGTGATCACAAGCAATGAGTGTGATGTGAATTTTATGTTATGAATTAAATGTGGCTTTAATATGGAATTGAATTAGATTTTGTTTGTATACACTGCCCTTAAAATTGACAAATGATGCTCACGAGGTGGTCATGTGTCTAGTGTTGCTAGCAAGCACTTTTATATTAAAGTAAAAGCACCTTTTGATTTGGTTGATTGGTGCCTACCTCAATTGGGTGGCTCTATTGGACCAATAGTGATGGTGGATAGCATGGATGTCACCCACTTGGCCTTAAACTGTACGTTCCAATGCTCTAGTTGTAAGAGGATGTTTGGGCCACGTGTTTGGCATTTGCCCAAGGAACCCTAGAGAATGGGAACCCTTCACCCAACCTTGCTTTAGATCTAAGGTCTCGGATCCGACGGCATTTTGAAATTTGGATGCTAACATTGTTTTGGATATTAGGTTGCAGATCTGAGGGCATTCTGAAATTTGGATGCTCATGGGCTCTTTGGGTTTTCCGCACAGTGGTATGTGTGAATTACTTTAGGCCACATTTAGATGCAGAAGTGAATTGAATTGCACAACAATGGCATAGTTTAAGGTTTTCCATATGGAGGTATGTGGGACATTGCTTTAGGCAGTATTTACATGCAAAAGTAAATTGAATTGCATAGCAATGGCATAGTAATCCTCAAATCATGAATACATTCCTTTCAAGTGCAACTTGAAATAAAATCAATAATGATTTGGAGCTCAATCTCTCAATGATCACATTCCTTTCAAGTGCAGTCTAAAATAAAATCAATAATGATTTGGAGCTCAATCTTTCAATAATCACATTCTTTTTAAGTCCAATCTGAAATAAAATCAATAATCCTCAAATCATGAATACATTCCTTTCAAGTGCAACTTGAAATAAAATCAATAATGATTTGGAGCTCAATCTCTCAATGATCACATTCCTTTCAAGTGCAGTCTAAAATAAAATCAATAATGATTTGGAGCTCAATCTTTCAATGATCACATTCTTTTTAAGTCCAATTTGAAATAAAATCAATTCTAATTTGGAGCTCAATCTCTCAATGATCACATTCCTTTCAAGTCCAACCTAAAATAAACTCAATTATGATTTGGAGATCAATCTCTCAATGATCACATTCCTTTCAAGTCCAACCTAAAATAAATTCAATTATGATTTGGAGATCAATCTCTCAATGATCACATTCCTTTCAAGTCCAACCTAAAATAAACTCAATTATGATTTGGAGATCAATCTCTCAATGATCCTATCTTTTTCATTGGGATAAGTGAGGCTTTAAACATTTCGATGATTGTAGTGACTGAAAGCATTTCAAACTTTTCCATTCCCTATCCATTGAAAATAATCTCAACATAAACTAAAAATAAAAATACATTCAATGATTTTGTTTCACCTTATATTTTTTCAATAATTATTATGCAAAAGTACAAATGCAAGTATAGATGGAAAGTTGAGTCCTCTCAAACAAATTCAATTTTAGTATTTGTATTAACATCATAAAACATTGCATTTTAAATATTTTTTAATGTCCTTATCCATGCCTGCAGAACAAAGATGGAAACCTTATAACCCACCACTTACTAAAGATGGAAACCTTGCAACACCCCTATTTATGCTTTTCAATAAATCTTTCTTCACAAAGACTTTGTAAAATTTAAAAAAAAAAACTTTTTTCACTTTACACTCCTTGCTATTTAATTCGAATGATGAGCTTGGAAATCTTGACCTTTAAAATAATGGGTAGAAAAAAACTGCTAGATGGTTGTTCTACTCCCTTTCTTGTATAGCCGTACAATCATTCGGGCAAGTGCCCCAAAAAGAAATGGGCCTTACCTATTGTATAAGACAATCACTATTTTGTAAGAATCAATCAAGTGGGCTTGACAAAAAGAGTTGGTCCACCCCTGACAATAGTTGCATCTTGATGTAGAGCGGGTCGCGGACAATTTCATGGCCAAGATGGATCAGAAAAGGCACGGTCGGCGACAGAAGTGATCCGGACCATCGGACCTTAGATCGGGCGTATCTCACAATCCGGAATGAGTTATCCGACGTAAAATATATGATTTTGGGGTAGAACGAGCTACTTTAGCCAACCAAACCAGCTATGCTAGGTTGCGCAGCCCGGATTTGTGAAAAACCCCCTGATCGACGGTCGTTTCCTCGTTTTAATTTTGTTTTTACTATAAATAGTAAGTTTTAGTATGAGTATAACTTTTCATCCGTTGGGATTTAGGAGTTGTGTCCAACATGAAAAGTGCTTAGGATAATTAGGAGAACGGTTTGGTGAAGCCAAATAGGACACTTACTATTTTTGGCCGAAAACCTTGCGCACTAGTAGACATCATGACCGTCTATAAATAGTAAGTTTACTATTTATAATAAGTTGCGAATTCTAGGAGTTTTAGTTGTAGTTTGAGTTTGATTTCTTTCTTATTTCTTGGTTCCCTTATTTAAAGGGTTGTGAACTTGATTTTAGGGATTCATTAATCAATTTCGAATTTATTAGAAATTATTCTTATTTTCTACTTTCTTTCCTCGTGGATTCGAGAAGTCTCTGTGAGGAGTCCAGAGAAGTTCCGTGGATTTGGAATATTGATCATCTTGAGGAAGATGGTGCTTGACCTCACGTCCTTCCCTGCTTCACATCTCCACCTGCATCCAAGATAAAATAATGATATAAATTAAGTGCAAGATAAGTAATGATTTTTAAAAAAATACATTTAAGACAAATTAGGTTATACCAAAATTTGCATTGTCAACATAGAACACTACTTAGAACACATGCTTACCTTTGAAAAAAAGAAATACTAATTACTCGAACATGGGTGGCAATCTTCACACCCCAACAATTGATTGTTATCATATGATGGTAATGATGGCTACATATGAAAATTCACATATTAGTTAATACGATTTTTTACGATGTATAAATTCAAAAGGTATATTCAATAATATGCAAAATACAAATAATCCTTTTTACCTGGCTAAGAAAGATGCTTCCTGTAGATGAATTTTGTGGGGTGCTTGAGGGATTTTGCTGGTAGAAGTTAATACTTGGTTAGGATCCGGAACAACTCACTCTGGTAATATTTGAATTCTAAAAGAGAGATAACACAATAATAAACACTCCAATAAGCAGAAATGATATAAATGTTATATGTAATATTATAAGTTCTTTCTTTTTTTCTTTTTTCTTTTTAAGATAACAATATTGAATATTATAAGTTTACTAAATTAACCTTCAATTATACCTGATATCCGACGTTGAAAAGGTTTTGTTGGAACATGCTAGCATCATGTAGTTGGTACCTACACTGAGCCATTAATGCATTGATAGATCCACTAGGGTCAGGAAGGTATCCCATTACCATATAATGTGAAGGTTGAAATGAAGCATGGTGCATAACGTTTGGTGCATGATTGTTTCCCTTCACCATCAACATTTGACTTGCTTGTGGTTGAATGGTTTCAGATAAGGATCTTTTCTTCCTCACTTGACTAGTGGATTTTTAAATGCACAATGGTTGCCTCGAACTTTGAGCTTTACTTTAATCCCTCTTACAATTTGTGTACCCATACTATTAACAAAAGTAACTTAATTTTCAGTTAGCCTAGGGTGTACTGTGAGACCCGTATCCTATCTTGTACTGTTCCGTAGGTTTCTGCAGTCCTCCCAGTCGAATTTCGGTGACCTGGGACGTGTAGACAGCAGTTGCGTGTGATCCTAAGTCGTATTCTGTAGATCTGAGTCGACTCAATCCGAGACTTGTACCATTATGACTATACTGTCGTTGCAGTTTCGACGCCGCGTATTACGTATCGAAGCGATACCCAGGCCAGGAGTTGTGGGCCCGCGTTTAGTTTGAGAAAACATCTCACGTTTGTAATCCCAAGAGAATCTCTACAACATGTCTCATTAATCAATCAATCACCTTATGTCAAGTACAAGAGCAACTTTAAAGTCAACTCTCTCTCACCCTCTCTCTTACACACCCATACATGTTAAGTACAACTATCACTTCACATCCATCACTCACATCCATCACCTCTCCCTTACAACCACCATTTATTTCTCTCTTTCTCAACACATTTTCCAAGCAACCAATGTGGTGGACATCTAAGCATCCCAAGAGAGAAAAGTGCATGTGTGTGGCCCACTTCCCACCCCAAGATCCATCATCTTAGCCATTCCTTTCTCTTCATCTTCCATCAAAGAGAGGCACATGGAGATTGACATTCCATTGGACCGAGAAGATCGAATGGTGAGTGTTTCTATAGGCTTAGATTTCATTTTTTTATTATGGGCCAAGTGAGGCCTACCGATTGATGGTATGGATCTCACTTTAGACCTTAAATGTGGCCGATGGCCCACCTTGATTCTCATGATCATTCCATGATGGGGCCATTCTCTATGGACCCCATCATGATGTTTACTTTCTAGTTTGAAAGGGGTCATGTAGACCTTTCATTTTGGTGGACATTCCCTCTCCACAATTGATTTTTTTGGTGGGCCCACATGTATTGGGACCCACTTGATGTATGATTGAATGCATGGAAGGGAGGGCCCATAGTGTCGGGGTCCCTCCATCGCACGTGTCCCTTTCTCTTTCTTCCTCTCTTTTTCATTTTTGTATGATGATGTGGCTGTGTGGCCCACCCAGATGTACCCCACCTTGATGTATGTCTTATCCAAACCATCCAAGTCATGTGGGCCCTACCTTAATGAAGATGGGAAAAACACAAATATCAGATTGATCTAGGTGGGCCATGTCCACATGGGACCCACCTAGAATGTGTGTTGTATTCAAACCGTCCAGCATACCTGGACGCTGGACACGGCCACACGCTGTGAAACGTGAATAGACAGTGGGTGTATTAACAAAAAAATGTATTTGGTTTAAGGTTTTAGGTGGGCCACTCATACAGGCCCCACCTTGATGTATGTATTTAATCCAAGCCGTTCATCCCATTCCCTAGAGAATTTTAGGTGTTGAGCCAAAAAATGAAGCCAATTCGACTATCTGGCGGGCCATAGCATAGAAAATAGTGTTTTTACCATTGAAATCTACCTTGATGTTTCTGTATCCTAAAATATGTCAAATATTGGTCTTGATGGGCCTGTCTTAGGCCATAAAAACCAATGGCTAGGTCAGATTCCCCTGATGCGGGCCCCACCTAGGAAATACCTTGGAAAAAATAAAAAATAAAAAAATACAAGCAGCAAGTGTTTCTGCTGATGTCCAGAGGACGCGCAATAGCATCTTGCTACGCATGACGTGAAGAGGCAGGGACCGTTGGGTCCCTGCCATGGGCCCCACCATGATGTGTGCTGCACATCAACACCGTGCATTTAATGGGTCTCCTTTACATATGGGGTAACCCCAAATATTAGCCGTATACACAACTCAGGTGGCCCACGCCATAGGAAATAGTGGGATTGAACGCCTGCCATTGAAACCCTTTTGGGTTGTTACAGAAGTTTTGGATCATTATGAAGTTTGTTTTTTTCTCTTTACCTAGGTCCATGTGACCGTATCAACAGTTGGATGACAAATAAACGTTATGGTGTGCCCCACGTGGGACCCACTGATGTTGTGAGTGGGATGGCTAGTGTACCTTACTCCAACTACCTAGTTTTTGTAGTGGCGTCACCAAGTTCTGTGGGACCCACCTGCTTCATCCACGCCATCTATGGGACCCACCATGATGCATTTGTTACATCCAAACCGTCCAACCATTTTGAAAGCTCATTTTAAGGCTTGAGATAAAACATAAGATAGATCTAGTACCATGTGGACCACACTATAGAAATAGTGGGATTGAACATCTACCATTGAAACCCTTGGATTCCAGAAGTTTTGGATTAATAGGGGATTTATTTTTCCTCTTAATTCAGGTCTGTGTGACCTTATGATCAGATTGGATGGAACATAAATGTTATGGTGGGCCTTGAGAATTTTAATGGTGAAAATCATCATCACCACTGTTATTTGGAGTGCAGTCTAGTTGATCTTTTGATATGATTCATTTTTTATCTCTAAAAATAGATGAGTTGGGTTCGACCTATTTGAACTTGGCCCATTCGACTTAATCCATTTGATTTGGCCCATTTGATTAGGCCTGATGTGATATATGAGGCCCATTGTTGAGGCCACCTTGATGTGATGTATGAGGCCCATTGTTGAGGCCCACCTTGATATGTATGAGGCGCATATGATGTGGCCCACTCGTTATATATGAGGCCCAGTGTTGAGGCCCATGGGTGAGGCCCACTATGATGTATTTAAGGCCATGGGAGAGGCCCATTGTGATATATTCAAAACCCATGGGTGTGGTCCATTGTGATGTATTTATGGCCCAGATGGCGAGGCCCAATATGTTGTATATGAGGCCCATTGATGTGGCTTACTTATTGTATTTGAGGCCCATTGGTGCAGCCCATGTGATGCAGCCCATCGTGACGTGTATTAGGCCCATGCGATGCGATCCACCGTGACGTGTATTAGGACCATGTGATGCGGCCCATAGTGATGTGTATATAACCCTTGTATGAGGCCCATTGCGATGTATATTAGGCTTTTGTGTGAGGCCATGGGCCCACCATATGTTTGGCCCTATGAGGGCCACCCCTTGGGATCAATGTTGGTTAAATGACCACATTAATGGGCAATGTTGGTTATATGTCCACATTGTGACCTTCTCTTAGACCGATTGTTGAGGTCGATTTCGATTGTCGAGGCCGATTTCGATTGTCAAGGCCGATTTCAATTGCTGAGGCCAATTGTTGAGGCTGAATATCGAGGTCGATTGTCAATGCCTATTGTCGAGGCTGATTATCGATACCAATTATGAGTATGTGACAGCATAACATCATGATACCTACACCTTGAAGCCACCTTATGTATATATTAAGCCCATAGAAAAGTCCAATATATTGTACGATAGAGAGGGTAAGGAAGCCCACTTATTAGAATTAGACTTGGATCTGCCCTCGGTGGGGGATATTGTGACGCTTCATCACTGTGATCACATGTGGGTGGGCGCACGTGGGCGGATACTGATGTGGGCGGGGCCTGAGGAGCCTGGGCGAGCTACTAGTGATTGGCAGGCTACTATGACACATGGTGAAGGCAGAACTTTGTCCCACATCAGTTGCATCGTCCGATGTTATGGTGGCTATAAGTCGGATTCTTTCATTAACTATCGTGACGCATTTTAAATCAGCGAGCTTATCTTGATATTTGGACTAGATTCGTCATCCTTCTGTGGACCCCCATCATTTGTATGCATGTTGTGATGGATGATTGATTAAAGAAGATACCATTAGGTTGAGATGTTTATGGGACTCATTGTGAGACGGAGTTATCCCCACATGATTGCACGATATGCGCAGATTTAATGTATGGCCTAGATGAGGTTGATAGTATTTATGGGTCATCAGGAATTGCATATTGCATCGTATCCTCGACATCTGTTATTGTCTTATTATGTTTTGCATTACATAGCCTTGATATGGCCGTTAGCATTCATGCCCTGCATCGCATAGCCTCGGTACGACTGATAGCACTCTTGGACTTACCAGTATATTTCTACTTACTCTGATATCGTATGATTCATGATCTTGTCAGTATTTTCACTTACTCTGATTACTCTGATATTGCATACTTGACACTTATCTTGTGCATACACTTTCACCACCCTTTAAGTTTTCTATAAGCTTATGCACAATAGATGCATACAGGTGGAGTTAGGTTGCAACAACACTAAGCATGGAGTGTGCAGCTGTCTTCTGGAGCTTTGATTTCGATTTATGTATTTCTCTTTCAACACTGTATTCAAATATTCATATTAGTGGATATATGATGATGATGTTGCCTTTGCGATTTGGGTAAACTTGTGGTTATGCTTATCACGAGATAAATGTATGTTGGAAAATCCTCCTTGTAGGATCCTAGGATTGAAATCTAGTGTATGCGCACTGGGAGTCGAGAATGGGGTATTACGGATGTTGTCAGCACCGGATTTGGCGATCGAGAATTTTGTGAGCCCGATTTCTGGGTTTGGGGCGTGCCATGTTCGCTTTTAGTGTTTTCAATTTCAATTGGCTTAGGGCGTGTGCTTTCAGTATGTACACTTGTGTTTGGATTAGAAGGTGCACCTTCAGTATGTAAACTTTCTATAGGTTCAGAGTGTGCATGTTCGGTATCTAAACTATTGGTCAGCAAATGACATGTAGGTTCATCATCTTCGCTTTCTTTAACAACATTAGACATTAATGAAAATTCTTTAATTCTTTTCATACATTCCATCACTTGATCATTATATATATCTACATATTTATCAGCTACTTTGAAGACCTCTTCATGTTCCCCAGCAATTGTTGCAACTTTCAGAAGCTTGCGACACAAGTGATTGTACCATTTACCTGAAGTAACATTGCGGTCAACTTTTATTGTTAACCTAGTATAATCTTTAGCATAACCTACCTTTACATCTCTTTACCATATCTTCAGAATATAACGAAGATGAAGTACATCTATATTATAATAATTTAAAACTTTCAATGCGTGACTACATAAGATACCCACAAATTCAAATTTCCTACAGTTACACTTCACTGTACTATCTAATGAGTCAAATCTAATGCTACGCCCTTCTATTTGACCTTTAGAAGCAATTCAAAAATTGACTACTGGTCCAAACTCACCACATTTAAACATTGCATGACTTAGCCACTTCTCATACTCATCTTGAAATATTTTAAATATTTTTGGAGTCTATGATTTTGCTTCTTCCTTTAACATCGTGACATCAGCAAATAATATTGGGGTACTCTGCCTCATATTGAAATTAGCTTTAGATTCCTTGTATCGTTGTTTGGCCACTACTTGTTCGTAATGAGTGAAGAAATGTAAAAGATTATATTTGGAGCTCAAATATTTTTTTAATACGCTATTCATGCTCTCACTCCGTTGTGTGCTCTTCATATCAGCACAAAATGTATTTCTTCCATAAACCATAGCCCATTTCTCTCTTTCTTTAAACAAATTCTGTACTCACTTGTTCAGTACTAAATCATATTTCTCAAGCAAGTTATTCCATGCAGCTAGAAAATCTTCCTTTTCTTATAATCATATATACACTTACTAAAATCAGAACCAAAACTTTTTGAACCATTAAATACATTGCTAAGGTGTTTTGTAGCATTTTGGTATATATGCCAAATACATAAACAATTATATGTTTCTAGCATCACTAAAGATATTGTATTGGCCATTACAACATCTTGGTTTGTTAGTATTGTCATTGGTTGTTTTCCAGACATCGCACCTAAAAATGTTTGAAACAACCACTTGAAAGATTCAATCGTTTCATCGTATAATAAGGACGCACCAAATATTACAGTCTGCTTATGATGATTTACCCCAATAAATGGAACAAAAGGCCGTCTATAACTATTTATCCTATATGTAATATCAAAGCAAATGACATTTCTAAAAAATTGTAGTCCACTATTGACCTTCCATTTGCCTAGAACATGTTTGTCATTTCATCATCTTTATCTAAGTACTCCAATACAACTCTGACATCACCCTTTTCCATCGCTTTCATTCGCTTTCTTTGTAAGTAGTTCTTGTAATTAACTGGCATGAAACCCATATTCTCTCGACCTCCAGCTTGTCTATTAAAATATTCGACACCTGCTCATGGTGTTATTCTTGAATCATTTGTAATATCTATGTCAGCCTTTTGATTATCAGTCAAGCTTCTGTGTGACCTTAACATGTGCACCTTCGTTGGTGTAGCAACCTCATGGTTATGCTCTGCCAAAACTTATTTACACTATATTTTCCATTCTTTTGAAGCTTAATCATCATGCTTGATTTACAATTCGTTCTAGTAATCGGACAGGTATACCTTAGGAGATCGGTTTGTTTCTTTTCATGTTTTCAACCTTCTTTAGAATAACAAAATTCTCACAGGTAGACCTTAGGAGATCAATTTGTTTCCTTTCACTTTCTTGACCTTCTTTAGAACAACAAAATTCTCTAAAAACCATGACATCTTCATCTAATTTTTGTATCCATCTCCTTCGAGCACTGAACCCTATCCTTTTAGCATAGCTATTATAAAAATTATATGCACTTTCACCAGAAGAAAACTCCATTCCTAGTTTTAGTTCTTCATCTAACACATCACCTGTGTTGAATATTACATCTTGCCTTACATCTTCATTGCATTGACTTGTATCTTGAACATATATTTTAGTATCAAATTGTAACCTTTGATATGTTTGAGAACATATGTAAGACCCGTATCCTAGTCTGTACTGTTCCTTAGACTTCCGCGGTCCTCCTTGTTGAATTTCGGCAACCCGTGACTTGTAATCGACATTTTCACGCGACCTTAAGTTGCATCTTGTATATCTGAGTCGACTTGACCTGAGACTTGTACCCTTACGACTGCATCGTCACCGCGATTCCAATGCCGCATCTCGCGCGCCGATGCGATACCCAGGCCAGGAGTTGTTGGCCCACGTTTATTTCAAGAAAACGCTGCGCATTGCAATCCTGAGAAGAGAGTCTCTACAAACTATCAAATCAATCCCATTAATCAATCAGGACACAACCCATCACTCACCCTTACCTCTCTCTTCACCAAGTCAAAGCAACCCATGCTTAGCCCATTCCTCTCATCTCAAAAGTCAATGAGACCCATGCTCTCCATGTCATCTCTACTTACAACACCACTCCTCTCTCTCTCATTTCTCACTCCATTCTAAGCTACCAAAGAGAGGAAACGTCCAAGGGAGATGAGAAGCTAGGTGTGGCCCACTCCCTACCACCCAATCTCCCATCCTAGGCATCTAACCTTCATCAACTTCCATCAAAGGGAAAGCTTATGAGCTTAGCATTCCAAGGAGCTAAGAAGGAGCAAAATCGGTGGGTGTTTTGTAGGCTTAGATTGTAATTTTGGTGATGAACCAAGTAGGGCCTACCGATTGATGGTATGGATCCCATTTAGGACTCATCTTGATGTATGTATTGTAAATACTAGGAGGGCTCATAGTGTTGGAGCCCTCCATCACTCATTTTTCCTCTCTTCCTCTTTATCTCTCTTTTTCCCTATCGATGGCCCACCCTTGACATATGTCTTTGATCCACGCTGTCCATCCAGTGGACCATCTAGGCCATCCACCAAGTGAGCCCACATAGGTGGTGAAATCCCACTATAGTGTGAGTGTGATGGTGTGTGGTGGATACTACTGCTAGCGTTTAAAGAACACTGCAGTAAGCAGTGTCCAGCTTGCTTTTAGTAGAGAGGGGTTGTGGGACCACAGCAGGCCCCCTCCCCATGATGTATGTATTTAATCCACGCCATCCATCCAATTCCCCAACTCATTTTAGACTTGAGTCGAAAAATGAAGCCAATCCAAATCCCTGGTGGGCCACGCCATCAAATAGACTATTTTAATAGTGATAAGTTGTTAAGGCCCGCTGTGATGTTTCTGTGCGTTAAAACATATCCAATATTGGGCTCATTGGACCTGTCCCAAGCCCGAGAACACAGTAGGCGGACTGGATCACCCTAATGTGGGCCTCACTTATGAAAATCCATTGCAAAATAAAAAAATAGCAACAGGCAGACGCTGCTGCTTGGAATAGAGGTCGGGTCTATGGGCCCCACCACAGGTCTCACCATGATGCATGTCAACCATCTACACCGTACATTTGATGGGTTCCCTTTATAAAATGGGGTACGCCAAAAATCAGCCGTGCACGGAACTTAGGTGGTCCACACTACAAGAAGCAGTGGGGGATTAAACGTCTACCATTGAAACCCTTTTTAGGTCACAGAAGTTTTGGATCTATATGAAATTTATTTTTCCTCTTTATTCAGGTCTTTGTGACCTTATGATCTGATTGGATGGAAAATAAACGTTATGGTGTGCCCCACGTGGGACCCACTGATGTAGGTCTTTTACCCACACCGTCCCCATGTGTGGACTCCCCCATGATTTAAGTACATTATCCACACCGTCTAGGCCCCGGACGGTGAGGCCCTACATGATGTAAATATTGTATCCTCACCGTCCACATGGACGATGAGGCCTGCCATGATGTACGTGTTATCTCCTAACCGTCCACCTGTGTGGGACCCACCCCACACGTGTGGACCCACCTTGGGGAGCTGATTGGCTGGTGTACGCTGACACTAACTGTGTAGCTGATGTTTGATGTCAGTAAGGTTTGTGGGCCTCCATCTTGGGGTATGTGTATATCCATACCATCCGTCCATTCAGCGGACACGTGGGGCCCACCCCACACGTGTTGCACGTGTTGGATGGGACCCACTTGGATGTATGTATTCTTTATCCTCACCGTCCATTGCTAAGACGGTGGGTCTCCACCTTGATGTATGTATTTTATGCACACTGTCCATCCTAGGACGGTGGTGCGTGGGCCACCACGCTGTATGTGTTGTATCCACGTCGTCCAATCCAGCTAGACATGGACCCCATCTACGTGGCCAACCATGATTTATGTATTATATCCCCACCGTCCAGCAAGAGACGGTGGGATCCACCATTGTGTATGTGTTTTGAACACACCGTCCAGCTAGGATGGTGCTGACTCACCTTGATGTATGTGTTCCATAGTTGCACCATCCGTTTATTTATTGCTAGATGCAGGGCCCACTTGCTGTGCAAGGCCCACCTGCTGTGTAATCGCAGGACCCACCATGTTGTATGTGTTTCATCCTCACTGTTCGGGTCAGGCAACCCACCTTTAATTTTTATGTTGTATATCTATGCTGTCCATCTGATGGGACCCATCTGACATGCGCATGGGCCACCTTGATGTATTTATTTCCCATTTATTTTGGTTGGGCCCACTTGCTCGCATATATGAGGCCCATGCAATGCGGCACACTTAATATAATGTAGCCTGCATATGAGGCCCATTGTGATGTATTTGTAGCCTTGGATGAGACCCGATGTGGTAAATGAGAGGCCCATATGATAAGGCCCAATGTGTTGTATATGAGGCCCATATGATGAGGCCTGATGTTATGTATAAGGCCTATATGATGAGGCCTTATGTGATGTATAAGGCCCATATGATGAGGCCTGATGTGTTGTATATAAGGCCCATAGGATGAGGCCTGATGTGATGTATAAGGGCCATATGATGAGGCCCAATGTATTGTATATGAGGCCCATATGATGAGGCCCGATGTGATGTATAAGGCCCATGTGATGCGGCCCACTTGATGTATGAGACCCTTGTATGAGGCCCATTATGATTGTATGAGGCCCGTTGTGATTGTATGAGGTCCATTGTGATTGTATGAGGCCTTTTTCCCATTGTAAGTTAGATTTTATAGTGGGTTGAACTCTAGGTGCAATGGTGGTTAAATGTCCATGTTGCAAACCTCCCTAGAGCCCATTATTAAGCCCATTTCCATCTTCTCTTATTAGGCTATCCCAAACCATTGGGCCCACCTTGATGTTAGTGATACCCATTAGATTACCCACATCTTGGAGCCCACCTTGTGTATATATTGGGCCCCATAGGGAAGTCTAGTTTATTGCGTGATAGAGAGGGTAAGGAAGTCCACTTATTATACTTAGACTCAGCTTTACTCTCGGTGGGGGATATTGTGATGCTTCGTCATTGTTACACACGTGGGTGGACACTGATGTGGACGAGGCATAGGGCCTGAACGAGATACCGGTGATTAGCAGGCTACTGTGCTGGCAGGTTGTTGTACACATAGTGAAGGTAGAACTTTGTCCCACATTGGAAGCATCGTCTGATGTTGTGGTGGCTATAAGTTGGATTCCTTCCTTAACTATCATGACGCATTTTAAATCGGTGAGCTTCAATAAAGCAATTTATATCATCCCTTGCCGTAGACGGAAGGATATGCAGTATCAGGTTTCATGTATCCACTGTTTAGAGCCTATCTTGATATTTGTATTAAATCCATTGTCCTTCTATGTACTTCATCATTTGTATGCATGTTGTAAGGGATAATTGATTATAACATGTACCATTGGGGCGAGATGTTTATGGGACTCCTTGCGAGATGGAGTTGCCCCCACATAATCGTGCGATATGCGCAGGTTTGATGCATGGCCTAGATATGATTGACGATATTCGTGGACTCGTCAGGATTTGCATATTGTATTGTATCCTCAGTATATGATATTTGGTTTACTATGTCTCCGCATTGTATAGCTGATCTACATTACTTCCTCAGTATATGATATTGGCTTATTATGTTCTTGCATCGCATAGCCTGAATAAGGCTGATGGTGTTTATGGACTTACCAGCATGTTTTCGCATTGCTCTGATATTGCATACTTAATACTTACCTTGCGCACACACTTTCACCACCTTTTAAGCTTTCTATAAGCTTATGCATGATAAATGTGTGCAGGTAGTGTTAGGTCATAGAAGCGTTGAGCTTGGAGCGTACAACTGTCTTCTAGAGCTTTGATTTTTGATATATGTATTTCCCTTTCAACACTGTATTCAACTGTTTATATTACTGGATATGTGATGATGATGTTGCCTTTGTGATTTGGGTAAACTTGTGGTTATGCGTCTTACAAGATAAATGTACATTAGAAATCCTCCTTATAGGATCCTAGGATCAGAATCTGGCGTATGGGCGCTGGGATTTGAAAATGGAATACTACGGAGGTTGTCGGCACTGGATTCGGCGATCGAGAATTTTGTGAGTCCAGTTTTCGAGTTTGGGGCGTGACAACATGCTTGATTTTCTAAGATTTTATCATCCATTTCAATAATTGACCTTCAAAAGTAAAAGGCGTACAAACCATGTAAACAATTTAGTTCATAATGTAAAATATGCACGTGAGATATAACAATAATGGTTATAGTTATGCACAGAAATATAAGCAATATGACTAGATAAACAATACTCAAATGTGTCTTTAAAGTTAACTCTTAGCGAAATAACAAAAAAGTCATCGAATTGGCAGAATTATCTCAACTTCAGTTAGAAAAATGTGCTCCAATCACTAATGCTAGCACTCCTCCCCAAGGGCCTCCTCTTACACCATAAAATACATCGCATGTATAGCCACCAAAGAAGACCCTTAAGGACATACGACAAGCATTCATGAAAGGAAAAATGCAATTCAATTAAACAACCATGTAGGCCATAAATGATCTCAAAATGTCAGTTTCAAGAACTGAATCACACTTGAGTGTTAGGGAGAAAGGGACTTTCCAGCCCAACCTCAGCCTAACCCTAAAGGATAATATGAGGTAAGTGCTTCTAATCCTCTTAACCCACATGTGAAACAAGTTAAGTCTATCATCCCTCTTAGAAGTGAAAAAGAGATCGACAAGACCATTTTGATAAAGGCCGACATGCCTAAGCATTTGGATAAATCTAAGGGTGATGATGGATCTAATGTTGCTCCACATGACAGAGAGGTGGTGCATGACTACAAGCCTGTGGTGTCGTTTCCCCAATACATTCTCTCATCAAAGCGCCCATCTAAAAACAATGATATTTTAAAAATTTTCCAACAAGTCAAAATCAGCATTCCCTTGTTGGATGCAATTAAGCAAGTCATATGCCAAATTCCTGAAGGACCTATACACGATGAAACACAAATTAAATGTGCAAAAGAAGGCCTTTTTTTACGGAACAAGTGAGTGCAATAATTAAGCAAACCACTCCCCCAAAAAAGGATTCGGGAAGCCTTGTAATCTCATGTATTATAGGGAATTTTCATATTGGACAAGCATTATTGGACTTGGAGACCAGTGTTAACCTCATTCTATACTCGGTGTATGAACAATTGGGACATGGTGAATTAAAACCCATCAAGACAACTCTCAAACTTGCTGACCAATGTATTCATATACCAAGAGGGGTAGTTGAGAACGTGTTAGTACGAGTCGATAAGTTT
The DNA here is from genome assembly GCA_037074715.1 of Magnolia kwangsiensis. NCBI lineage: Eukaryota > Viridiplantae > Streptophyta > Magnoliopsida > Magnoliales > Magnoliaceae > Magnolia > Magnolia kwangsiensis. Next base: position 69,355,632 of record CM073572.1, on the reverse strand, counting down.
TACTTCCCAGTACACTTTATTATCTTAGACACATATCCAGTTATGAATGCTAGCACTTAAATTCTGATTATTTTAGGAAACCTGTTCCTGGCCACTTCAAATGCAATAATCAATTGCCAGAATGGAGTGAAAAAGTTGTCTTTTGGAAACATGACATTAGAATTAAATGTGTTTAATCTATGTAGGCAACCAGGGATGTAGATGAGATCTATGAAATAATTAAACTTGATTGATATGCTCGTAGATAATGAGATTATTTTAACCATAATCTCTAATCCCTTAGAAGCCTATCTCGCTCTGTAAGGGCCCGATTTTGTGTAGCAATATATATGGACTTGTACACATCTAAAAATACATATCTACCTCATACGGAATATAATAAAAACTTAAACCTCGCAAGTTGGTATATCCCCGCTTTTATACATGATCGAAGTAGTTAAATTACATGGATGAAACTATTTCTAAACAGGGTAGATTGTAACATCTCAGATGTTACTGTTTTAGCCTAGGTTCATTCTATTGTTTGATATATGTAATATGCCCTTAATTAATGAGAATTTTAACTTATTTGGTGAATAATTCTTTATCTATAATGATTTAGATATGAGTTCTTTTGTAAGAATTTCTTAAAAACGTGTGAATAACCAATTAGAATAATTAGATTTTACAAAAATCTCAAATAAAAAATAACTACGAAAATACCATTAACATATACCCTATATTTCTAGATCACATGGTTCTCATGATCCTCTTGACATGAAATATTTTTTCATGCTTATATATAATAAATTAACCATACATGTTGAAATTCAACCTTTAAATCATTGTAGAAGTGGTCCAATTGATAAATCAACCCCTTAACCCTTGATTTTGGTGTCCATCAAATGAGGAAAGTTCGTTGGTATACATAGTAGGATATTTTCTTTCATATAAATGACTGGGATTGTCCATCATATGGACCAAGTGTGAAATGTGAGAATCCCACCTTGGTAGGCTTTTCCTTAGGTGCGAAGTTAGCTGTTTTAGGCTTATCAACTCTTTTTAAATATGTGTTGGGTTTTGGACTGCGGAATCACATATAGATGGATCTAGGATAACAATCTAAGAGCACCAAGCAAACACAAGAGAACACAAAGATTTAACATGAGAAATCCTTTTGGGAAAAAAACCATGACAAAAAGTGATAGACTTCACTATGAAAATAAAAATTATAAAAAGGAAGGACTTTCCAGACTTGAGCAATCCTCAAATCTCTCCCTTACTCCACCCTTTTAAAAACCCTAGAACCCTTTTAGAAAGCCTAAGAATCACTTAGAATGATACCTCCCAATCCCATTTACACCTATATATAGTTTTGGAAAGAATCCTAAACAAAATCGAAAAGAATCATAAACGAAATTGGAAACAAATCCTGCACTTTTGGAGTTGCATGAAAAATCTGCGTAGAATCTGATTATATTTAAGATATCAAATACAACAATCTCCACCATGTCTTCAATCTTCAAACGTGTATCTTCTTGTCCTCTTCTCTTATCTCTACCTTACATCATAACTTTATCAATGCTTCTCGTACACACTGTCTTCCTATTACGTCATCGCCAAGCCCAGAGAAGTTTCACAGAACTTGAACTTCTCTATAGGAACAACCTTGGTGAGCAGGTCTGTTAGATTCACACTAGTGTGAATCTTCTTCAGAGTTACCCCTCCTTCCTCAAGAACCTATCGGATAAAATGGTGATGAACATCAATGTGTTTAGTGTGAGAGTGATAAATAGAATTTTTAGCCAAATTGATAACGCTCTCACTATTATAATTAACCAGCATGACCTCTTACTAAAGTCCCAACTGATTTATTATACTTCTTAACCAAACACCTTCCTTAAACGCTTCCATCACTGCAATATATTTTCCTTCGGTCATGGAAAGTGTCACCACAGACTGAAGCTTCAACATCTAAATAATTGCTCCACCTGCTAGTACAAATGAGTATCCTAAAGTTGACTTTCTAGAATCCACACTGCCAGCGTAGTCTGAATCCACATACCTTACTAACTTTTCCCTTGTCTTCTAAAAAATTAAACGTAGACTTTTGTACCTCGAATATATCGAAGTAGCCATTTCACTACTTCTTAATGTTTCTTGTCAGGGTTTGACATGTATTTTCTCACAGCACCAACTACCTGTGAAATATCTGGTCTTGTACAGACCATGACATACATTAAACTGCCAACCACATTCGAATAAGGCAAAATCTAATTTTTCTCATTTGATTTAGGACATTGTTTTGAGGAAAGCTTGAAGTGAGTCATGTGGAGAATGCTCAATGGCTTTGCATCATCCACTCCATACTTGATCAACACCTTTTTAAGGTATTCTGCCTATGATAACTAAAACCTACTTCTCTTATTTTTTCTATAAATATTTATACCCAGAACCCTCTTTGTAGCCCCTAGATCTTTCATCTTAAATGTCCCTGATAATCGAATCTTTAGTACGTTGATTTCAAATATATCATGATAATTAATCAACATATCATCAACATACAATACTAGGATGATGAATTTTCTATCACTTAGTGTCTTTTAGTAGACATAGTGATAGTATTCAATCCGAGTAAATTTCTAACTCAACATGAAAGAATCAAATTTCTTATACCACTGCTTAGGCGACTGTTTTAGGCCATACAATGACCTCATTAACTAACAAATAATTTTTTTCGCCCCTTTAATTTTGTAACCCTCTAGTTGCTTCATGTAGATCTACTCCTCTAACTCCCCGTGCAGGAATGCAGTATTGACATCCATCTATTTTAGCTCGAGATTGTATTGAGAAACCAGCGACAACATGAATTTGATAAATACTTGCTTAACCATCAGCGCGAATATCTCTGTGAAGTCGATTCCTTCTCTTTGAGCATATCCCTTCGCTACCAATCTCGTTTTGTATCTATCCTGTTTTCTTTTAAATAGCCACTTACATCTGATCGCTTTTCGACCTACTAGAAGCTCTACCTGTTCCCATGTATGATTTTTATGCAACGAGTCCATCTCATCATCCATAACCACCTTCCACTTTTCTGCATGAGGCTCATCAAGAGCCTCCTGAATAGTTGACGGGTCCCCTCATCTATAATGAGGACATATACGATATTAGAGTCTCCTTATATCTTGACAGTAACCTGCGATCACACGGTGAGTTTCTTCTCACAGGTGGCTACTCCACCATTCTTATACCTCTGTTCATGCATCTGTCTCTGCTTGAGTATCATCTTTGTTAATTTGGACATCTATGATCAGCTTTTCTGGTTCCTCTTACTCCTCTTAATAATTCTTGTGGAATAGGGAGCTTTCATTGAATCTAACGTCACAACTAGTGATAACCCTGCGTGTGACCTTGTCGAATAACTTATAACCTTTCACACCAATATCATAACTAATAAAAATATACTTTTTGGTTATATGGTATAGCTTATCTCTCTCAACTGACGGTACATGAGAGTAAGCCTCACAACTAAATATGTGTAAATCTGAGTAGTCCAGCTTATGACTACTCCATACTTCCTTTGGGATTTTACATTTAATCGCCGTAAAAGGAGACTAGTTCACTAAATAGTGACTCATGCTAACGGCTTCAGTCCATAAGTCATTGCTCAATGCAGCATTACTTAACAGGCATCAGGCCCTCTATAAGAGAGTCCGATTCATTCGCTCAGCCACACCATTTTGTTCATGCGTGTGGAGCGCTATGTTGTGCCTAATGATCCCTTCATCCTTGCAATATTCATTAAACTCAGTGGAAGTGAATTCTCCATTATTGCAGTCCTTAACACCTTTATTTTTCACCCTGACTATTTTTTCACCATTCTTTGAATATGATTTAAACTTTGGATTTACATTTTATAAAGTAAACCTAAACTTTCCTGGAGTGGTTGTCAATGAATGAAACAAACTATGATGGCCCCCCAATGGAAACCTCAACGACGAATCCCATACGTCAGAGTACACATAATTAAACACTCCCATAATCAAGCACTCCCCCATACGTCAGAGTGCACATACCTCTAAATTATTTACCATATGTACAATGCTCGCATATATCTAAATCAAAATTCTTAAAAGCTATAATCAAATAATGATCAGATAGTACCTTCATGCCTCGCTCGCTCATGTGACCTAGATGAGCATGCCAAATATGTACAGAAGTGGAATCTGTAACAGCTGCACCTGCTGAAGTGCTTCTAATCAGCCTGTAAAGGTTTTCGTGCCTTTGCTCTCTCATAACCATGAGTGCCCCTCTTGAAACTTTAAAGACACCATCAATACCAGTGAACATGCACCCTATAACCTTAAGTGCACCGAGAGAAATCAGACTTTTCTTTATATCAACAACGTTCCTGACATCAGTTAAGGTACACTCCATTCCATCAAACATCTTGATGCTTACAGTACTAATAGCCACAGCATTACAGGCATGGTCATTGCCTATAAAAACTTGTTCATCATCGCATTCCATGTAACTAGCGAACTGACTCCGATAAGGAGTCATGTGATATGATGCTCCTGTATCAAGGATCCACTCATCTCTAAGATTGTCATGCAAGTGTTCGACCATAGACACAGACAGAATATCACCACCACTTGTCTCTTCATTAGATATGACAACATTGGCCTCTTTAGAAGAAGCCTCTGAGTTTTCTTTCTTCACTTTATGATTGGTACGATCCTTTTTCATGTGTCTAGTCATCCCACAATTCTAGCACTTTAATTTTCGTTTGCCCTTTCCCTTGGATTTGGATCTAGGTCTTGAAGATCCTGTACCTCTTAGTATTTCTTCCCCTCATAAATAGTGCATCGGAAGATTCCCCATGCTGCCGTTTAGCTTTCTCATGGCCTTCCTTTAAAGGGCTGAGATAACGGTGTCGATACTGACGGTTTTATATGCAATAGACATTATGTCCTTGAATGACTCATATAATGCCGGAAGAGGATTCAATAACATACATGCTTGTTTCTCATCTTTGATCACTTCTTCCATATCCAGCAGTTTGTATACCAATTTGTTAAAGTTGCTGATGTGGGCCTCCAGATGTTCACCCTCTGCTATCTTGAAGTTATACCATTGTATCTTCAAGTGTAGGTAATTTTCAGAGGATTTTTTTTACATAGATATCCTCTAACTTCACTTATAAACTAGCCATAGTTTTCTCCCTCAAAACATTATAGATAACCTCATCCGTGAGACATAAATGAATGGAGGTTAAAGTATTACTATCAAGAGTATCCCATTCTTCATCTTTCATAGTCGATTTCCACTCCTCAAGATCTTTAGCTTTGTCTTACTTGGGTAATCGACTAATCATCTTAATCTTCCATTACTCAAAATTATTTTTCCTTGAGTACTTCTCAATATCAAACTTCGTGTTTACCATTAATGCTAGTCATACAGATTTAGATTTGTGCCCCAATGATAGCTTTGATACCACTTGTTAGGTTTTGGACTGCGGAATCACACAGAGATGGATCTATGATAGTAATCCAAGAGCACCAAGTAAACATAAGAGAATACAGATTTAATGTGAAAACCCCTTTAGGGAAAAACCATGGTACAAAGTGACAGATTTTCACTATGAAAGCAGAAATTACAAAAAGGAAGGACTTACCAGACTTGAGCAATCCTCAAATATCTCCCTTGCTCACCCTTTTAGAAACCCTAGAGCCCTTTTAGAAAGCCTTAGAATTGCTTAGAATAATACCTCCCAATCCTGTTTACACCCATATATATAGTTTTAGAAAGAGTCCCAAACAAAATCAGAAAGAATCATAAACGAAATCGGAAACAAATCCCGTACTTTTGCAGTTGTATGAAAAATCTGCGCAGAATCTGATTAGATTTAAGACATCAAATACAACAATATAGACATTCCGATTTACCCATTTTTTATTGTCCATCTCAAATTTAGACCACACTTTTCCCCCATATGATTGCGATATCATATAAAATTTAGACCCTGATATATGATCATACACCATTAAATGATAACCGCCTTAAATCTAGTTTCTTCCTTTTAGTGTGACAGGTGAAATTTCAAATTTAGGCATTTTTCACTATCGATCAGCCACCAAATTTTACCACATGAGAAAGTGTGTGAAAAATTGAAAGAATCCCACGATGGAACTAACATAGTAAAAAGATCGAAGCGCTTTCGCTCTTAATGACTTAATTTGAAAACATAAGAATGGATAAGTTTGAATGCTTTATAGAGTTTTATTCAAAGTTAAATGATATTTTTAACTCTTTGTAAGGTTTATGAGAGAGGATTTTACGAGGGCGTATATATATAGGAAAATACTTAGATTCCTACCAAATAAGTTCACTCCCAAGATATCCTTGATATAAAAGTGTTGAAACATAGATGAGATGAATGTAGAACTCTTTGGTTCCCTATAAACATATGAGCTACACTTTAAGGCACCATCTAAAGCAAAGAAATTAGTCGTCCTTAAAACATATCATAGGCATTCATATAACCTTAAGATTATTAAATTTGAAAGTGATAGTGATGATGAGGAATTCAAAATAAAATTCAAAAAATTTCTCAAATTGAGTAGAGGAAAGAATTGTGATAAGAAGGAAAAGATGGTTGAGAATCATAATAGTAAATCAATTAAACCACCTTAGCAAGTCCAATGTTATAACTGCGAGTGCTAGGGACATATTACCAATGATTACTCTAGCAAAGTAAGATATAAGGGTAAGGCTATGACAACAACATGGAATGATACATATGAATCTGATTTTATTTTAAAAGACTCTAGTAGTGTTGAAGATCTTAGTCACTTACGTGTTTTAATGGCCTACACCATGATATCCCTCCCTAGAGACTTGGGAGACCATAAAACCTCCGATAGGTAACATTAGAAGGTCTCTTAAACATGTAATATTTTGTATTATTTTGGTATGTCTTTGGATTAGACCATGACATTGTCTGCGTTAGATTTTTTTTCACGTAATTAAGAAAGGGGATATTATTAGTGCACTTATATGTGCACCTTATTTGTCAATCATATGCGTCTATGTGTCAAGAAGTCAGTTCAGCCCTTGAAAGCTGAAGACTGAAGACACAAGAAGCATAGATCATCAAGGAAATAAAGAACAGGTAAATGATGTGCCTTGGTGAACTTACCATTGACCTAAAACAACCCTTAAACCTCTTGATGATCCTGACCTTAATAGAAGAACCTTGTGTGATCAGCCCTTAGCCTTATGAGTTTTAATTGAACATGATAAGATAGGTTATAAAAGGTTCCGAGCTACTGGAAAACAAATTGTCCAAATTAGCAAACTTATAGGTGTGCTCGAACGAAGCCCAACTGATTAAGTCGATCAACCGATCATAACCAAAAACGTCCAGCAAGATATGACCTAAAATGAATTGGTTTGAGTGCTCGAAGTACAATCTCGATCGATTGAACATGGCCAAAATAGTCCTACGAGTTCTCTAGACTGTTTTTGTTATAGCTTGATTGATCGAGCCTAGTCGTTGGAGCCTATTTATTATAAATATTACATTTAGATTTTTTGACAATTCATGAATTTTGACATGTTAGAGTCCCTAGTGCACTTTAAGTTCTATCAAACCTCATAGGCTTTATCCTAATGAGATTCATGCATTATTCTTAGTGATTCTTCACTCTAATGAGTGTTTGATGATCCTTTACAAGAAGATCATGATCTTAAGCCTTCTCTAGAGTTTATACACCAATTCTATTTTGCAAATCTTAGTGTCTATGAACATATAGAGTGGTTATCAAGTAGATTCCCTTATAAATCCAACTTCCCATTAGTTATAGGAGATTCTACCCAACCTCCCATCACCATGGTCACCTCAAAGGAGTAATACATATAAGGTGTTTGATCTTGGAACTGAAGCTTTGTTAAAGTATTGACATCAATGATCGAAGAGCAAAAAGAAATATGATTGAAGCACAGATGAGCATCGATCAAGCAACCTAAGATGGCGCATCAATGGGGCTCAATTCAATAAGTAAAATTATCATTTGTAGAGTACATGTACACTCATTCCTTGTGTACGATTGAGTGTAAAAGTTTTATTACCAAACTTAATTAGGTTCTTGTATAGGACCTAAATTATGTCCTTGTATAAGCTACCAATACAAATGTATACGTGTAGGACCAAGGTTCATGGCTAGCTTATAGAAAACCACACAAGTCTTTGAGGGAGCCAATCCTTGTGTAGGATTGTAAAGATTAGAGATGAATTTAATTAAAACCTCCGATAGTGAAATTCAATATACTCATGGGTTGAGTGCGTCATTCGGGAGCAGAGTATGGAAATTGTTCACAACCCCAAGTGTAGGGTCGTAATGTAGTAATAACTTGGTGAGACCAATGTTGAATCCACATGGAATGGGGAACACAGTTTAGAACTGATCTAAATCTAACTTAGTTGTCTGGGTTTTCAATCCAACGATAAAGAAAATGGTTTTAATTAATAAAGATAAAAGACTAAGAATATACGAATCCACTTTATAACAAATTTAATATTAATGCACTTGATTCCACGATAACTCGATTGGAATCGAAGTCCTATCATATCCAATTGGATGATGAAGCGGTTAAAACATAATGAAATTCTAAACTTTCATTAGATTAATTATCTCATGAAGTACCAATGCAATGATCGCAGGGGATTCAAGCATTTACCATGCCCATAAACAATGATGAATCACAAATTTTACAAATCACACAATTACAAAATGGATAAGAAGATATTAAAAGATTCCCAAGTATCTACTATAATTGTAGTCACAATAAATCATAGAAAATTGAAAATATTCCTTCATTTAAATTAATAATTAATGGAAGTTCAACATAAAATTAAATAAAAGTAAACTAAACATTAAGAATAAATACAAGCTTCATCCCTTAGCCTTAACTAAGGGATTAGCTAGTCATAACTAACTCAAAAATAAAAGAAAATTTAAAAAGATCTACTAGAACCTATGAAGAAATCGAAGTAGAAGAACGTTGTCAGTGCTCCACCTAGGCATTCTCTCCTTTTTCAAATCCTAGAAGATGATTTATAATAGCCTAAGGACTCCTTTAAATAGTTTTGGAACTCAAACTTTTACATCACCTTAGAAAATTTAACAAACCACTTTGGAATTTACGTAATTATCACGGCTTCGATGGCACCTTCAATGACATCGAAGCTACTTCGATGTCATACAAAATCATCCAGAACTGTCCAACAAGTTGAGCTCAAAATTCCTAAATTATTAATGTCATTGAACTGTCTTTGATATCATCTGAGTATATTCCTAAAATTATTTTAAGGCTCTTATCTTTTTAAACCCGGAATTTTAGAATATGATATTTCTGATCAATTTTTAAGATTCCTTTTCTTCACTTCAAACCTTTAATTTTATTCATTCCTCACTTAGTCCTTCGATCTTTGGCAGGTGAATTCTTCATTAATGTAACGCCCCAATTTTCAAAACCTAAGTATACAACTCGTTTCCTGAAAACCCAGGTGTTAATGATCGGATAAGTGGCATTCGAGTAGAATCAAAGTGCAATAGCGAAATCAAGGGTAGAATAAGTCATAAATCAAATAAGAATATCCTGGTCCACTCAGTTGGGGACCCAAATACAAAACCTTAAGCTTAAATGTACTAAATAAACAAATAATCATATACAACTTCTGATTTAATCCGAAGTACTCCAGCACCTCCTGATGCGGTTCCTCCTCGTAAAACTCCTCATCCGCTTTAGCTGCATCAGCCCCAAGATCTATACCATAGTCACTCATACCTGTGCCTGCATTCTTTGTACGACTGAACATTAGATGAATGAGTGGCTAACTCAGTGTGAACTCCTCTCAAGATTACACACCACTGCTTTAGACAAGTATAACATAAAAGTAATAAGGCATACAAAACATAATAAAATGTAGTCTTATTATATGCATGAATGCGTAAATGCGTCATCGACCTAGGGATGCTCATCTAGTCGGTAATTGGGCTTGTCATCCATGCAAAAAAGGCTGGTAATCAGTGTAGTACATCACGTACATCATAATGACCAAACCATCGTACATCAGGAAGCTAGTGAAACGATATCCCAATAAACCTAAGGGCATGTACTATAACATCTAGAAATATCCATCAATCATTGCCAATATTCTATGTATGCATGATTAGCCACACCATTATTAGTCCAATTACAATCAGCCAGTTTAATAAGGCTCAAGGTCACTATAGGAGGCTCATCACCTAACTTAGGTTGACAGCTCGAGTATAGTGTCTCATTCCACCATCCTCGGCCCATGAGTCTACCACCTTAGGGTGTTGATAGAACCCATCAGCATGTGGCCAATCAAACTCTCAATGTATGGGAAGCTACCATCGTATGTTGAGTGGGATTGACCGTCAAAGATACTAAGTACAATGGTTAAAATGAGTCAGTATGTATGCCTTAAATACGAATAAGCGATGGCAATAAAAATGTCAAATGGATCATCCCATAGTCAGGTAGGTGGAATCACCCCATAGATGGTAAATCCCATGAATAATTTACCACTAACAAAACCTCCATGTTGAGGGTCTATTCCTAACACAATCAATCTCATCACACCGCAAGTACGGACTCTCTTTTTAAGATAGAGGTTACCCTCCTTGACTAGAGAGATTTTAATTCATATGTGTCTTACAAACAGTACAATAACATGTGAGAATAACATAGAGATCAAGTAACAATCTAGGATACCATTCTAATAAGGTAAAACTTAAGTGCAAATGTATATACAATTCAAGAGTTGTTAAATGAATCAAGCTTAGTGTATGTATTTAATATTCATGATCGATTCTCAACAAATATTTAAGGAGGTTAATCATATGATTAATCAAGTTCTAAGGCATCACTTATAATCAATATAAAAACTATTCTTGATCTAATTTAGAGATGGAAAGCCCAAGGGGAGAAGTCATCACCTTTAAGGGTCGTAGTTCTTTCCCCGATCCAAGTTCTTATGACTAACTTGTGGCCCAATATCTCACGTTAGTTACCTAGAGTCATTCCCACATCAATAGTTGTATTAGATAAGTGTTTCTCAAGGCTTCTAACTATTTGCGCCATCGCAAATAGGTGGGGTTTGTGACGGCCCATTAATGTGAAAATTGGGCCTGAATTAGCCCAACATTTGTGGCCCGAACTAGGCCTGGTTTAGCCCAGCCTGTGTTGTACAATCAAGGCCCAGAAACTGGGCTGGACTAGGCTATTCCTAGCCGAGCAACAATGGCCCATGTATAGTCTACCTTGCTGTCCACAGGTGGCTCATAGTTGGATGGGTTGGATTGATTCCGACTCAGTAGCACCTACTCCTACACAACCCCTAGCCCTGCTGTATCCATCCTTACATGACACAGGGACTGGGCTGGGCTCGTCCTGGCCCAGCTGTGATGGTATGCTGGCTGTCCATTGATAGTTAGTGCCTTAGTTGGGATGGATTGATTTTGGTCAAGTTGTTCTACTCCCACACGTCACAGGAAATTGGGCAGGGCTAGCTTGTTTCTTGCCCATCCACAACATCACCTACACAACCTATGAGATGCGCTGGTTGGGCTGATTCTAGCCCAACATTAGTTGTAATTACACAACCTTAGAGATGGCTGGTTGGACTGTTTCTGGCCCAGCGGTAGCACCTCAGTACTGTCCAAGGGTCGGTCTGATTTCGGCCCACCTCTGGATTGATTTCGGCCCAGCTATGCGATTCAATCACAGCCTAGCCGTGCTGCTCAGTAGCCGTCCAGAAAATCAGGCTAAGCTAGATTTATTTTCAGCCCAACAACCACTATTTATCGCCAGTCCAACGATCGGGCTGTTAGTGCCTGCTGACAAGCTCTAGCCCAGGCCCATGAGTTGGACGGTTTTGGGCTTCCTTCAACCTCACAGTGGGGATCAGAAATTGTCTGAATGATGGCTAAAAGGGAACTAGGTTGGATCCAGTCCGGCCTGGTCCAACAACTATTGTTTAATGCTGGGCCTATCTTGGCCTAGCTTGGTTGTTTCAAAACACCTGGGGCCCACTGTATTCATTGACTAGCCCATCTATTGGCCTTAAGTGCGGCCCTTTGCATTTTTGCAAGGTGTGGTCCACTGCATCTGAATGGGAGTGCAGCCTAATGAGTTCCAACTCAGGTGTGGCCCACTGTGTTACTTGGCATGGCCTACTGAGTCTCAACTTAGGTGCAACCCACTGTGTATATGGTGTGGCCCACTGAGCTCCATCTCAAGTGCAACCCACTGTTTGTATGGTGTGGCCCACTGAACTCCATCTCAAGTGCGGCCCACTGTTTATATGGTGTGGCCCACTGAGTTTGCCTAGGTATTGAGTTACTGAGTTGGGAAAGAGTACTTGAATACAGGCCTACCTCATAAATGGCGATGGTTGGGGGCATCTGACGACTCTGATCGGTTCTGGTTTGCACCGGGCTTAGAGAATCTCCAAGAAGGCCCTCACTGACCTGACTCAACCCAAGATAGCTGGGTTGACTCAGTGCAGTGCGACATCGAGTCACGCAGCCACTCCCTTCTCTCTCTCTCTCTCTCTCTCTCTCTCTCTCTTTCGCTCTTTCTCCCTCCTTCTCTCCTTCTCTCTCTCTCTCAGCTCTAGTGTGAATCCCTAGGGTAGGCCATGACTTTTATAGACAAGGGAAGAGGTCATCCAATGGTTGGGAAGAGTGGCCCTTCCCACGATTGATTCAAAGATCTTTACATGTATAGGACCCATCCAAACCTAGAGATGTGATCCAACTACTCTTTCCCACCAGAAAAGTAAGTTTTCACTTACTAAGGGGCACATCTCATCATGGTGGGTCAGACGAGTTAACGAGGAAGATGACCTGACCCTTAATGGCCAATTTTTGTAAAGGGTATTTTAGTGTGATCTGGTCCGTTCAAATGGACCAGATCGGATTACTGATCACTGCGGGGCCCATTTTTTGGGCCATTCATCTGCGTTTCGAAATATCTCAAGAGATATTCTTCTTCTCACCATCTTCTCGTGAGACAAGAAGACTCTCACTCTTAGACCATGCTGCCCTAGAAGGGGTCAGGGTTTGCCCACGTGGCTTAGGGAGGGCTCAGTTCGAGTTAGCTGCTCTTTTCAAAAATGGCATTGTCTCCCTTTGCTTTATCATGGTGCAGGTGGTTGCTTGCTTGTTTTGGCAACAGAAAAATGACACGATTTAACGTCTGGACGGATGGTTTGGATGGAAAGAATGGGGCCGACGTGGATCGCCTACGTGGCAACAGCATAATCCTCCATCCTCGGATGATACAATCATATGGTTCTGATTGACACCAACCCGAGCCCGTGCATCTTTGCATGGGTCTGGTTAGACCACTAGGGTTTGCTCGTTCAGAGTCCATGCATTTGATAGACGGTTTGGATCAGCCAGACAGTGGCCCGAGGTGGGCCACTACAAGATCAGACATTCGTCTATTCAAAACGGTTCAGGCGGGAGGATTTCCCTAGTTTTTAAAAAATGCTTGGGTCAAAGCTGGTTTGACCATCTTGAGCTGTCCCGTACACTGGTGCATGCACACCCTGTGTGGGGTCCACCATGATGTTTGTGATAAATTCACTCTGTCCATTCTACTTGGAAGGCCCAGTCAAGGTCTCTAACCAAGGATGAGGTGGATTTGAGGCCCAGTTGGGCCGTATCGTGTGTCCTAGGTCCTATTTAGTCGAATCCTCATTGATCTAGTGGCTGGATTGGTTTAAAAATCCATTTCAACAGTTAACTGGGGGCTTAGGAGGTAGTGGTTGGTTGGTTAGCTACTCACTAGTTCTCGAAGGTCGATCATAAGTATATTGTTCCGTTATTCTACGACCAAATGATTTGAAAACTACCCTAATTTGAGATGGTTAGTTAGGCTTACCCTTGTGGCTAGTGTAGGGTCCTTCTTAGCTCCTAGGGGTCTCTGATGGACGGCTTTAAGGATGAGTGGAGGCCCCTTCCTGTATGAGTTAAATTAAAATTATTTGTTAATTGAGTTTAAAGTTCCGTTGATATGGGTTTAAATGGTAACACCTGCGTACCAGAGGTGCAGGGTATTACAGTCTACCCCCCCTTAAAAAAAATTGACCCTTGAAATTACCTATGATGTGTTGCTAAATAGGTGAGGGTACTTCTCCATAACCTCTGCTTCCCTTTCCCAAGTTGCTTCTTCTTCATCATGGTGCGACCAGAGAACCTTGACCAGCAGTATTATTTTTGTCTGCAAAACTTGCTCCTTGCGATCTAGGATAGGGATAGGTTCCTTAGAGTAGGAGGCATCCTCGATGAGCTTGACTTACTCCCAGCTGATGATATGTGACTTGTCTGGTGTGTACTTCTTCAGCATGGATACATGGAAGACATCGTGGATATTAACCAATGTAGTTAGTAGTGCCAAGCGGTATGCCACGGTTCCTACAAGATCTAAGATCTCGCAAGGCCCAATGAATCGTGGTGCCAACTTCCCCTTCTGTCCGAACCTCATCAAGCCCTTCGTAGGAAAAATCTTCAAGAACACATGATCACCTACCGTAAATTCCAGGTCACGACATTGATTATCAGTGTAACTCTTCTACCTGCTCTGGGCAGTGCGCAGTCATTTCCCAGCAACATCGATCACCTGAGTAGTAGCTTGGACAAGCTCAGGCCCTAGAAAACTCCTTTCTCTGACTTCTACCCAACACTGGGGAGCTCGGCAAGGGCGGCCATTGAGAGCCTCATAAGGCACCATGCCTATGTTAGACTGAAAACTGTTATTGTACGCAAACTTTATAAGATCCAAATGATCGTCCCAGTTACCCTGGAAGTTCAGAACCCATGCCCTTAGCATCTCTTCCAGGATCTGATTCAACCTCTTGGTCTGGCCATCTATTTGAGGATGAAATGTCATACTGAACTTGAGCTCTGTGCCCATCTCTTCTTACAATCTCTTCCAAAAAGTGGAATTAAACCCAGAGTCTCAGTCTGATATAATCTCCCACGGAACTCCGTAGGATCACACAACTTCCCGAATATATAACCTTGCCAGACTATCAGTCGAATTTGTCATACAAATCGAAAGGAACCAGGAAACCTTTGTCAGCCTATCCATAATGACCCAAATTGAGTTGTGCTTCCTCTCTGTCCTAGGAAGGTCGGATATGAAGTTCATAGAGATGCTTTCCCACTTTCATTCATCTAGCGGCAATGGTTGAAGGAGGCTAGCAGGCTTGCGTTGCTCGGCCTTGATATTCTAACACACCATACATTTCGCCACAAAGCCTGCTATGTCTCTCTTCATGTTATTCCACCAGTACTGCCTCTTGACATTGTTATACATCTTAGTGCTACTTGGGTGGATAACCATCCTGAAATGATGAGCTTCTACCATTACTTCCCTTTTCAGGTTGACATTGTCTGACACGTATACTCGCCCCAGTACCGAAGACCGCCATCACCGCCAATCCTCCAATCGGGAATCCTCTAGCTCCTACACCTCTCCTTCATCTTATTAAGCCATTTGTCCTGGCCTTGGGCAGAAATTACTTGGTGAACCAAGGTCGATTCCGCTATCAAGAGGGCCATGTAAGCATATAAATATCGAAGTCCTGAAAGAACTCCATCATCTCCCACTCCTTGATCATCAAAGTGGCTATCATCTCATGTTTCTTCTTTCGGCTCAGAGTGTCAGCCACGGAGTTTACCTTACCAGGGTGGTAAGATATTTCAAAGTGGAAGTCTTTGAGTCTCCATCCACTGACTCTGGCGCATGTTCAAGTCCTTCAGTGTGAATATATACTTCAAACTCTTATGGTCATAGAATAATTGGAATTCTTCCCCATAGAGATAGTGCCTCCATATCTTTAGGGCGAAGACCACTGCTGTCAATTCCAGATCGTGCATTCGGTAATTCTCCTCGTGCTTCTTCAACTATCTCAAAGCATAAGAGATCACTTTATCATTCTGCATCAGCACACATCCTAGCCCCAACTTCGACGCATCGCTATACACCATGAACTTCTCTCCCTCTTGTGGAAGAGTGAATACTGGTGCGGAAGTCAATCTCATCTTCAGCTCCTAGAAGGCTGCTTCCTATTCTCGTACCACGTGAATCGGTTGTTCTTCTTCGTCAGTTGGGTGAGCAGTTGCGTGATCTTGGAGAATTCCTTGATGAAGCGTTTGTAGTACCCTGTCATGCCCAAAAAACTTCAAACCTCGGTGACTGTGGTGGGCTACTCCCATTTAGACACTGCTTCCACCTTGGATGGATCGACTGCTATACCCTATGCTTTCACTACGTGTCCCAGGAACTTCACTTCCTCTTTTCAGAATTCGCATTTGGTCAGCTTGGCGTATACCTGGTTCTCTTTTAGGGTGTTCAAGATCGTGCGCAGGTGCTGTTCATGCTCTTCTCGACTCTTCGAGTAGACTAAGATATTGTCGATGAACATGATCACGAACCGATCCAGGTATGACATGAATATCCGGTTCATTGGGTCCATAAATATGGACGGGGCATTGGTGAGGTCAAAAGACATTACCAAGAACTCGCAGTGCCCATACCGAGTTTTGAATGCTGTCATAGGGATATCCTCATCCTTGATCCTCAACAGATGGTACCCTGGTCGTAGATCGATCTTAGAGAAATATCTGGAACCCTTAAGCTGATCAAACAAGTTGTCGATGTGCGGAAGAGGGTACTTATTCTTTATCGTCACTTCGTTTAGCCTTTTGTAATCTATACAGAGATGCATTGACCCATCCTTCTTCTTCACAAAGAGGACTGACGCTTCCCATGGAGAAATGCTGGGGCAGATGAACCCTTGAGTTAACAACTCATCTATCTGTCTCCTTAGCTCCTCCATCTCGCAAGTAGGCATGCGAAACAGAGGCAGTGATATGGGGGCAGGCCTTGACTTGAGATCTATACAAAAATCCACCGCTCGCTTAGGTGCAGTCCTCGTATTTCTTAAAACACCTCAAGAAAGTCTCGCACTACTGGTACCCGGTTGATGGTGGCTTTAACTATTTTGGGTTCTCCTAAAGCCTACAAGTTATTGAACATCTTGCGCCTACCCCTCCCCTTCAGGGTGAAGGAGGCCTGTCCAGGGATGGATATAGTGACTGTCTTATCATGACAGTCCATAACTGGTCGTACTAACATAAGTCAATCCATCCCAGGAATATCGTCAAACTGTCTGATGGGTATGACAATCAGGTCCATGGTTACTTCACGATTCGTGAGAGTTATGGGCCATGCTTTTCATACTTTGTCTGTTTTTATAAATTTACCCATAGGGGACACTACGACTAGGGGGGCATGCATTTGAGCTATGTTCAATTTTAGTCTAGATGTGATAATAGAATTGATGAAAGATAAGTTGCACCAAAATAAAATAAAGTCAGTACATGGGTACCATTGATGTGTGCAGAACCGTGAATGGTTTGGAGAGGGTCCTCTTCATTCTTCGTAGTGGCGACTGTATACATACATGCCGGGGGAATCCTTTACTGAGATAGGGGCCCTTGTTTAGGCTACTGGGGCCTGTATGTTGCCCTGACTACTACTTGGTTCGACTAGGGATGGTTTTCTGCTAGTGGAATGCCCTAATCTCTCATCCTCTTATAGCAGTTCCGTGTATTGTGGTAGTGGCTGCACTATTACCGGGTCAGGACGTTGTCGAGTTAGGATTGACACAACTCGATGACGAGTTCAACCGAGCTTGAACTAGGCCGGGCCTGTCGCCCATTTTTGGACATTTTAACTGGAAGAAAATGGAGAAAGGAGGAAGATAAAGGAGAGTGAGAGAGAAGAAAGAGAAAGAAAGAAGAGGAGAGGGAGTTGGGTCCGAGCCATGCAACTCGTCCCTGAGTTGGCTGAGCTCATGCCACCGAGTTTAGTAACCATTGCTGGACCCTTTTTCTTGCTAGATGAAGATGGAGAGAGAGAGAGAGAGAGAGAGAGAGAGAGAGAGAGAGAGAGAGAGAGAGAGAGAGAGAGAGGCAGGGTAGTGGGTCATGGTTCATCGTTGGGAGCCGATCGGGTTTGGTAGCCTAATTCATTGTCGGGTCTTGGGTTAAGCAGGGTCATGGGTGGAGTTGAGCGTGCCTGGACTGAGTCTCAACTCAATCTGGGTCCTTCCCGATAAGAATAAGAAAGGAAGAATGAGGGAGAGAGGGAGCCATAGGTTGAGTTGACGCAGGGCTGAGTCGACTCACTGAGTCATGTGTGTTGGAATCTAGTTGGATTCGAATTCCCTTACTGGTTCATCTAAGGAGAAAGAGAGGAATGAAGGAGGAGGTAAAGAAGAAGAAGAGCAAGTAGAGGGTCGAGATGTTGAGTCAACTCGATCTAAAATCGAGTCAACTCGGCTAGAACTCTGTCAACTGGTTTGGGACTGAGTCCAGCTGGGTCGGGTCATGCTTGGGCCTCGTCTCGGCTTTACTAAGGTCGAGTTGGGACAACTCAGTTGTATCAAGTCAAGTTGAGTCACGGAGCGGTCGACGGTTCGAATGGAGGTCGAGTTGAACTACCGAGTCGGCTAAGGTGAGTCCACATTCTCCTTCCAGATTTAAATTATTTCAATTGCAATTACCATTGTTACTACTATTTTATGAGGATTAAAAACATTAGATATATTTAGCCATTAGTGGATTATTTGCTCTCAACCTAGTTATTATAAATAAAATTGTGATTATCAAATAGTAGTATTTTATTTAACTCTCTTAAATATTATCCTTAATGGTAGATCATAGTATCTATTATCATGACTAGATTGAATATTGATAGCTATTATTATTATCATTAGAAAATATTATCATTTTCATTATGGGATTAGTATAATTCTTGTTAATATAATTGTTAGTATTAGTCCTTATCATATCATTATTAGTAAAAATTTTAGTATTATTATTTGTATTATTTAATAGATTGTTAGTCATTATAGCAATATTAGATAACGTTGGTATATTTAAATATAAACTTGTGAATCATCATTATTAATATTAATTGATTAATACTCCCATTATGAGTATTATTTAATCCATTGTACAATAGTAATAACAATATTTTATGATTCAAATCCTAAAATCTAAGCCTATAACTAACCCTAGGATGAAAACCCTAAGTTCTACATCAAAACCATAAAAACAAGTAATCCAAACCTTAGGTTATATTAATCTTGACCATGACTACTTTGTAGAAACCTGACCTCACGTATAACTTCACAATCCATGGCAGGATTCAATTCTAAGGGTGCATGCACTTTTGAGCAACATCAGTTGGAAATTCAAAGTAAAAGGTGATGACTTCTCCTCTTCAATTTTCCATCTCTAAATTAGCTTAAGGATAGTTTTTATATTAACTATAAATGATGTCTTAGAGTTTGATTAATCATTTCATTATCTTACCTGAATACATGTTTTAGAATCGATAATTTATGATCATACATATCTAATACAAATGTTAGAACTTGATTCCTTAAGTGACTCTTGAATTATATTTACATGAATACTTAAGATTTACTTTGATTATTGAATCATGCCTTAGTCACTTATGATAGTTAGTTACTTGATATCTATGTGATCCTCACATACTATTGTATTGTTTGCAAGACACATATGAATCGAAATCTCTCTAGTTAAGGAGGGAAATCTGTATCTAAGAAAGAGAGTCCGTACTTAGGGTGTAATGAGATTGATTGTGATAGGAATAGACCCTCAACATGGAGGTTATGTTAGTGGTAAATTATTCATGGGATTTATCATCTATGGGGTGATTCCACCTACCTGACTGTGGGATGAACCATTTGACCTTTTTATCGCCGCTGCTTATTCATATTTAAGGCATACATACCGACTCATTTTAATCATTGTATTTAGTATCTTTGACATTTATTCCCACTCAACATACGGTGGTAGTTTCTCATACATTGAGAGTTAATTGGTCACATGCTAATGGGTTCTATCAACACCCTAAGGCGGTAGACTCATGGGTTGGGGATGGTGGGAGTGGGACAATATGTCCGAGTCGTTGGCCTACGTTAGGTGATGAGCCCCCCGTAGTGACCGTGAGCTTTATTAAACCGGTTGATTGTGATTAGACTAATGATGATTTGACTATTCATGCATACATGGCATATTGACGATGATCGGTGGATATTTCTCGATGCTATAACATGTGCCCTTTGGGTTATTGGGGGTATCGTTTCGCTAGCTGTTAGACCATCGATTATTGATTTACATACGTGATGTACGATAAACAGTTATTATGTGGTACGTGATGTAGCACGTGATGTGCTTTACTAATGGCTAGCCTTTGCATGGGTGAGGAGCCCAACTACCGACTAGACGAGTATCCACGGGTCGATAATGCATTCACGCATCCATGCATATAATAAGACTCCATTTTGTATCTCTTGTTGCTTTCATGCTATACTTGTCAAAGGCGGCGGTGTGTAATCTTGAGAGAAATTCACGCTGACTTGACCTCTCATCCATCAAATATATAACCGCATAGGTGGCTTAAGTGAGATTCATGTTCAGATTAATGAGGAGCCGGGTATAATTTTTAAGGATGCATGGCTGTACCTGCTAAGAGAAGCGGCGCAATCTTGCAGCTTACGTTTAAATGCATTTTAATATTTCTCATGTATTAAATTATGTAAATCTTGTATTTGTTAATATAGAGAGATTAGTTTGTATAAGTCATTACGGGCAGTTGCTCGTGTAACTTGAACGTTTATGAAATTTTCTTTATGTTTGGTTTATCCGCTAAACTGCTAACTCTGAAAGAATATATATATATATATGGAATTTGGCTCTCTATAGGTTAACGCTCGGGTTTTTAGGAAATGAGTTTATACTTGGGTACTGAAAACTTAGGACGTTGCAGTTGGTATCATAGCATAGTTTGGACAAACTAGGCCTTGGAAAAATGATCTTATACAAACTTTAAATGTCTCCAGTTATGGTGTGTGAAATTAGAGGTTTGAACTTATGTGAATTTCCCTCTCTAGCTCCGAGAGATTGAGAATATAGGAACTCAAAATTTTAGCCCCCTAGAAATTTGTTTGGATGACTAAAGAACGTAGAAATGAACTTAAGCCTCTTTGAACATCTTAGGTTTAGTCATTTGAACTTAGGTGAAACTCCTTTAGAATAAGAGAAAATTAAAAACATAAAAATTTCAAACTTTATACTCCGTTGAAAATTTTAAGTTAGAACCTTGGACTTTAAACTTGTGTAGAAATCCCTTAGAAAGGATTAGGATAGCCATTTGAAATTAAGTGAATTTTCCTTAGAATTAAGGAGAATTGGAAATATAGGTACCCAATATTTTAGGTTCCTTAAAGAGTTGTTTGGATAATTCTAGAAATTACAAACAAAACATAAGCCCCTTAAAAATTTTAGGTTCGGTCATTTGAACATAGAACAAAAACTTTGGTTCTCTTGTAAACTACCAGAACATTTGTTCGAACTTAAATTAAAGGTGTACCATAAGAGAATGAGCACCCATAAAGATTTACATAAGGCTATATATGGGCATTCCTTATACTTGACTTCTAAATGAAAATCTTCTAGAAACCTAGGACATGAACCTTCCTAAAATTTCATAGTTAGGGATAACACTATTGTAATAATCAACAAATGGATCGAACTAAGACTTGTAGGAATTTCCTTAACAACTATATTGTACATTTGATTGAAAACTGAAATAGTGGGGAAGACCGCTCTTTAGTTGAAGTAAGAATATGTTAATATGTCCTAGAGGGGGGTGAATAGGACTTTTTAAAGTTTTTATGATTTATTTAAAATACTATTATACTAATCCTAACAGTAAGCACATATTAGGATTACTCAAAAGCAACTCTACTGGCTTCCAAGCCCAATAGAGGATCCAATCACAAACTATTTAAGAAGTGAACTATATGCAAACTAGTTCATGATGGATATGACTGTGTATATGTGTGAGGTGTGATCTCAGATATTCAGAAGTAAATAACATAAAAAAAAGAATAACAATCTCAAACACAGTCATTTTTATACTGGTTCGACTACTTATTTACTCCACTCCCAGTAACCGCACTCAACCCTTGAGTATACCAGATTTCATTAAGGAGGTTTCACAGTGGTTCACCTCAAACTTAAGATTTTAAATTAGGTTTACCTTCAACCTTTACAACCTACACCTAGGCTGACTGTTTATGCTCTCTGAGCAAGGGTCAACACATAGCACCCAGTTTTAGGCACACCTAAGGATCCACACAAGGAACCTCACTGTTTATGCTCTCACGAGCAAGGGTCAACACGAAGTACCCACTTTTAAGCACACTAGGCAAGGATCTTCCACAAGACCCTAACTATTTACGCTCTTCACAGAGCAAGGGTCAACACAATGCACCTACTACGGACACTCCCATCGGAGGCCTCCTACGAGCGCTTGCAAGGGTGAGAAACACCTTAGACCCAATCCTAAAAAGGAATGATCACAAGTGTCCTCTAGACTCTAGATACTTACAGATAAGTGGATGAGTCTCATTCAGCACGTTGACGAAGATCTCCTCCTTGTTGATGAAGAATCTTCTGCTTCCTTGATCCGCAACTCAAATGATGTACCAATACATGGCGATGGGTTGGGTCAAGGTTATATGGAATCCTACTCTGTAAATGTTTTCTTATCAGGAAGATAGAGTGATTCCAATCATCTATGCATTCAAGGCATCCCAGCTTAATGATTTTCCATTAAGATAGTAGCTGGAGGATCCTTGAATGCAGGAGTTCATTCTCCAATCTACTCTGTTGAATATCAATGATGAGGGTGGATTGGAGGATGAAATCCCATGAGAGAAAGGGCTTTGGGTATATGATCTAAGGTAAAACACTAAAAAACACTCTCTTCTTTCTCTACCAGCAATCATAGACAAGTCCTCTTTTTATAGGCAAAAGGTTATAATGGATATAAAATGGTCACATTTATGACAGAGTTCGATATCATCGAGCGGGATCGATGTCATCGAGCATATACTCTCTATAGCATTGACGGTCCGCTCAATGACACAAACTCAAATTCATACACTTTTAAAACCTCTTGCCAGCTGGTCAATGTAATCGAAACACGTGTCGATGTCATCGAATTTCAAACTCTAATTTTATCGATGTGAGGCTCGATTCCTCTACATTTGAAAATGAGAGAGACTTGTTTTGAAATATTTCAGGTTTATAAGAATAATCGAGGAAACTTCTATATCATCGAAATTTGATTGTCGATGATATCGATAGCTGTGTCGAGGCATTGGTAAATCCAAAGGATTTTCAATTAAGCTTGCTGGGCAGTTTTTGTCCCTGTTCAATGCCATCGAGACCGTCTGATATTATCGATATTTGAATATCAATTCTATCGAGTGACCCTCGATCACAGATAAACTATCCTGAAATATTTTGGTGGAAATCTTCGCCCCCATGACTGATATCATCGAGAGCCTTTCGATGTCATCGAGATTTGAACTTTGATGGTATCGAGGAGGGCTTCGATATATCGAAGCATATATGATATTTTAAAGTAAAAACAGGGGCGTCGGAGATCTACGTGTCAATATTATCGAGTCACTTTCGATGGACTCGAGATTCAAATATTGAAGGTATTGATAGGTATATCGATACATCGATAATTTCGTCCAGAGATATGTGTGGTTGCTGGACACTTTTGTCCTCATTCCAATGAAATTGATTTGTCATCGAGGACATTGACAACGTAGGTCAATCATATCGAGATGTGTATCGATAAAATCAACAAAGCAAGAAAACTTAGAGATTTTCTAAGTTTTGAAAAAGTTTTCTCACTTAAAAACCCTATGATATTCTAACTTGTTTTAAGGGTTTTATTTACCTGGTGTTTTAGGATATGGAATGTGAGGCTTAGATTTACCTATGGTGAGCTTGCACACATCCGATTGAGGCAGACACTTTGAATTAATCCTTCTATGAGGCTCTGTAGTCTATCTGACTCAACACTCACGCTAATTAACAAAGCAAGGCACTTTCAATCTCCCCCTTTGTCAATTATGTGACAAAATATCAAAACACCCTAGACTAGCTTCTTTACTGACATCCTAAATTGTGTGTACATGTTCTTTACACAATTGTACAATGCTAACAATGTCACAACACATCCAGAAGCTGCTCCCCCAATCTACAAACTCTCCATCGCTTGGTGCAGCTGCTTCCCTTAACCCCTGCAACAAAATACTCAAGCAGATATACATTTCTTGATGGGGTGTTTGAGTTGTTCTCCCCTTTTTGTCAGTCATTGACAAAGATTGCATTTATAGTAGATATTGATTGAAGTTTAAAGACATGTGGGAGAACTAGCAGATATAGATGTATAAAGATTAAATCTGTTTAAATAGACATCATTTTCAGAAAGTATGGATGCATATTAGATCAAATAAAGCAAGGATAAACTCAGATTAAATAGTCATGAAAATCACATGCACTCCATAGCAGAAACTAGATAAACCAAGGGATCATAATTTATGGCAGTAAAAATGAGAATTATATCCAGCTATATTCAACAATATCCAAAAATAAACATGAATACTGCCCAGCCCTAACAGTAGAAATAGTTAACCAAAAAAAAAAGGCCCACCCATGGGCACCCAAAGCAACCAGCAGTAGCAAACCCACATGGGGCATATACAACATACAACAGAAAAAAACTATCAAATTGTTAAGGGGCTATCACATTCACTCATGAGAGCGTAGAGCATCAAAAAGATACTTATGCTTATACACAGAGATAAGTGTAGGTGAATATGATAATGTTTAGAGTCTCGTACTATGATGGAAGAGTAGAGGTGTATCGTCTTGACAGCAGATAATTATCTCAACCAATTATTGTACTGTCTAATGCACTCCTTGGACCAGCTGTTCCAAGATGGTAAGCCTCTCGTGCACTAAGTGGGCATCCCTCTGAATTGCACCAATCCGATCTTGGTGGAACTTAAATCGTTTAGCATGCCCAGGAGTTGATGTCGATGTTGCTTGATGCGGTCCAAAAGCTTCTTCTCCAGCCATCTCAGTCCCTTCCATGGGAGCATCACCTGCCCCACTTTCCCTCTCTACTTGAATGCCTTCTTCAGGTGGATCCTCAAGATATTTATAAAACTTTAAATCCATCCTTTAAATGTTACTTTTATTGAAGGTTTGGAGAGGAAGTACATGATCACATGTAGTTGGGAAGGCTATGGCATTGCAAATTGTATTTATGATCCAGGGATATGGTAAGTGAATGTCCCTAGCCATATGAAAAACATAAACCAACTGATGCATAATGAGGGTACGCAGACAAATCTTGATCCCAGCGGCGACCGAATAAACTATCATAGTCATGAAGCCCATGAGATCTGCCCTGTTGGAACCCCTAGAGTAGATGTTTGAAGCAAGGATACCATGCAAGACCCGATAATGTGGTTCCATGAATCTAACTTTTAGGGCATTCCCTTAGTGCCACTAAACGTCACGATCATGATAGAAAAATTTGGTGACCTTGGACTGAACCTCAATATTTTTCATATACATATCTGGGAGTCCTTCAGGAGATAAGGTAAGATTGAATATCCCTGCGACAGACTCCGGAGTGAGCAGTACATCATCACCATCGACAGTTACAGTGATGGATGGTGGTTTAGATATCGGAGAATGACAGGCGGCAAAGAAATTATAGGTCCGTTCAAGTTGATATGGTCCCCTAAAGTCGAGAACTGGTAACCAATCTATGGTGGCAAATATTGGTTCCAGATTATATGGAATCAGACAACTTCTGTCGACTTTTCTCTCGGGAATAACCTTTCTCCCAGTGAACTTTGCCAAGACCATATTAACCTGCACCAGTGGAGGTCCCTGCGCCTTAGACTGGGACCCACTATGTCTCGTGCGTTGCCTTGTGGGTGTCCCACGTTTCGGGGCCCTTGCGCTTCCTTTTGAAGTAATCACTTTTTGTCGAGTGGATCTCGATGACTCACCCAGACCGGATACTTTTCCTTTGTCTTTTCCCATGTGGACAAAAAAGAGGATTTGAAGGATTTAGAAAAAAGGACAACCCAATAGAAATAGAAATACCAAAGAAAAATAACTCTTGATGTTTAGAAAGGTATTATCGTATTTGTGGAATGGTTGGGGTTGCCTGAGAAAGGTCCGAGCGGTCCGATTGAGAGGAGAGAGTAGGGAAGAGGAAAGGAAACCCTTGAATAAAAATTCCTTTTTCGCGCTCCACCGGCTTATATCGGGCAGCATCTGTCAATATCATCGATCCTCATATCGATGATATCGAGGGACCATGATCGATTTCATTGATCCTATCTTCGATATCATTCTCGATCACATGACTTTTCTTATTCTAAGAAGGTGTCGATGATATCGACCCTTGATCGATCAATCAGGAACGACATATTGACAGACATATCAAAGGTGAATATTTTCAATTTTCAGCATTCAGACGACTCTTCATGTATACTTTTGATATTTCTATGAATCAATAGTATACGCAGAAAAATTATGTACAATCACTATACACATCAAAATCATAAACATTAGAATGTTTAGATACAAAATATTGAGGTGAGGAACCTCAGGTATATCATTTAAAGCTAAGAAAAAATTGCATCATTTTAGTAAGTATCCAGATCTAGATGCATGACCTGGACTTGTTCTTTTCATGCCTTGATATTTCAGGGTATATGGATAGAGTTAGTTATCAGACAATTAAAATTTTCTTTTATTATCCATTTTGAGACAGACTTCTTTACTGTGGTGGATTTAGTTTTCATGTTTATCTCACCCACTTGATCCAATGATTTCATTTTAGGTGGTAATGGGTGAGTGTTTCTCCTACGTGGACTTTTGACATTTCATATTTCTTTGGCAAGTGTGAATTTACCAATGTGATTTTGGCCGGAGTTTGTGAAGTCCTTCTAGGTCTCAAGCATTTAAACTTATAATGACCCATATCACCACATAAATGACAAATTGGAGAAGTTCTCATATTGCTACCTGAAGTAGCAGTTTTTTCAGTTGTTAGGGTTGCATTTCTAGTTTTTCTTTTAGTTTTAACATACCCTAAGCCACTCTTGTCTTTTCTTTGTCTTCCCATCCCTAACAACTTTTCTAGCTTTTCACCACTATGAGAAAAATTATAGTTTATTTCAGTAAATTTTCTGGATTTTTTTAAGTGAAAACGGAGTGTGTGATTCTCATTCTTGAGTTACTAATTTTCATCTTTTAATAATTCAACTTGTTTAGTAAGCTTTGATGATTCCGTTTTTAGGGATAGATTGACTCTTTCCAACTTATCATTGTCTGAATGATATTGTTGTAGATCATTGATTAGATGTGTATTAATTTTCAAGGTTTTGTCCAGATCTTTTTTCAGCAATTCCTTTTTATTTTCAAACATTCCAAGTCTTTTTAGGATGTAGATGCTATGAATATAGAGTTGATTGTAGGCATCCTGTAGTTTATCATGTTTCTCTTCTTCCTCCTTTGTTTCCTCATTATCAAACAGAAATGATTCAATGGCTTGTTGTTCTTCATTCTCAGTCTCAATGGGAATGATTGAAGCAGTGGAGACCATAAGGATTTTCAAGGATTTTTGGTCTCCATCGTTTTCTAAGTCAGTATATTCTGAGTTTGACTCCTTCGTATCATCCCATGTGGTGGCCATTGCTTTACCCTTTATTTTTCAGTTTGGGCAATCAGTAGACAGGTGTCCATACTTCTGACGGGCATAAAATTGTGGTTCTTTGGTCTTTTTACCAAATTTTCTTGTAGAAGGTCTGTTGTCCACCTTTCTTCCTCTGGAAGGATGACCACGATTCTTATAAAAGAACTTCTTGAATCGTTGTGCCAGCAAAGCTACTTCCTCATCTTCATCTTCCTTTTCACTTCCACTGTCCTCATTCGTTGTGTTCTTTGAAGTTTTTAGGACAGTTGTTTTGGATTTTTGGGTCTGTTTGAAATGTAGTTTGAAAGTTTGTAGGGAACCTACCAATTCTTCTAATTTCATCTCATCTATGTTCTTACACTCTTCAATAGTTGTAACTTTGAAATTAAATCATTCCGGTAGGGATCTTAGAATTTTCCTATAAATTTTTGGTACCGAAACTTTTTCTCCCAATCCACCCATGGAGTTGCAGATGATATTTAGCTTTGTGAAAAACTCCATAAAAGTCTCATGCTCTTCCATTCTGAGATTTTTGAACTGTGAGGTTAAAAGTTGTAGTTTGGACCTCTTCACAGTGCTTGTGCCTTCATGGGTTGTTTCCAATAGTTCCCATGCTTCTTTGGATGTCCCACACATACTTATTTGATTGAAGATGTCTTGGGACATGGCATAATAGATGACATTCATAGCTTTCGCTTCAGTAGTCTATTTTTCCTTATCGGACATCGTCCACATTACTTTGGATTTGGGTTTTGTGGTGGTTGTGCCACTATCAAGTACAATTTGTTCAGATGGTGACACATATCCACTTTCAACTATATCCCAAACATCATGAACCAAAGATCTCAGAAACTAGTGCATTTTAGCCTTTCAGTATGCATAATTTGAGCCATCAAATACTGGAGGCCTAGTGACTGTGAGCCCTCTCCTTTGGCCATATTTCTAACTTCAGTCAAGATCACTCTCTAGGCAGTGAAGCCTTTAAAGAGAGACTCGCTCTTATACCAATTGAAATAGCGATGGAGACCGCTTTAGTTGAAGTAAGAATATGTCAATATGTCCTAGAGGGGGGTGAATAGGACTTTTTAAAGTTTTTATGGTTTATTTAAAATTCCATTATACTAATCCTAACAGTAAGCACATTTTAGGATTACTCAAAAGTAACTCTACTGGCTTCCAAGCCCGGTAGAGGATCCAATCACAAACTATTTAAGAAGTGAACAATATATAAACTAGTTTATGATGGATATGACTGTGTATGCGTGTGAGGTGTGATATCAGATAGTTAGATATTAAAATATTAAAGTAAATCACACAAACAAAAGAATAGCAATCTCAAACACAATCCTTTTTATAGTAGTTCGACTACATATCTACTCCACTCCCAGTAACCGTACTCAACCCTTGAGTGTACCAGAATTCACTGAGGAGGTTTCACAATAGTTCACCTCAAACCTAAGGTTTTAAATCAAGTTTATCTTCAAGCTTTATAACCTACACCTAGGCTGACTGTTTATGCTCCCTGAGCAAGGGTCAACACAGAGCACCTGATTTTAGGCACACCGGCCATAGATACACATAAGGAACCTCACTAATTATGCTCTCACAAGCAAGGGTCAACCAACGCACCCACTTTTAGGCACACTGGCCAAGGATCTTCTATAAGACCCTAACTGTTTATGCTCTCCACAGAGCAAGGGTCAACACAACGCACCCACTACATACACTCCCACCGGAGGCCTCCTACGAGGGCTTGCAAGGGTGAGAAACACCTTAGACCCAATCCTAAAATGGAATGATCACAAGTGTCCTCTAGACTCTAGATACTTACAGGTAAGTGAATGAGTCCCATTCAGCACGTTGACGAAGATCTCCTCCTTGTTGATGAAGAATCTTCTGCTTCCTTGATCCGCAACTCAAATGATGTACCAATACATGGCGACGGGTTGGGTCAAGGTAATGATGGAATCTTACTCTCTAAATATTTTTCTATCAGGAAGAGAGAGTGATTCCAATCATCTATGCATTCAAGGCATCCCAGCTTAATGATTTTTCATTAAGATAGTAGCTGGAGGATCCTTAAATGCAGAAGTTCATTCTCCAATCTACTCTATTGAATATCAATGATGAGGGTAGATTGGAGGATGAACTCCTATGAGAGAAAGGGCTTTGGGTATATGATCTAAGGTAAAACACTCAAAAGCACTCTCTTCTTTCTCTACCAGCAATAATAGACAAGTCCTCTTTATATAGGCAAAAGGTTCCAACGAATATAAAACGGTCACATTTTTGACAGAGTTCGATATCATCGAGTGAGATCGATATCATCGAGCGTATACTCTCGATAGCATCGAGGTCCGCTCGATGACACAAACTCAAATGTCATACACTTTTAAAACCTTTTGCTAGTTGGTCGATGGAATCGAAACACGTGTCGATGTCATCGGATTTCAAACTCTAATTTTATCGATGTGAGGCTCGATTCCTCGATATTTGAAAATGAGAGAGGCTTGCTTCGAAATATTTTAGGTTTATAAGAATGATTGAGGGACCTTCGATATCATCGGAATTTGAATGTCGATGATATCGATAGCTGTGTCGAGGCATCGATAAATCTAAAGGATTTTTTATTAAGCTTGCGGGATAATTTTTATCCATGTTTGATGCCATCGAGATTTTACCGATATCATCGATATTTGAATATCGATTCTATCGAGTGACCCTCGTTTACAGATAAAATATCCTGAAATATTTTGGTGGAAATCTTCGTGCCCATGACCGATATCATCGAGAGCCTTCCGATGTCATCGAGATTTAAACTTCGATGGTATCGAGGAGGGCTTTGATATATCGAAGCAAATATGATATTCTTAAGTAAAAACAGGGGCGTCAGAGATTAACATGTCGATATTATTGAGTCACTTTCGATGGACTCGAGATTCAAATATCGATGGTATCAATAGGTATATCGATACATCAATAATTCTGTCCAGAGATATGTGTGGTTACTAGACACTTTTGTCCTCATTTCGATGGAATCGATTTTTTATCGAGGACATCGACAGCGCAGGTCGATCATATCGAAATGTGTATCGATAAAATCCACAAAGCAAGAAAACTTAGAGATTTTCTGAGTTTTAAAAAGTTCTCTCACTTAAAAACCCTATGATGTTCTAACTTGTTTTAAGGGTTTTATTTACCTGGTGTTTTAGGACATTAGATGTGAGGCCTAGATTTACCTATGGCGAGCTTGCACACATCCAGTTGAGGTGACACTTTGAATTGATCTTTCTATGAGGCTCTGTAGTCTATCTGACTCAACACTCATGCTAATTGACAAAATAGGGCACTTTCAAAAGCATGAATGCTCTCTAAACTCAAAGAACAATACTAGGAATTATAGTTTAAATTCCTAATACCTCCCCTTAGAAATGATATTTCCCACAAATCCTACCACGTAAAATGAAGTAGAGGTAAAGTTATATAATTTTAGGTAAATTTTCAATCATAGGTTGAGCACGTCAAGGCTAGATTTGGAATCTTAAATGAACTTTGCAACTTTTAAACTCAGGTTTCATGTAGGAAACCTGGCCTTAAAATTTCCAAGCAGTGCATTAGGTGATCAGAGGGCACAATGAAAGCGTAATGGGCCATGTAAATTTACCATTATGAAAATAGAAGATTACTCGATATTTCCCAAAGGTCTAAGACAATTAGGATCACGGACTGATAGATCCATGTTTAAGAGAAGTTTACGCGATTTGACCCAAATTCTAAGTCCTAGTAAATCTCAATGATCCCAATGCCCTGATCAAGTAAAGGATCAAGATTGAAAAGGATTATGAATTGATACTAATAAATCCTCTATTCTACGTAGACAAAGGATCGAGGTATCGAGCTCAAACCTACTACGACCATCTATTCGTGTTGCCCTAAATATTAAAAAATAGAAATTGGTAATATACTTTATACAGGTGGGAACTATCATTAATAGTCAAAGAAAATAAAGAGGAGGATATAAAATTCTTAGTTGTCACCTAAAGGAAGTTGAAATCCTAGTAAATACCATAGGATGTCGCGATGTTGTTAGATATTAAACAAACCCCTAATTTTTTGTAGGTCTTGAAAGGGTTTTTTAGCATTTTATACAACCTAGGAATGTCATTCGATCCACCGGGTAAAAGATACAAGGTTTGTGAGAGTTCTAGATATAATCTATCAAAGACTAAGTGGTGCCAACACACTTAGACATGTCGAGAATATGACACGCCACTAGTATAATTCTCCTACATTAATAACCAGGATGAAAATTATCAAATCCCAATGGTAAAACCTTCTTTAAGGGGGAGGGGGTAGATGGAAATAGCCATGTTCTAGTGGTAACTCATGGGCACTTGCACATACAAATCAACCTAGTGGTAAAGCTGGTGAATGCATAGGGACACTATCAAATCGATCACCATTCGCAATTATAGTTTGTAACACCCCATACTTTCCAGTACTCGCGTGTTACCATGTAACCTAACTTGGTATAAATACAAACCTAGGTTAAGTAAATGTTCACGTTCATTCTAGTCTAAATCCGACCATTGGGAGAAATCCTCATTTTTAAATCAAGCGATCGTACCGCTGAATTAAACGAACCAAATGGACGTAAAAAATTGGGAATTTGACATTCACTTGGAGCGGCCCGCTTTAACATAAAGTAACCCCGATATCAGGGTTTGTAGCTAAATGACTCATAGTGAGTAGTCCCACATCTTAAATATAAGTACAATAAGAAGATAAATAAATAACAATGTATATGTAATAATAATGATAATAATAATAATAATAATAAATTATTTAATAATATAAAGTCATGAGATGGATAGTCCTAACCTACAGAGTGGGACCCATGACATGAATAAAAATGCATGCATGTGTGATGAAGAAAATAATAATAATAATAACAATAATGATAGAAATAAAGTGAAATAACTAATGATAACAATATATAGTTTATAATAAAGTAATAATAATCAAATTAGCATTAATATTAGTATTGGTTAGTAAACCATTTAGAAAGACACACAAATAGTCATTAGGACCCTTTTAATAATTGGTTTTTAAATTCTAGACGTTCTGACCGTTGGATTGACAAAAATCCACCAATATGACCCAGATCGAGTTGTGGGCCCCACCTAGGCCTTAGATTTGCCTGATCTTCAATCAAGGGCCCTGATTAGAAACCTAGAAGTGGAATGGATGGAGTGGATTTACCAAACACATCAAGGTGAGCTGCACACTAGCGGTGCGTGTACACAAGGTGTAGTACACCCACTATGCACCGGATCTGTCAAGCTGGTCAAACATGGCTAACCCGACATATCCCAAAATGGAGAGTTTTCTCTCCTCTTTTCCCGCCCACGCTCGTTTAAAATGAGCCCTTACCTTGCGTTCATCGGGTGGCCCACCATCAGAACCCTTTTGGATGATCTGAACAGTCCATTTAGTGCGAATGCTCTGTTTGACCAAACCCCAACTGATTCCACACCTAGGAGCTTGTGTGCATGCACACAATCCTTGATGCAAGTAGGGCTTACAAGTACAACATTTTTGAAAATGGAAACCTGCCTTTCTGCTGCTAGCTTGACAATCTGGGTGCGTTACTCTTTTTCATTTATAATCATTAGATGCAAAGCATCTCAACCATCCATTTGATTAGGGTTTTCCAAGCAAAACCAGGGCCGATTTCGATTCCTACCCACTGTTTTGGGAGGCAGTTTCTACCAAGTTAAATATGCAACACTCATTGACGATCCGACAGATTAGGAAAGCGAGGTTTTCCTACATGAAGAAGAGAAAATGTCTCTTCTCCTATCCTTCTATAAAAAAACATAGAAAATGGTCATTTTTCCTATTCGCTTGAACCCACCAACCCAATCTCCTCAAAGCTACGATCAAGCTTATCTACAAGCTTTCTAGGGTCCATATGGACCGCTTTTAAGGGTCAGATTGTTGGAGAAAGCGGAGATGTCAAAGACGCCATTAATGGCTATCTCCTCCTCCATTCGAGCCACACCAAGTCGCATCGATTGAGGGTGATTACTGGTCAGATTCAGAGTTCCCACTAGACAGGATTGGAAGAATAAAGAAAGAAAAAGAGGGAGAAACATAAAGAGAGGGTGTTGGGTGGCTGCACTACTATTGGGTCAGGACGTTGTTGAGATAGGATTGACTTGACTCGATGACGAGTTCGACCGAGCTTGAACTAGGGCGGGCCTGTCATCCATTTCTAGACATTTTAGCTGGAAGAAAATGGAGAAAGGAGGAAGAAGAAAAAGGAGAGTGAGAGAGAAGAAAGAGAAAGAAAGAAGAGATGAGGGAGTTAGGTTCGAGCCATGTAACTCGTCCCTGAGTTGGCTGAGCTCATGCCACCAAGTCTAGCAGCTATTGCTGGACCCTTTTTTGTCATGCCCCAAACTTGAAAACCGGGCTCACAAAATTTTTGATCGACAAATTCGGCGCCAATAGCCTCCGTAGTACCCCATTCTTGGCTTTTGGCTCCCATATACCAGGTTTCGATCTTGGGATCCTATAAGGAGGATTTTCAGTATGAATTTGTTCATAATAAGCATAACCCACAAACAATAACCAACAACATCATGACATATCTACTGTAATCAAAATATTTTAAGTACAATGCATAAAGGGAAATACAAGATAATATCGGAACTCCAAAAGCTCGGTTGCACGCTCCTGCTCCTGCTCGGTTATGTCCTAGCGTTTCTACATACAACGGTCGTGCATAAGCTTATAGAAAGCTTAGAGGGTGGTGTAAGTGTGTACACAAGGTATATGCCAAGAATGCAATATTAGAGTAATGCAAAAAATGCTGACAAATCCATGAATACTATGAGCTATATCAAGGTTATGCAATGCAAGGCATGAATGCTATCGGCCATATCAGGGCTATGATGCGATGCAAGGCCTACTGGCCAATGTCATATGTAAGGTGCAACTCAAGTATACCAATCCTCATCTGAATCCACATATCAATGCAGCTCATCTCTAGAGCAGCATATATCAGTACAGTTCTCACTCTGGACAATCACCGGGGTCTAGTACACTCTACGCTAGCTTGCCGCCCCTATCCGAACGCACAACTGGGTAAGTGGAAGAGACCTCACTATCCGCCTGCCAATATAGAGCCCGGCTCGTCGATAGCGGACCCATTCCTCAAGCTGGTCAAACTCAACTTAGACATTACTCTCTCACTTGGGCAGGTAAGATCACACTCCCTTCCGACCGACCACGATACAGTGAGAGATGCGGCTTATTGGTAAATGGCCCTCATGCGCTCATGCATTCACTTGGTCTCGATGTTAGAGCATCCTCCTGATACTATAAGGGTTCGGAGACTTTCACTTAAGGACATCATTGCTGTAAGACCCGTATCTTGGTCCATACCTTTCCGTACACTTCCGCGGTCTTACCGGTCGAATTCCGGTAACCTTCGACCCTTAAACGATATCGACGCGCGACCCTGATTCATGTGCCGATAACCCGAGTCGACTCAATCTGAGACCAATACCATAGCAACCACGCCGTCGTTGCGGTTCCGATACCGCGACTCGAGCGCCAAGGTGATACCCTGGTCAAGAGATGTGGGCCAACGTTCGGTGTGAGAAAATGCCGCGCGTTGCGAAGACCAAGGGAATCTCTACGACGTGTCACATCAATCACATCAATCCCATAAATCAATCACCCATCAATCCATCACATGTCAAGTACACATCACTTTATTCCATTTTCTCAAGCAACCACAAAAGTCTCCCCAAACCATACCTCTCTTACACAAAAAGCCACAAAAGTCTTCATCTCCCATACCTCTCTTACACAAAAGCCTCAAAAGTCAAGCTTTTCTTACACAACCATCACTCACCCATCCATCCATCTCTCTCTCTCTCTCCCTTTACATCACTCTCTCTCTTTCTCTCTTTCTCATTTCAAAAATCCCAAGCAACAAAAGATTTCCAAAAACTCCATACATATGGAATTTTTCAAGTCTCTCTAAGCTTCAAGTGGCCCACCTTCCTACCCCAAAATCTCCCATCTCAACCCTCCATTCTTCATCTTAACCATTGAAGTTGAAGCTAAGGTGTCAAGGAACCCCTAGGAGCGAGAAGATCGGACGGTGGGTGCCTCTATAGAGTAGTTTTTCTTGTTTTTATGGTGGACCAAGTGAGGCCCATCGATCAATGGTGTGGATCTCACTTGGGACCCTAAGATAAGGCCGATGGCCTACTTGGATCATCATGATCATTCCATGATGGGGCTATTCTCCATGGACCCCCATCATGATGTTTATTTTCTTTAGAAAGGTTATCTAGACCATCCATATTGGTGGGGAAAGGATCCCTACCGTTGATCTTTAGTTTTGATGGTCACATGTGTAAAATGACCCACTTGATGTATGATTTCATGTATGGGAGGGCCCATAATGACGGGGTACCTCCATCACAAGCCGTGTCCCACTCTCCATGTCTCTCTCTCTCTCTTTTATTTTATTTTATTTTATTTTATTTTTATTGCAATAGGATTGTGTGGCCCACTTGAATGGATCCCACCTTGAGAATTGTTTTATTCAAATTTTTATTCAAGTGGGGCCCACCTTATATGTGTACACACGTCGAATATCTGTGGTGGCCCACTTCATCAGGGCCCACCATTATAAAATTTTTTTTTTAGTAAAAACCGTCCAGCGTCTGGGATGTTGGACGTTTCAGAGGAAATAAGAAAAAGGAAGAAAGAAAAAGAGAGCTTTTGGGGTGGCCCACTTGCATAGGCCCCACCCTGATGTATTACTCTAATCCAAGCCGTCCATCCCTTTCACCATCTCATTTTAGGCGTTGAGCCAGAAAATGAGATTGAACGGAGCACCTGGTGGGCCATAGCATCAAAGATCGCACCCTCACCATTCAAACATCATTTTCTTAATTTATTTCATTTCCTTTCATCAAAAAAATTCGAACTCTGGACTCATTTGGACGGCGTCGATCCATTGAACGCAATGGCTGGGGCGGATTTCATTTTAGCGGGCCCCACACGTGAAAAACTCCAGGAAAACGGGTTTTTCCCGAAATTTGAAAGAGGCAGAGCCTCTGCACATTGGTCGTCAGAGGGGCAGCGCTGCACGCTGCTGCGTACAGGCGTGCAGGCGGGCGGGCGGGCGGCCGCTGACCACCCACGGCCCTACTCGTGGGCCCCACTGTGATGTTTATTTGAGATCCAATCTATTCATGTGGTGGACCACCTCTTAAAGTGGGCCCCTGCCAAAATTCAGGCCCATCCAAGGCTCTGGTGGACCACACCACAGAAAACAGTAGAATTGAAGGTTTGCCATTGAAATTTATCTTGGGGCCCACAAAAGTATTGGATCAAGCTGAAATTTATGTTTTCCCTTCATCCAAGTCCAAGTGACCTCGTGAACGGGTTAGATTTCAAATGAACATTACGGGGTGGGCCCCACATGGGACCCACAATTGATGCATGTGAAGTAGCCCACCGTCCAGGCGGACGGTGGTACCCATCTGACGTACGTGCTGCCTCCACCGTCCACGGATGGTGGGGCCCTGTGTGATGTATGTGTTATATCCGCACTGTCCACTGGACAGTGGGACCCACCCTTGATGCATGTGATGCTTCCATACCGTCTATCCATTGATTTGTAATGGGAATATGTGCGAGGCCCATTTGATTTATGAAATGCTTATGGGCTGGGCCCATTTGATTCATTTAAGGCCTAAGAATTTGGGCCCACTTGATATGTAAAGCCTATGGGCTTAGGCTCACTTGATATTTAAGGCCTATGGGCTAGGCCCATTTGAATTTCAAAAGGGCATGGGCTAGGCCCATTTGATTTATAAAATGCTTATGGGCTGGGCCCATTTAATTCATTTAAGGCCTAAGAACTTAGGCCCACTTGATGTGTTGCAAGTCTATGGGACTAGGCCCATTTGATGTACTTCAAGGCCCATGTAATTGGACCCCTTTTTTTAAAATTTAAAGCCCATGGAGGTAGGCCAATTGATATATGTAAGGCCTAGGGGTTTAGGCCCACTTTGATATGCATACAAGGCCTACGGGTTTAGAACCATTTAATGTACTATAAGGCCTAGGGGTTTAGGCCCATTGAACTCATGTTAGGTCTATGGGTTAAGGCCCACTTGATCTACATGTGAGGCCCAATTGGTGTGGCCCATTGGTCATATTTTAGACTCATGAGACTAAGCTCATTTGATGCAATCCAAGGCCCACGGGTTTGACCCATTGCAATGCACATAAGGCCCATTGGTTTGGCCCATTTATGTGGCCCATCTGATGAATAAAAAGCCCATAGGACATGGCCCATTTGATATATATGTAAGGTGCAATGGGGACAACCTACGGTCCATTGCAATCTGTAAATCCATTACAGACTAAGTACTGAGGTTTACAAAGATCGTGCCCTGAGATGTAATGTTGGTTTGACGTCCACATTGCGAGTGTAATGTTGGTTGGATGTCCACATTACGACTCTCCTTAAAGCCCATTACTGGGCCGTACTTGCTGTGTATAGGCCGTCTAGGCCCATCCGCGTTGTATGAATGGTTCTTCACTCATTTACATGTTTAGTATAATTTCATGACCCATGATCATACGCATCATATGTATGCTTGATATGAGGATTGACTGATCATAGCATATGCCTTCGGATAGGTTGTTTATGGGCTCCTGGTTAGGCAGTGTTTCCCTACATGAGCGCACGATATGCGCGGGATTTGATGCATGACTGGATAGCGTGAATCATGCATATCACATTTGTATGACATGGATATGGTACGCCCTAGCGACATCGGGGTCGTAACTTCCACAGATGTATCGTGGTTGGCAGGATTGGATACCGAAAATCTTGTTCTACATGGGGTACTGTAGATATCCCTGGGTGAAAGTCCCTAAACCCTTATGGTACCAAGAGGTTGTTCCAACGTCTAGACCGAGTGGGTAGATGAGCGCTGAGTGCCGAATACCAGTTGGCTGTGCTCTCCACTGTGTCGTGGTCGGTTGGAAGGGGGTGCGGCCTTACCCGCCCGAGAGTAGGGGGCAATGCTACGCTGAGTTTGACCAGCTCGAGGAATAGGTCCGCTATCGACGAGTCGCGCCCGATATTGGCAGACGGATAGTGAGGTCTCTTTCACTTACCTTATTGTGCACGATGTGGCGGCAATCTGGTTTAGAGTGCACTAGACCCCGGTGATATCTCATATTTTGAGCTGTATTGATGTATGGATATAGATGAGGATCTGTATGCTTGAGTTGCATTGCATATCGCATGGCCTTGGGGTGGCCGATACCATTCATGTCTTGCATCGCATAGCCTTGGTACGGCTCATGATATTATGGATCCATCTACATATTCCGCATTACTTGTGTTCATATTACTACCTTGCGCACACACTTTCACCACCCTCTAAGCTTTCTGTAAGCTTATGTACGACTGTTGCGTGCAGGTGACGTTGGATCGCAACAGTGCTGAGGTAGGAGCACGTTGTAGAGCGTTTGGAGTTTTTGGTTCTTTACCATTGTATTTCCCTTTATGCTCATTGTACTTGTAAAGTTTTTGATCATAGTGGAAATGTAATGGAGTTCTTGGTTATTTTTTGTGGGTTATGCCTTTGGTTATGTTTATTACGAATCAAACTGATGTTGAAAATCCTCATCGTAGCATCCCAGGATCGGAACCTGGCGAATGGGAGCTAGGAGCCGAGAATGGGGTTCTACGGAGGCTGTCGGCGCCGAATTCGGGGAGCGAGAATTTTGTAAGCCCGGTTTCTGAGTTTGGGGCGTGACAATTGCACCCTAGTGCTTAGAACCAAGTATTTTCGATATCCAATCCTGCCATCCACGATATGCCTGTGGAGTTCATAACCATGATGTCGTTAGGATACACAATAACCATATCACATAATGCAAGATGCACGAGTTATACGATCCAGTCATGCATCAATCCTAAGCGTATAGTGTGCTCATGTGGGACAACTTCACCTATCAGGGAGTCCCATAAGCAATCTGCCCAATGACATAATGTTATTATCAATCATGCCTCATAATAAGTATACAGATGATGCATATGGGCATGTATCATGATGCTATGCTAACACATACTCATAGTCGTAATCGATAATTGGCTTGTATATAAGGCAGGGTCCATAAAAGGACAGCGGATCTGATCTATGAAGATCGGTCTTCAACAGTGGATATACCAAATCTGATACCACATATTCTTTTATCTATGACAAGAGGTGATGATGCATCCTCCTCATAATAAGGATGAGCCTAAATGACCTACACATATCGAGAATGGGCCTAAGAACAAAGAGTGGGCTTCCAGGTTTGGGTACTTCTACTAGCATCAACGAGGGCCCAATAGTTTGAGTTTACCCAAAAAGATGAGATGGGTTACGCTAATATCAATGGGGGCCCAAAGGTTTGGGTTAGCCCACTAGGGGAAGATGAGAATGGGCCTAGGAAGGATATAATGTGGACCTTTAACCACCATTGCTCTTACAATGTGGACATTTAACCATCATTGCCCCAAGGCATGACTCATTTAGAACCTATCCTATAATGGGGGCCCATAGGCCTAATACTTGCTAGGAATGGGTGATCATCATAAATGTTATCACATATGTCTTGGTGGAATCAAAATCACAATTGGGCCTCATCACATAGGCCTCATATGCACCACAATGGGCCTCACACAAGGGCCTCATGTACATCACATTGGGCCTCACATAAGAGCCACATATACATCATATTGGGCCTCACCAAATGGGCCTCATATACATTACATCAAACCTCACACAAGGGCCTCACATACATCATATTGGGCCTCACACAAGGGCCTCATATACATCATATTAGGCCTCACCACATGGGCTTCATATACATCGCATTGGGCCTCACACATAGGCCTCACATACATTATATTGGGCCTCATGAAACAACCCATGATCTAGGCACAATGGGAGGATGGTGTGTGTGTCACATACATCATAATGGGCCTTATGGGGCAGCCCATGATTTGGTGAAAATGGATGGGCAACGTGTACAACATATACATCAAGGTGGGCCTCACTGACCAACCCTTTAGTCCAGAAAAAAATAAATGGACAGTGTGCTTACCACAAACATCAACGTGGGCCTAAACAGTTCAAGTGGGCCCTGCACCATCAAAGCAGATAGACAACGTGGATTTGGAACACATTCATCAGGGTGAGTCAGGCTGGACGGTGTGGATATACAATATATAAATCATGGTGGGATCCACGTCCCACGTGGACATCATAGATAAGACACATACATCATGTGGATTCTCTGGCATAGATAAGACACGTACATCATGTGGGTTCCCACCATCCAGTAGGCTGGACGATGTGAATACAGTATGTACCTCAAGGTGGGCTCCACCTATAACACCCTGACTTTTCAGGACCCGAGTATATGACCCGTTTCCCAAAAACTCGAGTGTTAACTTATAAAGAACCAAAGTCCACACACACACACACACACACACACACACACACATATATATATATATATATGTATATATATATATATATTCTTTCATCAGAGTAAGAAGATGAGCATAGTATGGACAAATCAGATATAAAAGAAAGTTGCATTATCATTTAAATATACAAAAAGCTGTCCATAATGACTTATACAAACTAATGTTCCCATTTTTACAATACAAAATGAAATAATATTACATGTGAAATAAAGTAAATTACAATAATTTTGGAATATGAATCCTGAAGCAACCTTGTGAACAACATCGACTTGCTCTACACCTGCATTAACTGTTATGGTTTGATAGCGTTAATGGCTATCACAGTGAGGAGCACCCTTTAAGATTACACACTCATCATCCATAATCCAATACAGCTCGCAAGTCATGAAAATGGATATATTAAATAGAACATTTAATAATCATGATCATACTCTTAAAAATTAAGCCAATCAACAGAATCTCATCATAAACAAACATATTAGCAATCGCAATATAAGGATATATGTTCAGGAAATCAAATAATCAACCATACGACTTTCTATTACACTCGAAAATAACATTGTACGTGAACTCCGCAAGATATCTAGAAAATCGATAAATGAACTTCAGCTCCACCCGAAAATCATGGTACAAGTGAAATCCATAAGGTGAATAGAAAATCAACCTTTAACCTCTACTTCACCTGAGAAATATATCATACGTGAACACTGTAGGATGGCTAGGAACTCGCTAAGCGAACACCCGCTCCACCCGAAAATCAAGGTACGACTGAACACCGCAAGATGAAGAGATAGACAACACAAACTCTAGACCACCCAAAAATCATATCGTAACCGCAAGATGGCTAGAAAATCGCTAAGAGAACACCCGCTCCACTTTAAAATCATGGTATGGTTGAACACCACAAGATGGTTAGGAAAACAACATACAAACTTCTACTTCACTCGAAAATCATATCGTACGTGAAAACTGCAAAATGACTAGGCAATCGCTAAGCGAACACCTGCTCCACCCTGAAATCAAGGTACGACTTAACACCATAAGATGAAAGGACAGACAACACATAAACTTTAGACCACCTAAAAATCGTATCGTACGTGAACACCACAAGATGGCTAAGAAATCGCTAAGAGAACACCCACTCACCCGAAAGTCATGGTACAATTGAACACCGCAAGATGACTAGGAAAATAATATATAAATATCTACTTCACCCGAAAATCATATCGTACGTGAACACCGCAAGATGGCTAGGAAATCACTAAGCGAACACCCGCTCCACCCAGAAATAAAGGTACGACTGAACATCGCAAGATGAAGGGACAAACAACACACAAACTCTAGACCACCCAGAAATCATATCGTACGTGAACACCGTAAGATGGGTAGAAAATCACTAAGCAAACACTCACTCCACCCAAAAATCATGGTACGACTGAACACTGCAAGATGGTTAGGAAATCAACAAGATATGCGAATATAACCATCAAGCCACAAAAGGGCACCAACGGCTTGTCAAAGCCACAAAGGGCAAATAAACGATCCAAGCTATATAGGATGAGTATGCGGTCCAAGCCATGTAAGGCAAAGTGTGATATATGGATCACAAGCTGGTGAGTTCGGGACAGGTTTATTCATTGCATCACTCGATCATAACCGACCAACATATAGTTAATTAGCAATGTACAACTAAAGATAGCATGTTATCACCAAATTGTTTATGCATGTTATAATTAAAGATATATGTTCATTATCTACCATGGGAATCAGAGGAACCAGGTGCACAACACGTTATCATATTCATATATTCACATAATAAGTTAAGTAACAAAATCAAGTAACTTAGGAGATACTGAATGGAAAGAATTAAGGCAACATCTATGATTAGATTAATAAATTTAAGTGGGAAGCTCAAAGGATGAGTCCTCACCTTACGTGTCGAGTCACCCATTAGTGTCACTAGGAAACATAGGTGTCATTAGAACCAAATCCTACCATAAATTGTAAAGTCGTATGGTCAAATACAAGTTTTCTACATTATTTAGGGTTAGGGTGTTGATCTAGGGTTTGGATCACTTAGGTTTAGGGTTTCACCCTAGGGTTTAGGCTTAGGCTAGATTTTTAGGTTTTGGTTATGAGATTTGAACTCTTATTTTGTGTGGTCATGAATGATATTATTAAAGGGAATAATAAGTGAATAAGATTAATCAAATAAATTGGTTATTAATTTAGGAATGTTAACCATAGCTACTATTATACCAAATTACCTAACAACAACTTACTACGAATAATAATACTAGTAATTCCAAAACAATTATTAATATTAACCATATCCTTAATATTA
Source organism: Magnolia kwangsiensis (assembly GCA_037074715.1). NCBI lineage: Eukaryota > Viridiplantae > Streptophyta > Magnoliopsida > Magnoliales > Magnoliaceae > Magnolia > Magnolia kwangsiensis. The sequence goes on along the minus strand of CM073572.1, from coordinate 69,311,911 downwards.
GCTAACGTGACACTAATAATCATTTGATGAGAATTAATTAGTGTGCTCTATTATTAGTGATAATATGAGAAATAAAGCACTCATATTTAATAATTGAGGTTTTGCTTAAAGCGCTTCATTTAATAATTGAGGTTTTGTTTGTAATAACTAATTTTAGCATATATGAAATTTACTAATGGTTAATTATATCTAACTTAAATAATCCAAAAATTGGTAATAACGGTAACAATGATAATTAAAATAATTTAAATTTGGGAAGAAAATGTGGGCTCACCTAGCCGACTCGGTTCGAGTCGAGTTGAATCGGAATGGTTCCCTCTCTCCCTTTTCCTCTACTTCTCCTTTCCTTTCTTCTTCTTTTCTTTCTTTCTTCTTCCTACTTTCCTTCAACTCTGGAACGTCCAGCAGCGGACGCCTAGCTTGATGGGACTCGAGCTGGACATGGCTGACTCGGCAGTGAATTAACTCGCAGTTGAACCCAACTCACTCTCTTTCTTCTCTTTTCTTCTCTTTTCTTCTCCTCCTCTCCTCCCCTTTTTCCCCTCCATTTTCTCTTCTCCTTGCTGGGATTCCAGTGACTATTGACCCAGACAGGGCCCACAAAATGAGCCCAAATGCATTGACTCAGCCCGCAACTTGATCGGGTTGAGCTGGCCACGGCAGAGCTCTCTCTTTCTATTTCTCTTTCTTCTTCTCTTTCATTTCTCTGCTCCCTCGATGTCTCTCTCATTCTCGTTTCTTTCTTCTTCTATTCTTCCCTCCTTCTGCTGCTGGAAGCATCTAGCAATGGGTGCAGCAATTCACGGCCTAACCCAGCCCAGATTCAACTCGGGTCGAGCGGCTGCCGCATAGGACTGACGCTCAGCCTTTCTCTTCTTCTTTCTTCTTTCTCTCTTTCTTTCTTCCTTCATTTCCTTCTCTATTTCCCTACCAACCATGGCAGCTGGAGCGAGTCTGGACTCAACTTCGACTCGCCAGACTCAGCCCAGGCCCGAGAACACCTGGTTTGGTAACAGACGGGGAGAAGAGCGAGGATAGCGTCCTCATTCTCATTCTCTCTCTCATTTCCTTTCTTTCTCAGCTTTCACCGAGCTCTGAAACTGGTCTTGACCATCCGGTTCAGACTGAACTCGGTCAAAATTTGATGTAGAGCAGCTTGCTCCATTGAGGAAGAAGGCTTAAGCGATCAAGACAGATTTCCACAAAAGGGGTTTTCTTCAAATTCGATCCTGGTGGAAGCTCTGGATTGGTGTTAGGGAGTTTCTGGAATGGGGCTTTTGAAATGTGAAGGAGGTTCGTGTGGTGGTTTGGAATGAAGAAGGGAAACGATCGGTCTTGGATCCCTTTGCTCTCTTATTGCAAAGCCCTAACGACGAATGGCTGAGATTGCTTGAGAGTGGACGACTGAGATGGTAAGGGAGAGGCTTTTAGGAAAATTGCCCTTGTGGCAAGGAGGACAGTTTCCATTTTTAGAAATGTTAGTTTTGTGGGACTGTTTTGAGCTGACATTGGTGTGCACGTACAGTCACACCTACATGCGAGATTCATCGGGTTTTGGTCAAGCCTCATCTATGGACAAGATGAACGATTCAGATAACCCATATGATCTGGGATGGTGGGCCATGGTGCGTCCCAAAAGGACGCTGTCCGTTGCTTTTGAAAAATAGAGGGAGAGAGAGAACCTCTCCATTTTTGGTGAGGCACGGGTCAGCCCATGCTGACCGGCCTGACACGTCTTGTAATGCCCAGGAAAAATCCGTACTTGGACTCGAGTACCAACTCGACCAGAAATCGCGTAGGATTAATTCCTTTAGAAAAGAAGTGTAAGTTAGCTAGCGCAACGCTAGAGTAGCTGGGAAATAGTCCCTGATCACTTTAAATACGTTCTACAAGACCCAAAGTGAGTAGAACCAATGACGCTATAATACTCTAAACCTTGGATCAAACTCTAAACCGGTTTGTTCTCTGGACCTCTTTGAAACTTTGTATTGGATCTAGACCGCGCGTCGAAAGTCCGATACCTACAATCTTAGACCGTTAGAACTGCCTTGTTGGACTTGACAATCATTTCGAAAATCAAGTCCAATCGACATTCACAGGCTATTTCATTGAGCCTGGAGTGAAGAGAGTGAGAATAGGGCTAGATTTGGAATTTGAAATTCAAATCTGGCACAAGACTTGACGCATCAGTATTAAGCGTTCTGACCATCAGAATTCAGCCAAATTACACCCTCGGATCAGGAAAAATTTCTATTTCATATCATGAGACTTACAGACCTGATCTACGTGCGGTGACCGCTGAACTGAAAATGGACCGCCACGTGTGATCTACGAGCACTACTGGTCTGAAAACGGGATGTGAGAGACATCTGACATGTGTGAACTTAAGTTCGATCGCGTTCGGCCAGGGGACCACCAGAAATGCCTTTTTGAACCAAAACAGCCCCGATTTGGTTAGGTATCAAGTAAACATTGTTCCTAAGCCTATTTTGGGCATGTTTAGGCTTATAAAAGGGCTTGAAACCCTCACTCCTCTCACCCATCCGAATTTGCTAGAAACCCTAGCAAGAGTGAGAGAGAGTGAGAGTTTGTGAAAGTGAGTGGAAGGAAATTTCTTGCTGCTCGTGCCACCTGTTGCACGTGATTAAGCCACGCAATCCAATCACTTTCCCGGTGATTTCGCCGCATTTTTAGGTAAGAAAATACCCTAAATAGTTGCTGATTTGAAGTTCCTTAGTTTTCATAGCGAGGTAGCTTATGGATCTTGTGTATTAGGTTGCCTATTCACCGTAGACGAAGCGTATACGCTCCGTTCGAATTAATACACCTATAAGAGAAAAGGTGAGGATTTTAGACGCTTTGATTGACTGTTTCCAACGCTTTCAATGTCGTTTAATAGTAGATTATCGATGACAACGCCGTTTGACATGTACAACATGCTGTCTGTTTCCTGTTTCGTAAGCAGACGAAGAATATGAGATTTAGGGCATTTTAGTCATTTGTAGGAAATACTGTTTTCATCCATAATTTGGTGATGTGATTGACATGGCTTCTTGTTGCATTAGGATACTAGGAATACGTGCATAATTAGTTTGGTGAAGAGATTCGCCTAAATGCGCACTTTGAGTCGACATACTATATGTAGACTTAAGTGTGTAGTGTAAGTGTTTGTATAAATGCTTGTACTAGTATGTATTGAATTAAATGGTGTTATGAATTAGTTTGAGATTGATTTCTCAATTAATATGCTGATGTAAATGATTTTCTACATGTTGGCTATATGCATGATTTCATTATATGTGTGAAATGCATGCGTTGGAAGATTTACTTAAGTTGTATGTTATAACATGTGTTAACATACTGACATGGTTGTATTTCATTTCCATTACTCTTACATGAATGCTGATATGGATTCATAATTGTTTGGGACTATACCTAGTCCAGGCAGTCGGCAACCGAGCAAGTTCGTGGTTGGCTTATCTTTGCCACTAACGACGCGTCGATGAACACGAGCCGTGTTTTGGAGTTGGCGGTAGTGGTTAGGCCACGCGAAGTATTTTACGCACTTCATGTCGTTCGACTTGAGATGCGCTCGTGCTAGTCGAGCCCGTCAAGTAACCCGACTGGCCATTGTATGTTCACCCTGTATGAGTCATAACTGCTTGAACCTAGGGTACTGAACTTACCATTGTAAACCCTGTCAACCATGGTACCTTGATCCACGAAGACTCATGAGCCGGGCATGGTGGTATGGGACACCGTGGTCGAGTTGTCAGCCTACGCTGGGGCCACAAACCTCCCCGTAGTGACCAGTGAGCACCTATGACTCGTGAGCAGATTATGGTGGTATGGGACACTATATTCTTGCTGTCGGCCTACACTGATCAGGCGACGAGTCCTTTGTAGTGACCGCGAGCGTATTCTGAGTCTACGGGAGGTGACGACCCTCCCCTAGCAGTGAGAGTACAGTAGGCCTGTATTGATAAGGTGATGGGGGAGCGGTGCAACGAGTGCGAACAACAGCCCTGGCAGCCCTTGCAGCGACCTACAAAATATACATCATATGAGATTACTAGGAGTGACGACCCTAGACAGGATCTGTGTTGGGATTGATATAAGAGAAGTACATTAGTTTTCCAATCTTGCTGTTTGAATGGACTAATAATAACTCGATAATCATATCACCATCACATTGCATGTGCCTGGAAGATGTGGAGCACTGAGTGGTACTCAAGCATGCCGCGGACGAAGATGGTGCCGTATGAGGGAGAATGTCGGTGAGGGCATCCATCATGTCATGTCATATTGCATTAACAACAGTTTTAGGATTGTTTGATTTACTGCTTTACTATTATCACATGATTGATTTGAGAACATGTTAATTCTTGCTCTATTATTCCACTGAGTTAGCTACTCACTCCCACGTTACGGGATGGTGTTTGCAACACCCACCAGACCCTGTCTTAGATGCAGGTGAGGCAGCGATTCAGGAGGCAGAGCCGGACTATGATGAGGACCAGGACGAGTTCTCATACATGAAGTACCACGACGGCTTTGCTTAGGTGGCCTGGATTGACGGGACTTCTCAGTGGGACTCTTTTCGGACATTTGATTTTGTTTATTTACATGTATATGAGACTCAGAGATGTATTCATACTTTAGAGACAGTTGAGATATACTTTATTTTCCATACAGTGATATATATATTCTTTAGTCTTCCGCTTGCTTTTATCACTGAATCTGGAGTATGAATTGCAGTTTTGGTATACTTTTACTCATGTGAATGCTTTAACTCAGACAACATTGAATCATAATCATTTTTGTTGCATAAGTGACGGTTTGAAACTCGGGAGTTAAGTTTATACACGACCCCCGATTTTCAGGGTGTTACACATCTGGTGCACAACGAGTGTGCACCAATTGTGTTCGTGCACCCTGCTAAGTGGGGTCCACCGTGATGTTTATGATAAATCCACATCGTCTATTCTATTTGGCGATCCCAATCATAGCCCTTTACCAAAGGTGGGGCAAATCCAAGGTCCAGGTGGGCCATACGAGTTGATTTCCTAGCTCTAACAGTGGCTACCGTTGATCTAACAGCCTGATCTTTCCAAAATCAAACATCAGTGGTTAAAAGACCCTAGTGGGCCATTTGCAAGTCTGTCATCATATATCGTTAGCTCAAATACTAAAATTAACATAGATTTTATTACTATGGTATATTACTTATAAATATAATGATTTAAAACCTTATACACACACACGCATATATAATTTTAACATACTACTATATACATGCTATTAATCACCTATCTATTAATAAATAATTCAATTATATATTGTAGAATTATTATTCCTTATGTTTACTTAATATAATATTATTTTCATAATAATTTATGTACATTAAGTACATACATATCATTCTATTACAGTATATTTTTACACATTATTTATTTGATAAATAAATTATCAAAATACATCCAAAATCTTTTAATCCATGTTTGTGCAAAATTTAGAATATAATAAATAGATAAAATAATATACTTAGTATATATATTATTTTGCTACTGGGTGGTTTGATGTGTGGATAGGGATTACCTTTAATGGTCAGATTCAAACTAGGATGCACGTGAATGTTCACTAAGCTATGTTCGCATCCTACTAAGCCAGTTTATATAGTAACACTCGAGTAAGAGAAGGTACGAGGTGTTACACCACCCCTACACATGCAGCACGTGTAGGGTGAGTTCCACGTTTAGCAAATGGATGAACAACTTGGATATAGAATATATACATCAAGGTGGGTCCCACCGTTGGACGGATGGTGTGGATAGACCACAATATCAAGGTGGGGTCCACATCCAACTAGACGGTGGAGATCCCACACGTGCAGGGTGGGTCCCACCGTCCCAGGGACAGACAACTTGGATAAAATATATAAATCAGGTGGGTCCACACGTGTAACCTGCCAGCTTTGGATAAAGCTGATATTTATGTTTTCTCTTTGTCTAAGCTTGTTGGATGGTACCATCAATGCTGGACCGTCTAGCCAGCTGCTAGACATCAACAAAGTGGGTCCCATGGATGGTTGGCATGGATAAAATACTTACATCATAGTGGGTGTCCATGAGGGTGGGCCATACATCAAGAAAATCAAATTGATCTATGTGTTTTCCCTCATCTAGGTTGGCCCGAAAATGGGCAGCAAGGTGACCCCAAAAATCTAGATGTGTGGGCATCCCATGTTTGGACAACAACATGCATCAAGTGGGCCATCAAGCAAAGGATCGAGAGAGAGAGAGAGAGAGAGAGAGAGAGAGAGAGAGAGAGAGAGAGAGAGAGAGAGAGAGAGAGAGGAAAAAATGTGTGATGGAGGGGCCCCGCCACTATCGGTCCATCAATAGATGCATCATACATCATATATTCATCAAGATGGGTCCCATACATTGCATGGCCCTACATAAGAGAATCCATGGTGGGGATGCCATCCCCACCACAACTCAAGGGTCTAGATGACCCATCAATAACATGAATTCAAATTAAACATCATGATGGAGTCTATGGAGAATGGCCCCATCATGGATCATGCATGCAACAAGGATAGGTCATTGGCCACATCAAAGGGTCAAGTAGAATCTTCACCATTGATTGGTGGGTCCTACATGCTCCCATGTAATAAAAGACAAAGATCCATGAAAGAAAAAGAAAAATCTAGTTCTAAACATGCACCCACCTTGGATCTTCAACTTCTTCTTCCACCTTAGGATCCTAGAGCTCCAAAAGAATGAGTTTCAATGGTTGAGATGGCTTTGGAATGGTTGGATTGAGAGGAAAGGAGGGTGAAGATTGCTGAATTTTGGAGATGAGTTGGGACGTCCAAGCCTCTTGCAATGGAGGAATGAGAAATAATAGAGGAGGGAGAGAGAGAAGAGAGAGAGGGGTGATAGCTTCTAGGCGATGATTAGTTTGTGTAAGAGGCATGACTAGTTGTCATAATGAGATGTAAGAGAGGCATGGGGGCTAACAATGAGTGCATGTAAGAAGCATGGGGCTAGGGGCTAGGGGCTAGGGTAGGGTGATGTCACCCTTAGGGTGACATCATCCTAATGATGGTTTCTAAGAAAAAGCAACAACTGGGATAGGTGGGTCCCGCAATCAAGCGATCAATGACCGGGATAATACGCGAGCCACATCTCGCCTCTAAGCATCGGATTGGCATATGAGATGCGACGACGACACGATCATAATGGCATAGGTCTTGGGTTGAGTTGGCTCAGGTTTACAGGGTGCGACTTAAGGTCGCGCGCAAATACTAACTACAGGTCGTGGGTCACCGAAATTCGACCGGGAGGACCGAGGGATCCTACGAAATAGAATGGTACTAGTACACAGGCCTGACATTTTTGTAGCTCGAAGAAGATGGAGAGAGAGTGAGAGAGAGGCAGGTTAGTGGGTCATGGTTCGCTGTTGGGAGCCGATCAGGTTTGGTAGCCCGATCCATTATCGGGTCTTGGGTTAGGCAGGGTCATGGGTGGAGTTGAACATGCTTGGATTGAGTCCCAACTCAGTTTGGGTACTTCCCGATAAGAATAAGAAAGGAAGAATGAGAGAGAGAGGGAGCCATAGGTTGAGTTAACGCGGGGCTGAGGCAACTCGCTGAGTCATGTGTGTTGGAATCCATTCGAATCCGAGTTCTCTTACTGGTTCATGTAAGGAGAAAGAGAGGAATGAAGGAGGAGGTAAAGAAGAAGAAGAGTAAGTAGAGGGTCGAGATTTTGAGTTAACTAGATCTAAAACTGAGTCAACTCAGCTGGAATCGAGTCAACTTGGTTGGGACAGAGTCCAGCAGGGTCGGGTCATGCTTGGGCCTCGTCCTAGCTTTGCTGAGGTCAAGTTGGGACAACTCAGTTGAGTTGAGTTAGGAAGCGGTCAACGGTTTGAATGGAGGTTGAGTTGAACTATCGAGTCGGCTAAGGTGAGTCCACATTCTCCTTCCAGATTTAAATTATTTTGATTGCAATTACCATTGTTACCACATTTTATGAGGATTAATAACCACTACCAAAAAATCAAGCAAAGGCCACGGACTTTGACAGTTTTTGGCTACGGATTTAATCTGAAGTAATATTACTACAGATTTAATTCGTAGCTAAAACCTCATGGGTCTGTAGCTAAAACGTACCTCCTCCCAATAACCTTAATGGTGCTTAAAGGGCTCCATGGGACCCATTAGAATATATGTGTTTGATTTAAGCCGCTCATCAATTCTGATATATAATTTCACTGGATGAGCCCAAAAATTATGTAGATTAAAGGTCAAAGTGGACCACACCATAAGAAATAATAAAAATTAAATTTCTATTGTTAATATGTTGTGTGGTCTTCTTATAGCTTCGATCTGACTCATTTTTTTGTCTCAACACTTAAAATAAGACTTTTAAATTAATGGACGGAGTAGATAAATAAAATACATCATGGTGGGCCCCACCGTCTTAAAATCCAATGTCCAAATGGGCCGTCTATCCTGCACCCCTGCCAAAATGAAACGCGCCCTCCTAAAAATGAAACGTGCCCCTCCTAAATTGTCTGTCATTTTCTCCCACACGCAATAGCCTCCCAAAACCCATCTCTAAATCTCTCTTCCTCTCTCTGATCTCTCCACCCACCTTGAGCTCTCTCTCGCATCCTCTCCCTCCTCTGTCTCTCTGTATCTCTCTTCCTCTCTCTCTGAACTCTCTTGGGCGGACCGCTGCCGAACGCCCTACCCACGTCGTGAGGGGTAGGGATTTGGGGACCGTGAGGTATCTCTCTCTCTCTCTCAATCTTTCTCAATCTCAATACCGATTTGGGGATTTAGGAATTTGGGGATTCTCGTTCTGAAAATTTGATCAAGCCCAAAAAGACCGGCATCGTTGTTGATTCGATGGGTTTTTCGAATTTGGATTTGCCTCATATCCATGGGTTTATGGATGTATGAATTTGGCAAATCCCCAATAAAAAATAAATATGGGAGATTTTAAACCCATGGTTTCAAAAATCCTTGCTCCTAATCCCTCACCTCAAATGGCTTTTGTTTTTTGCAGCAAAGGTATGTCAATATGGACCTCTAGTCCTAGGTTTTTTTTTTTATATTTTTTTAATTCAGTTATAGTGTAAGAAGTAGAGGCTTTATTGCTAAGTTAATTAACTCACCACTCTTTTATTTTGTGCTGCTGCAACCAGAGCAGAGCTTTCTCTTTTGGTTCTATATTCAATTTTGGTTTGTTTGGATTCCACCATTTTTTATGGTTTTGCAGTCTGCCTTGGGCTTGTTTTGATTCCACCATCCGATTGTATAGTAATGTTCTAGCTCTAGGGATGGGTATTACATTACTCTTCAATGGCCATCTTGAAAACTCCATTAATCTTAAATGGTTATTACCAAATGGATGGCTATGTTCATTTATAATAAAAAGCAGATTAAGCAATCCATACAGATGATGACTGACGATCAAAGAAATGTATTGATTGTTTGAGACAGTTGCAAAACATACTTGTAGCAGAAACGAGTTCTCTTGAAGAATGTGGTTAAATTAAAGCAGCAAGCATGGTCTAAAGTTAACAAGAGCCAAAAAGCAAGTGAAATGTTTAGTACTTAACAGAATTAATTACTAAATATTTCAGTAAGGTTAGTTTTTACGATCACCTAGACTCTAGCTTTAGGTCACCTAGGCAAGGTACCCCACCCTGCGTGCCCTAAGGTATAAAGCCTATGATAACAGAGGCAGTAAACCGATTATCTTCAATTTCCTAATCATTCTCTTTGCTCTCCTAATTTCACTTATTTCCTTATTTTATTCTCATTTTAGTGCTTTTAAGTTTTAAACAACTTTATGAACATTATGAGTTTTTCACTGTGACCTTTGAAAGCTTGTACAACAGAATGCCCCAAAGGATCGATCTGCCATCCAACACGTGGAACCTTGTTGAATTGCTTCTTTATCAAGCGGTGACCTAGAGTTGTTTGATCGATCATATCTATGTAATGACACGTTGCTTCATCATGCATGCACCAGCCACCATTTTTAAGTAACAATTTGCAAATTCCTCTGACAACATAAAAATGAAAAATAAAATAAATTCAATTTTGACAGCGAAAACTGGTAATAGAACTTAAGAACTACATGCATGAACTCGAACTAGCCAGAGTCTACCAATTTTTTCACTACTTCTTGTGTTTCCTCATTTTACCCTCAATAAAAACTTCCCATCACAGAAACTCTGCAATAGCAGTCAGAGGATTTTCTAGTTGGGTGTGGACTATTGGATTAGTTATCAATTTGTAGGCTACCAATCAGACGTTTAAGATTGTTCTGTGGATGAGGTCTTTTTGGGCATGGCCCATCCACAATGGGTATAGTTGCTGAGTTGCAAAATAGGTTTTAGCTAGGAAAGATGATTTGTAGATTTCATCTTTAGGGGTCGTTTGGTTGCATGGGAAAGGCGATTTGTAGAATTCATCTATAGGGTTCGTTTGGCTGCATGGGAAAGACGATTTGTAGAATTCATCTTCATAAATTAGGTTGTTACTTGTGATTCATGGAAATGCCTGGAAACACTCCCTGGAAAGGCCCTCCGGCAAGAATTCATAATATTGTTGTTGATGGCTTGCTATAAGACTTTAACTAGTTTTTTTTTTTTCGTGGTGGGTTTTGAACTCTTCACAAAACCTATGAAGATTCCCTTTATTTGGATAAATGGGTTCCCAACTTTCCAATGAAAAACTTTGATACTCAGGTGAGTATGATGGTTGATATCATGGTGGTCACCTATTTAGGTAAATAAGAAACCAAATATAAGTTCATTGTCTATCTTGCGGATTGGCCAATGTACTGCATCATGTGTAAGAGTGGACCTTGTAAGCATGTGATCAAGGATATCATTTTGCATGAATGGAGATTTATCAAAGAGGAGATGCAAATGTTTCTTTAGGAAAGCAGCTCAATATTATGTCTTTCAGTTAAGTATAAGAAAATATTCTACCTAAAGGGTGATCTTTTTGTTAGGAGTTTTAAAACATAGTGGGATGGAAGTTTTTAAAAATTCATATTTAAATTTAATTAACCTAAGATCACTATTTAGTTTTAAAACATAGTGGGATGGAAGTTTTGGATGGTGGGTGTTCAATTAGCACTGATTTCATATGGTGTGGTCCACTTGAGCTTTTGATATGGTCCACCCTGTTTGATGACTTTTTTCTTTTTTATTTTTTAAATTCTTCTTGGTGTGTTCTATTTTTGAAATTTTAGATCTTAATGCTTCTGCTACTGAGCATTGACTGGAGACTTCTTTTTTTGAAGATTGGTTGAGGATATTCTTTAATCTTTTTATCTTTTAAAAAGTCTGCGAGTTTTTCATTCACTTGGCCTAGTCAAACTTGGAAAATTGAAAGATTGTTTCTGGTTGAGTGTAAGAGTTTGAGACTTTGCCTGGATACGGCCTCATACTGCCAGACACATCTGACTTGGGTTATGAATGGATTTAAAACATACTAAGAGCAAATTCCTGATGTCATCTTGAATTTTCTATAAAATTCTGTTAAACCAACAATGTTCTCAGTTAACTTGAGTAGCTAGCTTAATCGGGCATTTGTCAAGTATTATAAGTAGTGAGACTGGGTGCGTCAGGGTGCTGTACATGTCCCATTACACCAGGACCATATAACCCTTTTAATTTTAAAAGGAACAACATATTTGCACTTTACCTATTCTGTAAGCGTTATTAATTGTTGTGTTTTCCTATGCACCCAATATGTGCTGTACACTATAGGGTTTATCTTAGTAAAAGTTAAAACAATTTATAAGGTAGCCTGGAACTTTCACTCTTGAAAATAGAGTGAAATGCTTATGTTTAATAAGAACTCCTTGTAAGATAATAAAGTGTTCTTATGTTTCAAGTTTTGCTTGATATTCAGGGCATTTTACATGGATTTTGTATCACGAGCATGCATTAGTGGTTTTAGCTGCATAGTTTGTGGGCTCATACGTGTTGGAAAATTACAGAACACAAACAAGTTTGAATATTCTAGTAACAAAAAATAATATAATACAACTATGACGGTACAAAAAATGGTGTATGTAGACAATAAGCTGTTTCAGCAATCTGAAATGTGAGTCTGTTGGGCTTGGTCTGTTATAGTTTTCAATTTCCCTTTGTTGGTATGGTTGGTAGGATTGAGTCCATGATATTTTAACCCTTGAATAGATGCCAATGCAAACCTTCATGGGTGTTGTAGCTTTGAACCCATGACCTCAATGTTGGTAGTCCAAGTCCAAATAGTAGGAGCACAATGCTTGACCCAATTACCTTCAATAGATTACAACAACAACATTTGGACGCTTCCATTATTTTCTTATTGGGCTTATGTATCCGTGAAGTGAATTGGCAGGCCGCTCTTGAGGATGCCCATGTTTTGGTTGGTGATGACATCAAGTGGGTTCTTAGGCCTTGCCATCAGCTTCACTTCAATGTGGTTTCTTCATCAGATGGGTGCTACTACATACAGGTAAACTAAAGGCCCCAAGTCGTTTCATACTACTAGACACATAAAACCGATGTCATGGCTGTATAGTCAGTCCATATAAAGCTAACTTAACTCTAAACTAAATCCAAACTAATGTTTATTTTCTTTTAGAAAAGGAAAATTACTACATCATAATAACTTGATAACATGACTGCTTAGGCTTCCAGCTTCCTACACAACATCTCATCTTTACAATGCAGACCCTAAATCATGGGGTTATGATATGCAGCTATTACCAATTCCTTTTTTATGTTATCCACCCATCCAATGATCTTTAATTACTACAATGGTTCTGAAGCCAGGATGGCCATCAAGCTCCAAAGCTACAACTGCAACAACTCCTAGTAACATAATGCCAGTCTAATTATCGAAACATAAATTTTATTGGAGGAATTGCTATAAAATTCCCTTTAAGATGACATTTTATTGTTTGAACACTTCTGATTTTGTTGAAGCAATGGAAGTTTCTTATCATATCGTACCCAATGGATTTTGATGTATGGTTGCATGTATCTTCTTTCATACACTGCATATGGTGTCATTTGCTATGATATTGTTAGCTTAGAGAAACTAAGCATTGGGATGGTTCCTCCATGTGGGTGCTTTGCATGTGACCTTTTCTATGTGTCGATGTTTGCTTGCCTTGAAATTGCCCCTCCATGACCTTTTTTATGAATTCCTAGGTGAGAATTTGGGGTAGAAATATTGCTTCTTCTGCCAAAGACTTGGTTACAAATCTTTTCTTAAAAAGCTAGGCAATTCATATGAACTTAGAATATTTATTTTTATGAAAGAATTTTTATATCTTTTTAGTTGAAGTCATCAACCTAATCTTTTTAATTGGTTTGATTATCAGAATCCCCTCAAATGGAGTTCAAAATAGCAACATATTAAGGATATGAGCTATAATTTGTAATGAATTCCTGCCTGTTGAGTTTTCTCTTTGATTGAATGAAGAAGAAGAGTGTGGATTTCATTCTCCGTTCTTCTCTTTATACTTGGAAGTTGTGTTTAATATTGCTCAAGTCATTAGGGTATAGCCCATGTATTGAGGATTTCATGTTTCCATGCTCGGGCCACCAACTAAAAAAAGAGTTCTCAACCTATGGCTGGTCATGATGTGAGCTTTTGTGTTATTTGGATGGCAAAGATCCATCAATTCCACAAAACAGTTGTTAACATTTTTTGTAGTAGTTGTTGTTCTTGTTGTTATTGGGGCATGTTGATGAATATTTTTGATTGTTTTTTTCATTTTTGATGGTTAAATTCTTCATCACATACCATCAATATCATAATGTTAAGTCAGGAAAATGACTAGAAATTTTTATTTATTATTATTTATTTATTTTTTGTCTTTGCTAAAATTTTGTCTGACATGTTTTTAATTGTTGTGTTTCAAATGGTTGCAGGGGAAAGGAAGTGCGTTTTGTGTTGGTGGTGATGTTCTAAATATGGCCCATTTTGTAATCACCAGTAGATGTCTCTTTTCTAGCTTGCGACAAATCCTTTAATGTTAAGATATAATACATTGCAATAGATTTTTTTTGGGTGATATTAAGTTAATGTACCAAACATTCTATGATTTTACTTGTACATTCCTGCATTGATTACTCAAGCATGACTGTTATGCGCATTCTTTCAGGTGGATGTTACATATGGGAGAATTGGAGCTGCATATTTCAGATTCAAGCATCCGGTACGTCTCTTGTTAAGAATGGATATGTGCAGTTATCATTGTGGTTACAGTTATTCATTATGCGACAGGTTTTCAGGAGAGATGAACGAGTTTTAAAATAAAACAGTCTACAGTTTTGAGAAGCGATTCCCAATGTCATTTTATGTGTAAATGCATATTTCAAATTCAAGCATCTGGTACATCTCTTGTCAAGAATGAACATGATTGGAATGACCTGGCCATTTAGACATGTCGTATTTATGTATTTGCTCGAAATTGATAGAGCAGACCTGGATGTGCGTTGGAGCTATTCGGAAGAGCGGGGGTCCATGAAAGGTGGGAACTGCTGTTATGACCATGATGAAGCTGTCCATTTCCTATGGACGACATTGGAGGGGCTTGGCCATTTGGACAGGCCGTGTTTATATATTTTCTCAAAATTAATAGAGCAAACCCGGATGTGCATCGAAGCTATTCAGATGAGCAGGGGTCCCTAAAAGGTGGGAATCGTTGTTATGATCATGATGAAGTTGTCCATTTTCTATGGACGACATTAGAAGGGCTTGGCCATTTGGATAGGCCGTGTTTATATTTGTATTTGCAGGGACTACACCCTTAACCTAAACCCGAACCGATTCTCAAATCCAAAAACTTATAACCTAAACCAAAACCAAAACCTATAACCTAAACGCGAACCCATTCTCAAATCCCAAAACCTATAACCTAAACCTAAACCTTAACTTAAACTTATAACTTAAACCAAAACCTATAACCTAAACCCAAACCAAACTTATAACCTAAACCCGAACCCATTCTCAAATCCCAAAACCTATAACCTAAACCGAAACCAAAACCTATAACCTAAATCCGAACCCATTCTCAAATCCCAAAACCTATAACCTAAACCTGAACCCATTCTCAAATCCTAAAACCCAAACCTAAACCTAAACCTATACTTATAACTTAAAACTATTCCCAAATCCTAAAACCTATAACCTAAACCTAACCTTTCCCTAAACCTATAACCTAAACTCAATTCCCTAAACCCAAACCTACACTTAATCCTAATCTCAACTCCCTAACCTAAACCTAAACCTAAACTCAAAAACCCAAACTTAAACCCAATCCCGAACCTGAACCCGGTTTCCTAAACCTAAACCATGACCCATTCTCAATTCCCTAAACTGATAACCTATGACCTAAACTTAAACCTATAACCTTTCCCTAAACCTTTAACCTAAACCTAAACTTAAAACCTAAATGTATTCTCAAATCCTTAAACCCAAACCTACACCTAATCCTAATCTCAACTCCTTCAGCTAAACCTAAACTTGAAAACCTAAACCTAAACCCGATCTCGAACCCGAACCTGATTTCCTAAACCTAAACCTTAACCTATAATCAAGTTCCCAAAAGCTATAACCTATAACCTAAACCTATAACCTAAACCTAAACCTATAACCTAAACCAAAACCAAAACCTATAACCTAAACCTTAACCTATAACATATAACCTAAACTTAATTACAATCTATAGCCTAACCTTAACCTAAACCTTAACCTAAACTTATAACCTATACCTAAACCAAAACCTATAATCATATGGTGAGATCATTTCTTTTGTGTCAATTTCATTCCTCTTTGAGTTTTTTTTTTTTTTTTTTTTTTTTTTTTTTTTTTTTTTTAAATTCATAAAGAAAAAAAAAAAGTAGTTATACATGATGCACTTCTTTCACTTTGTCTTTCTTTTCCTTAATGGACATTCTAATTTATGTATGACATGACTATTTGTAGGATGATTGAATATACGAAGCTGTTAAAATTTCAGGGTGAAGTTGAGCACATTTCTCTAATGAAGCCAAAGATTTGTATTTTTAGCGTTATTGTAATTGTAATTGTAATTGATTGAATGAATTGGATTGTAATTGATTGAATGAAGGATTGTAATTGAATGAATGAATGATTGTCATTGAATGAATGAATGATTGTACAGATGGTAATTGAATGAACAAATGATTATATATAATTTTTTAATGTACAAAATAGCTACGGATATTGACCGTAGCCACTAATCTAACAGCTGTAACCTTTTCAATTTTGGCATATTGCTATGGACTTTTAGCTACAAATAATATCCGTAGTTATTTGAAGTTTTCGCGACAGATACAATTGCTACGGATTATATCTGTAGCTATAACACCCTATAGCTATGGATTAAATTCGTAGCCATAGGTTCAAGATCTATTGTTACGGCACCTACGGCCACGGTTAGGCTATAGACTAAAACCGTAGCCATAGACCTATGGCTACGGTTTTGGTCCGTAGCCTTAGTCCTGTTTTTTGGTAGTGAACATTAGATATATTTAACCATTAGTGGATTATTTGCGGTCAACCTAGTTATTATAAACAAAATTGTAATTATCAAATAGTAGTATTTTATTTAACTCTCTTAAATATTATCCTTAATGGTAAATCATAGTATTTATTATCATTACTACATTGATTATTGATAGCTATTATTATTATCATTAGAAAATATTACCATTTTCATTATGAGATTAGTATAATTCTTATTAATATTATTATTAGTATTAGTCCTTATCATATTATTGTTAGTAAAAATTTTAGTATATTACTTGCATTATTTAATAGATTATTAGTCATTATAGGAATATTAGATAACATTGGTATATTTAAATATGAACTTGTGAATCAACATTATTAATATTGATTGATTAATACTCCCATTATGAATATTATTTGATCCATTTGTACAACAACAACAACAACAACAACAACAACAAAAACAATAATAATAATTTAGGATTCAAATATTAAAATCTAAGCCTAGAACTAAACCCTATGATGAAAACCCTAAATTCTACATCAAAACCATAAAAATAAATAATCCAAACCCTAAGTTATATTAATCTTGACCATGACTACTTTGTGGAAACCTGACCTCGTGTACAGCTTCACAATCCATGGTAAGATTCAATTTTAAGGGTGCACGCGCTTCCTAGCAACATCAATTGATGATTCAAAGTATAAGGTGATGATTTCTCTCCTTCAGCTTTCTATTTCTAAATTAGATCAAGGATAATTTTTATATTAACTATGAATGTTGTCTTAGAGTTTGATTAATCATTTGATTAGCTTACCTGAATACATGTTTTAGAATCGATAATCTATGATCATATATATCAAATATAAATGTTAGAACTTGATTCCTTAAGTGACTCTTGAATTATATTTACATAAATACTTAAGTTTTACTTTGATTATTGAATCATGCCTTAGTCACTTATGATAGTTCGTTACTTGATCTCTATGTCATCCTCACATAGTATTGTATTGTTTACAAGACACATATGAATCAAAATCTCTTTAGTCAAGGAGGGAAACCTCTATATAAGAAAGAGAGTCCGTACTTAGAGTGTAATGAGATTGATTGTGCTAGGAATAGACCCTTAACATGGAGGTTATGTTAGTGGCAAATTATTCATGAGATTTACCATCTATGAGGTGATTCCACCTACCCAACTATGGGATGAACCATTTGATGTTTTTATAGTTGTTGCTTATTCGTATTTAAGGCATACATACTGACTCATTTTAATCATTGTATTTAGTATCTTTGACATTCATTCCCACTCAACATATGATGGTAGCTTCCCATACATTGAGAGTTGATTAGTCACATGCTGATGGGTTCTATCAACACCTTAAGGTGGTAGACTCATAGGCCGAAGATGGTGGGAATGGGACATTATGCCCTAACTATCGGCCTACGTTGGGTGATGACCCCCCTAGTGAACGTGAACTTTATTAAATCGACTGATTGTAATTGGACTAATAATAACTTGACTAATCATGCATACGTGGCATATTGACGATGACAAGTGGATATTTCTTGATGCTGTAATATGTGCTCTCCAGGTTATTGGGGGCATTATTTCGCTAGCTGCTAGACCATCGACTATTAATTTATGTACGAGATGTACGATGGGCAGTCATTATGTGGTACGTGATGTACGCACGTGATGTGCTTCGCTAATAGCTAGCCTTTGCACTGGTGACAAGCCTAACTGTCGACTAGATGAGCATCCCCAGGTCGATAATGCATTCACGGATCCATGCATATAATAGACTGCATTTTATTATATTTTGTATGTCTTGTTACTTTCATGCTATACTTGTTTAAGATAGTGGTGTGTGATCTTGAGGAGAATTCACACTGAGTTGGCCACTCATCCATCAAATGTATAACCCTACAGGTAGCACAGGTGGCTTGAGTGATATTCATGTTCAAATTGATGAGGAGCTAGGTGTAATTGTCAAGGAAGCATGGATGTACCTACTAAGAGAAGCTGCGCGATCTTGTGGCTTACGTTTAAATGCATTTTAATATTTCTCATGTATTAAATTATATAAATCTTGTATTTATTAATATAATGACATTAATTTGTATAAGTCATTATGGGCAGACGCTTGTGTAACTTGAATGTTTATGAAATTTCTTTTATGTTTGGTTTATCCGCTAAACTGCTAACTCTGAAAGAATTTTTTTATATATATGGAATTTGGCTCTCTATTGGTTAACACTCGAGTTTTTGGAAAACGAGTCGTATACTCGTGTCCTGAAAACTTGGGGCGTTACAGTGTAACCTGATAGTGCGGTCGAAGTCCTTCTTGACCTGCATCACCTTATCCGCCAATTTTGGAAAGTCTCCGAAATCCCACGCACACAACTGCGACTATATCCCTGGCTTGAGTCCCTCCTTGAACTTCTATAACTTGTACTCTACATCCTCGAGGGCCTTGGGGACGTACCAAGAGAGCTCATTGAATCGCGCCTCATACTAGGCCATAGTCATGCTTCCCTGATCCAGCTTCAGAAATTGCACGATCTTCTCATTTCTACACGATTGCGGGAAATATTTCTTCAGGAACTTTATTTTAAAGCCTGTCCATGTCCAAGCGTACCCAGATGGCACGCTTCGCTATATGCCTTGCCACCAATTCTTGGCCTCTCCTTCTAATATATATGTGGCTAGGTTGACCATCTCAGCGTCCCTCATCATCTTGCCGATCCTCGCCAACCAATGTTTTTCTTGCACTGGGTCGGGTGCCCCCTCGAATGTCAGTGGCTAAAGCCTCTGGAAGTGCTCGAATATGTCTGCACCCTGGATCTCTCCATTGTATGATGTCGCCCCACGATTTTGGTCTTGTAGGGCTTCCATCATGAGGGTGTGTGAGGCCTGCTGCTGCTGCATAAAAGCAGCCTGCTTTTGCTCATGACCACCACCATCTTTCCGGAGGTTGCGAAAGCCGTAACCCCAGTCTGTGCGTCTGTAGATGCGTTGACAGAAGGTGTCCTCTGCTCAACATACTGCAGAGGCATCCCTGATGGAATGACGTCGGGAGGGGGAGAGTCCCCTATAGCCTTAGACTTCATGTCCTGGTCTGCCACTCTAGGCGGGAGTCCTAGTGTGTATACGGGGCTGCGCTCTCACTGGCTCTCTGTCAGCGGAAGGGCCGGTATATTGATCGTATGGGCCCGCTGCGATCGTAACACGAGCGACATGGCTTCCTGTGAAGTCAGAATTTCATGGTTCAGGTAATAGGGAAAAGTGATTTTAGTCAAATAATGAAGCAACACAAGCATTAGAGATATGTTATCCTGCTTGCCGCATTCACATCATGGTGGGAATTCGCCCTCACATGATACATGAACCTAGTTCCTAAGTCTAATCAATACTCCTGGTAGTATTTCAAGGGGACTAAAGTTTGTGTTTCAAGATTCAAACGACTAACTTAATGTTTTCTAAGGGATTCTAAGTTCATTCCTAGCCTTAGTATCATTTAGAAAATCTTTCTAGGGAACCTAGGATTCCAATTCATATTCTAAATTCTTTCTAGGTACTGGGGATTTCTTCGTTGGTTCAAGTGTTTATTCTAATAGTATTTGAGGGAGCCTAAGTGTTTTGTTTCTATATTTGTTCATTCTAACTACTTTTTTGTGGGGAATTTCCTAAGTTCTCTCTAAGTTAATTACTTATATATTTTGTATATTGATCTCACAGCCTGACTATCTTAGATTTCGCTTTGATACCAACTTGTAATGCCTCAGTTTTTAGAACCTGAGTATACAACTCGTTTCTTGAAAACTCGGGTGCTAATGATCCGATAAGTGGCATTCGAGTAGAATCAAAGTACAATAGCGAAATCAAGTGTAGAATAAGCCGTAAACCAAATAAGAATATCTTGGTCCAATCAGCTGGGGACCCAAATACAAAACCTAAAGTTCAAATGTACTAAATAAACAAGCAATCATCTAGGACTACTGATTTAATCCGAAGTACTCCGGCGCCTCTTGATGTGCCTTTTCCTTGTAAAAATCCTCATCCACTCCAGCTGCATTAGCCTCGAGATCTGTTTCATAGTTGCTCATACCTGCGCCTACATTCTCTAGACGGTTGAACATTGGATGAATGAGTGGCCAACTCAGTGTGAACTCCCCTCAAGATTATACACCACCACCTTAGACAAGTATAACATGAAAGCAATAAGGAATACAAAACATAACAAAATGCAGTCTTATTATATGCATGAATGTGTGAATGCATCATCGACTTGGGGATGCTCATCTAGTCGGCAGTTGGGCTCGTTACCCATGCAAAAGGTTGGTCATCAGCATAGCACATCATGTACAACATAATGACCAAACCATCGTACATCACATACATATATCGATAGTCGGTGGCCTAGCAGTTAGTGAAAAAATATTCTAAAAAACCTAAGGGCATGTGCTATAGTATCCAGAAATATCCACCTGTCATCGCCAATATGGCATGTATGCATGATTAGCCAGGTCATTATTAGTCTAATTACAATCAGATTTTTTAATAAGGCTCAAGGTCACTACAAGGGGCTCATCACCCAGCGTAGGCCGACGGCTCGGGCATAGTGTCCCATTCCACCATCCCTGGCTCATGAGTCTACTGCCTTAGGGTGTTGATAGAACCCATTAGCATTTGGCCAATCAAACTCTCAATGTATGGGAAGCAACCACCTTATGTTGAGTGGGAATGACCATCAAAGATACTAAAAACAATAGTTAAAATGAGTTGGTATGTATGCCTTAAATACGAATAAGCAATAACAATAAAAACATCGAATGGATCATCCCACATCCAGGTAGGTGGAATCACCCTATAGATGGTAAATCCCATAATAATTTGCCACTAACATAACCTCCATATTGAGGGTCTATTCCTAGTACAATCAATCTCATAACACCTTATGTACAGACTCTCTTTCTTAGATAGAGGTTCCCTTCCTTGACTAGAGAGATTTTGATTCATATGTGTCTTGCAAACAGTACAATAACATGTGAGAATAACATAGAGATCAAGTAATGATCTAGGATACCATTCTAACAAGGTAAAACTTAAGTGTAAATGTATATACAATTCAAGAGTTGTTAAATGAATCAAGCCTAGTGTATGCATTTGATGTTCATGATTGATTCTCAATAAATATTCAAGTGGGTTAATCATATGATTAATCAAGTTCTAAGGCATCACTTATAATTAATATAAAAACTATTCTTAATCTAATTTAGAGATAGAAAGCCCAAGGGGAGAAGTCATCACCTTTAGGGGTCGTAGTTCCTTCCTTGATCCAAGTTCTTGTGACTAACTTATGGCCCAATATCTCAGGTTACTTACCTAGAGTCATTCCCACATCAATAGTTGTATTAGATAAGTGTTTCCTAAGGTTTCTAACTATCTGCGCCATCCCAAATAAGTGGGGCTTGTAAGGGCACATTAATGTGAAAATTGGGCTTGAATTGGCCCAACATTCAAGGCTTGAACTGGGCCTAGTTTGGCCCATCTTGTGTTGTACAATTAAGGCCCAGAAACTGGGCTAGACTAGGCTGTTCCTAGCCCATCAACAGTGGCCCATGTACAGTCCACCTTGCTGTCCACAGGCGGCTTATAGTTGGGTTGGGCTGAATTGATTCTGGCCTAGCAGCAACTACTCCTACACAACCACAACAGATGGGCTGGGCTGGGCTCATCTTGGCCCCGCTGTATCCATCCCTACACGTCACAGGGACTGGGTGAGGCTCATCCTAGCCCTCTGTGTCGGTATGCTGGTTATCTATTAATAGTTAGTTCCTGGGCTGGGCTGGATTGATTCAGGCCCAACTGTCAACATCACCTACACAACCTATGAGATGGGCTGGCTGGACTAATTCTGGCCCAGCATCAGTTGTAATTACATAGCCCTATAGATGGCTAGTTGGGTTGTTTCTGGCCTAGCAGTAGCACCTTAGTACTGTCTAAGGGCTAGTCTGATTTCAGCCCGTCTCTAGGCTAATTTCGGCCCAGCTATGTGATTCAATCACAGCCTAGCCTAGCTGCTCAATAGCGGTCCAGAAAATCGGGCTGGGCTATATTTATTTTCAGCCCAACAACCACTATTTATCTTCATTCAAAAGAGTGGGATGTTAGTGCCTGCTGACAGGCTCAAGCCCAGGCTCATGAGTTGGACGATTTTGGGCTTCCTTTAACCTCACAGTGAGGCCTAGAAATTGTCTGAACGATGGCTGCCTAGGAACTAGGCTGGATCTAGTCCAGCTTGGCCCAACAGCTGTTGTCTAATGATGGGCCTATCTTGGCCTAGCTTGGTTGTTTGAAAACACATGGGGCCCACTATATTCATCGACTAGCCCATCTATTGGCCTTAAGTGTGGCCCACTGCATTCGTGCAGGGTGTGGTCCACTGCATCTGAACAGGAGTGCGGCCCACTAAGTTCCAACTCAGGTGCAACCCACTGTGTTACTTAGTGTGGCCCACTAAGTCTCAACCTAGGTGTGACCCACTGTGTATATGGTGTGGCCCACTGAGCTCCATCTCAGGTGCGGCCCACCATATATATGGTGTGGCCCACTGAGCTCCATCTCAGGTGCAACCCACTTTGTGTATGGTGTGGCCCACCGAGCTCCATCTTAGGTGCAACCCACTGTTTATATGGTGTGGCCCACTGAGTTTTCCCAGGTACTGAGTTACTGAGTTGGGAGAGAGGACTCAAATACGGGCCTACCTCGTAGATGGCGATGGTTTGGCACGTCCAACAGCTCTGATCGGTTCTGGTTTGCACCGGGCTTGGAGAATCTGCAAGAAGGCCCTCATTGACTCGACTCAACCCAAGATAGCTGGGTTGACTCAGTGCAGTGCGACACTGAGTCACACAGCCACTCCCTTCTCTCTTTTTCACTCTTTCTCCCTCCTTTATCTCCTTCTCTCTCTCTCTCTCTCAGCTCTGGTGTGAATCCCGAGGGCAGGACATGACTTTTATAGATAAGGGAAGAGGTCATCTAACAGTTGGGAAGAGTGGCCCTTCCCACGGTCGATCTGAAGATCTTTGCATGCATGGAACCCATCCGACCCTAGGGATGTGATCCAACTGCTCTGGCCCACCAGAAAAGTAAGTTTTTACTTACTGAGGGGCCCATCTCATCATGGTGGGTTGGACGAGTTAATGGGGAAGATGACCTGGTCATTAACGGCCGATTTTTGTACAGGATATTTCAGTGTGATCTGGTCCATTTGAACAGAGCAGATGGGACTGCTGATCACTGTGGGGCCCACTTTTTGGGCCATTCATCCATGTTTCGAAATATCTCAAGAGATATTCTTCTTCTCACCATCTTCATGTGAGACGAGAAGACTCCCGCTCTCAGACTGTGCTGCCTTAGAAGGGACAGTTGGGGTTTGCCCACGTGGCTCAGGGAGGCCTCGAATTGAGCTAGCTGCCCTTTCCAAAAGTGACATTGTCTCCCTTTTCTTTATCATGGTGCAGGAGGTTGCCTACCTATTTTTGGCAACAGAAGAATGGGGTGATTTGATGTCTGAACGGATAACTAGGATGGAAAGAATGGGGTGGACGTAGATCGCCTACGTGGTAACAACATAGCCCTCAATCCTCAGATGAATACAATCATATGGTTCCGATCGTCACCAGCCTGATCCCGCGCGTCTTTGCATGGGTCCGATTAGACCACTACGGTTTGGTCGTCTGGGGTCCATGCATCTGATGGACGGTTTGGATTGGCTGGACAATGGCGTGAGGTGGGCCACTACAGGATCAGACACATTCGTCTGTTTAAAAAAGTTTGGGCGGGAGGATTTCCCTGCTTTTTCGAAAATGCTCAGGTCAAAGTTGGTTTTACTAACTCGAGCTATCCCGTGCACAAACGCGCACCCTGTGTGGGGTCCACCGTGATGTTTGTGATAAATCCACTCCGTCCATTCTACTTGGAGGGCCCAGTCAAGGTCCCTGACCAAGGATGACGTGGATGTGAGGCCCAAGTGGGCTGTATCATGCATTTTAGATCCTATTTAGTAGATCCTCATTGATCCAATGGTTGGATTGGTTCAAAAATCCTTTTCAACAGTTAACTGGGGGCTTATGAGGCAGTGGTTGATTGGTTAGCTACTCACTAGTTCTCAAAGGTCGATCATAAGGATATTGTCTTGTCATTCTATGACCAGATGATTTGAAAACTACCCTAACTTGAGATGGTCAGTTAGGCTTACCCTTGTGGCTGGTGTAGGGTCCTTCTTAGCTCATAGGGGTCTTTAATGAACAACTTTAATGATGAGTGGAGGCCCCTTCCTATATGAGTTGAAGTAAAATTATTTATTAATTGAGTTTGAAGTTCCACTAATATGGGTTTAAATGGTAACACCTGCATACCAGAGGTGCGGGGTGTTACAATTAATGACTTTTAAATATCCAATTCTTCATTATATTCTTTTGAGCTATAAATCCATCCTTTTTAGCGCTTATTCATCATAGTCTTTTGAATCACCTCGCATGCCAAAAACGTATATAATTAAATCGAATTAACACTTATGCTTATGTGATGAATTATATGTATGCATGATTGGATGAATGTTAGGGTTAAATAGGTAGTACATCTCACACACACATGTACACTATCTTATTTATAGGTAAGTTGCTTGATTGCCATACCTTTTGTAGTCTATGTGATTATATCCTTTATTGGCTTGGAAGCCTTAGAGTTATTTTCCTTGTTTAGTTTAATTTGCATCTTAGTTTAAGTTAGGAAACTGTGGTTTAAAAGTTATAATTTTTATTTGGTCCCAATGACCCCCTCTACGACATCGTCGTTCGTTCCTTTACTCCACCAAGCTTCCATGTATCATGGTATCCTTTCCACACAATTTCATAACGGAGAGAGCTAAGTCATGGCTCCATTCATTGAGGTCATGCTCGATAGGCACATGGGCTAATATGATCCAGGAGTTCCTTAAAAGGTTATTCATGGTTCATAAAACCAACACTTTAAGGCGTGTGATCATGAATTTCTCTCAAAAGAAAGATGAGACATTTTTTCAATGTTGGGAGAGATTTAATGAACTCTTACTCACATGTTGTAAGACCCGTATCTTAGTCCGTACCGTTCCATAGACTTCCACGGTCTTACCGATAGAATTTCGACAACCTTCGACCCTTAACCGATATTAACGCGTGACCCTGATTCATACGCCGTCAACCCGTATCGACTCAATCCAAGACCATTACCATAGCGACCGTGCCATCGCTGCGGTTCCGATGCCGCGACTTGCGCGCTGAGGCGATACTCTGGTCAAGAGATGTGAGCCAACGTTCGATGCGAGGAAAACGCCGGGTGTTGCGAAACCCAAGAGAATCTCTTTGAGGTGTCACATCAATCCCATCAATCAATCAATCTCATCACATCACATGTCAAGTACACATCACCTTTCACCTTTTCCCAAATAAGCCACAAAAGTCAAAAAGGTCTTACAAACCCATGCCTTTCTTACACAAAAGGCCACTGAAGTAAAAAAGTTCTTACACCCATCTCTCTCCCATCCATCACTCCATCACCCATCACTCTCTCTCTCCCTTTACAACTCCTCTCTTTCTCATTTTCAAAAAAATCCAAGCAAGAACCCTCCATACGTATGAGAATTTCTCCAAGCATTCCCAAGCTCCAAGTGTGGCCCACTTTCCTACCCCATCATCTCCCATCCTAGTCATTCATTTCTCATCTCCTCCATTGAAATCAAAGCTAAGGAGCTAAGGAACCCAAGGGAGCAAGAAGATCGACGGTGGGTGGTAGATAATAGTAGTTTTACATGTTTTAAAGATGGGCCAAGTGAGACCAACCGATCAATGGTTTGGATCTTACTTGGAACCCTAAGATGTGGCCGATGGTCATTTTGATCATCATGATCATCCATGATGGGGCCATTCTCCATGGACCCCATCATGATGTTTATTTCATTACGTTTAAAGGTCATCTAGACCGTCCATATTGGTGGAGAAAGGATCTCCATCGTTGAATTCGATTTTTGTTAGTTCCATGTGTAGAGGGACCCATTTTATTGTATGATCTCTTACAAGGGAGGGCTCATAGTGGCGGAGCCCTCCATCACAAGCGTGTCCCATTCTCCATCTCTCTCTCCCTGTTTATTTCATTTTTTTATGAGATTATGATAAGGTTGTGTGGCCTATCCGAGTGGACCCCACCATGAGGCATGTACTCTATCCAAACCATCTTCAAGTGGGGCCCACCTTATATGTCGTACCCACATCATCCATCAGTGGTGGCCCACCTCAACAAGGCCCACCTCCATGTACGTGTTATGGTCCAGGGAACGTCTAACGTTCCCTGGACGTTGGAAGAAAAAAAAAAGAAAAGAAGAAAGAAAGGAAAGAGAGTCCTTTTTGGGTGGACCACTTGTATAGGACCCACCTTGATGTTTGTATCCAATCCATACTGTCCATCCTATTCCTTGGATCATTTTAGGCGTTGAGCCAAGAGATGGGGTTGATTGGAAGATCTGGTGGGCCATAGCGTTGAAGATTGCATCATTACCATTCAAAGATCATTTTCTTATTTTATTTTATTTTCTAAACATAAAAAATATCCTATATTAGACTCCTTGGATCTGTTACGAGCCAGGGAAGCCAATGGACAGGCTGAATTTTCTTGTTGCGGGCCCTAGGTGCCAAAAACCCCCGCAAAATGGGTTTTCCCAATTTTTTTTTTTTAAAAGTACAGAGGCAGGCCTCTGCCTCTAACGCGCAGCAGCAGTAACACGCTGTTGCTTGCAGCAGGCGGCTGGGCAGCATCCCACGGCTACTGCCTTGGGCCCCACCATGATGTATTTGTTAAATCCAATCCGTTCATGAGGTGGGCCCCTTCCAGGTTTCAACTGATTCCAAAACTCAGGTGGCCCACACCACACAAATCAGTGTGATTGAACATCTGCCCTTGAAACCCTTTTGGCCAGTCACGGATGCGTTGGATCAACGTGAAATTTGTGTTTTACCTTCACACGGGTCCGTGTGACCTTGTGGATGGGTTGGATGACATTTAAACATTTAGGTGGGCCCCACATGGGACCCACAATGATGTATGTGTTTACCTCCCACCGTCCAGGCGAACAGTGGAGTCCACCATAATATATGTGTTGTATTTACACCGTCCACTACTGTGGATGGTGAAACCCACTGTGATGTATGGGTACCCTCCCCACTGTCCATTTTTTTGGGACCCACCATGATATGTGTGTTGAATCCCAACCGTCTATCCATTTTACAAGGTCATTTGGGCATGAGCTTAAAATGATGCGCCAGATCCATATTCCAAGTGGACCCCACCTTGGCCTGTTTTTAGGCCCATCTTAATGCAGTGGTAGTAGTCCAGTGGGGGCCCACTTTGATGTGGATGTAAGGCCCAATTGGTTCATATAAGGCCTATGGGTCGGTTTAGGCCCATTTGATTCATATAAGGCCTATGGGTTTAGGCCCATTTGACATATAAGGCCTATGGGTTTAGGCCCATGTGATTAGGCCCAATTGATGTAATTTAAGGCCCATGGGAGTGGACACATTTGATGTATTCCAAAGTCCATGGGATCGGACCCATTTGATGTATTTTAAAGCCCATGGGAGTAGGCCCATTTGATATGTATAAGGCTCATGGGTCGAGAACGATTTGATGCAATCTAAGGCTCATGGGTCGAGAACGATTTGATGCAATCTAAGGCCCACGGGTTATGACTCATTGCAATGCACATAAGGCCCATTGGTGTGGTCCATTTATGTGGCCCATTTGATGAATAAAAGGCCCATATGACATGGCCCATTCGATGTATTTAAGGCCCAATAGGATGTACCTAAGGTCCATTGCAATGTGTGAGCCCAACACGTATTATGTAACGATGTTTATGACGATCGTGCCTTGGGAGTAATGTTAGTTTGATGTCCACATTATAAGTTTAATGTTGGTTAAATGTCCGCATTACAACTCTCCCTAGGGCCCATTAATAGGCCCATACTTGTTGTGTATAGGCCGTCTAGGCCCATCTGCTTTGAAAGGATAGTGCATTATTTCATAACATGTTTATTATAGCTTCATGACTCATGATCATACGCATCATATGTATGCTTGATATGAGAGGTGACTGATCATAGCATATGCCTTCGGGAAGGTTGTTTACGGGCTCCCGATTAGGCGGTGTTGCCCTACATGAGCGCACGTTATGTGCAAGGATGTGCTGCATGATTGGATAGTGTAATTCATGCATCTCGCATTGTGTAACATGATTACTATACGCCCTAGCGACATTGGGGCCGTAGCCTCCACAGACGCATCGTGGTTGGCAGGATTGGATACCGAAAATTTTATTCTACATGGGGTGCTATAGATATCCCTGGGTGAAAGTCCCTAAACCCTTATGGTACCAAGAGGTTGCTCTAACGTCTAAACCGAGTGGGTAGATGAGCGTTGAGTACCAATTACCAGATGGTTGCGCTCTCCACTGTGTCGTGGTCGGTTGGAAGGGAGTGCGGCCTTACCCACCCGAGAGTAG
The DNA here is from genome assembly GCA_037074715.1 of Magnolia kwangsiensis. Taxonomy (NCBI): domain Eukaryota; kingdom Viridiplantae; phylum Streptophyta; class Magnoliopsida; order Magnoliales; family Magnoliaceae; genus Magnolia; species Magnolia kwangsiensis. The sequence goes on along the minus strand of CM073572.1, from coordinate 69,282,729 downwards.
GGGGCAATGCTAGGCTGAGTTTGACCAGCTCGAGGAATGGGTCCGCTATCGACGAGTCGAGCACGATATTTACAGACGGATAGTGAGGTCTCTTCCACTTACCTTATTACGCGCGATGTGGCGACGATCTGGTTTAGAGTGTACTAGACCCCGGTGATATTCCAGAGTTGAGTTGTATTGACATGTGGACTTATATGAGGATTATATGCTTGACTTGCATCTTGCATCGCATAGCCTTGGTACGGCTCATGATATTATAGATCCATCTGCATACTCCGCATTACTCTGATATTGCATGATCATATCACTACCTTGCGCACACACTTTCACCATCCTCTAAGCTTTTTATAAGCTTATGAATGACCGTTGAGTGCAGGTGATGTTAGGGCGCAGAAGCGTTGAGGCAGGAGCTCTTTACAGATCATTTTGGAGTTTTTATTCTTCATCATTGTATTTCCCTTTATGCTCATTGTACTTGTAAAGTTTTTGATCATAGTGAAAATGTAATGGAGTTTTTGGTTGTTGTTTGTGGGTAATGCCTTTGGTTATGCTTATTACGAATCAAACTGACATTGAAAATCCTCCTCATAGCATCCCAGGATTGGAACCTGGTGAATGGGCGCTAGGAGCTGAGAATGGGGTTCTACGAAGGCTATCGGCGCCGGTTTCGGCGATCGAAAATTTTGTGAGCCCGGTTTCTGAGTTTGGGGCGTGACACATGTCCACACCATGGTTATGAAATTTGGTGAGTAATTATTTTCTTCTATGATAGACTAAACTCAAATATGCATCAATTTGTGGAAATGATGTGTAATGGCGAGTTCATGACCACAGATCTTGAAAAGGTATGTGATTACTTCGATAGGTTGGATGAAAATGCACAATCGTGGTATACACTAGCAAATCAAGTAATTCCAAGCATACCCCTAAAAGGGGGGAATATATATCCTGAATGATCTTACAATGTCAGTTTCTAGGATTGAATCACACTTAAGTATTAGGGAGAAAGGGACCTTTCCACCCAACCTCGGTCTAACCTACAAGAACAATATGAGGTGAATGATTCTAATCCTCTTAATCCACATGTGGAACAAGCCAAATCTATCACCACTCTTAGAAGTGGAAATTTTTTTGATAAGACTATCTTGATGAAGGCTGATGCGCTTAATGGTTTGGATAAATCTAAGGACGATGATATACCTAGTGTTGCTTCACATGACAAAGAGTCGGAGCATGAATACCAGCTCGTGGCACCATTTCCCCAACACCTTCTCTCATCAAAGTGCACATCTAAAAATCAAGACATTTTAGAGATTTTCCAATAAGTAAAAAATCAACACTCCCTTATTGGATGCGATTAAGCAAATTCCATCATACACCAAGTTTCTTAAGGACGTTTACATGATTAAACAAAGATTAAGTGTGCAAAAGAAGGCATTTTTTTACAGAACACGTGAACGTTATTATTAAACAAAATGCACCCCCCAAATATAAACTCCTGGGTAGCCCGGCGATCTCATGCATCATAGGAAAATTTCAGAATGAACAAACCTTACTAGACTTGAGGGCAAGCGTTAATCTCATTCTTTACTCAATGTACAAACAGTTGGGGCTTCACTACAAGAAAATGCCCCTTTACCAGCGGCCATCTCGAACTATCGGTAATAATGGGAATCATTGGCAGCCATAAAAAATGCTCTTTATTTTAAAAGTGGGCACTAGTAAAAGATCTTTATAGGCCTAAAAGAATTGCAGCGCGTGCGGTGCCCTTCATTTCATTTCCCTCTCCTTCGTCATCCTGCTTCTCCCTCTCCCTTCCTTAATCACTCTCCCATCTTGTTTCTCCCTCTCTTCCTGATCTCTCCCTCGTACTTTCTCGATCTCTCTCCCTCATACCCTCCCTTGATTTCTCTCCCTTGCACTCTCCCTTCCTCTCCCTCCCTCTCGATCTCCCTCCCTCTCTCTAGATGTCTCTCTCCCCCGTTCTCTTCAACGCACAATCCTTTCATCGATCTCTCTCCAATAGTTGAAGAGAATAGAGGAAATAAGAGGAATTTGAAGGTACTCTCTCTGTCTCTCTCACTTCCCCTTTTGATGGCCAGAATTTGGGCAGAAACCATGGCGGCGGAAGCCATATTCGCTGTTGTACATGGCCGCTAACATGTGTATGTTAATTTTTTGAAGAAATGCTTCAACCAAGAATATTCTTAGAAAAAATGGATTGTTGTTGTTTTGTTTTCTCAACCGTCTATTTATGGGTCACTGATGAAATGGTTAGGATATTCCATCTTGGGAGAATCTATGGAGCATGGTCCATTTATGGTGGTGCCCACCGGGTAGATCAAGTATCCTAGATCAGTGAACCATGGGCCATATGTGTGACCCACTCCATATCTGATGAAGACTATACAATGCCTCTCATCCTTCCCTTGAAATTCCTTAAGATCTTGAACTTACAAAGGAGAAGAAGAAGAGCTACTATCTCTAGGCTACTTTATAATCTACGACCATTTTAAAAGCTTGGGGATCTGAAATTAATAGCACCCTTAGAGGGTTGCATGCATTTTTGGATTGTGCTTCTTCATTTCTATTTCTCTTTTTCAATATATTTTTTTGAGCCCTGCTTAAGAAATTTGTTTAAAGAGGATCGAGAATCTTCTTCACAGTCCATGCATTCACCCCATTATGAATCTTCTTCAAACAAGCAATGAAGTTTTTTTTTCCTTTTTTCCTTTTAACCATCATTTTATATTTAACTCTAATATTGTCAGTCTTGTAGCAATCTACCATGCATTGGAGTTTTTCCATAGCAAATAATCTTAGTGAAGTTTTGGCAAAAGTTTAAATACTATATAACATATGCCTTCAGAATATGTTAGCCATGTTCCCTCCCCCCTCAACTATTTAGACAGAAACTATTGTCTATTTCATATTCAAACCATTTGTTTTGATAACATGGGTTTAATGCTTGCTGCAATCTTAAATATTTTGTACAAGAATAGCCAAAGGTATCTTCTCCACCTGTAATATCTTAATTAATTCTTTCGGTGTATCAATGTATTGTGAAACACAATGGTTTTATTTTAACAAACTAGTGATCATGATTGGAGGTCAGAATTATTTAAAGGACTTGATTTTAGATGTTAACTTAGCCACAGTAAGTTCCACTATTTAATGAATGTAATTTGTGTGGGAATACTCCCGTTGTTTTTTAAGTAACGGTTTGACCACAATATTTAATCATATTGGCTAATAGCATAAACCAATAAACTTTTGCCATTACTTTCTTTTTGAATGCCCCACATTATTGTGAGTGGAAGCATTCTCCACAAAACCATCACTATTGAGCATAACCTTCAACCATGTTATAAGGAGAACCTTCTCCTATAAAGTAAAGAACCATGCTTCTCCAAAAAGACTAGAGAAAAAGGACCAAATATCCTAAGCCAAGTATAATCGTTCAATTTTTTTCTTTCTGAATACTCCAAAAAGTTTGAAATAGACCTTTCAAAATAATAATAATTTAAAACAGCATGGAGATCATATCTTATGGTTCATGCTTTATGTGGTTTTGATTTTTCCCATTAGTTCAAAATATATTTTCACACTAATATATGTAACAATCACTACAAGAAATACACCAATTACAGGCACCCTTTTCATCGGCGGCAGCTCCCATCTCTCACATTTGTGAGCCTCTTGACCTTGTGCGCTGTTGGTGATTCCCTCAGCCTTAGGAAAACATCACACTGCCAAACAGTGTGGATGTGTTTTGATTGGTACATTCATGTTGCCAATGCTATGATCTCAATGTATGGTAAATGTGGGAGCATGGAGGAAGCCTTTCATGTGTTTGAAAGTATGCCTCACAAGGATCTCATGTCATGGAGGAAGCCTTTCATGTGTTTGGACCTTTTCCTATCTGAACTTGAGTCATTACCAAATAGTCTTTTAGTGTCCATTTGTTGATAGGTATTTTAGTGTCCATTTGTATGCCACTAATACAAGGTCTTTTAGTGTCCATTTACATCCTGTAATTCACCCTTTTGTTGTAAATCGTAACTGCCCCGATTGCTATATATTACTTTTTTCTAATTTTGGTAATACAATAGCATGTATTTGTACAACTGTCTTACCAAAGTGTGGGTGTGGATATGCATTCTAGTTTATTTCCCATGATTATTTTCATTGTTTTTATAGTGACAAAGTCCTAATGGATGGTTGTTTAAAGTTGTATTATGACTTATTTGATTTTGTTTTAGAAAGATATTATTGTTTATCTTTGGTGGCACCTCTTATTTTTGTCATCTTTGGTGGTAGTTTATAGATTTCTCATTATTTTATTTCTAAACAATACTTGTAGACCTCAATTAGCATTTAATTTACATTAATAATACAAGGAGTTATTTGATCTCCCATCAGTTTATGACGCTTGATGATTGGAATTTTAGAGTGTTTCCTGGATTGGAATAGAAAATCATGTGGATCACATTGTCTATCTTTCAATCCCTACTTTTTTTTTTTTTTTTTTGCATATGTACTTATTCAAGTTCATCGTTAGTATTGGTGTTCTTATTTATCCCAAAATGAATGCATTGATCAAATAATATAACTACTGACGGTCTAGTTGTACTGCTCCCTTTGGAATAAAATGTATTTTTATGCTATATTTTTTTATTTGCTTATGTGAAGATTTTTTGTCGAAAATTAGCTTCGTATGTTTCTTTAATGAGAAGGGGCTTGCTACATGAAGTCCACTTGTCTGAAGTGGTCTTCATGTAACTACAATTTATCATATAATGCCAGGACTATTTTAGTTTGTAGAAGTGGGGCCCATCATTTTGTGTCTGAATCATTGAGATTTGGGGCCTTACTATAGCAAATATCTCCAATTTCTATTTTCACATTTATTTATTTCTTTACATATATAGTTCAAAAATAAAAAATTTAGTTGTAAGTAATAAGAACCCATGTTTGGAAAATATAATTGTTAATTGATCTTGCTTAATTATATTTTTATCGCTTCATTTACGGTTCGTTGGATGATGAATACACTTGCCATTGGGAATAGAATTAAACAACTTACAATATATGTGTGTGTATGTGTGTGTGTGTGTATGTGTGTGTGTGTGTATATATATATATATATATATATATATATATATATATATATATATATATATATATATATATATATATATATATATATAGACACACACACACACATGTGCACACACATATATGTTATTTCTGGAGGATTTACTTTTTAGGGGGGACATGTTATTCTTGTAGCCTATGGTATGGTGCCCCGATATTGCTTGTATGTTACTAGTATGTAGTAGATACTACTAGGTTAATTATTTAAATTCTACTTGTGTAAATTTTGAAATTTATTTCTTTAGTTTAAACACATTTTGTTATTAGTTAGGTGGATGATGAATATTTGTTGTGATTGATTATGAAATTGTTTAAGTATGGGACAATCAGTTGCCCATTTAAAGATTTATATGTGGCTAAGCATAGATATAGTATGCTTTTGGATGTATAGAAATTATCAAATTGTCCTATGTATGGACATTTTAAGGTTTGGATATATTAAACTGCTTCCGGTTCCCTAATTTAAATGCACATGCTTGCTCTGCGTTGTATTTGTCCATTTCTCTGTGGTTACGTTTCCTACATTTATTCCTAATGTCAAATATCCTCACAATGTGCAGCGTGGGAATCAAATGCAGATCAACGTATCTATAGAGATATAGGGAGATGCTGTCAAAATTTCAGCGAGGGCATTTAATAGGAACTTAAAAGCATTAGAATCTATCCAATCTTGGATGGGTGACTAATTTAATCAATCAGTTAGAGATACCATTAGTGATTGTATAAGATACCTAAATCATTATCACTTGGGGGTAGGTCCATCGTTGATTAGTATGTATGTAGGTCTCTCGTGATGGATGATATGTAGAGAAAAACTTTGATACTCTTGCAGAGTGTGATGGATGATTCGCATGCACTTAGAAATTGCATACGTGGCATACAATTATACATTCTTAAAGTTCAGGATTGTTCGACCAACTTGATTCTGGGACTGACTTATTAATAGCCAGTTCCAAAATTTAGTCAGTTTAATTTGACTTAATATATCAAGCGTCATAGGTTGTTGAGATAATAGATGAGTGCAAGTCATTCTTCTTTGGGGGGCATGAGACTACATCCCATTTAGTAACTTGGACTACGTTGTTGTTGAGCTTACACAACAAGTGGCTAGAAAGTCTCAGAGAAGAAGTGTTGAGGGAATGTGGGATAGAAATTCCAGATGCCGACAGGCTCAACAGGCTACAATTGGTAAGAATACATCAGTTTCTTCCTCTACGGTTTAATATCATGCACCCATTACATCATGATGATGACTACAACCATGGTGTTAAGAAAAAAGATATGGTGGGATATCTTCTAGGATAATATTAGGATCTATCTTTGATTTGATGCTTATATGTCATTTTACATGGATTGAACTTGCATATAAGCTACTTATCCTTGATGGAATATAAAACAATCTTTGCACAATATAGTTAATTAAATAACGAATCAAAGAGAAGGATCCTATCCTATCCTATCCTAAAAGATATCTTATAATATTTCCATTCCTAATAAATGGACTCTTAGATGTCACCAAATGAAATACAGACTGTTTACAGGGAATACTGTTAGAAGGACACTTACATACTTCCATTTAACAAAAACATAGAGAGGTTTTCAATAATAAACCTTATTTCTTTTTCTATGTCAATCAACCAACCAAGGAGGGAGAGAAGAAAAAATAAAAGATCCATAATAGAATATTAAAGAGAAAAGTGTGGAAGGAATTCTTCTTTTATTCTTTTATATTTGAGTTATTGGGATTTTTTTCCATTTCGTTAATTGAAGACATGAATTAGCCAATTTTTTCTTCCAAGTTATTTTAATTTAGTCATTGGTATTCAATATCTGTGATGAGCAAAAGTTTTCAAATTCAGTTAATGATGTAAAAAAGTAAGGAAATATGTTATTTACCTCAATTTGTAGAGAGAAGAAAAGTATTGTGATTTTTTAAGAGGAGAATGGGACCTTCATGGGTAATTATGATTTCCTCATTGTTTTTTAAGAGCCATGTTAGTATTTCTCAACAAGAAAAAATTAGTCAATGAATTATTATTATTATTATTGCCATGATTTTATTCTTCCTCAACAAGATTTTTCCATTTCTTCGTGGTCCTAAACATTACTTGAGTAGGTCCACTTAATATATCTTAGGAGCTAATTAGATTATTCTAGTGAAATTCGATTATCTCAATTTTCTCGTGATTGCTCCAAAAATCAAAATTAATTTTGTATTTCCTGCTTAATCAATGATAAGTACTAATTGGTTAATTACAAATCCTTCACATTTGATAACACACCCAAATAACGGGGCAACGCCGACGGCTAAAAACCGTCGGCAATGACCTTCTCCGACGGCTTTTAGCCGTTGCAAGTTATTTCAAGGGCGCATCGGTGTTGCTCGCCAACGGATTAAAACCGTCGGTGTTTCCGACGGTAAGGGCGACGGTCAAAACCGTCGGCGTTTTCGACGGCTCATCATTTTTACTGACGGTCATAATTTTTTCGACGGTTTTTAGCCGTCAGAGATTCTTATTAATTTTAAAAAATAAAAATTAGTTGAATTTGGATGATATATTTGATTTCTTCCTTTTCTAGTAATCAAAATAAAATATATCATCCAAATTCTAAATATTTGGATTGGATATATGCTTTAAAAAAAAAAGAAATAAAAGAAATACACAGAAGCTTTAGGTATCATAGAATCTGTGCAACCCTGCAGCATAGTACATAAAATCAGTGCACTTGAAGGTCCATGTCCATGGAAGAGATTCTCTCATATTACCACTACACCCATCCAACAGGATAATGTAAACCCAAAAAGGCATTTCAGACAAAGAAGAAAGATGGCCATGCACATTCTCTCCCACATTAATACAACATTGAGGCTTGATCCTCAACAATACCACCTGGAACAAATCTCAGCCCCAAAATAAACTCTCTAAGCCTCGAAGGCTTTCCAACAAGATCATGAATCCCTCAAGGCAGAGTTCGTATGCATAAAGTTGGAGAATTCACATGACCATGAAGGAAAAAACAAAACAATGGATACCATTGGAAGCTAATTTTCTATCAAGTGTCGATGACAAAGTGAGGCCTATATAACAAAAAGTAGTCAAATAACATATGAGAAAATAAGTAAATCAACCAGTATGAATGTTTCCTATCCTCTATGCTAACAATGGGATACGACCTTTAAGCACTAATCTCTTGAAAATTCTTAAACCTCAAAAACTTGATGGGGAGAAATGAAAAAAAGAACAAGAAAAAAAAAGAATAAGCCCTAAAAGCACAGCATGAATGAAACCCACACACCATGCCCTCCTCCCAACATCTGAAGGATAAGTTAGGACGAGGACGGAAACAATCTTTGTATTTTTATTTTATTTTGTTTTGTTATTTCTTTTTGTATGGTGGAAACAAGCCTCATATTACTATGACACCAGGATAAAAGATCAAATTTGATAATAAAATTATGTCCAACCTTGTGTTGCAAGCAATTTATATGCCTTTCCTTCTCTCCTACCAATAATAAAAGCTCATGTTGCTAAGAAAAAAAGGTATGAAACTATACACGACATTAGAGGTTTACCAGTGTTGATGGATCCATCGGTGCTTTTCCATCCTTCCAGGCAGCATAAGTATGTCCTTAGTGACATGCCAACAAATACCTGTCACATGATTGAAAATACTAATACTGTAGAGAGCTAGGGAACTTGGTTGCGTTAAAACTTTTAAAGATGCAAAGTACCCTCTGCACAAATTTGGAAAACCATTAAATAACTCAAGGAAAACCTGTTAAGAACATACTTTCTACTAGTTAAATCTACTGCAGCTTTCAGGCTTCCAAGACGGTGTATGTTAGATGTAAACTGTGTAGTTATTTTAACAGCTGAAATACGTCGGAACAACGCATTTGCTACAATAGGCTCACTAATAGATCTTCCAGGTGATAATACATTTGTCGAGTCACTCATCATCTGAGAAAAACAACTACTAGTTAAGAATTTGCATATTCATAAAATCACAAGAAAGTCAGATTAAACAAAAAATGTTTTCAGGGTCCAGTTTTATTGTTCAAATTCCAAGGGAGCCTTTTGAACTACGGGTGTGCCTATGACACGCCAAGTTTAGCCCAATTTCAGCCTGTTTGTTTCTCGGGCCTGAAAATCAGTTCAAATCCAGACATTGGCAGTATGAGGTCCACTAGGCCTTGATAGAATAGTTTTAAAACTAGGGTTAGGCCTTTCATTGCTCAGGTCTGAAAATCAGGCGAGGTTTAGTCCACAAGCCTAAATTTAGACCTAAGCCAGCCCATAGAGGTCTATGTTGCAGGCCAAATGGGCCAATTTTGTCTAATGACAGCCCTATAACGATAACGAACCCAAGTTCCATTTGCCATCAGTCCAACCAGTACGTGGCTTTGATTCTCAGTTGTAGGCTTAACTCACACTATATGCAAATCTAATTTACCAAGTACTCATGGTCATTTTCAATCTTATAGAAAGCCTAATGTTTTAAGTCTTCTCAAATTTTCAGCCCATCCCACTAATTCAATTCCATGCAATCTTTATAAAAAATAAATCTAGAAAATTTTTGCAACAAACAGTGAATTAACTCAGTTTATTAGGAGTGTACAGGGTTATACAGCAAGCTCAGAAAATATGGTATGCCTAGAAAGAAGTACTAGAGAACATCATCATCATCACCTAAGCCTTATCCCAACTAACAGGGGTCTGCTACATAATTCTTTTTTTGCCATTCCACTCTATCAAGGACCAAAACAGCATAAACTGTCCCACAGAAAGAATAACTCAAAATTTATAGTTTCGAATTTAATCTCCAGCTGGGAAGCTGATAATTAGAGTACAAATTGATATCTGGAAACATGGCTGATCCAAGAGAAAAGAATGGGTGGTACTTATAAGACCATTGCACCCTATGCATAAGTACCATTGCCTTGTTTAATGTTTAAAATGATTGGTTAGGAAACATTTGGAAGAACCTTAATGGGATTGGTTTAGTGACTTTAGTGGAACCTATCTACTTTGCCTTCAGTAGTAGAGCATAAATGGAAACCACATTTAAGTGGGATCCAATCTCAGTTGGGATAAGAACAGGAAGTTATCCCAATTGGGATTTTGGTAGAGCATGTCCAACGGTTCCCATCTGCCATCTACCACTAAATAAAGGAGCTTCCAATGACGTCTTGAATCTACAAACATCATCCTCATATTTACATTTGGGTTCAATCTTATGACCATAACTTGAGAAAACAAGAGAAGAACATCACAATCACTCCAAAAGTTTAAAAACATACATTGAAGGGAGACAGTGGCATCAGCATTGGCATTTGCTTCTCCCCTTTTTCCAAATAGCTTGGTGAGCCGCATGAAGGCCTGCACAAAAGTTTAGAGAAAGAGTGGTCAATACAATAACTAGGTCATATATTAATGCTTTTATAATTCATCAATTCTGCTCTACCATTCACTAACCAACCACTAGCAAATAACATGAGCAGTATCTGCTAGGACATGATCCGGACATTTGGTCTCATTGAAACTCAGTGAAATTCAGATCTATTATATCTAACCAATGTAACAAAAAAAACATATTTAGAATGGCAAGAAATATATAGGCACCTTTGTGTAAGCATCACTAAATTCTTGGTGCAAAAGAGGATGAGAATCAGTCCCTATAGCAGTAATCCGCCTTGCCAAACGATGATCCCTTGTTTCATATATCTCCTGGAAATTCCAAACCATGGGTGCTTGTTAATACAACTCAAAATTAGGTTGTGTTTGGTTGCACCAAATATCCTGAAGGGATCAGGGTTCTCTTCTCATAGTGTGATTACTGGGGATGCATATAAAGGGATTCATGAAATCGGTTTACCATTAGAAATTGTTCAAAATATCACATTTGAAGAGAAGGTCACGACATACAACATGGATCATTTACAGAAACTAGTGGATGACAAATTATATGTAACATACAGAGATGGTTTAGCCACTTATACAATTAGGGAAGGTTTAAAGGGACATACATATTTGAAAGTTGGTCAAATCATAAACAGGCGTATTATGGATGGATACATTGTTTTCATTAATAGGCCACTTAATACTCATAAACATTCATTGTAAGCATTTTTTGTCTATGTGAATGACGACCATACTGTTAAGATCAATGCTCTTATTTTCATTTACAGAAACTAGTGGATGACAAATTATGTGTAACATACAGAGATGGTTCAGCCACTTATGCAATTAGGGAATGTTTAAAAGGTTCAAAAGGGCCAGATTTCCAAATCAAGCATCAGTTGCATACATATAATACAGAAGGACAAAAGTATCACCTTCAACATGTGCGTGCATGTGGCCTCAACCGCTGTAGCAGACAATGACTGTCAAACAAGTTTTCACACTAAAAATTCAGATCACAAGCCATCATGGCATGTGTCCAATTTTTGTGGAAGCACAAAGTAAATGGCTAATACACATTGTGCAGAAGATGACTAACCTTGTATACAAATGTCATCTCTGTCATGCCCCAAACCTGAAAATTGAATTTACAGGAATCCCGATCGCCGAATCCGATGCTAATAGCCTTCGTAGTACCCCATTCTCGGCTCCTAGCATCCATATGCCAGATTTTGATCCTGGGATCCTACAAGGAGGATTTTTTTTATGTACATTTAAGTCGTAACCACAAGATTACCCAATTCACACAGGCGACATCATTATCACATATCCACTAATATAATCATTTGAGTATAATGCTGAAAGAAAAATACATAAATAAAAAATCAAGCTCCAGAAGATCGCTGCACGCTCCGGGCTCAACACTGCTACAACTTAACATCACCTGCACGCATCTATCGTGCATAAGCTTATAGAAAGCTTAGAGGATGGTGTAAGTGTGTGCACAAGGTAAGTGCCAAGTATTTAATACAATGTCATCATCGTGCAGTACGAGAATTATTGGTAATCCATAAATCTTATAATATCGAAATAAGCAGAAATACTGACAAGATCATGAATTATCAGAGTAAGCAGATATACTGACAAGAGTAGGAATTATCAGAGTAAATAGAAATACTGACAAGATCATAAGTCAATCAATATCAGAATACGCAATATATGATAGCTATGCAAATGAGGAGTCATAAAGAGCCACATAGAAGATGTCGAGGATACGTTGCAATATGCAATTCCTGATGAGTTCATGAATAGCATCAACTATATCTAGACCATATATATGTAGAAAGACAGTAACCCAAAGTATCATATGTCGTGGATGTAATGCAATATGCTGTGCGAATGGAATGACTATGATGAAATGTGAAGTCGGGATAATAGTACGTAGTATCGCAGGCTATGGGGTCCATCACAAGAGACTTCTATCCAAACCAATGTCATACCTAAATTTGGATAGTCAGACTCGTTGTGGTAAACTCGTGATCTCAGGTTAGTCAAGCGCCTCAACCGAAATCTGATCATTACGAAGGTACACGTAATGAATAATTGCTCACCACCAGCCTGAGTGGATAGTGAATGAATGAATATACAACTCTTACTCAATAAGTCGACATATCAGTACAGTTCATCTTTGGGATCATCACTAGGGTCTAGTACACTCTAAATGACACTGCCCCTCTCCCATCAGCACAGTCCAAGTGAGTGCAAGAAACCTCACTATCCGCCTGACCAATAGTCTGCCAATATCTATCCGACATGTCGATAGCAGACCCATTCACGAGTTGGTAAAACTCAGCCTAGTAATACTCTCTACCCTCGGGCGGGTAAGGTCACACCTCCTCCCAACGGACTACGACATAATGGGAGACACGGCCTCCTGTTATTCGGCACTCGGATGCTCATGTATCCACTCGGTCTTGACGTTGGGGCGTCCTCTAGTACCAAGAGGGTTTAGAGATTTTCACCCAGGGCCATCTATAACAGCCCGATGCTAGAACAAATTTCTGGTGTCCCGTCTGGCCATCCACGACATGCCTGTGGAGGCTACGACTCTGATGTTGCTGCGGCGTACAGTAATCACAACATAATGCAAGATGCATGAGTTATACAATCCAGTCGTGCATCAATCCAGCACATGTCGAGCTCTCATGTGAGATAACCTTCGCCTATTAGAGAGTCTCATATCATCCTGTCCAATGAAATATGCAATGGTCAATCACATCTCATAACAAACATACAGATGATGCGTATGGGCATGTATCATGATGTTATGCTGTCACATACTCATAATTGGTATCAACAATCAGCCTCAACAATGTGAACATTTAACCAACATTGCCCTCAAGGAATGGCCCACATAGAATCAAACATATAATATATAACACAATGAGCCTCTCACATGGGCCTAACATACATTACAATGGACTCCATAGCCTGACCCTCAATGCATCACAATGGGCCTCATTATATAGGCCTCATATACATCACATTCGGCCTTAAACACGGGTTGAATGTACATCACAATGGGCCTCAAATATGGGCCGCATATACATCATATTAGGCCTCGACAATCGAAATCGGCAATTGGTCACGGTAATCAACCTCGATCGTTAATCGGCAATCAGCCAGGTAATCAAAATAGATAAATAATCGGCCTCGATAATCAGAATCGGTATAGACAATCGGAATCGATGATCAACATCGACAATCGACACTGACAATTAACATTGATAATCAGCACCGATCATTAGCATATAAACAAGGCGGGATCCATAGATGAACAGCCGATTAACCATAATATAAAGATTGGCCCTCAGCTGTGGTTATATCAAATCCAATAGCATGAAACCATCCAACTAGGGCGAATGAGGCCCACTTATTTAGGTTAACCGACAAGAGAATTATGAGAATGAGCCTAACAAGGCCTTAGGGAAGTTCACGATGTTAACATCCAACCATCATTGCCCATCAATGTTGATATCTAACCAACATTGTTTCCAAGGAGTGGCCTACATATAGAGCCAAAACATATAATGAGCTCATCGCCTCATATAAGGGCCATATACACATCAAGTGGGTCGTATTGCATGGGCCTCGAGTACATCACAATGGTCCTCGCCCACGGGCCTTGAATACATCACCTTAAGCCTCACCCACGGGCCTCGAATTTATCACATTGGGCCTCGCCCACGGGCCTCGAATACATCACTTTGGGCCTCGCCCACAGGCCTCGAATTTATCACTTTGGGCCTTGCCCACGTCATAGTCGGCCCACATAAAGGCCTCACATACGTCTCATTGGACCTCATATAAATCAAATGGACTGATCAAAAGGGCTGAATCAAATGAGATGAATTAAATGAGCTGATTCAGATGGGCCGAATCAAATGGGTTGATTCAAATGGGTCGAATCAAATGAGTCGATCAAATGGGCCGAATCAAATGGGCAGATTCAGATGGGCTGAATCAATGGGTCGGATCAAAGGGCTAATTCAAATGGGCCGAATCAAATGAGTCAATTAAATGGGCCGATTCAGATGGGCCGGATCAAATGGGCCGAGACGAATGGGCCGAGTTGAATAAGCCGAGTCAAATGGCCGAGTCGAATAAGCCGAGTTAAGTGGGCCGAGTCGAATGGGCTGAGTCAAATGGTTGATTTAAATGGGCTAAGTCGAATGGACCGATATAGATGGGTTGACTCCAATAGGCCATTCATCCATTGCTAAAGATCCTTATAGAGCACGTATGTATAAAATGAATTAAGATGAATTATATCCAAAGGATCATCTGGACCATACTGCAAATGTCAATGGATGATAATGATTTCCACAGTTAAATTTCCAGTGGGCCCACCATAGTATTTATTTTTCATCTATACTATTCATAAGGTCACAAGGACTTGAAAGGGAAGGAAAACAATTATAAATATTGAATCAAAGCTTTTATAACCCAAAGGATTTCAATGGTGGGTGTTTAACATCACTGTTTTCTGTAAGGTGGTCCACTTGATGCTAGATCTGTCTTATTTTTAGCATCAAGCCTTAAGTCAAGCTTGACAAATGGTGAGCGGTTTGGATGTAACACATGCATCATGGTGGGTCCCACCGTCCAAGGTCTGGATGGTGCGGATCAAACCCACCCAGCCGCTGACGCCATACAACAGCTATACAGCTGGTGCATGGTAGACTAGCCTATCAGTTTCCAAAGAGGTGGGTCCCACGTAGGCCCACCATAAAATATAAGATATTATATTATATAAATATATTATTATTATTATTATTATTATTATTATAATATCCAATCTAATGTCCAGACCCTAAATGCTTGGACGGACAACATAGATATAACATGCATTATGGTGTGATTCACACATGTAGCAGGTGTGGAATACATACATCAGTGGGTTCCATGTGGGGCCCACCATAATGTTTATTTTCCACCCAATCAGTTGGTAAGGTCACACGGACCTGGGTAAAGAGGAAAGCCAAACTTCATAGTGATTCAAAAATCCTGGCCCAAAAGGATTTCAATGGCAGACATTCAATCCACTGTATTTAGTGACGTGGGCCACCTGAGCTTCTCATAAGGCTAATTTTTGGAGGGCTCACTGTCCAAAGGGTACCTACCAAATGCACGGAGTCGTTGCTCTACACACATCATGGTGGGGCCCACTTCTGGGACCCAACAGTCCCTGCCCGTTCACGCCTAGCGCAGCAAGACGCTGCTGCCATCCTTTGGACAACGGCAACAACACCTGCTGCATCTTATTATTATTTTTTTTAAAAAAAATAAAATCATTTTCTAAGGTTTTTCCCATGTGGGGCCTGCGTCAGGTGGATCCACTCCAGCCATTGTGTTCCATGGCTCGAGATAGTCCGAACGAGCCTAATATTTAGGGTATTATGGTGTATAGAAACATAAGGGTGGATTTCCATGGTAGAAAATACTGTTTTCTATATTATGGCCCGCCAGAAAATATGATTTACTTCATTTTTCGACTCAACGCCTAAAATAAGCTGGGGAATGGAATGGACGGCGTGGATTAAATTAATGAATCAAGGTGGGGCCTGTATGAGTGGCCCACCCAAAAATCTAAAAAAACCACTGACGTTATATATATTATTATTATTATTATTATTTTTATTTTGTTAGCTTGTTAGTACACACCCATGTAAGTACACACACCCCATGTTAGCCATACCCTGCTTCATACTTCACGTCCAGCGTCCAGGGACACTGGACGACATGGATAAACACAGCATCATGGTGGGTCCCACATTACGTGGCCCATGTTTCATCAAGGTGGGTCCCACATGTACGTGGCCCACCTAATGGGTCTGATATTTGTGTTTTCTCATCATCCATGATGTAGGGTCCCCATGACTTGGATGGTTTGGATAAGACATACATCAAGGTGAGGTCCATTCAAGTGGGCCACATCACACAAAAATGAAAAAGAGAGAGAGAAGCATGTGGGACGATATGCCACGAAAGAGAGAGAGAAGCACCCAAGTGGGCCACACATTACATTCGTGGCATATGGCACTGCATATCCCTTGTGATCTTGGACTTTTTCTTCCACCAATGTGATCTAAAGCTCCAAGAGAACAAGATTCAATGGTTGGGATTGATTTTAGAGGGTTGGATTTGGGGGTGGAAAGCTTGCAAAGGGTTGAAAATGGAGAGCTCTCGTGGATGTTGAGAGCTCTCTCTTGCAAGGAAATAAGAAAGAAAGAGGGAGGGAGAGAGATAAGAGAGAGAGAGAGAGAGGAGAAATGATTGCTTTTCTAGCTGGGTAATCATGAGTTGTAAGGGACGCATGAGCTAAGGTCATTATGAGTTATAAGAGCATGCCTAGGGCTATGGGCTAGGGGCTATAGCTAGTGTGATGTCACCCTTAGGGTGACATCATCCTCATGATGATGGTTTCTAGGGAAATGTGCAATATGGATAGGTGGGTCCCGTAACGTGTGGTCCACAACCATTATCATGCGCGGTCCACAACTTATGATCTAAGCGTTAGATTGGTGCACGAGACGGGGCATTGGAACTGTAGTGACAATGCGGTCATGATGGTACAAGTTTCGACTCGAGCCGACTCAAATATACTCGTCACGACTCAAGATTGCGTGCAAATGCCGATAAAAGATCACGGGTCGCTAGAATTCGATCAGAATGACATGGGTCTTATAGCTCTCACCACCTAATAAAAATTTCATCCTTAAAATTTTCAGAACAGACAAGGAAAGAAGAAGCATCTACTTATACATATATAAGGCATAATCAATCTATAAACAAATGGAGATAGTGCTCCCTATTCTTGACCTTGCACTCGCAAGATGCCTCCTTAACAGAATGGTGAACCATACTAATCTTAGGATCCCAGATCAGAAATAATCGAAATCAGAATACATGCAGCCTCATAATCTCAACGGTGGGGAGCTATATCAGAAATCTCTAAGTTATTCAAACTTGGGAATATAACCATTCTAAGTTCTCATCAATCATAAAGTGAAGGGTATCTATCAAGGGATATGTGATGTTATCTCCAAGTATTCCCAAGTTATGCTATGATACCAACTTTTGTCACGCTCCAAACCTAAAAATCGAATTCATAGAAATCTCGATCACCCAATCCGGTGCCGACAGCCTCTGTAGTACCCCATTCTCGGCTCCTACCGTCCATACACCAGATTTCGATCTTAGGATTTTACAAGGAGGATTTTTTTATGTACATTTAACTTGTAATAAGCATAACCAAAAGATTACCCAATTCACATAGGCAACATCATCATCACATATCCACTAATATAATCATTTGAGTACAATGCTGAAAGAAAAATGCATAAATCGAAAATCAAGCTCCAGAAGACCGCTGCATGCTCCAGGCTCAACATTGTTGTAACCTAACATCACCTGCACGCATCTATCATGCATAAGCTTATAGAAGGCTTAGAGGATGGTGTAAGTGTGTGCATAAGGTAAGTGTCAAGTATTTAATATAATGTCATCATCATGCAGTACAGGAATTACTGGTAATCCATAAATCGTACAATATCGGAATAAGCAGAAATACTGACAAGATCATGAATTATCAAAGTAAGCAGATATACTGACAAGAGTAGGAATTATTAGAGTAAACAGAAATATTGATAAGATCATAAGTCAATCAATATCAGAATACACGATAGAGGACAGCTATGTAAATGAGGAGTCATAAAGAGCCAAATAGCAGATGCTGAGGATATGATGCAATATGCAATTCCTGATGAGTTCACGGATAGCGTCAGCCGTATCTAGACCATATAAATGCAAAAACACAGTAGCCCAAAGTGTCATATGCTACGAATGTAATGCGATATGCAGTGCAAATGGAATGACTATGCTGGAGTGTGAAGTCGGGATGATAGTATGTAGTATCGCAGGCTATGAGGTCCATCACAAGGGACTTCTATCCAAACCAGTCTCATACCTAAATTTAGATAGTTAGACTCGATGTGGTAAACTCGTGATCTCAGGTTAGTCGCGCACCCCAACCGAAATCCTGACCATTACGAAGGTACACGTAATGAATAGTTATGCACCACCAGCCCAAGTGGATAGTGAATGAATGAATATTCAACTCCTGCTCAATAAGTCCACATATCAGTACAGTTTATCTTTGGGATCATCACCGGGGTCTAGTACACTCCAAATGGCACTGCCCCTCTCCCAATAGCACAGTCCAAGTGAGCGTAAAAAACCTCATTATTCGCCTGGCTAATAGTCTGCCAATATCTATCTGGCATGTCGATAGCAGACCTATTCACGAGCTGGTCAAACTCAGCCTAGTAATGCTCCCTACCCTTGGGCGGGTAAGGCCACACCTCCTCCTAACCTATCAAGACAGTGGGAGACTCAGCCTCCTGGTATTTGGCACTCTGGTGGACGTTGGGGCGTCCTCTGGTACCAAGAGGGTTTAGAAATTTTCACATAGGGCCATCTATGGCAGCCTGATGCTAAAATAAATTTCTGGTGTCCAGTCTGGCCATCCACGATATGCTTGTGGAGGCTACGGCCTTGATGTCGTTAAGGCGTACAGTAATCAAAACACAATGCAAGATGCATGACTAATACAACCTAGTCATGCATCAATCTTGCGTATGTCGTGTGCTCATGTGAGATAACCTCCCCCTATTAGGGAGTTTCATATCATCCTGCCCAATAACACATGCAATGTAAATCACATCTTATAACAAACATACAGATGATGTATATAGGCATGTATCATGATGTTATGCTATCACATACTCATAATCAGTATCAACGATTGGCCTCGACAATGTGGAGATTTAACCAACATTGCCCCCAAGGAATGGACCACATAGAATCAAACATATAATGGGCCCGTGGCCTCACACAAGGGCCTAATATATAACACAATGGGCCTCTCACATGGGCCTAACATACATTACAATGGACTTCATCGCCTGACCCTCAATGCATCACAATGGGCCTCAAATATGGGCTGCATATACATCATATTAGGCCTCGACAATTGGCCTCGATATTTGACCTCGACAAACGGAATCAACAATCGGTCACGATAATCAACCTCGATCACTAATTGGCAATCGTCCACGATAATCGAAAACGATCGATAATCGACCTCAATAATCAGAATTGGTATCGACAATCAAAATCGATGATCAGCATTGACAATCAGCGCTTACAATCAGCACCGATCATTAGCATATAAACAAGGCGAGATACATAGATGAATAGTCAATCAACCATAATATAAAGATCAGCCATCGGCCGTGGTTATATCAAATTCGATAGCGCGAAACCATCCGTTAGGGCGAATGAGGGCCACTTATATGGGTTAACCCATAAGAGAATTATGAGAATGAGCCTAACAAGGCCTTAGGGAAGGTCACAATGTTGACATCCAACCATCATTGCCCATCAATGTGGACATCTAACCAACATTATTCCTAAGGAGTGGCCTACATATAGAGTCAAAACATATAATGAGCTCGTGGCCTCATATAAGGGCCATATACACATTGCATGAGCAGCATCACATGGGCCTTGAGTACATCACAATGGGCCTTGCTCATGGGCCTCGACTTTATCACATTGGGCCTCGCCCACAGGCCTTGAATACATCACCTTAGGCCTCGCCCACAGACCTCGAATTCATCACATTGGGCCTTGCCCACGGGCCTCGAATACATCACCTTGGGCCTCGCACACGGGCCTCGAATTTATCACATTGGGCCTTGCCCACGTCACAATCAACCCACATAAAGGCCTCACATACGTCTAATTAGACCTCATATAAATTAAATGGACTGATCAAATGGGCTGAATCAAATGAGTCAATCAAATGGGATGAATCAAATGGGCTGATTCAGATGGGCCAAATCAATGGGCCGGATCAAATGGGCCGATTCAAATGGGCCGAATCAAATGAGTCGATCAAATGGGCCGAATCAAATGGGCTGATTCAGATGGGCTGAATTAATGGGCCGCATCAAATGGGCCAATTCAAATGGGTCGAATCAAATGAGTTAATCAAATGGGCCGAATCAAATGGGCCGATTCAGATGGGCTGAATCAATGGGCCGGATCAAATGGGCTGATTCAAATGGGCCGAGCTGAATAGGCCAAGTCGAATGGGCCGAGTCGAATAAGCCGAGTTAAATGGCCGAGTCGAATAGGCCGAGTCGAGTGGGCCGAGTCGAATGGGCTGAGTCAAATGGCCAATTTAAATGGGCCAAGTCGAATGGACCAATATAGATGGGTCGACTCCAATAGGCCATTCATCCATTGCTAAAGATCCTTATAGAGCACATATGTATAAAACGAATTAAAATGAATTATATCCAAAGGATCATTTGGACCATACCGCAAATGGCAGTGGATGATAATGATTTTCATAGTTAAATTTCCAGTGGGCCCACCATAGTATTTATTTTCCATCTATACTATTCATAAGGTCACAAGGACCTGAATAGGGAAGGAAAATAATTATTATATTGAATCTAAGCTTTTATAACCCAAAGGATTTCAATAGTGGGCGTTTAACATCACTATTTTCTGTAAGGTGGTCCACTTGATGCTAGATTTGTCTTATTTTTAGCATCAAGCCTTAAGTCAAGCTTGACAAATGGTGAACGGTTTGGATGTAATACATGCATCATGGTGGGTCCCACCGTCCAAGGTCTGGATGGTGCGGATCAAACCCACCCAGCTGCTGATGCCATACAGCAGCTATATAGCTGGTCCGCGATATACCAGCCTATCAGTTTCCAAAGAGGTGGGTCCCACGTAGGCCCACCATAAACTATAATA
The DNA here is from genome assembly GCA_037074715.1 of Magnolia kwangsiensis. Classification (NCBI taxonomy): domain Eukaryota; kingdom Viridiplantae; phylum Streptophyta; class Magnoliopsida; order Magnoliales; family Magnoliaceae; genus Magnolia; species Magnolia kwangsiensis. Next base: position 69,261,274 of record CM073572.1, on the reverse strand, counting down.
TATTATATTAATATATTATTATTATTATTATTATTATATCCAATCCAACGTCCAAACCCTGGACACTTGGACAGACAACATAGATATAACATGCATTATGGTGGGATTCATACACATGGCAGGTGTGGAATACATACATCAGTGGGTCCCACATAGGGCACACCATAACGTTTATTTTCCACCCAATCTATTGGTAAGGTCACACGGACCTAGGTAAAGAGGAAAGCCAAAATTCATAGTGATCCAAAACTCCTGGTCCAATAGGGTTTCAATGGTGGACATTCAATCCACTATTTCTAGTGACATGGGCCACCTGAGCTTCTCATAAGGCTGATATTTGGAGGGCCCACTGTCCCAAAGGGTACTTACTAAATGCACAGAGTCAATGTTCTACACACATCATGGTGGGGCCCATGGCTGGGACCCAACAGTCCTTGCCCGTTCATGCCTACCCCAACAGGATGCTGCTGCCGTCCTCTGGACGGTGGCAGCAGCACCTACTGCATCCTTTTTTTTGAAAAATAGTTTTTCTGAGATTTTTTCCATGTGGGGCTCACGTCAAGTGTATCCACTCCAGCCCTTGCATTCCATGGCTCAAGACAGTCCGAACAAGCCCAATATTTGGGGTATTATGGTGTATAGAAACATCAAGGTAGATTTTCATGGTAGAAAATACTATTTTCTATGGTATGGCCCGCCAGAAAATAGGATTTACTTCATTTTTCGGCTCAACGCCTAAAATAAGCTAGGGAATGGAATGGACGGCGTGGATTAAATTAATGCATCAGGTGGGGCTTATATGAGTGGCCCACCTAAAAATCTAAAAAAACCACTGACGTTATATATATATATATATATTATTTTATTATTTTGTTAGCTTGTTAGTACACACCCATGTCATTACATGCACCCCATGTTAGCCATACCCTGCTTCATGCTTCACATCCAACATCCAGGGACGTTGGATGACATGGATAAACACAACATCATGGTGGGTCCCACATGTACGTGGCCCACCTAATGGGTCTGATATTTGTGTTTTCTCATCATCCATAATGTAGGGTCCCCATGACTTGGATGGTTTGGATAAGACATACATCAAGGTGAGGTCCATCCAAGTGGGCCGCACATCACACAAAAATGAAAAAGAGAGAGAGAAGTACCTACCTTAGATCTTAGACTTTTTCTTCCACCAATGTGATCTAGAGCTCCAAGGGAACAAGATTCAATGGTTGAGATTGATTTTAGAGGGTTGGATTTGGGGGTGGAAAGCTTGTAAAGGGTTGGAAATGGAGAGCTTTCATGAACGTTGGGAGCTCTCTCTTGCTAGGAAATAAGAAAGAAAGAGGGAGGGAGAGAGATAAGAGAGAGAGAGAGAGAGAGAGAGAGAGAGAGAGAGAGAGAAAGGAGAAATGATTGCTTTCTAGCTAGGCAATCATTAGTTATAAGGAAGGCATGGGCTAAGGTCATTATGAGTTGTAAGAGCATGCCTAGGGCTATGGGCTAAGGGCTATAGCTAGGGTGATGTCACCCTTAGGGTGAGATCATCCTTATGATGAAGGTTACTAAGAAAATGTGCAATCTAGATAGGTGGGTCCCACATTATTATGCACGGTCCACGACCATTATTATGCGCGATCCACACAACTTATGATCTAAGCATCGGATTGGTGCATGAGACGCGGTGTTGGAACCGCGACAACAATGTGGTCATGATGGTGCAAGTTTCGAATCAAGCTGACTCAGATATACTGGTCATGACTCAAGATCGCGCACAAATGTTGATAAAAGATCGTGGGTCACCGGAATTCGACTGGAAGGACATGGGTCTTACAATGTCTGTCCTCTACATGTTCTACAACAGGTCATTTTCTCAGCTTAATCCAGGGATGCTAGAGACAACTGACAAAGATCTCCAAGGAACCTCATGGCCTCCCCACACCTCGGATTGTATATGGTCATGGTTCAAATGTAAAATGGTAACACAAAATAAAAATAAAAATTTAACATCACTATCATACATGGAATTTGAGAGAAGCAAATGCATTGCAATGAATTTGAGACCATCCAAGTGCTAAAGCAGGCTTCAACAGTAACCAAGTGTTTCAAATAAATGCAATTTTTTCATATTAAGATGGGGAACATGTATACCATAGGAGATGAAAAGAGAAGAATAGCTCCCTTAAACGCCATGACCCTACGTTGCAGGGGATCTCCACTTAGTAGTCTCAACAGGCTCCCTATTGCTAAGATTCTGCAAGAAAGAAGAAGAAGAAGAATGAGAAGATACTTGTTAATAATCTTAGTCACTAAAAAGGAAAAAAAATAAAATAACTAAGCTAATATGATGCTTATGCATTTATCAACTTAAGGACTCAATGGAGAATGTCAATAGACTGAGACAATACAACATTAAACAAGGTATTTCAATCTTACAAACGACGAACTCATTGGTAAAAAAGGGTCATCATCAAATACATGTAAGAGATGACAATGCATGAAATGAAAATATGTTGTGCATTACATGGAACTCTAGTGCCTAGTGGAGTGAGTTTATATACAATTAGTAAGAAAAGGATTCTAATGAACATATCCAATAAATGAGAACTAAGAAAATAAAAATCACCAAGAAAAAAATAGAAGGCTAAATTCATACATTTTGGCATAGTTCCCATGGAGATAACTCCTGTACAGGCCTGGCCCGGTAGTCCAAACTTGGTCTGTTTTAAGCTTACAGGTCAAACACAGGCTTATGTTTAAGTCCACCAAATGAACGGGACAGGCCTAGTCCAAGTTTGATGGGGGTGCTTGGTGCTTGTAAAATCTCTTCTTAGTGGTAGGGATATCAATGGGACACACTCATGGTTGGTTTTAAGTGGATTTTAACTGATCAGGCTAAGCTTATCAGGCCAGCCCTGTTTATGACTTTGAGTTTTCTTGGCCCAGGTTCGGCCCATCAACAGCCCAACTTTTCTATGGTCAGGCTTGATAGATGCCAATGACTAGCATCCATATCACAGGTGTGAGACTAATACATTTCCTGGTTCAATCTCTTCTTCCCATACTCCCACATGACTATTATTAGTAACTGCTTCACTTGTTACTGGTGCAACAATACCCAATTATTCTAGATCCCAATGCCTAGTACATGCAAAATTCCATGCATAATAGATATATAGACAATGTCCTACATGCATGGGTGCATCTTTGTAACGTCTCGAAAAAATTCGTACAAAGGCCCGAGTACCACCTTAGGCATAAATCCCTAAGGATCGTATCCTGTAGAAATTTAGGCAAAATTTAGTTAAATACTAAACTACATAGGCGGTGGATTTAGCTTGAACCACTATCTATACAAATAGCAAGACCCAAAACTATCAAAGGCAATGACTTAACACTACTTAATAACCTAGGAGAAATCCTAAAAGCCAATTGCTCTTGGGAGCACATTGAAACTCTGAATCAGACCTATACCGCACGTCGAAAGTCTGATGACCGCGAAACTATAGGGTTATGTCCGCCTTACTAGGCTTGACGACCAACACAGGAATCGAACTCAAATAGTATCTAGAAACGCATAACTTGAGCCCTGAGCGAAGTGTGTGAGAAACGTGAATATCCTTAGAAAAGGTATTGAAACTTAAGTAAATTGGGTCATTCGTTTACAGGAAAAATTGAAGATTTCAGATCATCAGTTTCTAACCAAACTTCACCCATGGATCAGAGAAATTTCTCTGCACATATCTGTATACTTTTGGCCCTGATCGAGTGACAACGACCGTTGATCTGACACAGGTCCTCCATGGTTGATCTGCTAATTTGATCATACCAAAATCATAACCTGGCTTAGATCCATGTTTAGAGAATTTGCTCCATGTCGTAGGTGAGTAATGGACCTCCATATGAGTCCCGTTTGCCCAAAACAGGCACCCTTTGGCTATAATCTAAGTATATCATGGCCATGGGGCCATTTACACCAGTTCTGGGCTTATATAATGCCCTTAAACCACCCCATTTTCATTTCATACGAGTTTCTTTAACCCTAGGAGAGAGAAGAGAGAAAAGAGGAGAAAAGAGTGAGGAGAAGAGAGAGAGAGAGATAGGGAGATCGTTGCTGGGATTAACTCCCACTACTCCACGGGCTGAATCGCCTCTCCCGTTTCGCTACACCATCATTTTCAACTACGATTTGGGTAAGAAATCCTAACCCTAATCTTGTTTTAAAAATCCAGGTTGGTAGTTTGTCAACCTAGTTAACCTATTATGTCATGTAGGTGTTTGTTGTCTCGTTTTCAGAAATGTACAGACTGAACCGGGTCCGAATCAAGCTTTCTGATAAAAGGTGAGAACTATAAACATTTAGGTTATGGTTTTCAAGGCTTTCAATGTCAGCTAATGATTTATGTCTGGCTTGACTGCTGCCATATCGTCTTAGACACGTCAATTTTGATATAATACACATGTATGAAGTATGTTGTATGAAAATACATTCCATGTGTTTGTTAAAATGTTTGAATGAATGTGAAATCCTGATTTGTGCTTATCATGATTACTAATCGAAGATCCATGTGTGTTATATGTTTTTTAACCAATGTTATGAAATGAATTGTTATAGTGAATGTCGTAACTAATTTAGTCTATATATTTAGTAAGGTGTAGTTTAAGTGTTTGATAAAATGTTTGAATGAAAAAAAATGTTGATGGTTGGTATTTATTAAGTGCAATAATATAGGATTCTTAATTTACTTAATCATATATATGACTTCTTTCATGAAATCATATCGCCGCTACGCAACTTATGGATTTAATGCAAGTGTTTGGCGACATGTTTCATGTGTTTGATAAAATGCTCAAATAAGGGTTGTATTTGGATTATTCGTTAAATTCTTATATAATTATCACATTTATCCGCATGTTATATCTGAGTAAGATTGGGACTACAACGTAATCCAGGCAGTCTGTAACAATTCTCGTTTGAGTGGCTGAACTAGTCTCACTACATTGATACATTTGGTGAATCTGGGTCGTACGACGATTGTCGACAGTGTTTAGGCCACGAGGAGTGCTTATATGCTCTATGTCGATTAATTTGGCATGCACTCGTACCAATCTAACTTGTCTAATAAACCGACTGGCCTATTGTGTGTTTACCATGTATAGACATCACTGCTTGAATCTAAGGTACCACTTACCCATGTAAAGACCCATTTCAACTATGGTACTATGATCCTCTAAGACTCATGAGCCGAGCATGGTGGTATGAGACACCGTGGTCGAGCTGTCGGCCCACGCTGGGGTGACAAGCCTCCCCGTAATGACCAGTGAGCAACCCAAACTCGTGAACCGAATACGGTGGTATGAGACACTGTATTTGAGCTTTTAGCCTGCGCTGAGGTGACGAGCCTCCCTGTAGTGACCTCGAATATAAACTCTCAAACTTACCTATCCACGACTTTTCATTAGGAGTGATGCCCTACAACTTGCCTATCATATGTGATTAGTTAGGTTTAATGACCCTAGATGGATCTTTCGGTTGGATAAATGATATAAAGGGAGGTACCTTAGCTTTCTGAATCTGTTGTATGAATAAGCCTAATTAAGCACTCGACTAACACGATCATTCACCGCAGTGCATGTGCTTTGGCGAGGAAGTGCACTTTAGGGAGTTTAGCATGCGCGAATGGTTGATGTAGTCGCTTTAGGAAGTGTTGTGCGAGGGCAAGCATCATTACTGCATATCATCTATGCATTAATAAGAGTAGTTAGGGAATGATTGTTGTATTATTTTATCATTACTGCTTGATTGAATTGATAACATATTAACCTTTGCCTTATAGTACCATTGAGTTGATCACTCACTCCAACTCTGGGATGGTGTTTTAAAATACCAACCAGACTCTGTTATAGATGTAGGTGATGAGGATGTATATGCAGCGGAGTTAGACTTCGCAGATGAGGAGGAAGAGTTCTCTTATGTTCAGCTCTCTAGCAGGTCTATGTAGACCTCGTGCTGCTTCGATGGGATTTCAGGGATACATGGATTAGTCAGACACTTACATTTTTTCATTTTGTATATTTTGATTTAAAACATGTATATATTCGACCAAGTAATATACTCATAGTCTGGAGGTTGTGAAACACGTACATATACCTTATATATTTATCTCAGTCTTCTGCTTTCTTAATTACAATAACTCTGGAGTATGATATGCCGATTTAGTGTAATCCTTCTCATGTTTAATGCACTAATATGGACAATATTTAAACATCATTATCTATGTTGCATATGTGATGCGTTGGATCTTGGGAGTTGAGCTTTGCTCGACCCTCGAAGTCTGGGGCATTACAAGTTGGTATAAGAGCATGATTTGGATTAAACTGGACCTAGGTTATAGGTAACACGACGCACTCTGATGCACTTTGACTTAGGAAGGGATTGATGGAAATTAGAGATGAACGTAGGATCCCAAAGTTTCATTGACGGGTGAAATAAAAGGTTGTAAGTTAGTTCCCAGCGAATACCTGAGGGACTTAGATCACGTGTAGTGATTCAAATCACCTCTTGGCCGTCGATCGACGGTTTGAAAAAGAATTTGGTGAATCCCACACTTGAAATAATCTAAAAATCATGAATACACATTTGTTGGACCGAGAAAACACCTCACGCGGGCGTAGGGGCCCAAATCCCAATTTTCGGTAGGACCCAAGTGGTCCCCCGCACATGTACAACACCCCGGGAGGGGGTTACCACCGCCCCAGGGTTGAGCCACTGCCGACAACCCAGGGAGGGCGCGGTGGCACCGCTCGGTCGGCGGCACATCGCCAGCCTTCACAGTGGGTGCGTGGCAGCATCGCGCGGGCGGCTGCGTATCGGCGTCCAACTAGACATGTGGGCCCCGGCTCACGTGTGGGACCACCCCACCACCCCTCTAAAGCCCCTTTTGGGTTATTTAAACCCATTTCACACCCCTCTAACTCTATTTTCACTCTCAAACCCTCCAAAACTTCCATTCCCTCTCAAATCCCTTCTTCCATACATTCAAAACCTTAAATCTTCTATCTTATTCATCCTTACCCCACCATCCCTCATTTTCATCCCTCCACCTTCCCTATTTCCATCTATTTGAGCACAAAAGCTCTCTTTTGTGTCTCATAACCCTCCAAACCTACCAACCTATCTCATCCTTCAAGCTTTTCCATTTTCATGGCTCTCTTTAAGCTTGTCACCACCATCTTCTCAATCTCTACACTCCTTTCCCTCATAAGAAAGAAAAGAGCGGCCCCGGATGAGGCCGGACCGAGCCAATCACGCCGCACTACGAAGAAGGCGAGCATCGAAGCTAGTACAAGTGCCGAGTGAGAACAAAGATCCAAGCGGGACCTTGATCCTCAAATCCTGTTGGAAAGATCGCTACTGGAAGGTGCCAATCTCGGTAAGTTCCATAACCACAAGGTGGTGTTTGAAGCACATATCGACGAGAAGATGTTTGGATTGTATCCAACCATCAACTTTCTCCTAGAAAATGGGTGGGGTCCCATATTTGAGGGAAACACTCATGCAAGTGAAGGCGCTATGCGAGCCTTCTATGCCCACATACGGAACACACTGTTGGAGCCTCTCCAGCTTACTATCCCTTTGGGAAGGCAAGAAACCGTCGTCAATGTGGACATGGTGCCCCGTATTATGGGGGTAGAATGTGGAATAGTACATGCAAGTGAGAAGAATCTCACTAGTGAATGAGAGAGAAATCGCCGCACACGTTTCCTATGCAGCCAACGCGAGCATTGGAGGTGAGGAAATAGCCTCACTTCGAATAAGATGACGAACAACTTTTGCCTACTTCACCACATATGCACGTATAACGTGTATCATAGGTGGAGCAATCGCACTGAATGCACAAAGTTTATGGTAGACTTTCTGTACAGAGTTGGACAAGGGAAGAAGGTATGCCTACCTACTCTCGTCCTATCTCAAATAATCATCACTGCATAGTCTACTAGAGAAGACTCCTCACTACCTTTCGGCCGACTTATTTGCAAGATCGCCTAACACTTTGGCTTCAGACTTCATATAGATAACGTCGCCCGGATCCACATTATCAGTGAGAACATGCTCAACAACATAGGCATTGGCCCTAGGCAACTCCAAGCCCGACTCGATGAGGATAATGATGAAATAGAATAAGAAAGTAAAGAGGAAGATGGAAGTGAGGATGAAGAAGGTGGTGATGAAGAAGGCAGTGAGGAAGAAGGAGGTGAGGAAGGAGAGGAGGCTCGGGACTCAGATAGGGGACCTCCTACTACACATGAAGACTGCCACAATCGGGCCGCCCTGAAAGCCTACATGGTTAGGATTGAAGAGAACTAGGCCACCTTGAAATAGGAGATCAAGGAGAATCAGCCCTATCTGAAACAGAAATTCAAGAAAATGTCTCGCACCTCGAAGATCCTCCTGTGTTGTATGCAGGATAAGGGTGCTCCTCCACCCTTGCCAGAGTCAGAGGACTAGGCGTGTGCTACAGTTATCTTCTAGTTATCTCTGTTTCTTGCTTTTCTATGTAATAGCCTTAGTTGGCTTAGTTTGGTGTTAGAATAGTCAGTGTTAAAAATTTTGTTAAGCTCAGCTCACATGCATTCTCGGTCATGATTCACGTAATCTTACATCATATGTATCGTGACAATTTTGGTTAAATGAAATGTGTGAAGCTTCTTTGATTTAAAATATGTAGAATGTTTGGAAAAGTGAGCAATTATTTTAAATCTTACACATGTTGCACCCTATGTTGTATATAGGGAATGCCTCCTAAAAACACTCGGAATATAACACGTCTCGCACTTGGCGGATCGATTGACAAGGCACCTCCCCTGAACGATGCCAAACGGACCTTAGCTTGGGCCCAAATTTTGAGACAATGCCGAATTCTTAGCCGGCCACTGGCCCCACCAATGGGCCAACACCTTGTGCCCCACCGGTTTCGAAATGGAACTGTGCGTCTATATTAACGCCACACATGCCTCAGACGGCTTCTCCTCCTAATAGTTTAGAGTAGATGATGTTCATAATGTAACAATAATAGCAAGTTTTGGCTACCATTGCGGGGGCCATTGCCCAAAACATGAACGCGGCCCCACCAATGCCACCTATGCAACCTGTTGTAGCTATGAGCACGAGTGGTTTATTCGAGCGCTTTCAGCGCCTTCGCCCTCCTACTTTTACGGGTACCCACCGACCCGAGGAGGCAGAGTACTGGTTAGATCGTATATCTAAGATGCTGAAGTTGCTGCATTATACTGAGGCATAGTAGGTGGAGCAAGTTATGTATATGTTTGAGAAGGAGGCTAGTCTTTGGTGGGACAACATCCTACAAACCATTCCCACAGGATACGTGTGGATGTGGGAGGCGTTTGAAACCCATTTCCATAGAAAGTATTTCCCCCTTACTTACTGTAATGAGGAGGGTGAATTTCTCTGCCTTCGACAAGGGGGGATGACAATAGCCGAGTACGAGAATCGCTTTACGGAGCAAGCCAGATATGCACCATTGATCCTGGCGGACGAGCTGATGAGGATGCGGCAAATTTTGGAGGGTTTGCAGCCTAACATCCGCACAAAGATGTATTGCGCTAGCATTCCCAACTATACTGAGCTAGTGAACATATCCCTGCGAGCTGAGCAGGATGGCTCCATCGACCCAACCAGGGCGATCAGATCTTTGGTATGCCTACTATAAGAGAGTGGGCCATACAAACACCTACTATTTTACCAAGATGAAGGACAACGACTTTATGCCACCTCGAAAGGTCAATCGCCAGCTGCCACAAGCTATTTTACCTCCACCCCTACAATCCGTACCACCAGCACAACCATTCTACTGACCACCTATAACTCGAAATAGGCCGCCTCAACGACCTATGGTAGTGTAACCCAATAGTTCTTAAGAAGCATGTGTACATGCACTTGCAGCTGAAGTATCTGAGTCAGCAACTGTAGTGTCTTTAGCCTTTGAAGTCACTTCCCACATTCAAGGTACACCTGTATTTCTATTGGTGGACACCGGGTCCACTATTTCGATAATATCGTACTCTACAGTCAAGCGCTTAGGGCTGAACACTATCCCTATGGTTGGGGTGAGAGTCCTTAACGCAACAGGACCTTCTCCGACGCTACTAAGCTTTGTAAAGGTCGCTTGATAGACTTAGGAAGTAGAACAGTGTGCATCGACCTGATCATCACCCCGCTGTATCATTACGACGTCATCCTCAGCATGGATTGGCTCACTGAAATGAAGGTAGAGATCCACTGTGAAACCCGACTGGTAACGATACATGGACCCAAGGGCACGGCCTTTACTTTTCTGGTTCAGGTCATTTGGCCTTACCGCATAAGTTGTTACGCTTCCTTATTTGAGAATGTTGATGGTTTCAAGCATTATTTTTACTTTGATTTGAATTTGGACTTTTATGGGCTCAGTGACACTAGCTGACTCTGCTCAAGTTGGTGATAAAGGTCCACTCAAAATTCTACAGTCTGATTTTAGTATGGGTTTTTGTTCTTATAAAATGTGTGGCTTGTTCTAAAGATGAGATTTTTGGAGAAATTTTAAATTCTGAAGTAGAATAATTCTGTTGGTATGTCTGATTTACTAGGATCATTTTTCTTTCTAGTTGAATCAGCTTGATTGCCTCTGTTTAACCCATTCCATTTTGTGGATTATAAGATGTAAATGGTTTCTCCTTGGGTTCAGTTTGTATGAGTGGGGCCTATGATATTTTGTGCGGTCAGAGGCTATGATCAAACGGTTCGGTTGGTGGTAGACGGCCATTTGTTAGAATAAAGCTATTTGATTCTGTTCAGCCACTACAACAAAATGGTGTAAAAACTGCACTTAGGGTCCATCATGCACTGGCCTTTAACCAAAGTAAGGCACATGCCCAACCTGAGTGTCTAAGCTAGTAGGCAAAGCACCAGCTTAACTAAAAGCATGCCGGGGCTGAAAAGTCTATCAGGACAACCTTTCCTGTTTATACATTTGACTAAAATGGGTAAAATAAGAAGAGACCGAGTTTGTCTAGGCCTATGTTTTCTCTATGTGGACAAGAACTTACCACTCTCTAGTTAAAAGCGTCTTCTCTATGATTTCATTGTTCTTGGGGAAAAATATTAATCTTATGTTCAGCCATTTTAGTTTGAATTTTTGTAAATAAATTTAACAAAAGAGGGTCAATTTTAGGCAGGTAACTGGTCATAGAAACTTTGTCAACCAATCACAAGGATGCTTGTTCAGAATCTTATTCAAACTACAGGTGGATATAGTACCTTTAGAGAGGGATTATTGGTAAACACAATCTGAAATGTCAAACCCAAATAGCTGGAACAAAGCTATGATAATGACAACAAATCTGTCTTAATGATGGCATGTTGTTATAGATCAGAGAATTAGAGGTTTCTGATTATGTTGGTTTCCTAGTTAGGTAATATTTGTGGTTTCTAAATTTTTTTGTTAAGTTAATGCGTTGTGCTTAACAGTTTCATATATGTTTGGATTCCTTTGTGCTTGGCATGTTGGTTCTGTCGAGCTCATCTGTTACTTATTTCTGTCTTGTTCACCTTGTTAGATATGCCAAGAGTTTTGATTTGCAGGTTAGACACTTACAGCTACATATGTTTTTACAGGTTAGACACTTACAGCTACATATGTTTTTACAGGTTAGAGATTTTTTTGTTGGTCAGTGTTCAAGAGTAAGATGGCTTGTTTGACTTCACGGGAGAAGACATTTAGACTTAGTAAGCATGTTTCTCTCTATCTGTTTGTTTTTGTTTAGTAGTCTTATTTTATGCTTATACCTATAAAGACATTTAATTTAATGGATTTGATATTGAATTTGGTATGCTTATAGGAGTTGAGGCTAGGGGCTTTATGTTCGGGTCTCCAATTGTGTTAGTAATTGGTGCAAAGTTTGTTCCCTTAAGAAAATCAAAAAATTGTCATGTATTATTCATCAATCTCTTCCATAAATAATTGATTTTTCTTAATTTATATTTTTGTCGCTTCATTTTTATGTTTTCCTAGAGGCCCAACTTGTAACTCCTCAGAACCCGCTCTGCCGTAAGATATTACGGTGTATGACGGTTCCCAGCAGGTTAAGTTGCAAGTTATTATATAGAGTTGGTTGGATGTCTTTTATTTTTGTAAATGTTGTTAATAGTTGGATGATGAATGATACTTGTGATTGTGAATGATAATAAACAACTTATTATATATATATATATATATATATATATATATATATATATATATATATATATATATATATATATATTATCCTTGGAGGATTTATTTTTTAAGGGGACATGATATCTTGTAGCCTATGGTATGGTGCCCCAATATTGCTTGTATGTTATTAGTATGTAGTAAATATTACTAGGTTAATTTATCAAAACAAAATTCGTTTCTTTAGTTTAAAATTCATTATGTTATTATTTAGCTAGATGATGAATGCCAATTGTGATTGATTATGTAATTGTTTAAGTATAGGACAATCGGTTGCCTATTTGAGAATTTTTATGTGGCCAAGCATAGATATAGTGTGCTTTTGGAGGCATAAAAATTCTCAAATTGTCCCACATTTGGACAATTCAAGATTGGATAGATTAGAATGCTTTCGGTTCCCTGATTTAAATGCACATGCTAGTTCTACGTTGTATTTGTCCTTTTCTCTCTTGTTATGTTTCTTATATTTATTTCTAATGTCAAATATCCTCACATTATGTGGATACTTGACATGGGAATCAAATGCAAGGTTAACGTATTCGGAGAGACACGGGGAGATGCTACCAGAATTTTGGTGTGGGCATTTAAATGGGAATATGAAAGTATTACAATCTATCCAGTCTTTGATGGGTGACTGATTTAGTTAGTTAGTTAAAAATACCATTAGAGATTCTATTAGATGCCTAAATCATCGTCGCTTGTGGGGTGAGCAATAATGGTGCTTGTTTCATTATAATTTCTCTTTAGTACTCTTCCTTAAATTTCTCTTATACCCATTCTAGTTTCTCTCGTAGGAAGCTTTTTCGGGCTCACATTGTATTTCAACTACCGTGTGGAAGTAGCTGAAGAACATAGTGATGGATAAGAGTTGGATTCATTTGTCAAGCTATCTCAATAACTTCTCCTTCCAGTTGTTGTGGCCCAATGGTTAAGATGCATTGTTTGATATGTCCTCCAATTGCATTGAATGTTTAAGGTAAGCGATGCATACTTAAGTGGAGCTACGGAATTCCTAGACTTTGCATTTACAAATGCAAGTGATAGAGGGAGGATCTTATGTCCATGTAAGAACTGCAATAACAACTTCTGGGTATCTCGACAAGAAGCATATGATCATATCGTGTGTGACGGATTTAATACAAGTTATACTTATTGGCATTTTCATGGGGAAGCCACATCTTCTTCTATGCATAATCCAGATCCAAATGATGATATGCACAAATTGTTACACGGTGCATTCGATATTTCGGGCCCGGATGATCAAGGGAGTGATGCAATATATAGACCTACACAGGGACTTAATCCTGAAGCACAAGAATTTTTCAAATTAGTAGAAGACGTCGATAAGGAATTATACCCATGCTGCAAGAAGTTTAGTAAGCTCTCTTTCGTTATTCGACTATATCACATAAAGTGCCTTGGTGGATGGAGCGACAAGTCATTCACGATATTACATGAATTGCTAAAGGATGTACTTTCCAAAGGTGAAACCTTACCAAGGTCTTTTTATGAAACCAAGAAGATTATTGGAGACTTGGGCTTAAAATACAATAAAATTGATACTTGTCCCAATGATTGTATGTTATATTGGAAGGAGGCAGTTGACGAGCAATCATGTGGTATATGTGGTGCTTCTAGATGAAAAATATTTGAACATCAATCAGATGACGAGACGACTTCTTCGACTAACAAAGAGAGAAAATTTTCAGCCAAAATATTACGTCATTTTCCTTTGAAACCAAGACTCCAGAGGTTATACATGTCATCTAAAATGGTGTCCTCTATAAAATGGCATTTTGAGTGTCGCACTGAAGATGGAATGTTAAGGCATCCGGTCGACTCCCTGGCATGGAAAACTTTTAACCACCACCATCCAACCTTTTCATCGGATAGTCGCAATGTTAGACTTGAGTTAGCAGCTGGCGGTTTCAATCCATTCAAGACAATGAGTATTGCTCATAGCACATGGCCGGTTATTCTGATACCATATAACTTGCCACCATGGATGTGTATGAAGTAATCTTATTTCATGATGTCTTTGTTTATTTCTGGTCCTAGTAATGATATTGATATGTATTTGCAACCTTTAACAGATGAGTTGAAGGAATTGTGGGAGGTTGGCATAGACACTTATGATGCCTCAAGCAATGAAATATTTCGAATACGTGCAACATTGTTGTGGACTATTAATGACTTTCCTGCATATGCGAACTTGTCTGGATGGAGCACTAAAGGATGCCTTGCTTGTCCTTATTGTAACAAGGACACTTCGTCTAAATACTTGAAGCATGGTTGAAAGTTTTGTTATATGGGCCATCGTTGATTCTTGGAACTTAATCATAGATTTAGAAGTAATAGCAGATCTTTTGATGGTACAGAAGAATTTAGTGAGACACCAACTTTACTATCTGGGTTTGATGTATTGGATCAGTTACAAGGAATTAATGTCACATTTGGGAAGAAGACTCCTGGCAATTATGGGCACAAGAGAAGACGAGAGGATAATGTAAAAGATCGATATAACTAGAAGAAGAACAGTATCTTTTTTGATTTGTCGTATTGGGAGCATATTTTATTGTGGCACAATCTGGATGTGATGCATATTGAAAAGAATGTGTGCGACAATGTGCTTGGGATACTGTTGAACATAGAAGGGAAAATAAAGGATAATTTAAAGGCACATCTCGACATGCAAGATATGGATATAAGACAAACATTGCACCCAAGACAGCTTTCATTGAACAAAACATATTTGCCACTTACATGCTTTACCATGTCATTGAGTGAGAAAGATGATTTCTGCAAAGTTTTGAATTGAGTGAAAGTTCCAGATGGTTATTCAGCCAATATTTCACGATATGTGCATCTCAAAGAGCGTAAAATTTTAGGGCTCAAGAGTCATGATTGTCATGTTATGATGCAACAATTACTTTCAATAGCAATACGAACAACATTGCCTAAGTGCGTGAGCTCAGTCTTGCTTTAATTGTGCAATTTCTTTAGGGAATTGTGTTCCAAAGTTGGTCGAGTAAAAGATTTTGATCGACTGAAATATCAAATTGTGGTAACACTTTGTCATCTAGAAAAGATTTTTTCGCCGGTTTTTTTTTTGATATTATGATGCATTTGCCCATTCATTTAGCGAGCGAGGCCAAAATTGCAGGACTAGTACAATACCGATGGATGTACCCCATCGAGAGGTGCATGTTAATGTTTATAAATTTATTTTATTTGTCATGTTATTCCAGTTGCTCTAATCAACCATATATTTCTAAACTTCTTAATATTAATAATCATAGGTACTTGCTCACACTGAAGTCATATGTACGTAATAAAAGTCGGCCCAAGGGTTCAATTGCAGAAGGATACTTGGCGGAAGAATGTTTAACTTTCTGCTCGAGGTATTTGCATAATGTGGAGACAAGGTTCAACCGACCAATACGAAATGACAACTATGGTAACACCATTATAGAACAATCTGTTATTTTCCCACGAATAGGTCGTGCATTAGGGAAGCCTGAGGATTATGTGCTAGATAAAGTTGCATTTACATAAGCACATCGATATGTTCTATTTAACAGCGGTGCACTCATCCCATTTATTGAGTGAGAAAACTATAACACTTATTTTATGCATGATGGAAAATAAGCTACTATCACTTGTCTTACTGAAACCAATTCATATGTAGAGAACACATGAATGTTGTTAAGCAGAAGAATCCCTGCACACGACCAAGGGATATAGAACGCATTCACAATGAAACATTTGATAAACGGTTTAGCGATCATGTAAGTAGATACAATAAGTCGATTGACGTGTGCATGTTCATTTATTTTCATTGTCCAGACATATGCTTCTGTTTTAACATTTTTTAAATAGGTTAAACAACTGCAATATGTAGAGAATGAGCAAGTCTCAGAAGACCTTAGATGGCTAGCTCGGAGTCCTTATGCAACAAGAAGATACAAGGGTTTTATCGTAAACGGCTTCAGGTTTCACACTAAAGATCGAGAAAAGAAAAGAAAAACTCAACATAGTGGACTTGTGGTGACCGTAAAGACATCAAGCTTTGCAACTGTCAACGACAGAAACCCTATTGCAGGAGATGTAACTTACTACGGTGTCTTGACAAACATAATTGAATTGGAATATTGTGGTGATCGAAAAGTTGTATTATTTAGATGTGATTGGGTTGATGTTCTATCTCAAGGCAGGAGTGTCAGGAAGGATGGGTTGGGTTTCATGCTCGTGAATTTGAAACGATTATGCCATTCTGGTCGACATTTGTCTGATGAACCATTTGTGTTTGCATCTCAAGCTGAGTAGGTGTTTTATGTGCAAGACCCTATCGAGAAGGATTAGCATGTTGTGGTGAGGGCGAAACCTAGGAACTTGTTTGAGATGCATGGGGAGGAGTTTGCAGATGATGTTGATGCATACTTGGGAAGCTCGCCATGCAATGATCAAAGTTCGAAAGATCCGAGTGATGACATTGATAGTTGGGAAAGGACAGATATCGATGGTACCACAATTATTACACCTTTAGCACCCACCCAGACAATGGTAGATGACCAAACAGATGATACTGAGTTTTCTGATTGTGATGGAAATGACATTATGTACAATAATTGATTTCTTATATACTAGATTGTCCTAAAGTATGAAAGAGAAATTCACATGTCTTTTTTTTATATGATGATTTTGGAATATGTTCCATTGATAATGGGATTTGCAATTTGTACAGCTTGTATATTTCAATATGCAACTATCCAAAAATCAAGTTGTTCATTTTATGAATCTCCATTTAAATGAGAAATATTTAATTATCATATTGCTAGACATATACAAGCGTTAAACATGAGTACTATACATAGGGTTAGGCAATCTATAGGCCCTATGACTGATAGCACCAGCCAGCCTCAGTTGCCCCAAACTAATGTTGGTCCTGCCCAACCTCAACTGCCTCATGCTACTAGTGGTATAACAAAATATGTTCTTCTCTCGTGGACAATATGTGTTTTACAGTGTAATTTTCTTTTGCTATTTAATTTTATATGTACCATTGTGATTTTATTCAACAGATTCAATGTCCAAAAAAATAAAGACTCAAGGCCCCACACAATGCTTTGATGTTTGGAAAATGCGTGAAGGTCAATGGATTTCTATTTTTGTCAACGATCTAGGGCAGCCCGATTGTGACAATGCTAGTAAGCTGGCAAATTTCATAGGGACAATAGCACGCAATGAGGTATATGCTCCCCTTACATTTAATGATTGGAGGGCGGTGCCAATTGCGAAGAAAGATGATATGTGGGGGCTTGTCACGGTAATGGTTATGATGCTTTTTTTTTTTCTTTTTTTTCAGTATTTTTTTTTTGTTCATTATGTGATTGTCTGCTTTTAACATGTGATGTAGTCCAAGTTTGACTTTGACGATAATGCTAAGGCTTGGGTGCTGAAGTCACTTGGTAAAAAATGGAGGGAACAGAAGGGCAAGCTGAAGAAACTCCACTACTCTTCTCATGAGACTGATGAGGAGCGGCTCACAGATCTTGATAAGCGGGTCCAAGAGAATCAATGGAAGACTCTCGTTCAGTTTTGGAACTCTGAAGAGGGGAAGGTATGCCTCATTCAATTATAGAATTATACAAAATCTTTTGTTGATATTTTATAATTTACTGTTGGTGTGTCACATATAGGTTCGTTCTAAAAAAATAAAGAGAATCAGAAGAAACAACTGATTAACCACGCGGCATGCTCAAAGTGTTTTGCGTGAATACGTGAGGAAGAGCTAAATTTTATTAATAACTTAACCAACCATGTTAGTATATTTGTGTTATATAACTTATTTGTATAATAATGGAGGAAAAGGGCCAATGGGAAGGATCTGAGATGGGCGAATATGTTTATCTTGACTCATACATGCAAAGATGGAAAGCCTGTGGATGAGGCCTCATCAGTAGTAATGGTATGTTAATGTATTTACATGCAAGAAGAGCTCCATATAAATGTGTAGCAGCAGTTAGAGTATTTACACATTAATTATTACCATGTGATAATTATTATTGGAGACAAAACTCAATAAAGAAATATCTCAGCAACCCGGGGTCTCACAGAGTAGCACAGCAAAGAATGATCTATTATCTCAAGTCATGGGAGAAGACAAGTATGGTCGTGTCCGCACTTATGGGTTAGGACCATCTCCATCTGATTTGTGGGGTGCAACATCCAGCCAATAAAGGATGGCTTCCATTGATCAGAGGAGAGATGAAAGATATGATGAACTACATGCTAATATAGTCTCTCTTAAAGAAAATATAGCTGCACTCTCATCCTCAAGAGAAGTTGAAATGTCATCCCTTAAAGAAACTATGGTTAAAATCTCATCCGCAAGAGATGTTGAAATTTCTTCCTTGAAAGAAACTCTGATGAAATTGATAGCCACTATGAACAATGCAAACAATAACCCACCCATAGTATTCGGTGCTACAACTAGTTCTAACATGAACCAACTATCCTCATCATCAAGCCATTGGGTGACCTCTCAGGTAATTATATTATATACATGTATTTATTTACATATGCACTGTCCTAGATTATATATTGATTGATATTGATTTATCATTTGTAGAAACACTCAATGAATAAGAGGAAGACCACGAGTTGCACTAGTGCTGGGTTAATTCCTTATACCAAGTGAATAGTTCTTTTATTATATTTTGATGTTATTGTGTTCTTAATTATATGTGGTATACGAATGAGTGTTTATTCAATACAATGCAATTTGTCAAATAGTGAATTTTATTTTGTAGGATGTGACGAGAGTTCTTCTTACAAGTATCATCAAACCCGGGGTTACTATTGCTAAAGGAATTGTTTTGAGCAAGGATCCGCTCACAAAAGTAGGGGGCACGAACTTGGAATTGGTTTTTGGGAAGTATTAATTCATGTGGCAATAGAACGGGAGGAGGTTTTGATAAGACCTTATGGACAATATAAAACAATTGGGGATGCTATTGGAACGAGTATTGTTTGGCTCTCTATTATGTGTAAGGTCAGATTTTATTTTTTTCCATATACAATAGAATTTCTTGAACAAGAATGCGAGTACTAATTAATTTCTTTTTATTGTTTTGTTTTGCAGGTTTAAGGAAAGATGGATTGAGCTAAATGAAAGGATCTCTCTCTCTCTCTCTTAAATGTTTTGGGCATGGGTTTAGGACTGATATGTGATTGGTTTTGGATAGTAAGTGTTTAACTCTAATTTTGGAATTTGGATTGACTTAAGATCCAATGCATATGATAGGTTGGGTTTACTCTTGTTCTTATCAATTTTCTTTATAACTCAATGCAACTCTTATTCTTTCCATGTTTCTTTACAACGTTAATAGGAGGGCGTTTACCTTTTTTAGTATGTTTTTTGAGGTTAGATGATGGAAGCCAAGCAAAGGATAACAACTACATTTATATAAGTATTATATGTCTTAAGCTACATTTGGTCAGCACATCAATCTTTATGAATATAATTTTTTATCAAACCAAATGGATCTTAAGCCCCTTTTTAAACTCCGTCAATGCAACTACTTGCATTGCCGGTCCCAAGCCCGGGTAAAGGAGAAGGGAGAAAGGCTTGAGTGTTAAGGTGAGTTGTATCATTTTCCTCCATATTTCTTTAATGCAGCAATTCTGTTGACAGTGTAATCTCTAATTGCTTTATACTTCTTGTAGGTGCATTTGCTGTGTATTTGGAGCCATGGCATTTGCTGGAATCGGAATAACAGAAAGTGGTTAGATACAACTGCCTATCATAAGTGGGACCCTCCTGATGAATGTTCTAGATGGTGGATCATTGTCCCATTTCCAAATTTTAGAAGTTGTCAGACTGTCGACTGACTTTGCATTCGCACCCAGCTGAATGAGGTGAACAGGCTAATTTTTGGGCCAGGTCAAGCAGACCCTAAGGCCCCTCCTAATGCATGGCTTAGATCACATGACAAGTGACAATGCACATGGATTTTGAAGATGGTCTTGGTTTTTGCAGGTGCTGCGAGAAGCAGAGGAAAGAGGCTTCTAGACTTCAGACTGTTAACAGGAAACTGGCAGCTATGGCAAGGGTGTTTTCGAGGGTTTTGGTAATGTTTAGAGAATGGGCTCCCTAGCTCCTCTTTTTTGGGGTTTCCAGCTGTAAGGAGTTGTTTTCTGTAATTTGTTTTTAGGTTGTGCTATCTGTCCCTCATTTGCTTTCAATAAAGTTCTCATCTTTCAAAAAATAAAATAAAGGTTGTAGCCTATACACAATAGGCCATCATGAAAAGGACTTGATGACCTATGGTCTGACTGAAGTTATGACCCTTGATAGAGTGGAATGGTAGAAGAGGATTCACGTAGCCGAACCCGATTAGTTGGTTATAAGGCTTAGATGATGATGATGACACAATAGGCCACTTGTATGGAGCCATGATGCTTGATACTTAGGATATTAATTAAATGAAAGTTATTTTTTAGTTTCCTGCAGTGCGATTCTATTGTAGGAGAGTTGTTCTTTTAGAATCTGCTGGTGTGATGCCTCTAGAGACTATATCCCTTTGGTGTGACTCCACATAATCCATCTTTTTTTCTTAAATTTATTTTCTGCTGCAATAACAGTGATCATCAATCAAGGATTGGGTCATCTTCAAGGTTTATGAATTCAATCTATTCAATTCTAGTTCAATGATTCCTAAGTTGGGCTTACATCATATATGTTTGTTTTGCACATAATTTTAACACTGAAGATGAACTTTCTTGATAGAAATTGCATTTGGTCTGTATAGGTGTGTTAGAGTCGTGGAATATCTTTTCACTGTTTTTTTTATTTTTCCCACCTATTTCAGTGAATAGATTTCTTGTGTTCGTATAAAAAAAATAGATTTCTTGTGTTGGTAATATGTATGGTGACTTTTTTGTCCCTTTCAGACTACATGACTTGCCAGGTCCTCATGTATCAGGGCATGGATAATGTCCTTATGAGGCCATTCCTTACTAGTGAGGCCAACTGATGGTGTTCTAGTGTTGATCTCCTAAAACTTTCTAGATTGGTACTCCTGTCCTGGCAATCATTTTTGGCCTTTTTATGGATCATTTATGAATGTTTTTCTTCAACATCTATTTGTAGGTCACTAAATACAGAGTGAAGACCCTCAAATTTGGGAGGTCTTTTTCGGCATCTTCCATTTATGATTTACCATGTCTCACATCAGGTTAATGGTATGGATGACTGAACTATGGGCCCCACTTGTACAAAATTGATGGATCAGGAGATCCAAGACCTGATAATTGTTCTTGGACTTGAGATGGAATTTTTGCCTGCCTTTATGGTTGAGGCTTACATTGTGGCCCCTAGCCATTGTATTGCTTTTGGAATCAGATTATCTTCACTAACTGCTGATGTGATATGGTTTAGCAAATTATTCAGTGGCATGAGAAATAACTGACCTATAATTTTTTGAGAACCATTCTTACTTCTGATGTTCTTATCTTCAATCTTTCATCCACATGGCCAAAACATTCATCTAGCATTTTCTTCATGAACCATGTCTGAATTTTGTGGGTTTTAATTAGTTTTCTCTCTTTCGGACAGATTTACTTCCTATCAGATGGCCCACTTCTAGAACTGGAATCAGTCTATCAACATCTGATGCTTCAACAACGCCTAATCTTCCTTCTGACATGAAATGTGATCCACGAAGGGTAAACTATATCAATTTATAACTGTTAAGAAATATGTACCTACTGTAACTGCTATTGGCTTACTTATTCTGTGATTTTTATATTCACTGCTGAAAATTTAGTTTTGAGTTCAATATGTGCAAATTATATTGACCAATTACAAGTTACCATAAGCATTATTTGTGAAAATTTATAAGCAGAATCAATTGGATGGTTTTCTTTTCTGGTTTTATAGCACGTGAGATCTTCTAAATTCCATGATCAAGAGGTTTCCTGTTAAGATAGATAATGGCAAATAAGGACTTGTTTTCTCTTTATAGCGGAAAAATTATCATGATTCTCTTGACTATGGTATATGGTAGAATAAGAAGCCAGTTTATGGATCCTCTTTCTTTTAGTATGTATTGGATTTCTTTATGTAGAGTTCACTAATTATAGATACTTTTCTGCAGGCTTCTGTAGCCACTACAGACACAAGTTGCGAGTCTGTGGTTACCACTCCTACAAAGGTAAGTTTTGGTTTTCTTAACTTTGGAAATTGGAATCCTATTTCCAAAAAAAAATAAAAATAAAAACGGCAATGACCACTTTTGAAAATTTTGAATTGATTAGAAAGCATCTATAGAGAGTTTTTATGCCCTTGTTTGCTAGATTTAGTGAACATTTCAAGGTTTTGGGTTAAACGCATTTTGATTATTTTCAGCCAGTTAAGACATCTCATGGTTTTCCGTCAATACTATATTTTACCTGTATGTAAATACTAAATAGTGAAATTCTTAGATTCTCTGCCATTTTGCTTGCTGCAGAGATCTGCAAAGATGATAGAGCATTCTAAGGTTATTCATGTCCGAAACGTTGGCCATGAAATATCTGGGGTATTTCAAACCATCTCTTTTTATTTTGAACATTGAAACTCTAATTGCAATTTGTCTTCACAGTTGTTGCCTTTGCGGTTGATATTTTAGTGGAGTCCTTTCTATGTTTTATGCATTTACTCTAACCTGCATTCTATAAATTTAAATAAGATTGTCTTGCTGCAGTTGCATAACCATTTTATCTCAACCAGGTCACCATGCCTAGGGATGCTATACATTATGAAGGCGTAGAACACCGAGAAATGCATAATGCCTATGGGTACTACTTCCACATGGCTTCAACTGATGGGCTTTTAAAGCGAGGAAAGGGAAAGGATAGACCTCTTGTTTTGTCAAGAGCAATCTTTGCTGGAAGCCAAAGGATTGGGGCAATTTGGACAGGAGATAATTCAGCAAACTGGGATCACCTTAGAGTCTCAGTTCCAATGATCTTGACTCTTGGCCTTACTAGGATGTCATTCTCTAGTGAGTAGAGCTCATGAATTGATTGGCTCAACGTGTTTCTATTTGGTCATCATTCTCCTTTTATGTTTATATGCATCCTGTGTTTTGCTAGCTTTAATGTGTAGATGTGCATTCAAATTTTAATACTTGATTCCTATTCAGACAAAGTAAAGATCTGATTCCTCCAAATTTGTATATGCACCATATAGACTAGATGGGATGTACAAATATACCAAGGTTTGGTTGGTTCACCAAATGTAGCCAATCATTATGTAGAAGTACAACTATACCAGGAGCCAACCTAGTATGCAATTCATTTTAGATTAATAAACCCTCTATCTGTGGTGTAAACTGTTTACATCCTCAAATGAAGAAATGTTGGGGTTATTTGTATTTTCATACATATGTACATAGGCATGCACATCTATTCCCAAGTCTGCATGCTTGTAGTGTGTAGTGAGTGGCATAGGCTACATTGTGTGTAGGGTAACTTTTAGATTTTTAATTACAATAATAGGAAAAATAGGGCAAATACTAAAAATAAAGATAAAAACAGCAGCAGAAATGATTTACTAGTGTTGCTCATATCATTTCACTAAGGGGTGTTTGGTTTTCTAATTACATCAGTAAATGGCTGTAAATGGGTAATGGTTACCTATTCCTGTACAGCAGAAATGATTTCCTATAGGTTTTTTTTTAAAAAAAATGTTTCAAATATTTAAAAAAATTCAGGTTTTGATTGAATTACCATGCCAAGGCTCCTCAAATCCATACAAAGACCTTTACCGGCGCTTGTTAGAAATCTTACGGCGCTTTTCCGTGAAAAAAAGGTGTCCAGAAATTATATTTCTGGCGCTCGGAAGATATTTTGCCGGCGCTTATTTGCATTGAAGAAGGCAAATTTTTCGGCACTTGTCTAAAGCTTTACTAGGGCCGCTATAGCCTTTAGCGACATACCCAATATTCCGCGCTTGAGTAGCACCGATAACTCATTTGGCTGCGCTTTTTAGTACTTTTACCGGCACTTACAAGCGTCGGTAAAAGTCGCACCTGTTGTAGTGTGGTGAAGGCCAGTGGAACATGATGATGACAGTATTGTGTAATCATTTTATGGAATGTTCCCAACAATATTATATAATGATCTAAAGAAGTAAAACTAGGTTCTTCATCATCATCATCTAAGCCTTATCCCAATTAATTGGGGTCAGCGACATGTCCTGTTCCTCCATTCCACTCTATCAAGGGGCATATCTTCAATTAGACCCTAGGTTATCAAGTAAAATTAAAGCGATGCTGATCTTCATAATTTTCCTGTGTAATCATTAGCATTGTTGTATTTTATACTTCCTGGAAACAATTTTGGGAATTAATCAGCAAAAAGAAAGCATCTTCAAGAATTCCAGATAGTTTACCTTAGTGTTTTAAAACCCAGAGTGGACCGGGCAATTGGACCAGTTTGGACCGGAACTGTTTGGTTTTATGGGTTGGCTCGCCATAATACTTACTTTTGGAATTGAATCGCCTAGGTCAGGCTGGTTATCCGATCTCTTAACCAAACCGTTCAACCAGGAAGGCTGTAAGCAACATCCTAAGTCAAAATTGGTTTACTTCTAAAACTTTGCCAAGCCCATACGCATGTAAAGGAGCTCTTTCACAAGCCCTCCCACGTGCAAACATGGTAGATAGTTTTAAGATCCAATCCATCCATACAATGGGATCAATTGCGCCAATGCCCTTACTTAAAAATCAAGCTAATCCACTCATCAGCATGAAGGAATGCAACATGAGCAGAACTGATTACATAAGATGGTGAAAACATACCTGCAAGGAGTTGAAGACAAATTTAAGAGTGGGTGAGTTAGCAGTGAGGAGAGAGGAATCTCTGAGATGCAGCCAGCACGAACCTGAGATTCAGCTAAGCTTTCAGATGGGTGGTAAGACATAACTCTTGCAGTTGCACAAATCTTTCTTCTCTTCACTTTTCCCTTCCTGATTTTTGTTTTCTTTTTTCCCTTGCATAAGCGAACAGCCCATCCCACACACACATGAGAGCATGAGTGCATGCACACACACACATTACCTACATAGATATTACTTTTTGACATTGGAAAAAATAAAGTTGTTTAACTTGTGTTTATTCTATGTTCAAATGCAGACACACTAAACTGAGACGAGTCAACTCCCTTACCAGTTCAGGCTGGAGCTTTGATGGTATCATCAAGAATTCTGCTCAATTAACCCATTATAAAAGATGATAAATTTCTGCCCTTTTTTATGGTACTTTCTGCTATCGATTGAAGGAGCAGAAAAGAAAAATAAATAGTAACAACCTATATCAAAAAACATCATTGTAACAAAATAGCAAAGTCTTTCAAAAAATATCTTACCCAACTTAGAAAACATCTCAATATTTTCCGACTCTTCTCATGAATCTGAACACCATCCTCAGATTGGTGCAACAGGAATTCAAGAACGGTAGGAGCATGTGAAAGAAGTTGTTTGAGAATCAAAGGTTGCCTTATGAGTAGAAGAAATACATCCATTTATGAAGAACAAAATAAATATAGCAAGATGATCATGCAGTATCAGAATAAATATAACAAGATTATCATGCAGCATGCAAAAGGGGAACAGAAAGGAACAGTCATGATTCTTCAAAAATAACTTGGAACAAAATCAAGAAAGAGTACTATAATAATGATTGTAAAAATTCTCAAACCTCTCAGCCATACTGGCATCTACGATCCAAATTGATGTTACAATCAGTATTTTGATCCTCAATGACTTCCTTTGGAGGAACAGTATGCATCTCTAAGATAGCAATATTACCATTATCCTGGGTTCGTAGTCGGTCAAGACTAGGAAATAGCTGTTAATGGGCTTCTTGTGTTCTACTGCACAAATGACAAGTGTTGATAATGCGAGACAGACTTACGTTAAGAGCTGTTACATGTGGAAAAGAAAAGCTCAATCAATACTTCAGGCACTTCATTTGGATTACACAAGAAGGAAATGCAAGTTAGGGGCCTGAACTAGAAATCAACGAGGTTATCAGACAATACTACAACATAATTTTGTAAAACTATGCTAGTAATTCCAGTAACCAGGATGGTTAAGAAGTCAATGTAGTTTTATATAACAGGGGCAACATTCACGTAGCTCCTGTCACTAACATAATAGGGGAAATATTAAGAACTGAAGTGAAAAATTAATATGCCTAATAGATGCGAAAGAAACCCTTATAGGGATTTGGGGAACCACAGGTCATGGAATATACATTAAATAGGAATTTCTTTTCCCTCTTTCTCTTTCCCAAATCACGAGCAGTTCAATTCTTTTTCTTAACCAAATACAGGGAATTGGGAAGAATTGAATTTGCCTCTATTGCGAGTTAGGGTCTAGCGTACGTGTGCTGCTCAATGGCCACCATCCATCTTCTAGAACTCCGATAATCTACAAATTAGACAATCTTAACCATTGAATCAACCTCCCTACAACCAATGGACCATCCACAATGGGATAGGCATTCACCTACACCAGGCTTCCCAACTTGGGTATGATCCTCAACCAGGACATGAGTAGCATCCCAGGCCCTGAGCACTAACAAGTGGGTCCCACGATAACAACCAAACTGTTAATCCAACGGACCAACAATATAAGGACCACGTTAGAAATAAATAAATAAAATAAAATAAAACCCAAGAGGGCTAAGCGGATTAAGTGCGATCGGGCCTCATCCAAGACAGTGAAGCCCACCTTGCTGTATATATTTTATATCTACACCGTCCATCTGTTTTTCCATATCATTTTATGGCATGAGCCCAAAAAATGAAGATCCAAATCTCAAGTGGACCATATCATCGGAAACAGTGGTGATTGAACACCATACCATTAAAAACTTCCTACGGCCCACTGTAATGCTTCTGTAATTTTTATTTGCCATTCAACATGTTGATAAGGCCAAACAAACCTCCATGGATGGTGTGTGTGTATATATATATATATATATATATATATATATATATATATATATATATATATATATATAATTGAAAAAAAAAAAAAAAAAAAAAGAAGAAAGAAGAACAAAAAAATCAGCTTGAGTCAAAACTTTTGTGGCCGATTAATGGTCAATCATCACCTTTTCCTATGCTATCATCCACCTGAGAATTGGATCTGCATACCTTAAAATGATCTGCAAAAACAGATAAAATAAATATATCAAGGTGGCCCCACAGTAAGGGCCGCACCTAATCCACTTTGGTCAAGAGAAAATGGTTAGGCAAGATCTTTCAATCTAGGAGTGTTTTCGAATATACAGTCAAGATGACATGAAGATGGACACCACATTCTATGATAAAAAACCACATGACTCACCTTAGCATGGAATCTGTATACGAGCTCCTGGATGAACGGTCTGAATCATCACCTTTTTTTTTTTATTTATTTTTATTTTTAAAGTCATCACCATCTATAAATTCTTTTGATCCTAAATTCAACAAATTCAATTGTCCAAACTAACAAAGATTAACCAAACATATCCAAACCAAATCATGGAGAAACACACCGAGAAATACACTAGGAAAAAAAATTTAAAAAAATTGCATTCACAGCCACAAAACACGAAGACAGCAATAGAGAGAGAAACCCAAGAACCTGGATCTAGGGTTCAACTGTCGTCACCTGTTGCCACTGTCCATCTACCGCCTCCTTCCATAATGTCACATTGTTGTTCCCGTCTACCACTGCCAATATATTCACATTCACGCCAAGGTTGAGAGCCCTGCGGATTGTTTCTGCACTGCCATGCCTGGGGGGGATCAAAGAGAGGCAATAGACCAACAAATTGCCATGGTGTTCCCAGACTCTCCTTTGTTCTCTCGGGCACTTCCTGTCAGCCAAAGCATAGAACTGATGATAAGAGGAGTTTATCACAGAGATAGAAACAAGACACTGAAAAACAACTATGACAAACCTGTCTTGCAACAGCCAATGATCGAAGTCCACGTTCAGCAAACTTGTCTATCACAGAATAAACCTTGTTCCTAACATCATCCTTGCAATTGCAAAGGTTCAAAATCTGTTCATGGAGACCAAACAAAACAAGTGAACAACAGCCCAATCCATATTGAAATACCTTCCATCTATATGAGAACTGGGAAAAATATAAGAAGAAAAATTAGTACCTGCTCAGGGGGCGCCTTTGCTCGCACGATGCCAGCTGCCATCGGCCTTTACTTCTAGTAAAGATCGTACATTCTTGTATAAACAAAAAATGCTATTGGGCATAGCATCACTAAATTAAATGAGGATCGGACATTCTTGGTTCAAGACCCACTCTCACTAACCTCAATGGCCTAAAATCATTTCAAACCCATCTTGAAATTAGTGAGCATGTTTCAACCGTGGGCATACAATACCCACCATTCAAGCCGTGTGGCCATTGGAGTTTTGGGTTTGCTTATTTTCCAGCCCCTAAAATCGAGGTGAGTTTAAAAAGCGGTTTCAACTAGGGTGGGTTGGGCTGATCCAATGGTAGGCGTTAAATAGTCATTGTTTAATGCGCCTGGCCTACTTAACTTTTGTATCCTTTTTTTTCACACACACCATAGTTGCTAGCAATTACAATATTCAGGTATTACAATACTCTAATAATTGAAATATACGGGTTACTCAAATACCTCAATGCAGACAACCCCTGAATTTAACCATTTCAAAAGCATATAAATGTAGATGGAGGATTGCTACAAATCATGCCTTGAGAGAGGTTAGACATGGAACATCAATGCGTGCCAGTTTCAGACGACAAATCAAACCATGTTTGCAAACCATTAGGTCCGGTCAGGCATTAGAGCATGATTGGCAATGGGTTGGGCTATTCCGTAGACCATTGGGCCTGGCACCAGGCCCATGTTTGTTTATGTGTTAAGAGGTAAAAAAAAAAAAGTTCTTTATTTTTATTTTTTGCTTTGAGGCCCAGTTGTACGAGAGCTCATCCAACTTTTTCTAATGCGGATCATTCATATGGTGGCCTCCATGGTGAATAGGAGATACCCAAGTCTCTTTGGAGAAACCCTAAATTAGATTCTGCCATCAGATGACCCTTAGCCATTGATTGGGCCTCATCAAAATTAGACCATTGATTGTAATGGAACAATTTCCATTGGATGACTAGGATTATCTGATAAGGCCCAAGGGAGATTTGAGGCAAGCAGTACCATAACCACCCACAAAAAAAAAAAGGTAGGCCCACTCATTCTACTGCTGGTTGAAAATAAAAATCAATATAAGTGTCATACAATACCTCATACAGAATTCGTTAATAAAATACAAATTATACAACTTCATTAAAATTTCCCTATAATTTTATTATCCGCCGGAATCGTTAATGAAATACAAATCATACAACTTCATTAAAATTTCCCTATAATTTTATCTTCTGCCCGATTTCATGCTTACCAGCAACAAGAGGTTTCCCACATTCATAGAATACATCAATCCAAGCCATTGATCTGACAAGCTGGCAGCCTTGAAATCTTCCAAATTGGAAGATCCTAAACTTTTGATCAACGGCCATGAAACAGATATCCTAAACTCTAAATCAATGGCCCACAAAACAACAGTTGAGATGGCCAAGCAGATCCAATATGAGAATTATTTTCTATTTCTGGGTATTGCATCTGTTGTGGCCCACCATATAAACAGTTTGGATCACTGAATTATGACTACCCCAGCCAAAATTAAATATCCATTGAATGACTATTATCCTCTCCATAAAGAAAAATATCAAACGAGAAATTAGATTTACCCTTCTATGTTTAGATTACTAGATAGCTAGGCTTTGCACATGGGGATCACCATGGTTCAAAATACTGAACTGTTGATTTGAGGGCCCACCATGGATGGGGAGTGCCCTAAAATTCTCCAATTGGAAAATTCTAACGCTTCAATAGTTGGGCACTTTCCCATCAAATGTGGATGGATGGTCTACATTTATTCTCTTAACAACCTCCATTTTCGTTGGACCTATCAAATCAACTATTTAGATTATTGAACGATCGGTCTACATGTAGGGAGCTCTGCACCATTTACTCTTCACCATCCTTGATTTTGCATGATATTTTAGGTGTGACATAGAGGCCTTGCTATCTAGATGGTTTCAATTGAGGAGCATAAATTCCATTCATACAGTGGCTATGTGCATATGGATCTTCAGTAATATTTGCCAGCATGAAAGGAATTGTTGGTGTTCCAGGCCTTAAATGTCTTCCAATCTATTAGTATAAGATGTATAAAGCTTAATATAATTTACGGGTGCCAATGTTCCAGGCTTTAGAATTCTTCCAATCTATTAGTATAAGAAGATGTATAGAGACAATTGTATGAAATCCATTCCAATAATTAGATGTCACACCAAAGTTTGTCATGAGTCCAAAAATCAGGCCCACATGTGATTCAAGTGAGCCATTAATTTTGATAAAATTGGTACTATTTATTATTATAGGGCTGAAAAGTAAGTGAAATTAAAAGAAAGAGTTAATTAATTAAGGACATGGAGATAAATAAGCGGGAAGTTGAGAAGGAAAAGAAACAAAAGGATCATGAGCTGTAGAGGGAGAAATGGCAAAGTGTAAGTGTAATATTGTCGATACTCCTAAAATTTATTCTACAATTAAGAATTTTTAGTCTGTTGTTAAGCCTCATTCACTGTTTTTTTTTTTTCTTTTGTAAATGTGGATGCATGCAACTGTTATGGAGGAGAATGAAGTTACAATCTAATCTTAATGTCCTCATGTCATGTGTTTTTGGCAGTTGCAAGCACTATTTGGTATTTTTTTTTAATTATGCCTTGCAAACATGCCCTCGTGTTCTATCAGCTTTCCTGCTACAGGAAAAGGAACTCAAGCGTCTGAAAGATGAAGATGAAAAAGAAGAATTTCGTTGCAAGAAAGAAGAAGTTGAATTGAAGAAGCAGCTTAAGCAACAACAGGATAAAGTTTAGAGGGATCAACGGCATTGGGAGAAGGAACAAGCTGAATTCAAAAAACAGGTTGCCATAAAAAAGCAAGCTTCAATCATGGAGCGTTTTCTTAAAAGTAAAAAAAGAATAATTCAGATGTCCAAGATAACAGGATGTCATCAAAAGCCTCAGAGCTAGATTCTTTCAGGAAAAGTGAGGAGAAGCTTAATGCAATCACGTTATCAATGGACTGCACCCTTTCTCAGGGTAATGGTGTTTGCACCAATGACCTTCTCAAGTTAGTATTATCTATCTATTATCTATCTGTTTATCTATCTAATGTAATGTCCTCTCACAACCCAAACAACCTCTTCTTTCCTGAGTAATCTCTTAACTGATTTGTTGTTTTGGCGGGTCACAACTATTTACCTGGAATAAGCCGAGTCAATCTCTTCGCAACCATAGATTGCATTGGGGCGTTCGGCACAAACCCAAGATTTCACCTATTAAGGAACTTAAGCTACAGGGACCATCCTATTAAGTTGAGCTTTCTGGAAAAGTAACCACTCCAAATAAAGGACTTAACAACAGCGAGGTAAAGGACAACAATGAGCCGAGTTTGAAGAAACTTGTAGGTGGTTAGGATGAAACTGTCATTGAAGATAAATCATGCCAAATAATGCTCTGACCATCATACAGCCTTGCAATAAAACTAAAAAGATTTTGCAGTTTGGTAAGAGCTACAGGCCTGCATATTATGACACTTCGTCTAGGAAAAGGCAAGCATTTCAATCCTTTGACTTGAATTTTATACAGGATGTTTACTTGTTTTAAATGCAATTAACTATTACTTGCTATTTTTTATTTCCATAGTGATGTCATTGGACCTCGCCACCCTTTTAAGAAGGACCCTGATTTAGACTATGATGTTGAGAGTAATGAGGAATGGGAAGAGGTATTATCTGAATTATGTAATTATATGAATGAATCATTAGACTATCAACCAAGTTTCAGCTGTTAATGCCATTGTCGTGTGCAGGAGGACCCGCGCGAAAGCCTCTTTGACTGTGACAAAGATCATAAGGAAAAAAAAAAATCCAGAAGAAGGCATTCTAAGGATGAGGATAACGATGGAAGTGAAGACAACTTCATGGTACCTGATGGTTATCTCTCAGAAAATGAGGTATTTCTATGCCGTTTTTTTTTTATTAATATGTTGAGATATGTTGACTATTACCAATATCCCTCCCACTAAGGGCATGTTTGGATATTATCAATTCCATGAAAATCAATGGAAATGAAAAATGTTCTCCATTAATGTGATAGAAAAGAAAAGAAGGTTTCCACATAAATCATTGCACTCCTGTCAGAATTTAGATTCTCTGGGACAAGAAACTAAGTGTCCTCTGTCTCATAAATATAAAATTTTCACTCGCTATCCAAACAATAACCTTCAAAAGGGAATTTGTGTTTCAATAATGCCCATGACAATGGTGATTGCCCAATCATTACCTTAAAATAAATAAATAAGTAAATCCCTTGGAATACATGTATCTAAATATGGCTCAAAAGATCTATTTAGATGGAGGCTACCATTGGAAATGGTTGAAATGTAATTAATTTATTTTTATTATTTTGTCTTGAAGGTTGCACAGGTAGAGACAAATGATAGCTGGATGGAGGAAATTTTTTATATGTATTTAGAATATTTTCAATATATTATTATAAATATCATAGGCTTTTCATTGTAAAGTAATGCAATTTATTTAGTATTCATTTTTAATTGTGTTGTACAACATTTTTTAAGTTATAAATATTTAAAAATAATACAAGTTCCAATTAAATATAAACAATCAAATGGATTAAGAAAAAAAAATTAATTTGCAGTCAACACCTTTACATGCGGTCAACAATTTTTACTGATGCATATTTAAAGGTTTTCCAAGCATTTTTCATGGCATATATCAGTGTTTCATGAGATTTGAATTATGCTTGGCTTGTTGGGAGCCTTTTATTGATACTTTGATAGATCTGTACTGATGAATACCGGCACTTTGATATGTCTAAACGAAGCATTGGTGGGCCTTTTCTGGAGTTTCTATATATCTTTCCTGCTGTTTTGGTAACCTTTTTGCGGTGCTTAAATATACTTTTACCGGCGCTTTGATGTCTAAATGACGCTTCAATAGGCCTTTTCTAGCGTTTCTGTAGATCTTTCCTAGCATTTTGGCAACTTTTTTGCCGCACTTTAATATACTTTTATCGATGCTTATACATCTTTTACTGGTGCTTCTCCGGGCTTTACATGCGGCTGAAAGAAGCGTTGGTAAAGGATAATAATCGCTGGTCTCCATTATAGCGGTGACCATAAAAATACGACCGCCAATAAATGATACAGTAATGCCCCCTTTTATCAACACATGTACGACCACCGATAAAAGAATTACTCACGGTTTTTTGGACTTTTAACAACATTTTTGGCCTTCGATAAGGACCCATTTTCTTATAGTGCTTAGTGAATTAAAACCCACTAAGACAACCCTCCAAGTTGTTGATCGATGCATTTGTATACCGAGATGGGTAGTTGAGGACATGTTAGTCTAAGTTGATAACTTCTACTACTTGATAGACTTTATTATCTTTGATACATAACCAGTTATAAATGCGAGCACTCAATTTCTAATAAATATAAGACACCCATTCCTGGCCACTTCAAATGTAATCATTAATTGCCAAAATAGAGTGAAGTTATCCTTTTGGAACACGAATTGGAAGTGAATGTGTTCAACCTTTTTAAACAATCAAGGGATGTAGATGAGATCCACGAGATAAACATAATATATACACTCGATAAAGATGAGCTTATTTAATTTGACTACAATCTTCGATCCCTTAGAAGCATATCTCGCTCACTTTATGAATTTTAACGATCACATGGTATTAGATATAGTGAGTGCATTGTTAGATTCTGCGCCAGTACTCGAAACTAACCAGTGGAGGTCATGTTTTAAAAAATTGCCCCTAACTGACTTAAAGCCTCTACCGTCTAACATCGAGGCACTGAAGCTTGGCCTAAAACTTTTGCCATCCAAGCTGAAATA
This sequence comes from Magnolia kwangsiensis, assembly GCA_037074715.1. NCBI lineage: Eukaryota > Viridiplantae > Streptophyta > Magnoliopsida > Magnoliales > Magnoliaceae > Magnolia > Magnolia kwangsiensis. Next base: position 69,226,914 of record CM073572.1, on the reverse strand, counting down.
TTCCTATTTAGGTCAAGATGACACATTTCCTATAGTTTTTAACTCACATCTGAAAAAAGATCAAGAGCTTGAGTTGATTACAGTATTTAAAGAAGATAAATGAGCCATTATATATGGACAATTGTTGATCTTAAGGAAATTGATCCCTTGATTTGTACTTACTGCATACACCTTGAGGAGAATGCCAAATTCACTTGTCAACCACAATATCGTTTAAATCCAAATATGAAGGAAGTGATTAAAGCTGAGGTGTTGAAGCTATTAGATGTGGGTATCATCTACCCAATTTTTAATAGTCAATGAGTGAATCCAACTCAAGTGGTTCCTAAGAAATCTAGAATCACAATCGTCCCTAATGCGAATAATGAATGCATCCTAACTTGAGTTACAACTAAGTCAAGGATGTGTATTGATTATAGAAAATTGAACAAAATGACAAGGAAAGACCGCCTCCCTTTACCATTCGTTAATCAAATATTAGAGAAGTTGGATAGTTATTTATGTTATTGCTTCCTTGATGGCTATTTGGGATATAACCAAATTGAGATTGCCCTCGAAGATTAAGAGAAAACAACATTCACATGTCCCTTTGGCACTTTGGCTTATAAAAGGATGACATTCGGTGTATGTAATGCCCCTGCCACATTTCAAAGATGCATGCTTAACATATTTTTTGACATGGTAAGGCAAATTCTCGACATTTTTATGGATCACTTCTCAATCTTTGGTAGTACATTCGATGAGTGCTTAGATCACTTGAGATTGGTTTTGACCCCATGTGAAGAAAAGAACCTTGTGCTTAATTGGGAGAAGTGTCATTTCATGGTTTGAACGAGAATTATTTTTAGACATATCATTTTGTCTAATGGAATTGAGGTAGACAAGGCCAAAATCAACTTAATTGTCAATTTACCACCACCCAAAAGCATACTCGATGTGCGATCCTTTCTATAACACAAAATTTTACAGTTGATTAATAAAAGACTTTACCCACATCTCTCATCCTTTATGTAATCTCTTTAAAAAGGATACACCATTTGAGTGGGACAAGGCCTGCAAAGTAGCTTTCACCAAGCTCAAAGGCATACTAACAAGTGCACCCATTATGCAACCACCCGGTTGGAATATAACTTTTGAAATCGTGTGTAATGCTAGTGACTATGCGTTTAGGGAAATGTTAGGACAAAGGAAAGAGATGAAGCCCTATGTAATCTACTATACAAGTAAAACTCTAAATGGTGCCCAAGTGAATTACTCCACTATGAAAAAGTAACTATTAGCCATAGTAATCAGCTTGAATAAGTTTAGGTCCTACTTGATTGGGTCCAAAATTATAATTTTTACTAATCATGTGGCACTCAAGTAACTCCTTATAAATGGAGACAACACTTATTAAGGACACATTTTCCAATGAACAACTATTTTCAGTTTCTTCTCTACCTTGGTATATTGATATTGTGAATCATCTTGTTACAGGTATGATACTGACTCAATTAATTGTGTAAGATAAAAGGAAGTTTTTGCCGAGGTAAGAAATTTTTTCTGAGAAGATCCATATCTTTTTAAATATTACCCATATAAGATAATTAAGATATGTGTGCCAGATAATGAACACTGTAGAGTAATCTCCTTTTATCGTTCCTATGCACTAGTGGGGATTGTTTCGTGGAATCACACAGAGATGGATCTAGGATAGAAATCCAAGAGCACTAAGCAAACACAAGAGAACACAAAGATTTAACGTAGAAAACCCTTTTTGAAAAAAACCACGGTACAAAGCGACGGATCTTCATTATGAAAGCAAAAATTACAAAGAGAAAGGACTTACCCAATTCGAACAACCTCGAATCACGTCCTTGCTACCCGATTCTCAACTAAGCGGTCCTTAAGACCATTTTAACCGCTGATATTCAAATTCAAAATGTTCCAGCTATTAGATCGACGAAAAACCACCATTTGAACTAGAAATTTAAGAGTATGGCCCACCTGAGCTTTGGACGCACCTGATCTTGTGTCAAAGTCTACGATTGGGCCCACCAAGTGGAATGTACAGAGTGGATTTGCCAAACACATCACGGTGGGCCCCACATTGGTCTGCATGTACACCAATGCGAAAGCACCCACGGTGCACTAGACGAACAGCTCAGTTAAGATGCTTTGACTCGAGCCTTCCCGAAGTGGAAGGATTCTCCCTCCTTTCCCGCCTTCAACAATGTTTGAAAGAAGTTGTTGCTGAGATGATTGTGGCCCACCATGATCATCCTCTTGGATGATCCGAACCGTCCATCTTGTGCGCGGGAAGGGTCTGACCAAAACCTAGTGGGTCTTGCACGTAGATGCGATAGCATGTGCACGCAAACATTGGTGAAACAGGGCTATGCACAACCATTTTTCTAAAAAACAGAAAGCTTTCTAGTAGGCTAGCTATTACGATCCGCGTGAGGAGTCTTTGGCCGATCTTGGTCGTCTGTTTAGGAGGATCTCCTCCATCCGATGCACGTGGTTTAGGGCTTCAAAACCACGGCTCGCTTCCCTTTACCAATTGTACTTAGAGGCAGTTTCAAGAAGATCACATTCTGACCGTTTGGTTTCAATCCAACGGTTCTGGAATGTTAGGTTAAACGAATAAAAGGAGAGGAGGTCGTGTGTGAAAAGGCCTAGCTATGTCCTAGAGGGGGGGGGGGGGGGGTGAATAAGACTATGTAAAATAAAAATTTATAACAGTGAAAATTAAAGGAGTATGATAGCCAATAAGATAACTAAATAAACCACAATGCAAGATTGTAAAGCAACCTCAAAATTCAGATCTTGAGAGGTTGATAAAAATGTTGTTCTAAGGACAACCTTACACAAAAAACCATAGTTTATGGTAGGACAACCTGATTTCTAAAAAGGTCTTTGTATCAAGTCTCAAACCGGAGAGGAATAAAAAATAAATACAAACTGCACTGAAAAATAACTTGTAATCACAAATTGTATTGTTCTAGAGAGAACCATGCACCATAAGAATGACAGGGCAACCTTACTGGAACAATTTAATATCAAGCTGATAAATGAATAGCAAGAAATAAATTCTAAACTATTACAACATTCCCCACAATGCTTGAAATAAAAGATTACAACATTCACAACCACATATACATCCCTCAAATGAATAAATAACGATATGAAATATAAACCATTCAACCACAACACAAGGGATTATAGTGGTTCACCTGTGTGTTCACTAACTGTTATACAACAGCCACACAGAATGCTACTCCACTCCTAATATCCTCACACAGGGGATATTAGCATTCACTAACAATGTAGGCTTTCACAGGTTCACCAAAAACCTTTACAATTGTATCTTTGTCTGTGGGCTCACACAATTAAACAAACCCCACTTCTGAGTTTTCCTGGCTCTCCTCAGATAACCAAAAAAATGAGATTTTTCTAAAAAATTCTGAAAAAAACCAAAACAGAAAGGAATTTACAATTAAATGTAAAATATGAGATTTTTTCCTTCGATGTAGCAACCTGGAAGAAACAAGTTAGAGTAGATGATTGAATGTCCAAGTTCAATGTCCAAACTCACTTTACAATGGTTCTAGTTCTAATTTATTTTAAATTAAACCAAATTAGGCGTAGCTCTACTTGATTTTGATTCCAAGAAGAAGGAATACAGTAATTCTTCTTTTCAAATTAGATTGGAATTCAGGAACAAAATCAAATAATAAAAGCTAACGAAAGAGAGTAGAAATTATGCACAATGTAGCTTAAAATGGACACTAACTTATCTTGGAGTGGAGCTTTGAATATACTTGAATTTCATATGAAATCTCTGAAATTCGTGTTCAATTTATAGGCAAGTAAATCATGTCTTCAACTGGTCTTAAGACCCTACTACTGGTCAAAAAACTAACAGAATTTTGAAAAAATCGGGCGTGATAAGATTTTCAGTTGCACTACCGGTCATGGGTACCCTACGACTAGTCGAAGGTCCCCTTCAACTGGTCATAGGTTCCATACGACTGGTCGAAGATGACCCAATCTCAACACTATACTTTGAGTCGAAGAACCACAACCGGTCAAAGAACCAGTCGATACTGTTCACAGGACTGGTCGAAGAATAACTAAAAAATTCTGAAAATCCTCAACAACTTAGGACTGGTCGAACCAGTGCTAGGACTAGTCGAATAAAGTCCAGGACTAGCCTTAGAACAGATCAAATTCACTTATGAAAGATATATGGATTATGTATCTAAAGTGACCTACTCTAAAGGTCAACCTAAGGTCAGTCATACCTCAATAGTGAAGTAAGGACATTGAAACTTGAATACCAATGACCTTAAGAATCATGAAGATTGAGTTCTTGAACTTGAGATCTTCATCTTGAAAAACTTCTGAGAACTTGAACTTAAAAACTTCTGAGATCTTCAACTTGAATAGCTTACGAGAACTTGAAAGCTTCTGAAATCTTGACAAAGTTATGCTTGTCTACTCGAAGTCAATCTTGTGTCTTGAATAGATCTTTTATTCATCACAAAAATAAGCTTCAAACCAGTGTCTTTGTCACCACAAATTTGACAATTATAAGGGGCTATTCACTATAGCACTTACAATCTCCCCCTTTGTCAAATTGGTGACAAAACACACTTCCGAGATACGATACATATTACAAAATATTTGATTAAAGAATCATGCACCAGTTGTTAAACCGACACACATTCATGAACCTGCAAATCAATATTCAACCAATATACTCATGTGCATACAGACCACTACTGTACATACTCCCCCTGAGTAACATATTTCACCAATCATCAATCCAACTTGAAAGAAACAAAGTATATATCTACTCCCCCTTTTTGTCACAATATGACAAAGGAAGAACAAAGCAGATTGGAAAGGAGTAATAATCAAGGAGTAAAAAAAAAAGTTACCAAATAAGAATTGACACCAAAGCATAAGCAACACATATAATAGATAAACTGAGCCACAAATAGCGATAGTGACAATAGCAAATCCAGTCAAGTGAACATGATATAAAGAAGATTATTACAGACCAAAAAATAGATAACAAACTAATCTGACCCAGATGAAGGAGCAGGGATGGAGGGATCAAGTTTGTGCATGTCCTTGTTCAAGTGCTTAAGATATTTGCGCATATACTTGAATTGTAAATCATTGGCAACAGACATGTTTTCCATCCTAATATTTAAAGATTCAACCTTAGTTTCTAATGCAACAAAGCGTGCATCGAAAGCAGAAGGCGGATAATCTGGATCATCTGCAGAGTCAGAATCAAGCTCTTCAAAGATATCATCCATGTTAATATCATCTGGAGGAAGATCACTGGCTTCTTCCTCATGTACAACTTCAGCTGCACCACCACCATCAACTTAGCCAGGAAGAAAATCCAGCTTCATCTTGTTAAGATTAGAATTATTAAATATCAAGTGATGGATAGGGGCTCACCGACCGGCATGTCGACTAACATATGAGAAGTCAAAACGGTCATCAAAAATCCAAAGGGAATATCACTCTGACCAGGATGGAGTCTGAACTGGATGATAAAATGACAAATCAAGGAAGGTAGGCAGAGATGAGCACCTCGGGCTACATTATGAAGAATACGGACCATAAAAGTCGTTAACTCAGTTTTATTGCTCGTCCGAGGATACAGATTAGACACAAAAATCCTGTGTAACACTCTGTATTTGGGTAACAAATACCTTAAGGTGAGCGCATTTCCTTTAGGCGTCCATGGAGCATCCAAATTGTATAAATCCTTAGAAAGCATGCATTTTTCAATTTGAGAGGGTTTTTCAGTCAATGTATGGATGGGAACTCCCTCATCATTAACTGGAATTTTCATAAGAGCAGAGATCAAGTGACGATCAACATCAAATAGTCCTTCTCTTGTGGCAATTTTAAATGTCAAATTTTCAAGTGAATAATCACATATACATGCAAACATGGATTGAGCAATGAACCAGTATGCAAGCCCACCCCAATTCTAATAAGTTATCCCAACCTACAGCTTAGCATGGGAAACATATCAAACGGAGCTGTATGATTAAGATCAACAAGGTGTTCAACGATTACATTTCGCATACGGAAGTCACGAACATATGATGGATCATCCTCAAAATACCTAAGATGACGTTTAGTGAGAGGGGCTGATCTGGAAGAAGATGATGGACCATGAGAAGTCGATTTCCTTCCTCTAGAAGCCATTTGCAACAAAGAGTTAAAGAATAAAAGGAGTTGCAAACGAAAGGAACTGGGTTTTTCTAATATTAGATTTTTCAGAATAACTTCTCCAGATCACAATGAAACTCGAAATAAATAGCTTCAAGAGTAAAAGTGAAGCATTCTAGACTCAAATCTAGAAGAAAAATGCAAATGGAGCACTTACAATGAAGATTTTGGGAGTTGGCTTCGACTAGTCGATGTTCGGCCGGTTGAAGGGAGAAATAGAAATGAGGAAGATGAAGGATTTTCCCAAATTAAAAGGGTTTCATGAGTTCCTCGACTGGTCGTGGATGTACACGACTGGTCGAACCATGACTGGTCGTGTATTTCCACGATCGGTCGAGTACAAGCCAAAAATGCATTTTCAAAAAAAAAATTAAGATTTTTCAGAATATTTTGAAAAATTTGAAATTTAACCTATCAAACATATACAATATGATACAAAAATGCATAAAATATCATCTTATAATGCACATGCCAATATCAAATTTCATTTGATTAAACCGACTTTTGTCGAGCGATTTCGTGAAAATATCAGCACGTTGATTCTCGGTAAGTATATATTCCAGAGATATATCCTTTTCTTCTACTAATTCATGGATATAATGAAATCTAATATTAATGTGCTTAGTACGAGAATGCTGAATAGGATTTTTTAAAATATTAATGGCACTGGAATTATCATAATATAACAACATAGAATCCTGTTTAATTCCAAAGTCACTTAACATTCACTTCATCCAAACAAGCTGCGTACACGCATTACTAGCTGCGATGTATTCAGCTTTAGCTGTTGAAAGTGATATAGAACTTTATTTCTTGCTAAATCAAGAAACTAAAAAGTTTTCGATATAAAAGCAACCACCACTGGTTGATTTTCTATCATCAAGATTACCAGCCCAGTCAGCATCCGAGTACCCAGCTAATTGAACGTTAGTCTTATGAGGATACAAGAGACCGAGATTCATATTACTTGCGACATATCGCATAATCCTCTTGACAGCAATCAAGTGCGATTCTTTAGGGCTAGACTGATATCTAGTGTAAATACCAACACTTAGCGCGATATCAGGTCTACTAGAAGTTAAATACAATAGACTACCAATCATACTCCGATAAAGTTTCGGATCAACATTTTTACCTTCAGAGTCTTTTGAGAGTTTCAGGGTAGTACTCATAGGAGTATCGAAGTTCTTACCATTCTCAAATCCAAATCTCTTAATTAAATTCAAGGCATATTTAGATTGAGAAATGAATATTCCATCAGGTTGTTGCTTTACTTGCAACCATAGGAAATAATTCAATTCTCCAACCATGCTCATTTCAAACTGTGATTTCATCAAATCTGCAAACTTAGTAGTCATGTTAGTACAAGTATATCCATAAATGATATCATCAACATAAATCTGTACCATCAAAATATGATCATTATATTTTTTAACAAACAGAGTTTTATCAACTGATCCCATTTGAAAATTATGGCTTAACAGAAATTTTGTTAGTTTCTCATACCATGCCCTAAGCGCTTGTTTTAATCCATAAAGTGCCTTTTTAAGCCTATACACATAATCAGTATTCTTGGGATCTTCAAAACTCATCAGTTATTCCACATAAACTTCCTCATACAAATCGCCATTTAGAAATGCACTTTTCACATCCATTTGATAAATCTTAATCTTTCTAAAACACGCAATAGATATAAACAGTCTGATTGATTCAAGACATGCTATTGGTGCAAAGGTTTCATCAAAATCAATACCTTCAATTTGAGTGTAACTTTGTACCACTAGTCTGGTCTTGTTTCTAATTATATTTCCAAGCTCGTCAGACTTATTTTTGAAGATCCATTTTGTTCCAATGATGTGTTTATCTTTAGGTCTTGGTACGAGATACCAAACATCATTTCTTACGAATTGGTTAAGTTCTTCTTGCATCGCAACTATCCAGTTTTCATTAGCAAGAGCTTCGTTTACGTTAGATGGTTCTATTTGGGATGTAAAACACACATAATTACATATATCCTCAAGTTGTCTACGGGTGCGAACACCAGTGAGAGGGTTTTCAAGAATTTATGTGATTGGATGATCTTCAACAGTTCTTAATTCAGAATCATTCTGATTAGATGAAGTATCGGATTTATCAATTACTAGAACTTTATCATTATCTAAATTTGAGACTGGTGTGTTTAAGTGATCATCAATGACAACATTGATAGACTCTTGAATCACACCGGTTCTTTTGTTCAGAACCCTATAAGCTCGACTGTTTAGGGAATATCCTAGAAAAATTCCTTCATCATTCTTCGTATCAAACTTTTCTAAATTTTCACGATCTTGTAAAATATAACACTTGCTGCCAAAAACTCGAAAGTATTTGACAGTAGGCTTTTTATCAAACCACATTTCGTAAGTCGTTTTATTATTATCTTTGCTAGTGTAGACACGGTTAATAATATAGCAAGTTGTATTGACCGCTTCAGCCTAGAGAGCTTCATGTTATTTAACATGACATTAGCCATTTCTTGAAGCACTCTATTCTTCCTTTCCACTATACCATTTTGTTGTAGAGTTTTAGGCGCTAAGAATTCATGTAATATTCCTTGGTCGCTATAGGACTTCTCAAAACCGCTATTCTCAAATTCATATCCATGATTACTATGAATCTTACTAATTTGAGAACCTTTTTCTGTTTGAATCCTTTTGAGAACTTTTTTTACTTCTTCAAGTATTTCTGATTTGTCCCTTAAGAAGACTACCCATGTATATCTGGTAAAGTCATCCACTATTACCAAGATATACCTTTTGCCTCCTCGACTCTCTGTTCTGGTAGGTCCTATCAAATCCATGTGGAGGAGTTCGAGTGGTCTTGATGTGATATTTGAATTCACTTTTTTGTATGAGGTTCTTATTTGTTTGCCTATTTGGCATTCACCACATATTTTATCTAATTTTCGAAGCTTGGGTAGACCTCTTATAAGTTTCCGTTTACTCAATCTATATAAATTTCGGTAATGTACATGTCCAAGACATTTTTGCCACAAGTCAGTCTCGTATGTATGGACCATGTAACATGTTTGATTAGATGAGATGGATTCGCTAACAATATAGCAGTTTTCAGAAGTTCTACGTCCAGTTAGTATTACAGAACCCTTATTGTTTAGAATCTCACAGCTTTGATTAGAAAACCGTACACTATGGTTATTATCTCATACTTGAGATATGCTAAGTAAATTATATTTTAGACCTTCAATATATAAGACATTTTTAAACACAAGAAGATTACAAAGTTGAACCGTACCTTGGCCCATAATCTTACAATTACTACCATCACCAAAAGGTACTGACCCATCAGTCATATCTTTTAGATCGGTGAATAAAGCCTTGTCGCCTGACATGTGCCTGGAGCATCCACTATCTAGGTACCACTTTGAATGGCTTGAAGCTTTGAAAGTGGTGTGGGCAACCAAGCAGGCAACCTTGGGAACCCATTTCAGTACTGTTTTGGGTTTAGGAGGATAGTTGGTCTTCTTATATCTGTTATTGTAAGAATGACCTATAGAGTTAGATTTTAAGAGCTCCTTGAGTAAATCAATTATCTTTTCAGCTAGTTGATTTCATTTCTGATTAAAGTTGACATGGCAGCTTTTCGATTTTTGAAAAGTTTTTGAATTTTTAGAAAAACTTGATAAGTACTTTTTCCTTTTGAGTTTGAGGACTCTCCTTTCACAAACTTAGGAGGAGTATTCTTCTGTTTAGGAGGTATGTTCTTATCATAGCCCAACCCAGATCTGTCGTCACATTTTCTTGATCCGGATAATAGTTTCTCTAACTTAGGATCACCTTGGGCATATCTCCATGTGTCCTTTAAACTCAGAAGAGAATATACTTCATTTTTAAGTTTCTCATTTTTAAATTTCAGATTTTCAATCTGGGACGTTTTAAATTCTAAATCGCATTTTGATTTTTGAAAACAATTTGAAATTTAGGATTTTTCTAAAACAAGTGACTCAAAACATTCTTTGAGTTTAAAAAACTTTTCTTTTTGAAGTTTAAGTTTGACAGTAATTTTACAACTTTCCTTGTATAGGGCATTGTAAGCATCTTGAAGATCATCTTCATTTTCACATTCACTATTCAAATCTTCCTCACTAGTTGAATCATCATGATCTGAAAAAGTGAACTTGGCTAGAGTCATAAGAGCTTTCGTTTCATTACCCAACTCCATTTCAGAATCTTCTAATTTAGAAGAAGCTTCAGAATCAGATGATTCATCTCATGTAGCCAACATACCCTTCTTCTTGGGTTTGTCCTTTTTAGGACATTTGTTTGTTGGGAGAGAGCCAACATACCCAGGAAGAGAGCGTGTATCCTTTTTAGGACTTTATGGGATTGTATCACTAAGACCCCACATAGAGTTTACAATGTCATTTAATCTTGTATAAAAGTTCATAAATGTTTCATTTTCCTCCATGTGAATTTCTTCAAATTTGGTTGTGAGGAGTTGGACTTTAGATTTTTTGACAATTGTAGTACCCTTGTGTGTCATTTCTAATATATCTCAGGCTTGCTTTGCAGTATCACAGGATATGATTCTTTTGAACTCATCTAGTGATAGTGCGCAAGTGATTGCATTTAGTGCCTTTACATTGGCACTACTCTCATTTTTCTGAAGGGTAGTGTAAGACCCGTATCTTGGTCCGTACCGTTCCGTAGACTTTCGCGGTCTTACCGGTCGAATTTTGGCAACCTTCGACCCTTAACCGATATCGACGCGCGACCCTGATTCATATGCCAACAAATCGAGTCGACTCAACCCGAGACCAATACCATAGCGACCGCGCCGTCGTTGCGGTTCCAATACCACGACTCGCGCGCCGAGGCAATACACTGGTCAAGAGATATAGGCCAACGTTCAGTGCGAGAAAACGTCGCGCGTTGGGAAATCCAAGGGAATCTCTATGATGTGTCACATCAATCACATCAATCCCATCAATCAATCACCCATCAATCCATCACATGTCAAGTACACATCACTTCCATCCCTTTTCCCAAGCAACCACAAAAGTCTCCCAAACCCGAGACCAATACCATAGCGACCGCGCCGTCGTTGCGGTTCCGATACCACGACTCGCGCGCCGAGGCAATACACTGGTCAAGAGATATGGGCCAACGTTCAGTGCGAGAAAACGTCGCGCATTGCGAAATCTAAGGGAATCTCTACGATGTGTCACATCAATCACATCAATCCCATCAATCAATCACCCATCAATCCATCACATGTCAAGTACACATCACTTCCATCCCTTTTCCCAAGCAACCACAAAAGTCTCCCAAACCCATACCTCTCTTACACAAAAAGCCACAAAAGTCTTCACCACCCATACCTCTCTTACACAAAAGCCTCAAAAGTCAAGCTTTTCTTACACAACCATCACTCACCACATCCATCCATGACTCTCTCTCTCTCCCTTACATCACTCTCTCTCTCTTTCTCTTTTTTTTACTTCATATTTCCAAGCAACAAAAGATTTTCAAAAAACTCCATACATATGGAATTTTCCAAGCCTCTCTAAGCTTCAAGTGGCCCACCTTCCTACCCCATCATCTCCCATCTCAACCCTCCATTCTTCATCTTAACTATTGAAGTTGAAGCCAAGGTGCCAAGGAACCCCTAGGAGCGAGAAGATCAGACGGTGGGTGCTAGATCATTCTAGTTTTTCTTATTTTTATAATGTGTCAAGTGAGGCCCGCCGATCAATGTTGTGGATCTCACTTGGGACCGTAAAATGTGGCCGATGGCCCATTTGGATCATCATGATCACTCCATGATGGGGCCATTCTCCATGGACCCCATCATGATGTTTATTTCATTGCAAAAGGTCATCTAGACCGTACATATCGGTGGGGAATGGATCTCCACCGTTGATTTACATTTTTGATGGTCCCATGTTCAACGGGATCCGTATATTGTATGATTCATTGCAAGGGAGGGCCCATAATGTCGAGGTCCCTCCATCACAAGGCGTGTCCCACTCTCCATGTCTCTCTCTCTCTCTTTTATTTATTTTATTTTATTTTATTTTTTATTTATTTTTTATTTTTTTAAGGATTGTGTGGCCCACTTGAATGGATCCCACCTTGATGTAATTATTTTTATTCAAGTGGGGCCCACCTTAAACGTTAAACCCATGTCACTCATCATGTGGTGGCCCACTTCATCAGGGCCCACCAATTTCAAAAAAATATATATAGAACCGTCCAGCGTCTGGGACGCTGGACGTTTTAAAGGAAAGAAAGAAAAGAAGAGGAGCTTTTGGGTGGTTCCCTTGCATAGGCCCCACCCTGATGTTTATGTTCGATCCAAGCCGTCTATCCTCTTACCCACGGCATTTTAGCCGTTGGGTAAAAGTTTGGAGCTGATCCAATCACCTGGTGGGCCATAGTGCCAAATATTGCATTCCCACCATTCAAACACTAATTTCTTATTTTATTTCATGTCCAAGCATCAAAAAAATTCAAACTCTAGACTCATTTGGACGGCCTCGAGCCGCTGATCACTATGGCTGGGATGAATTGTTCGAATATGGGCCCCACCTGTGGAAAACAACACAAATACAAAGGGGGAGGAGAGAAAATGGAGGGGAGCAGCTGATGCTGCCCATGTCAGACCAGCGCAGGCGCTGCCTGCGCTGTTGCCAGCGGCGGGCGGGCGTCAATGACCCACGGCCTCCAGCCGTGGGCCCCACCTTGATGTATATGTTATATCCAGGCTGTTCGCAAGGTAGGCCGCCCCCAGTAGTGGGCCCCCTCCGAATTTCAGCCCCATCCAATAGTCAGGTGGCCCACACCATAAGAAACAGTGTGAATGAACATCTTCCATTGAAAGTCTTCTTGGGGCTCACAGAAGTGTTGGATCAAGTTGAAATTTATGTTTTCCCTTCATCCAGGTTAGAGCGACCTTATGAACGGGTTGGATTTCAAATAAACATAACGGTGGGCCACATACGTGGGACCCACAGTGATTTATGTATTTTATTCATACCGTCCACGGTCCGTGGATGGTGACGCCACTGTGATTTTGTGTTGTATCCACACCATCCCCACTGGACGGTGGGGCTCACCCCCACGTGTGGGTACTGTGTGCCGCATGTGTGTGTGTGTGTGTGTATATATATATATATATATATATATATATATATATATATATATATATATATATTATATTACATATATGTTACATATAATATTGTATATATTACATATATTATATTATATGTAGTTTATATATTATATAATATACACGATAGTACGCCTTCATGTGGGCCCCACCATTGTCACAGGCGATGCATCCAGACCGTCCATCCACTTGGAAAGATCATTTTAGGCCTATGGGTTAGGCCCATTTGAATTTCAAAAAAAGGCTATGGGCTAGGCCCATTGGATTCATTTAAGGCCTAAGAACTTAGGCCCATTTGATGTGTTGCAAGTCCATGGGACTAAACCCATTTGATGTACTTCAAGGCCCATGTAATTGGACCCTTTTGTTGAAATTTAAAGCCCATGGAAGTAGGCCATTTGACATATTGTAAGGCCCATGGGACTAAACCCATTTGATTATCAAAGGGTCCATGGGATTAGGCCCACTTTGATATGCATGCAAGCTCATGGATTAGGCCCATTTGAATTGTTTAAGGCCTAGGGATTTAGGCCCATTCGACTCATATAAGGCCTCTGGGTTGAGGCCCATTTGATATACATTTGGAGCCTAATTGGTGTGGCCTATTTGATACATATTAGACTCATGTGACTAGGTCCAATTGATGCAATCCAAGGCCCACAGGTTATGACCCATTGCAATATACCTAAGGCCCATTGGTGTGGTCCATTTATGTGGCCCGTTTGACAAATACAAGGCCCATATATCATGGCCTATTAGATATATTTAAGGTCCAATGGGACGTACCTAAGGTCCATTGCAATGTGTGTTCCCAATACAGATTATGTGGCAGTGTTTACAAAGATCGTGCCTTGGGAGCAATGTTGGTTTGACGTCCACATTGCGAGTGTAATGTTGGTTGGATGTCCACATTACGACTCTCCTTAGGGCCCATTACTGGGTCGTACTTATCGTGTATAGGCCGTCCAGGTCTATCTGCATTGTAAGATAGTTCATTTTATTATAACATGTTTAGTACAGTTCATGACTCATGATCATATGCATCATATGTATGCTTGACGTGAGAATTGTCTGATCATAGCATTTGCCTTTGGACAGGTTGTTTATGGGCTCCCGATTAGGCGGTGTTGCCCTACATGAGCGCACGATGTGTGCAGGATTTGATGCATGACTGGATAGCGTAAATCATTCATATCGCATTTGTATGACATGGTTATTGTACGCCCTAGCGACATCGGGGCCGTAGCCTCCACAGACAGATCGTGGTTGACAGGATTGGATATCGAAAATCTTGTTCTACATGGGGTACTATAGATATCCCTGGGTGAAAGTCCCTAAACCCTTATGGTACCAAGAGGTTGCTCCAACGTCTAGACCGAGTGGATAGATGAGCGCTGAGTGCCGAATACCAGTTGGTTGCGCTCTCCACTGTGTCGTGGTCGGTTGGAAGGGGGTACGACCTTACCCGCCCGAGAGTAGGGGGGCCTTACCCGCCCGAGAGTAGGGGGAAATGCTAGGCTGAGTTTGACCAGCTCGAGGAATGCGTCCGCTATCGACGAGTCGCGCCCGATATTGGCAGACGGATAGTGTGGTCTCTTTCACTTACCTTATTGCGCGCGATGTGGCGGCAATCTGGTTTAGAGTGTACTAGACCCCGGTGATATTTCATATTTTGAGTTGTATTGATGCGTGGACATAGATGAGGATCTGTATGCTTGAGTTACATTGCACATCGTATGGCCTTGGGATGGCCGAAATCATTCATGTCTTGCATCGCATAAGCCTTGGTACGGCTCATGATATTATAGATCCATCTGCATATTTCGCTTTACTCTGACATTGCATGTTCATATTATTACCTTGCGCATAAACTTTCACCACCCTCTAAGCTTTCTGTAAGCTTATGCACGACCGTTGCGTGCAGGTGACGTTGGATCGCAGCAGCGCTGAGGCAGGAGCACGTTGCAGAGCATTTTGGAGTTTTTATTTTTTTTTATCATTGTATTTCCCTTTATGCTCATTGTACTTATAAAGTTTTTGATCATAGTGCAAATGTAATGGAGTTCTTGGTTGTTGTTTGTGGGTTATGCCTTTGGTTATGCTTATTACGAATCAAACTGATGTTGAAAATCCTCCTCGTAGCATCCCAGGATCGGAACCTGGCGAATGGGAGCTAGGAGCCGAGAATGCGGTTCTACGGAGGCTTTCGGCGATCGAGAATTTTGTGAGCCCGGTTTTCGAGTTTGGGGCGTGACAGGTAGTCCAAGAGAAATAAGGAGTTACTCTCATTGATTTTGAACTATCGACTCCAGTCACTTCAGTGGTAGGAGGTTTCCATTCAGTCATTGTGGCTTGCCACACACTCTCATCCATTGATTTGAGGAAGATCCTCATCCTGGCTTTCCAGTAGGCATAATTGGAGCCATTAAAGGGTGGAGGCCTAGTGACTGATAGGCTATCAAAATTTAACATCTTAAATAGCTTAAATCGTTAGCTCAAGAATTAAATCTAAGAATTAAGAAAAACTAGGCTATTAGGCTCTGATACCACTTGAAAAGGCCTAGCTATATGTCCTAAAGGGGGGGTGAATAGGACTATGCCAAATAAAAATTTATAACAGTGAAAATTAAAGGAATATGATAGCAATAAGATAACTAAATAAACCACAATGCAAGATTGTAAAGCAACCTCAAAATTCAGATCTTGAGAGGTTGATAAAAATATTGTTCTAAGGACAACCTTACACCAAAAACCAGAGTTTATGGTAGAACAACCTGATTTCTAAAAAGGTCTTTATATCAAGTCTCAAAATGAAGAGAAATAAAAAATAAATACAAACTGCAGTGAAGAATAACTTGTAATAAAAAATATGTATTGTTTTAGGGACAACCATGCACCATAAGAATGACAGGGCAACCTTACTGAAACAATTTAATATCAAGCTGATAAATGAATAGAAAGAAATAAATTCTAAACTATTACAACATTCCCCACAATGCTTGAAATAAAAGATTACAACATTCACAACCACATATACATCCCTCAAATGAATAAATAACGATATGAAATTTAAACCATTCAACCACAACACAAGGGATTATAGTGGTTCACCTGTGTGTTCACCAACTGTTATACAACAGCCACACAGAATGCTACTCCACTCCTAATATCCTCACACAGGGGATATTAGCGTTCACTAACAATGTAGGCTTTCACAGGTTCACCAAAAACCTTTACAATTGTGTCTTTGTCTGTGGGCTCACACAATTAAACAAACCCCACTTCTGAGTTTTCCTGGCTCTCCTCAGATAACCGAAACAACGAGATTTTTCTGAAAAATCCCAAAAGAAACCAAAACATAAAGGAATTTACAATTAAATGTAAAATACCTGATTTTCTTCTTCGATGTAGCAACCCGGAAGAACCAAGTTAGAGTAGATGATTGAATGTCCAAGTTCAATGTTCAAACTCACTTTACAATGGTTCTAGTTCTAATTGATTTTAAATTAAACCAAATTAGGCGTAGCTCTATTTGATTTTGATTCCAATAAGAAGGAATACAGTAATTCCTCTTTTCAAATTAGATTAGAATTCAGGAACAAAATTAAATAATAAAAGTTAACGAAAGAGAGTAGAAATTATGCACAATGTAGCTTAAAATGAACACTAACTTGTCTCGGAATGGAGCTTTGAATATACTTGAATTTTATATGAAATCTCTGAAATTCGTGTTGAATTTATAGGCAAGTAAATCACGTCTTCGACTGGTCTTAAGACCCTTGCGACTGGTCAAAGAACCAACAGAATTTTGAAAAAATCGAGCGCGATAAGATTTTAAGTTGCACGACCGGTCGTGGGTACCCTACGACTGGTCGAAGGTCCCCTTTGATTGGTCGTAGGTTCCATACGACTGGTCAAAGATGGCCCAATCTCAACGCTGTACTTTGAGTCGAAGAACCACGACCGGTCGAAGAACCAATCGACACTGTTCACAGGACTGGTCGAACAGTCTTCAGGACTGGTCGAAGAATAACCAGAAAATTCTGAAAATCCTCAAAGTCGAGGAATTTCTTGGACTGGTCGAACCAGTGTTAGGACTAGTCGAACAAAGTCCAGGATTAACCTTAGAACAGATCAAAGTCACTTATGAAAGATATATGGATTATGTATCCAAAGTGACCTACTCTAAAGGTCAACCTAAGGTCAGTCATACCTCAATAGTGAAGTAAGGACATTGAAACTTGAATACGAGTGACCTTGAGAATCATGAAGATTGAGTTCTTGAACTTGAGATCTTTATCTTGAAAAACTTCTGAGAACTTGAACTTAAAAGCTTCTGAGATCTTCAACTTGAATAGCTTACGAGAACTTGAAAGCTTCTGAAATCTTGACAAAGCTGTGCTTGTCTACTCGAAGCCAATCTTGTGTCTTGAATAGATCTTTTGTTCAACAAGCTTCAAAGTAGTGTCTTTCTCACCATAAATTTGACAATCATAAGGGGCTATTTCGCTATAGCACTTACAGTGTGCCATGGGTCTCGCTCTCACATCTTGAGACGGCTCGAAAAAATAGTTGTCTTCTTCTTCGTTTGAACCCACCACCTAAACCTCCCAGAAGCTATGAAAGATCACCTCCACAAGCTCCTGTGGACCAATCCAAGGCATTCAGTAGGAGCAAAATGAAGAAAAACATGATGTAAAAAAGTCTACAATTAACGACAGGTCTTCTTCCTCTTCGAAAAACCTCCAATCACAAGACGTGATGAATCATTAGTTTGAATCTATTTCGCTCACTAGGTGGGCCATCTCTGCAGCACTCTATGCAAACTGAAGAAAATAAAATAGAAGGTGAGAGAGCTTGACTCGAGCTATACCGCACTAACTTACTGTCGGGTCACAGCATCGAGTTAGGAGGTCGACTCATCATGCCTGCTAGCTCTGGACCTAGCCTAGAGTTTCACGAGCTTCAGATAGAGGGAGAAGGAAAGAAAGGTAATGAGGTGAGAGAAAGAGAAATGAGAGTGGGTGCATTTCTACACCAACTCGAACTGAGTAGAGGATGGACCGAGTCGGGATGGGCGTCCAGTTGCTACTGTTGGGCCTCCAACAGAGGGAAAGATGAAGGAGAAGATCAAAAAAAAAAAGGGGGAAGCAGAAAGAAAAGATGAAGGAGAAGAAGCCAGTGAAGGTAGAGAGAGAGAGAGAGAGAGACAGAGAGAGAGAGAGTGTGTGTGTGTGTGTGTGTGTTCCTTGTCACACTAGCTCAACTCAAGCTGAGTCATCAACTCACTGGCATCGAGTTGGGTGAGCCCTATCTGAGGCCCAACATTGTTGGATGACCAGTAGAGAAGGAAGAAAGGGAAGAGAAGTAAAGGGAGAAAGCAAGGAGGGGCAATGAGGCTTTGATCAGTCGAGTCAACTCGGCCGAGTTGAATCCAAGTCCTGACCTGTGTTGGGCTCAATGTTTGGGGTGTGTTGCTGATTGCTTTGGCTGAGTGAAGTTGGGGAAGAGAGTGAGAGAGAGAGAGAGGGTAGTTTACCACACCAACTCGACTCGACTCACTCGAGTCACGGGCATGGGCTGATGTGTTTGGGTCGAGCCTTGGATGAGTCCAGTTGGTGCTAAACTTGCATGAGGACATAGGGAAGGAGAAAGAAAAGAAAGGAGGTAGAGGAGAAAGAAGATGGGGCATGAGAGTGATGACGATGTGGGGCTGTTAGAAATAGATCAGGTTTGAAAGCCCACTCACTGTCAAGTCAACTTATGTGAGCTAGCTTCTTCTCCCAAGTAAGTTGTCTAATTTATTATTATCATTGGTGTTCCTATAATAATTTCAATTATTAAATCTGATTAGCCATTAGCAAGTTATTTATGATAATATTAGTTATTATAGATAAAACTACAACTTTAGTTATTAGAATTTCACTCACCATTCTTAAATATTATCATTGATAGTAGAAATGTACGGGTCACTACCATTATAATAATTATTATTGTCATGATTATCTAATATTAATGCTATCACTAATATTAATAATTATGTTATAATTATAAATTAACATGATAAATAAATTTTACATGAGTTAACATTGAAATCTTAAAATCTAAGCCTAGAACTAAACTCTGGGATGAAACCATAAATCTACATAATCCAAACCTTAGGCTATAATATTAACCATAGATAGTGTGAAGAACTTTGAACTAACTGCACAATTTCATAATTTGTGGTAGTATTTGACACTAAGGGCATGCACACTTCCTAGCGACATTAGTTGGTGAATCGACTTGTAAGGTAATGATTTCTTCCTCTTGAGCTTTTCATTTTCCCATGAGCTTAAGTGATAGTTTTTATTTTAATTTTGATTGATAATTGATATCTTCATTTTATAATCACATGTGTAAATTGTGAGAATTAAATTGTTAGATTACATGCTCAATATTTATCCTGCATGTTTCTTTTATGCTTGTGGATTACTTATGGAACTTAAAATGGTACATCAGTGGAAAACCCTCACTTATAAATGTACACCCATACTTGAGATGTAACTCGATTGATTGTGATTTAGTATATTGAGTGGTGGGTTAAATTGGTTATTGAGTGGTGGTTTAAATTGGTTATTGATGTGGGCCTGTCATCCAGGTGTTGTCGTGTCTAAGTAATTTTTTAAGGAGAGTCTTTTATTGCATATTTTTTTTATATTTGCCTTATGTGGCTTGGTTTTGATATTCGCCCTATGTGGCTTTGTTTTAGTATTTTTCCTATATGGGTTTGATGTTTTATTTTGTGCAACCATGCGATGGCAAATCCCATATACTAAATATGATTGGCTACTAGTCGATGGGTTCCATTAAACATCTTAAGGTGGTAGCCTCATGAGCTGAAAATGGTAGTATGGGACCTATGCCCAAGCTATCGGCATACGCTAGGTGATAAGTGTAAGACTCTATCTTAAGTATCCATTTTATTCTATTAGGTCTCGCGGTCTTACTGGTCAAATCCCAGAGATCCGCGACCTGTAAATTTCGTTTGCGGTCATCCTTAAATCTCGTCATGCTAACCTGACCCGGATCGACCTAAAACCTATACCGTTGCGACAGCATCGACGCCGCGTCTCGTGTGTCCATCCAATGTGTACATCATAAGATGTAGCCTACACCATTTTTGGGCCATTGATCATGCATGTGGGACCCACCTAGACCCTTGCATGTTTTCCCATGTGGGCCCCACCCTAGTGCACATTTTTCTATGCAAGCTACCCTCCATAATGACCTAGCCTATCTATGATTGTTTTTCTTTTCTAGAAAATAATCATGAGATATTCTCTCCCATGCATTTCTCTTCTTAAGCTAGCTCTTTCTTCCAAACTCATCATTGCTCTTCTACAACCCTCCTCTCTCCTCTCTTCTCTCTCATTTCCCTCTCCTTCCTTTCCTTATTAGGTGGGATGTCCACCATTTCTCCCCTATTCCAGCAACTTCTCCCCCTTCTCTCTCCCAATCCCACCATCTAAACCCCATCTCTATGATTAAAACCCTTCCATTGGAGCTTTGGAGCTTGTGGCTTGAAGTTGGAGGAAGATCTTGAAGGTGGGTGATGCATTGAAGCTCTTTCTTTCCTTCTTCTTCTTGCATGTTCTTCTCTTCATATTTGGGAGTATGTAGGACCCACCAATTAATGGTGAAGGTCCTATATAGCTCCATGATGTGAGGCTAAAGACCTACATGACGCATGCACATTTCCATGGTGGACCCTTCTCCATGGATCCACCATGATGGACTTCTTTGATTTAATGATTGTTTGGTCATTTAGACCATGGCATGCATGGTGGAGATAGCATCCCTAACTTAGAAAATTCCTTGGATTGTAAGGTCTCAAGCATGCATGTAAGATGTAAGGTGTGGATTGTGTTGGTAGAAGATTCATAGTATCGGAATCCTCCCCTATGGTCGTTGATCTCTCTCTCTCTCTCTCTCTCTCTCTCTCTCTCTCGCTCCCCCCCCCCTTCTTCCTTCTTTTTGCTATTGATGATCGTGGCCCACTGATGTGACCAAAAACATCCCAGACCATCCATATTTTTTTGGGGACATCCAGGCCCACCCTGTCTTGTATGGGTTGGATGGCCCTTAAGGCTTGATTTTCTTAGAGATTTTTGGGAGGGAGTGTGTCTAAAACTTTTGTGGTCCATCTAGGTGGACCCCACTTTATTATCATAGCTTTAATCCCTTTAAATATTTTTCTATTGGCTGAAAATGGACAGCATATGTTGTTGTCCAAATTTCAGGCCCATTTGATGCATGGTTTTGGGTATTGTTTTAGGCCTATTTGCAAGGATTTTCTCCCCAATTTCTTTTGGGATTCTTTGAGGTGTAGACCCCACCTTAATGTAAGCTGGAGCCCATACCCTCTACAGTTGTATTGAGACCCATGGAGTGGGCCCAAGAGGGCTGGACAGCCCAAAATTTTCTAGACTGTCCAGCAGTCATGTATGTTGGAAATGGGCTTGTATTGGCCAAGTTTTTGGGAAGGTGGGCCACCCTAGTGGACCTCACTTACTGTCCACATATGGGTATATGAAATCCACCAATTTCCCCTTTGATTTGATAGGCCTGGACCCACCCCATTAGGTGTCAAAGTTGGGGACAACAACATTTTTACAGCAGCAGATTTTTTTAATATGCCTTGCTGTCCATTTTTGTATAAATTATTTGGACTTATGTATAATTCCAAAATTCATCTCCATTATGGCCCACTTTGTTGAGACCCCTTTTATGTGATTAAGGGCATCTGGGGCCACCACATTTCTTTGAGAACATGGCCGGACAACAGCCATGCTGGACGTCCACCATGGGCTGGCCGTCCCACCTCATATGAGCCCATATAATGTAGTGTTTCATCCTTCCATTCATCCATTTTGTGTGGCCCACTTGGACGTGGACCACCCCTGGTGGGACGTACATGGTGGGGCCCACCTTGAGCTTTGTTATGGCCTAGATGGTCCAAGCCTTAGACTATCCACCCATGTGTTGGGACGCCCATTGTTTGGGCTACTGCAGGACTTACTGTCCAATAGTAGGCTCACTTAATTTGTGTGTTGTATAACCACTCTCCATCTGGTGAGGCCCCCTGTGTATATGATTGGCCACGATGGAATAAATATTCACTTAATTTTATCAATTTCTAGACCTCAGCAGGCCCAGGAAGTTAGGTGAGCTGAAAGTCCAGTAAGGGGCCTTAAAAGTACATTGTATGTGGCTGAAATTTTATGGGTGTGGGGCCCACCATATTGAGAGACTTGTGTGTATGTTTCATACTTTTATTCTTAAATTTTTGGGCTTAATTAATGCCTTTGATGCCCACCTTTAGCCGATTATTGTGGGCCATCTTAGACCAGATTTTTAAATACTTCAATAGGCCTAGATGGGCTGGATATCCCTGCCTTGAGCCTAGAATTTGTGTAAGGGCTGACCTCATTGTATTATGCGCCCAATGGGCTACCTAAAAGCTCGATCATGTGTGTGAATGTTCCTTGAATGCCCTCATAAAATACTTAGTCATGGGCTGGCTTGCAAGGCTTATATTGATGCATGTTGGGGAGGACCTTTCTAAGTCTTTGGGCTGATATTGTAAGGCCCACATTGATGATTTGGGCCTTGTCCATGTGTATTTTTAAGCTTGTGGGCTGCCCATTAGATCCATTTAATGCATGAATCCGGTGGCTATTGAGGGTTGGACCATATTTGCCTTAATTTACCCATAATGATGTGTACTTGGGCCATGATATGCCCTCATTGGGTCCATAATAATATATATGGGCTATGGGCCATTTTCTTGAGACCCATTATGTGTTGCGATATGTATGTATGGCTGCCCATTATATCTTCATGATGATATTCGGGCCTTAGGCCTTGATTTGGCTAGTTTTCTTATTGGGCCACCCTCTTGGGGACAATAATGGTTAAATATCCCCATTGTGGACCCCTCTAGGCCCATTAGTGGTTGAATGTCCACCTTAGGCAAATTTGTTAGGTCCCTTCTCATCTATGGGTGGTTAAATGTCCACCATAGACCCTTGCTAGGCCCAATCTCATCAATTAGGCCCATGGCATTGTCTACTTAGTCTCGTGGGCTACCACAAGCTATTGGGCCCCCCACTAGTGGTTGTGTTCCTTCCCATCTATGAGAAAACTTATCTAAGTATCTAGACCTGGGGTGAGTACATCATTTCATGGTATACTTAGTCATTTCATAACTAATAGGCATCATTTGTGTGCTTGATAAATGGTTGATTAGTTATGGCATTATGCCATTGAGTAGGCTGTTATGGGACTCCCTGAGTGATGAAGTAGTCTCACTTGAGCGCGCTGGATGTGCAAGATTTGATGCATGGTTGATTGGTGTGATTCATGCATCTGGCATTGCATAACACGTTGATATTCGCCCTAGCTTCATCAAAGTCGTAGCCTTCATGGGTATATCATGGATGGTCAGATTTGGACACCGAAAATGTTTATTTAAGCACTGAGGGCACGTAGGATGTCATTGGGTGAAAGCCCCAGAACCTTCATGGTACCAGGAGATGCCCCAACGTCAAGACTGAGCGTTGGTGCCTTTACTATTAGGCCACATCTCCCACTGTATCATGGTCGATTAGGAGGGGGTATGGCCTTATCTGCCTGAGTGAGGGGGCAATAGCTAGATTGAGTTTGACCAGCACGTAAATGGGTCTGCTACTATCGAGCCTTGCTGATGATTGGCTGTCCACAGGCAAGTAGTGAGGTCTCTTATACTTACTGGGCTATGCAGCTAAGAGAGCGACAATCAGCCTATAGTATATCTAACCTCGGTGATTTTTCAGAGAGGAACTGCACTGAATTGTGGACTTGATATGAGGATGAGTATGACCGCATTGCATATTGCATATGGCACTTGGCTGTATAGCCCTGCATTGCATAGACCTTGTTTAAAAAATGGTATTCCTACCTAACATTGCTTAGCCTTGTGACAGCTAGTGGTATTCATGGTCTTACGGCATTCTTCTACATACTCTGATATCGCATTCATAGCACCTATCTTGCACACACTTACACCACCCTCTAAGCTTTTTATAAGCTTATGCACGATTGATGCGTGCACGTGATTCGAGGCCAGTGAGCTGAGCAGGAGCTGGAGCATGCCGCTAAGCCTTTGGAGTTTTCTTCTTATTGATATTATATTCCCTTTTGGAACCCTTGTATTGAAAAAGTTTAAATTCTTAGTGGATTTTGTAATGTTGTTCCTATAGTTATTTATGTGTGGTTATGATGTTATGATCTTGGGTATGCTCATTATGAATCAGACTTATGTTATAGAAATCCTCCTTGTAGGATCTCAGGATCGGAGTCTGGTGAATGGGTGCCAAGAAACAAGAATGGGATACTACGGAGGCTATCAACGGATTCAGCGATCGAAAATTCTGTGAGCCTGATTTCCAAGTTTGGAGTGTGACAACGTACCCCCCATAGTGACCTTGAGCTTTATTAAACAGGCTGGTTGTAATTGGATAAATAATAACTTGGCTAATCATACATGCATGGCATATTGATGACGACAGACGGATATTTCTAGATGTTGTAGCAAGTGCCCTCTGGGTTATTAGGGGTATCATTTCGCTAGCTATCAGACCATTAACTATCAATTTACATACGTGATGTACGATGGGCAGTCATTATGTGGTATATGATGTACGCATGTGATGTGCTTTCCTAATGGCTAGCCTTTGCATGGGTAATAAGCCCAACTGCCGACTGGATGAGCATCCCTAGGTCGATGATGCATTCACACATCCATGCATTTAATAAGACTGCATCATGTATTATTTTGAATGCCTTTTGTTTATAACTATGCTTACCTAATGCAGCGATGTGTAATATTAAGGGGAATTCACACTGAGCTGGTCACTCATTCATTAAATATATAACCGTACAGGTAGCACATATGGCCTAAATGATATTGTGTTCATATCGATGAGGAGCAAGGCACAATTGTTGAGGATGCATGATTGTATTGACAAGATTTACTAAGTAATTTTACAACTCTAGATTTGTTATAATTTACTTTGTTTATGTGCGACATTATTTCATTTTGTAATTATAAGTATTGGGACATTAGTTTGTATAAGTCATTATGGGCAGCCGCTCGTTAATGTAAATATAAATTTTCCTTTATGTTGATTTATCCATTCTACGGTAAACTGCTAACTCTGGAAGATATATATATATATATATATATATATATATATATATATATATATATATATATATATATATATATATATATATATATATATATATATATATATGGAATTTGGCACTCTATAAGTTAACACTCGGGTTTTTGGAAAATGAGTCATATACTCAAGTCCCGAAAACACGGGCATTAGAGTTTGTATCAGAGCATAGTTTGGACAAAATAGGCTTTGGAAAAATGAACTTATATAAACTTTAAATGTCTTAAGTTAGGATGTTGGAATTAGAAATTTGAACCTAAGTAAATCCCCTATAGACTTAGGAAATTTTGAGAAGGTAGAAACCCAAACTTAGATTCCCTAAGAAATTATTAGAATGACCATTTGAACTTATGTAAATCTCCCTTATAGCTAGGAGAAGTAAAGAATATAGGAACTCAAAATTTTAGGCCCCCTAGAAATTTGTTTGGAGCGCTAAGGAACTTAGAAATAAACCTAGGCCTCTTTGAACATTTTAGGTTTAGTCACTTGAACTTAGGTGAAATTCTCTTAGAATAAGAGAAAATTGAAAACATAGAAATGTCAAACTTTAGACTCCCTTGAAAATTTTAAGTTAGACCCTTGGACTTTAAACTTATGTGGAAATTCCTTAGAAATGATTAGGAAATTCATTTGGGAAATTAGGTGAATTTCCCTTAGAATTAAGGAAGATTGAAAATATAGATACCAAATATTTTAGGTTCCTTAGAGAGTTGTTTAGATAATCCTAGAAGTTATGAACTAAACTTAAGTCCCTTAGAAATTTTATGCTCGATCATTTGAACCTAGAAACAAAAACTTTAGTTCCCTTGAAAACTACCAAAATGGTTGTTTGGGATTAAAAATTAAATATGTATACCAAGTACTCATTATGATGTACACAAGGCTACATAAGGACATTCTTATACTTGACTTCCAAATGAAAACTTTTTAGAAATCTAGGATATGAACTTTCCTAAAATTTCATAGTTATGAGTAACACTATTGCAACAATTAGAAAATGGAACAAACTTAGACTTTGTAGGAACTTCTTTACCCACCATAATGTACAGTAGACCAAACATTGGCACTCCACAAACTTAAGGAGTCTAATTAGGAATTGTTATTGAACTCCCCAAAACGTCCCTTTAGTAAGAGGCAATGAAATGAACTTGGATATTATAGGAAATTCTTTACTCGCCATATCATATATTAGATTAAACCTAAGTACTCACTTAAACTTAAGAAAAATTATTAGGAGTATAACTTGAATTACCTAATACATTTCATTAATTAGAAACAATAATTCTCATAAATTCCAATCTTAGAATTAACTAGAGGTAAAGTTAATACAATTTTAGGTAAATTTTTAACCATAGACTGAGCGTATCAGGACTAGATTTGGAATCCTATGTGAACTTAGAAAATTTCAAACTCAAACTTTCATGTAGAAATTATAATCTTAAAATTTTCACATAGTGCTTAGCTAAACAGAGTGCACAGTGGAAGCGTAATGAGCCACATAGGCTTGTCCTTTATGAGGATATAAGATTACATGATATTCCTCAGGAGTCTACAATAATCGGGATCACAAGGAACCATATTTAAGCGAAGTTACATCGTTTGATCCAAATTCCATATCCTAGCAAATGCTAATGATCTCAATGTCATGATCAGGCAGAAGGTCAAGGTTTACCAGGATTAGGAAATGATACAATGCATCCTCTATTCTATGCAAGCATAGGATCGACGTATCGAGTTCAAACCTACTACAACCATCTATTCGTGTTACCTGGGACACAGAAAGTAGAAATTTGTATTGTACTTTGGACAACAGGGAACTAACATTAGAAGTAAAGGACGATAAATAGAAAGATAAAATATTATCATTAACCACTGAGATGAACTTGTAATCGAAGATGGCGATGTTGTTAAACATTGAGATGAACCCCTAGTTTCGGGGATACAAGGGTTGTGACAAGGTTTAGATATGATTTATCAAAAGCCAAGTGGTGGCAATGCACTTAGGCATATTGAGAATAGGGCACACCACTAGGATAATTCTCCTACTTGTAGCCTTAATAATTAGGATGAGTGTTATCAATCTTAAGGAAAATTTTTCTTTAAGAGGGGTAGGTTGTATTAACCCCTTACCTAATAATCGGATGCAAGCACTGGAGCACACAAATAAATTAGTGGAGGAACTAGTGGATGCAGAGAAACATCGTAAAATAGCATATCATTCCCACTAACAGGGGAAATACTAAATTTCGAGGACAAAATTCTCTTTAAGGGGGGTAAATTATAACACCCCGTACTTTTCCGTACTCGGGTGTTACCATGAAAATCTAAATCAGTTTACACATGTGTGGAAACACACGTAGCTTTCCTTACACATCAATGTCCAGTGATCCTCAATTCATCAATCTCAACTGTTTAGTATAACATTCATTCATATATCAAGCCATCCATCCGATTGATTTTCAAAATAGTCTAGAGATGTCTATTTTAGGATCTCAATCACTTTAATAGATTGATCAAACCATCCATTAGGTTCCCAATTAACCGTAAGGTGACCCACCACTTAGTTTCAATATTCGGGACATTAAATTTGAGTCTAACCGTTAATTTAAAATGTGACCCACTTACAAACTAAAATAACTTATCTTTTTATTTATTTTTATCCAAGTTCTATGGGTGATGAGTGGATGAATGAACAGGCATGACCCACAACAACAAATTAGAGAAAAATAAAATAAGATAATGGACATGTATATAAATGATAATAATAATATTCCACATTCTACATGCATATTAGGTCATATATTCCATAACTAAACCACTGATTCTCAACTAGGCAGTCCCTAAGACCATTTTAATTGCTGATATTCAAATTCAGAATGATCTAGCCATTAGATTGAAAGAAAACCACCATTTGAACTAGAAATTTAAGAGTATGGCCCACCCGAGCTTTAGACCCACTTAATCTTGGGTCAAAGTCTATGATTGGGGCCCACCAAGTGGAATGTACGGAGTGGATTTTCCAAACACATCACGGTGGGCCCCACATTGGTGTGCATGTACACTAGTGCGAAAGCACCCAAGGTTCACTAGACGACACAGCTCGGTCAAGATGCTTTGACCCGAGCCTTCCCGAAGTGGAAGGATTCTCCCTCCTTTCCCGCCTTCAGCAATGTTTGAAAGAACTCGTTACTGGGATGATCGTGGCCCACCATGATCATCCTCTTGGATGATCTAAACCGTCCATCTTGTGCGCGGTAAGAGTCTAACCAAAACCTGGTGGGTCTCGCATGTAGATGCGATAGTGTGTGCACACAAACGTTGGCGAAACAGGGCTATGTACAGCTATTTTTTTGAAAATGAAAAGCTTTCTGCCAGGCCAGCTGTTATGATCCGGGGGAGGAGTCTTTGACCGATCTTAGTCATCTATTTAGGAGGATCTCTTCCGATCGATGCATGTGGTTTAGGGCTTCCCAAACAAAGTCATGGCTGGCTTCCCTTTACCAACTGTACTTGGAGGCAGTTTTAAGAAGATCACATCCTAACCGTTTGGTTTCAGTCCAACGATTTTGGAATGTTAGGTTAAGCAAATAAAAGGTGAGGAGGTCATGCGCCATGGGTCTCGCTCTCACGTCTTGAGACGGCTCGAAAAAATAGTTGTCTTCTTCTTCGTTTGAACCCACCACCTAAACCTCTCAGAAGCTTTGAAAGATCACCTCCACAAGCTCCTGTTGACCAATCCAAGGCGTCCGGTAGGAGCAAAATGAAGAAAAATACGATGTAGCAAGGTCTGCCATTAACGACAGGTCTTCTTCCTCGTCGAAAAACCTCCAATTACAAGAAGTGATGAACTGCGAGTTTGAATCTATTTCACTCACCAAGTGGGCCATCTCTCCAGCACTATGCAAACCGAAGAAAATAAAATAGAAGGTGAGAGAGCTCGACTCGAGCTATACTGCACTAACTCGCTGTCGGGTCATGGCATTGAGTTGGGAGGTCAACTCATCATGCCTGCTAGCTTTAGACCTAGACTAGAGTTTCACGAGCTTCAGATAGAGGGAGAAGGAAAGAAAGGCAGTGATGAGAGAGAAAGAGAAATGGGAGAGTGGGTGCATTTCTACACCAGCTCGAACCAAGTCAAGGCTGGAACGAGTCAGCCTGGGCATCCAGTTGCTGCTGCTGGGCCTCTAATAGAGGTAAAGATGAAGGAGATGAATGAAAAAAGGGGGAAGCAGAAAAAAAAAGATGAAGGAGAAGAAGCCAGTGAAGGTCGAGAGAGAAAGAGTGTGTGTGTGTGTGTGCGGGCGCCTTGCCACACTAGCTCAACTCGAGCTGAGTCATCAACTCGCTGGCATCAAGTTGGGTGAGCCCTGTCCAAGGCCCAACGTTGCTGAATGACCAGCAGAGAAGGAAGAAAGGGAAGATAAGTAGAGGGAGAAATCAAGGAGGAGCAATGAGGCTTTGACCAGCCGAATCAACTCGGCCGAGTTGAATCTGAGTCCTAACTTGTGTTGGGCTCAATGTTTGGGGTGTGTTTCTGATTGCTTTGGCTGAGTGAAGTTGGGGAAGAGAGTGAGAGAGAGAGGGTGGTTTTCCACACCAACTCGACTCGCTCGAGTCGCGGGCATGGGCTAATGTGTTTAGGCTAAGCCTTGGCCAAGTCCAGTTGGCGCTAAACTTGCACAAGGACGTAGGGTAAGAGAATGGAAAGAGATGAGGTAGAGGAGAAAGAAAATGGGGCAAGAGAGGAGTTATGACGATGTGGGGCTGTTGGAAATAGATTAGGTTTGGAGGCCCAACTCACTGTCAAGTCAACTTATGTGAGCTAGCTTCTTCTCCCAAGTAAGTTATCTGATTTATTATTATCATTGGTGTTCCTATAATCATTTCAATTATTAAATGTGATTAGCCATTAACAAGTTATTTATGATAATATTAGTTATCATAGATAAAACTACAACTTTAGTTATTAGAATTTTACTCACCATTCTTAAATATTATCATTGACAGTAGAAGTGTACTGGTTACTACTATTATAATGATTATTATTGCCTTGATTATCTAATATTAATTCTATCAATAATATTAATAATTATGTTATAATTATAAATTAAAATGATAAATAAATTTTACATAAGTTAACATTGAAATCCTAAAATCTAAGCCTAGAACCAAACTCTGGGATGAAACCATAAATCTAGGTAATCTAAACCTTAGGTTATAATCTTAACCATATATAGTGTGAAAAACTTTGATCTAACCGTACAATTTCATAATTTGTGATAGGATTTGACACTAAGGGCATACATACTTCCTAACGACATTAGTTGGTGAATCGACTTGTAAAGTGATGATTTCTTCCCCTTGAGCTTTCCATTTTTCTATTAACTTGAGTGATAGTTTTTATTTTGATTTCATTTGATAATTGATATCTTCATTTATAATCACATGTGTAAATTGTGGGAATTGAATTGTTAGATTACATGCTTAATATTTATCCTGCATATTTCTTTTATGCTTGTGGATTACTTGTGGATTGCTTATGGAACTTAAACTAATACATCAGTGAGAAACCCCCACTTATAAATGTAGGAGGGTCTTTTATTACATAGTTTTTTATATTTGCCCTATGTGACTTAGTTTCGATATTCTCCTTATATGGCTTTGTTTTGGTATTTTTCTTATATAGGTTCAACGTCACACCCCAAATCCGAAAATCAGATTCACAGGAATCTCGATCGCCGAATCCAATGCCGACAGCCTCCGCAGTATCTCATTCTTAGCTCCTAGCGTCCATACGCCAGATTCCGATCCTGGGATCCCACAAGGTGAATTTTTTTTTAATGTACATTTAACTCGTAATAAACATAACCACAAGTATACCCAAATCACAAAGGCAATATCATCATCACATATCAACTAATATAAACATTTGAAAGGGAAATACATATGCAAAAATTAAAGCTCCAAAAGTTAGATACATGCTCCAAGCTCCACGCTACTGCAACCTAACATCACCTGCACGCATCTATCGTGCATAAGCTTATAGAAAGCTTAAAGGGTGGTGTAAGTATGTGCACAAGGTAAGTGTCAAATATTCAATATAATGCATAATCATACAATACCGAAAATACTAGTAATCCATAAATCGTACAATATCGGAATAAGCAGAAATACTGACAAGATCAAAAATTATCAGAGTAAACAGAAATATTGACAAGATCATAAATTATCAGAGTAAGTAGAAATACTGACAAGATCATAAATTATCAGAGTAAGTAGAAATACTGACAAGATCATAAATTATCAGAGTAAGTAGAAATACTGACAAGTCCATGAGTCATACAATATCAGAGTACGCAATATAGATCATCTAGGTAAATGAGGAGTCATAGAGAATCAAATATTAGATGTCGAGGATGCAATGCAATGTGTAAATCCTACTAAGTCCGTCTAAACCAAATAAGTGCAGAAACGTAGTAACCCAAAATGTCATATGTCGCGGATGTAATGCAATATACGATGCGAATGGAATGACCATGCTAGAATATGAAGTCAGGATGATAGTACGTAGTATCGCAGGCTATGGGGTCCATCACAAGGGACTTCTATCCAAACCAGTCCCATACCCAAACTTGGATAGTCAGACTCAATGTGGTAAATTCCTGATCTCAGGTTAGTCGTGCGCCCAACTGAAATCCTAGTCATTACAAAGGCACACGTAACAAATAGTTAAGCACCACCAGCCCGAGTGGATAGTGAATCAATGAATGAATGGGTATGCAACTCCTGCTCAATAAGTCCATATATCAGTACGGTTCCTCTTTGGGATCATCACCGGAGTCTATTACACTCTACGCCAGCTTGTCGCCCATATCCGAGTGCACAACTGGGTAAGTGGAAGAGACCTCACTATCTACCTGCCAATATCGGGCCCGACTCATCAATAATGGACCCATTCCTCAAGCTGGTCAAACTCAACCTAGACATTGCTCCCTCACTCAGGCGGGTAAGGCCACACCCCCTCCCAACTGACCACGACACAGTGGGAGATGCAGCCTCTTAGTATTCGGCACTCGGGCGCTCATGTATCCACTCGGTCTCGATATTGGAGCATCTTCTAATACCAAGAGGGTTTAAGAATTTTCACCTAGGGTCATCTATGACAGCTCGATGCTAGAATAAATTTTTGGTGTCCCATCTGACCATCCATGACATGCCTGTGGAGGCTACAGCCCTGATATCACTAGGGCGTATAGCAATCACAACACAATGCAAGATGCATGAGTCATACAATCCAGTCATGCATCAATCCTACGCATGTCGTGCACTCATGTGAGATTACCTTCGCCTATCAGGGAGTCTCATATCATCCTGTCCAATGACATATGCAATGGTCAATCACATCTCATAATAAACATGCAGATGATGCATATGGGCATATACCATGATACTATGCTATCACATACTCATAATCGGTATCAACGATCAACCTTGATAATATGGACATTTAACCAACATTGCCCCCAAGGAATGGCCCACATAGAGCCAAACATATGACGGACCCATGGCCTCATACAACGACCTAATATACAACACCATGGGCCTTACTCAAGAGCAACATATACACAACAGGTGGGCCCTTCTCATGGTCCTCAAATACATGACATGTGGGCCCTACACATGGGTCTCAAATACATCAAATGAGTCATGCATCATGGGCCTAATACATATCATAATGGGCCACATCAATGGGCCGCACTAATACACATCAAGGTGGGTCTCAGGAGTAGGCCACAGATGTATCCAAGTGAGCTATAAAAACATCATATTGGGCCTCAATAAAAGGCCACAAATACATAATAGGTGGACCCTACATATGATCCCTCAAGTACACCACATGAGCCATATAAACATCAAGTGGGCTGCATTACATGGGCCTCATATACAACATGTCGGCCCTCATGGACGGGCTACAAATCCCTCGAGGTGGACCTCATGGATGGGCCATAAATACATCAAGGTGGGCCTTGTGGATGGCCACAAATACATCAAGGTGGGCCTCGTGGATGGCCACAAATACATCAAGGTGGGCCTCATCACATGGGCCGCACCAAAATCATTTCAATAGTTGTAGGTGTAACATGTGTATCACTACAAACTATCATTCCATGGGGCACATGGCCCACTAACGATGATCGACACTATCTAAACATTACCCAGGTAAATTAGCACCATCCAAACATTGTCCAGGTAATTCGGCACCATCCAAACGTTGTCCATGCAAATCAGCACATCCAAACATTGTCTAGCACCATCCAAACATTGTCCAGCACCGTCCAGATATGTGGACGGTGTGGATTACAAAACATACATCATGGTGGATCTTTCAACTGATGGACGGCATGGATGGCATAGTAAAAAATACTTTCATCACGGTGGATTTCCACGTGGTGCGCCATCCCACTGGTGCACGCGCTGACAGTGTGGATGAAACAGAGCTCACATGGGTCTCACTGTCACACGTGTCACATGTGTGTACAACACATAACACAAGGTGAGGGTCCCACGTTAGTTGGATGGACAGTGTACCAAATGATCAGGCCCATAGAACTTAAAGAGTCAATACATATGGATGGCGCTGATATAGAATATGTACCGTAAGGTGGCCCCACCTTACACACGTAACACGTGTGGGTGGGCCCCACACGTAACACATGAGGGATATAGCATATTACCTCGAGGTGGGATCCACCGTCCAAGTGGTTGGACGACAGATCTCACGTACCTTGCGGTGGGCCACATGACATGCTAACCTCATACATCAGCTATTAGCTGGTGTGAGGCTCTTTAGCCAATCAGTTGTAGCAGGTGGGTCCCATGTGGGGCCCACCAGATGTCTATATAGTACTTATATATTGAATATTATATAACATATTATATATATATATATATATATATATATATATATATATATTTGAAGGGATGCAGCGTCCAACATCTATTTTGGATGGATGGTGTGGATTAAATCCATACATCACGGCTGGCTCCACATGCACAACATGTATGCAAGGCACATACATCAAAGCTAGCCCATGCCCTGCACGTACAGCACGTGCAGGGTGGCCCTACGGATGAACGGTCTGGAAATAACACAAGCCTCATGATCAAACCCTACAACGAACATCAATATAGCAGCTTTATAGTTTCTATACACCAGCCTATACGTTTCAAAGAGGTGGGTCCCACGTGGGGCCCACCATAACATTTATTTTCCATCTAAACCGTTGATAAGGTCACACAGACCCAGATAAAGAGGAAAAGTAAATTTCAATGCGTTCCAAAAATTCTGAGGCCCAAATAGGGTCTCAATGCAGATGTTCACTCCTACTATTTCCTATGACATGGGCCACCTGAGCTCCACATATGGCTGATTTTTGGGAGGGGGCCCACTGCCCTAAAGGCCCATCAAATGCACGGGGTTGATGTTCCACACACATCATAGTGGGGACCACGGATGGGACCCACGTCCCTGCCCCCTTAATGGCCCAGCACAGTAGGACGCTGTTGTACGTCCTCTGGTCATTACAGCAGCAGCGCCTGCTACATTACTTATTATTAATTTTTTAATTTTTGTGTTCTCTTGAGGATTTTCGTAAGTGGGGCTCGCATCAGGAGAATCCACCCTGTCCACTGGCTCTTATGGCTCAAGACAAGCCAAACAAGCCCAATATCAGAGGTATTTTGGTGTATAAGAACATCAGGGTGGATTTCAATGATAGAAAATACTGTTTTCTATGCTACGGCCTACCAGAAAGTCGGATTGGCATCATTTTTCATCTCAACGCCTAAAATAATCTAGGGAATGGGATGGATGACATGGATTAAATCCATACATCAAGGTGGGGCTTGTATGAGTGGCCCACCTCAAGGCTTTGAAACAAGCTAATATATATATATATATATATATATATATTTTCGTTGCCGCTGTAGTACACCCATCGTCAGCACACACTTCATTGTCTAGCCATGTCTAGTGTCCTTAGACGTTGAATGGTGTGGAAACATCATAGCATCATGGTGGGTCCCACATGGACGTGGCCCACCATGCAGGTATATATATATAATATAAATACATCATATATATTTCAGTCCAGCAGGTGGGACTTGCCACTGTCCCAATAGTAGACAACGGATCTCCCTGAAATGTGGTGGGCCACACCATCTGATGGATGGAGTAGATTTAATACAATTCGGTGGGGTCCACTTTATTCTAGGGGGAGGATAAAGAGAGTGAGGGAGAGAAGCACCCACCTCTAGATCGACTCCTTCTTCAATCCTTCGGGTCCTCAAGCCTTCTAGGATCCTTTTCAACGGTGGAGATGGGCTTCTAATGGTAGGATTGAAGGGGATATAAGGTAAAAGAGGGCTGGCCATAGAGATGGGTTGGGATGTCCATGGCTCTTGCAAAGGCTGGAGAATAAGGAAGAAAGAGGGAGGGAGAGAGAAATAAGAGAGAGAGAGAGAGAGAAGTTATTATGACTTATCATAATGGTGTAAGGCCATCATTAATGCCTAGGTAAGGGTAGATGTTGACTTTTAAGAAAAGGGGAGGGAATGATTACCTAACACATCACCCCATGATGGCTTAAAAAATTGTGCCATTACAATAGGTGGGTCCCACAACGTGCAGTCAATGGTCATTACAATGCGCGGGCCACAACTAGTATCTGAGCGTCGTATTGACGCACGAGACGCGGCGTTGGAACCGCAGCAACAATGCGGTTATGACGATACAAGTTTCGACTCAATCTGACTTAGATATATTGGAAACGACTCAAGATCGTGTGCAAATGTCTAGAATAGATCACAGGTCACCGGAATTCGACTGGAAGGACCACGGAAGCCTACGGAATGATATAGTTTAGGACACGGATCTTACATTTGATATTTTATTTTATACAATCATGCGATAGTAAGCTCCATATACTAAAATAATTAGCCACCAGTCGATGGGTTCTATTAAACATCCAAAAGTGGTAGCCTCATGAGTCGGGGATGGTGGTATAGGACCTATGCCCGAGCTTTTGACCTACGCTGGGTGACGAGCCCCTCGTAGTGACCTTAAGCTTTATTAAATCGGCTGGTTATAATTAGACTAATAATAACTTGGCTAATCATACATTCATGGCATATTGGCGACGACAAGTGGATATTTTTGGATGTTGTAGCATGTGCTCCCTGAGTTATTAAGGGTATCGTTATATTACTGTCAAACCATCAACTATCGATTTACATACGTGATATACAATAGGCAGTCATTATGCTCAACTGCCAACTGGATGAGCATCCCCAAGTCGATGATGCATTCACATATCCATGCATTTAATAAGGCTACATCATGTATGATTTTGAATACCTTTTATTTATAACTATACTTACCTAATGTGGCAGTATGTAATCTTGAGGAAAATTCACACTAAGCTGGTCACTCATTCATTAAATATGTAACCATACAGATAGCACAGGTGGCCTAGCTGATATTCATGTTCATATCGATGAGGAGCAGGGTACAAGAGTTGATACATGATTTTACAGCTCCAGATTTATTACAATTTACTTTGTTTACATGCGACATTATTTCATTTTGTAATTATAAGTATTGGGACATTAGTTTATATAAGTCATTATGGGCAGCCGCTCATACATTCTAAATGTTAATGTAATTTTTCCTTTATGTTGATTTGTCCATTCTACGCTAAATTGCTAACTGTGAATATACATATATATATATATATATATGAAATTTGGCTCTTTATAGGTTAACACTTGGGTTTTTGGGAAACGAGTCGTATACTTAGGTCCTGAAAACACTGGGCGTTACATAAATTGACTGCGAACTGTGATGAATTGATCAAAAACTAAGCTAAATTCACTGAGGTGTGTGTGAAATTGACCGAGGACTTCTTGAAATTGATATCTTTACTGGGAGTTGCATGAAATTGACCCATGACTGAGTCAAATAAATCGATAACTGCTTGAAATTAACATTATATTGACCGAGAACTTGCGAAATTTGAGTGACAACTTCATAAGCGAGTTCTCGATCAATTTCATTCACCTATCATTCAATTTAACTTAGCTCGTGGTCAATTTAACTCAATCCTCGGTCAATTTCACCAACTTAAGTGAGTTCTCAATTAACTTCACTTAGTTATTGGCCAGTGTCACGGTGTTCGCGGTCATTTTCACTAAGTTCTCGGTCATTTTTATTTGAGACTCGGTTAATTTCATAAAGTTTGCACAATCAATTTCACTCATGTTCAAGCTAGGTCATTTTTATGCTAGGCTCGGTCAATTTCATGTGAGGCTTTGTGAATTTCATGTTAAGTGTGGTCAATTGAGGCTCGGTCAATTTCATGTTAAGCTCAGTCAATTTCTGTCAATCCTCGGTCAATTTCACTCATGTTTCGCTCGGTCATTTTCATACTGGGCTCGGTCAATTTCATGTGAGGCTCAGTTAATTTCATGTTAATTACGGTCAATTTCATGAGTTAAAATGACCGAGCGAAACATGAGTGAAATTGACAGAGCGAAACATGAAATTAAGCTCAGTTAATTTCATGTTAATTACGATCAATTTCATTTGAGGCTCGGTCAATTTAACTGAGTCCTCGATTAATTTCATGATATTCGCGGTCAATTTAACTCAATTGAAGACGTCAATTTCACTCATTTTCGGCTCAGTCCTTCTCATGCTAGGCTCGGTCAATTTCATGTGAGGCTCGGTCAATTTCATGTTAAGCACGGTCAATTTCATGTTAAGTGCGGTTAATTTCATTGTTCGGCTTGGTCATTCTCATGCTAGGATCAATCAATTTCATGTGAGGCTCGGTGAATTTCATGTTAAGCGCGGTCAATTTCATTGTTCAGCTCAGTTAATTTTTTTAATGAAACTGATCAAGCCTAATATGAACTTGACCAAGGCGTAAGTGAAATTGACCAAGGATTGCTTGAAATTGACCGCATGTAGCATGAAAATCACCGAGTCAAACATGAATTTCATTGGTGAAGATCGCCTAGCAATATTCTCATGAAGTGCTTGATTGACTTAAATTATTTTTTATTTTTTACATTATGCTTTACAAAACTAATTATTGAACTTTATTTTTATTATATTTTACAATTCATTCTTGTAGGTGTTCATTCTTTTATAGTGTCCCAAACTTATCATGCAAGTGTTCACTTAGATGGTGGTTTGATATGGTTAAGTGCGGGTTGGAGAAGGACAATAGTCGGCTAGATCTTTTTAGGAAGTCCCCATTTTCTTTTTTGTTGCACACTTTACCCTTTAGATTCATAGGAGCTTTATTTCACCTTCTTTTTGCAAGATATAGAGGTATATGGGGGATGCCTTTGAAATTCACAGAGATAGACTCCACCCTTATAACAAGGCTTAAGATTGGAAACCTATCTATACCGAAAATTCATCCCACAATGAATATAATACGAGAGAGGTACTTTAAAGGACATTCAATTTATAAGAAATATTTAAGAGAAGTGTTTATAAAGATAGTTAACACCAATAAATACGAGGATGTCGTGAAGGTTGCCCTTATTAAGTGTGTTGATTGGTTTATTAAGAGAACCAACATGAAAACTATGTTCAACACAAATTATATTGACCTAGTCTACTCTATAGAAGACTTCTATATCTATCCTTGGGGTAGTTTGTCATTCTACACAATGTCGCAAGGGATCAAAGATGTCGTGATGATGACATCAAGTGGGAATCTGTAATGCCCCGTATTTTTTTTACCCGAGTATATGACCCATGAAAGACCCTAACCCAATTGTGCACACCGTTTCTTTAGGTCATGCGGTCCTACCGGTCCAATCCCGGCGGCACGCAACCTTCGAGTAGTGTTTGCGATCGTTCCTGAGTTTGGTCACATTAACTCAACTCAGATCGACCAGAAACCTATGCTATCTTGTCCATATCAGCGCCGTGGTTCCAACGCCCCATCCCGTACGTAAATTCGACGTGTACATCATGAGTTATGGGCAACGTTCGATTTAAACCTTTAATGTGTGGTGGTGAACCCCACCCCACACATTTTCCCATGAGCATGTGGATGATGATGTCATGACTAGGCTGGATTTTTTTTTAAAAAAAAGCCTACTAACCTATGAACATTGTTTATATCACCAAAGCCCCATCATTACTTCTTTTCTCTAGTCATGCCTCTTTTATAGAGACAATCATTACTTTTTCTACAACTCCCTAGCAAGCCTCTCTCCCTCTCATTTCTCTCTTACTCTCTCTTCTCTCCTCTCCTTAGCAACTCCCCAAACCATCCCACCTCCCCACCATTTCTAGCCCTCTCATCTCCCAAACACCTCCTAATCCTCCCTTCTTCAAGCAATCTCAACCTTAGATTCATAATCCTTGGAGCTTCTAGATCATGGTGGTGTAACTTTCGACCTTGATCCATAGGTGGGTGTGCTTGTATGTCTAAATTTCAGATTTCCTTTCATCCCTTCTTGTTCTTCATTCTTCTTCCATTGATGGATCTTGTGGGACCCATCAAGTGATGATGGTGGCCCCAAGACTCCATGGATATGGCTTGTAGCCTATCCTATATTGCATGCATGTGCATACAAAGGATCATTCTCCATGGATCCCTTCATGCTCATTCCTTCCTTAAATCAGGGACCCTTTGTTCATCTAGACTCTTGATCTATGGTGGAGATTGGATCTCCACCATAGATCCCAAGCTAATAGCCTTTTATCATGTAGATTTTGTATGTATCATGTAATAGTGGATAGTGTTACTTGTGTGATGAGGGGGAGGGCCTCAATGAGGCGAAGACCCTTCCCTTGTGGTCGATCTTCTTCTTTTCTTGTTGATAAGTCTCTGATCATGAGTGTGTGGCCCACCTTGTGGACCAACAAGATCCAAACCGTCCTAAGTGGGGGGGACATTTTTGGACAGTCCATCCCTTGGACGTGTGGCCCCTAAATGCATAAAAAAAGGGTACATGTAAGGATGTTTTGGATGGTGGGATTGCTTAGATGCTTATGGGACCCACTTGGGTGGACCACACCATTATTTTCTAGGGTTAAATCTCCATTTAAATAATGTTTACAATTTATTTTTATCAGACATATGTTGTTGTCCAGAACTATCTAGATAGATTTTTGAGCCATCTTGGGACCTGAGTTTTGGTCATTTGGTGGGGAGATTGATACCATCCAATACATGATTCTTGAACGTGTATATCCCACCTATAAGCCTACTAAATTTCAGCCCTAACTGACCCCCTTTTGAGCCTCCAAAAGAGTAGGCCAACATGGGTTATCAACCAGATTTCTGCTGCACAGTCTAACTATACAGACTATTGTAAACCTTAATTTAAAAATATTTTCTATAATGGTGGGCCACCTTCCTCAATCCCACCTTGTTGCAGACATGATGAGGGACCTTGGCCCTCAATTTTAGGGATTTTGGAGGCCCTGGACCCTGTAACACCCGTGAAAAATCCGTACTTGGGCTCGAGTACCAACTCGACCCGAAATTGTGTAGAATTTATTCCTTTAGAAAAATATGACTAAGTTAGCTAGTGCAACGTTAGAATAGCTGGGAAATGGTCCCTGATCACTTTAAATACGTTCTATAAGGCCCAGAGCGAGTGGAACCAATGGTGCTATAATGCTCTAAAGCCTCGGATCAAACTCTAAGCCGGTTTGTTCTCGGGACCTCCTTGAAACTTTGTATTGGATCTAGACCGTGCGTCGAAAGTCTGATACCTACCATCTTAGATCGTTATGACCACTTAGCTGGGCTTGGCAATCGTTTCGAAAATCAAGTCCAACTGACATTCAAAGGCTATTTCATTGAGCCTGGAGTGAAGAGAGTGAGAATAAGGTTAGAATTGGAATTTGAAATTCAAATCTGGCACACGATTTGATGCATCAGTATTAAGCGTTCTGACCGTCAGAATACAGCCAAATTACACCCTTGGATCAGGAAAAATATCTATTACATATCACGAGACTTATAGGCCTGATCTTGGTGCGATGACCGTTAAACTGAAACTGAACCGCTACGTGCGATCTGGGAACCCTACCGGTCTGAAAACTGGATGTGTACTAGATCCAGTATGCATGAGCTTAAGTCCGACCGCATTTGGCCAGGGGACCTTCAGAAATGCTCTTTTAGACCGAAACGGCCCCGATTTGGTTAGGCACCAAATAAACATTGTTCCCAAGCCTATTTTGGTCATGTTTTAGGCTATAAAAGGGGTTGAAACCCTCACTCCTCTCTCCCATCCAAATTTGAGAGAAACCCTAACTTGGGAGAGAGAAAAGGTGAGAGATTGTGAGAGAGAGTGGGAGAGTTCTTCCTGCCACTTGTGCTACGTGTTGCACGTGCTTAGGCAACGCACCTCTATCGTTTTCCCGGTGATTGCACCGCGATTCTAGGTAAGCAAATACCCTAAAT
This sequence comes from Magnolia kwangsiensis, assembly GCA_037074715.1. Classification (NCBI taxonomy): domain Eukaryota; kingdom Viridiplantae; phylum Streptophyta; class Magnoliopsida; order Magnoliales; family Magnoliaceae; genus Magnolia; species Magnolia kwangsiensis. Next base: position 69,184,730 of record CM073572.1, on the reverse strand, counting down.
AGTTACTGATTTGAGGTTCCTTTGTTTCCATAGCGATGTAGCTTATGGATCTTGTGTATAAGGCTCCCTATTCGCTGTAGACGAAGCGTATACGCTCCGTTTCAATTCACGAGTCTACAAGACATAAGGTGAGGATTTTAGACGCTTTGATTGACGGTTTCCAACGCTTTCAATGTCGTTTAATAGTAGATTCTTGACGATATCGCCGTTTGACATGTACAAAATGCTCTCCGTTTTCCGTTTCGTAAATTAACGAAGAATATGAGATTTAGGGCATTTTAGTCATTTGTAGGAAGTACTGTTTACATTCATATTTTGCTGATGTGATTGACATGGTTTGTTGTCGCATTAGGAAGTTAGGAATACGTGCATAATTAGTTTGGCGAAGAGATTCGCCTAATTGCGTACTTCGGGTCGACATACTATATGTAGACTTAAGTGTGTAGTGTATGTGTTTGTATAAATGCTTGTATTAGTATGTATTGAATTAAATGATGTTATGAATTAGTTTGAGATGGATTTCTCAATTAATATGCTGACCTAAATGATTTCCTACATGTTGACTATATGCATGATTTCATTACATGCATGAAATATGTGTTTGAAGATTTACTTAAGTTGAATGTTATAACATGTGTTAACATGCTCACATGACTGTATTTCAATTCCAATACTCTTACATAATTTGCTGATGTGATTCCATAAGTGTTTGGGACTAGACTTAGTCCAGGCAGTCGGCAACCGAGCGAATTCGTGGCTGACTGGTCTTAGCTACGAGCGACGTGTCGATGAATGCGAATCGTGTTTGAAGTTGGCGGCAGTGGTTAGGCCACGCGAAGTGTTTTACGCACTTCATGTCGTTCGACTTGAGATGCGATCGCGCTAATCGAGCCGGTCAAGTAACCCGACTGGCCGATGTATGTTCACCTTGTATGAGTCATAACTGCTTGAACCTAGGGTACTGAACTTACCATTGTAAATCCTGTTAACCATGGTACCTTGATCCACGAAGACTCATGAGCCGGGCATGGTGGTATGGGACACCGTGGTCGAGCTGTCGGCCTACGCTGGGGCCACAAACCTCCCCGTAGTGACCAGTGAGCACCTAGACTCGTGAGCAGATTATGGTGGTATGGGACACTATATTCTAGCTGTCGCCCTACACTGATCAGGCGACGAGTCCTTTGTAGTGACCGCGAGCGTATTCTGAGTCCACGGGAGGCGACGACCCTTCCGTTGCAGTAGAGTACGGTAGGCCTGTATTAATAAGGTGATGGGGGAGCGGTGCAACGAGTGTGAGCAATAGCCCTGGCAGCCCTTGTAGTGACCTACGAAATATACATCGTATGAGATTACTAAGAGTGACGACCCTAGACAGGATCTGTGTTGGGATTGATACAAGGGAAGTACTTTAGTTTCCCAATCCTGCTGTTTGAATGGACTAATAATAACTTGGAAATCATATCACCATAGCATTGCGTGTGCATGGAAGATGTGGAGCACTCTAGGGAGTGTGGCATGTCACGGTCGTAAGATGTTGCCGTATGAGGGAGATCGTCGGTGAGGGCATACATCACGTCATGTCATCTTGCATTAACAACAGTATTAGGATTGTCTGATTTACTGCTTTACTATTATCGCATGATTGAATTGTGAACATGCTAATCTTTGCTCTATAATTCCACTGAGTTGATCACTCACTCCCACGTTACGGGATGGTGTTTGCAACACCCACCAGACCCTGTTGTAGATGCAGGTGAGGCTGAGATCCAGGAGGCAGAGCCAAACTTCAACGAGGATAGGACGAGTTCTCGTACATGCAGTATCACGACGGCTTTGCATAGGCGACCTGGATCGATGGGACTTCAGTGGGACTATTTTGGACATTTACTTTTGTTCATGTATATGTATATGAGACTCAGTGATGTATTCATACTTAGAGACAAATGAGATTTACTTTATTTTTCCATATAGTGATATATATATTGTTCAGTCTTCCGCTTGCTTTTATCACTGGATCTGAGGTATGAATTACAGTTTTGGTATACTTTTACTCATGTGAATGCTTTAAATCAGACAACATTGAATCATAATCATTTTTGTTTCATAAGTGACGGTCTGGAACTCGGGAGTTGAGTTTATACACGACCCCCAATTTTCAGGGTGTTACAAGTTAGTATCAGAGCGTGAATAAAAGTATACTGGGCCTGGGTTATGGTCTAGCGACGTACGCTGTCGCTTCCTTTGACTTAGGTGGGTGCGAGAAGGGTCTAGAAACACTTCTAGGATCACAGATTCGCCGATAGGCGATGTCTATTCGAATCGATCGCACGATCGAGTCTGTAACGCATCTCGGGTCGCGTAAAGCAACCCGAATAGCTTCTAAGCTGTAGGAAGTCGGGTTGAGACATCCTATGAATAATTTTAAACCCTTAAAAGTAAATTCTTGGGCCGTGGGATGACCACGACTCCTGTAATCAATCGCTAGGGCTTAAAAACTCCGTTTCGCCAAAAATCTTCAAATTTCTTCCTCTCACCACTCCAATCTTCATTAATTTCTTATCCAATTCATGTTAGGCATTAAACCTAATGTGAAAATAACATAAAATGATACTTTCATAAAATTTTACAGTGAATAGTAAAATTTCATGAAAAATAGCCATAAGGCTATTCTAACTTCACTTTCTTTAGCAACTAAGGATCTAGATGGATGTACTATCTCCTTCTACCCTAAATTCATATGTTGCATCATAGGATTTGGTATTCGATATTATGGAGTGGTCCCGAAAAGCCCCGTACACATGTTTGGGCTCACATAGGCCAAAATACTATGAACCAGGGGTCGAACCATATATATCTGGGGCCCTTGGACCATGGGGGACCGAACCCATCTGGCCCCATCGGCCGGATGCACCACCGGTCGGCGATGCCATCGCCGTACAGGTGGGCCAGGTGGATATGATTTTTGGGTGCACGCCCTTAAATCGTATGTATACCCTCCCCATATAGGTCCCGTCCCACGAAAACCCCCAAATCACACCCCTCCTTCACAAACAGCCCTCCCCATAGCCCTATTTTCATTTTTCAGCAACCACCCCCAAATTTTATGGTTCCAAATCACTTCTAGATCCCTCCTTGGCCAAAACCGACCATCATTCATCACTTCTTTGGAGTTGGCAGCCCTTCCTCTTGAAGATTTCATCATTTGGAGCTCCAAAAACTCTCAAATCGAGCTGAAATCGTGAGGTGCTCCATTCCACTTTTTCATTTCCATTTCTCCTTGAAAATGCATCTATGGGAAGCTTGAAGCATCCCTCTACGACGCCTAGATCTCCTTTTTCCAGATTGGACAGCCACTTCTCCGCATTTTCTCCATTTTTCATGGCTTTCGTGGAAGCCATTTTAGGCCTTTTATCACTCCCATTCATCATATCTTTGATGGGTAAGAGGAAAACCGCAACAGACGAGGCTGGGCCAAGCCGCCCTGCTTAATCGAGAAGACCGCGGGGTGGTGCCGCAAGTTCAAGTACCGCCGCAGGTCCAGCTGCAGCCCTAGAGTGCCGTACAAAGCGAGATTTGGATCCTCATGCTCACCTTGGGCAAGTAATTCTATCAGAGATGCCCCATGGCCAATACACTGATCGCAAAGTGTTATTTGAGGAGGACGTGGAAGGGCGACTGTTCGGTGAATTTTTATTGTTCGAGCGCATTAAAGCTGCGCATTGGGGTTCGATCTTTGAAGCTCGCGCTCGTACTAATGTGAGCACCGTACGTGCCTTCTACGCTAGTATCCAGAATCCTACCTTAGAGCCATTGCAGTTTAAAATCCCTTTTGGTAGAGATCGGATGGCTACGATTGATGTGTGACTGATTGCGCGACTTCTGAACGTGCCTCTTAGTGATGTTCATCCTAGTGAGAAGAACCTGAGGAGTAGGCGTGAACGAGATCGCCGCACCAGGTTTCTGTGCGGTAAGTTGGTTCCATGGCAGTCTAATAATAGTCTTAAGGCGACGTACATGTCTGATGATTTGCGCCTGCTGCACTATATCTGCACGTTCAATGTTTATCCCAGGTCGACGAATCGCATTGAATGTACACGCCTTATGGTTGATTTCCTGTACCTGGTGGCCCAGGGAGAGAATGTATGCATGGCTACTTTCATCTTACGACAAATAATCCTCATAGCCAAGTCAAGAAGAACATCCGAATCGCTTCCTTTTGGCCGATTGATTTGCAAGATTGCGCTTGAGTTTGCCTACAGACTTGGGCCGGAATTGCCAGTATCGATTCATACCATTGATGAGTCGACTATGGTCAAGATGAAGATTGGGTCGCAGTACCGTGAAAATCAGCTCGAGGAGGACAGCGATGATGACTTTGATGATGAGGAAGATCAAAGCGAAGAAGAACCTGGAGCAGAGGTTCAGGAAGAAGCTCAGGAAGAGGCAGAAGAGGAGGCTCAGGATATAGATGAGAGCCCTCCTCCTTCTACGCAGGCTACTATCGACGATCGCATTGCCCGAATGGAGGAGAGTCAGACCGCTTTGCGAAGGGAAGTTCAAGAACTTCGAACAGAAGTTGCAGATGCCAAGGCCGTTACAAAGAAGAAATTAGGCAAGGTGACTCGCACCTTGAAGGCGATCCTGTGTTGCTTACAGGATAAGGGTGCTCCTCCTCCGTCCCCAGACTCCGACTAGCGATGCGACCTTTGATGTAGTTGTCAGTAGTTAGTCATTTCCTGCTTTATGTGTGTAAGCCTGTTAGGACTAATGCTTTGCTTATGTTGCTGTTACAATTTTAACTGTCTTAGTTCCCATGTATTTCTCGTCATGATGCTTGTGAGGATATATCCCTTGTATTGTGACAATTTTGATTAAATGGAATGCATGGAATGCCTTTGACTCCTTGTGTGAATGATTGCGGTGTATTTGTGCAATTGAGACTGACAAGGTTACGCCCTATTTTGAATATAGGGAATGCCGCCTAAGGCTACGTGGAGCACGACTTGTCTTGCACTGACTGAGCATATGGATCAGACTCCTTCGCAGTCTAGCACCCATGCGGACCCTGCTGTGGGCCCGATTCCTGAGACAGTTCGTGCATCTCAGCCTGCTGCTGGTCCTACAGTTGGACCACCGCCATTTACACCGTCAGTCAGAGAGCCATATCGTGCATCTACTTTCACACAGCATCTGCCACAGCCTGCTCCACCTCCTGACAGATTTGAACAGATGTTGGCTATGATGCAGCAGCAGCAGCAGTTTCTGACTACCATCGTGGGGACATTAGCACAGGGTGGGGGTGTGGCTCCACCTGCACCACCTGCGCATCCAGCTGAGGATGCTTATACATACGCCCAGGATGAGGGCATGGCTCATCCTGCGCCGCCTGCTTACCCTGCGGGGAATACCACCGATACACGGGGCCTATTAGAGCGATTTCAGCGCTTACGGCCTCCCGCTTTCACGGGTTCTCACAGACCCGAGGAGGCTGAGTACTGGCTCGACCTGTGTCAAAGATTTTACGGATGCTTCATTGCACAGAGGCCGAGCAGGTAGAGCTGGCTACATTCCTGTTTGAGAGAGAGGCCAGCCTGTGGTGGGATAGCGTACTGCGGACCGTTACCGCCGATTTTATATGGACATGGGCCGCGTTTGAGTTCCACTTCCATGAGAAGTATTATCCCCAGACTTACAGGCATGACAGGGAGAATGAGTTTCTCCGCCTCAGACAGGCAGCCATGACAGTTACAGAGTATGAGCATCGGTTCACGGAGTTGGGCAGATACGTCCCGACGATTTTGGCTGATGAGCAGATGCGCATACGGCGCTTTTTGGAGGGTTTACGACCGGATATTCGGTCGAAGATGTGCTGTTTGACCATTCCTTCATATGCGGAGTTGATTCACATGTCTATGCGGGCAGAGCAGGATGTGGATCGACTGGCGCGATCTCGTGGCCCTGTTGCTTCTAAGCCGCGACCAGACATGCAGGACACGCCCCTCGCGGGCAAGAGGCCTCGCATTGATCCTCCTACTAGGACTACAGTGCCTGTACCACCGTTTCGGTGCCCTGATTTGACATGTACATACTATGGGAGGACAGGCCACTTGGAGCAGAGTTGTTTCTCTCGGATACGGGACAGCGGGTTCTCGCCGCCGCAGAAGATTGACCGTGCTCTTTCACAGGCGATATCAGCATCGCCTCTACGGTTAGCTCCTGCGCACCCTTCTTTTAGACCTCCGGTATCGCAGATCAGACAGCCTCCACGACCCTTGACACAGCCGCCGAACCGGCCACAGCAGGCTCGGGTTCATGCATTGACAGCTGAGGCAGCTGCGACACCGACTCTTCAGCATTCAGCCTTCGAGGTCACAGCCCATATTGGAGGTACTCCTATTCTTGTGATGGTGGACACTGGTTCCACGATTTCTTTGATATCGCGTGCTGTAGTCAGGCGTCTTGGGTTACAGACTATCACTATGGATAGCGTGCGGGTCTTTGCAGCTCATGGGGATTATTCGGATGTTACCCAGATGTGTGAGGGTTGTTTAGTTGATTTGGGAAGCAGGACGATGGCTCTTGATCTTGTCGTCGATCCTTCGCTCGTTTATCTTGATGTCATTCTTGGCATGGACTGGTTGACTGCTGGGAGGGCCGAGATTGACTGCGAGGCTCGTATGGTGACGGTGTACGAGCCTGAGGGCACTCCTTTCACATTTTTCAGTGCGGGTAAATCTTCCTTTCCGCATACTTAGTTACGTCACTTTATTGCGCGACGCTAGTGCCTAGATACTCGAGCATGTGCCAGTCGTTTTCGAGTTCGGGGATCTGTTCAGGAAGATCCCTGGTTTGCCGCCCCGACGTGAGATCGATTTCACTATCGATCTGGTTCCTGGTTCTACGCCCGTCTCACTGCCGACGTATCGCATGGCACCATGTGAGATGGAGGAGTTGAGGATGCAGATTGATGGTCTGCTAGAACTTGGCCTTATATGGCCTAGTGTGTCTCCTTGGGGAGCACCGGTCTTATTCGTGAGGAAGAAGGATGGTTCGATGCGATTATGTATTGATTATCGCAGGCTGAACCAGGTCACGGTGAAGAACAAGTATCCTTTACCCAGGATCGATGACTTGTTTGATCAGTTGAGAGGAGCGCAGTACTTCTCGAAGATTGATCTTCAGTCAGGATATCATCAGTTGCGCGTCAGGGATGAGGACATGCAGAAGACAGCATTCAGGACCAGTTTTGGCCACTACGAGTTCCTCGTGATGTCGTTCGGTCTCACGAACGCACCAACCGTGTTCATTGATCTGATGAACCGGGTATTTCGACCTTTCCTCTATCGATTCGTCGTTGTATTCATTGACGACATTTTGGTGTACTCTAGGAGTCGAGAGGAGCATGAGGAGCACTTACGTTTGGTCCTGGATACGCTCAGACAGCATCAGTTGTTCGCACAGTACAAGAAGTGCGACTTCTGGAAGCAGGAGGTGAAGTTTCTGGGACACGTGGTGTCCAAGGATGGCATGGCAGTTGACCTGTCTAAGGTAGCTGCGGTGCAGGACTGGGAGCAGCCTGGTTCTGTCACTGAGGTAAGGAGTTTCTTGGGTCTCGCTGGCTACTATCGGCACTTCATTCAGGACTTCTCGAAGATCGCGAGACCCTTATCTCAGTTGACACGGAAGGACGTGAAGTTCGCCTGGAATGACAAGGCGGAGTCAGCTTTTCAGAAGCTGAAGGACAGACTTACGTTCGCCCCTGTGCTAGTATTGCCAGAGTAAGGGGTTAAATACACTATATACACTGACGCGTTTAGCGTTGGTTTGGGCTGTGTCCTTATGCAGAGGGACAGGGTAATTTCGTATGCCTCGAGACAATTAAGGAAGCACGAGGAGAATTACCCTACACACGACCTAGAGTTGGCAGCCATTATATTCGCACTGAGACTCTAGAGACATTACCTCTACGGAGAGGAGTTCGAGCTCTTTTGCGACCACAAGAGCCTCAAGTACATATTCACGCAGCGAGACTTGAATATGAGGCAGCGGCGATGGATGGAGACGTTGAAGGACTTCAAGTTTGAAGTCTCTTACCATCCTGGGAAGGCGAACCTTGTGGCTGATGAGTTGAGCCGCAAGAAGGCGATAGAGTTTGCGGCTCCACTGATGGTTGCCGAGTGGGATATGGTTGAGTTTTTGCGAGACTTTGAGCAGAAACTCACCGTAGAGGAGCCGTTTGAGTTCATCGCACATGTACATGTGCGATCTCAGATCGATGACCGAGTCATTGAGGCGCAGAAGGACGATACGCATCTTACTGAGCTTCGAGAGCAGGCCAGTGATGATGCTGACGCCGACTGGCGAGTTGGTATGGATGGGGGCTTACGTTATCGTGGCCGCCTATGCGTCCCAGATGTCCCTGACTTGAGACGAGAGATTCTCGAGGCTGTGCATTCTACTAGACTCGCGATGCATCCAGGCAGCACAAAGATGTATCGTGACGTGAAGAGGACGTATTGGTGGGAAGGTATGAAGACCCACATAGCTGAGTTCGTGTCCCGTTGTCTCACTTGTCAGCAGGTGAAGGCAGAGCATCGCCGACCACCTGGACTTTTACAGCCTATGCCGATCGCAGAGTGGAAGTGAGATTTCATTTCCATGGACTTCATTTCTGGGTTGCCGAAGATGAGGAAGGGACATGATTCCATTTGGGTGATCGTCGACCGTCTGACGAAGTCGACGCACTTCCTACGAATCAGAGTTACGAACTCTGCAGACGAGCTAGCTAGATTGTACATCAGAGAGATTGTGCGTCTGCATGGAGTTCCGCATTTCAATTCCAATACTCTTACATAATTTGCTGATGTGATTCCATAAGTGTTTGGGACTAGACTTAGTCCAGGAAGTCGGCAACCGAGCGAATTCGTGGCTGACTGGTCTTAGCCACGAGCGATGCGTCGATGAACGCAAGTCGTGTTTGAAGTTGGCGGTAGTGGTTAGGCTACGCGAAGTGTTTTACGCACTTCATGTCGTTCGACTTGAGATGCGATCGCGCTAATCGAGCCCGTCAAGTAACCCGACTGGTCGATGTATGTTCACCTTGTATGAGTCATAACTGCTTGAACCTAGGGTACTGAACTTACCATTGTAAACCCTGTTAACCATGGTACCTTGATCCACGAAGACTCATGAGCCGGGCATGGTGGTATGGGACACCGTGGTCGAGCTGTCGGCCTACGTTGGGGCCACAAACCTCCCCGTAGTGACCGGTGAGCACCTAGACTCGTGAGCAGATTATGGTGGTATGGGACACTATATTCTAGCTGTCGTCCTACACTGATCAGGTGACGAGTCCTTTGTAGTGACCGCGAGCGTATTCTGAGTCCACGGGAGGCGACGACCCTTCCGTTGCAGTAGAGTACGGTAGGCCTGTATTGATAAGGTGATGGGGGAGCGGTGCAACGAGTGCGAGCAACAGCCCTTGCAGTGACCTACGAAATATACATCGTATGAGATTACTAGGAGTGACGACCTTAGACAGGATCTGTGTTGGGATTGATACAAGGGAAGTACCTTAGTTTCCCAATCCTGTTGTTTGAATGGACTAATAATAACTTAGAAATCATATCACCATAGCATTGCATGTGCCCGGAAGATGTGGAGTACTCTAGGGAGTGTGGCATGCCGCGGTCGTAAGATGTTGCCGTATGAGGGAGATCGTCGGTGAGGGCATACATCACGTCATGTCATCTTGCATTAACAACAGTATTAGGATTGTCTGATTTACTACTTTACTATTATCGCATGATTGAATTGTGAACATGCTAATCTTTGCTCTATGATTCCACTGAGTTGATCACTCACTCCCACGTTACGGGATGGTGTTTGCAACACCCACCAGACCCTGTTGTAGATGCAGGTGAGGCTGAGATCCAGGAGGCAGAGCTAGACTTCGACGAGGACCAGGACGAGTTCTCGTACATGCAGTATCACGACGGCTTTGCGTAGGCGACCTGGATCGATGGGACTTCAGTGGGACTGTTTTGGACATTTACTTTTGTTCATGTATATGTATATGAGACTCAGTGATGTATTCATACTTAGAGACAGATGAGATTTACTTTGTTTTTCCATATAGTGATATATATATTGTTCAATCTTCCGCTTGCTTTTGTCACTGGATCTGAGGTATGAATTACAGTTTTGGTATACTTTTACTCATGTGAATGCTTTAAATCAGACAACATTGAATCATAATCATTTTTGTTGCATAAGTGACGATCTGGAACTCGGGAGTTGAGTTTATACACGACCCCCGATTTTCAAGGTGTTACAGACCCACTCCATTGGGGGGCCAAAAATCAGGACAGCAACATGTATGTTGCAGAATTTTTGTTTCTACCTTGTTGTCTTCTTTGTAATTGTGTAATTTATTGGGCCCAGCCCATTGGGGATTTTGTGCATGTCTGTGGGACCCACCCTATGATGTTTCCAGAGGCCCTTGGGGCCATTTTGTAGGGCCAACTAGCTTGACCAGCGTCCATGATGGATGTCTAGCTGGTGGACATCGACCATGGGCTGGCCGTCCTTGGTCAGGCCCACCATGATGTATGCTTTTCATCCACGCCGTCCTTCTCCATTTGGGTGGCCCATGTGGAGGTTGGGTCCACCCTATGTGGATGTCTCATGTGGGGCCCTGTGAGACCCGTATCCTAGCCCGTACCATTCCATAAACTTCTGCGGTCCCCTTGGTCGAATTCCGGAGACCCGCAACCTATAACCAGCAGTTGCGCGCAATCCTGAGCTGTATCCCGTATTCCAGAGTTAGCTCAACCAGAGACTTGTACCCTAGCGACCACACCGTCACCATGGTTCAGACGCCATGTATTATGCACCGAGGTGATACTCGGTTCAAAAGATGTGGGCCCGAGTTTAGTTCGAGAAAAATGCCGCGCATTTTCAAATCCCAAGGGAATATCCCATCAATCAAGTACACATCACACATTATGTCATGTACAAAGCAACCCCCCTAAAGTCAACTCTCTCTCTCTCTCTCCACCCATCCCTTTTCAAAGTACACCCATTACTCACCCATCCCTCTCTCTCTTACAACCTCTCTCTCTCATCTCTCTCTCATTCCTCCCAAGCACCATGAGAGCAACTGTCCAAACTATCTCCATGAGACAGAAGCTAGATGTGGCCCACTCCCTACCATCTAATCCCACCCTCTAAAGATCATCTCAACCATTGAAATGCATTCCATGGAGCTCTAGGATGCATTGGTGGAAGAAGGAAGAGGAGATCCAACGGTGGGTGTTTATAACATCAGTTTTGATGATTTGAGGTCCCACATATTGTGGGACCCATCTTGATGTATGCATTGTATAGGGAGGGCCCACAGTGGCGAGGTCCCTCCCTCTATCTCACCAATCTCTCTCTCTCTCTCTCTCTCTCTCTCTCTCTCTCTCTCTCTCTCTCTCTCTCTCTCTCTTTTAATGTGTGGCCCACTAATGATGCATGCGTTTCATTGGGGGGGGGGGGGGGGGGGGGGGGGCAACCATGATGGATGGGCCTATCCACACCGTCCAGAAACTGGACGTGTGGGAGCCACCCTGATGCATGTGTTTTGCCTTAGCCATCCATCTATGGACCCACCCTAATGGCACGTGGACCCTAAAGCCTGGACCCCACCTTGATTTTTTTTACCCAGGCCATCCGTCCAGACCAGGGAGGTGGACCCCCTGGACAATGCACCCATCCAGACCATCCATCAATGGACATCCAGGGCTAGGCGTTTTATATATATATATATATATATATATATATATATATATATATATATATATATATATATATATATATATATATATATATACATGTGGTGGGACCCACCTGATGTGGGGATCTGATTGGTTGGTGTATCCTACACCAGCTATATAGCTTCTGTATTGACATAGCAAGATCTGCAGGTCCACCATGAGGTATGTTTTTATCCAAACCATCCATCTAGGTCTGGCCCTGGACTGAGACAAATCCAAAACTCTGGTGGGTCACACCATGTGGAGCACACCTTGATGTATATGTTATGTCTCCACTGTCCAAAGGTAAGGATGGTGGGACCTACCTTAGTGTATATGGGTTTTTTCCCCACCGTCCAGTAGGCTGGGATGGTGGGACTCTCTTGCTGACATGTTGCAGCCAAGCACGTGGGAGCCACCATGATGTGCGTGTTTCACCCTTGCCATCCACATGGACATGGGGCCCATGTAATGTATATCCAAACCGTCTATTTGAGGGCCCCACCACCTACTTAACTGTTGTACAACATCAGTAGATCAATGTGCTGATCATGAGGTTTGTGTATATCTAAACCATCCATCTAGACGGTGGGCCAGCGGACCACACCAGCTATATGGCTACTGTATCAACGTCAGCAAGCCGTGGGGCCCACATGAGTTATGTGTCCATTTATCAGGTGGACCACACTGCAGAAACAGTGATGAGTTAAACATCTACCATTGAAACCCTTTTTGGGTCACAGAAGTTTTGGATCTATATGATATTTTTTTTTCTTCTTGATTTAGGTCTTTGTGACCGTATGAACAGGTTGGATAGAAAATAGCATTATGATGGGCCCTAACTTGATGATGTATTGTATTCCACACCATCCCTCTGGATGGAGTGCCGTGGAGCACACCTTGACGTATGTATTTTTAGCCATGATGTCCATTCCGTTTGCCGGACAGGTGTGGCCCACCATGATGTATGCATTATATTCTCACCATCCAGACGGTGGGACCCACTTTGATGTACTTCATAGCCACGCCATCCATCTATTTTAGTTTCCACGTGAGGCCCTGATGATGTGTATGGGGCCACTTGGGACGTGAAGTGTTCACCTTAACGTGGTGTTTATGTGGCCCGTTTGGTGAGGCCATAAGTGATGTATTCGAGGCCCATGGGTTGTGGCCCATTGTGACATATTCAAAGCCCAGATGGTGAGGCCCAATGCGATGTATATATATTAGGCCCATGTCTTGCGGCCCATTGTGATATATATTAGGCCCATGTCATGCAACCCATTGTGATGTGTATTAGGCCCATGTTATGTGGCCCATTATGATGTGTATTAGACCCATGTCATGTGTATTAGGCCCATGTCTTATGACCTATTGTAACATATATTAGGCCTATGAGATGCGGCCCGTTACGATGTATTTGAGGCCATTGTGTGAGGCCATGGGCCCACTATATGTTTGGCCCTATAAGGGTCACTCATTAGGAATAATGTTGGTTAAATGTCCACATTGATGGGCGATGATGGTTAAATGTCCACATTGAGACCTTCCCTTAGGCCCTTTATTAGGCCGATTACCGATTTCGATTGTCGAGGCCAATTATCGAGGCCGATTCAGATTGTCGAAGCTGATTTTATGATTATCGAGGCCGATTTCGATTGTCGAGGCCGATTTCAATTGTTAAAGCCGAATATCGAGGCAGGCCAATTATCCAGGTCGATTGTCGAGGTAGGCCAATTATTGAAGCCGATTATCGAGGTCGGCCGATTATCAATGTCGTTTATGAGTAAGTAACAGCATAACATCATGATACATGCCCATACGCATCATCTGTATGTTTAATTATGAGATATGGTTAGCCATTGCATATGGTAGGTTGTTCATGAGACTCCTCGATAGGCGGAGTTACCCTACATGAGTGCACGATATGCGCAGGATTGATGCATGATTGGACTGTGTAACTCATGCATCTCGCATTGTGTGATCATGATTACCATACGCCCTAGCAACATCAGGGTCGTAGCCTCCACAGGCATATGGTGGATAGCCAGATGGGACACCAAAAATTTATTCTACATGGGGTGCTATAGATATTCCTGGATAAAATTTCCTAAACTCTCTTAGTTCCAGAAGTTGTTCCAACGTCTAAACTGAGTGAATGCATGAGCACATGAGAGTAGTATACCGTTAGGCTGCGTCTCCCACTGTATCGTAGTCAGTTGAAATGGGGTGCGGACTTACCTACCCTAGAGGAAGGGGCAAAACTAAGCTGAGTTTGACCAGTTCGAGGAATGGGTCCACTATTAATGAGTCGGGCCCAATATTGGCAGGTGAATAGTGAGATCTCTTTTACTCACCTTGTTGCGCGCGATGGGGCACTAATCTGGTTTGGAGAGTACTAGACCCTGGTGATTTTCTAGAGAGGAACTATACTGATATGTGGATTTATTAAGTAAGAGTTGCATACTCATTCATTCATTTATTCACTATCCACTCGGGCTGGTGGTGTGTAACTAATTGTTATGTACCTTTATAATGGTAAGAATTTCGGTTAGGGCGTATGACTAACCTTAGATCAAGAGTCTACTACATTGAGTCTAGCTATCCAAATTCAGGTATGGGACTGGTTTGGATAGAAGTCCCTTGTAATGGACCCAATAGCCTACGATACTACGTACTATCATCCTGAATTCACTCCAGCTTAGTCATTTCATTCTTACCACATATTGCATTGCATCTGCAGTATTTAACATTTTTGGTTGCCATGTTTCTGCATTGATATGGTCGTTAGCATTCATGCATTGCATCGCATAGCCTTGATACAGCTGATGGCACTCATGGACTTACCATTATATTTTGGCTTACTCTGATGTCGTATGATTCATGATCTTGTCAGTATTTCCGCTTACTCTTATATCATACGATTCATGATCTTGTCAGTATTTTTGCTTATTCTGACATCGTATGATTCATGATCTTATCAGTATTTCCACTTATTCTGATATTATATGATTTATGCCATTGTATTGTATACTTGGTACTTATCTTATGCACACACTTTCACCACCCTCTAAGCTCTCTATAAGCTTATGCATGATAGATGCGTGTAGGTGGCGTTAGGTCGCAGCAATGTTGAGCTTGGAGTGTGCATCGGACTTTTAAAACTTTAATTTTTTACGTATGTATTTCTCTTTCAGCACTATATTCAATATTTATATTAGTGGATATATGATGATGATGTTACCTTTGTGAATTAGGTAAACTTATGGTTATGCTTCTTACGAGATAAATGTACATTGGAAAATCCTCCTTGTAGGATCTCAGGATCGAAACCTGGCGTATAAGTGTTGGGAGCTTAAAATGGGGTACTACGGAGGTTGTCAACACTGGATTCAATGATCAGGAATTTTATGGGGCACCTTGATTTTCGAGTTTGGGGCGTGACAGGTCCACCTTGGTCATGTGGAGCCCACCTTTGATGTATGCGGTCAAGCCGTCCATGGCCTTGGGCTGTCCCACCCTTGGGACGCCCATGCTTGAGGCTACTACTGGGCCTGCATTCTAGTAGCAGGCCCACTTGGTTTTGGGTGACAAATACCCTCTTCCATCTGGTGGGGCCCCCTATAAGAAGTGCTAGTCCCTTTGGAAATAAATTCTCACTTATTTTGGCAAGTTTCTAGGCCTCAATAGGCTTAGGAAATTAGGTGGACTGAAAGTCCAGCCATGGCCATTTAAATATACACTATATGGCTGAATTTTTATTAGAATTGGGGACCCACCACATTGAGGGGTTATGGGTACTTGTTTCTCACCTATTCTTTAGAATATTTTGGGCTCAATTGGTGCATGTTTTGGGCCACCATTTATGACCATCTGTGGGACCCAAACTCATATCAGATTTTAGGACTTTCTGGTGGGCCCGATTTAGGCTAGAATGTCCCATCTTAGCTAGCCATATGTTGGGCCGATCTTCCACCATTTTGATGGACTTATGGGCCGGGATAAAGGTGGTATTGGGTCCTTAGATGCCCACTTAAATGGCTAGTTATTAAGCTGATGTAATGGGATCCATTGCGCCCAACGTAGATTATTTTTGGGCCATGTGTTGTGGTCGTGGGCTGCCCATTAAGTCCAACCAATTGCATGGATCTTACGGCCATTAGGACTTGGGCTTTATGCCTTGATTTCCCCTTCTCTTGGGCCCATATTGTTATGGATGGATTGGACCCATTATCTTATGCTATTTATGGAACTTATGAACATGTGGATGGATATTGGGCCTTGGGCCTTGTAACTTATGGTTTGTGGTTACATGCCTTAGGGAAATGGTGGTTGGAAGTCCCCATTTAGACCCCTTTAGGTCCATTAGTATCTAAGGGTGGTTGAATGCCCACCTTAGTCCTTTCCTAGGCCCGTTTCTATATTATCTAGGTCGTAGCCTTGTATGCTTAATCTCGTAGGCTACCCTAGGTAAATGGGCCCCCACTAGAAGTTATATATTCCTTATGAAGGATTAGTTAAGTACCTAGACCCTGTTGGTTAGGTAGAGAGTGCATCTTCTCATTCACCTCATCGACACATTCATTCATCTTCATAACCCACTCCCATACGCATCATATGCATGCTTGGTTGAGGTATGATTGGCCATGGTTGTGCCATTGTGTAGGACATGTTAGTATCTCCCCGAGGGATGGAGTTTTCCCTCATAGAACACGATGGATGCTTGGGATTGATACATGGATGATTGTGTGATTCATGCATCTGGCATTGCATAACATGTGATTATTCGCCCTTACTTCATCAGGGCTCTAGCCTCCATAGATATATTGTGGATGGCCATGTGTAGACATCGGAAATGATTTAAGCATTTGGGACGAATAGCATATCCCTGGGTGAAAGCCCCTAAACTTCCATGGTATCGAGGAGATGCCTCAACGCCGAGACCGAGCGAAAATCATGAGTGCCCGAGTACCTTATACCGTTGGGCCACAACTCCCACTGTTGCGAGGTTGGTTAAGATGGAGTTTGGCCTTACCAGCATGAGTAAGGGGGCATAGTTAGGTTGAGTTTGACCAACTCGTGAGATGGGTCCGCTATCGTTGAGCCTCGCTGGCGATTGATCATCCAAAGGCAGGTAGTGAGGTCTCCTATGCTCGTTTGACTGTGCGGGTTTTGGAGAGCAGTAGTCATCCTGCAGTGTACTTGACCCCGGTGGATTCCTTATGATAGAACTATACTTGACATGTGAATTGGATATGAGGACTGGCATTACTTTGCATTGCATTTGCATCGGTTGTATAAGCCTTCTATTGCATCACCTCGGTATGGCATTCAGTACTCATGTATTACATTATATAGCCTTGGTACGACTTACTACATTCATAGCTTAGCTTCGGTATGGCTAGTGGCATTGGTGTCATTCATGTTTCCTGCTGCATTCTTTTCTATCTTCTTCTAAGCACCATCGTCACACACCTTTATCGCTCTTTAAGCTTTCTATAAGCTTATGTACGATTGATGCATGCAAGTGATCCTAAGCTAGTGCAGTAGCGGTGAGGCATTAGATTGGAGTATCCTGAGGACCTGTTGTAGACTTTTCTCTTTCTTTCTTACCTTATGTATGTTCTTTTGAACCTTATGTACCTGTAAAAGTTTAAATTTCTAGTGGATTTTACAATGCGTTCCTATGGTTATTTTCTTAGACTTACTTGCTATGATCTTGAGTATGCTCAATTGAATCAGATTTATGATATAAAAATCTTCCTTGTAGGATGTCAGGATCGGAACCTATCTCAGGAGCTGAAAATGGGGTACTAAGGAGGTTGTTGTGGTTGGAACCGACCGGCTATCGCGTTCCTTATGAGTCCGGTCGCCGAGTTTAGGGGAGTGACAACCCATTTCCCAAAAACTCGAGTGTTAACCTATAGAGAGCTAAATTTCATACATATATATATATATTATTTTTCTTTCAAAGTAAGCAGTTTTGCGTAAAATGGACAAATCAACATTAAAAAAAAATTACATTTATATTTAAAATGTTTCCCATAATGACCTATACAAACCAATGCCCCAATATTTACAATTACAAATTGAGATAACATCGCATGTGAAATAAATACTTTATAAAAAATCTTAAGTGATAAATCACGTAGCCACTCTTAGCAATACAATCATGCATCTTTGACGATTATACTTTGCTCCTCATCAATATGAACATAAATATCAACTGGGCTACCTGTGTTACCTGGACGGTTATATATTTAATGAATGAGTGGCCAACTCAGTGTAATTCCTCTCAAGATTATACACCGCCGCATTAGGTGAGCATAGTTATAAAAACATAACAAGGCATACAAAATAATACATGATGCAGTCTTATTATATGCATGAATGCGTGAATGCATCATGGACCCTTGGATGCTCATCCGTTTGGCAGTTGGGTTCATCACCCAAGCAAAGACGGGCTATTAGCGAAGCACATCATGTGCGTACATCACGTACCGCATAATGATTATCTATTGTACATCACGTACGAAAATCGATAGTTGGTGGTCTGGCAGCTAGCGAAACGATACCCCAATAACTCGGAGACACATGTTACAGCATTCAGAAATATCCACCCGTTATCATAAATATGTCATGTATGTATGATTAGTCAAACCATTATTAGTCCATTTATAATTAGCTGGTTTAATAAAGCTCAAAGGTCATTACGGGAGGTTCATAACCCAGCATAGGCCGATATCTCGGGCATAGGTCTCATACCACCATCTCCGGCTCATGAGGCTACCACTTTAGGATATTTAATGGAAACCCGTCAACTAGTGGCCAATCATATTTCAGTATATCGGGCTTACCATCGTATGATTGTACAAAATAAAACGTTGAACCCATATAAGGAAAGTACCAAAACAAAGCCACATAGGACGAATATCAAGACTAAGCCACATAGGAAAAATATCAAAACTAAGCCACATAGGAAAAATATCAAGACCATGTGATAGAAGACCATCCTTAAAAATCACTTAGACATAATAACCTTTGGATGGTAGGCCTACATCAATATTCGATTTAAACCACTATTCAATAACCACTAAGTCGAAGGTCCATTACAATCACAACAATCGAGTTACATCCCAAGTATGGGTGTATGTTTATAAGTAGGGGTTTTCCACTGATGTACCAATTTAAGTTCTATAAGCAATCCACGAACATAAGAAAGTATGCAAGATAAATATTAAGCATGTAATCTAGCAATTCAATCCCAACAATTAACACATGTGATTATAAGATAAAAATATCAAATATTAATCAAAATTAAAATAAAAACTATCACTTAAGCTAATAAAAAAATGGAAAGCTCAAGGGGAAGAAATCATCACCTTCTATTTTGAACCGCCTACATTATTGCTAAGAGGTGCGTGCACCCCTACCCTACCATGAATTATGAAATTGTACGATTAGATTTAAGTTCTACGCACTAATTAGGGTTAAGATCGTGGCCTAGTGTTTGATGTATAATTAGGGTTTCATCCTTAAGTTTAGTCCTAAACTTAGATTCTAGGATTTGAATCCTAAATTATTATTGTTATTGTTGTTGTTGTTGTTCAATGAATCAAATAATATTCATAATAGGAGTATTAATCAATCAATATTAATAATGATGATTCATAAGTTCATATTTAAATATATCAGCATTCTCTAATATTCCTATAATGACTAATAATCTATTAAATAATATAAGTAATAATACTAAAATTTTTACTAACAATAATATGATAAGGGCTAATACTAACAATCATATTAACAAGAATTATACTAATCCCATAAGAAAAATGATAATATTTTCTAATGATAATAGTCATAACTATCAATAATGAATTTAGTCACGATAATAGATGCTATGATCTACCATGAATTATAAAATTTTACAATCAGATCCAAACTTAACTTACTATTTACATTTTAAGCATAGACCTAGGGTTTAGATTAATTAAGTCTAGGGTTTCACCCTAGATTTTAGGTCTAGGCTAGATTTTTAGGGTTTGAACTCCAATTGATGCATAATTGATTTTAGTATTAATTTAATAATTATAAAATATTTATTAACATTAGTGTTATAGTTAATATTAGTTAATAATCATTATGATGATAATTAATATTATGATCTACTATTTATGATAAAACAATACTCTAGTATGATATTATTTTAATTTCTTGTATATAATAACTATTATTAGAACAAGTAATTTACTAATGGCTATGCATTTCTAATATTAACAATCCTAATAATGATAGAAATGGTAACAATGCTAATTATAATTGAAAGAATTTCGATATGGAGAAAAAGGGTGGACTCACCTTAGGATGGAGTTATCAAGACTTGATTTCATAACTCAAGCTTGACCCCAGCAAAGCCTTGATGTGGCCCAAGCATGACCCAACCCAGCTGGGCTAGGTTCCAGCCGAGTTGACTCGGCCCTTTCTCTATTTTCTTCTTCTCCTTCCCCATTATCCCTTTTCTTTCTCTCTTTTCTTTTCTTTCTTCTTCCCAACTCAACCAGGACTCGCCCTGACTCGACAGTGAGTTGAGGCAGCAAGGAGTAGCACCTTAGTGATTTTCAGACGGGTTATCTCGGCCCGACTCGACGTGGTGCGGCTCCACTACTCGAATCCTCTCTCTTTCATTTTCCTTCTTCCTTTCATATCTCCCTGCTGGAAACGTCCAACAACGGACACCAAGTTTGGCCTACCAAGTTTGGCCCGACTCGACGTGGTGCGGCTCCACTACTGACTCTTCTTCTTCTTCTTCTCTCTCTCTCTCTGTCCTCTTCTACTTCTCTTCCCTTCCTACTTTCCTTTTTTTCCTTCTACTTCCACCATTGGGAATACCCAGCAAGAACATGGATTGGAGCAGACCGGGTGACCCATAACGAATCGAGTTGGTGCAGCTTGAGGTCAGACAGCAGCATGACGAACCTGCTGTAGTCGGGCCACCCCTCCTCTCCACTCTCTCTCCGTCTTCCTCTCTTCTTCTCCTTTTTAGGATGGCTAGAGCGATCTTGGTCTCATCCCCGACTCGCCAAGACCGTAACTCGGATGAGTCAAGCTGTGTTGGTGCGGTACAATAGTTGCACCGCCTCATCCTCTTTTTTCTTCTTTCTTCTCCCATTTGCTTTTTAGTTCTCTCTCTCTTTCTCAACACCATCACTAGATGGTGAGAACTCGAAAATGGCATGCCTGAACTGAGTTTGACTAGGTTTGGAGTGGCGGGGAAGATGACCGACTTTCATGGTGGATTCCCTCCCACAGCTTCTTCCTTTAATCTGACAGCATGGGATGGTTCATATCGACCCTAGGAAGCTTATGGATAAGCTCTTTTGAAGCTTTAGGAGAGTTTGGGTGGTGGGTTTGCTAGTGGAAGGAAACGACTATTTTTCTCCTTCCGGTCACGAGGAATGGTAAGGAACCCTAATGCGCTCGATCTATAACTATATATGGGGTTCCTCTAACTATCCTAAACCGTAGGATTGTGAACAAATGGCTGGGATTTTCCTTGCTTTGAAACAACTCTTGTACGAAGCCGTCAGAGCCAAACCGGCAGCTGATTTCTCTCCGGTATTGAGGGAGCCCTAAACTGTGCTGAACGGAGGTCTGGGATTCACCGAATGCATGGCCAAGATGTAGGGGGAGAGAGCTCACGCGGATCGCCCTGTTGGCAGCAGTAGGTTTCCATTTTTGGAATGTTGTGTTTGTAGGCTCTACTTGCATCAAGAATTGTGTGTCCATGCATGCCGAAAAACCCATTTTAATGTTGGATTTTAGTCGAGCCCACTGTATGAATCCGATGGACGGTTCGGACCATAAAGATGGGACCAGATGATGGCCCTGATTTCAAACAAATGGGCATTGTTCGTTGATGGCAGAAAATGAAGGAAGGAAGTTTCCTCTCTTTTTTTTTTTGAAAACTCATCGGGTCAACACGGTTTTATCATGTTGATAGATCTGGTGCACATCGGGTGCAGGCTCACTACGTACGCGTATTTCCCTAGAGTGGGTCCCATAGAGATGGTTAGGCAAATCAACACCGTCCATTCCATTTGGGGGTTCCTAAGAAGGGCCCTTGATCAAAGGTTAGGCAAATGAGATGCCTAGGTGGGGCCCACAACTTGATTTGGGCTCTATTTATGGATTCTTGGTGATCTGACGGTCAGACCATCCCGAATTTAAATATCAACGGTTAAAAGAGTCATGTTTATAAGACTTTCATAATAGGTCACTAACCAAATATAAATACTATGTTAATTACATAATTACTATCTATCATTATCATTAATTATTTCTCTTTATTATTATTATTATTATTCACCCATGCATGCATTTTTATTAATGATGTGGGTCCTACTTTGCAAGTAACTAAGATTACTCATCTTATGGTTTATATTATTTATCATTGTTGTTGTTGTTATTCATCTATCTTTTCATTGTACTTCTACTTAAAATGTGAGACTACTCATTATGTGTCATTAGCTATATACCTTAATATTAGAGTTACGTTGCATTAAGCTGGGCCACTCCAAGTGAGCGTCTAACTCTCAATTCTCGACATCCTACTAATTTGCTTAGTTCAACGGTTGGATTGATTCATCTTTAGTTATTAATGGTCCTAGGAACCCTAAGAAATGTTTAGGTGTGATCCGGTAACCAGATATGGGGGTGGATGATCCAGTTTGTGTTTCAAAAGGGCAAATAATCCAACAAGATGTTGTAACCTGATGAACGGTGGGTCTTGGGAATTGGGTCTAATATTTTAAGATGATTTACGGTCAGAGCCTTCCATAGTCCACATTGGATGGTTTTAATGGTTTCTAGGGATGTCTAATTACAACCTAAGGATTGATTTTTATAATCTGATGGTTAGGTTAGGGAAATCAGGTGTGAGAGTGATCATCCTAATGTTGCTAATCCGATGGGCGTTGATTGATCCATAGTTTCTCTAAGGAGTCATACTTGTAGGTGTATGGTATACCTTGAGATTGAACGATGGGTTAGGTGATCTAGGAGCTGATGTTGATAATGAACGGCTTAATTTGTTTCTAACAAGGTTTAATGATTGTCCAAGAATTGATGAATAGTTGGATGACTTGATATATGAATGAATGTTGTACTAGACGGTTGAGATTGATGAATTGAGGATCTCTGGACGTTGATGTATAAGGAAAGCTGCGTGTGTTTCCACACATGTGTAAACTGATTTACATTTTCATGGTAACACCTGAGTATAAAAGAGTACAAGGTTTTATAGAATCGGTATAATATATATGGTTGCGTCTTTCCTCTACAAGTAAGCATTCTTTCATTATTCCACCAAATTAGATTTTATATAAAATTATAGTTTCTTAACCTCATCTAATTTCATTGTAACAGATATGGGTTGTAAAGAGAATACCAACCCTTAAAGAGTGTGTTATTTTCTATGTTCGCTCTCAAATTCCACGCTTCATTCAATATCGGGGCTGGAAGGGTTGGAGGTACAAGAATATATATGAAATATTCGATAATAAAGATGTAAGCCAATATATTTCGAACCATATTGTCACTTATTTTAAGATATTCACTGTATATTAACATGGAAGAAGTTCTTCTATAGACTGTAATAATAATGACCTTAGAACCCACTACCGAAGAACTGGAAACGGACGTCATTCGCTCGGTCTGTGATAGGTTCCTGATGAGATGTTATGAAACCCTTTTTATTTTTGCATATTTCATTCGTTTGGTCCATATAACCAGTATCCCAAAATAAGTATCCTGACTCTTATGTATTCATTGTCACATTTTGTAGGTCACTAATGAAGATGAAGACGAGAATGAAGATGAAGAGGAGGACGAAGCAATGAATTATAACGAAGATGACAGAGAGATGGAGCGAGAGGGGAAGGAGATTATAAAGCCATATGATTTGATAGAAGAGCTTAGGAAGGATAAGGAAGAATTGAAGAAGGAGAGGGAGGAGTTGAGGAAGGAGAAGGAACAGTTGAGAAGTAAGAAAATATGAAGGAAAGGGCAGAATTGTTGAAGGAGAATGAATTATTGAAGATGGAGAGAGATGAGCTGAATGAGAGAGAGCAACTGAAGATTGAGAAGGAATTGTTTTTGAAAGAGAAAGAAGAGTTGAATAAGGAGAAGGAAGATTTGAAGAAAGAGAGGGAAGAGGTGAATAATCAGAAGGAAACTTTTTCTAGACAGAGGGGGAAATTTTTGAAGGAGGAGGAGGATGAGTTGAAGAAGAAAATGTTAATTGGGAAAATTGAAGAGAATGAGCAAGGTAATAGGGAGTTGATGAATCAACACGATACTACGGCTAAGGGTACAGTTGTAGAGAAAGAACTCAATCTTTCTCCTGTTTATCGAAGGAGAACCAAGAGGACCATGAAACCTTCTTACTATAAGGTTTCTCCATTTTTATCCGTCTGCAATTGAGACAACTCCAAGAACCATGGCCGCAATCAAAGAAACTAAATACTTCCCTAGTTCTCCATTACCCTTCCAGCCTCAGATTAATCCATTCAGAATTACGTCGGCGAACGAATTACATGAAGATAGCTGGTATCAAGCAAACAAGGAGACAAGGTTTCCTCTCAATGGGCATAGTGTAGGATTGTGGATCCTATTCTCCCACATATGCCATTATAGCATGCATGTGTGAGTCCAAACCTGCTTTAAATGCTAATTGCACCCATTGGCTCATAATCTTGCTAGTTATTATTTGGGTCTCTGTCCAAATGCTGTGTAAAATCGTCATGTTATGAGGAATGGGCTGTAAACCGTTCCTATTTCTTATCCTGGTCTCCCTTTAAAGATTAGGCAGTGTGTACAAATGCTTGGAATATGAGTCTCTTGATTCAATACCACCTGGAGATTAGCTCGCTTGTACAAAGGGATAGTTGAACATTCCAAAGCTGTAAGAAATGCGGTATGGAGTGGATAGGATAGTCAAATTGATGGCTATCAATATTTAATGAAATGGGAGAACTCTTAAGATTGAAAGAGTAAGAGATCTCTATTTTGCTCTAAATAGTGGATTTCATTGTCTTTTCTACCAAAAAATTTCACTTCACAATATATATACAAACTTAGTTCAGAATGGTGATGATGCCATTAAATGTACTTGATTCGTTATGAATTTTTTAATCGATCTTGTACACTTAATGAGGTTTTATGATTATGATGATATTCGGATGCTTTAAAAAAAATTCTAGAATAGTTGAGTGGTATATGCGAATATTAGGATAATGTATTCCCCTTTATAGAGACTAGAAATCTATATTTGCCAGGATTCTATTTTTTGAGAGAGAACTGAAATTTATTAGAAAGCATCGACAAGCACGAAACAACACAAGCCAATATACTACAGCTCAAAAAAATAAGGAAGAGAAATTGGAAAAATTAGTTACATTTACATAAAAAGCCCAACTCAAGACACTACATTTGATCCTTGATGACCTCTTGAAACAATAAACTCCTATTACAAAAGAATTCGCATATCTCGCTCCCCTCGAATGGACCATAATACTACCATAATAAACAATCTCCAAATAGCTTTCCCAACCTTCTCATAATCCCACCTCCATTCCAAGCCCACAGTAGACCTATCATAGACTTTGACAACAACCAATCGATATGAGAAGCATATAAGAAGGAGCTCCACCACCTTAAGAGTTAGTCCGATCAAGTGTTGATTAATTGCTAGTATGCCATTGTAATAAAATTTGTAGAATGCCATCAGAGCATATTGTCACTAGTCATCCTACTAGCATTAGACATGTCAAGATAGAAAAGGGAGCTTACACATCCTGTAGAAGAAAGTGATCAGCATTTTCACAATCATGAATTTATTTTTGTGCAAGTCATCGTGTTATGATTTCTCTTCTCCTATCTTTTATTTCTCAGGTTAATAATGTGATTGAGAAGCCCCATAATGATCATCTGCCCTTGATTGTAGCTAACAGGTATGTTAACATTCACTTTTCTATGTATGATTATTCGAGTAATGAAGGGACCTACCACTTTTGACACAATGCAAAAATTGATCTTTTTATTGGACACTTAAATTGGATGACAATTACAAGTTTGCTTAAATTGGATGACAATTACAAGTTCGCCTCAGTGAATTTCATGTTCGGTTCGGTGAATTTCAAGTGGGGCTCCATCAATTTCATGTTGGGCTCCATCAATTTCATGTTGGGCTTGATGAATTTCATGTTAGGCTCTATCAATTTCAAGTTGGGCTTATTCAATTTCATGTTAAGCTCGTTCAATTTCTGTAACATCCCGAAAATCGGGGGGTCGAGCAAAAACCCAACTCCCGAGTTCCAAAATGTTATTCATGCAACATAGATATGTATGTTTGAATGTTGTCTGTGATAATGTATTAAACATGAGTGAAATTAAGCCAGAACAGCATATCATACTCCAGAGACAGTTAAATTAACCAGCGGAAGTCTGTAATAGTATGTATAACATATATAAACCATTGTATGTCTCCAGAGTGTGAACATGTTACCAGGTTATATACATACATGTATTCTTCAAAAGTAACCAAAAGAATATACATGAGTGCTCTAAAAATATAAAATGACAAGTGTCAAGGTATTTAAGCAACCTCCCTATAATCCCGTCAATCAGAACACGCATAAAGGAGGGATCCTCCTCATCATCATCAAGTCCAGCTCCGCCTCATAGGCCGCGCCATCATCTGCAATCACAAAAGGGTCTGGTGGGTGTCCAGGAACACCGTCCCGTAACGTGGGAGTGAGTAGCTAACTCAGTGGAATATTAGAGCAAGGATTAACATGTTCTCAAATCAATCACGCGATAATAGTAAAGCAATAAATCAAACAATCCTATACTGTTGTTAATGCAATTATGACATGACGTGATGTATGCCCTCACTGACGATCACCCTCATGCGGCAACATCTTACGACCGCGGCATGCCGCACTCCCTCAAGTGCTCCACATCTTCCAGGCACATGCAATGTCATGGTGATATGATTACCGAGTTGTTATTAGTCCTTTTCATACAGCAATATTGGGAAACTAAGGTACCTCCCTTATATCAATCCCAACACAGATCCTGTCTAGGGTCGTCACTCCTAGTAGTCTCATACGATGTATATTTTGTAGGTCGCTACAAGGGCTGCCAGGGCTGTTGCACGCACTCGTTGCTCCGCTCCCCCATCACCTTATCAATACAGGCCTACTGTACTCTACTGCTACGGAAGGGTCGTCGCCTCCCGTAGACTCAGAATACGCTCGCGGTCACTACAAAGGGCTGCCAGGGCTGTTGCTCGCACTCGTTGCACCGCTCCCCCATCACCTTATCAGTGTAGGCCGACAGCAAGAATATAGTGTCCCATACCACCATAATCTGCTCACGAGTCATAGGTGCTCACTGGTCACTACGGGGAGGTTTGTGGCCCCAGCGTAGGTCGACAGCTCGACCACGGTGTCCCATACCACCATGCCCGGCTCATGAGTCTTTATGGATCAAGGTACCATGGTTAACAGGGTTTACAATGGTAAGTTCAGTACCCTAGGTTCAAGCAGTTATGACTCATACAAGGTGAACATACAACGGCCAGTCGGGTTACTTGACGAGCTCGACTGGCACGAGCGCATCGCAAGTCGAACGACATGAAGTGCGTAAAACACTTCGCGTGGCCTAACCACTGCCGCCAACTCCAACACGACTCGCATTCATCGACACGTCCTTCGTGGCCAAGATAAGCTAACCACGAATTCTTTCGGTTACCGACTGCCTGGACTAGGCATAGTCCCAAACAATCATAGGATCACATCAGTAGTTGTGTAAGGGTAATGGAAATGAAATGGAACCATGTGAGCATGTTAACACATGTCATTACATACAACTTAAGCAAGTCTTCAAACACATGCCTTTCATACATATAATGAAATCATACATATCGCCAACATATAGGAAATCATCACCATCAGCGTATTAATTGAGAATTCAATCTCACACTAATCCATATCACCATTTAAGCCAATACATACTAATACAAGCATTTATACAAACACTTACACTACACACTTAAGTCTACATATAGTATGTCGACCCGAAGTGCGCATTTAGGCGAATCTCTTCGCCAAACTAATTATGCACGCATTCCTAACTTCCTAATGCGACAACAAACCATGTCAATCACATCAGCAAAATATGAATGTAAACGGTACTTCCTACAAATGACTAAAATGCCCTAAATCTCATATTCTTCGTTAGCTTACGAAACGGGAAACGGAGAGCATTTTGTACATGTCAAACGGCGATGCCGTCAAGAATCTACTATTAAACGACATTGAAAGCGTTGGAAACAGTCAATCAAAGCGTCTAATATCCGCACCTTATGTCTTGTAGACTCGAAAATTGAAACGGAGCGTATACGCTTCGTCTACGGCGAATAGAGAACCTGATTTACGAGATCCATAAGCTACATCGCTATGGAAACAAGGGAAACTCAAATCAACAACTATTTAGGGTATTTACTTACCTAGAAAAGCGGAGAAATCACCGGCAACGTGATTGAGTTGCGTTGCTTAGGCACTTGCAACAGGTAGCACAAGCGGCAAGGAATTCTCCTCCAATCTCCCTCACAAACTCTCACCTTTTCTCTCTCCCAATCTAGGGATTTTTGCAAATTCGGATGGGAGAGAGGAGTGAGGGTTTCAACCCCTTTTATAAGCCTAAACATGCCCAAAATAGGCTCCAAGTCAAGGTATACTTAAAGTATATCCAAATCGGGGCTGTTTCGGTCCAAAAGAGCATTTCTGGAGGTCCCCTGGCCAAATGCGGTCGGACTTAAGCTCGTGCATACTGGATCTAGCACGCATCCAGATTTCAGGCCGGTAGGGTTCCCAGATCGCACGTGGCGGCCCAGTTTCAGTTTAACGGTCACCGCACCAAGATCAGGCCTATAAGTCTCGTGATATGTAATAGAAATTTTTCCTGATCCAAGGGTGTAATTTGGCTGTATTCTGACGGTCAGAATGCTTAATACTGATGCGTCAAATTTGTGTGCCAGATTTGAATTTGAAATTCCAACTATGTCCCTATTCACACTCTCTTCGGTCCGGGCTCAATGAAATAGCCTGTGATCGTCAGTTGGACTTGATATTCGAAACGATTGCCAAGCCCAGCTAAGTGGTCATAACGGTCTAAGATGGTAGGCATCTGACTTACGACGCGCGGTCTAGATCCAATACAAAGTTTCAAGGAGGTCCCGAGAACAAACCTGCTTAGAGTTTGGTCCGAGGTTTTAGAGCATTATAGCACCATTGGTTCCACTCGCTTTGGGCCTTGTAGAACGTATTTAAAGTAATCAGGGACTGTTTCCCAGCCACTCCAACGTTGCGCTAGCTAACTTATGCTTAGTTTCTAAAGAAATTTATCCTAAGTGGTTTCTTTGGCTATGGAATTGGGTTCTGAACGATTTTTCAGGTGTTTTAATTGACCCACTGTCTAAGGACGTCAAATCCCAGATTGGCCAAAATCCGGGGTGTTACAATCTACCCCCCTTAAAACACAATGTCGTCCCCGACATTGGCGAAGGACAAGGAGTACTTTCTCTAAGGAAGGTTCAAATCCTATTTAATAACCTAATCGTACATACACCCTAACTCAAATGTTTCGATCCTGGGCCAGTGGGAAAGAGGCCAACCGCTCTTCCGCTGCGCCACTTTGATCGAACGGTAGCGTTAACTAATCTAACTGGATTGGACTTAATTCCTTCTACCCCCCTTAAAACTTGGTTTTACTTAAGGTTGAAGAATATTTGCATCGATCAGTATATCGGAACGAGGCGCAACTTAGGGGCTATCCTTAACCTAAAATGGAAACAGCCTTTCTCTATATGGTCTTCCTTGCTAATGATGCGTTCTATGACATTGGTATCTATGATCATAGAGATGAGCCTAATATCTATTGTGGTTAAGGTCAGGGGCAGGTATGAGTTGGTGGCAAGATGCCTAATTCTCTACTGGCTTTAAGTCCTCGCCATTTTCCAAAAGGCAATGTGATCCCGTTTGGTTGTAGGTGGTTGGGCCATCACAGAATAAAGGTTATGTAGTAGGTCTGAGCCGGATACATAGACTTTCTGTCTAGCTAGAACAGAAGATTTATTGTATCAATTCTTAATCCGAGTCGATGCCGATCTTCTGCTTGATCAGAGCATTGGATTTATTGGGAACCACTAGGATTAAGAAGTCGATTCAAACCGCGAATACATCGCGTACATGCAGTTCCTTTACTCTGCGTTCCCGAATGCAATAAACCCTTGGGGATGGCAATTCTAAGGGGCGTGCTAGTCCATTCTAAGTTCAATCTGAGGGATTTATAAATGTTCCCTGAGAGTGAATGGTTCCTTCCTATGGGCAACAACAGAAGTCTATAAGTCATAAGGGGATCTGTCGAAGGAATAAGGTTCTACTTCAACCAAATCTAACCAACAAGTCCTTAGCATATACAGGCTGTACACTACTTAAGGTAACTAGTAGGCTAGTCTGTATTTCATTCGCTATAATTCAAGACCTAAGCCTATACACTAGACGGTTTCATACCATCTCTAATACAGGGAATTGCTCTATCGCTTAGGATCAAAATTGTCTAAATGGAATTGGATTTCTTATGTCGTCAGACCCTTCAAATCTAGGAGTGCTAACACTAGAACCAAAACACCTAGAGCCTATGTGGCCGGTAGCGCTTAGTGGTATTAAATGGAACTGCATTCCTAGTCCCATGGCAGGATTGGATGTGGTATGCTTGGTAGGAGGGTGGGTGGGGATAAAAATTAATTTGTAGGCTGAATCTCAGGGAGTTATAATACTCCCAATCTAGGGACAATATTTTATAGCGAAATGAAACAACATGCATTCCATTCGACAAATTTTGGCTATATTAAGCCCAAACCACAACACAAACACATTTTTCTACCTAACAACAAAACAACACAGAAATTTCAACAGTAGTCAAACAAGCTAAAGGGCAACGACATACATGCCTAATTCTACCAAAGGACTTCTACCAGGGTCCCGACTGACCTTCTTGAATACTATCAAGTTCAATACTGTCAGTTGCCCATTAGAGCTCTATCGGCCATGTGTTTTCAATACTTCTCAAACGGAGAAAGTTGAGAAATGGGATTTGAGGTTAGCATGATTCTGAGACCCAAAAAGGGGGTAAAGGCTCAAATAAAAGGGACATGAGAGAGAGAACGATGGAAAGGGAGGAAAAAGGCTGAAACAGCCTTAACAATAGCCATGGAAAATGGAGGAAATGCGAAGAAATGGTCGCCCAAAGGGACAGAATGAAATCTAGGCGTTGTAGAGGGATGCTTCAAGCTTCCCTAGGATGTATTTTCAGAAAGAAATGAAAATGAAAAAGGGGAATGGAGCACCTCACGATTTCAGCTCGATTTTGGGGTTTTAGGAGCTCCAACGGATGAAATCTTCAAGAGGGAGGGCTGCCAACTTCAAAGGAATGACGGAGGGTGGTCGTTTTTGGCAGGGAATGGATCTAGGGTGGTTTGGAATCACGAATTTTTGGGATAGGGCAGCTGAAAACGAAAATGGGGCTAGGGGAGGGGCTGTTTGTGAAGGAAGTACCCATATTTGGGGTTTTCTTGGGGTGGGAGGTGCATAGGGGTGATGTGGACCCTGTTTAAGGGGGTGCGCCCGAAGGACGGCCCCATCGGAGCTCGTCGGCCGGCGATGCATCGCCGAACCGGCGATGGCATCGCCGGTGAAGTTGCAAACTGGCCTCTGAGGCCATATGGGATGGATTCCTCTTGCCCTAGGGATTCCAAAAAGGTATGGTGCACACTCTAGTTCATTGTAGATTGCCCTAGGGAGGCCAATACATTTTTAACATCCATTCGAGGATTTTTGGGTCCAAAATTCAATCCCGAATACAAAACCCTATCATGCAGCATATGATTTTGGGGTAGAAGGATCTAGTACATCCATCTAAACTATTAGTTGCTAAAGAAAGTGAAGTTAGAATGGCCTTATGGCCATTTTTCATGAAATTTTACTATTCACTGTAAAATTTTGTGAAAGTACTAATTTGTGTTATTTTCATATTAGGTTTGATGCCTAATACGAAATGGATAAGAAATAATTGAAGATTGGGGTGGTGAGAGGAAGAATTTCGAAGATTTTCGGCGAAACGGGGTTTTTAAGCCCTGGCGATTGAATACAGGAGTCGTGGTTGTCCCACGGCCCAAGGATTCACATTAACGGTTTAGAATTGTTCAAATAATAGCTCAACCCACGTACCTACAACCTAGGAGCTATTCGGGTTGCTCTACGCGACCCTAGATGCGATACGGACTCGATCACGCATTTGAAATGAATAGACTTCGCCTATTGGCGAACCTGGGATCCTAAAAGTGTTTCTAGACCCTTCTCGCACCCACCTAAGTCAAAGGAAGCGACAGCGTACGTCGCGTGACCATAACCCAGGCCCGGTTTAATCCAAATCATGCTCTGATACCATCTGTAACATCCCGAAAATCGGGAGGTCGAGCAAAAACCCAACTCCCGAGTTCCAAAATGTTATTCATGCAACATAGATATGTATGTTTGAATGTTGTCTGTGATAATGTATTAAACATGAGTGAAATTAAGCCAGAACAGCATATCATACTCCAGAGACAGTTAAATTAACCAGCGGAAGTCTGTAATAGTATGTATAACATATATAAACCATTGTATGTCTCCAGAGTGTGAACATGTTACCAGGTTATATACATACATGTATTCTTCAAAAGTAACCAAAAGAATATACATGAGTGCTCTAAAAATATAAAATGACAAGTGTCAAGGTATTTAAGCAACCTCCCTGTAATCCCGTCAATCAGAACACGCATAAAGGAGGGATCCTCCTCATCATCATCAAGTCCAGCTCCGCCTCATAGGCCGCGCCATCATCTGCAATCACAAAAGGGTCTGGTGGGTGTCCAGGAACACCGTCCCGTAACGTGGGAGTGAGTAGCTAACTCAGTGGAATATTAGAGCAAGGATTAACATGTTCTCAAATCAATCACGCGATAATAGTAAAGCAATAAATCAAACAATCCTATACTGTTGTTAATGCAATTATGACATGACGTGATGTATGCCCTCACTGACGATCACCCTCATGCGGCAACATCTTACGACCGCGGCATGCCGCACTCCCTCAAGTGCTCCACATCTTCCAGGCACATGCAATGTCATGGTGATATGATTACCGAGTTGTTATTAGTCCTTTTCATACAGCAATATTGGGAAACTAAGGTACCTCCCTTATATCAATCCCAACACAGATCCTGTCTAGGGTCGTCACTCCTAGTAGTCTCATACGATGTATATTTTGTAGGTCGCTGCAAGGGCTGCCAGGGCTGTTGCACGCACTCGTTGCTCCGCTCCCCCATCACCTTATCAATACAGGCCTACTGTACTCTACTGCTACGGAAGGGTCGTCGCCTCCCGTAGACTCAGAATACGCTCGCGGTCACTACAAAGGGCTGCCAGGGCTGTTGCTCGCACTCGTTGCACCGCTCCCCCATCACCTTATCAGTGTAGGCCGACAGCAAGAATATAGTGTCCCATACCACCATAATCTGCTCACGAGTCATAGGTGCTCACTGGTCACTACGGGGAGGTTTGTGGCCCCAGCGTAGGTCGACAGCTCGACCACGGTGTCCCATACCACCATGCCCGGCTCATGAGTCTTTATGGATCAAGGTACCATGGTTAACAGGGTTTACAATGGTAAGTTCAGTACCCTAGGTTCAAGCAGTTATGACTCATACAAGGTGAACATACAACGGCCAGTCGGGTTACTTGACGAGCTCGACTGGCACGAGCGCATCGCAAGTCGAACGACATGAAGTGCGTAAAACACTTCGCGTGGCCTAACCACTGCCGCCAACTCCAACACGACTCGCATTCATCGACACGTCCTTCGTGGCCAAGATAAGCTAACCACGAATTCTTTCGGTTACCGACTGCCTGGACTAGGCATAGTCCCAAACAATCATAGGATCACATCAGTAGTTGTGTAAGGGTAATGGAAATGAAATGGAACCATGTGAGCATGTTAACACATGTCATTACATACAACTTAAGCAAGTCTTCAAACACATGCCTTTCATACATATAATGAAATCATACATATCGCCAACATATAGGAAATCATCACCATCAGCGTATTAATTGAGAATTCAATCTCACACTAATCCATATCACCATTTAAGCCAATACATACTAATACAAGCATTTATACAAACACTTACACTACACACTTAAGTCTACATATAGTATGTCGACCCGAAGTGCGCATTTAGGCGAATCTCTTCGCCAAACTAATTATGCACGCATTCCTAACTTCCTAATGCGACAACAAACCATGTCAATCACATCAGCAAAATATGAATGTAAACGGTACTTCCTACAAATGACTAAAATGCCCTAAATCTCATATTCTTCGTTAGCTTACGAAACGGGAAACGAAGAGCATTTTGTACATGTCAAACGGCGATGCCGTCAAGAATCTACTATTAAACGACATTGAAAGCGTTGGAAACAGTCAATCAAAGCGTCTAATATCCGCACCTTATGTCTTGTAGACTCGAAAATTGAAACGGAGCGTATACGCTTCGTCTACGGCGAATAGAGAACCTGATTTACGAGATCCATAAGCTACATCGCTATGGAAACAAGGGAAACTCAAATCAACAACTATTTAGGGTATTTACTTACCTAGAAAAGCGGAGAAATCACCGGCAACGTGATTGAGTTGCGTTGCTTAGGCACTTGCAACAGGTAGCACAAGCGGCAAGGAATTCTCCTCCAATCTCCCTCACAAACTCTCACCTTTTCTCTCTCCCAATCTAGGGATTTTTGCAAATTCGGATGGGAGAGAGGAGTGAGGGTTTCAACCCCTTTTATAAGCCTAAACATGCCCAAAATAGGCTCCAAGTCAAGGTATACTTAAAGTATATCCAAATCGGGGCTGTTTCGGTCCAAAAGAGCATTTCTGGAGGTCCCCTGGCCAAATGCGGTCGGACTTAAGCTCGTGCATACTGGATCTAGCACGCATCCAGATTTCAGGCCGGTAGGGTTCCCAGATCGCACGTGGCGGCCCAGTTTCAGTTTAACGGTCACCGCACCAAGATCAGGCCTATAAGTCTCGTGATATGTAATAGAAATTTTTCCTGATCCAAGGGTGTAATTTGGCTGTATTCTGACGGTCAGAATGCTTAATACTGATGCGTCAAATTTGTGTGCCAGATTTGAATTTGAAATTCCAACTATGTCCCTATTCACACTCTCTTCGGTCCGGGCTCAATGAAATAGCCTGTGATCGTCAGTTGGACTTGATATTCGAAACGATTGCCAAGCTCAGCTAAGTGGTCATAACGGTCTAAGATGGTAGGCATCTGACTTACGACGCGCGGTCTAGATCCAATACAAAGTTTCAAGGAGGTCCCGAGAACAAACCTGCTTAGAGTTTGGTCCGAGGTTTTAGAGCATTATAGCACCATTGGTTCCACTCGCTTTGGGCCTTGTAGAACGTATTTAAAGTAATCAGGGACTGTTTCCCAGCCACTCCAACGTTGCGCTAGCTAACTTATGCTTAGTTTCTAAAGAAATTTATCCTAAGTGGTTTCTTTGGCTATGGAATTGGGTTCTGAACGATTTTTCAGGTGTTTTAATTGACCCACTGTCTAAGGACGTCAAATCCCAGATTGGCCAAAATCCGGGGTGTTACAATTTCATTTTAGAGAAGGGTTGAATGATCTCTCCAAATGGATGGATGGTCCAGATACAAAACATACATCATGTTTGACTGATTGGCTTTAAGCCAACTAGGGTCGACCACATCTCGACTCGGTCGACCCCAGTCCACTTGCATCAAGACGAGGTTAACCTCATTTGTACCCGATCAAACCCGACATGCCGCCAGCAAGACGGGGTTGACCGAGTGAAGATGAGGTCGACCTCGTTCCCCCTTAAACCTCTTTGGTCGCTACCATGATGTATGTTTTGACTCTAAACCCTAACATTAAATTCACCGACCATTACATGAAATTGACTGAGGCGAACATGAAAATAACTGAGCCTAACCTGAAATTCACCAACCCAAACATGAAATTCACCCATCCGAACATGAAATTGACTGAGGTGAACATGAGATTGACCGAGGCGAACATGAAATTCACCGAGCCCAACTTGAAATTGACTGATCCAAACGTGGAATTCACCAAGGCGATGGTGAAACTGACCGATCCTAACTTGAAATCGACCGAACCAAACTTGAAATTAACTGAGCCCAACTTGAAATTGACCGAGCCAAATGTGAAATTCACTGAGATTAACATGAAATTGTCCGAGCGTCACATGAAATTAATCGAGCCTAACATGGAATTGACCAAACCAAACTTGAAATTGACAGAGCCAAACATGGAATTCACCAAGGTTAACATGGAATGTAAGAGCTTCACATGAAATTGACCGAGCCTAACTTGAAATTGACCGAGCCAAACATGAAATTGACCAAGCCCAACTTGAAATTGACTGATCCAAACATGAAATTCATCAAGGTGATGGTGAAATTGACCAAGATGAATATGAAATTCACCGAGCCTAACATGAAATTGACCGACCCAACTTGAAATTTAATAGGCCAAACTTGAAATTGACCAAGCCGAACTTGAAAACCACTGATCCACACATGACATTCACAGAGCTTAACATGAAATTGACTGAGCCTAATATGAAATTCACCGACCCTAACTTGAAATTCACCGACCCTAACTTGAAATTAACCAAGCCAAACTCGAAATTCACCGAGCTTCACAGGAAATTCACCAAGCTTCAAATGAAATTGACCGGGCTTTACTATTTTGAAAATTGAATTGAGACTACTCAAGGTGGAGGTTTGTACTTTATCGATAACTCAGGCTTATTAACTTTGTACTCATGCCAATCATATATTAAGCCATTTTGGAGTTGTGATGGATATGAAAGAGACGTATAAATTGTATGTGAGTTGACTGATAACTGAGTGAATTAACCATATTCATTTCATGTTAGACTCAGGGTCAACATCCATTTTCATGATTATTACTATTCTTTTAAAGTCCAAATCGTAGTAGTAATAAATTCACAATTTTAAAAAATGCAATAAGCGTCTTCAATTTATATTGTTCACTATCACATTATAAAAAATACATTACAAATTACATTATTCCAAGGGTATTGGAAATTTGCAAGCCTGATTATTATGCCCTATTTGTTTGCATCTTCCAAATTTCATCGTCTTTCATTCCTCTCCCCAGGAAAGAATTCGCGCATTTTTCGATCTTCCAACTGACCTCCTTTGTCGTGAGGGCTTAATTGTCACACAATACTCCTTAAATTCAAGTGATATTTTCCATTGGCTCTTGTCACGTAATGGGTACATGGAATCTTTATACGTGATCTAGTCATTTCTCATCATATACAACAAGGAGCAATAGGAATAATGAGGAAGATTATAGTTTATACATGCTGAAAGAACATGAAACAAAGGAACCCTTTTATGTCAAACTCGCGGCATGTACAGGAAAGCTCATTGAACTTAACAGTATCATTGTAGTCTCACACAACATAGTATTCATCACGAGAAATTCCATGACAACGAACATCTCGCACCTTCGGTATGTTATCCTTTAATTATTTCTCGACCCACGGTGTCAACGGTCCTACAAATGATGATGTAGATTCTCTTCTCTTATAGAACATATCTTGAAATTTAAAATTGACCGTCTCTATCAGTATAGTCACATGGTATTCTCGTGCTTCTTTGAATATAATATTAACGCACTCAGCTATATTTGTAGTGACCAAGTTGAATCTTTTTCCTGAAAAATACAAAGATGCCCACCTCTCATACCCTATTTCTCTCAACCATGCATGCACTTGGGGTTGACAAGTTCGATATCGTGCATTAAAATTTTGAACTAAGTCTTCCTGTAAGTCTTTACAGCTCGTCAATAGTAGATTTCTAACGACTTGTCTTTAAACGTGTCCACCAAGTTTCGATGTATATGGTATGCGCAGTACCATGGATTGCTACTTGAAAAACCTACGAAACTTCTTTCATTAGACCTTTATGTTGGTCTGATATGATCACAAGACTAGGTAGATTCCCTAATGAACAATTGAGGTGAGTAAAGAACCAATTCCAACTACTGGTATTATCTAATTCTCCGATACCAAAAGCGACAGGGAATATATGATTGTCGTCATCCAAGTTCGTAGTAACGAGCAAAATAACCTTGTACTTACCTTTTAGATGCATGTCGTTAATGGCCAAGACCCTTCATAGAGATGTTTGAAAGCTTTTAACGCACTGTCTGAGCGTAACAAAACATCTCTCGAACTTTCTTGTCTGTGGATTAACAAGCATGTCAGTCACTGTCCCCAGGTTTGCCCTCCTCAGCTCTTGTAAGTACATTAGGAGTTCATTGTAAGAGTCTTCATACGACCCCATTACGCGGTCAATTGCGATCTCCTTAACACGTCATGCCTTCTTATAACAAAAAAGAATATTGTACTTCTCATGCATTGCAAAGATAATGTCCATCGGTCTTAATCCTAAGCATTGCTCAATGCGACTGATAACTAGTTCACTGGCTAGCTTGCTGGTGATCACTCTTCATCCATGACATGCCACATGTATGTATGGACGTATAAGTCCTTATCTTGAATATCCCTGCATCATTCATCCTAGATGCATGTACCCTCTATTTACACTTATCTTCAAAATACACCACGATGAATTTCTTAGGTGACAAGTGTAAAACCATGTATTGAAAGTTGTTACGAATTATAAATTGGATTAAAACATACTAACACCGACTCTTGTCCTTAAACATTTGGCCAATGACTATATCAAATGGCTTATACAGTGACAGGTTTGCATTAGTGAATGCATTATCCTCAAGAGGCACAATGGCTTGGCCAGTGATGAACTACGATGTTCGAGCCTGCTCGGGCATTGGAATGTCGCTTCCCCATACATATTTGACGTTGGATGATGAAGACAAATCCACTCTTGTACATGAATGTAATGTTGTATATTCACTTCTGAGCTTAAGGTCAACCGCCAAGCTCACTTAACTAGTCATGAGGTTTGATTTCTGAACCAAATCGAGTAGTGGAGTGTTGCTTGGAGGAATTTATGAAGGTGATGCCATATGTTGATATTTCATGTCATGTTCCTCAACCAAACTTTCAAGTGTTGGGGCGTCATGTTCAACACCACTATAAGCCACGGGGTCTTCGAGTATTGTCTTGTTAACGCATTGCATGGTCTCGATGAATAAAGGGATGTAGTTATCCGGATGCTCTGATTGTGCTGCTAAGAACATTCTCACATTTTCGTTATCTTCAATTTCAATAAGAGGGATTGATTGGTTTGAGCAAGGGTACAATGCTTTCAACCTAATATCATAATCCTTCAGCGTACACTTCACAATCCTGTACATTTTAGATAGAAGCTCATCATATGTAGTCTTGATGCCCACAACAGTACTTTTCGACTTTCCACTCTTATACGTGTATCGATTGTTTTTGCTTAATTACTCCCCACCATATGAGCATGGGATGATTCTCGAAACCATTTTTTGAAAACAAACACGATGACACATCAGATATAACTCGTTTAATATTCACATGTATAAGGTGGAGTTGACCAAGTAGTAGTAAATACACTAGTGTACTAGGTCAAATATGACCGACATATCGGTCAAATTTTTAAAGTTCTTAATCAACAATTGCAGGTATGTATTCACTTTGCGGTCAAGTTCACTCGCTTTGCAGTCAATTTCACTCACTTCACGGTGAAGTCCAATCACTTCGTGGTGAATTTCAATCACTGCAAAGTGTGTGAAATGCTTTTTGAAGTGAGTGATGTTCACCGCGAAATTCATCGAGCTTCCCATAGCCGTTGTATCAGAAGACAGAAGACTAATTGAGAGATATAATTAACAACAATACATTTCAAACTTGGAAAAGGCTATATATTTGACTGCTGACATTTTCCAATCTTAAATAGAGCTATCAGTGGTGATATCTATCATATCAACGGTTTGGATCACCACATAAAACTAGAAAAGCTTAAGCATACCATGCAAAACCTCTACAAAGCTTTAAAGAAAGAACATCAAGGCAAATATCAAATCAAAATTGACTGAGCCTAACATGAAATTGACCGAGCCCAACTTGAAAATAACCGACCCTAACATGAAAGTCACCGAGCCTAACTTTAAATTGATCGACCCTAACATGAAATTGACCGAGCCCAACTTGAAATTGACCGAGCCTAACATGAAATTCACCGAGCCCAACAAGAAATTGACTGAGCCTAAGATGAATTTCACTGAGCCCAACATGATATTGACCGAGCTTAACATGAAATTGATCGAACTCAACATAAAATTCACCGAGGCAAATATGAAATTGACCGATCCTAACATGAAATTGACCGAGCCCAACTTGAAAATGACCTAGCCTAACATGAACTTGACCGAGCCTAACTTCAAATTGACCGAGCCTAACATGAAATTCACTAAGCCCAACTTCAAATCGACCAAGCCTAACATGAAATTCACTGAGCCCAACAAGGAATTGATCGAGCATAAGATGAATTTCACCGAGCCCCATATGAAATTGACTGAGCTTAACATGAAATTGACCAAACCTAACATGAAATTCACCGCAAATATGAAACTGACCGAGCCCAACTTGAGAGTGACTAGGCCTATCATGAAATTCACCGTACAAATATCAAATTGACCGAGCCTAACTTCAAATTGAGCCTAACATGAAATTCAACGAGCCCAACTTGAAATTGACCAAGCCTAATATAAATTTCACCGAGCATAACATGAAATTAATTGAGCCTAACATGAATTTCACCCAACCCAATATGAAATTGACCGAGCTTCACATGAAATTCACCGAGCTTCACATGAAATTGAAGGAGCTTCAAATTAAATTGACTTTGCTTAAGAGTAAGTATCCTCATTTCATGTTGGGCACGGTGAAATTCATGTTAGGCTCGGTCAATTTCAAGTTCGCCTTGGTGAATTTCATATTTGCCTCGTTCAATTATATGTTAGGGTGGTGAGTTTCATGTTAATCTCGTTCAATTACATGCTAGGTTCGGTCATTTTCATTGTAAGATTGGGTTGCAGGATCTCTCCAAATGGATGGATGGTCCGGATATAAAACATTCTTACCTCTCACAGTTGCCATATCAGTGAAATCTGTGTTGAAGAAGCAGAAGAAGAGTGCGTTGAAGTGAAACATGATTTTCGGAGAAAAGCCTTCAAGATTAATTTCACATTTATGGATGCATCCAACTTAAGGGAATGAACGTGATCCTGAATAGGATGGAAGATGGGAGATATATAATGATAGTATATGGAGATTCAATGGAGATTTCAAAAAGAAAAGAGTGAGAAAAAGGAATTTTTTGCTATAGATGAGTTCGGGCATTATTTTGAGTGTGTGTGAGTGAAAGGAATGCAAGTTATAAAGCAGGGGCATTTTAGCTCGGTAAAAATCTGCTCGTACATAGTGGTCATAGTTTGGTTCA
The DNA here is from genome assembly GCA_037074715.1 of Magnolia kwangsiensis. NCBI lineage: Eukaryota > Viridiplantae > Streptophyta > Magnoliopsida > Magnoliales > Magnoliaceae > Magnolia > Magnolia kwangsiensis. The sequence goes on along the minus strand of CM073572.1, from coordinate 69,143,217 downwards.
GTAAGTTTGGAATGATAAAGCAAGGTAGATGGCTTAAAAGTGAGGCACATGGTGGGAAAAAGCTCCCGAAGTTTTGTATTAAAATGGTATTTGTGCCTGTAATTTATCTAAGCCGTAATAACCTTAGGAATAGCATAAATGGCATATAAAAAAGGTGGTCAACTGTCTGAAAAGGTTTCAACGTTTCCTTTGGCGTACATGAATTTTATATATGATCTAATTTTAGATTCGAGTCTTTATATTCGCGGTCTTTCAAAACTGATGGATGGAGTGGCTTTGTCCGGGGCATATCTGTGTGCCCCCACACACCTTCCAATTACGGGGATTTCTTGGGATGCGGATTTCCTCTTAAAGCCTTGCGCAAGGATGGGGGTGGGGCCTACCGTGATGTTTCTTAGAAATCTGCCACGTTCATCTGTTTTCTGAGCTTATTATAGGACATGCCACCAAAATTAAAATGGATCCAAAACTCAAGTGCGTCGCATGAGAAGGATAATTGGGAAAAGAAATTCCTACGGTTGAAACCTTACTGAGCCCCACCTTGGTATTTATATTCCATCCAAACGGCTTATAACATCAATCCCACCGGGATGCAGTGAAAAAATAAAACCAAAAAGTGCTGATACAAAACTTTTATACCCATAAGATTGTTTCAACGGTGCTGAATTCCAACTGTTTCGTTTTGTGTGGACCACTTGAGCTTTGGATCCACCTCATTTCTGGTCTCAATTTGCTAAAATGAGTTCTAAAAACGGATTGACGGGTGGTTTTTGCACAAACATCTGCAAAAGGCTTTTGCAGGAAATCCCCGTCCAATTTCCTGTGCCCGGGCACAAGCAATCCGTGTCTTGAAAAAACGCAAAGAGTCGCATGCTGGTCATGCCTCGTACGACGCTTGATACGCATATAGGAGGAAATTGTATGCGTAGAAAGTATTAACTCAAAGAAAACCGATTGATCGTGGAAATATTCTAAATTCTATTTCTTGGATACTTTGTTGTGGAAATAGGACAGTTGGATTTCCCTTTAATTTTTAATTATACAATAAATCCACCGATCCAATATTCGTATAATCAAATAAGCTTATATTTTGTTTCATGACAAATCTGCATTGAATAATATAATTTGAACGGTTTAATTTGACTGCCTGTATGCCACGTATGCAATTGTTAAGTAACTTCTAAGTGCCTGAGTATCATACATCACCCCCCACGAGAGTATTAAAGTTTTTCTCAAGTAACGCCCACAGCCAACAGTAGTCAGTAGCCCACCAACGGCAGCAACTGCAACAGCTACAGCTACAGCACCACCCACCACGGAAACCTACGACTCCTTCTCTCTCCTCCCTCCGACGACGAGCACCGCGTCTGTTCGACGCGTCGGAGGAGTCGAATATCCGGACATCCTTCCTCCTCCTCGTTTCCTGCTACGAAGATGCGAGACAGATCCCACCGTCGATTCCCAACTCGCGATAGATGGCGGAATCTCATCCGCAAGCTGAAAACCCACCCCCACCAGCATTCTCCCTCTCTCTCCTTCCTGAAAGACGCCACATGCGATCCCCATCCTTTCCAGCACCACCCCATCCAATCCATCCCCAAAGGTACGGTCCTCCTCTCTCCCTTCTGAGCTGGATTTCGTCTCAAAACCTAATTCCCAATAATCTGCATTTGTTTTCCCGTCGAATGGTTTGGGAATTGGTGATTCATGCTGTAGATCTCCGTTTTTCATTTTCTTCTGTTTTGGATTTTGGCAGTTTGGGCTTCGTTGCTATTTTTCATGTGGTCGCGTTTGGATGCACAATGAATCAAATTCCTAATATTGAATTTAGTCCAGCGTGAAAAATATTGGCGAGATTTTGTAAATCTCGCGGTATTATGCGAAATTTTGATTGATCAATGTCATCGAAATCTCCCCAGATTTTATTTTTCATGAAATTATTGTGGTTTTAACTAGAAATTCATTGGAGTTAAAATAAATCATTTTAATAACTATATTTTCTAAAATTTCAAATCATTTTTAATTTGTAATTAATATATTTTAATATTATTTTCAGTGAGATTTTCCCGATAATATGATGACAGAAATATACAAATTTGAAAATCTCCCAAGAAATTGCCAGGAACGAGATTTTTCACTATGATTTAGTCAAAGTGGAGGTGACAGGCTTTCTGATTTTTAAACCTCAAAAGAAAAGAATTTGATGTCAGAACTTCCTGTGAATGCTGAGCAAGGAAGTAGCAAGACTCACAACTTGGTCATCTCCTTTTTATCATAGTTATTGCAATTCAATTTGCCAGCACATTCAAACATGCCCTTTGTTATGATGGTCAAAAATAAATCATTTTAATAACAATATTTTCTAAAATTTCAAATCATTTTTAATTTGTAATTAATATATTTTAATATTATTTTCAGTGAGATTTTCCCGATAATATGATGAAAGAAATATACAAATTTGAAAATCTCCCAAGAAATTGCTAGGAACGAGATTTTTCACTATGATTTAGTCAAAGTGGAGGTGACAAGCTTTCTGATTTTTAAACCTCAAAAGAAAAGAATTTGATGTCAGAACTTCCTGTGAATGCTGAGCAAGGAAGTAGCAAGACTCGCAACTTGGTCATCTCCTTTTTATCATAGTTATTGCAATTCAATTTGCCAGCACATTCAAACATGCCCTTTGTTATGATGGTCAAAAATAAATCATTTTAATAACAATATGTTCTAAAATTTCAAATCATTTTTAATTTGTAATTAATATATTTTAATATTATTTTCAGTGAGATTTTCCCGATAATATGATGACAGAAATATACAAATTTGAAAATCTCCCAAGAAATTGCCAGGAACGAGATTTTTCACTATGATTTAGTCAAAGTGGAGGTGACAAACTTTCTGATTTTTAAACCTCAAAAGAAAAGAATTTGATGTCAGAACTTCCTGTGAATGCTGAGCAAGGAAGTAGCAAGACTCACAACTTGGTCATCTCCTTTTTATCATAGTTATTGCAATTCAATTTGCCAGCACATTCAAACATGCCCTTTGTTATGATGGTCAACAATAAATCATTTTAATAACAATATTTTCTAAAATTTCAAATCATTTTTAATTTGTAATTAATATATTTTAATATTATTGTCAGTGAGATTTTCCCGATAATATGATGACAGAAATGTACAAATTTGAAAATCTCCCAAGAAATTGCCAGGAACGAGATTTTTCACTATGATTTAGTCAAAGTGGAGGTGACAAGCTTTCTGATTTTTAAACCTCAAAAGAAAAGAATTTGATGTCAGAACTTCCTGTGAATGCTGAGCAAGGAAGTAGCAAGACTCGCAACTTGGTCATCTCCTTTTTATCATAGTTATTGCAATTCAATTTGCCAGCACATTCAAACATGCCCTTTGTTATGATGGTCAAAAATAAATCATTTTAATAACAATATTTTCTAAAATTTCAAATCATTTTTAATTTGTAATTAATATATTTTAATATTATTTTCAGTGAGATTTTCCCGATAATATGATGACAGAAATATACAAATTTGAAAATCTCCCAAGAAATTGCCAGGAACGAGATTTTTCACTATGATTTAGTCAAAGTGGAGGTGACAAACTTTCTGATTTTTAAACCTCAAAAGAAAAGAATTTGATGTCAGAACTTCCTGTGAATGCTGAGCAAGGAAGCAGCAAGACTCACAACTTGGTCATCTCCTTTTTATCATAGTTATTGCAATTCAATTTGCCAGCACATTCAAACATGCCCTTTGTTATGATGGTGGATGCCTGTCTCTTACTGGAACCTTTTTTCTCTAGTTTCTGATTTACAAACTACTGCTAGCAAGATGCTCATATTGTTAATAAAATCTCAGTGATACCATTCAAAAAAGGAAAAAAGAAAAAGAAAAAAGAGGATGCTTGGATTCCATTTATTGGGAAAATCCAAAAGCTTAAGAGTTAGCACTTTTTTTTTTGGGGGGGGGGGGGGGTTGAAAATCCATTAATTGGTGCTCGATCCAATAATATCTAAATTATGCTCGGATCTTCAGTTTGCACAACTGGGGCCAATTATTCGGTGATCCATGATCACAAACAGTTGATATGATGGCCCCATGGTATTAAAAAAACAGTTATGTCATAGTTGTAAAGGGTGTTATGTAAAGGAAACCATTGCCCCATTACTACGGGGATGAATCAGTCCGTTATGAAAAATGGGTTGTACCAGCCCTTATTAGCATCAGTTGTGGAGCCGATACTACCATAAAGGGTCCATTTTGAAAATTTTAATCTTCAAAATTTCTCTCGTTTTCCCACTTATTTATTCATTTCAACTATGAAGAAAGCTTAGAAATTAAGTTAAACATGATGTAAGACTATTTTGGGGATCAAAACACAAAATTTGAGTGGAATTTGATGAGCCTCCCAGTTCCTAATCTCAGGTTGGGGGCAGTTTCAGAGGACATGGTCCTTGTTTCCAGCAAACCTGAGGTTACCCACCGCTCACCCCCCACCAAAGTGGAGTGGACCATTTTGGAAAATATCGGAAGGGGTAAACCATCAAATTTTTTTTTTCTTCATCTTTGTTTTGTTGTACTTATATGTAATGGGCCTTATCCACCAAAGCACGCTTGACTTGTATTAGGCTTATTTGGCTGACTTTCAACAAGTCAAGTTGAAAATGCCTGACAGACAATGCTCTTACTAAATAATGGTTCTTTACATCATCATATACATGTCCAAAAAAATAAAATAAAATGAATACATATTTTTGGGATCGTCACTTCTTTTTTTTTTCCCTTTAAATTTTAGAATTATAGTTTTTTAGTATTTTTTCCCCAAAGAAAAAGGTCTCTGCTGTCACAAGGTCTTATTGTATCGGCCAGCAAGCTGAGAAATATGCCGACCGTTATCGTTATGTAATACCTTAGATTGGATGGCAGCATGATGGGTCCACCATTCATCAACAGTCTTCCATATTCATGTTTAGCGAACAGATGGTTACCAAAGAATATAGCAAGAGTCCGCATCCAAGCGAAAATAGGCCCATGCTTTGATGTGATATGATTTTCCAGTCTAGGAGAACTTTTGTGCGTGGGGCATAGTGTTGCCTATTATATATGGCTTGGATAACTGAACCATGGATCCGTTTTGTATAGCTCAAAACCTGACTATATATCAAATGACAAGTTTATTAAGAACAAGAAGGATAAATAAAATAAAATAAAGAAGAAGGTGGACATAGCCCAATATGAGATCCTAAGTAGTAGGGTTAAGGTTTAGATCAATGTGATGCTGATGTGGACATTGCCCAATATAAAATGATTGGCGGTTCACACTCTCTTGAGTTAGAAGTTAGAACATCCACAAGTTTGTTTGCTCCCTTGAGGATATGAGGGGGGGAAAAAATCTCTACAAAGAAATAAGGTTTGTGATTTCATCAATAATGTCAGCAAGCTTTCATGGCCCAGGCATAGCGAAAAATCTTGTTCTTTGGAATCTCTCGGCCTGGAAATTTCTCGGGAGCTTTTCAACTTTCGAGGCTTTTCTTGGGATATTATTGAGAAAATCTCTCCAAAAATACAAATATGTAAAAATATTTGTTATAAATTAATAAATGAATTTAAAAAGTAAATATATATTTAAATAACAAATTCCTCAAGGGTTTACTTTTTGTCCCCCTTTAATATGGCAATATTATCGCGATAGAAGCACACTATTTTAAAAGCTGCTGATAGTTTGAATATCTCCCGATAATGTCGTTTAGCGTATCTTTTGCAATATTATCACAATATTTTCGAAATCTTTGGTGATATTTTTCATACTGGGCAGAGGAGCTCTCCTTGAAGACTAATCAATGGCATTGGACGAGTTGTTATGACAATGGGATGACCCATGAAAGCATTATGAAATACTTTAGTACCTTCTCTGAGGAAACTGCTTTTTCCTCAATCATATTAGAACAAAAGAACGATTCCACTGTGGCAATCAGAGAACCTCTCTAATGCCAATTGGACCTGGATGCCCAAGTTCTTAATGAGCCGCTGTCAAAATTAACACTAATAGAATCAACCAAGGGAATATCACTTTATGCCGCACCGGCAAAGCAGACACTATTGTCTCTAAATATACTGCTCTTTCAAGAAGCAAACTCCAATGGATTGCATTAGGGAGCATTTGCAAAGAATTCTCCCCTAAGAATAAAATACCTAGAATGACAATAACTGAAGAAGCCTTTCAACGTCTCCAGGAAGCCCAAGAAATGTTGGAATGTTAAAAAATAAATCCCATATGCACCTTATTTTCGAACAATGTAAATAAAAAGAAAAAAGAAAAAAATGGCGAACCATTTCTTCTACATTCCTAACTTGCAGCTCATGTTTGCTGGTTGGTTATCTCGACCCTTTAGATGGGCAAAAGTCAAATGCACCATTACCTAAGAAACCCCATCAACTTACAAATGGAGATGAGAACCTTTCGTCTTTGCTTTTCTGGATGGATTACCCCCTGTAGACAAAAGAAAATGAATATATATATATATATATATATATATATATATATATATGGTACTATGAGCTCAACCTCATGGGAGTCAAGCTGTGTGGGCCCCACCATGATGTGTATCAGACATCCACACAATGCATTTGGTGGGTCCCTCCTAGGTTTTTGGATATCCCAAAAATCAGCCATATTTGGAACTCAAGTGGGCCACCCCATCTGAAACTGAGTGAAATCATGCCTAAAATATCTAAAAGCACTTGGTGGGGCCGCCCATCTGAGTTTTGGAATTGCCTTAAATTTGGTGTGAACCCTCATCCAATTGAGACACAATGGATGGGCCGGATGTCTAAACCACATCTCATTGGGCCCTATATACAATCAAGAAGGTTTTAGTGGGCGGCTATCCACTGTCAACTTTTGTATGTGGTGTGGCCCACCTAAGCCATGTATTGGCCTGATTTTTAGGCCCATGGCTCACCATGGAAGGGTGCATCTGATTAATGGGATGGATGTCCCTCACACATCACGGTGGCACCCACAGAGCTCGACCTCATGGGAAGCTTCCCATAAGGTCAACCTCATAGTACCTTTTTCCATGTTAGATTGACCTCAATGATCCAATGCTCAAATGTACTTATGTTAGATTGACAGTTCATGATGATATAGAAAGAACCAAGAAATAAAAATAGCACACACAAGAAATATACATTTACATGGTTAGTCATGGTGTGTAATTACATCCATGTGACAAGACAATCAGAGAGTTTTCACTATGCCAAGGGTTTGTAATGCAATTGAGAGCCTCCTACTAATGTGGTTTTATTATCAGCAAAACCCTAATCCTAGTTAAACTGGGTTATCTATATTCTATACTGAAAATAACCCTAAAATAAATTTGGTTAGGGGCATTGCCCCCAAATGCCAATGACAACTGGGTTTTACAGTACATCTACGAATCAAGTAAAACAGAATACCAGACAACTGCATGCAATGCAACAATCTGTACCACTCATAGGTGTGTAAACTTCATCAATTCTACTCAAAAGCTTCAAACAACATGGAATTTCTTCACCTCCCAGGTTTCTTCTCAATCCAGGTTCTAGACAATCTTCCCACTCACCTTATAAGACCCTCAACTACCACCCCTTTGAACATAACAATCCTATAAGGGCCTGGTTACATGGCAGCTGGCATGCAACATTCTTAATGTCTATTAGAGATCCTTCCAAAATTTCTATCCCAGCCCCCACTTAACCCCAGTGCTCTTCTAAAAATTTGATAACAATCTTAGAACTGGACTACCAGCCACAAGAACCTTTTCTCCTGATTGGCCTTCGGCTGCCCCATAGGTGGTGAAATCCCACTACGGCGTGAGTGTGTGGGGTGTGGGGTGTGAGTGCATGTGTAAAAAAGAAAAAAAAAAAATAAATGTTGCCATAGAGCTTGCCTTTTCTCCTCAAATCTCTGTAGTGATTTTTATGAGAGGGCTTTATTTTCCAATTTTTGGTTCCCTATTCCAGTGCCTACCTTCTTTCTTAGATGGGAACATCCCTCTGCTCTAAAAGATGATATTTATGACGCGTAACTCTCCCTTTTGGCAAGAGATTCCTTGGGAACCTCGCAATTTTGTCTGCTATTGATCCTGGAATACAAAAGACTGGTTCCTATATTATAGAGGAGGGGGATTGATACCCAACGGAAGCCTAAGGTAGCAGAGGACAATTAAGTTTACGAACCCAAAACTTTGGCCAAGTTCACCACAACAGGGTTCTTTTACTTCTGCTCCAACAGCCAAGCTACCCCCCCCCCCCCCCCAGATTCCTTAGTGCAGACATGGCTTCAGAATTCTGCAAAAGGGATTTCAGGCACATCTCTCGATAAGTAGAATAGCCACAAAAGGATTAAGCTATTTTTTTGCAAGTTGGAGGTGATGCATAGAAATGTTATCCATCTTTAAACTGTCGAAAACCCTATTAACAAGTCCATGGAGTACTCTGGAAAAGACAATAAGAGGATCCCCTTGTTGAAGCCTATGTGAAAGAGCAAAGAAATCAAAAGGAGAATCATTAATAAGCATGGGAAAGGCAGCAGAAGATACAAGACTACATCCACACTGGCTAAAAGGTTGTCAAAACCCAGATGATCTAAAAGGTAATTGAGGAATGATGAACCACATGGTCATGATTCTTCTCATTTACCACATTGCAAAAGTTACCTAGAATTCACACTCTAACCCTTCAGTCCATGGCTATAGACATTTCATCCAAAATTTGTCTTCTTCTAATAAATGCACCTTGAATTGGAACGCACCCCTCTAATAAATGCACCTTGAATTGGAACCCACTAATCCACAATTGTCTCATACAAACTTGACACAAGTGGAAGCGACATTAGTGTCCTTCAACTCCAAAGCTCTCTCTGCGGTTATGAGTGAGATGAAAGTAGCATTCTTGGTATTATTGTGGAATTCCTTAAAACTCTTAGAAGATCATTTGTCATGACATCTCAATAGTGAACACTTGATGAAATGCGAAAGAACCTATCCAGCCCAATGCCATGTCCCTATCAAGGTTGAGTATTGTCTCTCTATTCTCCTTTCTGTTATATGCTCTTTGGAACCACTTCTTCTCTTTAGGAAAACAATGAAATCCATGTTTCATCATTTTGCTATCCACATTGATTGCAGTTATATTGTTGCTTATAGGCTTGCCTTTCTTTTTTTCCTACTTGGACAATTGATGGAGAAATACATGGAGAGGAGGAAGGATCTCCACATGGTCTTTATTAATGTAGAGAAAGCTTATGATAGGGTCCCTAGAGAGTTAATTTGGTGGGTGTTGGGAAAGAAAGGAGTTTCAAGAGGATATATTAGCATGATCAAGGATATGTATGAGGAAACAATAACAAATGTGAGGACCACCAGCAGAGAGACAAGTTATTCCCAATTACTATAGGCTTGCACCAGAGGTTGGCATCGGGCCCATAACTTTTTTGCATTGGTTATGGATGAGTTAACGAGGCATTTGTAGGAAGAGCTCTCATGGTGTATGTTGTTTGCAAATGACATAATTTTGATTGACAAGACGAGGGAGGGTGTAAACACAAAGCTGGATTTATGGAGGGTTGCTTTAGAATCTAAATGATTTAAAATTAGTTGAACTAAAATAGAGTATGTGGAGTGCAATTGTAGTAAAAATAGGAATGGAAACGAGGAATTAGTTAAGGATGTTGACCAAGAACTTTCCCAAAATGACCACTTTTGGTATCTTGGGTCAATAATTCATGAGAGTGGAGAGATTGAGTAGGATGCTACTCATAGAAATCAACAAGGTGGAAGAAATTGGAGATGCACCTTTAGAGTTTTATGTGATCATTGTGTACCATTCAAACTGAGAGAAATTTTATAGGATAGCTATAAGACCAGCCATGCTTTTATGGGACATAATGTTGGGGCAGTTAAGGAACAACATGTTTATAGGATGTGTAGCTGAAATGAGATGTTCAGATGGATGAGTGGCAAGATGAGGAAATGAATGCATTTGAGGGAACTTAGTAGTTGCACCAATAGGTAATCGGATGAGGGAAAGTAGACATAGATTGTTTGGTCATGTACAACGGAGACCAAGAACTGTGTTAGTTAGGAGTGAGTTGGTACAAAGTCAAAGGCTCTAAAAGGGCAAGTGGAAGGCCCAAAAGGACGTGGGTGGAGGTAGCAAGAAAAGATTTAATGACCTATGGCCTAACTGAAGTAATGGCCCTTGATAGAGTGGATGGTGGAACATGATTCATGTAGCTAACCCCAATTACTTGGGATAACTCTAAGGATTAGATGATGACAATGATAGACTTGCCTTTTGTTTATATTTCTATTTCATAATTCGGTACTTTAGATATGTTTAATATTTTGGTGGTTTTAAATTTGAGGAATTGTTTCCTGATCATCAGCATATGAAGTCCTAATACAACCATTATATTTAGGTGGAGCCATGGCTCCGTTATCCACAATCTTGATCTGTTGGGTCCCACAGTGGATCTGGATACTCCAAAGACATTCCAAATCGTCAATTCCTGACCCTTTTTTAAAACATCAAGCTCACCTTCAAAAAAAGTATAGCAACAACAGTTTGGAAAGATAGCTAAAGATAGAACAGCTAGGATCTTCTAACCCATAAGTTTTTTAGGGGCATATAACACACATACTTGGGCCCCTTCAGCTCAAAAGTTTGTAGGGAACAAAAACATTTGGATGCTATTCATGTCTTGATCCACTGGACCCAATATTGAGTTGTGCTGTTTAGAACTTGGAACAGACTTTGTCATGCGGATTTTCATGTTTAATTGTTCGTAAAGTCATGTTTTGGGAATCGGCAAGGCACTGAATTTCTACAAGGGAATTACAACATGAGTTTGTGTGTGTTGTGCTTTATTTAATATTCTTGAAGGTGAGCTTGATGTTTTAAATATTGACGATATCGGCCGATATATCCCACGATATATCTTGTATCCCACCTGTGCGATACAAAACACATGGGTAGTGCTGATATATCCCACATGTTTGATCCAGTGAGCATTTTCAATTTCTAATCCTTTTTTTTTTTTTTTTGAAATTGTGTGAAATCAGTATCAAATGATTATAAATCCATTGGTTCTTCATGTTTTGCATGAAAAATCATGGAGTTGGAGCTTTGATTTTGATATCCATTCGTTCTCATGTTCTCCATGTTTTTTTTTTTTTTTTGAAATTTTCCTTTAACCAGCTATCAATTGAGAGTAATTTCGAAATATTTAGGAATATTTGATGAAATGATCATTACATACACTCTAATTTCAAAATTTGAGTGTAGGTGGTTTGATTTAGGAAAAAGTATGGAAAATTTTAAATTTCCCCAATTTCTCCAATTTGCTTGCAATGTTGCACTCCAAACATGAAATCAAGCATGTATGAGGCTGGTGTACTGATTTGTTAAGTCCTCAATTTTCGGAAAATAAAATTTATTAAAATATCATTTTATTTTTTTTTTCAAAAAATGCGGTAGATCAAAATCTTAGGTGGACCACCAGTGGGTTAGGCCTTGAATGTGGGGCTCACCTCATTGTATTTGTTGTATATCCATGCCATCCATCCTTTTTTCCAACACGTTTTGAGGTATAGTCCAAAAAATGAGGCAAATCTAAATCGTAGGTGGACCACACAGTAGGAATCAAATTCCCACCATTAAAAACTTCTTGGGGATCAAACTATCATTTGGGTTTTCCCTTCAACCGAATATGCGTGACCTTAGGATGACATGGATATACAACACATGCATCAAGGTGGGGCCCGTGGTCAGGTAAGCACCAAAGTGGACTGTAATTATGCTCAAACTCACTAGATCTTTGCTAAAAAAAGACTTGGTTTAAAATAAGCCACGTTGGCTTGTTTTGAATTGAAAAGGGGGGGGGGGGGGGGGGGGGGGGGGGGGAGTGTGCGGACGTGGCAAAGTTTTATGGGGCCCAACATGATTTGTGTTATATCCACACCATCCATCCATTTTGCTCGATCCTTTAGGTCATGATAAAAAATTGACACAAATCCAATGCTCAAGTGGACCACATTGCAGAAAACAGTGGGGATAATGATGCCCACAGTTTAAAGCTTCCTAGGGCCCACCATGATGTTTATTTGTCATCTAACCTCTTCATAAGGTCACAAAGACGTAGATGATGGGAAAACACAAATATCAGCTTAATCTAAAACTTTTGTGGCCCCAAGAAGTTTTCAATGGTAGGCATTCAATCCCCCTTTTTGTGTGTGGTCCACTGGAACTTTAGATCTGCCTCGTTTATTAGACCATGCCCTAAAATGATATGAAAAAATGGATGGATGGTGTGGATATAACACATACATTATGGTGGGGCCCACAAAACTTTGCCACATCAACATATCATCGTGGTGTGCTAAACCATGTAATTGAGATCTCCTCGGGATTCAAAATTGAAAAGAGAGAGGGGGGCTTCGTAAATGGGTAGAGAGACCAAGAGAGGGAGAGTCACACATGGTGGTCTCTCTGCCTTTGAGTTCAAAACCTTGAGAGAGAGAGAGAGAAAGAGAGATGCATATCGCTATCTCTCTACCCCTTCGATTTCAAAACCCTAACCAGAGGGAGACGCACATGGTTGTCTCTCTCCTCCAATTTTGAAATCTAAACCTGAGAGAGAGAGAGAGAGAGAGAGAGAGAGAGAGAGAGAGAGAGAGAGAGAGAGAGAGAGAGAGAGAGAGAGAGAGAGAAGAAGAAGAAGAAGAAGAAGACGAAGAAGAAGATTTTCCCATACTCTAATTTCAATTTAAATGGATGAAATTGGGAATTTTTTGAAATTTTCCGAATTCGTAAATTAAAGTGTTAACTGATATTAACATCGGCCAATACTCGTAAGCACTTGCAAATTAAGGCTAAATAACCACTGATTAGTCTGAATTTACAAAAAATAAATTTTAATTATTTTTTATGTTATTTAATTAAAAAGTTTTTTTTCCAAAAAATCCAAAAACCTCTATCAACTGTAGATTAGCCTCCAACACCTCTAATGTGATTTTCCATACTTTAATTGTAGTTTATATGGATGGAATTGGGGAAATATCCAATTTTCTCCAATTTCCCCCATTTTTTTCCGAAATTTGCAAATTAGAGTGTAACTGGTTTTAATATCTACGAATACTCATAAACACTTGTAAATTAAGGCTAATTAATTGATGATCAATCTGGATTTTTTGAAAAATATTTTTTAATTTAAAATTATTTATCTCCAAAAAAATTCAAAAACCACCATTAATTAATTCAGCCTCCAACTTGTCCAATGCTATTTTTTCAGCCTCCAACTTTCCAATTCACCAGGGCAAATCCCGGTAAATGGGTAATAATTACTTACCATGGTAATTCCCACACACTTGTCGATGCTGACGCTGACGGGATTACTTTTTAAACACTAAAACCGAGGAATGTGTGAATTTCGCGTGGGGCCCACTGTGATGTATGTGGCTCATCCACGCTGTCCATCCGTTTTGCAAGCTGATTTTATGGCATGGGCCCAAAATTGAGGCATATCCAATGGTCAAGTGGACCATGTCACACGAAACAGAGGGTTGAACGCCTACCATTAAAAACCTTTTGCGATCACGATTTCCTATGGTGTGGGCCACTTGAGCTTCAGATCTGCCTCATTTTTGGGCTCCTTTTCCGGTAAAATAGATTCACGGTGTGGATATATTACAAACATCATAGTGGGGCCCATGAATGGACATCGATCCTTTTCAAATGGCTTTTGCAAGGAGGAAAGTAGCATGTATTTACAGCCTCCATCAAACAGCTAACATTTGCAATAATTGCACATTTACGCCCTTTTACATACATTTACAACAAAACAAACACTCCCTAATTGCAATTGTAAAAGGGTGCAATGGGGGAAATTTCAAAATTTCCCTAAATCTTCTAGCTATCAACTGATAGCTAGAAGCCCATGGACTTCCAAGCAGTTTTGAATCGCCTATGGTCGATACCGATAGTATCAGGCAACTATTGATAGTGCAAACATTGCATGCAAAGAGGTGTGTGTGGGCATAAGCAAAAATAAAAATAAAAAATTCACTACTTATGCATTTGTAATCAGGTAGTGCAATAGATGGTGCATAATGGGTGATTTTTGGAACTCCATGACATAGGAAGATGGTAATTGTCTCTCTGCCGAACATATTTATAACAGTAATCTGGTTGGACATGTTTTGAGTAACTTGCTTTGTAGTGAATTCAAGAACCGGGGAGGGGGTTCGACATCGTTAATACAATGCGATATATTGGGAGATATCGACTGATAGCTAGAAGCCCATGGACTTCCAAGCAGTTTTGAATTGCCCATGGTCGATACCGATAGTATCAGGCAACTATCGATAGTGCAAACATCGCATGCAAAGAGGTGTGTGTGGGCATAAGCAAAAAAAAATCACTTCTTTATGCATTTGTAATCAAGGTAGTGCAATAGATGGTGCATAATGGGTGATTTTTGGAACTCCATGACATAGGAAGATGGTAATTGTCTCTCTACTGAACATATTTATAACAGTTATCTGGTTGGACATGTTTTGAGTAACTTGCATTGTAGTGAATTCAAGAACTAGGGGGTTTAGGCCTTTTGTTGTTTTGCCATTGTATAATTTGACATCTAATTAGTTCTGGCTAATGATAGATGGCTTTGATTAATTTGCTTCTAGTAATTTCAGTTGTCTTTGTTTCAAAGTAGGAAATGGATGTGAATTGTGTGTAACCAGGGGTTAGGAATCTCTTGTAACCCCTAACATGGCTCAATGGAAACACGCCACATGTGAATGTAATAAGTGGGCCCGCAAATCACTTTAATGATTCCTCCAGTGGAATGACAATTTTACCCTTTTGAATGCAGGCCCTGCCTCCGACATGTGCATGTGGTGCATTTTCATTGGGCCATGTCAGGGGTACAGGCCCCTAGTTATAGGTAATTCATGTTGTGAAAATGCCTTGTTGTAGTGATGGTCTTTTTACTGAATGGCTTTCTGAATGGGCTTTATTTTTTTAATGTTTCCCAGATGATATGAGATAGACATGTTTTGACAGTAAAAAGAATTACTTTGGTCCTGGTAGAGAGATTCACTTCCTTGCTCTCTTAATACAGACTGGATAATAGCCCAAATGGCTTGCGCAAAGAATGGCCAGACGCTGCACAGAAATCTCAACTCTTTCTGCTCTAACCGCAGGTGCAGATGCTTGATATTCAAAATTACCCTTTCAAGCACTTAAAATGTGAAAATTCCATTGCATGGAGATATGCTCTAGAACTGTTCCTCACAACAAGTACCACAAGTGCTACAGCCTTGCAATAATATATTTCCATTTCTAAGTATCTTCTTCTGTGGAGTTTGTGTTTTTCTTGAATTTGTGCTCACAACATGCTTGCTTCCCCAACCATTCATTTGGAAAGCAATCCCCACATCTTCATTGAATTGCGCTGTTTTCACTTTGTTTTGTAGAATCATTAAAAAATGTTCTTGAATTGCCATTTTCAATTTGCCCGTCTTCATAGAGCCACTTTTTCCAGTTACCATCCTTATTGTTTTTTTTTTTTTTTTTTTTTTGAAATGCTCTCTGTTACTCCTTTTATTCACTTCAATGCTTATTGGCTATGATTGTCAGACATGGAATCATTGGATCAAAATCTTGAGAGAAGTATCATCAACGAAGTGCAGAGCATATCTCCTATGATGCCTCAAGAATGCCATCTACAAAACAGGCGAAACGTGTGGAGCTGGAGGGATGGTGATTGTGTTGGTGCGATTGTTTGTGCTTTCCATTTCTACCTTCTCCTCTTATTACTTGAGCTGCAGTTAATCTGATTCTTTTGGCCCGTCAGATGTACCTGTCTGGGACAGCGGGATGGATTGCCATCCTCCGATACTGCAGCCACCTGCAGGGCGTGTTATTATTGTAAAGTGGGGTGATATGGCCCGGAAAGTAGGAATTGATGGATCTGCAGATGCCATTAAAGCTTCCATTAGAAGTGCTTTTGGATTGAGGTCGAAACGAACCTTTTGGGTAGAAGATGAGGATGGTGTTGTGAGGAGCTTTGATCGCACCATGCCCCAGACGACTTACACACTTCATATCGATCCTGGTTAGTCTCTAAAATAGTTCAATCAGTATCTGTAGAAGAGGAATTATAGGGCCCTGAGCATCAAAGAATATGTATAGCTTGCTGAGGCAGAGAGTTCCTTACATGTGGGCCCCATGGTTTCACTATCCAAACCATTCATCTGATTTGCGCCACATTTGATTGGAGTATGCTGCAAAACATCTCCCAGATTGGAAGAACCTCATGTAGTGGTTTGCACGAATTGCCATGGGGAAAAAAAGAAGCAACAGTCCACATTAAATGGGAAATAGGCCAAAGATCAAAGTGACAGGATTGTCCTGTTGGGATTCAGGGAGGTTCCATTTTCAGTGGGACCCATCTGTTCAATGGTCTGAATCATGAACCATGGGCCCCTCATGTGCAGAATCTGGTCCCTCAGCAGACTGTAATCTAGGCCCCTTGGAGCCCACTTGCGTAAATTCAAAAATTTAAAAGAAGAAGAAGAAGAAGAAGAAGAAGAAGAAGAAGAAGAAGCCTAAACGAGTTCTTTGAATGAAGTGAAGAACTCTCTTCCTTGAAACTCTCACCCATGTTCAAGTTCATGCATCCAAAGAACCCCTTGGATTAAAATGTGAATATAACAGTAGGGCATTTTCTCCAGGTGTAACAATTAAGCTCTATCACTATGACGAATGCAGCAGACAGGCGACAAACAGTGAAGACGCGACTTTGTATAGTGAAGATGATTTCCGTGAGCTCCTAGCCCGTTATGGATGGCAATCGCTGCGGGAGGTTGGCACTTGCAAGGATGTGGAGTCAATACAAGAGCTACGCCCCATGGCCTCTTACCACTCTAGTTATTTCAAAGGCATGAGCTTGTGATATCAACTGAAGTTGCATTACCGAGATTGTCAACCAGTGGTGTAAATTGGCCACTCGTGTTGGCTACTGGCTCTTCCCTCTCTCAGCAAAAGCACAAATGATAATATTTGATACTTGAACTGAAGGTGCCAGTAAAAATCCAGGCTCTCGAGATCGACAATGTCAAGATTTTGGTAATGGCATGAGAACGAGATGCGGAACAGCATCTCCTGATGGTAAAGAAGGCAGGCAATTGTTGCCATGGAAATTGTCTAAAGACTAAAAGAGTCTTGGGATTTTGGTTGAAAGGTGAGTTAGTACTTGACTTTCTGTAAAATGTTTGGATTGGTGGAAATCAAAACGTGGATATGGAGAACCGAAGGTCACATCAGGGGAAAGGAAAATGTGTAAAAAAAAGAATCTGTGTTAGCGTGTTTGTTTTAGCACGTGATTTCCATGTAAATGGTCAAAGGTCAATTGTCAAAAAGTCAAATACGTCTCTCGTAACTTTGGAGATCTAGATTCAACAGATCAAAAACCTCTACTTTCTTACACCATCTTACTATCACGTTGATAGAGAGAAATGACTGAGTGGGTTCGTTGCATGGAAGCCTTTCCATGCACCCGGTTGCATTTGGACTGTTGGACTTCGTATCACCAGTTTAGACCATCCATTAGGTTCAGTTCACTCTTCTTCTGCTACTATGCAAAAATTTCACAGCAATCTGATGGTCCTAAACATCTGTGACTGGACCTGTCTTCTACAAATTATCTTGTCCATTCATTTTTGTATGCCACTGACATTATGATTTAGATCATCTGCTCATTGTCTGTTTTTCAAGGTAGCCTATGTAGAGTGCACATGATCTAATGGATGGTTCAGATCGGTGGTGTCACTGCAGCGCTGCCAAACAAGTCCTAAATGCAACTAGGTTCATTGAAAGGTTTCCACTTTCCACACACAGCCCACGACATTGTTTCACATTAATAGATAACTTGAATATGTTTACTTCCATCTGTCCTGAATGTAAATCCTTAAGGTAAATTTCCTCTTTTACGTGGTTTGTAAGTTTCCGAGCATGAACTTCCATAGTTTACTATAACAATGCTATTGCCTTTGGATTTAGGCGGGCCCTTGAGCCAATCTATCACTACCCTGTCCTGATCTGTTATTTGTAGTTTATCCAGGAAAGTTCTACTTTGTTAATAAATACCCATTTCACCGGTTCAAATGTTATTTCTATTTTCAGATAGCAAACTTATATGCCACTCGCGAAATATTTGGCCTCGTGCAAACCAAACTTCCTACTATACTGCATATAGAATCCTTAGACATGTTCATTTCTTCTTAGGAGATAGGACATCATTAGAAATACAGAACGAGACGCACAGTAAATTCTAATTCCCTTTTTATCTTGAACTGGTTCAAAACCTTCTCAATCAATCCCTACTACGATAGTGACAAAATCCTAATCCTATCCCTATAAATTCTTACATTAAGTAAAAAAATCATTTCAAAAGTTCAACCACAAGGTAGGAAGCATTTGTCTCATGTATCTACACCCAGATCCATAGCTCAAGTGGTAGACTGAGTGAAAGATACCTCATTTCAACACTGAGGTCTTGGCATTGATTCCCTAGTGGGGGTGGCTAGCAGTGAAGTGTGATCTGACAGTGGGTGTACTAACAAGATAACAATAATAATAATAATAATAATAATAATAATAATAATAAAAAGAAAATTGTCTCATCTATCTTTTACTCCTTGTTAACCGTGGGCATATCATCAACGTTGAGGAATTGGATATGAAAGCATTTTGTACTGCTGCCTTAATACCTATTTTAGTCCAGACATATGATATGTACTAAGCTTGCAAGCCATTTTCTCACTCCTATGTTGTTTACATATTCAAGGAACCATGTGATCATCAGCTTGAGGATTTTATTTGCAAGAGTAGTTCGGTTTTCAGCTCATACAAGTGGGGTACATCATTTAGTGATCCAGGCCATTGGCTTGATGAGCCCCATGGGGATTGACTATGCTCTGCAAATCTCAGGTTGAAAAATCTCACCTATCACTTATGGGCCATTTCCCAATTGAATGTGGACCATTTATGTGTTCTCTTCTTTGCAGGCCCAAAATTGAAAGGCTAGGACCTGTTCTGGAGATTTTTTGGTCATGATCTGCAGTGGGAACAAAAAGGAGAATGGTGTGGATCACTTGTACAAATTGAAAACTTGGTGGAGGATCTTATAATTTCTCTCCTCAAAATTACCATGCAGTAGTGTCATTTTCACATTGTTGGTTCAAGCTCTAGAAGAAAAAACTAAGACCATGGCCTGGTTGATCATGATGCAAACTGACCTTTTTGCCTTCATAATGCCATGCTCAATTCACTGTATTATATTCTTTTCAAGAGCTTTCATCTTTCTTTGTACACCTTTTCATCCCACTAGCATTTGGTTTCTTCAATTGCTACTGCCCTCTATACTCTTACACTGCATTTAAAAAAAAACTATTTAATTAATATGGAATTACATTCCAGTACCTTTTTCAAAAAGATACTTCATTGATCGGTATTATTACCATTCCACTATATTCGTCGCATTTCTTTAACAGCCGATTGGGTGGTCATGGAAGAAAATGGGTTAACTCCTTGGGCACCACCATGATGTTTATGTAAAATTCAACCAGAGTGTGTCACCAAAAAAAATGCCTTCATTTTTTTTTTTTTGGGGGGGGGGGGGGGGGGAGGGAGGGGGGGCGCGGTTAGCTTGTTAGTACATTCACTGGTAGTTCACACTTCACTGTTAACCACCCCCACTAGGGAATCGATACCAAGACCTCAGTGTTGAAACAAGGTATCTTTCATTTGTGATTTCGGTGGACTACATTGTAAGACCCGTATCCTATATTATACCGTTTCGTAGGCTTCCACGATCCTTCTGGTCGAATTTCGGTGACCCACGATCTGTTATCAACATTTGCGCGCGATCTTGAGTCGTATCTCGTATTCAAGAACTGGCTCGACCCGAGACTTATACCCTTGCGACCGCGTCATTGTCGTTGTTCTGATGTCGCGTATTATACGCCAAAGCGATACCCGGGCCAGGAGATGTGGGCCCACGTTTGGTTTGAGGAAAAAACTCTGAGCATTGCAAATCCCAAGAGAGCATCACATTAATCCCATCAATCAGGTACAATCACCCATTAATGTCAAGTATAACTACCTTCCCCTAAAGTCAACTCTCTCTTACACAAGTACACATCACTCACTCACACCCATCACACCCATCTCTCTCTCTCTCTCTCTCTCTCTCTCTCTCTCTCTCTCTCTCTCTCTCTCTCTCTCTCTCTCTCTCTCTCTCTCTCTCTCTCTCTCTCTCTCTCTCTCTTACACCTCTCTCTTTCTCTCATTTCTCCAAGCAACTCCAATGTCTCAACCCCTCTATGAGAGAAAGTTTGGTGTAGCCCACCTTTCTACCATCCTATCCCACCCTCTATGATCGATCTCAACCATTGAAGTCCGTTTATTGGGATTCCAGCATGCATTGGTGGAAGAAGGAAGGGAAGATCTAACGGTGGGTGCTTCTCTCTCTCTCTCTCTCTCTCTCTCTCTCTCTCTCTCTCTCTCTCTCTCTCTCTCTCTTTTTCCTTTGTTTTGTATGTAAAGATGTGATTGTGTGGCCCACTTAATGAGTTGTGAGATGTCTAAACCGTTCATCAAATGGACCTCACTTTGATGTGTGTATTACCCACATCATCCAACCATTTGGGTGGCCCACCTGGACAGCATGTCCATAGGTGGGGGCCACCTTAAATGTATGTTTTAAGGTGTGAGCTAACAGTGGGTGTACTGACGTAGAAAAAGAAGGGGTTTTGGGTGGGCTGCTCATGCAGGCCCCACCTTGATATATGTTTCTAATCCAAGTCATCCATTCCGTTCCCCAGCTCATTTTAAGCGTTGGGCCGAAAAATGAAGCAAATCCAGTTCTTTGGTAGGCCACACCATTAAAAATCATGTGAAGATATGATAAAACATATAAAAGTACTTGCTGGGGCCCACTTGAAATTTTTATGCATCTGAAACTTGGACTGACCCCTCCACCATGTGGGACACACAGAACAGATGGACTGGATCGTCCTGTTGTGGGCCCCATATATGAAAAAAAAAAAGAAACAAAATAGCACTGGCGTTATTGCCGCCAGCGTCTCTTTTGATGCTGGAAGGAGGTGGGCCCCACCACGGGCCCCACCATGATGTGTGTCGAACATCAGCGCCATGCATTTGATGGGTCCCGTTTAAAAATGGGTCACCTTTAAAAATCAGCCTTATATGATACTCAGGTGGCCCATGTCATAGGAAATAGCGGGATTGAACGTCAGCCATTGTAACCCTATTTGGGTATTATAGAAGTTTTGGATTAATATGAAATTTGTTTCCCCTTTTCATCCCAGGTCGTGTGATCCTATTAACAGGTTGGATTGTAAATAGACATTGCGGTGGCCCCACATGGAACCCACCATGAATTATGTGTTTTAATCACACCGTCCACAGTCACACCGTCCACGGCTGTGGACGGTGGAACCTACGTTGATGTATGTGTTTTATTTACACCCGTCCACGGATGTGAACGATGGAACCACACCTTGGCATGTATATTTCATCCACGCTGTCTGTACATCAGACGTGGACCCACCTGATGGATGTGTGTATTCACACCGTTCATCCAATGAAGTACATTTAGATCTCAGGTGGAAACCACACCTTCATGTGAGTGTTTTATCTGCAACACCCATCTGACGAGTAGCACCTAGCTGCTTTTGTGCTGACGTCAGCAAGTTAGGTGGGTCCACCGGCATGATGTATATGCTTCATCAGGACCGTCCATCACATGGGACCCATCTGACGTGCCGTCAAATCGTCCAGATCAGGCCCCCACAATGATGTGTATTTGGTATTTCCACCACTGTATATGTATAATAAATAAATGATAATTATATATATATATATATATATATATATATATATATATATATATATATATATATATATATATATAATATATGTGGTGGGCCATGTACGTGGGACCCACCAGATGAAGCGGATTGGCTGGTGGCCGTTGTTTTGTGGGGCCCACCTTATGTAATGTATGTGTATATCTTCACCGTCCATCAAGGACGGTGAGATCCCACTGTGGATTGCATGACCAATATCTAGTATAAGATGTGTGTGTGTGTGTGTGTGTGTGTGTGTGTGTGTGTGTGTGTGTGTGTATGTGTGTGTGTGTGTGTGTGTGTATATCATGTGAGGTGGCCCCACGTGGGACCTACCAGATGTTTGTCTTATATACATATATGTGTATATATATGCTATGTGTACGACCCACCTTGTTGTATCTATGTTATGTCCTCACCGTCCATCTGGATGTGGTACCCACATGCCACACGTGTGGTGCTGATACACACAGTCCAATACTTTCAGACGGTGGGGATCACCCAATTGTCTAGCTGTTGTGGAGGATGTCACCAAGCTCTGATGATCCCACCATGGTACGTGCTTCGTCCCACCATCGTACAGTGCAAGGAAGGTGGGACGATCTGAGGTGTATGTTATATCCCCATCGTCCATTGCTTGGACATGGGGCCACCTTGATGAGCGTGTGGGATCTCCACCGTCCAGTTGGCGTGGATCCCACCCTAATATATGTGCTTATGCCACACCGTCCAGTAGCAATGGATGGTGGGGCCTCGATGTATGTAGTGTATCCTCGCCACCCATTAGCCGGGCTTGCCTTGATGTATGTGTTTCATCCAAATCGTCCATCCGGATGGCGAGCTCGTCTTAAGGTCTTGAGACTAAAAATGGGGCAGATCTATCAGGTGGACCACACCGCATAAAATAGTGGAAAGTTGAACGCCTACCATTGAAACCCTTATGGATTTCAGAAGTTCTGGATCAATATGATATTTGTTATTTCTCTTGATCCAAGTCTTTGTGATCATATGATCAAATTGGATGGAAAATAAACATTATGGTGGGCTGGTGGACTGTTTAAACGGCGAAATCATTATCTCCACTACTATTTGTGGTGTGGTCTAGATGATATTTCGATGGGCCCATCTTGATGTATATGAGGTCCATTGTCCCGACCCCACTGTGACGTGTATTTGGCCCATGAGATGTGGCCCATCGTGATGTATAATAGGACCATGTGAACAGCCTGATGTGATGTATATGTGGCCCTTCAGTGAGGCCCATTGATGCGACCCGTTGATGCATCCCACTCGACGTTTATGAGTCCCATCGGTGCGACCCATTTGATATGACCCATTAAATGTATTTGGGGTCCATTTGGAAGGGCCTGATGTGATGTATATGAGGCCCTTGTATAATGCCCTATGTGATATATTTGGGGCCCATGGGTTGAGACCCATTGAGATATATTTGAGGCTAAGGTGCAAAGCCTACCTGTCGCATATTTGAGGCCTGTGTGATGAGGCCCATCATGATTGTATGCGAGGCCATGGACCCACTATATGTTTGGCCCTATGTAGGCCACTCCTTGGGAGCAATGTTGGTTAAATGTCCACATTGATAGGCAATGATGGTTGAATGTCCACATTGTGACCTTTCCTTAAGCCTTGTTAGGCCCATTCTCATCATTCTCTTAGTGGGTTAACCCAAATAAGTGGGCCCTGCTATTGGATTTGATATAACCACGGCCGAGGGCCGATCTTTATATTATGGTTGATCGACTATTCACCTATGGACCCCACCTTATTTATATGATGATTATCGATGCTGATCGTCAGTGCTGATTATAGATGTTGATTATTGGTACCGATTATTGAGGCTGATTCCGATCATCGAGGCTAATTCTGAATGTCGAGGCCGATTCCGATT
This sequence comes from Magnolia kwangsiensis, assembly GCA_037074715.1. NCBI lineage: Eukaryota > Viridiplantae > Streptophyta > Magnoliopsida > Magnoliales > Magnoliaceae > Magnolia > Magnolia kwangsiensis. The sequence continues at coordinate 69,119,318 of CM073572.1, read as the reverse complement.
ATCGATTCCGACTCCGCTTGGCGAGGTTGATTCCGATTCCGATTATCAATCGAGGTCGATTATCATGACCGATTGCCGATTAGCGATCGAGGCCGATTATCTTGACCAATTGCCGATTAACGATCGAGGCCGATTATCATGATCGATTGTCAATTCCAATTGACGTGACCAATTTACCAATTCTAATTATCGATCGATCCCCCCTGAATGTCGTGGTGGATTGTCGATTCCGATTGACATAACCCGATTTGCCGATTCCGATTATCGATCGATTCCGATTGTCAAGGCCGAGTATCAAGGCTGATTCCGAGTGTCGATTCCGATTGTTAAGGCCGATTTCGAATGCTGAGGCCGATTGTTGAGATCTATATAATATATACGTGACCCATAGTTGATGCCTATTGTGATGTGTATTCAGCCCGTGTTTAAGGCCTAATGTGAATAGGAGGTCTATGTAATAAGGCCCATTGTGATGTATTTAAGGCCCATGGGCAAGACCCACTGTGATGTGTTCGTGGCCCATGGGCAAGGCTGATTACGATGTGTATTAGGCCCATGATGCATGGCCTATTTGATGTATTCGAGACTCATGTGCAGGGCCCACATGTTATGTATTTAAGGCCCATGAGTAGGGCCCACCTATTATGTATATGTGGCCCTTGAGTAATGCTCATTGTGTTGTATATTAGGCTTTCATGTGAGGCTGCGGGCCCATTATATGTTTGGCTCTATGTGGGCCATTCTTTAGAGGCAATGTTGGTTAAATGTCCACATTGTCGAGGCTGATTGTTGATGCTGGTTGATGATACCGATTATGAATATGTGACAGCATAATATCATGATACATGCCCATACGCATCATCTGCATGTTTGTTATGAGATGTGGTTGATCATTGCATATGTCATTGAGCATGATGTTATGAGACTCTTTGATAGACAGAGGTTATCTCACATGAGCGCACGGTATGCGCAAGATTGATGCATGACTGGATTATATGACTCACGCCTTTTGCATTATGATTACTGTACGCCATAGCGACATCAGATCGTAGCCTCCACAGGCATATTGTGGATGGCCATATGGGACACCGAAAATGTTTGGTTCGAGCATCGGCCTACCATAGATGGCCCTGAGTGAAAATCCCTAAAATCCTCTTGGTACCAGAAAACGCCCCAACGTCGAGACCGGGTGGATACATGAGCGCCCAAGTGCCGAATACCAGGAGGCCGCGTCTCCCACTATGTCGTGATCGGTTGGGAGGGGATGTGGCCTTACCCGCCTGAGCGTAAGGGGCATTGCTAGGCTGAGTTTGACCAGCACATGAATGTGTCCGCTATCGATGTTCCAGATAGGTATTGGCAGACTATTGGTCAGGCGGATAGTGAGGTTTTTTACGCTCACTTATACTATCCTGCTGGGAGAGAGACAATGTCATTTGGAGTGTACTAAACCCCGGTGATGATCCCAGAGATGAACAATACTGATATGTGGACTTATTGAGCAGGAGTTGCATATTCATTCATTCACTATTCACTCGGTCTGATGGTGCGTAACTATTTATTACGTGTACCTTCATAATGGCCAGGATTTCGGTTAGGGCGTGCGACTAACCTGAGATCAGGAGTTTACCACATTGAGTCTGACTATCCAAATTTAGGTATGAGACTGGTTTGGAAAGAAGTCCTTTGTGATGGACCCCATAGCCTGCGATACTACGTACTATCATCCCGACTTCACACTCCAACATGGTCATTCCATGCGTATCGCATATTGCATTACATCCGCGGCATATAATATTTTGGGTTATCTGTGTCGCTGCATTTATATGGTTTAGATACAACATTTGATATTTGACTCTTTATGATTCCTCATTTGTATAGTTGATCTGTATCGCGTATTCTGATATTATTCCTCATTTGTATAGTAGATCTGTATTGTGTATTCTAATATTATTCTCCATTTATATAGTTGATCTGTATTACGTATTCTGATATTGTTTGACTTGTGGACTTATCAGTATTTTCGCTTACTCTAATAACGTATAATTCATGATCTTGCGCTTATTTCGACATTGTATGATTATGGCATTGCGTTAAATACTTGAAATTTATTTTGTGCACACACTTACACCACCTTCTAAGCTTTCTATAAGCTTATGCACGATAGATGCGTGTAGGTGATGTTAGGTTGTAGCAGCATGGAACTTGGAGTATGTAGTTGACTTCTATAATTTTTATATATGTATTTTCCTTTCAGCATTGTAATCAAATGTTTATATTAGTGGATATGTGATGATGTTGTTGCCTTTGTAATTTGGGTATACTTGTGGTTATGTCTATTAAGAGTTAAATGTACATTGAAAAATAAAAAAAAATAAAATTCTTCTTGTAGGATCCCAGGATCGAAATCTGGTATATGGACGCTAGAAGTTGAGAATGGGGTATTATGGAGGCTGTCAGCACTAGATTCGGTGATCGAAATTCCTGTGAATCCGATATCCAGGTTTAGGGTGTGACATACATGATTGGAAAAAGTTTATAAGGCAACGATCGCCCTCCAAACTATTTCCCTTGGTATGGCCCACATGAACCACATGGAATTGATTTTTAGAACCTTGGTCTAAATGGTGTGCACCTAGTGGTTGAGTAGATTTTACATCAATAGAGTGGGGCCCACCTGAGCCACCTACCCATTTGCTTGACATCAGCCGTGAGGGGAGTAGATTAATGAAGTAGCTTTTTGAAAACAATTTTTCAAAAAAAGTACCAGAACGTAAATTCAATATTTATTAATTAATTATTTTATTTTTTTGTAAAACTTTGTTTTATTATTATTATTTTTTATAATATTCAAATTTGCAAAGTTTTTTCTTATTTAAATCAATTAGAATTAGTAAAATGATGCTCATATTGATGATTTTGGATGTTATATATGCTTAATCATGATTTTTGATCCAATTTTCAAATTAAAGAAAAAATGAGAAAATTAGGGAAAATTCAATTTTTGATTTTAGCCTCTGACTTTTATACATCTTTTGTTATATATATAAATCATATGTGAACTAATTTTAAATATAATTAGTCACTTCTGTCAATAACTATATGGTTTATATCCTTGCACAAAAGAAACTTATTATGTGAACTTATTTTTAATGATTTTTTAGTTCTAAACGTATATAATAGTATCTTTTTAACATCCTTTGTAGCTTCATTGAAAAGTCCGATAACTTTCCCAGTATTTTTTAAAAACATTCATGCAATATATCTTGTGTGATGCCTGATATGTTTCTATATTTTAAGGGTGTGATACATGCATATTGAAAATACTACAAACAAAATTTTTTAACATAACTAGCCCTCTTCAAACCCTAAAATACACTAACAATGGCAAAAACCATCCTTACTAAAAATAGTAATTTTTAACTTTAAACTTAAAATGAAATTTAAAAATACTTTATTTTGAAACACCATTTGCCGACAATTATCTTTGGCATTGGCTAGGATGTAGGGCTAGTCAATAGCTTTCTAATGATATTATATTTTGAAACAGATAACCAGTAGCAAAGTCATGGATATCAGAAGTTATAGTGCATTTTAGGCCCTGGATCATACTTTCTGGCCCAATTTCTATTTATCCTGTCCATGCGATTGTCCTTCACTTTATTCTACATCATGTCCCATCGAAGGAACCAGGGCATATGTGTTCCCAACGTATTCCATTTTGAGTGGTTTGAAAAAGCACTTTCTCATTAAAATGTTTTGTACAGCTGTTGTTTCTTTCTCAACACACGATACTCCGTTTCTTTCTCTTTTTTCATCATTAGCATCATATCTCAACTAATGTTAAGGCAGTATTTCTTGAGATTTCTTGTACGTAAAAAGAGGATAAGAGAAGTAAGTTTTGTATTTCTTAAATAAAATAATTATATTGTTACCTCGTGAACTTAAACATTCGTATATTGTCGAATTATGTAAATCTCAATGCCTTTAGCTTATTTTTCTTAGCTCCTTTTTTTTTATGCTTTTTTACCTTTCCTACATAAATTGCGTGTGCAAGTAGTTTTCCACAACAACTAATTAGAGTCCACTATGTGAATCCTTTTCAATTATTTCATTTTTTGAGTGTGAATCAAACAACTCATGTATGAATTGAAAGAGAGATATGATGCAATTTCTCCCCTTATGCATAAAGGATCAACATGGATAGCCTAGTCGGAACTAACTTAACTCTCTTGAAAGGGGTACTTGGCTAGTTGTCTTGGATGGGCTTGCACCAACATGCTTATCCATTGATCTAAGCCATGCATGGGCCTAAGAATCGATTTAACACTTGTCTTAGATAATCCTCAACCCATCACTATTTGGCTTATATGTGTAAATACAAAACCTCACCTCTAGAGCTGCCAATGGGCCTGGCCCAAGCTGTCAAAAGGTCTGTCCAAACCCAACTCAGCTCGTGACAGTCAAAGCCTGGTCTGAGATGATTTGCTCTGGCTGAGCCCAGTCAATTTGTCCAAAATTGTATGCATGATCTAGGCTGTTATTTTGGATGTGTCCAATTATGCATGTACTATTGCCTAACAACTACTCAACATAAATTTATGAGGGAACCAGACATATATATCTACTAATACATAACATGAATAGTTGTCGATAGTTTTACCCATGAAATTAGTCTTGGTAGAGTTGCAAAAGATACTCCAAGGTGTTTTCGACTCAGGGACAGGCATTAGGTAATTTAAATGTTTTTGCATCAAAGAATTTTTGCCATTTTATAAATTTTTGATGTGAGTGGTCTGCACACTTTTTCTCTTTCTCTATCTTTTTCTACATATAGCTGACACCCTTTTCTCCTTTTCCTCAGATCTCTCTCTCTCTCTCTCTCTCTCTCTCTCTCTCTCTCTCTCTCTCTCTCTCTCTCTCTCTCTCTCTCTCTGCTTGGACCATGGCCGTGTATCCCTGTGTGGGCCAGGGCTAAAAGCGTATCGGCTAGCCCAGCCCATTGACAGTTTTTTGTCAGCTCAATAGGCGAGCTATTGGAACAGTAAAATCTGTCATCAGTACCCCACGCAAGACTTCATTATAGGACGTGCAAAACCAGGGCATTGCGGTATACTCTCTTCTTCCTTTTTTTATAATTGGAGCAACCTAACACTATAGTATGATGGGAATTTTCTCCTCATTGGTGGAATCGATGAAATCGAATGGGTTTTGATATCATCGATAATTGCAGGATTTTTCAATCCTGGTCGCTAGACTGTTTTTTGTCCTGTCGATATGATCGAGTGACCTTCCGATGTTATCGAGGATGTTATCGAGAGTGTCTCGATGGAATCGATAATTGATGGAATTTTACCCTCGGTTGCTGGACAGTTTTGGTCCTGTTCTCGATATGATCGAGCGACTTTCAGATGACATTGACGCTGTTATCGAGAGACCTTCGATATGATCGAAGAATTCCGCAGATGCGATTGCAGAAACGCAGATTTTATGGATTTTATTTCCTATTTGGGTTCTACCTCTTTCTATTCTTATATAAAGGGGTGTATCCAGGATTGGGGTGTATTTAAGGGTATTCTAGAGTTTCCTAAAGCTTTGCAAGGGTTTGCTAAAGGGCTTAGGGTTGTGAGAGAGAGAGAGAAAGAGAGAGAGGAAGCTTGTGGAAGGGAGGCTATGCTCGTAAAGGTGATCTACCATATCTCAGCGCTTTCACATCCTCGTAATCGGTGAGATCTCTCCGTCTTCTTTATTTCTCTTACGATTGCGGAATTCATCTGCAGATGCGATTGTGGAAACGCAGATTTTACGAATTTTATTTCCTATTTGGGTTCTACCTCTTTCTATTCTTATATAAAGGGGTGTATCCGGGATTAAGGTGTATTTAAGGGTATTCTAGGGTTTCCTAAAGCTTTGCAAGGGTTTGCTAAAGGGCTTAGGGTTGTGAGAGAGAGAGAGAAAGAGAGAGAGGAAGCTTGTGGAAGGGAGGCTATGCTCGTAAAGGTGATCTACCATATCTCAGCGCTTTCACATCCTCGTAATCGGTGAGATCTCTCCGTCTTCTTTGTTTCTCTTACTATTTATCCACTCCTGCGTGAGTGATGAAGGTTTGATGCAAGCGGTGTATGCTTGTGATCGGTTGTAACGTTCTGCTTTATAGTGGATTGTTGATCTGGACGAGGTCCCGTGGTTTTTACCTCTTTGAGGGTTTTCCACGTAAAAATTCCTGATGTTGTGTGATTGATGCTTTGATTTACTTCATTGCTTTTATTATCCCGTAATTCTGGTTTGTTCTGGAGGGCTAGATCCTAAGGTTTTGTGCAAGGCCCCCAACAAAGTGGTATCAGAGCTAAGTTCATTGAACGGGTAAGGATCGGTTTGGAATTATGGAAAGTGGCTCATCAAGGATGATCAACCTCAATGGTTCTAACTAGACCATATGGAAAGCTAAGATGGAGGACTTGCTTTATTGCAAGGACCTATATTCTCCAATTTTAGGCATATAAGCAAAATTCAACAATATGTCTGATGATGATTGGAAAAAGTTGGACTGGAAGACGGTGGGGTTTATTAGACAATGGCTGGATGATTCTGTGTTCCACTATGTGTCTACGGAAACCTCAGCCGCTAGCCTATGGCTGAAACTAGAAGGGCTGTATGAGAGGAAGACAGCCGGTAATAAAATCTTTCTGATAAGGAGACTTGTGAATCTCAAGTTTAAGGATGGTGGTTCTGTGGCCGAGCACATGAATGAGGTCAGCAATATAGTGAACCAGCTCTCCACTATAAAGATGGTCCTGGATGATGAATTGCAGGCTTTACTATTGCTTAGTTCATTGCCTGACAGTTGGGAGACATTGGTGGTGTCTCTAACTAACTCCGCGCCAAACAGAAAGATATCCATGGAACAGGTTACTAGCTATCTCTTCAATGAGGAGACAAGGAGGAAGTCTCAAGGGTCTACTCATCGAGAGGCCCTTGTGACACAGGAATAGGGGAGAGGAAAGAACAGAAAGGGCGGGAAGGCTCGAGACAAATCAAGAGGCAAGTCGAGTAACAAAAAGGATGTTGAATGTTGAAACTGTGGCAAGAAGGGCCACTACAAGCATGAATGTCGTAAGAATAAGAATAACAAGAAAGGAAAAGGAAAGGAGAAAGAAGATGAATCAGATTCTACTGCGGTCACTTCAGATGGATACGTTGTTATTATTCTTTCCACAGATCATGATGTTTGTCCGGTGGCTACGGGTCAGGATACCTACTGGGTGATTGACTCAGGAGCTTCTTTTCACGTGACTCCACGCTGAGACTTCTTCACAAGCTACAAGTCAGGTGATTATGGAACCGTGAAATAGAAAATTCTGGCGTATCGAAGATCGTAGGGGTCAGTGATATTTGTGTGAAAACTGATGTGGGCTGCACATTAGTTCTCAGGGATGTGAGGCATATCCCAGACCTTCGCCTTAACTTGATGTCGACGGGAAGGTTGGATGATGATTGCTATGAAAACCGGTTTGTTGGTGGGCGCTAGAAGCTCATCAAGGGTTCGTTGATCGCATCCAGAGGAAAGAAGTGTTGCATCCTTTACAAGGTAAGTGTCAGTGTGTGTAAGGGTGGGTTGAACGCAGCAGAAGATTCAGCTATTGATATGTGGCACAGGCGTCTAGGACACATGAGTGAAAAAAGACTTCAGCTACTAGCAAGGAAGCGGCTCCTTCCAGACGTGACAGATACACCTCTCAAAACCTGTCTTGATTGTTTATCAAGAAAACAACATAGAGTTTCATTTGTTAAAACTGCTTCTCATGTTAATAAAGTGCATGCATTAGATTTGGTTTATTCTGATGTTTGTGGTCCTATGAGGACAAAAACCTTAGGTGGGGCATTGTATTTTGTTACTTTTATAGATGATGCATCTAGAAGGGTTTGAGTTTATGCTTTGAAATCCAAGGACGAGGTCTTTGGTGTGTTTAAGTTGTTTCATGCTATGGTCGAGAGAGAGAGGTAGATCATTGAAGTGCATCCATACTAACAATGGTGGTGAATACATTGGCGACTTTCATGAGTACTGCAAGTCTCTAGGTGTATGGCATGAACAGATAGTTCCCAAGACCCCCCAGCAAATGGTGTAACTGAACGAATGAATCGCACCATTATTAAGAGAATCAGATGCATGATATCCCATGCGAAGTTGCCCAAAACGTTCTGGGGAGAAGTAATGCACACGGCAGTGTATTTGATAAACAGGTCTCCATCAGTCCCATTGAATGGAGAAGTACCCGAGAAGGTGTGGACTGGACAGGATCTATCGTACAGTCATCTCAGGGTGTTTGGATGCAGGGCATCCGTTCACGTACCAAAGGATGAGAGGTCCAAGCTCGATATGAAGATCGGGCAGTGTGTGTTCTTGGGGTACGGTGATGAAAAGTTCGGTTACAGATTGTGGGATCTGACCGAGAGAAAGCTCGTCAGGAGCAGAGATGTGGTTTTCTTTGAAGATCAGTATATAAAAGACATTGGTAAGCAAGAAAAGAACCAACCTAGTTCAGGTGACCTAGGGGACATGGATCCAGTTATTCCTCCCGTGGTGCCTGATGACAGGGGAGTACAGTAAGGTGCAGAGGACGAGGGAGTTCCTACAGAAGATGGACCGGGGGAGCAGCCCCCACTTGATCTACCTGTTGAGCCATAGGTGAGGAGGTCATCTAGGGACAGACAGCCGTCCAAGAGGTACTCGCCACATGAGTACATTATGCTGACTAATGGGAGAAAACCATAAGACTATTCTGAGGCCCTAGCCGACGAGCATAAGGAGGAGTGGTTGAAAGCTATACAAGAGGAGACGGAATCCTTGCATAAGAACCACACTTATGACATGGTGAAACTACTTAAGGGCAAGAAAGCTTTAAGCAACAAGTGAGTGTTAAGAAAGAAGGTTGAGTAGAAGAATTCACAGACGAGGTTCAATGCCAGACTTGTGGTAAAAAGGTTCGGTCAGAGGAAAGGCATAGACTTCGAGGAGATATTCTCACTAGTGGTGAAGATGATATCCATAGGGGTGTTGCTTGGGTTGGCAGCTAGCATGGATCTGGAGATAGAGCAGTTAGATATTAAAACTGCCTTTCTCCATGGTGACCTGGAAGAAGAGATCTACATGCACCAACCAGAAGGGTTCAAAGTCAAGGACAAGGAGCATATGGTGTGTAGGCTGAGTAAGAGCTTGTATGGACTAAAACAAGCTCCACGAAAATGATACAAGAAGTTCGACTCATTCATGTTACAACATGGGTATGATAGAACGGAGTCGGACCACTATGTTTTAACGCGCAAGTTCTCATATGGTGATTTCTTAGTTCTGCTATTATACGTTGATGACATGCTCATTATGGAAAAAGAAATCAAGAAGATCGACAGGCTGAAACAGGAGTTGGGCAAGTTTTTTCCGATGAAAGACTTAGGCCTGACTAAACAGATCTTAGGAATAGAGATAACCCGTGACAGAAGTAGTAGGTAGCTTTGGCTGTCACAAGAGCGGTATATTGAGAAAGTCCTAGAGCAGTTCAATATGAATGCAGCGAAGCCGGTCAGTACTCCACTGGATGGTCACTTCAGATTGAGCGACAGACAGTGTCCCAAAATGAAGGAAGAGGTGGAAGAGATGCAGAAGATACCCTACGCATCAGACGTAAGAAGTTTGATGCATGCTATGGTGTGTACACGCCCAGACATAGCATATGCGGTTGGTGTTATCAGCCGATATTTGCCAATCCTGGCAAAGAGCATTGGGCAGTGGTGAAGTGGATACTGCGGTATCTAAGAGGCTCATCTAGGTTGAGCTTATGCTATGGTGACGAGAAATCTGTGTTAGAGGGCTACACAGATGCAGATATGACAGGTGACATAGACTCCAGGAAGTCTACATCGGGGTTCATGTTCACATTTACAGGGGGAGCGGTTTCTTGGCAGAGCAAGCTACAGAAGGTCGTAGCATTATCGACTACAGAGGCCGAATACATTGCAGTCACTAAGGCATGTAAAGAGATGCTTTGAATGAAGAAGTTCCTACAGGAACTTAGCCTGAAGAAAGAGTAGCATGTGGTCTATTGCGATAGCCAAAGTGCTATACACTTGAGCAAGAATCCAAGTCAGCACTCCAAGTTGAAGCACATAGAGGTTCAGTATCACTGAATTAGAGATACTTTAGAACAGAAGGTGTTATAGCTTGAGAAGGTCCACACAGACGATAATGGGTCAAACATGATGACTAAGGTTTTGCTCAAGGGCAAGTTTGAGGTTTGTATAAATCGGGCTGGCTTGAAGAAGGTGGATTCCTCCTGAGTCGAAAAGGGAGAGATTTGATGGGAATTTTCTCCTCATTGGTGGAATCGATGAAATCGAATGGGTTTCGATATCATCGATAATTGCAGGATTTTTCAATCCTGGTCGCTGGACTGTTTTTTGTCCTGTCGATATGATCGAGTGACCTTCCAATCATATCGAGGATGTTATCGAGAGTGTCTCGATGACATCGATAATTGATGGAATTTTACCCCTGGTTGCTGGAAAGTTTTGGTCCTGTTCTCGATATGATCGAGTGACTTTCAGATGACATCGACGCCGTTATTGAGAGACCTTCGATATGATCGAAGAATTCCGCAGATGCGATTGTGAAAACGCAGATTTTACGGATTTTATTTCCTATTTGGGTTCTACCTCTTTCTATTCTTATATAAAAGGGTGTATCCGGGATTGGTGTGTATTTCAGGGTATTCTAGGGTTTTCTAAAGCTTTATAAGGGTTTGCTAAAGGGCTTAGGGTTGTGAGAGAGAGAGAGAGAAAGAGAGAGAGGAAGCTTGTGGAAGGGAGGCTATGCTCGTAGAGGTGATCTACCATATCTCAGTGCTTTCATGTCCTCGTAATCAGTGAGATCTCTCCATCTTCTTTGTTTCTCTTACTGTTTATCCGCTCATGCGTGAGTGATGAAGGTTTGATCCAAGCAGTGTGTGCTTATGATCGGTTATAACATTCTGCTTTATAGTGGATTGTTGATCTGGACGAGGTCCCGTGGTTTTTACCTCTTTGAGGATTTTCCACGTAAAAATCCCTGGTGTTGTGTGATTGATGCTTTGATTTACTTCATTGCTTTTATTATCCCATAATTCTGATTTGTTCTGGAGGGCTAGATCCTAAGGTTTTGTGCAAGGCTCCCAACATAGTACACATAATCCAAAAGTTTTCAATATGACAATCTTAACTATTCAATTTGTGGCCTTCAAATAAATGGCTAAGAAGATAAATATACAGTGCAGTAACCATTGGAAATGTTGATAGCACGCATGGTACATCCACAGATGCAACACCAATGGTCAAGAATATAATCTGCACAATATTAATGCCAATAAAATAATAATACTAATAATAATTATTATTATAATATCAACATGAAGATGATGATGACGAAGAAGCTAACGAGAGTTCTCTAATAAATGAGACAGGAAATTCGAGGATTTTGAGGTGCACCTGTGGTTGATGTAGGGCATTTGTTTGGCTTGAAATTCGGTCATTGGTATATGAGTTTGTCAGGTATGCCTGAGCCTTTGACAACTCGATCTAAACCAAACGCCAATGATCCCAAGTGTCGAGACAGACAGAGAAACCATGGGTAGTCATTTATGACCAAGAACTGAAATAGTTCGGCCATCTATTCAATCACTTGTATGCATAATCAAGTGATTTAACCAAGGGGATGGTTCATCCTTTTAATGAGTTTTTTTTTTTTTACTTTTTCAGCTAAAAGAATTTTTTGTATACATCGACGACCCAATATCTGTGGCATAGATAAAGATGCATTGGATCTAAGTTTTCCTTGGTCCAATGACTCTAGCATATACTAAGGAAATTACACTACTAAAAAGAGAAGAGAAAGGTTTTTATCGTGATCAAGTGCTTGGCATAGATGGAAGGGAATTACATTACTCCCAATCTAAGTAGGTCCAACGTAGCAACGTAAATGCACGAGATTACACTACTCTTATGTTAAAGCTGGTCCAGCGTAGCAGTGTAGATGGGTTGCCGTAAGCTAAGATAATCTCAGATAAAAGGTAAAAGATATGCAGCATTGCATTGTAGATCTATCCGATGCGTTGGGTTGGCAAAGGCCCAAAGCTATTTAATATTCCTCCTATTTATAGAATTTTGGGACGGTGCATAAAGAGGTCTTCATAGCCGTTTCTCATGTTTGTTGATGTAAAGATAACCATATGAACTAAAAGGTAGTTGTGGTCTATCAGATGACATCACGAATGCTCGTTGTTCGTCATCAGTTGATTACGCATTGTGGATGAGAATGTTTTGTATGATTTTTTTTTTTTAATTAAATTACACAGACGTGAATAATGCATTGTGAAATTATACCAACTTTGTGTGTTCATTACTCCACTCCTTAAGGGCCTGTTTGGCCAGATAGATCCCACGGTATTAGGAGGGATGGGATCGGCAATATCCTTGGATAGGCATGACGAGCTAAACAGATCCGGTGAACTTGTCCTAGGATATAAGCCATCCCATGGATCTTAAGACAATCCACTGACATCACCATCATTACCTTAAAATTGATCCTATCCCTTAGTTGAATGGATTGGAAGGTAAAATCCCAGGATATGCGGGGCGTGCCAAACAGACCCATTGAACTTGTCCCAGGATATAAGCGATCCCATGGATCTTAAGACAATCCACTGACACCACCATTATTACCTTAAAATCGTTCCCATCCCTCCTAATACCATGGGATCTGCCCGGCCAAACAGGCCCTAAATATTTCCAGTTATAGAGACCACGCGAGAAGCAATGGTGTGTTGGCCAATGCATTAGTCGGTGCAACTGTGTTTTGTTTAAATACCCAACTTCAGTCATGAGGCCATCATGGTGGTTAGCTAGCTTTGTAATGTGAATGGGATACGCGACACTTGTTATAGTTAATTGAGCTCATCTCTTTTGAGCTACTCATGATTTTATGGATTCTAATTTCATTCAGCCGTTAAATTAGCTTAAAAAAAATTTCCTTTTATCTCTTGTCGAGATTTTACTTTCACGTGACATTATTTGACTCGTTGGAATTGATTTGACCGAATCAAGCATAATAATACCACCACGTCTCTTCATATTTGACCGGTACATGAAGAAATGTGGTCGTATTTTATGGAAAACCATTCTGATATTTCCATGTGGTAGTGTTAGTCCATAGTCTGCATTCAAAGTAAGGTGGCAGATCTCTCACTCAAGGAGGTGAATCGACAGATTCACGGAGCGTAGTTTCATTGACTCATCGTACGCTTGCACTATCTCTACTTCGGCAGATATTTATTGCCACGATGATGCATTTAATGCAGGCATGATTGTTATAGGGTATTCCTCTCCATTCAGCTCTTTCAACTTCCAGGCTCTTCGGGCCTGGTTAGGCGGTGGAATTAGAAGGGATTAAGTGGGATGGGATTCATCAAGTCGTGTGCCAAAATTTCACTCCATGTTTGAAATGAATAGAAAAGTTTGGAATTATATTAAATGGAATTGTATTGGTCCTGTGTCAATTTCAATCAATGTTAGCAAGTTGTGTAGGTTCTACTATGGTGTGTGGGCTATATCCACACCGTTTACTCATTTATCCAGATTATTTTAGAGCATGGGCCAAAAAATCTAGTAAATCTAAAGCTCAAGTGGACCCCACCACTTATTGTTGAAAACTTTTTTGGGGCCACATAAGCTTTGGATCTACCTCATTTTTAGGCCCATGCCATAAAATGAGGTTACAAAATAAATGAACAGTTTAGATATAACCATGTGTTATTCTCAATAATTTTAAATGGTAGTGGGTATATCTATTTCATGCATACCGTGTTATCAACAAAGCATGTCATTAATCTTATCCCATGGCAACAGCAGGCAATCCTGCCATGGGTAATAATTATGTTTTTTGAATCCATTCCCACCTAATCCCTTCTAATCCCACCGCCCAAACAAGTTCATCTACTCCCATCTTTTCTGACCGACTATGAAATTTCAACCACTCCTTGTTAATCTCAAAAATCTCATTGTTGTAGACCCTAATTTGCAATCTGTCTTGCAAATGAGGAAATTCTAGCAATCAGAAGGACATACCGTGAAGTAAGTAGAGAACGTGCCCGCACTGGGGATTTTTGGCCAAATATGAACTTTACCAATGGAGGTAGAGCAAGAAGTTTGGCAAGGAGTATGACAAATATAAGAAGAAGATTGATGACCTGAACGCCAAACTTAATTGGTTTGATTAACTTCGTGTACTTCATCGGCAGCAGAAAAAGCTGGAAGAAGAGTTAAGCATCGAGGATCACAAGTGCACTGACACAGGAAAGTAAAATGATATGGCATATGGTTTTGTCAATTGTCAAAGACATTATCCGTAATGGCATATTATGGAAGAGGACTCATTAAGAGGCCTTTTAGGAGATGACTTAAGCCTTGACTCGCTTCCACTCTCTCCATTCCATGGTCTTCGCTAACTAGACCTTAGATCTAGTGGATTTCTTTCAGTATCTTTCTTTATATATTTATCATTTTGAAATTGACCCCTAGGGTATATTTTTGTTAGGTTGATTGTCACATCTCTTTTCATAATGTCCATTTGGCCATTTTTCTTTTGGAATTAAGTGACCAACTAACTGATTACATACCTCGAATTAGATTAAAATTTTCACCATTTCGTTTACTTCAATTATTTTATTTTCCTGCCATCTCCCACATGCAGGGACATGAATCTTCAAGAATCAACCATTAATGGCCGATTTGAATACTTGTTCATTTAGATCCTACAAAATGTATGCGCCTCATGGGATTTTGTATGGGCCATCCCAAGTTGGAGACTTTCGTATTTGGGATCTTTTGTCCCAATTGGAAGGATGACTTTTCAGACCATGGAACCTTTCCTAAACGATTTTCCTTTAACCATTTTATTATGAGTGCGGATCCTCTGCCTCCGCAATTTCATTGGTCAACGTCATTGTAAGTGCCACCTCATTAATTTTTTAAATATATTAGAAAAATTACATTTAATAAAAACTATAACGGAGACGTTAAACGGAAGCGGTTTGCGTGCTGAGTAACTCAAGTATGGTAAGCCTAATGAGTAAAGTCTGTGGAGCCCATTATTGTTATTCGTGCATTGTATCAACTCTGTCCATCTCTTTTATCATCTAATATTAGGGTTTTACAAAAAAAAATTAATCATATCCAAAGATCAAGTGGACCACACCACCTGAAATAGTGTGAATTGAATTCTACCGTTGAAAAGTTTTTGGGGCCCATGGAAGTTTTATATCAAGATGATATTTGTTTTTTCCATTCATCCATGTCTTTGTGATCGTATGAACAGTTTGGATGAAAAATAAAAATCATTGGGGGCTTAGAAACACTTCAATGGTGAAAATCAATATTTCCACTGTTTCTTTTGGTATGGTCTACTTGAGCTTTTGATAAACTTTAGTTTTGGGCTCAACTCCTAAAATGATCTGAAAATATGGATGGATGGTGTGGATAAATCACATGAATTCACAGTGGGCCCAATAGAGTTTACTCAGTACAATAAGACTGGTACTTGTTCACTCCCCAAGTGCAGGGTTGTGATGTAGTAATAACTCGGTAAGACCGAGGTCGAATCCCAAGGGACTGATACCTGTACGTTATCTAAAATTAACTAGAACTAGAACTAGGCTAAGATGAATTCTAAATCAATTAGCAATGGTGGAATACTTGTAGAATAATTAATCTAAAACTTAGGAAACAAATCAGAGATAGGAAACTAGAGATTCAGAGGATCCACTTGTAGAGATCAGGGAGAACTTATGCTTACATTAAAAATTATGAAAATTACTGAACTGCCGTTGATTTAGTTTTCAAAGAGATGAAAGGTGTATGAATTAGAATGGATTCCATCACCAAACCATGCCCAAAAGACTATGGAAAACAACAGAATTAAACTAATTACCACCCAATCACATGTATGAAAGTTAGGAAGGGTACCGACATCCAACCATGCCCAGGAGACTATGGTGAACAACAGGGCTTCCTGACATCATAAACATTAAAGAGAACGAAAATATTCAAAGCCATTGCAGACCCATTGTAATTTCAGTCACAACAGACCATTAAAAACCTAAAACATTCCCATAATAATTAACTAAAATCAACGTCAATTCATGCATTAAAATTAAAATAAAATCAAATCTCCCATCTCACTACAAGCTTTACCTCTTAGCCCTAGCTAAGAGGTTCAGCCCGCCATGAACGAGTTAAATCTCATAGTAAAAGAAAAGAAAAGAAAATACTCTCTCCCTCACGTCTGCTTCAAGTCCCTGCCCGAGCCTCCACGTCTCTCTTTTTCTTCCTTCCTAGACCTGAATGCCTGCTCCCCACGTCGAAAACCTCCTTTTATAGCTGCTGGAAGGCTGGAGTCTGTGACAGAGTTGTAGCAGGACACGGAGTGCAATTTTCGCAGCCAAGTTCGGTGCCTCGAAAGACGCCACTTTCCTCGCTCAAATTCCAAAGAAACACCATCCCTTAGGATTTTATTGGGTCCTCTACATGATAGACGGTTCAGATCTGCCATATGATCAAAGATGGTGGGCCAAAACCGCCTGAAAAAGTCAGTTTTCGCGGATGTGTGAAACCTTTCGCACCATTTCGCTGTTGTGATTGGTGGGCCCCACAGAAGCATTTTCCAGAAAATCTACCCCGTCCATTAGATTCAGAACGAAATTTCAGTAAAAAATGGGTGGTTTTGAACGTCCATTGACGTGGCTCAGAGAAGAAATAACTAAAAGATCAGATTTGAATGCTACCGGGCAGACCTTTTGTGGCCTCTGTATCTCACACGTGTGCACGCATGGGTGAAAAGTGACAACATGATTTTGTAGTGCTCGCAGCTGTCTATACGGTGGACGGCTTGGATCATCCATACATATCATGGGTGGGGCCCACTACCATCCGCAAAAACGGCCAGCGGTCGCTCGCTGCGCAGCTGAAAACGGCAAGTGCCGTTCATGCACGGGGCAGGCTCTTTTTAAATTTGGAAGGCAGTCTGGTGCTCGAGGTACATACAATGTATGTGATGTACATGCACCATATGCAGGGTCTACTATGATGCTTATCAGAAATCTGCACCGTCCATCCTTTTTCTCATATTCTTTAAGCCGTTGGGACTAAAATTGAGGCAGTTTCAGACATCAGGTGGGCCCCAAATTGAAGATTAATGGGCTGATCTGTCCATTGGCCCACTTTTCAAGTTCTTCAATGGCTTAAATTTAATATGTACGGTTAATTTATGGCCCCCATCTCATGTATGAAGTTTCGAACCGATCAGATGTCGGGAACCATGTGATCTTGCATTCTGGATGAGTTTCAAGCCACTTGAGCTTCAGTTTCTTAGTTTTCTCGGATTTCTGCAACAAAACACGATTAAAACTGGGCATTAAACAATATTATGCTCGTAAATTCAAGTAATAAATGGGGTCTAATATGCACTATTTGACCCTCAACACAACCCCTAACCTGCATTTTGCTAGTCTCGAGCAAATTATGCGAAAAATAAGTTGAGAATTATAGGAGAACTTTCTATGAAATCGAGTGAGATTTTGAACAAGATACGAGAAATTTAATATTCATGAATGTTAGAAATTGTTTTCTCCTGAGCTCAAGCGCACGGTAGACTTCATAATCAAGTGTAAAGTATTAATCTATCAATTAGAAAAATTTTAAACATTGAGATCCATGGATGTATAGTCTAATCTCGGCTTATCATCATTAAGAGATCCAATCGTCAATTTCATGATATCATTGGTAACCAACAAGAAAATTCATGACAACCAAAACCTAACCCAAAACTTGCCTCATAGATTAACCTATTAACTTGTGATTTTTCTGTTCAAAGTAATGCCAAGGAAGGGGAATCAAATCCTCACCTATAGGGAGCAAACCTATGGTGAAGATCGTACACCTGACTCTTTTTCACATATCATTCATGGGGAATTAACTCTACACCTATAGGGAGCAAACCTATGGTGAAGATTAATTATCCAACCTTTCCAATTTTTATACCATGATGGCAAGATATTTCAAGCTAGTTCCTTTCGTGCTTAGTGATTACCAAGTTAATCCTTCGATATGGAACTGAAATCTTAATGTGTGAGCAAGACGTGTCTTGAAATCATGATTCAATCAATGTTTACAACTTCTAATCATGGATTAATAATTCACTTAACTATGAAATCTAACAGATACGGAATCCAAGAGTCATAAATCCACCATTATGTATCTTGAAAATCTAAATTAGGGATATCTGTCAAAATCACTTCGAATTTGTAGGAATTTTCAGAAAAAATTTCACAATTTTTGCTCAAGACCAAGAAAATACTGATTAGGAAACCTAATCTCCCACCCCCAACCTAAAATCTACATTGTCCTCAATGTAAAAGATATGAGCATACAATGCACATAGGACAGCGAAAGTAAATGAGAAGTGATGGGAAGATAGTACCTGAATAACGAATCAGGAGAGTTTCCAATAGATCACGGCATGGAAACTTGCCAGCATGAGAGAGAAAGCAGAATAAAAATAACAAAAATAAATTCCTACCTATACCACTTTCGCAGGTGCTCTCGATTGCATTTAGCGTATGCAACAAGCCTTTAAACCCCTAGGTTACCTCTAGTGGACGAGTTGTAGTCTCGTGAGGGTTTGCAGTAATGTTACCCACAAACATTGAATCATCTACTAAAGAATGAAAAGGAATAAAAAAAAGCTGGGTTGCCTCCCAGGAGCGCTAAATTTACCGTCTTCAGCCAGACAAATAAAGCAACAATCCTAGTCCTATGAAAGCGATAAACCTACCTATACCTCCATCAGACTAGGAGATCAGTCCTGGTAAACAGGAGCAATCAGAGGCATGGACATGTCCTCTGAATCAAATGTCTCAACAAATGGCTTTAATCAATGTCCATTTACTTTAAACTCCTTGCCATTGTCGGGATCTCTTATCTCGACGGCCCCATGAGGATAAGCAGTAATAACAATGTAAGGGCCGGTCCAACGAGATCGAAGCTTACCCGGAAAGAGATGTAGTCGAGAGTCATACAAGAGGACTTTCTGACCTGGCGTGAATGATTTTCGTATAATATGTTGATCATGAAACACCTTCATCCTGTCCTTGTCAATTCTCGAGTTCTCATATGCATCGTTCCGGATTTCTTCTAGTTCATTTAATTGAAGTTTGCGTAGCGAACCAGCGTTGTCCAGATTGAAATTTAGATTTTTGATCGCCCAGTATGCTTTATATTCCAATTCCACGGACAAGTGACAGGCTTTCCCATAGACAAGTCTAAAGAGAGATGTTCCAATAGGAGTTTTGAAAGCAATACGGTACGCCCATAAGGCATCGGTCAATCGGATTGACCAGTCCTTACGATCAGGGTTAACCATTTTCTCTAGGATATGTTTGATCTCCCTATTGAAAATTTCAGCTTGTCCACTTGTTTGTGGATGGTATGGGGTGCTCACCTTATGAGAGATACCGTATTTCTTTATTAAGCTCTCAAATGGTCTATTGAAGAAGTGTGAGCCCCCGTCACTAATGATGGCTCGAGGCGTTCCGAACCGCGACAGGATATTTTCTTTCAAAAATTTAATGACCGTGCGATAGTCATTTTTGCGGCACGAAATTGCTTCGACCCATTTAGTGACATAATCTACGGCGAGCAAAATATACAGATTTCCAAATGATTGGGGGAATGGTCCCATGAAATCGATGCCCCAATAATCAAATGCTTCTATAATAAGGATGGGATTCAAGGGCATCATATTTCGACGGGACAATACTCCCAATTTCTGACAACGCTCACAAGCCTTGCAAAACTCGTAAGTGTCCCTGAACATAGTGGGCCAATAGAAGCCACACTGTAGAATCTTGGCCGTGGTCTTTTTAGCAGAAAAGTGACCACCACAGGCTTGTGAGTGACAGAAGGAGATGACACTCTGATGCTCATCGTCTGGTACACATCTCCTTAAGATTTGGTCTGGACAATATTTAAACAAATATGGATCATCCTAGAAAAAGTTACGCACCTTGGTAAAGAATTTCTTCTTATCTTGTGACGTCCAGTGTGTCGGTATGGCACCTGTAGCAAGATAATTAGCAATATCAGCGAACCAAGGTGAATGGGAGACTCTAAATAGTTGTTCATCAGGGAACATGTCATTGATATGGGTCGCCTCAAGGGAATCAGAGGTATTAAGGCGAGAAAGGTGATCAGCTACTAAGTTCTCTACTCCCTTTTTGTCTTTAATTTCTAAATCAAATTCTTGGAGTAGAAGGATCCATCGTATTAGGTAGGGCTTAGAATCATTCTTGGAAAGAAGATACTTAAGTGCCGTATGGTCTGTGTAGATGATGATCTTGGATCCGATCAGGTAGGACCTAAATTTGTCTAAAGCGAGCACTACGGCTAAGAGTTCCTTTTCCGTAGTCGAATAGTTCACTTGGGCAGGATTTAGAGTCCTACTTACGTAGTGAATAACGTAAGGCTGCTTATCTTTTCTCTGGCCTAGAACCGCTCCAAGAGCATAATCAGAGGCGTCGCACATAAGTTCAAAGGGAAGACTCCAGTCGGGTGGCTGCATGATAGGTGCAGTGGTTAACATGCCCTTAAGCTTAGTGAAAGCTTCTTGGCACTGCTCAGTCCACTCGTATGGTGTATCCTTTTGAAGAAGATTACATAAAGGACGAGAGAGGAGACTAAAGTCCTTTATGAATCGTCTGTAAAAGCCTGCGTGTCCTAAGAAGGATCGCATATCTCTGATGTTCTTGGGTGGAGGTAGGTTAGAGATAAGATCGATTTTTGCCTTATCTACCTCGATTCCTTTGGACGAGATGATATGCCCAAGGATAATTCCCTTTTGAACCATAAAATCGCACTTCTCCCAGTTAAGTACCAAATTTTTTTTTTCACATCTTTTCAGCACACATTTAAGACTTGCTAAGCATTCGCTGAAAGATGAACCAAAAACAGAGAAATCGTCCATGAAGACCTCTAGATATTTTTCCACCATGTCAGAAAAGATACTCGTCATGCATCGCTGAAAGGTGGCAGGGGCATTACATAACCCGAATGGCGTCCTTCTGTAAGCAAAGGTGCCATAGGGACATGTAAATGTGGTCTTTTCCTGATCTTCAGGGGCGATTTCAATCTGATTATAACCTGAATACCCGTCAAGGAAATAATAATAGGAATGACCAGCTAGCCTTTCCAGGATTTGATCAATGAAGGGCAAAGGAAAGTGGTCTTTCCTTGTGACGGTATTCAGCTTTCTGTAGTCAATGCACATTCTCCAACCAGTAGTAACTCTGGTCGGCACGAGTTCATTATTGGCATTGGCTACGATGGTGATCCCGGACTTCTTAGGAACCACCTGAGTTGGACTCACCCATTGACTATCGGATATGGGGTAAATGATCCCCACTTCCAATAGTTTGAGAACCTCAGCCTTAACCACTTCCTTCATGTTTGGATTTAGTCTACGTTGTGATTGCCGAACAGCCTTTGCATTGTCCTCAAGATATATACGGTGAGTACAAATCGATGGGTTAATTCCCTTGAGGTCCGCTATCGTCCATCCAAGAGCTCCCTTATGCTCAATGAGAGTAGATATGAGCATACTCTCCTGTTCTTTCTCCAGGTGGGCAGAGATCACCACCGGGTATGTCTCATCTTGACCTAAATAAACATATTTTAAATCAGAGGGCAAAGGTTTTAAGTCAAGCTTCGGTGGCTTGAGGTTAGACGGTAGAGGCACTACATAAGTTTGGGGCAATTCTTCAATGTGTGGCCTCCACCGGTTAACTTCAAGTACCGGTGCAGTATCAAGCATGACACACGTCTCCCTAATTATATCATCATCAAGATCATGGGAGTGAGCCAGGCACGTCTCTAGAAGATCAGAGGATAAGGTGAGAGGCGTTCTATCTTCCACAAAAGAATCAATCATGTTAACATCGTGAAAATCGTCATCATCCTCTGAGTTGCTGCCGTTATTGAAAAAGATATTCGATTCTAATGTCAAATTTCCAAAGGACATAGTCATGACACCATTCCTGCAATTGATAATTGCATTTGAAGTGGACAGGAATGGGCGACCAAGAATGATGGGAATCTGAGTGCTCGTGTCATTGATGGGTTCGGTGTCCAAGATGATAAAATCAACAGGGTAGTAGAATCTATCCACCTGGACCAACACATCCTCGATGATCCCTCTTGGTATATGAACAGAACGATCAGCAAGTTGTAGTGTGGTTCGAGTGGGTTTTAATTCACCCAAACCTAACTGTTGGTATACCGAATAGGGAATCAGATTGACGCTTGCTCCTAAGTCAAGAAGCGCGTGATCAATTCGATAGTTCCCGATCACACATGATATGGTTGGGCAACTGGGATCTTTGAATTTTTGCGGCACATCTTGTTTCAGGATGGCACTCACTTTTTCAGTCAAGGAGATCTTCTTTTGAACACTTTTCCGTCGTTTGGTAGTGCATAAGTCCTTTAGAAATTTAGCATATGAAGGTATCTGTTTTACAACGTCAAGCAGAGGAATGTTGACTTTCACTTGTTTCAACACCTCTAGGATATCCTGAGAGATAGATAGACGTTTTGGTTCAACCAACCGTTGGGGAAACGGAGCAACTGGCTTTTCTAGAGGTTCCGGTTCAAATTTTTGTGGGGCGCCACTAGATCCATCATTGTTGTCCTCTTCTGATTCTTGAGGCTTTTCGGGCCTAATCGGAAGGCTTTTATCAATAACCTTCCCACTCCTAAGAGTGGTGATGGATTTAGCGTGCCCCATTTGATTTGAAGAGCTGGGATCACCTGTCTCGTATTACAGTTTCGGATTAGGGAGTGATTGTGCAGGGAGCATCCCTTTTTCCATAGCTGTCATACGTGAATCTATTTTTTGCATAAAATCTGAAATTCCTTGCATTGTCCGCGCCAGCTCTTGTATAGAAATTTGAACCGATTCTTCTTGAGGTTTCCCCTGATTTGGATTTTGATTGAAGAAACCTTGAGGGGTAGCAGTTTGTCCGTTCCTCCAACTAAAATTCGGATGATTTTTCCAGCCAGGATTGTAAGTATTAGAGGGTGGTCCATTGAAAGGTCTTTGATAGTTATTTACGGCATTAGATTGTTCATTCAATACTTCTCGAAAGACAGGTATTGAAGGACAATTTTCAGTAGTATAAATGTTGCAATCACAGATGCCGCAAACACTTTCATTAACCTTTTCCTTCCTTCCTTCCATGGCCTCAAATTTTCTAGTGAAATTGACCACCTTAGCTTTAAGATCATTATCCTCTTTCAGGAGATATATTCCTCATTTTTTCCTTGAATAAGTCGGCCTAGACGTAGTGTTTGTCCTTGGGTAATAGTCCCATGATTGTGTTTTTTCAGCGAGACTATCGAGGTAATCGCATACCTCGTCGACATTTTTATTGATGAATTCTCCGTTACACATTGTCTCGACCATTTAGCGCATGTAAGATGTTAGCCCATCATAGAAAAAATTTGTAATGCGCCATATTTCAAAGCCATGTTGTGGGCATGCATTAACCAGATCCTTAAACCTTTCCCAACATTGGAAGAATTTTTCATCTTCCTTTTGGGCAAAGTTCATGATTGCTTTCCCGAGGGTAATTGTCTTATGATGTGGAAAAAATTTCTTTATGAATTCCCTCTGCATATCATTCCATGTGCCAATGGATCTAGGACGAAGTGAATGTAACCACGTCTTGGCTTTTTCTTTCAAGAAAAATGGAAAGAGTTTCAGCCTAATAGTATCCTCAGATACATTAGGAAAGTATAAGGTGCCTATGATTTCATCGAATTCTTTCAGATGCAAGTATGGTTCTTCAGATTCAAGCGCATGGAACTTAGGAAGGAGTTGGATAACCCCTGGTTTGATGTCCATATGTCCTGTATTCTCCGAAAAAATCATGTATGAGGGCGTACTCACCCCCGCCGGTTGTAAATAATCTCGTAAAGTACGAGGCGAGGGTGCCTGATGCACCTCATTTTCATCATGTACTTCCTCAACCCTTGGTTGGGGTAGTGCTTGAGGTTGATTTTCAGCCATAACGTCCTCTAACTCAGGAGAATTCAAATGGTGTCTAGTCCTGCGATGGACAGTCAACCCCTCAACTAATCCTCCTTCAATCACGAGACGTCGACTGTTGTCGCGTGCCCAATGGGGCATAAAACACACTCAGCCCTCAAATTCTAACTTAAACCTAAGAGAAAGGAAGAAGAAATCTAGAAAAAGGGAAAGATGGAAAGAAGTTACCAAATTTGGAGTCCTAAGTTAAGAACCTGCAGAATAAACAAAACAAGTTAGTTTTTAAGAATAGGAAGTCCTAATTAAAAGTAAATTAATTTCTAGGGAAAAGAAGAAATTCCAAAGAAAAAAGAATTAGAAAGAGCTTACTAAATTGGAAGCTTTCTACAAAACAGAAAAATTGAGTTAGTTCTAAAAATCAAATAGAAGGAAGAATAGAAAGTTTCTAAAGTTAGGAAAAATTTCTAATAAGGAAAATAACTAAGCGTCTAAACCTATAATTAAAAATTTCTAAAAAGAAAATCTAATCCTAAACTAATCCTAAAACTAATTAATTTCAGAAAACGTATCCAACAGTCCCCGGCAACGGTGCCAAAAACTTGTTCACTCCCCAAGTGCAGGGTTGTGATGTAGTAATAACTCGGTAAGACCGAGGTCGAATCCCAAGGGACTGATACCTGTACGTTATCTAAAATTAACTAGAAATAGAACTAGGCTAAGATGAATTCTAAATCAATTAGCAATGGTGGAATACTTGTAGAATAATTAATCTAAAACTTAGGAAACAAATCAGAGATAGGAAACTAGGGATTCAGAGGATCCACTTGTAGAGATCAGGGAGAACTTATGCTTGCATTAAAAATTATGAAAATTACTGAACTGCCGTTGATTTAGTTTTCAAAGAGATGAAAGGTGTATGAATTAGAATGGATTCCATCACCAAACCATGTCCAAAAGACTATGGCAAACAACAGAATTAAACTAATTACCACCCAATCACATGTATGAAAGTTAGGAAGGCTACCGACATCCAACCATGCCCAGGAGACTATGGTGAACAACAGGGCTTCCTGACATCATAAACATTAAAGAGAACAAAAATATTCAAAGCCATTGCAGACCCATTGTAATTTCAGTCACAACAGACCATTAAAAACCTAAAACATTCCCATAATAATTAACTAAAATCAACGTCAATTCATGCATTAAAATTAAAATAAATTCAAATCTCCCATCTCACTACAAGCTTTACCTCTTAGCCCTAGCTAAGAGGTTCAGCCCGTCATGAACGGGTTAAATCTCATAGTAAAAGAAAAGAAAAGAAAATACTCTCTCCCTCACGTCTGCTTCAAGTCCTTGCCCGAGCCTCCACGTCTCTCTTTTTCTTCCTTCCTAGACCTGAATGCCTGCTCCCCACTTCCAAAACCTCCTTTTATAGCTGCTGGAAGGCTGGAGTCTGTGACAGAGTTGTAGCAGGACACGGAGTGCAATTTTCGCAGCCAAGTTCGGTGCCTCGAAACACGCCACTTTTCTCATTCAAATTCCAAAGAAACACCATCCCTTAGGATTTTATTGGGTCCTCTACATGATAGACGGTTCAGATTTGCCATATGATCAAAAATGGTGGGCCAAAACCGCCTGAAAAAGTCAGTTTTCACGGATGTACGAAACTTTTCGCACCATTTCGCTGTTATGATCGGTGGGCCTCACAGAAGCATTTTCTAGAAAATCCACCCCGTCCATTGGATTCAGAACGAAATTTCAGTCAAGAATGGGTGGTTTTGAACGTCCATTGACGTGGCCCAGAGAAGAAATAACTAAGAGATCAGATTTGAACGCTACCGGACAGCCCTTTTGTGGCCTCTGTATCTCACACGTGTGCACGCATGGGTGAAAAGTGACAACATGATTTTGTAGTGCTCGCAGCTGTCTACACGGTGGACAGCTTGGATCATCCATACATATCATGGGTGGGGCCCACTACCATCCGCAAAAACGGCCAGCGGTCGCTCGCTGCACAGCTGAAAACGGCAAGTGCCGTTCATGCACGGGGCAGGCTCTTTTTAAATTTGGAAGGCGGTCTGGTGCTCGAGGTACATACAATGTATGTGATGTACATGCACCATATGCAGGGCCTACTATGATGCTTATCGAAAATCTGCACCGTCCATCCTTTTTCTCATATTCTTTAAGTCGTTGGGACTAAAATTGAGGCAGTTTCAGACATCAGGTGGGCCCCAAATTGAAGATTAATGGGCTAATCTATCCATTGGCCCACTTTTCAAGATCTTCAATGGCTTAAATTTAATATGTACGGTTAATTTATGGCCCCCATCTCATGTATGAAGTTTCGAACCGATCAGATGTCGGGAACCATGTGATCTTGCATTCTGGATGCGTTTCAAGCCACTTGAGCTTCAGTTTCTTAGTTTTCTCAGATTTCTGACCGTGTATATCCATCAATTTTGGTCCTCTGAAGTCCGTCCCATGCCCTAGTGATCATCAGAACGTTAAATCCAAGCTTTTGGCATCCTTTTTCAGTCAACTCTCCTAATCACACCCTGCAACAAAACACGATTAAAACTGGGCATTAAACAATATTATGCTCGTAAATCCAAGTAATAAATGGGGTCTAATATGCACTATTTGACCCTCAACAGTACGCAATCTGATTTCACGTTAGACACGGATTTCCTGCCAAAGCCTCCAACCTGTTCATCCATTTTTAGATATCATTTTAGAACATCATACCAAAACTAATGAATATACAAAACTCAAATGGGCCACACGAGAGTAAACAGTGGGGATTTAGTGTCCACCGTTGAAATATTTATATGGCCATAAAAGTTTTGCATCGGTCTAATATTTTGGTGTTTTCACTTCATCCTAGTAAAAATGACCTTATAAATAATTTGGATGGCATATAAACATCAAGAGGCCCAGGAAGGTTTCAACGGTAGGAATTTCTTTCTCCACTGTTTCATCTTGTATAGCTCAGTTGAGTTTTTGATCATCCTAATTTTTTCCTACATGTCTTAAAATGAGCTCTAAAAATGGATGAACGGATTGAAATTCTTATAAACATCACGGTGGATCTCACCATACATCCCAGCGCTGGAACTTCATGCAAAAGGCTTTCCCCAGTGAATCCGCGTCCACAGTTTCCATTGGAAACGTACTGGCTACTCCCTTGCCACTTGGTGCTATGTGAACTCACCATGATGTATGTGTTTCATCCATGTCGTCCATCTATTTTTCTAGATCATTTTATGGTCTGAGACCAAAAATGAGGTATAACCCAATCTCAAGTGGACCACATTACATGAAACAGTGTTGAATGAATGTTGACCATTAAGAACTTTTTGGGGACCATAAAAGTTTTGGATCAAGCTGATCTTTGATTTTTCCCTTCACCTGGGTCTTTATGACCAAACCAACAGATTGAATGTCAAATAAACAATACAGTGGGCCCTAGGAGGACTTTAATGATGGATATCCAATCACCATTGTTTTCCTGTGGTGTGGTCCATATGAGATTAATATCCCTCTCATTTTTGGGATCAACCCCTAAAATTATAAGTAAAAATAGATTAACGGAATGAATGAAACACATACATCATGATGGGGAAGTGATGTCACCCATTTATATGGGTCCCACTATGATATTCACACTGTCCATCCATTTGGAGAGATCATTTTAGGGCATGAGCCAAAGAATGAATTGGATCCAAAACTCGAATAGACCCCACCACAAAACAGTGGAGAGAGTCACGCCCACCATTTATTACGACTGAATCCAATCCAAACTTTGTCACTTTGTCTACCGAACCCCGTCACTGTGTACAACAACCTCGTCACTTTGTCTACTGAACCCCGTCACTTCGTATTGCAACCTCGTCACTTTGTCTAGTGAACCCCGTCACTTTGTACTACAACCCCGTCACTTTGTTTACTGAACCCCGTGACTTTGTACTGCAACATCATCACTTTGTCTATTGAACTCCGTCGCTTTATACTACAACATCGTCACTTTGTCTAATGTACCCCGTCGCTTTATGTTACAACCTCCTCACTTTGTTTACTGTACCTCATTACTGTGTGTTGCAATCTTGTTACTTTGTCTAGTGAACCCTATCACTTTGTTCTGCAACCTCATCACTTTGTTTACTGAATCCCGTCACTTTGTACTGCAACCTCATCACTTTGTCTACTGTACCCTGTCACTTTGTACTATAACCCCATCACTTTGACTGAACCTCATCACTTTGTCTAGTGAACCCCGTCACTTTGTACTACAACCTAGTCACTTTGTCTAGTGAACCCCGTCACTTTGTACTACAATCCCGTCACTTTGTCTAGTGAACCCCGTCACTTTATACTGCAACCTCATCACTTTGTCTACTGAACCCCATCACTTTGTACTGCAACATCGTCACTTTGTCTACTGTACCCGTCACTTTGTTTACTAAACTCCATCACTTTGTACTGCAACATCGTCACTTTGTCTACTGTACCCGTCACTTTGTTTACTAAACCCCATCACTTTGTACTACAACATCGTCACTTTGTCCACTGTACCCAGTTACTTTGTGCTGCAACTTCGTCACTTTGTCTACTTTACCCCGTCACTTTGTGAAGTACCCGGTCGCTTTGTGATGGGGTTATATAGGGTTACTGGAC
This sequence comes from Magnolia kwangsiensis, assembly GCA_037074715.1. Lineage (NCBI taxonomy): Eukaryota > Viridiplantae > Streptophyta > Magnoliopsida > Magnoliales > Magnoliaceae > Magnolia > Magnolia kwangsiensis. Next base: position 69,090,460 of record CM073572.1, on the reverse strand, counting down.
AAAGTGATGGGGTTAAGTATGGTTACTGGACAAAATGACGGGGTACAGTACACAAAATGATAATGTTACAACACAAAGTGACTGGGTACAGTAGACAAAGTGACGATGTTATAGTACAAAGTGATGGAGTTCAGTAGACAAAGTGACGGGGTTGCAATACAAAGTGACGGGGTTCACTAGATAGTGACGAGGTTCAATAGATAGTGACGGGGTTGCAATACAAAGTGATGGGGTTCAGTAGACAAAGTGATGGGGTTGCAGTACAAAGTGACGAGGTACAATAGACAAAGTGACAAGGTTGTAGTATAAAGTAATGGGGTTCAGTAGACAAAGTGACGATGTTGCAGTACAAAGTGACAGAATTCACTAGACAAAGTGACGAGATTACAGCACAAAGTGACGGGGTACAGTAGACAAAGTGACTAGGTTGTATCATAAAGTGACTGGGTACAATAGACAAATTGACAATGTTGTAGTACAAAGTGACGGAGTTTAGTAGACAAAGTGACGGGGTTGCAGTACAAAGTGACAGGGTTGCAGTACAAAGTGATGGGCTTCACTAGACAAAGTGACGAGGTTGTAGTACAAAGTGATGGGATTCAGTAGACAAAGTGACGGGGTTGCAGTTCAAAGTGACGGGGTTCAGTAAACAAAGTGACGAGGTTTGGATTGGATTCAATCATAATAAAGGTGGACGTGACTCTCTCCACTGTTTTTTGTGGTGGGGTCCACTCGAGTTTTGGATTTGATTCATTCTTTGGCTCATGCCCTAAAATGATCTCTCCAAATGGATGGATGGTGTGGATACAAAACATACATCATAGTGGGACCCATATAAATGGGTGACATTACTTCCCTACCATGATGTATGTGTTTCATCCATTTCGTTAATTTATTTTTACATATAATTTTAGGGGTTGATCTAAAAAATGAGATGCATATAAATCTCATATAGACCACACCACAGGAAAATAATGGTGATTGGATATCCATCATTAAAGTTCTCCTAAGGCCCACCGTATTGTTTATTTGACATCCAATCTGTTGGTTTGGTCATAAAGACCCAGGTGAAGGGAAAAATCAAAGATCAGCTTGATCCAAAACTTTTATGGTCCCCAAAAAGTTTTTAATGGTCAACATTCTTTCAACACTGTTTCATGTAATGTGGTCCACTTGAGATTGGGTTATACCTCATTTTTGGTCTCAGACCATAAAATGATCTAGAAAAATAGATGGACAACATGGATGAAACACATACATCATGGTGGGCCCACATAGCACCAAGTGGCAGGGGAGTAGCTAATACGTTTCCAATGGAAACCGTGGACGTGGATTCACTGAGGAAAGCCTTTTGCATGAAGTTCCAGCGTTGGATGTATGGTGGGGTGCACCGTGATGTTTATAAGAATTCCACATTAGGATGATCAAAAACTCAACTGGGCCATACAAGATGAAACAGTGGAGAAAGAAATTCCTACCATTGAAACCTTCCAGGGCCTCTTGATGTTTATATGCCATTCAAACTGTTTATAAGGTCATTTTTACTGGGATGAAGTGAAAACACCAAGATATTAGACTGATGTAAAATTTTTGTGGCCATATAAATATTTCAACAGTGGACACTAAATCCCCACTGTTTCCTTTGGTGTGGCCCATTTGAGTTTTGTATATTCATTATTTTTGGTATGATGTCCTAAAATGATATCTAAATATGGATGAACGGGTTGGATTTATCACAAACGTCGCAGTGGGCCCATCTGGAATCCTTGAGCAGGATCTTACTGGCTTTGGCATGAAATCCGCGTCTAAAACGTGAAATCGGATTGCGTACCAAGTCTTATCGTACTGAGTAAACTCTATTGGGCCCATTATGAATTCATGTGGTTTATCCACGCTGTCCATCCGTATTTTCAAATCATTTCAGGAGTTGAGCCCAAAACTGAAGTATATCAAAAGCTCAAGTAGACCATACCAAAGGAACCAGTGGAAGTATTGATTTTCACCATTGAAGTGTTTCTAAGCCCCCAATGATTTTTGTTTTTCATCCAAACTATTCATAAGATCACAAAGACATGGATGAATGGAAACAACAAATATCATCTTAATATAAAACTTCCATGGGCCCCAAAAACTTTTCAACAGTGGAATTCAATTCACACTGTTTCAGGTGGTGTGGTCCACTTGATCTTTGGATATGATTAATTTTTGTTGTAAAACCCTAAAATTAAATGATAAAAGAGATGGATATAGTTGATACAGTGCACGAATGACAATAATGGTGGGCTCCACAGACTTTACCCATTATGCTTACCGTACTGAGGTACTCAGTGCGCAAACCCCTTCCGTTTAATGTCTCCATTATAGTTCTTATTAAATGTACTTTTTTAAATATGTTTAAAAATTTAATGACGTGGCACTTACAGTGACGTTGACCAATGAAAGCGCTGGGGGCAGGGAGTTCCTGCCTCCGGGAGGCAGAGGATCCACACTCTTTTATTATATGCTTTAGCCATCTTTAACTTATGAAGTCGTAGGGAATCTAAAGCCCTAAGCTTGACTTCGTTGAAACCTTAAACGAATGTCATGACCATAGCTTAACTCAATCAACATAGCTTTGGAGATTTCGACCGAGGTTAATTGAGTTGAAATGATACCTTAAGCGAATGCATGTTAACTTGGCATCATGCCAATATGTTAAAGTAAATAGGCTTGCATCAGTGCTGGCTCTTTGTGAAGTGTGATAGGCCCACAATACCTTCTATAAAGTTTCATGTCATGACCATGGGTTACTTTTGATCATCCACTTCAACATGCTTTTGAGGATCTTATTGGTAGGCTCGCCTTGTCCGTTGACATGAGCATAGTAAGGGGTTGAATAAAGGAATTTGAACTTGTATTCTTCAGTGAATGCTCTAATATCAACTCCGGAGAATATAAATCCTTTATTGATTGCAATTATCTTTCGTACATTGATTCTGTGAATGTTCTCCCTTATGAACTTCATCACTTCGGCTTGACCCACTCTTTTAACAATATGACTTCGATCCATTTCGTAAAATAATCAGTCACCATAATTATAAAATTGTCCCCTTCACAAAGGAGTGTAGACCTTTCCAATCAAGTTGATGGCCCATCCGTAAAATGGTCATGATTTGTGTCACGCCCCAAACTCAAAAACTGGGCTCACAAAATTTTCGATCATCTAATCTAGTGCCAACAGCCTCCGTAGTACCCCATTCTCGACTCCTAGCACCCATATGCCAGATTCTGATCTTGGGATCCTACAAGGAGGATTTTCCAACGTACATTTATCTCGTAAAAAGCATAACTATAAGTTTACCCAAATCATAAAGGCAACATTATCACCACATATCTACTAATATAAATAGTTGAGTACAGTGCTGAAAGGAAAATACATATATCAAAAATCAAAACTTCAGAAAACAGCTACACGCTTCAAGCTTAACGCCGCTGTGACCTAATGCAACTTGTATGCATCCATCGTGCATAAGCTTATAGAAAGCTTAGAGGGTGGTGAAAGTATGTACACAAGGTAAGTGCTAAGTATACAATATTAGAGCAATGCGGAAACACGCTGGTAAGTCCATAAATACCATCAACCTTATCCAGGTTATGCGATACAAAAACATAATAAACCAATATTATATACTGAGGAAACAATGTAGATCAGCTATGCAATGCAGAGATATAGTAAACCAAATATCATATAGTGAAGATGCAAATCCCGACGAGTCCAAAAATACCATCAGCCGTATCTAGGCCATATAAATGTTAAAACATAGTAACCCAAAATGTCATATGCTGCGGATGTAATGCAATATGCTTTGTGAATAAAATGACCAATCTGAAGTGTGAAGTTGGGATGATAGTACATAGTATCGCAAGCTATGAGGTTCATCATAAGAGACTTCTATCCAAACCAGTCTCATACCTAAATTTGAATAGATAGATTTAATGTGGTAAATTCCTGATCTCAGGTTAATCGCGTACCCAACCCAAACCATGGCCATTGCGAGGTACATGTAATGATCTAGTTCACACCATCAGACCGAGTGGATAATAAATGAATGAATGAATGAATGAATGAGTAAAATATTAAATATGAAACTCCTACTCAATAAGTCCATATATTAGTATCGTACATCTCTGGGATCATCACCAGGGTTTAATACACTCCACACTCGCTACCGCCTCCCTAGCCGTATAGCCATGCGAGTGGAAAAGATCTCACTACCTACCTGCCAGCAGTATACCAATGCCTACCCAGCTTATCGTTAGCGGACCCATTTGGGAGCTAGTCAAAATCAGCCTAGCTTATAGCCCCCTCACTTGGGTGGATAAGGTAAAACCCCCTTCCAACCGACCACGACACAGTGAAAAACTCGGCTTACTGGTATTCGGCACTTGGGCGCTCATGTATACCACTTGGTCTAGACGTTGGAGCATCTCCTAGAAACAGAGGTTTAAGGACTTTCACCCATGGACATCTAACATGCTCAGATGCTCGAACCAAATATTTTTGATGTCCCATCTGGCCATCTACGATATGCCTGTGGAGGCTACGACCCTAATATCGCTAGGGCATATAGTAGTCATATCCCAAAATGTGAGATGATGAGTCATACAGTCCAATCATGCATCAATCTTGTGCATACCGTGCGCTTATGTGGGATAACTCCGCCTATTAGGAAGTCCCATAAACAACCTACCCTATGGCATATGCGATGGTCATCCACATTTCATAACAAACATACAGATGATGCGTATGGGCATGTATCATGATGTTATGCTGTCACATACTCATAATTGGTTTCAATAATCGACATTGATAATTGACATCAATAATCAGGCTAATGAAGGGCCTAAGGGAAGGTCACAATGTGGACATTTAACCATTATTACCTATCAATGTGGACATTCAACCATCATTGCCCATCAATATGGACATTTAACTAACATTGCTCCCAAGGCATGACCCACCATAATCATCATTACATACATCATGGTGGAATCACACATCGCAATGGACCTCATATACATCACATTCGGCCCCACACAAAGGCCTCACATACATCTCATTAGGCCTCACTCATGGTCCTTATATACATCACAATGGGCCTCAACCCATGGGCCATCAAATACATAACAATGGGCCTCATCTACATTAAGTGGGCCTCATCCACGGGCCACACCATCTACACCATTCATCTATTTAGGGATCTTTTTAGAGCATTACCAAAAAAAGAATCACATTAGAAGATCATCTCGACCATACCATAAATAATAATGAAGATAATGATTTTCATAGTTAAAACTTCACAGGGCCCGCCATTGCATTTATTTTCCATCCAATTTGTTTATATAGTCACAAAGACTTGAATCAAGAGGAAAAACAAATATTATATTGATCCAGAACTTCTATGGTACCAAAAGGATTTCAATGGTAGCTGTTCAACTTTCAACTATTTTCTACAGTGTGGTCCACCTGATAGATCTACCTCATTTTTAATCTCAGGCCTTGAGACAAGCTTGCCAATTGGATGGACGGTTTGGATGTAACACATACATCAGCGGGCTCCACAGAACTGCTAATGTCATGGGGCCCACTGATGGATAGTATAAATGAAGCATGTATATCGTGCAGACCCAAGGGATGTCAGTAGCCATATAATTGGTGTGTGGTGTCCACATACATGTGTGGCCCACCAGAAAGAAATGGACGGACGCTCTGGATCACGCCTGTGATTAGACCATCTTGTTGACATCAATACATTAGCTACATAGCTGATGTAGGTACTCCAACCAATCTGCTTCTAATCTAGGTGAGTCCCACGTGGGCCCCACCATCATATATTGTATACTATAATATTTATTATTATTATTATTATTTAAAACATGCAGCAGCGTTTAGGCCTAGGATGGCCTGGATGATCTTCATACATCAAGCACGACTCCAAACGTGGGGTGGGTCCCACCGTCCAAGAAATGGACAGTGTGGATGTTCATCAAGTGGGTCCATATGTGTGGCCCACATGCTCAACGTTAAGCTGATATATGTGTTTTCCTTCTTCCACACCTGGCCAGATGGCTGGACCGACATCATGGATAAAACACTTGCATCACGTGGGTCCTGCGTCCAGCCACCAGTCGGTGTACATGGAATCCGTCAATCGTGTTAGGCCACAAACAGAGAGAGAGAGACGACGTAGTGGAGGGACCCCACCACTATGGCCCCTCTTCCATTCATTACAACGTACATCAAGTGTGTCCCTTACATGTGGACCCAACAATCAAAATCAATGGTGGAGATCCCTTCTCCACCAAAATGCAAGGTCTAGATGACCCTTTACATACTAAGAAAAGAAAACATCATGATGGGGTCCATGGAGAATGGTCCCATCATGGAATGATCATGTGAATCATGGTGGGTCATCGGCCACACCTAGGGTCCAAAGTGAGATCCATACCATCAATCAGTAGGCCCCACTTGGCCCATCATCAAAATATGAAATCTAGGCTTAAAAAAATACCCACCGTTCGATCCTCTTAGTCCGATGGAATGCTAAACTCCTTCGATCTCTCTTTGATAGAGGTTGATGAGGATTGAAGGGCTAGGATGGAAGATCTTGGGGTAGGAAGTGGGCCATACACTTATCTTATTTTCTCTCCTTAGGATTCTTCTCTCATGGTTGCTTGGAGTGAAATGAGAGACGAGTGAGGTTGTGTAAGAAGGATGGGATGAGAGGGATGGGTAGTGTAAGAGAGGGATGGGTGTGTGTAAGAGAGAGTTGACTTATGGGGGGTGAGGTGGCATGGGGTATGAGTTGCTTGTCTTTGTTGGTAAGAAAGGGATGAGAGAGGCATGGGTTGTGTAATTAACTTGTGATAGATTGATAGATTGATGTGACGGGTGGTAGAGATTCTCTCAAAATTCACAACGCACAACATTTCTTCAAAATATACGCGGACCCACAACTCCTGGCCAGGGTATCCATCGGTGCGCAAGACACGGCGTTGGAACCGTGGCAATGGTACGGTCGCGATGGTACAAGTTTTGAGTCGAGCCACTCAGATCTATGGGATGTGACTCAAGGTCACGTGCAAATATCGATTATAGGTCGCGGGTTGCCGGAATTCGATAAAGAGGATCGCGGGAGTCTATGGAACGGTACGAATTAGGATACGGGCCTTACAATTTGACTATAGGGTGAAAATTCTATGGCCAACACATGTTATAGTGATCTATGCTTTTAACACACTTGATACCCCTTTACGAATCCGATACAATCATTAGTGATCTTTGGCAGAAAATAATCATGATACAAAATTAAAGTCCTCATCTTGAGTTCAGCTTGGTGAGCTCTAAAAATTCTTTTGTGGACTTCTCCTATAATGATTGTTACCTTGTTGTGGCTATAATATCTTAATAAAAGGCCATCAAACCCTTTATGAAAGAGATCATAATTGTACAAAACATAACTCTGCACAATCCTCTTGATTGCGTGATCCTTTACCCCTCTAGGGAATTTTAAATAGTCGATAAATGAATTCCTCCAATCATTCTCCTAAATGTACAACTTGCATATTTATAATGTGGGCTCTTTATGAAAGACTAATAGAAGAGATCACTTTTTCACTGTTACAAACCTTTTGTCTATCCCTTTAGGTAGTCGTAGTCTTGCTACAAGCTGAGCCATCTTATTAGAATCTTCATTTTGTGTCACACCCCAAACTCAGAAATCGGGCTCACAAAATTTTCGATCGTCGAATCCGGCGCCGACAGCCTCCGTAGTATCCCATTCTCGGCTCCCGGCACCCATATACCAGGTTCCGATCCTGGGATGCTACAAGAAGGATTTCTAATATCCATTTAATTCGTAATGAGCATAACATAAGCATAACCCACGAATAATAACCACAAGAATACCACCACAAAATTCACTATGAATAAAAATTTTAAGTACAATGCGTAGGAACGAGAAATACAAAATAGTGACAATAATAAAAACTCCAGAAGCTTGACTACACGCTTCAACTGCTACTATACTACGGCTATATCCTGACGTCACCTGCACGCATCAATCGTGCATAAGCTTATAGAAAGCTTAGAGGGTGGTAAAAGTGTGTGCGCAATAAGAGCGTGTTCAGAATGCAATGTCAGAGTAATGCGGAATCATGCTGATGAACACATGAATGCAATCAGCCGTACCAAGGCTATGTGGTGTAAAATGCAAGTCAAGCATGTCAATCCTCATCATATATCAGTACAGTTCTCATCCTGGATAATCACTAGGGTTTAATACACTCCAAATGGCACTGCCGCTCTCCTAACCGCACAGTCCAAGTGAGCGTAAGAAACCTTACTATCTGCCTAGCCTATAGTCTGCCAATACCTATCCGGCACATCAATAGCGAACTCATTCACGAGCTGGTCAAACTCAGCCTAGTATTACCCCCTACCCTCGGACGAGTAAGGCCACACCCCTTTCCAACTGACCATGACATAGTGGGAGACGCGGACTCCTGGTATTCGGCCATCGTGCGCTCATATATCCACTCAGTCTCGACGTTGGAGTCATCCTCTGGTACCATTGGATTTAGGAATTTTCACCCAGGAACATCTATGGCGCCCGTATGCTAAAACCAAACATTTTCGGTATCCAATCCAGCCACCCACGATGCATCTGTGGAGGCTATGGCCCTGATGTTGTTAGGGCATACAATAATCACAATCATACAAATGTAAGTGCATGAGTCACACTACCAGTCATGCAACAGTCCTACGTGTACCATGCACTCATGTAGGGAAACTCCGCTTACCAGGGAGCCCACTAACAGTTAGCCCGAAGGCATATGCTATGATCAGTCACTTCTCATATCAGACATACATATGATGCGTATGATAGTGAATCATGAATCTATACTAAACATGTATATAGAGATGGGCTCTGCGTATAACTGAGATGGGCCGAGACAGCCTACTTACTACAAGTGTGGGCCTATTAGTGGGCCTTAGGGAGAGTGACAATGCGGACATTTAACCGATGTCATCTTTATAATGTGGGCATCTAACCATCATTGTTCCCAAGGCATTACTTGCTATAAATGTCATTATATGCCATGGAGGGATCACGCATTGCAATGGACCTAGTTGCACTCATTTGGGCCTTAAGTACATCAATTGGGCCATATCATATGGGCCTTACATTCATCAAGCAGATCACCTCAATGAGCCTCACCAATGGGCGTTAGGTCCTTTGCAATTGGTTATAACCCATGGGCCTTAGAATTCATTAAAAATGAGCTCAATCACATGAACTTTATGTGCATCAAATGGGCCTAATCACATAGGCCTTATATATACCAAAGTAGGCCTCAACAATGGGCCACAAATACATCAAATGGGCCTACAAACATGGGCTCATAAATAACGAAGTGGGCCTTAGTGGGCGGGCCACAAATACATTAAGATGGGCCTCTACAATGGCCTTAAGATAATCTCAAAATGGTTGGACGGTTTGGATGAAACTCATGCATCATGGTAGGCTCCCATGTGGGCCCACTATAAGATTGATTTTCCATCCAATCCTAGGCCCACTGAAATGCTATTTTGCCACCCAACCTGTTGTTAAGGCCATGTGGCAAGGGACCCACCAAAATGTTTATTTTTCATTCAAACCTGTTGACAAGGTCATATAAACCCAGGGCCCACTGTAATGAATATTTTCTGCCCAACCTGGGTCCACTACTATTTATTTGCATCCAAACTGTTCGTAGAATCACATGGCCTTAGGCCCACTGTAATGTTTATTGCCATTCAAACCTGCTCATAACGTCGCGTGGCCAGGGGCCCACGTGATGGACGGTGTGGACACAACACATACATCTGGGTGGGGGCCATGGCCACGCCAGACCACCCGCTGGGCGCTGGCACGGCCTCAGCGGCAGCATGGGCCCACTGTAATGTTTATTTTTCATCCAAATCTGTTGACCGGGTCACAAGGGGCCCATAGAGATGCGGTCCACAAATCCAGTCCATCCATTTTGTGTGTCCCACCTGAATAAGGGTTCAGACCAAGTTTCAGCCTTTTCCAAACCTCAGGTAGGCCCCACCAAGTGTTTTTATATGTTTCAGGCATGTCTTCACATGATTTTAAATGGTATGGCCCACCTGTGTTCCATTTACGGCAATTTTTGGGATAATCCCATACACAAAGGGGACCCATCAAATGCACGGTGTTGATGATAGAACGCATCACGGTGGGGTCCACAACTGGGATCCGCGGGGCAGCCCCAAACGGCCGCCCGCCTGGCGCTTGCAGCAACAGCATCAGACGCTGCTGCCTCTTTCTTCTCTTTTCTTTTTTTTTTTTAAACATGGGGCCCACATTAAGGTGATCCAAATCATCTGTTGTGTGTGTCCCACAAGGTGGACCGTCCAGTCCAAATTTAGGATGTATCCAAATTTCAGGTAGGTCCCACCAAGTGCTTTTATATGTCCAGGCATGTCCCTACATGTTTTTAGATGGTATGGCCCACCTGAGAGGCGGATTGGTCCCAAATTTTGGCTCAACGCCTAAAATAGTCTGAGAAAGAGGATGGACGACTTGGATCAAGCACATACATCAATGTGGGGCCTGCATCAGTGGCCCAACAATTACTTTCCCTTTTTCTTTCTTTTTTTTTCCACTCATTAGTACTATCCATGTCAGTACACATACTCCATGCATGCCACGCTCGTCCAGCGTCCCTGGATGCTGGACGGCCTGGATAAACACTAAATCACGGTGGGTCCCACACGCACGTGGTCCATTTTCACCAAGGTGGGTCCCACATGATCGTGGCCCACCTTGCATATACATATATATATATATATATATATATATATATATATATATATATAATAAATATCATTTATCTAAGATGTAGTGGGCCACACCATTTGATGGATGGAGTAGATTTATTCACAAATCGGTGGGGCCCACTTCATTTTAGGGGAAGGATAAGGAGAGAGAAAGAGAGAGAGAAAGAGAGAACGAGATACGGTGATGGTGGGGCCCCGTCATTATGGGCCCCACATGATACAAATTACACATCAAAAATGGGTCCCACTAACAAGTGGTCCCTAAAAAGAAATTTAACGGTGGATCACCCACCTCTAAGCCTCCTCCTTGCTCTCTTGGCCTCCAATGCTCCTTGCCTTCGTCTTGGATGGTGGATGATGGACCTTTGATGGTGTGGATGAGAGATGAGAGGGTGGGCCACACTTGTGATTTGGGAGAGAGTTGGGGAGGTTTGGACGTGTGATGGAGTGTTGCTTGGGAGTAGAGAGATGAAATGAGAGAGAGGAAAGGAAGTAATGGCTTAAGGGATGGGGTGATGTGGTGGTTGTAAGAAAGGGTGATGTGGGAGGCATGGGTGTGGTTGAAAATTTATAAAAGAGGGAATGGTTGTAGTTGACATTTGGTAAAGGAGGGCTGGTGAGAGGAGAGAGAGTTGACTTTTGAGAAAAGGGAGGGATGGGTTGCATGTACTTGGGTAAGGCTTGTACTTGACATTGATTGATGGGACATCTCATAGAGATTCCCTTGTAGTTCGCAACACGCGGTGTTTCTTCGAAACGGACGCAGACCGTCATCTTCCAGCCTGGGTATCGGTTCGGTGCGCGAGTCGTGGCGTTAGAACCGCGGCGACGGCGCGGTCGCTCAGGTATAGGTTTCGGGTCGAGTCGTCTCTGATATGCGGGACTCGGCTTTGATTCGAGCATAAATGTCGAATATGGGTCGAAGATTATCAGAATTCGACCGGAAGGATCGCAGAAGTCAACGGAACGGTACTGTCTAAGATACAGGTCTTACATTTTGCTCTTTAGGGTAAAACTTAGATCAACTTGATTGAAATTTCTAGTAGTTGGACAACCATTGTGTAATATGGCATTAGAGCCAAACTTGTACACTTATATGTTCCTGTGACTTGGCTGATTACCAACTGGGAGTATCTCATTACTTCGATCGAGCTTTGATGAGATTTTAAGGTTGATGATCAAGGCATATTTGATCAATCCATAATTTATCAGATGCCAATTTTCAAGATATGAACGTGCACAACTTGATCACATCTTAAAGAATTTGGCTATTGATTCTCAATGGATGATTAGACATATCTTGACCATTCATTGTCATTTGATGAATGTATTTGAAACAAAATTTTAAAAGCAACAAAATTCACTTACCAATACGGCCCTTTAAATCGACCATACTAGCATGTACTTTGTTGGATCAGTTGAAGTGATTTACATGGACCATATTAGACAACAAATAATGTCATAATTTTAAAACGAAAAAATACAATGACAAACAACGCTTTTCGATTAATGAGTAGTAGCACCTCTCAGTATCACTTAACAGTCTACTAAGATAGTTGACCGCTTGCTCTTTTTATTCATCATTCTCATGTTCTACTAACACTCCAATAGAATCCTTAGTCACCAATGTACAACCAAAGAGAATGATCTTTGTGTAGTGGAATTAGCATGAGTGGCACATCAAAACTCCTTGATCTTTTTTAGAGCCATTTGGTATTTACTTTCCCACGTAAACTCCTTTCTTGCCTTAAAGTTGATCAGGGATGAGAAAGCTCTAATCTTTCCTACTGAATTAGAAATAAAATGGCGAAAGAAATTAACATTTTCAATGAATCTTTGCAACTCTTTGTTTCTAGGTGGTTGGGCTTCTAGGATTGTTAGAACCTTATTTTGGTCAATTTCAATTCCTCTATGATGTTTGAGAATGCAAGGAAATTCTTTGCAAACACGCCGGATGTATATTTAAGCGAACTCATTTTTAACTTTTACACCATAATCCGCTAAAATGCTTTTCTTAGATGTGCGAGCTGATCAGCTACATCAGCTGATTTTACAACTACATCATCAATATAAGCATTCATAAAATGATTGATTATATCATGCAAGATAACATTCATAGCACATTGGTAAGTAGCACCAATATTTTTAAGATCTAAAGACATGACAATCCATTAATAAACTCTTATTTCTCTAAGACATCTGAAAGCTGTCTTGGGGATGTCATCGTCCATGATATAAAATTGATTGCAACCTGAGCGGCCATCAATGAAAGAAATTATTTTATGTCAACTGATATTGGATATTCATCCTTTGGAGTCATCTGGTTAAGACTCTTGAAGTCAATATATATCCTTAGCTTACCATTTTTCTTGATAACTGGTACTACATTAGAAATCCACTCTACATACCTGACTGGTTGAATAAAATCAGCATTCAATAGTCATTCAATCTCTTCTTTAATATTTAAAGATCAGTCGTTATATGCTGCGTTGGCTTCTTGAATCGTTGTTAATCTTCTTTGATCGGAAGGCGATACTCCTAGAATCCCATGATAATCCCAAGCAAAGCAAAAAAAAATAAAAAAAATAAAAATTCTCTTAAAAGAGCAACAATTCCTACTTGGACATGTGGCTCCAACAACCCACTGACGTGGGTTGGTCTTGGGTCATATTATGTTCCTAAATTAACTTCCACTAATGGATCTTGAGTATTAGTCTGATGGTCATCTAGCTTAACAAGTACCACCTCAAGGTCTGGGAAGTCTATTCCATTGTAGGAGACTTCATCCTTTTTCAAAATACACTCAGTTATATTGACGAAACAACTATTATAAAATCTTTTATCTTAAAAATTCTTCTTTATTTTTTCCAAGATTATTATGATTTCGTTTGGCACTCTGACTAATGATGATTCATTCGTCATAGGACATTTGCGACGATGAACGACATCAACATTGACCGATATGGAATGATTGTATTTAGCCAATTCAATTTGAGTGCCTCTTGGATGTTTATTGTCACAACCAAAGGGTTATATAAGTCATGATGCTTGTCACTCAACTGTTCTTATTGCGACTCATAAAATAAATGGGTCCTATTTCATCCTATAAAAATAGACACTAACCGAATCAACCATAAAAGGTCAGCTATCAACTCACAATACATCGACCTTATCCTTATTCCAAAAAATTAGAAACTGGTGTGAGGAAGGTATGCGGCAATAGGAATGAATGGAATCTCTCCCAATTAGAGCATTGTAACTAGAGTTAGACATTAAGTCGAACCGAGTCGAGCTGGACTCAGCTCCACGCGGATTGATCGGCTACCACTTGCAACTTGAGTTCGACTCGGCTTGGTGACTATGCCTGTTTAACTAGCTTAACTTGGCATAGTCAATAACTCAAGCCAAATCGAGCCTAGTTCAAGCTCAAACTTTCAAGCCAAGTTCTAGTTTGAATTAAGTTTTCAAGATGTGTTCGAATTCGAGGTCGAGCTTTCGAGTTAAGGTTGTACTTGTACATAACATTTAATCAATAATACGATAAAACTGAAAATAAAAAACAACTTACAAACTAAAAAGTAAAAATATTTTAATTACAAACTTACAAATTTATAACGAAATTAGATGCATTTCTTTACTGTCGTTATTTACTACTGGAGAGGAGATTTGTTTACCGAGATCGAGTTATTATCCAATTATTCATATATGTACTCGTTCACCTCTCTTGAATCAGAAAGTGGAGAGCTATTCATCATACTCTTGTATAATTTGAATTAGATTGTTTAAACTTTCCTTAAGAATAGATTTATATATAATTCTCAATACCCTATAAAATGGACTAAGATTGGAGAGAAACTTGAATGGTTTGTTACTCTTTTATTTTTTTAAAAAAAATCTTGTATTTGAGTCGTGCTTCGGCATCGTGTTGTCTTAGAGGACATTGTTAATATTTAGAAGCCTCTTCCATACTACGTTTCAAGGTGAGTTGGAATTATTTTTCTTTCACTACTTTAAAAAGTTTAGATGGAGGTGAAAGGTTTTTTATTCAAATCAATAAGGGCTTGAAAAAGAAGTTGGACTTCATTTGGGACTTTAAGACATGGTTCTGCATCTCCACCCCGACATAATAAGTGTAACCTAAGCCGATTAGTTTTGTTAAGAAATCTAGCTCTACACAAATGACACAATCTTCTATTTTCTAGACTTTAGAGAGTGGACTAAGAAACCCTAATTCCAAACGTCAGTTGATGGTTAAGTTGAAGACATATATACACTTTGTGTTGGAGAAATTAGTATTTTGAAAATAATGAAATATGAAAAATAGAAGAAAAAATAAAATATAATAAATAAAAGAAAATATAATATGAATTATAACATAAACAAAAGTATAACATGAAAATGAAATAAAAGTCATTGATACATTGCAGTTATAACCTCCATCAACATTATATACAAGTACACATTATATTACTTTTAAGTTTCAATAAATTAATAATAATTTTTAAACTAACCTCATTCAAGTTATTAGTATTGTATGTGCAGTCTTGTCTTGATACTTGTTCTCCTCCTCATCCTCTTACTCAATATAAAAACTATTACCCCCTAAATTTAAGGTAACTAATCTTTTGTACAAATTAATACTTCAACTGTTTTTTGTAAAAAAAAAGAAGCATCAATGCTTACTCACAGTTGTATTCCCCGTGCTAAAAATAGATTCTTGTGCCACCTTTGAAATTGGAATTAACAATGTCTCATGTAATCATCGATAGTGTAAGGTACTTTGCTTTACTAACTCTCAACTTCTGGTACTTCAAAAACATCGAAATGTAAATCCTGATGTCTTACGATTGACTTTTTGAGATACAAGTTTAACTTTGATTCTTTCGTCTCATTATATTTATTTTTTTCTACTAAGAAAGATATATATTCATCATCGAGTATATTGTCATTGCTTATAGAAACACTATGAGCTCTAACTTCTTTATCACTTAGTGTAGTTGTATACGCAGTGTACAATTCTTCGATTGTGTCACGAACCTTGGATGTTTCAATTATCACCCTTTGATCAGAATAAATCTTCATAAAAATGAACTCAACATACCTCATCTTACACCAAGGATCAAAAACAACTGCTAAGGCTATTAACAAATGAAATTCCTCATAGTACGTATCAAACTTCATTTACATATAATTGTAATAAGTTGTAGAAAATATAGACCCTCATTAACACTTTTTCTTAGAGCTTCCTTGATCTTTCAAACAGATGAAAGAAACATAGTTGTCATGAAATACTTATTTTTAGAAAATATTTTCATATAGTCATAAAAAAATCTCTAGAAACTTATAAACTTCTTTTACTTTGCTCCAATTATCTCTAGTATGCAACCAAGAATATGTTCTATCACTTGTCGTATATTCAGGAAATGGAAGTTCTAATTCCACGACTGAATCCAATATTTCAAAAGTCAAATTCCAACATGTGCATACATCTAACTTCAACATTTTTTGAATCTTTACATTCAAACACTAGAATATATCTCTCTACATACTCAATATTAAAAGTGACCCCCGTATGTATTTTATACTCTCCCTTATGTTCTCTATAGTGGGGTTAATTATTTTTAGCCATTCTTGTACAATTAGATTTAGTATGTGGGCACAACACTGAACCTGAAATATTTTTTTCCTCAAAAAATAAATCACAGATTGCCTTGAACTAGTTACGTAAGAATGAAATTACAATATCATTTGCTGAAGCATTATCTAAAGTTATTGAATAGATTTTATTTTCAATAATCTAATCTTATAAATAAAATGTAATCTAAAATAATCAAACCAGTATGAAAATGAGGAAGCTGGAAGAAGTTCAAAATTCTCTTGTAAAGTTTCTAATTCATCAACATAGTGTGCAGTCAATGAAATGTATCCATTTATTTGATTAGACGTCGTGTACAAATACGAACTTAATCTTGAGACTGATGTCAAAACTGATTTCAGTTTTATTTTCTCACTTATGTACATCTTCATGCACTCCTTCTTCACAGTAGCATGGGAGACCTTCTCAACCTAAGGATTAAGGAATTTACTATATCTCATGAAAACTTTGTTCTCTATCATTATACATGATTTTTCATCAATGATCAAAAGTTTTGCATACTACTCTTTCGGGTTCTTTTTTTTTAAAAAAAAAAAAAATATGAGTGAAAAGTTTACCTTTAGATTTGTCCCTTTCAAACTTGCTATATGAAAGCAATTATTGACCTGAAATTGAAATTTTTGGTCTCTTTGAACAACTTTACCTATGTATGTTTAAATGAGTAGTTGACCCTCCAGGATTCTTACTGTATAATGATTTGCAATGCATATATTTAATTTTCATCACATTAGTAACTAAAACTTATTCAAAATCATCCCACACAGCTAACCTTTTCTTTCTTTTTTATTACAGTTACAGCTGAAAAACTCTCTCCCTCCACAATAAGAGGAAATGTGGCCAACACATCGGCAATGAGGGTAGTTGGGACTTCCTTACTAGCTATTTATAAATATAAAGATAGGAAACTAACTTTTAGGCAGACATTTGCATTTAAATTATAATAAATGAAACCATTCTTATCTATCAAACATTGAATTGTCCAAAAATGTAATAATTTAAGAATTTCTATGCCTCCAAAAATATAATGAATATATGTCTGGTAACATAAAAATCCTCAAATGGGGAACTGATTATCCCATGCTATAATAATAAAAAATAATAATAATAATTTAACTGATTGAACAATAATATATTAACAATAATATGAATTTAATATTAACATTAACAATTTAACATTGACATTAACAATAATAAAAAATTAATATTAACATTAAAATTAATTTAATAATTTAATATTTAAAATTACATAATTGATAACTAACAATAACATTATAGCAATATGTCAATAATAATAAAAAAATATAACATTAAGTTATTAACAATCTAAATTCTAACATTAACATACGTAAATCACTTACCAATCTAACATTAATAGATTATAATAATAATAATAATATAATATAATATAATATATTTATTATACAATATATATATCTATAATTTATATTATACAATACACATCATCCATCCATCCATCTCAATAGATGTTTTAGGGTTTTTAATATATATGTACATATATATTAGATGGATGTGCGTGTGTGTATGTATACATCATTCATCTAATATATATGTTCACACACACACTTATATAGATTTTTTATGTATAACATATAATATAATGTTTAGGATTTTTTATTTAATAAGTTATACACACACACACACAGAGTAGATTATATAATAGATAATATATATAATATAACAATATAAATATATAATATATATTAACAATGCACTAACAAGCGATCAGGTTATCATGGATAGCGGGGTGGCCACCGACCAGCCAAGTATGATTTTTTAATAGATGTAATAATAACAGTAATATATATATATATATATATATATATATATATATATATATATATATATATATATATTAATCAGCCAACCATAAACAATGTTTGGGCCAGTCCAACTGAACGCCCAAAAATCACGAGAACAAAGGGATAGCTGGATAGGGTTCAATTGTTTACTGGACAAACAAACAAGCAGGATAGTGATGGATGGGCAGGGCAGGGGCGAGCAAAGCACAACATCAAGGGATGGGCTGGGTATGGGCGAGCAAAGACAACTGCAAGTGTTAAGGGTCAAATTTTGCATATTATACCCCAATTATTACATAATTTTGTGAACATGATACTATTTAACGACCAATTTTAATCGTGTTTGTGATGCAGGGTGTACTTAGGAACCTAGACTGAAAAGGGGTACTAAAAGCATGGATTTGATGCTCATAAATCACTAAGGCAAGGGATGGACTTCAGGGGACTGAGATCAAAGAATTTACACGCCCGGGATTCGAGAAAATCCAGTTTGTCATGTTAAAGAGGCCTAAAATTCATTCAGAATGCAAGATCGAAGGGTTCTCACCATCCGTTTGGCTCGAAACTTCATATCTAGCATAACAACCTTAAATTAACAGTACATGTTGAATTTCAGCTCTTGGATCCCTGTGGAAGTGGTCCAATGGACAAATCAGCCCATAAACATTAATTTTGGGCCTACTTGATATCTGGATACACTTTAAGTTTGGTTTCAACCTCTTAAATAAGGTGGAAAAATGGATGGATGGATCAGATTTCTCACACACATTAAGGAGGGACCCACTTTGCATGAGTGGGTTTGCACACAGGCTGTGCATTCGAGGTGCACTGAGCCACTAAAAGAATTCAAATTGCGTTGACCACAATCTTTCTAGCTAATTTCAAATTGGTTGTGAAACAAAAGAATAGGGACTTGTGGCCCTTTATTGTGGGCCACCTTCGAACCATCCATTAGAATCCTATTGGCCCACTCACCAACACCTAGATGGGAAATTTCCAAGAAGCAGTGAAAATCAGGTTTCAGCCATTCAAATGGAAGATGGACGGTAGAAGCACAAGTTCTGTGGGCCACATCAAATTCAAGCCAAAACACATCATTTTCGATTGGTTTTCGAGGGGAGTTCAATGAACAGAGTGGATTTCTCGTTTGATGCTGATCATGGGCCCCACCAATATCACAACGCACGTAGGCCCTGTTTTCACGCCCGGACGCTGGCCATTTTCACGGACGTTGCACGACCATGGCCATGATCAGATGACAAATCTGATCCGGTCATCATGTAGGCCACCCCAAAACGTCCTAGGAGACGTTATTCCTTTGGAAAGAAATCAAGGAAAATGCTCATTTTTGGACTGTCTTCGTGACTGCGTAACAAGACTTACGTAGGGGAGTTCTCAGCTGTGTAAAGGTTGATTGGCATTCTCCACCGCCTCTCCATGCATCGACTCCAGCTCTACACGAAGCCACCGACTGCAACACCTATAAAAGGAGACGTGAGAGAGAGAGAGAGGCATTCAATCCAGAGTCTTGGGATGTTAGTCAGAGAGAGAGCGAAGTTTTGGAATTTTGTTATTTTTCTTTACTGTTTTTCTTGTTTATGATTTTTAAGAGATCTAGCCCAATCATGTCGGGCTGAACCTCTTAACTAGGGCTAAGAGGAGAAGCTTGTGGTGTGATGGGAAGGATTCTATGGTCGTGATTCATGTTCTTAACTAATTTAATTATAGTTTGATTAATAGGAATGCTTTCAGTTTTTAATGATTTGTTGTGACTGAAATTATAATAGATCAGTGATGGCTTTGAGTGCTTCCTTTTCATTATTTTAATTGTGAAGTTCGGAAGCCCTGTTGTTCATAACTGTCCCTTGAACATGGTTGGATGATGGAATCACTCCTAACATTCATACATCTTTCTGATTAGTTGTGGATTATTTTAATTTTGTTATTTACTTTGTCTCATGGGCATGGTTTTATGATGAAATCATCTCTAGTTCTTATACCTTTCATCTCTTTGAAAACTAGATCGAAGGAAGTTCAGATGAGCTTTAGTGATATATCTTCTAATTGGATGAAGATGGGACTCGAAGTCCAGTTGAGTTCATGAATCAAGCGTAGATCTCCCTGATCTCCACAAGTGGATCCTTTGAATCCTTAGTTTCCCACATTTGAATTTTATAAGTTTTAGTTTACTATTTAACCATTATTCCCTCACATTCACTTGATTTAAATTACATCTTCTTCTACTTCTAGTTCGAGTTACTTTCAGATTACGTACAAGGTTCAGTCCTTATGGATTCGACCTGGGTCTCACCGAGATTATCACTACATCACAACCCTATACTTGGGGTGTGAACAAGTTTTTGGCGCCGTTACTAGGGATTGACGATTATGTTTTATGAAATTAATTAGTTTTAGGATTAGTTTAAGATTAGGATTTTTTTTTCTAACTTTAGGTTTAGGTTTTCCTGTATTTTTTTTAGAAACTAACATAACTTTCCTGTTTTGTAGGGTTTTGATATAACTTCCTAAATTGATAATCTCTTTCTGATCTCTCTATTTGCTATTTTTAGGATTTTTTTTAATTTTTTTTTATCTTTAGAAAATTTCTAATTCTTAGATTTCTCTTAATTTAGAAACTAACTTACTTTCTAATCTAGGTTTAGAACTTTCCTAATTCTTTTTAAAAACTTTCTATTTTCCTTTTTTAAAAAAAATTTCTTTTAGAAGCTAGTTACTTTCTATTCTTAAGTTTTAGGAACTTTCTATTTTTAGAAATTAACTTGTTTTGGTTTGTTTTGCAGGTTTTTAACTTAGGAACTCTAATTTGGTAACTTCTTTCCAACCCTCTCTTTCTTTCTAAATTTTTTTTTGCCTTTCTTAGGATTAGGTTTAGAATCTGAATTGAACGTTGTGAGTATTTCATACCCAAGTGAGCTCATGACAACACTTGATGTCTCTTGACTGAAGAAGGATTAGTTAAGGGGTTAACTATCCATTGCAGGACTAGACAGCACTCGAGACCCCCAGAGTTAATTAAAGTGATGCCTGCAAACCAACCTCTTATATCTCAACCTAGGGTGGAAGACATCCAGGATGAAAATGAGGTGCATCAACCATCCTCGGCTCGTACTTTACATGATTATTTACAATAGGTGGGGGTGAACACGCCCTCATGCATGGTTTTTCTAGAAAATACGGGACACATGAATATCAAGCCAGGGGTGATTCATCTGGTGAATATCAAGCCAGGGGTAAATCCATCACCACTCTTAGGAGTGGGAAGATCATCAATAAAACCATTCTGGTTAGGGCTGAAAAGTCTACGGACCCGGAAGTGGACAAAGAGGATAAATCTAGCCATGCCCCACCAGAGTTAAAATCGAAACCTCAAGTGAAGCTGGTTGCTCCATTTCCCCAATGGTTGGTTGCACCAAAACCTCTCTCTAACTCTTAGGATATTCTAGAGGTGTTGAAATAAGTGAAGGTCAACATTCCTCTACCTAATGTCGTGAAAAAAATACCTTCGTATGCCAAATTCTTGAAAGACTTATGTATAACCAAAAGATGGTAAAATATTCAAAAGAAAATCTTCCCGACTGAGAAAGTGAGTGTCATCCTAAATCAATATGTGCCACAAAATTCAACGATCCTAGTAGCCCAAGCATATCATGTGTAATCGGAGACTATCGAATTGAGCACGCACTTCTTGACTTAGGAGCGAGCGTCAATTTGATTCCCTACTCAGTATACAAACAGTTAGGTTTAGGTGAATTAAAACTCACCTTAACCACACTATAACTTACTGATCATTCTGTTCATGTACTAAGAAGGATGATTGAGGATGTGTTGGCCCAGGTTAACAGATTTTACTACCCTATAGATTTTATCATCTTGGATACCGAACCCATCGGTAACATGAGCACTCAGATTCCTGTTATTCTTGGTCATCTATTCCTCGCCACCTCAAATGCAATTATCAATTGCAGGAATGGTGTCATGAGTATATCTTTCGAGAATATGACATTTAAAATGAATATCTTTTTCAACACAGGCAAACGGTTAGAGGATTATGACGATTTTCATGACATTAACATGATCAATACTTTTATGGAAGATAGCACACCCTTTACCTTATCCTCTGACCCTCTAGAGACATGCTTAGCCCTCTCCCATGATTTTTATGATGACATGATTAGGGAGATGTGTGTCATGCTTGATGCTGCACCGGTACTTGAAGCTAACTGGTGGAGTCCACAATTTGAAGAGTTGCTCTGAACTAATGAAGCGCCTCTACCGTTTAACCTCAAGCCACCGAAGATTGACCTAAAATCTTTGTCCTCTGATTTGAAATATACATATTTAGGTCAAGATGAGACATACCCGGTGGTGATTTCTGCCCACCTTGAGAAAGAACAAGAGAGTATGCTCATATATACTCTCATTGACCATAAGGGAGCCCTTGGATGGACAATTGTAGACCTCAAGGGAATAGACCCCTCGATTTGTACTCACCGCATTTATCTCAAGGATAATACGAAGACCGCTTGGCAATCACAATGTAGACTAAATTCAAACATGAAGGAAGTGGTTAAGGCTGAGGTTCTTAAACTATTGGATATGGGTATCATATACCCTATATCCAATAGTCAATGGGTGAGTCCAACTTAGGTAGTTCCTAAGAAGTCTGAGATCACCATCATAGCCAATGTCAATAATGAACTCGTGCCAGCTAGAGTTACTATTGGTTGGAGAATGTGCATTGACTACAGGAAGTTGAATACCGTCACGAGGAAGGACCACTTTCCTTTATCCTTCATTGATCAGATCTTGAAAAGGTTAGATGGTCATTCCTACTACAATTTCCTTGATGGGTCTTCGGGCTACAATCAGATACAGATAACCCCTAAAGATCAGGAAAAGACCACATTTACATATCCCTATGACACATTTTCTTACTGAAGGATGCCATTCAGACTATGTAATGCCCCTGTCACCTTTCAACGATGTATGATGAGTATGTTTTCTGACATGGTGGGACAATATCTAGAGGTCTTCATGGAAGATTTCTCTATCTTCGGTCCATCTTTGAGCGAGTGCTTAGAAAGTCTTAAATGTGTGCTGAAAAGATGTGAAGAAAAAACTTGGTACTTAATTGGAAGAAGTGTCATTTCATGGTTCATAAGGGAATTGTCCTTGGATATATTATATCGTCTAAAGGAATTGAGGTGGATAAGGCAAAAATCGATCTTATCTCTAACTTACCTCCACCCAAGAATATATGAGACGTGCGATCCTTCTTAGGAAACATTGGGTTTTATAAAAGATTCATAAAGGACTTTAGTTTTATCTCTCGTCCTCTATGTAATCTACTTCAAAAGGATGCGTCATACGAGTGGACTGAACCATGTCAGGAAGCTTTCACTAAGTTTAAGGGCATGTTGACCAGTGCACCCATCATACAATCATCCAACTAGAGCATTCCTTTTGAACTTATGTGTGGTGCATCTGATTATGCTCTTGGGGTAGTTCTAGGACAGAGAAAAGATAAGAAACCCTATGTTATTCATTATGTGAGTAAGACTCTAAATCCTGCCCAAGTGAACTACTTGACTACGAAAAAGGAACTCTTAGTCGTAGTGTTCACTTTGGACAAATTTAGTTCCTACATGATTGGATCCAAGATCATTATTTACACAGATCACGCGGTGCTCAAGTATCTTCTATCTAAGAATGATGTTAAGCCTCGCCTGAAAAGATGGATCCTCCTACTCCAGGAATTTGACCTAGAAATAAAAGATAAAAAGGGAGTAAAGAATGTAGTGGCTAACCATCTTTCTCTCCTTGATCTCTCTAATTTCCTTGACATGACACATATCAATGACATGTTTTCTGACGAACAGTTGTTCGGAGTCTTCCATTCACCTTGGTTCGCTGATATTGCTATAGGTTTCATACCAACACATTGGACTGTGCAAGATAAGAAGAAAATTTTCACTGAGGTGTGTAACTTTTTCGGAGACGATCCAAATCTTAAGGAGATGTGTTTTAGATGATGAGCATCAGAGTGTTAACTTCTTCTGTCACTCACAGGTCTGTGGTAGTCACTTTTCTTCTAAAAAGACCATTACCAAGATTCTGCAGTGTGGCTTTTACTGGCCCACTATGTTCTAGGACACTCATGAATTTTCCAAAGCTTGTGAGCATTGTTAAAAATTGGGAGCGTTGTACCATAGAAATATGATGCCCTTGAATCTCATTCTTATCATAGAGGCATTTGATTATTGGGGCACTGAATTCATGGGACTATTTCCCCAATCTTTTCGAAATCTATATATTTTGCTCATCATAAACTATATCATTAAATGGCCCGAAGCTATTCCATGTCGGAATAATGACCATCGCATGATCATTAAATTCCTAAAAGAGAACATCCTTTCCCGATTCGGAACGCCTCAAGCCATCATTGGTGATGGGGGCTCACACTTTTGTAATAGACCATTTGAGAGTTTAATGAAGAAATATGGTATCTCTCATAAGGTGAGCACCCCATACCACCCACAGACAAGTGGGAAAGCTGAGATTTTTAATAGGAATAGCAAACATATTTTGGAGAAAACGGTTAACCCTAACCATAAGGATTGGTTAATTCGATTGACTGATGCCATATGGGCTTACTGTACTACTTTTAAAATCTCTATTGGAATGCCTCCCTTTAGACTTGTCTATGGGAAGGCTTGCCACTTGCTTGTGGAGTTGGAGCATCAAGCCTACTGGGTGATCAAAAATCTAAATTTTAATCTAGACAATACTAACTCACTACGTAAACTTCAGTTGAATGAACTCAAAGAAATTCGAAATGACGCATATGAGAACTCGAGAATTTATAAGGACAGGATGAAGGCATTTCTCAACCAACATATTCTGTGAAAATCATTCACACCTAGTCAGAAAGTCCTTTTGTATATTTCTCGATTACATATCTTTCCGGGTAAGCTTCGGTCTCGTTGGACCAGCCCTTTTACCGTTATCACTGTTTATCCTCATGGGGCTGTCGAGATTCAGAATCCAGACAATGGCAATGAGTTGTAAATGGACATCGCCTAAAGTCATTTGTAGAGAAATTTGATGCAGAGGACATGTCCATGTCTTTGATTGATCCTGTTTACCAAGATTGATCTCCTAGTCTGATGGAGGTATAGGTAAGTTTACTGCTTTCATAAGACTAGGGTAGTTTTCTTTCTACATTGTTTTAGGAAAGTTTATTTTCGTTACTCTTACTCTTGTGCTTACCTGCTCTTATGTTGATGTCTTTGGAAAGCCTCTTGATTCTTTTGTCCACGTATTATCTTTCCATCACTCCTCTTTTACTTTCGTTGTCCCATGTGCATTGCATGCTTATTTCTTTTACATTGAGGACAGCGTAGATTTTAGGTTGGCAGTGGGCAATTAGGTTACTTAATTAGTGTTTTCTTGATCTTGAACAAAAATTGTGAAAATTTTTAAAGCTTTTTCTAGAAATTCTTGTGAAATTGAATTGATTTTGATAACCATCATTAATTTAGAATTATAAGATACGGAGTGTTTGGGATTTACGTCTCTTGGATTTAGCTGTCTGATAGATTCCACAGTTGAGTTTGAATAATCAATCCATGATTAGAAGTTGTAAGCATTGATTGAATCATGATTTCACATGTCACATCTCGCTTAATCATTGAGGTTTCAGTTCAATATTGAAGGATTAACTTGGTAATCACTAAGCATGAAAGGAACTAGCCTGAGGAAATTAAAAGGGTTGGGTGAATGGTCTTCACCATAATTTTTTTCCCTATAGGTGAAGGTTCGATTCTCCAAGGTTGACATTCGGAAAGGGTTGGGTGACTGGTCTTCACCATAGGTTTGTTCCTTATAGGTGACGATTTGATTCCTCTCCTTCGCGTTACTTGTAATGGAAAAATCAAAAGCTGGAAGAATGAAAAAATGAACTGTGAGGCAAGTTTTGGTTTAGGTTTTGATTGTCATAAATTCTCTTGTTGGTTACCAATGATATCACGAAATTGACGATTGGATCTCTTAATGGTGATAAGCTAAGATGACACTCTACACCCATGGAACTCAATGTTTAGAATTTTTTCTAATTGATGGATTAATACTTTGAACTTAATTATGAAATCTACCATGCGCTCGAGTCTAGGAGAAAGTAATACACAACATTCATGAATCTTAGGGCCTGTTTGGGAGCGTGGATTTGGAACCTCCTGGATTTATAACCCCCAGGATTGGTAATCCTCTCAGTGTGTTTGGCACCTTAAAGTATAAATCAACTTTAATTCAAAAATACCTATACATAGTATATTTACAGGGGCTTGAATTTAATTACTAAATCAACTTTAATATCCTCAATTAGTGAGATACATAATTTTTGACATTATGGTTGAGATAAGCCCGCTAAAATATATGCTTTGGCTTAAAATGATGAAATTCTAAGTCTTGGATAGACCGCAAGCACAAGATCATGTTTGAGTGACCAATAAACGATTTTTAATCGTTGATTAACATGGACAATGTTTGAACGGTGCTGAACAATATTTAGACGGTGCTGATCTACATGAACACTGTTTAGATGGTGTTGATCATCGTTAGTGGGCCATGTGCCCAGTAAAATGATAGTATACAGTGACATACATTTATACTTGCAACTATTGAAATCATTTTAGGTGTAATCCAAGCTCTCACCGTGGATTACAAACCCCCTCAAAGAGGGGATTGGGAACCCCCTGGATTGGCAATCCCCAGTTGCTTTATGCTGCTAAACAACCAAGGGGGTTTCAAACCCCCTCTAATCCCCTCCAATCCCCTCCAATCCAAGGTACTAAACGACCCCTTAGAATTCTCGTATCTGGATTATTTTGCAAAAATCACTCGATTTTATAGAAATTGTCCTGTAATTCTCAACTTATTTTTCGCATACTTTGCTTCGGACTAATAAAATGCTGGTTGGAAGTTATGTTAAGAGTCAAATATTGCATATTAGATCCCAATTATTACATGATTTTGCGAACATGATACTGTTTAACGGCCTATTTTAATCGTGTTTATGACGCAGGGTGCACTTAGGAACGTGGACTGAAAGGAACTTAAACTGAAAAAAGATACTAAAAGCGTGGATTTGACGCTCCTAAATGACCAAGGCAAGGGATGGACTCCAGGGGACCGAGATCGAAGAATTTACATGTTCAGGATTCGAGGAAATCCACTCTGTCACGTTAAAGAGACCTGAACTTCATCTAGAATGCAAGATTGCAGGGTTCTCACCATCCGTTTGGCTCGAAACTTCATATCTAGCCTAGGGACCTTAAATTAACCGTACATGTTGAATTTTAACTCTTGAATCCTTGTGGAAGTGGCCCAACGGACAAATCAGCCCATAAACATCGATTTTGGGTCCACTTGATATCTTGATACACTTTAATTTTGGTTTCAACCTCTTAAATGAGGTGGAAAAACAGATGGATGGATCAAATTTCTCACACACATCATGGTGATACCCACTTTACCTGAGTGGGCATGCACACAGGCTGTGCATTCGAGGTGCACCGAGCCACTAAAAGAATTCAAATTGTGTTGACCACAATCTTTCTAGTTGATTTCAAATTGGCAGCAAAACAAAAGAATAGGGACTTGCGGCCCTTTATTGTGGGCCACCATCAAGATTAGACTGTCTAATCCAGACCGTCCATTAGAATCCTATAGGCCCACTCACCAAGTCCTAGGTGGGAAATTTCCAAGAAGCAGTAAAGATCAGGTTTCAGCTATTCAAACGAAATACGGACGGTAGAAGCACAAGTTCTGTGGGCCACGTCAAATTCGAGCCAAAACACGTCATTTTTGAGTGGTTTTTCGAGGAAAGTTCAATGAACAGTGTGGATTTCTCGTTCGATGTTGATTATGGGCCCCACCAATTGCATAGCGCACGTAGGCCCTGTTTTCGCACCCAGACACGGGCCGTTTTCGCGGATGTTGCGCCACCATGACCATGATCGGATGGAAAATCTAATCCACTCATCATGTAGGCCACCCTAAAACGTCCCAGGGGACGTTATTCCTTTGGGAAGAAAGCAAGGAAAATGGGCATTTTTGGACCGTCTTCTTGACTGCATAACAGGACTTACGCAGGGGAGTTCTCAGCTACATAAAGGTTGATGTGCATTCTCCACTGCCTCTCCATGCACCGACTCCAGCTCTACATGCAACCACCGAAACACCTATAAAAGGAGATGTGAGAGAGAGAGAGAGAGAGAATTTTAGAATTTTAGTTATTTTTCTTTATTATTTTTCTTTTTTATGATTTTTAAGAGATCTAGCCCAATCATGTCGGGCTGAACCTCTTAGCTAGGACTAAGAGTAGAAGCTTGTGGTGTGATGGGAAGTATTCTATGGTCTTGATTTATGTTCTGAACTAATTTGATTATGGTTTGATTAATATGAATGCTTTCAGTTTTTAATGGTTTGTTATGACTGAAATTACAATAGATCTGCAATGGCTTTGAATATTTCCTATTCATTATTTTGATTGTGAAGTTCGGAAGCCCTGTTGTTCATCATTGCCCCTTAGACATGGTTGGATGATGGAATCCCTCCTAACATTCATACATCTTTCTGATTGGTTGTTGATTAGTTTAATTCTGTTGTTTACTTTGTCTCATGGACATGGTTTTATGATGGAATCATCTCTAATTCTTATACCTTTCATCTATTTAAAAACTAGATTGAAGGAATTTCAGATTGAGCTTTAGTGATATATCTTCCAACTTGATGAAGATGGGACTCGAAGTCCAGTTGAGTTCATGAATCAAGCGTAGGTCTCCCAGATCTCCCCAAGTAGATCCTCTAAATCCCTAGTTTTCCACCTTTGAATTGTACAAGTTTTAGTTTACTATTTCACCATTATTCCCTCATATTCACTTGATTTAGATTACATCTTCTTCTAGTTCTAGTTCGAGTTACTTTCAGGTTACGTACAAGGTTCGGTCCCTATGGATTTGACCTCGGTCTCACCGAGATTATTACTACATCACAACCCTATACTAGGGGTGTGAACAGCAACAAACGGGTAGGGCAAGGACAAGTAGAAACGGCAGTGACATGCAGGCATGGGTAGAGGCAGCGAGCAGAGCATGAAAGGGACGAGAGGGTCGGACGAATGGCTCGGCCGCTCGGGCAAAGTGAGAGTGAGGAAAGAAAAAAGGGTTTTAGTTTGCTCGGGCAGCTGAGTGATAAGTGAGAGGTAGGGTTTTTTTTTGTTGATATTTTTATAAACTAACTAAGTTGAGACGAGTTCGATTTATGGATTGATCTGAGTCGAGTTGAGCTCGGGCCAGCCAGAACTCGGCTCGAAATTTTTTTAAGCTCAAATATTTAGCTCGACTCATCCTGAAACTAGTTTTGAGCCAAGCCGAGTTAAGTTTTTTCGAGTCAAATCGAGCGAGTTAACTAAGTTAGCTTGGTTCATGTCTAGCTCTAATTGTAACTTTTGGAGTCTACCACCAAAAAGTTAACAAACCTCTAATGTTTTTACCTAATAGGTCGATGGGCAAAACCTTACGAGTATTAGTGATACCATTGGCAAAATTGTTGATCGTTAATCGGTTACAATCAGATTGCTTTAAGTTTTTCTAAGCTTCTTAAGAAAAGAGGTTGGTAGTGTAGACACCCCACCCAGGCTAACATATTGAAAAGGTAAAGGCAAATCTAGACCATGATTAATAAACCAAACCCCAAACCCTGATCCAAACCCTAACCCGAGCCCAAGGCCCAAATCTGAACCCTTAGAACCTCACAAACCAACCCAAAATTCCAAACCTAAAACCCATCAGAGCAAGGTCAGCACGGGAATGCACCCATCTGAGTCGAAAACATGAAAAAAGTATTATCGGACGAACTAGCGCGCCACACGAGGCTCACATGCTCGAGCCTGACCCGGGCGGTAGTTTGACTACTGCCGACGATAATCCAATTACTGCCGCTCGCGAGGCACGTGTGTCCTCCAAGCAACAACTAGCCCAACGTCTGAAAATTGGCTTTAACCCCCTATCCGGCCTTATTTACTATTTTACTAGCCACAAGAGTCAATGAGAGTGTGCTACATGGCGTTTCTCTCCCCCCAACCACACATAGCTTGCCACATCAGCTTTTACCCTCCTAAACCCCACATTTATCATAAGACCCTTGGAGAAGGCTATAAATAACCCTCTTCTCTTAACATTTTCACAACAACACATCCACATCCAAGAGAGAGAGAGAGAGAGAGAGAGAGAGAGAGAGAGAGAGAGTGAAGGAAAGGGAAGGAGCTCCCAAACCTCCAAGTTATGATCTTTTAACCACCCCTAGCCCCTTCTCTTAACCTTTTCAATCCTTAAGCCTAGCCTAGATTGGCCATGGTTCGGTCCATGTTTTAGCCTATTCAAGTTCAAGCCAAAGATCAAATCATCTTATACAAGCATTCACCATCATGACATCTATTCCCTTCTCAACCCTCCTGCTTCTCTAGATCCCTAATGAACATATGGTCTGTGACTTTCCGTACCACGGATCCTGTCACATCAGAAATTTCTAATAGCCTAGTCCAATTTTTTTTGCCTTTTTTTTGCATAAGAATCATTATATCCACTTTCTAGACACACCGTTGGACGCATGCTCTGTGGCTTGCTAAAATCTTGGATCTTGTCGCATCAGAAATCTGTGTATGTGTCTAGTCCTATCTCGTCCCTAGCATCCATCATCCCTTGAGATCATTTTACTACACCAAGTAGAGACCTTAAATTTGTACGGGCAAAGAGGGTGCCTAATACCTTCCCTCTCTGCAACCGAGGTCCCTTATCCGGAATCCCAAATCACAGACCAGGAGTCAATCTAAGGTAGGAGAATCTTCGGATTTTTCCAACCTTATGTATTCCGCAGGTTCTAACCAACTACGGGATTCTGAGATTTATTGGCTAGTAGTGACTCCAATATCTACAAATCAGCCTAATCACCCCCACAAAACAAACCAAACATGTCAATCAGCGTGGGCGCCGATTTCCAACATACACAGAATGATGACTCCACTGGAGACTAGCTAGAGCACACTAGTGGTGGCCTAACTCGAAAACGTGTGGAATTCCAATCTCAAGGGACATTCATCACTGCATTCACATGCAAAATAAAAAATAAATCAGCTAGTCTTTGGCTTACACTTGCTTAAGAATAAATTCGAATCATGACCACTCGATCCCGAGCAACAATGACTTCTCAAGCTACCCATGAAGAAGAGTCGTCAGCTCAGCTAACTCTTGAAATATCAACACCACCTCTAACACCAACACCAGTGCCAGTACCTCTAACAGTTCCAATAAATGCTCCAGACAATGTAACCTTGAGTGAGATGGCCCAAAGTTTCCGAGCACTGCAAGAAATATTGCTTCGTTTAATGCCAAGTGTTGCACCAAACACATAGGCAACACAACCTAGTGTGCAAAATCGCTCAATCCCTCAAACTCCATTTGCTTTCTTCCTCATCCCTCCAGCAAACGGGAACAATCCTCCCACACATCATTACTCAACACATCTCAACAATTAGGTTACAACACCAGTTCCCCCTAACGGGAATCACAGACAAGAAATGACGTATGCCCATGAAGGGGGTCAGTTTCGAGTCCAGCTCACTCCCCCTAACAGGAGCAACATTCTAGAATTGGCAGATACTCTAGGCGGGAGCCAATTTTGAACATCACACCCTCTTCCGAAAGGGAGCAGCATTCAATTCTAGCTACCTCTCACCACCGAGAGTCCATCCTCTTTTCAGCAACCCCATTTTCTCAGAAACCAAGGGGTTAAAGAAGTCGATCCTTATGAGGAAGAAGCAACGCAAGCCCTACATCAAGGGGCAAGGTATCCACCACACTGCAAGTCAAAAATTGAGGAGCTATGGGAATAGCTACAGATGGTACAAAATCAATTGTAAAGACAGCAAGGAATGGATCATCCATCCACCAAATTTAGGGACCTATGTCCCTTTCCAAATGCTCGGGTGCCTCTAAACTTTGAAGTACCCAAATTCAAAAGATATGATGTTAGTAGGTGCGCCACAACACATCTAAAAGCATTTTATAGGGAACTCAATGTGTTAGCAGGGAACGATGGAGCTTTGATACAGCTCTTTCAGAAATCCCTTAAGGGCGATGCTCTGGATTGGTATACATCTCTAGATAGCGATCAGATTAAGACCTAGGAAAGACTCTCCTAGACATTCATCGACACATTTTCATTCAATCTGAACATGGCTCCGAGGAGGGCAGATCTGGCTACCTTGAGACAAAAAAGCGATGAATCATTGTCAGCATACGAAGACGATGGCGGGCTATGGCAGCCCGAATGAGAAACCCCAAACATTTCAGGATATCAAATCTCGTACCCATATGTGAATTTCTCCCATCTCATTCGAGTTGGAGAACAAGTGGAAGCCGGGATCAGAGTCGGGACCATTTCTCCATGGCCTCATTAGACCCCCTCAATCAAAAGAAAAAAAGTCAAAGAGAAACTTATCGGATATGGGAACGAAAACAGCACTACTCCCACACAGCGCACCACATAAGTTAACAACATCATCACTAACACTCAAGGCAACCAGTATGCTCCACAATCGGAACCACAACCACATAAACAATACCAACTACAACAAGCTCAACAGGGATATCAGACACAGCCGCCTCAACAAAAATAACAACAGCCTAAAGGAAATGCACAAACTTCATACAGGCAAGCCATGTTATGCAGGAAATTCACTCTGCTCGCACAAACGTACAGTCAAGTCTTGACAACACTAATGCAAAGGCAACTCCTGACACCACTCCAGCTGCAGCTTCCACCAAATACCCTGCCACCAGGTTGCAATGAAAACCAGTATTGCGCATATCACTAGGCTCCTTGTCATCTAACAGACTGTTGTTTTGCCTTGAAACATGCAATCCAAGATTTGATCGAGAGCTAGAAGATTTCGATCACCCCGCAGGCTAGCAGTGCCACTCAAGCCAACATCCTTCAAAATCCTTTGTCATCGCATCAAGCAAGACCCAACACATCTGGCACCTCTACCATTAATAGTATTGAAAAGGAACATCCCATATATTCCTCCCCATATCACTCTATACAGGCAATCATGCTCGATACAATAAATCAGACATGGGCATACTGACAGGTGCCTCCACCCGAGGCACAGATATTCCTTGAAGCAGCATCAACAGTACCACTCCTCATCCTTGAAGCAGTACAAATAGTACAACCTCCCATTTTCCAAAGGGCAACAACAGCGCCCACCAGGTCACAATCTCAGCCTCTCTCTCTCTAAGGGGGATGTCCAGCCCCATCCTCAGCATATCCAAACAGATCAAATTCTGAACCCTTCATCCTTCTAATAGGCCTCCCCAATCTAACCTCATTAACCTTGCAAGGGGCACCCCTGGTCCAATCCCTGAGTTTCCTAATGCCTCACCAATTGGCACATGCCTAAAGGATCCCTCCTGCACAAAGCACACATCAAGAGGAGAAGGAAAATCCCGCTGTCAAAACCCCCCAGGATCCAGTCATACTCTAAGAGAAATCATTAAATCCACCACAAACGGTCCCAACAATGAATTCACAACCTCAAGATCCGGTGATATATCTGGACGAAAGGATGGTTCCCTCCTATAACACAAAGGCAGTCTCATAGCACTATCCAGAGTGCGCCAAAGTGGGTAACAATGGTAGGTATTTTAGGAGAGATAATCAAAATCTGAAAGAAACTAATGAAATTTTGTCAGGAACAACCCACAAGGCAGCTCAACTCAAATCCATTCCTACACAAATTTTCATCTAAGAACTCTTATGCACGTCAAGATCACATTGAGAAATCTTTACAAAAACTCAGAATGATGCACATATTTGCCCTAGCGCACCCCTTGAAATGGTGACAAGCATAATCGGACAACTCCTCACACTAGGAGCTATCACCTATCTGATGATGAGTTGCCACCTGAAGGTCACAAATATGGGCGCTCACTTAATATAACCATCCGTTACAAAAATTTTAAAGTACCACTCATACTCATTGATAATGGATCAAGCCTAAACGTTTACCCTTTAAGGACTGCCGACGTTTGAAGAAAGAACCATCTTCTTTCAGGCCCAGCACCATGAGTGTTAGAGCCTTCGATAACTCCCAAAGGCAAGTGGAGGCAGAAATAGACCTTGAGTTATAAATCAGACCAGACATGACTCTTGTCACATTTCAGGTCATTGACATTCCTGCCTCATTTAACCTTCTGTTGGGACAGCCATGGCTCCACGCTGTTGGAGCCATCGCATCCACTCTCCATCAAAGGGTTAAATTCCCTTCGAGAAATCAGATCATCTCAGTATTGTCCAACCCAGAAATCATCTCACTAGTGGCGGTCTGTAAGTACTATGGTTGAAAGCCCCTTTATGTTGTCAAATTTGTGGTGCCAAAAACACTGCTTGTACTTTGTGAAATTGCATACATGTTTGAAACATAGTATGGATGAAGCGAGTCACAGTATATGGATGTTGACTACATCAGTGAAGCACAATGCTCAACTCAAGATATGTCAAGTCACGACATTGTCTCGCAAGATCGACTTCGAAAGACAACACAAGTTTACAAGTCAAGACTTGAGAATGTTCAACTAAATTCACATTTTACAAGTGAAGATTCAAGATTGCGTAATTAAAGCTTTTAAGGACAAGCTACATCAAGATTTCAAGCTTCACTTTCTTTAAAGGTTACATATGTTAAGGGTACAATGTCCTTACTTCACTATTAAGGTATGTTTGACCTTAGGTTAACCTTTAGAGTAGGTCATTTCGGATACATAATATAAATATTTTAGATTTGGTAATTTGGTCTATTCTAAGACTAGTATTGGACCTTGCTCGACTAGTCCTAGCACTGCTTCGACCTGTCTAAGATTTTTCTGGACCAGTCATAAGTTTGTTGCAAAAATTCAAAATTTGTTGTTAAGCTTTGACCAGTCCTGGAGTCTGTTCGACCAGTCGTATGAACAGTGTCGACTGCTCCTTCGACCAGTCATGAACCTATGACTCAAACTGCAATGGTGAATTTCGCTTGGCTAGGACTAGTCATGAGCAACCTATGACCAGTCGAAGGTGACCTACGACCAGTCATAGACTACCTACAACCAGTCATGAAACTGCCTTATCTTATCACGCTCAACTTTTCAAATATCCATTTGTCCTACGCCCAGTCGTAGCAACCTCTGGACCATTCAAAGATGTGATTTGATCACCTATAAATAGAGCACGAATCTCAAAATATTTGATAGAACTCGAGCAATTTTGATTCGGCCTTCTAAGAGATAAGTCTGTGCTCCATTTAAGCTAAGTGTGCATATTTAATATTCTCTTTCTTTAGCTTTTTAAATTGATTTTGTTTCTTGTATTCCAATCTGATCTGAAAAGAGAAAGTTTTATTTTCTTTTTTCTGAAATCAAAATCAATTAAAGTTAGCCCAATTAGTTTAATTTAAAATATATTAGAACTTAGAACCATTATAAAGCGAGTATTAGACATTGAACTTTGACATTCAAACCTCTACTCCAACTTGGTTCTTCCGGGCTACTACAACAAAGGAGAATTTTAGGTATTTTACATTTTGTGTAATTTACTTTATTTGATTTTATTTTGAGATTTGCTAGAAAATTTTCATTCTATTGGTTATCTGGGGAAGTCAGTAAAACTCAGAAGTGAGATTTTTTTAATTGTGTAAGCCTAAAGTAAAATATACAATTGTGAAGGTTTTAGGTGAACTTAGAAAACCTATATTGATAGTGAACGCTAATATCCACTGTGTGAGGATATTAGGAGGGGAGTAGTTGTGTAGCTATTTATTAACAGTTAGTGTACACACGGGCGAACCACTATAATCTCTTGTGTTTTGTGATCATGTGGTTTATTTTCCTATCTTTGATTATTCATTTGTGGGATGTATATGTGGATGTAAATGATGTAATTTTTTATTTTCAAGTGTTATGGGGAATATTGTAATAATTTAAGATTTCTATTCCTGCTTTATTTTCTTTATTCCTCTTTAGTTTGGGATATTGATATTAATTATTCTAGTAAGGTTGTCCTACCATAAATCCTATTTTTATGGTGTAAGGTTATCTTTAGAACCTAATTTATATCAGCCTCTCAAGGCTTGAATTGAGATTGCATTTCATATTGCATTGTGGATTGTGATCTCTTATTTATTTTGGCTATCTTTTTCTTTAATTCTGCTATATTTATTTTAAATTTGGCATAGTCCTATTCGTCCCCCCCTATAGGACATATAGCTTGGCCATTTCAAGTGGTATCAGAGCCTAATAGCTCTCTTTTTATTTATTTGGATTCAATTCCTGAGCTAATCAATCTAAGCTATATTTGAGATGTCAAATTTTGATAGCCTTTCAGTCACTAGGCCTCCACCTTTCGATGACACCAATTATGCCTATTGAAAAGTCAGGATGAGAATCTTTCTCAAATCCATGGATGAAAGTGTGTGGCTAGCCACAGTGAATGAATGGATCCCCCCTACCACTGAAGTAACCGGGATTGATGGTTTAAAATCTATGAGAATTATACCATATTTCTCATGGACCACACTTCAGAAAAGTGAGAGTAGTGCAAATGCTAAAGCACTAAATGCAATTACTTGTGCACTATCACCAGAAGAATTCAAAAGAATTATATCCTGTGATTCTGCAAAACAAACTCGGGATATATTAGAAATGACACACGAGGGTACTTCAATTGTCAAGAAATCTAAAATACAAATCCTCACAACTAAATTTGAAAAAATACGTATGGAAGAAAATGAAATTTTCATGGACTTCTATACCGGATTGAATGACATTGTAAACTCTATGTAGGATCTAGGCGATAAAATCCCTGAAAGTAAAATATGTGCTAAAATACTACGCTCACTTTCGGAACGGTTCAATTCTAAAGTAACCGCAATCCAGGAACTTCGTGATACGGACAATATGAGGGTTGAGGATTTAATTGACTCATTACAGACTTATGAGTTTACCTTTAAAGCTTCAAAAGGTAAATCTATTTCCTTAAAAACTTTTAAAAATGGTTTTCAAGAAAATGATTTAAACTCTAATTTAGAAAACTCTGAAGATGATATGGCCCTTTTGGCAAAAAAGTTTTATAAGATTTTAAAAAGTAAAAAGAGGGTTGATTTTTAAAAGGCAAATGATAAAAAGAAATCTAAACCTAAATCAAGAAAATCATTAAAAGACAGTCAATGTTACAACTACTATGAATATGGGCATTTAGCTAACAAGTGTCCTAAAAAGGAAAAACCCAAGAAGAAGGGTATGTTGGCTACTTGGGATGAGTCCTCTGATTTTGAAGCCTCCTCTGAATCAAAAGATTCTAAAATCGAGTCGGGCAGTGAGGTTAAGGCCCTTATATAACTCTAGCCAAATTCACTTTTTCGGATAATGATGACTCGACTAGTGAAGAAAATCTGAATAGTGAATGTGAAAATGAAGATGATCTTCAAGATGCATATAATGCCTTATATAACGAAAGTTGTAAAATTACTATGAAACTGAAACTTCAAAAAGAGAAATTTTCTAAACTTAAAGAAATTTATGAATCTCTTGTTTTAGAAAAGTCCCACATTTTAGATTATTTTGAAAAAAAATGCAATTTAGATTTTAAAACCTCCCAGATTGAAAATTTTAAATATGAAAACGAACAACTAAAACATGTAGTCTCTTCACTCTTGAGTTTAAAGGAAACCTGAAAATATGCCCAAGGTGATCCTAAATTAGAAAAACTTTTATCAGGATCAAGAAAATGTGGCGATCGATCCATTTTGGGCTATGATAAGAGTGTTCCTCCTAAACCGAAGAATACTCCTCCCAAGTTTGTAAAGGGAGAGACCTTAAAATCAAAATGGAAAGATCAAACGTTTTCTAAAAACTATAAATCTTTTCAAAAACCTAAAAATCATATCAACTATAAAAAGCAAAACTAAAGTCCTTTGGCTGAAAAGATAGTTGATTTACTTATGGAGCTTCTAAAGTCTAACTCACTAGGTCATACTTATAACTCTTACAAACGAAAGAAGACTAACTATCCACCTAAACCCAAAACGGTTATGAAATGGGTTCCAAAGTGTACCTGCTTGGTTGCCCACACAGCTTTCAAAGTACAAGTCATTCAAAGTAGTACCTAGACAGTGGATGCTTAAGACATATGACTGGTGATAAAGGTTTATTCACCGATCTTAAAGATACGACTGATGGTTCAGTCACTTTTGGTGATAGCAGCAATTGCAAGATTATGGGCCAAGGTACGATTCAAATTTATAACCTTCCTTTGTTCAAGAATGTCTTATATGTTGAAGGACTAAAACATAACTTGTTAAGCATATCTCAAATATGCGACAATAACCATAGTGTAAATTTTTCCAATCAAAGTTGTGAGATTCTAAAGAACAAGGGTTCAGTAATACTAACTAGATGTAGAACATCTGAAAACTGCTATATTGTTAGTGAATCCAGTTCATCTAATCTATCATGTTACATGGTCCATACAGACGAGATTGATTTGTGGCACAAACATCTTGGACATGTACACTACCGAAATTTATATAGATTGAACAAACGAGAACTTATAAGAGGTCTACCCAAACTATAAAAAATAGATAAAATATGTGGCGAATGCCAAATTGGCAGACAAATAAGGAACTCACACAAAAAGATGAATTCTAATGCCACATCAAGACCACTCGAGCTTCTCTATATGGATCTTATAGGACCTGCCAGGACGGAGAGTCAAGGTGGCAAAAAATATATCTTAGTAATTGTAGATGATTTTACCAGATATACTTGGGTAGTCTTCTTAAGGGACAAATCTGAAACCCTTGAAGAAGTAAGAAAAGTTCTCAAAAGAATTCAAACTGAAAAAGATTCTCAAATCAGTAAGATTCGTAGTGATCATGGATCCGAATTTGAGAATAGTGATTTTGAGAAGTTCTGTAGTGACCAGGGAATATTACATGAATTCTCAGTGCCCAAAACTCCACAACAAAATGGTATAGTTTAAAGGAAAAATAGAGTACTTCAAGAAATGGTTAATGTCATGTTGAATAGCATGAAGCTCTCTAAAAATCTTTAGGCCGTAGCAGTCAATACAGCTTACTATATCATTAACCGGGTTTACACTAATAAAGGTAATAATAAAACGGCTTATGAAATATAGTTTGATAAAAAGCCTACTGTCAAATACTTTCGAGTTTTTGACAGCAAGTGTTATATTTTATGAGATCGTGAAAATCTAAGAAAATTTGATATGAAGAGTGATGAAGGGATCTTTCTAGGATATTCTTTAAACAGTTGAGCTTATAGGGTATTGAACAAAAGAGCCGGTGTGATTCAAGAGTCCATCAATATGGTCATTGATGATCACTTAAACACACCAGTCTCAAGTTCAGATAATGATGAAGTTCTTGTAATTGATAAACCTGATACTTCATCTAATCAGACTAATACTGAACTGAGGACTACTAAAGATCATCCAACCACACAGATTCTTGAAAACCCTCTCACTGGTGTTCGTACCCGTAAACAACTTGAGGATATATGTAATTACATATGTTTTACATCCCAGATAGAACCATCTAATGTAAAAGAAGCTCTTGCTAATGAAAACTAGATTGTTGCTATGCAAGAAGAACTTAACCAATTTATGAGAAATGATGTTTGGTATCTTGTACCTCTACCTAAAGATAAACACATCATTGGAACCAAATGGATTTTTAAAAATAAGTCTGATGAGCTTGGAAATATAATTAGAAACAAGGCTAGGCTAGTGGTACAAGGTTACATTCAAATTGAAGGTATTGATTATGATGAAACCTTCACACCAGTAACACGTCTTGAATCAATTAAACTTTTTATATCCATTGCGTGTTTTAGAAAGTTTAAAATTTACCAAATGGATGTGAAAAGTGTATTTTTAAATGGCGATCTGCATGAGAAAGTCTATGTTGAACAACTGATGGGTTTTGAAGACCCCAAAAATGTTGATCATGTGTATCGCCTTAAAAAGGCACTTTATGGCTTAAAACAAGCTCCTGGGGCATGGTTCGAGAAACTAACAAAGTTTCTATTAAGTCATAATTTTCAAATGGTATGTGTTGATAAAACTCTGTTTATTAAAAACATAATGATCACATTTTAATAGTATAAATTTATGTTGATGATATCATTTATGGATCTACCTGTACATGACTATTGAGTTTGCAGATTTGATAAAATCTCAGTTTAAAATGAGCATGGTTAGGGAATTGAATTATTTCCTTGGATTACAAGTAAAACAACAACCTGATGGAATGTTCATTTCTCAATCTTAATATGCTATGAATTTGATTAAGAGATTTGGTTTTGAGAATGGTAGGAATTTTGATACTCTTATGAGTACAACGTTGAAACTCTCAAGAGATTCCGCAGGTAAAAATGTGGATCCGAAATTATATTGGAGTATAATTGGTAGTTTACTGTATTTAACTGCTAGTAGACCCGATATCGCTCTAAGTGTTAGTATTTACACTAGATATCAGTCTGATCCTAAAGAATTGCACTTGACTACTGTCAAGCGAATTATGCGATATGTCGTTAGTACTGTTAATCTCGGTCTCTAGTATCTACATGAGACTAGTGTTCAATTAGCTAAGTACTCAGATGTTGACTGGGCTGATAATCTTGATGATAGAAAATCAACTGGTGGTGGTTGCTTTTATATCGAAAACTGTTTAGTTTCTTGGTTTAGTAAGAAATAAAGTTCTATATCACTTTCAACTGCTAAAGCTGAATATATCACTGCTTGTAATGTGTGTACGTAGCTTGTTTGGATGAGATGTATGCTAAGTGATTATGGAATTAAACAGGATTCTATGTTATTATATTATGATAATTCCAGTGCTATAAATATTTTAAAAAATTCAATTCAACATTCTCGTACTAAGCACATTGACATTAGATTTCATTATATTCGTGAATTAGTAGAAGAAAAGGTTATATCTTTGGAATATATCCCTACCGAGAATCAATATGCTGACATTTTCACTAAACCGCTCGACAAAAGATGATTTAACAAATTGAAATTTAATCTTGGCATGTGCATTCTAAAATGATTATTTATGCCTATTTATATCATATTGTATATATTTGTTAGGTTAGATTTCAATTTTTATGAAATATGCAAGAAATCAGATTTTTGGTGGTACTCGACTAGTCGAGGATTTCCTCAACCTGTCGTGGCATGACAGGTCGAAGAAAGCCCACGACCAGTCGCAAATCATGTTGATTAACTTAAATTGGGGAAATTTTTATTTCTTCCTTATTTCAACTTTCCTCTCTGACAAGCTGACGCCCGACCAGTCGAACCCACCTTTCAAATCCATCAAGGTTAGTTGTAAGCTCCGTATCCTAGACCATACCGTTTCATAGACTTTCGCGGTCTTTCCGGTCAAATTCTGGCAACCTTCGACCCTTAGCCGATATTTGCGTGCGACCCTGATTCGTATACTGTCAACTCGTATCGACTTAATTCAAGACCTTTACCATAGCGACCGCGCCGTCACTGCGGTTCCGATGCCGTGACTCGTACGCCAAGGCGA
Organism: Magnolia kwangsiensis; assembly: GCA_037074715.1. Taxonomy (NCBI): domain Eukaryota; kingdom Viridiplantae; phylum Streptophyta; class Magnoliopsida; order Magnoliales; family Magnoliaceae; genus Magnolia; species Magnolia kwangsiensis. The sequence continues at coordinate 69,048,365 of CM073572.1, read as the reverse complement.
TACCCTGGTCAAGAGATGTGGGCCAACGTTCGGTGTAAGGAAAAATGCCGCATGTTGAGAAACTCAAGAGAATCTCTACGAGTTGTCACATCAATCCCATCAATCAACCAATCCCATCACATCACATGTCAAGTACACATCACCTCACACTTATTCTCAAGCAAGGCTCAAAAGTCAAAAGTTTCTTACACCACCCATACCTTTCTTACCCAAAAGTCAAAAAGTTCTTACTCACCCATCCCTCTCTCTCCCATCCATCAGTCTATCACATCTCTCTCTCTCTCTTTACAACTCCATCTCTCTCTCATTCTCAAAACACTCTCCAAGCAAAAAAAAAAAAACTTCATCCGTCCGAGCTCTTCCCAAACCCTCCATGAGAGCTTTGGGTATGGCCCACTTCCTCCTCTTTCATCTCCCTTCTCAACCTTCCAACCATCATCTCCTCCATTGGAATTAAAGCTAAGGAGCTAGAGAAGCCTAGGGAGCAAGAAGGAATGGTGCGTGATCTTTGAATTTTTTTTTTCATTCATTTGTTTGATTTAAGGGCCACATGCAGTGGGACCCACTTTGATGTAGATTTTGTATCAAGAGGGGCCCATAGTGGCGGGGCCCCTCCATCTTTACCGGTGTCTTTCTCTTCCTCTCTCTTTCCATGATCATGGCCCACTTATGATGCATGTGTTTTACCCATGCATCATGTGTTTCTCTTCCTCTCTCTTTCATTCATTTGTTTGATTTAAGGGCCACATGCAGTGGGACCCACTTTGATGTAGATTTTGTATCAAGAGGGGCCCATAGTGGCGGGGCCCCTCCATCTTTACCGGTGTCTTTCTCTTCCTCTCTCTTTCCATGATCATGGCCCACTTATGATGCATGTGTTTTACCCATGCTATGTACCGGTGGACCCCATCTATGTGGGACACACCATGATGTTTATATGCCATCCCAACCGTCCATAGGGAGCCCCCCCTTGATATGGCTAATAGTGGGTGTGGCTATCAGTGAAGTGTGATCTGACATGGGCCCAACTCCATAGCTCACGTGGTGGACTGAGTGAAAGATACATCGTTTCAGCACTGGACCCATCCAGTCCCACAGCTCAGGTAGTAGACGGAGTGATAGATGTAAGTGTTATGATTTCATATCCCTTTGGTTGTCAAATTTTGTGGTGCCAAAACCTATATCTATGTCTTTTATATCTTGTTTCATGTTTGAGACTATTCATTACTTCAAGACATCGGACTTCAAGACAAGAACTTAATTAAAGAACGTTTCAAGTCATGGATGAAGAATTCAAGAATAGAAGTCTTCAAGTTTGCACGTTCAAGATTCAATCAAGTTCAAGTATATTAGAAGACCTTGTCAAGTCAAGATCAAGCTCAAGAAGGCCTACTACAAGATTCGTATATTCTCAAGCTTCTCTTAAGGGTCATCTGAGTATACAGACTTTCAATGTCCATCTCACTTTTAAGGTTTGTTTGACCTTAGATTGACCTTAGGAAGAGCTTTACTGTAGGTCATTCTGGATACATACTTCATATATTTTTAATATGCTTGTTTGGGCTGTTCTAAGACCAGTCCTAGGGACTTCAAGACCATTCCTAGCTCTGCTACGACCAGTCTTAAGTTTTTCAGGACCAGTCCTAGGTTGTTGAAGATTTTTAAATCTTTCTTGCTATCTTACGATCAGTCCTGGACATCCTACGACCAGTCCCGTGAGTTCTACGACTCATCCTTCGACCGGTCGTAGCCCTACGACTCAAACTCCAGCAACCAAATTGAGGGTCCTATGACCGATCGTAGGTGTCCCACGACCAGTCGTAGGTGGCCCACGACCGGTCGTAGACCACCCAGGACCGGTCGTGGAACAGTAAAATCTTATCCCGCGAAAATCTTTAAAAATCTTTGATGCTACGACCAGTCTTAGGATCCTAAGACCAGTCGTAGATGGAATTTTTTAGGCTATAAATAGAGCACGAACTTCAGAGTTTTAGCAATTCAATTCTATTCTATTCAAGATATCTTTAGGCTATTCTCTGAGATAAGTTTGTGTTTGCGTTAAGCTACTTTATGCTTATTTAATATTCCTTTTGCTAGCTTGTTTATTATTTGATTTTGATCTACATTTCAATCTTATTAGAAAAGGGGAATTTCTGATATTCCTTCTTCTTGGATTTAAAATCAAATAGAACTAGCCCTTTTGATTTAAAATCAATTAGACTTAGAACCATTCTTAAAGTGAGTATTGGACTTTGAACGTTGAATCGAACTTCTACTCCGATTGGTTCTACCGGGCTACTTCAAAAGGTGATTCAGGTATTTTACATTTTTATAATTTACTTTTTTTGGTTTTGTTTGAGATTTGCCAGAAAAATCTCATTGTATTGGTTATCTGAGGAGAGCCAGAAAACTCAGATTGTGGGGGTTTTTGGATTGTGTAAGCCCGAGATCAAAGACACAATTGTGAAGGTTTTAGGTGAACCTGTGAAACCTATTTTGATAGTGCATGCTAATATCCCCTGTGTGAGGATATTAGGAGTGGAGTAGCATTCTGTGTGGCTGTTGGATAACAGTCGATGTACACACAGGAGAACCACTATATATCATTGTGTTGTGGATGTGCATCATTCTTTCATCCCTTTATTCATTAAGTTTTGTGGTTTGTGTTTGTAGATGAATGTTGTAATTATTTTATTTCAAGCAAGTGTGGATGGATGTTGTAATAACTTAGGATTTATTTATGCAAGTTATTTTGATTTCCTTGCTTGGTTTGTGATACAAAGGACGTTCTAGAAATAAGGTTGTCCTACCTTAAACCTTTGGTTTTTAGGGTAAGGTTGTCCTTAGAACTAATAAAGTATCATTCTCTTTATTTTAGGCTATTGAGATTACTTTAAATTCAGCATTGTACTTTATTTCCTTTATTATTCCGCTGTTATAAGTTTTATTTGGCATTGCCCTATTCACCCCCCCTCTAGGGCATATAGCTAGGCCCTTTCAAGTGGTATCAGAGACTAATAGCTCGTGCTTATTGTTTATTTATTGGATTTATTTCCTGAGCTAACGATCTAAGCTATATTAAGATGTCAAATTTTGATAGCCTATCAGTCACTAGGCCACCACCTTTTAATGGCACAAACTATGCCTATTGGAAAGCCAGGATGAGGATCTTCCTCAAATCCTTGGATGAAAGTGTGTGGCTGGCTACAATGAATGAATGGATCCCTCCTATCACTGAAGTAACTAATGGCGATGATTCAAAATTAATGAAAGTAATGGCTTACTCTCTTTGGACCACACTTCAGAAAAGTGAAAGTAGTGCAAATGCAAAAGCACTAAATGCAATTACTTGTGCATTATCACCAGATGAATTCAAAAGAATCATCTCTTGTGAAAATGTAAAACAAGCATGGGATGTATTAGAAATGACACACGAGGGTACAACAATTGTCAAGAAATCTAAAGTCCAACTCCTCACAACTAAATTTGAAGAAATTCATATGGAGGAGAATGAGATGTTTATGGACTTCTACACTAGATTGAATGACATTGTGAACTCTATGTGGGGTCTTGGTGATAGAATCACCGAAAGTAAAGTGTGCGCAAAAATACTACGCTCACTTCCTAAACGGTTCAATTCTAAAGTAACCGCAATTCAGGAACTTCGTGATACGGATACCATGAGGGTTAAAGAATTAGTTGGTTCACTTCAAACCTATGAGTTGTCCTTTAAAGCTCCTAAAGGAAAATCAATTGCTCTCAAATCATCTAAAAATGTTTCACAAGAGAGTACTTCAGATTCAGAAAATACCGAAGATGATATGGCGCTTATAGCAAAAAAGTTTTATAAAATTTTCAAAAATAAGAAAAAAGATGATTTTTAAAAGTCAAATGATAAGAGACGATCTAAACCTAGAGCTCAAAAATCATTGAAAGATAGTCAATGTTACAACTATCAAGAGTTTGGGCACTTAGCTAACAAATGTCCTAAAAAGGACAAGTCAAAAAAGAAAAGCATGATGGCAACTTGGGATGAATCGTTTGATTCTAAATCAGAAGATTCTGAAACCGAGTCGGGCGATGATGTTAAAGCCCTTATGACTCTAGCCAAGATCACCTATTCAGATCATGATGAAATATCTAGTGAAGAAAATCTGAATAGTGATTGCGATAATGAAGATGATCTTCAAGATGCTTATAATGCCCTTTATAAAGAGAGTTGTAAAATTGCTGTTAAGCTTAAATTACAGAAAGAAAAATTTTCCAAGCTTAAGGAAGATTATGAGTCTCTTGTTTTAGAAAAGGCTCATATTTCTGATTCTTTTGAAAAGACCAAATGTGATTTAGATTTCAAAACCTCCCAAATTGAAGATTTGAAATTCGAAAAAGAAAAACTCAAAAATGAGGTAGCTTCTCTTCTGAGTTTGAAAGACACATGAAGATATGCCCAAGGTGATCCAAAATTGAAAAAATTATTATCCGGATCAAGAAAATGTGGCGATCAATCCGGGTTGGGCTACAATAAGAATATATCTCCTAAACAAAAGAACATTGCTCCTAAATTTATAAAAAGAGAGTCTTCAACTTCAAAATAAAAGAATACCTATCAAGGTTTTTTCAAAAATTCTAGGTCTTTTCAAAAACCTAAAGGTGGCCATGTCAACTTTAATTTTCAAAACCGAAATCCTTTAGCTGAAAAAATAATAGATCTACTCAAGGAGCTATTAAAGTCTAACTCTATGGGTCACTCGTATAACAACAGACAGAAAAAGACCATCTATACTCCTAAACCCAAAACAGTTCTAAAATGGGTTCCTAAAGTCGCCAGCTTGGTTGCCCACACTGCTTTCAAAGCTACAAGCCATTCAAAGTGGTACCCAGATAGTGGTTGCTCCAAGCATATGACAGGTGACAAGGCTTTATTCATCGATCTAAAAGATATGATTGAAGGGTCAGTCACATTTGGTGATGGAAGTAATTGCAAGATCATTGGCCAAGGTACGGTTCAACTTTATAACCTTCCCTTATTTAAGAATTTTTTATATGTTGAGGGCTTGAAACACAACCTACTAAGTATTTCTCAGATATGCGATAACAACCATAGTGTAAAGTTTTCTAATCAAGGTTGTGAGATACTTAATAAAAAGGATTCTGTAATATTAACTGGTCGCAGAACTTCTGAAAACTGCTACATCGTTAGTGATGCAAGCTCATCTACTCAATCGTGTTACATGGTCCATACCGATGAGACTGAATTATGGCATAAATGCCTTGGACATGTACACTACCGAAACTTATTTAGATTGAGCAAAAGAGAACTAATTAGAGGTCTACCCAAATTACAAAAAGTAGACAAAATATGTGGTGAATGCCAGTTGGGCAAACAGACAAGGAGCTCTCACAAGAAAGTGAACTCCAATACCACATCTAGACCACTTGAGCTTCTCCATATGGATCTTATTTGACCAACCAGATTGGAGAATCGAGGAGGCAAAAAACATATTTTGGTTATTGTAGATGACTATACCAGATTCACTTGGGTATCATTCTTAAAAAATAAAACTGAAACCCTGAACGAAGTGAAAAAGGTCATTAAATGAATCCAAAATAAGAAAGGTTCTCATATTAGTAAGATCCATAGTGATCATGGATCTGAATTCAAAAATAGTAGTTTTGAGAAATTCTGTAGCGATCAAGGAATATTGCATGAATTCTCTGTGCCCAAAACACCCCAACAAAATGGTATAGTTGAAAGGAAAAATAAAGTGCTTCAGGATATGGCTAATGTTATGCTGAATAGCATGAAGCTCTCTAAAAGTCTTTGGGCTGAAGCAATTAATACCACATGCTATATTATTAATTGGGTTTATACCAGTAAATCTGATAATAAGACTGCTTATGAATTATGGTTTGAAAAGAAACCTACTGCAAATACTTTCGGGTTTTTGGCAGCAAGTGTTATATTTTACGTGATCGTGAAAATTTGGGAAAGTTTGAGACGAAGAGTGACGAAGGTATTTTTCTTGGTTATTCCTTGAACAGTCGAGCTTATAGGGTTCTAAATAAGAGAACTAGTGTGATTTAAGAGTCCATTAATGTGGTCATTGATGATCATTTGAATACACCAGCTCTGAGTTCAGATGATGATGAAGCTCTTATTATCGACAAACTAGATACCTCATCAAGTCTAAAAGAATCTGAACCAAGGACTGTCAAAGATCATCCAACCAATCAAATACTTAGAAACCCTCTCACTGGAGTTCGTACTCGCAAACAACTTGAGAACATATGTAATTATGTTTATTTTACATCCCAAATAGAACCGGTCAACGTAAAAGAAGCACTTTTTGACGAAAATTGGATTGTTGCTATGCAGGATGAACTTAATCAATTTGTTCGTAATGATGTCTGGTATCTTGTTCCTAGACCTAAAGATAAATACACTATTAGAACAAAATGGATCTTTAAAAATAAGTATGATGAGCTTGAAAATATTATACGAAACAAGGCTAGACTGGTTGTACAAGGGTACACTCAAATTGAAGGCATCGATTACGATGAAACCTTTGCTCCATTCGCTTGCCTTGAATCAATCAGACTTTTTATTTTCATCGCATGCTTCAGAAAATTTAAGATTTATCAGATGGATGTAAAGAGCACCTTCTTGAATGGTGATTTACATGAAGAAGTGTATGTTGAACAACCTTCAGATTTTGAAGACCCCAAGCTATCTGACCATGTATTTTGTCTCAAAAAGGCTCTCTATAGTCTAAAACAAGCACCTAGAGCATGGTATGAGAAATTGACTAAATTCTTACTTAGTCATAGCTTTCAAGTAGGAAGTGTCGATAAAACACTCTTTGTTAAGAAGAATAACAATGATATTTGGATGGTTCAAATTTATGTTGATGATATTATTTATAGATCAACTTGTTCTAACATGTCTATTGAGTTTGCAAATCTTATGAAATCAAGGTTTGAAATGAGCATGGTTGGTGAACTTAATTACTTCCTAGGGTTGCAAGTAAAATAACAACCTGACGGAATTTTCATTTCCCAAATCAAGTATTCTACGAACTTGGTTAAAAGGTTTGGATTTGAGAATGGTAAGAACTTTGATACTCCTATGAGTACAACGTTAAGACTCTCAAAAGACTCTACAGGTAAAGATATAGATCCTAAACTATATCGTAGTATGATTGGTAGTTTGTTATATCTAACTGCAAGTAGACCTGATATCGCATTCAGTGTTGGTATTTGTGCGAGATATCAATCTAATCTTAAGGAATCACATCTTACTGCTGTTAAACGGATTATTAGATATGTCACAAGTACTATAAATCTGGGTCTATGGTACCCTTTTGATACTAGTGTTCAATTAGCCGGGTACTCAGATGCTGATTGGGCCGATAATATCGATGATAGAAAATCAACCAGTGGTGGTTACTTTTTCATTGGAAATTGCTTAGTTTCTTGGTTTAGCAAGAAGCAAAGCTCAATATTGCTTTCCACTGCTGAGGCGGAGTATATTGCAGCTGGATATGCATGTACTCAGCTAGTGTGGATGAAACGCATGCTAATCGATTATGGAATTAATCAAGATTCAATGATCTTACATTGTGATAATTCCAGTGCTATAAAATTTCCAAAAATCCAATCCAGCATTCACGTACTAAGCACATTAACATTAGGTATCATTACATTCGTGAGTTAGTTGAAGAAAAAGTTATTTCTTTGACATATATATCAACCGAAAATCAACTTGCTGATATATTTACTAAATCGCTCGACAAAAGTAGGTTTAATAAATTAAAATTTGATCTTGGTATGTGCATTTTACATTGAATATTCTTGCTTGCATGTATCATAGTGTACTATATTTAGTATTATTTGTGTTTAAATTTCAATTTTTTATATTAAAAAATGTATTTTTTTAGTCGTTACTCGACCGGTTGTAGTTATACACGACCGGTCGTGGAGCTCATGAATGTGATATATTTGGAAAAAATCCTCTCCTTCTTCATTTTCACTCCGACCTACGACGAGTCGTGGCTCGACCAGTCATAGGATTTCTTATTTTTCTTCAAGGTGAGTCCTATTTCATCATTTTTCTTGAAGATTCCTGCTCTCTATGCTTTGATTTGTTCATTGTATAGCTAGATTTCATATTTTGTTGGGTTTTTCAAGGGTTTCTTCTCAACTTGCTGATCTAGAGAAAACTAATCTTTCTTTTGTGCATTTCTCTTACTCTTTGTATATCTTGATTGAAGATGGATGCTAGAGAAAAAAAAAACATCTCGTGGTCCATCCTCATCTAGATCTACACCGATTACAAAATGGCACCTTCGGTCACCCGAAGATGATCCTCAAGATGTACGGGATTTGCATGTCCGTAATGTAATCATTGAGCATACCGCTGATCTCAATCATATTGCTCCATATGGTATTGTCCCTCTTCTTGAATCTGTTGGCTGGACTAACATTTTTCTTTAGAGTGGGCTTGCATACCAGTCCATTGCTTAATCAATAGTAGCATGCATCTCAGAATTTTCTCTTGATAATTTTACATTTTTAATTGATACTAGAGAAGGAAAATTTGAAGTAGACCGTCATTTGATATCAGGTATTATGGATATACCTGTTAATGATGAAGGTATACCGATTCATACTTTATATGAAAAACCATCTGAATCGAAAAAATACATGTTAATAAGAGATTTATGCAAAATTGATGCATAATGGACACACAAAGGGAATGCGCTCCCTTCAAAAGATCCTTTACCTAGATACAGAGTGTTACATCGTTTCTTTATTTCTAATGTGTATCCTCGGTCTGGTAATAAAATTGAGTTGACTTCTTTCATGGTTCGTGTGTTGCATTCTATTACTTCTGGTACCAAGGTCTGTCTTCCTTCTTTGATTTGTTATTTCATTATATAGTTTCGTCTCCATCCGGGTCATAGTGATATTCTGTTTGGTTATCTTATGACTGTTTTAGCCACTCACATGCTTGTCGATAAACCTGTTAATGAGGCACCAATTCATCATCTTATTTTCAACAATTCCAATCTTAATAAGATGAAGTTGGATTTGCTTCCTGGCCAAGTAGATGAAGGTGGTGTTAGTGGTGATGGTGGTGAAGCTGGAAATGAAGGGGAAGCTGGTGATCTTCCACAACAAGATGTTAATATGGATGATATTTTTAATGAGATAGAATCTGATTCACCAAATGATCCAGATTATGATCCATCTGGTTTTGATGCACGCCTTCGTGCATTGGAGGAGAAGGTTGATAATATGAATATAGCCCACGATATGCGATTTAAGTACATGCAAAAATATCTTCTTCGCATTAATAAAGGGTTACACCAGATTGATCCGACTATCCCTGCTCCCTCCTCTGGATCAGATTAGGTGAATTATCTTATGGATGGTATAACATTATCTTTTTATTTTGGATATGTATTATGGATTATAGTTTGATAACATTGTCTTTTGGATATTGTATTTTGGATTGATGATGGCTTGATGCTTCAGGTTTATATTATATCCTTTCATATCTCTTTTTCATTATTTGCTTATTACTCTCCATGTTCTCTTTCCTTTTGTAACTTGTCTTTGTCATTTTGTGACAAAAAGGGAGAGTAGTAAGCTAAAAGGGAGTAGTATGGAAGAAAGGGGGAGTAATTTATTTGTTTGAATTGATTAATTGAGAAGGATATGTGGATGTGAAAATATGTTGTATTGATGTTTACATGAGCAGTACTTGTATTACTCAGGGGGAGTAGAGTAATTTGTGATTTCATGGCTCATGAGTCCTTATTATGCTATGTGTTTTGTCACAAATTTGACAAAGGAGGAGATTGTAAGTGCTATGATTTCATATCCCTTTGGTTGTCAAATTTTGCGGTGCCAAAACCTATATCTATGTCTTGTATATCTTGTTTCATGTTTGAGACTATTCATTACTTCAAGACATCGGACTTCAAGACAAGAACTTAATTAAAGAACGTTTCAAGTCATGGATGAAGAATTCAAGAATAGAAGTCTTCAAGTTTGCACGTTTAAGATTCAATCAAGTTCAAGTATATTAGAAGACCTTGTCAAGTCAAGATCAAGCTCAAGAAGGCCTACTACAAGATTCGTATATTCTCAAGCTTCTCTTAAGGGTCATCTGAGTGTACAGACTTTCAATGTCCATCTCACTTTTAAGGTTTGTTTGACCTTAGATTGACCTTAGGAAGAGCTTTACTGTAGGTCATTCTGGATACATAACTCATATATTTTTAATATGCTTGTTTGGGCTGTTCTACGACCAGTCCTAGGGACTTCAAGACCAGTCCTAAATCTGCTACGACCAGTCTTAAGTTTTTTAGGACCAGCCCTAGGTTGTTGAAGATTTTCAGATCTTTCTTGCTTTCCTACGACCAGTCCTGTGAGTTCTACGACTCATCCTTCGACCGGTCGTATCCCTACGACTCAAACTCTAGCAACTAAATTGAGGGTCCTACGACCGGTCGTAGGTGTCCCATGACCAGTCGTAGGTGGCCCACGACCGGTCATAGACCACCCAGGACCGGTCGTGGAACAGCAAAATCTTATCCTGCGAAAATCTTTGAAAATCTTTGATGTTACGACCAGTCCTAGGATCCTAAGACCAGTCGTAGATGGGATTTTTTAGGCTATAAATAGAACACGAACTTCAGAGTTTTAGCAATTCAATTCAATTCTATTCAAGCAATCTTTAGGCTATTCTCTGAGATAAGTTTGTGTTTGTGTTAAGCTACTTTGTGCTTATTTAATATTCCTTTTGCTAGCTTGTTTATTATTTAATTTTGATCTACATTCCAATCTTATTAGAAAAGGAGAATTTCTGATATTCCTTCTTCTTGGATTCAAAATCAAATAGAACTAGCCCTTTTGATTTAAAATCAATTAGACTTAGAACCATTCTTAAAGTGAGTATTGGACTTTGAACGTTGAATCGAACTTCTACTCCGATTGGTTCTACCGGGCTACTTCAAAAGGTGATTCAGGTATTTTACATTTTTGTAATTTACTTTCTTTGATTTTGTTTGAGATTTGCCAGAAAAATCTCATTGTATTGGTTATCTGAGGAGAGCTAAAAAACTCAGATTGTGGGGGTTTTTGGATTGTGTAAGCTCGAGATCAAAGACACAATTGTGAAGGTTTTAGGTGAACCTATAAAACCTATTTTGATAGTGCATGCTAATATCCCCTGTGTGAGGATATTAGGAGTGGAGTAGCATTCTGTGTGGCTGTTGGATAACAGTCGGTGTACACACAGGCGAACCACTTTATATCGTTGTGTTGTGGATGTGCATCATTCTTTCATTCCTTTATTCATTAAGTTTTGTGGTTTGTGTTTATGGATGAATGTTGTAATTATTTTATTTTAAGCAAGTGTGGATGGATGTTGTAATAACTTAGGATTTATTTCTGCAAGTTATTTTGATTTCCTTGTTTGGTTTGTGATACAAAGGACGTTCTAGAAATAAGGTTGTCCTACCTTAAACCTTTGGTTTTTGGTGTAAGGTTGTCCTTAGAACTGATAAAGTATCATTCTCTTTATTTTAGGCTATTGAGATTACTTTAAATTCAGCATTGTGCTTTATTTCCTTTATTATTTCGCTATTATAAGTTTTATTTGGTATTGCCCTATTCACCCCCCTCTAGGGCATATAGTTAGGCCCTTTCAATAGATGTCTTGTCTCAACACTTGTGGTCTTGGTATTGATCCCTGTGGAGGTGGCTAATATGGTGTGTGTCCTAACATGGGTGTCCTAACATGGGTGTGTTCTGGCATTGGTGTAACTAGACAGTGGGGCCACGTCCGTGCGGACCCTCCTTGATGCGTGTTTACACCCAAATCCATAGTTCAACTGGCATTGATCCTTGTGAGAGGTGGATAACATGGAGTGTGTACTGGCAATGGTTGTAGCTAACAGAGGAGTGTGCTGACGGTGGGTCCATGGGACCCATTCCCATCCTCCACCCCTCCAAACGGGCCACACTAAGATGTTTATGCTTTATCCAAACCGTCCATTGCATTTTGACGGTAGAACCCACTTTTGGGTGGGGCCCATTCCCAATGTCCTGATCCATAGCTCATTGGCAGATGGAGTGGGGGGGAGGGTACCTTGTTTTAACAATGGGCCTCAGCTCACATGGTAGTCCGAGTAAAAGATGCCTCATTTTTGGCATCCATCCCTTGTGGTGGTGGCAGCAGTGGAGTGTAAGCTGGCGTGGGGTCCATGGGACCCACCCATGTCGTCCATCCATTTTTGGTGGTGATGGTGTACCTGGACAAGTTTTAAAGATGTAGTATTTTATGGCCAATGTCTGAGCAGTGCTGGTCCTCTCTGATATACCATGAGCCCCATGGATTTATAGTGTACATGTTATGGGTAAGAATGGCCTGACTAAAGAGAAGAGGTCGGCTCGGACAGCTTAGTGGGACATGAGGTCGGCCAGCACCGGTCATGACTAATGAGCTCCTCAAATGGCCCAAGTAGAGATGTCAGTCAAGCCACCTCGGCTCGGCTCGGCCCACCTGATGGTATTATTCGGCTCGACTCACCTGATGGTATTATTCAGTCAGGTCGGCTCAGCCTACCTGATGGTGTTGTTCAGTTAGGTCAGCTTCGCTCGGCCTACCTGATGGTGTTATTCATTTAGGTCAACTCGGCCCACCTGATGGTGTTATTCAGTCAGGTCGGCTCGGCCTACCTGATGGTGTTATTTAGTTAGGTCAGGTCGGCTCGGCTCACCTGATGGTGTTGTTCAGTCAGGTCGGTTCGGCCTACCTGATGGTGTTATTCAGTTAGGTTGGCTCGACTCGACTTACCTAATGGTGTTATTCAGTCAGGTCAGCTCGGTCTACCTGATGGTGTTGTTCAGTTTGGTCGGCTCGGCTCACTTGATGGTGTTGTTTAGTTAGTTCGGCTCGGCTCACCTGATGGTGTTGTTCAGTCAGGTCGGCTCGGCTCAGCTCACCTGATGGTGTTGTTCAGTCAGGTCGGCTCAGCTCGGTTCACCTGATGTTATTAATCAGTCAAGTCAGCTCGGCTCGGCTCACCTGATGTTGTTGTTCAGTCAGGTCGGCTCGGCTCGGCTCACCTGATGGTGTTGTTCGGTCAGGTCGGCTCGGCTCGGCTCACTTGATAGTGTTGTTCAGTCAGGTCGACTCGGCCCCCTTTTTGTGGTATTGTTAGACCAAGTAGTGTGGCCCATTATTGTATTTATAAGGCCACATGTGAGACCTATGGTGATCCATTTGAATCGGCCCATTTAAACGGCCTGATAAGAGGTATGTGAGGCCCATGAGCGAGGCCTAGTGTAACGTATGTGTGGTCGTTACATTATGTACGAATTCCTTATGAAGGTCGTGCCTTGGGAGCAATGTTGGTTAAATGTCCGCATTAAAATTCTCCCTAGGACCCATTGTTAGGCCCATACTTGTAGGCCGTCTAGGCCCATCTTCGTTATGAATAACATCCCTCACCATATAACATGTTAGTATAATCCCATGATTCATGATCATACGCATCATATGTATGCTTGATATGAGAAGTGACTGATCATAGCATATGCCTTCGGGCAGACTGTTTAGGGGCTCCCAGATAGGTGGTGTTTCCCTACATGAGTGCATTTTACGCGCAGGATTTGCTGCATGATTGGATAGCGTGATTTATACATTTCGCATTGTGTGATATGGTTACTTTAGGCCCTAGTGACATTAGGGTTGTAGCCTCCACAGATGTATCATGGTTGGTAGGATTGGATACTAGAAATTTTATTCTACATGAGGTGTTATAGATATCCCTGAGTGAAAGTCCCTAAACCCTTATGGTACCAAGAGTTTGCTCCAACGTCTAGACTGAGTGGGTATAGGAGCGTCGAGTGCTGATTACCAGACAGTTACGCTTTCTATTGTTTCGTGGTCGGTTGGAAGGGGGTGCGGCCTTACCCTCCCGAGAGTAGGGGGCAAAGCTAGGCTGAGTTTGACCAACTTGAGGAATGAGTCCGCCATTAACGAGTCGAGCCCAATATTGGCAGACGGATAGTGAGGTCTCTTCCACTTACCTTATTGCGCGCGATGGGGCGACGATCTGGTTTAGAGTGTACTAGACCCCGATGATATCCAGATTTGAGCTGTATTGATATTTGGACTTGGATGAGGATTGTATGCTTGACTTGCATCTTACATCGCATAGCCTTGGTACAGCTCACGATATTTATGGATCCATCTACATTTTTCCGCATTACTCTGATATTGTATGACCATATTACTACCTTGCGCACATACTTTCACCACCCTCTAAGCTTTCTATAAGCTTATGCACGACCGTTGCGTGCAGGTGACATTGGATTGCAGCAGCGCTGAGGCTTGAGCACGTGGCAGATCATTTTGGAGTTTTTGTTCTTCATCATTGTATTTCTCTTTATGCTCATTGTACTTGTAAAGTTTTTTATCATAGTGAAAATGTAATGGAGTTTTTGGTTGTTGTTTATGGGTAATGCTTTTGGTTATGCTTATTACGAATCAAACTGACGTTAAAAATCCTCCTCGTAACATCCCAGGATCGGAACCTGGCGAATGGGCGCTAGGAGCCGAAAATGGAGTTCTACGGAAGCTGTCGGCACCAGATTCGGCGATCGAGAATTTTATGAGCCCGGTTTCCGAGTTTGGGGCGTGACATTAGTGTTCCATTTACTTATTTCTTGTGGATTTGTGTCAAGTTTGCTTCTATCTCTTTCTTGAAGTTGTCTATTTCTAGTTTTGTTGAGATTTAGAGTTTTTCTTCACCCAAATTTGATTTGAGAAAATCCATTTTTCAATCTATTGCAACACTTTATTTTCTTCAAATCTTTGTTGCATATGACATCTAGAGGAAGAAAGGTAACCTCCCGTGGTCCATCTTCTTCCAGATCTACTCCTATTACTAAGCGTCATCTTCGATCCTCCGAAGATAATTCATCTTTTATACGGGACATTCGATTGAGGAATATTATTATAGAACGTCCTGTTGATGTAAATCATATTGCTCTGTATGATATCCTTCCTATTCTTCAAACTGTAGGTTGAGATAACTTATTGCATTGGGGTGGGCCAACATACTGATCCATTGCCCAGTCCATGTTCGCTTGTATAAGTAATTTTTCAATGGAAATTTTAACTTTTAAAATAGCCACAAGAGAAGGTCCATTTGACATTGATCGTCATTTGATTTCATCTCTTATGAAAATTCCTATGAATAATGAGGGCATTCTATCCAAACCTTATCTGAAAAACCCTCAGAAACTGAAAAATGTATGCTCACTAGAACCTTATGTAATTTGGACGTACAATGGATGCGTAAAGGGAATGTGCTCCCCTCAAAGTTTTTATTACTTAAATACAGAGTTCTTCACAAGATTTTTATGTCCAACTTATATCCTTGATCAGGTAATAAATCTGAATTGACGTCCTTCATGGTTCGTGTTCTTCATACTATTGCTAGAGGTTTCATATTTGTTTACCATCCTTGATTTGTCACTCCATTATTCAGTTTAACTCCATCCCGGTCACAGTGACATCTCTTTTTCTTATTTGATGACTGTGTTGGCTACACATATGTTAGTCGACATGCCTATTGGACAGACCCCTATCCATCATCTGATATTTAACAATTCTAACCTTAATAAGATGAAGCTGAATGTGCTTCCTGGCCAAGGTGATGGTAATGGTGGTGCTAAAGCTGAAAATGAGGAAAAAGCTGGTGATTTTCCTCCTAATGACATTAACATGGATGATATTTTTTAAAAAAATGAGTCTAATTCTGCAAATGATCCTGATTATGAACCATCTGAGTTTGATGCGCGTCTACGAGCAATTGAGGAGAAGGTGAAAAATATGAATGTTAAGGTAGACAATATGAATATTGCCCATGATTTACAGTTCAAATATATGCGCAAATATCTTAGGCACTTGAACAAAGGCATGCATCAACTTGATCCTTCTATCCCTGCTCCTTCATCTGGCTCAGATTAGTTCTTTTTATTTTACTAATATTATTACTCTTCTGCTCTCTCTGTTTGTGAGATTGTTGCTACTTTTGACTTATTTCTGTTTATGGATTATATGCATTGTTTATCCTATTATCCCTCATCCTATTTTTTTTTCACTCTCATATCTCTCTTTCATTTTTACTCCTCAGCCATTTGTTCATTGCTTCCTTTGTCCTATTGTGACAAAAAGGGGGAGAATGGATGTCTTATGGATGTCTATGTTATAAGGAGGGAGTTGCATAATGTATGTTACTCAGGGGTAGTATGTAGGTGGACTATATGTTGAATTGATTTGCAGGTTCATGCTATTATGATTGTGTGCTGGTTGATAATAACTGGTGAATGACTCTTTAACCAATATTTTTCTTTATGTAATATATCTTGAAAGTGTATTTTGTCACTAATTTGACAAAGGGGGAGATTGTAAGTGCTATGGTTGAAAGCCCCTTTATGTTATCAAATTTATAGTGCCAAAAACACTGCTTGTACTTTGTGAAATTGTATACATGTTTGAAACACAGTATGGATGAAGTGAGTCACAGTGTATGGATGTTGACTAAATCAGTGAAGCACAATGCTTAACTTAAGATATGTCAAGCCACGACATTGTCTCACAAGTCGACTTCGAAAGACAACACAAGTTTACAAGTCAAGACTCGAGAATGTTTAACTGAATTCACATTTTACAAGTCAAGATTCTAGATTGCGTAATTGAAGCTTTCAAAGATAAGATATATCAAGATTTCAAGCTTCACTTTCTTTAAAGGTTACATATCTTAAGGGTTCAATGTCCTTACTTCACTATTAAGGTATGTTTGACCTTAGGTTGACCTTTAGAGTAGGTCATTTCGGATACATAATGTAAATATTTTATATTTGAGAATTTGGTCTGTTCTAAGACTAGTCCTGGACCTTACTCAACTAATTCTAGCACTGCTTTGACCTGTCTAAGATTTTCCTGGACAAGTCGTAAGTTTGTTGTAAAAATTCAGAATTTGTTGTTAAGCTTCGACCAGTCCTAAGGTCTGTTCGACCAATTGTACGAATTGTGTCAACTGCTCCTTTAACTAATCATGAATCTATGACTCAAACTATAATGTTGAATTTCGCTTGGCTTCAACAAGTCGTGAGCAACCTACGACCAGTCGTGAAACTGTCATATCTTATCATGCTCAAATTTTCAAATATTCGTTGGTTCTACGACCAGTCGTAGCGACCTCTGTACCAGTCAAAGATGTGATTTGCTCACCTATAAATAGAGCACGATTCTCATAATATTTGATAGAATTCAAGCTATTTTAATCCGGCCTTCTGAGAGATAAGTCTGTGATCCATTTAAGCTAAGTGTGCATATTTAATATTATCTTTCTTTAGCTTTTTAAATTGATTTTATTTCTTGTATTCCAATTTGATCTGAAAAGAGGAAGTTTTATTTTCCTTTTTCTGGAATCAAAATCAATTAAAGTTAGCCCAATTGGTTTAATTTAAAATCTATTAAAACTTAGAACCATTATAAAGTGAGTATTGGACATTAAACTTTGACATTCCAACCTCTACTCTAATTTGGTTCTTCCGGGCTGCTACAACAAAGGAGAATTTCAGGTATTTTATATTTTGTGTAATTTACTTTATTTGGTTTTCTTTTGAGATTTTCCAGAAAAATCTCATTCTATTGGTTATCTGAGGAAGCCAGTAAAACTCAGAAGTAGGATTTTTTTAATTGTGTAAGCCTAAAGAAAAAGACACAATTGTGAAGGTTTTAGGTGAACCTGAAAAACCTATATTGATAATGAATGCTAATATCCACTGTATGAGGATATTAGGAGTAGAGTAGCTGTGTGGCTATTTATTAAAAGTTGGTATACACACAGGCAAACCACTATAATCCCTTGTGTTTTGTGGTTGTGTGGTTTATTTTTCTATCTTTGATTATTCATTTGTGGGATGTATATGTGGATGTAAATGCTGTAATTATTTTTTTTAAGCGTTGTGGGAAATGTTGTAATAATTTAGGATTTCTATTCCTACTTTATTTTCTTTATTCCTCTTTAGTTTGGGATATTGATATTAATTGTTCTAATAAGGTTGTCATACCATAAATCTTTTTTTTTTATGGTGTAAGGTTGTCCTTAGAACCTAATTTGTATCAGTCTCTCAAGACTTCAATTGAGATTGTATTTCATATTGCATTGTGAATTGTGATCTCTTATTTGTTTGGGCTATCTTTTTCTTTAATTCTGCTGTATTTATTTTAAATTTAGCATAGTCCTATTCACCCCCTTCCCCGCATCAAAGGCACATCCAATGCCAGGGGTAGAACCCCCAAACCTATCACATGAAGCTAGGGGCACGAAAACAAAGTCACTCACAGAGGACCCAGGACCAGGAGTGCCCGTCATAGGTCACCCAAGCAAAAGCAAGGAGGCACCCCTCCCCACCAATAGTCAAGGGGAAACACCCCCATCAACAACTCAGCAGCACAAGGGGCAAAAGGAGCCCATCCATTGGATTGAAAACGGGAAATGACCTTCCCTTGATTGGACAGACATTAGGGTCCCACCACAAGGTGAACCTGAGGAGCTCTAACTTCTGAGCGAGGAGATTGAATCAAACTCCGACTCTGAGCCCAGCTCAGCAGACATTATGGTCATCGGGACGGATGACCCACAGATACTGTAAGACCCATATCTTAGTCCGTACCGTTCCATAAACTTCCGCGGTCTTACCGGTCAAATTCTGGCAACCTTCGACCCCTAACCAATATCGACGCGCGACCCTGATTCATATGACATCAACCTGTTTCGACTCGACTTGAGTTCTGTACCATAGCGACCGCACCGTCGCCGCGGTTCCAATGCCGCGACTTGTGTGCCGAGGCGATACCCTGGCCAAGAGATGTGGGCCAACGTTCGGTGCAAGAAAAATGCCGCGCGTTGCGAAACCCAAGAGAATCTCTATGATGTGTCACATCAATCACATCAATCCCATCAATTAATCATCCATCAATCCATCACATGTCAAGTACACATCACTTTCACCCCTTTTCCCAAGCAACCAAAAAAGTCTTCCAAACTCATACCTCTCTTACACAAAAGGCCTCAAAAGTCAAGGATTTCTTACACCTCCCATACCTCTCTTACACAAAAGGCCACAAAAGTCGAGACTTTCTTACACAACCATCATTCATCCATTCATCCATCTCTCTCTACGACACTCTCTCTCTTTCTCATTTTCTCATCTCATTCTCTCAAGCAAAAACCCCTCCATACGTATGGAATTCTCCAAGCATTCCTAAGCTCCAAGTGGCCCACTTTCCTACCCCACCATCTCCCATCTCAACCCTCCATTCCTCATCTCATCCATTGAAGTTGAAGTTAAGGTGCCAAGGAACCCCTAGGAGTAAGAAGATCGGACGGTGGGTGCTTGATCATACTAAATTTTTATATTTTTGAGATGGGCCAAGTGAGGCCAACCGATCAATGGTTTGGATCTCACTTGGGACCCTAAAATGTGGCGATCATCATGATCATTCCATGATGGGGCCATTCTCCATGGACCCCATCATGATATTTATTTCTTAGAAAAGGTCATCTAGACCGTCCATATTGGTGGGGAAAGGATCCCCACCGTTGATTCTAAATTTTGATGGTCCCATATGTTAAAGGACCCACTTGATTGTATGATTCATTGCAAGGGAGGGCCCATAGTATCGGGGTCCCTCCATCATAAGCGTGTCCCACCCTCCATCTCTCTCTTTCTCTCCATCTCTCTCTCTTTTTTTATTTCTTTTTATTTTATTTTATTTTATTTGTAATAGGGTTGTGTGGCCCACTTGAATGGACCCCACCTTGAGGTACTTATTTGGTCCAAGTGTTCCTCAAGTGGGGCCCACCTTACATGTTGTACCCTCAACATTCATCTGTGGTGGCCCACTTCAACAGGGCCCACCATAATGTAATTTTTAAAAAGCCAGATCGTCCAGCGTCTGGGACGCTGGACGCCCCTGTGAAGAAAAAAAAAGAAAAGAAAAAGAGAATGAAGCTTTGGGGTGGTCCTCTCATAGGCCCCACCTTGATGTTGGGGTACAATCCAAGCCGTCCATCTCCTTACCGGCCTCATTTTAGCCATTGAGTAGAAGGATGGTCCTGATCTGAGCATCTGGCGGGCCATAACATTGGGAACGTTAGTGGTTACCATTGAGGGATTTTCTGACGTTTCTGTACGTCCAAAAATCATAAACTCTGGACTCATTGGACTTGTCATGGCCTGTAGAAACCAATGACGGGGTGGATCTGCTAGATGTGGGCCCCAAATATGAAAAACCCCAAATATAAGGGTTTTAATATATATTTTTTTAAATGTTGTAAGAGGCAAAGCCTCTGATGCTGCAGGCGCTGCAGCAGGCGGGCGGGCGGCCAGCCGGCTACCCACAGCTGCTGCCGTGGGCCCCACCATGATGTATATGTTTTATCTACGCCGTTCATATGGAGGGCCACCCCCTGAGGTGGGCCCCCTCCAAAAATGAGGCCGATCCGACGCTCAGGTGGCCCACACCATAGAAAACAGTGTGAATGAACATCTACCATTAAAACCATCCTGGGGTCCACAGAAGTTTTAGATCAAGATGAAATTTATGGTTTTCCTTCACCCAGGTCCGTGTGACCCTTTGAACGGTTGGGATGAAAAAATATACACTGTGGTGGGCCCCACATGGGACCCACAGTGATGTATGTATTGTATTCATGCCGTCCACGGACCATGGACGGTGGCACCCCACTGTGATCTATGTATTCTATCCCACCGTCCTCACTGGACGGTGGAGCCCACCCTCCTGTTGCACGCTGGTTGCAGCGTTTGTGTGTGTGTATACATATATATATATATATATATATATATATATATATATATATATATATATATATATATATATATATATATATATTATAATATTTTATATGTATATATATATATACACTATATGTAATGTACATATATATTATACTATTTATAATATAGATGATGGTGGACCTTCATGTGGGCCCCCACTCTTGATGCAGGTGCTGTATCCAATCTGTTCATCCATTTTAAAAGCTCATTTTATGGTTTGAGCTAAAGAATGGGCCAGATCCATAGTCCAAGTGGACCCCACCTTAACATATTATAAGGCCCATTTGATTGATAAAAGGCCTATGGGTTAGGCCCAATTGCTTTATTTAAGGCCTATGGGTTAGGCCTATTTGGATTGTAAAAGGCCTATGGATTAGGCCCACTTGAAATACATAAAGCCCATAGGACTAGGCCCATTTAAGACACATAAGGCCCATGAGATTAGGCCCATTCGATGCAATCTAAAGCCCACGAGTTTTGACCCATTGCAATGCACATAAGGCCCATTGGTTCGACCCATTGATGTGGCCCGCTTGATGAATGGAAGGCCTATCTGATATGGCCCATTTGATATATTTAAGGTCCAATGGGGTGTACCTAAGGTCCATTGCAATGTGTAATCCCAACTTGGCTTATGTAATGATGTTTATTACGGGTTATGGCTCGGGAGAAATGTTAGTTTGACGTCCACATTTCGAGTGTAATGCTAGTTGGATGTCCACATTACGACTCTCTTTAAGGCCCATTATTAGGCTCGTACTTATTGTGTATAGGCAGCCCAGGCCCATCTGCATTGTAAAGATAGCTCATCTCATTATAACATGTTTAATATAGCTTCACGACTCATGATCATACGCATCATATGTATGCTTGATATGAGAGTGACTGATCATAGCATATGCCTTCAGGCAGATTGATTATGGGACCCCGATTAGGCGGTGTTGTCCTGCATGAGCGCACGCTACGTGCAAGGATTTGTTGTATGATTGGATAGTGTGATTCATGCATCTCGCATCGTGTGATATGGTTACTATACGCCCTAGCGACATCGGGGTCGTAGCCACCACAGAAGCATCGTGGTTGGCAGGATTGGATACCGAAAATCTTATTATACATGAGGTGCTATAGATGTCCCTTGGTGAAAGTCCCTAAACCCTTATGGTACCAAGAGGTTGCTCCAACGTTTAGACCGAGTGGGTAGATGAGCGTTGAGTACCGATTACCAGACGGTTACGCTCTCCAATGTGTCGTGGTCGGTTGGAAGGGAGTGCGGCCTTACCCGCCCAAGTGTAGGGGGCAATGCTAGGCTGAGTCTAACCAGCTCGAGGAATGGGTCCGCTATCAATGAGTCGGATAGTGAGGTCTCTTCCACTTACCTTATTGCACGCGATGTGGTGAAAATCTGGTTTAGAGTGTACTAGACCCCGGTGATATCCCATATTTGAGTTGTATTGATGTGTGGACATAGATGAGGATCTGTATGCTTGAGTTGCATTGCACATCGCATGGCCTTGGGATGGCCGATACCATTCATGTCTTGCATCGCATAGCCTTGGTACGGCTCATGATATTATGGATCCATCTGCATATTCCGCATTATTCTGACATTGCATGTTCATATTACTACCTTGCATACACACTTTCACCACCCTCTAAGCTTTCTATAAGCTTATGCACAACTGTTGCGTGCAGATGACGTTGGTTCGCAGCAGCGCTGAGGTAGGAGCACGTTGCAGATCGTTTTGGAGTTTTTATTCTTTACCATTGTATTTCCCTTTATGCTCATTGTACTTGTAAAGTTTTTTTATCATAGTGGAAATGTAATGGAGTTCTTGGTTGTTGTTTGTGGGTTATGCCTTTGGTTATGCTTATTACGAATCAAACTGATGTTGAAAATCCTCCTCGTAGCATCCCAGGATCGGAACCTGGTGAATGGGCGCTAGGAGCCAAGAATGGGGCTCTACGGAGGTTGTCGGCACTGGATTTGGCGATCAAAAATTTTGTGAGCCCAGTTTCCGAGTTTGGGGCGTGACAAATACAAATAGAGCAGAGAAACAGGATCGAAAGGGGGAAAGAACAGGTTGGATAGCCATCCCTCTGACGATCGAATCAGCCAGTGAGCCACCCACAGACGCCGACCTAAAAAAAGCCAACGTAAATAGCAATTGGTACCCCAAATCAGGACAGGATCAATCATGGTTTGTAACGCCGTCCTATTTGGGATCCCTTAGCAATATAAAAAAAAAAAAATCAGAAAACATTCAAAACATAAAAATAATAGATATTTCAAAAACCATAAAAATATCAAATATTTCTTAAAATCACAAAACATCAGAAAATCTTCAAAAATAAAAAATATCAGAAAAACTTTCAAAAATCACTGTGCCAAATACTTTGCTCACAACTGTGGAGTTCAAAATTGATGCATATGATTTTGATCTAGAGTTAGATTTCAAACTCATGGGGTTTGGATGAGGGAAATGATGATACAGCTCTCGAACTCAAGGATTCCCCTAAAAGATTCGAAACAAAGACCAACGTTATAGCAGACGACTTCGAAGTTGTGAACTTAGGATCACAGGAACTCCCTAGAGAGGTGCGCATTGGTAGATCGTTGTCTCCAGAATACAAGCAGAGGATGATATAATTCTTAAAACCGAGCTTGTCCAACTTTTCCTTCTCTTACAAAGATATGTCAGGGCTCGATGAAGATTTGGTAATACACCACTTGCCAACAAAGCCAGACATGAAGCCTATCAAGTAGAAGCTACGAAGAATGAAGCCAGAATGGGCCCTGAAGGTCCGTGATGAAGTCATCAAGCAATACAACACGGGATTCTTGGTAGTCTCCAACTACCCGAAATGACTCACAAATATCGTACTAGTTCCAAAGAAGGATGGCAAAGTCAGGATGTGCATTGACTTTAGGGATCTAAACAAAGTAAGTCTTAAAGACGATGTTCCTCTACCTCACATCGACACACTGGTAAATAACACTACTGGACATAAGATATACTCCTTCATGGACAGCTTCTCCGGCTACAATCAGATCAAGATGGTCATCGAGGATCATGAGAAGACTTCTTTCATCACACCATGGGAAACTTTCTACTATTAGGTTATGCCCTTCGAGTTGAAGAATGCAGGAGCTGCATATCAGCGAGTCATGACTGCCTTGCTTCACAACATGATAAACCAAGAAATGGAAGTCTATGTAGACGACATGATCGTTAAATCTCACACTATCGAAGGACATTTTGAAAACCTCAAAAAGCTCTTTGATAAACTAAAAAAGTTCAAGCTCCACCTCAAACTGCAAAAATGTATCTTTGGCACAACCGGAGGTAAGTTGTTAGGCTTCATCATCAATGAAGATGGCATCCGAGTAGATGAGACCAAAACCAAAGCAATCATCGATATTCTGTTGCCCAGTACTAAAAAAGAGATTCAGGGTTTCCTCAGAAAGATCCAGTACATCATCCGATTTATCACACAGCTCACGCCCATCTTTGAGCCCATATTCAAGCTTCTAAGGAAGAATTCGCTAAAGGAATGGAATGATGACTATTGTAAGACCCATATCCTAGTCCGTACTGTTTCATCGACTCTCACAGTCTTTTCAGTCGACTTCTGATAACCTTCGACCTTTATCTGACGTTTGCGCCCGACCCTGAGTTACACGCCATCAACCCAAGTCGACTCAACCCGAGACTTACACCCTAGTGACCGTGCCATCGCCACAGTTCCGGTTCCGTGTCTCACGCCCCGAGGTGATACCCAGGCCAGGAGATGTGGGCCTATGTTCAGTTCGAGAAAAATGCCGCACGTTACAAAACTCAAGAGAATCTCTACCGAATGTCACATCCATCAATCAATCAATCCCATCAAAGGTCAAGTACATGTCAAGTACACATCACCTCACACCCAACCCCAAGCAACCCCATAAGTTAAAAAGTTCAAACATACCCCATACCTTTCTTACACAATTTGTCCCTAAAGTCAAAAAACTCTTACACACACATCACTCACCACATCCACACTCCATCGCTCATCTCTCTCTCTCTCTCTCTCTCTCTCTCTCTCTCTCTCTCTCTCTCTCTCTTTCTCTCTCTCTCTCCTTACAACCCCTTCTCTCTCTTTCTTAACACACAATTCCAAGCAACCAAAAGACCACACGTCTATGCATTCTAAGAGAGAAAAGTGATTTTTGTGTGGTCCACTTTCCCACCCGAAAATCCTTCATCCTAATCATTCATCTTTCATCACCCTTTATCAAAGTGAAGCACAAGGAGACTGGCGTTCCAACGGACTAAGAAGATCGAACGGCGGGTGCTTGTATAGGCTTAGATTTCATTTTTTAGATGAAGGGTCAAGTGAGGCCTACTGATTGATGTATGGATCTCACTTTGGACCCTAGGTGTGCCCAATGGCCCACCTTGATCCTCATGATCATTCCATGATAGGGCTATTCTCCATGAACCCCATCATGAAATTTATTTTCCTTGTATGGATATGGTCATTTAGACCTTACATTTGGTGGAGAAAGGATCTCCACCGTTGATTTTCGATTTGATGGGCCCACATGTAATGGGACCCACTTGATGTATGATTGCTTGTAAGGGAGGGCTCATAGTGGTGGAGCCCTCCGTCACACGTGTCCCTCTCTCTCTCTCTCTCTCTCTCTCTCTCTCTCTCTCTCTCTCTCTCTCTCTCTCTCTCTCTCTCTCCCTCTCTTTTTCATTTCTTTTCATGTGATGATGTGGTCGTGTGGCCCACCCGGATGGACCCTACCATGAAGCATGTATTTTAGCCAAGCCATTTGTAGGTGGGGCCCACTTCATATATGTGTTGTATCCACACCACCCACCATTTGGTGGCCCACCTAAGCAAGGCCCACCTTAAATGTATGTGTTATGCCCAACCGTCCAGTGTCCAGGGACGCTGGACGTGAACTAGGAAAATAAAAATATAAGCCTGGTTCAAGCCTTGGGGGTGGGCCGCTCATGTAGTCCCCACCTTGATGTATGTATTCAATCCACGCTGTCTATTCCATTCCTCAGCCCGTTTTAGGCGTTAAGCTAAAAAATGAAGTTAATCCAGCTTTTTGGCAAGCCATAGCATAAAAAACCATATTGTTGCCATTGAAAACTCACCTTGATGTTCTACTCGCCAAAACATGCTGCATATTGGGCTCATTTGGAAGGTCTTGAGCCATGAAATGCAATGGCCAGGGTGGATTCTTCCGATGCAGGCCCCGCGTATGAAAAACCGTGATAAAACACGATTTCAAAGAAAAAACAATAATAATAAGGCAACACCTGCTGCTACATTTTGGCGGACGGACAGTAGGGACCCACGATCCTAGCTATGGGCCCCACCATGATGTGGGCTTATCATCCACACCGTTCATTTGGTGGGCCCCTTCTTAAAGTGGGTCCCCTCCAAAGATCAGTCACATCCAAAGCTCAGGTGGCCCACATCATAGGAAACAATGTGGATTGAACGTCTGCCATTGAGACCCTTTTTGGGTGTCACGGCAGTTTTGGATCAGTTATGAAAATTTTTTCCTCTGCTTCTAGGTCTGTATGACCTTATCAACAGATTGGATGACATATAAACGTTGTGGTGAGCCCCACGTGGGACCCACTGATGTATGTGTTATATCCCACACCTTCCTAGCGTGGGTGGGACGACTGGGGTACCTCACTCTAGCTATAGTTACTGGAGTGGTGTCACTAAGCTCTGTGAGTCCCCAAGTATCATCCACGCCAATCCATCCATATGGGACCCACTATGATGCATGTGTTGCATTTAAACCGTCCACCATTTGGCAAGCTTGTCTTATGGCTTGAGGCCAAAAAGAGACAGTTCTTTTTATCTGGTTGGCCACTGATAACAGTGGTGGGTTGAATGTTTACCATTGAAACTCCTCTGGCCTAGAGGTTTTGACTAAACATAAAATTTATTTATTTATTCTTATTAGGTTTGTGTGACCTTATCAACTATTAGATGGAAAAATAAACGTTATGGTGGGTCTTAGGAATTTTAATGGTTGAAATCATCATCACCACTTATATTTGGGTGTGGCCCATTTGATATGCATGGGCCCAATGGTGTAGCCCATTTGATATGCATATGGCCCATGTGATGTGGCCCACATGCCGCATGAGGGCCCATTGTGATGTATTTAAGGCTCATGGGTTATGGCCCATCGGTATAGCCCATTGACGCGGCCCACTTGATGAATATAAGGCCCATGTGATACGGCCCATTTGATGTATTTAAGGCCCGATGGGATGTACCTAAGGTCCATTGCAATGTGTGATTCCACCATGGTTTATGTAATGATATTTATGGCAGGCCATGCCTTGGGAACAATGATGGTTTGACGTCCACATTATAAGTATAATTTGGTTAAATGTCCGCATTACGACTCTCCCTAGGGCCCATTGAAGGGTCCATACTTGTTATGTGTAGGCTGTTTAGGCTCATCATTGTTGTGAGGATAGTTCATCACTTTATAACATGCTTAGTATAATTTCATGCCTCATGACATATGCATGCTTGATATGAGTAGTGTATGATCATAGCATATGTCATTGGGTAGATCATTGATAGGAGTTACCCACATGAGTGTATGGTACGCGTGAGATTACTACATGATTGTATGGTATGACTCATGCATCTCACATATGTGTGACTTGATCACTTTATGCCCTAGCAACATCAGGGTCGTGGCCTCCACAAGCACATCGTGGATGGTCATATCGGATACCTAAAATATTGGTTCTAGCATTGTGGGCACTTAGGATGTCCTTGGGTGAAAATCTCAGAAGCTTTATGGTATCAGGGCATGCTCCAACGTCTAGACTGAGTGGATATACGAGCGCCCGAGTGTCGAATACCAGTAGGCCGCATCTCTCACTGTGTCGTGGTCGGTTGGAAGCGGGTGTGGCCTTATCTGCCTAAGTGAGGGGGCTATAAGTTAGGTTCAGTTTGACCAGCTTGTAAATGAGTCCGCTATCGACGATCCGGGTAGGTATTGGTAAACTACTAGTCAGGTAGATAGTGTGCTCTCTTACACTTGCTTGGCTGTGCAGCCAGGGAGGAGGCAGTCAGTGTAAAGTGTATTAGACCCCGATGATATCCAAAGAGGAACTGTACTGATATGTATACTTGATGAGTACTGGCATGCTTACTTTACATCTCACATATGACATTTTGATACATAGGCCTCGCATTGCATGGCCTTGGTATGGCCGATAGCACTCATGCCTTACATCACATAGCTTTAGTACAGCTGATAGCATTCATGGACTTAACGCATATTTTCTCATTACTCTGATATTGTACACTTGGCGCTTGCCTTGCACACACACTTACACCACCCTCTAAGCTTTTGTAAGCTTATGCATGACCATTGTGTGTAAGTGGCATTGGATCACAGCAGCGCTGAAGCAAGAGCGCACATCAGATTATTTTAGAGTTTTTGATCACCTTGTATTTCTCTTTCCACATTGTACTTAAAGTTTTTGATATAGTGGATTTGTGGTGATGTTGTTTTGTGACTTGGTTATGCTTATGGTTATGCTCCATTACAAGAAAAAAAAATTCACGCTAAAAATCCTCCTTATAGGATCCCAGGATCGAAATCTGACATATGAGTGTCGGGATCCAAGAATGGGGCACTACAAAGGCTGTCGGCGCCTGATTAGGCGAACGAAAATTTTGTGAGCCCGTTTTCTGAGCTTGGGGCGTGACAACTGGCAAGAAGCTTTCAACAAGATTAAGAAGTACCTACTAAATCCTCCAATGCTCATGCCACCTGTCCCAGGTAGGCCCCTACTGCTATACATTTCTATTGCAATAAGAGAAATTAGATGCATTCTTGGCCAACACGAAAACATAGGAAAAAAGGAGCAAGCGACGGTTCATGAGCTATGAAGCTAAATACTCCAGCTTAGAGAAAATGTGCCTCACCCTAGTCTGGGCAACGCAACGGTTACGATAATACATGATCGTTCACCCAATCCTCCTACTCGTTCTCATGGACCTGTTAAAGTACTTGTTTGAAAAACCGGCACTAATGGGTAGGATCACAAAATGGCAACTGTTGCTTTTTGAGTTTGACATCACCTATGTCACTCAGAAGGCAATCAAGGGGCAAGCATTGGCTAACCATTTAGCAACACATTCTCTACTAGATTATTAACCACTGAAGACCTTCTTCCCTGATAAGGACATTCTCCTAATTAAGTAAGAAAAAGAAAGAAAGGCAAGAGAGTGGACACTCTTCTTCAATAGAGCCACAAACTCAAAAGGGAGTGGAGTAGGAGCAATACTCTACTCCCCCGACAACGTCCCAATTCCCATATCCGAGCGATTAGCTTCTAATGCACCAATGACGTGGCTAAGTATGAAGCATGTATCGTCGGTCTAAGAGAAGCCATAATCCTCAATGTGAAGAAGTTACGAGTCTTCGAAGACTCACAACTCATTAGACAAATGGCGACTAGAAGACCAAAGATGAAAAGTTATTCTCGTATCATGTCTATCTGGAGAATCTGACCAAAGAATTTGAGGAGATCATGTTCTCTTATGTGCCCCAAGCCAAGAACCAGTTCGCGAACGCCCTAGCTACCCTTGCCTCGATGATGGAAATTCTAAAGGGAGTTGCTGAATAGGAACTCACCGTCAAACTTCAGGAAGAACCCGCGTTTTGCCTACAGATCGATGAAGCCAAAACATCTCCGAACGATCAACTGTGGTACACAGATATCAAGGAATATCTTGAGCATCAAAAATGCCCAGAAGGAGTGACGTCGACCGATTGTCACACTATCCAACAACTAGTAGCCCAGATCACGATCACCGGGGGCATCCTCTATAAGTGATCCTTCAATCAAGTCCTTCTTCGTAGAGTGGATGAAACAGAAGCGGCATAAATCATGTCAGAAATCCACGAAGGACTATGCGGCCCACATTTAAATAACATATGATGGCAAAGAAGATCCTACGGCTCGGTTACTACTGGCTAACGATGGAGACCAATTGCTGTAAATATGTCAAAAAATGCTTCAAGTGTCAAGAACATGTGAACCAGATCCACGTGCCTACTTCCAAACTCTACAACCTGACAACACCATGGCCCTTCTCTATATGGGGGCTTGACATCATCTGCAAGGTCAACCCCAAAGCTTCAAATGGGCATGAGTAAATCCTAGTGGTAGTAGATTACTTCACCAAATCGATAGAGGTGACATCCTACACTACCATCGCAGCATTGCATATGATCAAGTTCATGAACAACAATATCATCAACCAATACGGGATTCCTCATGCCATTATTACAGACAACAGGACTTCGTTCGTCAATAAAAGGATGGGTAATTTTCTCGATAAATTCAAAATTCAACGTCATCAATCAAGCCCTACCATCCTCAAATGAATGGTGGGGTCAAAGCTACAAACAAGACTATCATTGGCATACTGGAGAAAATGGTCAAAACGTATCGCGATTGGTCGAAATTTCTCCCATATACATTTTGGGCTTAT
This sequence comes from Magnolia kwangsiensis, assembly GCA_037074715.1. Classification (NCBI taxonomy): domain Eukaryota; kingdom Viridiplantae; phylum Streptophyta; class Magnoliopsida; order Magnoliales; family Magnoliaceae; genus Magnolia; species Magnolia kwangsiensis. Next base: position 69,017,852 of record CM073572.1, on the reverse strand, counting down.
CGGATGTCTGTACGGTCTGCTACAGGCACAACTCCATACGAACTCGCGTATGGAATGGAAGCAGTGCTACTAGTCAAAGTCGCAATCCCATCACTCTGAGCATTGATGGAGAGCGAAGTCAAGGAAGCAACGAGCAAGATACGATCAATTGCACCTGGCAGATGAAAAGCGCATGCGTGCACTAAGTCACTTGTAATACTACCAAAGAAGGATCACACGGGCCAACAACAAGAGGGTCCAAAAAAGAAGCTTCAAAGTTGATGACATGGTTATGAAGCGTATCCTACTTCCGCACTTGCCAGATTCCAGAGGAAAATTCAAACCTTCGTGAGATGGACTGCTGATCATTCGAGAGGTACTTCCAGAAGGCACTCTTCGGCTCACCAGTCTGAGAGGAGAAGATCTTCCCGAGCCCATCAACACTGACAACATGCAGTTCTATCATGGGTAACTATACCTAACCTTGTCAATGATTACAATCGCAAAACTGTACCCATCACTTCTCCCAATAATTAAAAAAATGGAAAGCACTCTTCGTCCGCCAAAACTAAAGAGTATCCCTCACCTCTCCCAGACCAAAAAAAAATATATCTATCATTTCTCCAAAAAAAACACAGGAACAAAAGAAAAAAAAAAAGATAGAAAACCCTAAAAAGAAGACAAAACGGAGAAGAAAATAAGGTCATCCCCAAATTCCCTAAAACAGCTTAGGATTGTGATCAAAGACAAGGACGGGAGGGTAACTATTTGGCCAACTATGAAGGAAACCTCTCCGTCTCTTCCGGCACTTTAAAAAAATAAAAATAAAATAAAATAAAATAAGAGAGAGAGAGAAAACATGCCTAAGCAAAAGGGCGAATTGAAAACCTAAAAGGGCGGCTCGAGTAAAAACAGCGGGCATGTAGCAGACTTGGTGAAAACCTGAAGGGCGCCAAGGGTTAAAATAGCATAGCTGCCAAGGGGCAAGTAAGACCAAAAACCCGAGATGTAGTAAAAATCTGAAAGGATGCTGCGGGCAAAAATGATGGGAAAGCCAGTCGTAGTGAAAATCTGAAAGGGCACTACGGACAAAAATGGCTAACAAATAAAAAATTTTAAAAAAGTACAGGAGCAGAAAAAGTCAAGGCGACTAGCGCAACAATGAGATATAAAGAAAAGACTAAGATACAAAGAAGAGACTAACTCTGAATCAGTATTCCATCAGACTCTGCTCAAATCCAAAGGAGATTATCCTGGACACACCTTAGGGAACCAAGACCTCTAATATACAATCTAGACTATTGTATGCAACGTGGGCTGAGCGTAATATTCTGATCCTAAATCATCCAAAGAACAAATCGAAACCTAAGCAAGCATTCACAAGTTTTGGCACACACAAAAATATTCTTTTTAAAGTTTTTTACATCACTTGCCTTTCTTTACTTTTAAAAACAACAAGAAAATAAAAAAAAAAATGTTTCCATCTATGCAGGACAGGCTGTTGGTCAAAATCATGGATTCCATGTAAGCTCCTATCTCTCATACATCAATAATCTCTGTCTAAGTCGCTTTACCTCCATGCACAGGTAAAAGACCTCGTTCCTCTCCAAGCGATGCGCAGCAAGCATGATCTCATCATACCTCCGCCCCACCGCCAACCGACAGGCCATATCCTCACACGAGTGACGAAGAACAGCAATCTCAGATATGAGATGGCCATGTGTCGTAAGCAGAAACGATGGATTAATAAAATTCGCCCCTCGAATGCCTCCAATGAATCATCGACACATGAGGAGGACAAAGAAGTGTCGTCAACCACGTCTCGATCATTGACCTCATCTGTCAAGTGCCAACTAGGGACCTCGCGATAAAGTGGCTGCTCTTCCACCCATCGCTGGTATGGCACTGTCGCTAAGGGTGGAGCCCAAGACTCAAACTCCAGAGCCGACACATCCAAAGAACCCTGCTAGAAAATCCAGACTCGTCGATACAAAGCGATCAAGTCAGAAGGAAGAGGAGCATGTCCAAATCCAAAAAAGGCGAAGTTGAGAACATCCTGCTAGAAGCCAAACTACTGGAGAAATTGTTTAGGATGATAAGAGCAATACCCTCGAAGGCCCAGCAACAACAGAGGAGTATGAGTTGCACTACAGATCAAAGGAGTACGACAGAGCCATGGAGCCTCCCAACTAATCTCCCATCCTTGAAGCTGAGAAAGCATAAGATGGTACAATGACTCATTAGCCTCCGCACCAAGAGCAAGGCCATCAAGCAAAAAAGAAAGCACATCGTCACGATGGGAGTCAGGCCACAAAAGTGGAGGTGTCATATAAAGGTGCTCCCACAACCAAACTTGGGGAAAGGCACAAGTCAAGCTCAAACTGCAAATAGATAACAAAGCAGAGAGAAGGAAAGAGGACAAGCTCAAATAATACCTGGAGGAATGGGCAGTAACCCTAGAGGATGTGAGTATGATCAAGAGAGCACTCGATCAGGCCTAAAAAGAGCTCCGCCGGCACTACAAAAAGAATTCCCCTACGGAACAAAATGCGGTGGAATACATCCAGTAAAACTGTCAGCGATGATTGCTGCCAGCCTAAGAAAAGCAGCTCAGCCAAGACATAGAATATTAGTGTATTCAAACACTTAAGCTGGCGATTTGACCTAGGTCCTCCTCGGGCGATAGAACAGCGATCGTACAGAAGCTCAAGCGAAAGCTCACTTGCCCTACCCTCTATAGTAGGAAAAGTAGTTGAAAATCCAGACCAGGAGATCAGATCAGCAAGACGAACAAGCTCAGACGAAGGAACATAAGGCTCTCGGGTAAGAGAAAAACTAGACAGGCGTGCAAACTCCTCTAACGATGGGCCCAGCTCCAAGTCATTGAAGAAAAACAGGTTCAACACGAGAACCCAATCATATGACACTATACTCAACAGTCGCCAGTCTAGGCGAACTCGATAGAAATGAAGAACCTCTCAAAATCCCAAGGAACCTAACTCAAAGATCTCATACTCAATCAAGATCTCAACCCAAATATGCAACCGCTTAGAACATGTGTCACGTGCCTGCAACCGGCAAGTCCAAACAGGCACACCCTCTACAATCAGGAACTCTGAATCTACAGGCAAATTATCCAAAATGGGCATGCCCTCATCCAATAGATCTATCTCATGGTACCGAAAAAAGTCTGGCTCACCCAATGCATCCTGAAGTGTATCCTGAAAAGCTACAACAGGTGGGCCCGAGCCTCTAATGACACACGACAAGAGCAGTCTGAAAAGTACACACCCCAGGAATTGCAACGCCTGAGGTACCCCATTAACTAACTGGACCAGTACCCTGATCCCTGACATCAGCAGCCTGTCCCATCACTACCTCAAAATCCATGCCGAATATCTGACCTAAGCCACTGCAGGAGGTCTATCACCCGTCAAATCCAAGCCCTTAAAATGTGACCCACCACCCATCCGAGCCCCATCAATCGAACCATCCATCATCATCATTGCATCAACCACACCATCAAATCTATCCATCCTCATCCCACCAACACCCACAAACCCTGGTGGCCCGCTCGACATAGGCCCACCAAGCTCATCCACATCACCGAACCCATCCAACCCATCAAAACCATCAAATCCATCAAACCCATCCAATCCATCCAATCTCACCCCATGACTACCATTGATGGTGGTAGAAGTCATGCCATAAATGACATTAATCTCTCTAAAAAATTCCATTACACCACCACCAATCCCCATCAATCCACCCATAAATGAGCTCTAACCACCTACCCTTTCATCATTTATGTTGGACCCACCAACATTCTCATGGTTAGCCATAATAAAGACAAAGAGAGAAGAAGACAAAGGATAAGGGACGAAAAGGGAGAAGAAAAGGGACAAAGAAAATGATCAGGGGATCATGGCGAGAAGAAAATAACCAGAAAAAAGACTGAGAAATGGACAAAGAAGAAGAGCGTTCGGTAGAAGAAAAGACGAATAGGGGTGGTAATCCGATTACCGCTAGCGGTAGTCTAAGTAACGCCACAGAATCTGACATCTCTGCATTGCTGCTGCATCTAACAAGATAGAATGGGTGAAAAAAGTCAGCGGACGGTAGTCGACTATCACCCAGGCCCACAATCCCATAATACCAAAGGTAGGGTCCACGCTTATACCCTAGAACATTATCCACCCCCAAAAGAGTCAATTGGGATCTCAAAAATACTCAAAGAACAATTCAAAAGTGACATCAGACAATTAAAAGCTTCATATATATAGAAGATTATATAGCTAAGTGAGACATGGTCACATGATACAGCAGAGCTAATCATCACCAGGTATATATTCATCTGTATACTTCTAACGAACATACGGCCCAGAAGTCCCCCTTCGGCAAAATGAGCACCGCCACCTGGAACATAAGCAGGCTACAAAATAGGGCCGATACCATACTGCTCACACCATGAGTTGTACTCTCACGCTGGATCAACAAAGGTGCTAACATCAAAACCTTCTAGTGCAGCAGTTAACTCTCGCTCAGCAACTGACCTCCAATCAGATGGACCAGATGGTGGACTATGTGGAACTAGCGGATGGCCAGTCAACTGCCCGAAGACCCTCTCCTGAGATACCACTTCGTTAAACGAGGATCTTCTAAAATATGGTGCCGCCGTGAAGCTCGAAAAGCCTCCAGAGCCGCAAGAGTAAGAGTCGCGTTCAACCGAAAATACAGCCTAGTATGGAACTGCAAAGAACATAAAAATCAGGGGCGAAAGATGAGCAAAAGGCAGAAGATAATACAGGGCAATCACTCACATTGTCAAAGACGAGGGCGTCAACATTCAACCTCCACGAGAGATCAAAAAATATACGCGTATTGTTGCGGTTGTCCTTATACCACAACATCATGTGTGGAAAAGGAGGCGAATGGTTAATCAAAGTGAGCGAGAAATGGTCAAAAAAGCAAACCTGCATGAGGCTGAAATCAGAAATTGTAATCAATCATCCTAAGGAGAGGATTGCAAGATTTGAAGGATACCTCAATGACTGGATAAAAACTAGTCAAAGACCTGCTGATGTAGTGACTGGCTTTGTCTAACCCTTCATACAAGTGGGTAACAAGGACGATATTCCAATTAAAAGGCGTGGGGAAAGTGATGTCTGCCACAAGTGTCAATAGACGGGAACTCACTAGCTCATTCCCGTGACAGAAAATCATCGCTCTCATAGTATATAAAATCAAGGCGTGAGCCTTCACAATGGTTGTGGACTCGGTCTTAGGAATAAGCCAGGCAAAGTTTAAGAAAAATCAAAGCTGCCTGAACCGATGGCCGAAAAAGTCCGAAGGATTGGGCATCATCCCAAGCAAATTCATCTAATCAACATCAGAAGGCACCGGAAGATCCTCCTCAAAGGGAACAGATCCTCTGTCATATCGAAGACTCAACTGCATATAAATATCGTATGGGGTGATCCCCCACTCCCCAAAAGGAAGATGGAAAGTATGAGTCTCATCATCTCATCATGCCATCACTCCGTCAAAGCAGATAAAAGAGACATGTTCGTCTTACTCAAAAGAATTTGGAACAAGCTGGAAAAAGGAGTGTGCTCCAACACATAAAAGAAAAGAGGTTGAGGATCCTTAAACTAATCAAGCCAATGGGTCCTGACTCCACACCCCCTCAAAATCGTGGGGGCACCACCTTCTCGAGCCACGTCAAACTAATGTCAACCCTCTCGTGGTACGTAGAAGGGATCGATCGATTGGCGAGAAGGGCCGGCCTCATTCCTACCATGACGAGGCATGCTGCATAAGAAAGGTTCATAGGTAAGTATCCTTCTCACCACAAGGTCAAAAAGCCCAAGTCAAAGAGCACAAGTCAATGGTCAAAGCCCATGTCAATGATCAAAGCCCAAGCAAAAATCCTGAATACAAGAGTCCAATATTATGGCCCAAAATCCAAAGCCCAGGCCCATTATCATAAGCCCATATCTTCAAGGGATCAACTTCCAGGCTCACATATCAAATCAAAGTCCATCCCAATCTGACCACATCAAGGCCATAATTTGAGGCCCACATCCATACATGGAACCAAGAAATATCAAGCTAAGATGGGTGATCCATTCCACAAATGATGACCACCATCAAGATCCACACCATTAGAATATTCAAGAGGACCCCAAATCATCTATCTTACGGTCCAGATCATCACAAAAAAAAAGACAAAAAAAGAAAAAAAATATAAAAGATCATGAGAGTGGGGCTCCTTTTCTTATCACACCTCACTCTAAGCAATAAAGAAAAATCCATCCAACTCTTTAGTCCAAAATAAAATATCAAGCAAAATCCAACAATGGAGATCAAACAAGAGCAATCAATGGTCACGATCGTGGTCATCCTAGGACCAAGAAGAAGATCCAAACTTATCAATGGACCCCATAAGTATTTCATAAATGAAGCAAACACAAAGCATCCATCAAGGCACCTGTAAAAATAAAAGAAGAAATAGAGCAAAGTGAGGCCCACAAAAGAAGCAAGATCACCACTCAAAACCTTCTAGGGAGCTACAATGGTGTCCCTGGATCGGTTAAGTTGAAGATGATATTGGAAAAAGGATTGCAACGTCCCGACCAACGCCCACCTCAAACTGCTGGACAAAACGAGCGACCGACGGTAATCGGACTGCTGCCGGCGGCAGTCCGACTGCCGCCCCTGACTAGATTTTCATAGAATAGTGGGCTTGTCCCATTTGAGTTAATGGGATGACCGGACAAACATTGTGTCCTTTGGGTAAAGCCCAAAAAAATTGAAAAAAGAGACCTCTCATGAGAAGCTCCCGAAATCTTGCGAGAAATTTAAAATCTCGCGAGATATTGGGAATTTGACAATCTGAATGATAAATTGCTGGAAAATGAGAAATACCAAAAAAAAGAAAATTTTAAAAAATATAATAAATCATGGTTAAATGCCCATTAATTTATTAGTGGAGGCCATCTAACTATTTGACTTTGACCGTATCATCATTAATGCCTCATTAACTTATTAGTGGAGGCCATCTGACTATTTGACCTGAATCATACAATAAAAAAATCAAATGACGATGCCCACCCGCAAGATCAAATGAATATCTTCCATATATATATATATATATATATATATATATATATATATATATATATATATATATATATATATATATATATATATATATATATATATATTCAAATAAAATTTCCAAAGAGTCTAGTTTCAAAGGGATTAGTTATCAACAGAATTTTCAAAAAATCGCATGCGGGGTGCAGTACACTGAGAAATCTTTTATATTCTCCAGTTGTGGTCAATGCAAACAGTTAAATAAGGTTCAATCCCTTTCGATTTCTCTGGAGGATGATCGAATCCGTACATGATACAAGTACGGTTGGCGCGATCTCTATATCTAGACAGTCATACGAGTGCTTGTAAAAATGATTGGATATATCTCCGAAAAGAATAATCAAACTCGAAGTGACAATAATCTATTGTTACCAAAGTATCATAATCAGCAGACAGCATGATAAAAGATTACCTACACATACCTAGTCTAGGATGTTCACAAAATTCGATCAAGTCCAAGTCGGCATAGTGAGTTCCTCGTAAGGCCTCACCAACGCACAGGGCAGCTAACCACTTTGACGATCAAATGGATTGAATACTCCTAAGGTGATTACGTAGCAAAGGAAACGATAAATCAAATAGTACGGTAATCCTCGTAAAGCCACAATGAACATGCAGAGGCCCTACTTTTTCTGACTTACTTTCAAATGTTATTAATCATCTGATGTGAAAATGTTGTGATTGGTGACCCATAATGCCGCACAAATGCGTAGGGATAATCACAACATTTTTCTCAACCCTCATGGTATGTGCAAGTCATCTCTTTTTTAAATAGTCAACTGATAATGAAACAATGGCAAGCAACAGATTCGAATCACTACCCTTTCTTACCAAAAGGGTGGGGTGTCCACTCGGTTGCTCACAACCTCGGCTAAAGAGGGGTATCTGTAGATACCCCACCCAGGCTAGCATATTAAAAAGGAAAAGGCAAATCTAGACCATAATCAATAAACCAAATCCCAAACCCTAACCTGAGCCCAAGGCCCAAATCTGAACCCTTAGAACCTCACAAACTAACCTAAAATTTTAAACTTAAAACCCATCAGAGTAAGATTAGCACGGGAATACACCCATCTAAGCCAAAAACATGAAAAAAGGACTATCGGATGAACTAGTGTGCCACACGAGGCCCACATGCCTGAGCCCGACCGGAGCGGTAGTTTAACTACCGCCTGCAGTAGTTTGACTACCGTCTGCGGTAGTTTGACTACCACTGGTAGTAATCCAATTACCGTTGCTCACGAGGCGCATGTGTCCTCCGAGCAACAGCTGGCCCAACGTCTAAAAATCAGCTTTAACCCCCTATCTGACCTTATTTACTATTTTACCAGTGTAACACCCCAGATTTTTTGTCAACCTGGAGTTAGATGTCCCTAGGCAATGAGTCAACCATAACACTTTCAGAGCTCAATTCCGAAGCCAAAGAAATCGCTTTTCAATCCATTTCCTTCAAAACTCACCTTTCACCACCTCATTCTTCAAATTTCTCTAAGTACTTTCATATTAAACATGACTCCTCAACTTTAAATAGTAAAGAACACCAATCCTAGGGTATTAATGATGAAGAACAATACCGAAGCTAAAAATTACCGTAAATAGTAAATAAATGAGTGAAATAGGTTTCGACCCTTAACCTTTTAGAATCTAACAAAATAGATAGGTTAATTGGATAGATTAGCGTCTCCTACCCCGAAATCATATGCTATATGCCGCAGAAATTTATTTCAGTTTACAAACTGGCCCCGAATGGAGTCGTGGGACCTCCAGAAATGCTCCGTTGGATAAGAACAAGCCCACTTTAGTTACAAAATAAGTATACCTTGGCCTCAAGTCTATTTTGGTCATGTTTGGGCTTATAAAAAGGGCTTAAACCCTTAGCTTTCTATTCCATACGAATTTGAAAAAACCCTAGGAGAGAGAGGAGAGAAAAGAGAGAGAAAGTGAGGGAGAAGTTGGAGCTTCCTCCTGGAATTCTTCCCTGCAACTCCACGTGCCAAATCCTTCCACCTGTATCACTTTTTCGATGACTCCGGCTTCATTAAAAACCCTAACCTATCGCTGTTTTAGGGATTCCTTTGATTAAAAAAGCGAAGTAGCTTATATATCTTGTGCATCAGGTCGCCATAACACCGTTGACGAAGCGTATGCATTCTATTCGAACCGATACCTGTCTAAGGCGAAAGGTGCGGATTTTAGACGCTTTGATTGACTAATTTCAAAGCTTTCAATGTCGTTTAATAGTAGATTATTGATGAGAACGTCATTTGACATGTAGAACATACTGTCTGTTTTCCAATTCGTAAACGTACGGTGAATTTGAGATTTAGGGTATTTTAGTCATTTATAGAAAATACAGTATACGTCTATATTTTACAGAAATGATTGCCATGAGATTTTGTCGTGTTATGATATTAGGAATACGTGTATGATTTGTTTGGCAAAGAGATTCGCCCTAACACACATATTGGCCGACATATGCTATGTGGACTATTATGTGTAGACTAAGTGTTTGTTGAAATGCCAAATCAATATGATTTATGCCTACTATATGTTTTGAATGTAAGAACATGATTGTTGTGTATTAGACATCTCCTTGATATAAGGATTTGTCATATTATATGTTGAAATCAACATACGTTGAGTACGTTGGAGTTGTGTAGTCTGAGTGCTTGTATAAATGATTGTATTAGTATGTATTGAACTAATGTTGTTGTAGGTTAGCTTTGAGAATGAATTCTCAATTAATATGATCATGTATATGATTTCCTCCATGTTATTATTGAATTGATTCCCTTATAGGTATAGAATACATGCGTTTGGATGATTGCTTACGTTGTATGTATAACATGATGATAACATGCTTGGATTGTCCGTATTTCATTTCTATTACTCTCACATGATCTTGATATTGTTTACATGTGTTTGGGGCTATACTTTAGTCCAGGCGGTCGGTAACAGATTAGAATTCGTGGTTGGATCTTATTCGCCATAAAGGATGTGTATGACGAACTCGAGTCGTACTAGAGTCGTCAACAGTGGTTAGGCCACACGAAGTGCTTGTGCACTTCATGTCGGTCGATTCAATGTGCGCTCGTGCTACTCAGACCCGTCAAGTAACCCGACTGGCCATTGTATGTTCACCATGTATGAGTCATAACTGCTTGAACCTAGGGCACTGAACTTATCATTGAAAACCCTGTTAACCATGGTACCTTGATCCATAAAGACTCATGAGCCAGGCATTGTGGTATGGGACACCGTGGTCGAGCTGTCGGCCTACGCTGGGGCCACAAACCTTCCCGTAGTGACCAGTGAGCACCTATAACTCGTGAGCAGATTATGGTGGTATGAGACACTATATTCTTATTGTCGGCCTACACTGATCAGGTAACGAGCCCTTTGTAGTGACCGCGAGCGTATTCTGAGTCTATGGGAGGCGACGACCCTTCCGTAGCAACGAGAGTACATTAGGCCTGTATTGATAAGGTGATGGGGGAGCGGTGCAACGAGTGCGAGAAATAGCCCTGGCAGCCCTTGCAGCGATGTACAAATATAATATCGTATGAGATTACTAGGAGTGACGACCCTAGACAGGATCTGTGTTGGGATTGATATAAGGAAGGTACCTTAGTTTCTCAATCCTGCTGTATGAAAAGGACTAATAACAACTTGGTAATTATTATCCATATCGCATTGCATGTGCCTGGAAGATGTGGAGCACTGCGGGAAGAAAGCATGCCGCGGGCGTAAGATGGTGCCGTATAAGGGAGTATGTCGGTGAGGGCATCCATCATGTCATTTCGTGCATACATTAACAACAGTATCTAGGAATGTTTGATTGTTTGTTTTACTATTATCGCGTGATTGATTTGATAACATGCTAATCTTTGCTCTATGATTCCACTGAGTTGATTACTCATTCTCACGTTACGGGATGGTGATCCGGACACCCATCAGTCCCTATTTTAGTTTCAGATGATGGCGCTGCCTGTGAAGAGGAGCCGAACTTGATGATGAGGAGGAGGATCCCTCCTTTATGTGTGTTCCGATCGACGGGATTATAGGGAGGTTGATTAGACACCTTGACACTTGTCATTTTATATTTTTAAATCACTAATGTATATTCTTTTCTTTTCATTTTTGGAGTATACATGTATTTATTTAACCTGATAACATGTTCACACTCTGGAGACTTATAATTAATTATATATTTTATGTATCTATCACAGTCTTCCGCTTGCTAATTTAACTGTCTCTGGAGTATGATATGCTGTTTTGGCTTAGTCTCAATCTTGTTTAATGCCATTCTACAAACAATATGCATTTATCATTATCTATGTTGCATAAGTGACGTTCTGGAACTCGAAAGTTGGGTTTCTACCTGACCCCCGATTTTTGAGGTGTTACAACTAGCCCCAAAAGCCAATGGGAGTACACCACGTGGTGTTTCTCTCCCCTCAACCACTCATAGCTTGCCACATCAGCTTTTACCCCTCCTAAACCCCACATTTACCATAAGACCCTTGGAAAAGGCTATAAATACCCCTCTCCTCTTCACATTTTCACAACAACACATCCACATCCAAGAGGGAGAGAGAAAGAGAGAGAGATAGAGAGAGAGAGAGAGAGAGAGAGAGAGAGAGTGAGCGAGTGAGTGAGTGAGTGAGTAAAGGAAAGGGAAGAAGCTCCCAAACCTCTAAGTTATGATCTTTTAGCCACCCCCTAGCCCCTCCTCTTAACCTTTTCAATCCCTAAGCCTAACCCAGATTGGTCATGGTTCGGTCCATGTTTTAGCCTATTCAAGTTCAAGCCAAAGATCAAATCATCTCATAGAAGCATTCACCATCATGACATCTATTCCCTTCTCAACTCCCCTGCTTCTCTAGATCCCTAGTGAACGTATGCTCTGTGACTTGCCATACCACGGACCCTGTCACATCAGAAATTCCTAGTGACCTAGTCCACTTTTTTTTCCTTTTTTTTGCATAAGCATCATTATATCCTCTTTTTAGACACACTGCTAGATGTGTGCTCTGTGGCTTGCCAAAATCTCAGATCTTTCCACATCAAAAATCTGTCTGTGTGCCTAGTCCTATCTCGTCCCTAGCATTCATCATCCCTTGAGATCATTTTACCACATCGAGTAGAAACCTTACATTTGTATGGGCAAAGAAGATGCTTAACACCTTTCCTCTCTGTAACCGAGGTCCCTTATCCGGAATCCTGAATCGCAGACCAGGAGTCAATCTAAGATAAGAGAATCTTTGAATTTCTCCAACCTTATGTATTTCGTAAGTTCTAGCCAACTACGGGATTCTGAGATTTATTGGCTAGTGGCGACTCCAACATCCACAAATTAGCCTAATCACCCCCCACAAAACAAACCACTATTTCTAAATTTTTATCTGGCTCCACTGTAATTGGTAGAACTAGTTTATTCTTAATAATCTTTGGCGAAGAGTTATGTTGAACGGCCACTCTAACCTCATATTGTTCCACATCTCCTTCTATGCTATCAGACTGGTTAGGATTAGCTTAGAAGAATAAGGGGAGACTAAACACCTTGTTGCAATCGACTATGATCGGTGGCAGGGTGCCGAAAGTTATATTAGTTTTATCCATACTAGGAGTAACTAGATTTTCGACCTCTTTTTTTCATTTCATGGTACAATCAACACATTGCACCATGTCGACTTGCATTTATTAGGCATATGAATCATCGGCTAGAAGTATATCATAGGCCATTAGATCCCTTATTCTTCTAAAAGCTCCTCATCACTTAAGAAATATTCGAACGTAGGATAATCCATAACTTCGACCATGAGGTCTTCCAAACTTGCTCCATTATTTGGAGCATAATCATGGTCTTTATCAAGCAATTGTTTTAGCTATGGATTGTTCGAACCCACCTTGAGGAGCTATGTCGTTCGTAGCAGGTTGGGATGACGTTGAGCTCACTATAAGTCCTGATCTCTTTTGAGACTTGGTTCCACACAAGCTTTGAAGTCTTAACGCCGCCTATTGTCGTTGCCAACAACATTTTTTAGAATGGGTCATTCTGAAAGACTGCATGAAAACTTTGAGTAGGCTACTCTAGTCCATATTTTCCCTAGCGTTAACTGGTTTAATCACCTAGGATGGTCAAGGGACCAATCCTTTGGCTTTTCTAACATGAATTTATGATTGCCTAACCATTGAAGTACCATTTACAATTGATAAAGCTTTCAGTGCAATGAAAGATCAGGTTTAAGTAGCCCTCGATGTTTGGCCATTAGGTCAGATTCATGATGCCGCCAACTCAAATTAACCTCACTGATACATTGGTCACATAGGAATTGGATCAGTCTCCTAGGCGAAGACCGTTGAGTTATAATAACTTGCCCCCCATGTGTCATGGGCGACCTTAAGTTCTTGGCAGTCGTCGAGTTTTGATTCGTTCCTCATTGATTGATGGTCGTTGTTCATCTTGCAAACTACTGGCACAAGGTTGTCTCAAGATCAAATTTTAACATCGAGGAGTCAAGCCTTTAAAGACTAGCAGCGATAAGGTTCACTTCAGTGACATGTAAAAATAGGTTAGTATTGATTACCATAGTTTTCGTCTTCTTTTTGAAAAATTGGAGCAGTTCTCTATTGACATTAGCTTGGACAACATTTCTAAAAACTATACAATTAACTGTGGAGTGAGAACGTATACCATGCCATTTGCAATATTCAATTTTGTAGTTTTTCAATCGAGAGAAATCCTTGGTTCATTGGAACTTTGGAAAAAATTTCTTCCAACAAATGATCGAAGATGTCATCAACATGAGTTACAGCAAACAGCAAAAGAATATCATTTGCCAATTTCTAAAACATTTTTCCTCATATTTGGGCGAGGAGGGATGATCATATTTCTCGGTTAAAGATTAGCAAATGAATGACTTTCTCACCACAACCTCTATCATGTCTAACTTGAAGTTTAGGTCTTAATAATAGGTACCTATTAAGGAATTCTTATGTTGGCTTTCCACTCGGAGGAGCCATTCCTAACAGATAACTTGGGCTACCCTTGAATTTCTTTCGTAATTTTATATCTAAGCCATTTTGGGTCAATTTAGTAAATTTGACCTCTAGAGTGATGACTAAATACCTATTACTTGTCTTTTTAAAGTGAGCAATATATTTATCAGTCGTTTTTCTTAACGGTTACCTTAAACAAGATAAATCGTCCATGGATATCTCTAGCTCAGTTATGAAGAATTGTGTGTTGAACTTCTCCATTTCTAATAATGTATTTATGGAATTAGGTTGCAGATTAATATACCATTTAAAGACCATTCTAGTAAGAGAATTTTCAAATAGCTAGAGCTTTAGAAAATCTTGGTCTGAAACTTCACCATATTGAATAGTGAAGCGACAGATATGTCCAATGGTCAACTGACCACATTCTCATGAGAATAAAGTGAACTCAGGAAAATAATAATTTTTTAGCAGCTCATAGTACCGATCTATCAATTCCAAATAGGGCTTCCTATTGTTGGGAGCCTTGCACAAAACCTTAGGATCTAGCCTCTCGAAACAAACCAAATTTATGGATAATAAAGCAATGAAATAAATCAAAACATAAATCACACACCACACAAGAAATTTTTACATAGAAAACTCTCAAAGAGGTAAAAACCACGGGACCTTGTCCAGATCAACAATCCACTATTAAGTAGAATGTTACAACCTTCTTCACTCATGCAAGAGTAGATAAACAATAAGAGAAATAAAGAAAACGGAGAGATCTCACCGATTACGAGGACGTAAAAGTGCTGAGATATGGTAGATCACCTCTATGAGCATAGCCTCCCTTCCATAATCTTCCTCTCTCTTTCTCTCTCTCTCTAACCTTTGATAGCCTTCTTTTATTTTTCATCTCACTAGAAAAAATCCTAGGAACCCTTATTTATAGTTTTAGGAAACTCCTTTCCGCATCCCACTTGTGAAAGGACTCAGATTTTCACAATCCACAAAATCGCAGAACGAATCTGCGTAACCACAACCGGTCGAGACGAGGCCACGACTGGACGAGTGCCACCCACAACCAGTCGAGAACCACCTTCAACTGGTCGAGAACCTCAGAGAAAAATATCCCAAACTCGCTGGATTCTAAGTCGAGTCAAGGCTCGACACCACAAGTGGTTGTGCACCAGCCCTCGATCGGTCATGTAGGGATCATGACCAGTCGAGCACAGGAAAAAAACCCTATCAAAACTCTCTCTTTTTTACCCAGGAGGAATTTACCTTTTTTAAGCTAACCTGGTTTCAGCAAACCTCAAACTTTCCCTTGAGCAAAGCCTTAACCATCATATCTGACTCATTATCGTCCGTGTGGACCTTCTCAAACTGTAACACCTTCTGTTCCAAAGTATCCCTGATCCAGTGATACTGAGTCTCTATGTACTTCGACTTGGAATGCTGACTTGAATTCTTACTCAAGTGTATAGCACTCTGACTATCGCAATAGACAACATGTTACTCCTACTTCAGGCTAAGTTCCTGTAAGAACCTCTTCATCCAAAGCATCTCTTTACATGCCTTTGTGACTGCAATGTATTCGACCTCTGTCGTCGACAATACTACGACCTTCTGTAGCTTGCTCTGCCAAGAAACTTCTCTCCCTACAAACGTGAACATGAACCTCGATGTAGACTTCCTGGAGTCTATGTTACCTGTCATATCTGCATGTATGTAGCCCTCTAACACAGGTTTCCTGTCACCATAGCATAGGCTCAACCTAGATGAGCCTCTTAGATACCACAGTATCTATTTCACCACTACCCAATGTACTTTGTCAGGATTGGTAAGATACCGACTGACAACACCAACCGCATATGCTATGTCTGGACGTGTACACACCATAGCATACATCAAACTTCCTACAGCTGATGCGTACGATATCTTCTGCATCTCTTCCACATCTGCCTTCATCTTGGGACACTGCCTATCGCTCAATATGAAGTGACCATCTAGTAGAGTATTGACTAGCTTCACTGTATTCGTATTGAACCGCTCTAAGACTTTCTCAATGTACCGCTCTTGTGACAGCCAAAGCTTTCTGCTGCTTTTGTCACGTGTTATCTCCATTCGTAGGATTTATTTAACTGGGCTCAGGTCTTTCATTTCAAAAGACTTTCCCAACTCCTGTTTCAGCCTATCAGTCTTCTTGATATCTTTTCCCATGATGAGCATGTCATCAACACATAACAGCAGAACTAAGAAATCACCATCTAAGAACTTACGCTTGAACACACAGTGGTCCAACTCCGTTCTATCATACTCATATTGTAACATGATCGAACTTCTTGTACCTTTGTCGTGGAGCTTGTTTCAGCCCATACAAGCTCTTCCTCAACTTACACACCATATGCTCCTTGCACTTGACTTTGAACCCCTCTGATTGGTGCATGTAAATCTCTTCTTCCAGGTCACCATGGAGGAAGGCAATTTTAACATCTAATTGCTCTACCTCCAGATCCATGCTAGCCGTCAACCCAAGCAATACCCGTATGGATGTCATTTTCACCACTGGTGAGAATATCTCCCCGAAGTCTATAACTTTTCTCTGACCAAACCCTTTTACTACAAGTTTGGCCTTGACCCTCATCTGTGAATTCTTCTACTCAATCTTCTTTCTGAACACCCACTTGTTGCTCAGAGCCTTCTTACCCTTAGGCAGTTTTACTATGTCATAGGTGTGGTTCTTATGCAAGGATTTCATCTCCTCTTGCATAGCTTTCAACCACTCCTTATGCTCATCGGCTAGGGCCTCAAAATAATCTTCTAGCTTTCCCCCATCAGTCAGCATAATGTACTCATGCAGCGAGTACCTCTTGGACGGCTGTCTATCCCTAGATGACCTCCTCACCTGTAGCTCAACAGGTGGATTAAGTGGGGGCTGCTCCCCTGATTTATCTTCTGAAGAAATTTTCTCGTTCTCTACACCTTGTTGTACTCCCCTGTCACCAGGCACCACGGGAGGAATAATCGGATTCATGTCCTCTAGCTCACCTAAACTAGGTTGATTCTTCTCTGGCTTACTAATGTCTTCTATACACTGATCTTTATAGAAAATCACATCTCTTCTCCTGACGAGCTTCTTCCCAGTCGGATCCCACAATCTGTAACTGAACTTTTCATCACCGTACCCTAAGAACACACACTACCTGATCTTTATATCGAGCTTAGACCTCTCATCCTTTGATACGTGAACGGATGCCCTGCATCCAAACACTTTGGGATGACTGTACGATAGATTTGTCCAGTCCACACCTTCTCGGGTACTTCTCCATTCAACAGGGCTTATGGAGACCGGTATATTAAATATACTATCATGTGCATTGCTTCTCCCCAGAACGTCTTAGGTAATTTTGCATGGGATAACATGCGTCTAATTTTCTCTATAATGGTGTGATTCATTCGCTTAGCTACACCATTATACTGGGGGGTCTTGGGAACCGTCTGTTCATACCATATACTCAGGGACTTACAATACTCATGAAAGTCGCCAATGTATTCACCATCATTGTCAGTGCGGATGCACTTCAATGATCTACATGTCTCTCTCTCAACCATAGCATGAAACAATTTAAACACACCAAAGACCTCGTCCTTGGATTTCAAAGAATAAACTCAAATCCTCCTAGATGCATCATCTATAAAAGTAACAAAATATAATGTCTCACCTAAAGTTTTTATCCTCATAAGACCACAAACATGAGAATAAACCAAATCTAATGCATGCACTTTATTAACATGAGAAGAAAATTTAATAAATGAAACTCTATATTATTTTCCTGATAAATAATTAAGACAGGTTTTGAGAGACATACCTATCACGTCTAGAAGGAGCCGCTTCCTTCCTAGTAGCTAAAGCCCTTTTTCATTTATGTGGCCTAGACGTGTATGTCATATGTCAATAACTGAATCTTTCACTGCATTCAACCCACCCTTGCACACACTGACACTATCCTTGTAAAGGGTGTAACACTTCTTTCCTCTAGCTATGATCAACGAACCCTTGATGAGCTTCCAACACCCACCAGCAAACAAGCTTTCATAGCCATCATCACTCAGCCTTCCCATCGACATCAAGTTGAGGCAAAGGTCCGAGATATGCCTCACATCCCTGAAACCAATATGCAGCCTACATCGGCATTCACACAAATATCAACGACCCCTATGATCTTCGATATGCCAAAATTTTTCATCTTTATGGTCTCATAGTCACCTGACTTGTAGCTTGTGAAGAAATCCCTTCATGGAATCGCATGAAAAGATGCTCCCGAGTCTATCACCTAGTCGGTGTCCTGACTCATAGCCGTGAGACATACATCATGATCTGTAGAAAGAATAACTATAACGTTGTCATCTGAAGCGACCGCATGAAATCTGATTCATCTTCTTTCTCCTTTCCTTTTCCTTTCTTATCATTCTTAGCCTTACGACATTCATGCTTATAATAGCCCTTCTTGCCACAGTTCCAGCATTCAACATCTTTCCTAGTACTTGACTTGTCTCTTGATTTATCTCGGGCCTTCTTGCCCTTTCTATTCTTTCCTCTCCCTTATTCCTGTGTCAGAAAGGCCTCTTGTTGAGTAGACCCCTGAGACTTCCTCCTTGTCTCCTCATTAAAGAGACAACTGGTTACTTGTTTTATGGATATCTTTCCGTCTGGCGCAGAGTTACTTAGAGACACCACCAATGTCTCCCAACTGTCAGGCAATGAACTAAGCAATAGTAAAGTCTGTAATTCATCATCCATGATCATCTTCATAGCGAAGAGCTGGTTCACTATATTGCTGACCTCATTCACGTGATCAGCCACAGAACCACCATCCTTGAACTTGAGATTCACAAGTCGCCTTATTAGAAAAATTTTATTATCGACTGTCTTTCTCTCGTACAGCCCTTCCAATTTCAGCCATAAGCTAGTGGCTGAGATCTCCGTAGACACATGGTGGAATACGGAATCGTCCAACTATTGTTTAATAAATTCCACCGCCTTCCGGTCCATCTTCTTCCAATCATCATCAGACATATCCTTAGATTTTAATGATATGCCTAAAATTGGAGAATATAGGTCCTTGTAATAAAGCAAGTCCTAATTAGCCTTCCATATGGTCCAGTTAGAACCATTGATGTTGATCATCCTTGATAATTCATCTTCCATAATTCAAAACCGATCATACCCGTTCAATGAACTTAGCTCTGATACCACTTTGTTGGGGGCCTTGCACAAAACCTTAGGATCTAGCCTCCCGAAATAAACCGAAATTATGGATAATAAAGCAATGAAATAAATTAAAGCATAAATTACACACCACACAAAAAATTTTTATGTGGAAAACCTTAAAAGAGGTAAAAAACCACGGACCTCATCCAGATCAACAATCACTATGAAGTAAAACATTACAACCTTCTTCACTCATGCAGGAGTGGATAAACAATAAGAGAAACAAAGAAAACAGAGAGATCTCACCGATTATGAGGACATAAAAGTGCTGAGATATGCTAGATCACCTCTACAAGCATAGCCTCCATTTCACAAGCTCTCTCTCTCTCTCTCTCTCTCTCTCTCTCTCTCTCTCTCTCTCTCTCTCTCTCTCTCTCTCTTTCTCTCTCTCTCATACCTTTAATAGCCCTCTTGTGTTTTTCATCTCACTAGAAAAAATCCTATGAACCCCTATTTATAGTTTTAGAAAACTCCTTTCCACATCCCAGTTGCGAAAAGACTCAGATTTGTACAATCCGCAAAATCACGGAACGAATCTGCGTAACCACAACCGATTGAGATGGGGCCACGACTGGTCGAGCGCCACCCACGACTGGTCGAGAACCACCTTCGACCGATCGAGTACCCCAGAGAAAAATATCACAAATTCGTTGGACTTTGAGTCGAATCAGGGCTCGACTCCACGATTGGTCGTGCACCAGCCCTCGACCGGTTGTGTAGGGCTCACGACCGATCGAGCATGGGGAAAAAACCCCATCACCTATAAGTCGGTCTATTTATCTAGCGGCCTTGTTGATGGCCGACAACTTCTTGAATTAAATTGATTAAATCATTTCAACCTATCTGAAGAACATAAGTAAGTGCTCGATGTTCTTGAGTGGTTAGGCTAACCAGCGGAGGAACTGAGTTAACTGTAGGAGGAACATGAGGTGCAAGAGACTGCCCCCATGCTATTTGATTCCTAAGACATGTTGCCCCTCAAGGGCTCTATGGTTTGGCGCCTCTTAGTCATATTGCTCGTATATGCAACCATGACGACTATTCCTTCTTATACCAATCGAGGGCAGTGGCAAATTTTGTTCAAACTAATATTGGTTAAACTGACTAACCCTCGATTCAGGAGGTATCGACTAATCTTAAAGATGATTCAGTGGGTAAAGAACCATATTAATAGGTCAAACGTCTAAAAACCGTTTAAACAAATTAAAGGCTCATAAGCTCATTAAGGTTCTCGGCTTGAAGCCTTGCTTTCTCGTCTTAAAGTCATGCTTGCTTATTTAGATCATCCCCTACTATGATAGTTATTATAGGTAGCTTGCACGTTACACAAAATGCAGGTAACACTCTTAAACTTGTTACTCAATAAAGATGAGTTGGCTTTTAAAGGAAAGGGCTCTTATAAGCAAGGGAGTTGAGGTCCAACCTCCACATGAATTTCTTCTCGTAGATTTGGCATCTCTTGATCATCGGGATTAATAGAAAGCCTTGTGGATATTTTACTTATCGCATTGTAGAATCAGACATGCTAAAAAAGTGTTTGGCTGGAAATTCGGTCGTTAGTACATGTGTATCATGTTGGGCGTGCTAAAGCCTTTTATAGCTCGATCCAAACCGAACGCCTATAACCCCAAGCACTGAGATAGACAATCAGACTATAGGCGGGTTGTCTATCATCGAGAACTGAAGCAGTTTGGTTGTCGATTCGGCAACATGCATGTGCAATCAATTGATTTGCGAATGGGAGGGTTTGTTATTCTCATGAGTTCTTTTTGCCTTTCAGTCGAAATGAATTTTTCAAACTGTGATAGCAAAGATAATTCAATTCACACAATGTGAGAGTAGAAGGAACTATATTGTATTAATTGAAATAAAAGTGACAACTTACAAAAGTATCCCTTGGTAATTCAATGTTTGTGGCGTAGATAGTGAGGCCCTATATTTAGGTCTTCATGGGTCCAACGACTTAGGCATAGACGAAGGAAATTACACTACGAAAAAGAAAAGAAAAGGGTTTTCCTTTCAATCCAGTGGCATAGATGGAAGGGAATCACACCACTCCTAGTAACGGTCAGTCCAACGTGGCAACATAGATAGACAAGATTACACTACTCTCATACTAAAGTTGATCCAGCGCAGCAGCGTAAACGAGATGTTGTATGCTAAGATAAACTCAAATAAAATCTAAAAGATAGGTAGCATTGCACTATACATTTGATTCAATATGTATTGGGTTAGCAATGGCATATAGCTCTTCGATCTTCCTCTTATTTATAGATTTCTATGACAGTTGCATAGATAGATCTTCATAGCCACTTCTCCTATCTACTAATGTGGAGATAACCGTTTGGACTCAAAGATAGTTGTGGCCTATTAGATGACCCAATGATGTGGTAGTTTACCATGAGTTAGCCATTGGTTGCACTCATGTCCTACCCTTGTTACGTGGACAAGAGTTTCTCTTATGCTGCCACATATTAGTAATAGTCGTCATTTTGTCTGCACGAATGTGAATAATGCGTCATGAAATTGACCACGAATGTGAATAATCCATTTTGAAATTGGCCCAACTTAGCATAAGCATTACTCCGCTCCTTAAATATTTTCAACCATAGAAACCATGTGAGACATGATGGTGTGTCATCCGAACTCATCACTCGATTATGAGGCCACTAAAATGTTTAGTTGGCTCTACTATATAAATGGGATACGTGACACATGTGTCCTTGGTGTAGCTAGTTGGGCTTACCCTTTTTGGATACTCATGACTTTACGGATTCTAATCTTATTTGACCATCAAAGCAGCTAAAAAATTCTTCCTTTGGTCTCTTATTGTAATTTTGCTATCATGTAGCATCATCTCATCATCTAAGTTGCTAGATCCCAAGCATAAACAATATCACATCCAACCCTAGCTACCAAAACTCAATATTTGAAAAAAAAAAAAAAATTTAAAATGCATAATTGATCAAACTCTCCAAATTCCTAATATCCCAAAGATGGGAAATTGGATTAAACATGTTTTATTAAGAAAATCCTATGAGTTAAATTTAAATTTTAAAAATTGTTAGTCCCCACCCATTGATAAAATTGATTGGAAGATGTTTTTATATATAATAAAAATGGATTATTTTATATGAGGATTACTTGAAACAAAAGTATCTAAGAGAGGCAAAGAATACCAGTCAACTA
Organism: Magnolia kwangsiensis; assembly: GCA_037074715.1. NCBI lineage: Eukaryota > Viridiplantae > Streptophyta > Magnoliopsida > Magnoliales > Magnoliaceae > Magnolia > Magnolia kwangsiensis. The sequence continues at coordinate 68,995,264 of CM073572.1, read as the reverse complement.
GTTACATACATTATTCTTTAATATATAAGTATTTTAATTATCTTAATTAAAGTTTCTCATTTTAAAATGTATACACATATACATACATATATAACTGGTTTTTTTTTTTTTTTTTCTGCTTGCGTATTTTTTAGAATCCCAAGCGTATTAAACCCAAGCATTTCCATCTCTGAGTATTTGGCGTTTCCATAGTTTTACTGTACTTTTCCAACGGAGACCGAATTGAATAGGAACATTTCCTTTATCGCTTTTTACGGACGCACACCCTTGGTTCTCACTGGACCCCATCAGAAAGTCAGGATAGCCTTATATTCCTGGCCCTTCACTTATTAGGGCTGATGAAGAGCCTGATGAAGAGCCTGGAGTTCATATGCACAACAGGGTGGGCTTCCACTAGAGCTGTACACGAGTTGAGTTAGCTTGATCAGCTCGCTCATCTCAACTCGGAAAAGCTCAACTCACGTTGGCTTGAAATTGGATTCAGACTCAGTTGAGCTAGTTTTTAGAGCTTGAAAAAATTTTGAGCCGAGTTCGGGCTTGCCTGAGCTCGACTCAACTTGGCTCCAACCTCAACTCAAATTGACTTGGATCAAATCAGCTTGGTGACTTGGTTTTTTTTTATCATGATGCTGCTCGAACCTCAACTAAGTATTGCTTGGGATGCATATATTCTCCGCATAATCAGCTGGTGGCAAGAAATGAATGGATACAAAAAAAAAAAAACTTCACACTATAGAATTGCTCTCATATCTTGTTGTTTATGTTACTTGCTGAGTGTTTGATGAAATACATGTGGTCTTGTTACTATTTTGTATTATATGAGAAATTGAATATGCATTATACGTGTTTGAGAAAATGTCTCAAAAACTCAAACTGGCCCGAGCCGAGCTGACCAGTCAGGCTCGGTTGCCAAGTTCGATCTGGGGTTAGCTGCAGGCCGAGCCAAGCTGAGCCATGCCAAGCTCGACTTGGTTTGACTCGTGTACAGCTCTGGCTTCCACTTGCAAGTTAAATTGTCTATTGGGCCGTGGCTCCCCAGAGTTCCCGTTTGGGCTGATTTTTGGATTCCGGGTGTAACACAAGGGGAATCATATTGCGTGGTTTGCCACACACCGACCTCAATGGTATGTTGAGGATGCAAAGTTCTGTGGGCCTCACCACGATGTATGTGTTATATTCATACCATTCATCCATTCTGCGAGATCATTTTAAGGAATGAGCTCAAAAATGAGGCAGATCCAAACCTCCAGTGGACCACACCATAGAAAGTAGCGAGGATTGAACACCAACAATTGAAAACTTAACAGGAAGCCACAGAAGTTTTGGATCAAGCTGATATTCATGTTTTCCCTTCATCCAGGTCTATGTGGCCTTATAAACAGGTTGCATGGCAAATATACATCACGGTGGGCCATAAGAAGGTTTCAACAATAGGCCACATTGTGCCCACCGCTTTCTGTGGTGTGGTCCACTTGAGTTTTGGATCAGCCTCATTTTGGGCACAAGCTGCCCTAAAATGATCTCGCAAAATGGATGGACAGCATGGATATAACACATTCATCAGGTGGGGTTCAAAACTTCACCACCGAGGTCAGCACACCACGCAATCCGCTTCAAACATAAAGGTGACACGACTGGAGGAATCGGATGTCTTGAAGACAACAGACGTGCCCCACTCACTTATGCCCGAGAGCAACACCCTTGCAAGTAAGGATCCCTTCAGATTATGATCAAAGCACTTAGAAAGAAGTGATGGCAAAGCTTAGGGCCTGTTTGGTTGCTACTTGAAACTGAGTTCAAGTCATTTTATTTAATCGTTATTGTGTATTATAGAAACCTTCAGACCAAATACTCCCGTGTGATGGATGATACACTGGCACTTGAAAATTACTAGGAAATTGCAGACTTGGCATACAATTAATTCAAATTAAACCGTCCACATTTTAGATACAAACTTGGATGTAATACGAACCAAAAATAATGCTTAGCTGATGGACATTTATTGGACAGTCCAAAAAAAAATTAAAAATCCGATGGTCTTATTTCACAAAAAAAGTCTAAGAATCAGAGATTAGGATCGTTCAAAAAATCTGATATTTACAAAGTGGGTTCCACAATTTAGCTGGTCTAATTTGAGTTCCCTGGTATCAAACTTCATAACTCCCCTTTAAAACCACCATTATCTCTAACAACTGATATTAACTAAAATGAAATGGAACTCATTTCTAAGTGGCAACCAAACAGGCCTTTAAATTGAAATCCGGTCATTCCTCATGCCCCTTGCAATCAATGGATTGAACCATATTTCAAAACACCGCTCATGTAAATCACCTGATTGAAATACGGTTTTTTGAAGACGGGCTGAAGTACCTGGATTTTAAGGATCATTGAACCAGAACATACCAATAAATCAGAGAGCAATTACCTCATCGTCCAGCAATGGGAAACCAAGAACAAAACTTTCAACTATGTTTATTTCCATTTCTATACAGGAGCACTAGTCACCAACCTAACAGCTAACTGCCTGGGCCTCTGCCACGATTCCTACTCACTGCATGACTCTTATGAATCACAGGACCAGCTCTGGATACAGCATTTGGTTGCAGTAATTGATAACTTAGGTCAGTCACGTTCAGGAGCATCTCCGTAGTCTCTCCTTGCACTTAGGTTCCCAGCATATGACCAGGACTTCTCTGCGTCCAAAAATACCTGTTTTTCAGACTTCACATCCTGCTGCCTGCAGAGACTGCTCTTGACAAGGGAAGTTTTGTCCTTCCTGGGGCTTCTGACCATTGGGGTAGAAGAACACAACGTTGGTGTTGCAAATGGTGAGGCATAAGGTGTGTTTTGGATTGAGAAAGGGCTGGGTGAAATCTTCTTCTGTACAGGGAGACCAGAAAATCCTCCCCTACCAAACAGAGAAACTGACTCCGCTGCTGCACATTGCTTGGTTGCGTCATCCACATAGATCAGATCGTCGATCCTTGCCATTATGTTGAATGCCAAGCTCTCTGTAACCCTAGAGTAGCTCTCAAGGATTGACTGGCCCACGTCCTGCAATGGGATAGATCCTTATCTTTTGAATTTTCTTGAAATGGGAGCTGGTTTGCTTCAATTTGAAGGAAACCAACAAATTATCAGGTCCTAATACATCAAGTCCATGCAAGTGAAACCCATGTTTTGGTGACTTATCAAGGATGGGCCATCCCCAAAATTCCTCGGATTGGAAGTTCCTAACCCTTTGATCAGTGGTCCACAAACAGATGGTTAGGAAAACAATTCAGCAACAATCCAGCTATAAAAAAAAGCTGAGGAATCCATTGGTAGGATCTTCCAATCAGGAATGCCCCAATCAATGGCAGGGCTCATCAGATAAACAGTTTGATCACCAAACAATGGGCCCAACTTGTTTGGCTGGGGTGCATCAGGAGACCACACATCCTGATGCATCAGGACACAATATCCTCATAACGGAAGGCATGTGTGAAGAAAAGAATACAAATGAAAAGGACAGTGAGTAAAGACCTTGTTGTATTGAATCTTGTTCATGTCCAAAACAGTCTGCGGGAGGCCAGGGTACCGAAGCCTCAAGCTGTGTAGGAGGCTCTCAGCCCGTTGGGCTAGAAGATGGCTCCTCTCAGAATCAGTGACGAGACCTTTCACCTTCCCACTCCATGATGGCTTCCGTACTTTCATCTGATGAAATTTCTTTTGGTCCTTGAGGTTCCAGACATGTATGGCAGCCTCGATCCTATTTGCTATTTCCAGAGTTTGGTGCTCGGATGACAGGTCTAAGCAATCAAGGAGGCATTCCGGTGAAAACTGGTCAGATGTTATGTAACGGTAGATGATATCGCCCAAACAAGATTTTCCGCTCTGCAGTAATAGAAGCCATGCATGCTCATCAGTAAGACCAAGAATAACAGTAGCTTAGTTTAAGAAACAAGTTTATTACTTGCATTCCACATTGTTAACAACCATCAAATGCAATTGTGGTTTTGTTAAGAAAAAATTTGATACTCTGGCATACTATAACAGTTGATATGCAGGCACTAAGAAATTGCGCATGTAGCACATAGTAGCTTTAATTAAATTGTCCAAATAGTGGGTGGGATTTTAGATGGCTCTTAAACCAAAAAATACACTGATTTGTTTTCCTAACTGGCCAAATGGTGGACATTTAATGGATGGTCGAACTGAAAAATAGTCAATGGTGGAATTGTTCCATCAATCTGGCTTTTGGATGATGACCTATCTTCTACATTGGTTCCCATAATTTGGACAGTTTAGTTAGAATTAATGTATGCCACATGTACAATTTCCAAGTGCTTGCGTATCAATGATCACACCCTGCCAAACTATTAAATAATTTCCTTTTTTAGGTACATGCATAATCATGAATTAAATTACCAGGATTTTCATAGATTGAGTAGTGAAACAAAGTGATATGGTTAGTAATATGCAATTCAATTAAATAGTCAGGTCCAATTTGTGCTGAGTATACTTTTGTAATGAAAATGGATACTTGTAAAATCTCACAATTTATAATGTTTACTATCTGATGCTCTGATCTGCAGAACCTCTTCACCCAAGTTAGTAGCGGCATCAGTATGAAAGCAATGTGCATTTTATCAAGCATGAAATTGAAATGGAAACAAACAAAGAGGAAGACTTCCATGGAGTTCAAGAGTCATCTCATGGGTGTGGTGGGGCTCAGCCTTTTTGCAAATTTCAAAAGGAAAGATTTTTCGGGTCACGTGTTTGTTACTTTCTAGGTTTGGGGAATTGAGATGGCCTCTCACCATCCTTTCACTTTTTTGCAAAATTTAGAGGTGAAGATTTAAAGAGTCATCTCATGGGTGGTGGGGCTCAGCCTTTTTGCAAATTCAAAAGGGAAGATTTGTCGGGTCATGTGTTGTACTTTCTATGTTTGGGGCATTGAGATGGCCTCTCACCATCCTTTCACTTTTTGCAAAATTTAGAGGTGAAGATTTGTTGGGTGCCTGGGTTAATGTGTTGTAACTTTCTGGGTTTGGGGCCTTTAGATGCCTCTCGCCATCCTTCCCCGAGGTTTCTATCCTCTGTACTTTCTTCTCGCGTTAGTAAAATTCAGCACTAACATTCAACCCAAAAGAAAAGAAAAGAAAAGAAAAAAGAATGAAACAAAAACAAAACAGGAAAGTAGTCTTGAAGTTTAAGAATAGTATTGTGTTTCTGAAATAGATCTCCATTTTGAGTGTAGTTCTAGGAGGGCACACTTGGATGCACTGAGAAGTTCTTGCAGAAATGCATTTTCCATGGGAACACCCCATTTCTTGCATTTGTGAGTCGGAGGAAGTCCCTTTTCTGCAGAAATGCATTTAGTAATCATTTTTTTTTTTTAAGCCATGCATTTAGTTATCATTTCCATAAGAGAGAAAGAGAGAGGAGGGAGTTTTTCTTGCATTTGAGAGTCAAGAGGAAATGTCCCTTTTTTGAAGAAACACATTTATCATTTCCATGAGAGAGAATGGTTAGGAACAAAGCATGGCCAACAAATTTTCCATTGACTTATGTTTTCTATGAGATCTCCCCAGATGTTTAAAATGGAAATGATGTCATGATGCATCATTTTTCATGAGAAAGTGGAAATTCCAAGCATCCTTTTTTCCATTTCCATTTCTCATATTTCATCAAAAAATATTTCGAAGAAATGAAACTTTTCCAAAACTTTTTCAGTGCATCCAAACAGGACCTAAATGGCAGAAGTATACCCAGAGGAAATTTAACAAGACATACGTGAACTGGCATGTAGTAAACGTTTTAAAGATCGGACATGTTTTGAGAGTCACAAGCCAATGCTGCACTGGATCCATCTAATCAAGGTACTTTGCTATCCATAAACAGTAGTATAGTTCAAATAATTGAAATGAAATTTTCGTTGTCACTAAAATGAGAGAACCATCACAAGCATCATCTTGGGAGGGAAATCTATAATTTTGGACAAGGTAAAGGATACAAAATGAAATGAAGAGGAAGGGTATAAACGGAATCCATATTTTTTAAAAAGGGCCTTGAATAGGCTCCAATACTAATTCATGTCATTTGAAGGGTCATTACCATTTTTCTTGCATGACTGCAGCTAGGCTTTTCTGACTCGATTTGGACCTGGATCAGCTTGCTTTACTTTTAACACTCACATGCACAAATCTCTTAAAGAGTGTTTTGGTATTTTTTGAAATTCAGGACACCGACAGGGCATTCTTGTTAGATGTAATCATAAAAAGCATGGTCGGTTATGTCTTGCAACTTCTAGTAGTGTCTAAAAATATCTGTGCAACAAAGTGGGGCAGTTTGAATTCCATCAACTAGTGTCAGCAGGAGGCTCAGAAGTTTAATGGGCTTCAAGGGAGAGTGGAGCTTTTCCATACATTCATAATGAAGCAAGTCTGTGACGGCATGAATAACATCCAATATTTTCATGTTAAATTTAAACAAGTGGGAATGTGTCGAGATCTATTGTACAGCTCTAGCAATATAAATTTAAATAACCATAAACTTCTTAACAAAAGAAAATCCAACAAGTGTTGAATGGCTTTCAAAAGTGATATGAGCAAGGCTTGGCAAGGGATATGAGCAACAAATTACAAAATAGAAATGCCAACTCTGAAAAGGTAGTGATTGAGGCTAAACTTAAGTTATATGATGATCTATAAAACAGATTGGTAACAAGAGAACGTGAGAAAGATGTATTTTAACTAGGAAAAAGAGGGATATGAAGTGTAGCAGTCTCCAGCTCATTAGAAGGCCTGGTAGAGAGTGTAGTGTGTGTTTGTGTGTGGTCCAGGGTTCGATCCTTCGTTGTCTTACCTTATAAACCTTAATAGTGTACCTTTAAAAAAAATAAAAATAAAAAAGCGAAGAAGAAGTGTAGCTACCAATATCACGTTAGAGATGCATCAAGAGCGGTGACCATAGAGTAGTTAAGGAGGAGATCAATGAAAGGTGGAGAAGTTATTTCCACAACTTGTTATGACACTGCATTGAGAGTTTAGGGATAGAAGGAAGCATAAACTCAAATGAAACTCAGGTTCATAGATATTCTAGTGGGATTAGGAAATATGAAGTAAAAGAAGCTTCTTCTTTTTTTGATTAGTCAAGCTTAGAGATAGAAGCGAAAGAAGCTTTGAGAAAGATGAGGGACAAAAATGGCCCTAGGATCAAATGGTACCATCTAAATGTTTGAAATTACATGGAAGATATTGGCTTATTTTGTTTACTGAGTTGTTCAAGATGACTGTAAAAATGAAGAAAATGTCAAACAAATAGAGAAAAAGCACTGCAGTATCCATTTACAAGAATAAAGGAGATACACTGAGCTGTACTAATTATCATGGAATTAAACTTATTGTCATACTAAGAAACTGCAGGAGTGATTAAGCAAAGATTAAGATATGTGACAAACGTATCAGAAAATCATTTCAGATTTATACTAGGTAGGTCAAACATTGAGGCTTATTTTCTTTTCTTTACTTTTATTTTTTTTATTTTTTTTTATCTGTAATGAGAGGAAACAAGAGATCGAATACAAGAAGTCGAATTTCCTCCAATGGCCCCAACCTAATGTAAGCCAAATCAAGAAAGATTGGTTAGCGCATTCATCTAAGAAGTAAATGATCCTGATTTCCCCAACAGCCCCAACCGAATGCAGGCAAATAAAGGAAAAAAGCCTAAAACTTAATGCGAGAACCCAAATAACCTAGAGATGCTCCCAATAATGATGGAAACATAAGATATAGAGACCAGGCAAGCACCTTAATACTTCAAAAATTTATCACGGCACTAGAGAAATTCTGGAGAACAATTGACTTGGCTGATGGAACTAGTTGCATAAGTACAGCTGCACAACATGGCAAGCCACTCGCTGTGTAGTTAAAATCAGTTGACATTATACAATTTAATCATATTTTTTTAGAGAGATAATTTAATCATATTGATGTACCATGAAACCAACTTCTTGAAGTTGCTAGGATCATTTATCTCAATGCAACCAAAATTTACAATTGACAACCGATATATGCACCTTAGAAGGTTTTGACATATTAAAACGATGCCATGACACAATGCCTCAAGAATTGTCGACAAGACAGTCGTCAAATTGAAGGATGTGGGGGATCCCAATGATCGCCACAACGTAAAGTAGTGATAATAAGAAAAATGCAATTCATTCCAACAGATACAGGACACTAATGAAAGATCTCTAAAACGTAAGTATTTTAGAATGGTTTCTTAAGATATTGAATAGATTTCATTTTAAACCCTGTAACATGGATCACTTGATTTCATTCAGGCAACACAGTTTTTGCTTGGGAAGGTATGCCCCAAAAATCATGTGATCTTCAGAAAAGTCACTGTCGCAACAATGTTACCTTAAAAATAAAAATAAAAACACTCCCTCTTCCAAGAAATGATTTTTCTTTCAAGAAGCTTCGGCTTCTGACTTAACCAAAATCTAGCATAACCCTCAACGGTGAAAGAATTCCACCATTCTTTAATTAGGTCAACAAACCCCTCCACCGCTAGCCATGATAGCTTGAACCGAAACAGCTTTGGCCCCCCAACTCCACCTCTGTCTCTAGCAAAATAGGGCAATAGTCTGAAATAGGTTTTGACAACCCTCACAAGGAGACCAATGGGAATTTCTCCACCCACCCCACTGACAACAAGAATTTGTCTAACCTAGACATAATGGCTTATCTCAGCTATTTTACCAATACTCGCCATCCACCATTGGAAATCCACCAACCTGTGCCTATCAACCCACGACAAGAACTTCATACTGGGCGAAATCTTGCCCCCGCTGGACTTCTCAAAAATAAATCTTGTTATGTTGAAATCACCTCCTATAAACTAAGGGAAAAAGAACTTGCCGCATACTTAATTGAGCTCCTCCTAGAAGTCTTGCCTCCTTGCAGCTTGGTTCAGCCTATATACTACCATGAAGCACCACCGGATCCCAAACACAAGATCCCTAAGAACCATTGACACCAAAGAGGACCTTGCCCACCAAGCCTCCTTGGCCCAGATATTGGAATCCCAAACCACCAATATCCCCCCCAGCCGACCCAATAGACTCATCCATGAGAGAGTACTCGAAGCGCTCGATCAATCATTTGAGAGAGCAATTCTAAAGATTCTCTAGGGAGAGTTCAAGAGGGAGATTGGTTAGAAGGGATTTCGCAAGGTTCAGTTACAAATCCCTCTCTAGAGTTTAGTCGCCAAAGGAAACTAGGGGTCGGGCTCAGAAACAGGAGTTGCAGGAGACCATCTATCACAACACCTGTGATAGAGGCATGGTTGTTGTGGCTCAAGCAAGAGTAAGCAGCAAGACGGTAGAGCCTCGAAGCTGACAAAGGGAGCATAGTCGACTAGGTATCATCGTTGGGGTTTGTTAGGAAAGTGTTATAGAGAGAGACGGAGATCCATAATAATAACATTCATTATTTATATTTTGATGTGTAAAAGCATGCATATGATATAATACCATGCATATGGTATAATAATAACATTCATTATTGCATATACAAATCGCATTATCAATTCGCAGACACAAGTATATTGCACATATTTAGTGTGTGGTACTAAAGTGACACACATGCAAAAGCATGCATATAATATAATACCATGCATCTGGTATAATAATAACATTCATTATTTCATATATAAATTGCATTATCGATTCGCATATACAAGTATATTGCATATACTTAGTGTGTGGGACTAAAGTGACACACATGATCCCACCCCTAGCATGCAATGTAATGGCCCATTTCCATATCATGCACTGGAGCGACCCTGTCCCAAGTAACCTTGATCACATGCCCCTCCCCTTAAATCCTCAACTCCCCAGCATCGATGAAAGTAAAATAATAGCCTGGCTGCCTAAGGCTATGGTTTGTACTTCTAAAACCTGTTCTCGTCCCCACTTTGGTTATAAATTGTTCTTTGTACCTGCTCTCTTTTTTTCCTTTCACAGAACTACACATTCATTTTTTTTCTAGAAATTGTTACCATAGGTTAATTGGGGCATGATGGTCTAGCAACAGACAATGCAAGTCTAGATCAACAACAGCTTTCATCGTTATCCTACGGATGATTTCTCTAGCAATCGTTACTATGGGTTAATCAGGGCATTATGAGATGACAATAGCCAGTGCAAGTTTGGATAAAAAATGACTTTCTTTGTTATCCTGGGAACAATTTCATCAATCCTTTTCACTATCTAAGAAATACCTAGGAGTTTTATCAATCAACCTAAAGAGAGCTCAACATGGTATTCCAAAACAGGGTCCGGCTCCATGGCTTAGTGATAGATATACTTTGTTTCAACACTGAGATCATGGGATCGAATGCCCATGTAGGGTGGGTGGGTAGGTGGGTGGGTAGGTGTGTGCATGTGTGGAAATAATAATAACAATAAAAACATGGTATTCCAAAACAGTTATGTAGCAGTAACGGTGGTAACCGTTATATGTTATAGGGTCATAACGGCCGTAGCCGCCATTAGGGCCTGCATTGTAATGGTAGCAGCGGTGGCCATTACAGCTGGTGTTACTGTTGTGGGATATCTTGGAGCTCAATCAGTGACTTCAGAGTCAAAATTCCACACATGAAAGCACAAGTTTCATGATTTCTCTAAAGAAATGGCAAAAAAGAAAAACCTTGCCATCTGCTAAAATGTAGGATAGTATTTACCGGACATGTCATCATAAATTACAAAAAAAGTCCTCATACATCCTATGTCAAAGCTAATTCCCTATTCCTAAAGGTTATATAACAAGATTGTCATGGTTAAATACATATGGTTATCGAAATCAACTATAATGCGACATCCCATTGATAAAGATGTTCAACTTTCAATATTGTTGGTCACATTTGCATTAAAACATAAAACCATCCAAACATAGTAATATGAGGGTTGACAATAATATCCCAGCTATTCAGATATATAGTCCTCAATTGAATACATAATACAAAGAAATACTTGACATCAGATCAGGTCGTTTGCACCTTTGGCAAGCTCTCGAAGTAGACATCTGGGATCTCCATCTCAGCCAGCACGCTGCTATTGATAGCCATGGCAGCTTTAAGGATCTGATTTGTGCAGTCCCTGCACTGCTGCAATCTCTTCCTTGCATCTTCCGACAGCCCATTTGGTGGCACTCTTGGGCATGGAAGCCACCACTTCTCTTCTTGTCTGATAGAAGGCCTCCCGGATGATGACGAGGAAGGATAAGGGCTAAGCTCGTCAGCATCTGCCACAATTATCCCTCGATCAACATACCAGAACTCTGTGTCCTGGAAGGTGTCAAGCATGCCAATGAGCATGGCATCGAGCTTCTTTAGGGCAGGAAGGTTTACATAAAGGTCCGACCGGGGACGTGTCACCATGACTTCAAAGGTCCCACCACCAGGGAAGTCTTGTAAGGAAGGGATTAGCTCGACAATGGAATCGCTCACGCATAAGAGCCACTCCATCTCACGATGCCACATTGTCTTCTTCTGGGGTGCCAACGGCTCCAGTCTCCATAGCTCCCCAAATACAGTAGCTGCAATTTTTCCAAAAGAAAAATAAAATAATTGCCAATAAGAAAAAATTAAAATTAAGAAGATTAAAGAACAGAGAAATGCTTAGGCAAATCGCAAGAGGGAACAAAGAGGCAATTCACAATATACGGATTTTGGCCACCCATAAGGCAGAGAACACCACAAAAATGCCATGGTCCCAGAAATCAAGTCCCAGTTATCAGGTGGACCATATTTGTATGGGAAAGATGGATGGTTAAAAAAAATGCGGCCAACCATCTATATCCAGCATAATGTGTGGCCCACCTGATAGGCAAACTGGCCTGGTTTTCGCACCAAGGCACATCCACAGTGGCTGTCTCCTGACAAACAGCCCAGATGGAACCACCCCTTCAATCCTCTTCTCCCGAGAACTCATCATCATTTCTCGAAAAATATATACCAGAGAGATTCGTAATGGCATTCGAGATAGCGAGGGCAGTGCAGACTCCCTTCCCACTGCCGGACATGTCTTCGCCCAGCAGAAGCTTGGCAAATCTTTCCTTCATCATCTCGACTTCTGCAACCACAGTAAAACCATAAATAAACCAAAAAAAAAAAAAAAAAAATGCTACTCGCTAACTTAAGCCATAGAGATCACTACCAATCAAGAACCGAGCGACCAATCTAGACGGTTCAATTCACCGTAGATTTAACACTAGGAAGCCCAACAGTAGAAGAAATTTCACTAAAAAGGAAAAAAATAAAACAAGCAGAAAAGGCAATTGCTATGGTGCGCCGCCGGTGGAGATAGAGAGCTGCTAAGCAAGAAATAGGTTATCTACAGCGTCGGACAGACCACCAGAACGGGAGCTACCAGCGCATCTTAGACCCAGCCCGTAATGCTATACTAAAATACGCATAAGAAGATGCGCCTGCAAAGTTTTACGGCCAGAAGGCAAAACCCAAGAAATGGAGCTAAAATGCGCCGGAGAAGACCGTTACCAGTCAACGCTGGAAATCAAGCCAGCGCATCTTACACCCTGCCCCTAATTCCGTTCTAAAATGCGCACAGGAAGATGAAACCCCTGCAAACTTCGCGCCCAAAGGACACAAACACGAGAAATGAAGCCATTTGCTAAAATGCGCCGATGGAAACCGTTGCCAGTCAACACTGCTTGTCTCAGCGCCGGAAATCAAGCCAGCGCATCTTACACCCTGCCCCTAATTCCGTGCTAAAATACACACCCGAAGAAAGCGCCGCAAACTTCGCAGCCAAAGGGCACAGACCCGATAAAATGGAGCCATTTGCTAAAATGCGCTGGCGGAGACCGTTGCCAGTGAAAAGTTCTTGAGTCAACGCCAGAAATCAAGCCTAACGGCGCAATTTAGATCTTCCCCCCTAATATGACGCTAAAATTCCTAGTTGGAGAATAAAATCAATAATAATAACACGAACCTGAGAAATCGGCCTCGCGTTCCTCCGCCTTTCTTTCCCACACCACCACATCCCTCCCACCGACAGCTGTCAGCGGCGCCCGCGCCCGGAAACCGGAGCTCCCGGTGACCGTACGGACGGGCAGGAGGAAGGAGGAAGGGGAGGTGGAAGTGGCGTCCGCGTCGTATCGGCGACCGGAGAAGCTGCTGCAGCTCTCAGACTCGCTCACATCCGCACTCAAGCTGTAGCTCCCGAACCGCTCGCTCTGCTGGTCCAACGCCTCGTCGGAAGATGCACCGTCCATCGGAGAGAGAGAAGAAGAAGAATGCAACGACAATGACAATGAAGTGATCTAGGGATTTCGTCCGTCCATTTCTGATCTGGTTGCGGCCGTTCTCATGGCCGCCTGAGATCTACAGCTACCATTTCTACAGCAGCAGATGCTTGAAGAAGGAAAAAGCGCCCTCTCTCTCTCTCTCTCTCTCTCACTCTCTCTGCAGGAGAAGAAAAGAAAAAGGAGGAGTTTGCAGATCGTCTTTCCGTAACAGCAGTCTTACTGCACCCGACACGGCTTTTTTCCCTCCCATCCTGTCCGCTACCCCACCTCCACGTCGGATTGATTTCCCTCCGGAAGAGAAGGACAGCCTTACAATAACATGTGGGGCCAAGTTGTCTGTCATCTATTCTGTCCACCGGGTTCGACCCTCGATTCTGAAGCAAATCATCCATATTCAATATTGAGGTGGGCTAAGAGCTTGTTTGGATTCGCCTGTTACGATGTATAGTACTGTTCTCTGAGTATTGTTCATGTATACAGCGGAGGTTTTAAAAATACATTCAAATCAAATACTAATCAACGTTTGGATTAGAGGTATCGTTGGACATAATATATAGTACATTGCCCAAATTAATGTTTGGATAAGAGGTATTATGTCTACGTATTATACAACCGTACAAATTTCAATTCTACGTGTACGGATGGTCAACTCATGTTTGGATAGCAATTTTTCTACTATATATGCTAGAAACTCATGCCCACCATTAGTTGATTCCATCAATCTGTTCCATCGATAAGGTTCATTGAAAGATTTTACCCATTCACCATATATTTCACATATTAACGGTACGGTTGCGCATGACCGTGGTAAGATTTTGAATATTATCATCATTTCATGCTAGATTGTCACCATTGAACTGTGAATCAACATGAAAATGAGGCCCACCTTGCTTACTAGTGTGTCACGCCCCAAACTCGAAAATCAGATTTACATGAATCTCAATCGTCGAATCCGGTGCCAACAACCTCCATAGTACCCCATTCTCGACTCCCAGCGTCCACGTGCCAAGTTCCGATCCTGTAATCCTACAAGGAGGATTTAAAAAAAAAAAAAACGTATATTTGTCTCATGAGAAGCATAAGCACAAGTATACCCAAATCATAAAGGCAACATCATCATCACATATCTACTAATATAATCATTTAAATACAATGTTGAAAGGGAAAAATACATATGTCAAAAAAAAAGCTCTAGAAGACAGCTGCACACTCCAAGTTCAACGCTTCTGCAACCTGACGTCACCTGAACGCATCTATCGTGCATAAGCTTATAGAAAGCTTAGAGGGTGGTGAAAGTGTTTGTAAGATAAGTGTCAAGTAAGCAATATCAGAGTAATCAGAGTAAGCGGAAGTACTGACAAGTCTATGAGTCATACAATATCAGGGTACACAATGCAAGTCAGTTATGAAAATGAGGAGTCAAAGCAAGTCAAATATTAGATGCCGAGGATACAATGTCATAAATCATACAATATCGAAATAAGTAAAAATATACTGACAAGTCTTTGAGTGACATCAGTCGTATCAAGGTTATGTGATGCAAGGCTTGAGTACTAACGGCCATATCAATGCAGAAACACGGCAACCCAAAATACTAAATACTGCAAATGCAATGTAATATGCGGTGCGAATGAAATGACTAAGATGGAGTGAAGTCGGGATGGTAGTACGTAGTATCGCAGGCTAGGGGGTCCATCACAAGGGACTTCTATCCAAACCAGTCCCATACCTAAATTTGGATAGTCAGACAGTCAGACTCAATATGGTAACTCCTAATCTCAGGTTAGTCACGCGCCCAACAGAAATCCTTGCGATAACGAAGGTAACAATTAGTTGTGCACTACCAGCCCAAGTGGATAGTGAATGAATAAATGAATGAGCATGCAACTCCTACTCAATAAGTCCACATATCAGTACGGTTTCTCTCTGAAAAATATCGGGGTCTATTACACTCCAAACCAGATTGACGCCCCATTACGCGCAACAAGGTGATTGAAAGAGACCTCACTATTCGTCTGCCAATATCGGGCCTGACTCGTCAATAGCGGACCCATTCCTTGAGTTGGTCAGACTCAGCCTATCATTGCCCTCTCCTCTCGGGCAGGTAAGGTCGCACCCCCTTCGAACCGACCACGACATAGTCGGAGACGCGGCCTAACGGTATACGGCCCTCATACGCTCATGCATCCACTCGGTCTAGACGTTGGAGCAACCTCTAGAACCATGAGGGTTTAGGGACTTTCACCCAGGGATGTTTATAACACCCCACGTAGAACAGATTTTCGGTGTCCCATCTAGTCATCCACAAAATACCTTTGGAGGCTACGACCCTAATGTCGCTAGGGCGTACAGTAATCACAATACAATGCAAGATGCATGAGTCATACAATCCAGTCATGCATCAATCCTATGCATACCTATACTCATGTGAGACAATCTCCGCCTATCAGGGAGGCTCATAACAACATGCTCAATGACGTATGCAATGGTCAACCTCATCTCATAACAAACATGCAGATGATACGTATGGGCATGTATCATGATGTTATGCTGTCACATACTCATAATTGGTATCAATGATCGGCCTTGATAATGTGGACATTTAACCGATATTGCCCCCAAAGAATGACCCACATAGAATCAAACATATAATGGGCCTACGGCCTCACACAAGGGCCTAATATACAACATAATGGGCCTCACTCAAGAGTTTAATATATATCACAATGGGCCTCACTTAAGAGTTTAATATACATCACAATAGGCCTCTCACATGGGCCTAACATATATTATAATGGACTCCATTGCCTGACTCTCAATGCATCACAATGGGCCTCATCACATAGGCCTCATATACATCACATTGGGCCTTAAACACGGGCTGAATGTACATCACAATGGGCCTCAAATATGGACCGCATATACATCATATTGGGCCTCAACAATGGGCAATCGGCAATCGGCCACGACAATCGGAATCGACAATCGACCACAATAATTGGCCTCGATAATCGGAATCAGTAATCAACCACGACAAATCAAATTAGGTAATCGACCTCGATCAATAATTGGCAATCGGCCACGATAAATCAGAATCGGTAATCGGCCTTGATCGATAATCAACCTCGATCGATAAACAGTAATCGGCCATCAGAATCGGTAATCGACCTCAATCGATAATCGGCAATGGGCCACGACAAATCAGAGTCGGTAATCGACCATTAGAATCAGTAATCGTCCTCGATCGATAATCGACAATCAGGATCGATCGATAATCAGAATCGACAAATCGGTCGCGTCAATCGGGGTCGACAATCGATCACGATGATCGGCCACGACAGTTGGGATTGATCGATAATTAGAATCGGCAAATCGGTCACGTCAATCGAAATCGACAATTGACCACGACAATCGGGATCGATTGATCAATAATCAAAATCGGCAAATCAGTCACGTTACGAGAAATCGGTAAGAATGAGCCTAACAAGGCCTAAGGGAAGATCACAATGAGGACATCTAACCATCATTGCCCATCAATGTGGACATTTAACCAACATTGTTCCCAAGGAGTGGCCCGCATAGAGGCGAATGTATCGTAGGCCCATGACCTCATACAAGGACCTAATACACATCACTATGGGTCTCATTCATGGGCCAAATACTAATCACAGTAGCCTTGACACATTGGCCATGATTACATCACATCAGGCCTTGCCCATGGGTTTTAAATTCATCAAATGGGCCTCAAGTACATCACAATAGGCCACAACCCATAGGCTTCAAATACACAATAGGTGAGCCCTATGCATGGGCCGTGTACACAACAAGTGGACCGCATTAATGGGCCGCACCAATGGACCTCATATACACAACAGGTGGGCGCTACTCAAGAGCCAAAAATACAAACAGGTGGGCCTCGCACATGAGTCTCAAATACGGAACATGTGGGCCTCTTACGTCAAGAGGGCCATATCACATGAGCTGCACATATGAGCCGCACCAACGGGCTTCATGTATATCAAATAGGCCTACTAATGGGCCTTATTTATATCAAATCGAGCCCAACCTTATGTTTACTTGAGATCCGACCCATTCACAAGTTGACATAGAGATAAAAGAAGTGAAACAATATCGGCTTAATTGGAAACTGCCATGGCCCTTATAAGTTGAACGGTGGATGTCACTGTCCATTATTGGAATGGTGGGGTCCACTTGAACCTTAGATCTGACCCATTCTTTTGTTCACGCCATAAAATGATATTTCAAATGGTCGGCAGTTTGTACACAACACATGCATCATGGTGGGTCCCATAGGTAGACGGTGTAGATGGAACAGGTGGGACCCGCTAAGCTTGCTGCAGTACACAACACCTAGTGGTGGGGCCCACTCTCTACATATATATATATATATATATATATATATATATATATATATATATATATATATATATATATATATATATATATTATATAACTGCAACAGCAGCTATATGCATTAAAAGACATGCATATACATAAAATATATATGAGAAGTAGCTGCTGTGGGGGTGGGTTCCACGTAGGGCCCACCATACATTTAGAAATATATTAATATTATAGTATAAGCAACGTGCAGCTCTGATGCCTTTCTAAAGAAACAGAAGTGGGTCCCACGTTGGGCCCACCCTTATGAATGTATATATAATATTATATTATATTATAATATATAACATATAATGTTATATATTAAAATAATATAATATAATATATTAAAATAGTATAATATAATATATTAACATTATATTAGTAAAATACAATGTCCAGGTCGTCCATCTGGACGCTGGACAAAACACATACGTCCTGGGGCCCACCGTCCCATCCCTGATGGATGGACGACTGGTTGAGAAACACACACATCTGGTGGGCCCCACCTTCACACGTATCACACGTGTGGGGTGGGCCCATGCAAATGGATGAACGATGTAGTGCACACGAGCTCGCCAGATGAATGGATGGACAGCGTGGTGCAAAACATACAGCAGAGGGCCCCATGTCCAGTGCACTGCACACGTGCAGGCACCTCAGGTGGGTCCCACATGCAGACCACCCTCACTAGGGAGTCATGCCAAGACCTCAACGTTGCAGCAAGGTATCTTTCACTCAGCCCGCCAGTTGAACTAGGACATGGGCCCCACGTTGAAACGAGATATCTTTCACTAGTCTGCCACTTAAGCTATGGATCTGGGCGTGGAAGATGGGCCCCACACGGACATGGGTCCCACCGCCCAGGGTGGGTGGACGGATTGGTTAGAACACATACACCATGGTGTGGCCCCACACGTGGGGTGGAGGGCGTGGATGGGTCCGTGGACCCTACTGTCAGCACACACATCACTGTGGTGAACTCCTTACGTCAGTATACACTCCACCGTTAGCTACACCCAGCGCCACACCACTGTTAGTTAACACTTCACTGTCAGCCACCCCCATCGCCAGTAAATGTCCCCAGCATCCCTGGACGGACAGTGAGGATGTACACCACATCAAGGTGGGTCCCACATGGCCCACCTATTTAGGATCAGCCTGATATTTGTGTTTGCCCATCATCCAGGCCCATTGGATGGCCTGGATAAAACAGTTGGATGACATCGATTAAAGCAGTAAGATCAAGGTGGGCCACACTATTTTGGATGGGTGGATGGGGTGGGTGAGATTTAATACCTCAAGGAGGGCCCCACCCACACATGTGAGGTGGACCACACCCTAAATGGACAGTTGGAATGGCATATAACATCATGGTGTGTTCCACATGGATGGGGGTCTACCGATAGGTGGCTTGGATGCAAACATCATGGTGGGCCACACATCTCATCGTCATCAACACCATAACAAAAGAAATGAGAGAGAAATGGAAAGAAGAGAGATCGAACGGTGATGGAGGGACCCAGCCATTATGGGCCTTCCATGAATACAAAACATACATAAAAAAATAAATGGGTCCCACCTCAAGTGGACCTTGTAATAGGAAATCAACAGTGGATCACCCACCTTGGATCTTTTCTTCTTAGCTCCAATGGTTTCTTTGCTCCTTAGCTTCAATCCTAACGGAGGAGATGAGGTTTGAATGGTTGAGATGAGAGATGAAAGGGTAGGAAGGTGGGCCACACTTGTGGCTCTCTAGGAGTGGAAAAGCTTGGACGTATGGAGGTTTCTCTTGCTTGAGAGAGTGGTTTGAGAATGAGAGAGAGTTATAAAGAAAGAGATGTGATAGAGTGATGGATGGAGAGAGAGAGAGAGAGAGAGAGAGAGAGAGAGAGAGAGAGAGAGAGAGAGAGAGATGGGTGTGTAAGAGCCTTTTTGACTTTTGGGGTTTTTAGTGTAAGAAAACGTTTGACTTTGGAGGTTGCTTAGGGATGGGTGCGAGGTGATGTGTACTTGACATGTACTTGACCCTTGATGGGATTGATTGATGGATTGAGGTGACATGTCGTAGAGATTCTCTTGAATTTTATAATGCGCGGCGTTTTCCTTGCACCGAACGCTGGCCCGCATTTCCTGGCCAGGGTATCGGATCGGCGCGCGAGTCGCAGCATCGGAACCGCGACGATGGCGTGGTCGCTAGGGTACAAGTCTCAGGTTGAGTCGACTCAGGTTGACAAGACTCAGCTTATGATTACGTGCAAACGTCGGATAAAGGTCGAAGGTTGTCGAAATTCGACCGGAAAGACTGCGAAGGCCTACGGAACAGTACGATCTAGGTTACAGGTCTTACACAGTGGTAGACCAAGATTGTCATAGCTGTGATATGTGGGCCCCATGTGTAATCCTGATGTCATCCATGCCCCATAAAACAAAATAAGGGTCAGCTTGGCAATGGGATTAGAAGGGATTAGGTGGGATGGGATTCAAAAAACATAATTATTACCCATGGCAGGGATTGTCCCCTGCCGCCATAGGATAAAACTAATGTCATGCTTTGTTGATAATACGGTGGTACATTGAATGGATATACCGACCATCATTTGAAATTAGTGAGAATAACACACGTGTTATATCTAAACCGTTCATTTGTTTTGTAACCTCATTTTATGGCATAGGCCTAAAATGAGGTAGATCCAAAACTTATGTAGCCCCAAAGAAGTTTTCAACGGTAAGTATTCAATCCCTATTGCTTTCTATGGTGGGGTCCACTTGAGCTTTAGATTTACCTGATTTTTTGGCCCATGCTCTAAAATAATCTCGATAAATGGGTGGACGGTGTGGATATAGCCCACACATCATGTTATGACCTACACAACTTCCCAAACATTGAGTGAAATTGGCATGGGACCAATGCAATTCCATTTAATGTAATTCCAAGCTTTTCCATTCTTCCCAAACATGGAGTGGAATTGGCATAGGACCAGATGAATCCCATCCCACCTAATCTCTTCTAATCCCACCGCCCAAACTGACCCTAAGAAAACATATTTAAATTAAAAAAACAAGGAGATGATATTGAAAGTTTCAGAAAACAAAACAACAAAAACAAATTCAAAAAATAATTCAAAAATGAACATTACAAATGAGTCAGATGTCATCCACGCCCTAGAAAACAAACTTACAAAAATAAAATAAGAAAACATACTTTTAAATTACAAAAAAAATAAACAAAACAAGGAGAGTATTAAAAGTTCTACAAAAAAAAAAAACAACAAAAACAAATTTAAAAAATAAATAAATTGAAAAATGAATATTAAAATGAGATATCCTTAACTACATACTTTTAAACAGTCCTCCAATTCTTTGATGGTCACAGACGCAAAGGATTATCCGCTGCTACGGACATTCACGTAAACACCCGCAAATAATATGAAGAGACCAAGCAGCAAACCAACAAGCGGACGATCGATTACGGGTTCGTTTCTTGAACCATCAGGTCCTACTCTTTCTTCATTGCCATCTTGGGACCATTGTCACCAATTACAATTGGCTCTATGGGTGTAGCTATACATGTCCCGCTATCCATCGTCGTGGTAGTAGTTGATGCGCGAACATCTCGAGTTCCATCTGTTTCGTCCGTTGCTCTACCGATGGCAGTGGCCTGAATAATACAATAAATAATGCATAATCTATATTAATAATATGATTGTAAGATATGTAAATCAATCATCCAACCTTGTGTTGATTCCATGCAAGCATGACATCTTCATAAACCATGAATGACTTATGTTTGCATCCACTGAATCCATAAACTTGAGCTTTGCACTCTTCACACATCTCGTATATGTCGGGCGTTCTTCCCTCAAACACTACGTAAAACCTCCTCCTCATTTTCTCTACAATTGGTAAACATACAGTTTCTCAACCCAAATATTGAGTGATTACATACCAAGAAATTTTGAGGAGAACGATTATGCTACCTGTGTCAAAGTGTCTGTATGTTACATCATGAAGGTAAGAAGTTTATCACTATATAAATAGATTCAAGTAGCTCTGATTCAGTTATTTTATGTCAATATAACCTATCCAAAAAAAATTCATACAAGAGTGTATCAGTAATGCTGGGAATCAGAAAGTGTAATATCAACATTAACATGTCGGATATAATCCAAATCTGTGAAACTCTTTATGTAGAAAATGAAATTCAAACCTGTGAATGTGTGTCATTCATATATTCAGAATCAGAATCTCAATACATCCTGTGAAGAATAATTGTTAATAATACCAAATTGCATTAACTACATCATTCTAAAACAAAAGCATATACGAATATCCAATGTCATCCTGTCAGGATAAAGCATGGCAGAAGTGTAGCAATAAGAGGCTGAAACCTGCAATATTAGAATGCAGTCATTGGAATATTTAAAAGGCCATTGAATAAATGCCACATATCTTAGTAGCCAACATTAAGATCCACACCCGTCCTTGCATGATCCATTTCCTGCATGATTTGAAACTTAAAGGACACTATCCACCAGTTCAAGTCAGGCATGAACCCGTCCACCTACATAAAAATCTACAATAATGAACAGAATTTTAGATCCTATTATATATGCAAATTTATATTGTCTTTAGTATTGCTGATCGAAACAGCAATAGAAATCATCTAACATATTATAGTTAAATCTTACATCACCCCAACGAGCCAAGAAAGGCCCGTTAAAATAGAAATCATAACCACCCAGCCAAAAAAAAAAAGGTATTCTCCACACCACCATTAACAAATCATTGAAAGTTTAAGTGACCCGACATCACTCGAGGCCACACCGAAGAAGGATAACTTTTTCTATATATTCCTTTCTTCTTTCGTGTACTATCTTCATAAAATAACTCGCACTAACTAAATTGGATTGTAGCACCCTTGCAGCCCAAATTTGATCCTCATTACTAAGACCTTCAACCTCCTCAAGTATCCCCAGCAATCGCTGCACACGCGTCATGGTCTTGCCCTATGCCATAGTTATGGTTAGGGTCTTTACAACATCTGCAACTTCACCCATCCTGTCCCGAATTTGCTCGATCGGCTTACTCTTCCTATGATGGTTTACGTCACTCACAAATGTGCGACTGTGGTGAGATCCTGATGTTGCCTCCATATGGCTTTTGTTATGCTTCTTAGTAATATTTGTGGATCCATCGCCTCCTCGAGTGCGAAGAGTAGGCCTCTGATCATCCTCATCATCAGATGAGAGTCTTATAATATCAGAAGCCTCCTCCTTTAAGCAGTCATCAAAAAAGATTTCAATACGGCGCCGCTTTCCTGAAATATGTGAAGAGTAAACCGTGCTAGCAAACGATTCATGTGCACACTCATTCCCGAATATAAATGTTAAATCATCCTATCTGTCAATGTACTTGCCCTAGACTCAATCGGCATAGGGGTGTGTCTGCACACACAAAGACAATGTGTTAAATATGAGAAGAATGGAAAGCATATGTACTAAACTGAAACTGTGAAAATTATCAAAATCCTACTGCAAGATACCCATCCCATACATCATCGGTTGCGACAACCATCTTTGTGTCCTCTTCCCAGCCAAAGATAGAGGCATTTAGTAGATCCTTAATAGCCCAATACGACCTCTTTAAACTCCTCAAGCGATTAAATATGTGGCAATTTTCAAATAAAATGTCACAAGTATCATTAATTTCTTTAATGGTTGCCTTATAGGCCTCTGGTTTAAACTCGATATCACTTTTTAGGTCCAGATTGACTTGTTCAACTAATGCATTAACCAATGAATTGTCCATATTGTCGGTCCATTGCACTCTACTTATTTTACTAGTAGAGGCAATCTTACGACTTGGAGTGGAGATACCCTTTGGTGATGGCCCTTTCCTTGAGGGCATTGCCATTTTTTTCGGAGTTGAAAGAGGTTGTGTGGGTGATCTTGAACTTAGGGCTAGATGACCACCCCTATGTGATGGTGAAATTTCGATGTTTTTATTCCTTAGATCTTTCGTGTCACTCCATAGAAAATTCATTTTACCTACAAACATAAGATATTAATAGGAATATGAAAGGTTCACGAGTATCATTCATAAAGTAATGATTCATATACGAAACATGAAAATTTTTAAAAAATGTTAACTAGTTTGTGTAGCCACATGAAAAGTAAATATTCATTAAAATATTCTTGCTATAAACATAACAGATAAGTACAATGCCACAGAAAATCTAAGTACGTTGTATGGTGCGTGAAAGAATGTCGTTCCACATTCTCTTGGTTATGTCATCTCTCTTCCTTGACCACTCTTCTCGACTGCGGTCCGTCATCCGAGATAGAGCTCGCCCTTCCTCTAATGTAGTTATCTCTATAGGAGATGGTGCAACATCCTCTGTACTTTCTCCATCATCCTCTACTACCTCAGCCAATCCATCATCACCACTAGTACGAATGAAATTATGAAGGACACAACAAGCAATAACAATCTTAACTTGTGTTTTAAACTTGAACTGAGGATGAGTACGTAGAATAGGAAAGTTGTTCTTTAAATGCCCAAATGACCTCTCTATAACATTACGCAGTTGTGTGTGGCGATAATTGAATAGTTCTTTTTTATTAGCAGGCTTCCTTCTAGTACGGAACTCATTCAAATGATATCACACACCTCGATAGGGGGTCATAAACTTAGGCGAATGTGCATATCCAGCATCAACGACATAATATTTTTCTATACATTGGAAGATATGTTTCAATTATGTTATGAACATAAACTCCTAAAATGTAAAGAAACACCCCATATATATGATTACCATGAGGAATAAGAAAAGAGTCTGGGCAATGAGTTAATGCATCTTGTAAGACACGTGCATCCGATGCGAAGCCATCCCAACAAGCAAGCACGTATACAAAGTACATGCAGCAAGAATATTTTGAGATAGAAATCTTTTCTTATTTCTGAAAGTTGCGCACATTTCTTTGGGCAAAAAAGTCAGGATATGGGTGTCATCTAGGGCCCAAATGCAATCTTACAATCAAACATGTGCCGTGTGAACACTTTATTCCTATTACGAAGTAAAATTCTTACCAATGACATCCAACAATTGTATAATATTACCTGAAAGTAGGCACTCCATAGCAGATTGTTAGATATTTCTTTGGAGTTGCGCAGTCCAGGAAACTTCACGTATTCTGGATATAGACCGATAATAGCATCCAACACCCTAGTAAAGTGTCTGCTTATAGTCTCACCAAATCTTGTAAATCAATGACCAATCACACAATTACGAATATTGTGTTCGACAGTATGTAAGAACATTACAACCTACTCCTCCATAGTACATCTCCTGGTATCAGATAAGAGTTTTCGATCTCTCAACAATGAACATAATTTAAAGAAAGTATCCCTGCCCATTATCAGCTGTGTAAGACAATCCATATCGCTCTTTCTTATAATGTCATTGACAAATCTATCCCTATCAATGTGACAATCCTTATTCTTTGTCTTAATATAGTAACGATGATAATATTCAGCAACATCCATTACACATGCAAAGGCTGCAATGGTTGTTATTGCAACAATTACTTCACTCTTAGTCCAATCACTAGCAGAGGACCTTTCATCACTATTTTCAACACTATCGAAAGCCATAAGATTATTGTAGGTGAAATTTATCTGAATGAGAATTGAAAATGCAATAATAATATTGTTAATCATGTAGGGAGTGATATGTAAGAGTCACTACAAAGATTCTAAGTAAGTATGTCATGAAAGTTTTGTTATGCAAAACTTTATTGAGTTGTTTACAATTTGTAATTCAATTGACTGAAGCATGAGTATCTAATTATAGTTGAATGAGGCATGAATTGACAGAAGCATGGATGTCATCTGACTGTAATTTATTCAAACATTAAAATATTCACAGTTACGTAGGCATATCTGAATTTTCTTACAAATAACAGACCCAATAATGAAGCTCGTTTTCTGACATATATTATCATTATTTTCTGGTAGCAGATTTTTTTATCTTAAATTCATGTTTTCAAACAATTATTTCTCAGTTGTGTCTCTTTGGTATTCATTATGTACACATTACTGCGGAACTGAAAACATGAAATTAAGCAAGCATGAATATGTGATTACAGTTACTGGCCTACACATGAATATTTGTTTTTGGGAATTTAAGCATATCCTTGATATTTGCTTACAGTTCTTTGTCCAAATAATAATATTGGTTTCTAGGGTTTCAAACCTTGAAAACCTTGTTTACACTTCAAATGAAGCTGCATAAGATAACCACATTTACTTTAGACAACTTATCAACATCTCTTTATAGATTTTTAAGCATACGTGAATATATGTTGACAGTTAGTTAAGCAAATATGAATATCGATTAGTAGTAAAGTATGTCTGCATGAAACACAATTTCATATGAGACCAACAATGGACAGTCAATCATAGATTTACTATTCTTATATTCTGTTTACATGTAACTATTTAGATAGCTAACAGTGAACATCATACAATCGGAAAAAAATGACAATCTGAGAATCAGTAATAACATACCTTGTTCGAGGATAATGGAGATTGTAGAGAGTTGAAAAAATTACACTAACAGATGGAAGACTTCTAATGTCTGCATCGGCGCATGATTAGATTTAGGGGTTAGGCTTTGATTCAGCCATAAACAGACATTACATTAATGAGATGGAAGTTTAATACGGATCTTTCATAACAAGCATGACTTGATGGAAAGATGTAGACGAACATGAAAACTGGAAACATATTCTCATATGACCTTCGATATTAACAGTCGTCATTCTCAAACATGACCGTGTTACATGTAAAAAGAGAGTGTGCAATTTAGAGGAACAGGTGTTTTAGAAGAGTAATACCTCACAAACAAATCACCCTGGAAAATGCAGAGTATGTTTAGGGGAATAAGAAATCTTTCAAAATACAAAAATCCCTTTAAGAGATTAAATGAAGGATGGATTTTTTATAAACCAAAACATATTTTTTATAAACCAAAACATTCCAAACACCAAAATATCTGCAAGCCACAGTCAGAATTGTGTACCTGATTCTATGGCACATGCTCCTGTCATTTTCATTCCTCCACACACACCGCCTCGATTTTGTAAAATTCCAATGTTGGATTCTTGCCCTCAGAGATTTTCCCTCATTTTCAGCCCAACAGAGGTCTAGTCATAGGTGGATAGGGAGTAAATGCGATAAACACCTTGCAGTATATACGGCAGACCGTACACACACCATGTAGTAAAGGAAACAAAACATGCATGTCTCTGAGGGCAATACAAGGGCCATACAGATGCAAACTGCTCATGGTTACTGGTCTTTGGCTGCTAGTATCACCCTTATTTAGAAGAGAGAGATTATACCTGTAAGATCGCCGTGTGAAACCACGATCAAGTTTGCGATTACCCGATTGGCAAGTCGCAACGTCGTAAGCAAAAAATCCTTCCCACTGAACGAAGTAACCTGCATGTGGAAGAGAAGAGTTTCAACTGCAAAACGACATGCAGAAGGCCGGTGATAAACAAAGGGGGTGATGGTGTAGAGATGTCTCCTTCTCTAGTTTGAGAATAGTCTCTGGAGTTTAAAAACTCATCCACTGTCGAATACAACGCAATGAAGAGAAAGTACTGATGGTCTATGAAGCCACTGACAATACTCTACCGCCTCTTGAAAATTTTGACTCGCGTCTGTATTCGTGCGCATGGTATTTGATTCTTATTCACTCTAATGCAAACATGGTAAACGTCACATCATAACATCTAATACGATACAAGACATCCCAAAACGCATATCCAAACAGGCCCTAATCATTTTAGATCATGAATTCGAAGATTTGGATTATCTTACTTAAGAAGAGCAGTGAAGTTTTAGATCAAGTGATTTTTTTTTCCTTTTATCCATCCTGAGTTGGATGGAAAAATACACATCATTGTAAGGAGAAGAAATTTTTCACAATAGATGTTGTTAATGCTAAAATTTTCGATGTCCTCATTGGAGACCTCTTATGAACTTGAAAAAGGAGAGCCATGAGCGACCCGGATATAGTATTCCCAAAGTTAATGCAAGCCAACTGGATCCAGTTGAACGTAGGTTAATGGGGTGTATCTTGTGTATACCTTTCACCTTAGATGAGGCTCTTATTTATAGCCTCCTCGTGCTAGTCACATATATGGTAATGAATCTATCATTCAGTAGCGTAACATAGAGGGAATCGTTTCTGAAGCCCAAGGCATATTCTCAGTGAGGATCTTGGCAAAGATCTCAGGAGAATTAACCTCTCCATATTCCAAGGAGATCTCACAATGGTCTGCTTCAGAGGAGATCACAATAGGTGGATGAGGCCGACCTTCAAGTCAGATTAGCCGAGGTCTTACAAATCGGGATGAACTATCGATCGTGGTCAGGGCCTCTCTTCGAGGCAGGTCGGGTCGATACTTATGGTCATTCATTGACTTCATAGTAGGATGTTAATCAGAGCCGAAGCGACTGCTAGAGCTTGGTGCTCGAGATGCTCATGGAGGTCATGCTCGATTGTTGGGGCTGAGCTCTTATCTGACCTCCTTTTCTTGTGTTGTAGTCTTACTCATTCCGGTTATCTTAGTCCATTTTTACTCATAACAGTAATCCCTCTACTAACGAGCTCTCTCTAGGAGCTCGGCAAGTAGGTTGATGTGGAATGATGCTTGTGTGGTGCCTCATACGGAGGAGGTCGGGAAATTGAGAGGTTGAACCCGTCCATCATTATGGTGGAAGAGAGAGAGGCGGTTAGTGTAAGGATCAAGGGAAATCCTTAATGATTGTGAAGGCATGCTCGAGGACGCGTACGCTAGCACAATGACCTTTCGATTTTCAGTCGATGACATGTGGGCACGTGGCCTTACTGTCACACCTCAAACTCAGAAATCGGGCTCACAAAATTTTCAATTGCTGAATCCGGTACCAACAGCTTTGTAGTACCCCATTCTCGGCTCTCAACACCCATATGCCAAATTCCGACCCTGGGATCCTATAATGAGAATTTTTCAACGTATATTTATCTCGTAAGAAGCATAACCACAAGTTTACCCAAATCATAAAGACAACATCATCATCACATATCCACTAATATAAATAGTTAAATACAGTGCTGAAAAAAAATACATATATAAAAAATCAAAGCTCTATAAGACAGTTGCACGCCCCAAGCTCAATGCTGCTACGACCTAACGCAACCTGCACGCATTTATCATGCATAAGCTTATAAAAAGTTAGAGGGTACTGTAAGTGTGTGCACAAGGTAAGTTACAAGTATGCAATATCATAGTAATATGAAAATATGCTGGTAAGTCCATAAATACTATCAGCCTTATCCAGGCTATGCAATGCAAAAATATAATAAACCAATACCATATACTGAGAAAGTAATGTAGATCAACTATGCAATGTAGAGATAAAATAAGCCAAATATCAGATATTGAGGATACAATGCAATATGCAAATCCTGACGAGTCCATGAATACCGTCAGCCGTCTCTAGGCCATGCATCAAACCTGCACGTATCGCGCGATCATGTGGGGGCAACTCCGTCTAATAAGGAGTCCTATAAACATCTCAGCCTAATGACATATGCTTTAATTAATCATCCCTCACAACATGTATATGAATGATAGAGTCCACAGAAGGAAGGCAGATCTAGTCCAGATATTAAGATAAGCTCTAAATAGAGGATACACCAAACCTAATACTGCATATCCTTCCGTCTATGGCAAGGGGTAATATATACTACTTTGTCGAAGCTCACAGATTTAAAACGCATCACAACAGTTAAGGAAGAAATTCAACTTATAGTCACTACAACATCGTACGATGCTTCCGATGTGGGATAAAGTTTTACCTTCACTATGTACACAGTAGCCTGCCAGCACAGTAACCTGCCAATCATTGGTAGCTCGCCCAGGCTCCTAGGCCCCACCCACATTAGTGTCCACCCACGTGTGCCCGCCCACATGTGCAACAATGATGGGCCCAATATATACACAGGTGGGCTCCAAGGTGTGGGTAATTCTACAAGGCATGGTGTAAGGCACCATCATCAATGGGGGGCCAATGGTTTGGATAGCCCAATGGGTATCACTAACATCAAGGTGGGACCAACGGTTTGGGATAGCCTAATAAGAGAAGATAGAAATGGGCTTAATAATAGGCTCTAGAGAGGTTTGCAACGTGGACATTTAACCACCATTGCACCTAGAGTACCATCCGCCATAGAATCTAACTTACAATGGGGAAAGGGCCTCGTACAATCACAACAGGCCCCATATAATCACAATGTGTCACATACAATCTCAATGGGCCTCATACAATCATAACAGGCCATATATAATCTCAATGGGCCTCATATAATCATAATGGGTCTCACACAAGGGTCTTATGCATCACAATAGGCCTCATCATATGGGCCTTGTATACATCACAATGGGCCTCACCACATAGGCCTCACATACATCAAGTGGGCCACATCGCATGGGCCACATACATCACATCGGGCCTCATCAAATGGGCCATAAATGCGTCACATTAAGGTGGGCCATACACATTCCAAATGGGCTACAAATACATCTCATTGGGCCTCATCAAATGGGCCACAAATACATCAATTGGGTTACGCTAAATGGACCACAATTACATCACAATGGGCCTCCCCAAATGGGTCACAAGTACACCACAATGGGCCTCGCCAAATGGGCCACAAATAAACCATAATGAGCCTCATCAAATGGTCCATAAATATTCCATAATGTGGGCTCCATGGGCTGTACGGTGCTGATAAAACACGTATATCACAGTGGGCCCCAAGGATGGATGGTGAGGATACAAAACACATACATCTAGGTGGGCTTAATACACCACAAAATGGCCCTAATGGGCAGCCCATAATCCAGGAAAAATGGATGGGCAGCCTAGATGTACAACACATTCATCAAGGTGGGCCGCTGCCCTGGTCGGTGTGAATGTATAACACATTACAAGGTAGGCCCTACCCATCCAACAAATGGATGGTGGATATACATCATCTGGGCCCCATGTCCTAGCCAAAATAGATGGGCGGTGAGGCTATACATACATCAGAGGTGGGTCACACCGTCAGATGGATGGTGTGAATGTAAAATAGGTGGACAATGTTAATGAAACACGTATAACATGATGGGCCCACGTGAATGGTTAGTGTGAATACAAAATAAATGTCTAATTGGTCCCCCACCACTGGACGGTGTGGATGGATATAAAACCCATGTATCATGGCAGGCCACACCGTCCTACGCTTCGACGGTGTGGATATATAACATATCAAGGTGGGGCCTACCGTCCATGGGCTAGACGGTGGATGCAACACATATGTATGGTGGGTCCTATGCCCCAGGACAGATGGGATATGATACATATCTCATGCAAGGACCCACAAAGCTTACTGACTTCAGTACAACAGCTATGCTGCTCTTGGGTCCCGACCGTCTACAAGGACAGTTGGGATATAACATATACCTCATGATCGGACCAACAGAACTTACTAACGTCAATCCAGAGCTATGAAGCTGGTGGTCCCCACAGAGATGGACGACATGGAGGGTACAATACATAGAGGTGGGTCCCACCGTCTAGACAAACGGCGAGGATAAAGCACTACATCACAGTAGGCCCCACTTAATCTGGACGGCGTAAATTTCAGGCACGTGCATCATGTGTGGGTCCCACTGTCCCTGCTAGACGGTGCTGGACTCCACACATGTTAGGTGGTTCCCATCATCCAGTCAGGTAGATGGTGTCTCGATTCTATAAGAATTTTTATGAAAGCGTTTCATTTGCTTCTCTTCCATGGAAGTTTCATTTTCCCAGAATGTATCCTAATTTTTGGCCTAATTCTTCTTCTGATGATCGATTCAACCTCTGATCAAAAAGATATACCTTGGTTATCCCACCTAGCCCCGGGTTTTTACGGTCCGGAAAGATGGTCAACCCCTTACGACTAGGTATTATCCTTAGCTTGAGGAATAGCGCTAGCCAATCATAGCTGTTTCTTACAAACAGTCCTTCAGTGCGTATCAGAATTTGTTCCAAGAGGTTCTGTATTTTTTCCCCCGGAAAAGTCCCATACACCTCAGTTTGATGATAAGATTATCTCATGTGCTACTCGTACCCCCCTCAAAATGGTTACTGGACAAGGGAGAGGTTTAGCTGACCTGACATAATATATATATATATATATATATATATATATATATATATATATATATATATATATATATATATATATATATATATATATATATATATATATATATATATATATATATATCATGGTGGTCCCACATGGTGGGCCACCCAAATTGGATAAAGTTGATATCTGTGACTTCTCTCATCCATGCCCACCATCTGGACGGTCTGGATGAAGCATACCTGTCAGGTGGGTCCCACGTGGGGCCCACCAGCTATACATACAATATATTATTATATAAATATATATTATTATTTCTTTTACAAACAACCAGCGTCCAGGCCAGCTGGACGGTCTAGACAGCAACCGTCCAGCAGCTCCTGGCCCATCTGGTCGTCAGTCCGAACGATGTGGATGCATCACACGTATACAACGAGGTGAGGTCCATATCAAAGTGGCTCACTAGTTGTTAGATCAAGCCGATATTTGTGTTTTCCTTCAAAATGGGGGCTGTCCAAACGAGCAGCGAGGTGGCTGTAATGTGGGCCCAGTTTGGTCCACTTGGTTGGACGGGGTGGATCATACATCAAGGTGGGCCATCATAAGAGAGAGAGAAGGAGAGAGAGACAGTGATGGAGGGGAGGGGCTCTGCCACTATGAGCCCTCCCTAGGTTACAAGATGTACATATATTAAAGATGGATCCCAAATAGGATCCATAGCATCAATCGGTGGGCCCCACTTGGCCTATCATCAAAACACAAATCTAAGCCTATAAAACACCCATCGTTTTTTCTTCTTCTTGGATGTATGACAAGTTAAACTCCTTGGCTCCTTCTTTGATGGTAGATAATGAAGGTTGAAGGGTTGAGATGAGGGTTTTGGGGTAGGAAGTGGGCCACACCTAGCTTCTCCTTGGGAAGCTTGGACAATTGCTCTCTCCTCTTTGGTTACTTAAAAATAGTAGGGAAGAGAGAGAGAGAGAGAGCGAGAGAGAGAGAGAGAGAGAGAGAGAGAGAGAGAGAGAGAGAGTGGTTATAAGGTAGAGGGATGGGTGTCATGGGTGTACTTGACTTGAGAGTTGACTTTGGTTAAGAGAGGGATGAGCGAGTGATGGATGTGTACTTGACTTGTACATTGATTGATTGATTTGATATTTGGTAGAGATTCTCTTGGGTTTTGCAAGTGCATGACATTTGTCTCAAAATAAATACGGGCCCACAACTCCTGGCCTGAGTATTGCATCGACACATGAGACACGGCGTTGAACTACGGTGGTGGTGCAGTCACTAGGATACAACTCTCGGGTTGAGTCGACTTAGATATACGGGATGTGACTTACGGTCACGCGCAAATGCTGATTATAGGTCGCAGTTTGTCAGAATTCGACTGGGATGACCGCGGGAGTCTAAGGAGTGGTACAGTCTAAGATACGACCCTTACACTTACATTGGAAGTCGGGTCGATCTGCAAATGGACAGTCACCATGTGGAAAGAAGTACGATCTGTAACGCCTCGGTTATGGCATTAAATGCAGACAATTAATGCTTGCGACTGAGGATTCTATAAAAATGGGGGGGAATCTAAAAACCCTCCTCATTTTCCCCTGTTGTTGTTGCTATCTCTTAAGCTTATCGGACTAGGCGATTTCTGGTAAATCAAAAATCTTGCTCCAGCTATCTCTTCTTTTCATTTTTTTTCTTGTTTCACTCTGTTTTTCCCTTCTCTTTTGGCTGATATGTCCAATATCTCGAATGAATGGCTTGAGCCGAGGGCCTTCCAGGACGATTCCGAGCTGGAAAGTGTAGACTCCATGCTGGGGGCTCCTTCTAGACCACTGTCCCAGGAGTCGTTGGGTTGTAAACTTCCGATGGAATTCACTCCAGTAGAGAAGGCTGTAGTTCAGGCTTCTGTTGAGCGGTCGATGGGTATTGAATCCGCTTCAGTAGAGAGGACCTGGATATAGTAAGAGACCCTCCTATGCCAAAGTCAATGCAGGCTAACTAGGTCTACTTGAACGTAGGTTTATGGGGTGTATTTTGTGCATACCTTTCACTGTAAATGAGGCTCTTATTTATAGTCACCTCATGCTAGTCACATATATGGTAATGAATCTACCATTCAATAGCGTAACATAGAGGGAATCGTTTTCGAAGACCAAGGCATTATCCTCAGCGAGGATCTTGGCGAAGATCTCAAGGGGATGATCCTCTCCATATTCAAAGGCGATCTCACAGTGGTCTGCTTCCGAGGAGATCGCAATAGGTTGCCGAGGCCAACCTCTAAGTCAGATTAGCCTAGGTCTTACAGATCGGGCCGAACTGTCGATCGTGGTCAGGGACTCTTTTTGAGGCAGGTCGGCTCGAATCTTATGGTCATTCGTCAACCTCAATAGTAGGATGTTAATCAGAGCCGAAGCAACTGCTAAGGGCTGGTGCTCAAGATGCTTGTGGAGGTCATGCTCGATTGTCGGCATCGAGCTCTTACCCGATCTCCCTTACTTGTGTTGTATTCTTACTCATTCTGGTTGTCTTAGTCAGTCCATTTTTAATCGTAATAGTAGCCCCCTACTTACGAGTGCTCTCCAAGAGCTCGGGAAGTAGGTCGATGTGGACTGACACTTGTGTGGTGCCTCGCACAGAGGAGGTCAGGAAATTGATAGGTTGAACCCGTCTGTCATTATGGTGGAAGAGAGAGAGAGGCGATTGGTGTAAAGATCAATGGGAATCTGTAATGATCATGAAGGTGTGCTCGAGGACGCGTGCGTTAGCACAATGTTCTTTCGATATTTAACCAGTGACATGTGGGCACGTGGCCTTACATTGGAAGTCAGGTCGACCTGTGAATGGATAGTCGCCATGTAGAAAGAAGTATGAGCTATAACATCTCCTCAGTTAAGACATTAAATGCAGATAATTAATGCTTTTGGCCGAGGATTCTATAAAAATGGAGGGAGATCTGAAAACCCTCCTCATTTTCCCTTGCTACTGCTGTTGTCTCTCAAGCTAATCGGACTGAGCAATTTTCAATAAGTTGAAAATCTTACTCTGGCTACATCTTCTTTTCATTTTTTTTCTTGTTTCACTCTATTTTTCCCTTCTCTTTCGACTGATATGTCTGATATCTCAAATGAATGGCTTGAGCCGAGGGCCTTCCAGGGCAATTCTGAGTTGGAGAGTGTAGGCTCCCTGTTGGGGGCTCGTTTTAGACCACTGTCCCCAGTGTTATTGGGTTGTAAACTTCCGATGGAATTCGCTCTAGTATAGTTCGGGTTTTTGTTGAGCGGTCGATGGGTATTGCATCTGCTCCGGTAGAGAGGGTGCTAGTTCGGGTTTCTATTAAGCGGCCCCTAGATATTAGCCCTTTTAGGTTAAGGCTGAGAAATGTTGACCTAATTCGAATTAGGTCGGAGTACTAGATCCAGCTTCCGTGGTACTTCGAGCTCCTGAACTTGGTAAAATCCCGGGCAATCCTCACGAGGGTAAGGTGGCCATATATTTGATCGCCTTATAGTGTGGCCTCTGACTCCATATCCATCGTATTCTTAGAAAGGTCCTAACTCACTTGAAGTTGGCCCCACGCCAAATCATCACCAATGCTTGGAGGGCCCTGTTGGGGACTTATATTTTGTGGGTTCAACTTGGGAACACCAAGATGACCATTGAGGAGTTCCTGTACCTGTATCAGGCGAAGAAGAGCCCTAAGCACTAGGGTTGGTATTACTTCTCAGCTTAGGCGAATAGCTGTCAGGCCTTTATTAGAAATAACCCATCCTCCAACAAGAACTAGAAGGACAAATGGTCTTGGGCCTCTAGAGAATAGGAAGCTCCTGCAATTGATGTGGCTAGGCTTCGACCTCAAGTTCCTACAGATTTTCCTATCTAGGTTAGACATATCTGAACTGTAGAATTGTAAATTTCACTTGCTCTATAATCATGTTTGCCACTGTAAGAGTGATATTTTGCAGGCTTGCCCAAGAACCCACCCCATATCTCCGACCAACAACGTTGCTGGATCGCTCGTGCAAGGTTAATGGACGCTGACGACAAAGCTTGGAAGAATTTGATAACTCCCGAGCTCCGTCATTAATCTAGCCTTGCAATGACCGTTTCAGGAGGTAAATAGTAGATAGTATAATTTCTTTAAAGTTTCATGTTGTCTTTCATCTCGTTCCTGATTGGGGTCTTTTAATGTGTAGAAATGGCTAACCTTCCATGCCTAACAAAAAGAGTCTGATCCCCTTCTGAGGTTGAGATGGCTTGGAAGAAGTTGTTCGTGAAGAGGAGAGTTGTTGTACCTCTGAAAAAGTGGGCGAGGTCCTCCACAGCAGTGGAGGCAAGGTCGGAGCCCAGCGCTGAAGGGCTTACAATGGAGCGGCGGGTGAGGGAGCTCATGGTGCTCATACTTCGACGATTCCTCAGCCAATGACTTTGGAGGTAGTAAATTTGGAAACTTCCCCAACTTACAAGGAAGTTCCCCCTACTGAGGAGCTCCATCCACCTACAACCTAAGCTCAGACCAAAGAAGGTGATACATCGAGCCAGCAAGCTGGCAAGGCCGAGGAGTCGGGCCCTCTACCTCCAGGGTACTACATGAATAGAATTGCCTCATAAACGTCTCGGCAAATCCCGGAGGAGGATATCATGACCCTAATCAACACTTACCTAATAACCCTCTTAGGTAAGGTCATGGCGACTTGTTATAAGGTAAACCTCCTCCCCTTAGCTAGTTGCGTCCGCTTATAAACTGTTGATATTTTCTAACATGTTATTTTTTACTTTAGCTCATCCCTGCTCTCCTATCTACCCACCGATCGATGAGGCAAGTGGCTGAGGAGTGCGAGTAGGCAGAGGTGACATTCTAGACCGAGACCACTGTGGTCGAAGCCTTCCGATAGGCTCTGGAGAAATCTGGGGAGGAGCAAGTTGCTCTGAAGAACCAATTTGACAAGGCCTAACAAAAGGAGGGCTCAACACTGGCTGAGCTAGAGGGAGTGAGGTCACGTCTCTCTTCTTCTGAAAACGGGGTGGGACGAAGCAATGGCCAAGGCCGCTAGGTTGGAGGTTGAGCTAGCCGAGGTGAAGGCTAGTTCGACCGCTAAGTTGGTCGAGGTGAAGGCTAGTTCGGCCGCTAAGTTGGCTGAGGTCGAGGCATCCATCCCATTAATCTAGGCAGCGGCAGTGGAGCAGTTCAAGGCCTCTAAGGAGCAAGTTGACTAGGTAGAGGTATATTATAGACGCCTTGATGACATTAAGGAAAAGTTCCCCAAGCTTGACCTGGGCGATTTAGAGGAAGGAGCTTCTCAAAACCTAGCTCTGGACATCATTGTAGCCGAGCATACTAGCCTTGCTACTGTAACGTCTCGAAAAAATCTGTATAAAGACCCGAGTATCATCTTAGGCAGAAATCACTAGGGATCGAATTCTTTAGAAATTAAATAAAAAATTAATTAAGTACTAAACTGAACTAATTGGTAGATTAGCTTGAACTGCTTTCTATACGAACTGTAAGACCCAAAACTAATAGGATCGCTAACGCTACAATACTTAGAAACTTATGATACATCTCAAAACCCAGTTGCTCTCAGGAGCATCACAAAACTCCGTATCAGACCTAGACTGCGCGTCGAAAGTCCGATTAGTACAAAACTGTACAGTTATGACCGCCTTATTGGGCTTGACAACCATCTCTGAAATCAAATCCAAATAGTATCTAGAAACAAATAACTTGAGCCCGGAGTGAATGTGTGAGAAACGCGAATATCTTTAGAAAATGAACCCAAATTTAAGTGGATTGAGCCATTCTCTTACAGGCCAAATCTAAGGTTTCAGACCGTCAGATTTTGACCCAACTATAGCTTCAGATCAAGGATATTTTCCTACACATGTCAGTGTACTTGTGGCCCTGATCGAGTGACGATAGCCGTTGAACTGAAACAGGTCCTCCGTGGTTGATCCACTGATCCAATCAGACTAAAATCTTAACCTAACCTAGATCCAATATTAGGAAACTTTTTCCAGACTGTTTACAGGAAATGGGCTTCCATATGAGCTCCATTGGCCCGAAACAGCCACTCGTTGGCTATAACCTAAGTATATCATGGCCATAGGACCATTTACACCAGTTCTGGGCCTATATAAGGGCCTAAACCCCATTCCATATGAATTTTCAAAATCCTAAAAGAGAGAAGAGAGAAAAGAGAAGGAAAGAGTGAGGAGAAGAGAGAGTGAGAGATCGTTGCTGGGATTCAAACCCATCGTTCCATGTGCCAAATCATCCTACTTATATCACTATACCGATGATTTCAACTCCATTCTTAGGTAAGAAATCCTAATCCTAACCTATTTTAGAGATTCGAATAAAGAAATTGGTAAAATAACTAACCTATTTCATTGATTAAGCAGTCGTTATGCCGTAGATAAAAGCGTAGTATTTGAACTGAGTTCGATACGAGTTTACCAATGGAAGGTGCGGATTATAAGCATTTAGGTTATGATTTTCAAGGCTTTCAATGTCAGATAATGATTTATGACTGACTTAATTGCCGTCACATGTACTTAGATGTGATGTTTTCCGTGCATTGCACATATATATGAACTATGTTAATTTTAATGCATTTCATATGTTTGTTGAAATGTTTGAATGAATATGAAATTATAATTTATGCTTGTCATGACTAATGAATGAGAAAATATGGTTGTTGTATGTGTGAAAAATTTCTTGTGAAAGGATTTGCTATAGTATATGTTATAACTACTTTATTACATGTATGTTGTTATGTGTAGTTTAAGTGTTTGATAAAATTTCTGAATGAGAAAATGCTTATTGAAATGTATTTAATGAGGGCGTTGAGATAGGATTCTCAATTACCTTAACTACTACATGTTTTATGGATGAAATGACTATGTATAACAATATGCGGGCCATGTTTTTGTTAAAATGCTCAAATAAGATTTATATTTGAATTATTTGTCCCATGTTGTTTGACTATCACAGATAAATGCCTATTGTGCTTGAATATGATTGGGACTACTGCGTAGTTCAAGCAATCGGTAATGATTCCTGAAATGGTGGCCAGGGTCGTTTCGCCACACAAGATACGTTCAAGGAATCTAAGTCGTATGCTGAATGTCGACAGTGGTTAGGCCACGTGGAATGCTTACGCACTCCATGTCGATTAATTTAATGTATGTTCGTACCAGTCGAACTTGTCAAGTAACCCGATTGACCCAATTGTATGTTCACCATGTATGGACGCTACTACTTGAATCTAAGGTATAACTTACCAGTGAAAAGCCCGTTTAACCTTACTAACACGATCCGCTAAGACTCATAAGCTGGACAAGGTGGTATGGGACACCGCGGTCGAGCTGTCAGCCTACGCTGGGGTGACGAGCCTCCCCGTAGTGTCCATTGAGCAAGCCAAACTCGTGATCATAGTACGGTGGTATGGGACACTCTATTCAAGCTGTTGACTTACGATCAAGTGACGAGCCTCTCATAGTGACTTCAAGTATACACTAGGACTACGCTAAGGTGACGAGCCTTTCCGTAGTGACCTCGAGTATAAACTAGGCCTGCGCTAAGGTGCTGTCACGCCCCAAACCCAGAAATCGGATTCATAGGAATCTCGATCACCGAATCCGGTGCCAACAGCCTCCGTAGTATCCCATTCTCGGCTCCTAGCATTCATATACCAGATTCTGATCCTGGGATCCTATAAGGAGAATTTTCTTTTTGAAATATACATTTAACTAGTAATAAGCATAACCACAAGATTATCCAATTCACAACGGTAACATCATCATCACATATCCACTAATATAATCATTTGAATACAATACTGAATGGGAAATACATAAATAGAAATTCAAGCTCCAGAAGACCACTGCACGCTCCAAGCTCAACACTGTTGCAACCTAACATCACCTGCACGTATCTATCCTGCATAAGCTTATAGAAAGCTTAGAGGGTGGTGTAAGTTTGTGCACAAGGTAAGTGTCAAGTATTCAATATAATGCCATAATCATACAATATCGAAAAACTGGTAATCCACAAACCAGACAATGTCTGAATAAGCAGAAACACTGATAAGAGCAGGACTTATCAGAACAAGCAAAAATACTGACAAGATATAAAGCATACGATAACAGAGTAAGCGGAAGTATGAAGAAATCTATAAGTCAATCAATATCAGAATACGCAATATAGAATATCTATGCTATAAGGAGTCATAAAGAGCCAAATATCGGATGCCGAGAATGCAATGCAATATACAAATCCTGCTAAATCTTTCTATGCCATATAAATGCAGAAATAGTAACCCAAGATGCCATATGCCTGCGGATGTAATGCAATATGCGATGTAAATAAAATAACCATGCTGGAGTGTGAAGTCGGGATGATAGTACGTAATATCGCAGGCTACGAGGTCCGCCACAATGGACTTCTATCCAAACCAGTCCCATACCTAAATTTAGATAGTCAGACTCAATGTGGTAAACTCCTGATCTCAGGTTGGTCGTGCGCCCAACCAAAATCTTTGCCTTAACGAAGGTACACAACAATTAGTTGCGCACCACCATCCCAAGTGGATAATGAATGAATGAATGAATGAGCATGTAACTCCTACTCGATAAGTCCACATATCAGTATGGTTCCTCTCTGGGAAATCACCGGAGTCTATTACACTCCAAACCAGATTGTCGCCCCATCACGTGCAACAAGGTGAGTGGAAGGGACCTCACTATCCGCCTGTCAATATCGGGCCCGGCTCGTCAATAGCGGATCCATTCCTCGAACTGGTCAGACTCAGCCTAGCATTACCCCCTCTTCTCTGGCAGGTAAGGCCGCACCCCCTTCCAACCGACCACGACACAGTGGAGATCGCAACCATCTGGTAATTGGCACTCGGCGCTCATCTACCCACTCGGTCTAGACGTTGGAGCAACCTCTGGAACCAAGAGGGTTCTGAGACTTTCACCCAAGGATATCTATAGCACCCCATGTAGAACAGATTTTCGGTATCCCATCTAGTCATCCACGATATGCCTGTGGAGGCTACGGCCCTGATGTCGTTAGGGCATATAATAATCACAATACACAATACAAGATGCATGAGTCATACAATTCAATCATGCATCAATCCTGCGCATATCATGCGCTCATGTGAGACAATCTCCACCTATCAGGGAGTCTCATAACAACCAGCACTATGACATATGCAATGGTCAATCACATCTCATAACAGACATGCAGATGATGCGTATGGGCATGTATCATGATGTTATGCAGTCACATACTCATAATCGGTATCAATAGCAAGCATTGACAATTGAAATCGACAACATGGACATTTAACCAACATTGTCCCCCAAGGAATGGCTCACGTAAAGCCTAACATATAGTGGACTTATAGCCACACACAAGGGCCAAATATACAACACCATGGGACTCACTCAAGATTTTAATATATATCACGATGGGCCTTTCACATGGGCCTAACATACATTATAATAGGTTCCATCGCCTAGCCCTCAAATGTATCACAGTGGGCCTCATCACATAAGCCCCATATACACCACATTGGGCCTTAAACACGGGCTGGATACACATCACAACGGGCCTCAAATACAGGCCGCATATACATCACATTGGGCCTCGACAATCGGAATCGACGATCAGCCATGACAATTGGAATCGACAATCGGCCACGATAATTGGCCTAGATCGATAATCGGCCTCGATCGGTAATCGGTCAATCAGCCACGACAAGCAGAGTCGACAATCGGCCACGTCAATCGACAATCGACCACGATCGGTAATCGGTCACGATAATCGGCCTCGATAATAAACACCGATAATCGGCACTGACAATCAATATCAATAATCGACACCAACAACCAGTATATATATAAATGAGGCGGGGTCCATAGATGGACAACCAAACAATCATAATATAAAGATCGGCCCTTGGCCGTGGTTATAAAAAATCCGATAGCATGGAGCCATCCTTCTATGGTGAATGGGGCCCATGAATTAGGGTTAACCCACGAGAGGATGATGAGAATGAGACTATCAAGGCCTAAGGGAAGGTCACAATGAGGACATCTAACCGTCATTATCCATCAATGTGGACATCTAACCAACATTGCTCCTAAGGAATGACACACATAAGGGTTCATACACAATGTAGCGGCCACACATACTTCACATTGGGCTTCATACAAGGGCCTCAAGTATAACACAACGGGCCACGCCCTTTGGCCTTAAATACATCACAATGGGCCATGTTATATGGGCCTTTTATTCATCAAATGGGCCACATAAATGGACCACACCAATGGCCTTATGTGCATTGCAGTGGATCATAACCCGTGGGCCTTAGATTGCATCAAATGAGCCTAATCTTATGGGTCTTATACGTAACAAATGGGCCACACAATTGGGCCCCATATGTACATCAAATGGGCCTCAACCCATAGGCCCTAGTACATCTCAATGGGCCTTAACCCATGGGCCCCTAAATCGTCAAATGGGCCTAATCCCATGGGCCTTAAAATACGTCAAATGGTCTGATTCCATGGGCCTTAGAATACATTTCATTGGGCCTCGCCCATGGAACTCAGATTCAAGCAGGTGGGCCCTATCACACGGGCCTCAAATACAACGTAGGTGGGCCCTAGAACATGGGCCTAACATTCATCACTATGGGCCTCATTACATGAGCCGCATATACATCACGACGGGCCTCCTCGCATGGGCTAAATATATATCATAGTGGGCCTCTCATACATCAAATGGGCTGCACTAATGGGCCTCAAACACATCAAGTGGCCCGCATGACATGGCAGCCCGAATCAAGCACGTACATCACGTAGGAGCCACATGAATGGACGATGTGGATATATAACACATATATTACGGTGGGTCCAACATCCTGATGGATGGGGTAAGCTTGGATTACATCAAAAATCATTTCAATAGTGCCAGGTGCAAGATATGTATCACTGTATACTATCATAGGAGTACATAGCTCACTAATGTGATCAGCACTGCCCACACATTGACCATGTACATCAGCACTGTCCAAACCTCACCCAGCACTGTCCAGCACAATCTGGACGGTGTGGATGGAACAAATACATCACTGTGAGGCATCCACTGTCCAGACAATGGACGGTGTGGAATATCACATATATTATGGTGGTCTGCACCGTCCATATGAGGATGGTGTGGATATTAAAATACATACATCACAGGTGGGTACCCACCAGAGATTTGAATATACCTTAATTCAGGTGAGGTGAGTCCCACGTGGGACCCACATAATATAATATTATATTATACAATAATATATAATATACATACATATATATTATAATACAGGGGGGGTGGTACGTCTAGCGTCTGATGAGTCCCATCGTCCCTAGCAGTGGACGGTGGGGATGTGTCACACACATCACAGTGGTCGAAGTCCTGGTGATGGACAGACCGGATAAAATACATACAACATGATGGGGTCCACGCAGTAGACGGAGTAGATAAAACCCATACAGCATGGTGGGCTTCCACATGCTGGACAGCCTGCATGTACAACACATACATCTAAGGAGGGCCGCATAGATAGGCGATGTGGATCAAACCCACACGCTGCACACAGCAGCAGGGACCCATCGTCTAAATGGACGGTGTTGAATATGCAACAAATACATTAAGGTGGTCTTGCACGCTGCAGGTGGGCCACGCACCGTCCAGACTGTCTGGACGGTGTGGATGAAGCAAATACATCATGTGGGACCCGCGGGACTTACTGACATCGGTCAACAGATGGGCCCCACCAAATGAGAGGCGTAGACAGCCCCACCCATCCACTGACGTCAGCAGCTGCTGCTGCTGCAGTGGCAAGGAATGCAGGACAGGTGGTGGGGACCCACCGTTTCAAATGAATGGATGGTTGGGATGGAAGGTGGGTCCCATGTGTACGGACCATATTCACTGAGGTGAGTCCACACGTGTGGACCCACATGCTTAGGAGGAAGCTGATATTTGTTTTTTTTCCCATGTACAACAATCCATGTCCAGCAACGAATCACTGTTGGACAATGCACGTACCACCCACATGAACGGTGGGGTCCACATCAATGGACTGCGTGGATAGGGTCACACGCATCAGGTGGGCCGCACTGTCATCAAGAGAGAGAGAGAGAAGGAAAAAGACATTGGAGATGGGAGGGACCCCGCCACTATGGGTCCCTCAATACAATGCACACATCAAGTGGGTCCCATCAATTGTAGGCCCATAAATGATCAAATCTACATAAACAAAACAAGAGAAAACACCCACCTATCATTCTTCTTCCTCCCTAGCCTTCCAATGCTCCAAAAATGCTCCTTCAACGGTTGAGATGATGATCCAAGGGTGGAGATGGGAGATAGGGTGGTATGGAGTGGGCCACACATGGCTCTTCTCATGGGGAGCTTGGACGTTTCCTCTCCTTGGGAGTTGCTTGGGAGAGTGAGAAATGAGAGAGAGGGAGAGAGGAGTGGTGATGGAGTGGAAAAGGATGGGTTCTTTTGACTTTTGTAAGAAAAGAATGGGCTAAGCATGGGTTGCATTGACTTTGGATAAGGAGAGGTAAGGGTGAGTGATGGCTTGTGATGGAATGTACTTAATTTATCATAGATGTGATTGATGGGACATATCGTAGAGATTTTATCGAAATGCGCAAAGCGCTGCATTTTCCTCAAATTAAACGTGAGCCCACATATCCTGGCACGGGTATCACCTCGACGAGCGAGATGCAGCGTTAGAACCGCGGCGACGAGGTGGTCACAAGGGTACAAGTCTCGGGTTGAGCCAAATCTGGGATGCAAGACACGACACCGGATTACGCGCTAACGTCGATAACAGATCGCAGGTCATCGAAATTCG
The DNA here is from genome assembly GCA_037074715.1 of Magnolia kwangsiensis. Lineage (NCBI taxonomy): Eukaryota > Viridiplantae > Streptophyta > Magnoliopsida > Magnoliales > Magnoliaceae > Magnolia > Magnolia kwangsiensis. Next base: position 68,950,376 of record CM073572.1, on the reverse strand, counting down.
ACCGGGAGGACTGCGGAGGCCTATGAAATGGTACGGGTTGGGATACGGGTCTTGCAGGTGATGAGCTCTCTGTAGTGACCTGAAACTGGCCATCGTATACGACTAACTAGGTTTAACGACCCTAGATGGATCATTGTTTGGATGAGTGATACAAAGGGAGGTAACTTAGCTTCTCAAACCTGATGTATGAATAAGTTTAATTAAGAACTTGGCTAATTATGCACATGCACCGCATTACATGTGCCTTTGATGTTGGAGTTGAGCACAGCGGGAGTGTTGCATGCACGACTGTGAGATGATGTTATAGAAGAAGTGTAGGCGAGGGCATATATCATTATCGCATCTCATTCTTGCATTAACAAAAGTACTTAGGACATGATTGTTGTATTGCCTTATCATTACTGCTTGATTGAATTGATAACATATTAACATTTGCCTTATATCTCCACTGAGTTAATCACTCACTCCCACTCTGGGATGGTGTTTTAAAACATCAACCAGACTTTGTTGTAGTTTCTGATGACGGTGAGGCATACGAGACGGAGCCTGCCTTTTATAATGAGGAGGAGGAGTTCTCCTATCTGCAACTCTCTGGTGGGTCTACATAGACCTGGAGTTGCGCCATTGGGGCTATAGAGATATGGACTAGATGACATTACACTATCATTTTGTGAATTTTGGTATTATACATGTAATTATTTAACTTGGTGACGTTCCTACTCTAGGGACTTATAATCACTTATATGCTTTATATGGATTTATCACAGTCTTCCGCTCGCATAATTTAACTATCTCTAAAGTATGATATGCTGATTTGGTATAATCCCACTCATATTTAATGCACTAATAAGGATAACATTTAATCATCATTATCTATATTGCATAAGTGATGTGTTGGAACTCGGGAGTTAGGCTCCTACTCGACCCCAAATTTTCAGGGCGTTACAGCTACCCTCTTTAAGCATGTAGTCAACTTTTGTTTTTCTTTCTTTTGTAATCAATTTTCTTATCAATGAAAGAATCAATTTTTCCATTTTTGTTATGTATTTTCTAGATGCTTTTAGTAGATCAAGGGTTGCATAATAGATCGGATATAGTAGACCGATTAGGTAGGTCAACCAGTAGGTCGATCTCAAGATAATCGACGTAGGAGTAGGCCAAGCATTAAGGATTTTCTTCCCTTCCATTGAGGGTAGTCCTTTTGATCGACCACATACGTCAGATAGTTTGAGAAAGAAATTTTCTTCCCTCGATTTGGGGAAGCTCTTTCATAGTAGAATTAATGGTGGATGACTTTCTTCCCTTACACTAAGGGAAGTCCTCGTAGTCGGTCGCTCATGTCATAGTAGGTTTCTAGGAAAAGTTTTCCTCCCCTGACCTGGGGAGGTCCTTTTAGTGCATAACTTGTAACCAGTTGTATAGTTCGGGTGGTCGAGAAATTATTAAAAGAGATTCTCTTCCTCGATCTGGGGGAAGTTCTTTTATTGTAAAATGTGTAAATATAGACATGAAACAGTAATTTACCGAGCACCTTTTTTGTATTTGAAAAAGGGGGTTGCTTCGATCGAGTATATCAGCCACACGACGTACTCTTGGTCGGAGGACTTCCCAAGTCCTCAAGAGTAATAAATCTTCAAGTGTTCGACGTTCCACGGGTGAGGCAAGGGCTATCAGTCTATATCTTCAAGTGGATACACCCCTGGTCATGATGTACCCGTTATTTTGTTGGGTCCCTCCTAGCTTAGTCCCAAAGTTCCCGAGCCGAACTCCTTTGTGCTCTGAAAGGTCTCTCAAAGGACCAAGTCTCTCACCTGAAACCTTCGTACCTTGACTCTAGAGTTGTAGTACCAAGCCACTTGTTGTTGATGGGATGCAATCTTTAGTTATGCTTATTCACACCCCAAGTATAGGGTTGTGATGTAGTAATAATCTCGGTAAGATCAAGGTTGAATCCACAGGGACTGAACTTTGCATGTAATCTGAAAGTAACTTAATCTAGAACTAGGCGAAGATGTAATCTAAATCAAGAAAAATTAAGGGAATTATGTTAAATAAAATTATTTAAAACGTGTAAAATTCAAAGGTGGGAAACTAGGGTGCCAAGGATCCACTTATAGAGATCAGGGAGATCTATGCTTGATTTATGAACACAACTAAATTTAGAGTCCCATCTTCATCCAGTTGGAGGATATAACCATAAACATCAAATCTGAACTTCCTTTGATATAATTTTAAAAGATGAGAAGCATATGAATTAGAATGGATTCCGTCACAAGTCCACGCCCCATGAGATAAAGCAAATAACAGAATTTACCGATCCACAACCTATCTGAGAGAATTGTGGAATTTAGGGAGGATCCTATTATCCAACCATGCCCAGGAAGCAATGATGAACAACGAGGTCTCCTGAATTCACAATCTCAATGATGAAAAGAACATACCCAAATCTATCATAGATCCATTTTAATTTAAGTCACAATAAACCATTAAAAACTAAAGGCATTCCTTATAATCAAACTAGTAGAAAAATCAGTTCAGTTTAAACATGAATCAAAAGGTAAAAATAAAAAGTCTCCCATCACACTACAAGCTTCACCTCTTAGCCCTAGCTAAGAGGTTTAGCCTGACATGATCATGCTAAGCTCTTAAAGGAAAGACATCAACAAAGCTAATTAGGACCAGAAAAACTTAAAAAATGAAGAAGAAGGAGAAGAAAACTCCTGCAAAATCTGCCCTCGACGTGATCTCTCTCTTTCTTCTTGGCTCTCCCTGTCAAAGGATGATCTTTCACATCAAGATATCTCTCTTTTATAGAAAGAAGCTAGGGCGATCAGTGAAGTCGGTCAGTGGAGTTTTACGCAGCTGACAGTCGCAAAAATGTGATAGACATGCGTTTAAATTGAGTTTTTGGATGGTACATGGCTAAGAAACCTGTTTTAGCACCATGCTTGGCGTAAAAACCCCCTCTGAAGTCTGAATGGCTTGGATCACCCATCTGACCATAAAAAGTGGCCCATAACTCCCTACAACGTCTAGGAAAATTAAACGTGCATATGGTGTGAAAGAACCTACACTGACATATTCAGTGGGCCCTATAGTGATGTTTTCGGATAAATTCACCTTGTTCATTGGATTCCTGGCAAAATTTTAGTCAAAAGGAGTAGTTTTGGTCGAGTTTTGGTGCGGTTCACTGTATCAAATCAACTCATCATCCATCTTACATTTTCTAGCAATCCACGTGTGTACGTGCGTAAGGGACCTGTAAGGCCCATATCCTAGTCTGTACTGTTCTTTAGACTTTTGCGATCCTCCCTATCAAATTTCAGCGACCCACGACGTATATATAACATTTACACGGGGCCCTGAGTCACACCCTGTCAACCCAAGTCGACTCGACCCGAGACGTATACCCTTGCGACCGTGTCGTCGTCTCGGTTCCAACGCCGCGTCTTGCACACCGATACAATACCCAGGCCAGGAGTTGTGGGCCTGTGTTCATCTCGACAAAAACGCCGTACATTGTGAATTTTTAGAGAATCTCTACCTAATCCATCACATCAATCAATCAATCACAAGCCAAGTACATCCCATCACAACTCATCACTCACCTATACCTCTCTCTTCACCAAGTCAAATGAACCCATACCTTGCCATTCCTTTCTTACCAAAAGTCAAGAGAACCCATACCCTCCATGTCACTTCCTCTTACAACATCCCATTTTCTTCTCTTTCTCTACCCATTTTTTCAAGCAACCAAAGAGGGTGGACATCCAAGCTTTCCAAGGAGAGAAAGAGCTTTGTGTGTGGCCCACTTCCTACCCCCAAATCTCTCATCCTAGCCTTTTAATCTTCATCACCTTCCATCAAAGAGAGATCTAAAGAGTTTGGCGTTCCATAGAACCAAGAAGATCCAACGATGGGTGCTTGTCTAGGATTAGATTCATCCTTTCTTCCTTTAATCTTTAATTTTCATTTGCATGAGACCCATCTTGATGTACGTTTTAGATCCTAGAGGAGCCCGTAGTGGTGGGGTCCCTCCATCACGTCATTCTTTCTCCCTCTCTCTCCCTCCTTCTCATTTCATTTTTTTGTGGTGATGATGTATGATGGCCCACTTGATCTGTACAACACATCCAGACCATCCATGGACCCCATTGTAATGTATGTATTTTATCCATGCCAGCCCTCCATGGGGCCCACTTTACTGGATTGTCCAGAGGATTGGCTTGCTGCCTATCTGTCTAGACAGGCCTGCATGAAAGAAAGCATAAATATCAGTGGATCCAAGGCCAGTGGTTCCCACACATGTGGACCCACCTGATGCGTGTATTATATGCATGTCATCCATCATGGTGGAGCCCACCTTGATATGTGTTTTCTATCCTGACTGTCTGTTAAATAGACGTCTAGGGGCTGAGCAATAAATAATAATAATAATAATAATAATAATAATAATAATAATAATAATAATATTATTATTATTATATTATGGTGGGCCCCACATGGGCCCCACCTGCTATAACTGATTGGCTGGAGTACCTCATACCAGCTATGTACCTGTTGTACAACATCGGCAAGTTCTGGGACCATGAGATATGTGTCCTTGTTTTGACAGGACGTGGGACCCACCCCACACATGTTACACATGTGGGGGTGGGGCCCTCATTGATGTATGCATTCTGTATCTAGCTGTCCGTTGGAGGGACGGTGAGTCCCAGCAACATAGCTGTTGCTGCATTGACGTTAGCAAGGTTCTGAGGGTCTGATCAGAGGTATGTGTTACATCCCAACCATCTATCTCTGATGTGGACCCCACCGTGTTATGTGGGTTCTATCTGCACCATCTATGTAGTGGACCCCACCATGATATATGTATTTTATCCCAACCATCCATTTGGACGATGGGGACCCCAGTTGTATTAATGTCAGCAAGTTATGTGGGTCTGAACATGAGGTATGTGTTGTATCCCACTGTCCATCTGGACGGTGGGAACCATCTATCGATATAGCCTCTGGATTGACGTCAGTAAGTTTTGCGGGCCTGACCATGATGTATGTGTGGCGCCCACACCGTCCAGGTCCCTGGACGGTGGGGCCAGCTTTGATGTATGTGTTGTATACGTACACCATCTGGCCATGAGTGGTGGGCCCCCCTTCCGTGTAAACGTAGGGTCCACCTGCTGTGTAATCGCAGAACCCACCATGTTATACATGTTTCATCCTCGTCGTTCGGATCAGACGACCCGCCATTAATTTAATTGTTGTATATCTATGTTGTCCATCTGATGGGACCCATCTGACATGCATAGGGCCACCTTGATGTATTTATTTCCCATCTATTTTCGTTGGGCCCACTTGCTACGTGTATATGAGGCCCATGCAATGTGGCCCACTTGATGTAATACGGCTTGCGTATGAGGCCCATTGTGATGTGGTTGTGGCCTTGGATGAGACCCGATGTGATGAATGAGAGGCCCATATGATGAGGCCCGATGTGATGTATAAGGCTCATGTGATGTGGCCCACTTGATGTGAGACCCTTGTGTAAGGCCCATTGAGATTGTATGTGGCTCATTATGTTGTGTATGAGGCCCTTATGTGAGGTCATAGGCCCACTATACGTTAAGCTCTATGTGGGTCACTCCTTGGGAGCAATGTTGGTTAAGTGTCCACATTAATGGGAAATGATAGTTAAATGTTCACATTGCGACCTTTCCTTAGGTCTTGTTAGACCCATTCACATCCTTCTCTAAGTGGGTTGACCCTAATCATTAGGCCCCGTTGATATGTGCATGAACCATCTATTCATATTGGGATAACCCATAATGTTGGGCCCCCATTAGTTGCTAGTATAATTGTTTTAATCTTAGAGTCCATTTATGGACCTCGCCTTAAATATAGGCCAATTATCGATGTCGATTATGAGTATGTGATAGCATAACATTATGATACTATTAGGCAGGTTGTTATGGGACTCCTTGATAGACGGAGTTGCTCCACATGATCCACGGTATGCGTAGCATTGTTGCATGACTGATAGCGTGATTCATACATCTCGCATTTGTGTGATATGACTACTATATGCTCTAACGATATTAGGGTCGTAGCTTCCACAGGCATATCGTGGATGGCCAGATAGGACACTAAAAATATTTTTTTACATGAGGTGTTATATATGTCCCTGGGTGAAAGTCCCTAAACCCTCTTGGTATTAGAAGATGCTCCCATATCGAGACCGAGTGAAAAATAAGAGCGCTCGGATGCCAAATATTAGTAGGCGGCGCTCCCACTGATTGTGGTTAGTTGGAAGGGGGTGTGGCCTTACCCGTTTGAGGGTAGGGGGCATAGCTAGGTTGAGTTTGAACAGCTCATAAATCGATCTGCTATCGACATGCCGGGTAGATATTGACAGACTACTAGCCGGGTGGATAGTGAGGTATCTTTCACTCGCATGGTTGCGTGTCCAGTGGGCATCGATCTGGTGTAGAGTGTACTAGACCTCGGTGATGATCCCAGAGATGTACAGTATTGATATGTGGACTTACTAGCAGGAGTTGCGTACTGACATTTGACTCATTTATTCATTCATTCACTATCCACTCGAGCTGGTGGTGCGTAACTAAACCTGTAACACCCCGTACTTTCTAGTACTCGGGTGTTACCGTATAACTAAACTTAGCATAAACACAAGCCAGGCTCAAGTAAACATTCGCGTTCATCCTAGTTTAAATCTGATCGTTAAAACAGTCCTCATCCATATGTGGACCCATCTATCCGTCGGTGCTCCAATAATATTTAGTAATTACATTTTCTTTATTTATTATAAACGATACATAAGCATAGATAGAAAAATTATAGATGTATTTCGATAACCTATTTAACATATAGAAATGAATTGAAATAGAGTGATAAGTATAGATTTAATGTATATAAAATATTATGAAAATAATGTTCTATCAACTAAACATAGTGGATGATAATTTTACAATATATAATTGAAATACAAATACCAACATAGTATTAAACATGTATACAAAAATTTATTAGATATTTAAATAAGATGGCAGATTATTTAACAGTGTGATTTTAAAAGGAGACATTATACAATTTTCAATCCATACATATGTGCAATATGATATTGTATATTAGGAATTTTATATTAATAAATATGTGATTAATAATATGTAAATAGTAACATGTTAATATTAGAAATTATATGTATATATGTGTATGAGATTTAATTATTTCAATTATAAGTAATATATAAAAATAATAAAAATTATATTAATATTAGTCTCTGGTTAGTCACTCATTACAAAGGACATACAAACAGCCAATAGGACCCTTTTCAACCGTTGATGTTCAATCTTGGGACAATCCGACCACTAGATCAGTGGAAAGACACCATTAAAGTTAGGAATTAATTCATGATAGGGCCCACCAAATAGAATGGACGGTGTGGATTTATCACAAAACATCATGGTGGGTCCCACACGGTGTGAGAGTGCACCTAGTGCACCCATACCTGGCATGCATTGGGTGTGCCAGCTCGGTCAGCAGCGAGCTGACCCGCATTTACCTAAAAGGAGAGATTTCTCTCTCTCTCTCTCTCTCTCTCTCTCTCTCTCTCTCTCTCTCTCTCTTGCTGTTTTGGCAGTGAACGGACAACGTCCGTCTGTTTATGATCATGGCCCATGAGGGTGGACCCAACCCCACGATCTAAACCGTCCATCATGACCAGGGCTTGAGCCCCACAAAAACCCAGCTTATCTCATGTGTTGGAGTGCACGTGTGTGAACACAATCTCTAGCGCAAACCAGCCTACAAACACAAAGTTTTCAGAAATGGAAACTGCTTTTCGTACAACAGCCTGATGATCCGCGTGAGGTGCATTTGGAGTGATCTGGATCTTCCATACAGAGAAAATCTCAGCCATCCGTTTGCTTGGGGCATTTCTTGCAAAACCAGACTGGTTTTGGTTTCTACCCACCGTTTGGGGAAAGCTGTTTCTACCAGATTGAATCTGGTTCATCCATTGTTCATCTGACGATGCTGAGTGAGCCTAGGTTATGGTATAAGGCAAGGGGAATCGGGCAGCAAGGCCTCTCCTCCTGGTTATTGCATCCGCTTGAGAAAAATCGGCTGAAACCTCCTCCTTTAGAACCCATCCACCTGACCACTTCTAACCTTCGAAAGAGCTTGTCTATAAGCTTCATATGGCCCATCTAGGTCGTCTAGAATAGAGAGTTTGAAGGGATATGAGTTCGGTGCAAAAACACCATTGGAGCTCTTCTTCTTCTTCATCGGGTCTACCATGTTGCAGGAGGGTTCAAATGTATCTGGCCATATCTGAGTGTGGCTAGGAAGAAAAGAATGAAAGAAGGAAAAGCAAAGAAAGCAAGAGGGAGAAAGAGAAGAGAATCTGTGGAGTGTGTGGGTGCGTGCATTGGGCGGCTGCACTAAGCTGCTGCACCATGGCGGCAGCCCGAACCGAGCCAAGTTTGGGTTGAGTCAGGCCAGGTCAAAGGTCCTTGCTGGGAGTTTCCAGCAATAGTAAAAGAAAGAAGAAAGGAGAGGAAGGAAGGAGAGTAGAGGTGGAAACACGGAGGGAAAATGAAGAAGGGAAGTAAAAGAGTTGGTGCGTCACTGCACCAACTCAAACTGAGCTCGCCCGACTCACTGAATCCGCTGACTAAGTTGGGTCCGAGCTAGGAAGGGTTTGTTCAAGTCCAGACCATTTTCTGGGTGAGGAAATGAGAAAGAATGGAGAGAGATAGGAAGTGAGATGGGGTTGAGTATGGGCTGACTCGTTGCCGAGTCAGCTGGGTTAAGTTCGGCCTGTGTGGGCCGTTTCAGTTGGGTTGGGTTTGGTTTAACCCAGCAGCTTGCTAGACCTTAGATTTTAAAGGAAGATAGGGTGAGAGAAAGAGGAAAGAAGAATCCGAGTCAACTCGGCTCGAACTGAGTCGACTGGGTGAGCCCACATTTTCTGTTTTGATTTAAGTAATCATTTTTGTTATTATTGTCATTGTTAGGATTATTAAAGATAGGTATGATTAACAATTAGTAAGTTACCCATATGGATATTAGTTAACACGTATAAAAATTATCTTTAGTATCTTGTCATTCTTAAAATATTGTTATTAATGTTAGAGCATACTAATTGTTTTCATTAAAATAATTATTAGTTTCATGGATATTGTTAAAATTAATAATTGTTTCGGGAATTAGTAATATTGTTATTCATAGTGGGACATTATTAGGTAATTTAATATAAAAGTAACCATTGTTGATATTCCTAAATTCACAACCGATTCATTTGATTAATCATGTTCATTTATTACTCCCTTTGATAATACCACTAATGGTCACACAAAATAGAGTTAAATTCTATAATCTAAACCCTAGGTAATCTCAATCCTAAGTTAGCACCTTAACCCTAAATAATGCGTTAGGGTTGGATCTAACGGTAGAACTTCATAATTCATTGCAACTCCTAGTAGCTATTATTATTATTGGGGATGACTATTAGCGTTGGGAAGTATTTATCATTTTCCTTATGGAATTAGTCAAATAATTATTAAAATAATTATTAGAGTTAGTCTTTATTGTATTATCATTAGAAAATATCCTTTTATCATTACTTGTATCATCTAAGAGATTATGGGTCATTATAAAAATGTTAGATAATGTCGGTGCATTCAAATATGTATTTATGAACCATCATTAATGTGAATATTAATTGATCCATGGTACGATAATACTAATAATAACATTATTAATAATAATTCAGAATTTAGATCCTAGGACCTAAGTGTAAGACTAAACTCTAAGGTGAGACCCTCAAAATGAGCAATCCAAACCCTAGGTTGTATTGGTCTTGACCATAGATACTTGGTAAAACATTGATCTCACATACAACTTCATCATTCATGGTAGGATTCAGTTCTAAGGATGCACGTGCTTTCTAGCAACGTCAGTTAATGATTCAAAGTATAAGGTGATGATTCTTCCCCTTGAGCTTTCCATCTTCTCATTAGCTTAAGTTATAGTTTTTATTTAAATTCATAATTGATATCTTCCTTTATAATCACATGTGTTAGCTGGTGGAAATTGAATTGCTATGTTACATGCTTAATGTTCATCTTGTATATTTGTTCATAAATTATTTATGGATTGCTTATGGACTTTAAACTGGTACATCAGTGGAAAACTCCCACCTATAAATGTACACCCATACTTCGGATGTAACTCGATTGATGGTGGTTATAATGGACCTTCGATCTAGTGGTTATTGAGTGGTGGTCTAGAAGGATCGTTGATGTGGGCCTACCATCCAAGGTTGTTGTGTCCAATGGATTTTTAAGGATGGTCTTTTATCGTATGGTTTTGATACTCGCCCTATGAGACCTATTTTGATAATTGCCCTATGTGGCTTGTTTGATATTGCCCTATGTGGCTTTGTTCTGGTATTTTCTCTATATGGGTTCGATGTTTTATACCGTGCAACCATGCGATGGTAAGTCTTATATACTGTAATATGATTGGCCACTAGTCGACGGGTTTCCATTAAATATCCTAAAATGATAGCCTCATGGGCCGGGGATGGGGGTAATGGGACACTATGCCCGAGCTGTCGGTCAATGCTGGGTCATGTGCTCCCCGTAGTGACCTTTGATCTTATCTAAATTGGCTGGTTGTAAATGGACTAATAATGGGCTGACAATTCATGCATGCATAACATACTACGACGGTTTGGATCATTATGCCCATACGATTATGCCGCGTGCTGCACTAATGACCAGCCGATCGATTAATGATGATGACTTGGATCACTCTGCCCTGCGATTACGCCGCGTGTTGCGCTTATGACCAGTCACATCCTTGGGTGACGACCCCATTGCCTGTCTGGGTGTTTTTCCCGGGGCACAGACCATCTGGATATTTTTTTCAGGTCTATGATTGCATTCATGCATTCATGCATCTAATAAGACTGCATTTACTCTGTTTTGGTTGTTTAGTTGTTTTATAACTATCCTTACCTAATGTGGCGATGTATAATCTTGAGAGAAATTCACACTGAGTTGGCCACTCATCCATCAAATATAAAACCGTACAGGTGGCTTAAGTGATATATATGTTCAGACTTGATGAGGAGCAGAGTGCGATCACCAGGGATGCATGACTGTATTTGTCTAGAGGAGCTGTGTGATCTCGCGGCTTGTATTTATATATTTTCTATTATTTCTCATGTATTAGATCATGTAATTCTTATATTTGTTAATTTTGGAGACATTGGTTTGTATAAGTCATTATGGGCATATTTGAATAATAAGAAAAATTTTCCTTTATGTCGATTTTTCCACGATACGCTCATTTGCTTACTCTGATAAAAGAAAAATATTATATCTGACCATCCTTTAAGGTTAACACTCAGTTTTTTAGGACACGGGTCATATACTCGGGTCCTGAAAGGTCGGGTTGTTACAAAACCATTATGTGTACCTTCGTAACGGCCAAGATTTAGATTGGGCCGCATGACTAACTTGAGATCAGGAGTTTACCACATAGAGTCTAGCTATCCAAATTAAGGTATGAGATTGGTATGGATAGAAGTCCCTTGTGATGAACCTCACAACTTGCAATACCACGTTCTATATATCATCCCGACTACACACTCCAACTTCGTCATTCCTTTACATTGCATATTGCATTACACCCTTAGTATATGACATTTGGGTTTCTATGATTCTACATTACGTGGCCGAGATATGTCATTGATCTATTATACTTTTTGTATCACATAGCCTGGATAAGGCTGATGGTATTTATGGACTTACCAGCATGTTTCTGCATTACTCTGATATTGCATACTTGACACTTACCTTTCGCACACACTTACATCACCCTCTAAACTTTCTATAAGCTTATGCATGATAGATGTGTGCAGGTAGCATTAGGTTGCAGCAGCGTTGAGCTTAGAGTGTGCAACTATCTTTTGGAGCTTTGTTTATTGATATATGTATTTCCCCTTTATGTGCATTATACTCAAGTTTTGATCGTATTGGATTTTTATGATGGTGTTCTCGTTAATGTTCGTGGGTTATGCTTATTACGAATCAAATTCATGTTCAAAATCCTCCTTATAAGATCTTAGGATTGGAATCTAGCGTATGGGAGCTGGAAGTCGAGAATGGGGTACTACAGAGGTTGTTGGCGCCAGATTCAGCGATCGAGAATTTTGTGAGCTCGATTTCTGAGTTTAGGGTGTGACAGGACCAAAAGGCCACATGGTGAGAGTCATTCCCCCTATGGAGTGAATGAACGGCTCGAATCATGCATTTGAATAATGGGTGGGGCCCACTATCAAAACCCAATTCGGTGGGTGCATCTGCTGAACGTCTCGCGAAGAGGGAGACGAGTCAACCCCATTTAACCGTCTCAACTAGATCGGTGCATAGTCGGTGACGCGCACGTAGTGCACATGCACTGTATGTGTAAGTCCCACAGAGATGTTCGTGAGAAATCTGCTTTGTCCATCCATTTTGTCACCTAAGTTGAAGGGTTAAGATCAAATAAGCCCATTGGCCCACTTCCACAAGGATCCAATGGTCGAAATTCGACGTCTACGATTAATCTATGGTCCTCAGGCCAGATATAAAGTTTCGAGCCTAATGGATGGTGGGAATCCTGTAATCTTGCATTTTGGACGATTTTCAGGGCTCTTTAGCATGAATTGCCTAATTTTCTCAGATCTCTGACATGTAAATTCTTCAATCTCGGTACCCTGGAGTCCATCCTTTACCTTGGTAATTTTGGAGTGTCAAATCCATGCTTTTAGTACCCTTTTTCAGTCCAAGCTCCTAAATTCACTTTGCAATAAAAACATGATTTCAATAGGATGTTAAATATTTTCATGCACGTAAATTTAAATAATAATTGTGGTCTAATATTCAATATTTGACCCTCAACACAATCCCCAACTAACATTTTGCTAGTCTTGAGCAAAGTATGTGAAAAATAATTTAAGAATTACGAGACAGTTCCTATAAACTCGAGTGATTTTTGAACAACAATCCGATCAATAAAATTCTAAGATTCATGAATGTTGAGCACTCCTGGACTCAAGCGCATAGTAAACTTCATAGTCAAGTTCAAAGTATTAATCTATCGATTAGAAAAATTCTAAACATTGAGTTGCATGGGTATATAGTGAAACCTAAACTTATCACAATCAAAGGCTTAATTCTTTATTTTCATGATAACATTGATAATCACGAGAGCATTTAGGACAACTATGACCTAAACCAAAACTTGCCTTACAGTTCAACTTTTCATTCTTCTAGGTTTTTTCCATCAATGGTTTTCACGCTATATCAACCTTTTACAGGTAAAGCCAAGGAGCGAATCAAACCCTCACCTATAGGGAGTAAACCCATCGTGAAAACCATTCGCCCAACCCTTTCCGAAGACAACTGTTTTAGCTAGGTATTATATTTTTCTTTGAACATGATGGACAAATTCCCCAAGTTAGCTCCTTCTGTGTCTAGTCACTACCAGGTTAATAATTCAATATCGAACTAAAGCCTTAATGTGTAAGCTAGGTATGACATGTGAAATAATAACTTAATCAATGTTTAAAACTTCTAATCGTGGATTAACAATTCGACTTAACTATGAAATCTAACAATCAACTGAATTCAAGAGTCGTAAATCATCAACATTACGTATTTTATACGTCTAAATCAAAGATGGCTGTTAAAATCACTTCGAATTCACAAAAAATTCTAGAAAAGTTTAAAATTTTTGACAATTTTTTTGCTCAAGACTGAGAAAACACTAATTAGGTAACATAATCTCTCATCTCCAACCTAAAATCTACATTGTTCTCAATGTAAAAGAGATAAGCATGCAATGCACATGAAACAACGAAAGTAAAGGAGAAATGATGGAAAGAGAGTACCTGATGAAGGAGTTAAGCGCTTTTTCTCAAAGTGATTTCAGCGTGAAGGCGGCTCGGCATAAGAGTGAAACTAACAAAAAGCAACTATCCTAAAACAAATGGAAAGAAAACTATCTTAACGGTATAAAGTCGACTATCCTAGAATGACAAAAAATAAACTACCTTAGTCTTATGAAAGTAATAAACCTACTTATACCTCTGTCAGACTAGGAGATCAAGGGAAAAGCTACTCAGCCATGCCACAAGGTTCCTCATCCGGCCAATATCGTGATAAATTTCTCAGTAGGTTTCTCAACGAGATCATTTAAAAGTCCTCTTTACAATAGGCTTGGACGCCCTGGAGTATGAATTTTCAAAGAAATTGATGAACCACAACAAAAAATTGTTGTTCAATCACTTGAGGTATCCAAAGTATATATGATTCACCTATGACACAAAAAATTTCAAAGTTAGTATCCCATGGTGAATCAAATACTACAAGTAGATAGAATTCAGAAAAATTTTAAGAAAGTGATATAGTCTCGACACATTCTGAAGTTTCAAACTCTGGTTCAATTTTTAGCTCCTCCTCCTTTAATAATAAACATTCAAGATATAGGGAAGGGGGGGCTTTAGAATAAGGGTTCTCTCGGTCAGTGACAACTATCGAGGTATTGTCTTGCGGGGCATTCACTATTTCATTTATCATAGGATAGTTTGAATCTGCACAGTGTGTCAATCAATCATTCAAAAAGTAAAGAAATTTAGCTGAGAGTGACTCATTTTCCTCGTTGAGACTTGTGATGATGTGCTTGTCTCTAAAAGTGGATGGACGCATGATCTCTTGCTCTTGCTCCAGGTGGGAAGAGATCATCACCGGGTATGTCTCACCTTGACCTAAATAAACATATTTCAAATTATAAGGCAATGTTTTAGGTCAAGCTTTGGTGCCTTGAGGTTAAACGGTAGAGGCACTTCTTCGGTTTAGGGCAATTCTTCAAATTGTGGTCTCTACCGGTTAACTTCAAGTACTGGCGTAGTATCAAGTATGGCAACCATCTCCCTAATCATGTCATCATCAAAATCATGGGAGTAGTCCAGACACGTCTCTAAAGAGTCAGAGGATAAGTTCAGAAGGGTTCTATCTTCCACGAAAGAGTCAATCATGTTAATATTGTGGAAATTGTCATCATCCTCTAAACGTCTACCTATGTTGCAAAAGATATTTAACTCCAATGTCATATTCTCGAAAGACATACTCATGACACCATTCTTGTAATTGATAATTGTGTTTGAAGTGGCAAGGAATGGACAACCAAGAATGACAGGAATCTGAGTGCTCATGTTACTGATGGGTTCAGTATCCAAGACGATAAAATCTATAGGGTAGTAGAGTCTGTCAACTTGGACCAACACATCCTCAATTATCCCTCTCGGTACATGAACAGAGCGATTAACAAGTTATAATATGGTTAAGGTGGGTTTTAATTCACCTAATTCTAACTGCTTATACACTAAGTAGGGAATCAGATTAACGCTTGCTCTTGAGTTAAGAAGTACGTGCTCAATTCGATAATTCTTGATTACACATGATATGGTTGGACTACCGGATCTTTGAATTTCTGTGGCACATATTGCTTTAGGATGACACTCACTTTCTCAGTTAAGAAGATTTTTTTTTGAATATTTTGTTGTCTTTTGGTCGTGCACAAGTCTTTCAGGAATTTAGCATATGAAGGTATTTATTTTACGACATTAAATAGAGGAATATTGACCTTCACTTATTTCAACACCTCTAGAATGTCCTGAGAGTTAGAGAGAGGTTTTGGTGCAACCAACCGTTGGGGGAATGGAGCAATCGGCTTGCCCTGAAGTTCTGGTTCCAACTCTTGTGGAGCAGTGCTAGGTCTATCATCTTTGTCCTCTTCCAGATCCTTAGGATTTTCAGCCCTAATTGGAATGGTTTTGTCAATGGTCTTTTCACTCCTAAGAGTGGTGATAGATTTAGCATACTCCATCTGATTTGAAGAGCTGGGGTCACTTATCTCATATTGTCGTTTAGGATTGGGGAGAGGTTGAGCAAGAAACATCCCCTTTCCCACAATTGTTAATTGTGAGTCCATCCTTTGGACAGACAACACAAGCGTTCCAATTGTTAATCTGATTTCCTGAATTGGTTTTGGCGTATTCTGATTAAGTAAGTCTTGATCTTGAATGTGTTTTAGAACCGGATTTTCTTAAAGTTTTACTTGATTTGAAATTTGATTAAAGAAACCTTGAGGGGTAGTAGTTTGTCCATTCCTCCAACTAAAGTTTGGATGATTTCTCCAACCAGGATCGTATGTATTAGAAGTGAGCCCATTAAAAGATCTTTGGTAATTGCTTATGACATTAGATTCCTCATTCAGTACTTCTTGAAAAGAAGATATTATTGGGCAAGTTTCGGTTGTGTGAGTGCTACAACCATAAATACCGTAAACAATTTCCTTACCCTTATCCTTCTTTGATTTTATGGCCTCGAACTTCCTTATGAGATTAGCCACTTTAGAATTGAGATCATCATCCTCTTTAAGAAGGTATACTTGCCCCTTTCCTTTAATTGAGTGGGCTTAGAAGTGGTACTTGATTTTGCGTATGTGTCCCATGATTGTACGTTTTTAGCAAGTCTATCCAAGTAGTCCCACACATCATCGACGTTTTTATTCATGAATTTTTCATTGCACATTGTCTCGACCAATTGACGAATGGAAGATATTAGACCATCATAGAAGAAGTGTGTAATGTGTCATGTTTCAAAACTCTGTTGTGGGCATGAATTGATAAGATCTTTGAACTGCTCCCAACATTAGAAGAATGTTTCATCTTCCTTTTGGGTGAAGTTCATGATTGACTTCCTGATGGGGTTCGTCTTATGGTATGGAAAGAATTTTTTTTATGAACTTCATCATGTCATTCCATGTGCTAATAGATCTAGGACGTAGTGAACGCAATCACATCTTTGCCTCTTTCGGAGAAAAGGAAAAGAGTGTTAGTTTGACCGTGTCCTTAGACACTTTAGGAAAGTATAAAGTAGTTATGATATCATCAAACTCTTTCAGATCTAAATATGGATTTTCTGACTCAAGCCCATAAAATTTAGGAAGGAATTAGATCACCCCTAGCTTAATAGCCATGTGTCCCGTATTTTTAAGAAAAATCATGCATGAGGACGTGCTCACCCCCGCCGGTTGTAAATAATCTCGTAAAGTACGAGGCGAGGGTGCTTGATGCACCTCATTCTCATCTTGAATGTCTTCCACCCTAGGTTGAGCTAGAAGACATTGGTTTACATCCATCACTTCAATTAACTCTGCTGATCTCGAGCGGTGTCTAGTCCTGCAATGGATAGTTAACCCCTTAACCAATCCTCCTTCAGTCAAGAGACGTCGAGTGTTGTCACAGACCCACTTGGGCATGAAACACTTGCAGCCCTCAATTTAAATTCTAAACTTAAACCTAAAAAGGAAGAAAAGAAATAGAAATCTAGAAATAAAGAGAAAAGAATTGGAAAGAAGTTACCAAATTCAAAGTTCTTAAGTTAAAACTTGCAAAATAAAACAAAATAAGTCAATTTCTAAAATTAGAAAGTAAACTAGCTTCTAAAAAAGGAAAGTGTCTAAAAATAGAAAGTTTTTTTTTTAAAAATAACTTAGAAAAATAAAAAATTTAAACCTAAAAATAGATAGAAAGTTAGTTTCTAAAATTAAAAGAAATCCTAGAATTAGACAGTTTCTAAAAATAGAAAATAAAACCTAATCTAAAAATAAAAGATAGAAAAATTAAAAAATTAAAAAGAGATTACCAATTTAGAAAACCTATATCAGGGTCCTACAAAATAGGAAAGTTAGATTAGGTTCTAGAAATCAAATAGAAAAACCTAAACTTAGAATTAAAAATTAGAAAAACCCTAATCTTAACCTAATTCTAAAACTAGTTAATCTCAGAAAAACGTAATTGTCAATCCCTGGCAACGATGCCAAAAACTTGTTCACACCCCAAGTATAGGGTTGTGATGTAGTAATAATCTCAGTAAGACCGAGGTCGAATCCACATGGACTAAACTTTATACATAATTTGAAAGTAACTTGAACTAGAACTAGGCGAAGATGTAATCTAGATCAAGAAAAATTAAGGGAATAATGATGAATAATTTTTTTAAAAATATGTAAAATTCAAAGGTGAGAAACTAGGGTGCCAAGGATCCACTTGGAGAGATCAGGGAGATCTATGCTTGATTTATAAACACAACTGGATTTAGAGTCCCTTCTTCATCCAGTTAGAGGATATAACCATAAACATCAAATCTGAACTTCTTTTGATCTAATTTTCAAAAGATGAGAAGGAAGTGAATTAGAATGGATTCCATCACAAGGCCACGCCCATGAGATAAAGCAAACAATAGAATTTACCAATCCACAACCTATCTGAGAGAATTGTGAAATTTAGGGAGGATCCTATCATCCAAATTGCCTAGGAGACGATGGTGAACAACGAGGTCTCCTAAATTCACAATCTCAATGATGAAAAGAACATACCCAAAGCTATCACAGATATATTGTAATTTAAGTCACAACAAACTATTAAAAACCAAAGGCATTCCTTATAATCAAATTAGAATCAAAATCAATTCAGTTTAAGCATGAATCAAAAGGCATAAATAAAAAGTCTCCTATCACACTACAAGCTTCACCTCTTAGCCCTAGCTAAGAGGTTTAGCCTGACATGATCATGCTAAGATCTTAAAGGAAAGACATCAACAAAGCTAATTAGGAACAGAAAAATCGAAAAAAGGAAGAAGATGGAGAAGAAAACTCCTCCAAAAGCCGCCCTCCACGTGATCTCTTTCTTCTTGGCTTCCCTTGTCAAAGGATGATCTTTCACATCCAAATCTCTCTCTCTCTCTTTTATAGAGAGAAGCTAGGACGGTCAGTGAAGTCGGTCGGTGGAGTTTTACATAGCTGGCAATTAAAAAAATGCGATAGACCTACATTTAGATCGAGTTTCTGGACGGTACACGGCTAAGAAACCTATTTTGGCTCCATGGTTAAGGTAAAAACCCCCTATGAAGATTCTGAACGGTTTGGATCACCCGTCTGACCACAAAAAGTGGCCCACAACTCCCTACAATGTTCGGGAAAACCAGACGTACGTACGGTGCGAAAGAACCTGCACTGACGTGTTCAGTGGACCCCATAGTGATGTTTTCGGTGAAATCCACCCCGTTCATTGGATTCTGGTGAAATTTTAGTCGAAAAGGAGTGGTTTTGGTTTATTTTTGGTGCAGTTAACTGTATTAAATCAACTCTCCATCCATCTTGCATTTTCTGGTAATCCACGTGTGTATGTACACAAGGGACCAAAAGGCCTCCATGACGAGAGTTGTGCCCCCCTCTGGAGTGAATGAACAACTCAAATCATGCGTTTGGATGATGGGTGGGGTCCACTATCAAAACGCAATCCAGTGGGTGCATCTGCTAGATGTCTCGCGAAGAGGGAGACGGGTTAACCCCGTTTTACCATCTCGGCTGGACCGGTGCACACGCACTGTACGTGTAGGTCCCACGGATATGTTCGTGAGAAATCCGCTTCGTCCATCCATTTTTTCACCTAAGTTAAAGGGTTGAGATCAACTTTGAAGCATATCCAGATATCAGGTAGGCCCTAGATTGATGATTTATGGTTTAATCTACCCGTTGGGTCACTTCCACAAAGATTCAATGGCCAAAATTTGATGTGTACGGTTAATTTATGGTCCTCAGGCCAGATATAAAGTTTCAAGCTGAACGGATGCTGAGAACCTTGTGATCTTAATTCTGGATAATTTTCAAGCCTCTTTAGCGTGAATTGCCTGATTTTCTCGGATCTTTGGCGTGTAAATTCTTCAATCTTGGTCCCTTAGGATCCGTCCCTTGCCTTAGTGACTTCAGAGATTTAAATCCATGCTTTTAGTACCCTTTTCAGTCTAAGCTCCTAAATTCACCTTGCAACAAATGCTTATCCTCTCTCTTCCTCGAGCAGGTCCAGACTTAGCACATCTGTCAGCATTTTGTTTCTCGTTGCAAGAGTTGATATGCACAGTGGGAAGTCCTATTTCAACTAGCACTACAGCCTCAGCACCAAAGGCCAAGGAAAAAAGGGGTCTCCCTTGTCAATGTCCAAGTAGTGGTTCGGTATGCCCAGAGGACATGTCGTAGTTTCTTGGCCCAGGCCCCTTTAAATTTCTCGAGCTTAGTTTCGATATGGTTCTTTATAATATTCTTCAATACCTCCACCTATCCATTGGCCTAGGGGTGATGGGGTGATGAAAAGGTGCTGCGAATCCCAAGCCTTTCGCAAAGACCGTGAAATCGGGCATTGTCGAACTATTTGCTATTATTCGAGATGATAGTATGTGGGATCCTGTATCTGCAGATGATGTTTTTCTAGACAAAGTCAGTAATCTTTTGCTCAATGATTTTGGCCAATGGCTTGGCCTTGGCCCACTTGGTGAAATAGTTGACTGCTACTATAGCGAACTTGGTTTGGCCTTCGCTCATCGGCAACAGTCCCATGATGTTGATCCCCCATTGGGTGAATGGTCAGGGGCCGGTCATGAGAGTCAGTTGCTTGGATGGCTGTTGAGGTATCGCAGTGAACCTCTAGCACTTGTCGCATTTTTGTGTATAGTGTTTGGCATGTTCTTGGATGGTCAGCCATAAATATCCTTGTCAGATCACCTTATGGGCAAGAGTTCTTCCTCCCGAATGGCTGTTGCAAACCCCTTCATGGATTCCCTTTTGAACATACTCAGTCTCGTCAGGTCAGAGACACCTTAGATATGGTAAGGAGAATCCTCTCTTATATAGGACGTCCCCTACCAAGATGTACCAAGCTATTCTGCTTCGAACCCTCCATGCCTTGAGTTTGTCATTGAGTAATTTGTTCTCTCAGAGGTAGTCCTGATCAGGTCCATCCAACTTGGATTCATGACAAGGGGGAGTACTTTCTCTAGTTCAGGTTGATTAATGCTGGGTTCGGGGTTGGGGAAGGAACTCAATTGGGATCGATTTGGCGATATCATCGTCGACCATGGCTGACAGCTCTGTTAGGGCGTCTACTCAAGAGTTTTAGGTCCGGGGGACCGAAGTGAGTTCACATTCTTCGAATTGGCTGAGAATTTCACATCTTCTCTCCATTCACCTAGTATTCTTCTGCCACTTGGTTGATGATGAGCTAGGAGTCACTGTGAATTTTTTAAGTTCGAGTTCTCATGGCCATTGCTAGCCTGAGCCTAGTGAGGAGGGCCTTATACTTCGCCACATTGTTGGATGTCAGGAATCCAAATCTTAAGGCATATTAAGTGTAGGTCTAGTTAGGTGCCACAAGGATTATCTCCGCCCTGGCCTTTAAAGTTGGAAGACGCATCGACATGAAGTTTCTATGCGTGGGGGTTAGTCTCTTCCTTAATTTCCTCGGGTTGTTCCAGGAGCTCGGTGTTGGTGAACTCTGCGATCAAGTCGGCCATTGCCTGGCCTTTGATAGCAGTTTGGGAGCGATAATTGATATCGAACCACCGAGCTAAATTGCCCACTTCGTTAGTCACCCTGACACTTCAGGCTTCTAGAGTATTTGACGAAAGGGTTTATTGATCGGGACCACAATGGTGTGGGCTTAAAAGTAGGGCGGAGGTGGCGAGATGACACTATCAGAGTTAGCGCATGCTTTTCAATGTTGGGATACCTAGTATCAGCTGGGGCTAGCACTTTGCTAACTTTGTAGATGGGGAGTTGTCTACCTTTGATCTCTCGTATCAGTGTTGAACTGACTGCTATGGCCGAAACGGTCAAGTAGAGCATCAATGGTTTTCCTTGCTTGGGTTTGGAAAATAGAGGGGGCGTGTTCAATCCCCAAGTGTAGGGTTGTGATGTAGTAATAAGCTTAGTAAGACCTATGTCGAATCCCAAGGGACTGAAACCTGTACGTTATCTGAAACTAAGTAGAATTAAAACTAGACTAAGATGTAATCTAAATCGAATAGAATTGAAGGAATAATGGTGAAATATTAATTTAAAACTTAAGAAATTCAGAGGAAAGGACACTAGGGATTCAGAGGATCCACTTGTAGAGATCAGGGAGATCATATGCCTGTTTGAAAAACTCAACTGGACTTAGAGTCCATCTTTATCCAGTTGAAGGTGAAACCATGGAAATCAAGACTGAACTTCCTTTGATATAGTTTTCAAGAGATGAAAGGTATATGAATTAGAATAGATTCCATCACCAAACCATGCCCAGGAGACAAAGTAAACAACAAAATTAAACTAATTACCAACCAATCAATAATGCATGAAGGTTAGGAAGGGTACCATCATCCGACCATGCCCAGGAGACGATGGTGAACAACAGGGTTTCCTGACATCATAAACATAAAAAGGAAAAGAACATGCTCAAAGCCATCGTAGTTCCATTGTAATTTTAGTCACAACAGACCATTAACAACTAAAAACATTCCCTTAATCAAACTAGAATCAAGATCAATTCAGTCTAAATAAAAATTAAACCAAAGGCATAAAGTAGAGTCTCCCATCACGCTACAAGCTTCACCTCTTAGCCCTAACTAAAAGGTTTAGCCAACCATAGACATGATAAGGCTATAATCTCTTAAGAAAAGAAATAAAAAGAACAGTAAAACAACTAAAAATCCTGAAATAATACTATCTCTCTCCCTGACGTCTGAGCTTCACGTCCAGCTTCCAAGTTGTCGTTGAATTGGATCCGAATCTAGATGTTTTTTTCCTCTCCCTTTCTTCTCCTTTTATAGCCAGCAAGGAGTGGCTAGGTCGGTTAGAGTTAGCCAAACTGACCTTATTTTCGTAGCAATAGTTGTGGGGAAAAAGGCTTGCGGAAGTTCTTTACACATACAGGCTATGTACGCATCTGAACCGGAGTTTCCTGGTTCATCTTCCTTCCTTTTCTTTAAAAAGACAACGTCTCTGTGACGTTTTTGATAATATACAAGATGGATGGTCTGGATCAGCCATCCGATCAACGATGGTGGTCCACCTGAATCGTCCGTAGGTCACATTCGCAAACAGGGCTTGCGCATCTTGCGCTATGATGTTGGTGGGGCCCATGATCGATGATGTTCCAGAAATCCACTTCGTTTACTCGTTTAAGGACAAAAAATCATCCAGGAATGAGTGTTTTTGGAGTAGTTTCGGTGTGGCCCATGATATCTTTCACTCCACCGTCCGTCTTGCATTTGGACGGCCTCGCTATATTTTGGAATTCTTCCACCTAGGCGGTGTTAAGAAACTCCATAGGGATCTGATGGACAGTCTGGATCGACGATCTAGATGATAGGTGGGGCCCACAAGCAAAACCCAACTGAGCAGGGAAAATGCTGTTGCATTTTTTTAGTTTTGAGAAGAAGAGTCGGTCAGCGTTTGCTGATCGACTTCCAAATTTTTGGTGCACGCCTGGTGCACTAGTGCACTGTGCACATGCACTGTATACTTGGGTCCCACAGAGATGTTTGTGAGAAATCCAATCCATCCATCCCTTTCCAGATCCAATTTAAAGCATTAACAATGAAATTTAAATATATCCAGATATCAGGCGGGCCCCAAATCAAGATTTAAGGGGTTGATCTGTTCGTTGGGCCACTTCCACAGTGATCCAATGACTGATTTTTGACGTGTACGGTTAATTTATGGTCCTCAGGCCACATATAGAGTTTTAAACCAAATGGATGGTGGGAACCCCATGATCTTGCATTCTAGATGATTTTTGGGCCACTTGAGCTTCAGTTTTCCGATTTTCTCGGATCTTTGGCGTGTAATTCCGTCAATCTTGGTCCCTTGGAGTCCGTCCCTTGCCTTTAGTATCATCAGAGCATTAAATCCATGCTTTAAACACCCTTTTTCAGTCCATGCTCGTAAATACACTCTGTATCACAAACACGATTAAATCGGGCCATTAAATGGTATCATGCTTGTAAATCTAGGCAATAACTAGGGTCTAATATGCAATATTTGACCCTCAACAGGGCGAACCCAGATACTTCTTGAGCTGTTGGAAAGCTCGTTCACAGTCATCTGTCCATGTCGGTTTAACTTTATCCTTCAGCTGTTAAAAGAATGGAAGGCATTTGTTGATAACTCTAGAGACAAACCCGTTGAGGGCGGTGACTCTACCTATGAGGCATTATATTTCCTTTGTGGTCTTAGGTGAGTTCATGTTTAACAATGCTTATATCTTGTTGGGGTTCACTTCGATCCCTCTGTGGTTGACCAGAAAGCCGAGGAACTTTCTCGAGCTCACTCCGAAGGCACATTTGCTTAGATTTAGCTTCATCTAGTACTTTCTCAGGGTGGCAAACATCTGTTCGAGATCGATAATGTAGTTTAAGGCCTTGATGCTCTTGACTAGCATGTCGTCGACATAGACTTCCATAAAGCATCCGATATGCTGGGCAAACATTTTGTTGACGAGTCGTTGATATATGGCTCCAATATTCTTCAACCCGAAGTGCATAACCTTGTAGTAATAGAGTCTATTGTTGATGATGGGGGTTATCTTCTACTTGTTATGAGAGTGCATGGTAGTCTGATTGTTGCCTGAATAAGCATCCATGAAGCTGAGTATTATACTATCGACCAGTTGGTCGATCCTCGGGAAAGGAAAATTATCCATGGGACATGGCCTGTTCAGGTCTATGTAGTCGACACACACTCGCCACTTTCTGTTGGACTTCTTCACCAGCACAACATTGGTGATCTAGTAGGGATAGTAGATTTCTTCAATGAATCCGGCTTCAAGGAGTTTCTCGACCTCCTCTTCGATGATGGCATACCATTCTAGTTTGAATTCTCGTCACTTCTACTTTACTAGTTGGTGGTCGTAATCAACATTTAGTCTTTGGACCATCACTTTTAAGTTAATGTTAAGCATGTCCTGGTGGGACCATGCAAAGATAGCAGGGTGTTGCTTTAGTAGATTGATGATCTCGTCCCACGGACCCATCTGTACTGTGCAGGACGAGTCGATTTCGTAAAGGGGGACAACTACCAGGTCTTCCACGGGGGAT
Organism: Magnolia kwangsiensis; assembly: GCA_037074715.1. NCBI lineage: Eukaryota > Viridiplantae > Streptophyta > Magnoliopsida > Magnoliales > Magnoliaceae > Magnolia > Magnolia kwangsiensis. The sequence continues at coordinate 68,925,327 of CM073572.1, read as the reverse complement.
CCTCTCTCAAGTGACTCCCTCAGAGGGTCAAGGGAGGTGATACCCATTGCATGTTGTCGCACTCATGTTCTTAACACCGTGGAGTAGCATTGACGAGCCTCATGCTGATCACCTCTGACCTACCAAACATCGCATTCGGTTGGGAATTTCATAACGAGGTGGTAGGTCAACATCGTTGCTCGAATTAAGTTGATGGATGGTCATCTTAGGATGACGTTGTAGATAGAGGGACAATTGATCGCCAGGAAGTCGACCATCACTATAGTTTAGTTTTATCCTTCTCCTATAGTCACTGGAAGTAGTATACTACCTTCACAGGTGACCTTTTTTCCTGCGAATCCAAGCAAAGGAATTCAGACAGATTGGAGTCGGGATCTTCCAATCCCCATTTTGTTGAAGGTGACAACAAAGAGGATGTTGGCCGAACTACCCGTATCCACCAAAATGCGATGCACCTTATGGTTGGCCACCATCGTAGTTACCACCAAGGCATCATCGTGGGGGTGGTGGACTCTATGGGCATCTTCCTTAGAAAATGTCAAGTCATAGGGATCATCTTCTGCTCTTTCAGGGCCCTGCTAGTGAGGTGGACATGATGCTCTGAGATGCTTATGCTCCTAGCATAAGCTCTGCGAGCTCTGTTTAAGTTCCCGCCTCTAACAGGTCCTTCATATATAGCGTGGATCTCAACCGTCACTTTGTTGTTCCTATTGCTCTGTTGTTCGATTCTCTGAGATGGTCGTTCGTCCCTTCTCTTATAGATATATTCCCATTAGTGACCATTGCAGATCAGTGACTCGATCTCTTCCTTGAGATCAAAGCAGTCGGCAGTAGTGTAGCTATGGTCACAATGGAAGTGCCAATATTTCTGTTTATCGCACTTATCGGAGTCAGCCTTCATCCTGCTTGACCACTTCAGGATCGTCTTATCATGTACTTCCATGAGGACTTACTTAGGAGTGGTGTTTAGGGGAGTATAGGACCAAAATCTACTTTCTGGTCATTTGTTCGGGCGCTAACCTCTGTCTGAGGTAACCTCGCTCCTCTTTTTACTGTTAACATAGGGAGGCTGTTCTTCTCTGCATTTTTAGTCCTTGGCTAAGCTCCCCGCACTCCAAGTGGCCTTTCATGAGCTGAAGAGTTTTTCCACATTGGAGTACTTTTGTGCTCTGCTGAGTAGGTCAGCCAACGTGGGCGAAGGATTTTTACTAATCAAGAAGAGAAATCAACCTTCCTTAAGGCCAAATATTTGCTCAAAGTAGCCCTCTACTTATACTGCCTCTGCATTGAAGCGAACGATGTAATCCTTCCCAATGAACTAGATGATAAAGGCTTTACTGAGCTATGTGAAAGAGCTTATGGATTTCAGCTTCAACTACTTATACCACTTCCTCATCTCCCCTCACAGGGTCAGGGAGAAAGCTCGGCACATGATTAAGCTGGTCACGCTGTGCAATTCCATCCATGCTCTAAACAACTCCAGATGCACGGCTGGATCACCAGTCCTAGAATAAGGAGTGATTTGTGGCTTCCAGAATCTCGGCGCTAGTGGAGATTCCATTATATCATCAGTGAATAGTGGTTTCGCTTCTTCTAACATTGTGTCTACTGAAGTCAGGCCCCGAGATCAGTACGCTTGTCGAATATCACCGATCTGGCCTTGTATCTCTCTGAGCTTGGCCTCTCAAGGGACTTCGTTCTCAATCACTGCCTTAGGAGCCTTCCCACACCTTTTGTTCTCCAACATGTGGCATATGTCAGAGTTTGTAAGCACAGTAGTTCCCATGGTGTGGCTAGGTGCTTAATTATGCTACCTAGGTTGTTGCCTGGCTCGATATGAGTCGTGGGGAATTTATGGAGGTCGGGATTGCTCGATGGCTGCGGTTGCTTCTACTTTGTGGTAGGGCAGCGAGTTTTGCCTCTCTAAAATTTACATAATGCAGTCAATATTACGGACTAAAACCTTGACTTGGTTTTCCGAGGAGACAAGTCGTCCTCCCCGATTACAAGATCAATTTGCAAGCACTACTGGGGCAGAATAAGCCTGGAGCTGGGAAGACAGACCACCTTGGTTTGTTGATTATTCTGCTGGTGCAGTAACAATCGTGACAATGGCGGCCAGAGCTTTCTTCCTTCCTCTGGCCATTGTAGAGTCCTTATGAGATGGAAAAGGCTTTCAAAGTCGTTTCCACAGATGACGCCAACTGTTGATGCTGAAATCTCGACATCCTCCTTAGACTGCTTGTGAAACTGAAAAAGGAGAGTAATGGGGACCCTGGCTACAATAGGAGACCCTCCAATGCTAAAGTCAGTGCAAGCTAACTGGGTCTAGTTGAACATGGGGTTTATGGGGTGTATTTTTTGCATACCTTTCACTGTAGATGAGGCTCATATTTATAGTCTCGTGGTGCTAGTCACGTATATGGTAATGAATCTACCATTCAGTAGTGTAACATAAGGGGATTGTTTCTAAAGCCCAATGCGCTATCCTCAGCGAGGATCTTGAGGGGATGATCCTCTCCATATTCAAAGGAGATCTCCCAGTGGTCGGCTTCCGAGGAGATCACAATAGGTGGCCAAGGTTGACCTCCAAGTCAGATTAGCCCAGGTCTTACAGATCGGACCAAATTGTCGATCGTGGTCATGGCCTCTCTTTGAGGCAAGTCGAGTCAATACTTCTGGTCATTCATCGACCTCGATAGTAGGATGTTAATCAGAGCCAAAGCAATCGTTGGAGGCTGGTGCTCGAGATGCTCATGGAGATCATGATCAATTGTCAGGGTCGAGCTCTTATCTGACCTCCCTTACTTGTGTTGTGTTTTCACTCATTCCAGTTGTCTTGGTCATTCCATTTTTACCCATAACAGATGTCATTATCTTCATATATTTTGTGTAGCGTGATCCACTTAGGGCCTATTTAGGAGCGTGGATTTGGAACCCCCTGGATTTGAAACCTCTTGGAATTGAAACCCCCTGGATTTGAAATCCTCCTATTGTGTTTGGCACCCTGGATTGGGAATTAACTTTAATCCAAAAGTAGCTAGCTATACATGGTATATTTATAGGGGTTTGAATTTAATTACTAAATCAACTTTAATATCTCTAATTCAACTTTAATATCTCTAATTAGTGAACGTATGCAATATATGACACAATGGTTGTAGCAAGCCCACTGAAATATATACTTTGCTCGAAAATGATAAAATTCCAAGTATCGGATGGGCCACAAGCACAAGATCATGTCTGAGTGATTAAAAAATTATTTTTAACCATTGATTTACATGGACAATGTTTGGATGATGTTGATCATCATATTAAAGTAATTATAGTGATGCAATTGATAATCTAGTTGTTTTGGGATATCATTAGTAGGTCATGTGCACGATAGTTTAATAGTCTAGTGGCACGTATATTACACATGAAACTCTTGGAAGCATTTTGGATGTAATCCAAGCTCTCATCGAGGATTTCAAACCCCCTCTTTGAAGGGATTTGAAACCCCTGGTTACTTTATGGTGCTAAATAACCAGGGGATTTGAAATCCCCTCAAATCCCCCCAACCCAAATCCCCAGTGCCAAATGACCCCTTAAGCTTTAGATATCCTTCAATTTTAGAATTATGCGCTAAAATATGCTAGTAAAATGAATGGATGGTGTAGATAAGATATATACACCATGGAGGGCCCACAAAGTTTACTAGCATACTGAGTACACGGTCGCTCACACTACCGAGAATAGTAGGGATGAAATGCTAGCCATAGTTAACTAAAACGTACTCAATCCTTAACAAAGGTAACTAGAGCTCTACATGAGTCGAACCGAGTCGAGCTTGGCAAGCTCAACTCGGCTTGACCAGTAGCTAACCCCAACTCGAACTTGGCTTAGCTCAATCCTCAAGCCTGACTAGCTAGCTCATCTTGGTTCGGTCAACAGCTTGGGCCAGTTTGAGTTAAGTTCGAGCCTATGCGACATTTTCTCAAACACATATATGCACCTTCAATTTCTCACAGTATGCAAAACAACAATAATAATTTACAAGTATTTCATCAAACACTAGGCAGGCAACATCAAAATCAATATACAAGGGTAGTTTTATCATGTAAAGATTTTTTTTAAAATTTTGTAGTGATTTGTTTCATATACATACCTTCCTCGCCACAAGCTGATCCCGCGAAGAATGTATGCACCTAAAACAACACTTTATTGAATAGTTTCATCAAACATTTGGTGAGCAATGTCAATATCAAAACAACCGAGTCACTGAACTGATTTGATTCGAGTCGATTCAAGCTCTAACAAGCTCTTTCTTGGCTCGAAATTTTTTCGAGCTACAAGAATAAGCTCAACTCTCAAGTCGAGTCAAGCGAGTTAACCGAGCTAACTCAATTTGTGTATAGCTCTATAGGTAACAATGGAGATGAAATGCTAGCCATAGGTTTGTGTGTAAGGATATTAGGGAGGATATCCTTCATCAAACCCATTAATAAGGCTTAAATCATCAATGATGAAGTGAAGGTAAATTATTGGTATCATCCACACAAACGTAAAGGTTTTAAGAGCACGTTTACCTTTTTCAATGGTACGGCCTACATGAGTTCATGCATTATGAAGCTACATGGGACCCACCTAGATGTTTATGAAAAATTCATTTTGTCTATTAGTTTTTTCAGCTTACGTTACTAAATGATTTAAGAAATGAGGCAAATCCAAAACTCAAGTTTACCACATTTAGGGAAATAGTACTAATGGAATACTCATTGCAATGTCCATAATTTTTTTTTTAAAAAAAAAATCTTTAATTTTGAATTTGAGAGAGATTTTGTCTCTCTCATCTTCCTCTCTTATCTAATCTTTCCCTTTTATCCCCTTTATCTCTCTCCCTTGTATCTCTCAACCTTCCAACAACTTTTTAAGGAAGGAGTCATGAGAGGGGAGAATCCTCTTTTAATTAAAAAACACAAAGCAAAAGACCCAACGTACCGATGAGCGAGAGAGAAAATAAAATGTAATAGAGAGAGAGAGAAAGAGAATGGGAAAAGCATATTACATTTTGGTGTAATCTTCTCTTGTCATTCTTTATGTATTGTAGTAGTGGTATGTATGATGGGCAGCTTAGATTAGTCATTTGTCCATCCTACACATCTAAGTACGGACAATGATTTACTGTGTGATAGCCTTAGGCTTTCAACATAGAGAATTGCTCCTTGCATCTGGTAATAGGTGATTAATCCATATTCCTAGAACCAGCCCGATTGGGTATTAAAAAATTGATTATGTAAGTTATGATTATTTGGGCAATACAATGAATGAAGCAGATTGGTCGTACGTTCATTGTGTTGTAAGATCTAGAACATCTAATAACGAAACCCGATTTCTTGTGTAAGTGTAATTGTTACTTGGCATTGGGGATCATGGTGAGCCACCAGTATGTGTAGGGTTATATCCACACCATTCATTCAATTTTTAAGGTCAAAGGATGCAAGGACCCCCAAATTTCAGTTCAATCTAACCATCATATAGGCCACGATGATCAAATTTAATCTTAAATATTAATTAGTATATTTGGTTCTATAATGGATCATCTAACGCATCAGATCCAATCTATATTATCTATATTCATTATGGGATAGATCTACAACAACATCCAAAATATTAGAGGGATCCGATAGTCAGGTGGGCCACATTGATCACATGAAAGATTATTATTTAAATATGTCATAAGAAGGATATGGATCATGGATGGTCAAGACTTAAATGATCTATTGGATAATCCCCAAATCGATGTTGTGGAAGCTAATGGACGCTTTTGATATAATCCAGAGGAGTGACATTCATTAAATGCAAAGAATAAAGAAAATAAAAAAATTTGAGTTGGATCATCGAAATCGAGTTGAAGCCGACAACCTTTGATTGTCAACGATTGATGTCAATTCGATTAACAATGTCAAAAACCGTCCAGAGACTAAAATTTATAATTTGGAATTTTTTCAATTCGATCGAGTGATCTTTGATCAAACCTCAATTCGATTGAACCTTGATTCAATCGAAGTGTATTCGATGTGAGTCGATTTAATCGACAAGCTATTGTTCAAATCTGTCTAGATTTAAAACTCGAAATATAATATTATTAAAATTATAGAACTATAAATTATGTTGTATTAAGTAACCCTTGACCATTCTACTGACATTAGAATACTTAGGACGCTTTAACCTAATGAAGTGGGCCCCACATTAAGGAATAGTGATCACAAAACATGTGTTAAGGGTGAGATCTAAAAGAGTTCAAATTGGCTAAGTTATAACCCTTCGTGTGGACCCAAATTGAAACTTGATCAATCAAAGGTGAACCAACCATGTAAACTTACTTGAATGGAAGTGTGATTTGATTTTACAATGTAATTAGAGGAAATCGTAAGTTAATTGATGTTTCGACAAAGAAACAAATGCATTTGATTTAGGATATTGTCTTATTGAAACAAAACAGAGAAAGGGTATTGAGAACATTCATCACATTCCATTGATACTGAGTTCATTTACATCCTCTTTACATCCCTTGATTTTAAGATAGATCATTTGAAAATAAACGACTTATGCTTTGGATATCAAGAATTTATTTCGATAGCCTTTCGGCGCCTGTTTTGATCATCTCCTAGGACTTAGGAGGAATTTCGATTCGATCGATGAATCTTCAATGAAATAGAGATTTCAGTAGAATAACAGCGCCTGTTTCAACTATCCCTAATACTTAGGGGAAATGTCAATTTGATCGACTAATCCTTCTCTTCTGAAAAATAGAAGAAAGCCTAGAGAAAGGAAGCCTAGCCCATGGATTTTGGCAGCATGACGGCTCCTGAACTTCACAGACTGTAAGGCAGCCTGGTTGCGTGGACCCGCGTAACTGATATCTGTTACGCGGTCCTCCGCAATTGACAGGAGACTTCTCTCCTACCTTCAATTTTTCACTCTGCTCTATTCCTCTTGAAAATCTTCAATTACCTTTAACGAATGAGGAGAAGGGGTATTTATAGACCCTCGCACGTGTGAAAATCCTGATCTTAATGATGTGGAATAAATTTTCAGTGCTTTAGATCATTCTGAAAAGGACCATTTCTGCAGTACGTTTTGGGGTCTCACGCAACTGATATTCTTATTGCGCGGACCCACGCAACTGACATTGGTTGCGCAGTCCTGCGCACCCTTCTCAAAGCTATCTCTTTCTTCTTTCTTTTAAAAGTTCTTTCTATCTTTTTATCTCTTCTTGCTTGATTCTTTCATTATTTTTTTATGCCTCAACAGATGCCCCCTTGATCCTTTCTTTGTTTCCTCAAGAAATGAAAAAGGATCAAAATTCTTCTTTTTCATCTTACTTTGCATGGACCCGCGCAACCGGCTCGTGTTCATACTCGACCGCGGCAGCCTATAAATACCACGACCCCTTCATAATCTGCATTTCTCTCATTCTGTGGTAAAAATTTCTTCTCTGGCGATTTTCCCGCGCCTGTCTGCACAAGTTTCCCAAGTGTTGCGACACTCTACGCAACTGCTTTCGATTGCGCAAACCCAGGCAACCTGGACTTAGTTCATTTCCCAGTTTTCAAACTTTCCCTGCAATCCCCTTAAGCTTTTAACTCTTTTTCCTTCATGGCCTGCATCAAGAGGACTTTTCATCCCGTAAACCCTCCAACTGACTAACCTTCTCATCCTGACCTGCCCGACACATCTTCTTATTGCCCTTCTCATTCTACTGATGAGCCACCAACCAAACGCACTAAAACCACTACTCAAACTCCCGCATACTTTAAAAAACCAGTGCTCCCCACCTTTGATTTCACTGACCGAATCGAATCACTTCCCTCTCCCATTCATCGGGCTATAATCATAGAGAACATAGAGTTACCTCCAAAACATGGTCGTGAATATGATTGGGAAAAATGGTTGAAGACAACCGCGCACATTTGCACAGATAGCGACAGACCCCCTCCCAGAGAAGATACTCCGCCTGCTTCTCACTCCAAGAAGGCTCACCAAAATAAGGCGAAGGAGTTCGAAGAGAAGATAAAGGAGCATAACAAGAAAAAGCTCCAAAACTCCTGGGAATCAGCTCGAGTAATTGAGGGTGTTATGAAATTCGACAACCCTCATTCAGAAGGTATGACTGTAATTTCCATCAACGTTCATCGCCACCAATCCATCCTTGAATGTGAGCCCACAGATTACGTGGATGGAGAGAAATTGATGTACACTGAATCGTGGACGACACAATAACCTCGAATTCTCGAAGGGAAACTGTAGGCGCAGAAACCGCGACAAATCATCGGAGAAGTTCATTCCATGATCTTCCTTGCTCCTTTTCACAGTCCGCATAATCTCTTTCCAACATATTTCTATGAAACCATCAGACAGCGGTACAAGGACTATGACCCTCTTTGGGGGTCAGAAGATTTCTGGAGAAGAGGCTTGTTGACTTCTTGTCGCTATTATTCTGATTGGACAGAGGCCATCCTGAAGAAACATACGAGTACTCTCGCCAAAGTCGGCCTTTATGATGTGATAGAAGTCACATCTAAGTACTTCTACAAGGAACCTTCCGTGCTTAAAGGCTTCCATGAATATTGGTCACCCACTACCAATTCTCTTCACTTGCCATTTGGAGAAATGAGCGTAACGCTCTGGGATTTGCATCGTATAGCAGGTCTTCCATTAACAGGAAGATTTTATGATGAGTTCAACCTGATGAAAGCAGAGTTGGCATTTGTATCTTCTCCAAACTGTAGACCTTCCATTTTTGAAACCACTATCGAACTTTTCAAAGAAATGGGGAAATTTTTGAATTTTCACAAACTTTCCCCTCTGCAATGGCTGGCTCATTTTTTCAGAACGCTCAGGTATTCCAAGCTCAGAAATTAGCATTTTTCTTTCCATCACATATTCCCTTGTACTAACTTCTTACTTTACCCTGTAGATTCCATGACAGTCGCTGCAAAGAACTGACAAATCTTCGTGACAATATGAAGGAAAGAGCAGACTATAGTTCCTTTAGGGAACTTGCAGCTTTTTTAGCTTACTGGTTAAGCATAGTAGCTCTTCCTAGCTCCAAGTGGGCAGACGTTATTCGCCCTACCACCTTCGTCGTTGCTAAAGCCCTAGAGGAAGGTCAGAAATATTCCATTGCGCCTCCCGTACTATGTTCCATCTACCGGGCCTTTGGAGAAATCTCCACGCACATCAAGAACCCCACCCTGGGATCTTCCTCAGCATACACTGCCTAACACTACTTCACTGGATGGTTAGGAGTTTATTTTCCTTGGACTTTTGAAGCACCAGAGAAGGCTTATGTGAGTCCTTCCCACCTTCCTCTCTGATTTTTTCAGCAAAGGGCGATGGCCAGAAGATCGTATGAATGGGTAATCAACAAGATCCAGGACTTTGATCAAATAGACTTCTTCCAGTTTCACCTCCATCGCTACACTAAAGACACAGATATGTTGGACCAGGGAGCACTGACTGTAGCAGAAAGGGCTTTCTTTCTTTCCATCCTTTCCTGCAATCTTCCTCTCAGAGAAGGGACAGAGTTCTGGAGAGAGCCTTACTACCCCAGCCGCTTCGCTCGCCAATTCGGTTATGACCAAGCCATACCGGAAGACTGTGGGTTGGTTACCAAGAGAATACGCTGCTATGGAACAGGTCCTTTGAACTGGGCCATGATATGAAAGCAACTGTTGGGCGGTCGTGTCAACTCCTCTTTCATCATTCCTAACTGCGATCGGATAGTTCATACTTCCTACAGTTGGATGAGATGGTGGGACCATCAATCATTCCTGGTCAACAAACGCTTACCAGTGGACTCCCTTCTCTTTCTCCACCCACCTCGGCTCAGAGGAAGAAAAAATGAGAACGGAATTGGTTTCATTCCAGAGAAGAGTCGTGCGCCTCACCATGGTGAAATTTGCAGAAAGATATCGACGGAAGAGCCGATTTGTGAGAGGAAACCAATTAATACTTTAGATGGTTGGTTTGCTCATAGAGTTCTGGCAGAATTTGAACATGTCCCCCATGACCTTGGCGGCTGAGTTTCAGAAAATATTGAAGGGGCATCCTCCCTCATTCCTGAAGAAATTTCCACGGCTCAGGAGAATCCAGCTCGAAACGAACCTGCCCCTCCCTGGCTACCTCCTCCTTCTAGCTCATCGTCTCCGATGACTAGATCACGAGTACGTCTACAAACATCTTCACCTATTCCCTAGGAAGAGATAAGGCAGGTCTCCGTATCTCCCTCAGTTTCGGTTGGCAGGAGATCTCCAAGAGAAAGTAACCAGCCTGTCTCTTACAAAGAAAAATAAGTCATGGTTGCGGAAGTAGATGAAGAGGGTCTGGCAAGTGAAAGTTCATCTTCTTCATCAGAAGATTCCATTCCCATGGGGTCTGAAGATGATGATAACGATGATGATGATGGAAACGATGGAGCTCAAGATGACGACTTCGAAGAAGGAGAAGTTAACATAGATGAAGAGGAAAATATGGCTATCGAAAATGTAAAGGAAGAACATCTCCCCCCATCTCCCGAAATTTCCCCTGCCACTTCTATTCCTGGCAAGCCACAAGCAGTAACTGAAGATGACGAAGAACCCTTGGACTACGGGGAATATGGATATTCACCTGGTAAGGGAATCTGAATTCCCTAAATATTCACGTGCTTGTCTTGTGATAACTATCTTATCATCATTGTTATTTCCTTTTCAGGTATGCATGTAGCTAATATTGAAACGAGCATTGCTCCCTCTGTGGATCTTCATCCAACTACACTAATAGCTTCACCACGGGTTCCTTCGGCTCCTCTAGTGATAACAAAAAGGGTGGCCCGCGAAATTGCATTCCTTGTAGAGGCTACTGATCTGCCAACTCCTACTACCAGAGATTCGAGCACAAAAGTGAGGGCGCCTTCTCTTGCCGACATGCTGGAAGCTGGTACTTCTGCAGCCCCAGAAGTTTCCTCACTTGCTGGTCACACCTCTGCGGCAGGTATATATATCAATTTGAAGAGCTGCATATCCTTCATCTTGTGTTGCTTACTCTAACTTTATCTCCTATTCATGTTATAGGAATTCTTCCCTGTAGCGGGGTGGCCAGCTCCGAATCTGTGGCCACTGTCTCTGAGCTACCATTTTCCTCAAAGATTTCCGCTCACAAAATACTTTTAATGAAGAACTCTTTGTCAACGGTAGTTCACATCTTCAAAGATCCTGAACAATGGTCAGACCTAGATATCGCCATCGAAATTCTAAAAAGCTCTGCAAAGATGGCAAAGATTTTCTATTCTGCGTGACTCCCTCCTCAGATTCCGTGATTCGATAGCTTCTTTGGCATCAGCAGAAAATATCACGATTGCTCCAAGTTCTGGAATACGAGAAGCAGTTAACTTTGTCTAAGGAGAAGGCTTCACTTATCGCTTCCACCATATCTGAATTAGACCAAAAGCAGTTAACTTTGTAAGAACAGCTGGAGACCCTCACTGATGATAAGGTACTTATTCAAGATTGTATTGCGGCTTTGAGAGAAGAAATTTCACAACTAGAACTAAAAGGTCATGAGAGGGAACTGTCTATACAGGAGGTTAAAGAAAAACTTAATGTCAATATTCAATCTACTGATGCTGAAAAGTCTGAATTACTCAGGAGCAAGAAAATGATCACATCCTTGGAAGACAAATTAGCTGGCCTTCCTAATCAAGCAAAGATTATTCTTGAAGAGAAGTCAAAGCATGAGGCAACTCAGATTCAATTAAAGGAAGACTTGCAGCAATATATGAAGATAGTAGGCATTACAGAGGGACTCTAAGCATGTAATTCCCTTTTTTTTTTGTATATATGCTTTTGCTTCTTTCTTTCTTTCTCTTTTTCTTTTCTTTTAAGCGCATGTTCTCTTTTTAATTTTCAATAGCAGCTTTCAGTAACCTTTTTTTTATGCACTTCTACATTATGTGTTATTCCAGACATATTATCTATCCAGTAATCTCAACATCATTAGTTTTTTTTTTTTCATGTTCGTTTGTGAGATATGAATTTGCTGCATCTTGAATATCGCACCTAGTTTAACATGATAGTCAATAAAACCAATTATAAAACACCCACATTTTATGCTTGTTAGTATCAGATTTCCTACATGACTTTATTCATTTATATTTTATTGGCGGTGCTAGGTTTCAATCCAGTCAGTTGCACACACAGTTTAAGCTCTTGAGTAGTGAAGCAAACTTATTTGGACTCTAGCTAGAGTCAGGTCTCACGTGATTGCCTCTATAACTCTTAGGAGTTTGCTGGACTTCTCACTGCCTAGGGAGTTCACAAACCGTGATCCATCAGAGGGGCCCAGTGAAGCTACCGGGGCCGTGAACTCGGTTGGTTTTACACACAGGGTTGACCACGGTAACTCTCCAGAGTTCACAGAGCTCGCAAGGCTACCTTTAGGGGTACCAAATCCATGGTTGTCAGTCCATCAATGAGTAGGTTTAAGCCCTTCCTCATGAGTTAGTACTGGAATCGAACGACAAATCTGGGGGGTCTTATGAATGGTTGGCCTATCTAAAGCTCGCACTGCAACCCTCATTTTCTTCGTCTGCAAGGTCGGGCCCATTCACGGGAGGGCATTATCCTCCATTCCCCGTGACGCTGCCAGAAAGCTATACAGACGGCATGGAGGTTACGCTGACTGGCCATTTAAGGACTTTTGACACTTTGGCTTTTGGTTGACTTTTGACCCTTTGGCTTTTGGTCATTTAAAGACTTTTTGGCTTTTTGGCTTTTAGTCAACTTTTGGCCCTTTGGCTTTTGGTCATTGACTCCGTCAGCTGCCCGCATGGGTATGCGTACGATGGCCTTCAAGGGCTTTTTAGGGCCACTGGCTTCTCACTGCTGTCCAAATGATGATCTTCATAGGTCTCATGCATAGCGGGCCATTGGCTTAACTGAGCTGCCTTATATGATTATAGGTCTTATGCGTAGCTGGTCCCTTTTAAGATTTGGTCCTTTTAGGACTTGGCCTTTTTTCCTTTTTTTTGGGGGGGGGGGGACTTAACTAGACTGTCTTTTTATGATAAGCAACTATCGTTGTCGCCAATTTTATATACAGTTGGTTATATGATTTATTCTACTGTCAGCAGATGGTTGATCAATAATTGATATTTCGCTGCTGCTGATAATGTCATGAGGACTTTTTGTATCATGTTTAAAATAATGCATCAGCTTAGTGATGATGGCAACATTGATGATCGATTGATCGGCGACAGCGACAGTTGCTCTCTTTTTATTTTATAATCATTAATACCTGGTGAGGTAGAAATCCTTATCGTCGGCGATGATCATCAATGCTTAATAGCGATCGTTATCACTTGACAGCGATTATCAAGAGTTTTCATTTGGCGATGACTTAATATGCTGTCTTAAAATGTCTTGGAAGACGATCATAGGTGTTTTTGACTGAAATTGACACACCATGACTTCTGCTAATGTCTTCAATTATACCCATCTGTTTATCTGTATCGTTTGTCTATATTGTTCACAATATACCAGCTCGATGGTGATGATGGTATCAATTTCAGGCAAAATTTTGTAGAGCTCACTTGAAGGCGCTCAGCTCACTTGATGGTGCTCATCTTCTTCATCTTTCTTTTCCCCCTTTTTTTAAAATTTTTATGATAATATTTGTTATCATATGATCTTGATATGCTTGCGAACTTCTTCCTTATTCATTCTATTCATCTTGCCCCCTTTTGATACAGAATTATTATCCTGATAATATATTATGTATCAAAATCAATAGCGCCTTTAAAAGTAATTCCTTCTTGACAACGCGAGTATAGGCCAATATGGGCTTCTATTTACTCCTTTGAAGTACACCTCTTTTATTAAGTACATCTTATCTCATTTGGCCTTGAACTTGCCCCCTTGATGTGATTGTGACTGCTGTTAGAGATATACTTTTCTTCTTGGAGATATTGAGGCAGTATATTTCTGCAGAGGACTGCACGATTGTGATCGTATTTATCGACTAGTTTGCCCCCAACCTTTAAAATTTTCTACGCTTGTTCTGATCGATACCAATAGGGATTTAAATTCCCTTTCCATGGTTTAAGCCAATGGGTTCTTCATAATCAAAACCCATATTCTTCATAATCTTCTTACTTGTCAGGCTATACTTTTGAAGGTCTTGCGACGTCAACTTACCATGGTAAATATTATTTTGAGTCTCTCCTCTTGTCTTTATTTCTCCCGAAACATAGAACTTTATTGTCTCAGGGTATTTTTCGCTCGCCTTAACTTGAAATCTTCCTGGAGCAGCTGAAAATGGCTTATTTCTTTCAGCATACGGCAGCGGCATCGTATAATTTGACTGTAAAATTTTCAACTGTTCAGATGACAACAAAGTTAACGGCGGTTGTCCCGGCTGCCTTAAATGTTTTGGCACAAAATAGAACCTCTTGTTTATTTCTGCGGTTTCAGATGGCCCTGCTTTTTCTACTCCTTCTGTAATTGCACTTTCCTGATCATCCTTTAGGATGTTATTTTCATCCTTATTCATCTTTTCGATAGCAAACTTGTCACGCCCCAAACTCGAAAATCGGGCTCATAAAATTCCCGATCGCCGAATCCGGCACCGACAGCCTCCGTAGAACCCCATTTTCGGCTCCTAGCGCCCATTCGCCAGGTTCCGATCCTGAGATGCTACAAGGAGGATTTTCAACGTCAGTTTGATTCGTAATAAGCATAACCAAAGGCATAACCCACAAACAACAACCAAGAAATCCATTACATTTCCACTATGATCAAAAACTTTACAAGTACAATGAGCATAAAGGGAAATACAATGGTAAAGAACAAAAACTCTAAAATGATCTGCAACGTGCTCCTGCCTCAGCGCTGCTGTGAACCAACGTCACCTGTACGCAACAGTCGTGCATAAGCTTATAGAAAGCTTAGAGGGTGGTGAAAGTGTGTGCGCAAGGTAGTAATGTGAACATGCAATGTCAGAGTAATGCAGAATATGCAGAAGGATCCATAATATCATGAGCCGTACCAACGCGATGCGATACAAGACATGAATGGTATCGGCCATCCCAAGGCCATGCGATATGTAATGCAACTCAAGCATACAGATCCTCATCTATGTCCACACATCAATGCAGCTCAAATATGGGATATCACCGGGGTCTAGTATACTCTAAACCAGATTACCGCCACATCGCGTACAATAAGGTAAGTGGAAGAGACCTCACTATCCGTCTGCCAATATCGGGTGCGACTCGTCGATAGCGAACCCATTCCTCGAGCTGGTCAGACTCAGCCTAGGATTGCCCCCTACACTCGGGCTGGTAAGGCCGCACCCCCTTCCAACCGACCACGACACAGTGGAGAGCACAACCAACTGGTATTCGGCACTCAGAGCTCATCTACCCACTCGGTCTAGACGTTGGAGCAACCTCTTGGTACCATAAGGGTTTAGGGACTTTCACCCAGGGATATCTATAGCACCTCATGTAGAACAAGATTTTCGGTATCCAATCCTGCCAACCACGATCTGCCTGTGGAGGCTACAGCCCCGATGTAGCTAGGGCGTACAACAACCATGTCACACAACGTGAAAATGCATGAGTCACACTATCCAATCATGCAGCAAATCCTGCGCGTATCGTGCGCTCATGCAGGGCAACACCGCCTAATCGGGAGCCCATAAACAACCTACCCGAAGGCATATGCTATGATCAGACAATTCTCGCGTCAAGCATACATATGATGCGTATGATCATGAGTCATGGAACTGTGCTAAACATGTTATAATAAAATGAACTATTTTACAATGCAGATGGACGTGGACGACCTATACACAATAAGTACGGGTCTAACAATGGGCCCTAAGGAGAGTCATAATGTGGACATCCAACCAGCGTTACACTCGCAATGTGGACGTCAAACCAACATTGCTCCCAAGGCACGATCGTCGTGAACATCGTTACATACTCTGTGTTGTGGTCACGCATTGCAATGGACCTTAGGCACATCTCATTGGGCCTTAAATATATCAAATGAGTCACATTCAATGGGCCTTATGTGCATCAAGTGAGCCTTACGTTTATCAAATGGGTCGCATTACTGGGCTTCACCAATGGGCCGTAGGTACATTGCAATGGATCACAATCCAGGGGGCCTCAGAGTATATCAATATGGGCCTAATCACATAGGCCCGATGCATATCAGATGGACCTAAACTCATAGGCCTTATTTAAGTCA
Organism: Magnolia kwangsiensis; assembly: GCA_037074715.1. NCBI lineage: Eukaryota > Viridiplantae > Streptophyta > Magnoliopsida > Magnoliales > Magnoliaceae > Magnolia > Magnolia kwangsiensis. The sequence goes on along the minus strand of CM073572.1, from coordinate 68,909,047 downwards.
GATGGGCCTAAACCCATAGGCCTTAAAATACATCAAATGGGCCTGATCCCATGGGCTTTGAATTACATCAAATGGGCCTAATCCCATGGGCTTGAAACATATCAAGTGGGCCTAAACCCATAGGCCTTAAATATCAAGTGAGCCTAAGCCCATAGGCTTTACATATCAAGTGGGCCCAAGTCCATAGGCCTTATATGAATCAAATAGGCCTAACCCATGAGCCTTTCATAAATCAATTGAGCCAAACCCATAGGCCTTTTGTAATTCAAATGGGCCTAGCCCATACATGAGTGGCCCACCCAATCAGCCACTCATGCCTTAAAATGATTTCACCAAGTGGATGGACGGTCTGGATGCATCACATGCATCATGGCGGGTCCCACTGTCGCTGGACAGTGAGGACCAAACACATACTCCACAAAGGGCCCCCACCGTCAGCTGGACGGTGGGAGTATAGATACATGAAGGTGGGTGCCACCGTCCACTGGACGGTGGACTTTAAGACACATGCAACATTGTGGGTCCCATGTGGGGCCCACTGTAATATTTATTTGGCATCCAACCCATTGATAAGGTCAAACAGACCTGGTTGAAGGAAAAAAATACAAATTTCAGCTTGGTTCAAAACTTTTGTGGGCCCTAAAAAGATTTCAATGGTAGATATTAAATTCTACTGTTCCCTGTGGTGTGGGCCACCTGAGTTCTGGATTGAGCCGAAATTTGGAGGGGGCCCACCTGAGGATGGGACCCACCTCATGAACAGATTGGATGACAAACAAACATTACGGTGGGGCCCACGGTTGGAGCCGTGGGTCCCTGCCTGACGCCCGCCCGCACGCTGACGCTGCACGCAGCAGCGTGCAGCTGCTGCTTGTCAGAGAGACAGAGGCAGCGCCTCTTGAAAATTTTGGGAAAAACCTGATTTTCGGGGTTTTTCACACGTGGGGCCCGTTTAAAAGAAATCCGCCCCGGCCATTGTGTTCTTCACCTCGCAACCATTCCAACGGGCCTAATATAGAGTATTTTCTATGTTCAGAGAATAAAATAAATCGAAAAATGATCTTTTGTAAGGTAGGGATGCAAGCCACAACGCTATGGCCCACCTGATCTCCCAATCAACCCCAAATTTTGGCTCAACACCTAAAATTAGATGGAGAATGGGATGGATGGTGTGGATTTCATACTTACATCAAGGTGGGGCCTAAGCAAGTGGACCACCGCAAAAAGTGTCTTTGTCCTCTTCTTTTTTCTTTTTTTTTTCAAGCAGGGACGTCCAGCGTCTGGGAAGTGGTGGGCCGCACTTGAAGGATGGTGGGCCCTGTTGAAGTGGGCCACCACAGATGGATGATGCAGTTACAACATTTAAGGTGGGCCGCACTTGAAGGACACTTGGACACAATACCTCAAGGTGGGGTCCATTCAAGTGGGCCACACAAACCTATTACGTAAAATATAATAAAAATAAAATGAGAAGAAATAAAATAAATAAAAAGGGAGAGAGACATGGAGAGTGGGACACGCTTGTGATGGAGGGACCCCGACATTATGGGCCCTCCCTTAAAAGCAAATCATACAATCAAAAGGGTCCCTCAACACATGGGACCACCAAGATCGAGAATCAACGGTGGAGATCCTCTCTCCATCAAAATGGACTGTCTAGATGACCTTTTGTAATGAAATAAACATCATGATGGGGTCCATGGAGAATGGCCCCATCATGGAATGATCATGATGATCCAAATGGGCCATCGACCTCATCTTAGGGTCCCAAGTGAGATCCACACCAATGATCGGTGGGCCTCACTTGGCCCATCATAAAAATAAGAAAAACTATCCTATGGAGGCACCCACCGTCCGATCTTCTTGCTCCTAGGGGTTCCTTGGCACCTTAGCTTCAACTTCAATGGATGAGATGAGGAATAGAGGGTTGAGATGGGAGATAGTGGGGTAGGAAAGTGGGCCACTTAGAGCTTAAGAGTGTTTGGAGAATTCCATACGTGGGATTTTCTTTTGCTTGGAGATTTTTACAAATGAGGAAGAGAGGAGTTGTAAAGGGAGAGAGAGAGTGATGGATGGATGTGGTGAGTGATGGTTGTGTAAGAAATCTTTGACATTTGTGGCCTTTTGTGTAAGAGAGGTATGGGAGGTGAAGACTTTTGTAGCCTTTTGTGTAAGAGAGGTATGTGTAAGACCCGTACTTTAGACCGCACCATTCCATACACTTCCACGGTCTTACCGGTCGAATTCCGACAACCTTCGACCCTTAACCGATATCGACGCGCGACCCTGATTCATATGACAACAACACGAGTCGACTCAACCTAAAACCACTACCATAGCGACCGCGCCGTCGCTGCAGTTCCAATGCCGCGACTCGCGCTCCGAGGCGATACCCTGGTCAAGAGATATGGGCCAACGTTCGGTGCGAGAAAACACCGCGCATTGCGAAACTCAAGAGAATCTCTACGATGTGTCACATCAATCACATCAATCCCATCAATCAATCAATCATCAATCCATCACATGTCAAGTACATGTCAAGTACACATCACTTTCACCCCTTTTTCCCAAGCAACCACAAAAGTCTTCACCTCCCATACCTCTCTTACACAAAAGGCCTCAAAAGTCAAGCTTTTCTTACACCTCTCATACCTCTCTTACACAAAAGGCCACAAAAGTCAAGACCTTCTTACACAACCATCATTCATCCATCCATCCATCTCTCTCTTTCTCATTTTCTCATCTCAACTCCAAGCAACAAACCCCTCGTACGTATGAGCCTCTCCCTCTCTTCCTAAACTCCAAGTGTGGCCCACTTCTTCATCCCAAGATCTCTCATCTCAACCCTCCATTCCTCATCTCATCCATTGAAGTTGAAGTTAAGGTGCCAAGGAACCCCTAGGAGCAAAAAGATCGGACGGTGGGTGCTAGATCATACTAGTTTTTCTTATTTTTATGATGGGCCTAGTGAGGCCCGCCCACCGATCAATGGTGTGGATCTCACTTGGGACCCTAAGTTGTGGCCGATGGACCACTTTGATCATCATGATCATCCATGGTGGGGCCATTCTCTATGGACCCCATCATGATGTTTATTTTCTTTTCAAAGGTCATCTAGAGCGTCCATGTTGGTGGGGAGAGGATCTCCACCGTTGATTTTAAATTTCGGTGGTCCCACATGCTTTAAGGCCCACTTGATGTATGATTCATTGTAAGGGAGGGCCCATAATGTCGGGGTCCCTCCATCACGAAGCGTGTCCCACCCTCCATGTCTCTCTCTCTCTCTTTTATTTATTATTATTTTGTTTTATTTTATTTTATGGGATAGGGTTGTGTGGCCCACTTGAATGGACCCCACCTTGAGATTTATTTTGTTCAAGTTTTTTTTTTTATTATTCAAGTGGGGCCCACCTCATATGTTGTACCCACGTCACCCATCAGTGGTGGCCCACTTCATTAGGGCCCACCACACATTTTTTTTTATATATAATGCCAAACCGTCCAGCGTCTGGGACGCTGGACGTCCCTGTACCAACAAAAAAAAAGAAAAAAAAAAAAGAGAAGCTTTTGGGGTGGTCCCCTTGTGTAGGCCCCACCTTGATGTATATATTCGATCCAAGCCGTCCATCCCCTTACCCACATCGTTTTAACCGTCGAGTAAAAGAATGGGGCTGATCTGAATATCTTGTGGGCCATAGTATGGGGAACATTGGCGGTTACCATTGAGAAATTTTCTGGTGTTTCTATGCACCCAAAAAAATTCGAACTTCGGACTCTTTTTGTCTGTTGCGAGCTGTAGAACACTATGGCTGTAGCGGATTTCCAGGTAGCGGGCCCCACGCATGATTTTTGAAAAAAAAATGAAATTAAAGGAGAGAGAGGGAGGTTAGGGCAGCAAGCTGCTGCTTGTGTCAGGACAGCGCAGGCAGCGCCTGCGCTGTTGCAGGCGACGGGTGGACGGATGCAGGGGCCCACGGCCCTGCGTGTGGGCCCCACCATAATGTTTATTTGTTATCCAACCTGCTCATGAGGTGGGCCACCCCAGTAGTGGGTCCCCCTCCAAAAATGAGACAGATCCAAAACTCAGGTGGCCCACACCACATGAAACAGTGAAATGGGATATTTACCATTGAAATCTTTTTGGGGCCCACAGAAGTGTTGGATCAAGCTGAAATTTATGTTTTTCCTTCAACCAGGCCCGAGTGACCTTATGAACGGGTTGGATGGCATCTGAGCATTACAGTGGGCCCCACATGGGACCCACCATGATGTATGTGTTTCAAGACCACCGTCCAGGCGGACGGTGGCACCCACCTTGCGTATGTGTTGCCTCCACCGTCCAGCGGACGGTGGGGCCCTGTGTGATGTATGTGCTCTATCCGCACTGTCCACTGGACAGTGGGACCCACCATGATGCATGTGATGCATCCAGACCATCCATCCGCTTGGTGAAATCATTTTAAGGCATGAGTGGCTGGTTAGGTGGGCCACTCATGCATGGGCTAGGCCCATTTGAATTACAAAAGGCCTTTGGGTTAGGCTCAATTGATTTATGAAAGGCTTATGGGTCAGGCCTATTTGATTCATATAAGGCCTATGGACTTGGGCCCACTTGATATGTAAGCCTATGGACTTAGGCTCACTTGATATTTAAGGCCTATGGGTTTAGGCCCACTTGATATGTTTCAAGTCCATGGGACTAGGCCCATTTGATGTATTCCAAGGCCCATGAAATTGCACCCATTTGATGCGTTTTTAAAGCCCATGGAAGAAGGCCCAATTGATTTGTAAAAGCCCTATGGGTTAGGCCCATTTAAGACATATAAGACCCATGAGATTAAACCCATTTGATGCAATCCAAGGCCCACGGGTTTTGACCTATTGCAATGCACATAAGACCCATTGGTGTGGCCCATTTATGTGGCCCATCTGATGAATAAAAGGCCCATAAGATATGGCCCATTTGATAAATATGTAAGGCCCAATGGGATGAACCTAAGGTCCATTGCAATGTGTAATTCCAATACAGACTAAGTAGCGATGTTTGCAAAGATCGTGCCTTGGGAGCAATGTTGGTTTGACGTCCACATTGCAAGTGTAATGTTGGTTGGATGTCCACATTACGACTCTCCTTAGGGCCCATTACTGGGCCGTACTTACTGTGTATAGGCCGTCTAGGCCCATCTGCGTTGTAAGAATGGTTCATCACTCACTTACATGTTTAGTATAGTTTCATGACTCATGATCATACGCATCATATGTATGCTTGATATGAGGATTGACTGATCATAGCATATGCCTTCAGGCAGGTTGTTTGTGGGCTCCTGGTTAGGCGGTGTTGCCCTACATGAGCGCACGATATGCGCAAGATTTATTGCATGACTGGACAGTGTGAATCATGCATCTCGCATTTGTGTGACATGGTTATTGTACGCCCTAACGACATCAGGGCCGTAGCCTCCACAGATGCATCGTGGTTGGCAGGATTGGATACTGAAAATCTTGTTCTACATGGGGTGTTATAGATATCCCTGGGTGAAAGTCCCTAAACCCTTATGGTACCAAGAGGTTGCTCCAACGTCTAGACCGAGTGGGTAGATGAGCGTTGAGTGCTAATTACCAGACGGTTGCGCTGTCCACTGTGTCGTGGTCGGTTGGAAGGGGGTGCGGCCTTACCCGCCCGAGAGTAGGGGACAATGCTAGGCTGAGTTTGACCAGCTCGAGGAATGGATCCACTATCGACGAGTCACGCCTGATATTGGCAGACGGATAGTGAGGTATCTTCCACTTACCTTATTACACGCGATGTGGCAGAAATTTGGTTTAGAGTGTACTAGACCCCGGTGATATCCCACATTTGAGCTGTATTGATGTGTGGACATAGATGAGGATCTGTATGCTTGAGTTGCATTGCACATCGCATGGCCTTGGGATGGCCAATACCATTCATGTCTTGCATCGCATAGCTTGGTACGGCTCATGATAGTATGGATCCATCTGCTTATTCCGCATTACTCTGACATTGCATGTTCATATTACTACCTTGCGCACACACTTCCACCACCGTCTAAGCTTTCTATAAGCTTATGCACGACCGTTGCGTGCAGGTGATGTTGGTTCGCAGCAGCACTGAGGAAGGAGCACGTTACAGATCGTTTTGGAGTTTTTATTCTTTACCATTGTATTTCTCTTTATGCTCATTGTACTTGTAAAGTTTTTGATCATAGTGAAAATGTTATGGAGTTCTTGGTTGTTGTTTGTGGGTTATGCCATTGGTTATGCTCATTACGAATCAAACTGACGTTGAAAATCCTCCTCATAGCATCCCAGGATCGGAACCTGACGAATGGGAGCTAGGAGCAGAGAATGGGGTTCTACGGAGGCTGTCGGTGCCGGATTCGGTGATCGAAAATTTTGTGAGCCCAATTTTTGAGTTTGGGGCATGACAGAAGTTGGTATCAGAGCATAACTTGGGAATAACTGAGAACAACATTACATGTCTGCTATGAGTGTTGAATGACTAAGTTTCAAAGTTCGGATAGCTTAGCAACCTTCCGTTACAGACCGTTAACGTGCGTACCTTTGAGAGTTTTGAAGTTGATAGGCGCTTTCGCTCTTTCCTGTAAGACATGACGCCTGGGAGGGTTACCCAATAGACTCCCACACCACCACTTAAGGATTCCGCTTCATCACCTGAGGCTCCAGCTTTACCACCTGTGCCTCCCGTTCCACCCTCAGAGATCCTTGCTCCCTTCCCTGAGGATGACATTCCTCCACTTAAGGCCGATGCGGAGCCGACCGTGACTGTGAGTGCCTCTCAGTTACAGCAGATGTTATAGGCTATAACAGCCGCACTCCAGGGACAGGGCAGGCGCCCAGTTGTTTCACCAGCTCAGGCAGAGCAGGAGCGCGCGAGCGCCTTAATTCGTGAGTTCAGATGACTTGATCCCCCACATTTTCAGGGCGAGGTAGATCCGACTGCAGCAGAGAGATGGCGCTCCGATGTGGAGAAGATTTTCGATACTATGTCATGTACGACCGAGCAACGAGTCCGGTTAGCAGTATTTCTCTTCTAGGGTGAGGCCGAGCATTGCTGGACCTCTTTTACCCGTGTTGCCGGACCTGATTATGTCTGGACATGGGAGGACTTTGTTGATCAATTCGAGGAGCAGTACTTCCCCGACCATATCCGTCGTCAGCGAGCCTTAGAGTTCGAGACTCTGGTGCAGGGAGACATGACTGTGGCACAGTATGCATCCCGTTTTGTGGCACTATCAAGATTTACACCGTATATGGTTGATGACGAGGGGGGAAAGGCCCGCCGTTTCGAGCACTGCTTACGTTATGGCCTTCGAGGTCGTGTTATTGGGCATGAGCTCCCTACTTTCCAGGCAGTAGTGCGAAGAGCTCAGATTTATGAGACTGAGTGAGCCGGTTCTCAGTCTGATCGCGGTCAGAGGAGAGACCGGAAGAGGCAGGCTTCTTCCAGTGATTCCCAGCAGCGTCGACCACAGCAGCAGAGGCGTACAGGTTGTCCAGCCTTCTGTGCACCATCAGCACCAGCAGCACCTCCACCACCACCTCAGAGGCAGTTCACCGGCACTTGCTTTAGGTGCGGTGCGACGGACACCGTTCATGGGAGTGTCCCAGCCCCCAGCAGCAGCAGAGAGGTCCACAGCAGCAGAGACCTCCACTGCAGTAGCAGAGACCCCCACAGCAGCAGCAGCGACAGCAGCCTCCACCACCGAGGCCACCTCAACAGCAGCATCAACATCAGCACTAGCCTCAGAGGCCACAGTAGCAGAGGCAGAAGTTTCGACCACCTCATCGACCCCAGTAGCAATAGCAGCACGTTCGTAGGGGACAGACACCTCCCCAGCCGGCTCAGGTTAGATTCTATGTGGCTCAACAGGATCCGCAGTCATCCGGAGGGGTCGTTGAGGGTATACTTTCAGTTTCTGCATGTATTGCACGTGTGCTTCTTGATTCCGGTGCATCGCACTCTTTTGTGGCCGAGAGCTTCTGTCGATTGGCTGGCTTACCGTTGGAGTCTGCTGGTGAGAGCCTATCAGTATCGACTCCCTTGGGGAGGACTGCAGTGTTGGGATGATTTTGCTCGTCTTGCCCCGTTCTGGTTGGGGATACCTTTCTGCCTGTCGATTTGTTTATTTTGTCGATGTCCGAGTTCGACGTCATCCTGGGCATGGATTGGCTCACTGAGTATTATTCCATTTTGGACTACGCCGCGAGGACAATCACGTTTTGTATACCTGGCGTGCCGCAGTTCGAGTTCGTTGCAGAGCCCAGAGGAGAGCGGTTGTCTTGTTTGATGTCTTACGCCATATAGGAGCCTGTTGTCGCTTGCATCGACCATTTGCCCGTGGTTTGTGATTTTTCTGATGTGTTTCAGGAGATTCTGGGATTACCGCCTCATCGACTCATCGAGTCTCAGATTGATCTCGTGCCCGGTACCGTGCCTATTTCGAAGGCCCCGTATCGTATGGCACCGTTAGAGTTACGGGAACTGCAGAAGCAGTTGGACGAGTTGCGAGAGTTGGGTTTTATCCGTCCGAGCAGTTCACCGTGGGGGACGCTGGTACTCTTCGTGAAGAAGAAGGATGGCTCGTTGAGGCTCTGCGTTGACTACCGTGAGCTCAACAAAGTCACGATCAAGAACAAGTACCCGCTCCCTATGATTGATGATTTGTTCGATCAGCTGCAGGGTGTACAGTTCTTTTCGAAGATTGACCTACGTTCCGGTTATCATCAGATTCGGGTCCGAGATAAGGACATTCCGAAGACAGCATTCAGGACGCGTTACGGTCATTTTAAGTTTCAGGTCATGTCCTTCGGACTGACCAATGCACCCGCGGTCTTCATGCAGCTGATGAACGAGGTCTTCCGCCCATATCTGGATCAGTTTGTTGTAGTCTTCATCGACGACATTCTGATCTACTCGAGGACCCGTGAGGAGCATGAGCAGCACTTAGAGATTACTTTACAGACCCTCCGCGCACACCAGCTGTATGTGAAGCTGGAGAAGTGCGAGTTCTGGCAGGAGGAGGTGAAGTTCCTTGGTCACGTGGTGACGAGGGAGGGTGTCGCAGTGGACCCCTCGAAGGTCGAGGCAGTGCGTCTATGGGGACAGCCCACGACTGCGTCTGAGATCCGTAGTTTCCTTGGTTTGACGGGCTATTACCGACGTTTCATCGAGGATTTTTCTCGTATTGCAGCCCCGCTGACCAGGTTGACTCTGAAGGGCGCTGAGTTTATTTGGAGTGACGCCTGGGAGAGAGCATTTATGGAGTTGAAGGACCATCTGACGTCCGCTCCTGTCCTCACTCTTCCCTCTAGGAGTGACGGATTTATTGTGTTCACTGATGCCTCGCGTATCGGTTTGGGTGCTGTCCCGATGCAGCACGGGAGACCAATAGCCTTTGCGTATCGTCAGCTCAAGGTCCATGAGCTGAACTATCCTACGCATGACTTAGAGATGGCTGTAGTTGTCTTCGCACTAAAGGTGTGGAGGCACTATCTTTATGGGGTTAGGTTCGAGCTCTTCTCTGATCACAAGAGCTTGAAGTACCTCTTCTCGCAGTCTGAGTTGAATATGAGGCAGAGGTGATGGATGAAGCTCCTGAAAGACTATGATTTTGATCTCCAGTACCACCCGGGCAAGGTAAAGGTGGTGGTAGATGCCCTCAGCCGTCAGCCACGAGGCCTAGTGGCGCATATGATGATCCAGGAGTGGCGGATGCTTGAGGATATTGCAACGTATGACTTTGAGTTCGGCCTGCAGTCTTCCATTGTACAGTTATCGAGCTTGTCGATTCAACCCTCTCTTGTCGCTAGGGTGATCGAGGCTCAGCAGGCTGATGAGTCATTGCAGAGTTATATGGCTGAGGCGGCATCTGAGGGTCAGGCAGATTGGCAGATTGGTACAGACGGTGGACTTCGTTTCAGAGGCCGATTATGTGTCCCGGATATTTCAGAGTTACGCAGAGATCTTATGACCGAGGCACATCGATCACGATTTTCTATCCACCCTGGCTCGACGAAGATGTATTGTGACATGAGGCGACAGTATTTTTGGACTGGGATGAAGAGCCAGATCGTCAGTTTTGTGGCCGAGTGTGACACGTGCCAGCGTGTCAAGGCCGATCATCAGAGACCTCCTGGTCTATTGCAGCCGTTGAGCATCCCGATGTGGAAGTGGGAGCACGTGTCGACCGATTTCATTATGAGTTTGCCGAGGACTCAGCGCGGTCATGACGCCATTTGGGTTGTTGTGGATCGTCTGAAGAAGTCGGCACATTTCCTTGTGATGTGTGCGACTTGGTCTATGGACCGGCTTGTGAGATTATTCATCGAGGAGTTTGTGAGGCTGCATGACATTCCAGTCTCGATCATTTCTGACCGACACTCGAGGTTCACGTCTCAGTTTTGGGGAAGCTTCCAGTGTGCGATGGGGACTGATTTGCAGCTCAGCACCGCGTACCATCCGCAGACCGATGGCCAGACCGAGAGGGTCAATCAGATACTTGAGGATATGCTTCGGGCCCGCGCGATTGACTTCGGGGGTAGCTGGGATGAGCATCTACAATTGGCCGAGTTCGCGTACAATAACAGCTATCAGGCGACCATCGGTATGGCTCCTTTTGAGGCACTATATGGCAGACCATGCAGATCACCGAGTTGTTGGACTGAGGTTGGAAAGCGTCGTTTCTTAGGTCCCGAGCTTGTGCAAGAGACGTCAGAGGCTATTGACATCATCAGGCAGAGGATGCGCACAGCTCAGAGCCGACAGAAGAGTTTTGCTGATCGTCGGCGTCGTCCCTTAGAGTTTGATGTAGGGGACCATGTGTATCTCAAGGTCTCGTACATGAAGGGTGTAGTTCGATTTGGAGCGAAGGGCAAGCTTGCCCCGAGATTCATAGGACCTTTTGAGATCACTGGGCGCGTTGGCGCCGTGGCCTATCGGCTTGCCTTGCCATCACAGTTGTCTAGCATCCATGACGTTTTACACGTTTCCATGTTGAGGAAGTGTGGGTCAGACATAGTTTTCGTTATTGATTGGCAGCCGCTGGAGGTTCGTGAAGACGCTTCTTACATTGAGCAGCCAGTCCGTATCCTTGATCAGAAGGAGCAGGTCCTCATAACCAAGGTCATTCCGTTGGTGAAGGCACAGTGGGGTCACCATTCTGTAGAGGAGGCTTCTTGGGAGTGTGAGGTTGAGATTCGAGAGCATTATCCTCATCTCTTTGATGATTGATCTTGTATTGTATTTTGTATGCTGCCCCTAATTCTATATGATGACGTCATGTTTCTTATTCCTCGCGAGTAATGCTTAGTTGCAATGCTTGTGTAAATTTTGAGGATGAAATTTTTATGAGGGGAGAGCTGTAAGACCCGTACCTTAGACCGTACTGTTCCATAGACTTCCGCAGTCTTACCGGCCGAATTCCGGCAACCTTCGACCCTTAACCGATATCGACGCGCGATTCTGATTCATATGACGACAACCCGAGTCGACTCAACCCAAGACCACTACCATATCGACCGCGCCGTCGCTGCGGTTCCAATGCCGCGACTCGCGCGCCGAGGCGATACCCTGGTCAAGAGATATGGGCCAACGTTCGGTGTGAGAAAACGCCGCGCGTTGCGAAACCCAAGAGAATCTCTACGATGTGTCACATCAATCACATCAATCCCATCAATCAATCAATCATCAATCCATCACATGTCAAGTACATGTCAAGTACACATCACTTTCACCCCTTTTTCCCAAGCAACCACAAAAGTCTTCACCTCTAATACCTCTCTTACACAAAAGGCCTCAAAAGTCAAGCTTTTCTTACACCTCTCATACCTCTCTTACACAAAAGGCCACAAAAGTCATGACCTTCTTACACAACCATCATTCATCCATCCATCCATCTCTCTCTTTCTCATTTTCTCATCTCAACTCCAAGCAATAAACCCCTCCTACGTATGAGCCTCTCCCTCTCTTCCTAAACTCCAAGTGTGGCCCACCTCTTCATCCCAAGATCTCTCATCTCAACCCTTCATTCCTCATCTCATCCATTGAAGTTGAAGCTAAGGTGCCAAGGAACCCCTAGGAGCAAGAAGATCGGACGGTGGGTGCTAGATCATACTGGTTTTTCTTGTTTTTATGATGGGCCAAGTGAGGCCCACCGATCAATGGTGTGGATCTCACTTGGGACCCTAAGTTGTGGCCGATGGACCACTTTGATCATCATGATCATCCATGGTGGGGCCATTCTCTATGGACCCCATCATGATGTTTATTTTCTTTTCAAAGGTCATCTAGACCGTCCATGTTGGTGGGGAGAGGATCTTCACCGTTGATTTTAAATTTCAGTGGTCCCATATGCTTTAAGGCCCACTTGATGTATGATTCATTGTAAGGGAGGGCCCATAATGTCGGGGTCCCTCCATCACGAAGCGTGTCCCACTCTCCATGTCTCTCTCTCTCTTTTATTTATTTTTATTTTGTTTTATTTTATTTTATGGGATAGGGTTGTGTGGCCCACTTGAATGGACCCCACCTTGAGATTTATTTTGTTCAAGTTTTTTTATTATTATTCAAGTGGGCCCCACCTCATATGTTGTACCCACGTCACCCATCAGTGGTGGCCCACTTCATTACGGCCCACAACACATTTTTTATATATATGATGCCAAACCGTCCAGCGTCTGGGACGCTGGACGTCCCTGTACCAAAAAAAAAAAAAGAAAAAAAAAAAAGAGAAGCTTTTGGGGTGGTCCCCTTGTGTAGGCCCCACCTTGATGTATATATTCGATCCAAGCCGTCCATCCCCTTACCCACATCGTTTTAACCGTCGAGTAAAAGAATGGGGCTGATATGAATATCTTGTGGGCCATAGTATGGGGAACATTGGCGGTTACCATTGGGAAATTTTCTGGTGTTTCTATGCACCCAAAAAAATTCGAACTTCGGACTCTTTTTGTCTGTTGCGAGCTGTAGAACACTATGGCTGGAGTGGATTTCCTGGTAGCGGGCCCCACGCATGATTTTTGGAAAAAAAATGAAATTAAAGGAGAGAGAGGGAGGTTGGGGCAGCAAGCTGCTGCTTGTGTCAGGACAGCGCAGGCAGCGCCTGCGCTGTTGCAGGTGATGGGCGGACGGACGCAGGGGCCCACGGCCCTGCGTGTGGGCCCCACCATAATGTTTATTTGTTATCCAACCTGCTCATGAGGTGGGCCACCCCAGTAGTGGGTCCCCCTCCAAAAATGAGACAGATCCAAAACTCAGGTGGCCCACACCACATGAAACAGTGAAATGGGATATTTACCATTGAAATCTTTTTGGGGCCCACAGAAGTGTTGGATCAAGCTGAAATTTATGTTTTCCCTTCAACCAGGCCTGAGTGACCTTATGAACGGGTTGGATGGCATCTGAGCATTACAGTGGGCCCCACATGGGACCCACCATGATGTTTGTGTTTCAAGACCACCGTCCAGGTGGACGGTGGCACCCACCTTGCGTATGTGTTGCCTCCACCGTCCAGCGGACGATGGGGCCCTGTATGATGTATGTACTCTATCCGCACTGTCCACTGGACAGTGGGACCCACCATGATGCATGTGATGCATCCAGACCATCCATCCGCTTGGTGAAATCATTTTAAGGCATGAGTGGCTGGTTAGGTGGGCCACTCATGCATGGGCTAGGCCCATTTGAATTACAAAAGGCCTTTGGGTTAGGCTCAATTGATTTATGAAAGGCTTATGGGTCAGGCCTATTTGATTCATATAAGGCCTATGGACTTGGGCCCACTTGATATGTAAGCCTATGGACTTAGGCTCACTTGATATTTAAGGCCTATGGGTTTAGGCCCACTTGATATGTTTCAAGTCCATGGGACTAGGCCCATTTGATGTATTCCAAGGCCCATGAAATTGCACCCATTTGATGCGTTTTTAAAGCCCATGGAAGAAGGCCCAATTGATTTGTAAAAGCCCTATGGGTTAGGCCCATTTAAGACATATAAGACCCATGAGATTAAACCCATTTGATGCAATCCAAGGCCCACGGGTTTTAACCCGTTGCAATGCACATAAGACCCATTGGTGTGGCCCATTTATGTGGCCCATCTGATGAATAAAAGGCCCATAAGATATGGCCCATTTGATATATATGTAAGGCCCAATGGGATGAACCTAAGGTCCATTGCAATGTGTAATTTCAATACAGACTAAGTAGCGATGTTTGTAAAGATCATGCCTTGGGAGCAATGTTGGTTTGACGTCCATATTGCGAGTGTAATGTTGGTTGGATGTCCATATTACGACTCTCCTTAGGGCCCATTACTGGGTCGTACTTGCTGTGTAGGCCGTCTAAGCCCATCTGCGTTGTAAGAATGGTTCATCACTCACTTACATATTTAGTATAGTTTCATGACTCCTGATCATACGCATCATATGTATGCTTGATATGAGGATTGACTGATCATAGCATATGCCTTCGGGCATGTTGTTTATGGGCTCCTGGTTAGGCGGTGTGGCCCTACATGAGCACACGATATGCGCAGGATTTGTTGCATGAGTGGACAGTATGAATCATGCATTTCGCATTTGTGTGACATGGTTATTGTACGCCCTAGCGACTTCAGGGTCGTAGCCTCCACAGACGCATCGTGGTTGGTAGGATTGGATACCGAAAATTTTATTCTACATGGGGTGCTATAGATATCCCTGGGTGAAAGTCCCTAAACCCTTATGCTACCAAGAGGTTACTCCAAGGTCAAGACCGAGTGGGTAGATGAGCGTTGAGTGCCGATTACCAGACGGTTACGCTCTCCACTGTGTCGTGGTCGGTTGGAAGGGGGTGCGGCCTTATCCGCCCGAGAGTAGGGGGCAATGCTAGGCTGAGTTTGACCAGCTCGAGGAATGGGTCCGCTATCGACGAGTTACGCCCGATATTGGCAGACGGATAGTGAGGTCTCTTCCACTTACCTTATTGCACGCGATGTGGCGCCAATTTGGTTTAGAGTGTACTAGACCCCGGTGATATCCCACATTTGAGCTGTATTGATGTGTGGACATAGATGAAGATCTGTATGCTTGAGTTGCATTGCACATCGCATGGCCTTGGGATGGCCAATACCATTCATGTCTTGCATCGCATAGCTTGGTATGGCTCATGATATTATGGATCCATCTGCTTATTCCGCATTACTCTGACATTGCATGTTCATATTACTACCTTGCGCACACACTTCCACTACCCTCTAAGCTTTCTATAAGCTTATGCACGACCGTTGCGTGCAGGTGACGTTGGTTTGCAGCAGCGCTGAGGCAAGAGCACGTTGCAAATCGTTTTGGAGTTTTTATTCTTTACCATTGTATTTCCCTTTATACTCATTGTACTTGTAAAGTTTTTGATCATAGTGAAAATGTTATGGAGTTCTTAGTTGTTGTTTGTGGGTTATGCCATTGGTTATGCTCATTACGAATCAAACTGACGTTGAAAATCCTCCTCGTAGCATCCCAGGATCGAACCTGGCGAATGGGAGCTAGGAGCCGAGAATGGAATTCTACGGAGGCTGTCGGCGCCGGATTCGGCTATCGAAAATTTTGTGAGCCCGGTTTCCGAGTTTGGGGCGTGACAGTATGGGAGGTGTAGACTTTTGTGGTTGCTTGGGAAAAGGGGTGAGAGTGATGTGTACTTGACATGTGATGGATTGATGGGTGATTGATTGATGGGATTGATGTGATTGATGTGACACATCGTAGAGATTCCTTTGGGTTTCGCAACGGGCGGCATTTCCTCGCACCGAATGTCGGCCCACATCTCTTGACCAGGGTATCGCCTTGGCGAGCGAGTCGCGGCATTGGAACCCCAAAGACGGTGCGGTCGCTATGGTATTGGTCTTGGGTTGAGTGGACTCGGGTTGTCGGTATATGAATCAGGGCCGCGCGTCGATATCGGTTAAGGGTCGAAGGTTGCCAGAATTCGACCGGTAAGACCACGAAAGTTTACGGAAAGGTACGGACCAAGATACGGGTCTTACAAAACTCCTTATAGTAGCTAGCATCTACAAAGGACTCAGCTTCTGTATACGGTTTCGCATCGGCCATTACTTTATGTTGTACTCCATCTTTACAGTATTTGAAACACTGATGCAGAGTAGAGGGTATGATATTGTACTGATGTATCCACGGCCTTCCTAGGAGAAGGTTGATGTCGTTACTGCACTTATAACATGACACACAACGTCAGTAGTCAATTCTCCTATTTCCAACGTTACCGTAATCTTGCCAAGTGCGCGTTGCCCATCTTAATTAAAACCCTGTATCATCATTCCGCTGGGGCGTAATTCTAAGTGACAGAAATTTAACTTACTTAACATCGAAAGCGGCAAAAGATTCACTGCAAACCCATTATCTATCATAATCCGTTTGACTCTCTTCCCACGGATATGGCCCTGTATCATCAGTGGCCTGTTATGTTCTCCCTCGCAGATCAAATCGTCATCAAAAAAAGAAACGACTGGGAGACAGTTCTCTTGTTCATCAAGTTCTTCATGCTCTAACTCTACCAGTAAAGTTTCTCTAATGTCATGATTGGACAATGCCTGGATCGGACTCTGTCGAAATTCTTCTGAGAGATTAAGTACGTCATAAATACTTAATCGGGCCGGTATTCCTTTTAGATGACTTACTACATCATAAGTCACTCTCGTCACCTCATTCTTCTCTTTTATTTTGTCGTCATTACTCTGTCTTTCAATCGTTTCTTTTCTACTGACTTCTGATTTTTTCTTTATAGGGCTTACCACTTTTTTACCTGATCGTAATGTGATTATTGCGATATTCTTTGCCGCTTTACCATTTTCTTCTTTATTCGCATCTTGGTCTTTCTTTCGGACTGTAAGAACATTTACGGTTGTCATGGTGCCCCTTTCTTTTTCTTTCCCCAGTACTATCTCACCCCTATCGATCAGTCGTTGTATTATGCATTTCAATGTATAGCAATTCTCTGTTGGATGTCCCACTAGACGATGATAACAACAGAAATCCCTTTCTTTGGTTATTGTTATGTCTTTTGGGTGTTTAGGCTCTGGTAATACTATCGTGCCAACTTTCAATAATTGTTCCATCATAGGGGCGACATCTTCCTTATCAAATGCGAACCCCTCATGAGAATTCAACATTTTAGGCCTCTTTCCATTGTATCTGTTTCTTGATTGACTCCCTTCTTCTCTTTGGTCTAGTCTCATTTCCCTCGAGTCCCTTATATCTTTACCTCTTCTGTCATGATCGACAGCGTTCACGGCCGTCTTGCCGGATACCCTCCTAGTTGTATCATGGTGAAATGCTGAGATTTTACGAGTCATCAGTTCTAAAGCGTGAGCTTTAGTGGCTAAATCACGAAAAGTTCTGATATCGGCGCTAGTGAGTCCGAACGCAATCCCTGTCCCCATAGAATTCAGACACATTTTAACTTGTTCTTTTCTTTCGGTAATTGTCTACATGAGGCCACTAACATTTTCCATCTGTCTATAAATTTTTCTACCGGCTCTCCTTCTCTCTGCCGTATAAAGGCCAGCTCCGTAATACTGACATCATGCTCTGAAGAGAAAAAGTTTGACATAAACACCTCCTGCATTTGTTCCTAGGTATGTATTGATCCTGGTGCCAAACTAGAATACCATCGAAACGCTTTGTGTGTTAGTGATGAACCAAACAATCACAAGCAGTACTGTGGTATCATAGAAAAATTTCCCATACTAGTGATGAAGTGCATTAAATGCTCCTCTGGGGATCCTTCTCCATCGAACTTTTGAAAATTCGGATGCTTGAAATTGGCCGGAAAGGGGATATCTTTTACTTCCCTTAGATACGACGTTCGATACCTAAAACGTCTGGTATTTTCACGTTCTCTTTCTGCCCTAACCGCCTCTTCAACCACTTGCCTCGTTTCATCTTGTGTCACAATTCTTGCCACTGGGATGGACCCCAATGACCTTGCCCCCTATGGTGGGAGGACGTCAGGCTGATTTTCTTACCCCTCCGTTGCATTCTGGGGAATCACCATTCGAGCTACATTATGTGCAAGGGTCGTCAATGCCTCTCTAAGGGTTCTGCATTCTTCCATTAATGCATTATGGGCTTCTGTTATTGTATTGAAACGATCCTCTGTAGTTGTTCTACAATCTGGATGTATTCCAGCCATGAATACTGCAGCTTCTCCACTTTTTGACGAAGCGGTAATTGAAGGAGAGCGAGAGTATGCTGACGTAATGGGATTCACAGAAAAAGGAGAGGACGAAGTTTCATTAGACTTTTTCGTGCCCCCTGTGGCATCAATTGACTGAGATGATGCTGATACTGGTGAATCTATCTGGGATGGCATTGGCGATCTGATTACCAATGCTTTTCCCTTTTGTTCTCTTGTCCGTTTAGCCATTGGAGTGTTTAAAGTTGGGAAGTCAGGCGCTGTCAATTGGGGAACTATTCGCTCAGGATAGATCGCCGGAGGAGCAAGTTCGGGATTTCTTTTAACTGCGTTACGTGTTACTGGCCCTCTAATTCTTAATGACGGCTGATTCATCCTAGAATTTCTGACGTTTAATGCTTTTGCCTTACGAGATGTTACAACAGTCCAGCCCGTATCGCCTTCTGATGAATGGGACGAAGCAGAAATCACTCCAGCTGTTACCTGAGCCATGCTACCTTCACTTGCATGATTTGGTGTGTATTCTATCACGAACCCTGTCGGGGTGAATCGGAAGTTCACTTTTCTCACAGGAGTTGCCATAAGTAGTAAGTTGTAGTCGAATTTTAAAACCTTCAACACGAATCATAGTTATAATTAGTAGAAGAATGATTACAGTGATCAATCTTAGAGATGAAGGGGGGGATTTTTCCACTGAGAGTCGCCATTTTGGCATCCGTTGGACGCCAAACTGTGATGAAAGTTCATAACAACTTCACTGTTAATATTTAAATAAAATAATAAAAATTATATTCCCCAGCAGAGTCACCATTTTGTTTCGACAAAGAAACAAATGCATTTGATTTGGGATTATCTTATTGAAACATAACAGAGAAAGGGTATTGAGAACATTCATCACATTCCATTAATACTGAATTCATTAACATCCTCTTTACATCCTTTGATTCTAAGATAGATCATTTGAAAATAAATGACTTATACTTTGGATATCAAGAGTTCATTTCGACAGCCTTTCGGTGCCTGTTTTGATCATCTCCTAAGACTTAGGAGGAATGTCGATTCGATCGATGAATCTTCAATGAAATAGAGATTTCAGCAGAATAATAACTCCTGTTTCAATCATCCCTAATACTTAGGGAAAATGTCGATTCGATCGACTAATCCTTCTCTTCTGAAAAATAGAAGAAAGCCCGGAGAAAGGAAGCCTGGCCCATGGATTTCGACAGCATGACGGCTCCTGAACTTCACAGACTGGAGGGCAGCCTGGTTGCGCGGACTATCGTAACTGATATCTATTGCGCGATCCTGCGCAACTGACAGGAGACTTCTCTCCTACCTTCAATCTTCCGCTCCTCTCTGCTCCTCTTGAAAATCTTCAATTACCTTTAAGAAAGGGAGGGGAAGGGGTATTTATAGACCCTCGCACGTGTGAAAATTTTGATCTTAGCGATGTGGGATAAACTTTCAGTGCTTTAGATCATTCTGAAAAGGACCATTTCAGCAGTACATTTTGAGGTCCCGCGCAACTATATTCTCATTGCGCGGACCCGCGCAATTAACATTGGTTGCGCGGTCCTGCGTACCCTTCTCAAAGCTATCTCTTTCTTCTTCCTTTCAAAAGTTCTTTATATCTCTTTATCTCTTCTTGCTTGATTCTTTCATCATTTTTTTATGCCTCAACAATTGAATCAAGGTAATATCTCAGAATTATCATCACCACCTGACGGGTGAGTGATCCTAACGTGTTTCGTTCTAATAAAATTGAAGTAGATCGAATATTGTTTGTTTAATTCATTGTGATAAACTGTTTGATGATTGCTTTAGTTATAAAGTTAATATACTGGTATATGTCACATACTGATCTATTAATATATGTCTACATGAATAGATGTTTATCTTAATATGTTTTGGACACTATATTCCATTTTATATATGTTGAAAAATATGTCATATCATGAACTATATAAGAATGAGGAAGTATAAAATCACCTTCCATCTGATAACATATGCATAGTCGATCCTGGGGAACCTCCTTGGAAGAATGTTGATCATGGTAGAATTGTTATCAGATACAAGTGCCCATAACTGTTGAAGATGGGAGCTTGCCCAAGTGATAGATGCGGGTTGACAATTATTTAACCCAAGTAAATGGATAATGATCACATCTGATGCATTCATACATCGTATGAATATATACTGTTGTGCATTTTTATATTTTTCATGCTATTTTAGTTTTGATATGCATGAACCATGCTAGGTTTTCTTACTAGGTTTGGCTAGCTTATGTTTTATTGATGGAAAAACTGTACATATGAAAGTATAGGTGATGAGTTGCCCCATGAACAAGGGTGTTATTGAGCCCATGAATAGGGCTGCTACTTTGCTCAATAACAATCCATGGGAGACGTGACCCCACTTGACGGAAGAGGAACTGGCCGCTTCGGATCGTTCCTAATTATCAATTTTTGTTAAAATTAGTTCAATTGATATATGTTGCATGTTGGTATTGATTTCATTTTTCTAACATTAGATATAACTATATTTATTTGACTTGAATTAGACATATGAATAAGACCCCAATGGGTGGGTCGTACTTATTGATGGATGATATGCAGTGAATGAAGTTGAGTAGTTTACAAATATTAAAAATGCATGAATGTTGGTGTTTAATTATTATGCGTGAATGACAATAGATGGACCTAGATGAAACTTATAATGAATATAACCCTTGCCTCTGAATAAAATGTACAATTGACTAGGTTAAGTACACATGGTGTACAAGTAACGATCCATAATTTGGGTTTGAGGGTACACACTCAGTACTTAGA
Source organism: Magnolia kwangsiensis (assembly GCA_037074715.1). Classification (NCBI taxonomy): domain Eukaryota; kingdom Viridiplantae; phylum Streptophyta; class Magnoliopsida; order Magnoliales; family Magnoliaceae; genus Magnolia; species Magnolia kwangsiensis. The sequence goes on along the minus strand of CM073572.1, from coordinate 68,887,993 downwards.
TTTCAGGACATAACACCCAAAGTCAAAACCATCACGAGGATACAAAAGTTGTAGATCATGTTAATATTTATGCTTCTAACTCATTCTAGTTAAAATGAGCTCATAAATGGTGTAGATGAAATACAAACATCTTAGTGGCCCTGAGACTATTTCAACAATGAACATTTCCATTTTTACTATTTTATGCAGTGTGATCCACCTAAGTTTTAGGTTTAGCTCATTTTTAGAGGGTTTTTTTTTTGTCCAAATAGTCTCGTACTGTGACATGATCGTGGCAAGAGCCCATTCTATCCAAACTTACATTTTTTTAGCCTTGAATCCACTTTTTCATTTTTTAGAGGAAGAAAATGCCCCTATATGATAAGTACCCCTCAATGGACGGCTCTCATCTCGAAAGGAGAATAGTTTTTTTAAAAAAGAGATGTGGGCCTAACCAAAAATTAAAAATTTACCCACCCATTGGACGATCTAATCCGTTCATTTTAATCAAACGGCTGTGAACCCACAGTATGATTTTTTAATCTATTTTATGTTTGAAATTCTATGTGACCCACAACTACACTAATGTTGTGCATTAATTATGAACTATTTTATCTTGTGTGGTGCATCTGTGATAAGTTTTAACCTTAAACTTGGGCTGATGATATGAAATTAAAATCCCTTACATGTAGAGAGATAGATTTGCTTCACAACAACTTAGTGGGCCCCACATAAGATGTGAATGTGTTCAAAATGAGGGGCATTTGGCCATTTCATTTTTCCTTTCTTAGTTATTTTCATAGAAGGGGAGGGGGGTGTGAAATGGAGGAAGGTGTTTTTTTTTTTTTTTAATTCCCTTCTTCATTCATTCTTCATTTTTTATTCTTCATTCTTCCTTCCTTCTTCATTCCTTAACTCGCTTTTTGGTGGTTTTTTAGTTTTTTCAATGAATGGTGGGAGTTTGTGAAAGATAGGAGAGTGTGGAGTCTTATTTTTTTTTTTTTTTCGTTGTATGAATAGTGAGACAACATAGATTGAGGATATTCATAATGAATTGTTGATATTGAGTTGAGGACCATTGATATTCGGTTAAGGACTGTTAATATTCAATTGGTCTTGGAATACTAGCGGTCCTCAACTAAGTATTAGCGGTCCTCAATTGAATATTAACGGTCCTCAACTGACTATCAACGATCCACTTGAATAATATCAACATTCCTTACTGAATATCAACAGTCCAGTGCTAATAGATGCGGTCCATAGTGAATTCCACTATTAATACTAGTGGTCCTCTATTAACATTCATGATTCTCACTAAATATCTATGGTCCAATATTAATATTTGCGGTCTACAGTAAGTTCTGTGATCCATGTTGTCTCACCATTCATACAAAAAAAGGACCCCCACACTCTCCTACATTTCATAAATTTCCATCATTTATACAAAAAAATAAAATAAAATAAAATAAATCCACAACAACTATAAATAGAACCACCATACCCTCCTCCATTTTCACAAACTCCTACCAATCATACCTAACCAGACAAAAAACAAAAACAAGCGTAAAGGGAACCATCACACCTCTTATCTTTCACAAACTCTCACCATTCAAAAATCTGCAATTATAAAAAATTCATCCATTACAACATTTTTTCACTCCCTCCATTTCACAAACTCTTACCATTCATCTCCAACAAAAACAATAAGAAAATAACTATAAAGGGAATCATTACACCCTCATTTCTTTTACAAACTCTCATCATTCATACAAAAAAATGAAAAATAACTATAAAAGGGAACTAAAGAAGGAAAAAGGAAGAAGAAATGAAGAAGGAAGGAAGGGAACGAAAAAATGTCATCCTCCCATCACACTCTCCTACCCTTCCATAAAAAACCAAGGAAGAAAGAAACGACCAAATGACCCTCGTGCGGTAAGGGCCCTATGTTTTGAACTCATACATATTTTTATGTGGGGCCCACTGAATTATCTCGAAGCAAACTTGTTCTATCAACATATAAGGAATTTTAATTTCATATCATTAGTACAGGTTTGAAAGCATAACTCATCACAGATGTACCATACCAAAGGAAATAGTTTAGAATTAACGCATAACATTAGTCTAATTGTAGTCTATAGAAAGATTTAATAAAAAAAACTATAAAAAAAAATTATTTTATGAGTTTACAATTGTTTAATTAAAATGAACGGATTAAATCAGCAAAAGAGTAGGTAAAATTCTTAATTTCGGTGGGGCCATATCCCTTTAAAAAACCTTCTTTGTACAGTATGTGGGGAGTAATTGTGGTAGATGTGCATTTTCATCCTTAAAAAAGTAAGAAAGTACCTAAAATGTTAAATGAACTTAAGTTTAGAAAGAACAAGCTATCAAAAATCATTTTTTAAATGGTCCATTCGGGCTGAGAATGAGTGTTACCTGACTGTGGCATAGCTAGAAATGAACAATCTTATTAAGAGATCGGTCTATGAGGCTCCTCTCATATATATATTTTTTTATCCACACAATTCATTTATTTTGATGTATCATTTTAAAGCATGATATAAAAAAGGAGGTACATTGAATGCTCAATTTACCAACACCGTAGGAATTCGTGGGGATTGAATTCTTATCATTGATTACTTCCTACGCCCACCTGATGTTTATTTACCGTCCAATATGTTCATAAGTTCGCGTACACCTATACGGAGGGTAAAATAAATATCAACTTGATCCAAAACTCCCATTCCCCGTGAATTTTCCACGGTAATCTTTCAATCCAAATTACTTCCTTTGATGTACATTTGAGCATTCAATCGACACCCTTTTTTTGTCAAATGCCCGGGATGATTTGTAAAAATGAATGTACGACGTGGACAAAGCGGACACGGTTTGGCTAGTGACGACGCTGCCACCAGCCGGTGGCTAGTGGTCGGTGCTTTGAAGGCCCCGTTGTAATTTATGTATTTTATCAAAACTGTCCATTCATTTTTAAAGATAATTTTATGGTTTGATCCAAAAACATGAGGCAGATCTAAATCTCATGTGGACCACACTATAGGAAAACATTAGTAATTAAATGTCCACCATTTAAAACCTCCCAGGGCCGATTGTATTGTTTACTGGACATCCAACCTGTTAATTAGGTCATACAGAGCTGGATGAAGGGATAAAATAAATACCAACTTGGTCCAAAACTTTTGTGGCGTATAAGAAGTTTTTAAAGGTGGGAGTTCAATCAACGTTGTGTGGCACACTTGAGATTTTGCTCTTTTTAAATAGGTGGACGGCATGGATGAAACACATACATCATGGTGGAGCCCACGGAGCACCGACCACTAGTCATTGCCTGGTGACAGGGTCACTGGCCAATCCGTTACCGGACGAAGTATATACATAACGGTGGGCCACGGAGCCTCTGATAGGACAGTCCGTCTCTACCTAGGCCCTCGTCGGATTGTAACCAGTACGCGCTACTCACAGACATCTCGGTGGGCGCCACGTAGCTTTCGACCAAAGGAACTGGGCGGGGGCGGGGGCGGGGTTCGCGGGCAACTCGCGTGCGAAAGAGACGAAGACGGCGGTTTTGCATTCATTGGTATTTTAATTCTTGAAATGACGATTTTACCCTCTTTTTGGATCCTGACATTGCGGTTGTGTGAGGTTTTTTTCTGCTGCCCGTACTTTTTCTTGTTTTTAATTGAACCTAGTAAAGAATCGCAACGTGATAGTTCATCATCACTTTCAGATTGGTGGTGAATCGTCCACTGTGCATGTAGCTGTGATACGGCCGGGCTCTGTCCAGCCCCATACCGTAAAGTAAAACCTAGGCGTGAATCCAGCCCAGGATGATTATGCATGGCCCGGATTAGAGCATGCGCAATTTAGAGTACGGTTACACATCTCGTGCAAGATTTAGGGTACTCATCAGGTGTGCCCAATCGTTCCTTATACTGAGCAAAATGCCCATAAAATCTTCAATGGGTTGGTTTGCGTTCCGGCCAGGCTGACAGTTCTTTATGAACAGAATGAGCCGGCCTGATTATTAAACGGACAACCAAAAGAAGGCCAAGTCCAATACCCTAGCTGGAACAATTTACAAGATATGATGTTAACTATAAAATTCAACAGATGAATCGCGTACATGCAAAGTTACGTCGAATTGCGTAATTGTAAGATTTGTTTACAATTTTAATTGTGATTCTTAATAAGACTATATACAAGGCTGTAATCAAAATTGAAGTGTATCAACATTTTTTATTTTATTTTTTATTTATTGTTTTTATTTTTTTTTATTTTATTTTTTTTTAAAGGGGGGGAGGGAAGGGGGGAGGGAGGGTTAGGTTAGCATGTTAGTACACGCCCATGTCAATACACACTCCATGTTAGCTACCCCCACTAGGGATCGATACCAAGACTTAAGTGTTTCTAGTTGACTTAACGTGTTAGTACACACCTGTGTCAGCACACACACTCCATGTTAGCTACCCCCATTAGGGATCCATACCAAGACCTCAGGTCTGGAAATGAGGTATCTCCACTCAGTCTACCACTTAGCCATGGATCTGGGTGTAAGTGTATCAACATTCACACCATAGGGAGCGGTGATAATGACACCATTATTGAAACCATCCTACAGCCCACCGTGATGGCTATTTGATATCAAACCTGTTCATGAGGTCACTTGGACCTGTATTATCAGCTTGATAAATTCCAACGGCTGAAAGAAGTTTTCAAAGGTAGGCGTTCAAAACCAATGTTTCCTACTGTGTGGCCAACTTGAGCCTTAGATCAGCCTATTTAGACTTAATGCCTTAGATGATGTATTAAAATAGTTGAACACAAATATCGAAGTGGAATCATACAGCCCCCATTAGGATGGAGTCTGTCGTGGCAGTAGGGGGACCGGACGCATTCCGACAAGAGTTCCGGTTGAAAGGGCCATACAGGAAGATGAAAATGATGATGAAGGCTAAGAATACAGACAGATTACCTACTGAAAATGTTTTCAATTGATGGTACTTATATTGATTTAGGGTTATGCGCCTCGTCAATAATGAGGTCCAAGATTTGCATGGTTGGGATGTGCATGATGAATAGGGCGTGTGGGGTGGATGAATCCTGAAACAGAAGTGGCATCCAGCAGCTTAATGATGTTAGAGGGACGCTTCAAAATTTCTCCAATTACAAATCATACTGTGCAGTGATTAATCAGAACAAAAGACTAAATCCCTCGATAAACTGATAACGAAAAAAGAAATCACTTAGCTAAACAGTCCATATTGTAAATTGTAAAAAAACATAAAAATATAAAAGACAAATAAAAAGCAACCCCTGTTTTTATTACAAATGTCCTTTCGTTGCAGTCCATGAAAAATAAAATGCCGATACATTTATCAAAACGATGGGGTATGCATATCATTTCCTAAAAAAAAAAAAAAAAAAAAAAAAAAAAAAAAAAAAAAAAAAAAAGAAAAAGAGGAAAGCTATCAGAAGTGGATCATGTAAACGTTATACTCTACGAAAGCATCACCAGACGTAATACTGAAGGTATGGGTGCGGGCCTCAGCATACGTTAGTTCATTCGTAAGATATACGTTCTCTTTTAGTTGAATAAGGACACTCCGTCCAATCGATCGATAGGAGATGTCATTAGGTCGCAAGTTACGTCTCATTTTTTTTATTTTTTTATTTTTTACACACGCACACATACCGTGGGATTTCACTACCATGGGTACTCGAACCCTTGACCCGGTGTTGAAACTCCAAGTAGTCTACCACCCGGGTAAGAGCAAGGACCCGCAAGTCACGTCTCATGTACCATCATATCCGATCAATATCCTACATAACGGATGGTCAAGATTGTTTGTGGAAAAATAGGAACAGTCAATAATTTGAGCATCTATTTGTTGTCATAATAAGTTGCTTATGAACCATCCAGAATCGAGTGGCAATTAAAGTGAAGGCCAAGATTTGGATGTATTGGATTATCCAATCAGTGAGATTTTCTTCAACTAGTCCAATGACTATTTGCTTCAACCTAATGAACGGTCGAGATCAATCCAATAAACTATCCTAGTGTCCTATATATCTAGGATCACTGTAAATTCTAGCACCCTTCGAGCACCGGATCATTTCACGTTTTGATTTGTGAAATTTTTTCCGTACTCTGCCAGAGTGTGATGGTTGATAGGCAGGCTGTCAGAAAATTTTCGCGGGGGGCTTACAAGTAACCCAAATCAAACCGTCCAAAGTGCGAGCCATAAACCAAATAATACACTGAATTGGTTAAATAACAAGCTGATCGGTGAACATTTTTACTGGACGGTTTAAATGTAAAACATCCAGCGGTCCTCGTCGACCAAATGAGTGTCCGCGATTCATAAGTTAAAGACTTTCCAACTATCTGATTGAGGGATTTTGACCTGATCATGGTGGGCCCCACAATTTGTGTCGTTTAATGTTTAACACGTACACAACTTTTATCGTGGGTGGAAACACGTCGTACAAGTCTGAGTGCCTGAGTATTATCTGACATACTGCCAGAGCACGAACTTAGTAGGTTTTTAGTTTTCAATTGAGAAATTTATTACTGTAGACCCCACCTTTTCTCCAGCGGTTTTTTGGAAGCAATATAAACTTATAGTACCCACTTAGACCTCCTGCACATAGCCAGCATTTTAAGACGAAAATACCCCTCCTTTTGACCGAAATGGATTCGGTACTCCCCCTGCCACCAGCTAATAGGGTTGAAAGTCGGGCGGGTTGGGCCGGGTTGGTACTCAACCCCGAAAGGGCCTAGCTATATGCCCTAAAGAGGGGGTGAATAGGGCTATGCCAAATAAAACTTATAACAGCGGAATAATAAAATAAAACAATCCACAATGCTGAATTAAAAAGCAACCTCAATAAACTAGTATTGAGTGATTGATACTAATTCAGTTCTAAGGACAACCTTACACCAAAAATCAAAAGCTTATGGTAGGACAACATTATTTCTAGAATGTCCTTTGTATCAAAAACTCAAACCGAGAGGAATAAATAAAGCAAGAAAATAACTTGCAGGAAATTAAACCTAAGTTATTACAACATTTCCCACACTGGCTTGAAATAAAATGATTACAACATTCAACCACAGATACAATCCACAAAACTGAATGAATAAATGAATGAAAGAATAAAACACATCCACAACACAAAGATATATAGTGGTTCGCCTGTGTGTACACCAACTGTTATCCAACAGCCACACAGAATGCTACTCCACTCCTAATATCCTCACACAAGGGATATTAGCATGCACTATCAAAATAGGTTTCACAGGTTCACCTAAAACCTTCATAATTGTGTCTTTTTATCTCGGGCTTACACAATCCAAAAACCCACACAATCTGAGTTTTCTGGCTCTTTTTAGATAACCAAAACAATGAAATTTTTCTAGCAAATCTCAAACAAAACTAAAGAATGTAAATTACACAAATGTAAAATACGTGAATCTCCTTTTGAAGTAGCCCGATAGAACCAATCGAAGTAGAAGTTTAATTCAACGTTCAAAGTCCAATACTCACTTTATGAATGGTTCTAAGTCTAATTGATTTTAAATCAAAAAGGTTAGTTCTATTTGATTTTGAATCCAAGAAGAAGGAATATCAAAAATTCCTCTTTTCTAATAAAATTAGAATGTATATCAAAATCAAATACAAAACAAGCTAGCAAAAAGAATATTAAATGAGCACAAAGTAACTTAAAAACAAACACGAACTTATCTCAGAGTATGACCTTAAAATTACTTGAATTGAATTGAAAAACTCTGAAATTCGTGCTCTATTTATAGCCTGAAAAATTTCATATACGACTAGTCTTAAGATCCCTATGACTGTTCGTAACTTCAACAGATTTTTAAAGATTTTCGCGGGATAAGGATTAGTTGTTCCACGACTGGTCCTGGGTAGCCTACGACCGGTCATGGGCCACCTACGACCGATCGTGGGTCACCTACGACTGGTCGAAGGACCCCCAGATTAGTTGTTGGAGTTCGAGTCGTAGGGCTAAGACCGGTCGAAGGACGAGTCGTACAGCTCACAAGACTGGTCGTAAGATATCCAGGACTGGTCGTAGGACAACCAGAAAATTTTAAAAATCTTCAACAACTTACGACTGATCCTGAAAAACTTAAGACTAATCGTGGCAGAGCTAGGACTGGTCTTTAAGTCCCTAGGACTAGTCTTAGAATAGCCCGTACAAGTATATTTAAAATATACGAATTATATATCTAGAATGACCTACAATAAAGCCCAACCTAAGGTCAACCTAAGGTCAAACAAACCTTGAAAGTGAGATGAACATTAATAGTCTATACTCTTAGATGACCCTTAAGAGAAGCTTGAGAATTGACGAATCTTGTTGTAGGCCTTCTCGAGCTTGAACCTTTCTTGACTTGATAAAGTCTTCTTCTTTTCTTGTATTTATTTGAATCTTGAACATGCATACTTGAAGACTTTTATTCTTATATACTTCATCCATGACTAGACTTGAAACTTTCTTCATTTAAGTTCTTATCTTGAAATACGATGTCTTAAAGCAATGAATAGTCCCAAACATGAAACACAAGATGTACAAGACATATATATATATATATATATATATATATATATATATATAGGTTTTGTCACCACAAAATTCGACAACAAAAGGGATATTAAATCATAGCACTTACAATCTCCCCCTTTGTCAAATTTGAGACAAAATACACATCATACAGATAAGAGCAAAATATGCTCCCCTAAGAGAAAAAATATGAAAACATTAAGCAAAGCGCAAGTTATCCACATTTCATATTATCAATCCACATATACTCCTCAATTAATCAATCCATACAAATTACTCCCCCTTTCCATACTACTCCCCTTTACCATACTACTCCCTCTTTTTGTCACAAAATGACAAGGGAAAGTCACAATAGGAAAGAGAACAATAATATAAAGAGTAATAATAAGCAGATAATGAGAAAGGAATATGAAATGAAATATCATATCTCAAAATATAAATCCAGAATCATCAAGCCATAACCAATATATATCCAAAATAAAAGATAATACAATCAAAAGATAATCCGCCTAATTAGATCCAGAGGAGGGAGCAGGGATAGTAGGATCAATCTGGTGTAAGCCCCTATTAATGCGACGAAGATATTTTCACATATATTTAAATACATATCTTGGGCTACACTCATGTTATCAACCTTCTCCTCCAATGTACGAAGGCGTGCATTATAACTAGATGGATCATAATCAGGATCATTTGGCGAATCAGTTTCTATCTTATCAAATAACTCATTCATATTAACATCCTGTTGAGGAAGATCACCAGCTTCCCCTTCATTTTCGGTTTCACCACCATCACTACCAACACCACCTTCATCAACTTGACCAGGAAGCAAATCCAACTTCATCTTATTTAAATTTGTATTGTTGAATAAAAGATGATGAATGAATATTTTATTAACAGGTGTATCAAGAAGCATTTGAGTGGCTAACACAGTCATAAGATAATCAAACGGAATATCACTATGACCTGGATGGAGTCGAAACTGTATGATAAAATGACAAATCAATGAAGGTAGACAGACCATAGTTCCAGAAGTAATGAAATGCAATATACGGACCATGAAAGTAGTCAACTTAGCTTTATTACCAGACCAAGGATACAGATTTAAAATAAATATATGGTGAAACACTCTGTATCTGGGTAACAAGTATTTTGAAGGGAGCGTATTCCCTTTGTGTGTCCATTGCATATTAATTTTGTATAAGTATCTTGTCAACATATGTTTTTCTGATTCAGATGGTTTGTCGTATATAGTATGAATCGGAATACCTTCATCTTTGACGGGTATATCTATAATGCCCGATATCAAATGTCGGTCTACAAGAAATTTTCCTTCTCTAGTAGCAATTGAAAAAGTTAAGTTGTAAAGGGAGAATTCTGAGATACATGCAACCATTGATTGTGCAATAGACTGGTATGCAGGTCCACCCCAAAGTAAAATGTTAGCCTAGCCAACAGATTCAAGGAGAGAAACGATACCATATGGTACAACATGATTGAGATCAACGGGATACTCAACGATAACATTACGGACACGCAAATCCCGTATATCTTGAGGATCATTTTCGGGTGACCAAAGGTGCCATTTTGTTATCGATGTAGATCTAGATGAGGATGGACCATGGAATATTTTCTTCTTCCCTATAGTATCCATCTTTAACAAGATATACTAAGAGTAAGAGAAGTGCATAACAAGAAGGATGGGTTTTCTCTAGATCAGCAATTTGAGAAGAAATCCTTGAAAAAAACTTAACAAAAAGATGAAATCAAGCTACGTAATGATCAAATCAAAGCATAGAGAACATCAAACTTCAAGAAAAATAAAGAAATACATGAAATCATATGACTGGTCGAGCCACGACTCGTCGTAGGTAGGAGTGGAAATGAAGAAGAATGAGATTTTTCTCAAATCATATAAGTTCATGAGCTCAGATGATGATGAAGTTCTTATTATCGACAATCAAGATACCTCATAAAGTCAAAAAGAATCTGAACCAAGGACTGTCAAAGATCATCCAACCAATCAAATTCTTGGAAACCCTCTCACTGGAGTTCGTACTTACAAACAACTTGAGAACATATGTAATTATGTTTGTTTTACATCCCAAATAGAACCGGTCAATGTGAAAGAAGTACTTTTTGACGAAAATTGGATAGTTGCTATGCAGGATTAACTTAATCAATGTCTTCGTAATGATGTTTGGTATCTTGTTCTTATACCTAAAGATAAACACATTATCGGAATAAAATGGATCTTTAAAAATAAGTCTGAAGAACTTGAAAACATAATACGAAACAAGGCTAGACTGGTTGTACAAGGGTACACTCAGATTGAAGGCATCGATTACGATGAAATCTTTGCTCCCGTCGCTCGCCTTGAATCAATCAAACTTTTTATTTCCATCGCATGCTTTAAAAATTTTAAAATTTATCAGATGGATGTAAAAAGTGCCTTCTTGAATGGCGATTTACATGAAGAGGTGTATGTTGAATAACCTTCAGGGTTTGAAGACCCCAAGTTATCTGACCATGTATTTCATCTCAAAAAGGTTCTCTATGGTCTAAAACAAGCGCCTAGGGCATGGTATGAGAAATTGACTAAATTCTTACTTAGTCATAGCTTTCAAGTAGGAAGTGTCGATAAGACGCTCTTTGTTAAGAAGCATAACAATGATATTTTGATGGTTCAAATTTATGTTGACGATATTATTTATGGATCAACTTGTACTAACATGTCTATTGAGTTTGCAGATCTTATGAAATCAAGGTTTGAAATGAGCACAAAGTAACTTAAAAATAAATACGAACTTATCTCAGAGTATGGCCTTAAAATTACTTGAATTGAATTGAAAAACTCTGAAATTCGTAATCTATTTTTAGCCTGAAAAATCTCATCTACGACTTGTCTTAAGATCCCTAGGACTGATCGTAGCTTCAACAAATTTTCAAAGATTTTCGTGGGATAAGGATTAGTTATTCCACGACTGGTCCTGTGTAGCCTACGACCCGTCGTGGGCCACCTAAGACTGGTCGTGGGTCACCTACGACTGGTCAAAGGACTCCCTGATTAGTTGCTGGAGTTTGAGTCATAGGGCTAAGACCGGTAGAAGGACGAGTCGTACAGCTCACAGGACTGGTCGTAGGATGTCCAGAACTGGTCGTAGGACAATCAGAAAATTTTGAAAATCTTCAACAACTTAGAACTGGTCTTGAAAAACTTAAGACTGGTCGTAACAGAGCTAAGACTGGTCTTGAAGTCCCTAGGACTGGTCTTAGAACAACCTGTATAAGCATATTTAAAATATACGAATTATGTATCAAGAATGACCTACAATAAATCCCAACCTAAGGTCAATCTAAGATCAAACAAACCTTGAAAGTGAGATGAACATTGATAGTCTATACTCTTAGATGACCCTTAAGAGAAGCTTAAGAATTGATGAATCTTGTTGTAGGCCTTCTCGAGCTTGAACCTTTCTTAACTTGATAAAGTCTTCTTCTTTTCTTGTATTTGTTAGAATCTTGAACATGCATACTTGAAGACTTCTATTCTTGTATACTTCATCCATGACTAGACTTGAAACTTTCTTCATTTAAGTTCTTGTCTTGAAATACGATGTCTTGAAGCAATGAATAGTCTCAAACATGAAACACAAGATGTACAAGACATATATATATAGGTTTTGTCACCACAAAATTTGACAACAAAAGGGATATGAAATCATAACACTTACAAACCCTAACCCAACCCAAGGTTCCTATACCTCAACCCTAACCCGACCCAATCTCAGGTTGGGAATTCTCAACCCAAGCCCAACCTAAGCGGGCTCGGTCGGGTTGATTGGGTTGGTCGGGTATATACATGTTAATATTTTCATTATTATATTTTAATATTTGACTTATTTTTTGTATCTATAATTTATTAAGTATATATGTGATTATTCATTATAAAGAACTTCATTTTTTTCTTTAAAAAACAAGCTAAAATATAAGACAACTACTCCTTTAAAAGTCATGTAGCATAGCATGAAGTCTATTTAGGAGAGAAATTTGGCATATTTTGTTAGCTTGAGTCCTTGGAAATGACGTGGACAAATGAGACTCGACGTCACTAGTGTGCCTTCAACACAAACGATCCATACTCAATTTTAATTTATAAGTAACTTATATATTGATCAAGTTCGGGTTAGGTCGGGCAACCTGAGACCTCAACCCGAGCCCAACCCCAGTTTTATCGTGTTGGTGTTTGTATAGCCCAAGCTTAAGATCGGACTCGAAATATCCTACCCGAGCCTAACCCAATGTCGGGTCGGTCGGGTTAAACCTGCCTAACTTTCAGCCTTACCAGCTAACGGCGGATGGTCGGTGGTCTATGGGCCCCACCATGATGTATGCTTTTCATCCATGTCGTCCATATACTTTTCCAGATCATTTTACGGTATGAGACCCAAAATGAGGTATATCCAAATCTCAATGTACCACATTACAGGATACAGTGTTGAATGAGGGGCCATAAAAGTTCTGGATGAAGCCGATTTTTGGTTTTTCCCTTCATCTAGGCCTATATGAACTAATCAACAGATTAGATGTGAAATAAACAGTTCATTGGGCCTTACAATAATTTTAATTGTCAATATCCAATGATATATTATTTTCTTGTGGTATGGTCCACCTGAGATTTATATCCCTCTCATTTTTTGGAACAAGCCCTAAAAAGAACTGTAAAAATGGATGAACGGAATGGATGAAACACATACATCATGGTGGGGCTCACAAAACACCGACCACAACCATTGGATGGTGGCAGGGTGAGTAGCCCATCTGTTTCCTTTTAATATTTTATTCTTAGCTTTCACTCATTACTTTCACTCCCTTCACAAAAAAACCTCCTCAAAATAACAGCATTTCACTCCTTTTCCATCATAAACCGACGTACGGATGTTATTCTTCTCATTTTTCTCATCGAATTCTCCGTGAATCATCTGAATATCATCATTCTACGTTTGCCATTTTTCGTCTTGGCTAGGGTTACGTGAAATCCCACGAAGTGGATGCATTTGCAATCCTTAAATATGTGTCAAAATATTCCTTCACACCAAAGCACCTCTCTTCAACCTACATTTGACCTGTGCTACGGTAGTTGGTGGTACAAATTTTTTTTTTTTTAAAATGCTCGACTCGTACAATTACATTGCATGGGAAGTTGGCCAATTCCATGTGTTAGGCTTACTCAATTTCATGCGTTAGGCTTAGTTAATTTTATGCGTTGATCGATGAAATCCATGTGAAACTCACTCAATTCCATTTGAAGCTCACTCAATTCCATGTTAGGGCTCACTCGATCTCATGCTATGCTCGCTGAATTTCATGTTTATCCTGCGCAATTTCATGCTAGGATCACTCAATTTAATGTTCGTCCAGCTTAATTTAATGGTATATAAGATAAGGTCAATTTAATGTTTGCCTTGATAAATTTCATGTTAGAATCACTCAATTTAATGTTTGCCCAGCTTAATTTCATGGTAGATAAGAAAATGTCAATTTAATATTTGCCTTGATAAATTTCATGTTAGGATCACTCAATTTAATATTTGCCCTGATTAATTTCATGGTAGATAACATAAGGTCAATTTAATGTTTGCCTCGATAAATTTCATGCTAGGATCACTCAATTTAATATTTGCCCAGCTTAATTTCATGGTAGATAAGATAATGTCAATTTAATGTTTGCCTTGATAAATTTCATACTAGGATCGCTCAATTTAATGTTTGCCTAGCTCAATTTCAATGTAAATAAGGTCAATTTAATATTTTCCTCGATAAATTTCATGCTAGGATAACTTAATTTAATATTTTCCTAGCTCGATATCATGTTACACTCGCTCGACTTAATTTTTACCCACTCAATATCATGTTATGCCCTCTCGATCTAATGTTTGCCCCGCTGAATATCATTCTATACTTGCTCGACTTAATGTTTGCCCCGCTGAATATCATATTACGCTCACTTGATTTAATGTTTGCCCAGCTCAATATCATGTTATGCTTGCTCGAAATATCGTTTGTCCAGCTCAATATCATGCAATGCTCGCCTGATTTAATGTTTGCTTGCATAGCTGAATTTTTAGTTTGTCCCGCTCAATTTTCTGGTTGCCCCGTTCAATTTTTAGTTTGCCCCGCTGATTTTTCAGATTTTCTCGTTGAATTTTGTAGTTTGCCCTAGTCAATTTATACTTTTCCTCACTCAATTTTCATGTTTTCCTCAATGAATTTCATGTTTGTGTACTGACTAACTCAGTACATAATCCGATTACGCTTGCTATGCCCCACAATGATGTTTTATTTTTAATACATCATGTTCATCGGATTATGTAATACCCCTATGTTTTCATCGCAATATGTATATACCAAAACCCCATATGTGGAAGGGAACCTAGACATTGAGGGAGGGAACCTAGACATTCAGCAGGACAAACATGAAATTCAGCAAGAGAGACATTAAATTCAGAAGGAAAAATATGAAAGATCAACAGGGCAAACTGGAAGATCAGCAGGAGAAATTAGAAGATCAGCAGGGTAAACTAGGAAATCAGCGGGGTAAACTGAAAAATCAGCAGGGGAAACTAGAAAATCAGTGGGGCAAACTAGAAAATCTGGGGGGCAAACTGAAAAATCAGCGGGAAAAACTAGAAAATCAATGGGAAAAATTAAAAAATAAGTGGGACAAACTAGGAAATCAGCGGGGCAAACATGAAAATGAGTGGGATAAACTTAACGAATAATTTCATAGCTTGAGTTGAAAAATCTAAACATATCCAATGTTCAAATACATCACACCACACGAAATTTTGAATTGAACTTCTAATGTTGATCATTTCTTAGGGGCCACAGAAGTTTTGGGTCAAGCTTATAATTGTGTTTTCTATAAATCCATATTTGTATGATCTTATGAATAGGTTTGATAACAAATAAATATCACTGTTATGCCGACTATAGTTTCAGCGGTGAAAATCACTATGCCCACTGTTTCCCATGGTATAATCCACTTGATCTTTTGATATGCTTCAATTTGAAATTTGGGGGCTAAATCCCTTAAAATAAATGAAAAAATGGATGAACGGCGTGAATATACTACATACATTCAACGTGGGCCCAACTAAGTTTAGTTAGTACAATGGGAGCGTATTGACTAACTCAGTGCGCAATCCGATTACGCTTGTTACGCCCCACAATGATATTTTATTTGTAATATATCATGTTCATCAAATTATATAATACCCCTCCATTTTCATCGCAATATGTATACACCAAAACCCTATATGTCGAAGGGAACCTAGACATTGAGGGAGGGAACTTAAACATTCAGCGGGACAAATATAAAATTCAGTGGGGGACACATTAAATTCAGCGGGGAAAACATGAAAAATCAACGGGGCAAACTAGAAGATCAGCGGGGCAAACTGAAAGATCAGCGGGGGAAACTAGAATATCAGCGGGAAAAACTAGGAAATCAGCGGCGCAAACTAAAAAATTAGCAGGAGAAACTAGAAAATCAGCGGGGCAAGCATGAAATTGAGCGGGGTAAACTAGATAATCAGCGGGTTAAACTAGAAATTCAGTGGGGCAAACTGAAAAATCATTATGCCCACTGTTTCCCGTGGTATGGTCCACTTGATCTTTTGATATGCTTCAATTTGGGGCTCAACCTCTTATATATATATATATATATATATATACATGTGTGTGTGGGAAAAGGTTCTATATGGTTGAGCTCATGTGAACTACCCATGAGGTCGAGTTGTGTGGGCGCTATCATGAAGTATGTCAAACATCTACTCCATCAGTCAAATGCACCATTCCATGGTGGGTTTAGAGCTTAAAAATCAAGTTAATCTGTGACTTTTGTAGGCCACACCACATACAAAACTTGAGAGGGGTTACTTTCCATTGAAACATTAATATTTATTTTTTGGGCCCACCGAGATGTGTTTCACAAATCCAGCCCATCCATAATGTGTCCCACCATTCCATGGATGAGTGGTCAGACCAAGTTTCAAACACATCCAAATTTCAAGTGGGCCCCACTAAGTAATTTATATGTTTTAGGCATGCCTTCACATGATTTTAGATGGTATGGCCCACCTGAGTTCTATATAAGGCTGATTTTTTTGCTATCCCATAATTTAAAAGGAACCCATCAAGTTCACGGTGTTGATGTTCGACATACGTCATGGTGGGGCCCACACAGCTCGACCTCATGGGGAGTTCCCATGAGCTCGACCGTATAGAACCTTTTCCTCTAGTATAAAAATGAAAAGGAACTACATACATTCAATGTGGGCCTAATTGAGTTTAAAATATATCTGTGCTGCATGCTTTCTTCACTAGACCGACCATTTTCAGCAGAAGACAAAATGCTGATGAGAGGGGGCCCAAAAAAAGATTTTTTGGGTCTTTCTACCTGAAATGCAGTAAGGAAAGGGGGTGAAAGCAACGACGATGAAAGCAACAGTGGAAAGGGAGATAAAAAACAAGTAGTGAAAATGGAAGAGGAAAAGCCACAGTCGTGAAAGGAGGGGTATTTTCGTCCTCAAATTCTGACTTCGTACGAGGAGGTCCAAGTGCGTATTCTAAGTTTGTATTGCTTCCAAAAAACCGCTGGATAAAAGATAGAGTCCACATTCGTAAATTTCCCTTTTCAATTTATCATTTGTTATTTCCAAAGTTACTCCGAATTTCTCGCGATAAGTTTATTGGTGCACGCAGTGAGCGACGGAGGCTGACCGTCGGATGCGAAGACCGGATTCGTCGCGTACAACGCTCAAGTTCTGTGGAGCCCACCATATTTTATATATAAATCCACTCTGTCCATGAGGTGGAAAAACTTATTTGAACCGTACGTAGAAGCAGCCAGATAGAAAATGCCTATGGGCCACTCTAATGGGAACTATGTAACATTGCTTTTAAAAACTATAATTTCATGCGGTGTGGCCCGCATGGGTTTTTGGATGAACTGACTTTAGTACGTTCACTTCATCCTCATAAGTTACACTCGATTAACGGGTTTGATGAAAGATACGCTCCCTATCCCCATTGTTCCCCGTGGTGAGGCCCACCCAAGCTGTGGATGTGGATGATTTTCAATGCAAAACCTAGAATCGAAATTAGAAGCTGATGGACGGAGTGGATTTTAGCCATGCAATAGTGTGGCCCCACCGAGATTGGGTGTTGTACGGGCTGGGTTAAACATGGGATGTTATCTTGCAGAGGATTCCGTTTCCAAAATTGATAATTGGGAATTTTCCGAAGGGTGAGAATTTTACGCATAGACTTGCATGCAAACACTTGTACGAAGGCCAATGCGTTTCGTGGCACATGTGTGAAGGATCCGAGCCGTTCACCGGTTTGGTAGGTCCATTGTTTGTGTACTGAGCTAAAAGTCAGGTCAGTCGTGGTCAGATGGGCTGTGTTGAATCTAACGTATACGAAAGGCTTTATAAGTGTCCATTCTTCTTTATATATGTGGAGCCCACCTGTCTAGTGGACAGGCATGATTTTTGGCTCAGGACGGGGATTAGCTACTGACAGGTTGAGTGGCGAAAGTCCCTACTGAAGTGGCGTCACCAACTTCCGTGGGTCCCACCATGATGTATGTATTGTATCGGCACCGTCCATACATTTGGAGAGATTATTTTAGGGCATGATCCAAATAATGGGGCAGATCCAAGGTTAGACTAGACCCCACCACAGAAAACAGACGGGAGAGTGACAGCCACGGTTGAAACCTTCCTAAGATCCACTGATGTTTATTTGAGATCCAATGTTCAAATGTTAACGCAGACATGAATGAAGGGACACAAATGTCAGGTTGATCGGGAACTTTCGTGGCCCTTAGAACTTTTTAATGGTGAGCGTCACTCTCCCCACTGTTTTCTATGGTGGGGTCCACTCGATCTTTGGATCTGACTCATTCTTTTGATCATTCCCTAATATGATGACGCAAGGATGAACGTGATGAGGTCGATCACCGTCATCCTCAAGGATAACTATTTCGAATCCATGGAGCTTCTCTGGCCTCCTCATAGAGATTTCTCGAATCCACGAGGAAAGAAAGCAGGAAAATAGGAATAAATTCTAATAAAATTCGAAATTAATTGATGAATGACTAAAAATGAGTTTACACCCCTTTAAATAAGGGAACCAAGCAATATTAAAGAAATCAGACTCAAACTACAACTAAAACTCGTAGAATCCGCAACTTACTATAAATATTTAACTTACTATTTATAAACGGTCGTAATGTCTATTAGTGCGCAAGGTTTTCGGCCAAAAATAGTAAGTGTCCTATTTGGCTTCACCAAACCGTTCTCCTAATTATTCTAAGTACTTTTCATGTTGGACACAACTCCTAAAGCCCAACGGATGAAGAGCTATAAGCAAACTAAAACTTACTATAAATAGTAAAAATGAAATTAAAACGGGAAAATGACCGTCGATCAGGGGGTTTCTCACAAATCCGGACGTGTAACCCCACGTAGCTGGGTTGGTTGGCTAAAGTAACTTGTTCTATCCCAAAATTATATATTCTGTATCGGATAACTCATTCCGGATTGCGAGATACGCCCGATCTAAGGTCTCATGATCCGGATCACTTTTGTCGCCGACCGTGCCTTTTCTGATCCATCTTGGCCATGAAATTATCCGCGACATGCTCTACATCATATGATCTCTTCAAATGAATGAACGGTGCGAATACAAAACATACATTGACAGAACTTGGTGATGTCACTTCAGTAGCGAGTCTCGCTCACCAACCCTGTTAGTAGGTAATCCGCGTCCTTTGGATCAGAGGGAAGACACGGTGAGCTTGGCTGATGATTTGTTTGCATCTTTCACGAATGTCCAGCATTGGCACTTGTACCTCCGTGTGGCATGTGCATGGAGTACAAAACTAATATTGTCACACGTGTGACATGCACACATGTCGTCCGATCTGATCAATTTATTTTTCCCCTTGTAGGCGTAGTCCGGATATCTCACTAAATGGGCAATCTTGACCGTTTGTGGCAATCAAATGGTGTAACGGATGGTTGATGGAGAACGGTTCCAATAAAATAAAATAGCCAGGATCTTTGCACATATTCAGACAATTCAATCTACGACGGCCCACGAGTTGGATGCTTGGATTGATTGGGTGGATGAGCTGCCATATTTAGTAGCCTTTGGACCACTTAAAATATCTCCCGAGCCCCACCACCATAGATGGGGCCCACACCTGGTGATTGGTACCACTCATCAGATGTTCGTGTGGTACTACTCCATCGTGGTGACTCGTGCGGGGATTGGGTACTGCACCCACCGAACTAGCTAGAGCCGGTCGGTCCTGTCAAGGGCTACGCGGGGCCACCTTGATATATGTACGTTATCCAAGTGATCTATTCATTTTTGAAAGATCATTTTAGCTTATGAGCCATAGATGAAGCAGATCCAAGGGGAGGGTGGACTACACCACAGGAAGACATGGTGACAATAACATCCACCATTGAAACCGTCTCATAGCCCACTTTGATATGTAATTATTCAACTGACCTATTAATAAGGTCATGTAGGCCTGGATAAAGAGAGAATAATAAATATCAGCTTAAGTTCCTTGCCGCCAAAGAGTTTTTCAGCAGTAGGCATTCAATCCCAGTTTTTTGAGGTGGTGTGTTCCACTCTAGCATTCTATCTACCTTTCTTATGAGCCATGTGCTAAAATGATCTTTCAAAATGATTGAAGGGCTTGTTGGGGATTTGAGTTGTGGAATCACATAGATTTAGATCTAGGATAGCAATCCAATTGTACCAAGCAAACATAAATGAATACACAGATTTAACGTGGAAAACTCTTTTGAAAAAAAATCACGGTATAAAGCAACAAAATTCCACTAAGAAAGCATCAATTACAAAGAGAGAGTACTTATCCGATTCGAACAACCTCGAATCTCACCCTTGTTACACCCTTTGAAAACCCTAAAACTCTTTTAGGAACCCTTGAAAAACCTTTAGAAAGTTTTAGCATACCCTAGAATAGCCCCAAGGACCAATATTTATAGTTTACAAAACTCCTCTTCCTCACCTCTGTAAAACTGCCTCAAATTTACGCAGTCCGCACAAAATTTGCAGAGAATCTGCGTAACCCTCGATTAGTCGAAGGAGGGCCTCGACCGGTCGAGCAGGTCGCTCGACTGATCGAGTAGCAAGGAAGAACAAAACACAAAGCCGCTGGACTTCGAGTCGAGCGGGCCTTGACCGGTCGAGTGGAACCTCGACTGGTCGAGCAGCCTCAAAAAACTTTAGATTTAAGACATCTGTCAACAATCTCCACCATGTTTCAATTTTCAACGGTGTAGCTTCTTGACCTCTTCTCTTATCTCTGGATTACATCATACCTTCTTGTGCATACTCCGTCCTTCTTTTTCACTATTGCCAAGCCCAGAAAAGTTGCACATAATTTCAACTTCTCTGCAGGAACGATCTAAGAGAGCATGTCTGTCGGATCTGAATCCACGTGTTCAACCACCTTTGCTCCTATCTTTTCAAAAGTAAAGACATAGTCTTCTTACCATCTCACCGCTACCCAATATTGCTTGCCGGAGTACTTGCTCACGACATTGATAGCCTGTGAAATAACTGGTCTAATCCAAACCATGGTATACACTGCCAACTGCATTTAAATAAGGCTCATGAGATATCCTGCTTTTCCTCATCTGTTTTAGAACACGTCTTGAGGAAAATTTGAGGAAAGACGCGTAGAGAATGCTCTTCGACATTACATGGTTTATCACCACCTTGATCAATACATACTTAAGGTATTCTACATGAGATAACTAAGTGTAAGCCCCGTATCCTAGACCGTACCATTCCATAGACTTCCGCGGTCTTACCGGTCGAATTCCGGCAACCTTCGAACCTTAACCAATATTTACGTGCGACCCTGATTCGTATACCGTCAACCCGAGCCGACTCAACCCAAGACCATTACCATAATGACCGCGCCATCGCTGCGGTTCCGATGCCGCGACTTGCGCGCCGAGGCGATACCCTGGTCAAGATATGTGGGCTAACGTTCGGTGCGAAGAAAACGCCGTGCATTGGGAAACCCAAGAGAATCTCTACGATGTATCACATCAATCCCATCAATTAATCAATCTATCAATCCATCACATGTCAAGTACACATCACTTTTTCACCCTTCCCAAGCAAGCCTCAAAAGTCAAAAAGTCTCTTACAAACCCATGCCTTTCTTACACAAAAGGCCACAAAAGTCAAAAAGTTCTTACACACATCTATCACTCCATCCATCATCACTCTCTCTCTCTCCCTTTACAACTCCTTCTCTCCTTCTCATTTTCAAAAAATCCAAGCAAGAACCCTCCCATACGTATGAGAATTTCTCCAAGCCTCTCCCTCTCTTTCAAAACTTCAAGTATGGCCCACTTTCCTACCCCATGATCTCCCATCCTAACCATCCATTCCCCATCTCCTCCATTGGAATCAAAGCTAAGGTGCTAAGGAACTCATAAGAGCAAGAAGATCGAACGGTGGGTGCTCCTCTAGATGTAAAAAAAAATCTGATTTCTATAGCCTACATGTTTTCTTTCTTTCATGAGGGAAGTGTAGGACCCACCAATCAATGGTGGAGATCCCACACAATCCCATGGTTGTGGCCTAATGGCCTACCTTATGCATGGATGATCCACGCATGGGGCATTTTTATATGGGCATCATTATGGTAGTTTTATTTCATATCATATTATGTTTGGGTCATCTAGACATTATAACCATCCCCACCATGCATTTTAATTATAGGCCATGCATGTGCAAGATCCATGTAGTAAATGTAAATCTAGGTATGATGTGCGGGTGTGATTGATCTTGGGAGGGCTCAATAGTGGCGGAGCCCCTTTCCCTATGGCCGGATTGTCCTTCTATCTCTCTTTTCCCTCATTTTATTTCCTGATGTGTGTGGCCCATTAATGTATTTCCCTTTTTTATTTAACTTAAATAATAAATTTTATCTAAGTACATGTTGCGGTCTAGAATTTTCTGGAGAGTTTCTGGTTATTTTTGGACCAAATTTTAGGACTGTTTGGGGGAATATTCATACCTATTAAATATACTTTTATGAAAGGTGAGGATCTCATCTTAATGTCCCCCAAATTTCAACCCCAACTGACCTTCATTGGGGTCCTAAAGGTGTAGTCCAAGTTAGGTGGACAGTCTGGATTTTATGCACTGTTCCAGCAACATTCCACCATGGACAGTTGGATTTTTAAAATTTATTAAAATACCTATGGGTGTTTAAAAATTATAAAAATTTTCATGTGGGTGGCCTACTTATGGTAGGACCCACCTACAAAAATTTGGGGCCAATGGACGACTGTACACTCCATGGTGATGGCGGGACCGGCCCATTATAATATGGTGTCCAGATCAGTACGATTTTCAGGACAGATTGATTTATGTAAATGAATTAAAATATTTACAGATGTCCAAAAATTTTAAAATTTTTTAGAAGTGTGGTCCACTTATGTTAGAACCCACTTACCAAATTTCAAGGCTAATGGACCCCTGTACACACCTTGATGAGGGCCGGACTGGCCCACCACGTTGGGACGTCCAGGTCTGTCCGATTTTTTCTGGACAGTCTGTTTTGTTTAAATTAATTAAAATACTTAAAGATATCTAAAAATTATGAAATTTTGTGGGGGTGTGGCCCACCTATGTAAGTATCACTCTGTGAAATTTCAGCCTCAAGTGACCCCGTTTGGGTATCCAAAAGAATGGGCCAAGATGGTTGGACTTCCATATTTTTTTCTGTTGTGCAGTCCAACAATATGCCTTGATAAAAAAAATCATAATTCAAAAATATTTCTTCTGCTGGTGGGCCACCTTTTTGGATTTCCTCTCATTGTATGCATGATGAAGGATCTTGGCCCTCAATTTTCAGAGTTTTAGAGGCCTTGGACCCACTCCAATGGAGTGCCCAAATTTAGGACAGCAACATGTTGTAATTATGCTGGCCTTGGGCTGAAATTTTGAGGAGTGGGGCCCACCATATTATAAAGATTTTAGAGGAAATGACTTATACCTTTAGTTCCTTAAATGTTGGGCTTAATAAATACAATTTTGAGGCCCACCACAGTTGAATTTAATTGGGTCCATGAATGTAGCTAGTTGTTGAACTATTTAAGGCCCATAGAGTTGACCCATTTGATATGTTCCAAGGCCCATGGGATTAGGCCCATTTGATGTAATTTAAGGCCCATAGAGTGGACCCATTTGATGTGTTCTAAGGTCTATGGGATTCGACCCATTTGATGTATTTTAAAGCCCATGGGATTAGGCCCATTTGATATGTATAAGCCCCATGGGTCGAGAACCATTTGATGCAATCTAAGGCCCATGGGTTATGACCCATTGCATTGCACATAAGGCCCATTGGTGCGGCCCATTGATGTGACCCATTTGATGAGTAAAAGGCCCATATGACATGGTCCATTTGATGTATTTAAGGCCCAATGGGGTGTACCTAAGGTCCCTTGCAATGTGTGATCCCAACCTGGTTTACGTAATGTTATTCACTACGGCCTACACCTTAGGAGCAATGTTGGTTTGATGTCCACATTGCGAGTATAATGTTGGTTAAATGTCCGCATTGCAACTCTCCCTAATGCCCATTGGTAAGCCCGTACTTATTGTATGCAAGCCGTCTAGGCCAGTTGCGTTGTAAGGATATGGCATTACTTTATAACATGCTTAGTATAACTCCATGACGCACAACCCATTTGTATTGATCCATTTGATCGGCCTGCTCGTATCGGCCATTTGATTAATTTAGCCCATATGATTGATTAGGCCCATCTTGATATATTTGTGGCTTATTGCTAAGGCCATATATGAGGCCCACCTTGATGTGTATGAAGCCCGTTGTTGAGGCCCACCTTGATGTGATGAGGCCCGTTGTTGAGGCCCACCTTGATGTGTATGAGGGCCGTTGTTAAGGCCCACCTTAATGTGTATAAGGCTCATTGTTGAGGCCCACCTTGATGTTTATCAGGCCCGTTGTTGAGGCCCACCTTGATGTGTATGAGGCCTGTTGTTGAGGCCCACCTTGATGTATATGAGGCCCGTTGTTGAGGCCCACCTTGATGTGTATGAGGCCCGTTGTTGAGGCCCACCTTAAATATATATGAGGCCCATGTTGCAAGGCCCATTGTGATGTATACGAGGCCCATGGGTCATGGCCCATTGCAATGTATGTAAGGCCCAATTGGTGCGGCGTATTCGATATATTTATAGGGTCCATGTCATTAGGCCCATCCTGTTGTATTGGTGACCCGTACATTGAGGCTCACCCGTGGTATATATTTGAGGCCCATGTGTAGGGCCCACCTATTGTGTATTTAAACCCCATGGGTTGTGGCCATAGTGATGCATATTAGGCCTATGTGATGTAGCCCATACTGATGTGTATTAGACCCAGGTATGTGACTCACCTGCGAAGTATATTTGAGGCCCATGGGTGCGACCCATCCAAATGTATTTGAGGCCTATGGGCAAGGCCCATTGTGATATGTGTTAGGCCCATGACCAGGGCCCACATGTTTCGTATATTTGGCTCTTGTGTGAGGCCATGTGCCCATTATATATTTGATTCTATGTGGGCCATTCCTTGGGGGCAATGTCACATTGTCGACGCCGGTTATTGATACCGTTTATGAGTATGTGACATCATAACATCATGATACATGTCCATTCGCATCATCTGCATGTTTGTTATGAGATGTGATTGACCATTGCATATGTCATTGGGCAGGATGATGTGGACTCCTGATAGGTGGAGATTATCTCACATGAGCGCATGACATGTGCAGGATTGATGCATGATTGGATTGTATGACTCATGCATCTTGCATTGTGTTGTTATTACTGTACGCCCTAGTGACATCAGGGCCATAGCCTCCACAGGCATATCGTGGATGGCCAGATGGGACACCGAAAATCTGTTCGAGCATCGGGCCGCCATAGATGGCCCTGGGTGAAAATTCTTAAACACCCTCTTGGTTCCAGAGGATGATCCAACGTCTAGACTGAGTGGGTAGATGAGCGTTGAGTGCCGATTACCAGATGGCTGCACTCTCCACTATTTCGTGGTCGGTTGGAAGGAGGTGCAGCCTTACCCGCCCGAGGGAGTAGGCATGGCTAAGCTGAGTTTGACCAGTTCGAGGAATGGGTCCGTTATCGGTGAGCCGAGTAGGTATTGACAGACTACTGACAGGTAGATAGTGAGGTCTTTTTCACTTACCCAGTTGTGCGCTTGATTGGGGCGGCAGGTGGTGTGAAGTGTAATAGACTCCGGTGATTTCCTCAGAGAGGAACCGTACTGATATGAGGACTAACATGATATTATGGCACCCCGTCACTGTTGTGCATGTGGGCGGGAGCATGTGGGCGGACGCTGATGTAGGCGGGTGTGATGTGGGCGGGGCTGAGGCCTGGGCGAGTTACCACACTGGGCGAGCTACCAGCGGTTGGCAGGCTGCTGTGCTGACAGGCTACTGAGTAGGAGTTATATACTCATTCATTTATCCATTCACTATCCACTCGGGCTGGTGGTGCGTAACTAATTATTGTGTATCTTCGTTATGGCAAGGATTTCGGTTGGGGGCGCGACCTACCTGAGATCAGGAGTTTACCACGTTGAGTCAGACTATCCAAATTTAGGTATGGGACTGGTTTGGATAGTGGTTCCTTGTGGTGGACCCCGTAGCCTGCGATACTACGTACTATCATCCCGACATCACATTCCAACATGGTCATTCCATTAGCATCATTTACTACATATTCCATTACATCTTCGGCGTGTGGCATTATGAGTTGTTATGTTTCTGTATTCTTGTGACTTAGATGAGAGTGATGAGATTTGTTAGCTCTTTCAAATTGTGTATTACAGTATATCCTTATCATTTGACATTTGATTATCTATGACTCATCATTTGTATAGCTGTCCTATATTACGTATTCTGATATTGATTAACTTATGGACTTATTCATACTTCCGCTTATTCTGTTATCTCATGATTATAATCTTGTCAGTATTTCTGTTTACGCTGATAATTCCTGCTCTTATCAGTGTTTCTGCTTATTCAGTCATTGTATGGTTTATGGATTAATAGCTTTTCGGTATTATATGATTATGATATTGTATTGAATACTTGACACTTATCTCGTGCACACACTTACACCACCCTCTAAGCTTTCTATAAGCTTATGCACGATAGATGCGTGCAGGTGATGTTAGGTTGCAGCAGCATTGAGCTTGGAGCGTGCAGCTGTTTTCTAGAGCTTTGATTTTGACATATATATTTTCCTTTCAGCATTGTATTCAAATGATTATATTAGTGGATATGTGATGATGATGTTGCCTTTATGATTTGGGTAAACTTGTGGTTATGCTTATTACTAGTAAAATGTATAAAAAAAATCCTCCTTGTAGGATCCCAGGATCGAAAATCTGGCATATGAATGTTAGGAGCTGAGAATGGGGTACAATGGAGGCTGTCGGCACCGGATTCGGCGATCGGGATTCCTGTGAATTCGATTTTTGAATTTGGGACGTGACACTAAGGCATACTCCTCTTCCAGTCTCGATGCGAGAACCGTCTTTGTAGCCCCCTATCCTCTATCCTGAATGTCCCACTTAACCGAGTCTTCAGTATATTGATATCAAACATGTCATGATTGGTGATCTCCATGTCATCAACATACAATACCTGACCCACCATGAAGGAATCAAACCACTACCTCGGTGACAAGTTATACCACGACTTACAGTAAAGTCGTTTCTTAGCCTCTTTAACTTCGAACTGCTCTGGTCATTTCATGTAGATCTGCTCTTCCAATTTTTTATACAGAAGTGTAGGCTCCACATCCATCCTTCCAGCTCAAGATTGCATTGGTCAAATAGCATCATTCACGAATCTAATAGACACCTGTTATACCGTCGGCACGAATATCTTTGAGAAGTCAATCCCTTCTCTTTGAGCATAATTCTTCGCTACCAACCTCGCTATGTATCTATATTATATCCTCCTGAAGATCCACCTGCATTCAACTGCTTCCCGGCCCACTAGAAGCTTTACCAGCTCCCATGTGTCGATCTGGTACAACAAGTCCATCACATCACCCATAGTCACCTTCCACTTCTCGGCGCCAGGCTTCCTAGAGCCATCTGAATAGAAGACGGATCCCTTGCAATATTTGGAGTCGTTTATGTACCTCACCGATATCCTGCGATTATGCCGTATGATTCTTCTCACAGGTGGCTACTCCACCTGCTCTGTATCTTCGTCCGCGCATCTCAGCCTTCATGCCTTGCCCGCTCATGTGGACATGCCTATCATGTCACACACGTGCAGAGGTGGAATCCATTATAGTCATTGCAGCTCCGCCTTTTGAAGTGCTCCCGATCAACTTGTACATGTTACCGAGTCATTACGCTTTCATGACTACCAGTACCCCCTTAGATACCTTAAGAATACCATCAATACCTGTGAACTTTCAGCCCATTGCCTCAAGTACACTAAGAGAAATCGAATTCTTCTTCAAATCAGGAACGTGCCTAACATCAATCAAGGTACGCTCCACCTCATTAACCATCTTGATGTGTACTGAACCAACAACCATAACATTACAAGAATTATCATTGCCCATAAACACCTGCCCACCATTGCACTCCATGTAATTGGTAAACTAACTCTGATGAAAAGTCATGTGAAAAGATGACCCTGTGTCTACAATTCACTCGCCCTTACGATCATCGTAAAAGTGTCTGATCGTAGACACAGAAAAAACATCACCATCACATCACTCCATCCATCTGACGTGGCAGCATTGACTTCCCTATATAAAGCCTCAGAATCTTTTCTCTTCAATTTAGGATTTGTACAATCCTTCTTCACATGCCCTTCCATCCCATAATTATGACACTTATACCTTTCATTTGCCCTTGTCCTTGGATTTTGACCTAGAATTTGAAAAACCTGTACCTTGTTCAGAATTTCTATCCCTTGTAAGCAGTGCATCAGAAAATATCTTCATGTTGACGTTAAGCTTTCTCATAGCTTTCCCTTGAAAGGATGAGATAACGATTTCGACACTCAGGGTTTTATTTGTGGTGCACATAGTGTCATTGAATGACTCATATGATGCCGGAAGAGAATTCAACAACATACATGTCTGTTCCTCATCTTTCATCACTTCCTCCATATCCAATAATTTACAAACCAATTAATTAAAGTTGCTGATGTGAGCTTCCATATCTCCACTATCTGTCATCTTGAAGCTATACCATTACCGCTTCAATTGTAGGCAATTTTCAGATGATTTTTTTGCATAGACATCCTCTAACTTCGCCCATAACTTAATCGTAGTTTTTTCCCTCATGACATTGTAGAGAACCTCATCTGTGAGACATAAATGGATCGATGATAAAATCTTCTTATCAAGAGTATTCCATTCATCACCAGTCATAGTAGACTTTCGCTCCTCAAGAGCACCATCTTCGCCTTGCTTGATTAAGGAACTGATCATCTTAATCTTCCATAACTCAAAATTATTTTTCCCTAAGTACTTCTCAATATCATACATAGTGCTTGCCATTATTACTAATCCCTCAGATTCAGATATGTGCCCTAACGATTGCTTTGATATCACTTATTGAGGATTTGAGCTACGGAATCACACAGATCTAGATCTAGGATAGCAATCCAATGACACCAAGCAAACACAAGTGAACATAAATTTAATGTGGAAAACCTTTTTGAAAAAAAACCATGACACAAAGTGACAGAATTCTACTATGAAAGCATCAATTACAAAGAGAGAGGACTTACTCGTTTCGAACAACCTCGAATCTCACCCTTACTACACCTTTTAGAAACCCTAAAACCCTTTTAGGAATCCTTGAAAAACCTTTAGAAAGCCTTAACATACCTTAGAATAGCCATAGGGACCCCTATTTATAGTTTAGGAAACTCTTCTTCCCCACCTCTACGAAATGGCCTCAAATTTACGTAGTTCGTACAAAATTTGCGCAGAATCTGCATAACCCTTGACTAGTCGAAGTAGGGCCTCGATCGGTCGAGCGGATCTTCAACTAGTCGAGCAGGTCCCTCTACTAGTCAAGTAGCACGGAAGAACAAAACACAGCCGCTGGACTTCGAGCCGAGCGGACCTTGACCGGTCGAGTGGACCCTCGATTGGTCGAGCCAGGCCCTCGACTAGTCGAGTAGCCAGAAAAACTTTAGATTTAAGACATCTGTCAATAGGGCTTGAATAATATATATATTGTCATGGAAAAATCTGACCCGACCCAAATTGAAGTTAGCTTGGCTTAAGCACATCTCTGAATGAGTTGCCCGAGCTCCATTCAAGGTCCAGTTGGCTAGATGAGCGGCTGCATCAAGTACTTCAACAGGGAACATGGTAAAGCTACACAACCGATCCACGACGCGGTACCAGTTCGTCTAGGCGATTAGTTGAGATAGTGCCTAGTTACCAAGTTCTTTTGTAGAGCTTTCACATCAGCATAGAACCTAGAAGAGGCTATTACACATTCCAACCGTTGACCCCGACCAGATCCTTGTCGGTAAGTGACTGAGCTTGGCTTGCTTATGGGCTCGAACCATTTTAGGTTGGGTTCAGACTATAGAATCAGCTCGGACGAGACGTGACCTATAATCACGCCCGGGAATCAACTCTAGTAACTCATATAAGGAGCAACAACTGGTGCATGATCTCAGGGTAACCACCAATGTCCTCAGTTACATAAGTCTCGCATAATGGCAGAAATCGTGCCGAGAATGACGGATGCATTAACTTCGATCAAAATATATAAATAAGAGACTCATCTATAGGAATAGGTACACAAAATCTCTCACTCAAAACCTATTTACACCACTTAGACCCAGATTCCTAGCCTGACTTAGGCATCAGAGGGTCCCCTACTCTAGCGAGGGTCTTCTTTATCTTCCCTTTGTGCAAACTTATAGGGCTCGGTGCGAGTGCTTGGAACTTGGTGAGGGTGAGCCAGATTTCTACATCAACATTTTGGCGCCATATGTAGGGAACTTACATCAAAACCACTCCTACTCTACCAGAGAAGATGGCAAGAGGGAAGAAGAAAGCACATACACCGATAGTTATGGCTAATCCTGAGCTGACCAGGCAGCGGAACTCGACCTCTGGGCTGCAGGTGGAATATGCGCCTACGGAACCTACCCAGCGATCAAGGAACCAAGGAGGCAGATACCAAGCGCTATAGAGCCAAGTAGAGATGCTGGTCAATAAGATGTCCAGACAGCATCCACACCTCGATCAAGAGGTGAACGCTCTCACAATTGCAGAACACCCTGCCCCTGCGACTTCCCGAGGAGGCATATCACGAGGTGCATCTACGCAGGTCCCAGTATGAGCTTGAGAGACATCGACTCGAGCCCCGACGCACTTTTCTGAGACCTCAATGCTAGCTACCGAATTAGAAAGGAGGCACGGGAAAACTCTTGAACCCAATCACACTCAGGAAGCTATGCCCAAGAACAAAGATCCTTGGGAGGCTTAGCTTGAGAAGCTACGAGGGTAGATCAGTATGATGCACCGGGCGTATTAAGCGAAGGCCCTGACTACTATAGGAGCAATGTTGGAGGAAATGGAGCCTCCGTTCACCAGCGAGATTATGAGAGCAACAATGCCTCCGAGGTTTCGAATGTCCCCCATCACGCCATATTCGGGCTCTGAACATCCGACCTAGCACATAGAATCTTATCAATCGTGGATGTAGCTTTAGTCAGCTTCTCGACCGATCATGTGCCGCGCTTTCTCCTTAACTCTTACGGGGGTCACGTGAAGTTGGTATAGGCACTTAAAGCCAAATTCAATTAGCTCATTTTTCGAGCTCAGCAAAGCATTCCTGACTCAGTTTATCATTGAGAAACAGCGCTGAAAGCTGTCTACCCACCTGCTGACCATCAAAGAAAAGGAAGGAGAAGCTCTGAAAGACTACATCTCCTAATTCAACAAAGAGACGATGTAAGTCAATGACTACTCTGACAAGATGACACTAGTTGCAATGATTACTAGGCTCAGGGAAGGAAAGTTCCTCTTTTCCATATGAAAGAACCCTCCAACTACGTTAGGGGAACTCATGAACAGGGCTCAGAAGTATTTGAATGCCGAACAGTTCTTCAGTTCTCAAAAAAGTTCTCAGATCTCGAGAAACCCCTAAAGGGATAAGAAGTACAAAGATGAAGCCCCACAATAGTTGAACAAGAGGAGGTCGGATGACGACACCTCATGTGGTCAAAGGTCGAGCAGAACATCGGAGAGTAAATTCAACTCATATACTCCCCTTAACACATCTCCAGAACAAATTCTCTTGGAGATCCGAGATAAGAAGCTGTTGATGTGCCTGAGCTGTATGAAAATGGATGAGAGCTAGCGAGACAAGTGCAAATACTGTCGCTTCCACCGCGACCACGAACACAACACCAGCGATTGTGTCGACCTAAAAGAAGAGATCGAGACTTTCATTCGAAAGGGGCACTTGCGCGAGTATGTAAAGGAAGATAAACAAGCTCGGAAGGACGAGCCACCGAGCAGAATAACGGATGAAGGCATTGAAATCTGAACAATTTGCGGAGAATTGTTGGGGGGCAAAGATTCAAACCAAGCCCGAAAGGCTCATGCTCAGAGCACTGACCCCAATCACTATATCTACTTGGTTGACAGGCTGAGCAAAGAACCGAGAATGATTCCATGTAGTTTAACATTCATGGAGGATAACACGCGCGGAATTCAACACCCTTATGACGATGCCCTGGTGGTAGTTATGACGACAGCCATTTGGAAGGTATACCGCAGTCTGGTCGATAAGGGAAGCTCGGCCGACATTTTGTACTCTGAGGCGTTAGATAAGATGGGTATCGACAGGTCGCGCCTCCGACCTATTTGGACCCCACTGCATGGCTTCGTGGGCTATAAAGTCATCTCAGAATGGGCGATCTCCCTCCTAGTCATGGCTGGAGAAGGGAAGAACCAAGTTACCTTGCTAGTGAATTTTTTGGTGGTGAACGTACCATTGACATACAACGTCATACTCGGACAACCCTCACTTAACTCCATAAGGGTAGTGGTGTCCACATACCACCTTATGATGAAGTCCCTTGCTGTTGGAGGAGTCGGCTATCTCTGAGGAGACCAGCGGGAAGCTCGACGTTGCTACTCCATAGCTATGAAAAAGGGAACAACAAAGAAGGCCCTTATAGTCAATATGCTCGACCCTAGGGAGGACACCTCGGAGGGAAACTTCCCCATGGAAGACCTCCTAACTATCCCACTCAATGACGTCGACCTGAGTAGAATAGTTCAGCTCGGATCATCGCTGACGACCAACTAGCGGGTGCATATGCCGGAGTTCCTACGAAAACACAGAAACATCTTCGCATGGTCCCATCGAGACATGTTAGGCATTGCCCCTGAGTGATGGTCCATAAGTTGAATGTGGACCCAGAGCACAAGCCAGTCAAGTAGAAGAGAAGAGTTTTCGAGCACGAAAGGTACACGACGATCGTTGAGGAGGTGGACAAACTGCTCGATGCGGGTTTCATTGAAGAAATCCATTACCCGGACTGGATAGCCAACGTTGTGTTTGTAAAAAAGGCTAACAAAAAAATAACAAGTCTGCGTGGATTACTCTGACTTGAATAAAGCCTGTCCCAAGGACAACTTTCCCCTCCCTAAGATTGACCAGTTGGTCAACAGTATAGCCAGGCATAAGCTTTTGACGTTCATGGATGCATACTCCAGCTATAATTAGATAGCAATGCACCCATCGAATAAGCAGAAGACGACATTCATCACGGATTAAGGGCTTTACAACTACCGGGTCATGCCCTTCAGTTTGAAGAATGCAGGAGCAACCTATCAGCGACTAGTGAACAAGACGTTCGCTCATTAGATCGGCCAGACTATGGAAGTCTACATCGATGACATGTTGGTAAAGAGCGTTAAAGCAGCCGACTACATATCAGACCTCGCCGAGACCTTCTCCATCCTACGGGAATATCAGATGAGGCTGAATCTGACCAATTGTGTCTTTGGGTGGGCTCGGGTAAATTTCTTGGCTTTCAGGTCAGCCACAGAAGAATCGAAGCAAATCCAAATAAGATTAGAGCTCTCTTGGACATAAGCTCTCCTTGGACATTGAAAGAAATCCAATACCTCACCAAAAATTGGCCGCCCTCAGCCGATTCGTCTATAGGGAAATCGATAAGTGCCTCCCCTTCTTCCAGCAGCTGAAGGACAATAAGAAGGCAGAATGGACCTCATAATGCGAGCAGACGTTCCAACAGCTGAAGCAGTATCTAGAGTCACTTCCATTTCTATCTAAGTCAGAGAAAAGGGAGCCGCTGTTCCTCTACTGAGCAGTTTCAGCCTCGGCCGTGAGCTCGACCCTTATAGGGGAAACAACATCTTGTGTACTACGTTAGCAAAACAATGGTCCTAGCAAAAATAAGGTATCTGAGTGTGGAGAAGCTCACCCTGGCGTTGGTTGTATTCCCAGCACCAGTAACTTTGTTTTGCAGGAAATCCTCCCGAGTCCATCTAATTGTGGGGAACTGATTTAGCAATCCAAGCCGCCCGATTTGTGGCTATGAAATGAATAGTTAAAAGAAAAACAGTGAATTGTTAGAATCCAAGGACAAAATCCATATGATTTATTTTTCCGCTCATTGTCATATTTCGGGTATAATCCATCCACGACCTGACTTGTTGACTTGGATAGTCTCTTCCTGAATAACCGTGCCACGTGTACGGTGGAAGATACACGATGAACTATCACGGGGTCTGCCACTTTAAACGGAATCCATGTGCCGTCAGTTGCACGGTTAAAAAAATCAAGACCATTGATTTGGGTTGCCCTGGTGTGGATGTACCATGCTCCATCATAGGGACATTTCATGATGCTTTTACGGTATGTACATGCTCTTAATAGTGATGGGAAGAGATTTTTGGGACACGGTGTATCAACATAAATTGCAAATATATGCTTTAGACGCAATCTCGTTTCTTAAAATGCCCTTAGCTTGACTAATATATATATAAAATACTACTATGAGGTCCACCTCATGGGTTCCCATGAGGTCAAGCTGTGTGGGCCCCACCGTGATGTGTGTCAAACATCAACACCGTGCATTTGATGATTTTCCTTTAGTTTATGGGATATTCCAAAAATCAGCCATATATGGAACTTGTGTGGGCCATATCATCTAAAACTATATGAAGGCATGCCTAAAATATATAGAAGCACTTGGTGGGGACTACTTGAGTTTTGGATGTAGTTGAAACTTTCTCTACTCCTCATCCAGGTGGGACACATAATGGATTGGTTGGTTTTGTGAACCACATCTCAATGAGCCCAATAAATGATTATGAATGTTTTAATGGGAGGATAACCCCTCTCAACCGTTGTATGTGGTGTGGCACACACAAGTCATGGATTGACTAGATTTTTAAGCTCGTGCCCAACATGAAATGGTGCATCTAACTAATGAGGTAGATGTTCAGCAGGTATCATGGTGGGGCCACACAGCTCAACCTTAAGGGAAGTTCGCATGAGGTTGTGTGTGTCTATATATATATATATGTGTGTGTGTGTGTGTTTTGGCTCACGTAGACTGTTCATATTTTAGAGTCATCACTCGTGATGGGCTCTCAAAAAAGTTGGCCGTGTAAACCGGTGTTCAGATTTTAGAGTCATCACTCATGATGAGTTCTCAAAAAAGTTGGCCGTGTAAACTGGTGTGCAACTGAGCATATATATATATATATATGAGAAAAGGTACTATGCGCTTGACCTCACGATAAGCTCCCATGAGGTCGAGCTGTGTGGGCCCCACCGTGATGCATGTCGACCATCAACACCGTGCATTTGATGGGTACCCTTTAAATTATGGGATAGCCCAAAAATCAGCCGTATACGGAACTCAAGTGGGCCATACCATCTAAAATCATGTGAAACACCATTAAAACATATAAAACCACTTGGTGGGGCCTACTTGAGTTTTGAATGCTGCTGAAACTTGGTCTGAACCCTCATACACGTGGGACACACATAATGGATGGGCTGGATTGGCAAACCACATCTTTTGTGGGCCCCAAAAATGAATATGAATGTTTTAATGGTGCACGGCCCCTCTCCACTTCTGTATGTGGTGTGGCCCACACAAGTCACGGATTGAATTGATTTTTGAGACCTAGGCTCACAATGGAATGACGCATCTGACTGATGGGGTAGATGTTCGAAACGCATCATGGTGGGGCCCACACAGCTCGACCGTATGGGACGGAGCCGTGAGCTCGAGCGCATAGTACCTTTTCCCTACACACACACACATGGAAACGCTTACTTGCGAACCAATTTGTACGTACTAGGTACAAACTTTTTTGAGAACTCATCAGATCTGATGAGTATCTCAAATATGAACGGTCCACATGAAGCAGAACGTCTTCAAACCCCCTAGTACGAATTTTTACTTTTATCCAAAACTTTGGTGGATAATGAAAAATGTAAATAGTTTCTTCCCTTGATTTGAATTTCTCTTTGCTATGGCCCACCAGAATCTTAGATTAGGGTGGAAATTCACCTCCTAAGGTTTCATGGGATTCCGCATCTTATGGATCGTTCAGATTGGACACCCATGACACATGTGCAAAGGTGCGCACGTACATAGGTGCGTAGGTGAGCATGCCTCTCTCTCTCTCTCTCTCTATATATATATATATATATATATATATATATATATAGAGAGAGAGAGAGAGAGAGAGAGAGAGAGAGAGAGAGAGAGAGAGATGCTCACACGCAACTAGTTGGACATTACATTTCATTTTAGCATTAAAAAAATGGCCTTGGATTCGGTGGGTCCCATCATGGTTTTAATGTAAAATTGACCCCGACCATCACTTATGTCACTCCACCTTAGATCAAGATATCTAAATTTATCCCCATCCGTAGTTCAAGAGGACCACATGATTAGAATTGGTGTACATGGAAAGGTTTACCCTCCAAACAGTTTCCCCTAGTGTGGCTCATATGAATCATATATGAACCTGATTTTTGAGACCTAGGCTTTACTTTTGGTGTGACATCTAATGACTGGAATAAATTTCACAGTTTCATCACGATAGGCCCCGTAAAAATCAAGGGAGGATGTCTCTCTCCTAATTATTCTCATTGGTATGGCCCATATGAATCACGGATTAACCCGATTTATTGGCTGTAGGCTTATTACTTGATTACACATCTAATAGCAACCCCCCGCCTCCCCCCCCCCCCCCAACCAAAAAAATAAAAATAAAAAATAGGAGTGAGAGTCCATGTGATACCTATTTCCAAAACACCCAAAACACTACTAATCATGCTTAGGCCGTGTTTGATAACGCTGAATTTTTGCACTTAATACGGAATGGGGAAAATTTTTCATGTTTATTGGTGTTTGTTAATGTGTTGTTGACGTGGAAGATGGAAAGCGCTAAGTGGTTTTTCACTGAATTCTTTCCGTGATAGGAGTCTGGCTTAATGGTGAACGCGGAATGCGCTCCGTGATTTTTCGTAAAACAAAAATTTTTTTCTTCCAAAAGTATCCCTTTTCAAGTTACTACGGAAATTTTTTCTTTCCATTTATTTGCGCAATACAAAATCAACTTTTAACCTATGAAACTTCTTTATGCCCCACCATGATTTATGTGTTTGATCCATATCGTCCATAAACTTTTTCAAATAATTTAAGATATGATCCAATAAAAGAAGCAGGTTCAATGATTAATTGGATCATAAGGTGGGGATTGAACGTCCACCGTTAAAAACTTCTTGAGAGCTGGAGAAGTTTCAGATCAAGCTGATATTTGTGTTTTCACTTCAAGGATCAATTGGTCCATACAATGAAGATGGAACATAACCGTTAAAAACTCTTTGGGGACCACAAAAGTTTTAGATCAAGCTGAAATTTATGTTTTCCCTTCATCCATGGTTTTTTTGAACTTATGAACAACTTGGATGGAAAATACACATCATGATGAACCATGGGAATATTTCAACGGTAGGCATCATCATCACCACTGAAAACTGTGCGTGGTCCACCTGATCCTTGGATTAGCCTCTTTTTCTCTCTAGTACTATTAAATGATATTTAAAATTTTATGAAGCACATAGATAAATAACATACATAACGGTGGGGCCCACAGAGTCCCTGTCTGGATTGATTTTGGTCCAGGAGGAGACAGGATGCAATCTGCTTCCTACTGAGCTGTGGTCTAATCCCGAAAGAACACGGATACACAACATACTTGCTACCCTCATGTAAGATGGATGGAATGCGATAATCAGGTAAGTTGTGATGAACGTACACTTTGGGCCCACCGTGACGTATCTATACATCCAAACCCTCTATCCCTTTTCTCATATTATTTTAAGACATCAAAATAAAAATGAGGCAGATCCGACGATCAAATGGACCACATCACAGATGAGTCTTGCATTTAATGCAATTGGTGCATTTTAATGCAACCAAGATTATTATTTGGTGTGGTCCACTTGAGCGTTGGATCTACCTCATTTTTGTGTTCATGCCTTAAAATAATCTAAGAAAAGGGATTTATAGTTTGGATGTACATATACATCACTGTGGGCCCACCCACAGAACTGCCCGTTCGAAGCCAGGGACGGGCAGGGTTAGTACGCAGTCCGCGTCCTCGTTGAACACGACATCGGGCGTGGATTGGATGGACGTGGATTTCCTGCGAAAGTCGTTTGCGGGAAGTTCCAGCGCAAAGATACTGGGTAGGGCACACGACCATGTTTTTAGAAAATATACTCTTTCATTTGTTTTGCAAGCTAATTTTAGTACAAGCGACAAAAAAGAGGTGAATCCAAGACTCGAGTGAGACACACAAGAGGAAACAGTAGCTATATAATGCTAACGATCATTGAGCTCTGAGTTGTACGAACGGTTTAAAGGAGATCAAAGTTGGTGGAAAATCTGCATCAGATGTAAAACATTTCCAAATAGGAGATAGGGGCAAATGTGTCAAATTAACATATTTCAGACATTTCAGATGTTTGTTAACAAATAGACTATTTTAAATTCAGTACTTAATTTTTAGACTTCAACCATAATTATCAAACAAGTTTTTTGACTTCAGATTTCAGATTCAAGCTTCAGATTTCCGATTCAGCTTCAGATTCAGGCTTTACACTTCAGATTTAACAAACGGGGCCTTAATTTAAGGTGGTAGTTAATGGTCATGGCGCCGGCGGTCGTGGATTAGCTACTGACCCCGACAGTAACTAGCTCATGAAGTGATATCACCACGTTCTGTGGGCCCCACCATGATGTATGTGTTGTATCCACACCAGTCATTCATTTGGGGAGATCATTTTAGGGGATGAGCCAAAGAATGAGGTAGATCCAAAGGTCAAGTGAGCCCCACCACAGAAAATAGTGGGACAGTGACACCCACCGTCAAAACCTTCATGGGGCCTACCGTGATGTCTATTTGAGATCTAACATGTTTGTAAGTTAATAAAAACATGAAAGAAGGGAGAACACAAATATAAGCTCAATCAAAAACTTCTAGGCGTCAAGACGTTTTTAAGGGTAGGTGCTCAATCCCCACTTTCTCGTGGGGTCTACTTGAGCTTTTGATCCGCCTCATCCTTTGTCCAGTGACATGAAATGATCTCTCCGAGTGAATGTAGTTCATGTCACTCCAAATGAATGTAAGGTGTGGATAAAACCCATACATTCAGTAGGTAATGGGCGTCCAATGCTAACGGGGTAGCGTAATTTAAGGCCGTAATTAATCCTCGTAATGCTGGCATTATACGTATAAAATGTTGTGGACCACACCACTAGTGATTGACTATTATAAACCTTTTAAGGTCATAAAAGTTTTGGATCAACCTGATATTTGTGTTTTTCCTTTATCCATGTGGGTGTAATCTTATTAACGGGTTGGATGGCTAAAAAGCATTAAGATAGGCCCTGTGAAAATTTTAATGGTGGGTATTCAATGTCTACTCTTTTTTCTGGTGTGGACCAATTAAAATTTGGTAATATTTTATTTTTGGGATCATAGACTTGAATGATGTATAAAAATTGATGGATGGGTCGATATTCAGAGTATACATTTAGGTGGGATACACAGTCAGCTAATCACCCTACTGCTTTGTTACCAAGTAACACTGATCCACTCCCCACGCCAATATCGGTGACGCCCGACATTTCTTGAAACCAACCGTGCAAGAGGTCCACCTTTTATATATGTTTGCAGAGAGACTACCGTGATGCGTACCACGAGATCTACTCCGATCATTGAATGAATATATAAGATTTTTGGATCATGCTAAACTCTCCGGGCTGCATGAATATTTTAACCGTGGAAGTTCAATCCTCACCTTTTCTTGTTGCGTGGCTTACTAGAGTTTTGGATCTATACCATTGTTGGCTCCAT
This sequence comes from Magnolia kwangsiensis, assembly GCA_037074715.1. Classification (NCBI taxonomy): domain Eukaryota; kingdom Viridiplantae; phylum Streptophyta; class Magnoliopsida; order Magnoliales; family Magnoliaceae; genus Magnolia; species Magnolia kwangsiensis. Next base: position 68,847,796 of record CM073572.1, on the reverse strand, counting down.
ATCCTAATACGATCTAGCAAAACCGATGGGTGGGATAGGTTTATCACAAACATTGCAGTGAGCCCCACCTAGCATCCGGTTGCAACGTGATGCTTTGAGCTTCGTTTATAATACAGGGAGAGAACATTGATGGAGGGATTAAATGAAGAGAGAGTGAGTGAGATGGCGACTGGGGAAGTTTTTTTTTTTTGTTTTTAATGGAATATTTACAGAAGTTGTACACTTATTATTTGTTGAGGTGACCTATCAAACGTGTAACAAATCTGATTCGTTAACCAGTTAGGGTCCCTTACAAGTATATAAGCATGTGAAATATATAAAAAATATATATATATATTATAATTAATAATAAGAAATTTTTATACAAGAAAATTGGGTTGTTAAAAATTCATTCTAACATTCTATATTCAACTTGCATTTGTAGCTCAAGAAATTAGAATCATTTATCAATTTTTTGTGGATAAAATTAAATTAGTATGCCTGATTTGATAAACAGACAGGATATGTGAAACTAATTCTCACTATACTTATATAATACTTGATGCCATGTACTCTCTCACAAGGAGGCATTACATGTGAATAAATTTTATTTTTTTCTATTTAATGGCCAACTAGTTGGACTAATTTGATTTGTCCAACTAGTTGTGTGTGAGCATTTCTCATATATATATATATATATATATATATATATATATATATACACACACACACACACACACACACACACACACACACACACACACACACACGTGGGAAAAGGTACTATGCGCTTGAGCTCACGATAAGCTTATCGTGAGGTCGAGCTGTGTGGCCCCTACTGTAATGCGTGTCGACCATCAACACCGTGCATTTGATGGGTTCCCTTTAAATTATAGGATAACCAAAAAATCAGCCGTAAACGGAACTCAGGTGGGCCATACCATCTAAAATCATGTGAAGACACCGTTAAAACATATAAAAGTACTTGGTGGGGCTCACCTGAGTTTTGAATGCTGCTGAAACTTGGTATGACCCCTAATCCTAGTGGGACACACATAATGGATGGGCTGGATTTGCAAACCACATCTCGCTGGGACCCAAAAAATAATTATGAATGTTTTAATGGTGCACGGCCCCTCTCCACTTCTGCATGTGGTGTGGTCCACACAAGTCACTGATTGACTTGATTTTTGAGACCTAGGTCCACGATGGAATGGTGCATCTAACTGATGGGGTAGATGTTCAAAACGCATCACGATGGAGCCTACACAGCTCGACCGCATAGGACGAAGCCGTGAGCTCGAACACATAGTACCTTTTCCACACACACACACACACACACACACACACACACACACACACACATATATATATATATATATATATATATATATATATATATATAAATGCTCACACACAACTATTGGACAAATCAAATTAGTCCAACTACCTGAGTATTAAATAACAAAAATTTATTTTTCTATCCCGAGTAATATACTACATATAAGGATCCGTAATATTAAGTTTTACATAAGTATAATAGAAATTATATGTCAAAGATTTGGCCTATCGATTAAATAGGCCTACTAATTATATTTTATCGGCTAAAATTTAATATATTATCATCATCATTAAAGCCACACATACAAGTTGAATATGTACGGCTAAAATGAATTTCTAATAGTCCCATTTTCTTGTAAATAAATATCATATCATTAATCATTAAAAATAATATTTTATGTCCTTCATATGTTTAAAAGAAATCCTACCTAATTAATGAAATAGATTTCTTATATGTTTACTTCACCGCATAAATACGTCACATGTGTGCAGCTTCCTAATTCATCCCATTTTCTCCTTACATCCATCACCTAATTTACATATTATCCGGTGTTAATAAATGCTCTCGTGCGGAAAGAACTGCACGAGGCTACCTTGTGAAAGGAGTACCCAGCTTGGGTGGGCCTCAATGTGGTGTTAAAGTGAAATCCACCCCAACCATCAGGTGAGTCACCCTCTGTTTGACCCAGGGCCAAAAAATCTGCCCATCTTTATTTCAGATGGACCACACTTATTGGAAATTTTTTATCGAAAAATCTGACCCTTTTGAATCACATGTGCGCTTCATTTTTTAGCCTTTAAGTCAATCTTTTGGTTTCGCATCTAATGGGTGTAACCATTTTTACGTACACATTATAGTGGCCCCTGTAAAAATCGAGGGTGGACGTCTTTCTCCCAACTAGTTTCCTTTGTGTGACTCAAATTAATAACATATTATCCTAATGTTTTGGCTACTATCTTACCGTCGGATTACACATCCAATGGTTGGATTTGATTACACATATAATGGTCAAATTTGATCTCACATACACATCAACGTGTGGCCTCGTCAAATATCATCGCTGGCGTCCCTCCCGCACCGGTTCCCAGAAAATAGACGAAAATTCCAACTGTACGACCCATTTATGGCCACGAACCTTTTTAAGATCACTTATTTTTAGCTTACAAGAATAACCCCCAGCTGTACAAACAGCTTTTTCACAGGTCAAAAGTGCCCCCTACTTTTTCAAAAATGTGATAGCTGAAAGATGGGGGGGGGGGTGCCCTATAGCTACGGGTTATAACTGTAGCTATAACCATAACCATTAAACATAACCCTACTTAATTAGAAATGTGATTTTTGAAAGTTGAAATTCCCTATGGGTATGGATTATAACCGTAGCCACTGAAAAATGCACGGACTGCCATGGCAGTACCACCGTACCAGCAGTAGTGTTGCGGCAGTCTGTGCACTTTATTTATTTATTTATTTATTTTATTTTTATACATGGAGAACATTATTCTACTTACATTTTTCTCTAATACATATTTATATAAATATGTATATATAAACATATAAAAAAAAATTTCTCTCTGTTTTTTCATTTCTTTCTTTATTCATTTAACAAGAATATCTTCTAAATCTAAATTAGTTACTTGACGTACCATATATGATTTTGGGGTAGGAGAAGCTACTTTAGCCAACAAACCTAGTTATTTTTCAAGATTCTATCAGTTCGATGGTCGAAAAACTATTTCATTCACTTCGCGGTCAATTTCAATCAGTTTACGGTCAATTTCATTCATTTCATTCACTTTGCGTTCAATTTCAATCAGCTTTGCGGTGAATTTCATTAACTTCGCAGTTAATTTCATTCACTTCACGGTCAATTTTCTTCATTTCACGGTCAATTCCATGCATTTCATGGTCAATTTCAGTGATTCCCCTTCACTTCATGATTAATTCAATTCATTTCATGGTCAATTCCCTTCACATCACAGTCAATTCAATTCATTTCACGGTCAATTCCCTTTATTCACGGTCCATTCCATGCATTTCACTGTCAATTTTGGTGATTCCCCTTCACTTCATGGTCAATTCAATTCATTTCACGGTCAATTCCCTTCACTTCACAATCAATTCCATGCATTTCACGGTCAATTTCGACGATTCCCCTTCACGGTCAATTCCATGCAATCATAGTGAAGTGGATGGAATTGACCGTGAAGTGAAGGGAATTGACCGTGAAGTGAAAGGGAATCACCGGAATTAACTGTGAAATGCATGGAATTGATCGTGAAATGAAGGAAAATGACCATGAAATGAAGGGAATTGACTGTAAAGTGATTGAAATTGACCGCGAAGTAAATGAAATTTTACGTGGTTATCCAATAAACTTCAAGAAGTTCGCGGTCATTTTAACAAACTTTGCGGTCAATTTGACAAAGTTTCACGGTCAATTTGATGTAGTTATCCAATAAACTTCAAATGCCCCTGCTTTATCAATTTCACTCTATTCTCTCCCTTACACTCAAACACATGTCCGAACTCATCTCTGTCATCCCTATTCCTTCTTTTCACCTATTTTCTTCATTAAATCTTTGTAGAATCTCCATCCTACTATCACATTACATCTTCCATGTTCCATTCTATTGAAGGTTACCTGCATTCATTTTCTGAGAGGATGTGAATGCATTGATAAACGTGAAATCTTATACGCTTTTCTCCGAAGAACGTGATTCACAACGATGCACTCTTATTCTTCTTCTCGAACATGGATTTCACTGATAAGGCAACTGTGGGAGGATTGCATGCATTTGAGTTATAATAAATCTGGAACTCTTATTCAATATCCTTGTCGACATGACCTGATCCATGTCACAAGTTCAAGTTATTTACTGAGGCCACTTTCAATCAATAAGCATTCATTTCACGGTCAATTCCATGCATTTCACAATCAATTCCCTTCACTTCATAGTCATTTCCATTCATTTCACGGTCAATTCCATGCATTTCACAATCAATTTCCTTCACTTCACGGTCATTTCCATTCATTTCACGGTCAATTCCCTTCACTTCACGGTCAATTCCATGCATTTCACGGTCAATTCCATTCACTTCATGGTCATTTCCATTCATTTCACAATCAATTCCCTTCATTTCACGGCCAATTCCATGCATTTCACGATCAATCCCGGAAATTCCCCTTCACTCCACGGTCAATTCCATGCATTTCATGGTCAATTTCCTTCACTTCACTGTCATTTCCATTCATTTCACGGTCAATTAATTCTCTTCATTTCACGGTCAATCCGGGCGATTCCCCTTCACTTCATGGTGAATTCAATGCATTTCATGGTCAATTCCCTTCACTTCACGGTCAATTCCATGCATTTCACGAACAATTCCCTTCACTTCACGGTCAATTCCATGCATTTCACGCTCATTCCCGGCGATTCCCCTTTACTTCATGCTCAATTCCATGCATTTCACGGTTACTTCCCTTCACTTCACGATCAATTCCATGCATTTCACATTCTTTCCTGGTGATTCCCCTTCACTTCACGGTCAATTCCATGCATTTCATGGTCAATTCCCTTCACTTCACGGTCAATTCCATGTAATTCTATACATTTTATAGTCCTTCACAATCAATTCCATGCATTTCACGGTCAATCCTGGCGATTCCCCTTCACTTCTCGGTCAATTCTATGCATTTCACGGTCAATTGCTTTCACTTCATGGTCAATTCCATATTTTAACGGTCAATACTGACGATTCCCCTTCACTTCATAGTCAATTTCATGCATTTCAAAATCAATTCCCTTCACTTCACGATCAATTCCTTGCATTTCATGATCATTCCTGGTGATTCCCCTTCACTTCACAGTCAATTCCATGCATTTCACGGTCAATTCTCTTCACTTCACAGTCAATTCCTTGCATTTCACGATCATTCTCGGCGATTCCCCCTTCACTTCATAGTCAATTTCATGCATTTCATAGTCAATCCTGACGATTCCCCTTCACTTCATAGTCAATTCCATGCATTTCACGGTCAATTCCTTGCATTTCATGATCATTCCCGGCGATTCTCCTTCACTTCATGGTCAATTCCATGCATTTCACGATCAATTCCCTTCACTTCACAGTCAATTCCTTGCATTTCACGATCATTGTAGGTGATTCCCCTTCACTTCACGGTCAATTCCATGCATTTCATGGTCAATTCCCTTCACTTCACGGTCAATTCCATACATTTCACGGTCATTCTCGACGATTCCCCTTCACTTCACGGTCATTTCAATGCATTTCACGGTCAATTCCCTTCCACAGTCAATTCCATGCATTTCACGGATAATTTCCTTCACTTCACGGTCAATTCCATGCATTTCACGGTCAATCCCGATAATTCCCCTTCACTTCACGGTCAATTCCATGCATTTCACAGTCAATTCCCTTCACTTCACGGTCAATTCCATGCATTTCATGATCATTCCTGGTAATTCCCCTTCATGGTCAATTCTATGCATTTCAACATTATCTACCGTGTACAGATACATTAAGCTTATCAGGTGTTACAAGGTTCTCCATTGTTTGACAACATCATAGTGACTGTACCTTAAATTAACACATTTCATGTTTAAATTACATAAGTTTTCTACGATCTATAACTGTAATACATTTTACCATTATGGGTTTCATTTAGTTAGAAAGTCCAACATCTTATTTGCCATGAATCTTTTGATGTGTATCCATGCTTTCTTCCCATTTAGTTGTGGCACAAAATTTTTTAACTGTTTGCTTACATGCACAGTGAGGTCATTACTGTATTTAGTTGGTTGACAATAGACAATTTCATCAGTCCCATCGACCTGAAGAGTTTTGCTGAAGTGTTATAATTAAGTTAAAACTTACTATAAATAGTAAAAACAGAAATAAAATAAATTTTCAACCATTGACCCATAGAATCTTGAAAAATAATTAGGTTGGTTGTTTAAAGTAGCTTCTTCTGCTCCAAAATCATACATGATATGTCAAGTAACTCACTGTGTTCCGAGAGATATGCTTGTTAAATAAATAAATGAATAAAAATAATTTTATATGCTTATATATACATATTTATATAAACATGTTTCGGAGAAAAATGCGGGGAAAAAAAAACGCTCCCTGTAGTAAAAATAATAATAATAATAATAATTGCCGCCGGACTGCCAAACTGGGACACTACCGTCCGCTGGACAGAGCAACCCGACACTACCGCCGGACCGACGGTAATGCCGCCCATGAAGCAGAAGCGGATTGGCCGGTGTATAGCTGTATTGTTGTCAGCAAGCTCTATGGGTCTTATAATGAGGTATGTGTTATATCCAAACCATCAATCCATTTGATGAGCTCGTAATAAGGTTTGAGACAAAAAAACAAGACAGATCCAAGTATCAAGTGGACCACACTGTAAAAAAGTAGCGGGTATTGGGTATTGAACGTCTACCATTGAAACCCTTTTATGGGTCACAGACGTTTTAGATCAATATGAAATTTGTTTTTCCTCTTTATTTTGGTCTTTGTGACCTACTGAATAAATTGGATGGAAAATAGATGTTATGGTAGGCCCTACTAAATTTTAGAACGTATGCCTCCAGTCTCCACTGTTTCTCGTGGTGTGGTCCACGTGAGTGTTGGATCTGCCTCTGATCATATCCTAAAATGATTTGAAAATATGTATGAACGGCATGGATAAAATGTATAAATCACGTTGGGACTGATTTTAAGTCCCTTGATCTAACATTGGGTGATACACTTGATGATGAAAGTGGATTTCAAATTAACACCATAGCTGGTCCATCTAAATGACCGACCATAGTGAGTTATCGAGTGGTGCCAGAGCGCGGACTCCTACTTTTACAGGCCCACCATGATGTGTAAGTAAGATTCACTCCAATCATTAGATGCATAATCCCATTATGGGCCGGCCTGGAGCCAAAAAATCACTCTAAGCTTTGCTTCAATTCAGCCACAGCAATGGAAACATTGGGAGAGACGTCCACCCTTGATTATTACCAAGCTCAACAAGACAAGCATGTGAAATCCACTCCAACCATTAAGATGACACACTAAAAATCTATGCCTAATGTTCAAAAATCAGGGGCATACATGATTCATGTGGGCCAAACCAATGAAAATAGATTTCGGGGGGGGGGGGGGGGGGGGTGTGGGGTGTGTGAGTTTTCCTTGTACATTGTTTTCAATCATGTGGTGCACATGAACCATAGATGAGGCTAATTTTTTATTCCACAGTCTAATACAGGGTGACTCACCTGATGGTTGGGTTGGATTTCACTTTAACTCTATAATGGGGCCACCACCGCTGGCTACTTTTCCTCTTAGAATAACTTTTGTCTTGGTATTAAATAGCATTAATTAGTCCTTGAATTAATCAACTAGTTGGACCAAAATGCAGTCCAACTAGTTGTGTGTGAGCATATCTCTCTCTCTCTATATACACACACACACACACACACACACACCCACACACACACACACACACCCACACAAGAGAAAGTGACTGTTTGACAATGGTGATATGGAGAAAGTGGCTGTTTGACAAGGGTGATATGACTTTTATCTAGGATGCAGATTAGATGGTATCCTGGACCTAGTCAGGTGGGTGCAATCTGACTGTGGGCTTGACTCAATGTATGCATTGCATTTTCACACTGTTCATCTATTTTGCTAGTTATTTTAGGGCATGGTTCTAAACATGAAGCATATATGAATCTCAAGTCTACCACACCATAGGAAACAATGGTCATTGAACACTCACCATTTAAAAATTCCTAAGATCCACCATGATGTTTATTTGCCATCACACACGCGTCAATGAAGGGAAAACACAAATAGCAGCTTGATTCGGAACTTGTGGCCCGGAGAAGCTTTTAGTGGCAGGAATTTGATCCCTAATGTGTGGTCTGCCGAGATTTGTATCTGATTCATTTCTGGGACCATGCTATAAAATAAGCTGGCAAAACGGATGGACAACATAGATATACAATGCATACATTAAGGTGGGCCCATGGTCAGGGCCGCACCCACTTGGCTGGATCCAGTCATAGATAATCCGAGATGAATGGTTTGGATTTTACAAGTTTTAGGAGTCGGATATAAATTGGAGATTATATTTGGGTTGATTTGTGCTCAAAATTTAGCAGTTTAACTTTGGATTTAACCCTGATTAATGGTAAAGGTGGTGATGATGAGGTATAGGCCTCATGGCCACTTTAAAGTCGTGGTGTGGTGAAACTTTACTGCCTCTTGACAAAAGGCAATAAGAACTTTACTGCCTCTTGGCAAAAGGTGATAAAAGTTTTTACCACCTCCATGTAATGACTAATAAAAGTTTTATTAGCTTTCATTTGAGATGTGAATTGTGATTTTAAGTCAGATATTTCCCTTTTTGAGTAAAAGCTATAAAAATCTGATCCTTTGTACGGGATTTTGGTAATGCTGGTAATGGTGTCTAGTAAAGTATATTGGCTTAGTTTCTGTCATGGAACACGTAAATTTTGAATTGGTGAGTGGGGAGATTAAATGAATTGTGACATTTTCCCTATACATTTCTAAAGAATGTCTAGTTTTTTGGAACAATTTCTCTTATATCTGATTATCAATTTGTTAGATCTTTGAATTTATGCCATAATGTATTCAACAAGCTTTTCAATGGTACTAAGATCATTCTAATCCAATATGTATGGGAATAATGATGGTCTAGGGAAAATAGACTGTCTGAAACGATTTTCTACCGTGATTGTTGCTAAAGTTTCTATTAGTTTGGGTCTTGGAAAATATCTAGACTATATGCCATTAGACCAACAAAAAAAAAAAAAAAAAAAGATAGAGAGGACTTTTTGAATTTTGTAGTAGTTGAAACCTAATTTACAATTACTTGGCTTGAAATTGAATCTACCCTCCTTGGACAGTGTCCCTTAATGCAATCGTATTCTTGGACATCCACCTCCTAATTTACAATTACATGGCATTACTTTTTGAATTTTGTAGTAGTTGAAGCCTAATTTACACGTGTGCATCACATTGCAAGAGATGAAGTCTTTAAATAAACTTGGAATAGAGGCGTAATCTCACCCTTAGGGAGAGGACATGGCTGTTAGGCCTTAAGAGACATTAATGTTGAGCCTTCAACAAATACAACAGTTGGGACCAAACAAAGAGATAAAATAGTTTTAAAAGATTCGAAGGGATATAACCCATCAGTGACACACACATGTGCATTGCACTGCACCGTCCACACCAACACCCACGCTCATGCCCACACCCATGTGCAGGTGCCATCGCTTGAAGTAATGCCATGTGACTCAACTCAACATATGTGCATTGCAAAGAGAGTGCACATCCAAAATCCTCATGTCTCATGAAGGCCCAAGCCTTCTACCACAACTATGGCTTATAAACCACTTGAAACAAAACTCATTTTAAAGTATAACACACTACAAGAAAACCATATTTTACCGGCGGTCAAAATCGCCGGCAAAACATTTAGCGGCAGTTAAAAATGCAGGCAAAAGCTCAGTCGGTAAAGGTTTTATCGGCGGTCTATGTTCTTGACCTGCGGTTGTGCTGGCTGCTGCCTAATGAAACATTTGCCAGCCATTTATTACCGCCCCGGGAAATCCCTGATAAATGCCCGTAAATGTCTACCGAAATGACGTTAAATGCCAGTATATTTGAGGGTTAACGTTTATATTTGATTGAAACCTTCTTTTTTTTTTAACATATTTCATACCTGTAATTTGGATGTCATGCATACATCATAGTGGGCCCCACACATAGGGCTGTGGGTTAAGCTTAATCTTGAAAGCTTTGTAGTGGATTGTGGGGCCCAATGTCTGATAATCAAGATTCAGATTGTGTGAATGTGGGCCCAAGGTCTGATGATCCAAAGAGTTAAAATAATGGGCTTCACCAAGGATGGTGGATATCCAATATTCAAAGATCTGAACCATCTTATGTGATGGCTTAAGAACACAAAAGAAAAATATCAAAGGGTGATTCATCTACAGTGATCCCAATGGATCCTTGAAAACAGAACACTATAAGATGCACTCTGAAATAGCATAATACCAAATGCATTTCATCAGTTCTGTGAGTGGGCCAATCTCGATTTGAGCACTTAATTAGGCACAAGGAATAAAAAGGCCAGCCTGGGCCTATATTGGACCACTACCGAGAAATGGCCTTATTCCATTCCACGGCCGTTCATGTGGCGTAATGCATGCCAATCAACCCACTTCATTTCATGGGTTAAATCACTTACAAGAACACGTTAAATTAAAAAAAATAATAATAACTTCACCAAGGCTAGACCCCATCCACTATCGACATTGCAACACCCACCCATCACCTACACCATTGCATTGCTGTAGAGGCAAGACCCACCACCTGGTTCTACCAGTGGTTTATCTAACTTCACCATGGTTTTTATGGCAGTCAAGCATCTGATTATATCTACAAAAAATCATCATAGATATCAGAAAGCAAATCAACAAGAAAACCAACCAAAAATTAATGTCAAAAAGTTCAAAATGCAACAGTAAAAAACCATGGTTTAAGACTCAAATGCCTGAAAAATCATGGTCCTGTTTTCCACGACCACTTGAAATCCATTAAGATTTTCCTGTGGATATTAACAAATTAAGGGATGGTTTTAATGGTTTCCACATTTCATGTAATCACAAGCTCTTACAAGATCTTCATGTTTCTCAAGTTAGCAAACGTTGAAGGAATCCTGCCGCTCAGCCCGCTGCTATCCATGTATCTGTGAAAAGAGCATAGATCATGAATCACATTGTCAGATTACGATGAAAAATTACGCCATAAAATGAGTCAATACCAAATTTCCTAATCAAATGATCCTAGCTGGGTTAGTCTCAAGGAAAAACCATAATACCATTGAAATACCAAAAATCGTCATGTGGTGAATGTCATCGGTATACTCTATTTTCTCAAAATTCACCCAAACAATTCATAAAATTCTCTGTTTCCCTCTAAAAATTTGAATATGTGGAATACCCTTAAAGCAGAAGTAAAAAAATTGAATATGGGCACACCATAGAACAATTTGAGAGTGGACAACTACCGGTGATTTGACTATGGGGCCCATCACTTCTAATAACAAATGATCGATTCCCCATAATGAAAATTCAACAAAATTCATACATACCCATCAATGAAATCGAAAGCGCCTATGGGTGACAACATGGCCCATGGCCCATTCACACTTGCAGTATGCTGACGATTCCATTCACTTTGAGATAAAACTATACCGTCATAGTTGCACACTGCCTAAACAGAATAAAATAAAAAGGATGTGGCACTTCACCTGAACGGTCCAATTTGAAGCTCTTACATATCGTTTGTTTGTTTTGACCTGCACAAAGAAACAAACTAAAAAATTAAATCAGGACTTGATTTCCTCGGTAAAAATATATAATCAACAGGCTACACCTAATAGAGGACAAGAAAGAGATAATGTTAAGAAAAAAAAAAGCTTTTCATATTACATCTTCAGGCACATCATCAGGATGCCTAATCCGCCCAATCGATTGTCCACATTTTGGATCAACCCACTTCTCAACCTATAGAAATGCTGAAAATTTAAACCTAGCACTGCTGCATTAATGAAATATGGAAGAAAATGATACAACTCACCTTGATGCCCTTCTCTCTCCTCCTTTACCTAGGCTTGGGACCAACAATGTAAGAAGTTGCATTGGTGGAGTTAAAAAATGGGCTTAAGCTCCATTTGGTTTGAGATAAAATTATATTCATAAAGATTGATGTGATGACCAAATGAAGCCTAAGATTTATAACACTACAAATATGAAGCAAGATAGACAAATTTACTAAAAGGTATGATAGAAACTCTTACAACTTGCGGAGAATCCAATGACCATACTATTTGCTGGCTTCTGAGGAGCTGGTGTTTCTTCCCGTCAAAAGAAAACAATCATAGTATAATAATCATCTTTCAGAAATCAGAACCCATATTCAACAACCAGGAAATAGCAAACAAGAAAAATACCCAATAGAAATTTCATGTTCATTTGATCAGTTCCATGCAATTTCACGCACCCAATTCATCCAAAAAATCTTGCCAAACAACTAGCAGGCCAACAAATACTTGTTCCAGTTTCATCCCCAATTGTTTTGTATCCCCAATTTCAATTGATGAACAAAAAAAGAATGCCAGTGAGGCTCAAGTATTTGATAAATTTTGGTAATAAACTTGAAAGTACAGATAATAAGGTTCTATAAGAAGAGAATTAGATGCTAAAAGAAATTACAAATCGAAACATAAAGGGAAAAAAAGAAATATTACACAAAATCATGAGAAGAGGTAAAATGACTTCCATTGCCCACTAAGATATCATGGCTGGCTAGTTCCATTTTGCTTGTCAAAACACAATATGTTATGGCAACAATGAAACAACTAGTGTGGTAATATGTTATGGCAACAAACATAATGCAAATTCTTGCTTCATCATTTCAAAGGGTACACAAGAAGCAACACAATAGTCCATGCAAGTGGATACAAAAAAATGGCAAAGATGAGAATAAAATTGACTATAACGCTAGAATCCGATACTAGTTGCATAATATTCTTCTTCATCAAAATAAGTTGACAGTAACCCTTCTCAAATCAGTAACCCGATATTTGTTGGGATAACCTAACAAGGCCAGTGTTGAGTGACCATACATAATAGTGGAATGTTTTTCAATCGGTGTTCGCACCTTCTTTGGGAAAGCCGCCCATCTGGTCGACAGTACCAACAAAGTTGGACATTTCCAGCAGATTCTAATGGCCTTTGGTAACTTTTGCATTTGCTCAATTGCGGTCGGCATAATTGTAGAGATCATTGTCGTGTACCCTCATAACCTGAAGAAATTTCAATAGAGTTTCTAAGTTTTAGGAAGAGTACAAGAAGTCAAGAACTAAGTACAGTTGTTGCATACAAATTTTTTTTTTTAATGAGATATATTCATACAGGCAGTGTATGTGAGCTTCCACATCGATGTCTTTCTTGTCTTGTCACTTTTGGAGAACATCCAGGGCATGAAAAAGGATTTGTGTCATTGATAGAATGGTGGAAGAGGATTAATGTAGCCTGCCCTAGTTAGTTGGGATAAGGCTTAGTTAATGATGATGATGATGATGCACGACATGAAAAAGGTGGTTCTCACCTTGAGTAGCATTCATTGCAGTGGGCAGAACCATGACGCAAGCTAACTAAGAACTCTGGAAACACAATGGCAACTGAGACTATTTAGGTAGGAACTTCTAAGCCCTTCACTTGAGAACAAATATTTGAAGTTAGTATTTATAGAAATAGAGAAGTTGGAGCAATGGGGATTTCATGTCTCTCCTATAAGAAACCAATTCAATGAAACAGGAACATCAATATTATGGTAATTCATGAAACTATGACACCAAAGACTAAAACTCCACTCATTTCTTGGATATGATGGCTATTAGGCAATTATCATGAATCTAAGATTTCTTTTTACCATGAAATCTGTCGCAGAATTCATTTCCTGCATCATATGTGATATTACACTCCTCACCATTAAAAGATCTCAAATTATTAGGAATTGGATTTCAATGGATGAAAGTTAGGCCATGTTTGGATGTATGATTGAATTCATTTACAGTTATTCAATTCAATAAAGAGTAGATGACTGAATTTCAGTTGCTATAGTTTCAAATTCAAATTGAAACAACTAAATTAGAATTCCAAGTTTCTAATCTATGATAATTTCAAGGATCTCAGATGCACTATGATAAGAAAATAAGTAGACTTCCTTCTAAGGAAAATTACATGCAAAATATGGAGGAGGTACATTGCCAACAACAGTTCTAAAATATCTCATATCCTACCCAAGGTAGATAATGTATGATTTAAGATCTAGCATGCATTTTGGTACCATTTACTAAATGGTCACAACCCTACAAGACCTTGATTCGTGCACATGGGTGAGGATTCAAACCATACCATCAGTGGAGCACCTCTTCGTATTTTTAGATGGTAAAAAGAAATCTTAGATCAAATGGTTGGAAACAGTTTCAACCAGTGGGTCATCCATAACTTGGTCTACCAGTTGGCTGGTTTGAATTGATTGACACATTTGCCAATCTTATCATAGGATTGATACCATCTAATATATGGCACTAGATGCACACCGGATCCTACCTCTTTTTATAGATTGGTGTATAGAAACTGTAAATATCATACAAAAATCAAATGGAATTAAGGAAACATGGAAATTGATACTGCTGAAACTTGGAGACATCTGACACTTTAGCTTCCAAAATTGAAGATAAATGAAGAGACAACATTCACCATCGTGTATTAATCACATTTCAGAAACAACCAATGAGCTTCTTGGCTTCACCCAGAGGTGCAACCTGGGCAAGTATTATGTCTTGAAAACTGATTGGATGCAGAACTTGCACTAAGAGTCTTCAAATAAAAGTATTTGGTAACGGTAACAGTAACAACCGCCATAATGGCTAGCCATATGGACAATACAATAGTGGCCATAACAGTGTAAAAAAAAAGAAAAAAAAAAAGAAAAAAAATATTTTGCCCCCATTATCAGTCCATTACAAACCTATTACAACCATTATAGGCCCATTACAAGCCTTTTTTATTTTCAGATCAGGCATTACAGCCCTGTTATCGCGTAATGAGGTCCCACTATTACTGTTACATAACCATTTTTTTGTACCTAGCTTCAAATGAGGGATTTTCTAGAGAAATTCAGTTTATTCTATTTTTCTTTGATTCAATGCAGTTTATTTTTATTACTTGGTAGCAGATGTTAAGAACCTTAGCCATATTATTCAGAAAAAATTCAGACTTTTTCAATTTATAATCATGCAACACAATAATTTTTTCCCTATTTTAATCATATGCAAGAAGTCATGAATGAGAAAGATGTTAGTGATGAAGGTGGAAGCAGGAAACGGAAGACAACATAAAAATGCAAGTTAAAGCAGTTGATCTCCTCCATTGTGATTTTCCATGTAATTCTTAGTGTTATATTTTCTGATAAAGTATACAATCAGGAAATTGCAGCATACGCTAAATCTACTAGCCATGTAGAAAAGGAATGTGTTATACTAAGTAGATAATGTCAAATTAAAATACACCATTAACATGCATTGTTCAAAAAATGATAGACTGATCTTAGTCTCTTATAAAATACGGGGTGATGATTGACCTACCCAGATGTCTACCTTCTTGCTTAGAATTTCTTTTCTGAACACCATCAATACAAAATTAGAGGGTTGGTATCTTGTAAAATGAGATAATCTTCATGACATTTCCATCGACAACATGGCTCAGTAGATCGACAAAATGGTTTATTTTTTCCAAATGATTCAATAAATTGGATCACCACACCATCAATACAAAATTCATGGAATTCAGATCCACAAACTATACATTTCCTTAGGATCAGTACCCTATATCTACTGCCAACAGATAGAATCACATCTCATAATCCTTCCAAGAGCAATTAAGAGGAAGAAGATAACCACCACAACCGGAACCAAACAGGGTTCTTCTCAAGTCATAAATTAACACAAATTAACAGAAAGAAGATCAACATAAAGAGAGGTTAAAAAGTAATGCTCAAGGATCAAAGGGCCTTACCTGTGAGTAATCGATGGTGAATCAGAATGCATTGCAAATACCACGTTGCATACATCCCTGAAAATTAATAGGACCTGCTTTTCCTCAAAATACCATGCTCTTATGTTCTCCAGCAAATTAATACTGCTTCGATGAAGGACCCACATCACGTGCAAGATAAACATAAGAGAAATTAATTTTGAACTAAGAGCGAAGATGGCAGAAACTATCCAATTAATTTTGAAAAAGATAAACTTCCGGCATACCTCATTTGCCACAGGAGATGTCTGATCTTCTTTGTCAAGTATAAATGCAAGAAGCACGTGCTTAAACTCTTCATATGCTTCCTTAATAATAATTAAAAGAAAAAACAAAAGAAGTCTGATTTTTTAAACCATGGAGCTACAAATTGGGATCACCTAATGAGGGACTTGGATCTTGCACAAGTGGATCATCTATTCTAAGCTGGTGCCAAAATAGTTGTCTACATTAGTTCTTGCACTTGTCTACATCAGTTCTTCCACTTAGGGGGCCCAAATCACTCAATAAAGCTCCTTGGCTATTTCCCTTTTTCTTCTTCACTGGAATGAGTAGTGAACCATCAATTAAGGCACGGTTGCATTTGAAAATATTAATCAATTTTCTTTTACAAGAACTATGGAACGTTTGTCTCTTCATACTGGTATTTCTAGAATTAATAGAACCATCCAATCATGGTCTCACTTAACAGAATAAAAAGATCTAATTTGCAATCTAGACCGTCCATCTTGTCCTGAAAAATCCGAGCACAAATTATATCCATCCATGTCTTGAAAAATCCATATTGAACACCATCACTTTACAATGTATAAAAACTTCTAAAATCTTCCCTATAATGAAGAAAAGGTATGTAGAGCTATAAGTAAAGAATTATTTGATTTTCTTACCAGTAGTAAGACCACTGACATAAAGTGAGAGAACAGCCTGGATAGCAACATACATAGCAGGAGTGTTGAAGGTTTCAAACATTATTTGAGTCATCTTCTCACGGTTAGCCTTAGGATTGAGAGAACAACCTGGATAGCAACATACATAGCATGAGTGTTGAAGGTTTCAAAAATTATTTGAATCATCTTCTCATGGTTTCAAACATTAATTATTTCAAACAGTTGCCTACAATATCCATTAGATCTGGGTGAGTGATTATCAGCCAATGGGTACATCAGAGGAATGCATTTCAATCAGTACCAGATTTCACAATCCGGATTCTAATTGAGCAAAACTTCATAATGTTCACACTTCTAAACTTCCATTTGACTCAAATTGAGAGCAAAAGAGAAAACATAACAACTCTATAGCCATGATGCAACATATGATGAATGTTTCAGCAGAACTATTTTAACAATGGAACTGATATGATTCAATTGATTCATAAACAGTTACACTAAGTGAAAAGATAACGTTCATGTCCAACCAATCCAATTTAGACATGTTTCATTGGAAAGAGTTTGGTGACTGGTCTTCTTTCTAAGAAATTGCCCCTGAAAAAAGGCATATGAATGCACCAATGGGAGTTCTTGATTTACCTGTCTCGAATAAGGCTTGGATGATGATGATCAAGGAACAGAATTTGATTTCACTATACAAACAGTTGAATTTCTACAAAATGCATGGAATCAAATGAATGATATAAATTAAAAGACCAAAGATCTCTTTTATATTTTGATTACTATGTTACAAAAATTAATAAGCAGGAAGAGAGGCAAAAGGCTAAAACCAAATATTCCTACACCAAAGGCAAAAAAGAATGAAAAATGTTTACCTACTGGCCCAATCGAATCACATCACCAACATGCAACACAGTGTAAACCGTTTTCTTGACCTGTTCAATGAAAAAGATGTATCCATTGGAAAAACCACAACTTTATTATCAACAAAACTCATCAAAACGAATCTCGCATTACTTTCTATATAAACACCCAAAACAATTGCCATAACCAGGTGCAATAGCAAATAAATCATCCTAATCATCATCATTACAATGAAAATTTTTCATATTTTGTAGCATTTTGCATACAGGAGCTAGTCAGTACAAGGACATTGCATTTTTGGAAAGGTTTATACACAAACATTATCCAAGAGCAAAGAGCTAGAACATGGTAAGCTGTTCCTCATTCAACATAACATGGCATGCATGGAAGCAGTTCAAAAATCACACTGATCTGATGATCTTAAGCACCTGATTTCACATGATGAATTTGGATTGTTAAATGTGTTCTTTCAATAGCCCACTCAATGACATTTGATGGTTAGGATTATCTGGTAAGTGTGATTTACGGATATGCTCCATCCATGGTCTAGTTCCCAAATCGAAAGACAACTTTACCATGAGAATCAAAGGAAAAATCATCAGATACCAAAATCATGGAAAATCACCAAAACCCATTGCAAAATCAGCAACAAAACACTCAAACAGATCGACGGCCTCTCACAAATCACATAGGCAACACCATCCCCAATTCAAAACTATGCATGTCACCAGGAAAACATGAAACCCAATTGAAGTTTCATAATAATCACCAACTGAGTTTTGCCCCTGTTGTGACTCATTATCCAAAAACAAAAAACATTACGTCTCTTTTTTAGACTCAACGGGCAGATCTAGTAGTTCCACGCTAGGACCCTTGGGCCGACGTGAAAGCGGGCTCCAAAGGAGCTACTACTTAGAGAGCACAGCTAGAGGTGTTACCTCTTCTACCAAACAGGCTGTTGTTCTAAAGAAATCAAACTCTCTTTGGAAATCTCATACACATCTCATAATAGTCAACCTGTGCATAAGAATTTGACCATAGTTTCTGAATTCCTTAGAATAGCTTTCCTAGTACCAAAACACAATAGAAATAGTATTTTTCTTAAAGAATGTCTACCAGATTCAAGGGAGACAAATACCTTAAATGTACATTTGCAAATTGCAATGTCTATTTGACAATGATATTCAATCATTTAACAAACTGTAGTGTTAGAAACAAACAAATGGAAAAACATCATTTAAAATGAATTTACTCTAAAAATTTAAATGGATAGCAGGAAAGAAAAAATTTATGCAGGTCCATAGCTAAAATTTCTACAGGTCCATAGCTGCGGTTGATATGAACTGGGTTTAAGTAGATGGATACTAAAAATCCAAAAAAGTTTGTAATTCAACTACATATGATCCAAAGTAACCCCTCAGGGACACATGTGTGCATTGCACTGCACCGCCCACACCAACACCCAGACTCATGCCCACACCCATGTGTAGGTACCATGGCTTGAAGTAATGCCATGTGATTCAACTCAACATATGTGCATCGCAAAGAGATAGTGCACACCCAAAATCCTCATGTCTCATGAAGGCCCAAGCCTTCTTCCACAACTATTGTTTATAGACCACTTGGTACTTGAAACAAAACTCATTTTTAAAGTACAGCAATCCCCCAAATTGTTCAAAACTTAAGAAGTTTAGGTTAAGGTAGAATTATTAAATTGTTAATATGTAAAATTTATAATTGTTTTTATCAGATTACATGATTTGTGATTAGCCTTTTACAACTAATCTTAAGATTAAGAGATTGCTAGATATAGGTTGTATCTCTTATATAAGAGAACCTCTCTTGTCTATTCACGGAATCCTCTTGATCTTCGCATTGCATTTCTAGCAATGGCTACACACAATACAAGGTCTACTTTGTCCAAGGGTTCTGATGCTCAACTCCTGATTCTACTCAACCATGGTTGATTTTTCTTATGTAATTGTCACCACGTATTAAAGCTATATTCAGGCATCTACACATTCCTCACATCCTCTATATCTATTCATCATTTTGATCAACTGGGTATTATGCTCGTTTCTCAACTGCTCATATGTGATAATTACGCTACTTAGAGCAATGTCATGATCTTTGGCCTTGGTACAAAAAATAAATTGTGTTTTGTTGATAGTTCCTACTCATAACCATCCATCAATTCATCTAATTTTGCCTTGTAAACCCATTGCAACCATATGGTTTTATCTTGGATTCTCAATGCTCTTACTAAAGAATTATCAAACAACATTGTTCGCACTGACAGTGGTTATGATGTTTGGACTGATCTAGTTGATCGATTTTCTCTGAGTAATGATCTCTGCATTTTTCAACTCCAATGTTCCATTTGTTCTCACACGCAAGGACAATATATCGTTGCTACATTTTTTTCTCAATTGAAATCATTTTGGGACAAACTCTCCT
Source organism: Magnolia kwangsiensis (assembly GCA_037074715.1). Taxonomy (NCBI): domain Eukaryota; kingdom Viridiplantae; phylum Streptophyta; class Magnoliopsida; order Magnoliales; family Magnoliaceae; genus Magnolia; species Magnolia kwangsiensis. The sequence goes on along the minus strand of CM073572.1, from coordinate 68,827,541 downwards.
TTTATTCTCCCTTATTTTTTTGTACTTGTGGGGCCACTAATGTAATGTCTTGAATTTTTGCGGCCCAAGTACATAATCATGCTCGAAAATTTCAGGTGTTAGTGAAATGAATGAATGAATACTTGATAATTGTACATTTTTTTCAAGATCACATTAATAAAGGCACACATTTGTAAGAATAAAACCAACTATACTATAATTCTTATTACATTTAAACATAAAAGTTCAGCTAATCATTTAATACTGACTCAGGTGGGAGCTTATTACAAATATCCAAATTCGCAGCATGAAATGTCAATAAAGCTAAATTAAAATGAAAGAATCGACAACATAATTCCACGTCATTTATAGTCTTTCAAAAGAAGATCATACATTGCCCATATCTTCAATATGTGCATCACTTGTATTATTTATATGATTAGAGATAGTCAATGCCTTACTAATAGTGATGATTATCCTTCAAGATTAACACAATATAAGTAATTTCTCAAAATAAGACAATATAAAGGTTTCGATACTTTTTGTACTCCACCACTACGAATGGTATCAATATGCTTAACCAATCTACATGAATGCATGCCTAGCATAATGTGTGTGACTCATCATACATAGTGACCACCACATTGCAATTCATGGATTGGAAGAATTATGTTACACAATTTCTTTATGGAGCGACTAATTGCAACATCCAATTACAAGATAGTGATGTACCACGCGCTCGTGGATTATGTACATCGATTTGTGCACCGCTAACCAAATCTAAGGATTTATATGTCGACCAAGAGGGTCACTACCTAGAGTATATTACGTCCACGATAAATATGTACACATCGCTCTCAAAATTGATGAAGAGCAAGGCTTGTATCTATCATTCATGAATTCATAATATGTTCAACAATGTTTTATGAACTAATTAATATGAAATTATAATAAAATAAACCCCAATATGGTAGATAATAGTCCATAAACTTTCAAGTGCATTAATAAGTATAACAATATGAATTCGAGTTAGATGGGTCATCAGTACATCCAAAATACCCCAAAAGTGGATCCCGCTGTCTTAAGATTTAAAATATAAAATTTAAGTTAGATTAATATCAATAAAATTATAAATTTTACTGATATAACCATCCAGTATTTTAGTTATACAAACTATGCCCTGTTCAGGACCTAAGAGCGTGTAGTTTCACGATTTAAAGCATAGTTTTGTGACCCAACCCATAAAATATGTCTAACATGATTAAAATCATATTTTAAACATAATCCTAACATGGACAAACAATTCATAATAATCTAATAACTTATTAACATGAAAATCACAATAAAAATAAAATTATATATAATTTCAATGCGAAAAATAAGAGAACTATGTATAAATTTAACTTAAATTGGTGTAAGCTTAAAGGAACCTCTTACCTTAGACTTATATGCAAAACCTAAGTAGATATCGAAGTAAGAGGGCTTCTATATGAACCATGACATCATTCGAGTAAGAGGGAAACACCTCATGTGTTGGGAAGGAAGAGAAGGGATGTTTGTCTAGGCTTGGACGTCTCTCTCTTTTTAGAACGTGCAAGCATTGGAGTGGGAGTGAGCGTGTAGCTCTTAGGAGGGTTTGAGAGAAAGTGGGTGTGCATACCCTCTTTTAAAGAGGGGTGGGTGTGAGATGTGTATCTCATCCCACTTGGATTGGGTTTACTAATTCTCTTTAAATCAGAAATCTTTTCTCAAATCTAACATGTTCATAGTGTCAGGGTCATCAAATAGAGTCAAGGTGTCACGCCCCAAACCCGAAAATCAGATTCACAAGAATCCCGATTGCCGAATCCGGTGCCGACAGCCTCCATAGTACCCCATTTTCGACTTCTAACGTTCACACGCCAGATTTCGATCCTGGGATCCTACAAAGACGATTTTTTTTTTATTTTTTTTATTTTTACATTTAAATCGTGATAAGCATAACCACAAGATTACCCAAATCACAAAAGCAACATCATCATCACATATCCACTAATATAATCATTTGAGTACAATGCTGAAGGGAAAAATACATAAATCAAAAATCAAGCTCTAGAAGACCGCTGCACGCTCCAAGCTCAACACGGCTACAACCGAACATTACCTGCACGCATCTATCGTGCATAAGCTTATAGAAAGCTTAGAGGGTGGTGTAAGTGTGTGCACAAAGTAAGTGTCAAGTACTCAATACAATACCATCATCATACAATACTGAATTACTGGTAATTCATAAATCATACATTATTGGAATAAGAAGAAATACTGATAAGATCATAAATCACACAATGACAGAGTAAGTGGAAGTATGGGCAAGTTCATAAGTCAATCAATATCGGAATACACAATATAAAACAGCTATGCACTAAGGAGTCATAAAGAGCCAAATATCAGATGCCGAGGATGTAATGCAATATACAAATCCTGCTAAGTCTGTCTAGGCCATATAAGTGCAGAAACATAGCAACCCAAAATATCATATGCCTGCGGATGTAATGCAATATGCGATGCAAATGAAATGACCATGCTGGAGTGTGAAGTCGGGATGATAATACGTAGTATCGCAGGCTACGGGGTCCACCACAAGAATCAGATTCACAAGATCCCGATTGCCGAATCCGGTGCCACAGCCTCCATAGTACCCCATTCTCGGCTCCTAGCTTTCACACGGCAGATTCCGATCCTGATTCATCGTGGCCGATTGACGATTATCGATCGAGGCTGATCACCAATTCTGATTTGTCGTGGTCGATTGTCGATTATCGATCGAGGCCGATTACTGATTTTGATTTGTCGTGGCCGATTGCCGATTCTGATTGTCGGGGCCCAATGTGATGTACATGTGACCCGTATTTGAGGCCCGACATGATGTGTATTTAGCCCGTGTTTAAGGCCCAGTGTGATGTATATTGAGGCCTAGGTGATGAGGCCCATTGTGATGCATTTGAGGGTCAGGTGAAGGAGCCCATTGTGATGTATATTAGGCCCATGAGCAGGGCCCACCTGTTGTGTATATGTAACCCTTGAGTAAGGCCCATTGTGTTGTATATTAGGCCCTTGTGTGAGCCCATGGGCCCATTATATGTTTGGATCTGTGAGGGTCACTCCTTGGGGCAACGTTAGTTAGATGTCCACATTGTCGAGGTCGATTGTTGATGTCGGTTATTGATACCGATTATGAGTATGTGACTGTATAGCATCATGATCCATGTCCATACGTATCATCTGCATGTCTGTTATGAGATATGATTGACCATTGCATATGTCATAGTGCTGGTTGTTATGAGACTCCCTGATAGGCGGAGATTGTCTCACATGAGCGCACGGTTTGTGCAGGATTGATGCATGACTGGATTGTATGACTCATGCATCTTGCATTGTGTGCTGTGATTACTGTATGTCCTAGCGACATCAGGGTTGTAGCCTCCACAGGCATATCGTGGATGGTCAGATGGGACACCAAAAATCTGTTCTACATGGGATGCTATAGATATCCTTGGGTGAAAGTCCCTAAACCCTCTTGGTTCCAGAGGTTGCTCCAATATCTAGATTGAGTGGGTAGATGAGCGTTGAGTGCCGATTATCAGATGACTGCACTCTCCACTGTGTCGTGGTCGGTTGAAAGGGGGTGCGGCCTTACCTGCCCGAGAGGAGGGGGCAATGCTAGGCTGAGTCTGACCAGCTCGAGGAATGGGTCCGCTATCGACGAGCCGGGCCCGATATTGGCAGGCAGATAGTGAGGTCTCTTCCACTCACCTTGTTACGCGCGATGGGGCGGCAATATGGTTTGGAGTATAATAGACCCCGGTGATTTCTCAGAGAGGAACCGTACTGATATGTGGACTTATTGGATAGGAGTTGCATGCTCATTCATCCATTCATTCATTCACTCACTATCCACTCGGGCTGGTGGTGCGCAACTAATTATTGTGTACCTTCATTATGACAAGAATTTCGGTTGGACGCATGACTAACCTGAGATCAGGAGCTTACCACGTTGAGTCTGACTATTCAAATTTAGGTATGAGACTGATTTGGATAGAAGTCCCTTGTGGTGGACCCCGTAGCCTGCGATACTACGTACTATCATCCCGACTTCACACTCCAGCATGGTTATTTCATTCGCATCGCATATTGCATTACATCCGCAGGCATATGACATTTTGGGTTGCTATGTTTCTGTACTTATATGGCCTAGACAGACTTAGCAGGATTTGTATATTGCATTACATCCTCGGCATCTGATATTTGGCTCTTTATGACTCCTTAGTGCATAGCTGTTTTATATTGTGTATTCCGATATTGATTGACTTGTGAACTTACTTATACTTCCGCTTACTCTGTCATTGTATGATTTATGATCTTGTCAGTATTTCTTCTTATTCCAATAATGTATGATTTATGAATTACCAGTAATTTCGGTATTGTATGATGATGGTATTGTATTGAGTACTTGACACTTACTTTGTGCACACACTTACACCACCCTCTAAGCTTTCTATAAGCTTATGCACGATAGATGCGTGCAGGTGATGTTAGGTTGTAGCCGTGTTGAGATTGGAGCGTGCAGCGGTCTTCTGGAACTTGATTTTTAATTTGTGTATTTTTCCCTTGAGCATTGTACTCAAATGATTGTATTAGTGGATATGTGATGATGATGTTGCTTTTGTAATTTGGGTAATTTTGTGTTTATGCTTATCACGATTTAAATATAAAAATAAAAAATAAAAAAAATTCTCCTTGTAGGATCCCAGGATCGGAATCTGGCGTGTGAACGCTAGGAGCCGAGAATGGGGTACTATGGAGGCTGTCGGCACCGGATTCGATAATCGAAATTCTTGTGAATCTGATTTTCGAGTTTGGGGCGTGACACAAGGTACATGATTTTCCTGCTTGAAAATTTTCATAGCGAGTGTCAAAATAGACTTGATCTTAACTAATGGTCTACGCTTAATGATAAGGGCCCCAATTTTGAGAAAATGTATAGTTAAGATGGGTAAATGTTTAGGAAAAATTTGGTATTTGATCGAATGTGAGAAATTCCTAAATATGAAATTTCACCTATTACAGCAAAAGGAATGAATTGGTTTTATGACAGTCGTCATTCAATGGTGTAGAATCATAAATCGTAGTTTAAATTTTATGTGATCTAATAGTCATACGAGCCCAAATTATGGTTGAAATTTGAGTTACAATTGATAGTGAAATGTAGGTCAATTGATAGATCTAGATTTGATAAGGTGATTATTTCATAAATAGGGTGACTTGGCATTTAAGAAAATGTTTGTTAATGTGAGGTTCTCATATATTATATGTCACATTCAGTCCATATGATGGGTAATCCAAGTCGTTTATATGAAGGAAAATATCTCACACGATTACCTACAGACTTTCCTCACTTGATGGATACCAAAATCAAGGATTAAGGGGCTGATTTATCAATTGGACCACTTGTACTATAATCTAAGGAATAAAATTTGATGTGTATGGTTAATTTATGATAGATAAACATGGGTAAAATTTCATACCAAATGGATCATGAGAACCATGTGATATAAAAATCAAGGGTCTAAGTTAATGACATTTTTGTAATTATTTTTTAGTTTAGAGTTTTAAGAAATTTAATAATTCTACGTGGTTATAGTCACATTTCTAAGCAATTCTTACAAAATAACTCATAGCTAAATAATTACAGATAAAGAATTATTCACCAAATAAGTTAAAATTTTCATTAATTAAGGGGACATGCATATTTTAAATAATAGGATGAACCTAGGCTTAAAAAGAAAGAAAAAAAAAAAAACCATCTGGGATGTTACAGCTAAAGACCTTACTTCCATCATTTGTGAGAATGCCTGTAATGACACAAAAATTTTCGTTCATGTGTAAGTACACGAGTGATCAGACCCATCCATATGATAATCCACTCATGTATTACTTAGCTATAACCTATCTGTCCAACAATCCAACCATGATCCATTCATCTGCACCAATTAAACTATTCATATAACTCTTCAAAGTAATCATTCATTTGTACATCTGGTTGATCATACATCTATCCAAACTAAACATGAATCTATCCATTTAACCATTTATTCCGTCAATTGATCATCTAACAACTTATATATTTATCTAATGTTAACTAAATCATATTAATCATGTTCCACCAATTATCAAGATTGTTCAATCCTCAAAACTACTCATCATCCATTTAGATCAACCATCCATCACGTACATTAAACTATTCGGTCATAAACACAAATTTAACCATTCATACATTATGCATCCATTCAATCATGAATGTATTCATACGAATCATCCATTTATATCTATACCCGCCCATTTGTCAAACCAACTGCTCGTTAAGTTACCAATTCAAAATTAATCGTATGCCTATAAAATCGTATAGGTATTGATCCATCTGGACCACCCATTTCTTTGACCAGACACGAACCATAACCACCGTTGAATTTCTGACCTAACCACCTTGCATAAAATTAGTTTTCATATGAGACACACATGTCACGTGAAACCATAGATAAGTGGAAGCTGTTAAAACTCATCTTGGCGACCGTTGAGAGTTCATATATCATCAATATTGTGCTAGTTGGAAAGAGCATATCAAATGACAGATAGTGATCGAGTTCCATCTCGAATAGATAGTGTAGTTGGCACCCAGGCACGATTGAATCGTTGAAGGAGAAAGAGAAGTGAAGTCAACAATCTTCCTTATATGTTGTAAAAAAAAATAAAGAAAGAAAAACAGAAAACAAGACGCACTTGTGAAGACATTCATAACCAGGCCACCATCTCATCAATATTTGTCCATCATCACCATCCGTTCAACTAACTCTCTATATCCAACAAGTGTCAACAATCAATGCATCATCCCAGCTCTCAATATATTCACAGAGATCAAACATCCAAGCCCTTCTATTAATCAAACATGTTAGGGGACTAACCAAGCTATATCTCTCTAATTCATGTATAGAATATACCTGTGTATGGCCAGAAAGCTACCTGAGAAGCAATGCCTCTTATGAGACTAGGTAACCTCCACCATTCACTTAAGACAATGCCGCAATAACCCATTCAAAGATCTAAACTGTTCGTTGAATCCACATCAAAACAATTCATTTATAACAAGATCTAACTACTTAACTGATGAAGAGTGGGTCGCAGGCAGTTACATGGCCAAGATGGATCAGAAAAGGCTCGGTCGATGATAGAAGTGATCTAGACCATCGGACCTTAAATCGAGCGTATCTCACAATCCGGAATGAGTTATCCGACGTAAAGTATATGATTTTGGGGTAGAACGAGCTACTTTAGCCAACCAACCCTACTATGCCGGGTTGCCTGAGCCGGATTTGCAAAATACTGCCCGATCGATGGTCATTTTCTCTATTTTAATTTCGTTTTTACTATGAATAGTAAGTTTTAGTTTGATTATAACTCTTCATCCGTTGGGCTTTAGGAGTTGCGTCCAACGTGAAAAGAGTATAGAAAAATTAGGAGAACGGTTTAGTGAAGCCAAATAGGGCACTTACTATTTTTGGCCGAAAACCTTACGCACTAGTAGACATCACGACTGTCTATAAATAGTAAGTTTACTATGTATAGTAAGTCACGAATTCTAGGAGTTTTAGTTGTAGTTTGATTCTGATTTCCTTTCCATTGGCTGGTATCCCTATTTAAAGGGTTGTGAACTCATTTTTATGAATTCGTTAATCAATTTCAAATTTATTAGAATTTATTTCTATTTTCTGCTTTCTTTCCTCGTGGATTCGAGAAGTATCTATGACGAGTCCAGAGAAGTTTCGTGGATTCGGAGTAGTTATCCTCTTGAGGAAGACAATGCTTGACCTCACGTCCTTCCCCGCGTTATTAACGCATATTAAATCCCAACCATCTCTACAGGACCAGGCATGCATAGATCCATACAATATAAACTACTCTGAAAACCTGCCATCCCTCAAGCCATCAAGGCGTCCAACAACTCCATTATTCAACTACCCATCCAACAAACATTACACTCACATCACACACTTAGGGAAATTTGAAGAAGCTGAGCATATGACGGTGATTTTGGTCTTAACAACGTGAGAATGTTGGAGTTGAAGGGAGAGGCATATCCTCTTCATGACGTCATATCTTGGAAAAGCTAGGGACCTAGAAGCATATGGTAGAAAGCTTCACACATGTGGTAGCACACGTGTGAGGAGAAGGTCAGTTAAAAATAAATTATAAATAAGGTCATTCTAAAAAAAAGAAATAAACCAGAAGGGTGAGGGATTGACAATGTGGGCATAGATTAGGTGTTTGGCGTGAGCAGAGAGAGAGAGGGAGAGAGAGGAAAAAAGGAAGGAGAGAGTTTTTTATTTGGAATTTTCCCAAGGCGACTGATCCTTCCACGAGTTTTTCTTCCACACTTTTTTTTCCCAAGTTGATTTCTAAATTCTAGTTTTAGCACTCTCTTGCTGTCCAATTTAAGAATTCAAGATCCTAGGTAAGGGATCTCTCTTAATTTTCTTCTTTCAATTAATTAAACTTTGCATATCTTCATTTCTTATAATCCTTTCCTTTTGGTTACAATCTTTTTTCATTAGGTTTGGTCCTTTTGCCTTTGGGAACAATCCTTTTTTCAATTACGAATAGACATTTTCTCTCTTATGAGTCAGGGGCTTCCCTTTACCACTTTAATGCATACAACTCTTGAATCTCAAGGTTTAAATCATCCCTATTATTGTCAGTTCCCTTGGTGTTAGCCCCTTCATTTGGATATCTTGAATTTTAATCTTTTAGCATAGTTTTCTTAAATTTCACTTTGGAATCTTGACCCCTTGTATACTTTTTTAGAGTATGGATATATTCTTACATGTGAATCATACTCTTACATTGTTAGTTTCTCTTTTAAAATCATGACCGATTAATAATAGTTCATCTATTCACAGGATCCACATGCATCTTGATCATGGAGTATGTGGAACTTGGTTTGCTTGGTTGCATTATAATTATGGAATGCTCAAAATTTGGTTTTCTTGATTGTATCAACATCATGGAATATTTCAATTTTGATTTGGTTAGTTACATCAGTATCATGACCTAATTGGAATTTACACTATTACTTACAAACACTTTTTGACAAGCATTGGTTGCGCTCCATCTGCTCCAAGGCAAAGCAACTGCCTTAACATTTTAAATAATTAGAACTGAATTTAAATGAAAATTGATTTGATGAGCATGTAAGGAGTGTTCATTGATGGGCATGTAAGGATTACTCGTTTCATTAAATTGGATCGGTGAGTATGTAAGGATTGCTCATTGGTAGGCATATAAGGTATCACGCTCCAAACTCGGGAACTAGGCTCACTAAATTCCCAGCTACCGAATTTGGTGCCGACAACCTCCGTAGTATTACATTCTCGACTCCTAGCTCCCATACGCTAAGTTCCGATCCTGGGATCTCACAAGGATGATCTTCGGTGTGATTTTTTTTTTTTATTTATTTATTTTTGTAAAGGAGCATAACCATAAATGTACCAAAGTCACAAAAAAACCATCATCACATATCTACTATATAATCTTTGAGTACAACACTAGAAAGAGAAATACAAGATGTAACCAAAAATTTAAAAGATTGAGCTCATGCTCCGAGCTTAATGTTGCTCATACGCCCTAGCTTCACCTGTAGCGTAAACAAACCACATAAGTTTCCTATGAAGCTCAGTAGAGTGCGTACATGCGTTCGCAAAGCACATGACAAGAATACAGATATCAGAGTAAGCAAAAAATAATAGAGGGCCAAGTAACCAAATCCATGAATGTTGTTAGCCATACCAAGGCTATGCAATGCAAGGCCTACGTGGCCAAGTGTCATATGCTATAGATGTAATGCAAACTTGCCAATCCTCAACCAGTTTAGATATCAGAACAGTTCATAACTGAAAATATCACCGATGTCTACTACACTTCGACACTGGCTACTACCCATCGAACACATGACTAAGTAAGACCTCGTTATCTGCAACTGTATATAAGGCACGAATAAAATATATACACCAAGGCTTGACCCACTGGGAACGACCTGATTAGATGCCCACATGTGTAACACGTGTGTCACTAGGCTACCAATCTATTGGGCACATGGCCCACTAATGAAATCCTAAAGTAATTAGGTTACCAATTGCATTACTATAATTACATTAATATGATGATTGGAACCATATAATCATTGTTGATTTAAGCCAATGGTTACAAATCATTGGTTACTCACTACGATGTGATCCTGTGCTTGTGGCCCATTCGAGACTTGGGATCTCATCATTCCATGCAAAGTATATATGTACAACCATTGGGTCAAACCTTGTGTATGTATACTAGTTAGAGATATTAAAGTTGATTTAGTAATTAAACTTAAACTCCTATAATATATTATGCATAGTAACCTTTGGGTCATAGGGATCCTAAATCCATGGTGCCAAATACAACTAGGGGATTCCAAATTTAATGTAACCCTTCAATTACATTAGTTTTCCTAACATTTAATTGATAATTTGATTTAATTATATATATATTTTTCATGGAGGTGATTCGAAAGCTTATGATGAATATGAGCTTAAAAGGATGAATTTAAAGCTCAAAAGAAGATAATAAAAAATCGAAGATTTAGAAGTCATTAATGAAGAATTCACATGCCAAAGATCTAAGGAAACTGAGGAATGAAGAGAATCAAAGATTTGAAGTGAAGAAAAGGAATCCTGAAAATTGTCCTAAAAAAAGATATTTTAAAATTTCGGGGTCAGAAAAACATTGTTATGAAAAAGTGCTAGAATAGATTTCGATGCAATAGAAGACACTTCGATAGCATCAAAGGTGCAATCGAATCCAGTTCGATTCAATCGAGAATTTTAATATTTTTCAAGCTAAACTCGCTTGATTGTTCTGGATGATTTTCGATGCAATCAAAGACCCTTCAATAGAATCGAAGATGTACGTAGATTTTACGCAGACTATGTAAATTTGAGGTAGTTTGTGCATTTTTCTAACCCAGTGCGAAAGTTGGAGTTCCCCAACTATAAATAGGAGTCCCTATGATGCTCCAAAGCATCTTTTAGGGTTTGGAAAGGTTTCAAGGAGCATAGCAAAATGGTGGAGCACCCTCTAAAGACTTTTTCTTCTTCCCTAGTTTATTTTCCATGCTTTGTTCACGGCACCAAAATAATAATAAAAAAAGACGATCGAAAAGCATCTCAAAAGACCATAAAGGACGGTCTTGGACCATCGCAAGGGCCGTCATATTTTGGGGCATCGTACTACTTAAAAGACGGCCATAAATTGTCTCTAAAGAATGACGGTCATGGACCGTTTGTAAAGGTAAGGATTACAACATTATTATGAAGCTTAAAAGGAGGGTCGCCGGTCATGGACCGTCCTTACAAAGGACGGTCATCGATCGTCCTTAAAAAGAACAGTTATGAACAGTCTCTGATGAACCTAAAAGGGATGGTCTTAAACTGTCCCTAAAAAGGACTGTTTTGGACCGTCCTTTTTAAGGACTGTTATAAGCCGTATCTGTTGAACCTGAAAAGGACGGTTATCAACCGTCTCAGATTTAAATATTTAGGAAAATATGAATGGCCTAAAAGTCGTCAGAAAATTTGTTGCATTAAAAATTAAAGAAAGAAAAAAATTAGCAACAATTTCCTTTTTGTCTTTCATCTAATAAAAAAATATTCAACCAATAAATAATCATAAAGAATTGCAGAAAGTTCATTCGGGTTTAGGTTTGGGTTTTCAAGTTTAGGTTTAGGTTAAGGATTTGAGATTAGGATTAAGTGTAGGTTTAGGTTTAAGGATTTGAGAATACATTTAGGTTTTAGGTTTAGGTTTTAGGTTATAGTTTAGGTTTAGGTTAGGTTATAGGTTAAGGTTTAGGGAATTGAGTTATAGGTTATAGGTTAAGGTTTAGGTTTAGGTTTAGGTTATAGGTTTTGAGATTTGAGAATAGGTATAGGTTAAGGTTATAAGTTTAGGTTTAGGAAATCGGGTTCGGGCTTAGTTTTGGGTTTCCAAATTTAGGTTTAGGTTTAAGTTTAGGTTAGGGATTTGAGAATACGTTAAGGTTTAGGTTTAGGAAATCGAGTTCGGGTTCGAGTTCAGGTTTATGTTTGGGTTTTAGGTTTAGGTTTAGGTTATAGGTTATAAGTGTAGGTTTAGGTTACATGTTTAGGTTTAGGTTTAGGTTATAGGTTTTGTGATTTGAGAATAGGTTTAGGTTATAAGTATAGGTTTGGGTTTTATGTTTAAGTTAAGGTTATAGGTTTAGGTTGGGTTATAGGTTAAGGTTTAGGGAATTGAGTTTAGGTTAAGGTTTAGGTTTAAGTTATAGGTTTTGGGATTTGAGAATAGTTTTAGGTTATAAGTATAGGTTTAGGTTGGGTTATAGGTTAAGGTTTAGGGATTTGAGTTAAGGTTATAGGTTTAGGTTTATGTTATAGGTTTAAGTTTAGGGAATTGAGTTTAGATTATAGGTTTAGGGAAAGGTTAAGTTAAAGTTATAGGTTTTGGCATTTGGGAATAGTTTTAGGTAATAAGTATAGGTTTAAGTTAGGTTATAAGTTAAGGTTTAAGGATTTGAGAATAGTTTTAGGTTATAAGTACGGTTTTAGGTTTAGGTATAGGCTTAAGTTATAGGTTATAGGTTATATGTTTAGGTTAAGGTTTAGGAATTCGGGTTCGGGTTTGGATTTGGGTTTGGGTTTAGGTTATAGGTTTTGGTTTTGGTTTAGGTTATGTAGGTTTTGGTTTTGGTTTAGGTCATAGGTTTTGGTTTTGGTTTTGGTTATAGGTTATAGGTTATAGGTTTAGGTTAAGGTTTAAGTTTAGGTTATAAGTTTTGAGATTTGAGAATAAGTTAAGTTTAGGTTGGGTTTAGGTTATAGATTTAGGTTTAGGATATAAGTGTAGGTTGTAGGTTTAGGGAAAGGTTAGGTTTAGGTTATAGGTTTTGGGATTTGAGAGTAGTTTTAGGTTATAAGTATAGGTTTGGGTTAGGTTATAGGTTAAGGTTTTAGGTCATAGGTTTTGGTTTAGGTTAAGGTTATAGGTTATAAGTTTAGGTTATAGGTTATAGGTTATAGGTTAAGGTTTTAGGTCATAGGTTTTGGTTTAGGTTAAGGTTATAGGTTTAGGTTAAAGTTATAAGCTATAGGTATAAGGAATTGAGAATAGGTTAAGGTTTAGGTTTAGAAAATCGGGTTTGGGTTCAAGATCGGGTTTAGGTTTGGGCTTTCAAGTTTAGGTTTAGGTTAGGGAGTTGAGATAAAGATTAGGTGTAGGTTTAGGTTTAGGGATTTGAGAATACATTTAGGTTTTAGGTTTAGGTTTAGGTTATAGGTTTAGGTTAAGGTTTAGGTTTAGGTTTAGGTTAGGTTAGCTTTTGGGATTTGAGAATAGATTTAGGTCATAGGTTATAAGTTTAAGTAATTGAGAATAGGTTTAGGTTATAAGTTTAAGGTGTGGTTTAGGTTAAGGGTGTGGTCCCTTCAAATACAGATATAAACACGGCCTGTCCAAATGGCCAGACCCTTCCAATGCTGTCCGTAGGAAATGAACAACTTCATCATGGTCATAATAGCGGTTCCCATCTTTTAGGGACCCCCTCTCATCCGGATAGCTCCGACGCACATCCTGATCTACTCCATTAATTTCGAGAAAATATATAAACGTAGTCTGTTCAAATTGTCAGGCCCCTCTAATGCTGTTCATAGGAAATGGACAGCTTCATCAAGGTCATAAGAGCAGTTCCCACCTTCCAGGGACCCTCGCTCATCTGGATAGCTCCGACGCACATCTAGTTTTACTCCATTAATTTCGAGCAAATACATAAACACGGCCTATCCAAATGGCCTGGCCCCTCCAATGTTGTCCATAGAAAATGGAAAGATTCATCATGGTCATAACAGTGGTTCCCACCTTCCAGGGACCTCCGCTCATCCGGATAGCTCCGAAGAACATCTAGGTTTACTCCATTAATTTTCAGCAAATACATAAACACGGCCTGTCCAAATAGTCAGACCCCTTCAATACTGTCCATAGGAAATAGACAGCTTCATCATGGTCATAATAATAGTTCTCACCTTCCATGGACCCTCACTCAACACTGGATAGCTCCGACGCACATCCGGGTCTACTCCATCAATTTCGAGCTAATACATTTAAAAATAACATAAATATATCTAAAAACATATGGATACCTGGGGAATGTCTTCCATATTTGTATTGTTGGTTACTCATCCCTTTGTCTACAAGCCACAATTAACCAACAATTTCTATCACAACCTGTACTTTGAAACCAACACAAATATAACTGGACCTGTACTCTGAAACCAACACAAATATAACTGAGAAACAATATAAGGAATAAGAAAAAATGAATTTACTTGTATACATCATTAAATATTTCCCTATAAGGAGGTGATATTATATCTTTGATAGCCACAACCTGTATGATAGGGAAAAATGCAACCGATATAGTCTGTTATAATTCAAAGGAGAAAAAAGGACAACTATACCAATCAACACCTCTCGAATTCCTTTTCGCAAAAATAATAAACGATTCAACACATTTATTGTATTCATCACTCAGTATATCTTTTGTCATCCAATTCTTGCTCAGGGACGTCAAATCCATTTATGATATCACGTGCATGCAACATATAAAAAGCGAGATACAATAAAAAAGAGGCTTTTCATAAACTGTCAAAACATGCCACACATGTGGTCACCAATCACAAAAAAAATATGCATCTATATATATCCATTTACAAGGCTTAAACAATTTGTGGGCTATACAAACATAGACAATCATTTACCTATAAATCATTTACAACTTAAAGCCAAACAAGACAGGCTGTAAAGATGTAAATCATTTATAACTTAAACCATTAACATGCATCCAAAAGACTCTTTAATTGACTTTGGATTATTTTATTGATTTAGGTTATTAATAGAAGTTATCTATTGGTTGTGATGGGTGATTGTTCAAGTGTGGAGAAATCATGTGTCTATTTTTTTAAAAGAAAAAAATTAATATTTTTAGGTCTTATCAGTTAAAGTGAGAATTGGGTTTGTTGGCTTTTTAAATATTAAATTGGATTTGGATTTCATTTTTTGGTAAAGGATTCCAATTTGATTTTGATTTTGAATTTGTGGGTAATTATCAGATCATTTGTTTTTGTAATTTTTTCATGGAAGATAATTGGAAGGCTATTAAGAATAATGGGCCAATTTGAATTCAAACTATTATTAAAAAATAAAATAAAATAATCTATGGTTCACCTCATAAATGCCATCTGCTTTCATTGAGAAGCTTTCGATCATGCATGGAGAGGGAAAAAGTAACTGGATACTTTTTTTATATTTTAAATGGGTATTTTTTAGGATCTGTTGGAATAAAATCAGTTCCTTTTTATAGTTTGATTTTTTCTTTTTCTTTTTAGGATTTGTAGGAATAAAATATGTTCCTTTTTATATTTTAAATGAGTTTTGTGTCAGGATCTTTTGGAATAAAATCAGCTATTTCTCTATTTTTTGACTTAAATTGGAATATGATTCTTTTCTTAATTGAATGGCCACAGACATTGCATTGGAAATTCTTTTTAATGCATTTTCTTTTTCTTTTTCATTTCCCATGTATTCATGCAAATAAAGGCCACAACATTTGAAGTGCTACGCCACCATTCATAAGAATAAAAGTAAAAAAGCGTTAAAGGGAAAATTGGACCCTCTTTCTTGTCATTGAAAAATACAAAGGGCCCATTTTCTCATTTCAGAGCAGCCCTCTTCCAGTTGGTAGAGAAGGTGTCAAAAGCATGTGGATGTTCTTCTCATGTACTCATGTTGGAAAGGGTGCTCCAATTGACTTTTGGCTTGCAAAAGTCATGTTTTAAACCAACAACTGTAGAAAAAGTCCACTCATATGATTTCAAAAGTCCCCTGTGGATTGAGAATATTTCAAAACTATGCTGATTGAACATCCTAACCATTGAAATGGTGTCCATCGAATGGGTGGATAAAAATCATTGGTAACCATCAATAGGAATAAATAAATAAAAAATAGAAAAAGAAAAAAAATATAAATATTTACACATATAGGAATAAAATAGAAAAAGAAAAAAATTACATGTATAATAAATTTTTCTTTAATAGGGCTTAAGAGCATGTGCTATAGTAAGAAATAAGTTAAATAATAACACAATAATCACTTAAAGCTCATAAACTAATGGTTGTTATCCAAAACTAATAGCCCCAAGTTTGATGGTGGGTCCACTACAAAGGGTGTTACCATTACCATGGGCCCACATTGATGTATTTATTCTAAATCCACACCATCTATCTATTTTTCCATGTCAATTTATAACAAGAGACCAAGAAAATCCAAAGCTCAAGTGAACCATGCAATAGCAAAAAACGGTGATTGAAAACCCTACCAACCAGCTAATAAGTTCACGAAAACCCCAAATGTGTATATGTATGTATGTATGTATGCATGCATACACATATACACACACGTGTGATGATCCATCCATCCAGTCTTCCATCCATGCATGCATACATACATACATATACACACACATAAATCCATCCATGCATGTATGCATGCATACACACACATGCATAATCTGTCCATCCATGCATGCATGCATACGTTTCATCCATCTATGCGTGCATGCATACATATACACATACATACATGTGTTTTATCATAAAACCATGCATGATGCATCCATACAAAAAAAATCAAATGGAATTTTTTTTATATATAAATAGATTTTTTTTATACAACTTGCTAACATTGAATGAAATTGGCATGGGACTCAATGCGATTCCATCTAATCTACTTCCAAGCTTTTCCATTCTTCCCAAACATGGAGTGGAATTGGCACAGGACCAGATGCAATTCCATCCCACCTAATCATTTTCAATGCAACTGACCAAACAGGCCCTTAAATGCTTAACGAGCCCTAAATTTGTGTGACTTTATGAACAAATTGGATGGCAAAAAAAATTCACGTCGAGCCTAGTAAAGTTTCATCCATGCAGGGTTCGATTACATGGCTCAACGGTAAATTGGTTATGTTTCATCACTGAAATCCTTAGTTGTAGTGCCCATGTGGCACAGGAGTGGTTATGTTTTAAAAAACATAAAAGTTTCACAGGCAGGCATCCTTATTCTACTCTTTGGACTTGTGTTTAAAATGAGTGGGCAAAACGTATAAATGGCAGGGATAAAATGCATGGATCATGGTGGGCCCACACAAAGCACGGGGCACATTCTCCCTTCCGTTAGTCCAACAGCGTCCACAGATGAACGGCCCTGCTGGCCTGGATAAAAAATACATCACGGTGGCCTAGTTGCATACAGCAGGTGGTCGGTGGGAATAAAACATTTGCATTAGGTGGGGGTCCTCATAAGCTTCCAATCAGATCACAAATAAAATTTGGAATGATATTCTCACAAGCATGTCAACATACACCTTACATGAAAAAATCCTCAAAATAACTTTCCATGATCTAGTCATCCAAATAGAGATTCATAACCAAAATGAAGACAAAAAATCAAAATGAAACATCACCTTTTCAGATTGGCAACAGGTGGGAGCTCAACAACTTTCTATTGTTGTTGATGACCAAAGATGCGGTAGGTTTTAGCGGCTGGTGGATGCGGGTTAAGGCTTGCAAATCGAGAGTTGGAGAGAGAGAGAGAGAGAGAGAGAGAGAGAGAGAGAGAGAGAGAGAGAGAGAGAGAAGCAGATCACAAGAGAGAGAGAGGGGGAGAGAAGTAGATCGCAAGAGAGAGAGAGGGAGAGACATATTAAGAGAGAGATCAAGAGGGAGAAGGAGAGACAGATCTAGATAGATCTGAGATTGAGAAGGAGAGAGATCATGGGAGAGGAAGAGGGTGAGAGAGAGAGCTAGATGATGGCATGTGGAGGGCAGGGGTGAGAGAGAGGGAGAGAGAGGGAGGGCGGCGAGAGAAAATGGGGGTAGGTTTGGGCGTGGCTCTGTTTTGTGCGCGCGCCCAATTTTGGGCAAGACTGGACGGTGCTCTGTGGGCCCCACCATGATGTATGTGTTTCATCCATGCCGTCCATCCATTTTTACAAATCATATTAGGGCTTTATGCCAAAAATTAGAGGGATATAAATCTCAGGTGGTCCACACCACATGAGAACAATAGTGATTGGATATCCACCATTAAAATCCTCCTAAGGTCCACTGTACTGTTTATTTGACATCCAATCTGTTGATTTGGTCATACAGAACCAAATGAAGGGAAAAAATAAAAATCAGCTTGATCCAAAACTTTTATGGCTATTGATCATATTTTTAATGGTCGACGCTCATTCAACATTGTTTCCTATAATGTGGTCCACTTGAGATTTGTATATATCTCATTTTTGGTCTCATATTGTAAAATTATCTGTAAAAATATATAGACGACATGGATGAAACACATAAATCATGGTGGGGGCCACAGAGCACCGACCACTAGTCATTGGCTGGTGTCAAGGGGAGTACTATCAGAGCATTATAACTTAAGTATTGTTCTAGTTGTATTCAGACACTTAGAAGGTCCAATCGGTTGATCTCAACCGTCTATTAAGTTCAGAACACATTTTCTAGGCTACCTTGAAAAATATTTAAACTATCCTTTTTCCAAGACAAGGATAAGATGCTTTCAATTGGCTAACAAAAGTGATTCTTTAGACTCATAAGCAATCCATGATGGTCCCTAAAAATTTGATGAATCAAAATGTTGATCTAACCTACTTTTTTGTAAATGATCTTGACCGTCCATTTTTAAGACCATTGATCAAATCTTTTTTTTTTTTTTTTTTTAGTTAGATCAGTATGATTTATTCATGATAGCTTATGAAATATGAGTTGGACCTAATAAACAGTCTAGATCAATGGATTGTACTCACGAATTTCCTAATACAACTAGGAGAACTATAGAGCACTGTAAATAGTGCTATAAGAGCACCAGAGCATTTTCTCAATTACTATTATAGGTTAGGAGGTAGAGGAACGATTTAATACACCGGCTCTATCGAAGTTATGAAACAACATCTTCTTTTCCATCAACCTGTCAAATAGGTAAAATACATGTGTGGAGCTTTTTGTGAGTGGAACGACTAGATTTTCATAATAAATTATTATCATTGTGTGGGACACATTTTGTACAGATAGGATTTACTAGATATGGGATAGAATGGAGGAAAAAGTTATATCATAACTTATAATCAGCAATTAAGTCTGATATCTTGCTTCGATGATGTAAACCTGGCTGATTGCGTCCGACGGAAGATATGATCGAACGGTTGGTAAAAGAGGAGCAGAACCCGATACCAAATGGTTTTGGGATCATCGCCTCATCGTATGTAGAGATGGGTGAGGTGGGGAAGGCGGTGGAATATATGAAGAGGGCGATTTGGGTATTTCTAAGGAATGAAGGATGGAGGCTAAACAATAGGGTGGTTTCCACTTCCAGTGTGTTGGGTTGGTTGGGTGACGAAGGTGATGCTGAAGGGACAGAAGCTTTCGTGCATTTGTTGAGTGTTGTGATTCCAATGAATAGAGAGGCGTATCATGCATTGATCAAGGCGAATGTTAGAGCAGAGAAGGATTGCATTTACCAAGATGTCCTGGTAATTTAATTTAATTTTTTTTCAAAATTTTCATTTTTTATTTTTTGTAAAAAAATCTGAAGCGATCCAAATAGTGCCCCATATGATCCAACTCGGTTTTCTTGACCAATTCGGACTCGGATCGGATCAGGACATGTATACTTCAGGTCGGTTTGAGGCCGACGACCTAAACTTGGTCCCGGTTCGGATAGGTTCGGGTTAAGCCATTTAGATTTCGGATCTGATCGGGTTGGACCCAATCTGGTCCGACTCGAACCAATGCCCAGCTCTAATATTAACTTATAAATAAGTTGGATCTCAAATAAACATTGCGGCGGGCCCTAAGAAGGTTTCAATAGTGGGTGTCACTATCCCACTCTTTTTTATGGTGGCTCCACTTGAAATTTGGATCTGCCTCGTCAGTCAAATGCACCATTCCATGGTGGGCCACAAGATTAAAAACAAAGTCAATCCATGACTTGGGTGGGCCACACCACATACTATAATTGAGAGGGTTACCCTCCCATTAAAACATTTATAATCATTTATTAGGCCCACCTAGATGTGGTTCATAGATCCAACCCATTCATTATGTGTGTCCCACTTGGATGAGGAGTCAGACCAAGTTTCATACACATCCAAAACTCATGAGGGCCCCAAAAAATGCTTTTATATGTTTTACGGATGTCTTCGCATAGTTTTAGATGCTCTGGCCCACCTGAGTTTCGTATACAACTAATTTTTGGACTTAAAGGGGACACATTAAATGTATGGTGTTGATGTTCTACACACATCATGGTGGGGCGCACAGATTAACCTCATGGAAAGTTCCCATGAGGTGACCTTATAGTACCATTTCACTATTTAGGTAACTCCTTCATGGGTGTTACTCTAACCATGTAGGGCCCACCTTGATATATTTTACGTATATCGACACCGTCCATATATTTTTTCATCATATTTTAGGATGTGATTTCAGATCACAAGAACTCAATAATCTCAGGTGGGCCATACCAATCAAAACAATGATGAATAACTATTAAAAACCTTTTGAAGGCCACAAAAGTTTTAGATCAATTTGATCTTTGTAGTTTACCTTCATCTAGATCTTCTTTGCATTATCAACAAGTTGGATTGCAAATAAACATTACAAAAACCTTATGATGGGCTCTTTATAATTTTTAATGGTGAGGTCCTATATAATCATTCTTTCTAGTGGTGTGGTCTACTAAAGATTTAAATCTACACAAATTTTTACACCCGGCCCAAAAATGGGTTGAAGAAACATAGGGGCGCTGATAAGGATATATAAAACATCATCAAAATCTTACTTTTGTTATCTAACTTTTCAATTTTCTTGTCAAAATAAAAAATCTAGTTTTCTTTTTTAAAAAATATTTTTTTTTTACAATTTGTCAATTTTTTCACAATTTTGTTTAATTTCTTAAATTTTCATTTTCAAAATATCAATTTTTTAATCTCACTTTTGTTATATAACTTTTCAATTTCTCTTGTTAAAATGCAAAATCTAGTTTTCTTTTTTAAAATTTTTTTTTTTTTTTTTCAATTTGTCAAAATTTTCACAATTTTGTTTAATTTTTTAAATTTTCTTTTTCAAAATATCATTTTTTATTAAAATCTTGTTATCTAGTTTTCTTATATATATATGTATATATATATATATATATATATATATATATATATATATATATATATATATATATATATATATATATATATATATATTACAATTTGTCAATTTTTTCACAATTTTGTTTAATTTTTTATATTTTCTTTTTCAAAATATCATTTTTTTATCAAATTTTTTTTTTTTTCAAAGTTATCAACATTATTTAAAGTTCTTAATTTATTTTTTTTCAAAATCTTAATTTTTTTAAAACATTGTTAATTATTTTTTCTAAGCTTCTTAACTCTTTTTTTTTTTTTTTTCAAATTTCATAATTTTTTTGTTGTTTGGTTTTGACCTGAGCATTAGAGATGGTTTAGGTTCGTCTCTAATGCAGACGGTCTTTGACGGTCTCAGATGACCGCTATAAGATGGCTAAGGACTGTCTCTAATAGAGACGGTCATTGATAGTCTCTAATAGAAACGGTCTTTGACAGTCTCTTATAAAGACGATCTTTGGCAGGGCTAAAAGACGGCTATGAACCGTCTCTGATAGAGATGGTCTTTGACAGTCTCAGATTGCAAGTAAAAGACAGCCAATGACTGTCTCTAATGTAGACGGCCAATGACTATCTCAAATGATGGCATATAAGACGGTCAATGACTGTCTCTAATGCGGATGGCCTTTGACCGTTTCAGATGACCGCATATAGACGGTCAAAGACCCTCTTAAATGATTTGTAGATGTAAAATATTTTAAGACAATATTAAGGATGGTCGAGAGCCATTTAAAATTTTAGAGATGGTTTATGGCCATCTCCAAACCATCTTTAAACTAAAGAATTTTAGAGACGGTCCACAACCGTCTCAAAATCCATCCTTTTTTTTTTTTTCCATTTTTCATGTAGTGGTTTAAGAGATTTGATTTCAGTTATATTTATGGTTGGCTAAACATCTTAGATAGGACTAAGAGGTGAAGCTTGTTGCATGTTTGGATGATTATCTTGCTTTGATTCTTGTTATTATTAAACCTCATTGATTTCTAGTTTGATATTAAAGGAATATTTTCAGTTTTCTATGATTTATTATGACTCAAATTACAATAGATGATGTGATAACTTTAGATATCTTCTTTTCCTATTTTGATATTGTGAGATTGGTAAATCCTGTTGTTCACCATCGTCTCCTGGGCATGTAGGGTAATGGAATCTCTTCTAATCATCGCAATTCTCCTTCATTGAGAATTAGGTCAATGAAAAGTTCAGATTTGATTTAAATTGTTTTATCTTCCAATTGGATAGGATAAGACTCCAATTCCAATTGTGTTCTTTGAATTAAGTAAGGTAGCATCTTGATAGGTACAAGTGGATCTTTGCCACCCTAGTTCTCACCTTTAAAATCATAAGTTTTGATCAATGTTATTTACCATTACTCTCAATTATTCATATTTCAATATAGATCTTTTTCTAGTTCTAGTTATTACAAGTTTAGTCCATGTGGATTCGACATCGGTCTTACCTAGCTATTACTACATTGTAAGTCTGCACTTGGGGCTGTGAACAAGTTTTTGACGCCATTGCCGATGACCACAACTATGTTTTTTTTGGAATTAATTGGTATTAGAAGTAGGTTAAGATTAGGATTAACTTTTTGCTTCGTTTTTAGGTTAAGATTTTTTCTGAAATTGTTTTTAGAAATTAACATTGTTTTCTGTTTTGTAGGATTTTAACATAGCAACTCCAATCCAGTAACCTCTTTCCAATTCTCTCATTCTTTTCTAGATTTCTTATTTGCTTTAGTTTTCTTTCTTCTTATGTTTAGTTTGGTTTAGTTACATGAAGGTTGAGAGTGTTTCATGCCCAAGTGGGTCTGTGATAACACTTTATGTCTGTTAAGTGAGGGAGGATTAGTTGAAGGTTTACCTATCCATCAAAGGATTAGACATGTGAGATTCGACCTGAGTTCACATATGTGCGTGCGTGTGTGTGAGTATGCATCTCATTTATTTTGGTCTCACGGTCCTATCGGTCGAATTCTGGTGACCCCCGACCTTCGGATAGTGTTTGTGATCATCCTTGAGTTCGGTCACGTAGACCTGACTCGGATTGACCCAAGACTTATGTCATTATGACCGCACCGTCGCTGCAGTTCTGACACCGCGTCTCATGCATAAATCTGATATGTCCATCAAAAGTTATGGGTCGCGCATCATTTGGACCGTTGATCGTATTTTTGGTGAGACTCACATGATTTAAATGTTTCCCCATGTGCACGTTTACCAATGGTGATGACATCACCATTTTCATGATGACCTATGGCCTAGTCTATAGACCTATAGCCACCACGCAAGTATGAGATTTCTTTCTCCAACAAATAATCATAAGTTATTTTTTTTTCAAAGCAATCATGAGCTACCCTAACTCGTGAGCACTTAAGTGTTTCTCTTTTCAATGTTCACCTTTTTCTAAGAAATTTCGCCATTTCACTTCTACAACTCTCCCATCTCTCTCCCTCTTTCTTCATTTCTCTCTTCTCTTCTTTGCAAAAGGCCCTCCAATGTCCACCATTGCTGAAATTTTCAGCCCTCTTCCCTCTCTTTTTCCTCTAAATCTTACCATCAAAAACCTATCATCACCATAGAATCTTCTTCCTTGAAGCTTGAGGAGTATGGTGCTTGAAGAATCTTGAAGATCCATCATGTGGGTGAGCATGTAGAATAGATTATATTATTTTTCTTCATAGATCTTTTTCTGTTTTATATGAAGGGTGTAGAACTCACCACATCAATGGTGGAGGTCCTACACCACTCCTTGGATGTAGTCTTTAGCCACCACTTGCATGCATGTGATCTTGATAGAGCCATTCTTCATGGACCCCATCTTGATGAGATTTTTCCCTTCATTTATGCATCATGGGCCATTTAGACGTTAGATTCCTACTTGTAGGGCCCATGCATGTGTGGGATCCTCTTTGATCTTGCATGTACATGTTATTTCCTTCATTGTGGAGGGTTCGTAGTAGCGAAACCCTCCCTATGGCCGGCATGTTTCCTTTCTTCTTCTCTTCTCCCCCTTCTGTGGTTTGTATGTGATGATTGTGTGGCCCACCTGATGTGCCATGCAACCAGAATTTTCAGATTTTTTGGACTTCCAAGCCCAAGTTGCTGGACGCTCAGGCCCAACTATGTTACCTAGTTTTGTTACTTGATTTAGAAGGCCTTTGGGCCTAATTTCTTGGATTATCTTAGAAGGGGCTTAGGCCTAAGGGTTGTGTGATACATCAGGGAGGACCCCACCTTGTGGAATCTATGATTTATTTTCTATTTATTAATTTTATGGGCTGATCTAGACAACCACATGTTGCTGTCCAGATTGTTGGAATTTTTTTTATGCTGTAATATACGGGTTGCAGGCCTTATTTGTGGCTCCTTTTTCTCTGATTTCCTAAACTTTTCTTTGAGGTCTGGACCCCACCTGAAATTATGTTAAAACTCACCATCAATCGTTCCTGTTTGATCACCCAAAAGGGTGGGCCAAGGAGGGTGGACGGTCCAGTTTTTCTGGACTGTCTAGCCACACTGTTTGTTGGAAAAACATAAATATCAGCCTAATCTTGAAATGGTGAGCTACCTTTGTGGACCTCACCATGCTGTATACTTATATAGGAAGGTTGGCCTTGCATTTTTCTAAATTTACATGGACCTGGTCTCACTCAAATGGGGTGCAAAAGTCAGGGATAGCAGCATTGCTGCAGCAGAAAAATAAAATCTGGACCTTACTGTCCATAAATTTGTATGAGTTACATAAAATATTTTTATTGTCCGAAAAATTCTAAAATTTTGTAGAGATGTGTCTCACCCATGGTAAGACCTACCTAAAAAATTTTAGGCCCTCCCATTTGGGCATCCAAAAAGGTGGGCCAACATAGTAGGTTGCCAGAAATTTTTGATGCGCAGTCTAGCAGCATAGTTCCATAAAAATAAAATTTTAAAATTATTTTCTTAGAAGGTGAGCCAGTTTTTTGGGTCTCACCTTGTTTTAGGTTTGATGAGAGACCTTGGGTCCAAATTTCAGGAATTTTGGAGGTGCAGAACCCACCCATTTGAATGACCCAAATTCAGGACAATAGACAACTATATTTCCAGCAACATTCTACCCTGGATAGGTTGGAATTCTGAAATTTATTAAAATACTTTTTGATGTTTAAAAACTCTAAAAATTTACAGAGAGGTGGCTCACCTATGGTGAGACTCACTTACAAATTTTTGGGGCCAATGGACCTCTGTGCACACCGTGGTAAGGGCTGGATTGGACCACCACGTTGGGACGCCTAGGTCAGTCTGATTTTCTAGATAGACTATTCTATTTAAATTAATTAAAATACTTTTAGTTATCCAAAAATCATGAAATAATGTGAAGATGTGGCCCACCCATGGAAGGACCACCCTACAAATTTTTAGGGCCATCGGGCCTCTGTACTGACCGTGGTGTGGCCTGCAATTTGGATCAATTTTGGGC
This sequence comes from Magnolia kwangsiensis, assembly GCA_037074715.1. Lineage (NCBI taxonomy): Eukaryota > Viridiplantae > Streptophyta > Magnoliopsida > Magnoliales > Magnoliaceae > Magnolia > Magnolia kwangsiensis. The sequence goes on along the minus strand of CM073572.1, from coordinate 68,801,688 downwards.
TAAATACCTAGGCCCGTAGGACTAACCACCATGGGACGCCCCTACCTTGGGTTGCTGGGCCTGCATTCCAACGGCATGACCCACTTGAAGTAAGTGTTATATATCCCTCTTCTCATCTGATGGGGCCCACTGTGATATATGTGGGTCATCATGGATCAGTAACCCATCTAGATTAAATAAATTTCTGGACTCCAGCAGGCCCAGGAAATGGGTGGGCCGGAATTCCAATAAGGGGCCTAAATTTGCTGCATGGCTGATTATTTTGGAGCTGTTGTGGCCCACCAAATTTAAGGGAGTGCTGCACACACTCTTTGCCTTCCTTCCTTAGATTTTTTGGGGCTTAATTAGTGCCCCTTGAGGCCCACCTTTATGGTGATATTGTAGGTTAACATTAACCAGATTTTTAAGTATTTTATAGGCCCAATGAAATGTAAACCTCTTTCTTGAGCCCAACAATATACAAGGGCTGACCTTATTGAATTGTGATCCCAATGGGCTATCTATAAGCTGATCATTTGTATTATGAGCCTCAGTTCCCTCATGAAGTACTTAATTATGGGCTGACTTGTAAGGCCTACATTGATGCATATTATGGAGGGCCTTGGTAAGTCTTTGGGCTGATATGGCAAGGCCTACACTATCGGTTTAGACCTTGTCCATGTGTATTCTTGGGTTTATGGGTTGGCCTCTAAGTCCACTATATAACATGATTTGAATAACTTTTGTTTTTGGGCTATTTCCTCAAGGCCCATTATGTGATATATGCATGGTCGCCTCTTTTTATGTTAGTAATTAGACCTTGTGGGCTAAGTCCTTTTTTGGGTAGGCCCATTGATTTTGGGCCTACACTCTCTCATCTATTGTGATGGGCTTAGGGGTAAGAATATGTAAAAAGTTGGGCCCTTGACCGCCCATTAAAATTGACCCTATACTTGGGCTAAAAAGTGAGGCCTAACTCACTTGCGTTAAATGTGAGAATTGTCCATGTAAATGAACTACCGGGCTGCCCATGAAGCTATGGGTTTGTGGCTCTTATGGTTGGGCCCAAACCTTACTTGAGGGCCCACTATCTGGCCTATGACTTGGGCTTGGAGTATGGCCCATTAGACCATACATTGCTTAGGCCTTAAACCTTGCAGCATATGCGTAGCAAGCTACCTTTTGGGACTTAGTCAAGGTTGGATGTCCTCTTGGGTGATCCTAAGGTAGGCCCATGGGTTTCTCTATCGATGGTTAAAGGCCCACCATAGACCCTGGACCGTTTATTTGAGGTTAAATATGGATGCATGTGGAGCCTACCTCAACGTATGTTTGTCCAGGCCATTTAAGCCATGAATCTCCCGATCATGGAAGCACTCTCTACCTTGGGTTGCTACTGGACTCATATTCCAGTAGTAGACCCACTTGATCTTTTCATGATATATACATACTCTCCATCTGGTGGGATCTCCCAGTGAGTATAATTGGCCTTTATGAGATTATTTCCACATAATTAACTAATTTCTGGACCTTAATAGGCCCAGGAAGTCAAACAGACCAAAAGTTTATAAATGGGCCTTAAATGTATAACTGTATGGTTAAAACTTTATTTGGCTGTGGGGCCCATCATATTGAGAACTTGTGTACGTGTTACATGATTATGTTTTCTTATAATCTTTTGGGTTGCCTTTAGTGATCACATGAGGACCCCATCTTTGATTAGATTTTTGGGGCATCTCATGGGCCCAAAGTGGGTTGGGATGTCCCAGCTTTGCCTAACCATATATTGGACCGACTTCCACCATTTTGATAGACTTGTGGGCTAAGATAAGGATAGTATTGGGCCCTTGGTTGCCCACTTAAATTGCTAGTTATTGGGCTGATGTAGTTGGGCCCATTTCATCCAAACTTAAACTTATTTTTGGTTCATATATTGTGTACGTAGGCTGCCCAGTAAGTCCAATTTAATGCATGGATTCTATGACCATTGGAAATTGAGCCTTGGGCCTTAATTTTCCTCTTGGAGCTCATGTTGTTAAAAGTGGTATTGTATCTTTTTATGGCCTATCATGAGGAATATATGTATGTGGTTACCTCTATTTTTATCTTAAATGTAGGCCTTGTACCTTCTATCCATATAGTTTATGTTTGATATGCCTTTGTGGGGAATGACGGTTAAATGTCTCCATTATGGACCCTCTAGGCCCGGTTGTTTTTAAGAGTGATTGGATAATCATCTTAGACTCTTGCTAGGCTCATTTCTATATTACTTAGACCCGTAGTTTGTATGCTTAGTCTTGTGGGCTATCCCAGGTAAATGGGCCCCCACTAGAAGTTGGATTCCTTATGGATTTTGTTTAAATACGTAGTCTTAGTCCCTTCTTACATAGAAGTTTACTACTTTGTATATCACCGCATAATGCGTCTAGACCCATCTTCATGGCCCATGTGCATCATTGTATGCTTGGATGACACTATTTATGTGGTTATGATTGTGCCATAGGGCATTGTATGATGCCTTTTCGAGGGACGTAGTATCCCCTCTTAAGCATGTTGATTGTGTGATTCATGCATCTGACATTTCATAACATATGAGCATTATCGCCCTTACTTTATCAGGGCTGTAGCCTCCATAGATACATTATGGATGGCCATGTTTGGACACCAAAAATGTTACTTGAGTATACCGGGTGCATAGGATGCCCATGGGTGAGATTCCCAAAACTTCCATGGTACCAAGGATCTGTTCTAGTGCCATGACTGGGTGAAATATATGAGTGCACGAGGGCCTTATACCATTAGGTCATGACTCCCACTGTCGTGTAATTGGTTGGATAGGGGTGTGACCTTACTCGCCTGATGTAAGAGGGCATTACTAGGCTGAGTCTGACCAGCTCATGAAATGGGTCTACTACCGCCAGGCCTTACTGGTGATTGGTTGTCCATAAGCGGATAGTGAGGTCTCTTACACTCATTTAACTGTGCGAGGTCTGTAGAGCGGCAGTCATCCAGTAATATAATGGACCCCAGTGATTTTCTTATGATGGAAATGTACTTGATATGTGGATTGGATATGAGCACTGACATTACTTCGCATTGCATTTGCATCGGTTGTACAAGCCTCATATTACATTGCCTTGACATAACGTCCAATACTCATTGCATTGATATGGTTTCCTGCAATATTGTACTGCCTTGGTATAGCTTCTTGCGTTCATGGTAGCCTTGGTAAGGCTAGTGATATTGGTATTGATCATGACTCCCTTCTGCATTCACTATCTTCTTCTGAGCACCATTGTCACACACTGTCACCACCCTCTAAGCTTTCTATAAGCTTATGCACGATTGATGTGTGCAGGAGATCCTAAGTTGGCGTCTTAGCAATGGAGCTTAGATAGGTGTGCGAGCCAAGGACCCAGTGCTGCAGATCCCCTTCCTTCTTCCTTCTGTTATCTTATGTATGTCCTTTTGGACCTTATGAAAACTTGTAAAAGTTCAAATTCATAGTGAATTTTGTGATGTGTGCCTTTGTTATTCTCAGATATACTTGTTGTGATCTTGGGTATACTCATATTAAAAATGATTATATTGCTGTGAAAATCTTCCTTGTAGGATCCCAGGATCGGAACATATCTTAAGAGCCAAAAAGGGGTACTACGGAGGCCGTTGATACCAGAATCGGCCATCGGGTTCCTTGTGAGACTGGTTACCAAGTCTGGGGCATGACAGGACACCACTTGAGACCCTCTGAGTCAATAGAAGTGATGGCTGCAAATCAAACTCAATCCCTTGTTGAGGAAGTTCAAGATGAAAACGAGGTGCATAATGCACCCCCGCCTCGTACTCTATGAGATTATTTACAACTGGTGGGGGTAAGTATAACTTCCTACATGATATTTCCATTGGATGCAAGAACTATGGATATTAAACCAGAGGTAATTCAACTCATCCCTAAGTTTCATGGTTTATAATCTAAAAGTTCATACTTACATATGAAAGAGTTCGATGAGATAATATCTACATTACACTTCCCAAATGTGTCTAAGGACAATTAGACTGAAATAGTTTTCTTTCTCTTTGAAAGAAAAAGCTAAGTTGTGGTTATATTTCTTAAGACCACGGTCCATTGGCACATAGGCTGAGAGTACAATGGAGTTCCTTAAAAAGTTCATCCCGTATCATAAAACGAATACCTTAAAGAAAGGAATTATGAATTTTGCGTAAAAAGAGGATGAGACCTTCTTCTAATGTTGGGAACAATTAGGATCTCATAATTCACATCCATAACATGCCTACGAAAGATGACATATAACAAGCTTTTTCTATGAGGGATTGACCTCACCGATGTGCCAATTTATTGAGATGATGTGTAATGGGGAATTCATGAACAAGGAAGCCGATGATGCATGAGATGATTGTGATAAACTTACCGAAAACATGCAATCATGAGATACCTCCTCAAGCTCTTATATTTCAAATTCAAACTAATATCCTAACCCTAAGCTTTGATACCACTTATTGGGCATGAAAGCAACCTCAGATCAAATCAAACAAGCAATAGAGAAGAAAAAAATTTCAAGCAAATATAGAGAACATGCAAGACTTTACGTAGTAAACCCTTGTGGAAAAAAACCACAGCACAAAGCAATGATCAATCCATTATAATCGGAAGAAGGTTATAAGAGATGGAACAACTTGCAGTAGAAACCCTAGCTTTATCTTCAAAACCCTTTTGCTCTCAAGCTCTCTCCATTTGAGATGTTCTACTCTAACCCTAATTGCAATTAAAAGGACACACACACACACACACACACACACACACACACACACACACACACACACACACACACACACACACACACACACACACCCGTACAAGATTAGGAAATAAAACCCAGATTTACATACTCCATTGGTTAGACCTGGAGATATGTACCTTCGATCACACAAAACTGAACTAACTTACAAACCCTTAGTCGCATCGAAAATGTGTAAAAGTGGACAACGTGAAATCCGAGAATTCACCCCTAATTCGGTCGAACCGAGACGGGGCTTCTCTGCACTAGATTAAAGTCACTCAATCAACAATAAGTGCATTGGTTCGTTTTTCCGATTGTGTGATTGACTTGAGTGACCATCGATTTCCATGTTTTGACTATCAATTTAGTTGTCATATAATTATGTTACTCGATCCATAACTTAATGAGTCATTTGGGTGAGAGGTTATGATGTTAATTAGTGTGAAACACTACTTTTAGGTGTGTTTAGGGGAGTGTATTTAGTGTGAATTAGGATACTAAAATGGTGTGTTTTGAAATCTCAGCAAAAATTGTATATTTCCAATTTCATTTTGCAAGTTGATACCCCCCACTCTCTCTCATTCTCTCTCTCTCTCTCTTAATTTCCTCCATAACAGGAGGGTGATACCATTGCAAGCAAAGGCAACAACCATTGTTGTTACCACTGCAAGCATCGACAACATCCACAACCACTGCTACCATGAGCAACCAACTACATAACCATGACTGCCAAATAGATGGAGATGCTGAAGGGGGTAGGTGGTGTTTTTCTTACCAAACCCAAGGATAAGAGAAGATGAAGGGTACTAGGTTTTGATTGTGGGCTTGAGTAATTGATCTGTCACGCCCCAAACTCGAAAACCGGGCTCAGAAAATTCCCGATCGCCGAATCTGGCGCCGACAGCCTCCGTAGTACCCCATTCTCGGATCCCGACACCCATATACCAGGTTTCGATCCTGGGATGCTACAAGGAGGATTTCTAATATCCATTTGATTCGTAGTGAGCATAACATAAGCATAACCCACGAACAATAACTACAAGAATACCATCACAAAATTCACTATGATAAAAAATTTTATGTACAATGCGTAGGAAAGAAAAATACAAGATAATGACAATAACAAAAACTCCAGAAGCTCGGCTGCACACTCCAACGGTGGAGAGACTAAGGCTGCGTCCTTGCGTCACCTAAACGCATCAATCGTGCATAAGCTTATAGAAAGCTTAGATGGTGGTGTAAGTGTCTGCGCAATATAAGCGTGCTCAGAATGCAAGGTCAGAGTAATGCGGAATCATGCTAATGAATACATGAATGCAATCAGTCGTACCAAGGCTATGCGGTGCAAGATATGAATGCGATCGGCCACATCCAAGCCATGCGATGCAGAATGCAAGTTAAGCATGTCAATCCTCATCCACATATCAATGCAGCCCCTTACTAGAGCATCAAGTCAGTATGGTTCTTAGTCTGGATAATCAGCGGGGTCTAATATACCCTACACCAGCTTGTCGTCCCTATCCGAACGCACAACTGGGAGAGCAAAAGAAACCTCACTATCCGCCTGCCAATATCGGGCCCGGATCGTCGATAGCTGACCGATTCCTTAAGCTGATCAAACTCAACCTAAAAGTTACCCCCTCACTCATGCGGGTAAGGTCACACCCCTTTCCAACCGACGACGACACAGTGGGAGACGCGGCCTACTGGTATACAGCCCTCGAGCGCTTGTGTATCCACTCGATCTCGACGTTGGAGTCATCCTCTGGTACCATCGAGTTTAGAGATTTTCACGAGGGACATCTATGGCGCCCGTATGCTAGAACTAAATATTTTTGGTATCCAATCCATCCACCCATAATGCGTCTGTGGAGGCTATGACCCTGATGTCACTAGGGCATACAATAATCACAATCATACAAATGTAAGTGCATGAGTCACACTACCAGTCATGCAACAGTCTTACGTGTACCATGCACTCATGTAGGGTAAATTCACCTATCAGGGAGCTCATAAACATTCCGTCGAAGGCATATGCTTTGATCAGTCACTCCACATATCAGTCATACATATGATGCGTATGATCATGAATCATGGATCTACACTAAATATGTATATAAAGATGGGCTTTATGTATAACAAAGATGGGCCTAAATGGCCTACTCACTACAAGTATGGGCCTACCAATGGGCCTCAAGGAGAGTGACAATGCGGACATTTAACTGACATCATCCTAACAATGTGGGCATCTAACCATCATTGCTCCCAAGGCTCGGCTCGCCTTAAATATCATTAAATAAATCATGGCAGAATCACACATTGCAATGTGCCTTAGGTACATCCCATTGGGCCTCAAATACATCAAATGGGCCGTATCTCATGAGCCTTATACTCATCAAGTGGGCCACCTCAATGAGCCTCGCCAATGGGGTTTAGGTACTTTGCAATGGGCCATCACCCATGGGCCTTAGAATGCATTAAAAATGAGCCCAATCACATGAGCTTTATGTGCATTAAATGGGTCTAATCACATAGGCCTTATATATACCAAAGTGGGCCTCAACAATGGGCCACAAATACATTAAATGGGCCTACACACATGGGCCCATATATAACAAAAGTGGGCCTCAACATTAGGCCTATATACATGCCAAGATGGGCCTAAATACATGGGTCCATATGCATCTAAGCAGGCCTCAATAATGGGCCTAAAAATATCTCAAGATGGGCCTAAATACATGGGCCCATATTCACCAAAGTGAGCCTCATGTGAGGCCCGCCATAATATTTATTTTCCTATCCAATCTGTTGATAAGGTCACATGAATAGGGGGCCCACCAAAATGTCTATTTTCCAGCCAACCTATTGATATGGTCACATGGACTTAGAGGCCCACTGTAATGTTTATTTTTCAACCTGTACATAAGGTCACATGGGCTTAGGGCCCACTGTAATATTTATTTATCAACTAAACCTGTTGGTGAGGGCACGTGAACCAGGGGCCCACCACAATGTTTATTTTCATCCAACCTGTTGAAAAGGCCACATAGGCATGGGGCCCGTGGAAATGTTTATTTACACCCAACCTGTCTAAGAGGTCACACGGACCAGGGGCCCACCATTTGGGCGGTGTGAGTAAAACACAAACATCATGGTGGTTTCCACCGTCCACAGCCGTGGACGGTGTGAATGAACACATACATTCTTGTGGGTCCCATGTGGGGCCCACCATACTATTTATTTACCATCCAGACCGTTGAAAGGGTGCACACGCACCAAGGAAAGAGTAAAAACAAATTTCATATATGATCCAAAACTTCTGACCCCAAAAAGGGGTTTCAATGGCGGACGTTCAATCCAACTGTTTCCTGTGGCGTGGGCCACCTGAGTTTCAGATATAACTGATTTTTGGGGTGGCCCACCTGTCCGAGGGGACCCAACAAATGCACGGTGTTGATGATCGAAACGCATCATGGTGGGGCCCATGGCTGGGACCGTGGGTCCCTGCCAGGCCGTCCGTCCGTCAGTTGCAGGCGCTGCCTGCGTGCATTCTGCAGTAGCAGCGTCAGGTGCTGCACCTTCTTCTTCTTCTTCTTCTTTTAAAAAATAGAAATTCTGTCGTTTTTCTCGTGTGGGGCCCGCATATGAAAAATCCAACCCGTCCATTAGATTCTACGGCCCCTGATCGACCCAATGAGACCAATATGCGGTGTGTTTTTGGCGAATAGGAGAATCAAGGTGGGTTTTAATGGTGATACCGCTATTTCCTATGGTATGTCCCACCCGAGATTCGGATTGGTCCCAAATTTCGGTCCAACGCCTAAAATGGGCTGTAGAATGGGATGGACAGCTTGGATTGAGTACACACATCAAAGTGGGGCCTGCATGAGTGCCCATCCCATGCTTCCACGTCACTTCACACTCCACTGAGAGTACACACCCATGTTTGTACACGCACTCCATGTTAGCCACCCTTCTCCTGTCCCTGGACCGCATGGATAAACACTGCATCAAGGTGGGTCCCACATGTACGTGGCCCACCATCCTCATATATATGTTTATATATATATACATATATTAATATAATATATTATATAGCATGTGGGACTTCTCACCATCCCAAAAATGGACGGTGGATATTTCACCTGAAATGCGGTGGGCCACACCGTTTGATGGATGGAGTAGATTTAACACGATTTGGTGGGGCCCACTTCATTCCAAGGGAAGGATAGAGAGAGAGAGAGAGAGAGAGAGAGAGAGAGAGAGAGAGAGAGAGAGAGAGAGGACAAGAGACGGTGATGGTAGGGCCCTGCCACTATGGGCCCCACATGATACAAATCATACATAAAAATGGGTCCCACCAACAAGTGGTCCCTAAAAAAAGGAATTTAATCGTGGATCACCCACCTCTAGGCCTTCTCCTTACTCCCTTAGCCTCCTTAGCTCCTTGTCTTCACTTTTGATGGTGGTTGATGGACTTTTAATGGTGGGAATGAGGGATGAGAGAGTAGGGAAAGTGGGCCACACTTGTTTTGGGAGGAAAAAGCTTGGACGTGTGAGAATTTGTTGCTTGGAGAGATTTTTGAGAAATGAGGAAGAGAGAGAAGTGATGGGATGATAAGAGTGATGGAGTGATGTAGTGTGATGGGTGATGGGTGGAGTGGTGGGTTGTAAGAAAGTGATGGATGAAGGGATGTAAGAGTTGACTTTGGGTAGTTTGTGTAAGAAAATGGTAAGGATAGGTATGGGTTGTTGTACTTGAGTATGGAGTGACTTGACTTGTACTTGACATTGATTAATTGATTGATTGATGGAACATGTTATAGAGATTCCCTCGAAGTTCGAAATACGCGGCGTTTCTTCGAAATAAACGCAGACCGCCAAGATATAGGTTTCGGGTCGAGTCGACTCTGATATGCAGGACTCAGCTTAGGTTCGTGCGTAAACGTCGAATACGGGTCGAAGGTTGCAGGAATTCGACCGGAAGGACCGTGAAAGAATACGAGACGGTACGGTATAGAATATGGGTCTTACAAGATTAACGGGTCTGCTTGATTTTGTATTTAATTAAAGATATGTTTATGCCCTCCTTTTGACCAAAACTATTGTAATTTATTAACCCCACTAAAAGAAGCTTTTAGACAACCATATGTTGATTTACAATGTTGTCCTTGATATCTTAAATTAAGTGGGCCCATTTATTTTGCAATGTTGAAGTAAAATTTCTTATGTTTAAAATGATGAAACTCATACCTTCTACAATCCCATGTGAGGCTCAACCTAATTACTTGCAAAAGCATATATTTCAATGGGCTTATCAAGATTGTCCAATCCTCAGAACTACTCATCATCCATTTAAATCAACGTCCATCACATACATTAGACTATTCGGTCGTAAACACAAATTTAACCATTCATACATTATGCATCTATTCAATCATGAATGTATTCATTCAAATTATCTATTTATATCTATACCCTCCCATTTATCATACCAACTGCTCATTAAGTGACCCATTCAAAATCAATCGTATGCCTATAAAATCGTATATGTATTGATCCATTTGGACCACTCATTTCTTTGACCAGACACGAATCATTACCATTGTAGAGGGTCAAATATTGCATATTATCTCCCATTTATATCTTAGTTTTATGAACATGATAGTATTTAATGTTCTATTTTACTCGTGTTTATGTTGCAAGGTGAATTTAAGAGCTTGGATTGAAAAGGGTACTAAAAGTATGGATTTGATGCTCAAGAATCACCAAGGCAAGGAATGGATCTTAGGAGAACAAGATTGAAGAATTCACATGTCAAATATCCAAGAAAACTAAGTGAGGAATGAATAGAATCAAAGATTTGAAGTGAAGAAAAGGAATCCTAAAATCGTCCTTAAAAATATATATTCTAAAACTCTGAGTCATTTTGTGAAATTGTGTAGAGTAAAGTCTATTTTGAAAACTGTGCAGAGTGAAGTCTATGGTAGCAAATTATGAAAATTTAAGGCGATTTCTAGAGTTTTTCAACTAGGTGCGAAAGTTGGAGTTCAACAATTATAAATAGGACTCCCTAGGATGTTCCTAGGAATCTTCTAGGGTTTAAGAAGTAGAGCAAAAGGGTGGAGAAGCCTTCGCCAAGAGTTGTTCTTCTTCTTCTGTAGTTGCTTTTATGCTTTCTTCTAGGGTTTTAGATCCAATCATGTCTATGGTTGGATAAACTTCTTATCTAGGGCTAAGAGGAGAAGCTTGTAGTATGATGGAATGTTTCTATTACTTTGATTCATGTTTATGTTGAACTCCATGGAATACTTTCAGTTTTTAATGATTTATTGTAACTTAAATTACAGTAGATCTGTAATAGTTTTGAGTATCTTCACAATTAGTAAGTCTTCACAGTAGATCTGTAATAGTAGATTGTGAAATTAGTAAGTCTTGTTATTTATAATCGTCCCTTGGGCATGGTAGGGTGATGGAATACTTCCTAATCTTCACAATTCTCCTGTTTTGAGATTATGGGATTGGTAAATCCTTTTGTTTTCCATTGTCTCATGGGCATGGTTTGGTGATGGAATCCCTGGCAATTATCATAGTTCAAGTCAATGAAAGTTTAGATTTAGTTTTATTGATATATTTTTCAATTGGATAAGATAGGAGTCCAATTCTAATTGTGCTACTTGAATCAAGTAAGAGGGCTCCCTAATTACTATAAGTGGATCCTTGGCACCCTAGTTCTCACCTTTAAATTCTTAGTTTTAATTACTTAATTCACAATTACTCACTCAATCACTTTAGAATTAGTTTTACATCTTCTTTTAGTTCTACTTTTAGTTAATTTCAAAAACGTACAAGTTTCAGTCTCTATGGATTTGACCTTGGTCTTACCGAGATTATTACTACATCGAGACCCTATACTTGGGGTTGTGAACAACCATCGTTGAATTTCTGACCTAACCACCCTGCATACAGTTAGTTTTCATATGAGACACTCACACATGTCACATGAAACCATAGATAAGTGGAAACTATTAAAACTCATCTTGGCCACCGTTGAGAGTTCATATATCATCAATATTGTGCGAGTTGGAAAGAGCATATCAAATGACAGATGGTGATCGAGTTCCATCCCGAACAGATAGTGTAGTTGGGACCCAAGCACGATTGAATCCTTGAAGGAGAAAGAGAAGTGAAGTCAACAATTTTCCTTATATGTTATAAAAAAAAAATAAAGAAAGAAAAATAGAAAATGAGAAGCACTTGTGAAGACATCCATCACCAAGCCACCATCTCATCAACCGTCCATCATCACCATCCGTTCAACTAACTCTCTATATTCAACAAGTGTCAACAATCCATGCATCATCTTAACTCTTGATCTATTCACAAAGATCAAACATCCAAGCCCTTCTATTAAACAAACATGTTAGGGGACTAACCAAGCTATATCTCTCTAATTCCTGCATAGAATATACTTGTGTATGGCGAGAAAGCTACCTGAGAAGCAATGCCTCTTGTGAGACCAGGTAACCTCCACCATTCACTTAAGACACAATGCTGCAATGACCCATTCAAAGATCCAAACTGTTCTTTGAATCCGCATCAAAACAATTCATTTATAAGAAGATCTAACTGCTTAACGCATATTAAATCCCAACCATCCCTCCAAGACCAGGCATGTAACACCCCATACTTTCACTACTTGAGTGTTACCATGAAGACTTAACTTAGTGACACAATCTAGTTTATTTTAATGTTCACCTTCATTTCAACTTAATTTTGACCGTTGGGAGACTGTCTTCCATAGATCAAACCATCCACTCATTAACTTTCAAGTTGAACCACCATGTCATGCTTAAATATATATGTATGTCATCAATCCAACCTTAAGTCGAGATGTTATCCATCCGTTGAAGTTCAAGTCCAACCATCACATCATTTGGAAAATCCATTTCTAGGATCTCGATCTCCTCAACAAGTAGAATGAACCATTTGTAATCAATATCAGGACTCAAGTCGTTAGAATCACTGTTTAACGAGCCAACACAGTAGATTGAGGCTATCTATCGTTAAAATACACAAATTAAAGTATGAGAATGTAAAATTGACCCTTATATTCCCACAAGTAGCAGTGAAAAATCTTTAGGACCAGGGTTGATCACATTCGATAGTAATCCAATCGATATATCGCTTAATACTATCATCTGAACCATTAATGATCGGTTCTAAAATAATTTAGCCATCCAAACTCACGATTGTTCGTTCGATTGAGTTGTCAAGTTACTAAATCTACTCGAAATTAAACTACGAGCCTTAATGACCGTTGATGATCACATTAAATGCAATATGATCATTAGATCAATCAGAATCTTCAATTAGAAGGTCAAAACCCAAACGTATGGCCCACCTGAGCTTTGGATCTTCCAGATCACTGACCTGATGTCCTAATTAATTAGGCCGCGACATCTGATGGTCGGTGTGGATTTCACTGTGCATCCATGTGGACCCCACACCTGTGGTGCATGTGCACTAAGAGCGTGCCCACTTACAGTGCATGGTTTCAGGAAGCCGGCCAAACGAGCGCTGACCTGATAAAAGAAAGAAAACCTCTCAGACTTTTCGCCCAGCGCAGCTTGAACAGAAAATGTCCGTTTGTAGTCATTGTGGTCCACCATCATGATCAGTTTGAATAATCTGAACCGTCCATAAAGTTCAGATTGAAATTTTGAACAAACTTTCATTATTTCCACGTGTGGCTATGTATGTACACGTGCACAATATTAGGCGAAAGGAGAGTGCGTGTGAGAAAATTTCTGAAAACTGAAACCGTTCAGCTAACAGGCTGGCTATCCGCATGCGAAAGTCCCTTGCAATCCTAGCTCTTTGTGCAAGATAATCCTAGCCATCCATTTTCTTCACATGACTTAGGGCTTCCTTCATGACGGAAGAGCCGCCATAATGAAAGATCTCGAACCCACCAAGAAATGGTGGACAACCATCCCAATGGTGTGATATATTTGTTTAAAATAATATTAAAAATTTGAATTTTTAAATTTCGGTGTTTTCCCTCCGCATTTAAATTTTGGTGTTGGTTTTGTCCCACATCGGATTTGATAAGAGAAATTCTCTTGTTTATATGATAGGCTTTTTGCCTAGGACTTGAGCCCCTTTCAGGGGACATGTGAATTTAGTCCTGTGGGGGGGCTATGCCAATAGCTCTAATCTATGCCATTAACCACGCACGCACGCTCGCGCGCCCTGAGCCGAGCCGTGCCGTGCCGTGCCGAGCTGAGCCGAGTCCGAGTCCATGTCCGCATCCGCGTACGCGACGGGACGGGACGGGACGGGCTGGGCTGGGCGCGGGTGCGGGTGCGGGTGAGGGTACGGTGTGAGTATACTCGCGTGGGTGTGTGTGTATGGGTACTCGTAAAACTGTATGTGCGAGAGTGTACTCGCACTTGCGCCTTTTCGTTTTAAACTAGAGAGATGCTTCCCTTCCGGTTGGTCACCTCTGTTGGGTTTAAACCCAACGGACCTAACCTTTTGTAAAGGGTGCTTATGCACCATTTCGGAGTCTATATAAAGACTTCCGATTCCAGTTTCAAAATATGAAAATAATCTGTCTTATAAAACTCTCTCTGATACGGTTTTACCATTGTTACTGAGTTCATTGCTGAGTCAACTCGGCACTTTCGGATTAAACTACAAGTAGTTCGAGCCCGTGTACAGTGAGTGCACCGCTGAGACCGGGTCATAGTCGTTGTATCCTGGAGGTCGATTGCTCTGGAAACCTGTTGCACTTGGGACGCTGTCCAATGGGAGCAAATTCGATTTTAAGCCGAGTGACTCAGTCACGCCTCGACTCAATTCAATAAGTTTTTCTTTCTCTAAATTTATTTTTCTTTTTTGGTTCTCGATTTTATAGTCTGTTTAATTCAACATATTATCCAACAATCTTGAAATCGAATTTGTGTTGAATTACATAGACTATGGCTACAGTAACAGTAAATGCTTCTACTGAGTTAGCCAAAATCGAACCGTTCGCTGGACAATCCTTTAAACGGTGGAAATAGAAATTGAAGTTCGCTCTTACCACCCTAAAAGTTTCATACATTTTATCTGAATCATTTATTATAGATCCAGCAAATCAAAATGAGTAACAGATGAAAATAATTGCAAAAATTATATTCTAAACTCTTTATCCAACGAATTATATGATGTGTATGCTTCTTACGCCTCTGCTAAAGACATATGGATTGCTTTAGAAAAGAAATACATATTAGAAGATGCAGGCGCTAAGAAACATGCAATTGCTAATTTCCTTCACTATGAAATGACAGACGATAAATCTGTCACAAATCAAATTCACGACTTTTAAAGTCTAATTCACGAACTATCGACAGAAGGAATTAAATTGGATGAGGTGTTTCTATCAGGAGCGTTAATAGAAAAGTTACCGCCCTCCTGGAAAGAATATAAAAATAGAATGAAACATAAGAAGAACGGTGTTTCTTTGGAAACTACTATCGTACACATACGAATAGAGAAGGCCAATAGAATCAGGGACCAAAAAGAAATAAAAATGAGATAGATTTAAAAGCGAATCTTGTGGAATCAAGTCGGACAAATAATAAGAAAAAGGGCAACTGTCATAACTGTGGTAAACCTGGACATTATGCAAATGAATGCAGGCTCAAAAAGAAGAATGTAAACAATCAATTCAAGAAAAAGGGAAACTGCTACAACTGTGGAAAGCCTGGGCATCATGTTAAAACCTGCAGGCTTAAGAAAAATAAAGATAAGCCGCAAGCTAATCTTACAGAAACAGGCAATGAGTCTGACATAGTAGTGGCTGTGGTGTCAGAAGTCTTCCTTGTAAACAACTTGGAGTGGGTGCTAGATACTGGTGTAACTAGACACGTGTGCAAGGATCATAGCATGTTTACCTCCTACCAAGTATCAGGAGATGATGAACAGATGTTCGTGGGAAATGCTAGAACGTCTCCAGTTGTAGGGAAAGGGAAAGTACTTCTGAAACTCACTTCTGGAAAGACTCTAATGTTAAATGATGTCCTACATGTGGCTGACATTAGAAGAAACTTGGTCTCTGGTTCGCTCCTCAATAAGGCTGGTGTCAAATTAGTATTTGATTCAGATAAGCTTGTAATGACTAAAAATAGAACCTTTGTTGGTAAGGGGTACTGTAGCGATGGTTTATTCATTGTAAATGTATCCAATGATAATAAGAAAACATCTAGTTCTGTTTATATCGTTGAACTTTTTTATCTATGGCATAATAGATTAGGTCATGTGAATGTGCTATCTTTAAAGAAAATGAAAAAATTAGGTTTATTACCTAATATATCTAATAAAGAGTTTGAAAATTGTGAAACATGTGTAGAATCAAAATTTATTAGAAAACCCTTTCAACAAATAGAAAGATCATCTGTTCTATTAGAGTTGATACACAGTGATTTAGGTGATTTTAGAAATCACATGTCTAGAGGTGGAAAAAGATATTATATAACTTTTATAGATGACTACTCTAGGTTCACTAGAGTATATCTATTAAGGAACAAAGATGAAGCTTTAGATGCTTTTTATAAATACAAAATTAAAGTTAAAAATTAATTAAATACAAAAATTAAAAGACTTAGAACAGATAGAGGAGGTGAATATGAATCTTCCCAATTTAGAGAATTATGTGAAAAGAATGAAATAATTCACGAAACTACAACTCCTTATAGACCAGAACAAAATGGAATAGCAGAACGTAAGAATAGAACTCTAAAAGAAATGATGAATGCCATGTTAAATAGTTCAGGCTTACTCTCAAATATGTGGGGAGAAGCAATTCTGTCTGCTTGTTATATCCTAAATAGGATTCCATCTAAATCTTCTGAACAAACACCATATGAACTTTGGAAGAATCATATTCCTAGTTATAAATATATTAAAGTGTGGGGGTGTCTTGCTAAAGTAGGATTGCCTGAAACTAAGAAAAGAAAATTAGGTCCTAAAACGATCGACTGTGTATTTATAGGGTATGCACAAAACAGTGCGGCCAATAGGTTTCTAGTTTTAAAAACTAAGGATAATATTCTATATCCTAATACAATTATAGAAGCTAGGGATGCAGAGTTCTTTGAGAACGTATTCCATATGAAATCTAAATCTATAGGAATAGAAAAAGTTAATGAATCAGATAATGCGTCTACTAGTAAAAATGCTTACGAGAAAGTAGTAGAAGAGATACAACTAAGAAAAAGTATTAGAGTTAGAAGAGAAACTAACCTAGGAGATGGGTTTTTCACATTCTTAGTAGAAGATGATCCTACAACTTATATAGAAGCTATTAACTCTCCAGATGCAACCTTTTGGAAGGAAGCAATAAATGATGAGTTAGAATCTATTATATCTAATAATACTTAAAAACTTGTAGACCTACCACCTGGTAACAAATCAATAGACTGCAAATGAGTGTTTAGAAAGAAACTAAAACCAGATGGAACTATCGATAAGTTTAAGGCTAGGTTGCTAGCGAAAGGCTTTAAACAAAAGGAAGGAATAGATTACTTTGATACATATTCCCCTGTAACTAGGATTACAACTATTAGAGTCTTAATAGCGATAGCCTCCATATATAAACTAGTGGTACACCAGATGGATGTTAAGACAGCTTTCCTAAATGGAGACTTAGAAGAAGAAATATATATGGAGCAACCTGAGGATTATAAGATATTAGGTAAAGAAAATAAAGTATGTACACCAATTAAATCACTATATGGTTTAAAACAAGCTCCTAAACAATGGCATGAAAAATTTGATGGTGTTTTAAAATCAAATGGTTATCATATAAATGATGTAGATAGATGTGTATATAGTAAAATTTTTAGAAATGATTATGTTATTATATGCCTCTATGTTGATGACATGCTTATTTTTGAAACTAATATTAAATTAGTTAATGCAACTAAGAAATTCTTGTCATCTAAGTTTGACATGAAAGACTTAGGAGAGGCAAGTGTAATCTTGGATATTGAAGTAACCAGGAAAAATGGTGTTATTATATTATCACAATCTCATTACATTGAGAAGATATTGAGAAAGTTTAACCATTTTGACTGTTTACCTGTCAGTACTCCTTATGATTATAGTGTGACTCTCATGAAGAATACAGAAAATAGTGTGTCTCAATTGGAATATTCCAGAATAATTAGTAGCCTCATGTATCTAACAAACTGCACTAGACCTGACATAGCTTTTGCAATAGGAAGGCTAAGTAGATATACACATAACCCTGGAAAAGAGCATTGGAATGCATTGTCTAGAATTTTGTGATACCTAAAAGGCAATATGGCATATAGTTTACATTATAATGGTTATCCTACTGTATTAGAAGGATATAGTGATGCTAACTGGATCAGTGATTCAGATGAGACAAAATCCACTAGTGGATATGTCTTCACTTTGGGTGGAGGAGCAGTTTCTTGGAAATCCACCAAGCAGATATGTATTGCTCGGTCGACTATGGAATCCGAGTTTATTGCCTTAGAAAAGGCTGGATCAGAAGCTGAGTGGCTTAGAAATCTCTTAGCTGATATACCATTGTGGCCAAAGCCTGTATCGGCTGTGTCTATTCATTGTGACTATCAAGCAGCTATAGCGAAAGCAAAAAGTAAAATATATAATGAAAAAAGCAGGCATATTAGACTCAGACACAACATAGTGAAACATATGTTGTGTGATGGAGTCATATCTATTGACTTTGTGAGGTCAGAAAAGAATCTAGCAGATCCTCTGACCAAAGGACTATCTAAAAAGTTAGTCAATGATACATCGAAGGGAATGGGGCTGAGCCTAATATATGAGCTGCCAGTGTCGGTAACCCAACCTATACAAGTGGAGATCCCATGAGATAGGTTCAATGGGTAAACAACAAGACACGAGATAGACGATTGCACTGAGTTATATGAGCCCCGTCTATGGTGTACAGTGTGAGCAGCAACGCAGAAGGATGAGTTTTTAGAACTCTTAATGGATCTATAGCCATATATTTGGTGGTGTATACAGTTGCTGCATACACTTGATGGAATTCACCTATATGGGTGTGGAGGTGGAGGCCGCTTCCTATGAGAATCTAGGCGAATTCTCTAGAGCACTCATGAAATCCAGGAAATGGTGTATGACCGAAACGCACCGAACCACAGAATCACTTGCAGAGGAAGAGTTGTGTGAGTGGCATGTACTTGCGATCTACATTAAAAAGATTCAGGTTCAAGACTATGGTGTCACCTGATTCCTTTAGACCTGTCTTACTTACTCTAATGTCGGTTCAAGTCTATGGTGACACCAGCACTATTGCACAACTATTTCACTTTAATCCGAAAATATTTTATTTTAAAGCATGTGGGGGATTGTTGTATTTATTTTAAAATAATATTAAAAATTTAAATTTTCAAATTTCGGTATTTTCCCTCCACATTTAAATTTTGGTATTTTTGAGGTGTTGGTTTTGTCCCATATCGGATTTGACAAGAGAAATTCTCTTGTTTATATGATAGGCTTTTTGCCTAGGGCTTGAGCTCCTTTCAGGGGGCATGTGAATTTGGTCCTGTGGGGGGGCTATGCCAATAGCTCTAATCTATGCCATTGACCACACAATCGCGCGCGCACGCGCCGAGCCGAGCCGTGCCGTGCCGAGCCGAGCCGAGTCTGAGTCCGTGTCCGCGTCCGCGTACGCGACGGGACGGGACGGGACGGGCTGGGCTGGGCGCGGGTGTGGGTGCGGGTACGGTGTGAGTTTACTCGCGTGGGTGTGTGTGTATGGGTACTTGCAGGACTGTATGTGCGAGAGTGTACTCGCACTTGCACCATTTCGTTTTAAACCAGAGAGATTCTTCCCTTTCGGTTGGTCGCCTCTGTTGGGTTTAAACCCAACGGACATAACCTTTTGTAAAGGGTACTTATGCACCATTTCGGAGTCTATATAAAGACTTCCGATTTCAGTTTCAAAATATGAAAATAATCTGTCTTATAAAACTCTCTCTGATACGGTTTTACCATTGTTACTGAGTTCATTGTTGAGTCAACTCAGCACTTTCGGATTAAACTGCAAGTGGTTCGAGCCCGTGTACAGTGAGTGCACCGCTGGGACCGGGTCATAGTTGTTGTATCCTGGAGGTCGATTGCTCTGGAAACCTGTTGCACTTGGGACGCTGTCCAAGGGGAGCAAATTTGATTTCAAGCCGAGTGACTCAGTCACGCCTCGACTCAATTCAATAGGTTTTTCTTTCTCTAAATTTATTTTCCTTTTTTAGTTCTCGATTTTATAGTCTGTTTAATTCAACATATTATCCAACATGGTGGGTCCCACAAGGTCTTTATGACCCATCTTGGCCGTTTAAAATTAGTGGACTAAGAAATAAAGGGCCTGGTTTGATTTCGCCATGAGAGGATGCATCATCTTCTTCATTTGGTGGGCAGAACCCATCATCTATCGTAGCCTTACTCGGTTATCTGAAACGCCCAAAAGGTCGACTTTGACAGTATATCACCACCCACATGTTTGGATCACAACCATACAGAAGAGGATGGCCAGGACTAACAGTTTTTGGTGACAAAACAGTAATAATCTCGGAGTAGCTTGGATTAACTCATAACCGTGGTAACTAATCCGCAAATAGTTTTCGGTCCTTCTAGATGTCTAAGAGTGTATAAATAGCCTCTTTCCTTTTAGGGTTGCCAATTCAAAATGGGAAAAAAGAGAAAAATAGAGGGAGAGATAGAGAAAGAATGTCGTATCGAGTCGAGTCGACTCAGTTTGTTGCTACGAGTTTGGATCGAGTTCACAGTAACATCTGGTTGTAGGAGATGCGTTGCAGCAAAGGGAGAAAGAAAGAGAAGGAAAGAAAGAAAGGAAAAGAAGCAAGGGAGTGTATCTTGGTCCAGACTCAAATTATTGCTGAGTCAATTCAACTCGCTGAGATCGAGTCGGGTTTGTGATGAGGTACTCATACTGCACTGGGTCAACTCAGTTCGATTGGAACGGAGTTAGGTTGGTTCGGGCATACGTTACTGGGTTTTTTCCAGCAGGAAACAAAAAAAAGGAACAAGAAGAAGTGAGGGAGAGAGTTAGGTCACCCACCAGCTACACCATGGACGCCGAGTCGACTGGGATGTTCTCCACCGAATCAAGCCAGGTCGAGTCAGGTCAAGTCTAACATCCATTGCTAGACCAGCCAGAAAGAGAAGAGGGAAAAGAGAAGAAGAAAGGAGGAGAGAAAAAGGGAACGAGAGAGAGAGCTGGGAT
The DNA here is from genome assembly GCA_037074715.1 of Magnolia kwangsiensis. NCBI lineage: Eukaryota > Viridiplantae > Streptophyta > Magnoliopsida > Magnoliales > Magnoliaceae > Magnolia > Magnolia kwangsiensis. Next base: position 68,780,601 of record CM073572.1, on the reverse strand, counting down.
CGGGATCGTTGTTACTGGGCTGCACCGAGTACAGTTCGGTTTAGGTTGTGACTCGATGCGAGTCATGTGTTAGGACCCGAATCTAGACTGAGTTCAGGCCATGTTGGCTGTGAGGAAGGAAAAGAAAGAGAAAGCTAGAGAAGAAAAGGAAGAAGAAGATCATGGTCTGTTCGATTTTGCTGAGTTGACTCAGTTGAGTTCAGTAAGTCCGGGGTTAAGGCTAACCTGGGTGTAACTACACACGAATTCTTGACCAGATTCAAGTCGTGATACACCAGGTCAAGGTATATTAAAGCTGATTTTCAATTGTTTACTACTGAGTTGACTCACTAAGTTTCCATTTGGTCTATTGAATGTTAGAGAGTTGATTATTGGCCATTTCAATCCAGCATTTGATTAATACCTTTTGATCTTCCTACGTGCAGAAATCATTTGGGAATTGAATGAGAGCATGCGAGCTAGTTGTGCTAGCTCAGTTGGGTTAGGTAAGTTAACTGAGTTTTATTATGCAACTTTTATTTCACATTAGTTAATCTTAAATTCACATTTAAGTGTGGAATCATAATCTTTTAGGTATGAATCTTTTTGTGAGGAATTGATTAAAGATCAACTGGGGTTGGATTAGATTCAAAATGTCTTAAATTCAAGATTGGCAAGAAATGAGAAGTATGTCCACACCAAAGGTGAGGAGTCACCCTCTTTGCCTTCTGCATTCGTTGAATTCCATGTTAATTATTGAATCTTTAGAATATAACTATAATATGTAATGTGTTGTGAATTTGATTTCATTGCTAATAATCCTGCTTTATCTAATAAATCTTGTGTGTTTGCATTTACTTCTAATATTCATGGTACAAGGTTTGGAAATATGTTATATTCCTTTATTACATCTTGTGAGAAAGATCATGTTACAATATTCTTGCATTAGTTGGAGAATTTAAATTACTATATGTAATAGATACACATGTATGCTAGCATTCTATATTTATGTGATCCCATCCAATCTAAAATTAGAAGAATTATGGAAAATTACATCAAAGTGAGATCAAATTACGACTCAAGGTTGAAGGTCTTGCCAAGGACCTTAAGATTGGATAGTGATCACAAGTTAAGGAACATTATTGCCAAATTTAAGAGATCTGCATGGGAATCATGGTGCATAACATTCATGCATAACATATGAGCTTTACCGAGTGCTTGATGTAAGCCACATCTTGTTAGGTTTACTTAGAATTCTATTATTCTAGTTTAATCCTCAAGTCAAGTGCATTCATACCAATATGGGCCGTTCTTTTTACATGAGGCTTTTTCGGGTTTTTAGGACCTCCTCGGGTGTATCCTGAATACTTTTTCAGGAGAATAAATTATCTTGGGTGCTCTCACTATATGGTCTTTTCTAGGTAGTTGAAGGAGTTGAGCACATGACAATGATTTTGGTCTTAACAATGTGAGAATGTTAGAGTTGAAGGGAGAGGCATATCCTCTTCATGATGTCATATCTTATAAGAGCTAAGGACCTATAAGCATATGGTAGAAAGCCTCACACTTGTGGTAGCACACGTGTGAGGAGAAGGTCAATTAAAAATAGATTATAATTAAGGTCATTCTAAAAATAAAAATAAAAAACCCAAAAGGGTGAGGGATTGACAGCGTGGGCATAGATTAGGAGTTTGGCGTGAGCGGAGAGAGAGAGAGAGAGAGAGAGAGAGAGAGAGAGAGAGAGAGAGAGAGAGAGAGAGAGAGAGAGAGAAGGAAGGAGAGAGTTTTTTATTTGGAATTTTCCCTAGGTGAGTGATCCTTCCACGAGTTTTTCTTCCACACTTTTTTTTTTCAAGTTGATTTCTAAATTCTAGTTTTAGCACTCTCTTGCTCTTCAATTTAAGAATTCAAGATCCTAGGTAAGGGATCTCCCTTAGTTTTCTTCTTTCAATTAATTAAACTTTGTATATCTTCATTTCTTGCAATCCTTTCCTTTTGGTTACAATCCTTTTCCGTTAGGTTTCGTCCTTTTGCCTTTGGGAACAATCCTTTTTACAATTAGGAATAAACATTTTCTCTTTTATGAGTCAGGGGCTTCCCTTTACCATTGCAATACATACAACTCTTGAATCTCAAGGTTTAGATCATCTCTATTATTGTCAGTTCCCCTGTTGTAGCCCCTTTATTTGGATATCTTGAATTTTGATCTTTTAACATAGTTTTCTTAAATTTAACTTTGGAATCTTGACCCCTTGTATACTTTTTAGACTATGGATATATTCTTACATGTGAATCGTTCTCTTACATTGTTAGTTCCTCTTTTAAAATAATAATTTGTCTATTTACAGGATCCACATGCATCATGATCATGGAGTATTTGGAACTTGGTTTGCTTGGTTGCATTATAATTATGGAATGCTCAGAAATTGGTTTTCATAATTGTATCAACATCATGGAATATTTCAATTTTGATTTGGTTAGTTACATCAATATTATGACCTAATTGGACTCTACACGATTAGTTACAAACGCTTTTTGACAAGCATTGTTTGCGATTCATCTACTCCAAGGCAGAGCGACTGCCTTGATATTTTAAATAATTAGAATTGAATTTAATTGAAAATTGATTCGATGAGCATGTAAGGTGTAACACCCTGAAAATCGGGGGTCATGTATAAACTCAACTCCCGAGTTCCAGACCGTCACTTATGCAACAAAAATGATTACTATTCAATGTTGTCTGATTTAAAGCATTCACATGAGTAAAAGTATACCAAAACTGCAATTCATACTTCAGATCCAGTGATAAAAGCAAGCGGAAGACTAAACAATATATATATCACTGTATGGAAAACAAAGTAAATCTCATCTGTCTCCAAAGTATGACTACATCTCTGAGCCTCATATACATATACATGAACAAAAATAAAATGTTCAAAATAGTCCCACTGAAATCCCATCGATCCAGGTCGCCTACGGGAAGCCATCGTGATGCTGCATGTACGAGAACTCGTCCTGGTCCTCGTCGATCTCTGGCTCCACCTCCTGGATCTCAGCCTCACCTGCATCTACAACAGGATCTGGTGGGTGTTACAAACACCATCCTGTAACGTGGGAGTGAGTGATTAACTCAGTGGAATCATAGAGCAAGGATTAGCATGTTCACAATTCAATCATGCGATAATAGTAAAGCAGTAAATCAGACAATCCTACTACTGTTGTTAATGCAAGATGATATGACGTGATGTATGCCCTCACCAACGATCACCCTCATGCGGAAACATCTTACGACTGCGGCATGCCACACTCCCTAGAGTGCTCCACATCTTCCATGCACATGCAATTCTATGGTGATATGATTTCCAAGTTGTTATTAGTCCATTCAAACAGCAGGATTGGGAAACTAAGGTACTTCCCTTGTATCAATCCCAACACAGATCCTATCTTACGACTGCAAGGGCTGCCAGGGCTGTTGCTCGCACTCGTTGCACCGCTCCCCCATCACCTTATCAATACAGGCCTACCGTACTCTACTGCAACGGAAGGGTCGTCGCCTCCCGTGGACTCAGAATACGCTCGCGGTCACTACAAAGGACTCGTCGCCTGATCAGTGTAGGCCGACAGCTAGAATATAGTGTCCCATACCACCATAATCTGCTCACGAGTCTAGGTGCTCACTGGTCACTACGGGGAGCTTTGTGGCCCCAGCGTAGGCCGACAGCTCGACCACGGTGTCCCATACCACCATGCCCGGCTCATGAGTCTTCGTGGATCAAGGTACCATGGTTAACAGGGTTTACAATGGTAAGTTCAGTACCCTAGGTTCAAGCAGTTATGACACATACAAGGTGAACATACATCGGCCAGTCGGGTTACTTGACGGGCTCGACTAGCGCGATCGCATCTCAAGTCGAATGACATGAAGTGCGTAAAACACTTCGCGTGGCCTAACCACTGCGCCAGCTCCAAGCACGAATCACGTTCATCGACACGTCATTCGTGGCTATGACCAGTCAGCCACGAATTCGCTCGGTTACCGACTGCCTGGACTAAGTCTAGTCCCACACATCTATGGAATCACATTAGCAATATATGTAAAGGTATTGAAATTTAGATACAATCATGTGAGCATGTTAACACATGTTATAACATTCAACTTAAGCAAATCTTCAAACACATACATTCTATGCATGTAATGGAATCATGCATATGGTCAACATGTAGGAAATCATTTAGGTCAACATATTAACTAAGAAATCAATCTCAAACTACTACATAACATCATTTAATTCAATACATACTAATACAAGCATTTATACAAACACATACACTACACACTTAAGTCTACATATAGTATGTCGACCCAAAGTACGCAACTAGGCGAATCTCTTCGCCAAACTAATTATGCAAGCATTCCTAACTCCCTAATGCGACAACAACCATGTCAATCACGTCAACAAAATATGAATGTAGACCGTACTTCCTACAAATGACTAAAATGCCCTAAATCTCATATTCTTCGTTAATTTACGAAACAGGAAACGGAGAGCATGTTGTACATGTCAAACGGCGGTGCCGTCGATAATCTACTATTAAACGACATTGAAAGCGTTGTAAACCGTCAATCAAAGCGTCTAAAATCCTCACCTAGTCTCTTACGGATGCGGGATTTTGAACGGAGCGTGTACGCTTCGTCTACGGCAGTAGGAGAACCTGTTTTACGAAATACGTTAGCTAACACGCTACGAATCTAAGTAATCCCTAAATCAGCAACTTTTAGGGTCGTTTCATACCTGAAAAAGCAGAGAAATCACCGTCCAGGTGATTGGGAAGAGTTGCTGAAACAGTAGCAATCGGCGGCTCGGAAACGGAAAAAATCCCTTCCAATCTCTCTCTCAAACTCTCTCTCCTTTTCTCTAGGGTTTGCAATTTTCGGATGGGAGAGAGAAATGAGGGTTTCAACCCCTTTTATAAGCTTAAAAATGCCAGAAACAGGCTTCGGAACGAAGTTTACTTGGTGCCTATCCATTTCAGGGCTGTTTCGGTCCAAAAGTTACTTTCTGGTGGTCCCCTGTTCGATTGCGATCGGACTTAAGCTCATGCGTACCAGATGTAGCATGTATTAAGTTTTCAGTTTGACAGGGTTCGCAGATCGCACGTGGCGGACCAGTTTCAGTTCAGCGGTCACCGCACGTAGATCAGGGCTGAAAGTCTCATGATAATAAATAGAAATTTTTCCTGATCCGAGGGTGTAATCTGGATGAATTCCGACGGTCAGAACGCTTAATACTGACGCGTCAAGTCGTGTACCAGATTTGAATTTGAAATTCCCATTCTGTCCCTATTTGCGGTCTCTTCCGTCCAGGTTCAATGAAATAGTCTGTGATTATCGGTTTGACTTGATTTTCGAGATGATTGTCAAGTCCAGCTGGGCGGTTCTAACGGTCTAAGATAGGAGGTTTCGGACCTTCGACGCGCGGTTTAGATCCAATACAAAAATTCAAAGTGGTCCAGAGAACAAACCTGCTTAGAGTTTGATCCGAGGTTATAGAGTATTGTAGAGTCATTTGTTCTACTCGATTTGGGTCTTGTAGAACGTATTTAAAGTGATCAGGGACTATTTCCCAGCTACTTTAGCGTTGCGCTAGCTAACTTACGCTTAATTTCCATGAAAATTAATTTTACGCGATTTCGGGTCGAGTTGGTACTCGAGCCCAAGTACGGATTTTTCACGGGCGTTACAATCTACCCCCCTTAACAAATAATTTCATCCTCGAAATTTGTACATTTTCGTACTCCTCGAGAAGCTGTGGGTAGTTCTTTCTGATCTCGGCTTCTGTCTCCCAAGTAGCCTCCTCCTCAGAGTGATGCGTCTATAGTACCTTCACAAGGGGAATCACCTTGCTACGCAGTACCTGCTCCTTCCTGTCTAGGATGCGTGTCGGTCGCAGGATATAAGTAACATCCTCTCCTAACTGCACCTGCTCCCATCTAATGATATGGGAAGGATCAGCAACGTACTTCTTCAGCATAGAAACATGAAATACGTTGTGGACGCTCGCGAGGGGCGTGGGTAAAGCCAATCGGTAAGCCACTGCTCCCACGCGATCGAGGATCTGGAATGGACCAATGAATCGCGGTGCCAGCTTCCCCTTCTTCCCGAACCGAAGGACTCCCTTCATAGGGGAAACTCGCAAAAACACGTGGTCCCCGACTGTGAACTCTAGTGGTCGTCGTCTCGTATCGGCGTAGCTCTTCTGTCTACTCTGCGCTGTAAGAAGCCGACGTCGAATATTATCAATCTTCTCTGACGTCGCCTGCACCAACTCTGGGCCAATCAAGCTACGCTCACCGACCTCTAACCAGCAATGCGGTGCGCGACAAGGTCGCCCATACAGCGCCTCATAAGGTGTCATACCGATACTCGCCTGGAAGCTATTGTTGTACGCAAACTCTGCATATGCAAGACAGTCATCCCAACTGTCCTTGAAGTCCAATACGCAAGCTCGCAACATGTCCTCCAGGATCTGGTTCACTCGCTCTGTCTGTCCGTCCGTCTGTGGGTGGAAGACAGTACTGAACTTCAACTTCACACCCATAGCCTCCTGAATGCGAGTCCAGAAAATAGAAGTGAACCGCGTGTCTCTGTCCGACACGATCTCCAACGGAACTCCATGCAGACGCACAATCTCTCGGATGTACAATCTAGCCAGCTCGTCTGCAGAGTTCGTAACTCTGATCGGTAGGAAGTGCGCCGACTTCATCAATCGGTCGACGATCACCCAAATGGAATCATGTCCCTTCCTCGTCTTCGGCAATCCAGAAATGAAGTCCATGGAAATGAAATCCCACTTCCACTCTGCAATCGGCATAGGCTGCAAAAGTCCAGGTGGTCGGCGATGCTCTGCCTTCACCTGCTGACAAGTGAGACAATGGGACACGAACTCAGTTATGTGGGTCTTCATACCTTCCCACCAATACGTCCTCTTCACGTCACGATACATCTTTGTACTGCCTAGATGCATCGCGAGTCTAGTAGAATGCGTAGCCTCGAGAATCTCTCGTCTCAAGTCAGGGACATCTGGGACGCATAGGCGGCCACGGTAACGTAAGCCCCCATCCATACCAACTCGCCAGTCGGCGTCAGCATCATCACTGGCCTGCTCTCGAAGCTCAGTAAGATGCGCATCGTCCCTCTGCGCCTCGATGACTCGGTCATCGATCTGAGATCGCACCTGTACATGTGCGATGAACTCAAATGGCTCCTCTACGGTGAGTTTCTGCTCAAAGTCTCGCAAAAACTCAACCATATCCCACTCGGCAACCATCAGCGGAGCCGCAAACTCTATCGCCCTCTTGCGGCTCAACGCATCAGCCACAAGGTTCGCCTTCCCAGGATGGTAAGAGACTTCAAACTTGAAGTCCTTCAACGTCTCCATCCATCGCCGCTGCCTCATATTCAAGTCTCGCTGCGTGAATATATACTTGAGGCTCTTGTGGTCGCAAAAGAGCTCGAACTCCTCTCCGTAGAGGTAATGTCTCCAGAGTCTCAGTGCGAATATAACGGCTGCCAACTCTAGGTCGTGTGTAGGGTAATTCTCCTCGTGCTTCCTTAATTGTCTCGAGGCATACGAAATTACCCTGTCCCTCTGCATAAGGACACAACCCAAACCAACGCTAGACGCGTCAGTGTATATAGTGTATCTAACCCCTTGCTCTGGCAATACTAGCACAGGGGAGGACGTAAGTCTGTCCTTCAGCTCCTGAAAAGCTGACTCCGCCTTGTCATTCCAGGCAAACTTCACGTCCTTCCGTGTCAACTGAGATAGGGGTCTCGCGATCTTCGAGAAGTCCTGTATGAAGCACCGATAGTAGCCAGCGAGACCCAAGAAGCTCCTCACCTCAGTGACAGAACCAGGCTGCTCCCAGTCCTGCACCGCAGCTACCTTATATAGGTCAACTGCCATGCCATCCTTGGACACCACGTGTCTCAGAAACTTCACCTCCTGCTTCCAGAAGTCGCACTTCTTGTACTGTGCGAACAACTGATGCTGTCTGAGCGTATCAAGGACCAAACGCAAGTGCTCCTCATGCTCCTCTCGACTCCTAGAGTACACCAAAATGTCGTCAATGAAGACAACGACGAATCGATAGAGGAAAGGTCAAAATACCCGGTTCATCAAATCCATGAACACGGCCGGTGCGTTCGTGAGACCGAACGACATCACGAGGAACTCGTAGTGGCCAAAAATGGTCCTGAATGCTATCTTCTGCACGTCCTCATCCCTGACGCGCAACTGATGATATCCCGACTGAAGATCAATCTTCGAGATGTATTGCGCTCCTCTCAACTGATCAAACAAGTCATCGATCCTAGGCAAAGGGTACTTGTTCTTCACCGTGAGCTGGTTCAGCCTGCGATAATCAATATACAATCGCATCGAACCATCCTTCTTCCTCACGAACAAGACCGGTGCTCCCCAAGGTGACATGCTAGGCCGTATAAGGCCAAGCTCTAGCAGACCATCAATCTGCGTCCTCAACTCCTCCATCTCACATGGTGCCATGCGATACGTCGGCAGTGAGACGGGTGTAGAACCAGGAACCAGATCGATAGTGAAATCGATCTCACGTCGGGGCGGCAACCCAGGGATCTTCATGAACAGATCCCCGAACTCAGAAACGACTGGCACATGCTCGAGTACCTGGGCACCAGCGTCGCGCAATAAAGTGGCGTAGCTAAGTATGCGGAAAGGAAGATTTACCCACACTGAAAACGTGAAAGGCGTGCCCTCAGGCTCGTACACCGTCACCATACGAGCCTCGCAGTCAATCTCGGCTCTCGCTGCAGTCAACCAGTCCATGCCAAGAATGACGTCGAGATAAACGAGTGAGGGATCGACGACAAGATCAAGAGTCATCGTCCTACCTCCCAGATCAACTAAACAACCCTCACACATCTGGGTGACATCCGAATAATCCCCATGAGCTGCAAAGACTCGCACGCTATCCATAGTGATAGTCTGCAACCCAAGACGCCTGACTACGGCACGCGATATCAAAGAAATCGTGGAACTAGTGTCCACTATGACAAGAACGGGAGTACCTCCAATATGGGCCGTGACCTCGAAGGCTGAATGCTGAAAAGTCGGCGTCGCAGCTGCCTCAGCTGTCAATGCATGAACCCGAGCCTGCTGTGGCCGGTTCAGCCGCTGTGTCAAGGGCCTTGGAGGCTGTCTAATCTGCGATACCGGAGGTCTGAAAGAAGGATGCGCAGGAGCTGACCGTATAGGCGGTGCTGATATCGCCTGTGGACGTACACGGTCAATCTTCTGCGGCGGCGAGAACCCACTGTCCCGCATCCTAGAAAAGCAGCTCTGCGCCAAGTGGCCTGTCCTCCCACAGTATGTACATGTCAAATCAGGGATCCGAAACGGTGGTATAGGCGCCGTAGTCCTGGTAGGAGGATCAATGCGAGGCCTCTTACCCCCGAAGGGCCTGTCTGGCAAGTCTGGTCGTGGCCCAGAAGCAGCCGGGCCACTAGATAGCGCAAGTCGATCCACGTCCTGCTCTGCCCGCATGGACATGTGAATCAACTCCGCATAGGAGGGAATGCTAACACAGCACATCTTCAACCGAATATCCGGTCGCAAACCCTCCAAAAAGCGCCTTATGCGCATCTGCTCATCAGCCAAAATCGTCGGGATGTACCTGCCCAACTCCGTGAACCGATGTTCATACTCTGTAACTGTCATCGCTGCCTGTCTGAGACGGAGAAACTCATTCTCCCTGTCGTGCCTGTAAGTTTGGGGATAATACTTCTCATGGAAGCGGAACTCAAATGCTGCCCACGTCCATACAAAGTCTGCGGCAACGGTCCGCAGTACGCTATCCCACCACATGCTGGCCTCTCTCTCAAACAGGAAGGTAGCCATCTCTACCTGCTCGGCCTCGGTGCAATGCAACATCCGCAAGATCTTTGACACCCGGTCGAGCCAGTACTCAGCCTCCTCGGGTCTGTGAGAACCCGTGAAAGTAGGAGGCCGCAAGCGCTGAAATCGCTCCAATAGGCCCCGTGTATCGACAGAATTCCCCGCAGGGTAAGCAGGCGGCGTAGGATGAGCCATGCCCTCATCCTGGGCGTATGTATAGGCATCCTCAGCTGGATGCGCAGGCGGTGCAGGTGGTGTAGATAGAGCCGCACCCCCACCCTGGGCTAATGTCCCCACGATGGTGGTCAAAAGCTGCTGCTGCTGCAGCATCATAGCCATCATCTGCTCGAATCTGTCAGGGGTGGAGCAGGCTGTGGCGGATGCTGTGTGGAAGTAGATGCGCGATGTGGCTCTCTGACTGATGGCGTAAATGGCGGTGGTCCATCTGTAGGACCAGCGGCAGGCTGAGACGATCGAACTGCCTCAGGAATCGGGCCCAAAGAAGGGTCCGCATGGGTGCCAGACTGCGAAGGAGTCTGATCCATATGCTCTGTCAATGCAAGCCGAACCGTGCTCCGCGTAGCCTTAGGCGGCATTCCCTATATTCAAAATAGGGCGCAACCTTGTCAGTCTCATTAGCACAAATACACCGCAATCATTCACATAAGGAGTCAAAGGCATTCCATGCATTTCATTTAATCAAAATTGTCACAATACAAGGGATATATCCTTACAAGCATCATGACGAGAAATACATGGAAATTAAGACAGTTAAGCAACAGCAACATAAGCAAAGCACTAGCCCTAACAGGCTTACACACATAAAGCAGGAAATGACTAACTACTGATAATAACATCAAAGATCGCATCGCTAGTCGGAGTCTGGTGACGGAGGAGGAGCACCCTTATCCTATAAGCAACACAGGATCGCCTTTAAGGTGCGAGTCACCTTGCCAAATTTCTTCTTTGTAACGGCCTTGGCATCCGTGACTTCTGCGCGAAGTTCTTGGACTTCCCTTCGCAAAGCGGTCTGACTCTCCTCCATGCGAGCAATGAGATCGTCGATAGTAGCCTGCGCAGAAGGAGGAGGGCTCTCATCTGTATCCTGAGCCTCCTCTTCTGCCTCTTCCTGAGCTTCTTCCTGAACCTCTGCTCTAGGTTCTTCTTCGTTTTGATCTTCCTCATCATCAAAGTCATCCTTACTATCCCTTTCAAGTTGATTTTCACGGTATTGTGACCCAATCTTCATCTTGACCATTGTCGACTCATCAATGGTATGAATCGATACCGGCAATTCCGGCCCAAGTCTATAGGCAAACTCAAGCGCAATCTTGTAAATAAGTCGGCCAAAGGGAAGCGATTCGAATGTTCTTCTTGACCTAGCTATGAGAACTATCTACCGTAAGATGAAAGTGGCCATACATACGTTCTCTCCCTGGGCTACCAGATATAAGAAATCGACCATAAGACGTGTGCATTCAACGCGGTTCGTCGACCTGGGATAAACATTGAACGTGCAGATATGGTGCAGCAGGCGCAAATCCTCAGACATATACGTCGCCTTGAGGCTATTATTAGGCTGCCATGGGACCAACTTACCGCACAGAAACCTAGTGCGGCGATCTCGTTCACGTCTAGTCCTCAGATTCTTCTCACTAGGATGCACATCACCTAGAGGCACGTTGAGAAGTCGCGCAACCAACCGAACATCGATCGTAGCCATCCGATCTCTACCAAAAGGGATTTTGAACTGCAAAGGCTCCAAGGTAGGATTCTGGATACTAGCATAGAAGGCACGAATGGTGCTCACATTAGCACGAGCGCGAGCTTCAAAGATCGGACCCCAATGCGCAGCTTCAATGCGCTCGAACAACAGATATTAGCCGAACAGTTGTCCATCTACGTCCGCCTCAAATAACACCTTGCGATCAGTGTATTGGCCATGAGGCATCTCTGATAAAATTGCTCGCCCAAGGTGTGCATGGGGATCCAAATTTTGCTTTGTACGGTACTCCAGGACTGCAGCTGGACCTGCGGCGGCGCTTGAACTTGCGGCACCACCCCGCGGTCTTCTCGATTGAGCAGGGTGGCTCGGCCCAGCCTCGTCTGTCGCGGTTTTTCTCTTACCCGTCAAAGATATGATGGATGAGAGTGATGAAAGGCCTAAAATGGCTTCCACGAAAGCCATGGAAAATGGCAAAAATGTGGAGAAGTGGCTACCCAATCTGAAAAAAGGAGATCTAGGCATCGTAGAGGGATGCTTCAAGCTTCCCAAGGCTGTAATTTCAAGGAGAAATGCAAACAAAAAAGTAGAATGGAGCACCTCACGATTTTAGCTCTATTTGGGGATTTTTGGAGCTCCAAATGGTGAAATCTTCAAGAGGAGGGGTTACCAACTCCCAATAAGTGATGGTTGGTGGTCAGTTTTGGCCAAGGAGGGATCTAGGAGTGATTTGGGACGCCGAAATTTGGAAACGGCTGCTGGAAAATGAGAATAGGGCTTAGGGGAGGGCTGTTTGTGAAGGAGGGGGATGTTTTAGAGATTTTTGTAGGATGGGAGGTATATGGGGAGGATGTACACCCCATTTAAGGGCGTGCGCCCAAATTTCATGGCAAAGGGGCCACACCGGTCGGCGATGGCATCGCCGGCCAACCTCCCAGTTGGCTGGTGGGACCACATGGGTCTGGTCCCCCATGATCCAAGGAGTCCAAAAATATATGGCCCACCCCCTGGTTCATTGTATTTTGACCTATATGAGCCCAAACATGTGTTCGGGGCTTTCCGGGACCACTCCGCAATCCTGAATACAAAACCCTATGATACAGCATATGAATTTGGGGTAGAAGGAGCTAGTACAGCCATCTAGATCCTTAGTTTCTAAAGAAAGTGAAGTTAGAATGGCCTTATGGCCATTTTTCATGAAATTTTACTATTCACTGTAAAATTGTGAAAGTACTAAATTATGTTATTTTCACATTAGTTTTGATGCCTAATATGAAATGGATAAGAAGGAAATGAATATTGGAGTGTTTAGAGGAGGAATTTTGAAGATTTTTGGTGAAACGGAGTTTTTAAGCCCTGGCGATTGATTACAGGAGTCGTGGTCATCCTACGGCCCAAGGATTCACTTTTGCGGTTTAAAACCGCTCGTAGGACGTCTCAACCCGACTTCCTACAGCTTAGAAGCGATTCGGGTTGCCTTATGCGACCCGAGATGCGTTACAGACTCGATCTTGCGATCGATTCTAATAGACTTCGCCTATCGGCGAATCTGCGATCCTATAAGTGTTTCTAGACCCTTCTCGCACCCACCTAAGTCAAAGGAAGTGACAGCGTACGTCGCGAGACCATAAACCAGGCCCAGTATACTCTCATTCATGCTCTGATACCAACTTGTAACACCCTGAAAATCGGGGGTCGTGTATAAACTCAACTCCCGAGTTCCAGACCGTCACTTATGCAAAAAAATGATTATGATTCAATGTTGTCTGATTTAAAGCATTCACATGAGTAAAAGTATACCAAAACTGCAATTCATACTTCAGATCCAGTGATAAAAGCAAGCGGAAGACTAAACAATATATATATCACTGTATGGAAAATAAAGTAAATCTCATCTGTCTCCAAAGTATGACTACATCTCTGAGCCTCATATACATATACATGAACAAAAATAAAATGTTCAAAATAGTCCCACTGAAATCCCATCGATCCAGGTCGCCTACGGGAAGCCATCGTGATACTGCATGTACGAGAACTCGTCATGGTCCTCGTCGATCTCTGCCTCCACCTCCTGGATCTCAGCCTCACCTGCATCTACAACAGGGTCTGGTGGGTGTTGCAAACACCATCCTGTAACGTGGGAGTGAGTGATCAACTCAGTGGAATCATAGAGCAAGGATTAGCATGTTCACAATTCAATCATGCGATAATAGTAAAGCAGTAAATCAGACAATCCTACTACTGTTGTTAATGCAAGATGATATGACGTGATGTATGCCCTCACCAACGATCACCCTCATGCGGCAACATCTTACGATCGCGGCATGCCACACTCCCTAGAGTGCTCCACATCTTCCAGGCACATGCAATGTTATGGTGATATGATTTCCAAGTTGTTATTAGTCCATTCAAACAGCATGATTGGGAAACTAAGGTACTTCCCTTGTATCAATCCCAACACAGATCCTGTCTAGGGTCGTCACTCCTAGTAATCTCATACGATGTATATTTCGTAGGTCACTGCAAGGGCTGCCAGGGCTATTGCTCGCACTCGTTGCACCGCTCCCCCATCACCTTATCAATACAGGCCTACCATACTCTACTGCAACGGAAGGGTCGTCGCCTCCCGTGGACTCAGAATACGCTCGCGGTCACTACAAAGGACTCGTCGCCTGATCAGTGTAGGCCGACAGCTAGAATATAGTGTCCCATACCACCATAATCTGCTCACGAGTCTAGGTGCTCATTGGTCACTACGGGGAGCTTTGTGGCCCTAGCGTAGGCCGACAGCTCAACCACAGTGTCCCATACCACCATGCCCGACTCATGAGTCTTCGTGGATCAAGGTACCATGGTTAACAGGGTTTACAATGGTAAGTTCAGTACCCTAGGTTCAAGCAGTTATGACACATACAAGGTGAACATACATCGGCCAGTCGGGTTACTTGACGGGCTCGACTAGCGCGATCGCATCTCAAGTCGAACGACATGAAGTGCGTAAAACACTTCGCGTGGCCTAACCACTGCGGCCAGCTCCAAGCACGAATCACGTTCATCGACGCGTCATTCGTGGCTATGACCAGTCAGCCACGAATTCGCTCAGTTACCGACTGCCTGGACTAAGTCTAGTCCCACACATCTATGGAATCACATTAGCAATATATGTAAAGGTATTGGAATTTAGATACAATCATGTGAGCATGTTAACACATGTTATAACATTCAACTTAAGCAAATCTTCAAACACATACATTCTATGCATGTAATGGAATCATGCATATGGTCAACATGTAGGAAATCATTTAGGTCAACATATTAACTAAGAAATCAATCTCAAACTACTACATAACATCATTTAATTCAATACATACTAATACAAGCATTTATACAAACACATACACTAAACACTTAAGTCTACATATAGTATGTCGACCCAAAGTGCGCAACTAGGCGAATCTCTTCGTCAAACTAATTATGCAAGCATTCCTAACTCCCTAATGCGACAACAAACCATGTCAATCACGTCAGCAAAATATGAATGTAGACCGTACTTCCTACAAATGACTAAAATGCCCTAAATCTCATATTCTTCGTTAATTTACGAAACAGGAAACGGAGAGCATGTCGTACATGTCAAACGGCGGTGCCGTCGATAATCTACTATTAAACGACATTGAAAGCGTTGTAAACCGTCAATCAAAGCGTCTAAAATCCTCACCTAGTCTCTTACGGATGCGGGATTTTGAACGGAGCGTGTACGCTTCGTCTACGGCAGTAGGAGAACCTGTTTTACGAAATACGTTAGCTAACACGCTACGAATCCAAGTAATCCCTAAATCAGCAACTTTTAGGGTCGTTTCATACCTGAAAAAGCGGAGAAATCACCGTCCAGGTGATTGGGAAGAGTTACTGAAACAGTAGCAATCGGCGGCTCGGAAACGGAAAAAATCCCTTCCAATTCTCTCTCAAACTCTCTCTCCTTTTCTCTAGGGTTTGCAATTTTCGGATGGGAGAGAGAAATGAGGGTTTCAACCCCTTTTATAAGCTTAAAAATGCCAGAAACAGGCTCCGGAACGAAGTTTACTTGGTGCCTATCCATTTCGGGGCTGTTTCGGTCCAAAAGTCACTTTCTGGTGGTCCCCTGGTCGATTGCGATCGGACTTAAGCTCATGCGTACCAGATGTAGCATGTATTAAGTTTTCAGTCTGGCAGGGTTCGCAGATCGCACGTGGCGGACCAGTTTCAGTTCAGCGGTCACCGCACGTAGATCAGGGCTGAAAGTCTCATGATAATAAATAGAAATTTTTCCTGATCCGAGGGTGTAATCTGGATGAATTCCGATGGTCAGAACGCTTAATACTGACGCGTCAAGTCGTGTGCCAGATTTGAATTTGAAATTCCAATTGTCCCTATTCGCGGTCTCTTCCGTCCGGGTTCAATGAAATAGTCTGTGATTATCGGTTTGACTTGATTTTCGAGATGATTGTCAAGTCCAGCTGGGTGGTTCTAACGGTCTAAGATAGGAGGTTTCGGACCTTCGACGTGCGGTCTAGATCCAATACAAAAATTCAAAGTGATCCAGAGAACAAACCTGCTTAGAGTTTGATCCGAGGTTATAGAGTATTATAGAGTCATTTGTTCTACTCGATTTGGGTCTTGTAGAACGTATTTAAAGTGATCAGGGACTATTTCTCAGCTACTCTAGCGTTGCGCTAGCTAACTTACGCTTAATTTCCATGGAAATTAATTCTACACGATTTCGGGTCGAGTTGGTACTCGAGCCCAAGTATGGATTTTTCACGGGCGTTACATAAGGAATGTTCATTGACGGGCATGTAAGGATTACTCGTTTCATTAAATTGGATCAGTGAGTATGTAAGGATTGCTCATTGGCAGGCATGTGAGGTATCACGCCCTAGACTCGGGAATTGTGCTCACTAAATTCACAGCTGCCGAATTTGGTGTCAACAACCTCCGTAGTATCATAGTCTCGACACGCTAGGTTCTGATCCTAAGATCCCATAAGGATGATTTTCGTTGTGCTTTTTTTTTTTTGTAAAGGAGAATAACCATAAATGTACCAAAGTTACAAAAAAAAAAAAAAACCATCATCACATATCCACTATATAATCTTTGAGTACAGAGCTGGAAAGAAAAATACAAGATGTAACCAAAAATTCTAAAGATCAAGCTCATGTTCCGAGCTTAATGCTGCTGATACGCCCTAACACCAACTGCAGCGTAAACAAACCACATAAGCTTCCTATGAAGCTCAATAGAGTACGTATATGCGTGCGCAATGCATATGACAAGAATACAGATATGAGAGTAAGCAAAAAATGACAGAGGGCCAAGCAGCCAAGTCCATGAATGTTGTTAGCCATACCAAGGCTATACAATGCAAGGCCTAGGTGGCCGAGTGTCATATGCTATAAACGCAATGCAAACATGCCAATCCTCAACCAGTGTACATATCAAAACAGTTCATAACTGAAAATATCACTGACATCTACTACACTCAAACACTAGTTGTCGCCCATCGAACACATGACCAAGTGAGTGGAAAAGACCTCGTTATCCACTTTGTCAGTGATATGCGAATGCCCACCCAGCTCGTCTATAGCGGACCCATTTCATGAGCTGGTCTGACTCAACCTAGCTTATAGCCCCATACACCCGAGCGGATAAGGTCACACCCCTTTCCAACTAACTTCAACATGGTAGGAGACGTGGCGTATTGGTATTTAGCACTTGAGTGCTCATGTTATCTACTCGGTCTGGACGTTGGGGCATTCTACTAGTACCACATGGTTTAGGGACTTTCACCTAAGGACATTTATAGTGCCCAAGTGCTGGAACATATTTTCAGTATTCAATCCTACCAGCCACAGTATGTCTATGGTGACCATAACCCCGATGTCACTAGGGTATGAAGTCGATTATATATAATGCTAAATGCATGAGTCACACTATCCAAGTTATGTACCAAACTTGTGCATACGGCACGATCATGTGTAGTGACCCTATCTCGTATGGGTCCCCTAATTATCTCAAGCCGAAGGGTATATGCTATGAACAATCGTCATCTAAATCAGACATACAAATGATGCGCATGGGCATATAACTAGGCATGATATCCACTATCTAAGCGTGTTATCAGTGTGTCCTATCAGGCTAAGTATATTAGCAAGTTATCAAACATATCATATGATAATTGACCTTAATTAGTACAACATATACAAAGAGTGGGACATGAATGACAAACCCCACTAGAAATATAGAGGTTTATGTGGTGCGGCCCACATTAAAATACATCGGCTCCTCATGCAACTTGTACATTAAATGGGGTCTAGCAACTGTATATAAGGCACGAATAAAATACATACACCAAGGCTTGACCCACTAGGAACGACCTAAATAGATGCCCACACTGTAACATGTGTGTCACTAGGCTACCAATCTATTGGGCATATGGCCCACTAATGATATCCTAAAATAATTAGATCACCAATTACATTACTATAATTACTTTAATATGATGATCGGTACCATATAATCATTGTCGATATAATCCAATGGTTATAAATCATTGGTTACTCACTAGGATGTGATCTTGTGCTTGTGGCCCATTCGAGACTTGTGATCTCATCATTCCATGCAAAGTATCTATGTATAACCATTGGGTCAAACCTTGTGTATGTATACTAGTTAGAGATATTAAAGTTGATTTAGTAATTAAACTTAAACCCCTGTAATATATTATGCATAGTTACCTTTGGGTCATAAGGATCTTGAATCTAGGGTGCCAAACACAACCAGGCGTTCCAAATTTAATATAACCCTTCAATTACATTAGTTTTCCTGACATTTAATTGATAATTTGATTTAATTATATATGTTTTTTTATACGAGGTGATTCGAAAGCTTATGATGAATACGTGCTTAAAAGGATGGATTTAAAACTCAAAAGAAGATAATGAAAAATTAAAGATTTGGAAGTCATTAATGAAGAATTCACATGCCAAAGATATAAGAAAACCAAGTGAGGAATGAAGAGAATTAAAGATTTGAAGTGAAGAAAAGAAATCCTGAAAATTGTCATTAAAAAAGATATTTGAAATTCCGGGGCCAGAAAAATATTGTTATGAAAAAGTGCTGGAATAGACTTCGATGTAATTGAAGACACTTCGATAACATTGAAGGTGCAATCGAATCCAGTTCGATTCAATCAAGAATTTTAGAATTTTTCAAGCTAAACTTGTTAGACAGTTCTGGATGATTTTTCGATGCAATTGAAGACCTTTCGATAGAATCGAAGGCGTACACAGATTTTACGTAGACAACATAAATTTGAAGCGGTTTGCGGATTTTTACAACTCGGTGTAAAAATTGAAGTTCCCCAACTATAAATAAGAGTCCCTAGGATGCTCTAAAACATCTTATAGGGTTTAGAAAGGTTTCAAGGAGCATAACAAAAGGGTGGAGCAGCCACCAAATAGTTTTTTCTTCTTCCTTAGTTTATTTTTCATGTTTTGTTTAAGAGATTTAGTTTCAATCATATCTATGGTTGGCTAAACCTCTTAGCTAGAGCTAAGAGGTGAAGCGTGTAGCATGTTTAGATGATTATCTTACTTTTATTCTTGTTATCGTTGAGCCTCATTGATTTCTAGTTTAATATTAAAAGAATATTTTTAATTTTCTATGATTTATTATGACTCAAATTATAATAGATGATGTGATAGCTTCGAATATCTTCTTTTTCTATTTTGATATTGTGAGATTGGTAAATCCTGTTGTTCACCATTGTCTCTTGGGCATGGTAGGGTGATGGAATCCCTTCCAATCATCACAATTCTCCTTCATTGACAATTAGGTCAATGAAAAGTTTAAATTTGATTTAAATTATTTTATCTTTCAATTCGATAGGATAAGACTCCAATTAAAATTGTGTTCCTTGAATCAAGTAAGGTAGCATCTTGATGGCTACAAGTGGATCCTTAGCACCCTAGTTCTTACATTTAAATTCATAAGTTTTAATTAACATTATTCACCATTACTCTTAATTATTCAGATTTCAATTTGGATTTTTATCTAACTTTAGTTCTAGTAATTTTCAAAATACGTACAAGTTTAGCCCCTATGGATTTGACCTTGGTCTTATTAAGTTATTACTATATCGCAACCTACACTCGGGGTTGTGAACAAGTTTTTGGCGCCGTTTTCAGGGACTACAACTATGTTTTTCTGGAATTAATTGGTATTAGAATTAGGTTAAGATTAGGATTAATTTTTTGCTTTATTTTTAGGTTAGGATTTTTTTAAAAAATAAATAAATAAATTATTTTTAGAAACTAACATTGTTTTCTGTTTTGTAGGATCTTAACATAGCAATTTTAATCTAGTAACCTGTTTCTAATTCTCTCATTCTTTTTTAAATTTCTTATTTGCTTTAGTTTTCTTTCTTCTTAGGTTTAGTTTGGTTTAGTTACTTGAGAGCTGAAAGTGTTTCATGACCAAGTAGGTCCGTGATAACACTCTATGTCTGTTGAGTGAAGGAGGATTAATTGAAGGGTTGCCTATCTATCACATGATTAAACACTACTTGAAACCCTCTGAGTTAATAAAAGTGAAGGCTGCAAATCAACCTCAACCCCCAGTTGAGGAAATTCAAAATGAAAACGCGAGGTGTATAATGCACCCCCACCTCGTACTCTATGAGATTATTTACAACTGGCAGGGGAGAGTACACCTTCCTGCATAATAGTTCCATTGAATGTAGGAACTGTGGATATTAAACCAGGGGTAATTCAACTCATCTTTAAGTTTTATGGATTAGAATCTGAAAGTCCATACTTGCATATGAAAGAGTTCGATGAGATAATCTACATTACACTTCCCAAAAGTGTTTGAGGACACAGTTAGACTGAAATTATTTCCTTTCTCTTTAAAAGAAAAGGTTAAGTCATGGTTACATTCCTTAAGAGCACGGTCCATTGACACATGGGCTGAGAGTACAATGGAGTTCTTAAAATAGTTCTTCCCATATTATAAAACAAATACCTTAAGGAAAATAATTATGAATTTTGTGCAAAAAGAGGATGAGACCTTCCAATGTTGGGAGCGATTTAAGGATCTCAAAAATTCATGTCCACAACATGGCTACGAAACATGGCGTGTAACGAGCTTTTTCTATGAGGGATTGACTTCACCCATGCGCTAATTTATAAAGATGATATGTAATGGGGAATTTATGAACAAGGAAGCCAATGATGCATGAGATTTTTTTGATAAACTTGTTAAAAATGCGCAATCATAAGATATCTTATCAAGCTCTAATATTTCAAATTCAAGCTAATATCCTAACCCTAAGCTTTGATACCACTTGTTGGGCACAGAAGCAACCTCCGATCAAATCAAACAAGCAATAGAGAAAAAAAATTAAAGCAAACACAGAGAACACACGAGACTTTACGTAGTAAATTATTGTGGAAAAAAAA
The DNA here is from genome assembly GCA_037074715.1 of Magnolia kwangsiensis. Taxonomy (NCBI): domain Eukaryota; kingdom Viridiplantae; phylum Streptophyta; class Magnoliopsida; order Magnoliales; family Magnoliaceae; genus Magnolia; species Magnolia kwangsiensis. The sequence goes on along the minus strand of CM073572.1, from coordinate 68,759,470 downwards.
AAAAAACCTCAACACAAAGCAATGATCAATCCACTATAATCACAAGCAGGGTATAAGAGATGGAACAACTTGCAGTAGAAACCCTAGCTTTATCTTCAAAACCCTTTTGCTCTCAAGCTCTCCCTATTCTAGATGTTCTACTCTAACCCTAATTGCAATTAAAAGGATACACACACACACACACACACACACGTACAAGATTAGGAAATAAAACCCACACTCACATACTCCATTGGTCAGACCTAGAGATACGTACTTCGATCGCACCAAATTGAACCGACTCACAAACCCTTAGTCACATCGAAAATGTGCAAAAGTGGACAATGTGCAATCAAAGAATCCACCCCAAATTTGGTCGAACCGAGACAGGGCTTCTCTGCACTAGATTAAAGGCACTCAATCAACAATAAGTACTGCATTAGTTCATTTTTCCTATTGTATGATTGACTTGAGTGGCCATTGTTTTCCATGTTTTGACTATCAATTCAGTTGTCATATAATTATGTTACTCGATCCATAACTTAATGAGTCATTTGGGCGAGAGGTTATGATGTAAATTAGTGTGAAACACTACTTTTGGGTGTTTTTAGGGGAGTGTATTTGGTGTGAATTAGGATACTAAAATGGTGTGTTTTGAAATATCAAAAAAATGTATATTTCCAACACCCAACCCCCCCCGCCCTCTCTCTCTCTCTCTCTCTCTCTCACACACACACACACACACACACACACACACACACACACAAACACACACACACACACACACACACACTTTCCTCCATAACAACAGGGTGCTACCATTGCAAGTAAAGGCAGCAACCATGGTTGTTACCACCGTACGCATCGACAACATCCACAACTACTGCCGCCACAAGCAACCAACTGCATAGCCATGATTGTCAAATAGATGGAGAGGCTGAAGGGGGTAGGTGGTGTTTTTCTTGTGAAACCCAGGGATGACGGAAGATGAAGGGTAATGGGTTTTGATTGTGGGCTTGAGTAATCGATTAGCGGGTCTGTATGATTTTGGATTTGATTAAAGATATGTTTATGCCCTCCCTTTGACCAAAACTATTGTAATTTGTCAACCCCATTCAGAGAAGCTTATAAACAATCATATGTTGATTTACAAAGCTGTCCATGATATCTTGAATTAAGTATGCCCATTTATTTTGCAACGTCGAAGCAAAATTTCTTATGTTTAAAATGATGAAATTCATACCTTCTACGACCCCATGTGAATCTCAAAATTACCTAATTACTTGCAAAAGCATATATTTCAATGGACTTATTACGATCATTATACAAAATGTCACATGTGTATATCAACTTAAGATATTAAAGCTAATTTACTTTATCAAATTTAGATTTCTATAAATATACTATAAAATTTTAATGCATTTCAAATCCATATCCCACTAAACACAACTTTGGATTTTGGTGAATTGTAATTATATATAGGTTGCCCAACATGGGCGAAGATTCCAATTCATTCTCATGAATTCGTTCAACAACGACGACTGTTGGTGATGAAAGCAATATATCCAAATTATAAAAGGGATTAAATAACCTAATTGAGAGGTTATATTTTAAAAGAGATGAAATAATCTAGTTGGGAGTATATATTCCTTGTCAGTCCACCACGCATGGTGAGAAACATATTATAAATGCACTACAAGAAAGTGGGCCATCACCGACTCTTTTTTTTGCCGATGACCAATATGAACTGCGGGCAAAGGTAAGAATCGCAGGGCTTCGTGTGGCTGCTGACGATAGAAGGAAATGAGCGCCACTCAAAGTGTGGTGTTAGGGGAACTCTTTGCGCTGATTAAAAGCAACCACTAGAAAAAGCGCCCTCCATCCCCATTCCCTCTCTCTCTCACTCCCAGTGCCCTCTGCCCCCATTCTCTCTCTCTCTCAGTGCCCTCGTCACCTAGTACCTTTCCCTCCATCTCTCTCTCTCTCTACAACTTGGAGCAGATTGAGTTTGAATTTCCTTTAGCCTTTCCCCCTTCACTCATTTTTAGGGTTTTGAATATGGCTTAGAGTAAATCTAGTTGAGGTCGAAGCATTTGGTGGAGGGTTTCTTGTAGAAATTGCATTTTGTGAGAAGTCCTGTTTTTTTATTTTTTAGGCGTTTGGAGTTATAGATCTAATTAGCATTGAAGTGTAAATTCCAGACGTGCTAAAGAAAGCGGAAGAGGAGTTCGATTTCCAGATGTGTAGGGGCCTAATTTTATCATGTGAAGTGGGTTTTTTCAAAGGGGTTTTGAAGATTCTCGAGAAGGACGAGCAAAATTCTATGGGGTGGGACTGGAAGAGGTTTTTAAGATATTTTTTGAAGTGAGTTTTGATCCTTGCAGGAAGCTACTTCGTTCTTTTGATGATGTGTAATCCTCATAATAACTCTATGATAAGCACTGGATTCTCATTTTCAGTTTTTAATTTTTAATTATTTTTTTCCATTTCCTTATCCTAGAACTGAAATGCAGATGAACTGTTTGATCCTTGGCCCCAAGATATACAACATACTTATTTTCAGTTTGTGTAATGTTCTGTCATCTAGACTGGTTGTTAGCTGGGCCCCACTTTGGAAGGACCATTGCTTGAAAAATTCTCCTGGATAGGACCATCCTAAGTTCAATAATTTGGCCTGCAAAGTGACAGTTTAGAAGTGAAATGCAGCAATGGTCCACATTCGGCTTTCAATCTGGGAGGGTTGGGAAGTGTGGTCCATTCACAATAGGTCACATACCCAAGGATATATAAAACATGCTTGAGTCTTCAAGTTAAGCTTCCTTTATTTCAGGTATCGTCAGATTTCAAGGAGTGGGGCCTAGGACTGGATATGAGCTCAAGTTTTTTGCTGATTTATTTGGGCTTATCAGGCCAAAATCTCTTTGAAATTCGTGTGTATGTGTGTGTGTGTGTGTGTGTGTGTGTGTGTTTCACCATCAATGTCGAGATTTAGTTTATGTGTGTGGTCTTTTTACCTTTATTTCCTGAAACCTTGGCTGAGGAGAAGTCATGTGCTCAACTATGGCTATTATGATTGGATCTACTCATTTCTAGTTTTTCCTATGTAATAGGGGACTTCACTTCTTTATATTTTACTACATCAATGCTTGTCCATTTATGTGCACCCAACAATCCTGTATGTGGCTCATATAAAGATGATTTTTTTTCTTTCTAATTGTTTAGCACATTTCATTTTTGTTAACTTGTCATCTAAAGCTTACAGTTCAAGTTCTGTGATATTCTTACATTTGCAACTTCTTTTACTTTGACTTCTTTATTACTTACATATGCAATTTCTTATTTTGATTTTTTTGATAAGTATTATTGTTTAACACATTTTTTGAATCATCTTCTCCACTAAACTTTTCTTTAATTGAGTACTAATCCCCACCAAACTTTCCTTTATGTTCCTATCTCAGGCTAAAAGAAAAGAATGGCCAATTGAGAAGCTAAGGAAGTTTGAGGTCTCCAAATCTCCAAAATATATTTTCCTATCATTTTTCTAATAAGACATGCACCAATACACTCTGCCAACACTCTTATGTAACCTGTCTTGCTGCAGTAGAAAAAAAAATGTAATTTTTATCTCAAAATCCTCAAGCAAATTTCATTTATTTTTTATATTAGTTTCATTTGATAGCATACGAAAGACACATCTCTTCAATTTATACATTTTCTTGTGGAAGGTCTTTTCTTGTTTGACAGGGAACTTTATTAACACAAGGATCTCTAAAAACATGTTTTCTCAATCTGAGCTACAATCAGATTGTAGGACACTTTTTTTTACCCATATGTTTGTCATCCCCTACTCAATGAATTGTTTTTTCCCATTAGAAGACTCACCAAATTCTAGTTATAAATGCAGTTGGAAAGAGACTACGAGTGTGTGTATTCACATTTAAATAAATAAAAATATAAAAATAAATTCTGAAATGGTTTTCATTCATTTTCTCACAAATCCTCTCAAGAGTAGGCAAAATAGAGAAAAGACACATTTCAAATTATTATTATTTTTTTTCTTTTTGAAACGAATGGTCTTTTTTTGGGTGAGAAGGAAACTTGTTGGTCTTTTTTGTTATGCATCATCTCAAACAAAATTACATTTACTTGATACATTAGTCTGGGTATCAACCTTGCCACTGCAGATGTTATTATTCTCTATGAAAGTGATTGGTACATTTTCTATTCTACTTTGCTAGTAGCATTTTAAATTGGTATTTTTTACTGTCTGGCTTCATCTCTCTTATGTATATGTTGGTTTTTCCAGGTTGAAGAAAAATCAATTTGGTTTATGGTGGTGGAAGGAAGTGTAGGCTAATGGGTCTAATTTCTCATACTGTTTTTAATGGTGGATGTTGTGCTCTTGGGTATATATGTTTTTCATTGATCTACTTTTTTGTAGAAAAATAATTCCGCCTAAATGTCTAGCGGTGTTAATAGCAATCAGGTTGTAGACCTTTATCCTATATATGCATTTACAGATGCAGGTGAAAAGTTTGGAGCTCTATTATGAGCATCATTTCTTTGATATCTATTTTCTTTCTAGAATTTTCATGGTGCTTGTGTTATTATTGTCAGGGCTCAAAGGAGAATATATATTCCTTAAAACAACAAAACAAGGAAACTTGCAAAAGCTATGCCAAGAAAATATGGTAACATCCATAGATTTATTGTAGAAAAACTCAACTTCGCCCAATCAAGTCGACCTGATCATATACCATCAAGACTTGGGGGGAAAAAAATCAATTTAGTCAAAACTTGAAAGAAACTCAACTTGACTCAACAAAGCGAGGAAAGTTCACCGGCGCCCATTTAGTGGACTGACACGATTTCCATCGTCGTTTAAGTAAGTGTCATTGGCCATTTGTATTAGTTCATATTCCCATTATTGCCTACTTATGATTTTTTTTTTCTCTCCATCACGCATGAATCTCTTGATGTTCAAAACCATTTATTTGTAGGTTACCACACGCATTCTAACAATCCAATTATTTGCTCGTCATGAAGCTGATAGTACGTAAGAGGCATAACATTGTTGTCAATTTTGAAAATAAGGGGTAGTTGTTCATATAGAAATCGTTTGTTGCAGTCAAAATATAGAAATCGTCATCATCTTCCATGGCATGACCCATCCACCTCCACATGGCATAAATGTATATATGGAGATTCTTACATGCAACCTGAACCATCCAAATCATGAGGACTCTTTTAAATCCTGGATTTCAAATCCTCAAAAGGGCCTCTTTTAAAATTCAAGAGAAAAGGAGTGCAGAAAATCCTAAATTTTCAATCCTCTTCAACTGTCATCATTGAAGATTATTGGTTGGTTCTTGTTTTAGTGCTCTTATCTATGAGCTAGATTTCATAATGCATTGAAGATTATTGGCTGGTTCTTGTTTTTCTTTTTACAGTTTTAGTGCTCTTTTACACAATAAAACAATGTTGGTCTTCTTGTGAGTAAATCTTCGTATCCTTATAAATTTTGTGTCGGTTCTTAGGTCTCACAATTTGTCATTCACGTATAAGGCTTGCATATTATGGATATAGTCGTCAATTTCTGCTGGTTCGGTCGTTTTCACATTTCATTAATTTCATTACTATATTTGTCTTATCTTTTTGCAATATCTCTGTTCTAATGTGCTTAATCATGTGATTGTTTGTCTTCAACATAATCATGTGCAAATGCAACCCAGATTTGAATAGTTGAATGTGGACTGCATTTCTAGATTTAAAGCCAAGGACTTCAAGAAAACCTCCACAGGTCAAGCAGCAAAAACAAAAAAAACCAAAAAAAAAAAAAAAAAAAAAAGGAGAGGCATAAATGATATGTGGTCTCTTCTACAACACAACTTGATACTCACCATCAACACATTGAAACAAATTTTCTCAATGACAAAAAGTTGCCATACATGTTGTCTTCTCATATATCTTTTTGGTGATGCTTTTATTCTTCTTCATGTGTAATTTGTTAAATTTCATCTGTCAGTGCTTTTGTTTGACAGTATGAAGCTATAGAGTGATTTTATTTTATTTTTCCGTTTCTTTGGGTGTAGGATCATTTATGGAGATATTGGACAATTCATATGTGAAATGCAAGTTGGCTTTGGGATCTACAGTAAACGTGCATCACTAGGACCTACAATAAATGTGCCACTATAAAGAAAACACCACAATCCATTTGATGCTTCTAAGCATACATGATTTAGAAAAGTATAGTAATGGCTCACATGCTCTACTTGTCGGCGGTTTCTTCTAGTTAATCACTATCTTTGGAGTGTTCAAATTTGAGAAACAATCTATTTAGCTAAGTGTATAGAAACTAACACATGTACATTGATGCATTTGGCATCCAAAGTCCCCCTATCTAGCTAATTAGTATTTGCTTTACTTTTGAGTTTCATCCAAATATTTTCTTTGTGAAGGACCATAGAATGGAAGATTATTGTGGCATGACTTGAAGAAAGGCGATTTCTATCATCTAATGGCAACTCCAAAGTCCTTTCACTTTTCATCTAAGTCTTGTCATCCAACAATATGTATGGTTCATCATGTGCTTTCTCACTTTTAGCTTCCATTCTCGTTTAAATATGTGAACTCTAGTGTAGCCAATAAATCAAACCTTTGGAATTTGTACTTTCTATATCTAGTGACAAGCTTTGTTTCCCTATTAGATACATTTCATTGATGATCTTAGTAGATTTTCTTTTGGAAAGCGCTTTCCATTTTAACTCATTTTTCTTTTCTTGTTTTGTTGGTGGCTGTGTTTCAGGATTCAAGCATTTGAAATGATGGCAATTGTTGTGGTAGGGAACAACCTCATATGTTTGTCTTTTCAACCTTCAGACTTTTACTACATGTCTATCTTCAATTAGTTAGGTTTCCGATGGTGCTATGTAGCTTATAATTTTCTGCTATCATTTTGAATTATCTGCCATAGTGTTCTTGCACCTGCAAGTTATGACAAAAATCTGGATTGCATGTGGTCGTATTACTGAAGAAGTCTTTTGAGTCAAAGCCTAAACAATTTGGGATATAAGATTTTCCGCTTTCTTATGAAAATGTTGTGCATTAGTGATGTATAATTTCCATTATTGGTTGGTATTGACAAGATGGTTGTTCATTAGTTTGACAGGTTTCCTTTGTTTGTGCAACTATGACTTAAATAGTACCTAACCATCCCATTTTATAGGCTATTTGTTGGATGATTAGAATATTTGATTTGTGTGTTTTTGAAGTGTGGTCCATTGTTGCGAAATGACACATTGTACAGATGGAGTACAAAAACCTTGTGAGCATACAGGTTTGGATGTTAAATCATTATATGGATGCTCATTTCAGGTTTTGATTTGTATCAGCATACAGGTTTGAAACAATTATTTTGGTTGTTCATTATAGATTTCACATTTAATTTACATATGCATATTGAATTTTTTATTTTTGCTACTCATTCTAGGTTAATGCTTGTAACATCTTACAAGTTTGAGCTCGGACGATAATTGTTTATTTTTTCTACTCATTTTAGGTTTTGGTTTATAACAACTTAAAGATTTAGCTTAATCATCACAGGTTTAGTGTTAACTTTTTCCTCACTAGGTTCCAGGTTTTGATTTATCAACTATTTTCCTCACTACGTCCCAGGGCAGAATTCATGGGTTGTGGTCGTGAGCATGTTGTAAAGTTTCAGTGGTCTAATGCATAATCTCAACTGTCTACTACACTGATAGCATAGTAGTTAGAATTTACAAACCAAGTCAATTTGCTTTGCCCCCAAACTTTTTAATGTCCTTTTGTTAAATCTATCTTACAGGCAAAAACTATGAAAAAGATTGTGCTAAGGCTACAATGCCAAAGCTGCAAACATGTCTCCCAACACCCAATTATGGTTGGCTTCTCATATTAATATTATCATTAATATTATTTTATTTATTTGTTTGTTTGTTTGTTTTAGGCAAGCATTCAACATTCCATGCTAGGCATCACTTTAGGTGGTCCCCACATTGTTAGGATTTTATTGGACTTTTGGCACGCAACTGGATGATTAGAATGGCATATAGCCAACAGAAAACATTTTGTTCCATTGACCATACATGGTGGGATTCATTTTTCCCTCCTGTTTATTCTGTTATGAGAAATAGGGCTGGATTTTGGAGTGTGATGACTTTGATTTGTGGCCTTCACTAAATTTAATGTGATCAATTAGACACTTTTTGGCTGGTTGATCAGATTCAATTGAAATATACTGCTTCAGATATCATATGTTAAGTGAAGCATGCTTAGTACATTTTAAATTAAATTTTGTATTTCAAATAGATGCTGCTACGGCTGAAGGGTGTTACGTACCACTGACAGTTCGTGCATACTATATCTATTTCGATAAGTTGCATTACTGGGGTGTTGTAATTTTACATGATTTCTCATAGTTTTCTGTTGGGAATCTATAACAGGAAAGAAAAACATGGATACTCAGAGGTCAATATTGACGTTTAGGCTGAATTCAAATGTTGGAGGGAACTAAGTTGTGAACATTCATGCTTTTCAAAAAAAAAAAAAAAAAAACAGAACATTCAGTTTAATAAAAAAGTTAATGAGTGCTTCCAGGTCATTCATAATGATGAAGTTGCATTGAAATTGCAGCGTGTTGCTCTTGAATGGGTCATGACATATGACCAGTTGTAGGTTGATCATTTCTCTTGTCAAAATACTTGAACTAGAAGAAAAGTAGAGAAGGTGTTAAATGCTTTACAGATTCAATGTAGTGAGAACTTGGAAGGAAATTAGTAAAATATGGGCCAGATACGTAATAATTGGTAGGTATCATTTTGAACTTCTACACGCACTTGGATACTCTCATATCTTGCTTTTCAGAAATTGGGTATTGCTGGTATTCTCAATTGGGTCTTGCATTTTGAATATCTACATGCACTTGAACTCTCCTAAATCTGTTTTTTCGGGTATTGCTGGTTTTCTCAACTGGTTGTTGCATTTTTTGATTTTTTATTTTTGATATGGAGTATGAATGTTCTTCTCATCATAAACAAGAGAAACGGTTTTAAATGCTTAATTGATGTATGAGTCTTCTCCTTGTGGTTTCTTTTCCTGTTTTGTCAAATCTATGGATTTATGGGGGGTTGGAATTGGTAAATCCACAGGTTCTATAAATCTTGACTAGAAAATAAGTTGAGGAGATTTGAAATCTGTGGATTTCACTAATCCATGATCCTGATCCCTCACCCAAAACAGCTTAATATGCATAATCAATCTTCATAGGCTTCCTGGTCTTGTTTGCAGATTAGATTAGGCTTTTAGGCCCATGACATGGAGATGCAACTTTTGCGTCCCGAGTCCATGACTTGGAGATACCAGTTTCTCCGGATGGTTAAATAGCAACAATTTGCATTCTACAAGTAGAATCTTCCAATCCATGGGAACTTTTGGTTCATTGGCTAACCATGACCAGGCCCAGCATATTAATGGATTGTTTCACTAAACCATGGCCCCACTTACATAAACTAAAAACCCAAATGTGCTGTATTTAAAAACCAAGTTAAAAAATTGGTGGAAACACATCACACTAAAAGTCCTTTAAAGAAGAAGAACATGTATGTTTTCCTCATTAGATAGTGAAAACTACAATTCATGCATTACTTTTGAATTCTTTCCTCTCTAGCTTTTCTTAATATGCCGATGAAGGCTTCTTTTTTTTTTGTGATTGGTTCATATTTAAAGATCCTTTTGGTGTTGTTGTTACAACCCAGGCCGAAAATGTAAAGATTCTTCTTTTGTGGGTCACAGATATCTGATGTGGTTGATGAGGAAGTCTGCAAGCTAGATGAAAAGTTCAAGGAAGGGAGTCATGTTCGAGTTCGTGTTCTTGGCTTTATGCATCTATAAGGATTGACAATGGATGTTTTAAAGGTAACCTAGTTTATTTTCCCCTAAAATAGCAAAAAGTGTGTTTGGTCCGGTCCCATCCGCTATTGGTCCATTAGATCAGCAGTTTGGATTATCTACATGGACCCCATTTCTCCAAAATCAATGGTCATAGTATTATTCTAGAAAAAAGTTATATTTTTATTTTGTTTTTTGTCTATTTTCTGACTTAGACCTTGAATCTTTTCTTTTTTGTTTTTGTGTGTGTATGTAGTGTTTCTGATTGTCTTACAAATTCTCTGCTTTATCTTCAAATATGTGACACTAGCACACTTCCTCTTCTCTGCCATTATTATATTATGTCACAGTAAATTCAAGACGGATCTGTGTTTCACGTCACAGCCACTCAGAACACAATGAATGGTGATTTGGAGTGTGAGTTTTAACTGCTAACTGGTGCTAATGCCTTTTACTGCTACACGGCTCACCAAAGATCGACAGAAGAAACCAGTCTCTTAGAAACAATGGCAATCATTGGCAACAAGGAGATCATTGACATTAACCAAGGCATGTTACCTTTTCTTTTCTTTTCTTTTCTTCTTTTTTATTTTTATAAAAAAACTTTTTGATAAGAAAGATTTTTTCTATGGCTACGGTTGTACTGTTTGTTAGTCACTTTAGCTACGGATTTTATTCGTAGCTTTTAACAATGTAGCGGCAGCCAACACAACAGTAAGCAAAGGTCCTAACTGCCGGTAAAGCCTTTACCAACTGAGGCTTTACCGGCTATTAGCTGACCGCGGGCAAAAGATTTCCGGCGGTTTTTTGGGTCTTTATCGGCGGTCAGGCCAGTTTTCTTGTAGTGATGGTTTGGACCATCCAAAGATATCTCAATCGTACGAGGACATGAAGTGGCGTGGAGAACATCCTCGCCATTTCCGCGGGAATTAAGTATTTGTCATATAACCAACTCCAACGGCCCCCAGGTGAAGTTTAAGCTAGGTAGCATATAGATGAAAATTGCCTGTGCCCTCAGGTGAAGTTTAAGCTATGTGGGGAACACAGAGATGGACGTAAAAAATCCACTCCGTCTATCAGCTTTTCAAGCTCAATATAAGGCAGAAGTCCAAAAAATCAGGAAGATCCAAAACCAAGGTGGGCCATACGACAGGAAGATCTAAAAACAGTGAGAATGGAAATGTCCACCTTTGAAACCTTCCTAAAGCTGGCCATAATGTTTGTAGATCATCCAACCCGTTCATAAGGTTGTTACCACTGGGATAAACTGTAGACACATATATCATCCTGATCTAAAACTTCGGTGGTCCCTGCGAAGATTCAATGGTGGGTGATCAATCCCTCTGTTTCATGTGGCGTGGACCACCTAAGATTTGGATCTGGGTCTGAAACCACCAAGTTTCAATGGTGGGTGTTCAATCCCTACTGTCTCAAGTGGCGTGGACAACCGAAGATTCGGATCTGCGTCACTTTCAGACTCTACCCTACCGTGAGTTTGAGAAACTAATTAATGGAGCCATTTTCGCAGACACTGTTTGGCTAGTGACCCCAACATCAGCCAGCAAGCTCGGTGGACCCAAACATGATGCATGTGTTTTATCCACACCATTCATCCATTCTGCTAGTTAATTTTAAGTTATGATCCAAAAAATAAGACAAATCTAAACCTCAGGTGGACCACACCACAGAAGAAAAAAAGTATTAATTAAACGTCTACTCTTGAAAACTTCCTAAGTCCCACTAAAATGTTTATTTGCCATGTAAACTGTGAATAAGGTGACACACTTCTGTCGTCTCCTAATAGTTGTCAATTATAAGTATTCAATATCTATTATTTCTTGTAACATAGTAATCCCTATGGTTTCCTGTGATGTGGTGCACTAGGAATTTGGATTTATCTCATTTTTAGGATCATCCTCTATAATAAATTGGAAATAATAAATGAGGGACGTGATAAAACATATACACTGTGGTAGGGCACATAAAGCTTTGAACCTTGTCAGATGTGTGCCGGGAGCATATTAGGTGCGCCCGTCCTCACCCAAGATGGTGTGGCCTTCATTGTGGGCCACAAAAGTTTTAGATCACGCTGATACTTGTGGTCTCCTCACTTAGGTCTTTGTGAGATTGGATGGCAAATCAACATTTCATTGCTCCCATGAAGTTTTTAATGGTGGGGATTCAATCACAAATGTTTTCTATGGTATGGTCCATCTAAGATTTGGATTTGTTTCAATATTTAAGAGAAATTTACGACTGTATGACCCATTTTTGGCCCATTTAGGAATGTAAGCCCACCTTATTTTCCCTTGCGAGAATACGCTCCAGCTGTACGGACGCCTTTCCAAAGGTCGAAAATGCCCCTCCTCTTTCAATTGCATTCTACTTACGCTGCCAGCCGCGACTCCACTGAAAAATGTCCAATTTTTTCTCTTTTTTCTTCTTTTCTCTCGTAGATCCTTCATCCTACCCGTAGATTACCAATTTCTGATCCCTTCTACCCCCTGTAACTGTCCACTGTAGCTGTAAAACCCTTCTTTTACCGCTTTCTTCTTTTCCCTTTATCTGGTCGAGAATACACACCTCACGGACGTCCTTTTTGACTTTTTTTGAGCCGAAGATAGGACGAAAAATGTTCCCCCCAGCTAAGAAGCCTCGAATGGCAGGTAATATTGAAATCCCTGCTTTCGTTTTGTCGACCCCACTGTATATTATACTAAATATGCACCCGATCCACATTCCATTTTTATTTTTTAAAAATATTAAGCTTTCTTTGGGTGCGCCCTACTGTATATTATACTATATATGTGCACGCTCCCTAATCCATTTTCATTTTTTAAAATTGCTTAATGGTATGGCATGTCCTGATAAACGAGTGAAATCAAGACTCAAATGGCCCACATTGAGAGTTTTGTAAAGAAAGAATGAAATTAGATGTGAAACTAATCGATGACCATGAAAGCGACTGAGCACCGACTGAGTTAACTGACCGAGGACCCATTGAGTTATTGATTCATGAGCTAAAATGACTGTGAACCAAGGTAAAATGATCGTGAACTGAGCTAAAATGATCATGAAGTGCGCTAAAATGACCATGAACTGAGATAAAATGATTGTGAATTAGGCTAAAATGACTGTGAACTGAGTTAAATTGACCATGAACCGACTTAATTCCGGCCTTTCTCCGTCATTTCACGATTAATTCCCTTCATCTTACAATCGTTTACAATCATTGCATGTTCATTTATGGTCAATTCCCTTCATTTCACGGTCAATTCAATTCACCGTCAATTCGCTTCACTTCACGGTCATTTCCATGCATTTCACTGTCAATTCACCTCACCTCACAGTCAATTGCATGCTTTTCATGGACAATACCCTTCACACCACGTTCAATTCTACTCATTTCACAGACAATTTTCTTCACCTCATGGACAATTCCATGCATTTCACGGTCAATCCCCTTCACCTAACGGTCAATTACAGTCCTTAGACAAATCCACGCATGGTCAAATTCACGACGTTCTCGGCCAAAATGCAACAGAGAACTATGAAAATTGACTCATATCTTAGTAAAATTGGCCGTAAAGTTGTTGAATGTGACCTATGAGTTGACCATTTGACATGGAATACTTCAAAATGGCCGATGACTGCTTGATATTGACATTTTTTTGACTGACAACCTTGGTATGAATTTACGAAGAACTATATGAAATATAATGATAAACGAGTGAAAGCGGCCCAAAACTTGTGAAAATTCACTAATAAGTCTTGTACTTTCATTTGAAATTTCGCAAAAATTGACCGCTAACTCGACAGACTCACACCATACTTTATGAATTTTCACCACAATAAGTCAAGTTTCATATTATGTGTCGTTAAAAATTGAATGTTATCGTTTATTTAATTTCCAATTTATCCTTGCAGATGATAAACTCTTGCAAAAGGGATGCGACTAGTCGGTACCCACCATGTCATGCAGATATTCTTTGACACAGTGGTTTGATAGTGTGAAGAGTGGGTTGGAGAAGAATAACGCTAGATTAATTATATTTAGGCAGACTCCATTCTCATTTTTATTACACATTCCACCATTTAGGTTTACAGGAGGCATTTTTCACGCACTTATTAACAGATATATAGGCAACCTTGTATTCAATTTACAAGGGATTCATATAAAATTTACCAAGATGGACTTCACCCTAATAACAGGGATGAATATTGGTGACCTCTATATACCCAATATCCATCATTCGAAGAAGTCATTAAAAGAAAAATACTTTCATGAATATCTGATCCTAAAGAAACATGTACAGGAGGTGTTCAATAGGATAGTTGATAGCAATAAGCATGAAGATGTCATGAAGTTAGCCCTAATATTATGTGTAGAGTGGTTTGTTAGGGGTATCGACACGAATATTAAATGTTGTAAAGAGTTTATTGACCTTGTCGACTCGTTGGAAGACTTTAATATCTACCCCTGAGGTAGTTTGGCCTTCCAAACGATAAAGGAAGGGATCGAGAGTGCCTTCATGGCATCCCAAGGGCCTAATTACAATGTCACCAGTTACATACTTTCCCTACAGGTAAGGATTCTTTCCTTGTCTATTTTAATTCTTACTTTATAGCAAACTATATTTATTTAACATCACCTTGTTATTTCATTGTAACAGATATGGGCCGTTGAGAGAGTACCAGCTCTCCAACAGTGTATAATTTCATACATTCCCGACCTATATCCCTGATTCATACAATATCGGGGATGGAAGGTTTTGAGGTATAAGAAGATTCAGGAAATTATAGAAAGTAATGATGTAAGTCAATTTCTATGAAGTTAAGTGGTCAGTCATTTAACTATATATATTTATGTGCGTGTGTCTCTGTGTGTGTGTTTCTGTAGCATGAAAATGAAGATGTTCTCTTACAGGCTGAGATCATTGTTAACTTAGAGCCTACCACAAAGGAGTTGGAGACAGAGGTCGTTCGTTTGGCCCGTGATATATTTGATGTAAGATGTCAGAAACGTCTTCTTTTATGTTGATATTTTATATTTAATTTGAAATGTTATATAACTGATACATACATTGCTTCATTCTGTAGGGCACTAAAGATGAAGGTGATGAAGATATGGAGGAGAAATCGGGACAGGGAGAGGGAGAAGAAGGGGGAGAGGAAGACAATACTGGTGAGGGAGAGGGAGAGGGAGAGGGAGCGGGATTGCAATGCACTAGGGAGTCGAGGGAGGTTAGGGAGGAGCTGGAGGCGCAGAGGGTTCAGTTGGAGAGGGAGATGGGAGAGTTGAAGCTTCTCGAACGTACACTAAAAGAGAGAGAAGAATCGATTGAGAGCGAGAGAGAAGTAGTACTCAAGGAGGTTGAACTAATGTTGAAACTGAAAGAATCTTTGAGGTTAGAGAAGGAGGAGTTGAATGAGAGGGAGGTTTTGAAGAAGGAGAGGAAAATGTTACTGAGGGAGAAGGAAGAATTGAAGAAGGAGAGGGAAGAGTTGGAGGAGGGTAAAGCGGAGTTGAAGAAGCAAATGGAGGCATTTCATTCAGAGAAGATTCGATTTTGGAAGGAGGACTTAGAAAATCAGAAGGAAGATTTTGAGAAGGAGGACGAGGATGCGTTGGGCATTGATATGTGTGAGAAATCACTGCATTCCATTCCACTACATATGGGGAGACCTAAGAAGGTGCTGAAGCCATCTGTCTACAAGTGTTCTCCATTCACTTCCATCTCTGCCGTGCAAATCACTCCAAGCAACGCCGCCGCCAATGAGAAATAGAGAGAATTTCCGACTTCTCTGATATCCCTTCAGGCCAAGATCGATCCACTTAGGGTAATATCGCAGGATGAACTCCATGAATTGGAAACCTGGGCCAACGCAAACAAAGAGTCAGCTGAATTTTCTTAGTTCAAGACCATTTGGGAGAAGAATACTTGGGTTGACAGCGTGGTAAGTAAATCACACACATACATACATGGTTTTATTCAGAATTTGTATATAATATAGTATAGGTTAATTTTTCTTCTTTATTGATTAGGCTATCGACAAGTACGTCGATTTCTTGGAGAGAAGACATCGATCATTTCCTCTATTATATACAAAGGACTGCAAGTTTTGTCCCACATTTTTCCTGGTAACAGTATGATTTGGATGATAGTTATTATGCTTTTTCATTATATGATATATGTTCTAATTTACTATGTTGTTTGTAATAGCCATGTATCAACATGTAAATGTCAACATTGTGAATGTATCGGGATGTTGGCAGTGACGAATCGTGTTTATTATTTGAAGGGCTAGGAAATCTCTCTCCGATCAGTATTGTCAAGCCTCATGATGGGCAGAAGGCCATGTGGCAACATGAAGAGGTAATAGTGTCGTTACAAGTTATCAACGTTGGGTATACCCAAATCTATAATTTTTGGATATTGATATCTTATCTTGCCAAACATGGACAGGCATATGTACCAGTTAATCACTCCAACAGTCACTGGTACCTGATGGTCATCCACCCTCGAGACCAAGAAATCATTATACTTTACAGTTTATACTCGAAGATAGTCAGTCGATACAGGCAACATATAAATCTGATGAAGGAGGCCTTGCCTATATTATTTTATGCCACTGGAGATAGGGCTGTATTGGAAGGAAATGCTTGGACGGTCAGAGAAGATATCTCTATACCAAAGCAAACGAACGGATATGACTATGGCATTTTTGTCATGAAATATATCGACATTTTGTGCAGCGATCAAATTTTCAATGGGAGAGACTTGCAGCAACTCACTTCCAGCATTAGGGACTCGATAGCCTATGATTACCTGAGTGACCTCAAAATATGATATAATTGTCTTAGGCATGAGAGGAATCGAGAAATTTTGTGAAGTGTTGTAAATTGTTATAAATGATGTACTATAAAACATTCATGGTGAAATGATGTAAATGATGTGTTGTATATTTTATCAAATTTCTGAAGGAAATGATGTATTTGTAATATTGATTTCATTATGAATAGTGAAGACAACATTTTGCATTAAATGATATCTTCTCTTCATTGTCATTTCGCCGCATATCAGCAGTGCATTAAGTGACAGCAGTGCTAAAAATATTCCGCGACATATGTGTCCCCGTTTCTGCAAATGGTGGCTGAATCAGTGCCCAGAAACTGGATAAAAAATATTTTGTCTACTACACAACTATCAAAAGTACATGCGATCAAATTTTAATGCTAGGTGTGTAAGCCGCCAAACTGTCATTCCAACATTAGCCATAGCGATGAGATCAAAGTGTGGGTTTAACGTAATGAGACACGAAAATCTTATCATATTTGCACTTCAGCTCAACCACTCTGTCGTCGTTGAATAATGTAAGATGATTGAATGGGCATGAGTAATAATACTTACAAGGAAATCCAACTAACCACATGCTACAAATAACGAAACTCCATAGATAGATTCTTTGCGCATGAACTTAATAGATTAACCCAAAAGTTGATGCATGTGGTGTGGTGGCTAGTAAGCTGTTCATCAACAATCTGTTAGATGTAGGAACTGCATTTGTGAGGACAACTAGCATCGATTCAGTATGTTGTAAAATAAAAATGCAATGAGAGTCAGATAACACTTATGTGTGCATGATTTTTTTATTTTTTTTCAAAGGTCACTTACAAATGCATGATAAGATCAAACAAGAAAAATTTACCCAGCAGGCATACTTAATTTTGAGCCATACATCTATCGTGTTCATATTGGATATTCATTTGATTTTTTAGATAAGAGTATATAGTCTCTTGGACCTCTTGGCCAAGAGTTTGGCCTTATGTGTGGCCCACTAGAATCTCGATGAAAGACAGTTACTTCATCCATGTTCAATCCAAATGACATGGAAATGATCGTGAATTCCACACACTTTAACCCCACCAAATAGGCCCTTAGAGGGCAATTAAAAGCACATGCGATCAAATTTCACAGTCAGTTCCGCACAATTCGCAGTCCAATCGCTTCACTTCATACCCATTTCCATGCATATCACGGTCATTCCCGCCTTTTTCGTGTTGATTCACGGTGATTTCGACGCATTTCGCAGTCCTCCGTCTTCACTTCACGGTCAGTTCCGCGCATTTTGTGGTCCAATAGCTTCACTTCACTACCATTTCCATGCATATCATGGTCATTCCCGCCTTTTTCGTGTTGATTCACGGTGATTTCGACGCATTTCGCGGTCCCGTATCTTCACTTCACGGTCAGTTCCGAGCATTTCGCGGTCCAATCGCTTCACTTCACCACCATTTCTATGCATATCACGGTCATTCCCACCTTTTTCGTGTTGATTCACGGTGATTTCGATGCATTTCGCGGTCCCGCGTCTTCACTTCACAGTCAGTTCCGTGCATTTCGTGGTCCAATCGCTTCACTTCACTACCATTTCCATGCATATCACGATCATTCCCGCCTTTTTCGTGTTGATTCACGGTGATTTCGACGCATTTCGTAGTCCCACGTCTTCACTTCACGGTCAGTTCCATGCATTTCACGGTCCAATCGCTTCACTTCACCCCCATTTCCATGCATATCACGGTCATTTCTGCCTTTTCCGTGTTGATTCAGGGTGATTTCAACACATTTCGCGGCCCCGCGTCTTCACTTCACCGTCAGTTTCGCGCATTTCGCGATCCAATCGCTTCACTTCACCCCCATTTCCATGCATATCATGGTCATTCCCGCCTTTTCCATGTTGATTCACGGTGATTTCGATGCATTTCGAGGTCCCGCATCTTCACTTCAAGATCAGTTCCGTGCATTTCGCAGTCTAATCACTTCACTTCACCCTCATTTCCATGCATATTACGATCATTCCCGCCTTTTCTTTGTTGATTCACGGTGATTTTGACGCATTTTTTGGTCCCGCGTCTTGACTTTACGGTCAGTTCCACGCATTTCACGGTCTAATCGCTTCACTTCACCACCATTTTCATGCATATCACGGTCATTCCCGCCTTTTTCCAGAGTTCCTGCCAATTGTATTAAGTTGTGTTAAATGAATTGCATTACTAATCATACTTTGAAATACGGAATGACATTAGTAATCCCACTTTGAATTCCACACACCGCAACCCCACCAAAAAGGCCCTTAGAGGGCAATTAAAATGCATTTTATTTCCATCCAATCTATTCGCAAAGATGGAAAGAAAAACAAGCATGTCTGACGGAAAGAAAAACATTCTAACTAGGCAAAAGTCCTACTGTCTTCCAGTACAGGGGATTAGGTCTAAGCAACTTAAAAATAACTACTTAAACCAAACTATCAGTCATCAGTAGGTCAAGTGGCTACTCGTCCGAGTCGGGCAGAAGCGGAGGTGCCTCTTCCCCCTTGCTACAACAAATTAGGGCCTTTATGGCCCGGTATATCTTCTGGTTCCATTTCTCTTGTTCTGCATGGTGCCTCGCTTGAGTTTCCTCTATCCTGATCAATCTGGCTTCAAGCGCATCCCAACACTCGCGCGAGTCTAGAGCAGTAGGCGCCCCACCGTCTTCATCCTTGTCACCCTCGCTGCCTCCATCGTCTTCACTGTCGTCCTCTTCCCATTCATCGGCATCCCCATACGTTTCAATGTAAACCTGCCTCTGTTTGGGTCCCACACTCATAGAGTTCAGCAACCTATCCCCTATGATTTTTGTGGGTACGGGGTTCTCATCCAATCCACCTAGCCCATGCTGTTCGACTATAAAGCAAGCTAGGCAGCCAAAAGGGAGGGCTACGTCCTTCCGTACCACCTTTGCGGCCTTCACAATTTGGTAGAGCACTATGCTAGGAGCGCACACATTTGCTCCTTTACCCACCTGATACAAGAAGTCCACCATATAGCGGGAGCACTCGGTGCGGTTCTTCAACCTCGAGTATATATTGTGGATAACAATACGGTGGAGAACCCGATATTCAGCGCGCATAGAGGTTGTATACAAGAGGACATCCCGAATCCATTGGGCAGCTTGGCCACACAAGAGGCGAGTCCGCACGTCGCGTGCCGCGCTTGATTCGAGATTCGCTTCATCAATTTGTACTTCCCCCAACGGCACTCCCAACAGCTCAGCAAAGTCTTCAACTCCCAGGTGGATCTCCTTACCGTGTACTATGATATCGAGTCCAAGGGGCTCGAATTGAGGATTCCTAATTCGAGTGTATAACATCCTAACCTGCCCCACATCACCCTGCTTGGTTGCAAGGAACATGGGACCCCAATCCTTCTCCATAAGACAGTTGAGTAGAGAGTTACTACCTAGTAGATGTTCCTCCACAAAGACCTCAAAGGTGACTTGGCGCTCGCGGAAGTTTCCCAAATCTTCAACGAGTGCTTCATCGATTTGGGAATCATTCCGCCTCTTGGATCGGACCTCCGAGCTTGCTTTACCCTTTGGGTCGGCCTTCTTCTTACTACGTCGCTTCTGGCTCGTCCCTGCTTCCTTGGAAGCTGGTATCTTCTTCCCCGTAAGGGAAAGGACCACCGGGATAGTGAAGATTGAGGCAATAGTGGTTAAAAATGTCATCTTCCTTGGTTGAAGGGGAATGAATCTTTAAAATAAGGGTTTGGAAAATGGGTTATGGACTGTGAGGATTTGGGAATGGAACTTGAAAGGAATTTGGAGATGGATTTTATGAGTAATGGAGTTGGAGAATGGGAAGTGATATGTGGGTTTGAAGAAATGGGTAAGAAGGGTTTTGAGATGGTTTTGGGAAGTGAAATTTGAAAATGGAGAAGAAGAGAGTGGAAGGAGTGGGGTTTGATGTGGGTGGTTGAGAATAGAAAAATAAAAGGAGAGGAAGATCTGAAGAAGAAGTGGGTTGAAGAATATCTAAGATGGGAGAGTGAGAGAGAAGGGAAATGGGTGTTTGGGTCTTGGAGGGGGTCTAGAAGGAAAGGAAATGAAATGGAAGATGGGTTGTTGGAAGAAAGGGAGTAAAATGGGAGATGGGTTGTTGAGAGGAAGAAAGTGAAATGGAAGATGGAATGTGGAGAGAAGGAAGATTGATGGAAGGAAGAAGAGGTTGTTGGAGAATGAGGGCTTGAGCTCTTATTGGGAGAGGATGGAGCTTCCTCCCTTAAGAAAAGTTGTTTGCAATAGAAGAGATGGAGAGAAATGGAGCATTCCTTAGGGTATAAGGCAGTGGGGCCCACCCAATTTTGAAAATTCCCAAATGGGGTAGCAAAAGGGGGTCCGGCGGGGTGACCACGCTGGTCTGGCGGGGCCAACGTCGCCCTCTGAGGCGTCGGTAGGGCAACCACGCCGTAGTGGCGGGGTAGGCATGCCACATGGTGGGGCGGGCACCCCAGGAGGGCGGGGCCAACGCGGTCCCCTGGACCTCTGGCGGGGCGGGCATGCCACATGGCGGGTGACCCCGCGGGGGGAGGGGGGGTCTGCTTGTCGGGAGCTTTCCCGGGTGTCGGTGCGACCCCCCAAGACATTCCATATATGATTTTAGGGTAGCAGAAGCTGATCTATGCAATGGGTTCATCCGTTCCATGAGATTCTTCCTGTTTAGAGGCCGAAATTCTATTTTTCTCCTATTCCACTAATTTCAGTAAAATCTCGTTCGTCGCTAAGTCTCTATCCCTGAATGGGCCGGGACTATCAAATTTGGCCCAAAACTAACTCATCCGCACGTGTATGTTGGCTCCAACCTTCAAATTCTTCAATTTCTGGCTCGTTTCAATCGACAAGTTGAGGTTCTGTACGGCTCTCAGACCTTTTCCTTAACGTCGTTGCTTCCAATTTCGCTGTCGACAAAACGAATTCTGCATAATTCCAGCTACAATGACGGTGATCGGCTATCAGATGAACCAAAAATGATGTTCCTCTCTTCATGCTCCTAGAAACAAATGTGCTTATTCAACAATCTATATATGAATTGAATTGTTGTAAATAAAATGTTCAATTCTTCTATTTGAATTAGAAAGTGTCAAATGTCCCCAAAACAGATAAATTGTAACCCAATCTCATTTCAGGACATTGAATTAGCAACATTGATAGAAACCCCCCATAAATATCCTTATTAATGTCAAAAAATTATCTGAAGCCTGTACGTTACAATCATTAGTGTCCTAAGATAAGAAACTATTCTATATTTTTAGAAGCCTATACATTACAATATCCAATTCAGCTCTTCAGAGATTATCATCGAATATGAGAAGAGGCACTTGAAATGACATGCAATGTCTCAGGCATTTCATCGAATATATGGACTACAATACATTATTTGTAATGGTCTCTCAGAGATAAATCATTTGAATAAAAGAATTCGACAACAACTTTTGAAGAGTAAATCGTGGCCCATGATCCTTACCTACACCCTCAATGGTCAATATTAGGTAACCTAGAGTTAATAGCATAAGGAAATCCTAACGAAACAGTCCCTTCACTAATCAAGTAAATATCCAAGCACAAGACCAGTATATTATCTTAGTAAGCAAGTTATCCCAACCAATGAAAATCCATTGAAGTGCCTTGTTGATCATTTGGGGAATTTGGATTCTTACCTTTGATCAGAGGTAGCTTCTACGGTGATAGGGTCTCCATTTCCAACAATGCACCCACAGACACTCCTTCCTACACTTTCTCTATCTAATCTCTCATCTATCACTCTGTCATTTTTTCTGAAATTGTTGTAAGAGTGAGTGAGAGAGAGAGAGAGAGAGAGAGAGGTTAAAGGGTTTTATACCCTAGTTTTAGGTGAGTTGGCCCTAGGTTCCGCTGATTCATCCAAATGGCCGTATGGGACCCATTTTCGGTCACCATTTTTGGTTCAAGGGTCAGATCTGGCCGCCCTGCTATAGAGACATGTCTTCACTATTCAATTTCTAAAGTTAAATGAAATCAGACAACTGAAATGCCCCAATTCACTGTCCTAATTTGCAGGGCCATTTGATTAAAAAGCACAAAAATTTATTTCAAGGCTAGGGTGATTTGCAATATACAAGTGCTGACTAGATGGCGCAATTAATTCATTTCCAGGTTCCAGGTGTCGTCCGAATTTGTCATCCGCGATGTATCACAAGCCCCGTGAGCCCCATGACCTCCCATTCCTGCAGATTTTTTTTCTTCATTGGGTGATGCACAGCCTGAAAAGACAGTCACATGCATGGAAATGGGGGTGAAGGGAAACGATTGGACCACAAAATGTGCGGACCTGACTTTGAAGTGAAGACACGTGACCGCAAAATGCGTCGAAATCACTGTGAATCAACACAGAATATGCAGGACTGACCTTGATATATATGGAAATGACCGTGACGTGATTGGATCGCGAAATGCGCGGAACTGACCGTGAAGTGAAGACGCGGGACCGCGAAATGCGTCGAAATCACTGTGAATCAACACGGAAAAGGCGGGAATGACCGTGATATGCATGAAAATGGTGGTGAAGTGAAGCGATTGGACCACGAAACACGCGGAACTGACCGTGAAGTGAAGATGCGGGACCGCGAAATGTATCGAAATCACCATGAATCAACACGGAAAAGGCGGGAATGACAGTGATATGCATGGAAATGGTGGTGAAGTGAAGCGATTGGACCGTGAAATGCACAGAACTGACCGTGAAGTGAAGACGCGAGACCCCGAAATGCGTCGAAATCACCGTGAATCAACACAGAAAAGGCGAGAATGACCGTGATATGCATGGAAATGGTGGTGAAGTGAAGTGATTGGACCGCAAAATGCACGGAACTGACCGTGAAGTGAAGACACGAGACAACGAAATGCTTCGAAATCACCGTGAATCAACATGGAAAAGGCGGGAATGACCATGATATGCATGGAATGGTGGTGAAGTGAAGCGATTGGACCGCGAAATGCGTCAAATCACCGTGAATCAAAACGGAAAAGGCGGGAATGATCGTGATATGCATGGAAATGGGGGTGAAATGAAGCGATTGGACCGCGAAATGTGCGGAACTGACCATGAAGTGAAGATGCGGGACTGCGAAATGCGTCGAAATCACCGTGAATCAACACGGAAAAGGCGGGAATGGCCGTAATATGCATGGAAATGGTGGTGAAGTGAAGTGATTTGACCGAAAAATGCACGGAACTGACCGTGAAGTGAAGATGCGGGACTGCGAAATGCGTCGAAATCACCTTAAATCAACACGAAAAAGGCGGAAATGACCGTGATATGCATGAAAATGGTGGTGAAGTGAAGCGATTGGACTGCGAAATGAGCGGAACTGACCATGAAGTGAAGACGCGAGACCGCAAAATGCGTCAAAATTACCGTGAATCAACACGAAAAAGGCGGGAATGACCGTGATATGCATGGAAATGGTGGTGAAGTGAAGCGATTGGACCGCGAAATGCGGGGAACTGACCGTGAAGTGAAGACGCGGGATCGCGAAATGCATCGAAATCACTATGAATCAACACGAAAAAGGCGGGAATGACCGTGATATGCATGAAAATGGTGGTGAAGTGAAGCGATTGGACCGCGAAATGCGTGGAACTGACCGTGAAGTGAAGACGCAGGACCGCAAAATGCATCGAAATCACCGTGAATCAACACAAAAAAAGCAGGAATGACCGTGATATGCATGGAAATGGTGGTGAAGTGAAGCGATTGGACTGCGAAATGAGCGGAACTGACCGTGAAGTGAAGACGTGAGACCGCAAAATGCGTCAAAATTATCGTGAATCAACACGAAAAAGGCGGGAATGACCGTGATATGCATGGAAATAGTGGTGAAGTGAAGCGATTGGACCGTGATATGCACGGAATTGACCGTGAAGTAAAGACGCGGGACCGCAAAATGTATCGAAATCACCATGAATCAACACGGAAAAGGCGGGAATGACCGTGATATGCATGGAAATGGTGGTGAAGTGAAGCGATTGGACCGCGAAATGTGGGGAACTGACCGTGAAGTGAAGACGCGGGATCACAAAATGCATCGAAATCACTGTGAATCAACACGAAAAAGGCGGGAATGACCGTAATATGCATGAAAATGGTAGTGAAGTGAAGCGATTGGACTGCGAAATGTGCGGAACTGACCGTGAAGTGAAGACGCGGGACCGCAAAATGTATCGAAATCACCGTGAATCAACACAGAAAAGGCGGGAATGACGGTGATATGCATGGAAATGGAGGTGAAGTGAAGCAATTGGACCGTGAAATGCACGGAACTGACCGTGAAGTGAAGACGCGAGACCGCGAAATGCGTCGAAATCACCGTAAATCAACACAGAAAAGGCAGGAATGACCATGATATGCATGAAAATGGTGGTGAAGTGAAGTGATTGGACCGTAAAATGCGCAGAACTGACCGTGAAGTGAAGACACGAGACAGCGAAATGCGTCGAAATCACCGTGAATCAACATGAAAAAGGCAGGAATGACCATGATATGCATGGAATGGTGGTGAAGTGAAGCGATTGGACCGCGAAATGCACGGAACTGACCATGAAGTACAGACGCGGGACCGCGAAATGCATCGAAATCACCGTTAATCAACAAGGAAAAGGCGGGAATGACGGTGATATGCATGGAAATGGTGGTGAAGTGAAGTGATTGGACCGTGAAATGCGCGGAACTGACCGTGAAGTGAAGACGCGGGACCGCGAAATGCGTTGAAATCACCGTGAATCAACATAAAAAAGGCAGGAATTTCCGTGATATGCATGGAAATGAAGGTGTAGTGAAGCGATTGGATGACGAAATGCGCGGAACTAACCGTGAAGTAAAGATGCGGGACCAAAAAATACGTCGAAATCACTGTGAATCAACACAGAATTGTTTGGGATGACCGTGAAATGTATGGGAATGATCATGGTTTGAAGCGAATTGGCCGCGCAATGCATGCAAATGACCGTGAAGTAAGGGGAATTGGCCACGAAATGCCTCAAAATGACCGTGAATCAACACGGAATTGTTTGGGATGACCGTGAAATGCATGGGAATGATCATGGTTTGTAGCGAATTGACCGTGAAATGCATGCAAATGACCATGAAGTGAAGGGAATTGACCGCGAAATGCCTCGAAATGACCGTAAATCAACACGGAATTGTTTGGGATGACTGTGAAATGCATGGGAATGATCATGGTTTGAAGCGAATTGGCCGCGAAATGCATGCAATAGACCATGAAGTGAGGGGAATTGACCGCGAAATACCTCTGAATGACCATGAATCAACATAGAATTGTTTGGGATGACCGTGAAATGCATGGGAATGATCATGGTTTGAAGCAAATTGACCGTGAAATGCATGCAAATGACCGCGAAATGCCTCGAAATGACCGTGAATCAACACGGAATTGTTTGGGATGACCGTGAAATGCATGGGAATGATCATGGTTTGAAGCGAAATGACCGCGAAATACATGCAAATGACCGCGAAGTGAAGGGAATTGACCGTGAAATGCCTCGAAATGACCGTGAAATGCATGAGAATGATCATGGATTGAAGCGAATTGACCGTAAAATGCATGCAAATGATCGCGAAGTGAAGGGAATTGACCACGAAATGCCTTGAAATGACCGTGAACCAACACGGAATTGTTTGAGATAACCATGAAATGCATGAGAATGATCATGGTTTGTAGCGAATTGACCGCGAAATGCATGTAATAGACCATGAAGTGAGGGGAATTGACCGCGAAATGCCTCGAAATGACCGTAAATCAACACGGAATTGTTTGGGATGACCGTGAAATGCATGGGAATGATCATGGTTTGAAGCAAATTGACCGTGAAATGCATGCAAATGACCGCGAAGTGAAGGGAATTGACCGCAAAATGCCTCGAAATGACCTTGAATCAACACGGAATTGTTTGGGATGACCGTGAAATGCATGGGAATGATCATGGTTTGAAGCGAATTGACTGCGAAATGCATGCAAATGACCGTGAAGTGAAGGGAATTGACCGCGAAATGCCTCGAAATGACCGTGAATCAACATGAAATTTTTTGGGATGACCGTGAAATGCATGGGAATGATCATGGATTGAAGCGAATTGACCGGAAAATGCATGCAAATGACCGCGAAGTGAAGGGAATTGACCGCGAAATGCCTCGAAATGACCGTGAATCAACACGGAATTGTTTGGGATGACCGTGAAATGCATGGGAATGATCATGGTTTGAAGCGAATTGACCGCGAAATGCATGCAAATGACCGTGAAGTGAGGGGAATTGACCGCGAAATGCCTCGAAATGACAGTGAATCAACATGGAATTATTTGGGAGGACCGTGAAATGCATGGGAATGATCATGGTTTGAAGCGAATTGACCACGAAATGCATGCAAATGACCGTGAAGTGAAGGGAATTGACCGCGAAATGCCTCGAAATGACCGTGAATCAACACGGAATTGTTTGGAATGACCGTAAAATGCATGGGAATGATCATGGATTAAAGCGAATTGACTGTGAAATGCATGCAAATGACCGCGAAATAAATGAAATGAATGAAATTGACTGTAAAGTGAATGAAATGGATTTTTGACTATCGACCTTATGGAATCTTGAAAAACAACCAGGCTAGTTGGATAAAGTAGCTTCTCCTACCCCAAAATCATATAGGGTACATCAAGTAACTAATTTTGGTTTAGAAGATATTCTTGTTAAATGAATAAAGAAATATATAAAAAAAAGAGAATTTTTTTTTTATATATCCTTATATATACATATTTATATAAATATGTATCAAAGAAAATTATAGGTTGAATAAAGTTCTCCATGTAAAAAATTAAAAATTAAAACATTAAAAAAATTTGCATAGACTTTTATGGACTGTAGTTATGGCTACGGCTATAATCGGTAGCTATATTTTCAATATATCTAAGTACATAGCAATGGATATATTGAAAAAGCATGATCTGCAGTTATGACTATGGTTATAATCCGTTGCTATAGATTCCAAGCTTCTTCTTTTTTTCTCCTATTTTAATCTCATCGCATTTGTGGGTCCTTTTATAAGGTATGTGTTATATCCAAACCGTCCATCTATTTGAAGAACTCGTATTAAATCTTGAGAAGAAAAATAAGATAAATTTAGCTATCAAGTGGACCACACTGTAAAAGACAGTGGAGGATTGAACGTCTACCATTGAAACCCTTTTAGGGGTCGCAGAAGTTTTGGATCAACATGAAATTTGTTTTTCCTCTTCATCCAGGTCTTTGTGACCTTATGAATAGATTGGATGGAAAATAAATGTGATGGTGGGTCCTACAAAAGTTTCAATGGTGAATATTAATTTTTTGTTGTTCTTTGTGGTGTGGTACAGTTGATCTTTGGATATGATTTTTTTTATTTTTTTTTGAATAATGTTCCGAAATGATCTCGGAGTATGAATGGACGTTGTGGATAAAATAAATACATAACTGTGAGAGCCATGTAACATTGATCTCTCTAGAATCATTCGTACAACTCAGCACTGTCTTCCCGCTTAAAGGGAAAAGCAGGCGCATTCTTTATCTTTGGAAAGGCGTCCGTACAGCTG
Source organism: Magnolia kwangsiensis (assembly GCA_037074715.1). Classification (NCBI taxonomy): domain Eukaryota; kingdom Viridiplantae; phylum Streptophyta; class Magnoliopsida; order Magnoliales; family Magnoliaceae; genus Magnolia; species Magnolia kwangsiensis. Next base: position 68,731,064 of record CM073572.1, on the reverse strand, counting down.
GGGGCAGGCGCATTTTTTATCTTTGGGAAGGCGTCCGTACAGCTGGGGGCGTATTCTCGCCCGGGAAAATAAGGTGGGCTTAGCCTCTTAAATGGGCTTTAAATGGATCGTACAGTCGCAAATTTCTCAATATTTAATCATGTCATAAGAGGAGCTGTCAAAATGGATGGACGGTGTAGATGGGCCCGACAATTAAGGATCCACTCGGTGGTGGATCCGGGAATCCACCAAACTGCGCCCGTGTGAATACTGGGCCGGGAGCGGATTTGGTACAGCCACAGTTTCACCCAACACTGTACGGCCCTCAACGTGGGGCCCAATTGATGCATATATTCTATATCCCCGTCATTCATCCTTTTTTCTTTTTTTTTTTCTTCAAATCAGGCCAGCGAGTGAGTCAAAAGTAAGCAGATCCATTCTCAGGTGGACCACTGTAAGAAATAGTGCTAATTGGCCATTAATTACAAAAGTTTTGGATCAAGCTGATATTTGTTTTAAATATTACCGGCGAAGGATGTTTTTAATTATAGGGCATTCAATCAGCACTTTCCTAAGCTATGGTTAATCTGAGAATTTCATCAATTTTAATTTTGGTCTCATGGTCCAAAATGATCAAGCAAAACAGATGGACGGCGTGGATATAGAATACATGCATCAAGGTGGGCCCTACAGTAAGGGCGGCACCTAATCCGCTCCCGACCAGGGCCATACAGGTGGCGCCGCCTTGAACATTCCAAAGCCATGAAGTCAAGTTTATTCAACAAGTAGGCCACTCATGTTTGAGAAAAAACGGACATGGTGTGGCCCACCTTAGATTTATTAAACAAGTAGGCCATTCCCATATTTGACGTCAGCAAGATGAGCACCGACCACCCGGTGGTTGGTAGTCGGTGCTATGTGGGTCCAACATGATGCATGTGTTTCATCCATTCTGTTAATACATTTTTACGGATCATTTTAGTGTTTGTTATTAAAAAAAATGAGAGGAATATAAATCTAAGGTGGGCCATACCACAGGAAAACAATAGTGATTGGATGTCTACTATTAAAATCTTCCTACAGCCCACTTTACTATTTATTTGACATCCCATCTGTTAATTAGGTAATACACGAATAAAACGAAGGTATAAAACAAATATTAGCTTGATCCAAAACTTTCATGGCCCCAAAAGATTTTTAATGATTGACGCTTGTTCATTTTATCTCATAGCTCATTATTTATCTCATACCATAAAATAATCTAAAAAAATAGATAAACAGCATGGATGAAACACATACATTATGATGGGGCCACAAAGCACCGACCACCAGCCATTGGCTGGTGGCAGGGGGAATAGCCAATCCGTTTCCGCGTACAAGCCTGTAGGGATGCTAGCAGAGGACCCATATGATGAATGGCTCAGATCTCCTCCAAGGGACAGGCTCGCCCGTGGGACACAAATTACCTCTTTAATCTATCATTTCGCAGATACATTGACATCACTTGCAAACCGTTGATCAAATGATAAACATAATCCGGCATCTCAAGATGTCCACGTAGTAATGTCCGCCAGATGAACGGTCATTATCATGCTACAATCACATGGGGTTGGGACCATCATACGCGATATCATTATGCCTCATGCCTGGCATCATTCGTTCCTCACCAAAACTTGGAAATATCCAACATAGGATCCCTGACCCGAGTTTTTGAACAGTGTACGTGGGTTCTTGCTTCTGATAAGTGGGCCCCAAGTTCTACTAAAAAATACCATCGACAAGTTGAACCCTTCCATGGATGGACTGCAACCCTGTATCTACTCCACAAGATAATCTTAGCCTTTAGATATATAGCCAACAAATAGATGGTTAGGAAAATTAATTCAACAATCCAAATTCAATTCAAAAGTTTGAGATGATCTGCTAATAGAAATCTCCAATATTAATTCTTTTTGGTCCACCGATGGTGTATGCAACAGACTAACGGTCTAGATTATGGAAAATAGGTCCCACTTAATAAGACTAAAAACAGAGTATACTATCCAAATCCTCCATCGACGATCCTATGACTCATCCGATGTCGTAACCTTCCAAGGTTAGACTCGGTCCCATGTTCCCTCCTTTTTCCAAAAAGAGTATAATCGGAATATTTGAATTTTTTCTGCTGTACGCCTCTCGTTTAAGCTGGCAACCTCATGACGTCCGTCCAACTTATGATACCAAACTACACCCTGTTGTAGGGTGACTTTTCACTGGAACAAAGAAAAATGACTCACGTAGACAAAACATTTTATCCAGTGGTTTTTATGAAGGAATATAAACTTAAGTTACCTACTTAGACTAGCACGTGCGGACAACGACTTTGAGGACGAAATTACCCCTCCTTTTCACTGCGAAGACGAGCGCTGACGCTCCTCTAGCTGAGAGTTGTACGTGCAGCTTAGAAGAGATCAAAGTTACATGCCCCACAGCTACGTATTTATTATATCTACAACGTTCATCCATATTTCGACATATTTCGGAGCATTATCTAAAAAAACAAATCATATACAAAGATCAACTGAACCACACCACAAAGAGCAGAGGAGGAATTAATTTTCACCGTTAAAATTTTTGTAGGGCCCACCATAACATTTATTTTCCATCCAATCCATTCATAAGGTCACAAAGGCCTGGATGAAGAGGAAAAACAAATTTCGTAATAATCCAAAACTTCTGTAACCCTAAAAGGGTTTCAATGGTAGAGGTTCAATTCACCACTACCTTTTACAGTGTGGTCCACTTGATGGCTAGATCTGTCTTAATTTTCATTTCAATCCTTAATACGAGTTCTCCAAAAAGATGGACGGTTTGGATATAACACATACCTCATAATGGGACCCACAAAAATCGGTAGGATTACATCAGAAAAAAAAAAAATAAAAAAATAACCAGCATGTTGGATGAGAGCTGGGTCTATGGCTACGGATTATAACCATAGTATAATTGTAATGCTATGCACTTCTTAACCTTTTTATTGTTATTTTTTACATGAAAAATTTTACGTACATTTTTCTCTAATACATATTTATATAAATATGTGTGTGTGTGTATATATATGATTAGTTACTAGATATACCACATATAATTTTGGGGTAGGAGAAGCTACTTTAGCCAACCAACCTAGTTATTTTTCAAGATTCTATTAGGTCGATGGTCGAAAATACATTTCATTCACTTCGCAGTTAAATTAGAAATTGAGTAGGGCAAACATGAAATTGAGTGGGTAAATTAAAAATTGAGCGGTGCAAGGTAGGAATTGAGCGAGGGAACCTAAAAATTAAGTAAGGCAAGATACGAGTTCAGCGAGGCATTCTAGAAATTGAGCGAGGGAAGCTAGAAATTAAGCAAGGCAACCTATAAAATAAGCGAGACAACGTAGAAAATGAGCGGGGGAACCTAAAAATTGAGCGAGGGAACCTACGATTTGAGTTAGGCAACCTAAGAATTGAGCGAGGGAAGTTAGAATTTGAACGAGGGAACTTAAAAATTCAGCGAGACAACCTAAGATTTGAGCGAGGGAAGCTACAAATTGTGTGAGGGAACCTAGAAATTGAGCGAGACAACAGTGAGGGAACCTAAGAAATGAGCAAGGCAATGTAGAAATTCTGCGAGGAATCCTAGGAATTGAGCGAGGGAAGCTAGAAATTAAGCGAGGGAACTTAGAATTTCAGCAAGGCAACCTAGGATTTGAGCGAGGGAAGCTAGAAATTGAGCGAGGGAACTTAGAAATTGAGCGAGGCAAGGTAGAAATTTAGCGAGGAAACCTAGGATTTAAGCGAGGCAACCTAGGAATTGAGCGAGGGAAGTTAGAAATTGAGCGAGGGGACCTAGAAATTCAGCGAGGCAACTTAGGATTTGAGTGAGGGAACCTAGGAAATGATCGAGACAATGTAGAAATTCAGCGAGGAATCCTAAGAATTGAACGAGGGAAGCTAGAAATTAAGCGAGGGAACTTAGAAATTCAGCGACACAACCTAGGATTTGAGTGAGGGAAGCTAGAAATTGAGCGAGGGAACCTAGAAATTAAGTGAGGCAAGGTAAGAATTGATCAAGGCAACCTAGAAATTGATCGAGGCAACCTGGCAATTGAGTGAGGGAACCTAGGAATTGAGCGAGGCAACCAACGATTTGAGCGAGGCAATGTAAGAATTCAGTAAGGCAACGTAGGATTTAAGCGAGGCAACCGAGGGAACCTAGAAATTGAGCGAGACAACCTATCAATTGAACGAGGCAACCTAGGAATTGAGTGAGGGAAGCTAGAAATTTAGCGAGGGAAAATAGAAATTGAGCGAGGCAACCTATGAATTGAGCGAGGGAACCTAGAAATTGAGTGAGGCAACCTAGAAATTGAGTTAGGAAACCTATGATTTGAGCTAGGCAACTTAGGAATTGAGCGAAGGAAGTTAGAAATTGAGCGAGGGAAGCTAGAATTTGAGCGAGGGAACCTATAAATTCAGCGGGACAACCTAAGATTTGAGTGAGGGAAGCTACAAATTGTGCGAGGGAACCTATAAATTGAGCGAGACAACCTAAGATTTGAGCGAGGCAACATAGGAATTGAGCAAGAAAACCTAGGAAATGAGCGAGGTAACGTAGAAATTCAGCGAGGAATCTTAGGAATTGAGGGAGGGAAGCTGGAAATTAAGCGAGGGAACCTGAAAATTCAACGAGACAACCTAAGATTTGAGCGAGGGAAGCTAGAAATTAAGTGAGGGAACCTAGAAATTAAGCGAGACAAGCTAGAAATTCAGCAAGGAAACCTAGGATTTGAGTGAGGCAACATAGGAATTGAGCGAGGGAAGTTAGAAATTGAGCGAGGGAAGCTAAAATCTGAGCGAGGGAACCTAGAAATTTAGCGAGGCAATTTAGGATTTGAGCGAGGGAAGCTACAAATTGTATGAGGGAACCTTGAAATTGAGTGAGGCAACCTAGGATTTGAGCGAGGTAACATCGAAATTGAGCGAGGGAACCTAGGAAATGAGCGAGGCAATGTAGAAATTCAACAAGGAATCTTAAGAATTGAGCTAGGAAAGCTAAAAATTAAGCGAGGGAACCTAGAAATTCAGTGAGACAACCTAGAATTTGAGCGAGGGAAGCTAGAAACTGAGTAAGGGAACCTAGAAATTGAGTGAGGCAAGGTAGGAATTCAGCGAGACAACCTAGGAATTGAGTGAGGCAACCTAGGAATTGAGCAAGGCAACCTAGGAATTGAGTGAGGGAACCTAGGAATTGAGCGAAGCAACCTAGGATTTGAGCAAGGCAATGTAGGAATTCAGCAAGGCACTGTAGGATTTAAGTGAGGCAACTAAGGGAACCTAGGAATTGAGCGAGGAAAGCTACAAATTGAGCGAGAGAACCTAGAATTTGAGTGATACAACCTATCAATTGAACGAGGCAACCTAGGAATTGAGCGAGGGAATCTACAAATTGAGCGAGGCAACCTATGAATTGAGCGAGGGAACCTAGAAATTGAGTGAGACAACCTAGGAATTGAGCGAGGCAGCGTAGAAATTGAGCAAGAGAACCTAGAAATTGAGCGAGGGAAGTTAGAAATTGAGAGAGGGAAGCTAGAATTTAAGCGAGAGAACCTAGTAATTTAGTGAGGCAACCTATAAATTAAGCGAGGCAACCTAGGAATTAAGCGAGGCAACATGAAAATTCAGCGAGAAAACTTAGGAATTGACCTAGGGAAGCTAGAGGAAACCAGAAAGTAAGCGAGGGAAGGTAGAAATTGAGAGAGGGAACTTATAAATTCAGCAAGGCAACCTATAAATTGAATGAGGTAACCTAGGAATTGAGCAAGGGAAGTTAGAAATTCAGCGAGGTAACCTAGAAATTGAGCAAGGGAACCTAGGAATTGAGCGAGGCAACGTAGAAATTCAGTGAGGCAACCTAATAATTGAGTGAGGGAACCTTGAAATTCAGTGAGGCAACGTAGAAATTCAGCGAGGAAACCAATAGATTGAGCGCTAGTTAAATCATCAACAAAGATGAGAATGACTTTTTTTGAGAGACTATCTATCCTCTCATAGATAGAGGAATAGATAGAACAGAGAAGATCTCTATATCTTTCCTCATAGATATAATATAGAAGAGAGACCCCTCTCATTTTTTATCAAGAGAGAGATCTTTCTTCTCTGAGGGCTTTGGATTCAACGATTTTTAAGAGCAAGATAGAGAAAAGAAGCGTTGAGATCATACCTTTCATCCTAATCTCATCTACTGAAAAAGGGGCCCTCTTGATCACCTAAAGAGATTTGTAGGCAGAATTAACATAATTATGAACACAAGGATTGAGCTGTCAAATGAGATTATCCTCATTCCTCGGCTGGGGTTCTGGAAGATAAGATTTATGCAGTAAAAAAAGAGTCTTCTGAATTGAGCGAGGGAAGTTAGAAATTGAGCGAGGCAACCTAGAAATTGAGTGAGGCAACCTAAGAATTGAGTAAGGCAACGTAGAAATTCAGCGAGGCAACCTAGAAATTGAGCAAGGAAAACATGAATTTAAGCGAGACAAGCTTGAAATTGGGTGAGGCTAACATGAATTGGAATGAACTTTAAATGTAATTGACCTAGCCTAACAATTTTCTCTTTGGTGAATTTAACCGAGCAGTTAATGAAATTGACCAAGCTTTACATGAAATTCTCTTCGGTGAATTTGACCGAGCAATTAATGAAATTGACCAAGTGGTTCATAAAATTTTTCGTTACATTACATGAATCCGTGGAAGTTTCCCATTATATTTTTATAATATCTCCATCAAATTTATGAATTGCTCCGTTACAATTCCTAGCTTCCCTCGCTTAATTTATACGTTGCCTCGCTGAATTTCTAGCTTCCCTCACTCAATTCCTAGGTCTTCCCTCAATCTATTTGTAGGTCACCTCAGTCAATTCATAGGTTGTCTCGCTGAATATTTACATTGCCTTATTCAATTTCTAGGTTCCCTTAATTTATATGTTGCCTTACTCAATTTCTAGTTTCCCTCACTCAATTCCTAGTTTGTCTCACTCAATTCATAGGTTGTCTCGCTGAATTTCTACGTTACCTCGCTCAATTACTAGCTTGCCTCGCTCAATTCCTAGGTTCATTCGCTGAATTTTCAGCTTCCCTCACTCAATTCCTAGATTGCCTCACTCAATTTTTATCTTCCCTTGCTCAATTCCTAGGTTCCCTCGCTTAATTTCTAGGTTTTCTCACTCAATTTTTAAGTTACCTCACTGAATTTCTAGGTTCTCTCGCTCAATTCCTAGGCTGTATTGCTCAATTCATAGGTTTTCTCACTGAATTTCTAGCTTCCCTCGCTCAATTTCTAGCTTCCCTCGCTTAATTCGTAGGTTATCTCACTGAATTTCTACATTGCCTCGCTCAATTGCTAGGTTGCCTCACTCAATTCCTAGGTTCCTTCGCTCAATTTATATATTGTCTCGCTCAATTCCTAGCTTCCCTCGCTCAATTTATATATTGCCTCGCTCAGTTTCTAGCTTCCCTCTCACAATTTGTAGCTTCCCTCGCTCAAATCCTAGGTTGCCTTGCTGAATTTCTAGGTTCCCTCGCTCAAATTCTAGCTTCCCTCGCTGAATTTCTAACTTCCTTCGCTTAATTCCTAGGTTGTCGCGCTTAAATCCTAGGTTTTCTCGCTGAATTTCTACCTTTCCTCACTCAATTTCTAGCTTCCCTCGCTCAAATCCTAGGTTGTCTCGCTCAATTTCTAGTTTCCCTCGCACAATTTGTAGCTTCCCTCGCTCAAATCCTAGGTTGTCTCGCTGAATTTCTAGGTTTCCTCGCTCAAATTCTAGCTTATCTCGCTCAATTTCTAACTTCCCTCGCTAAATTCCTTCCTTGCCTCACTCAATTTCTAGGTTCCCTTACTCAATTTTTAGGTTCCCTCGCTCAATTCCTACCTTGCCCCGCTCAATTTCATGATTGCCCACTCAATTTCTATTTTGACCGCGAAGTGAATGAAATGGATTTTCGACCATCGACCCGATGAAATCTTAGAAAATAACTAAGTTGGTTGACTAAATTATCTTCTCCTACCCCAAAATCATATGTTGTACCTTAAGTAATTAATTTTAGTTTAGGAGATATGCTTGTTAAATAAATAGATAAAGAAATGAATTAAAAGGTAAAAAAATATTTTTATATACTTATATATACATATTTACATAATTATGTATTAGAGAAAAATGTAAGGGGAAAAAAGTTCTCCTTATATAAAAAAATTAAAAAAATAATAATAATAATAAAATCTGCCAGGGTCCTGCGATTGTGCTGCTTTTGTGGGTCCCATCATGAAGTCTGTGTTATATCCAAACCGTCCATCTATTTAGCTAGCTCATATTAAGGCTTGAGATAAAAATAAGATAGATCTAACTATCAAGTGGACTACACTGTGAAAGGTAGTGGGGAATTGAACGTCTACCATTGAAACCCTTTTAAGGGTTACAGAAGTTTTAGATCATTATGAAATTTATTTTTCCTCTTCATCCAGGCCTTTATGACCTTATGAATAGATTGGATGGAAAATAAATGTTATGGTGGGCCCTACAAAATTTTCAACGGTGAAAATCAATTTCTCCGCTGCTCTTTGTGGTGTTGTCCAGTTGATCTTTGGATATGATTTTTTTTTTCTTTTTGGATAATGCTCTGAAATGATCTCGAAATATGGATGAACGTCGTGGATATAATAGATACATAGCTGTGGGGCCATGTAACTTTGATCTCTTTTAAGCTGTTCGTAGAACTCTCAGTTGGAGGAGCGTCAGCGCTGGGAACAGATTGGCTACTCCCCCTGACAGTAGCCCTGGGGCTGGTGGTCGGTGCTCTTGGGCCCCACTATGATGTATGTGTTTCATCCATTATGTTCATTCATTTTTAAAGATCATTTTAGGGCTTTATCCCAAAAATGAGAGGTATATAAAACTCAAGTGGACCACACCACATGAAAACACTAGTGATTGGATATCCACCATTAAAATCCTCGTAAGGCCCACTGTATTGTTTATTTGACATCCAATCTGTTGATTAGGTCATACAAGCCTAGATGAAGGGAAAAAACAAAAATCAGCTTGATCCAAAACTTTTATGGCCCCCAAAATATTTTTAATGGTCAACACTCATTCAACACTGTTTCTTGTAATGTAGTCCAATTGAGATTTTTATATACCTCATTTTTAGTTAATACTGTAAAATGATCTTTTAAAATATATGGACGAAATGGATGAAACACGTACATCATGGTGGGCCCCACAAAGCACTGACCACTAGCCATTGGTTGGTGTCAGGGGGAGTAACCAATCCGTTTTCGTCAGCGCTCGTCTTCGCAGTGAAAAGGAGGGGTAGTTTCGTCCTCAAGGTCGTTGTCCACACGTGCTAGTCTAAGTTGGTAACTTAAGTTTGTATTCCTTCATAAAAACCGCTAGATAAAGCTTTTGTCTACAGTGGTCATTTTCTCTAGAACAAATTACCCTCACTATTCCTTCTGGAAGCGGATTGGCTGGTGTGCGAAGACGAGCACTGACACTCCTCGAACTCCGAGTTGTACGAGCGGTTCAAAAGAGATCAAAGTTACATGGGTCTCACAGTTATGTATTTCTTATATCCACAATGTTCATCCATATTTGGAGATCATTTAGAGCGTTATATAAAAAAAATCATGTCCAAAGATCAACTGTACTACACCATAAATAGCAACAGGAAATTTGATTTTAACCATTAAAAATTTAATAGGGCCCTCCATAAGGTCACAAAGACCCGGAGGAAAAGTAAAAACAAATTTCATATTGATCTAAAACTTCAGTGACCCTAAAAGGGTTTTAATGGTAGAAGTTTAATCCCCCACTGCCTTTTACAGTGTGGTCCACTTGATAGTTAGATCTGTCTTATTTTTCATCTCGAGCCTTAATAAAAGCTCACCAAATAGATTGACGGTTTGGATATAACACATACCTTACGATGAGACCCACAAAAGCAGTGGCAGACTACGCCAGGCAAAAAAAAAGAAAATTTACTGCACAAACTTCCACAGGTATGGCAGTAATGCACAGTAGTCTGTGCAAAATATATATATAGAGAGAGAGAGGAACGCTCAACTACGCATCAGTTCACACATTATTACATATGAACCTTCCTATTAACCGTCATATAAGACAGATAGTCGAGATGAAGGCGCTCTTAGCGCGAGCTTTAAAAAGCGAGTTTCCTTCTCTCGCACACCTCTTCTTCCACTCTCTGAAGGTTGCGGCGGAAGCCTTTTCACATAAAATTCTTCTGCTGGAATGCTAAGTGAGTCCCACCAAGATGTTAGTGACAAATCCACGCAGTCCATACATTTTTAAAAATAATTTTATGGTTAGAACCCAAAATTGAGGTAGATCAAATTCTCAAGTGGGCCACACAGTTTTGATTGAACTCTCACCATTAAAAACTTCCTGGGGCTACCAAAATTTTGGATCAAGCTGATATTTGTTTTTTTCCATCATCCAGGTCAATATGACATAATCTACAGGTTAGATGTCAAATAAATATCACGGTGGGCCCTAAAACAATTTAACGGTGAGAATCATTATCACCGCTGCTTCCTGTGGTGTGGTCCACTTGAGATTTGGATCTGCCTCAGTTTTAGGATAATGCCTGAAATGATAAGGAAAAATGGATGGATGGGGTAGATTTCTCAAAAAATCATGGTGGGCCTCACATAGATTTCCAACAAACTTTACAAATTGTGTGCATCATTAGGGGCGGATTTGATTTCCTGTGAAAGTCTTTCGCAGGAAGTTGGTAGGGCCCACCACCATGTTTTTGGGAAATATACTCCGTTCATCCGTTTGTCGAGCTCATTTTAGAAAAATCTACCAAAAACTAGGTGGATCCAAAACTAAAGTGGGCCACATAAGAGGGAAAATTGGGGAAAGAAATACCTACCCCACCTTGATTTTTATATTCCATCAAAACCGTTTATAAGGTTAAAAATGTTTCAACAGTTCTTACTGAATCCCTACTGTTTCCTCTCATGTGGCCCAATTGAGTCTTGGATCCACCTCATTTTTTGTCACTTGTCCTAAATTTATCTTGCAAAATGGATGAACGGAGTATATTTTCCAAAAACATGGTGGTGGGCCCCACCCAACATCCTTGCCCAGGGACTTCCTACCAAAGGCTTTCGCAGGAAATCCGCGTAACGATAGAGGTTGAGTAGCTGTTGCGGATTGGATACTGGTATTGGTTGAGTAGCCAGAGTCGCTACTGGAGTGACGTCACCAAGTTCTGTATGCCCCACATGATGTAAGTGTTGTATCCCCACCATCCATACATTTAGAGAGATCATTTTAGGATATGGTCCAAAGAACAGGCATTGTCCCAAAACTAAGGCAGATCCAAATCTCAAGTGGGGCCAACAAAAGACCCTCAATTACACTTAATGCATCCTACCCCGCCCCTACCCAGATCGGAACAGGCAGGAGCTTTGAGTAGCCACCATGAAGTATGGGTTTTATCCACACCATTTATCCATTTTTTAACATCATTGTATAGCATAGAACCAAAATTTAGACAAACACAAGGCTCAAGTGGACCACATCATAGGAAGCAGCGGTGATAATAATTCTCACTGTTGAAAATTTTCTAGGGCCCACCGTGATTTATATTTGCCATCCAACCTATTCATAAATTTACGTAAATCTGGATGAAGAGAAAACACAAATATCAACATCCAACCTGTTCATAAATTTACTTCGCGGTAAATTTCGTTCACTTCGCAGTGAATTCCATTCACTTCGTGGTGAATTTCGCTACAGGGTGGTACTTTCCATCATTATCCTTCATCGGCCTTATCAGGGTGGGATAGATTACACAAAGGTAAGGGGAAGAATTCTGGTTATGAAATATCAGTATTCCTCCTAGTTAATCATGTAACTCATAAAGGTCCATCAACATTCCTATGAAGTGATTGAAATTCACCGTAAAGTGAGTGAACTTCATTGCGAAATGAATGAAATTCACCGCGAAGTGAATGAAATTCTAGGTGGACCACACCATAGGAAACAATGATCAATGGCCATTAAAAACATTTTATGGGTCACAAAAGTTTTGGGTCAAGCTGATATTTGTGCTTTGCCTTCATCCATGTATGTATGACCCTATCAACATGTTGGATAGCTAATAAACTTCGCGGTTAATTTCATTCACTTCGCAGTCAATTTCACTCACTTCGCGGTCAATTTCGTTCACTTTTCGATGAATTCCCTTCACTTTGCAGTCAATTCCCTTCAATTCGCAGTGAATTTCCTTTACTTCACCATGAATTCCATTCAATTCATCTACTTCTCAATGAATTTCATTCACTTCGTGGTCAATTTCCTTCACTTTGCGGTGAATTTTCTTCACTTCGCATGAATTTTCTTCACTTCGTGGTCAATTCCATTCACTTTGCGATGAATTTCCTTCACTTCGTAGTCAATTCCATTCACTTCATTCACTTTGCTATGAATTTCATTCACTTCGCGATCAATTCCATTCACTTCGCAGTGAATTTCCTTCAATTCGCAGTCAATTCCATTCACTTCGCGTTGAATTTCATTCACTTCGCAGTCAATTCCATTCACTTCGCTGTCAATTTCCTTCACTTCACGGTCAATTATATTCACTTCGCTGTGAATTTACTTCACTTCGCAGTCAATTCCCTTCAATTAGCAGTGAATTTCATTCAATTCATCTACTTCGAAGTGAATTTCCTTCACTTCTCGGTCAATTCCATTCACTTTGAGGTGAATTTCCTTCACTTTGCAATCAATTCCATTCACTTTGCGGTGAATTTCCTTCACTTCGCAGTCAATTCCATTTACTTCATTCACTTTGCGGTCAATTTCCTTCACTTCATGGCCAATTCCATTCATTTCGTTCACTTCACAGTCAATTTTATTTACTTCACGGTCAATTTCAATGGCTACGATTATAATCCATAACGATAGGGAACCGTAACTTTCAAAAATGACATTTCTGATAAAGCACGGGCATTTTGGTCTAGTAAATGTCTATCCGTACAGCAAGGGAGTAGTCTTGGAAGGTAAGTTTGGAATGGCTTAATAAGGTAAGTGGCTTAAAAGTGAGGAGTACAGTAGGAAAAACTCGAAATATTCTAGAGGATTCTTCCACTTTACACGTGGTAGGTTGGCTTACGATTCTACACCGTCGATCCCTACCGTGGAGGGCTGATGTACGTTCCAAACCACCTGGAAGCAAAATAATTAATTATCAACATTCAATTTTAAAAGTGAAGAAAATTGATGGTCTAAGGATTGTTAAATAGATATTATTTTTCTTTTAAAAATTCCATCCATGAATGGTACGACTAGATGAACGGTTAAGATTGATACATCATCCTACGTGACATGTAATTCAAAGAGGTGGTTTTACGATATTTCTCTTTCACCTGCTTCTAAGTTATTATTACGGAGGAGTTGATGTGGTAGAGCAAGAAGAACCGGAATACAGCACAACCATCTCTCCACATCACATGTGTCGGGGTGACGTATCTATCCATCGGGTCCATCCATGCACTGGAATCAGGATGGATGGCATATAATTTCTAAAAATAATACGAATGAGGTAATCCTATCCATTGTTTTTCTACAAGATGCATGAGGCAATCCTATCCATTGTTTTTCTACAAGACACATGAGGCAATCTATCCATTGTTTTTCTATCGCGGTCATTAACCGTTTTTGTTTTCACCATCACCTTAACGGAGTAGATTAGATGAATAGTGTTATACCTATTTCTATCCGTTCCTACTATAGCCAACAAAGATGAATAGTGTTGTAACTATTTATGTCCATTCATGCGAGAGCCAACAAAGAGTAACATGGTTAATTTTACCAGAATTGATTGGTGGAATTGAGATAGGTAGAGATACCCTAAAAGAATTTTGTAGAATTTTTCAGTAACATAGTTAATGTCTATTGAGCTATTCCATGTCATATAAAAAATAAAGGTGGTTGAGCGCACTATGGTCAAATTGATAAAGAAACTTAGAATAATTATATAACAGATGGCCGGCTTAAAAGAATGGATCTAATAGGCCAATAATGTTAAAACAATTATAGTAACAGTTAAGATGCAGGAAGCATTCAGGTGATTAATTTAAAGCTATAAATAGTAAGGGAACTCAATAGATGAAGATACCTTATACCAATCAAACCAAATCAAATCTATTTTTCAATTACTTTATGCTTATTAGTATTACCTGTCATTTATATTACATAGTGTAATCCATAGCATTAATCAAGTAGTTATTAACCTTAGCATTATCTATCATTTACATTTCTTATTGTAATCCGTAACAGTAATTAAGTAGTTTTAATTTTAGTTATAATTCGAGTCTACGCTCATACGCTGGATTCAATTCAAGTATCAAGCAAAGTTCTTTGTTCCGAAAGGTATTTTGCAATTGTTTTCTATGACTAATTATAAGAATTTCCTTTTTTATTTTATCTGTATTGAAAAAAACATTTCATGTGGAAGGCAAAGGTGTAACCTATTTTCAGAGGATGAACCCCACCCTTTAATAATCGCCTAATCATCTTAAGCAACACTGTGCAAGTAGTTGAATAGGCGACCGATCTCATTCGATGTCGGTCATATACAGTCGATTTTCGACTTATCTACCTATCTTGGCACTTGGGGGTCGTAGTTGTTCAGTTGAATTAAGTTGCACATTCAATTTTGGCACAGCCGCACAAGGCACAACCGCACAAATCACATGACCGAAAAAAGGGACAACATATTTTTACCACGCTCGGTGGAACCCTGTCTCTAGTTTACTTATCCATGCAACACTGCCAATCAATTAATAAAAAAATATGAATAAAAAAAAAGTAATCGAATTGATGGGGTTGAACCCTTGACACCAATCGCACCACCTCCGATCGAGGACATGCCGATTCAAGTGACCCTCGAGTCATTGAATTTGAATACTAGTCTGACACTTAGTCCCTTTAAACCAGGAGGGGGAGTCGACCACACAGACCACTTCTCTTGAAGAGGTAACAGTTGGACTTTAAGATGTGCAAGTAAGTATTCAATATGTTCAGAAATATGGGAGAGCTTAGGTAGAGTTGGTACAAGCCCCAACCGAGCAATCCCGTGTTCAGACTAAGAATATTAATAGATGGATGGCTGACCTAACCTAAGCCATGCATTGGTTGATGATTATCATTACCGAAAGGGTGCTTACGGTAACACAATATAATGTCAAAGGAAGTTCTGTCGGAACATGTTTCAGCTGCCATCGATACCTCCAGACAGTGGAACACCCCTACCGTTCCTATCCAAGATGGGCGGAATGCTCCGTCGCTCACTGAGTTCATGCGACCAGAGCTGGAGGTCAGGAATTTTATCCCTAAAGTTTGGAATCAGGATATGTTGGGGGGACAGTCTTTCCAACATTTTTTAAAAATCCATTGTTCCATAAGGGACAGAACTGAGTAGGTCCCGATCCATCGCCAATGGTTGAACCTCAATGTGTGGATCGTGACCAAATCATAAAAATGGTTTAAGAGGTAGCAGGCCAAGTTCTTAGCCATAATACTATCTCAGTCTACCATAACCTATATTTCGAATGGATTGACCGACAGCACTCGCTGCCAAGGAAGTATTAATCAAAATTTTCTCTATTCTTAGGCGATCCTGGTCAATCGACTATCGAACATGTAGGTCGATTTACTATGCAATGTGGTGAACTGGCTAACAATCAATATCACAAGTTACAATTATTCTATCATTCACTGAAGGTAGCGGTTTTCACGTGGTACTCCAACTTACTACCAAATTCAATCCATACCCGGTAGGAAATGGAAGAAAAAATTCATGCTTAATTCTTTTCTAAGGACATGAAGATAACCATGGCTGATCTCACATGCTTCCGAAAGTTGCCAGGGGAATCTTACGAGAGTTACATTACTCGATTCAAAAGTGTGAAAAAATGATATGAGGTCATCATGTCGAGGCCAAATTTTTACAACTTGTGCAAAACGGTCTAAAATACGAACTTCAATAGAAATTCATCAGAACAGATTTTGTGGACTTGTTTCATCTAATCAAAAAAGTTTTCATATATAAAGAGCCTCTTCAGGAAGGAGCCAGACAAAAGAACTCAATAGTCAAGACATATTATTGTGACCTTAACAATGAGGTTACGATTGCCAAGGTAGAGGCAAAAAAGCAACTCGTATGTTTAGCACTGGTAAAGGTGAAAACAACTGTGCCGACCACACAAAGGCTAAGAAGATATATACTGTTGATACCACTTGAGGCAATAAGATATTTGAGATACTACTAGTAGGGAAGTTTATTAAAGTTCCTAGTAATCACAAAATACATACGACTAATGAATTGAAAAAGGTTGAGTATTGCAAATGACATGGGACACATTCTCATTCCAATAATAAGTGTGTTGTTTTCAGGAGTGTTGTTCACAATAACATTGATCGTGGATTATTAAAATTCCTTGAGAAGGGCGAAAAAGCAATGCTAATCAATATTGATCCATTCTCACCTAATCTGGACGACAACATGGCCACAATGAACATACAAAAATTGGATTCGTCAAGGAAAATGGTTGATCTTAGTCCTAGTTATTACCTTGGCACATCACAATAGGTGAGGTTTGGGCAATATCAATCCTATACAGCGAGCATAGATTTCACAGAACGACCAAGGGAAACACAACGCGGTGGTCGAGACTTGCAACAATGCAGTCGGAGCATCAGAATAGCCCAAGACATTAAAGCTCTGCCTCCACCAGTAAGGTAGGTCAAATGTGCAATTCTAAAAGGGATCGATGGGAGAGAGCCTTATCGACCTCACAAAGTAATCTCACCCCATAATCATCAGCCTCAGCGAAGTACTCTGAGTCAAAGATGGTCAAGCCTCCATCAACTTAGAAGAAAGTCTTAAAAAGGGTTATGCATCCTAAATTTCCTATCGCCCCTGCAACAATGACCCGAACCCAGAAATGTTGTTTGCAATGGCGTCAAGCAACTAGAAGAAGAGAATTGATAAAGACCGAGAATGCATCTTAGTCAAGAGCCATGCAACCATGTCCATTCTGGATAATTCCTCAACCAGATGAACAGTTGACCATAAACACAGTTGAAGCAATTATGAAACCCATTGTACATGATCAAGTCATGGAAGATGGTACCCAACCTAATAATATAGCAGAATTAGGAAACATTGACAATGATGATGACTTATCCGATTATCTTAGCGACGGGTTGTTCTCAGGTAACGACTTGTTAATTAAAGAACTAATGGCAACAATCGAATCATTGGAAGTGTCTTCACCTACTTTCAAGCAGATAGGGGGAACTTCGATGAGCTATAAGAATGTTGAATGTTCCAGTGTGGATTCTGATGAGTAACATAGTTCAAAAATACTTGGGGACAATGTTTGTGTTTAGAGATCGTTTTTGGATCATTGTCACCTGTGGTGTTTGATTACAACTTGGTAATTACTCTTGTTAGTGCATTGTTTGTGCATCTTGTTTATCAATCACGTGAGTCCTTATGTCATATAATCGGTTGAGGCTCTGAAAGATGAAGACCAAAGGTACAAGCGGACAAGAGCATCAAGGAGCAAATAATAGGTAAATGAGGTGCATTAGTAACCCTAACCCTTGACCCAAAAATAACCTTTGAACATTTAGATGATCTTGGCTTGATAGGTAAACCTTGTTGATCATCCCTTAGTCTTAGAAACCTAATTAGAACATGATAAGTAAGGTTAGAAGAGGTACAAAGCTGTTGTGAAATCATACAACCAAAACAACAGACTTTAAGTATTGCTTGATCTCATTGAGCAGACCTTGAGGGGTCTTCAATTCATCGAAGACCACTCAATGGAATTGAGTAGGTAACTCAGATATATCCAATATGTCCAACAAGTTATCAGAGTTTCTTGATGGAATCGAGGAACCCTTGATGACATCGAAGGATATCCTCGATGACATCAAAGACTAATACTCAATGGCATCGGATAACAGTAAATTGTCTAACAACAATTCAGCTGAAAATTCATTTTTTTTCGATGTCATCGAAGCACTGCTTGATGTCATCAAAGCCCTACTCGATGCCATCAAAGCCCTACTCGATCCCATTAAAAGTGCCATTTTTTTTTACCGTTGGAACACGAACTTCTTTTAAAGGGCATTCGATTCTTGGGCATTGGCATGGGTTTTTTATACAATAGAAACTTAGGTGATTCAATGATCATACCCCTCATCTCAAGCCTATAAACCAATGAGTTTTAAGTCATCTTCCTTGAGTTAATACTCAAATGAGGATTCCAACCTCCCCCTTGAAGATAAGCTTGAACCGCACCGGTTTTTAGAGATTAGACTCAATCGATATAGGCATACCATTGTCTAAATCTACTAGAAGACTCATATAGGTAAATCCCCTAGGAATTAAAATTTTCATTAGTTATGAAGATTCAACCAACCTCTCATTACCTTGGTCACCTTAAAGGAGCACTACATATAAGGTGTTTGATCTTGGAGCTAAAGCCTTGGAAAATCATCAACATTATAATTGGGGGGAGAAAAATGGGAGTTGATTAAAGCATGGGAGAGCATCGATCAAGCGACCCGAGATGATGCCACAAAAGGGGCTTAATCCAACAAGTTGTTAATTGTAAGAGTCTGTATACTCTCTTTGCTTGTGTAGGATTGGAGGTAAAAGTTTATGACCCAAACTCGACTAAATTCTTGTGTAGACCACAATAAGCCAAGCCATTAGAGTTAGTATATATACCCTAACATGTATATGAACGTAAAATCAACTGAAACTTAAGCGTATAAAATTAGAATATATTTACCTATTTACATTAGGTAAATTTGGGGATGAAATTATTTTTAATGGGGGTAGATTGTAACGTCCTAGATTTTCACTATTTTGCAATTTAAAAAACCCTTGAAATTTTTTCACTATAATTAGCTCATGTCACTAACCGACCCTTAATGCTCGTGGTGAGCTTATATGCAGGCGATACCAATAAAGAACCACACAAATTTGATTAATCAACTATAAAAAGCCAACGAATCCACCCGATCACTTAAGCATCGAGTATAACCTCATGATTTGTTCACATATGGCCCAAATATAACTTACCTATCACTGACTAATCAAGACAACTATAACTAAATAAAGATCTACCAAAAGGTGAGACGAGTAGGGGTCAGATCTTAATTAACAAACCAAATCAATCCAATTACTCCTTTAGCTTAAGAACCAACAGTTTAGGGTTATTAGGATTGAATCACCATTTTCACCAATTATAAAGTGGTCACACTACAAACTTAACTAATCCAAACCCTAATCATTAACAGAAGAAACCTTGCTACCCTATTCATTCTAGAAATGCCTTAATTTTTCAAACAAGCTTTGGACCGCTCATTAGTGGGCTATTAGTTTTGAAACTATAGAATAATGTCTATCTTACTGGGATCGACGTCCATCACGGGAGCTAAACTCGAATAGTTTTTGGGATCGCTCAACTTAAGCCAAAGGGCAGGTGCATGAGAAGTGCAAATATCGTAAGGAGGAGCTTGAAACTTAAATGATTTAAGTTATACACTCTTTCACAAAGTTGAGAATTTAGGACTATCGGTTTAATACCAAACTCAGGATACGAGTCAAGAATATTTCCCTGCCCATATCCGTATAACCATGACCTCGATTGAACATCACTGATCGTTGATCTCACTCAGGCTCCCCATGGCCGATATGTACGTTCGATCATGCCAAGGCTATGTCCTAACATAGATCCATTAGTAGGGGACCTACCCCATGGTGTAGATGAGCCCGTGAGCCCTCATGGGGGCCCCATTAGTTAGAAATGACCTCTCATGGGACATATATGACAAATGAAGTGGCCCTAGGACCACTTGTGAACCATCTGGAGCTATAAATGCCTCCCAAATTGCACCCCTTTCTCCCCATCCAATTTTACCAACCCTAGCTTGGGAGAAAGAGAAAGAAGAAGATAAAAGAGGAGAGAGATCGGAGGAGTGCCTGCTGGAAGAGATTTCCTCTATTCCCTTTGGCCCACAAGCCTAGCTTCTACCGTTTCCGTTGTCAGAATTCCTTCGACGATGATTAAGGGTAAGATTTCGGGCCTTCCTTCTAAATGTAGGTTTTCAAATGGATTTTTCCCCATGTACTAATGTAAGTGGTCGACAATCCTTTCTTGGAAGCATAACCCTATAACCGCGTTCGAGTCGGACATATTAGCAAGAGGTGCGGACTATAAGTGCTTAGGTTACGATTTATCAAGACTACTGCTCCAGTTAATGATTTATGATTGCTAATGTAATATGTACATGATAACATATATATATATATATATATATATATATATATATATATATATATATATATATATATATATATATATATATATATATATATATATATATATATATTAATTTATGTTCATTGGATTGCAATTTATAGTATAGTGACACCTACGTGTTTGATGAAATGCTTGAATGAGTAGATTATTGATTATGATGATTGAATGTGAATTCAATCATCTTTAATGCTCGTTAACCTGATTAGATTAAGAAGTAGGACTAGTAGTCTGGTTAGTCGACAAATTCTCTGATATGGGTTGACCAAATTAGGTTGGCCACCTTAGACACGCTCGATTATTCCGGGTTAAACACGGACGACTGATAGTGGCTGGACCACGCAGGGTGCTTATAAATTCCATGCTAGTTATGCTAGTGTTCGCCCATATTAACCGAAATTGTCCAAAGAACCGGTTAACCCTATATATGTTCATTATGTATGATTATAATTATTTAAATCCGGGACAACTCCTTACTAATTGCAAAGGTCTACTATTAACCATTACCATCGTGAGCCGAACATGGTAGTATGGGACACAGTATCCATGTTGTCGGCCTATGCTGGGGTGATGAGACTCCCCGTAGTGACCACGAGCATTACTTTTACAATTTATCTTTCATATGTATTCAGCTGGGAGTGACGAACCTAGACGAATTAGGGATTACATGCATAAATCTGTTGTGGTTATCCAGCATCTAGTGATTCAATTGAGACCAATGACTAAAAGGGAGGTATCCTAGCTTTCCCAAACTACTGAATAAATAGGAATAATTAACCACTCGGCTAATATGATCATTCACTGAATCGCATTAGTTTAGAATGTGGAGAAACAAGCGTTAAAGTCACATATTAAGGAAGTGTTGGCATTTACGAACCAAGTGGTCGGAGTTGCGTGTTGAGGGAGTGTCAATTGGTGAGAGCACGCATCATTTCATAAACTCCATTTTTGCATTAAGAAGAGTAATCAAGAAGTGATTGTTTTACATTGCCTTATCATTACTATATTAGTTAACTTGATAACATGTGTTACCCATGCTTTATGGAACTACTAAGTTGTTCACTCACTACCACTCTGGGATGGTGTTTTGAAATACCAACCAGACGCTAATGTAGATACATGGACCACTGAAGGCAATGCATTGGACTAGGCGGGCATGGATAAGGAGTTCTCTTACTTTCAGCTTTCTAATGGGCCGATGTAGGCTACGCACTTCTCGACAGGGAGATTTGAGCAATCAGGCTTAGTTAGATGCTACATTTCTACATTTTTCTTGATTTTGAAATTATATATTGGACCCAGCTTGACCCATACTTTGGATAATCATACTACATGTGTTTCGATTTAATTTTCTGGTTTAATCGTATTTATTCCGGAGTATGATATATTTTTTAGTATAATCATATACATGCTTAATTGTCTAATGTAGAAGTAATCGAGAAATCGGCTTCTGCAAAGCATAAGTGATGTTCGAAATCTCGGGAGTCGAGCATTTGCTTGCCCCTTGAAATTCGAGGCATTACACCTAATCACTCCCCTCTAGGACATAACTTTCATTCTTTATCTCCACCAAGCTTCTGCACTCGCAGCCATGGTAATCACATTACACAATGTGTGAATTTTTAACTCTTCCATCTAGTTTTCAGGCCAAGCCATCTCAACCTAATATGATGGTTGGTGACCCAAAGGAACTCAATCCTTCTGTAGTGGTACAACATGCCCCCCCCCCCCAGAAGATGCAGGTGAAGGAACATCTAGAAAGAGTGAGACAACATAGGCAAATACGGTTACCGTGGAGTCAAGGGCATCATCCAAAAGAGTAGTCATAGAAAGGCCCACTTATAATATGACTCAACATCTTAAATCGCTGCATAAATCCACCCACCTTGAGGGCTACCTAGTCACCAGAATCTTGGTCAACAATAGGGTTGTTAATAATATTCTCTCATTAAGAATGATGCCAAAATTAGGAAAAACTTTGGCTGATTTGATCTCATCTGAGGTAATTGTCATTAACTTTGCAGGG
Organism: Magnolia kwangsiensis; assembly: GCA_037074715.1. Lineage (NCBI taxonomy): Eukaryota > Viridiplantae > Streptophyta > Magnoliopsida > Magnoliales > Magnoliaceae > Magnolia > Magnolia kwangsiensis. Next base: position 68,708,606 of record CM073572.1, on the reverse strand, counting down.
CATGTCACAAATACACAGTGTGTTAATAGTTGATTTGACCATAGGAATTAAAAGAGTATTAGCTCATTTCTTCGTGTTCAATACTTCATCTAGTTACAATGCTCTACTCAGGAGAGATTAGACTCACTCTTTTGCAAGCATCCTGTCATCCTTGCATTAATTTATAATATTTTGGAATTAGGATAAAGTAAAATTGGTATTGATCGATAATAAGCCATTCTTCACTATACCGAATGCAAATGAAGCCTACTATTATGGGGATGAAGTAGGATCAATTCACTTTACCGGAAGGAACAAGCATGCTAAAAAAATGAACCGATACAACACGTGCATGTTGCCAAAATTCATCCGAATATTAAGTCATGTCCATTTCAAGGATGGGCGATCAAATTGATTGGCCAAATTCATCCACCTTCATTGCACATGGATTCTTTCATCATTACGACCACTGATTATTTCACCAAGTAGGTAGAAACGAGACTCATGAAAGGAGTCAATCATAAGGAGATTATTAATTTTATTAAAATTCATATCATTCATAGGTTTGAAATTTTTGAATCAATCACTATGGATTGAAGTGCAACATTTTCAGTAAAAGAAGTTAAGGCTATGGTCGACCAATATAAAATAAAAAATTTACATCTAACGCCATATTATGCGCAAGTGAATGGTCAAGCCGAGGCTAATAAAGAATATATTGAGAAAGATTATCAAAAAGAATTCCCATGAATGGCATACAAAATTATCTTAGGCACTTTGGTTATACAGGAATTCACCTCGAACCAGTATCGAAATGAGTACGTTTGCATTAACATACGGACACGATGAAGTGATACCCCTGGAAGTCATTATGTCATCATTAAGGATTGTACATTAAGTTGGGTTGACCCCTCCTGAGTTCGCAAAAGCAATGTTGGTTGAGCTAAAAAGGTTAGACGAAACCCGCATGAATGCCTTAGACTCTATCGTCGCCAAAAAGGCCAATGTCGGCCAGGCATATAACAAAAGAATGAAAGGGAAGTCCTTCAAAGAGTGTAATAAGTTTTAGAAGATAATATTACCAATAAGGCACAAGGACCAAACCTTTAATAAGAAATGGTTACCCACTTGGGATAGGCCCTATGTTGTTGTCTAAGTTTTTAAGGGTGGAGCCTATCTCTTGCTCGATAAGGATGAAAATTTTACCAAAAACTCCAATTAATGACTGATTCTTGAAAATTTACTATCCTTATTTATGGGAGGTAGTGCTAAGTCAATCCAAGTACGAAAAAAAAAAAACAAAGCAAGACAAGGACTTTGGCTAATCAAACGGGATAGGTATAGGCTGCCTTGATCTCCTTGAACTCTTTGAGCGTGGAAGATCTGGCCTTCTCCGAGAGCCCATCTCTTGCTCGATAAGGATGAAAACGTTACTAAAAACTCCAATTAATGACTGATTCTTGAAAAGTTACTACCCTTCTTTATGGGAGGTAGTGCTAGGTCAATCCGAGTAGAAAAAAAAAAAAACAAGACAAGGACTTTGGCTAATCAAACAGGATAGGTATAGGCTACCTTGATCTCCTTGAACTCTTTAAGCACGGAAGATCTAGCCTTCTCGAACTACTTCTGACTCCTCCAAGTTTGATGCCCAACTACAATCCATGTGATGACCGATTGCAGTAACCTCACTTTCAGCTTCCTTCTTCCGGGCAACACTCTCTTCTGATTGAGCTTGGTAAATATTAATCTAAGATTCCACGAAGGCCATGAGCTCCTAAGAGTCAAGAGATCCCTCCTAAGATAGAGACATTTAGCCTCATTGAGATCATCAACCAGTTCTTAGCACTGGACTAGGAGCATTCTCAATACTACCTCATTAAATTAATGTTAACGGTTCCAGTACAAACAATGGTTCCATGCTGTGTCATAGTGGTCAGAAAGATTCTTAGACTCTGCATAAACAACAGAGCTCTCCTTCATCATATCATTATATTTTTGGACCTCCAAGATTGACTTGTCCTCAAGATGTTGCGATTTGGTTAAAATCTCTAAAAGTTCCTTTAGAGGAGCGTTGGCTTGAGAAGCCTCTGCAGCATCTCTAACGAAAGGATAGACGTTTGAGAGGAGAGAAGATTGATAAGAATACTTAATCCCCACAATGAGAATATCCATTAGGAAGGCCATGGATTGTGTGTTGAAGATTAAGCAACATATGAGGCCAAGTTTGTAGACAGTTCGAAGGTGAAGGAATGTAATGCCCTAGAAAAATCCGTACTTAGACTCGAGTACTAACTCGACCAGAAATTACGTAAGATTAATTCCTTTAGAAAATAAGCGTAAGTTAGATAGCGCAACGCTAGAGTAGCTGTGAAATAGTCCCTGATCACTTTAAATACGTTCTACAAGACCCAAAACTTGTAGAACCAATGACGCTATAACATCATGAAACCTTAGATCAAACTCTAAACCGGTTTGTTCTCAGAACCCCTTTGAAACTTTGTATTGGATCTAGACCGCGCGTCGAAAGTCCGATACTTACAATCTTAGACCGTTATGACCGCTTAGCTGGACTTGGCAATCTTTCGAAAATCAAGCCCAACTGACGTTTAGAGGCTATTTCATTGAGCCTGGAGTGAAGAGAGTGAGAATAGGGTAGATTTGGAAATTTAAATACAAATCTGGCACGTGACTTGGCGCGTTATTATTAAGCGTTCTGACCGTTAGAATTCAGCCAAATTACACCCTCGGATCAAGAAAAATTTCTCTTTCATATCATGAGACTTGTAGACCTGATCTAGGTGTGATGACCGCTGAACTGAAACTGGACCGCCACGTGCGATCTATGAACTCTGCTGGTCTAAAAACTTCGTGTGAGCAACATCCGGCGACCATGAGCTTAAGTCCGATCGTGTTCGGCCATGAGACCTCCTGAAATACCTTTTTGGACCAGAACAACCCCGATTTGGTTATACCTTAAGTAAATTTTGTTCCCAAGCCTAATTTGGAAAGAATTAGCTTATAAAAGGGCTTTAAACCCTCACTTCTCTCACCCATCCAAATTTTCTATAAATCCTAGCAAGAGTGTGAGAAAAACTGAGAGTTTGTGAGAGAGAGTGGGAGTGATTTTCCTGCCACCTGTATTACCTGCTACACGTGTTTAAGCAACGCATCTCAATCACTTTCCCGGTGATTTCACCGCATTCTTAGGTAAGAAAAGACCCTAACTACTAGCTGATTTAACGTTCCATCAATTCCTTAGCAAAGTGGCTTATACGTCTTGTGAAATAGGTCGCCTGTTTTCCGTAGACGAAGCGTATATGCTCCGTTCGAAACGATATACCTTTAGGGAAAAAGGTGTGGATTTTAGACGCTTTGATTGACTGATTTCAACGCTTTCAATGTCATTTAATATTAGATTATCGACGGCAAAGCCGTTTGACATGTACAACATGCTGTCCGTTTTTTGTTTCGTAAACGTACGGGAAATATGAGATTTAGGGCATTTTAGTCATTTGTAGGAAATACTGTTTGCATCCATATTTTGCTGAAATGATTAACATGGATTTTTATCGCCTTAGGATATTAGGAATGCGTGCATAATCAGTTTGGCAAAGAGATTCGCCCAAATGCGCACTTTGAGTCAACATACAATATGTAGACTTAAATGTGTAGAATAAGTCTTTGTATAAATGTTTGTATTAGTATTTATTGAATTAAATGGTGTTGTGAATTAGTTTGAGATTGAATTCTCAAATAATATGCTGATGTAAATGATTTCCTTCATGTTGGCTATATGTATGATTTCATTATATGTAGAAATGCATGTGGTAGGTGATTTACTTAAGTTGTATGTCATAACATGTGTTAACATGCTCACATAGTGGTAATGCATTTCTGTTACTCTTATATGATTGATGAAGTGGATTCACAAATGTTTGGGACTATACCTAGTCCAGGCAGTCGGTAACCGAGTAAATTCGTGATTGGCTCATCTTTGCCACGAACAACGCGTCGATGAACGCGAGTCGTGTTTTGAGTTGGCGGCAGTGGTTAGGCCACGCGAAGTGTTTCACGCACTTCATGTCGTTCGACTTGCGATGCGCTCGTACTAATCGAGCCCGTCAAGTAACCCGACTGGCCATTGTATGTTCACCCTGTATGAATCATAACTGCTTGAACCTAGGGTACTGAACTTACCATTGAAAACCCTGTTAACCATGGTACCTTGATCCATAAAGACTCATGAGCCGGGCATGGTGGTATGGGACACCGTGGTCGAGCTTTCGGCCTACGCTGGGGCCACAAACCTCCCCGTAGTGACCAGTAAGCACCTATGACTCGTGAGCAGATTATGGTGGTATGGGACATTATATTCTTGCTGTCGGCCTACACTGATCAGGTGACGAGCCCTTTGTAGTGACCGCGAGCGTATTCTGAGTCTAAGGGAGGCGACGACCCTTCCGTAGCAATGAAAGTACATTAGGCCTGTATTGATAAGGTGATGGGGGAGCGGTGCAACGAGTGCGAGCAACAGCCCTGGCAACCCTTGTAGTGACTTACAAATGTAACATCGTATGAGATTACTAGGAGTGACGACCCTAGACAAGATCTGTGTTGGGATTGATATAAGTAAGGTACCTTAGTTTTCCAATACTGCTGTATAAATGGACTAATAATAACTCGGTAATCATATCACCATCACATTGCAAGTGCCTGGAAGATGTGGAGTGATGAGGGTTAAATATTACCAATCAGACCTCGATTATTGCTTAATTTTACGTATATGATAATGCTTAATGGAGTATTTTAATTGTATTTTTGTTACAAGATGAAATCAGGAGCGTTGATTGAAAAAATGTATTAAAAGCATGGATTTAACGCTCTGAAGTTATCAGAGCAAGGGACGGACTCCAGAGGACCAAGATCGACAGATTTATATGCTATGGACCCGAGGAAATCAAGCCGTTCACGTTAAAAAGGCCTGAAAATGGTCCAAAATCCAAGATCACAGGGTTCCCACCATCTGATCGGTTCGAAACTTTATATATGAGATAAGGGCCATAAATTAACCGTACATTTTAAATTTCAGCCCTTGGATCACTATGAAAGTGCCCCAACTGACCGATCAGCCCATAAACCGTTGATTCTGGGCCCACCTGATATCTGGAACAGCCTCAACTTTGGCATGGACATTTTAAATATGAATATGAAGTGAATGGATGGATTGGATTTCTGAAAATCATCACACTAAGCCCTGTACATGCAGTGTGTATACACTGTACAAAAATCATCCGAGCCACACCATATTGGTCAAAACGCTGACATCTTCCAACCCGCCCGCGCCAGCGGCTCTTTCCAAAATGGCTATTGCCGTTTTCGTTTCACGCCAACAGACAGCCTGCGTCTGTTTTGCGGTCGACTGTGGGCCCCACACATGCTCCGTCCAGCCAATCCGTACCGTTCATCTTGTAGATGGGCTCGAGAGCTTCAAAACCATGTTGTCACTTTTCACCCATGCGTGCACACGTGTGAGATACAGAGGCCACAAAAGGACTGCCCTGCAATGTTCAAAACTGATCCTTTTGTGATTTCTTCTCTGAGCCACGTCAATGGACGTTCAAAACCACCCATTCTTGACTGAAATTTCGTTCCGAATCCAATGGAGGGGTGGAGTTTTCAAAAAATGCTTTGTGGGGCCCACCAATCACAATAGCGAAATGGTGCAAAAGGTTTCGCACATCCGCGAAAACTGACTTTTCTAGGAAGTTTTGGCCCACCATCTTTGATCGTATGGCAGATCTAAACCGTCTATCATGTAGAGGACCCAAGAAAGTCCTAAGGGACGGTATTTCTTTGGAATTTGAGTAAGGAAAGTGGCGTGTTTCGAGGCACTGAACTTGGCTGCGAAAAAGCTTTACTTGGGCATGCATAACTTTCTAAATCCGATTCAAATCCGATTTTCACCATTCCAGCAGCTATATAAGGATGTTTTGGACGTGGGGAGCATTCTTTCAAAGCTTGAGGAGCCAGAGCAGGGCCAGATCCAAGGTGAAGAAAGAGAAGAGAGAGAGAGAAGAAGGAAGAAGAGAGATAAGGGAGATGTTTATAATGTGTTTATTTTATATTTCTTTTTTCCTAATTAATTTTATGGATTGCTAGACTTCTCAGCTAGGGCTGAGATGAAGCCCTTAATTTGAATAACTCTTGTTTACTGTTGAATTTATTTTAATTTGATTGAATTGTTTCTTTTTCTAGTGTTCTTTTCTGAGATTTCCGTACTTCTCCATTCTATGAGCTCGACCACAGTTTAGATATGGATGTTGTTTGGAATATTATTCTAGGTGCTTGTGTCTGACCATGAACAAGTTTCCTATAGAGGAAGAAACAGGATTTACATCTCTCCATGCCTGACCATGGATGGAAAGATGTGATCCATATGCTTTAAAGGATTATACATTCTGTGTGTCCGACCAAGGACATAGGGTATGCTTTGTTTATTAAATTTATATCAATTTAAATTAGGGTGAATCAACAGGTAAAACAAGGGTTACGATAATTAGGGGTGGATTTGAAAGTCCTAGTATTTTTCTTGATTGGATCTTCTTCATTATTGCTCGTGGTTATTTTTCATAGATTTATGCTAGTTTACTTAATAGTTTGTTAAACCATTCGTTGGATTAGTTAAAAAAAGTCTTAAATTTTAAATTATGACAACCAGTCCTCGTGGGAACGATCTCGTAATACGTACCATATTTACATCTGATTCGTATACTTGCGAGTTAAAATCTTTTAAATTAGATTGGTTGAAATTAAAACATCAAGTTTTTAGCGCCGTTGCCGGGGACTATTTCAGTCCAAATTGAATTTAGGATTCTCTCTTATCATAATTCATAGCCTTAGGATTTTACTAACTATAGGTTAAAGTTTTTATTTTGTTTTATTTTAGAAACTAACATATTTTCTCTTTTGTAGGGTCTTGATTTGAACTTCTATTTTGGTAATCCCTTTCTATAATTCTCTATTTTTTCTAATTTCTATTTTTTAAAAAATTTTCTAATTCTAGGCTTTCTTCTTAGAAATTTTCTAATTTTTAATTTTAGATTTAGATTCTTCTTTCAATTAACTTTCTATTTTCTAGTTTTAGAAATTTTTTCCTTTTTAGAAACTAACCGTTGCTTAAGATTTTTTTTTCTAGCATTATTTTAGGAAATTACATTTGTTTTTGTTTTTTTACAGGAATTGAAGAAGGAAGCTGTCAAATAAGATTGTCTTCAAAAGGAGAAGCTACCAAATCTTCAGATATCCATCATCTCCTTTTTTGGATTCTTTCTTCCAATTCTTGTGTACATAGCTTTCTCTTGTTTTTAGGAATTCATAATTTTTAGTTCTAGTCTTATTTCTCTTAGGTTGCATCTTAGTTTAGTTTAGTTTTCTTTCCTACATTTCAGTTATTCAGTTTATGTTAGGGCGTAGATCTTTGAACACAGAACTAATACCCTTTGATCCTGAAATAGAAAGAACCTTTCGTAAAAGATCTAGAAACATCCTATTAGAAATGACGGACGAGAATGCAATTAAAGCGCTTAGAGATTATTCAGCTCCTATCCAATTTAATGCACCTTCATGCATAGTGTTGTCAGCCACCACGGCAGCACACTTTGAACTTAAACCAGGGGTCATACAGTTGTTACCATCTTTCTATGGTTTAGACAAAGAGGATCCATATCATCATGTAAAAGAATTTCTAGACATTTGCTCGACCTTTAGGTTTCAAAACTTCTCAGATGATTCGATCCGTTTGCGCCTTTTTTCTTTTTCTTTGAAGGATAAGGCAAAAGCATGGTTGAATTCTCTAGGAGTTGGGACGATCACTACATGGGATCAACTGTCTAAGAAGTTCTTGAACAAATTCTTCCCTGTTCATAAAACAAATGCTCTCCGTAGAGAAATCACTAATTTCACGCAAAAAGAGGGAGAGCACTTTCATAAATGTTGGGAAAGATGGAAGGACTTGCTCCTTAAATGTCCACACCATGGCTTTGAGAAGTGGCAACAAGTTCAATGCTTCTATGACGGTTTGACACCTCAAAACCGTCGCATGGTTGATGCCACCGGTGGAGGGTCATTCATGACCAAAAGTGATGTCGAAGCATGGAATTTCTTTCAAACCTTATGTGAAAATTTCCAACAATGGGACTACTCAAATAGAGGTGAAAGAAATCCCCAATTGCCAAAGAAAGGTGGTATATATGAGATAGGAGTCACGCCAGATATTTATACCATACTTGATAGCCTGACACAGAAAGTTGATGCTCTGATGTTGAATAATGGACCTCCACAAACAACTCAAATCGAGTCATGTGCCATAAGTTCTAGTCTTGGCCATCCTACGCAGTCGTGTCCATCTGGTGCAGCATTTCCTGAATTTCTCTCTAAACAAATACATGCTATGAACACATTTCGGAGACCTGAGAATGATCCTTACTCAAATACCTACAACCCAGGGTGGGCTAGACATCCAAATCTTTCTTGGGCAAAAGGACCACAACAAGGAGGACCATCTGAAAATCCTCCTATGCAACCTTACCCACAAGTTGGTAGTCAACAACCTCAACAGTTTTCATAATATCAACAAGCTCCTGCATAATCTAGAAAACTATCTCTTGAGGATACACTCAATCTTTTTATGCAGAGTTCTCTTCAATTTCAAAAAGACACCCAACAAACTTTACTAGCTAACCAGCAAAGCGTACATGCGAATGCGCAATCTATTGCCAAGCTGGAAGTTCAATTGGGTCAACTTGCTGCCACATTGAGTGAGAGAGAGAAGGGGAGGTTCCCTAGCCAACCTGTGGCAAATCCAAAAGGATAGTTTGAGATTGGTTCTAATTCAAACCAAGAACAATATCATGAGCAAGCCAAATCTATCATTACCCTTACGTCCGGTAAACAAATCGAGAACAAAGTAGAAATACCTAGGGAAGAATTAAATTTCAAACCGGAAGAGCAAAATGAAGCGGAGAGACATACTATTGCATCTAGAGTCCAAAAGCACTCTGACCCTCCAGAAACCACTCCTGTGCCATCCTATGTGCCTAAAGCACCTTTTCCTCAATGTCTGACACCAGTTAAGAAAGAAAACAACTTTAATAAGATATTGGAGATGTTTAAGCAAGTGCAAATTAACATTCCATTGCTTGATGCTATCAAGCAAGTCCCTGCTTATGCTAAGTTTCTTAAAGATTTATGCACTCAGAAGCGTAAGATGCATGTTCATAAGAAGGTCTTCCTCGCAGAGCAACTCAGCTCTATGATTCAACACAACACCCCTCCTAAATTTAGGGATCCAGGAGCTCCTACCATTTCTTGCGTCATAGGAGATCATAAGGTTGAGAAGGCATTGCTCGATTTAGGGGCGAGCGTTAATTTGTTGCCATATTCTGTATATGAGCAGATAGGACTTGGTGAACTGAAACCCACTAAAATAACACTACAACTAGCTGATAGATCTGTCAAGGTGCCCCGTGGTGTTATTGAGGATGTGTTAATCCAAGTTGAAAAGTTTTATTTTCTAGTGGATTTCATCGTCCTAGATACTCAGCCTGTCCAGAATCCTACTAGTCAAATCCCGGTTATCCTAGGACGTCCATTCTTAACCACATCCAATGCTATCATAAATTACAGGAATGGAGTTATGAAGTTGTCTTTCGGTAATATGAAGCTTAAACTCAATGTTTTCAATACCGGACAACAATCGTCAGACTCAGATGATATATTTGAAGTGAATATGATTGAGAGTCTAGTGTTTGACTCTTTCTTTGAATCTTTTGAAGATACTCTTGAGACTTGCTTAGCGCATTTTGTAAATTCAAATGATCCCCTATTACAAGAAATAGTGAATGCGTTACAAAATAATACCTCGATAGTTGTCATGAATCAAGAAAACCCGTATTCTGAAGTACCTCCTTTCCTGGATCTTAAATTCTTACCATTAAATGAGGATAAGTTAAAAATTGAACTGCAGAGTGAAACATCGGCATTTGTTGAGACTACACCACCTACCACAAATTTTTTCTGAATTTCATTTACTTGTAGTCTTTGATTCATCATGGTGAACTAACTTCGAAAAATTTTCTGCCACAGGTGAATCATATATACTTTGGATACTTCAGACGATAAAAAGAACACTTTATGCTGAGGTCCTTCAATTTCTATGGTTATTCACACTCCAGGACATCCAAGTCCATTGCAAAATGGGCTTTTAGATGATCTTGTTGAAAAACTTTCTAAGAAATGTACCAAGATATTGGCCAATGGTCTATGATTGCTTTCATTACTTGTCTGGCTGAAGACGTTAAACTTAGCGCCCCTGGGAGGCAACCCAGCTTTTCTTTTTATTTCTTTTTCCTAGATAGTTAGTTTAATGTTTGTGGGTAACATTACTGCAAACCCTCACGAGACTACAACTCGTCCACTAGGGGTAACCTAGGGGTTTAAAGGCTTGTTGCATACGCTAAATGCAATCGAGAGCACCTACGAAAGTGATATAGGTAGGATTTTCTTTTTGTGATTTTCTTTTTGTTGATTTCTCTCTTGTGCTGACTTAATTTTACATTGATATTTTTGGGAAAGCCTCTTGATTCTCTGTTACAGGTACTATCTTTCCATCACTTCTCTTTTATTTTCGTTGTCCTATGTGTATTGTATGTTTATTTCTTTTACATTGAGGACAATATAGATTTTAGGTTGGGGGTGGGAGATTAGTTTACCTAATCAGTATTTTCTTGGTCTTGAGCAAAAAGTGTGAAGCAAAAAGTGTGAAAAGTGTGAAAACTTTTACAATTTTTTGAAATTTCTTGTGAATTTGAAGTGATTTTGAAGGATAATTGTGATTTTAAAATTAAAAGACATAGAATGTGGTAATTTATGACTTTGGATTCAGCCATCTATTAGATTTTATAGTTAAGTTTGAATTGTTAATTCATGATTGGAAGTTGTAAACATTGATTGAGTCATGATTTCGTATATCACATCCCGCTTACACATTAAGGTTCCGATTCGATATCGAATGATTAACTTGGTAATCACAAAGCATGAAAGGAACTAGCCAAAATAAAATTTCATGTGCAGTAAAGAAGAATAAAAAGGGTAAGTCGCATAATCTTTACCATATATTTACTCCCTATGGGTGTAGATTCGATCCCCCATGGTTGATAGTTAGAAAAGAAGTTAGTTGCCAAGTTTTCACCATAGGTTTGCTCCCTATGGGTGAAGATTTGATTCCCCTACTTGGAGTTACTGTTAAAGAAAATCAAAGGCTGGTAGAATGAAAAGATGATCTTAAAGGCAAGTGTTGGTTTCAGGTTTTGTTGTCATGAATGTCGTTGTTAATCACCAATGATATCATGAAAATGACAATTGGATCTCTTAATAGTGGTAAGCCGAGATCGCACTATACACTCATGGAACTCAATGTTTAGAAGTTTCTAATTAATGGATTAATATTTTGAACTTGTTCATGTAGTTTACTGTGAGCTTGATTCCTGGAAAAAATTCCACATACCATTCATGAATCTTAAAATTCTCACATCTCAACTATATCTGTTCACAAGTCACTTGAGTTTACAGGAATTATCCTTTATTTTTAAAAATTATTTTTCGCATGTTTTGCTCGGGACTAGCAAAATGCTGGTTGAGGGTTGTGATGAGGGTTAAATATTACATATCAGACCTCGATTATTGCTTAATTTTACGTATATGATAATGCTTAATGGAGTATTTTAATTGTATTTTTGTTACAAGATGAAATCAGGAGCGTTGATTGAAAAAATGTATTAAAAGCATGGATTTGACGCTCCGAAGTCATCAGAGCAAGGGACGGACTCTAGAGGACCAAGATCGACAGATTTATATGCCAGGGACCCGAGGAAATCAAGCCGTTCACGTTAAAAAGGCCCGAAAATGGTCCAAAATGCAAGATCATAGGGTTCCCACCATCTGATCGGTTCGAAACTTTATACATGAGATAAGGGCCATAAATTAACCGTACATTTTAAATTTCAGCCCTTGGATCACTATGAAAGTGCCCCAACTGACCGATCAGCCCATAAACCGTTGATTCTGGGCCCACCTGATATCTGGAATAGCCTCAACTTTGGCATGGACGTTTTAAATATGAATATGAAGTGAATGGATGGATTGGATTTTGGAAAATCATCACACTAAGCCCTGTACATGCAGTGTGTATACACTGTACAAAAATCATCCGAGCCACACCACGCTGACATCTTCCAACCCGCCCACGCCAGCGGCTCTTTCCAAAACGGCTATTGCCGTTTTCGTTTCACGCCAACGGACAGCCTGCGTCTGTTTTGCGGTCAACTATGGGCCCCACACATGCTCCGTCTGGCCAATCCGTACCGTTCATCTTGTAGACGGGCTCGAGAGCTTCAAAACCATGTTGTCACTTTTCACCCATGCGTGCACACGTGTGAGATACAGAGGCCACAAAAGGGCTGCCCTGCAACGTTCAAAACTGATCCTTTTGTGATTTCTTCTTTGGGCCACGTCAATGGACGTTCAAAACCACCCATTCTTAACTAAAATTTCGTTCCGAATCTAATGGACGGGGTGGAGTTTTCAGAAAATGCTTCTGTGGGGCCCACCGATCACAACAGCGAAATGGTGCGAAAGGTTTCGCACATCCGTGAAAACTGACTTTTCCAGGAAGTTTTGGCCCACTATCTTTGATGTATGGCAAATCTGAACCGTCTATCATGTAGAGGACTGAAGAAAGTCCTAAGGGACGGTGTTTCTTTATAATTTAAGGAAAGTGGCGTGTTTCGAGGCACTGAACTTGGCTACGAAAAAGCTTTAGTTGGGCATGCATAGCTTTCTAAATCCGATTCAAATCCGATTTTCACCACTCCAGTAGCTATATAAGGATGTTTTGGACGTGGGGAGCATTCATTCAGAGCTTGAGGAGCCAGAACCGGGCCAGATCCAAGGTGAAGAAAGAGAAGAGAGAGAGAGAGAGAAGAAGGAAGAAGAGAGATAAGGGAGATGTTTATAATGCGTTTATTTTATATTTCTTTTTTTCTAATTAATTTTACGGATTGCTAGACTTCTCAGCTAAGGCTGAGATGAAGCCCCTAATTTGAATAACTCTTGTTTACTGTTGAATTTATTTTAATTTGATTGAATTATTTCTTTTCTTAGTGTGCTTTCCTGAGATTTCCGTACTTCTCCATTCTATGAGCTCGACCACAGTCTAGATATGGATGTTGTTTGGAATATTATTCTAGGTGCTTGTGTCTGACCATGAACAGGTTTCTTATAGAGGAAGAAACAGGATTTACATCTCTCCATGCCTGACCATGGATGGAAAGATGTGATCCATATGCTTTAAAGGATTATACATTCTATGTGTCCGACCAAGGACATAGGGTGTGCTTTGTTTATTAAATTTATATCAATCTAAATTAGGGTGAATCAACAGGTAAAACAAGGGTTACGATAATTAGGAGTGGATTCGAAAGTCCTAATATTTTTCTTGATTGGATCTTCCTCATTATTGCTCGTGGTTATTTTTCATAGATTTATGCTAGTTTACTTAATAGTTTGTTAAACCATTCGTTGGATTAGTTAAGAAGAGTCTTAAATTTTAAGTTGTGATAATCAGTCCTCGTGGGAACGATCTTGTAATACGTACCATATTTACATCTGATTGGTATACTTGCGAGTTAAAATCATTTAAATTAGATTGGTTGAAATTAAAACATCATGGAGCACTGTGGGAAGAAAGCATGCCGCGGGGATAAGATGGTGCCGTATGAGGGAGATCGTCGGTGAGGGCATCCATCATATCATGTCATATTGCATTAATAATAGTATTTAGGAATGTTTGATTAATTGTTTTACTATTATCGCATGATTGATTTGAGAACATGCTAATCTCTGCTCTATTATTCCACTGAGTTGATCACTCACTCCCACGTTACGGGATGGTGTTTGCAACACCCACCAGACCCTGTCTTAGATGCAGGTGAGGCAGCGATTCAGGAGGCAGAGCCGGATTATGATGAGGACCAAGACGAGTTCTCTTATATGCAGTTTCACGACGGCTTTGCATAGGTGGCCTGGATTGGCAGGACATACTAGTTGGACTTCAGACATTTTGATTTTTTTTTTATTTCATGTATATGAGACTCAGTGATGTATTCATACTTTGGAGACAGTTGAGATGTATTTTATTTTCCATACAGTAATATATATATCCTTCAGTCTTCCGCTTGCTTTTATCACTGAATCTGGAGTATGGATTGCAGTTTTGGTATAATTTTACTCATGTGAATGCTTTAACTCAGACAACAGGGTATCATAATCATATTTGTTGCATAAGTAACGGTCTGGAACTCGGAAGTTGGGTTTATGCACAACCCTCGATTTTCAGGGTGTTACAAGGAAGCAGTAGGAAAGTGTAGGATGTAGAACAGAAAGGAATGATAATTTTATAAGCATCATCAAAGGCCTTTAATGGCCACATGTGATAAGACGTGGTGGTTGGAATGATCGAATTAAGGTTTGCGGTGCCGAATTGTATTCATAGGAAGTTGGAATGAGCTGCCGTCATAAATGCCAATTCTTTGAAAAATGGCATACATGTCTCCCCACTTTCACATGCCCCATCGGCCAGGCAGTTATGACAAAGGAAGTGGGAAACCACGAAAACCACCAGGTGTTGGCCGCGACCGAGCTCGGAATATGGCATCATTCAATTTTATTAAGTGGAAAATCATCAATGACTCAATCAACAATAACATTCCTCTACATGAAGTCAGCCTATGAAGTAAATTTTGATAAACATAGCAATCTTAGTTCTTTTCACATTCATTTAATGATGCGTACAGCTGGAAGATTCTCATCGGCTAAGTATCCTAGAATGAATGCGATTGATCACAATGGCTATACCATTATTTGGTATGCCGAATGCCGATATCACAATAGGAATGATATTGTTCCATGTTAGGAACAATACAATCAAGTAGTAATATATGAGTGATGCACAAAACATGACAAAAAGTAAGTTTATTGAAAGAAAGGTCGGTCATCGGCCAAGTTATAGAAAAGAAAGAGAAATGGCTACATGCCAAGAAGAGTTGCTTAGGCATAAACTGCCTTTATTTTCTCGAACTATTGGACAACATGTAGCTTATTGGCCTCTACAATTTCCTTCTACCTCTTCCACTAATATCCCTCATTCATGAAGATCTTCACAAAGTGCAAGTGTTGATTGATGTGACTGCCAATCGAGGAAAGTCTTCATTCTACCTCTCTTTTGCTAGCAAGGCTCACATGCTACTGAGCCTAGTAGTCAACAATATGCGAGTCAAGAAGGAAATGACATCCTTTAGGATGGCAGGATACTTTGCGGCATAAGCATGCTCCTTCTCATTGATGTCATCCATAAGCTCAGTGCGTTGAGGTTAAAGGGCTCATAGAAAGGTCCTGTTGAATTTGTGGACCCTATTTTAGCAAAGGCAATTGTTCCACGCTCTCTTATAAGCATCACCCACTAGGTCAAACTCTTCCTGTGCAAAGGCATGTTATCTCAGATATTCAACAACCCTTTATGACTCAAACTCGAGTTGGAAGTCGCGATCTCCAAGATAGTAGAGTTTCATCAGTACCTCCACAACTTCTCCCGGAGAAGCATTAGTATAGGAAGATTCAGAAGCAACTTTAATGAAGAGAGCAATGTCAAACAAGAGGGAACACTGACCATAATTAATAAGGTTGAGGTCAAATATCTCTTTTAAATAGGCCTTAGCCTAACTGAGGAAAGAAAAAGAGGATTGATTGTGGGCCATATTTGTAAATAAAATGAGTTTTGAGAAGTATGTGGGTTTTTAGTGAGTTGCAATATGGGGTCTAATATTGTTTTTATAGGTGATTACGCCTTTCCCCATGTTCAATGCATCATGGACAGTTATGGCATGCAATGACACTTCATGTTCTTGAGAAGTTGGAACATGCAGTTGTCATGACAGTTATTTTGGCAAAGGCACTGCATGAGTCTTAACTTTTCACATGCCACATCATCAAGTTAGTTATGGAAAGAAAATGGCAAGTAAAAGATGACCGAGGGAACAAAACAAAGGTAGTACATAGGCCAATTTTATTAATTGATAAATGTACAAGAACAAAAGTTAGAATTCAAAAAAAGAAAATCCAGTGATCACATCTTTCACTTCCTCTTGCCTATCCTTCTTCTTGATCAAAACGACTTGATCTCTTAAGGTTTCCTTTCTAACTTGGCCAATTACCTCTGTTTGTGCTTTAGCAAATACGGTTAGGTCTTTGATTGCGTTTTTCCTCTGATCACACATTATTTTCTTCTCCTTAAAATTTCTCTTCAACACCTCCAATTGTACTTCCAAAGCGACAATCTATACAC
Organism: Magnolia kwangsiensis; assembly: GCA_037074715.1. Taxonomy (NCBI): domain Eukaryota; kingdom Viridiplantae; phylum Streptophyta; class Magnoliopsida; order Magnoliales; family Magnoliaceae; genus Magnolia; species Magnolia kwangsiensis. The sequence continues at coordinate 68,692,171 of CM073572.1, read as the reverse complement.
TCATATCGTCTAACTCAATATCAAATTTCTTTAGCTCTTCATGTCTGGCCGAGAGCTTTTTTGCACCATCGCTAACTGTAGCCACTTGAGAAGTCACGTTCTCTCACTCAGATTCAAGATGTTCGATCATGATATGTAGCTCACGAAACTCCTTTATCATATAAAAAAAATCTCTGAGTATTAACAATTTGACTGCAAGGCTCTTATCTAAACGAGAGAAGATCTAGTACCGATCGATCAGTTCGGTAAGCTTCTTAATCAGGTCAATCGATGTAGCCTCTTGTACCCCCGAGCATATGAGCACCTAGATTTCCTCTTTAAGCTTTTGTATTTCGATGGAGGGCACGGTAGACTCGGTCATGGAAATATGCTGCTAGAAGCTTGCTGGAGGGAGGAGAGAATGTCTTTAATTGGAAGCACATATTCAATCATTGTGGTAGATGTCGAAGCATCATCAACTGATAACGGCACTGGATTAGGTACCTGTTCTAAATGAGAAAATGAACCATTAGTCACTTAAACTCTTGTTAATACTGGGTCATAAATGATGACTTTGTGCGTTGTTCATGACTGAAGTGGTTCTTCTTCATCATGGGGAGATCCTAAGATTGGAGATGGCTGCTAAGTGGATGCTGGAGTAGATTGTGAGGATGACACCCTTTGAGAGCTCTGAGGAGTGGCCAATAAAGGATGAGTGTTTACTTTAACTCTGTCTTCTCCATCCCCTTAGCCGACAATAATCATGGGTGTCTGAGGTTAATAAACCATATGCATTAGTTATGTATCATCAGTCGTTGTCTCTTGGATGGGAGGAAGCTGAAATGGTTTGTTGCTCATCGTCCCTTTAAAATCAGTAGCTTGTTGCTCTGTTACTTCGACAGGTTAGGCAACATGTTCAATTTGTTGAAGTGTGGGTTCTGGAACAACTTACCTTTCTACGGCCAACAACTCCAAAGTCATTACGAGTAAAGAGAAGGGTTAGAAAGAAAATTAAAAGAAGAAGAATGTGAAGAGGTAGGTATGAAAGTAACATCTACCTAAGTCAGAATGAACAATGATGATGGTGAATAGATTGATTATTAACAGATGATTTTTAATGATCGTTGCCATCAATCAAGTAGAAGTTGGGAATAATGGCAGATTGAGTTTATAAGGGGTGAGATATTTATCATTGAAAGGGAGATTCAGATTATTTAATCTCTCCATATCTTACCACCATCTGGTCTGGCATCGATTATAATGAGTGTCTCTATGAATTTTAAGGCCTTCCTTGAAATTGCGGTCATGGGTTGCAATCTGTCTAAGTGCGGAAGCTTGACGGAGCTATTAGAATGTAGACTAAGTCCTAGAGGGGGGATGATTAGGACCAATTAAAAATTATGTCGATTTAAAATCCCAATTGCCTAACTTAAACTAATTTGCAATTAAACTAAGCAAGACAATTCAACTCTAAAGGCTTCCAAGCCAATAGAGGGTCCAATCACATATGTTACTCAAGATATGCAAATTAAACAACTAGCCTATATCATAGTGAACATGTGAGTATAGAATATGTTACCTATCAATCGTAAACATTCATCTAATCATGCATACATAATTAAGCATTCAAATACATAAGCATAATTAAACAGATGCACAAATGATAATTCCAAATACAAGCATGTATAGTGGTTCGGCTACATGCCTATTCCACTCCCGGTGGACTCACTCTCTCCTAGAGTGTACCGGATTTCACTACGAGAGGTTTTAAATCAAGTTTACCTTAAACCTTTATAGCCCTACATAAGAACTTTACAATTTATGCCTTACATAAAAGCAAAGGTCCTACACAAGAACCTAGACTTTATGTCCTATACAAGGACAAGGGTCTTAATCCCAAACCCGATAATTTAGGCCACACAAGCCAAGGTTCTACACAAAACTTGACAGTTTATGTCCTATATAAGGATAAAGGTCCTACGTAAGAACCTAAGTTTAGGCCACACATGTCAAGGTCCTAATCTATAACCTAAGTTTATGTCCTACACAAGAACAAAGGTCCTACACAAGAACTTAGGTTTAGGCCACACAGGACAAGGTCCTAATCCCTAACCTAAGTTTGTGTCCCACACAAGGACAAAGGTCCTACACAAGAACCCAACATGTATTCTCCCATCGGAAGCCTACACAAGGACTTGAGTTGGTTTTTCCTTCAGCTTACTAACAACCTAGGTCCTACACAGGAACCACAAATTTAGGCCACAAAGGCCAAGGTCCTACACAAGAACTACGAATTTAGGCCACACAGGCCAAGGTCTTACACAAGAACCCAGTCGAGTATGTGGATAGTAAACTCTTAGCCTTAATCCTTCACAAGAAATGAGGCTAACCTATGGACTCCTAACAATGACACTTACTTGTTGGATTAACTCCCCTTTTGTAGCTCCTCTTGGGTTGTTTGATCTCCACTCCCCCATGCTTCAATCAGTTCCCTAATGCTCCCCCGATCAAGTTGTCACTGCTTCGACAAGGCTTCAGCTCCATGATTTATCTCCTTGCATTTGATGTGTCTTCAAGATGATCAAGGTAATGGGAGTGGGTTAAATCTCCCACAACTAATGGGTAGTTGTTTATCCTAGGGGATTCAACTAGATGAGTCTCTTAGAAGAGTTGGACAATGATTTATCAAGAATGCTTAAGTCCAATCTCTAAAAAATGGAGGAGTTCAAGTGCATCTTAATGTTGAGGTTGGAATCCTCATTAGAGTTGTAATATCAAAGGAGATGACTTAAAACTCAATGGAGTAGAGGCTAGGGATGAGGGATATGCATATGGAATCATCTTACCTCTGGCTGCTCTAGAAACCCATAAAAATGCCCAAGAACCGATTGCCTATTATAAAAAGTTTGAGTTCCAATGGTAAAAAAAAAAGGATAAAAAATGGTCTCGTCGATTCCAACAAAGATCCTTCAATGGAATCGAAGAGTCCTGTCGATGCCATTGAAGGTCCTTCAATTCCATTGAAGAATTCTAGCCAAATTTCTAGATTGGTTTCTGGACTTCCCTGATTCTTAATCGATGTCATTGAAGGTCCTATCGATGTTATCAAACATGCCCTCGAATCTACTATTTTTGGGTTATCTTTTACATAGCAGATTCGTACCACTTCTAGCCTATTTTATCATATTTTTCTTGGTCTCCTAAGGCTAAAGGATGATCGAATTAATATTCTTATTAAATCAAGATCATCTAAAGGCTATATGATTGTTTTGGGTTAAGGGTTAGGGTCATTAAAGCCACATGTTTACTTGTTCTTGCCGCCTTGATGATTCTGCTTTGCTATGTCTTCAGTCTTCACTTTCCAAAGGCTCAACTGACTTTACGACACAACGACTACTCACATGATTGACAAACTAGGGTACAAAAATGAGTGCACTAACATTCCTCAATTTTCTGTGGTATAATCTTCAACGGAGAGCCATGGCTAATACTTGGTTTTGAAATATTTTTTAAAAGAAGATATAATGTTGGGCAAAAAAGTACTTGATTTTTTTCATATTAGTCGGCCGCGTGGTTGGATCAGCTCGAACGATGACCGAAGTAGGAGCTTTAGGAATTAGACTGAGAGGAGGTGCCAAAGTAGCAATCCTTATAGGAGCATATGGAGGAGAATGGACTAGATTCTTTTGAAGAATAGGCCTCTTCACCAAAAAAATTTGGCATTTCGATTTATAAGCATTCTTGACTACTTGAGTTGTTGTTGTTGTAGCAGTTTCGACCAATATATCCCTCAACCTTGTCGTCCTTTGTCCGAAAGTCATGACCAATTGAGGTGCATTTTTCTTCTTTCCTTGCAAGTCAATTGAGGAATAGAGGTGAGCAGTAATAAGCAAGTGATCAGTCACCCATAATGGTTCTTCTACCATTCAGAAATGTGCCCATAATCTAAGGGCGGTTCAAAAATCTAAGAAGCTCAAAAGACATGTTGGCTGACTGAAAAGTGGAATGGAGAGAATGGTAAAGTTCAACCTAATCGACGATTAGCTGGGAGTAAGGTGGTTGATTGCAAGTCTTTTGGGTGAAGGGACGGGGAAGACATTAGATGAGGCTGAATTGTCAAGCAAGTAAATTCAGATAATATTGCTTGATTCCAGCCTTAATATTCTTGCCAATCTATACTGTGCCACCATAAGGGAGGTCCCTACATATGAGGTAACTTTCCTAAGCTTGAAACATCAGTGAGGTTGATTGTTCATGATTTTCTTCAAAATCAACTATAAACCGGGCTAGGCCAAACTCTTTCAAATAAAAGTGGTAAATGTGGAATAACACTTACCAACGCTAAGGGAAAAGAAAAGGGAGTCCATGTATGTAGAAAATGTATGAACTTCTTCGAGAAAATGAATTTTACGATAATCGTAAGAAGTATAAATGATGTCGGAAGGAGGAGAAGAATGTATAAGGAAATAATGAAAATATTTATACTACCACATTTAGAGAAGCCATAACAGTCCTCCACTGTAAAATAGACCTTTGGTGGTTAGCTCCAACATGCCTCTATACAGGTGGTCAAGTACAAAGGGAGCAAATGCTAGTTTATTACCCTGTGCAGGTGTCTTGACTAGCTGAACGTATTCATTAGTCATCTAGAGAGCATTCACATAGAGTAGATGTCGAAAGATCTATAGTAGTAAAAAGGTTTTGTGTTCTTTATACTTAATTGGGCTTTCATGTTTACAGTAAACGAGCATGAAATGGGAATAGGCCTTGCCGACTGCTTTATACTAGACCGGGCTTTCAAGAAGAAGGTGTTTGTGAATGAATTTCAAAATGTTGATGCTGGAGTGAGAGGGGGGGGGGGGGGGGGGGGGTGTAATCATACAGTGATAATTTGACGCATTCATAGATACCAATCTCTTTCTAAGAAGCCTCATTTTGTGTAGCAATATGGTCAAACCAATCGTGCCATCTTAGCAAGGGTTTCAGCTAGGATTGTGGAGTCTTTAGGGCATTGGATGGATCTGATAATGCCTAAATATTTATATTTATCTTCTCAATTGCATTATCTTTCTTGATATTTAATGTTAATTTGATCTAATTATATACGTTTTTTACATGCGAGATGATTTTGTACCTAAGGATGAATACATGCTTAAAAAGATAGATTAAAGCTCAAAAGAATGATTAATGAAGAATTGAAATTTTTAAGGACATTACTGAAGATTTCAAGTGTTGAAGATATAAGAAAAACAAGGATAAAGGATGGAAAAAAGCTTAAAAAATCACAAAATGCAATAACATAAATAACAGTTCGGTCCCACTTGAGGTTAGTTCAGTCCGACCAAATATGTACAAAACAATCTGGCAATAAATAGAGATTTTTAAAGTTAATTCAATTCGACATTTAATCTAACCAAAGTCATGTTCGGTGCCATCGAAGGAAGGTTTGGTGTGACTTAAAGGAGATAGAAACTTCAGAAGAAATTTAAAGAAATTCGATTGCAATTGAGAGATCAATTCGGTGCGAGCGAAGTGATGTTCAGTGCGACCGAATGCTATTGCCTATATGACCGAAGCAAAATAAATGTGCATAAATTTGAAGTTAGCTCCAAGTCGTTGTGGATTTTTCCTATTCAAAAGGGTGTTATAAGATGTTGTAAGTACGAATTAGAGTTTAGAAGAAAGACCTAGTGGTGATGGAGCTTCCATGGAGTCGTCCTTCTTCGATCCTTCAGTTCTAGTTTATCGTTTATGTTTTTCTTTTGTTCTAGGATGTTATCCATGCTAGGCTAATCTATTAGCTAAGGCTAAGGGATGAAGCTAGTAATTAATTACAATATTTACTTTATTTTATTCAATAACATTGGTTTGAATGATGATAGTATATTAAAATTGATTTGGATTTACTTGGAAGTCTTTGAGTTGTTTATTTCTAGATTTGTTATGCGCTACGGGTATAATGAATGCTTTGATTTCATAATTGTTTAGCATGAATTAGAGAATGATTCAATCTATATAATTGATTGATCTATTATCGCCTAAGGGTGCTTTAGATGCTTTTGATTCCCTACGATTGAGATCTGAATGCTTTAGGAATCATCGCACCATATTCTCATCCGCTCATTGCAACCTCTCTCTCTCTCTCTCTCTCTCTCTCTCTCTCTCTCTCTCTCCCTCCCTCCCTCCCTCTCTCTCAGGAGGAAGATCAATGATTTTCAAATTCAACCAAAGCTTAGCCAAATGCTGACTCAGTTGGGTGAGTTGAGTCGTTGAGTCGACCAAATGTTTTTTTACTTTCCTTCTTTCTTTTCTCATACTTCTTTCTCCTCTAGCTTTCTCTTTCTTCTTCTTCTTTCCTTCCTCCCTCTCCCAATTCTTCTTACTCTCTTTCTCTTTCTGAAAAGACTCAAACTGAGTCGGAACTCAATTTAGACACAATCGACTCGCCCCAGCGAGTCTGATGAACTGAAATAGTGCAACCCAGCCTGACTCAACTCCCTCTCTCTCTCTCTCTCTCTCTCTCTCTCTCTCTCTCTCTCTCGTGTTTCTCTTCCCCTCTCTCCTACTCTTCTTCTCTCATCTTCTCACTACCACCCATGCCCGGACCTACACATGCACATGATTCAGGACTCAACCGAGTCACTCAACACTGTGGAATGGTGGCATCTCTCTCCCTCTTTTAGACTTTCTATTTCCAGAAAGGAAGCCCTAAAAGACCAGACTATAAACTGTTCTTTATTCCTATTTTAGATGCTTCGGAAAAAAGGAAACTAATCCATGGGATTAGTAATGCCTAAGTGCGATTAAACCTAGGCACAACTAGCCAATTTCCCTCCTAAAACTAACTAAGATGGTTGTATGGCACTGATCTAATTCTACATCTGGATTTCTAACATCATGGTCCTCCGGATGGACGACCCTGATTAGAAAATGGGCCCCATCACTGGGTGATGGGTTTCCCGGACAAACGAAGAAGATGATGGGTCCGATCATGGTGATTTTTTATCCATGGCCCCATCCTCAGATCCATATCTTTTGGATGGATCAGCCGGGTCCACTAATCATTGTGTGACCCGCCAATCCCTTCAGTTATTACAAAAATGTAGTGGGTTTCGATATTTTTTTCCCACCGCGGCCAATAACTCGTGCGACAATGAGTTTTCTTCTAAGAACTTCTACCCTAGAGAAAGGGACTGTTAGAAGCCCTAAGATAGATGCTCACGATGCTCTAGAAGAGCTTTTAGAAGTCCTTGAATGGCTGGGATGGAGCCATGTTTCATAACATAAAGATTATTTCCACTATTTCTTAAGATATGAAAACCCTAAAATGGCTTGGTTGAAGGGCTGAGATTTACTCTTTCTGATGGCTGAGATGAAGAGAGAGAGAGAGAGAGAGAGAGAGAGAGAGAGATGCTAGCACAGATCGCCAGCCCAACAATGATACAACTTCCATTTTCAAAAGTGTTCGCAAGCACAACTCTTCTTGTACTAGTGCTTGTGCGCATACACATGTGCAACTTCATGTGGAACTCGTGGGGTTTTGGTCAGAATCATCTTCTCAACAAGATGAACAGTTTAGATTGCACACATGGGGGATCAAGACGGGCCCCAATTCGATCAGCAGACATTGATCATTTAAATGCTTTTCGACGAGAAAGGAGGGTGGAAAACCTTCCTCTTCCACAGATTATTGAGTCAAACCCGATTGACCAGGCTCTCTATTCTGGTGTACTGCAAATGCATATGCACCCTAGTACACAATCAACTAGGGTGGGGCCCACAGTTATGCCTGGATGAAATCTAATCCGACCATGAGGCTCTTTGGGTCCAGCTGGGTCATTTTACCAAAGATGAGGTAGTTCCAAAACTTGGGTGGGCCACACTAAGTGAATATTTACATTTTATCATTAATTCCCATCAATCTGATGGTTGGATCAATTCAAAATTGTTGTCGATGATCATAAGAAACCCTAACGGTGAGTGACCGGTTGATTAGCTATTTGTTACAATGTTGGATGGTTTAAATGGTAGATTGTCCATAAGAGCATCATAGGCCTAATGAACGGTGGATCTCGTGATTCAGACTTTGTAATCTAGTATGGACGGTTAGATTTGCTTGTTCTATGAATGAGGATGGCTCTGAATGTTTCAATCGGTATAGGTTTGAATTTAGGTGGATGATTCAAATTTGTTATGAACCAATGTCAGTGTGTTGATCTTGATCTACCAATTAGGAATGCTTAAACAGTCTAAACCTGCCTTCTCATTCGTTATTTGTAATGGGTTCAATTGAGTAGTCAAATCGCCCTACGGATATAACTTGAGTCCTCTTGGATCCTTTGGTTGCTATGTGGTAGATTAATAGTTTATTCTTCATGTTAGTGGTCGAATATACTAAAAGTACTCTAATCATTGCCATCTACTACTAAATTGTTTAAATTTGTCTTGATTTAAGAGTAGTGGTTTAATGACATTAAAATTTCAATTTAAGTGGTGCATAGGCTCTCATAATCTTTTTAAGTGAGGATCTATAGTAATTCTCTCCGATCGATGATTTGATGACTTGATCTATGGATGAAGATTACTAAAAGAGTCGAGCTAACAGTCCTAGGGGGGTGAATAGGATTATGTCAAATAAAAATTTCGAGTCGAGCACCCTTCAACTAGTAGAAGGTGTCTCTTCGACTAGTCGAGCAGCATGCTCGACTGGTCGAGAAACTACTAGAAATATCCATTTTGTTTTAGTTTAAATCTTGGACTGGTCAAAGATATTCTTATATTGGTTGAATCATAGCTTAGACTAGTTGAACTAAGGCTTAGACTAATCGAACTAAAGCCTAACCAAAGTATATAAACCCGTATAAGTTTAACATTTGAAAACACCTAAGTCTAAGGTCTTTTTAGGGTCATTTATACCTGAGAAAACTAGACATTGAAGTATATAAGATGAATCTTCTACTTGAAGGTGGAGCTTGATCTTCTACTTGAAAAGTAGTAGACCTTGAATACTCTTTAGCTTGAATTATCCATGACTTGAACTTGTTCTTGCACTATCCAATCTTCAAGGTTTGTTCTTGAAGGTGAACTTTCCATCTTTCTTAAAGGTGAACTTTCCATCTTTCTTGAAGGTCTATTTGAAAGTGAACTTTCCATCACTTAAGATGTTGTCTCATCGAAATTTGACAAAAAAAAAAAGTGTGCGCAACACTTACAATCTCCCCCTTTGTCAAATTCGTGACAAAACACTTAGTACATCAATCACAAAATAACGTGCCTGAATGTAGACTCCCCCTCAATGAGAGCTTCCAGCTTCTTTCTGCTTTTGACTCCCCCTTAATGAGAGCTTCGAGCTTCTTTCTGTTTTGTACCTTTCTATTTTACCTGTATTATAACATATACTCCCAATGTAATACACAATTCCAAAAAGTATATTGCCATTCATTATTCTAATTAACAGATCAACATATTCATTATCATCAATACTATTTTCTCCCCCTTTTTGTCACAAATTAACAAAGGAAAGAGTATCAATGTGAACATATATATGAAAAAATCATTAGAATAAGAACTAGATAAGCATAACTAAACCGCAAGATAGGCATTATAAGTAAGTTCAGCAAGTTCAACACAGTTACGAAAGCATAAAGAGAGTATGTTCCATGAGCTTAACAAGTCATACAACCCAACAAGAGTTAAAATTTATACAGTCCATCATGAAAGAAAACCAAATTAACCTAATCAGAACCAGAGGAGGAATGAGGAGGAATAGATGGATCAATCTGGTGAAGTCCTTTAGTAATACGATGAAAGTATTTATGCATATACTTCATTGAGGATCTATGACTTTCTGCCAGATTGTCCTGGGATACCTTCAATTCAACAACCTTCTCCTCTAAGGATCGAAGCCAATCATCAACCTGAAAAGGTTGAAAATTAGGATCAGCTTCATCATCTGATTTTATCTCAGTAAATATGTCATCCATAATCATGTCTGCAGGTAATGGCGCTTCCTCTTCTTCTACATCATCTTCATCTCGCTGACCGAGGAGGTACTCCAAGTTTATCTTACTGATGTTCATGTTATCAAAAAGTAGAACTGCCTCAGGAGCCTCAGTCGAAGGAATGACAATGTTGTAGTAGATAGCAAGAGTTGTCATGAGATAGGCAAATGGGATGGAACCATGACCCGGATGTATACGAAATTGAATGATTAAATAACATATCAAGGAAGGGAGACAGATAGGTAAGCCAAATGCAACGACATGAAAAACATGTGTCATGAAGAGAGTAAGTTTATACTTATTCCCAAAGCAAGGGTACACATTTGAAGTAAAAATGTGATGAAGTAATCTGAATCTAGGAATCATCTGGGTGGCACGAAGAGTATTACCAGAACTTCATTTGACATTAAATAGACATAGTTTCCGGGTAATCTCTCGACGCTCAGACTTATACATTATATTTGTAAGTAGAGGAATGAGTATGCCTTCATCATTTACATTTACATCAAGTAATCCTGAGATCATGTGTCCGTCAATTGGAAATGCCCTTCTCTAAAGTTAATAGAGAATGTAAGATTTTCAAGAGACAATTCTCCTATGGAGGCATATATTTCTTAAGCTATAGAGCAGTATGTTGTTCCGTCCTAATCCAGAATGTTTTCCCAATCGATAGCAGATAAGATAGGGAAGATTTTAAAATGAGCAATGTGATCAAGATTCATCGTCTTTTTTATGATTATATCTCTAGTGTGGAAATCTCATACATGCTCTGAATCTTCTTTGTGATCTCGCAGGGTTCTCGCCTTAACTGGAGTCGTTCGAGAGGAGGAACCACTAGGCCCCTTACGATAAGCCTTCCTTTTAGACCGATGCTCCATGTAGAGTTTTTAAAAGAAGATGTAAATGTTGGGTTTGACTTAAATCAGATTTTTGCCCAAAAACCCTCTATGGAAAGGATGCAAATCTCAATTCAACTACAAAATGAAGATTAACTAACATATAAGAACCCAAATCGAGAAGGAAATAAAAAATAAAGCACTTACAATGAATCTATGAAGATGGGTTTGAGGAATGGAGCCACAACTAGTCGAGGAAGATGAAAGAAATGACATGAAGAAAGGGATTTTTCCCTCTTTTAATGGGTCATCCTGCAGTCCACAACCGCTTGAGTGTCGTCCTCGACTCGTTAAGGGTCAACTAGTCGAGGACGTACTCAACCCGTCGAGAAAATGAAAAAAGATCTTATTTTTATTATTATTTTAAATATTTTGCAAGTTTTATTTATATGCAAATAAAATAATAAATGCACACCATGATTTAATTAATTAGAAATACACATACTAGTATCATATTTTAATTTAGAATATCTATTCTTATCAAGCGGTTTAGTCATAATGTCAGCAAGCTGATTTTCAGTCTGAATATGTTCCAATGAAATGCTTTTATCCTTAACCAATTCTCGAATATAATGATATCTAATGTTTATATGTTTCGTACGAGAATGTTGAATAGGATTCTTTGAAATATTGATTGCGGTAGAGTTTTCACAATATCTTGCATAATTTTATAATCAGCTAACATTATTTTCATCTAAACCTACAGGGTATAAGCATTACCAGCTGCGATGTATTCAGCTTCAGTTATAAATAAAGAAACAAAACTCTATTTTTTATTGTGTCAGAAAACTAAGCAATTTCCAACATATAAATATCCACCACTGGTAGATTTTCTATCATCAGTGTTTCCTGCCCAATCAACATCGGTATATTTGGCAAGTTGTACATTTGTATCATGCGAATATCATAATCCAAAATTAGTTGTACTTGCTACATATCTGACTATACATTTAACAACAATAAGATGAGATTCTTTTGGATCAGATTGATATCTAACATAGATTCCAACACTAAAAGTAATATCTACTAGCAGTTAAGTATAAGAGACTGCCAATCATACTACGATATAAGCGAGAGTCTATATTTTTACCTGTTTCATCTTTTGAAAGTTTGAGAGTTGTACTCATAAGAATATCAAACTTTTTACCGTTCTCGAATTCAAATTTCTTTATCAAATTCAAAGTATGTTTGGTTTGAAAAATGAAAATACCATCTTCTTGTTGCTTTACTTGTAAACTTAGAAACTAATTCAATTCTCCAACCATACTCATTTCGAACTTGAATTTCATAAGCTCTGCAAACTCAATAGAAAAGTTAGTGCTTGTAGACCCATAGATAATATCATCAACGCAGATTTATACAATCAGTATGTGTTCATTATATTTTTTGACAAATAAAGTTTTATCAACGCTTCCCATGATAAAGTTGTGATTGAGTAAGAACTTAGTCAATTTCTCATACCATGCCTTAGGAGCTTGTTTTAGACCATAAAGTACCTTTCTAAGACAATATACATGATTTGAGAGTTTATGGTCCTTAAAACCCTTAGGTTGTTCAACATAAACCTCATTATGTAAATCACCATTTAAAAACGCACTTTTAACATCCATTTGATATATCTTAAATTTTTTAAGCATGCAATTGATATAAATAATTTAATGGATTCAAGGCGAGCTACTGGTGCAAAGGTTTCATTATAATCGATTCCTTCTATCTGAGTGTATCCTTGTACAACCAATTTAGCCTTGTTTCTAATTATATTTCTCATTTCATCAGATTTATTTTTAAAAATTCATTTGGTTGTAATTATATGTTTATCAGATGGTCTTTAGAACCAAATACCAAACATCATTTCTTATAAATTGATTTAACTCTTCTTGTATGGCTACTATCCAATTTTCATCGGTATGTACTTCTTTTACATTAGCCGGTTCAATTTGAGAAGTGAAGTAAACATAATTACAGATATTCTCTAACTATTTTCTTGTTCGTACACTAATAAGAGGATTATCTAATATCAAATCAGTAAGATAGTCTTTGACTGATCTTAGTTCACCATTAACTGGATTAGATGAAGAGTCAGGTTTCTCAATAAAGTTGACTTCATCATCATCTAGACTTGATGTGGGTGTTATACGTGATCGTTAATTACAACATTAATAGATTCCTGGATCACTCTGTTCTTTTATTAAGAACATGATATGTTCAATTATTTAGAGCATAACCCAAGAATAGTCCTTCATCACTCTTAGTTTTAAACTTTCTTAAATTTTCCTGGTCACGTAATATGAAGCACTTACTTCTAAAAATTCAAAACTATTTGACAGTTGATTTCTTATTGAACCATAACTCATAGGCTATTTTATCTTTTGATTTTCTTACATACACACGATTTATAATGTAGCATGCGGTATTAATAGCTTTAACCCACAAGTTTTTTAGTAAAATAATGCTATTTAACATAACATTGGCCATCTCTTGTAGCACTCTATTCTTCCTTTCAACAACCCCATTCTGTTGAGGTGTTTTAGGAGCAGAGAACTTATGTGATATGTCATGATCTATACATAATTTCTCAAAATTTCTATTTTTGAATTCAGTATCATGATCACTTCTGATCTTGATTATATTTACTTCTTTTTCAGTCTGAATTCGTTTCAGTATTCTTTTGACTTCATCGAGAGTCTCAGTTTTCTCTCTCATGAAGGCTACCCAAGTAAATCTGGTAAAATCATCAACGATAACTAGAAAGTACTTCTTTTCGTCTCTACTCTCCGTTCTTGTTGGTCCAACTAAATCCATATGGAGAAGTTCAAGAGGTTTGGTTGTGGCTAAAGAGTTCACTTTCTTATGACTACCCCTTGTTTGTTTGCCAATTTAGCATGCACCACATTTTTTATCAACCTTTTTTAATTTGGATAAACCTCGAATAAGATCTATTTTTCTTAATTTATAGTTAACATGTTTAAGACGTTTATGTCATAATTCCATTTCATTTGTTTGGACCATGTAATAAGAGAAGTTAGAAGGGCATAACTCATTTATAATATAGTAATTTTTAAAGTCCTACAACCATTTAATATCACACAACATTTCTCATTTGTTATCTCACATCCATGATTAGTAAATTTCACATTGTGTTTGTTATCACAGATTTGAGATATATTTAGAAGATTGTGTTTAAGTCTTTCAACATATAAAACATTTTCAAAAGGAGGAAGGTTAGATAGTTGAACAGTACTTTGGCCTATAATTCTGCAGTTGCTTCCATCACCAAAAGTAACTGAACCATCATTCATTTCTCTGAAATTGGTGAATATCTCTTTGTCACCTATCATATGTCTTGAACATCCACTGTCCAGGTACCATTTTTAATGGCTAGAAGCTTTGAAGGTAGTGTGGGAAATAAGACAAGTAACTTTTGGAACTCACTTCATTATAATTCTCGGTTTAGGAGTTCCATTAGTTTTTCTTTGTTTATGAAAGTTGAAATTTCTTTGTCTATCAACTCCGATATGATTAGAATTATATTTAAGAAGCTCTTTGAGTAAGTCCACTATTTTCTTAGCTAAAGGATTATATCTTTGATTTTTGTAGCTGATGTTATTAGAATTAATCTTAGAAGCTTGAAAAGGTTTTGGATTTTTGAAATCATTTTGGTTATAATTTCTCAAATTCTTACCTTTTGAGTTTGAGGATTCTCCTTTTACAAATATAGGAGATGCATTTTTATTTTTCATCAAATATCTTTAATATAGCCCAGACCCGATTTATCACCACATTTTTTGGATGCAATTAATAATTTTTTAGCTTAAGGTCTCCGTGGGCATATCTCCAAGTATCCTTAGAACTCAAAAGAGAAGAAACTTCAAGTTTTAGATTCTCATTTTTGATTTTGAGTTTTTCTAATTCAGAGGTTTTAAAATTTAAATCAAGTTTTGCTTTTTCAAAATAATCAAAAAGATGAGATTTTTTGAAAATATTATTTTCAAGTTCTTGTTTTAATTTAAGATATTTTTCCTTTTGAATTTTTAGTTTGAGAGCTATTTTGCAACTTTCCCTGTATAGGGCATTGTAGGCGTCTTGAAGATCATCTTCATTTTCATTTTCAAGGTCACTCCTGAGATTCTTATTATCAGATAAATTACAGCTATCTGAAGAAATGACTCTTTTATAGTCATCAGGGCTTTTACTTCATTTGAAATTTCTTGCTTTGAATCATCTGACTTGGAAGAAATTTCTTGCTCTGAATCATCTAATCCATCCCAAGTATCAATCATACCCTCTCTTCTTTTTTTTTTTATCCATTTTGGGACATTTATTTGTCAAATGCCCCATATTCATGACAATTGAAACATTGACTATCTTTTTCAGATTTCCAAGTTTTAGACTTCCTTTTCTTTTATTGGATGGTTTTTTAAAATCGGATCTTTTCTTATTTTTGAAAATCCTGTAAAATTTCTTAGCAAGTAAAGCCATGTCATCTTCTGCATCTTCAACATCAAAATTAATACAGTTATCTTTTGAAGTAGATTTGGATGACTTAAGAGCAATAGACTTACCTTTAGGTGCTTTAAAATTTAACTCATAAGTTTGAAGAGATCCAACTAACTCCTCAACCTTCATTAAATCAGTGTCTCTCAGTTCCTGAATGGCAGTTACTTTGGAATTAAATCTCTCAGGAAGAGATCGCAGTATTTTAGCACAAACCTTGCTTCCTGGGATTCCATCTTCTAGACCCCACATGGAATTTACTATATCATTTAATTTCATATAAAAGTCCATGAAGGTTTCATTTTCTTGCATATAATTTTTTTCAAATTTTGTAATGAGGATTTGAACTTTAGATTTCTTGACTATAGTAGTTCCTTCATATGTCATTTCAAGAATATCTCAGGCTTGTTTAGTTGTATTACATGAAATGATTCTCTTGAATTCATCAGGTGATAAAGCACAAGTAATGGCATTTAAGGCCTTAGCATTTGCAATGTTTTCATTTTCCTGAGGTGTAGTGCATAAATAAAATGGAGTTTCTTTCATGGACTTAGTTCAATCATTACCTAGAACTTCAAACAAGGGTAGTTTCCATTTGGTTATAGTGATTTGTCACACGTTTCCATCTAAGGATTTTAAGAAACTCCTCATTTTCGCTTTCCAATAAGCATAATTAGAGTCATCAAAAGGTGGTGGCCAGGTAATAGACAAGCTATCGAAATTTGACATAATGAAAACTCTAGATCTTTAAACTCAAGGAACTTAATCCAATAAATAAGTAACTTTACTCTGATACCACTTGAAAGAGTCAAGATAACAGTCCTAAAGGGGGTGGGGGTGAATAGGACTATGCCAAATAAAAATTTTGAGGTACTGAAATAATAAATAAATTAGAATAAATCACTAATCTCAATAGCAGTAGTATTGAGAAATTGATTCAAACTTCGTTCATAAGACAACCTTACACCAAAAACAAAGTTTCAAGTAAGATAACTTGATTTCATGAACATAGTAAGAATCAAGATCACAAACTAAGCAAAATACAAGAGAGAGCTATCTATTACAAGTATTCACCATATAAGCATAAACAAATTACAACAATTCACCACATATACAAAAATTTAAACCATTCACCACAAATACTAGAAGTTATAGTAGTTCGACGTGTACACCAATTGTTTTTAAATAGTCATACCTACTCCACTCCCAATAATCACAACCCACGTGATATTGACATTCACTAATAAAAAAGGTTTTCACAGGTTCACCTTAAAACCTATACAGTTGTGTTTTTAAATGGGCTATCACAAACAAAACCCCACGCTGAGATTTTCTGGCTATCTCAGTTAAAACCAATACAAGAGATTTTCTAGATATCTCAAAGAAACTAAAAACAAAAGTATAGAATAATACTTATCTTCTTCTTGAAGAAGTTCTTGATGTAGCTTGTAGAACCACTTCATTTGATGTAGAATGTTCAATGTCCAGTAATACAATTAAGGGTTCTAGGTTCTAATTGATTTTAAATTAATTTAAACCTCACGCTACCTTGTTTGAATCCTTTATATCTCAAAAGAATAGTGATTACTCTCTTTCTTTAAAAAGTAAGATTCATAAATGAGAGATCAAATAATCAAAACAAGAGTTATATAAACAGAAATATTAAATACCATGTAATAGCTTGATGATAGTGGAGACTTCTCTCTTTCTAAATAAAGGCTTTTCTTAGCTTGGATTGGTAATTTTAGAATGAGAGAAGGCCTCTATTTATAGGCTGAAATGTTGTTGCTTCGACCCGTCTCAATTCTCCTTCAACTAGTCTAAGATCCAACTAAATTTCAAAATTTAGGCGCGATCGGATAAAACCATTCTTCAACTGGTCGAAGGCCCTGCTCGACTAGTCGAGGGTCCTATTCGACTGGTCGAGGTTGGTAAAAATTAGTTGTTGGACTTCGAGTCGAGCACCCTTCGACTAGTAGAAGGTTTCTCTTCGACTGGTCGAGCAGCCTGCTTGACTGGTCGAGAAACCACCAGAAATATCCATTTTGTTTTAGTTTAAATCTTGGACTGGTCAAAGATATTCTTAGATTGGTCGAATCATAGCTTAGACTAGTTGAACCAAGGCTTAGACTAGTCGAACTAAAGCTTAACCAAAGTAAATAAACCTGTATAAGTTTTACATTTGAAAGCGCCTATGTCTAAGGTCTTTCTAGGGTCATTTAGACTTGAGAAAACTGGATATTGAAGTATATAAGATGAATCTTCTACTTGAAGGTGGAGCTTAATCTTTTACTAGAAAAGTAGTAGACCTTGAATACTATCTAGCTTGAATTATCCATGACTTAAACTTATTCTTGCACTATCCAATCTTCAAGGTTTGTTCTTGAAGGTGAACTTTATATCTTTCTTGAAGGTGAACTTTCTTTCTTGAAGGTCCATTTAAAGGTGAACTTTTCATCACTTAAGATGTTTTGTCTCATCGAAATTTGACAAAAAAAGTGTGCACAACACTTACAATCAAACAAAAGTGTGCACACAACACTTACAATTACTTTCATATTTAGATTTAAGCTAGAGCATGAGAATGTTCAAATGGAGTAGGTTTTCATTTATACTCAATTAAGTTTTCATAGTAACACCCAAGTACTAAAAAGTACGGGGTGTTACATTAAGGAAGTAAAAATCAATGACCGGTGATTTTAAGATGATCCGTTAGTGAATTTTTTAGAAAGACCAACTACTATATGTATTAGATCATACTACTGGAAGGTTGGTGAAATAGGGGATGAGGAAACAGTCATTGCTGAAATGAGAGAGTTGGGGTTTCAAAAACGAAGAAACATGTAAGAAATCTTGAGGAATTCAAAAATGTGTGGAAATTGAGTTTATATCGGTCGAAATTATGTGCATTAATTAGGGTGTAATCATTATCTCGTATGGTATGACACCTATACACGCATTGCCATGAGAATAGCTCTCTGTTGATAAAAGGAAAAGACGACTGTCATTAGAATTGTCTTGATCATGTGTACTAAATGAAGCGTCGCCACGTGCCCTAAAGAATGACCACATTTATAAAGGGCCACCCGTCACCTTCACCTTTTACCAAAAGCGAAGCAGTATGGGGGGGCAATGTTGTACCATATTTCTATACGCTCCTACAAGAGCCAATCAAAGAGGAACATGTGTAATTTTATAAGAGTTACGTGATGAATTTGAGATCTATAGAGATATCCAAAGAGAATTTTGCAGCGATACAACTGGCGTCTATCGAGTGATGCCATGTCATCCACAAAGTAAGGTATGCCGAGAGAACATGGTTAGAAGAAGGGCTCTAAGATGTTAGTAATTCTAAACTGGTTATAGTAATTGTCAGAACGTCGAAGCATCCAAATGATTAGTTTAGCTATATAAATTGTAAGAGAATTCAACAGAAGAAAATGTCTCATGCCAACTAAATTAAATCATATTTATCTTTTAATTACTTTATGTTTCTTAGTATTAATTGTCGTTTACATTCCTTAGTATAATTCATAATAGTAATCAAGTAATTATTAAACTTAACATTATCTGTCATTTACATTCCTTATATAATTCGTAGCAATAATCGTGTAACCATTAACTTTAATTGTAATTTAAGTCTATACTAGCATGCTGGATTCAGTTTGAATACCAAGTAAAGTTCTCCGCTCAAAAAGTGCTCGAGTTGTTATTTATAATAAAAAATAAGAGTTTACTTTTTGTTCTTCCTGTATTTAAAAAGTTCTTTTATACGTAGGGTAGATGTATAATCTATGTTTAAGTACTGATCCATTCTTTAATAATTACCTAATCATTTAAAGTAATATTGCATAAGTGATTGAATAGGCTACTGTTTTTATTAGATATTGGTAATGTACGGTCTATATCTGACCCATCTGCTTTTCTTGGCCTACGAGGATATTCAATTTTGGCAGGCTATGCACAAATCACGTGACTCAAGAAAGGGACAACAAATAAAATTTTCCAATAATTGTAAACTACTATACATGAACCATGCACGATAGGTCATGTGTAAGGGTCGACCCGATTCGAACCTAACGATACCACGCGGAGAGATGGACCTATCATATTCAGATTCTCCGTATCACATTTATAAAAATAAAAGGTTTGATAGCATCCATCGCCACGTACCATACGTCTGGACTGTAGGGTCGAGTTCAGTGATGTAATATTAAATCCATTAAAAATACAACCAAAAATCTGATATGTATATATATTAAAAAAAAAAAAAAAAAAAAAAAATCTTTAAGATTGAAAAATCGTAAGCATTAAAATCGATGGCCAGTGGTCAAATTGACTGTCCGTATTTAATAGAAAAGAATGACACTTAACTATATAATAAGAAGTTTAATTATTATTTTCCTCGTGAGTTCCATCTTTTGAACGGTTTGGATCACCAAACACGATCCCAGATAGAACGGACAAAGTCCGGACTTTCACACTGAGATACGTCGCGATGTATTCGAAGACACGTGTCGAAAAAAACAAAAATTTAAAATAAAAAATAAAAACAATGACAACATCGTAACATAGAATGGCGACACTCTGACACCATTTCTTCCCGCGCAGTCGCTTGGCGATCTCTCCTTTTTCTTGGGTCGTCCAACGGCCCATAGTAGTCTTAGCACCCTGTTCTCATCCGCTCATCACGACCTCGACATCCTCTTCCCCTCTAAAACCCCATCGTCACCGTCCGTTCTCTATTCAACGACATGGGCTCTCTTTCCATTTCAGAAGACCTTCCTCTCCAATACCCTCTCGCTCGCAGAGATGATTCCGTAGTCGACGTCTACCACGGCATTTCCATTCCCGATCCGTACCGCTGGTATTTTTCTAATTTCTGTCTTTATTGTCTTTTTTTTTTGGAGTAATGTTCCACACATCTGATCCGTCCAGAAGGTGGACCGCTGGATGCAGATCGTCTCGGACGAAAAACCACGGAAGCTCCACTCCGGTGTGAGCCACACCTACTAAGTCGAGTGGTCGGTTCTCTCTCATAGTGATCTCAACGGTGGGACCCACCTTTTGAACGGATCGGATGTCTTCTCTCTCTCTCTCTCTCTCTCCCCTTGGAAGAGGAAATTTTGATACTCTGGCAGAACGTGATAGTTCGTACGCATGCACTTGGGTTTTATGTTCCTACTGTAAAATGAGCTGACGAAACGGATGGACGGAGGGGATATATCACGGAAGCAAAACATCGCGGTGGCCATGTAACTCCGGGTAAAGGCAAGTCTCATCTGAATTTGGAGACGTGCCGTACAGTTGAAGCAAACTTCACCGTCTGATGGATGTCTAATGGGCCGTTGCAAATGAACAAAGAGAAAAGAAGTCAATGGTTCCAATATAACCAAGAGAAGAAAAAGTAGTCAATGGTTCCAATATAACCAAGAGATGTCCATCGCTAGGAGATTATGATTGTCTGGTCAATGTTGTGGGACCCACTATTTGGGCACATGCGCGAGCGGATTGGGTGCTGCCCCACTCGGACCTGGCTAGAGACGGACGGTCCTATAAAGGGATCTGTGGGGCCCACCATGATGTATGTGTTTTATCAACACCGCCCGTTCATTTTTATACATCATTTCGGGTCAGTAATCTAAAAATGAGCCAGATCTAATGCTCAAGTGGACCACTCTACAGGAAGCCTAGGGTCACAGCGACGCCTACCATTGAAACCTTCCTAGAGCTCACCGTGATGTTTATTTGCCATCCAACGTAAGGTCTCACAGACCTGGATGATGGGAAAATATAAATATCATCTTGATTCAAAACTTCTATGGCCCCAGGACATTTTCTACTCTAAGCGTTCAATCCCCGCTGCTTTCTATGGTGTGGTATACTTGAGCTTTAGATCTACTTAATTTTGGTCTCATGCCCTAAAATGATATGTTAAAATGGGTGGACGGCGTGGATAAAACACATAGATTACGGTGGGCCTCACAGAGCCCCTTACAGGACCGTCGGTCTCTACCTAGGTCGTGGTGGACACGCATTTCCTGCGAAAGGAAGTTCCTGCACTAAGGATTCTGGGTGGGGCCCACTGCAATGTTTTTGAGAAATCAAACCTGTCCATCTGTTTTTCGTGATCATTTTAGGACATTTGACTAAAAATGATATGGATCCAAGATTCAAGCGAACCACACGAGAGTAAGAAGTGGGGATTCAGTGACAACCGTTGAAATATTTATATGGCTACAAAAATTTTGTACTGTATTAGTCTAATATTTTGATGTTTTCACTGCATCCCATTGAAAATGACCTTATAAAAATGACCTTACAAAGGGTTTGAATGTTGTATAAACATCAAGGTGTAGCCTAGGAAGATTTCAACTATAGGAATTCCTTCTCCTACTGTTTCATCTTGTATGGCCAGTTGATTTTTAAAAAATACTCCTCACTTTGGATTTCTCGCAAACATCCCACTAGCCCCACTCATAATCCATGCGCCTGCTAAAAGATTTCGCAGAAAATCCGCGTCCGTCGTGTTGGGGGTAGCATCCAATCCGCGCCCGGCACATGCAGAACATGTGTACATTTTTTTAAGGGGGTTGAATGCGTGCAAAGCATTGTAAGTTTTGGCTTTTGACGATCTGCGGAGTTAGGTGTGGCTAACCGTGATGTTGGTGATAAATCCACTCCGTCCATCCGTTTTCTCAGCTGAGTTTAGGACATGCAACAGAAAATGTGGTGGATCCAAAAATTGAGTGGGACATACGAGAAGGAAAAATAGGGAAGGGTTTCTTACCGTTGAAACGTTCATGGGCTCTAAACCTGATGTTTATTTGCCATCTAAACCATTTATAAGGTCATAATAACTGGGATAAAGCGAAAAATTAGCCTGATACTAAACTTTTGTGGCCTTGAAAATATTTCAACGGTAGTGATTGAATCCCCGCTTCTTCCTCTCTTGCGGCGTACTTGAGTTCTGGATGATCTCATTTTCGGTCGCAATGTCATAAAATGATCCATGGCGCAATGTCCTGACCGTGTTGTGTACTAACAAGCTAACTGAAAAGAAAAGAAAAAAAAAAAAAATAATCTCTGGAAAACGGTTTCATTTCTGACAAACATTAAGGTGGACCCCAGCTGGCATATCCAGGGATTTCCTGCGAAAGCCGCGTCCGGGAAAAATGAAAATGCAGGAATCCGAAAATTCCAGAGCAAGAGCGAATCCAGATTCCGTTCTGTGTTTGGTACGTTGCTACGGACGCGAATTGCGTCCTACCCCCGCAGTCTCTAGCACGGGCAGTTCAGTGCTCCGGCCCACTGTGATGTATCTGTTTATCCAAGCCGTCTATTCCTTTTCTCATTTAATTTTAAGCCATGAATGCAAAAATAGGTAGATCCAACGCTAAAAATGGACCACACCAAAAAATGCAAGTTGAATTAAATGCAATAACCATACTTGGTGCGCTAGATTTTAGCGTTGGATCTGCCTCTTGTTTTGTTTATGTCTTAAAATGACATGAGAAAAGAGATAGACGGTTGGGATAAACAGATACATCACGGTGGGCCCGCCCGCGGAACTGCCCGTTCGGGCTAAAGACGGGCAGTGTAGGATGCAATCCGCGTTGCCACCTCGGGGGGCGTATTAGGTAAGGCAGGGGTAACAACTAAGAGGGTAAGGCCCTGACAGTGATAGTGGAGCGTACCTGGATGTAATGTGTTATATATCCACGCCGTCCATCCGTTTTTACATCTCATTTTAGGGCATGCCTTAAAAAATGTGGCAGATCTAAATCTCAGGTGGACCACATGGTAAGGATTAAATTCCCACCATTAAAAACTTCCCGGGGCCACAAAAGTTTGGGATCAAGCTGCTGTTTTTATTTTCCCTTCATCCAGGTCTGTGTGACCTTAGCAACAGGATGTCTGATAAACATTACAAGGTGGGTCATAGGCAGTTTTTAACTGTTTAGGCGGTGGTCCACCTTAAATTTAGATACACCTCGTTAGTTGGCAAAACGGATGCACGACGCGGATATACAACACATATATCGAGGTGGGCCCGCTGTCATGGCCCCACCTACTAAGCTGTTACCCCTGCCTCTCCTAATCCGCGCCCGGTACGTGGCTAGTGGATTGGTGGATCCGCACCGTCCATGTGACCAATCCTGTTCTCGGTGGCTCATTGCATAAAAGAAAGTTACAGTGGGGACTATCTTAGCGGTCCAAACGGTGGCTACAAAATGGACGGTACGAACGTAAATGTAATGGTCGACATTCAATGCGAGTAACGATTGGCGATGGCGTTTCTTTTAGTGTATCTTCAAACGTGGTCATCAGTGCGCGCAGCCAGTGGATGGACGGTCTGGATCTGCCATCCGATTATCACTTGTTAGATTTTCGGCAACGAACAAACTAAACTCCTGTCTCATCGGGTCTGATGAGAGTATAATACCTCGTGAGGTAGGAATAGGATGTGCGTTTTTCCCATGGTCCAGCAGCGGTACAGGTGGGACCCAGCTTTTGGATGTAAAAAGATAGATATTGCATCGCATGCGAATTCGTGGTGTTCTCTTGAGAATGACTCATTCATGCTGGGTCCCACCGGATAAAAGCTTGGAGTGGTTCAACGTGCATTGTTAGGGAGGCGGTTTGCCTACTGACACTGGTGGATGTTCTGTGGGGCCTAGCATCGTCTATGTGTTTCATCCACGCCATCCATCTATTTTTCCAGATCATTTAATGGCATGAGCCCAAAAAGGAGGTAGATTTGAATCTCAAATAGGCCACTTCACGGGAACGGTGTTGATTGAACTCCCACCATTAAAAACTTCTTGGGGCAGGATCAAGCTGATATTTGTTTTGAACCTTCATCTAGGTCTATATGACATGATCAACATGTCGGATGTCAAATAAACATTATAGTAAGCCTTGAGGTTTTTAATGGTGGGCATTCACTCACTACTGTTTTTTGGTGGTGTAGTCCACCTGAGACTTATATCCGCCTCATTCTTGGGATCGAGTCCCGAAATGACTTGAAAAGGTGGATGGATGGTGTAGATAAAACATATACATCATGGTGGGGTCCACAGCGTCACTAAGCCAAAGCGCCTCTTGTTGTTGTTAGCATCTTTAAAAAATGTACTAATGTAGGACATGGAAATTAAACATGATATGTAAAAAAAGTTCAAGCATAAGATTATACTAAATTAGAAACAATCATACAGAATTTCAAATCCCACACAAAAATTCAAGCATTCAATTAAGGGGAATCTTATGCGGATTCAGGCTTACACATGTTAGGATCAAATCAATTAAAATTATAGACCAAACAAGAATAAAAACAGGGTAAATTCATCCATGTATGCACAGAAATAATTCCCCAATATGAGGGGTTCACAAATTTCAATTCGGGAAACCCTAAGATTGGAGAAAGGGCATGAAATTGGAGATTTGATTAATTTAGGGTTAGGATTAGGGATTCGGAATGAAAGATGGTTGAAACAGAGGAGAGAGACGAACCAGAGAAGTATCGCACGTGTGGACAACAACAATGGCCCAGACGCACATGCGTGTGATCCCAGCCGCACGTGTGTGGGGCCCACTATTTAGAAAAAGACTACGTTGGCTCTAGTCGGCTAAGGGTGGACTCCAAAACTCCCAAATCTGAGCTCGATCCGATGTACAGTTTATGCGTGGTGCTCCACCAGAGTTTCAGCCCTCCTACAAAGCTAGATTCTGAAAATCTGTAGTAGATGAGGAAACGCCTACAAATATTGATGAATTTGCAGATGAAATACTTGTAGGAGAAGAGAAATATGGATGGAAGAAGGTGAGAGCGAATCGGGATAGGTGTGGCTTTGCACCACGGTAGTTAGCCCTTCAAGGAAGGGAGAGTTTTGCACACAATTCAGGAATTTGGAGGAGCAGAAAAACACAACAAATTTATTAATCTTCATTGAATTAAAAAGACTACAAGGGGTGCTATTCATAATAAAACTCTCTACCCCAAAACTCGTGCTATGTGCGTAACCTATTACTTGACAACAAAGTAATAAAAAATAACAACTAATTAAAGCAATCTAAACCGTCCATGATATTCCTAATAACAATAATAAGCAAAACCCAAAGTACTAGATTAATTAGAATAGTAAGTCACGACCATGAGAACCCATGGTGGGATTCACATGAACATTGAGTCTACTCCAATGAACCAAAACGCGGCCCTTTAACTAGGAGGCCCTCCCTGGACATCATCATCGATCTAGATCGATGGTGGGGCCCTCCTCCTCCTTGCGTACGTGCGTAAGGGGGGCATGCATGTGCTCGAGATGTCCCCATCATGTACCATTGTATATTTTCTCATGACTTTAAGGGCGTGTTTGATTTTCCAATTCCCTGGGAAATGCCCTTGTAAATGGTAATAATTATTTCCCTCTGTAATTGCCGCACCCTTCCCCATATTTGATTTGACGGCCTACTTTTTCGGTGTAAAAATGGTGAATATTGTAAAATATTTGTGGGTCCCACGATGATTCATATTATATATCCACACCGTTTATCCATTATGTCAGATGAATTTATGATATAAGCCAAAAAATGAGGCATATCCAAAGCTCAAGTGGACCACGCCACAAAAAAATGTGAATCAAATACTTACCATTAAAAACTTCCTGGGCCCACTGTTTCTTTTGGTATAGGCTAGTTGAGTATTGGATCTACCTCATTTTTTATCTCATGTCTCAAAATGTTGTGGTAAAATGGATGGACAAAACAGATATATCATATACATCAAGGTGGGGTCCAAAAATTTAAATTACTTCTTTTGAACCAGTTTCCAGGACATAAATTCCCATGAATATTCAAATAGGTGAAACGGTAATAATTATCTATTTCCAGGGTATTTACACCCGCACTTAAAAATCAAACAGGCCCTAAGTGATAACCCTTACATGTACCGATGTGGACAGCCTAAACTTGGAAAAAGTTGTGCTTAGAACTTCAAAGGAGAGTATTATTTACGGAAAAAAAAAAAAACCAACACGCATTCACACCCCACACACACCCGTGCACTCACACTTATTGGGATTTCACTACAATGGTTACTCATACCCATGACCTCGCGTTAAAACTCTTGTTAGTCTACCACCGTGGCATGAGTAAGGACCCAATGAGAGTCTTTTTGTTGGTTAAATGATTTCATGTGATATGATTGGACTCCAATCTCCGACGTAAATTATTAATAATGAGAGTATTTTGTTGTTAGTCTACCACTGAGGCATGCGAGTAACAACCCAGTGAGAGTATTTTCAATTAAATATTATTAATTGAAGTGGTTTGCTTAAAAATTTGTTGATGTGATAATGATTTGATTTGGTTTATATATGTGGATTGACTTTTGGCAAATGATATTTAATAACTTATTTGAACAAGCTTATACTTTAAAAAAAATAAATTGAATAATCTTTTAGGCATTTTTATATATTTTTTTTTTATTAAAAAAATAGACGTATCGTGTAGCTTACACTACACGCTACACTCTACAGAGGGCTGAATGCTATGCAACATGCTTTTGCTATTTAAAACATTGGATGGACCACACTTGTGTGGAAAATGAGGATGGTATCCTTTTATGTTAAAGCATTCCATATAAGGCTTTAGGGCCACTAAACCATGGAACATGTTTAGGCACTTTTGTTCACAGAGTTGGAATACTTTTGTTCAAGTAGTCTAGAGAGAGAGAGAGAGAGAGAGAGAGAGAGCATCCTAAATGTTACAATCATGGTTACTAACAGTCTTTCTTTTCAGTGGTCATGTAGAGCACATTATCCTTGGAGATAATGGTGTATCTTTTCTGCTTTTATTTTATTTCTTCACGTGTTTTCTTGTAGCTAATTATTATGATAAATAAAGGATTCTATAGGAGGAGAAAATACACTCTCTTCCCTGCTTCTACAATTAGATATCATCATACACAGACATGCATGCCCTAATGCTAATGTAAATTAAGCACCTAAGAAGTTTTCTTTTGCTTAAGCATGAAAGCACATAAAGGCATGTATTATGATACCTCAACGTGTAGGCAACATGCCAATTCATAGCCATGTTACCATGGCACATACCCAATAGCATGCACCCAAACCTAGGGTGGAAATGTACTGCATTTGGTCTAGGATGGGGTAAGCATGTGTCTTACCCAATTATTGACTGGGTGTAAGATTTCATGCCCAAGCTCAGCTCATTAACGTCATGAACTTGTAACTAGGCTTGGGTAGGGCCTCCACATTTATGTTTAAAGTACCGGTTTTAGGTTGTGACGTGTCCCAATATAGGAATGGGTCTTATTGTCAACACTGAGACAACTTGTCCTATATCAAATGAGTTGGCTATTCTTCGAAAAAAAAAAGGAGAAAAACATATTGGAAAAAGAAAACTATGAGAAAAAATAGCTAAAATAGAGAAAATAAAAGATAAACTTATATTCACACAAATTTAACAGACATAAAAAAAGTTGGATGCACTCCCTATGCATACACAAAGTTATTGATAAATTTAAACATTGGTTCACAGTGATCGGTTAATAAACTAGTAGTGCATGGAAAAATGCAAAAGGTAGAAAAATTAGTCTAACATAATACATACCTCCAAATCTTAGACAACTTGAATACTTAATTGTTTAGTTGTGATTACCCATTTGAAGGTGGATCCTCCCTATCCATCTTAGGCTAACATAACACAGCATCCATTTCTTGCTTTCTCATTTGAATGGTTGTGGTAACGGATAGGGTGATGTTGGGGCAACATGCGATCTAAGGTGGAACCTTCCTATACAATAGTTTACCATAACCGTAGGTGGTTGTACTTGGGCCCCTCACAAGTTTGTAATGAAAAGGAAGGAGTGAAGGAAAGAAAATGAATAATATATAAAGCTTTTCTGCTCCAAGTATAAGCATCTCTATGAAGAGAGTTGTGAATAGGACCTTGATCTGGACCTTGTCGGCTAACTGTGGAGCCACCTCCACTTCTTCTATCACCAGTAGCTTGTTTGGCTCCCAAGCAACAATAGCTTTTCCAAACAAATAGTAGATGGATGGAGAGAGAGAGTAGGAAAAGCAAAAACAAAAAATGGGAGTCAAAGCTGCCAAATTGGTAACCCATGTCCAAAAACCACTTTTCTTTACTGCATTCAATATTAAAAGAACCACCATAACTCAAAAGTTTATGTAAACACACCTAACTCTCATAATCTTTCTCCAGATATTTAATTTAAATATCTTCGTCTCCCTATCTATTTATTTTTCTATATATTTGGTTAAATATATGGAAAATATGTTGTCGTATGGGATTCAAACAAGCCATTGGTAATAGAAGATGTGGAGGTGGCTATGCTGATAAGGTCCTGACGAAGGTCCTATTATTACTCTCTTCCAAATGATGCCTATACTTGGAGCAGGAAGGCTTTATACACCATTCCTTCCCTTCGTTTATTCCTTTTCATTACATACTCATGTGTGGGGCCCAAGTATGCCCACCTACAATCACGGTGGACCATTAGATAGGAAAGTCCACCTTGGATCGCACATTGCTTAATGTTAACCACATCAAGTAATCACAACCATTTAAATGAGGGTGTAAATGGATGGTGGGGCCATTTGTTACTCTTACTGTCTATTTGCCCTAAATCTTATGGCTGTGATTATCCAATCATGTTGTTTCATGGGTTTGATCCTATTTGTAGTGAGTCATGTATCCCATTTTTAACAACCACTAGTGGACCACTGACCCCACTAGACAAACATGGAATGGAGGACCCACCATTAGTGTCCCATGGGCCATGGGAGAATAAGCATCACCATTGGATCATCTAGAAAGACAAAAAGACCATTTGAAAAGAGTGGGCCTCATGGGATAGAGCACCCACCATTAGTGTCCCTTTGGAGAGTGGGCACCACCATTAATAAGATGGTGTTTGTATGTGTATATATAAGCTCTTCTAATCCATTTGGTAGTCTAATTAGCCATCTCTCCCATGGAGTCTCAGTGCCACCCTTGCCTTTGGTGATTCTCTCAACAATGGACTAGAGAGGTGGACAAAGTCTTTCCTTCCCTGGTGGTTGTGACTTCGGATGGCCTTTTGATTCCATTGTTTCGGCTATTGACAATCAACGTCCATTCACTGTTAAAGCTGTGTTGATCTATTTCGTCATTGGTTGGTTTTGCATGTGTGGTCCTTTTTCAGCCTTCATATCTTAGGAGTCTTTCCTCTTTTATTTTGTGATGTCTATATTTTAGTGGCTACAATGCCATAGAATCATGTCTTCCAACCCAGGTAATTAAGTCTGTGGGCTATTTACTATTGGACTTATTAAATATTGCCATGTATGTCATGTGCTCAAAATGATTTATTGTCCATGTATTGTGTTGGGTGACTCATAAACAATGGTTCTAGCAATACATTAATCTAATTACATAATTTATTTCTCCATGAGAGATGATCCATGAAACAATAGCGTAACTAGCAACTAAGAAAGAGAGTAGTAAAAGGATAGGACTTTCGATCTAACATTGAGCTGGGTCTAAAAAAAATTCTATTGAAATTGACAAGTAACCTCCTGCAAGAGGAAGAGAAGAGGAAAGAGAGGTTGAAATCTAGCATAGAGCTTCTAAAATCCAACATAGAGCTTCTAAAATCCAACATAGAGCTTATATTCCATCCTTTTGAGGTGACTATCATGGTGTGAAACACTTGATAACTTTAGTTGTTAATTTCAACTTCGGTTTTCCATCTACACAACTAGACCACTAACTTTTGTTGTCAATTTTCTCCATTTTCTGATTTATTTATTTTTTTTCCTAATCATGTTCTTTTGGGTATGGGTGGCAAGCACCTTGCTAGCTTGTCAGGTTTTTGGTACCGGGATTTTTCCAGATTGTCTAAATCCTTTTCTAGAGATCCATGTGTCGGGTACGGGCTGATTTGAAGCTTGAGCCCAGGTTTTCAATACATAGCGCAAAGGCCTTATACAAGTCAGACTACATGCAAAGTTATGATGTTAATAGGCAAGCTCGAGCCTAAAATCAAAATGCAGAATACCATTGGAGTGTCAAGTCCCTTGATATACATTGATATTTCATTCTTTAATGGCTCGAGCTTTTAGAGAAAGTGGTTGTTTGACATGGTATCAGAGTGGAAGGTCAAGTGTTCAAATGTTGGGAGCAATGAATATGCCTCGGTTAATATATTCTCTCACGGGAGGCAAGCCCGGCCTGTTAATGGTGTGTCCCTCCACCTGGCCTATTTATGGTGTGAGTGTCCCTTCACCCTTGCCCAATATGTTTCCATGTGGAGTTCCATCCCGCACGTGTGGGGGGAGTGTTGGAGTGTTAAGTCCATTGATATACATTGATACACAATCCTCTAACGGCTCAAGCTTTTAGAGAAAGTGGTTGTTTGACAAATACATACAAGTGTTGAATCCTTAATGGTTGGTACAAGACCTGACCTTTAGGCATTATCCATGATTAGGAAAAGACGTGCTGGTGCTCAACTAGAGGTATCATAACACTTTGCAAGCATTTGTGTTCTTTTTTAAAGTAAAAGAAAGAAATTCTTAGGGTCTCAATCTTAGAATAGAATATGTGCTTTCGTGTATTTGTATATGAAGGCATCTAACAACACTGGATGCATGGATTTTTCTTGCCTCCATATCATGTACCATAAAATTGATGCATGAGTACAAGGTAGACAATGCAATTTGCATGATCACCATCTCATCAACAATTTTTTCGCAATGACTAAGAACTAGTTGTTATTTTTATAGCATTTACTTTCAATGTGTATGCTACCTACTAGAAAGGTTAGGATTCAGAAAATTGCTTGATTTTTTTTTTTTAAATGAATTTTTTGCAATGACTGTGAACATTTATTGATTTATTTATTTTTAAAAAAAAAAAATTAGTTTCCTTTCGTGTGGCACCTACTAAAAGGTTACAATATTCAAAGCTATGTGATTTTTAGTCTATACACCATTTATTACTTGGCCATATTGATATGCTACGTAACTCCAGGGAAGTTTGCACCAGTAGAGATCATAATCACACGTCTCATCCATTCTGTGGTGAGATCTGTAATTCGTTCCATGAGAGTACATAGTTAGCGGACATAAAACTTATGCCATGTCTTTCCCATGAATCTTGACCAAATAGTAGAACGTGAATCTTTCTTCCAATCAGTGTCATTTTCTTGGAGTTACCCATTGAGATTGGGGTGGACCAAAGGAAGTCGAAACGAAAATTGGACTCTCAAAGTGTCCTACTCATCCTTTGTCACTGGATTGCTCCTCTTTATGGCTTCTTTAAAATTTCAGTTTTTGGTTATTCAAGTCTTCTATTTTTTATTTTTTTTCTGATTAGGCTTGAAGATCCTGATGCAATCGAGGTCAAGGAATTTGTTGAGAAGCAAGCAAATCTTACCGAAATTCTTCTTCAGAAGTGTGAGTCGCGTGGGAAGCTTCGTCATCAGATCACGACACTATTTGACCACCCTCGCTATGATACGCCATTCAAGCGAGGGGAGAAATATTTCTACTTCCACAATACCGGCCTCCAGGCACAGAGTGTTCTGTACGTGCAGGTATTCGATCTACCAATTTGAATTCGCTCGGAGTTCTCCTTTTGTGCGTGTATTGACTTAAATTGGATTTTCTTGCTTTAGGATGGTTTAGAGGAAAAGGCAGAGATTTTGCTAGATCCGAATAGCTTGAGTGAGGATGGAACAATCGCTTTGAAAATAGCTTCTATAAGCGAGGATGCCAAGTTCTTGGCTTATGGGCTTAGTTTGAGTGGGAGCGATTGGGTTACGATCAAAGTAATGCGCATTGATGATAAGTGTGTTGAGCCTGATTCATTATTATGGGTGAGTATTTAAATGCAGTCGGCGTAATCTTTTCTTTGACTTGAATATTTCTTAATTTCAGATGTTGAATAAATTGTTTTTAGAAAAGATTTTGAGTTGATTGGGGTGAAATCGAAACTTCAATCATTTGAACACATTACTTGCTTCAATATTTAGATGAGCATGACTTTAATGTAGACAATAAGCACCTAGCATAGGTACACACATCATCTCCAGCCATTGAAAGAAAGTTGATGAGAATCTCGTAAGCAATTGAAAATGTGAACTTTCAAACGCTGACTTTGAAATGTGCATTGTGACATAGGGGTGCAACTGGGTGGGTTGGGGTGGGTTGAGGGTTACCCAATCCCCAACTTGACCTAAAGAGGACCCCACTCCAAACCAGAAACCTGACCCAACCTGAATTCAACCTGAGGTGCCCAACCCAAACCCAACTTGAAGTCCTCTATACTCAACCTAGTTGATCTGACCCAACATGTGATTGTTCCCAATCTTGACTCAAATTTGCTCAACCTGAACCCTACCCGAATTGAAATTGGGTTGGTGTTTTTCAACCCGAACCCAATCTAAGGACCTTGAAACCAACCCAACCCAAACTCAGCTTGGGTTGGGTCAATCGGTTTTGGGTAATTTGAACCAAGGTTGCAGCCCTATTGTGACACGTAGCATTGGTATGCACATCATCTCCTATAATTAAAAGTTAGTTGTTGGGAATCTCACAAGCTTTTCAAAATGTAAATATTTAAATGGCCATCTTGTGACCGATCTAGTGATGCAAACTTTTAAGGACTCCTTTTCCCTTTTCTCCTTCCTATATTTGAAAATATTTGGAGTTGAAGCTTTGTTTTACATGTTTGTGGATTTAGCTACCAAGGATCTGAGGCCCATTTTTCCTTTTTTTAGCTTTTCAAAAGATCTTGATTGGCTTGGGTATTGTAGGGATCGAAACATATTGGTTTCTTAACTATTAGGAATCTAAATGTTGTGTCTGGTTTAGCTATGCATAATTCTGGCATCTATTTTTCATTTTCTCTATTTTGAAAAACTATGAATTGAATTGGACTTAATGGGGACACTCTAATGAACGGAATGCGTCTGATATACTTGTTTCGCTAGAAGATATCTTACATTGTTCATTCAGAATCACCAAAATTTTCTCGAGAAATGAAAAGAAGCTGCATTTTTGTTTTAGCCCTTATGTTTCTCTACTTGTTACAGGTGAAGTTTTCAACCATTAGCTGGACTCATGATGGCAAAGGGTTTTTCTATAGCCGTTATCCTGCTCCGAAGTAAGTGAAATCTCTGCACTAGTGTTTCAATTTTTTGGTGTGGTCTTTATAGTATTGAATTTATGATGGATGGGGTTTTTTTATGACTTGTCCAGGGAAGGTGGACAACTGGACGCAGGGACAGAGACCAATATTAACCTTAATCACGAAGTCTACTATCATTTCTTGGGTACGGATCAATCACAAGACATTTTATGCTGGAGTGATCCAGAGCATCCAAAGTGGCTGTTTGAAACCCGTGTCACTCATGATGGAAAGGTAACAGACTTTGAATGTATTCTTTTATTTTTCTCCTCAGAAGTTCGGCTGAAATACCTTCGACTTTTCAGCATTTTCGTATCTTAATCTGTATCTATTGGCTACTTAGCTCCTCAACTACATTAAAGTATGTTGGAGTGGTGAGAGTAGTTCCATTTTCTCTTTATTAAATTGGAGTGTTTGGACATTTTATATAATGCATTTTCTTAATTTCCAATTCCCTGGAATCATATGCCTAATGGAAAACATTAGGACAAACTGTGTCTTTGTTCCTATCATCATTGCACTAGTTTTTGCTAGAAGGCACTGATACCATATTGCTGAAGCTTCGAATTCCATAGGTTGCAAATGGTCTCTCCTTCCATTGCTAGGATTTGATGATTGAGGAAATGGGTTATGCCCTATTGCTTGTTGTATTGCATCGTTGATATTATTAAAGTAGTTTTGACTTAGAAAAACACTAGGGTTGTGTTTGATTGCAAATATGAATTTCACTGCAAACATTCTGTTAAATTTAGGGGAAATGACAAAAACTCTGATTTTTGTTACCTTTCAGGATTAGTAAATAGCCCTTACTTTTCATGATTAGGAAATATCCCTGAAATTGTTGTCAAATTTATATATATTTGAAATTTGGAGTCCAAAGTCAAGACGTTAGGTGCAAACCCTAAGAAGGAAAGTCCAGCTCAGGTTTTCCACTTTATTACACTAATAATAGCAATTCAATCCAATAGTGCATCCAAACACACCCTTAGGTGCAAGAACATAGTGATCAGAGGCATTCGGTGGCGCCTTGACAGTTGCTTATAGACTAAGTAGTGTGTATGTGTCTGTGTGCCTGGATTTATCTACATATTATGATGAATATGAGGGCATTTTGGTCTTTTAACCAGACAAATCTACCTAAAATTGTGGGTCAGAAATCACAAACAACTTGGAATACAAGTTTAAGTCTGGGAAATGTTGAAACAACACCCGATGGCTCTTCCAATGAGTACGGTTTGGAGCCTAGATTTCAGAGGGAGAGCCTGTCACCCGAATGGTTATAGGCATAGTAAAGATGGGCTAAATATTACTTGTTATTTCACTTGATTGGGTGCAGCTAATTGCTCCTTGCTAAACATTATGTCCGCTCATTGGAGAGAACTGGACATTTTGGTTTTGAATTATTAAGTATTCTATCCTGCTAGCATATTTTTCATCAAAATACCAGTCACAAACTTTCAAATACCAAAATAGGTACCTTGCATTATGGTTTTCATCATGCAATTGGAATTCAAGACTTTATTTTCTGTCCTTTTTTATTTCACACGTTTTTTTTATTTTAATTTTTGGTGTCTTATGCAGTATGTTCTTCTATATATCGAGGAGGGTTGCGATCCAGTCAACAAACTCTACTACTGTGACTTGTCCGTGCTTCCTCGTGGTCTTGAAGCTTTTAGGGAGAGAAATGACATTCTCCCCTTCATTAAGCTCGTCGACAATTTCGAAGCACGTTATCTAGCAGTTTCAAATGATGGAAGTGAGTTTACATTTCTGACAAATAAAGAAGCTCCGAAGTATAAGGTAGTCCGCGTGGATCTGAAGGAACCGGCAATATGGAGTGACGTGATCCCAGAAGCTGAAAAAGATGTGCTTCAATCAGCTATTGCTGTTAATGGTAACCAACTTCTGGTTAGTTACTTGAGCGATGTGAAGTATGCATTGCAGATAAGAGACTTGAAAACGGGGCTGTTGCTGCATCATTTGCCCATTGAGATTGGTACAGTTTATGGGATTTCTGGAAGGCGCAAGGACAGTTTGATTTTCATCGGGTTCACTAGCTTCCTTACTCCAGGCATTATTTATCAGTGCAACTTAGCAACTGAGGTGCCGGAAATGAAGATATTCCGAGAGATTGTTGTCTCTGGATTTGATCGCACAGAGTTCCAGGTTAATCAGGTAAATCATATAAGCTGTTTTACTTTTTGAACATTAAATTATCTCTCTTTATTGGTTCATGCTTTTTGCACATGTCAATGCTTTTATCTAAGGGTCGTTTGGATTTCAGTAGGGTAGATCTTATTCTTTCTTTCTTTTTTTCTTATTGAAATTAGAAGTTGGTGTTTGGGTGGCACTTTTTTGGAATTCATGACCATAAAAGGTGCATTTCTGCTCAAATCACAAGTGGGTGCTTTGTTATTCTGGCTAAAAATTCATCTTTTGGTGATGGCTGGAAGTGCGTCTGCTCCATTCATCCTTTCAAGTCTTCCAAAATGGGGCCTTAACATATCTATGTAACTTTCATTTTGTCTAGAAAATGCAACCTAGTCCTGTTTATCAAGAAATTCTGACCTTGGAAGTTTTGGTATTTTCTAGAATTGTTTTCAATTACGGTTGTGGACAGGATGTAAAATGTAACTTTTCAGTCTGTCTTGGTTGAGTCAAATCCTAAAATGGGCTGAAAATGGCTGAAACAGGATGACCTGGCTTACTCGAGAGACCAAAAATAGATAAGTTGATTCGTTTCTTCCAATGTGTAAAACCATGATTTCCAGTATAAAAGAACTCAGAAGATGGGTGGTATTTGAGGGTGTCTTTTTCTTTTTTCTTTTGGATCCTTGAACTTGAAGAGACTGACTAATCCATGCTACAACTTGATTTCATAATAAGAAACAAGAATTTTGGGAAGCAAGACAACAAGAAAAAAAAAAAAAAAAAGGTGCCTGAGAGTTCCCAGAGGCAAGCATTGTGACTGAAATTGCTTCTTTTCTTTGTTGTATATGGCGTGCAGGTTTTTATATCTAGTAAGGATGGCACCAAGATACCAATGTTCATTGTCTCTAACAAGAATATTCCTCTGGATGGATCACATCCATCCTTGTTGTATGGTTATGGGGGGTTTAATGCAAGTCTTACACCATCATTTAGTGTGAGTCGCATTGTTCTTATAAGGCATTTGGGTATTGTCTTCTCCATTGCAAATATACGTGGTGGTGGAGAGTATGGAGAAGAATGGCATAAAGCAGGATCCCTTTCAAAGAAACAGAATTGTTTTGATGACTTCATTTCAGCTGCTGAATATCTTGTGTCTGCTGGTTATACCCAGCCTAGAAAGCTGTGTATTGAAGGTGGAAGCAATGGTGGTCTTCTAGTTGCAGCATGTGTGAATCAGGTATAGTGTTTGAGGCCATCATTGACTCTCTTCTTCTTCTTCTTTTTTTTTTTCTTTTTTTTGAAATAAATAATTTCAATGAATTCTCATGTGTGCCGATTCCACTTAGGAAATTTGACATGAGAATTCATTGAAGAAGACCATTCATCAAGTGGGCCAAGCACATGTACGATGAATGTGAACCACAAGCTATTTTGTTTCCCTGTTTCATAAATTTGTGCCCCAACTAATGAGTGCACTGTTCTGATTTTTGGGCTCGTTCATTGATACTATGAGGTCCACCTGATGCATGGGTAGGAAGTCCCAGATTTATCCGTGTGATGAGACGTATTTGGGATTGTCAAAGCTTCTTTATGTAAATTTTCAACTAAGCAATATTTGAAAGTTGTGGTTGCAGCGACCCGATCTTTTTGGCTGTGCTCTTGCACATGTCGGCGTGATGGACATGTTGCGTTTCCACAAGTTCACCATAGGTGAGTATCTGTACGATGGCACTGCAAGCTGCCATGTTTATTATGTCCCATTGTTGGAACTATGTTTTCTGATGGGTGGATTTGATTTTGTATTTTTAGGCCATGCTTGGACTTCTGATTATGGTTGTTCTGACAAGGAGGAAGAATTTCATTGGCTTATCAAGTATGATCAATAATGTATAGTAGTTTTGCTCTTTAATATGATATTAAGTAAGAGAATGCTCCATTGCTCTCAGATCTCTATGAGTTATATAGCTTCTAGATGCATTTGTATGCTTAGACAATCCAATTGATTGATTTGGACCATCCATTAGGTCTGACCATAGATTTCATGTGCTACCATGCAAATTCTACACCAATCTGACAATCCTACCATCTGATTATAAGCCTTTAAGTTACGTATGGTCAAGATCCTTTACAAAAAAAGGTCCAATCAACAATTTGATCAATCTATTTGTCAGGGGCCCACCATAGATTGCTTATGATTCTAAAGAGGCACTTTTGTTATGCCATCCTAACCAATCCATCCATAGCTTGGAAAAAGGATGACTACAAAAATAAGAACAATTAGAGATGGATTAGCTCATCCTAATCAGTGTAATTTTTGCAGAAGAACCCATAAAATGTGTTTTGGACTTGATAGACAGTTCGGATTGATCGAACGGACTGTCCAAGTGACCAAAATGCAACTATGAGCACTATAACTTATAGTGTGCTTTGAGAGCAGTGGAGCATTTCTCATCAATTAGTAGTTTTGGGGTTTACAATTTTGGTTTTAGTTGCTCAGAACTCCCTGGATCACACACCATTCCACCTTTGAAACATAAGCCATTGGTGGCATTTTAACTAATGTTTGGGGCCGTGTTCTGGAGTACATGTACAAATTTCCATTCAGTTTCCTAGTGGGGTTCTTTGAAATTGTAGTTTTCCATGTTTCTATAGTTTGCTGAGGCAGTGGGTCCCGTGCACACAGGACCCATTGTTCAGTGATCCTTCCCCTTCATGCAGTGACCTTTTCTCTGTTGAACCTCAGCTATTGCTGTATTTTCTTACTTAACTATCTAGTTGTGGGCTACTAGTTGAAGGGTTAGGATCTTCCAATCACATAGATGGTCAGTGCATCCCCCATCCATAATGGGACCCATCAAATGAACGATCCAGGTCACCAAACCATGGGCCCCACATGATCAAAATTTTGAGGCTATAGAAACTCTCCATTTGCTGCAGCTCACAATGCCCTATACTTCCTCTTGACAAAGTCCACAAGTCTTGAGAGTTCTATATCTGGAAGAAAATACATGATTGGAATAGATTTTGTGTACTAATGTTATTTTCCAGGTCTCAATGTTGGTTTCTTCGCACATTCTATACTGTTAGCACATGTGTCTAAGTTGTACATGTTTGCATTATCAGATACTCACCGCTTCATAATGTGAAAAGACCTTGGGAACAGCTCAGCGATCGGCCATTCCAGTATCCACCTACCATGCTGTTGACAGCTGATCATGATGATCGGGTGGTGCCATTACACTCATTGAAGCTATTGGCAGTAAGTCAATTACTTATTATTTGAAATAGGAATTATTTATGTGATTCATTTCCTTATTGATATATTATAGAGGTTTGCTAAGGTCACACGTGTACAACCCTGCTCATATACATGCCAGCATAAGCACCATTATATCACGTGTGGTAGTTCCAAGCTTTCCATGAGATGGGTCATGTTGTTAAGATAATCTCACCCAAAACCCAGGCCTGGTTGCTCATATGGTGGACCACGGTGTACAAAACGAATGGACAGCTAGGAAAATATCATTTGGGCCATCCGGTTCTTTTGTACACTCTCATCTTAGGAGTGAATTGGCCTGACTTTTGGAAAATGTCAAGCTTCATAGATTGAAATGGATACTGACTTTCTGTTGAATCTTTCCAATCGATATTTTCTTAGTTTTTAGCCCAACTGTATGAAATATTAGAAATTTGGGATGAGTATTGTGGGTTTAA
This sequence comes from Magnolia kwangsiensis, assembly GCA_037074715.1. NCBI lineage: Eukaryota > Viridiplantae > Streptophyta > Magnoliopsida > Magnoliales > Magnoliaceae > Magnolia > Magnolia kwangsiensis. The sequence goes on along the minus strand of CM073572.1, from coordinate 68,652,717 downwards.
CCTTTGTCATTATATATGAGATCAATAGGTCTAGACTCTAGTATATACGATTCTGAGTGCAGTGTGAGTCAACAGACCAACCAATAGGCAAATGGATGATGGCCCAGTGGTAAAAATTGCTGTGAATTGGCTGCTTCTAACCATTCAATCTATTAGCGTTTTTGCTGGACCTCTGCTCTAAAAATAAGAAAAATAAAAAATTGGCCTGTGCAAAGTTGGCATGACTTTGGGTGATGGCTCATTAGTGAGGTGGTCCACTAATTGGACGGCCTGTTGGGGGATCACAGAAGCACACAGAGATGAATCTAGGAGAGTGATCCAATCGCACAAAGCAAGCACAACAAGAACACAGTGAATTTAATGTGGAAAAACCCTTTCGGGAAAAAACCACAGCACAAAGCGACAGATGATCACTAAGAAAGCAGAAATTACAAAAAGAGAGAGCTAACCCAATTCGAACAGCCTCAATCTCACCCCTGCTACACCCTTTGAAACCATTGGATGAATTAGAAACCCTAGTCCTCCATCCCAATCCCGCTTACACCCATATATATAGCATATAGAAGGATTCCAAGCAAAATCGGAAACAAATCCCGCAAAATCGCAACTCTGTATAAAATTGTGTAGAAATTGTCAATGGCTTCGAATAGTCTTCGATTTCATCAAGACTAATCCTTCGATGACATCGAAATAACACCTCAATTGTCCAAAGACAAAACATGATTCTTCAGAAATTCTCGATTGCATCGAAATATGTTCAATGGCATCAAACCTTACCTTCGATGTCATCGAACACCATCCGATAGCATCGGAAAAATGCCCTGATAGTCCAGTGACCAACTGGAGGAAATCTGGAAAATCTCGATGGAATCGAGCACAATTCAATGCCATCGAATGTGGCATCGAACAGTCTGTCGATGGCATCGATAGGCCCTGTTTCTGACAAGATTTAAGACATCAAAAACAACACGGCCCACATTAAAATCTATTGCAGAGGTGAACCAATCATTGGTTGAAGGGTCGATACTGTGATCCCTAATTTAAAGGCCTACCCAGTTGCACTGAGAGCTGTTACTTTCTGCGTACAGGAGCTGCAACTAATGCAGGCATTCTACATAGTTGATATTCTGAGTTGGCTCCGACAATGAGAACTGTTGCTTTTCACGTTGTTGCTAATTTTGCAGTACCTCTCTGGCAAGAGTAGAACACGTCACAGCAGTCCATGATCCACACTGTTCATCAGGTGGATCCCACCATGGAAAAATCTCAGTAATTGGACAAAAGAAAAGAATATTAGCAAAGATCAACATAAACAGGGAAAGGCCATGCAAGCTTTGTCGATTATCCATGGTAGGACCACCCGATTAATGGTCCCAACTGTTGTGGCATGTGTCCAATTGCCCACAGCACACCGGATAAGGAATTTGGTGCATGTTGCTTGTGGTAAATTTCCACTTCTCGTATTCTTACTTTGGTTCGAACGTGCATTCCTCAGACCCTGCAGGATGTCCTTTGCACGAGCTTGGAGAACAGCCCACAGAAGAACCCGATTATTGCCCGCATTGAGCGAAAGGCTGGGCATGGAGCCGGACGTCCTACCCAGAAAATGGTACTATTTCTCTTCCTTGCCTTCCCAAATAATCATCAGAAGAGTAGCTTTTGGTATTCTAACATTTAGGCCCTGTACCAATTTCATTGTAGATCGATGAAGCTGCTGACCGTTACAGTTTCATGGCGAAAATGCTTGGGATCTCTTGGATCAACTAAGCTCTCCTCCCTCATCACTGAATATAATACACAACGAAAGGAAGACGGTAAAGATGAAAGATTTACATAGTTATACAGGTGACATATACAAGTATATACAGAATGAAGAGTTCCTGGATATTTTCGAAATTCACCAAACAGATGCATTGGTGGGGTCATGAGGAAATTTGGAAACAGGTGAATGAACCGTATACATGCAACATTTTTCCACGTCTCTAGGCTGGTTCTTCGGGAATGTTGGTATGTGCGATTGGGTTCATGGCCATGCATTTCAAGTACATTAACAAGCATTGATTATCTGTCCATGTATAGCAGGATGCTCTGAAAGAGTGCTGATGAGACACTTGCTGATTGGTAAGTGAATGTTACAATATATATTTTTATGAGGATTTTCTTGTAAGTAGCATACAAGTGTAGAATGTTTTAGCTTGTTTTAGTAGAAACAAATATATTTCAAAATCCCAAGTCAGTATCTTAAATAAGCGAAGGAACTGCATTTCTGAGATGCATCATTCTAGCTGCGCCAGGCCATTAGGCCCTTGGGAACTGGACCACCTTGCCGTAAATCGTTCAGTTATCAGGCTGAAAGTTTAGTCAACGGCTCAATCGATGCATGTAATGTTGGGTTTTTTCAAAATAAGAAGAAAATAAATTTTAATTTATAAAAGAAATTGGGAAAAGGGTTGTGCCTTTTGTGATTGTTGGTCATTTGTAAATGGTAGTGTCTCTTAGTAAAGGGAGCATCATTTAGATTTGAAATGAAGGGATGTCATTATTGAAAAGACACCATAGAAGAAGTCTTTTCATGAAAAAGGTCTTAAGCATCTCTTGTGATTCTATATAAAACCATCTTTGGGTTAATCCGAAATTACAATTCCAACAATCTCCTCTCCATCTTCTTCTTCTTCTCCGTTTTCGTTTTTGGATGATTTTTGGAAAGTTACAGTTTTCAGGTGTTAAACTGTAAATAGTTTTTCAAGCAGTAAATTACAAACAATTTTCAGGAGATAAATTGTAACAACACAAAAGTCAGGGGTGTACACTCTAAAAGTGTGTTCGGGGTGCAGTTTTTCGGTTTTGCAGGCCGAAACTCACATTTCTCCAGTCTTTTAGAAGAAACTTATTGTATCATGGAGGTGGATTTGCTGTAACTCTCTTGCAAATTGGTTTAATCACCAGTAGGGTGCGAATATCGCCTTAAAGATAGTGACATCGGAACGTGCCTTAAGCCTATTTTTATATTATTTATTTGTTATTTTCCGCCTCAACCCTAACAATTTTAAGGTGATATTATGGCCTCTTATATGAGTCATCCTGACTTTGTTCGAATTACACCGTTCGATGGCTTAAATTTTCTTCCATAGCAATCGAGGGTCCATCTCTTTCTCACATCACTTAAATTGGATCACATGCTCACTCAAGATCTTCCTTCACCACATTCTGACAATGATATGTTAGAACAAATTCAAAAGAAACAAAATTAGGAATGTAACGACTACCTATGTAAATGTCATATCTTCAATGCTCTTTCTAACTCGTTATCCGCTGTTTGCTGTCAAAAGAAAACTGCTAAGGATTTGTGGCAGACGCTACTCATCAAATACACATCAGAGGACGAAGGCAACAAAAAATTCTCTTGTACTTGAAGGATATGGTGATGCAAGTTGGGTCACTGATTCTAATAAATCTAAGTCTACCAGTGGATGAATTTTTACACTTGGAGGAGCTGTCATTTCTTGGGAATCCAAGAAGCAAACTTTCATATCTCACTCTACCATGGAATCTGAATTCATAGCATTAGCGGCTAGTAGTAAAGCGACAAAATGGTTAAGAAACTTGTTATTAAAAATATTATTATTGGTAAGGCCTTTAGTTGTGATAGTGAAGCGACACTATCAAAGATATATAACAAGACTTATAATGGAAAATCCAGACATATCAGTCTAAGACATAGTTTTTTGCAGCAACTACTTAGTGACAGTATTATAACAATACAGTGTGTACTATCTATTCAGAATCTAGCGGACCTGTTCACCAAGGGACTGGCAAGGGATGTTGTTACTAGAACATCAAGAGGAATGAGACTTAAGCTAATTTTACAGACACCGGATGAGAGAAACCCAACCTAAGTTAATAGGTTCAATGGGCAAAGTACCTCACATGAAGTGCCTGAAGCAGTACTGTACATTTTCTACCTGTCTTATTCCTGAATGTATGTATAGTGTTGGATACCTGTAATAATAAAAAAGGATGATGAGCTGTTACTCTTAATGAGTCATTTCAAGAGTGCTATAATTACAGGGGCATTTATAAAGACTTACCTATATGAGTATTGGAAGTGGGGCCACTTTCTGATGTTTGAGAGTTTTTAGCTACTCTCATTAACTCATGAATCAAGGACAAAGCACAAGCCTATTAATGTGCTATAATTTTAAAACACATGCCAATTGAAATATGTGTGTATAACATGTTCGGTTGTGTCATATAAAATACTTAGTTCAAAACCATAGTCATTAAGGATTCTAATTCAACTTTATTTGTTTACACTAAGTGAAGGTTCAAGTCCATAAGACACCTTCTCTTATGCACATATTTTCCTTACATACCCTGACCTGTATATTTTGAAAAATAGTGGGGGATTGTCAAATTTTTTCAAAATAAGAAGAAAATAAATTTTAATTTATAAAAGAAATTGAGAAAAGGGTTGTGGCTTTTCGTGATTATTGGTGACCATTAATTTGTGAATGATGATGCCTCTTGGTAAAGGGAGCATTATTTAGATTTGAAATGGAGGGATGCTATTGTTGAAAAGACACAATAGAAGAAGTCTTTTAATGAAAAGGGTCTTAAGCATCTCTTGTGATTCTATATAAACTCATCTTTGGGTCAATCTGAAATTACAATTCCAACAATCTCCTCTCCATTTTCTTCTTCTCTATTTTCGTTTTTGGATGGTTTTTGGAAAGTTACAATTTTTAGGCACTAAACTGTGAACAATTTTTCAAGCAATAAATTGCAAATAATTTTCAGGGGGTAAATTGTAACAGCACAGAAGTCAAGGGTGTACCCTGTAAAAGTGTGTTCGGGGTGCGGTTTTTCGATTTGGCATGCTGAAACCCACATTTCTCCAGTCTTGGAGAAGAGGCTTATTGTATCCTAGAGGCAGATTTGTTGTAACCTTCTTGCAAATTGGTTTAATCAGCAATAGGGTGCGAATATCGCCTTAAAGATAGCGACATGGTAACACGGCTTAAGCCTATCTTTAAGTGATTTATTTTCTCTTTTCCGCCTAAACTCTAATATCTAAAGTCTCGGTGAAAACTTAATTGGTGTTGGGAAAGCTCATCGAAGACACTAACAATCAGAATGTAAGGATGTATTGGATGTGTGGATTGTGGATTGCAATCCGTCACAGGGCAGGTCGGGTTGAGCCAACTCTATCAGACATCAACGGATTTATTATTGGGCCATAGACTTGGATTCGGTCCATTGGGCCTAATCAAAATTATCGGGCCATAGAGATCGATTCGATCCAATGGTCCTAATCCAAATACAGACTAGTTTATTGTTGGATCGGTTCATTTGAACCCATTCGTTGTATTGATCTGATCCATCCGCCCATTGGTTTTTGTTGGGTGTAAACTGAGGGCTGGTTTGCACCCATGGGACTTGAGCCTCAGCCCAAACCCAGCTTAAAGAGTGATAGGCTTGGGCCAAAGACAGGCCAGCCAGCCATATGGACTGTCCATAGGTTCAGACCTTAAGTGGCTGAGCCCATCTACTGGGGGACATCAAGTGGGCGGCTAAAAGGAAGAATAATTCAACGGTCAAAATTCAAAGGGAGATTAATTTAGATGGTTCAATCAGAGTGATTTTTGGGTTGTGTTCCATCTACAATGGGGCCCACGATTTGGATGGTCTGGTTTGAAAGCGTATGCGTGCTGTAGATTCTGTAGATAGCTGAAAATTAAGTAATCTACCTTCAAATCAAAAGAAAAAAGAAAAACGTGGCCTACCTTTTTTAAATACAGTCAACCAACGGTGTAGGTGATCCTCATAAACTGACTTGTATATAATAATCATCATAAAGCTTTATTCACAATTTATTCCAACTTCCTGCCCGAAGCAAGCTCCACCATGGTGGCCCACATGGATGCCGATTTTTGACCGTCCAAATCGTGGGCCCAATTGAGGATGGGGCATAGGTCAAGATCACATTGACTGGACAATCTAGAGTCTTTTACTTTTCCCATTGAATTTGATCTGCCGAGCATCATCTTTCTACCGTCCATTGATGGTCGCGAATCCGATGGTTAGGATTGCCTGATTTATGGGACTATGATTTGGGTGGTCCAAACTAGTCTTCATGCATGCCATGTCGGTGGATGAGATGTTGAACCTGCCAGCTCGTGAGACCTCATCGGGGCTTCCACTGGAGAGATGATTCGTAGATTTATCTCTCGACAGTACACGTGGCCTTGTGGCTTATCAATCAGGACTGTCCATCTAGTAGGCCCATCATGGACGTCACATATTTCCGGAAGCGGATTGCGTACCGTGTAACTCTGTACGCTAATGAATTGTATGGTATTGAATGGTATTAGATGGGATTAACATCGTTATTGCATAATGATTGTATGTATGGAAATACCTTGGTACTGTAGTTATCCAATCCCATGTTTGGGATAAAATTTTTGCTACGGAAAAATACTAAATTAAGTAAAATCATGTTTGGTAGACCATGGAATTGTAATCTACGGACCAAATTCACAACGGATGTCGTTCACTTATATGGATGGACGGCATGGATAAATGCATGCATCAATGTGAGGCCCACATGTATAATAGATTTTAAAATTCACAAAATTCCTGCATAGACGAATGCAATTCCATCCCAACTAATCCCAACCTTTCCCATCCTCTCTAGATGATGGATGGAATTGCACGGGCCCAGATGCAATTCTATCCCACCTAATCTCATCTAATACCCAGCGCCAATGCCCCTTGAGCATATTTAGTAAACTTTTTGGAGCCCACTGTGATTTATGTATTTTATCCACTCTGTCCATCCATTTTATCATATAATTTTAAGGCTATAATCCAAAAATGAAGCATATCCAAAGCTCAAGTCTAGCACACCACAAGAGACGGTGTGAATTTACGGTCTACTGTCCAAAAATTCTTAGAGGCTACGGAAGTTTTGAATCAAACTGATTGGTTTTTTTTTTTGTTTTTTTTCCTTCATCCATGCTTGTGTAATCATAGGAACACTTTGGATGATAAATAAATATCATGGTGGACCCTAGGAAGTTTTCAACTGTGGAAATCATTATTCCCATTGTTTCCTGCGGCCTTTAACCGTGTTTTTATCTTGCGCCCTTGGTTTGAAGACCATCGATTGCATGGCTATGATCATCCGATATTCGTGAATTTTGAATCAATGGATATTTAAAGTATGGACTCGGATTCATTAGTGACCCTCCAGTACCAAGCTTGGTACTGGTTGGTGCTGGAAAAAGCTCATTACACGTTACCACGATGTATGTGTTTCATCCATCATTTTACCGGATCATTTTATGACATTAGCTTAAAAAATGATGCAGATTCAAATCTCAGGTAAAACACACCACAGAAAACAGTGGTGAAACGCCCGCCATTAAAAACTTCCCAGGCCCTAATATTTATTTTCCATCAAGCCTAATATTTATTTTCCATCAAACCTATTGATTAAATCACACCGACATTATTTGCTATCTAACCTGTTGGTTGGGTCACACAGACGTGAATGAAGAACGAATGGAAAACACAAACATCCGCTTAATCCAAACTTCTGTCGCCCTCAAGAAGTTTTTAATGGTGGGCTTTCAATCACCATTGTTTCCTGTTGTGTGGTCCACCTGAGATTTGGATCCTCCTAATGTTTCAAAATGAGCTGGAAAAATGGATGGACGGCGTGGATAAGACACATACATTATGATGGGCAACTAGATGGACACAATTGATAAATCACAATGCCACGTGTACTGTTGACAGAATGTTTAACATTCCACCTTAACAGGTGGGCCACAAGTGTAGTCAGAATCAGTTGATCAGCATGTTTATTTCTGGATAGCGTGTTGTATTTTGATGATTTCTGTAACAGCTGTGATCTTAATGGTTGAGACCCACATGAGATTCACGTCACGTGGTAGGGGCAGACCGGTGGGCGTTTCATTATTCCTCATTAATCAAATGGCTTAAGGGTCTGTGCAAATTAGTGAATGGTCCCTATTGTATTTGTACAGACGATAGATTGGTCCACCGCAGTCTAATTACTGAGCCTGGGTCCAACAACCATGCTAAATTGGCCATCCATCACATGTTTTTTGGACCATCTATCCCGACCCATTATATGCTAAATCCATTGATGGTGGGTCCCACTGTCGATGGATCATACTCCGAAATTCCAACTTACTGGAAGACTCTGCCCTAAGCCATCCAATCTCCCTGGCCTCTTTTTTCTTTTAAAATGTGCTAGGTTGCCATATTTTGTCTTTTTCTCGAGTGTTCGTTTGCTGGCTACCGATCAGAGGATAACGAGTGCCCATTTGGAAAAATCTTAGACCACATGCCATCCAAATCAGGGTCCATTAGAATTAACGGTCTGGATTACCTTACAATGTGTCTTATGGTCCTGGACCTGACACGTCAAGGCCGAAGGAATAAGAGAGAGGGGAAGGAGCACCACCCACCCTCCTGGATTACTTTTAATTCCACACGCGCCTCTACACGTGCAAAAAACAGTAGGTGTACCGAACATCCAAGCCGAGCATCAAATGGGCCCCAATTGAACAGCCATCTTATCTGGTAGGCCACACATGTAACAAAAAGAGATGGCACATAAGAGTCTCAAAAATTATGCCTACAGTCCACAATCAACGTACAGGTGTGATACCCACCCAACGAGTGGACCAACCTGAATCTTACGCCAGCCCATCTTCATGGTGTGGCCCACCAGATCTATGGCTCTATACAAAAATAACATAAAGAAAAAAAAAAAATTTGATAAATATAAAACTATAAATAATGGGACCCAAAATATTACCCCCTGCAGACACAACACGTGTGCATCGATTTTTATTTTTATTTAATCTAATTTTCAATGCAACCCCTTTATCTCTTGCGCGAACATTAAATTATGGGGATCTTGACCTTACTTTCCAGAGGACTATTATGATCAGGACACGTATCACAGGGGCCCACAGTTCAGTAATGGACAATACAGATCATCGGTCATTTGAGTCTCATCATGGATGGGCCATGTTCCTAAAATCTCCCAGATTGGAAGGTCCCAACAACCAATCTTGGGACCTTTTCAGTTGAACATGAGCTTTTGTTGTAGTTTTTATTCTTAACCATCTTTACCCCACAAATCAAAATGTGAAGATTTTGGGAAATAGTTCACCTCGGTGGTACAAAACAGACTAATGGTCTGGATCGTCTCCAATCACTGCCCCCACCAGCATCAACCCATGTCTTTTATGTAAATGAAAACCCATATACGTTTAGAAAATTAGACAATGTACTTCTGAGATTTGATACATACCTTCGGAACTATTGCAACAAGATAGATTAGGACTTTAGCTGTCAGATCGGGATCCTTGCACAACAACCTAAACCGTTTATGAGAAGGGTCTGATCACAGGAGTTTTTAATTTTCTAGATGTCATCCATCCAAGGTGTGGTCCATTATGTAAATGGTTTGGACCGTTGAAAGATCGACTCTAGATTGCAAGTGTAAACCCCGGTTGTATCCTAAATCAATGCGTTTGAATGTATTCCAGCAAACCTGTGTAATACCTCTCCACGCCTTTGCAGGTAGTGTATTTATACCAACTTGTACGTTTGAATTAATTCCAGCAAACCGACTTCGTCGGTAGTGCAACTATACCAACTCGGACCCGTGCTTTGCACATTGTACTTGGATTTTTCATTACTGACTAGTGGGACCCGTGGTTCAGTAATCCATACCATTGGTCTATTGGGTACCATCATGCATGTACCAAACCCCTCAAAAAACCTCCTTGATAGGAAAATCCAAACCCTTCGATTTTTGGCCTACGGATATTTAATGGTTTTGAGAAGTATAACAGTATTGGTGGCTAGGATACTCCAATCCACGAGAATTTTGAGGCATGTTACATCACCGTGCTAGGCAACAGACCAATGGTCAGGATTAACAAAGCATGTCTCCAATTTTCATAACTGAAAGGCCTCAGCAAACTGTACAAAAGGTTCAGGTTCATGACTGCCCATGCCATTGGTTTGAGAACCCTTTGTGATTGTGATATTACATATGGGGTCTTGAGCCACAGCTGATATACAGCTTGCAGAGACTCCCAATTCAGTACCTGTGAGACCCATCAGTCGGTATAAACTCAAAAGTGCTGAACGTTGATCCAGTAGGCCCCACAATGGATTTGGCATGCCTTGATCAGTGGCATACAAATAAGACATTTAATGATCATTCTCGAGAAGTACAGCAATTAGTCCACTCCCAACGGGAAAATTTTGGGAAAGATATTCTCGACAGGTATTCTCTGTCACTAGCAAGGAAAATCAGATCAACGGTCAGGAGCACTGAAGGTCTACAAGTAGAGTGGCCACAATAATTCCTCTGGATTAGAAAACCACCTTCCAACTCTTCAGCGTCGGTGTTGGATTTCAGGCTCTCTACCCACCAACTCACTAGTAATGGAAAAAAGCATACCACTCCAGCTGCTCTCTCAGTCATTCAAATGGGTGGGCCACAACCAATCATTTCCTAGCATCCCCATCACACATACAAACAACTAAAAGCAAAAAGACCATAAGAAGATCAATCAGAGAGAGAGAGAGAGAGAGAGAGAGAGAGAGGACATTTAGAAGGAAGAGATGAGCCTCTAGTGGTGGCTTTAAACAGGCATGTTTTTATGATTTTGCAACAGAGGTAGCAAAGAAACAGACGCCATTTCATTCCTGTTGATGATTGGAAGCATAAAGCTTGATTGGCTCTCACCATGCAGAGCTTGAAGACATTCGGGATGAAGATGGTGAAGAAGAAAAAGAAGAGGACAGTTGTTGTTGGTTTGGAATCCCAAAACTCAGGTAGAGATATGTTGTTGCGATTGCTCACCAACTTTGTTGAAGCGGGCGATACTGTTGTAGCCATTCATGTACCTGAACCTGGGGATGCCGTCTTTGATCCAAACACCTTCCACGTTTATGAAGATATATGCAAATCCAAGCAGGTTTGTAAACTTTTAAAACATGCAAAGATTTGTGTACTTGAGATGGCATGGGATTGAAATGGGGCAAACGGAATACTTTCCTTTCCTGACAATAATATTTTTGATGAAATATTATTTCAGGGACTGGAAAGTGACAACCCTCTCATTCAGCTCATGCTTTTTGTGCCAACCCAAATGCCCATTCAGTTCAAAATGAAGTCATCCCACTGATGAGATGCAACCAAAATCCAAATTGAGTCTACTTAAAACAAGGTTATCTCAACGTACTTTCTTGATGTGGGTTGTTTTTGTAGGTGGATTTCTATGTCAAGGTATGCAGCAGAGGTGCTTCCCTCTCCGACGTTCTAACGGATCAAGCACGACTCCATTTCGCAACAACTCTAGTGCTCGGGTGCAGCAGGAAGTGGTACAAAAATCTCTATCCCTCCCCTTCCCTCCTTGTCCGCTTCATCTTCCCTTTTCCTTTCTCATTGCTCTTTTGCAGGCCAAAGGACTCCTCAGTCACTTCTTGCCTGAAAGGATTGCCCACCACTTGCACCCTTTTGATCATGGACAAGACAGGTAGAATCATTCTCAAACAGGCTGGGACCTTGCAACAAGGATTGATGGCAACGAACCATGCCCTCCAACATTGTTTCCTCTCCAGCCCGTTCTGTCCAAGTGTTAAGAGATCAGAATTCAACCATCGCTTTCCAAAACCATCATCAACACCATCGTCCTCGAGATCATCATCACCAATGAGATATGCCGACAAGGAAGAACTACATGATAAAAAGAAGAGCGTCCAACAACATGACTCCGAGGGGTGGCTTCAGCAGCTCCAAAGGTTGGCAGCCCTGGAAGCAAAGGGGGTCTACAGAAACTTCACCCTACAAGAACTGGCACGTGCAACTGACAACTTCAGCCCTTTGATGATGATTGGTGAGGGGGCCCGTAGTAAGGTTTACAAAGCCAATCTTGCAGATGGGCAGGCTGTGGCTGTGAAGCTCCTCAAAATCTCGCAATGCTCTGGAGAGGAGCTTCTTCGGGAGATTGAGATGTTGAATGGTCTCAACCACGAAAACATAATTAAGCTTGTAGGGTATTCCTACAACAAGAAGATGAAAGCCATAGTTTATAGATTAATGTGGGGGAGCTTGGAGCGAAACCTGGGTCTGCTTGGATGGGACGAAAGAGTGAAGGTTGCAGTCGGGGTGGCAAAGGCACTCGAGTACCTGCACCATGCTTGCTCGCCTCCCATCATCCACAGCAATGTCAAATCCTCCAACATCCTTCTCTCTCGCCATGGCCACCCTCAGGTAGTTTGCTGCTTCCTCCATCTACTGGTATCGAGGACTTACAAGGTCCTTGTGTGCCAGGACATGTTGCCCTGATGATCCAAGTCCGTAAAATTGTGGCCCCAACACGGATGGGGATGCCCTAAATGTATCCCAGATTAGTGCATGCTAATCATTTGATCCACAGCCTATAGATTTTGGATGGTTCTGGAAGGGCCAAAACTTGGATGGAATTCCAATCTGGGCAGGGTCCATCATATTAATGGCCTCAATCATGAACCACAGGTCCAACTTGTGTCGATTTGGCACATTGTGATACTGCATATCTTGATTCAATAGGATCCCGTAATTCCTCATTGGCATTTTTCTCCCAAGAATGGTATACACAATAACAACAGTAGCTTACTCTTCTTTAGCTCAGTTGTCAGATTTCGGAGCAGCCATGGTGCATAACCAACCTCAGAAACTTCCAGTGAATGGGAAGTCTCCCCATGTGGTTGGAACATTCGGTTACTTGGCCCCAGAATACGTGATGTATGGCGAAGTTGATGTTAAGACAGATGTGTACTCTTTCGGGGTTGTCCTTCTGGAACTTATCACAGGAAAAGAGGCTATCCAAACAAATTCAGCGTATCATCGTGAAAGCCTACTACTCTGGGTAATAGGGAAACACTATGCTGAAATCTATCCTGTATGCATACTACATCGTCTCTAGAGTCCCTAATGCATCTACATCTTTTGTACTGCAGGAAAGATCCTCACTCAACCAGAGACTATGCAAACAATTGATAGACCCCTGCTTGAATGGCACTTATGACAGGGAGGACATGCAGAGGATGATGGTTGCAGCACAGCTATGCCTCATACAATCCTCGCCTAGAAGACCGACAATGAAGATGGTAGATGACCTTCCTTCCTGTTCCTTATCTCATTTCTTCCTATAGTAATTGGGTCTTATTTGTCGATCTATTGACAGATTCTCAAGTTGTTATTGGAGCCGGAGTATTGGAGAAAGGTCCACACAGAAAGGCGGGAGCTAGTCAATGGGATAGGCTCTGAAGGTGAATCAGGGCTACAGAGACACGAGGCTTTGGCTGCTAACAGCATCTGAATTCCAGAGGACCACCTGTAACTCTTTTTTCAAGTTCAGAATCCATATCATTGATGAAACGATGCAGGCCACCTATTAAACTATTGGAGAGGATTCATCCGTAGGAACTGGTATGATGCACTAGCATCCCGCCATCCAGGATACAGAATTGCTGTATATACTTAAAAGGGTACATGGATTGTAGGGTTCACATGAATACTAGTACTGGATACTGCATGGACCGATGGACACTTGTAAAAATAGTAATAGTATTGCAAGTGTCCTGTTTCCTGATGTCTTAGGTTCAATATTTTCTAAACTTCTATCAATTTCACTATGGTATTAAAGCACCAGATGGAATACCTGTATTCACATGTGTCCAGATTTCAGCAAATGTTGGGTTGTGTCACTGCCACACACATCCTTGTCTGTATCCATAGCTTCATATTGGCATCATAGGTCAATATGTCATGTTATTTGTATATTTTCGCTTCTACATACAAAGATATTTGTATACTTACGGTGTGATAAAGCATTGTAATACAAGAATCTCATTATGGGTTATCGAGCTGTGATATGCTTTGGAACTGAGTGTGAAGATTGTTGAGCAAAGTAATTTTCCCTAAGCTGTATATATGGTATCCAACAAATGACAGAGTATGAATACTTCAAGAAGAAAAGGATTTTAGACCTTCTCATCCTGTTTATAAGAAGCATCCAATAAATTACAGCTGTACAGTCTTCAAATGTAAATGTCCAAATCAAAACAGATTATAAAGCACTCGAGAACCTGTAACAGTTACAGGGTTTAGTGCATATAGTATAGTACTTTAATCTCTTCTACATTTTCATGTACAGGCATAGTCTTCATAGACATTATTATAAATTATAATATACCATAACTTCAAAATGGGTTAAAATAAAATGGAATAGCTAAGAGAATGGAGTGTAAACCTCTGACAGGAGCCATGGTAGAAATGCAAGCTAAAACTATGTTGACTAGCTGTTCAATTAAAGCAGTCCATCTTCACATCAGTTACATCAAGTTGCAAGATCTCCGCTCTGCAGCCTAATATTGAACCAATGCTGCAAACAACAAAAATTCGATGAGTTACAACAGTGCAGTCAAGTGTGGAAAAGCTGATTGTTGAGATATAGTTTACAAGGGCCTCTTTGTAATTTTGTTATAAGTTTTTTTTTTTTTTAAGAGAATGATAATAGGGCCACCAGCCCTAACTTCTCATTTTTCTCTTTTCATTCTTCTTCTTTCCTTCTCCTCTTCCAATCTTCCAGCCCGAGCACCTACCCTCTCATCTTTTGCTTGGAATGTGAGGGAATTATTCATAATTTTGCTATAAGTTTTTATTATTATAAAAGAATGAGAATAGGGCAGCCAGCCCTAACTTTCCTTTTCTATTCCCATTCTTATTCTCTCCTCACTTCCTCTCTTTTCTTCTTTTCCTCTTCCAATCTTCCAGTCCTAGCACCTACCCTCATTTTCAATTGTGATGACGCTGGTCCAGCTAGAGATCACATGGTAGAGAAAAAGGTTCAGTAGGTCTTCTTCAACTTAAAACAGGTACCAATTAGGCTATCCATAAGGTACAGTTCCAGGATTCCAACTAAAGAATCATTCCATTCTTGAAGCAATTATCAAAGATTTTCTATTATAATATGTTTCAAAATGCAATTTTAATATGTTTGATTTTTTGAATTATATGAAAGAAAGGACTCGAGATCTTGTTCTTCCCCCCCCCCCCCCCCCTCATATAATTAATTTTAGGGCTTGTTTGGATTTTTTGGGAAAAAAAAATGAAATGAAAGCTGTTTCCTTGATTGTTTTCAACAAGATTTTCTTGCAAAACTTTCCTCCATTTCCAAATTTGTTGCCTGGAAAAAAAATGATTTTTTTTCATGAAAATTTTACTTGAAAAAGGAAGGTGGTTTGTGTGGTGTTAAAGATGAATTGTAGCACATGTCGCATTATCACATGGTACACGTTGGCACGTGTGGGCTGCTTGAAGATGGAGGGTGGCACATGTTGCACATGCACTATTTTAAATATCGACGATATTGGCCGATATGTCCCACGATATATCTTGTATCCCGCTTGTGCAATATGAAACACTAATTGTGACAACGTGGTGAATACCACCATTATCATGCATAATTGTGACAACGATATATCATGCATAATGGTTACCACCATTAACGTTAACTGGTTTGGAATACCTTGAGGTCGTCAGGTGTTGCACTTGTGACACATTGGCACATGACAGATGAATGGTTGCAAGTGGGGCTCTTGAAGACGGTAGGTAGCACATGCAACCATCATGTGGGCACTTCGTATATAGAGAGGGGTCATTTCCTCTCCTTTTCCTCAATTTCATGGAAATTACATTTCTCAAGTATGAGCAAGCAAATAAAAATGGTGCATTTTCCAGGAAATTGGAGGGAAATGGAAACGGCATTTCCAGGAAATTTACAAACAACGAAAATGCTGATTTCATGGAAATGCCATTTCCTCAATTTATATTCCAGTGAATCCAATTGTTTCATATTGAATATAGGTGAAATAGGAGCAAAGGACTCAAGACACCTAAAAGTACCCATACTAGATAACAGAGCAAAGGCAATATCATTTGCAGACATTTTAAAAACTGTGTTCTGATTGAAGAAAGTTATGGCACATTTTACTCTCCAAAAATATCAACACTGCATACTTTATTGTTCTATGTTGAACATCTGATCTCAAAATTCAAAAGACATTGAACTAAAACAGATTCCAAGTGCTCAGAGAGGGAAATACAAATAAGCAGCTAAACAACTGACTAAATTGCATCTTCTGAAATTTCTCTTACTTAGGATCAGTGCGGCCAAGATCACCATGTACAAATTCCTTAATATATGTACCAGCCTGCATGTATGATGATACCTTTAGAATTTACATTATAAATTATAGATTATGTAAGCTTAAAGAAAGAAACTCTAAATCAAGATCATTCACATTTGAGTTGGAAATTCCAAGATAAATATCAGTATTGGTGGCATAAAGCTTAGCAAACTCAAAATCATAGGATTTGGAACAGTTAAAAGCATTGAAGGAATGCAGACATAGATCCATAAAATAACTTGCAGTTGTGACAGGCAACTGTTTGTTTTACGCAACTTAAATCTAGTCTATGAATTTTGCTTCATCTGTTTGGTCACAAGTGGAGGGAAGTTGATGCAGACATCAGGTCATTCAAAGTATATCAACGCAGGAGGTGTGTGTTACCTGTGTTAATGTGGTTAGATGACGGATACGGTTCGGGTCTCTAGAGGTTGAAGACCTTACACATGTGTTCATGACATGTGTAAGTTACTTAAAGGAGACATTTGGACCATTGGATCGCGAGGATAGTGTGATTAAACCGTTGGATCGTCACAGCCCACCTTCATTACGTCACCTTCACGACACTATCATCAGGGCCCATCGGGCATCTTAAATTTGAATTTAGTTTAGGAACATTTGGTTTATTTAAGTTTTGAGACAGTTTGCGTACAATTTTTGTGCGAAAAAAAAAAACACTTTTTTAGTAGGGGTATTTTGGTAATTTCATGTAATTACAAATTTATAAAAGTTACTCTAAGCCTAAAGCATGTTATGTTTACGAAAGAAAAAGAGAATTTTTTGCTTCTGACGATTTCGTCTTCGACTTCTAGTGATTGGAAGAGGGCGTGAGGCCCAGGGAAGTGATTTCTCATCCCCTACTTTTTTCTCTTTTTTTCTTTTCTCAAGGTACTCTTTTTCTTTAACCCTATTCTTTTTCTTTTTTTCTCCTAAAATCTTTAGATCTAGAAGCCGATTTTGTTTCTTTTTATCCAAATCATTAGATATCAAAATATTTTCAGCCTCACATAAAACCCATCACCCAAATCTAAATTTGAAGAACCACCAATACTTTTCTGAATTTTTCAGATTTCTCAATCCAGGAAATTTCTATTTTTCTGAATTAGAAAATCCACTTGGATCGTTAGACAGACCTATTGCAAGACAAAAGTTCTATCTTTCACCGGATCCAACTAAACTCAGATTTTAAGATTCAATACTTCGTTTTTGTGATGGATGGCCAAAATCAATGCTATATTAACCTTATTTCTTTCTTGTTTGATGATGTATAAAGCTGATATTTTATTTGTTTTTTTTAAATTGCATAAATCTACCTCTTTCATATACCATGCTCATTTAAGGTTGGATTAGGTCGTCCTACATCAGAAATTCAAAATTTGTTGCTTAAATAATTCTCTAATAAATGTTATTGGGACAGACTGATTCTATGGTAGTCTTACATCCCATGTTCTAAACTAGAAGTCCTACATTGCCTTCCATGTCCTTGAAACTCTGCGGTATTAGATATCAACGAGCATCTTGTACTGAAAGTTTGCTGGCACAACTTGCTCTGTGGATGAACGCCCATCCTCAACACCTCCCTTAAAGAGGGCATTTTGGACCAAAATGCCCCTTTTAAAGGAGGCAAGTACATGGTCCACCTGAATGAGCCTTGTTGCCAAGCCTCTAGTACGTAGGCCCTTGAAGTTTCCAAACAAAACTTTTCAACAAAGCATTTATAAGAGGACACAACTTTCCAATTAATCAGAAATCATTTTATAGGACACCTACTTCCAAGAGCTTGCTTACATGCATCTAAGCATAATCATTAGAGCTGGGCATCGAGTCGAGTCGGACCGAGTTAGGGTTAACCCGACTCAATCCAGTTTTGAAATAGGCCTGACCCGAACTCAACTCAACTCGATACCAAGTCCAACATGCCTGAACTGATCCGAATCCAAGTCTGGCCTGGACTAATCTGGACCGAGTCCAATCCGGTCAAAAGTACCGAGTTGATTCGAGTTGGAAAGAGATGAGGGAAGGAAGGAGTGGAGAGGAGAGAGAGAGGAGGGTGGGAGGGAGGGAGTGGAGGAGAGGGAGAGAGGAGGGTGGTGATGGTGTTAAGTGGTTGTCGGGCTTGGAAGAGGAGGATGAGGGAGGAAGAGAGAGGGTTCGGGATCGGGTTGGGGTCGAGTGCGGTGTATAGGGCTAGATATACTTAAAAATTAGGATTTTTTTAAATTATATATACACCCAAATCCGAGTCGAGTCAGTTTTGGATCGAGTAGAGTCTGACCGGATCAAGTTTCAGGTCGAGTCAAGTCGAGTTACTAGCTAACTCGAACTCAACTTAGTTTGAATTCGGATTGGGTTTGCCTACTCAGTTCGAACTGACTCACCCATTCGGTTTGGGTTGAGTCGTGTTTGAACGAGTCAGACGAGTTGAGTCATCCCATGCCCAACTCTAATAATCATATAGGGAAGCCAGGGTCAAGTAGGGGCCATGGGTTTGGGACTAGGTCATGGTCTGTGGGAAGGTTTGTGAATGGATCAAGAGGCTAAATAGCAGGACACTTGTATTGTACTATATCTTCCACATTAAAAGTAGAGCTAATTCTCATGATAGGTGGAAGGTCTACCACATATGCATTAAGACTTAGTTTCTGCAGTATTTTGCATGGTCTTGCACTACACGCTTGCAACTTTTTAACGGCCCCATGTGGGAACTATTCAGGCCTCATATGAACCATGACATAATCTCCTACTTGAAATTCATGAAACCTGCGATAAGAATTAGCAAACGCTTTGTATTTTTCATTACTTGTGCTAATTTGCTTCCCAATCTCACTATGCAACTCATGTATGTGACGAGCAACTCATGTGCTGATTCATATAGCCTATGGGACACAGACATAAGTATGAGATCTACAAGTTTCTTAAGTTTATAGCCATGTACAACCTCAAATGGACTCATGCTTATGGACCTATTAATAGAACTATAATATGCTAACTCGGCAAAATAGTATCCCAAGTTCGAACGTGATCAGCAGCCACAAGGCATCTAAGAACATTTCCAAGACTCTTATTGACAACCTTAGTCTAACCGTTTGTTTGAGGGTGATAGGCAGATGAGAATTGAAGTCGTCCCCATCATGTGCCATAGTGTCTTCCAAAAATAGCTCATAAAGCGTATATCACGATCAAACACTATGGTCTTAGGTAGATCATGTAAACACACGACCTCCCCAAAGAAAAGCTTAGACACATTGGAAGCATCTGACGTTTTTTAGCTTGGAATGAAATGGGCCATTTTGGAAAAACAGTTCACAACCACAAGTACGAAATCGTGTTTTTTGATAGTTTTCGGTAAACCCAACACGAAATCCATACTAATATCCTGCCACGGAGCATGGGGTACTGGCAAAGGCATATACAATCCTGTATATTGCTTTCTTTGCTTCGCTAGTTGATTAGTCCTGCACTGCCCAATAATCTTGGCTACATCTTTCTTGAGACTTGGCCAATAAAATCTATCCTCCACAAGGGCAATGGTCTTGTTCCTCCCCAAATGACCGGCTACCCCTTTTGTATGCGGTTCCCAAACTAGGAAATCATGGAGGGAGGTACAGGGAACACAAAGTCTGTCACCTTTAAATAGGAACTCATTGATATTGACAAGCCCACAACTGTCGGTCGATTGACCATCTCGTAGTGACGCATACAAATTACCAAAGTCTGAGCATGTAGGATAATCTTCTCTTAACCGATCAAACCCAGTCACTTCCACTCTCATACTTTAGAGTAGCGCCACACGACAACTAAGGGCATCAACGGGTTTGTTCTCGACCTCAGTCTTTTATTTCAAAACGAAAGAATATTCCTGAAGAACTTGAACCCATTTGGCATGCCTAGGATTTAGTTTCTTCTAGGAACTGAGGTAACGTAAGACCTCGTGGTTAGAGAACAAGACAAATTCTTGCACTAATAAGTAATGTCGTTAATGGCACAATGATTAAACAACCGCATAGAACTCTTTGTCATAGGTGGAATACTGTTGCTTTAACTCATTCAACTTCTCACTAAAGCACGCAACGGAGTACCCTTCTGACTAAGAACTCCACATATACCTACTACGTTGAGTGTGAAATATTGCATATTTCCCCATATTTATACCTTGGTTTTATAAACATGATAGTGCTTAATCGATTTAATTATGCATGTTTTCATATGCGAGATGATTTCGAGAGCTTAAAGGTGAAATTAATGCCAAAAGAAATTATGCTTAAAAGATTACTAAATGAAGATTTGGAGATAGGAAGTCATCACATGCCAAAGATTCAAGAAAACCAAGTGAGGAATGAAGAGAATTAAAGATTTGAAGTGAAGAAAAAGAATCCTAAAATTATCCTGAAAACAAACATATTACTGAAATTATCCTGAAAAAGCATATTCTGAAACTCCGAGTCTATTTTTGAAAACTAACGCAAAGTTCATAAATTTAATGCGATTTAAACTCTGAGCATATTTTGGGAAACTGCGCAGAGTGCGTAAATTTGAGTCGATTTCTAGATTTTTTCAACTTGGTGCGAAAGTTGGAGTTCCACAACTATAAATAGGACTCCCTAGGATGCTCCAAAGCATCTTTTAGGGTTTGGAAAGGTCTCAAGGAGCATACACAAGGGTGGAGCAACCACTAAAGAATTTTTCTTCTTCCCTAGTTTATTTTTCATGCTTTGTTTAAGAGATTTGGTTTCAATCATGTCTATGGTTGGTTAAACCTCTTAGCTAGGGCTAAGAGGGTAAGCCTGTAGCATGTTTAGATGATTATCTTGCTTTGATTCTTATTCTTATTGAACCTCATTAATTTCTAGTTTGATATTAAAGGAATATTTTCAGTTTTCTATGATTTATTGTGACTCAAATTACAATAGATGCAGTGATAGCTTTGGATATCTTCTTTTCCTGTTTTGAGATTGTGAGATTGGTAAATCTTGTTGTTCACCATCGTCTCCTGGGCATAGTAGGATGATGAAATCCCTTCCAATCTTCACAACTCTCCTCCATTGAGAATTAGGTCAATGAAAAGTTCAAATTTGATTTAAATTGTTTTATCTTCCAATTGGATAGGATAAGATAGAGCAATGTCACCTCATTCATTTGGAAGTATCATGCTCCTCCTAAATATATATGCTTTAGGTGATTGGCAAGCCAAAATAGAATCCTTACTATAGATAATTTGACAAAGAGAGGCATGCAACTAGTTAACATGTGTCTATGTTGTATGCGCCAGGCAGAATCTATGAATCATTTACTAGTTCATTGCCCTTTCATCTCCTGTATTCTTGTCGACTTCTATCAGCAGTTTTCAGTCAGTTGGTGCGCTCCAAAATCTGCGGCGAAGATGCTGTTTGCTTGGAATAGGCTCAAGCTTGGAAGAATCAATTTGATCATCTGGTGTATGACTATCCTTGCCATTTGGTGGGTTGCCTGGGAAGAAAGGAACGAAAGGTGATTCAACGATCGGTCGTCCTCAGTTAAGGCCGTGGGGTCTAAGGCTAAAAAGTTGGTGATTGAATGGGCTATTAATGTTAAGGATTTCAAAATGGGCGATCTTTCTTTTCTTGGTGGTTAGGAGCTCTCTGCTATCTCAGCAGTTCGCTTCTTCACTGTTTTTCTTTTTTCGCTCTTTGTATGTTTTCCTCTTTTTTTCAATAAATTTGCAGTTATCTTTAATAATAAATAATAAATAATAAAAAGACTCCAATTCTAATTGTGTTCCTTGAATCAAGGTAGCATCTTGATAGCTACAAGTGGATCCTTAGCACCCTAGTTCCTACTTTTAAATTCATAAGTTTTAATCAACATTATTCACCATTACTCTCAATTATTCAAACTTCAATTTAGATCTTTTTCTAGCTCTAGTTCTAGTTATTTTCACAATATGTACAAGTTTAGTCCCAGTGGATTCGACCTCGGTCTTACCGAGTTATTACTACATCGCGACCCTACGCTTGGGGTTGTGAACACCTACCCCAGATGCATCACACGCAACCTCAAAGACTTTAAAAAAGTCTGGAAGGTGCATGACAGGGGCTTCACTTATCTTCCCCTTAATCTCCTTAAATGCTTTAAGAGGTAGCTTTGGTCCATACAAACTACCCTTTCTTAATGCAATCTGTGATGGGAGCTATGATGGAGCTAAATCCTCTAATGAACAGCTTATAAAAAGTTGTTAAGCCATGAAAGCTTCACACCTTGTGAATATTGCACAGTTCAAGCCATTCAACTATGGTCCAGACTTTCTCGAGGTCCACTCTCATGCCCTCGGATGACACGATGAACCCTAAAAAGATAACGCTTTTTGACATAAATGTACACTTCTTAAGGTTGGCGTATAGCTTTTTAGTTCGGAGGACCCCGCAAACTTGCCTCAAATGGTAGAGATGTTATTCCTTTGAAGTGTTATAGATAAGAATGTTATCAAAATACATCACAATGAACTTACCCATAAAGGGTCTTCACACCTGGGTTATCACTCTCATAAATGTGCTTAGGGCATTAGTCAAGTCAAAAGGCATGACTAGCCACTCGTATAGCCCATTCTTTGTCTTTAAGGCTATCTTCCACTCTTCTCCTGGGCGTATATGTATTTGGTGGTACCTGCTCTTGAGGTCAATGTTCGAAAAGATTGTGGCACCCGCCATCATGTCTAACATATCATCAAGACGTGGTATGAGAAACCGGTACTTGATCGTGATTTTAATGATGACTCGACTGTCCACACACATGCGCCACGTGTTATCTTTCTTGGGCATGAGAAGCGCTGGCACGGCACACGGACTCAAACTCTCCTGAATGAAATCCTTTCAGAGGAGCTCATCTACTTGCCTCTTTAACTCTGCATGCTCCGTAGGGTTCATTAGATAATGAGGAAGGTTTGGTAAAGTCGACCTAAAGACAAGATCAATGGCATGCTGGATGTCCCTCATGGGTGGAAGCTCATCTACTAAGTCCTCTAGAAATACATCTTGAAACTCATCCATAATCGGCTTCACCTCAGGGGGTCCCCCTACACTAACTTCAAGTGTAACTTCTCTAGCCACTAAGGCGTACACCATCGAATCCACCGTAGTCTGTCTCTCAAACTCCTTAGCGTTGATAACATGGAGAGACTTAGGATTTTCTCGTATCCCTTGGATTACCTAACTTCCCCTTAGTTTTCTTCTTCGTCTTGCTTTTTGGTGGGAGAGGAACTAGAGTGATCTTCCTACCTTGATGCATGAATGAACACACATTTGAGCAGCCGTATATCGTCACGTTGCGGTAAATTAGCCAAGGTCGTCCCAAAATGATGTGTCCAACATTCATAGGTAAGACGTCGCACCACAGCGAATCTAAATAGGATCCAAAGTTAACGGGCACGAGACATCGCTAGGTAACAGACATGGAAGATGCATCCACCCGTGACACACTATAGGGTTGAGGGTGCAGTTCAGGTTTTAAACCCAAACGGGACAAAGTGCTAGTGGAAACCACATTATTACAGCTACCACTATCGACGATCACCTTGCAATTCTTCTCTCCACATTTTGCATAGGTGTAAAATATTATAGTCCGACACCAATCATCATTCTCCTTAGCAATGGTCAAGGCTCACCCGACTACTGCAAGTGGTGTAGTTTCTTCTTCTTCTACCTCTTCATCACTAGCACCATTGATATTAGGCTAATAGACTTCTTCAAATTTGTCATGTTCATCTCCTTCCTCACCATCGTCAATCACCAAGGTTCCTATCTTGCGAGAGACCGATGCGCAAAGTGGCCGAGTCCTTGGCAATTGAAGCATCACGTTTGCTCACCTCCCCTAGAGCTAGCACTTGCTATCCATTTTCCTTTAACATCTCTAGGGTTGGACTAGGAACCAATTTAGGGTCTGGACTGACTCCCCATGTTAGGCTTAGCCCTTTCAAAGTAAGTCTTGACACTTGGATCCTGAGAGTTATAACACTTAGCAACTGGTGCTTTGAGGTAGTGTTTAATGTCTTGCACCACTTGGTACATGTGCTCCAATGTGCCAATGTCACGAGAATAAAGTTCTCATTGAATCTCGAATCGGAGGCCCATCCTAAATATGGATAATGTAATCATTGGGTCCTCAATATCATATCGCATCATGTACTCCTTGAACCTAGCGATGTAATTTGACACAGTCATGGATCCTTGACACAAGGCATGCTACTGGTCTAGGAGCCTCTGGCAATAAGAAAGAGGGAGATACTTTTCTTTCAGGACCCCTTTCATCTCAGCCCAGTGCGCAACTAGGGGTTCTCCTCTCATTTCAATTTTAAACTCCATGTTGGTCCAAAAAAGTTTGGCCTGGCTCACCAACTTCATCTTAGCAAATCTCACTCGGCGGGTATCTAACATATCATATCACTCAAAATAATGGTCTATGTCTGCCACCCAGTCAAGGAACGCTTTGGAGTCCAAGCGACCATCAAAACTGGGAGGCTTAACTTTGACACCCTTCATGTCTTACACATCTGGATCATGACGGTCATAACGTTCCTCATATTTTGGTGGTACTTGTGCTCGACTATGGCCCACACCTTGGCCACGACCACACCCTCACCTATCAACTTGATTTCTAACCTGAGATTGAACATCTTTCCCAGCGTCGGGGTTTGCCTGTAGGGAGGCCTCAAGTTGATTGACACGCACGTTGGTCGCGGTTAATTGAGTGGCGATGGTTCTACTGTGTGCTGATAGCATTAAGGGCCTCAGCAATCTACTGTAAATTCATTATGGGTTGTATACCAAAACCATGTCCCGAACGAGTGGGCATACACAAGGAAATTCTAAAAGGAAACCCTAGGTCCTAGGACAATGTTATGACAATAATAAAACTAACCTAGATATCAAACTAGACACACTAACTAGAAAATTCAGCAAGCCGCTATCCTCAAATATTATGTTGAAAATTCAGCAGAATGGTAATCCAAGGGTACCAAACTGAAAATTCAGCAAGAGTGTAATCCGAAAATTACAAACTGAAAATTCAGCAATGTGACAGCCTGGGATTTCTATGATGAAATCTCAGCAATTGTACAAGTGAAGACTCTAACTAAAAATTCAGCAATAGGATACTCCAAAAAAAAAAAAAAAAAAAATCAACAATATGATTCTATATGTGATGAATGCTCTACTAACCCTACATTAGACTTCAACCTAGATGTAACACTAAAATCCCATGCTAAACCTACGGGCTTTGATACCAAATTTGATGTAGGACCAATGCATGAACTCAAATATTGTATGAGATCAAGTAACAAAATTAAAATAATTAACGAAAAGCATAAAACTTGCTATTATCATCACAAATATAAAAAAAACCCAAAAGAAGATGCACAATCCTAGCCTAGGTTACCAAGTGTTGTTAAAAAAGATAATTAAATAAAGAAAACTAGGATCTAATGGATGTAAGGAATCCAATTAGCATAGGGTAAAACCTATTTCGAAGTAGAAGATCTAATACTACCTATGGTGAAATTAGGATTTAGGGAAATTGGGGAAATCTAGAAATTAGGATTTATGGAATCAAATCAGTGCAGGGGTTAAAGAGTTTAGTATATAGGAATTAGGGTTTTGGATAGAAGGGGTGTAAGGATTTTGGGTTGATTGAAGAATGGGAGAAGTTAGGGTTTGGTAATTTGGGAAAATATGAAAGTTATGGATTTCTAGGTTTAAGGTTAGGGTTTAGGAAAAGAGAGAAGAGGATTTTGATTCAAAGGTAATGGGAAACCAAAAAGGACAAAAGGGTGTCCGTACGACTAACCCGAGAGTTTAGGGTTTAGAGTTTTTAATAGGAATGGAAAGTGAAGATGAGAAGATAGGTGAAGGTTTGAGATGGGGAAGATCGAAGAACTTCAAAACAAAATACCTCCGTTTTGACATCTTCACGAATCTCTCTTCCAAATCACATGGAAGACATCTTCAAATCATATGAAGAGGGAAGAGAAGAACAAAGAGCAAAGAGCCTTTTTTACTCAAAACCTAATGGGGAGAGAGGACATTGACTAACACAATAAAGACTGTAGGATTGAATTAAAACAATGACTAGAACGACAATGCCAAAGATAAAGATCCTCCTTTTTACAGCAAGACACTAATTGGAAGAATTCGATTTCAAATGTATAATCCTTCTCAAGTCCACACTAGGCAGCTTCTGTCTTCAGATTTGGAAAAAAAAGAAGACAATGATTAAGAAAAAAATATCACACTAAATTAGATCCTTCGCAATCTAACTCAAAGATAATAAATTGGAAGCAGTATTAGGGACCAATAAGATAGGACAGAGAGGAATGGTGAAGCAAAAATAGTACCCTTTCCCCTAATAGGTGTTAAAGTACCATTTATTAACTTCACACAACCTAAATGAGGATTTGAGGTAAATGAAGAAAAGGAGACAGATATACTTGTCATATGATTAGTAACCCCCGATCAATTACCAAAGGGCTAGACATAGAAGCGGTGTGAAGGGCAATGGAGGGCAATGAAGGTGTTACCTTTTTTAGCCAAAGATGTAGATCTGGAGAGGCCTTACTCTGTATGGTGTCCCTTAGTAAAGCAACATACTCACTTATTGAGGGATAGGATCCATCTCTAGCTAGATGAACCATGGGTGACTTTACCATTGGAGCCACCTCACTAATAATACTCGAAGAGTCTTTATCATTTGTAATAGCTGAATCATTAAAACGGCCTTGAGGTGGTTTACTATGAAGCAGAAGTACCCAATAATAATCAGCAGTATGGCCATATCGACCACAATGAGTACACAAATAGTCTGCACCAGAACCACAACCAACATCGTGACCACGACCTTGGTCTACTTCCTGGCCCCCTTGTCAAGTAGCCCACATCATCAGTGTTTGAAATATTGGTATCACGTTATGTATCGCACCCTTGGGATATGGATACATATTGGTTATCTCTTGGGATATATCGGTTTGTATCGCACAGTGTTCGAAATAACGGTATCGCATTACGTATCGCACCCTTGGGATACAGATACGTAACAGTTATCACATGGGATATATCGGTTGTATCGCGTAATGTATCGTTCTTGTTGGAAACATTGGAAATTGGTCACAATTTTCAATGAAATTTCAGTGATTGTTAAAAAAGACATCAATACACACATACAAATCAAAACATTACTAAAAACAAGTTCACATTATAGGTTTTCTTTGTATGGGGTCTTAATCTATGCATTGTCTAACTAAATTGATGCAAGTATATTCAAAGTCTATTCATATAATTTATAAATGTAAGAAGACATGTGAAAACACAAGCAATACATTCAAAAGCAAAAGAATCACTAGATTAGGTTACATATATGTTTGATTTTGATTTTTTTCAATTTTCCACAACTCGGTCCTTCTCCAAATCTCGAAATCGAAGCTCCCAATCCATGATTTTTCATGCAAAACATGAAAAATCATAGATTTGTAACAATTTGACACTGATTTAACATGATTTTCAGAAAATTTGATTGAAAATAATTTTTTAAAAAATGCTCACCGAATCGAACATGTGGGATATATCCCACTACTTGTGCATTTCGTATCGCACAAGTGGGATACAAGATATATCGTGGGATATATCGGCCGATATCGTCGAAATTTAAAACATTGGTATCACATATGTATCGTTGTTGTTGGAAACATGGGGAAACATTGGGAAATTAGTCGAATTTTTCAATGAAATTTCAGTGATTGTTAAAAAAGACATCAATACACACTTATAAATCAAAACATTGCACATGATAAATTTTCTTTGTATGGGGTCCTAATCTATTTGTTGTCTAACTGAATTGATGCAAGAATATTCAAAGTTTATTCATATAATTTATAAATGTAAAAAGACATGTGGAAGCACAAGCAATGCATTCAAAAACAAAAGAAGAATCACTAGATTAGGTTGCATACATGTTTGATTTTATATTTGAACGCAAAGATTGCAACTGATTTGTGAGAAATTGGCAAATTTTGATCAACTCGGCCCATCTCCTCCAAATCTCGAAATCAAAGCTCTCAAAGCATGAAAAATCATGGATTTGTAACAATTTGACATTGATTTAACATGATTTACAGAAAAAATGATTGAAAATCGAAAATGCTTGCTCGTAAACTGATGGTCAGACCGAGGATCAACCAGATCCTTAAGGACATGTTTCAGGCTTGCGTGATGGACTTCTCGGATAGTTGGGATGAGCACTTGCGTTTGGTTGAGTTTGCGTACAATAACAGTTACCAGGAGACTATTAGCATGGCTCCCTTTGATATAGCAGACCTTGCATATCCCCGAGTTATTGGATTGAGGTTGAAGAGCCTCTTCTCATAGATACGAGCTTGTGTAGAGAACATCAGAGGCTATTAATATCATTAGGCAGATGATGCGCACAGCTTAAGAGCCAGCAGAAGAGTTTTGCATATCATCAGTGTCGTCTCTTGAAGTTTGTTATTGGGGATCGTGTATATCTCAAGGTCTCACCAATGAAGGGTGTAGTTCATTTTGGAGTCAAGGGAAAGCTTACCTCAAAGTTCATTGGACCCTTTGAGATTACTGGGTGCGTTGGCACCGTGGCCTATTAGCTTGCCTTGCCACTTCCGTTGTCAGGCGTCCACAACGTTTTCTATGTTTCTATGTTGCGGAAGTGTGGGTTAGACGTGGTTCCCATGATAGATTGGCAGCCGTTAGAGGTTCGTAAGGATGCTTCTTACATTGAGCAACTGTTTCGTATTCTTAACCGAAAGGAGTAGGTCTTCCGAACCAGGGTCATGCCTTTGATAAAGGTTCAATGGGACCACCATAGTATAGATGAGGCATCTTGGGAGCGAGAGGCTGAGATTCGCGAGCTTTATCCCCATCTTTTTTACATTTGATTACATCTACATGTTTATTTCTTTGATTATATGCATATATAGTGATTTGATTCCCTTCTCTTGTGAGCTTTGTTTAGTTTGGGTTGTATTACAAATTTTGAGGACAATTTTCTGTTAGGAGGTGAGAGTTGTAAGACCCATACCCTAATTAATCAACCGTACGCTTAAATTTTGGCACTACTATGTTCGGGGTGATCAGATCAACAAGTTTTGATCGTAACCCTATTTTAGTACCACAACACCCCGAGACTTGTACCCTAGCAACTATGCAGGCGCTACGATTCCAATGTTGCGTGGCATGCCCCATTGCGACCCCCCGATTAGAAGTTACAGTTTGGCACAATCCAAGGTGAGCCGCGCATCGCACGTGTGACGTGGGCCCCACTTGCACAAATCTTGAAGTTGTCCAATCAATCAATCCATCAATTCATCAATCAACCCATCACCTCTCTCCCCCCATTAGTCAAAGAAGTCCATACCCTTGCCCATGCTAAGCCACTCCTCTCTCCTTCTCCATCTCCCCATTCTACTCCTCTATCCTTTCCTAATCACATCTTTATCTTAAAAGTTCTACCACAAATCCCCAAACCCCTCTCATTTCCACACATTTCCTAGCAAAATAGAGAGAGTAAGAAGAAAGGAGATTAGAGCGATTAGGGAGAGATTAAGAGAGAGGGAGGAAATAAAGGAAGATTAGAGAGAAGTTAGAGAGATGGTTTGAGAAAAAGAGAGAGAGCTTGAGAGAGAATTAAGGAGAGATCTAGAGGTTAAGAGGAATAGAGAAAAGAAAAAAGAGATTAAAGGAGATTAGGAGTGGAGAGGAGCTTAGTGGACCGTCCGATCATCGATCCGACCATTCATCCGACGTTGTGAGTGCATGGGAGGATAAAAATCATCCCTTTTTTGTGTTATTCCATTTTTGGTGGGCCCACAAGGGTGATACCCACCTTGAGCATTTATGGAGTGTATGATGGACCTGATAGTGGCGGGAAGGCACCCTGATGACCAGATCTTTCTTCCCTTGCTTTTTCTTTCCCTTTCTTCTTACTTTGATGGACATTTGTGGTGCCCACAACTGGGCCATGCTATTGGAGAGCATGCTCTGCACGCTATCATAGCATGGACCACCTTGTGTGGCCCACCATGATGTTTATTTTCCATCTAACCTATTTTTTAGATCACATAGATTTGGATGGTGGAAAAACACTAGGATCAGATTGATCCAAGGTTCCTAGGGCCCACCATGGGCTAGGTAAACTGATGGATGGATTAGATTGTCCACGATGAGTCCCGCCTAGAAAGAATTTGGGGGGGGTGGGGGGGGGGGGGGGGGGGGGGGGGGGGGGGGGTGACTGGGACTAGAAGAGGACGCTAGAGCAGCCAACGTCTAGAAGACACTACTATCCAACGTCTAGAAGACACTACTATCCAACGTCTGTTGAAGGCGAGACTCATTGCACTTGGGGAGTGGGGTCCCACCTTAATGTATTTATTTCATCCACACCATCCATCTATTTCCTCGGCTTGTTTTAGGCGTTAAGCTCAAAAATGAAGTTGATCCAACCCTTAGGTGGACCACACCACAAGAAACGGCGGGACTGGGAAACCACCCTCACCGTGTCAGCATCTAAACATGTAGACGTGGGGGAGTGGTGTCCCCCTACTCATGGGACCCACCTTGATGTATTTGTTAGATCCACACCATCCATCTGTTTCCCCATATCATTTTAGGCAATGGGCCGAAAAATGAGGAATATCCGAATCTCGCGTGGGCCAGACCTCAGGAATTAAGGCTTGCTATTGAAACCTTCCAAGGCCCACCGTGATGTCCATGTTTGTCCAAACCAGCCCAAGTCAGGGCCCATTGAACCCCTCTCGAGCTAGCCAATCCAGTGGATGGATCGGATCATCTAAATGGGCCCCACCTGGATGGGGAAAAAGAAGGAAGAAGGGAAAAAACAAAAACAAGGACCCATGCGTTGTTGGGAGTTGTGCCCACTGTCCAAAGGGGAAGGGCGAATGCCCTCCTTGAGCATGGAGTGGGGGCGCACTCGTGGGACCCACCATGGTGTATATGTTTCATCCGTGTCATTCATCTTTTTTGCCAGATCATTTTAGGCCAAGGGCCCCAAAATTAGGCAAATCCGAATCTCAGGTGGACCACACCGAGGGGAACAGTTGGCTAGAGGGTTGCCCCTTTTTGTAGAAGTGGGACCCACCTTGATGTTTGTGTGATCCATACTGTCAATCTGAATTCTCAAATTATTTTAGGGCCAAGGCCCGAAAATCAGCCGGATCCAGATCTTAGGTGATCCACACTGCAAGGATCTTGTGGAGGGTGGACCTCCTTGGATTTGGACCTCTTTGGATTTGGAATCCCTGGTTTTGGACATCCCTTGGATTTGGAGTTACCTTGGATTTGGGATCCTTGGATTCAAAATCCCTTGGCTCTGTTTGACACCCTGGATTCAAAATCCCTATAATCCGAAGGTATCTATGCATAATATATTTGTAGGGGTTTGAATTTAATTATTAAATCAAGTTTAATTTCTAATTAATGTACGTATGTAATACACTATGGTTGGAATAAAGCCGTTTAAATATAAATTTTGTGATGCAGGACATGAAAATTAAATATGATATGCGAGATTTCAGACTTAAGATCATGTTAGTTCAGAAACAATTACACAAATTTCATATCCCACATAAAAGTCCAAACATTCAATTAAGGGGAATCTATGCGAGTCCAGGCCTACACATGATAGGGCTGGATCAATAAAAATTATTAACCAATTGATACTTAAAGATAAGAAATAATCACCCACACATGTATAGTAATCAGTCCTTAATCCAAGAGATTCAAGAATTCCAATTCGGGGAACCCTAGGGTAAGAAAATTGGCAAAATAACTTAGGAAAAACGTAATCTAGGGCTAGGATTCATGAAAAACAGCTATGAGAGGATAAAAGAGGATAAAAACTGAATCAAAAGACAATCCCGCGTGTGGACAGCAACAATGGCCCAGACGGACGTGCGTGTGATCCCAGCCGCACATATGTGAGGCCCACTATTCAGAAAAATGCCACCTTGGCCCTGGTCGGCCAGGGATGGACTCCAAAACTCCCAAATCTCAGCTCAATCCGATGTATGGTTTGTGCGTGGTGCTTCGCCGAAGTTTCAGCTCGCCTGCTGGCCAAAATCTGAAAACCTGCTGTAATGAAGAAATCTAATGCAAGAAAAGGAACGAATTCGAATTACAGATGGTGGGGGAAGATGGAAAAAAAAGATGATGGAGGATGGGGGTGAATCGGGATCGATGTGGCTTCGCACCACGGTAGTTAACCCTTCGATGAAGGGAGGGCTTCGCACCCACTTTGAATTCTTCCACAACTCACGAATAGAGCAGAAAAATAAAGCAGGAATTTTTTTATTAACTTCAATTAATCAAAAGAACTACAAGGGATGCCTATTTATAGGGAAAATCGCATACCCCAAAACTCGCACCATGTGCGCAACCTATTACTTGGCGACGAAGTAAACTAAAATAAAAATCAAATAGAGAAATCCAAAGCGTCCACAATGTTCTAAATAATAACAATAAGCAAAATATAAAATATAAAATCAATCCGACGAGTGGGCCACGATCATGAGATCCCATGATGGCTTTTCTTAACTATCGGGCCCACTTTTTTTGAACCAAAACTTGTCTTCTACCTAGGAGACCCTCCCTGGACGTCGTCATCAAGCCAGATCGATGGTGGGGTCTTTCTGCGTACGTACGTGCATAGGGGTAGTGTGCGGGCGTGCGTGTGCACGATGTCCTCATCAACTCTCCCCGGCTGCGAAGATTTCGCCACTAGCGAAATAAAACTCCTGAACCGCTCTAGGATGTCAGGATCAAGTCTCTGAAGCTCCTCCTCAGTGAGTCATGTCCTGTCTGAAGCTGGGCATGACTTCCATTTAACTAGGTATTTCTGAAACCCGCCATCTGACGTGAAAATTATCTCATGGTCTAGGATATCCTCAATTTCTTCTCTGGGTGTGTGAAGGCTAGGTATGGGAAGTAGAGGCTGAGAAAATGGGTCGGGACGGGTAGGTATGGAACATAGAAGCTGGAAAAATGGGTCAGGACGGGTAGGTATGGGAGGTAAAGGCTGAGAAAATGGGTCGGGACAGGTAGGTATGGGATGTAGTAGCTGGGAAAATGGATCAGGACGGATAGGTATGGGAGGTAGAGGCTGAGAAAATGGGTCGGGAGGAGGCTATGGATCAATGGAAAGGTCTGATGAATCAGGATGGTTAGGTGAAAGGCTGGACAATGCATCAATGACCCCTTGAAATATAACTAGATCCTCCACATTGAATGTGGAACTAATTCCCATGGAGGGTGAAAGATTTTCCATATACGCATTGAGACCGTTTCGTTTTATAATTTTGAATGGTCCAGCGCTATATACGTGTAATTTTCGAACGGCTCCCTGAGGGTACCGCTTTGGCCTGATGCGGATCATCACAGAATCTCTTACATTGAATTCCTAGAAACATTTATATTGGTTTGCAGAAAGTGAGTAATGTTCATTACCAGTCATAATCTTCTGCCTGATTTCTTGATGCCATGAATGAATGTGATGCGCAAAAGACTCTGCAGGCTTTGACGGCCTATGGGACTGACATAGGGACAAGATCAATAAGTTTCCCAGGTTTATAACCAATAACGACTTCATAAGGATCGAGACCTGTGGACCTATCAATAGAACTATTAAACGCAAACTCGGTTACAGGTATTACGATGTCCCATGTTCTAGTGTGCTCTATATCCCTCATAGGAGAAGACTCATCTGGTAGATCATCAGGAACGACATCACGAAACTCATCCACTACCGGAATTGCCTTAGTGGGTAACTCTACACTAGCCTCTGGTGCACTCTCTCTAGCCATGAGGCCGCACATGTTGTACCCCTCAAAATAATGGTCTTGATGTCCCTCATGAGGTGAAGGTACAGATGCACGTCCATGACTGATTCCTTGGCCACTTCCATTCATTGGTCTATCCTCCTGGCCACCTGTCTGAGATTGGACATCTACCCCAATGGTGGGGTTTGTCCTGGCAATGGTCTTTAGTCGGGTAATGCTTACATCAAGTTGTTCAAAGCATTAGTCCATTTCCAAGCGCTTAATTAGAAACTCCAACTTTCGAGACAGCTTGTTTAGTGACTCTTGCAATTGTTCCATGTTTAGTGTAGGGTGCAAACCGAAGCCACGACCCGTACGTGTGGGCATACACTGAATTGCTCAACCTAAGGACCTACTACGACAACTATATGCGTCTAAAAACTAAATGACCCTACAAGACTCTATATGAAGGAGACTACAGTGTTACTAAAATTTAGCTATATATGATGGACTGAATGCATGAAGGACTCAAACAAACTAAACCCTAAATATGTGGTGAATTCCCCTACAAGAACCCTAGGCTCTGATACCAAATTTGATGCAGGACATGAAAATTAAATATGATATGCGAGATTTCAGGCTTAAGATCATGTTAGTTCAGAAACAATTACACAAATTCCATATCCCACATAAAAGTCCAAACATTCAATTAAGGAGAATCTATGCGAGTCCAGGCCTACACATGATAGGGCTGGATCAATAAAAATTATTAGCCAAACGATACTCAAAGATAAGAAATAATCACCCACACATGCATAGTAATCAGTCCCTAATCCAAGGAATTCAAAAATTCCAATTCGGGGAACCCTAGGGTAAGAAAATTGGCAAAATAACTTAGGAAAAACGTAATCTAGGGCTAAAATTCATGAAAAACAGCTATGAGAGGATAAAAGAGGATAAAAACCTGAATCAAAAGACAATCCCGCTTGTGGACAATAACAAAGGCTCAGACGGACGTGCGTGTGATCCTGGCCGCACGTATGTGGGGCCCACTATTCAGAAAAATGCCACCTTGGCCCTGGTCGGCCAGGGATGGACTCCAAAACCCCCAAATCTCAGCTCAATCCGATGTACGGTTTGTGCGTGGTACTCCGCCGAAGTTTCAGCTCGCCTGCGGGCCGAAATCTGAAAACCTACCGTAATGAAGAAATCTGATGCAAGAAAAGGAACGAATTCGAATTACAGATGGTGGGGGAAGATAGAAAAAAAGATGGAAGATGGGGGTGAATCGGGATCGATGTGGCTTCGCACCACGGTAGTTAACCCTTCGATGAAGGGAGGGCTTCGCACCCACTTTGAATTCTTCCACAACTCACGAAGAGAGCAGAAAAATAAAGCAGGAATTTTTTTATTATCTTCAATTAATCAAAAGAAATACAAGAGATGCCTATTTATAGGGAAAATCGCATACCCCAAAACTCGCACCATGTGCACAACCTATTACTTGGCGACGAAGTAAACTAAAATAAAAACCAAACAGAGAAATCTAAAGCGTTCACAATATTCTAAATAATAACAATAAGTAAAATCTAAAATATGAAATCAATCCGACGAGTGGGCCACGATCATGAGATCCCATGATGGCTTTTCTTGACTATCGGGCCCACTTTTTTTGAACCA
The DNA here is from genome assembly GCA_037074715.1 of Magnolia kwangsiensis. Taxonomy (NCBI): domain Eukaryota; kingdom Viridiplantae; phylum Streptophyta; class Magnoliopsida; order Magnoliales; family Magnoliaceae; genus Magnolia; species Magnolia kwangsiensis. Next base: position 68,616,923 of record CM073572.1, on the reverse strand, counting down.
AAACTTATTTTCTACCTAAGAGACCTTCCCTGGACGTCGTCATCGAGCCAGATCGATGGTGGGGTCCTCCTGCGTACGTACGTTCGTAGGAGTGGTGGTGTGCGGGCGTGCGTGTGCACGATGTCCTCATCATTTTGCCTAAAAATGATGAAATCCCAAGACTTAGATGGGCCACAAGTACAGGATCACAACCTATTGATTAACCAACGAAGTGTAACTGTTGATTTACATCGATAAGATTAGACAGTGCAGCTCCTATCAAAGAAATTATAGTGATGTCGTTGATAATCTAATTGTTCTGGAATATCATCAACTGGCCATGTGCCCAATAGATCGGTAGCCTAGTGGCACACTTGTTGCACATGTGGGTGTCCATACGGGTCATTCCCAATTGGCCACGCCTTGGTGTATGTGTTTTATCCATGCCTTACATCCGGTTACTAGACCTTTTTAATGTAAAGGCTACATGAGGAGCCAATTTTAGTCTAATGTAGGCCACAACACATAGACCTCTATATTTCTAGTGGGGCCTGTCATTCGGGTCCCGCTCTCTGTATATGATGTGTCAATTGAGGACGATTTTCACAAGATATGTTTGATAACATGCTAGTGTACTTGGCCTGATAGGACACACTGATAACATGCTTAGTGTAATAGATATCATGCCCAGTTATATGCCCATACACATCATTTGTATGCCTATTGTGGATGACGATTGTCATAACATATGTCGTTCAGCTTGAGACACTTAGGAGACTATATGAGAAAGGGTCACCCCACATGATTGTGCGGTATACGTAGGTTTGGTGCATGACTTAGATAGTATGACTCGTGCATTTCGCATCCTGTATGTCACGGTTACTTTTACACTCTAGCAACATCGAGGTTGTGGCCTCCACAGGCATATTGTGGATGGCCAGATTGGATACCGGAAATGTATTCTAGCACTTGGGCGCTATGGATGTGCTTGGGTGCAGTGTTCGAGTTGTCGTTATCGATAAAGTTTCGCTAGCCAGAGATAAAGATACAATATTATTATCGTCGATAATATCGCCAATTACCGGAAATGGGGGAGATACATGGGAAAATGATTGAATTTTTTAGTGAAAAGGAAATGTCTAAATACAGATATTTGCATATTTAGTAATTAAAAAAATTGCACATGGAGTGCATACACAATAAGTTTTTATTTAATAGGAGCCTAAAACCATGTGTTATCGTAAGAAATCAATCCAATAGGAACACAACAATGGATTAAATCCCAGTAAATCAATGAATAAGCAAACAAACATGCATAATGTATGCATACGTTACACATCAATGCATAAATAAACATATAAGCACGACACAAATGCATGATGATCCAACCATCCAACCATCACATCCCATCCATCCAACCATCCATCCATTCATCCAACCATCTATCCAATCATCCAAACATCCATCCATCAATCCCATCAATCCATCCATCCAACCAACATCCAACCATCTCATTCATACATCCAACCATCCCATCAATCATCCATACAACCACCCCATCCATCCATCCATACATCCATCCAACCATCCCATCCCATCCATCGAACCATCTCATTCATCCAATCATCAAAACATCCATCCATCCATATCATCTATCCATATCCATCCAAACAACCATCCACCCATTCCCATCCCAACCATCCAACCATCCATCCATCTAACCATCCAACCACCCATCCATCCCACCCAACCATCTATTCATCTGCCCATCTAACCATCCAACCATCCCATCCAATCATCCAAACATCCATCCATCCCATCCAACCATCTCATCGATCAATCTATCCATCTTTCCATCCAACCATTAGATCTATCCATCCCATCCAAACATCTCATCCATCAATCTATCCATCTGTCCATCCAACTATCCAACCATTAGATCCGTCCATCTAACCATCCAAACATCCATCCATCTCGTCAATCCATCCCAATCATCACATCCATCCATCCATCTAACCATCCAAACATCCATCCATCTCATCAATCCATCCCAATCATCACATCCATCCATCCATCTAACCATCCCATCCATTCATCCATCCCATCTATCCATCCATCCATCCATCCATCCCATTTATCCATCCATCTACATCCATCCAATCATACAACCATCTTTTCCATCCATCCATTCATCTCAACGATCCATCCAACCATCCAACATATTTTTAAAAAATATATATATATATTTAAAAAGATTTTTTAGCAAGTGTCCACCAATCAAGAGGTCCCATGCGTACAATTCCTCACTACCCGTGTATCAAGCATCATACACTGCCCGAGTAATATATAAGGCCTTCCAAAGACAACACCCCTTTTCATGCTCATTTATTAAAATGTCAGAAAACAGCCTTCTCCTAGCTCATTTATTAAAATGTCATAAAACAACTTTTCTAGGCTCATTTATTGAGAGGAGAGAGAGCCTTTTTAGCTCATTTTTCAAATATGTGAGAGAGAGAGAGAGAGAGAGAGAGAGAGAGAGAGAGTTGCAGCAAATAAAGAAGAAGAAAAACAAGAAGAAGAAGAAGAAGAAGAAGAGTAGGAGGAGGAGCTTCTGATGAAATTCCCTCCCCTTTCTCATTTTTTCTATTATTTTTTATTTTTAGGCTATTTATTCAAATAACAGTTTGTTTTCGAGTTGGTGCGATAACTAGCGAGGAAATGTCGATTTCTCCACCAAATCGAACCTCTAATCCAACGTGCTTTCGTAAGAAGTGTCGAAAATTTCTGCTTAACTAAGATCCAATATATATATATAGAAGATGTTTCGATTTTTTTCATAATTTTGGAGGTATTTACGATCCTTGCTGTCTCGCGGGTGTCGACATCTAGCGAAAATATCGCCCATTTTATCAACAACTCTCGACTTTTGTGGTAGATAAGCACAAATATCGGCGATAAAATGATGTTTTATTGATAATATCGCGATAATATTAGCGACATTTGGAAGAGAAAAGATATAAGTGGTGTTTGTTGTCACAACTTCTTCAAAAACAATATTACCGGCGATAAAACGATATTATCGGCGACGATTAAAACACTGCTTGGGTGTAAGTCCTTAAACCCTGTGATATTAGTAGAATGCTCCAATGTCGAGACTGAGTGGATAACATAAGTGTCAGAGTGTCAAATACTAATAGGTCGCATCTTTCACCGTGTCGATGTCGATTGGAAGGGGGTGTGACTTTATCTGCCGGGGTATAGGAGTCTATAAGCTAGGTTGAGATTGACCGGCTCGTGAAATGAGTGGGAATTGGCATACCACTAACGAGGCGGATAGTGAGGTCTTTTCCACTCACTTGGTCATGCGCGCGATGGGCGGCAGCTAGTGTTGGAGTGTACTAGACCCCAGTGATGTTTCCAGTTATAAATTATTCTGATATGTAAACTACTTGAAGATAGACATGTTTGTGTTGCATCTCTAGCATATGACACTCGGCCACGTAGGCCTTGCATTGCGTTGCCTTGGTATGGCTAAACAACATTCATGGACTTGGCAAGTTAGCCCTCCATCATATTCTGCATACTCTAATATCTGTATTCTTATCATATGCATTGTGCACGCACGCACGCACTCTACTGAGCTTCGTAGGAGGCTTATGTGTATTTGTTTACGCTGCAGGTGATGCTAGGGCGTATTAGCAGCATTGAGCCTAGAGCATGAGCCTGATCCTATGAGTTCTTGATTATATCTTGTATTTCCCTTTCCAGCACTATACTCAAATATTATATGGTGGACATGTGATGATGATGTTTTTGTGACTTTGGTATACTAATGGTTATTCTCCTTTACAAAAAAAAAAAAAAAAAATCACCCTAAAAATCCTCTTTATGGAATCTTAGGATCGGAACCTGACGTATGGGAACCAAGAATGGGGTACTACGAAGGCTATTGGCACCGAATTCGGTGGTTGGGAATTTAGTAAGCCCGATTCCCGAGTTTGGGGTGTGACAAAAGGTGGGCCTCACATGATGGATGATCCACATTAAGCAGGCCATATCCTTTTGGAAATGGAGGTAAGTTTTGCAAAAAAATCTTGTTTTTTTTTTTTTTTGGGTTAGCTTGTTAGTACACACCCATGTCAGTACACACACTCCATGTTAGCCACCCCCGCTAGGGATCGATACCAAGACCTCGAGTGTTGAAACGAGGTATCTCCACTCAGTCTACCAGTTGAGCTATGGATCTGGGTGTCAAAAAAATCTTGTTGAAAAACAATAAAGGAAAGCGACTTTTTCATTTCTCAAAATTTCCTAGAAATGTTGTTTCTTGAGAAACACCATTTCCTCTTTTTTTTTCCAACAAATCCAAACAAGCCCTAAAATTAATTAGATGAGGGGGGGAAAGAACAGGATCTCGAGTCCTTTACTTCATATAATTCAAAAAATCAAACATATTGAAATTGCATTTTGAAACATTTAATAGCAAAGTTTTGATAATTGCTTCAAGAATGGAATGATTCTTTAGTTGGAATCTTGGAACTATACCTAATGGATAGCTTAATTGGTACCTGCTTGTTCTAATGGAAAGATTTTTATGAAAATGATTGGTTCAACTATCGAAATGGCTTTCTGTCCCCTAGATAACCTACATAGAATCACTGGGTCAAAAAGCCAGAGGAGATTCGCGAAGTGAGCCAAAGTCGTATAGTATGTTAGGGAGGGGCCCATCCAGATGAGTTTTGAAAGAACTTATTGGATACCTTTTAGGTGGGAGAGGGGTTCATCTCACGTACTCACATCTACCTTCCTCTTAGGAAACGGGGGTTAGATATCAATGAGTGCTTCTCAATCCGGTGGGTAGTTATTCCGTGTAAAAGAACACAATTGAGAAGAAAGAGTTTGAGCAACTAAAAGGTCACCCACCCACTTCCTCAATTAGGTAGGAAATCCGTCGAGCTAACCATACAATTATCCCTACCAAAGAAGTGGAACAAGAATAGGGCTCTCCTAGCACTTTCTCATATATACAATTATCAAAACATGGTGATCCTCAATTGATTGAACTACCCAAGCCAGAGGCCCATGACCAAGCCCATATATACTACAATATTTATTTGTGTTCAATTTGGGTTCAGAATATCATAATGTATGGTATCAGGAATTTCTCACTCTAAATCTTAGGAAGTTCTCACACTAAATTCATATCGGGTACTACTACATTATGGTAGAAACATATGCACAACATTGGTACTTCACTACCTAGATATTTTAATCAAAATCGACTAGTCCATATCATGCCAATTGCCAAATTTGATAACAACCGTAGGTATCATATTCTAGCAATACAACATTCCAACAATATTTTGAACCATGTTTCAATTACTCTCGATATAACTCCATCCTAGTAATATCATTTTTCTCCACGTCCAAACAAGATTTTTGGAATTGTTCCATGCAAATCTACAATAAAAGGAATTTTACATGAAAGTACATTTTTCATAGAAGAGACCAAAATTACAAGCATTCAACAATTAGAAGCGAATAGAAAACCGTGTATCAGCATACTTGAATATTGACATGCAAAGATAAAATAAACCAAAATACCTGAGTGCATAGATGCAATAGAAAATACTGATCACTTCCAGCAATTCTCTCAACCCGCATCCTAGCATCCGAAACTAGTTATAATGAGTTGTTTGGAATAGACATAAAAATCATAGCTAAAATGAAGTATTTGACAAATAAATAATGAGAACACCCCTACCAATGTATTGTCCGTTTGCGCTCTAGAGGACTTCGACGATGAAGCACTCTAATTGGTGTTTTTTGCAAAATATTCTGAGAAACCCCACCAAAAAATAAATAAATGAATGAAAGAAATTTGAATTTAACCCATCTGGAAAGTTGAACAAGTTAATGGTACCATCCCTTGTTAAGGTCCGAATCAAGGAGATCTGAAAAAAACTTCCCTTAAAATCATGGAATGGATCAACTATAAATTCTTTTAGCAGCCATTAACACCTTAATGCGAATAGAAAAAATAGGATGGATCATGAAATATATGATATAGAAAAATATGAGGAAACTCAAATAATATACTAATTTCATAACAGCTGGAAATCAGAAGTTTGAAATGGTTCAGTAACCTTTGTATAAGCTTAACATCAGAATACAACATTTTGAACTGGTTAATATAGCAAACTGAATGTAAACACCAAGACAACCGCTAGGAAAAAAAATATATAAACAAGATCTACATGTGATTCTACATATATTTTTGAATATCACCATTTCTATGAAAAGTGACACCAGATTCATAAACTTCTACAGTTCCTAAGTCGTTGCTACAAACATTGGTGGCATGCACCAGGCACCTCCATGTCCATTTGAGGGGTGGTTGGTCCATAAATGAACAAGATCCCCTCAAAAAGGAGCATGGAGTCAACCTTGGGGCACAGCCCCAAGCATGAGCCTTTCATGTAGTCCTAATCGATTGACCCAAAAATAGTATATCCAAATTATAAGAAATTCCGGCCATAACCGTTACCAAAGGTTTTTAACATCTCGTAAACTGCCAAATAAATGAGTCCCTAGCTGAAATTGCCTCTGCCATTCTATGAGTCTCTTCCTCTTTGCCCATGGCAATGCCACTCCCTTTGGCAACATCCACTATTTTGGAACTTAATTTGAAAGCCATACTTTGAACCGGACATTTTCAGGATGCCCCATATACTTTTCGAAACCATTTAGCGATTATTGTGTTAATTTATGATCCAAGTTTCATGCTTAGCATATGTAGTTTGAGATAAGTAAACGGAAGAGGAAAGAGAGAGAGAATGGAAAAAAGAGAAAAGGGGAATTAGGGCTGGCCATCCCTACTTGTTTTTATTCACTAAAGTTTAAAAACCAAAAATACCAAATATGCCCCTCACTTAATATAAATTAATACATGCACCTTAGGACTAAAAATATGGTAAGGAACCACAATGCTAAAGAAAAGAGAGAAGATGGACAGCACGTGTACAGTCCTGATTACAGTCACCCAGGTGAACCGTACTTTCGTATAGCCCACACACTATCAACTTTAACACTCCCCCCTCAAGTTGTAGCAGATATATATTATTTGATGCTCAGCTTGGAAAAGATACTTTCAAAATGATTTCAACCGAGAGCTTAGTGAATAGAGTGTTTTAAATAGTGAATGGCATGTAGCATAGCATTTACCCAAGGGTGTGATGCACAGTGCGATACCCATACTTTGAGGACTATTCTGTGAACATGGAGATTAGAGGGTTAGATGCACTCAAGCCTACTAATGTGCACGAAATCAGTGAGATTCTACATAGAATAAATAAGTAACAGACATGGCGGCAGCACCAGACTTCCTACCAGAATTAGAAATCTACTCATATCAACATAGGAACTCTAACATATAGTTGCATCAAGCATGAATGGAAGCAGCAACAAATTGGGTGTGGGGACGGGGAAGCATCTTCTTCAAAATGTTGGCAAGTATAAACTCTTAGGAAGAGGGAATGGAAGTGTGAGTCCAAAGTCAGCTTATATATACATGATACATCAACTAAGATTATATGAAAGTAATTCATCTAGCTTGTTATGCACATTATATATGTTACGAATATTTAATATGTTATGATATGATCCATTTAAAAGATTATGCATATAGCAATCTACTCATCTAGCATAACTTCTCACCGTGTCGTTAAGTGAAGTTATGGTTTGCAGGTCCTTATCCTCGAGGGGGCGAGAAATCCACACCAGTGCAGCGTATTGCTTCTGCATTAAATGCACTGAGCTGTAATGCTAATACCTTCCAAGTTTCTGACTCATCAGGAACTTTTGTGTCTAGTTTATTCAGACGAATGAAAACATGATATGCAAGCATTGGTAGAAGAAATTTGAAAAGTACACTAGAAATGCAAAGGCAACCTGTTTCTCTGCCTCTCCTTCACGCATCAGGTCCCACGCTTGATTCCCAACTACCTTGAGGTTTCTCACCCTCACCTGAGTAGAATGCATTTATAGTGTGGATAGTTGACAAAAAAGACAGCTAAAGCAGTACAATCTTAAAGGAACTCGATACCACATTCACAATCTAAATCACTGAGGTCCATTGACAGATCACATTCGCATCATTGAACTTACAAATCTTTTTCTTGAATTATTTATCCTGTCTTCTATTATTTCTATCTCAGCTGCAGAAGGAACACAACGTGCGTTTACAACTTCAACCAGGAACGGGCGGCCAGAACCCAACATTCGAACCTGATTGAAGAGGCTGGTCAATCTATGCGAAGAACATCAAATCAAGGGTTCAAGGAAGGAAATGGAGTCATACATCGATATCTTCTCTACCAGCAGCGTGAAATTTGTAGTTGTCACCTCTACATATAAGAAGAATGCTGCTCCCAATTATCTCCTATAGAATAAGATAATCATCAGCTGAACTTAACAGAATTCAATCATAAATGCAAAACTGGTGTTAGCTCTGCACTCAAAATTCTATTAAATATTCTAATTTTGCATGAAAGGGACCAACATACGAAGATGAATTAATACCTCAACAGATGCTTCTCCCATTCTCTCATCATCGATTACCCATCGTGTCTGGCTGACATTTCTTGAATACTACAGCAAAAAGAGACTTCATAATGACATATGTAACAAAACACACAAACATTGCTTTTGTTATTCAGTGTTTTTTTTTTGGGGGGCATTGACAGAAACAAGTATATGCCCGCCTAGCAGGGGCATGTACTAACCAGCTCGATAAATTAGCTGGATGCTTGTTTTTAATAGAGTTTGAACTTGAAATTTCTAGTTCATGCACTAATGTAGTAGAGGGACAGGTATGTTCTGTTATTATCCATGTGGATAATACAACTGAGGGGAAAAAATGAATAAACAAAACAAGAACCACAACCAAATGAGATGGTAAATGAGTTCTGCAAACAGTGTCCTACATATACAGTCATCAAACAAAATGTAATTTCAGAGTACAGTGCTTCCCTTCAGGAAACATGCTTTCACAAGTGGCTAGCATCAGCATCAATATAAAGCTAAAAGTGTGTTGTAAAGCATGTGTATGTGTTTTGTTTTCCAGAGAAATTAGGAAAATTGGCTTTTCTTGAGAATTTTCCTTGATGGAAATCAGGCTTATGTTAGTCTCTTACCTTATCATCTAGCAGCCAGGGTTCTAATAGAAATGACCGAAAAAAGAAAGCGCAAAGAACTCCTAATGACCATAGTCATCGCATCAGGAGATTGCATCTGAAATTGTAGCTCAAGAATGGGAGCACTCTATTGAGTTGTAACATCCTCCCATCTATGAGAAGAGGAAGGAGTTGTGGAAGATATTCCATTTGCAGTTTGTTGGAAGATTTGGAAGGAAAGGAACAAAAGGATACTCAGCCGCCCAAGGATGCCATTATTGATAAGATTAAGGGAGCCATCTTGGAGTGGCCTATTCCTTCTCCATATTTTGTAGGCAGGTCGATCAAAGTTCAACGGAAAGATTTCTGTAGCACAGTCGGATGATTCCTTTCTTCTTTTTTTCTTCTTTTTTTTCCTTTTTTCTTTTTTTTTGTGGCCCCAGGTTAAATAACCTGGTGTCCTGGCGTTGTTTGTGGATGTTTTCTGTTTTTGTGGGATGCTTGTTTTGTACTCCTGCTCAGTGGCTCCTTTGCTTTGATGAAATTCCCAGTTATTTGTCAAAAAAGAAAAAAGAAGAAGAAAAAGAAGAACAGGAGCACTCTATGGTGCTATGCACCCCTGCAAATGGTCAGATTTGTCCCTACTTACATAATCTCCATCCCGGCCACATCAAAATTTTAAAGTTCCCATGAGACACAAACTGATCGAGGCAAGCCTACCAAAATTATTGCAAATAAGGAAAATTCTGCCTTCATGCCACAAACAACCTATTACAACTTAAAAAAGTGAATTAATGAACTGCAGTACATGTAGCTAGGGGTTGCAGTGATGCTTCTACAGAACAAGAAGTCTAACAAACATCAGGTGTTAGATGAACTTGAGGTGGTCTATCTATATCTCCAGGTTGGCTAGGTGTACCTGTCATGACCTAATTGTCTGCCACTAATGGATCATTAAAATCTCAGTCACTCTTATAAATCACTAAACCACCAGAATTCCATATGCAAACTCTACATAAAGTCTACAAACGTATATATGAGCATCTCTTCATATAACATAAACAGATCAGCAGGAGCGCTTTCTGCCTCAAACCAACAATGACAACTGACAAGTGAGCTTACCACAGATCAATTTTCAGATCCTGAGGAAGTTGCAGCAATGGATAGGAAGATTTTGGTAGAAGCATGATTCGATTGGTATGTAAAAGCTTCCTAAAAAAAGCTAAACTGTCTGGTAGCCATGATTGGAATAAAGAAGACATTTTTCCGGAGATGCATATGAATAGAGGAGATGGCAGACAAATGGGATTTATAGAAAGGAGATGGACCTGTAAGACGCATAGTAATCAATACAATGAGTCTGAAGAGCAATGGGAAGATTCAGATGATCCAGTGATGCAGTTGAAGAGAGGTGGTGCTTGGATGAGATTTTTGGAGTTTACTTCCGTCAGGTGTAAGCTTTCAGTTCATTATTTGGAATACAGGTGAACCTCTTGGATATATTGTCAATCATAGGAAGAGGAAGAGGAAGAGTCACAGCCTGTGTACTACTTTGTGAATTGAGATAAGGTATGTTTTCAAAGAATGTAACATCCCTTGAAAAATATCTCTTTCGAGTTACGGGACAATATCAATTTTACCCCTTTTGGGAATTAGAAATTTTAGAATATCCCAAAAACACACATTTTACCGACTGAGGTCCCAGTTTGGTTCAAGATGGTCCAAGAACACGTACAAAAGAAGTTCGACGAAAGGAGAGGACGAGTGAATAGTGAAGCATTTGCCAAAAGGTTTTTCAAAAGCTCTCATGGTCTTGGTCAAGGTGACCCCTTATCCCCATTCCCTGTTCATTATCATGGCTGAGGCTCCTAGTAGGATACTAGAAAAAGCCAAATGATGGGCCCAATGTTGTCATATGTAATCGCATAAGCGATTAGGCTATTAGCCATCGCATATGCCATTTTGGACCAGTGGACTGCATATACCATGGTGGCATAGGCAGTTATTGTGCCGTTGGGGCTTATGCAATCTCACAGAGAAGTATGCAACTGCATAAGCCATAGTTATGTAGTTATGCCATCACGTATGTAGCATAGCCTATTTTTTACCATTGGAACTCTCTCTCTCTCTCTCTCTCTCTCTCTCTCTCTCTCTCTCTCTCTCTCTCTCTCTCTCTCTCACTCACACACACACACACACACACACACACACACACACACACACACACACACTCTGATACTCTCATCTCTCAGTCTCTCTAGTCTCTTAACTCTCCTACTCTCTCTCATACTCTATTACTCCCATTCTTTGAAAATGCCATCAACGTAATTTCTTTGTTGTTTTTTCACATTATTTAGTATATGCATTCATTTGAGACCTTTCAGGAAAAAAAATAAAAAATAAAATAAAGATGCATTCAGTTGGATATTTGTTAGTTGACTTGTTATTGTCAATAATTCCTAGTACTAGTAATATTTTTACATAATTTGTCAATTTTTATCACTTTTCCTTGAATTGTTCATTTTTTTGTTCTTTTCAAAAATAAATAAATAAATAAAAATTGTTTGGGAGGTTGTGCAATCACATATGCAATTACGCCATCGCATAAGCGCACAGCCTCCCTGAGCCGCACAGGATCACTTATGTCATTTGACAACATTAATGGGCCATATTGAAGGTTTTTCAGTGGAAAACGTAAATCTCCAAATTTCACACCTTAATTCGCAGATGATACTCTCCTATTTTGTGAGGCGGATAAAGATCAAGTGGACAGTTTGCGAAAGGTCGTTTGTTGCTTCGAGGCAATTTCTGGGCAAAAAGTTTTTAAAATTTTTTTTGGGTAAATCTGAGGGAAGTTGAAGCGAAGGGGTTCGCCAATTCCTTCATATGCAAGAAAGTTAACTTCCCAACTATGTATCTAGGTCTTCCATCGTGTATTGGAAAACCAGCACAACACTTGTGCAATGCGGTGGGTCAAGGGAAGAGGAAGTGGAGGGGTTCATCGACTCCTTTGGATGCAAGAAAGGTAACTTCCCAACCATGTATATTGGTCTTCCACTGTGTATTGGGAAATTGGCACAACACCTGTACAATGCAGTGGATGTAAGAATGCAACGTAAGCTTTTTTCAGGATGGAAAAGCAAAACCTTATCATGAGGTGGGTGCATAAAGTTGTAAAGGTGGCACTCTCCAATTTTGCTCTATATTATATGTCCCTATTCAACTGACCCGTTCAATGTTGTAGAGGGGATTGAAAAACTCCAAAGGGACTTCCTATGGAGGGGAATGGAGGAAAGGAGAAAGTTCCATCTAGTTAAGTGGGAAGAGGTATGTAAAACCAAAAAGGTGGGAGGGCCTCAGCATTAGGTCACTAAAGCTCCTAAACCTGGCCTTGCTTTTTAAATGCCAATGGAGGTTTGGGATGGACAAGGACAGTTTATGATGCAAGGTTATATCGAGTATGGTGAGGATGAAGGGAGGTGGTTCACCGCAGCAACATCTAGATACAGGGTTTCAAGTATATGTAAATCGATTCTCAAGGTGGCGAATTCATTTTGAGAGCAATAGTATCCTTCTCTACTGGCAATGGGATGTGAATTCATTTTTGGGAGGATCGTTGATGCGGGGGAGCATCCATTAGGAATTTTTTCCCCCTTATTGCATAGGGTGACAAAGGGAAAAGACGTCTTCATTCGCCATGTTTCAATGGAAGGGGGACAGGCAGTTTGGAATCCTTTATTTAGAAGAAACATTCTAGATGTTTGTTTAGAAGAAACATCCTAGATGTGGAGAAAACAGAATTTGTAAGATTAATGGAAAGGTTGCAAAGTCAAGCACCTATGATGGGAGGGGAAAGACAGGTATGTAATCTCAACAAGACAAGGGGCTTCTAAGTTAAATCCTTCTACTCAACTCTTAGAAACTCTCCAGCGCTGCAAGCCAAGGATCCCATCCGCCAATTGGAAACAACCTTTGTCACCTTGGGTAGTGGTTTTCGAATGATTGATTGGTAAGAACAAAGTTCTAACCATCGACAATTTGAGGAAGAGGAAAATGGTTCTCACCAATAGGTCCGTCATGTGTCTAAAGGATAGAAACGGTAGAGCACTTGTTTATTCATTGCAAAAGTTTTCATAGAAGGTTTGGGCAAAGTTCCTTGGCCTCCTCGATACAAGTTGGGCAATGACATATACTATGGGGGAAGGTGGCACTTGGCTAGGTCTAGGAGGAAGAAAAAGATAATTTAGGGTATCTCCCTAATCAGTGCTCTGGATGGCTGGAGCATAATAACATATCGCTCAATGACGCGTCTATACCTCTAGAGCAGGCTTTCCACAAGGCCAGGTAGATGGTTGTCGAACGAACAAGTGCCACCACAAAGTTCAACAACATTCCTAGCGAAATATTTCATCACAGCTTGGGGGTTAACTTTTCTTTGTACTAGTTGGGTGATTTCTCATCATCCTTTCTGTATCTCTATTTTTACCTTTCTTAATAACATCTTTTGAGTTATCCTTCAAAAAAGGGTATTTGCCATTAAGAATAGCAGTTGGAGCTTGATTAATTACATAGGTGACAAACAAGATGGCATCATCCCAATATGATTTGGCATTGACATTCCAAGTTATTATGAATGCCTTACCTACAATAGATGTTGGTTTTTATGTTCACGATACCATTCTGTTGTGGTGCAACCCGATTATCAAATCAAATGAGATCCCAATACCCTATGGAAAAAAGTACACCCACAAGAATATTTGAGTAGAGAGGGAGAAATAACTTCTATCAATATTCAAACTTCTCAAATACTCAAGAAAACTCATAAAAATCAGAAAATGTGGAATGAATCGCCTCATAAACCCAACCCCCATTTATAAATTATAAAGACATAAGATTTTTTGGAGGATGACAAAATTTATTAAAACACCTGCTAAGGCAAAACCTGAGGCAAGGAAAGAATACAAAGAAGGAAAAACAGAAATACAATCCCAAGGGCTTGCAAGCTAGAAGCCCGCTCAAAAACAAGCAATTTGACCCTTGAAACTGCACTTTCCACCACAGCACACTTGCTGCAAAGCATTGATTGCTATGCTCTCCCCAAATCACCTAAAGGCTCACATAACAGCTAACTGCCAATGCACTTTCTCATCCCTCCATGCCAAGATAAGAGGAAGTCTTCTATAGAGTTCAGCGATGCCCACACAGTACCAAAAAGGGACAAGACCAAAGCCAGGACAAATCCCTACAAATCTTTATTAGGATCCTCCCAACTAATAGATTGATATCAAATCAATCAATCTAATCTTAAGATAATAGCTCTCCACATACAATCTAGCCTAAATATACTAAAAAACAAATCTACGAAATAATCCTCAAAATCTTCAATCACATCTTCAAAGCAACCCCTATCTTCCAAAAATAGCAAATGATAATCTCTGACATTTAGGCCCTGAATCTAGAAACTATAGCCTGAAATTTAACATACATCGGGCCCCATGGTGAGCCTTGGGCTTCATAAAAGCAATAGATGCCGGATCCAATCTTTTCAATTCATTGCTTGTGATCCACATGCATTCAGAATAGAGCTTATTCTTCCACTTCATCAAGTACTGCTTGTATTGGCCTCATCAACTATTGGTAGTCTTCATGAGCAACACTAGTTCGACTTCTTTTTGTTTCTTTGGGAGTTATCAACAGTAAGTTCATCTTGCAAGTCGGGCACCTTGACGTGGTGGTCAAACAAATCCACCACATTGAGAGTTGGCAAGATATCCAAGTCATCTAGCAACTCTATCTCATAGGAGTTCTCACCTGACTTTTTTTTTAGATTCGGCATGGTCAAATCTTCTTAGACTGACCCCGCCCGGGGTTTGGGCAAATGGCTAGCATCACGGGTTTGCTCCCCACAAATGCAAGTTCGATTCCCCTCCCCGTGCTTTACCCAATGCACGTGGTTTGCAGGTGATTGCATGCATCCACAAGGATTAGTCTCACCTTAAAAAGGGGCGGGAACACCCAATCATCATAAATAAATAAATAAATAATTTTCTTAGACTTGAGCTTGTTGTACATTCCCCTTAGAAACCTTTCTTTGTGGAGATTAACCATAACCAAGTCAAATTCTTTATATATCTTCTCCCAACGATCTTTGTTCGCAACTTCTAGATGCTTGGCTCTGCTTTCTTTCATGTCCTTTATATCACTTTTTTTTTTTCTCTTTATTTCTTTTCTTCTTCTTTTTTGTGAAAAGCAATAGCTTTATTTATGAAAGAGGCAAAAGCCTCACAAATTACAAAGCATCCTAGGAAAGGGAGGACAACGCAATCCTGAAAATTCTTTAAATATGAGGCCCACATAATTACATCCAGTTTTTGCAATATCGATAGTATCGGCCGATATTATCATCGGTATCGCTGGCTAGCAACATGTAACCAATCCAAAAGTTTTTTTTTTTTTTTTTAAAGCAAAATTGTTTGTATCTCACGATATATCGTAGGATATCAGACGATTTTCTTTGATATCATCGATATTATCATACTATCATGCAATGAAAAAAGAAATTTAAAAATAAAAAACATGGCGGTTTATTGGAGTCATTATATTATGTAGTGGCTAAACAAGCCATTTGGAAGTGCATGGTCTATTTAGCCAATCAGATTTCATGGTGGTTTGTGTTAGTGAAAATTTATATAGCAGCCAAATGTGGAGATGACACTAATGGATGGTTTGGAAGCCATCAAATTTCTTGACGGTGAAAAGGACAATTTCATCACCATTTCTGAAATTTTCACTCGATGACGAATTTAAGACTTTATTTTATAGGTAAGATGCACTTGAACCTGAGACTCCAATATTGAAATGCAGGTTGTCTGCCATTGAGCTACAGACTCGAACCATACAAATTTAGGACTTCTATGAAAAGCAGCATTGGATTTTGGGTCCCATTTTGGATATTATTTTTTAAGCAACTCTCCTGGTTTTGCATCACTAGAAAATGGCGGTGACTCATCCTACTCACACGTGGCACTGATGTATGGTTATCCATACCATCCAAATTGTTGGTCCCATTGCCAATGGAGCATATCTACAAAATCACACTGATCAAGCAATCCTAACTATCCAATCAATATCTATCAACTAGTGGTTAATAGAAAAAATAGTGAGTCGTCCAAATTCAAAGGGAAAAACCAGATGGTTTATATTACCTTATCAGTGCAATTTTTCGGTCATGCTCCATCCACAGTTGGATCAGGGATCTGGACAATCTAGATTGCCTTACAAGTTACAACTACGCCAAGGGTAGGTTTGAAAAGTCACCGCTATTTTAAAATTGTGCAAAACAGGGATAGGAGTCTAAAAAAACAGCCCTTTATGTATTTTTTTCAAGAAAGTAAAAACAAAAAAAAAAAAAAAAAAAAAAAAAAAAGTAGATTGCACATGCATTTCATTCATGCGACAAGAGTGCAAATGATCAGATTCAATAAAAGATGTTCACAAATTGCCACCAGCATACCTTCAAGTATCTCCCACCAATGTAAATAGGTGTCCTGTAGCAATGAAATGTCATGCCGCATGCTTTGTAGGCCTAGTCAGATAGAGATAGCCAAGAAATAGTTATGAAAGGAAACCTACGAAACCCTTAGGTTGTAGAGATTATATATGCTCAAATTAGAAAACTTACTTTCTCTGGTGGTGATGCCAAGCATCGGCAGGCGTGATCTTGCAAACCATCAAGAGTCTTTTGAATGACTGCATCGGAGTCACCATTCAAATATACATTACATTCTGTGCCAGCTTGAACAAGCGAATCCTTGACAGTATCCACACAGTCCTCTGTGCCTGTTACAATTAGCAAAGTCATTTCTGTTTTTGGAAGGCAAGTACATGTCAAACCAATAGAAGCTATAAAAACATTGGGACCAGTCAGCACATAGAACATTTCTTAGTACATCTACATATGGGACAAGATATTGTTGCAACTTGCAATGATGTCCGCTTGCTAGTGATAGCTCCGAATGTTGAAGTGGTAAGAACTGCCTTCTGTTGGCATTATTTCATTATTGTTAGCCCTAGTGAACACCAGATTACCCATCAAAAGGAGGTATAAATATAAGTACTTCAGGTTTTGAGTTGTCAATGCCCCTTCAATTCAGCCAGAAGGAGGCCTAGAAGGCATTGTACCAGTGAGGGAACTGATAGAAGCTAGGTAGATGGGCATACCGGCTTCTATTTCGGTGTGTTTAAGACCCATTTTGGTTTGTTTCAGCCAGAATAAGCTCTTTTAAGAAGTCATTTGCAAAGAACTTTCTGGGAGATTTATTTTTTTTTTTCATAATTTGCACTCATCCTTATTTGGTATTTGGAGAAGCCTTCAGGGTCTTTAAATTGAAAAGAAAAAAGAATATTAGGGGATGGTGCTAAGAGAATGTGAAACCTTCTCGTCTAGGAAAAGAAAGTCAACTATTTTCTCCCAAACCTAACCATTGCAGCCACTTTTCAGATATGCATACTTCGGTCATCGTTCGGATCCAGAACTATAAATGATCACTGTGTTTCCTATTCATATACATGTAATATTTTGTGCATTTTTTCTGAAGCTCTGAAACATTCTTCCCAGTAGGTAAAATGAAACACCCACCAAAATCAAATTGACAACTCTGGTTCATATACCTATCATGTGTAAATATCAGCATTGGACATCTGGTAACCCGTAGCCCACAACTTGTAGTTAGATCTGAAGGAGCTTGGGAACTTCATTTTTCAACATTAGACATCTGGTACTGCACTACATGCAGTTAGATGTTAAGGAGCTAGGAGAACTTTATATTTTCCAGTGTAACCGAGACCAGGAAGTTATACTGCAAGTCAATGTCTGGCATGATTCCTATGTAAAAATCCATGAAACTTTTAGCATGGGCTTGTTTTGATACAACAGAAACCGAGTAGGAACTGATGTAGATAGAATACAATGAGCTATGAATCAATCCTCATGGCCTAGTATGTTGTTCTATGGCTAACCATGTCGACACTACTCTCTAAAATAGGACATGCTGATAGAACCAAGAAGCTGGATCTTTCAATCATGTCAACAATGCATATACCTAGAAGACAAACAATATAAAAGGATTACCATGCCTTCATGAAATGCAAACTAAAATAATAATGTTCATTGTTCTCTCCCTCAATCTGAGATCTTGTTCTGTAACATCGAAACACTTCATTATGAAAATAGTGTCAGTCAGTGGAAGTTCTTTGATAAAATGGCATTTGTTTTCTGGGTAATTATTCATGCTCTCAGCAAAAATTTTTCACTTATGATGGGGACAACCTTTTGAAGGGGTTGGATGTTGCACAAACATGGTACAAGTGAAAGAGTTTGTTTTACCAACATGGCCAAGGACCTGCCTGTTTTCCTTCTCTTGCAACCATGATCTTTTGCTTGCAAATTCTGAAGCCTTATTGATGCTTTAGTATGAGCATATGTTAGACGAATACGGAAAGAGCTTACTCCAGAATCAACAGCCTGCACGACTTCAAATTCCAAAGAGGATCAAAGAAACATTTTAAATTCTATACAGTTATTCTAGATGGAAAATGAGGCCAATTCTGCATACGATATACTGAACAGATAAAAAAAAGTAAGAGCACATCAAATTACCAACAAGGTTTCAAGCAAGTTTGTTATTGACAATTTCAAGGCATCCTTCACAGAAATATTTTCAGTAAGAAGCTCCTCTTGGAACCAATCTTCAGATCCGTACTTATTTTTCATATACAACCTACAAAAGTTGGAAGCAAAATAATATTTAGCCAGTCATGATTCCTTTCTAATTTCATTTAAAGGTAATTGGAAAATCAGCAAGTACAATCAACAGATACATTTGTTACTGTTAAACAAACAGAACACCACTCAACTTCTTGACTCCAAATCTTTACACAAATCAAAACACCGAAGCCATGATATTGCCAACTTCAGCATCTTAATCATACATATAATTAAACAAAATGAAGAGAAGACCTCGCAATCAATCCATATAAACAGACTAATGACGGTAAAATTTCATACTTGAGCAAAAATCAAGAATATAAATGCCTAGAGATTTCAAATTTGCATCCAATAGTCATAATATGGTTGGAAATCTTGATTAGAATAACAAACATATTGTTCTGCAACAAAACTGGAAATTTACTTTTTTATGTGGCCACATGTTCTATTCCCTCATCTACTATATTATAACCATTCCATTTTTTATAACTCACAGAATGAGATTTCTATTAAACTAACAAATAAATAAATAAATAAACTTTAAAAAAAAAAAAAAATCAAGGTAGGAGATAAAATACTTGAGTACAAAGATCAGATCTCAGAACCCCCTCAGTGTGCCAGTGATCACATTTGCTTCCCTTAAAACATGGCAGAATTAGAGGCTAAGGGCATGTTTGGGTGTCTTGAAATAGCAGTTGGGCAGGATTCATTTCTTCAAAAGACCACATAAAATAGACATCCTGATCCTTATTTGGTGTCGATTTTATAGAAAGAGATAACCCTCTAAATGCAAAGTCCAGCTCAATTCTTTTCCAAACACAATGTCTTTTTTAAAGATAAACACAATGCCTTTTCAACTATGAGGAACTTCAAAACATTTCTGCCGGAGACATGGTTCAAGAGAACCAACAAATGCAGCCTACATACCTAATCTCCTTCAGCAAAAAGGATAATCTCCTTCAGCAAAAGGGATAGGATAATCTCCAATGTTCTGCAAAAGAAGAGAAGATAGTCTTGAATCCTCAAAGTATAATCCCTAATTATATCATGACCAGTAATTCCTCTTCTCACAAAAGAACATGATATTGTTGCATTGTTCACTTAGTAAAGAAAGTAGACACAATCTCTCATAAATTAAACAGAGATCTGTACTTCTCACAATTGTATCTTAAAGACCTCATGCCCATGTTTTTTTTTAAATTTAATTAATTAAGTTTCAACAAGCTCATGCCCATGTATGTTCTGAAGCTCTAGTTATTTTAGTCTCTTAGTAGAGAGTATGATGTGGGAGCATCTTGGTGCGACTCCAAGGATGCACCATATCTCCACACTAGGGGTGGGGTGGCCCACAAGGTGAGGCCTGTGAGATGCAGGATGGCCACAAGGTGAGACCCATTGTGGGATCACGCGATTCGGGGACCCATGCGACGCAGGGGTTGCCCACATGAAGAACTAGCCTCGGTTTTCCTAGGAAAGCCAAAATATAGGGATAAATCGGTGCTCCCCCAACAACTCTAGAGCTTTTGGTGCCTTGGCCTATTGTACACTATCAAAGTATTAACAGAGCAGGAACCCAAGGATTGAGTCTCCTCACCAGTGTGAGTGGATGATGCGGGGGCATCTTGGTGCGACTCCAAGGATGCACCGTATCTCCACACTGGGGGTGGAGCGGCCCATGAGGTGGAGCCTGTGAGATGAAGGATGGCCATGAGGTGGGACCCATTGTGGGATCGTGCGATTCAAGGACCCGTGTGACGTGGGGATTGCCCATGGGGAGGACTCGCCTGGGTTTTCCCAGGAGAAATAGAATATAGGGATAATTGGTGCTCCCCCAATAGCTCTAAAGCTTTTGGTGCGTTGGCCATTGTCCACTATCAGAGTAGGTGTGATCTCTCATACACAACCACCCCTACTCGTTTTTTTTCCATAAGATTTCATATCTTACTTATTCAAGCCCATGCCCATTCTAAAGACCCCTTAGTATATCTTAATACATATTTGTGTCATTCTTTTGTTTTTCCTTCTTTTTTCTTTTTTCTTTTTTTGAAAGGTAAGGTGCTTTTATTGAAAAACAATAGAAAACAGCAAAAATAGAGGCACCAAGGCGGCAACCCAATTACAGCCCATGAAAAAGAAAATTACAGACCTTAAGATTTGGCAGACAAAAAGCCCATTCAATCACAAGAAGTCTATTTGTGTCATTCTTGGTCGTATAATTCTTTCATAGAATTATGGGGTCCTGATGGACCACAACATGAATAGTATCCCGATGCACCAGTTTGTACATGTAGATCTCATGGTTCAAGGATCAACTTTTGATAGGAAGGAACCCACAACAAATAAGGGATCGACAAAAGATTTCCTAATGGCTTGATTGGAGGATTCTAACCCGGATCAGTAGTCAGCAAATAAACGGTTATGGAAAAACACAGCAACAATCCGAAACCACATACATAGATGGGAAGGGTCACTCAATCTGAATGGAGCATGGTACACGTTGATCCTCATATCAAGCGTCTGGAATCTGGATTACCAAAAGGTGGGCTCACCAGTTGTACAAAATGGATGCATAAGGAAACTATCCACATCTGATGAGTCAGGACCTGTACAATTTCATTCTTTGGAGCTCTATTCTACAATCTACATCAACATGGTGACACAATGAAAATTCCTAATTTGTTTTATGTAAATTTGCTCCTGAAATTGAGTTGCATCACCAATGCTCTAGTTTCTCATTGTACTCATTTCATCCATGCTAACTATTCCATTGAATCTTGCAACGAGTGCGGATCAGTGGAAAATGGAATTTAGAGGGTCAAAGTGTTTGCCATAGAGTGGGCTTCATGCCTGGAAGCGCTAAAGTATCAGAATTTTGACTTTCCTTTTGATTTATATTCTCTTCCTGCCTAAGCTCTTGCTTTGGCAGGTTTTTTAATAAAATTTCATTATCCTTCACAACATCAAAAAATAAAAGAATCCATTGAACCAGAACCCAAATAAATAAATAAATAAGCAACACACCCAGATACAAGTCTCCCACTACAAGACATGGAAATATCCACTACTAGTTTGAGGATGGTTTGAACTCTTTGCAGTTGAGAAGTTTTTTTCATGCAATGTGCAGAGGTAATTAAGTGAAACTTTATATTTTTGGCAGCCATCAAGGTTATGGTTTTTAATAGTGGTTTCAGAGTGTGACTCACCTGCATAAAGAAATCAGTACAACTTGCCCTAATTCATTTTGCTGTGGTCCATTTCTGTCCTAATTTCGGTCTGGTTCGTTACCCTCCGAAAACGAGAAGACTCAGCCAAGTCAACTCAATTTTCGATGACATTTAGAACCATAATCAACATAAAGTCTTTCTATGTTTGAATCATCTATGACATTTAGAACCATAATCAATGTAAAGTCTTTCTGTGTTTGAATCATCTATGCTATGTAAACCCCATCAAGTTTTGGAAGGATAATGCACAGAAGAAGGAAAAACAAAAAACAAAAAACAAAATCCAAGGAAGAGCAGGGGGCATCACGGGTTATAATCTTCCCCAGCAAACTAATATGCACAAAGAATGTTTGCTTGAAGATCCAAACAGAAATAATGCAACATACTTTTTTCTTTAAGGGGTATGCAACATACATTTATAGATCAAATGATTTCATAAATGAAAATTTTTAGCAGTAAGAGATGTGCTTGACATTCAGAAAGAATGTGCTGCAGTGAAGCAAAATCTAGAGGATCCTTATAAGGGAAGTATTTAAATGTTTCAATTAGATCCAGTATGGTGATAATCAATACAAAGGTGCGATACCTGATAGTCCCTTCCTTTTCCAAGATAACCGGTGGTATAGAGACTTCAAGAGAAAAACTATCAATCTGATGACCCTCTTTTTTTACTAGTTCAGCAATTGATGCTGCAAAAGCATTGATGGGAGCACTTTTCTCACAAGGTACACAATTTCCTTGATCCTGAGCATGGCTGAATTGCAATATGCCTAAACAGATGCTGCATACTGGTTCACTTTCTGATTCTTGAAGAGAATGAGGACCATGCAAACTTCCATTTGAAACAGAACCATTTCCTACAGTACTTTCGCGGTGAATTTTTTGTTCTTCAAGAACTGAAGGCAAAATTGAAGTTGATAGAAATGAGGAAGAATAAGCATGCGAATGGACCCCAAACAATCGGAAGATACAGCGACCACATACCTGCAACATAGAAAAACATGTCAGCAATACCAGAATAATTAACTTTCTTGATTACCAGAAATACCACAGAAAAGTAAACATTTTCCAGGATGCCCACATTAAACATTTTCCAGGATGCCCACATCACCTTCATATTAGCCTCTTTCAGCAGGCAATTTGCGATCAGGTTTTAAATGGCAGGAGCTTTCCTAAGCATGTACGCATGTGCAATAAAGCTCGTGTACATGCCACATATGCGCCAGCATGGCACTTGGGTGCAAGATCTCATCCATCCATCAGGTTGGTCCAACTTTGTACATATTTTCCCAAAAATAGAATGAATCTGGTCCAAACGGCATGTGGGCCCCAATAGTGGAAACAGGTGGATGGGTTAGAAAACTTCAGCCAAGTGTTTTCAGAGCAGTTCATTTGTTTTGCAATCTGCGGCCCACCTGACCAGTGGATCAACCTGCTTCTTGGGCTAGGGCATCAATATAGTGGTGCGAACTATCGTGCCATGCTGGCACATGTGTGGCAAGTGCATGAGCTTTATTGCACTTGTGCGGGCTGAACAAAGCCCTAAATGGCAGAATGGAAAAAGCTTCATGATAGACTGCCCACCAGAAATCATCCTTGAAGGAGGTCCGTGTATTTGTGTTAATTAGCCTAATTTAGATCTCATCAAGATGAGCTTCACATCCCAATCATCTAAAGATGAAATTGTGTGCCAATGAAGTTCTATTGAAGAAGAATATCTGACTCCATATTCTTCCTGTTCACATGTAAACAGCTCAGTGAAATAGAATTGTCTGCGAAGATGCAGACTAGCCACACCTGGAAAGTTTTCCAAAAAAAAAGCAGCATGCAATGACCCTTTATTAAAAGGTAAGATCAAACCAAATGTTGGAATCCAGCAGTACTCGGCATGATACAGCATCACTCATTTCATGTGACTCTAAATCTACATTGTCTGGATTATTCTTCAAACTGTAAAGTACCACTGCAAAGACATGTTCGAATCTGATCTCCAGGACTCCAATGGATCAGGTGTGACAGTATTGGGTTTCTTGTTGAACTAATCACATACAACCAGAAGTATGCACACTTAACATTGTCCAGCCATATTTTCCCTCCAGCATGCGGCTTGTGCGGAACATCTATACCATGCAAATGGTAAGGCCCCACCATTAAGATCACCAGGAACAAAAATCAGGCCAGTCATCTCATCAGGTAGGCCACAACTGTATGTTGAGTAAGACCATCAATTTCTATAGCACATTGAGTCAAACCATCAGTGAATACTTGTCAGGCCCACTTGGTGAGACTGGCCAGATTTTTGCACCAGGTGATCTTCATGTTAGGGCCTATTGTTTGCACAGCACGGATTTCTAATGATGACAGGAAACATGTGGCTAGAAAACAAGTCTGTGTACTGCCAGATGTATGTGATCATTTCTCTTCTTGCTGAGTTTTTCCCACATTCATTCCTGAACTGTTCTTGACAAAAATCTACACCTACACTGAGAGAAGTAATTGCCCACATGCAACTTACCACAACTTATCATGCCATGCCATCTTTCCCGTCAACATGCCACCTGTTTAGGAAATCAGTGCCTATGAAAATGATAGGCCCCACCATGAATATCACCCTTCTCAGAAAAAACATGCTGAGGGGTAGGCCAAGTCCATATGCCAAGGTATTCCATAACGCTAATGGTGGCCGTAACGGCCACCACCATTAACTTTATGATATGGGCTATAATGGTTGTTACGACCCTGATAACGGCCTTTACAGTTACTTTTTTTTAATTGAAAAAACAACCTGAAAAACCTATATCGACCCTGTAATGGACCGTTACAGGGTCGTTACCGCCTTTACAGGGGGCATAACGGGTTGTTACGGAGGCTGTAATGGAGACTACGGGTCATTTTTTCCGTAACAGCT
Organism: Magnolia kwangsiensis; assembly: GCA_037074715.1. Taxonomy (NCBI): domain Eukaryota; kingdom Viridiplantae; phylum Streptophyta; class Magnoliopsida; order Magnoliales; family Magnoliaceae; genus Magnolia; species Magnolia kwangsiensis. The sequence goes on along the minus strand of CM073572.1, from coordinate 68,591,873 downwards.
GTTACAACCCCGTAATGTGTAACGGTTGCCACTGTTACCTTTACATAATGGCCTTTATGGCACACCACGCTGTATGTTGAATAAAACTATTGGTCATCCATTGATTCCAACCTTAGTTGCACAATCCTTCTATCGATGTGCTGCTCCTGCTTTGTATCGCACTTTGCACTCGCACTCTCACTCCCAATTCCTAGCTGTTTTGTGCTTGCTAACATTTAAAACAGAAACTTCCCTGCTCTTGCACCCAAAGTTGTTGCCACTTTGCTCCACGAGTTGTGCAACTATAATTCCAACAGCATGGCCCACCTGATGAGTGAAACTGCCTGATTTTTGTGCCAGGTGATCTTCATGGAGGGACCTATTGTTTTAATGGTACCAATGTCCTGGCATGTTGACAGGATAGATGATATGGTGCCATAAGTTTTGGTACAATGCCTGTAGGTGATCAGTTCTCCTGCCTTAATAGAAAGATTTCTGACTGAGAATACAACATTATAGTTGGTAAGGAGGATTGTTCAAATACATCCTGACGTATTGCAATTCAGTACTTTGAGAATTTATTCACTGGAACTGGATTCTTTTCAATGACCCAAACTGTTTATGTTATAGGGCCAAAATTGTATGGCGATGTCTAAAAAAAAAAACTCTTAGATTGAGAATTTCAAGCCTTTGATTATATAGAGGTCATGATGACCATTCTTATTGTGATAACAAAAGAGCCAAATTATGAAGGGTTGAAATTTAATCCAATTCAATATTTTTTATTTGATCGCTATCCACCACAAAAACGAAAACCCACATGTAAACAGTTTGGATCATTGAAAATGACCCCAGAATTAAAGAATAAAGCCCCTACGTATCGCATTGCAATACATCAGGATGTATTTTAGCAAACCACTTTTGTAAAACCCATTAAATATCCCAACCTTTTATCCATCATAACCTTCTTTCAATATAAAAGTATATTAGTATTGACTAATAGAACCATTGAGAACAATTTCATTGGAATTGAAAATGAGAGAGAAGGTTAACTACTTTTTATTGCTTCTAATGGCTGTTATAGGAGGAATTATCAGGTACTGCCACAGTACCATAAACTTACTGTACAGCAATGTATCATGTCTGCTGGACATCCGATCCACGAATAAGGTCGTACTCGTCATGGATGCTACTAGAAGTAAAAATCGAGTCAATCCAAGTCTCTGGTGGGCCACAACATCAAAATGAATGAACAACCTACCAACATTCTGATTTGGCGCACCTTATGAACTGATCGTCATAATTTTCATCAAGGAGAGCTTCATGATGGGGCCGACCACTCGAACGGATTGGATGTGTCTTGAACATTCGATGCATTGGCAGGAAGAGAGGCGCAGTACGGTAAGCTAATGGTAGTGAGGGGAGTACCTGATCATTGATGCTCTTGTTATTACTTTGAAGCTGGACGACATGAATGAAGGACTGCAATTTCTAGGGTTACTTGGGTTTCGCGATTTGATTGGATTGGCCATCCAAACGCAGCAAGGAGCATGGAAGCAAACAGTAGAGGAGAGGAAGGGTGTAGGGAACGAACCCCGAGGGAGAGCAAGTCCTTGAGCGCGTCGCGAGGCAATGAGAGCGAGTCGACTCGGGCGAGGTGCGAGTCTTCCTCCGAGTTGCCCGCCATATTTCTGAGATGAAACCTCGACGACGCTACTGCACGGAAGGCGTACCAGCGCCAAAACGAAGACAGAAAAGGGTCGTTCACGTTTTCGATGTGCTCGTGTTTTAAGGAATAGGGTAGGATCAAATTACCGAAATGCCCTCAATTTTGTGAGAATTTGCGCATCCCGTCTCGTTACAGACTTACAGTTTCGACTTTCCACGGACGCCAGTTGCCTGCGCCCCCGCGGAAGCTGGGTGGAGCCAGAGCGGATTGGCTGCTCCCCCTGCCACCAGCCCGGTGGCTGATGGTCGGCGCTCTGTGGGCCCCACCATGATGTATGTGTTTCATCCATTTTGACGGATCATTTTAGGGCTTGATCCCAAAAATAAGAGGATATAAATCTCAGGTGGACCACACTGCAGGAAAACGGCAGTGATTGGATATCCACCATTAAAATACTCCTAAGGCCTACTGTACTGTTTATTTGACATCCAATCTGTTGATTAGGTAATACAGACCCATATGAATGGAAAAAAACAAAGATGAGTTTGATCCAAAACTCTTATGGCCCTTTTTAATTGTCGACGTTCATTCAATATTCTTTCATATAATGTGGTCCATTTGAGATTGGGATATACCTCATTTTTTTATCTTATATCATAAAATGATCTAAAAAAATAGATGAATGGCATGGATGAAACACATACATCATAGTGGGGCCCACATAGCACAAACCACCAGCCATTGGCAAGGAGAGTAGCCAATCCAATGCCCAAGATAAATCCACCTATATTGTGATGATGCCACGTAATAGCAAAATCTCGATAAAAATTGGCTAAAAGATCTTTTCCGCTATCCTTAATGATCAAAGAAGATTGTAATCCATAAAGTCATGTATAACCTAAAAAAAGAAAATTGTAAAATCTAGCTGGCGACAATAACCATACACATATCATGTATCCCATGCTCAAGTGGCAAAGCCAATAACAACACACATACGGTGTTATGTTTCGACTGAAACATGATCATAGTAGGTGATAAATTCAACTGCACCGTAGCATTGCACAGGAGCTCAACAGTTGAAAACATCTTAATAGTGAAATAATAATTATGCTAAGTTGGTTGAATTTCATAGCACATTATTCATGTTATTACAGAGAAGAGGATAGTTATCACCAATGCATGGCATCTTAAGAGAAACTCCAATCTACGTAACAAGAACAAGACATGCGGGCAACCAATGGCTAACACATGATAAATGACTAGCTTATGTGGCATCTTTTGATAGGTCACAACCGCCTTTGGGCCTAGATGGTTATTTCCATATCAGCAAACAAAAAAAGTGACTACAAATTTCCCTCTCTAACAACTGTCTTAAAATTCTATAAATAAGAAGAATATTAAAGAGTTACAAGCCCTCACTAACGTAGGACATACCAAATCAAATCTACAATACAACACTACTTATTCTTCTATATTATTTTAACATAGCTTATCATAGATTAGGACAACCCATCTATATTACTATGCTATACCAGTTTAGCATAGGAATAAAGTAATCATGTTTGTTTATGTTGGACCGACTTAGATTAAGAGTAGCATAATTCTCTTCCATTTACATTGAGGGTTGGTTCATAAGGAAAACCTTTTTCTTTTATTTTCAACCGTATAATTCCATTCATCTACGTCAAAGTGACTAGACCAAGGAAGACTTAGATTTAGGGTCTCACCATTTACACCACATGTTAGATCGCGAAGGATATTATCGTAAGTTTTTATTTTCTTTTTAATTTAATTCAATTGAGTTCATTTTACTCTCAGATTGTACAAATTGGGTTATTTTTTGTTATAGACAACCACTCACGGTCTCTATATTTATCTCGACGCTTGGGGTCATATGCATTCAGTTTGAATCAAGTTGTAAAGGGCTATTGCACACCCGACACTATACACACGTACCAACGATCGAATTTCGAGTCAAACACCTTATTTGACATGCTCGGTGGAACCCATGTGCAGTGCTTGATTATATTTTCTACAAGGTTTTCTGTTATTCCTAAAGACTAAGAGATGTCGAATTTATGAGAGGAAACTTCTGTAGGGATTGGACCTCAACTCCTTGGTCTATCAGAGCCCACTCCATTAAAAGGATGGTTCTTTCTCATTCAATAACATGTTCGGGAGCATTACAAGTACCTTGTAAAGAATACAAACTAGCTAACAACAACTATCGAAACAAGGACAGATTCAAACTAAACAAGCACGACTTTAGGCTGAGCAAGTAAGGGTTCTTGCCAAAAACCTTAATAGGCTTACGACCTTTTGTTTGAAAGGTTTGTAGATGGTCAGCCTATTAATATGCATCAAATCCTCATTAGGATCAACCTATACCACTTCAACAATTTTTAATTGGTTTGACCAATACCAAATTAAATAAAACTTGCCACCATCTCCAATCTACATCAAAAGAAACAACTACAATAGCCAACCATATGGTCAATTTGACCAAGAGGTGTCAAATCACGGAACCCTTTGGAAGCAATATGTCCCATGAGCCGAATAGTCTTAGGAGCAACTTCCTACACCTCTACTTCGTTCTATGGTTAACCCAGTCACCCTGGTAGTTAACCTAGCCACTCAGGAACATTAGGCACCTGCTTATATCCCTCCGATGGACTGAAAAGATTTAATTAATTTGATGTAAGAAGTCATTGATCATCAACAAAGGTCGCTGTATAAATAGACCGACTTATACAAAGCCCTATCCAGAGAAGATAAAAATGGTACTATGAATTGTCGAGAGGCTCTTGTCCACTTGAATTCACTATCTTTTCAGGAGAATATGGTCAATTGCCATTAAGCATATTGGTCACTTCACCATACAATGTGGTGAAGTTTCAAACTAACATTTTATAAAGCTCCAGCTATTTAAAAAATCTCTTACTGAAATGACCGTTATATATTACAAAAATTTGTCACTTAATTCTATCAATACATGGCTAAAAATAAAAGAGAAATTCCATATGCAGTTCTTCCGAACTGAACCAGAGGCATTCATGACTGATTTATCTTGTTTAAGACAATTGCCGAGAAAAATGCTATATAAATATGTTGCTTGCTTTAAAACTACGAGAAATAAGTGCTTAGTCACCATGTTAGATGTCAAATTTATTAAATAAGCCCAAGACAATTTAGACATTGAGTTACAGAAGAATTTTGAGGCTATAGAATTTAAATATCTATTCAATCTATCCGTCGAAGTTACCTGTTACAAGTAACTCCTCCGAGAGGAAAGCCAATGTAAAAAATCCTTAATAAGAGCCTATTATCAGGACCCAAACTTCAAGCTAGATATAGCAGGTGTCATGACCTAAATTTCGGTTACTTGCGTATACTTTGGAGTTGATATGCACGTCATGACTTGTATACTAAGTGTACTTAAACTATTACATATGCTTACACAAATTTGTCTAGCTAGTAGTACTAGCATAAATTTAAGTGTCATTCATACTTAACCATAACTCATGAATAAAAAATTGACCATCCATTCCAATCATTAGTTATTAACATAGTTAAGGACCCTCTCATTCAAGGTCTTATGTAATGAAATAAATTTTATCGAACAACTTGAAAGAAACATTTAATAATCAAATAATATCAAATAAAATTAAAGTGATAATTATGGCTGATCAAGGGCAACAACTTCTTCCTCTATCAAGTAGACTCACGTGTCCCTAATGTCCTTTTTCGGCTCTACCACATGATCATAATCTTAAGCCATTGGCTCACCTTTAATCACATTTACGATTTTACATCAATATAGGGTAAGCTAATCAGGCATAGTGAGAAGTCCCGACATGTTTCTTCACTTCAAATTAGAATAACAACAATTATACACAATATAAGTTCAGAAAAATGTAAATATTATGCAATACATGAATGTATCAAGTAGGAATCTGTCCACTTGCTTAAGTTAGAAATCCGTCAATTCGCATTTTGCCCGTTGACAAACTTCTACCATTTGATAGACATAAGCAAGGCCCACATCTACTCATTGAGTAGGCTTCCATTAGTATAATGGGTTTTTGATAACGATTCTACCAAATATATCATATAGGGAGGTCCCCTAAAAATTCAACACATGTTGTGCATGCAAATGATAGGTGCACAAGCATATCAAGTAGTTGCGAATAATGCATTGTATATATCATTTTAATTTTCAAATTTGAATTAACACAGTTCCTTACTATCCAATAATATCAGTATATTATTCAGTTCATAACCAATTAATAATTCAACATATACGTTGCATCAATACAGTAACTCAGATAATTGATTATTCTAACACATTAATCAAACCATATCATTATTACTATATTCATATAGAAATCACATGTTCATCCAAATCAAATAAGAGTACATGACAACTACATCAAGGTAATCACACAACATATCAAACAATCAATCTATTTTAACTTGATAGAGGAAAAACATATCGAAATCACTCACCTTGATGCGGTAGAGATGATTTTGTAAACTAATGTTTGATTTGAATTAAAATTTCTTAAAATCACATAAATTAAGAGTATTTTCAATCTTAGTAGTTCACATGGTGGGAACTCCATTTGATTGATCTAAATCCATTAAGCATGTTTCATTTAAATGATTTATAAATTTTAAAAAAATATTTCAAACATTAAGGTGCCATTAGAATCATCTTCTGGAATTTATGCATATTTGGGCTATTTCCAATAATTGAAAGTTAATTTTTTTGAAAGTTCAGGCAACATTTTAAAATATTCTGAAATATTATGCCAGAACCCCCTGACTTTGTAAAAAATTCTATTTTAACTTTGAATTTTAAATTTTTGTGCAGTTTGTGATAATTTAAATGAATTTTGAGAGATTTATTTACTTTGATAATTTAATGTTAAAATTACATTTGGTATATGGATCAAGGACAATCATTGATTGTCACTTAATCAATTTCAAGGGATAACCAATGATCATCTTGATCTGACTATCCATACAATTATTATTATTCTAATGATCAATTGATTGGTCAATGCGACCCACTAGATGGTCAGATTGATCATCAAATATGGATGTTATCATCATCTGATATCTGAATTTTGATATTCGGTCCAGGTTGAGTTAGATCTCAACCATCTAACGGTTCCATATAATAAATCAACACATGATTCATTATCTACTATTTTTTTAGATCAATGCGGCCCATCCAATGGTTCAATTGGTCTGAAATTTAGATTTTAATTAATTTTATTATTAAGAAATTGATGAATAGTGATTATTTAATAACATGTTTTATATTATATCATATAATTTTATATGCTAAGTTGTAGCTTGCGTAGAGAATTACTCTTACAGTATTAATTCAATTTCCTTAATTTAAGGAAGAACCTTGGTAAATCTATAATCGATATGGCCTATTAAGGCATCAAATAGGTTTGATTCTTAAAATTATTACATAATTGAGTTTTAAAAAACTTGTGAATTGTACAGATCATATTTATTGTTGTCCATCGGGAAAAAATCTCACATTCTGCACATCAATCCTAAAGTCATGCGCATCAGTGTACCTTTTCATATGGATGAATTAGACCTATACAATGAATGTTTGATTGATCCAATCCGTCTAATATGTAGATCAATATCGAATTAAACTACTGCAAAAAGAAAGAAAAAGAAAAATCATTATACAAGCTTGAATAGATGAATTCCAAAAACCTTTCTCCTACTTTCTCTTTCATTTTTTTTTATAAGTTTTTTTTTCTTTGGTTCATTAAGTTTTGGTAAGATTCGCTCTCACATGCTCCCTTTTTAAGAGAAATAGTTTGTTAAGAGACTACGAGATACAAGGGAGAGTTTCGATAAAGAGAGATAAGATAGGATCAAGGGATCTCTCTCTCTCTCTCTATTTTTTAAAAAAGTAGAGCATTACATTCTATCACCCTTAAAGAAAAATTTTATCCTCAAAATTTACTTAAGATCATTCCTCAAAGAGATGGGGATACTTTTTATGAATTTTTACTTATGATTCCCAAGATGCTTCGTGTACTCCATGATGTAACCATAAGATTTTGATTAACGGTATAGTTTTTGTAAGTAAGACATGCTCCTTACGTTCTAAAATTCAAACTGGCTTCTTTATATAGGAAGTGTCTTCTTGCAGCTCGAGGTCTTACCACTCAATAAAATGGGAAGTATCCCGTTCATACTTCTGCAACATTGATACATGAAAAATATTATGAACACTTACTAATTGAAGAGGTAAAGCGAGTTGGTATGCTACTACTCCAACCGTTTAAGAATATCAAATGGGCTAATAAATCGTGTGACAAGTTTTCCCTTTGTACCAAACCGCATGAGTCCCTTCATAGGAGAGACCTTAAGAAATACATTATCTCCCACTACAAACTCCATATTACGTCTTCTATTATCGGCATAACTCTTTTGATGACTTTGTGTAACTTTCAAATGCTTCCGAATAACTTCGACCTTTTAGTAGCTTCCTAAACAATATCTAGCCCAATCAAACCCTTTTCACCTACTTCGGTCCAACTATAAGGTGCACGACAAGGCCGCCTATATAAAGCTTTATGTGGGGCCATTCCTATGCTTACCTAATAACTGTTGTTGTAGCTGAACTCGGTGAAATATAAATTGTCATCCCAACTTCCTTTTAAATGGAGGAGACAAGTACGCAACATATCTTCCAATATTTAGTTCACAGATTTAGTCTACCCATTAGATTGTGGATAATATGATGTACTGTAATCTTTAGTAGTTCCCAGAGCTTCCTGTAAGCTGATATAGAATCACAAAGTGAAATGAGGATCAAGATCTAACATGATAGAACTAGGGATGCCGTAGAATTTTACCACTTCCTTAATATACAACTCTGTGAGCTCATCCATCGAGTAGTTGATACGGATGGGAAGGAAATGCGCTGACTTTATTAGATGATCGATAATCACCCATATCGAATTATGCTTTTTCTGAGTCTTGGGGAGACCAACTATTAAATCTATAAAAATACAATCCGCTTCCACTTAGGTATTTTCAAGGGCTGTGACAAACTTGATGGATTTTGATGGTCTAACTTCACTTGTTGGCAGATAAAACATCAAAAAATATAATTTACGATCTCCCTCTTCATGTTCGGCCACCAAAACATTTTCTTCACATCCTGATACATCTTTGTGCTTCCATGGTGAATAGTAAACTTGGCTCGATGTGCTACTTTCAAAATCTTATCCTTCAACTCTGGGACATTAGGTACACAGAGACATCCTTGGTACTGAATCCCTTAATCTACCCTATTAGTTTATTCAAACTCCTCATTATCTTGATGTTTGGCTACCATTTTCAACAACCATTCATCATTAGCTTGCGCTTCGATAATCTGATCCATAAGAGTCAGTTTCTCCTTAATATTGCATATCTCAATCTTCCACTTATGAAAATTCAATTTGACATCAAATTCTCTTATGAAACCCAACATTTTCCATTCACAAACCATCAGATTAGCTATAGTTTCCTGCTTATACTATTTTTTGCTTAGAGCATATGCATTAAAATTCTTTTACCTAGATGATAAAGTAATTCAAAATTGTAGTCCTCCAGAAATTATGTTCATCTTCTCTGCCTCATATTCAGGTCCTTCGATGAGAATAAATACTGAAAGCTCTTGTGATATGTAAAAAGTTTGAACCATTCGTCATACAAATAATGTCGCTAAAATTTTAATGCGAACACAATGACAGCTAATTCCAGGTCATGAGTTGGGTACGCTCATGAGGCTTAAGCTGCCTTGATGCATACACGATGACCTTACCCAATTACATCGGTATACAATCCAAAACATTTATTGATGAATCTGTATATACATCTACCTTTCGGAAGAGTAAGGATAGGAGTGGAGGTTAGAAGTCGCCTTAGCTCAACAAAAGCTTCTTCACACTTCTCAGTCCATTTGAATGGTACTCCCTTCCGAGTCAGACTTGTCAATGGACCAGAAATCTTTTTAAAATCCTTGATGAATCTTCTGTAATACCCAGTCAGTTAAAGAAAACTTATAATTTTTAAGACGTTTGTAGGTCGGTCTCATTTCACCGCAGCTTTAATTTTTGTTAGATCTACTCCAATTCCTTTTTCGAGATAATTTGGCCAAGGAAATTGACACTCTCCTTATAGAATTTGGATTTAGAGAATTTCACATACAATTGATTGTCCTTTAGAGTCTGTAATGCTGTCCTCAAATGTAATTCATGTTCTTCACTAGTTTTGGATTAAATCAAGATATCATCGATGAATACAATAATAAATTTATCCAATTAAAGCTAGAATATTCTATTGATTAGGTCCATAAACACTGTTGGGGCATTGGTTAGTCTAAAGGGCATAACCAAAAATTCATAGTGTCCATAACACATTCGAAATGCTGTTTTATAGTTATCTTCCTCCTTGATTCGCAACTGATAGTATCTAGATCTTAAGTCAATCTTGGAGAAATATTGAGCTCCCTTCAACTGATCAAACATATCATCAAGGTGCAATAAGGGATACTTGTTCTTAATCATCACTTTATTCAATTGGCGATAATCAATACATAAGCGTCCAGTACCATCTGTTTTCTTCACAAAGAGCACTAGCGCACCCACGGTGTCGTGCTCAGTCATATGAATCCCTGAGCCTTTAGTTCTTCTAGTTGCTCCTTCAATTCCACCAATTCCTTCATTTTGACAGGTATCATTCGATATGGAGAGATCAATACTGAAATCTACTTCTCGACTAGGTGGTAAACTTGGTATTTCTTGGAAGACTTCAAAATATTCTCTCACTATCGGAATTTGATCCATAGACAATTAGACAATTTTGGTGTCTCTCCATTCATTAACATCATAACACGCTCGATCTTTTCGTTCATTCGCTTCCTTTGAATTATAAATGACTCTAGTCCATGAATGAAAAAATTAACCGTCTTTTCATAAGAGTCCAACTTGGCATGATTAGAGGTAAGCCAATCTATACTAAAAATAATATCATATCCCCACATGTTCATGACAATCAAGTTAGCTATAATATTTTGAATTTTCACGGCTCGAGTACATATTCATGCCCGAGAATTCTGAGTGTTAATAATGTAAAGATTTGGATGCTTCAAAATCGCACCTTGTTTATATATATATATATATATATATATATATATATATATTAGATCACATTCGATTACATTCACGAAGGTAACCATTCACGAGAATAAGATCGACTGCATTTATTATTTCATTATAATAAAAGAATTCAATAAATTATCAAATATCCTCTTAATGAGAGATTATTACATTATCAAAGTTTGTAGCGAAAATAAATAAAACTAAATATAAAACTATCTCTTTATTTATTCAGAATAATCTTCTATATGGGGGTTGTCATTCGTATCTTCAATTTGCACATCACCTGCATTATTTGTATAGTTGGAAACTTCAATGCCCTACTCATAGGGATGGTTATCCTTTAAGATTAATAATAATTCAAGAGATTCATAAGAGTAATGTAAGGGTTCTGATACGTCTTGTACTCCGCCATTACGAGGGGTATTAATATACGTAATATATATATATATGAATGCATGCCTAACAAAGTGTGTGAGGTCCATCATACGTTGTGATCATTACAATGTGAAATATAATTCATAAAAAACTCAACTCACCTCGCATCCCATAACCACGGAGATTCACCGGCATGTCTAACGTTACCATGAATTTATGTGAACACCTTAAGGCGGCACAACATATGAGTCAGGTGAATTATATGACACGATTTGTTCATGAAATGACTATTTGCGACATCTAATCAGGAAAGTGATGTAACACCATTGTGAATTACTTACATCGATTTGTGCACAACTACCTAAACCCATGAAATTACGCGTCGACCAAAAGGGTCACCACCCAGAGTGCATTACGTCCATGATAAAATATTTGAATCACTAGTTATAAAACCTCTAACACATCACTCGCACCAAAGAGGAAATAAATTGAATCATGAGAGTTTTGAAATTTCAAGACACATGCCCAAGTCATAAAAGGAGGTAACATAAGGTTAACCTAATAAAGGAGAAAAGTAGCATTAAGTTATCTTAATAAAAAAGAAGAATAACAAATAGGCTAACTCTATAAGAACAAGGGGAGAGGTGCAAAAGGCCAACTCAATATAAAGTGGAAGAACGCGTTGCTCTTAAAATTGACAAAGGGCAAGGCTTGTATCCATCGCCCTACATAAATTCATAAAAATTATGCATAATTAAAAATCATACCTTAACCATAATTTTCAAAGGATAAATATTGAAAATGGTAAGTCAAAGAATTACATGGAGGATTCACAGTAATATAAAAGCATGTAAAAACAAGATAAACTATATCAACTCAAATTAATGTAAGCTTTAAAGAATCCCTTAGCTTAGTCTTAAATCTAAACTTTAGGTAGATATCCATGTAGGAAAACTTCTACATAAATCATGACATCGCTTGAGCAAAAGGGAGACACCACACGTGTGGAGGAGGAAGAGGATGATGGGTGTCTAGCCTTCTCTCTCTTTTTCTCTTTCTCTCTCTCTCTCTCTCACTTCATTAGATGTGGGAGTATAGGCATGTGAGTGGAGAAGGGAAACGCACACCCCCTTTATAAAAGGAGTGGGCATGTGAGAGAGGTGTGTTGCACATTCCACTCGGATTGGGTTTCTCCAATTTGCTATTTTTTGACGATCTTTTTTTAAATCTAATTCGTTTAGTATGTTAGGATCGTCGAATAGGGCCGAGGTATATGATTTTCTTAGTGATCCAAAATTTAGGCCCTATTCATTAAATCTGAATTCTAAAGACTGAATCTAAAATTTGAAGCTTAAATCTAAAATTTGAAGCCTGAATCTGAAATCTGAAGTCGAAAAGCTTCTTTGATAATTATGGCTGAAGGCTGAAAATTAAGTATTGAATTTGGAACAATCTATCTGTTAACAAACATCTTAAACATCTAAAATATGTTAATTTGACACATTTGCCCCTATCTCCCGTTTGGAAATGTTTTACATTATAAAGAAATTATTTTTTATTAAATGAAAATAAAATCATTATATTTAATTCAAATAAATTAAAATAATTAATAGAAAACTAAAATATCATTATTCATAAGACCCTTAATTCCTCTTAGCGAGAAGATTGTCACTGTGTGTCATGTAGGGTTGAGTACCAGTAACAATAAAACCTTCAAATAAGGCTCACCTTGATGTTTATATGCTATACAAACCCTTTTTAAGGTCATTCCCAATTGGGCGAAGTGAAAACACCTAAAATATAACTTGATACAAAACTTTTATGCTATAAAAATGCTTCAATGGTGCTCACTGAAGGGTTTCAATGGTAAACATTCAATTGCTCATTGCTTTTTGCAGTGTGGTCCACTTGATTGTTTGATGTGTCTTATTTTTCGTCTCAAGCCTTAATACGAGCTCGCCAAATGGATGGATGGTTTGGATATAATACATACCTCATGATGGGACCCATATGACTTGCTGATGTCAATACAACAACTATATAGCTGGTGTGAAGTACACCAGCCAATTCGCATCCTCGCTACTCAACCAGACGCAGAAATAGATTGGTTACTCCTCTACCACCAGCCAATGGCTGGTGGTCGGTGCTATGTGGGCCCCACCATGATGTTTGTGTTTCATCCATGCCATCCAACTATGATTCTAAATCATTTTATGGTATGAGACAAAAAAATTAGGCATATCCCAATCTCAAGTGGACCACATTACTGGAAAACAATGTTGAATGAACATCGACCATTAAAAACTTTTTGGGGGCCATAAAAGTTTTGGATCAAGCTGATCTTTGTTTTTTCCATTCATCTTGGTCTATATGACCTAATCAACAAATTGGATGTCAAATAAATAGTACATTGGGCCTTAGGAGAATTTTAACGATGGATATCCAATCAATATTGTTTTCTTGTGGTGTGGTCCACCTGAGATTGATATTCCTCTCATTTTTGGTATCAAGCCCTAAAATAATATTTAAAAATGGATGAATGGAATGGACGAAACACATACATCATGGTGGGCTCGAAGAAGTGTCTCATATTAAAAGTCGGGATGTCTCTAACGCAAGGGAGAAAATCTCTCTAGCAATGGATAATTTTGGATTTAAAAAATAATAATCACAGAGCGAATCCTCCATTCCCCATTAAGCTAGACTCCCATCACGAAAAATTTTCAACATAAAGGACTCTCATCACAAAAAAATTTCAACATAAAATCGTGGAGCGCTTTCCTTCTCATGCATTAACAAACGCCACTAAACATGGAATATTTTCCAAATTCTACGTTAAGTACAAAAATTCAGCGTTAACAAACAGTGTCACACCCCAGACTTGGAAATCGGGCTCACAATATTTTCGATCGCCAAATTCGACGCTGACAGCCTCTATAGTACCCTATTCTCAGCTCTTGGCACTTATACACTAGGTTCCGATCCTGGGATCCTATAAGGAGGATTTCTATAACATAAGTTTATTTCATAATCAACATAACCAAAATCATAACCCACAGATAATAACCACATGAGCATCATCACAAAATCCACTAAGAATAAAAATTTTTTACAAGGCACATAAGAAAGATACAATGGCTAATAATCAAAACTTCAAAAGAAAGCTCCACTGCACGCTCCTGCTCCTGCACTATTACTGCCTAGCGTCACCTGCGTGCATTAATCGTGTATAAGCTTATAGAAAGCTTAGAGGGTGGTGTATGTGTGTGCGGGACAGGTGCCAAGTGTGCAATATCAGAGTATACGAAAAATGCTGGCAAGACCATGAAAACGAACAACCATAACAAGGTTATGCAAATGCAAGGTAGGAATACCATCTGCCAACCAAAGGCTATATAACTCAATGTAAAATACCATCAGCCATCCCAAGACTATGTAATGCGGGCTTATATAGCTAAGTGTCATATGCAAGGTGTAATGAAATCAAGCCAATATTCATATCAAGTCTACATATCAGTACAGTTCCTCTTTGAAAAATCACTGGGGTCAAGTACACTCCACATAAATTGCCGCCTCCCTGGCTGCGCAGCCCAGATAATATAAGAGACCTGCCTGTGGACAACCAATCACTAACAAGGCTTGATGGTAGTAGACCCATTTACGAACTGGTCAAATTCAGCTTAGCTTAAATGCCCCATCACTCAGGTGGATAAGGCCATACCCCTTTCCAACCAACCACGACATATTGGGAGACGCAGCTTAATGGTAAAGGCACTGATGCTCATATTTTCCACTCGGTCTCAATGTTGGAGTATCTCTCGGTACCATAAAAGTTCTAAGACTTTCACCCAAGGACATCTTATGTGCCCACAATGCTGAAACTAATATTTTCGATGTCCAAATCTAGCCATCCACAATATGCCTATGGAGTGTACGGCCCTGATGAAGCTAGGGTGAATATTAACCGTGTTATGCAATGCCAGATGCATGAATCCCACAAATCAACCATGTATCAGTCTTGCGCATACAACGCGCTTAAGAGGGGCTACTTCGTCACTCAGGGAGTCCCATAACAGCCTACCCAATGGCATATACCATGACCAATCACATCTACTAAGCACACATATGATCCACATGGGAATGAGTCATGAAGATAACTGAGTATGCCATGCGATGATGTTGTACTCTCCTCATAATAAGATTGAGTCTAGGTACTTAGACAATTTTACATGGAATAGAAAGAGCACAACTATTAGTGGGGGCCTAACAATTTGGGGTAGCCCATAAAGACTAAGAAAACAATACTATGAGCCTAAAATGATAAGAATGAACATAACAAAGGGTCTAAGGTGGACATTCAACCACTAGTAGATGATAATAAACCTAATAAATGGGCCTAGAGGGGTCCACAATGGGGATATTTAACTACCATTATCTCCAGAAGGTGGCCCAACGAAGATTTCACCTAAAGCAAGGCCCAAGGCCCAAGTACTACCTTAGAAATAAAATGGATAGCAATACATATATATCATATTAGATAATGGGCCCTAAGAAAATGGCTCAAAGCCCCCACACAACATCATGGGCCCAAAAAGGAAAGCTATGACCTAAGAACAATGGTCATCGAATTCATGCATTATATTGGACCTAGTGGGCAGCTCATTAGCCCAAGCACATTGATAAAACATATCTAAGTTGGGTCAAATGGGCCCTTCAATATCAGCCCAAATCTAGGTAAAATAGACAGGTAATCAAGGACCCAATCACATATACAATTCAGCCCACAAATTCCAGCATAACATGAAGACAGTCCATGCACAAGGACTAGGCCAAAGCTGGACGTCCTAGCCCATCTGGGCTTGCTGGACATATCAAAAATTTGGACTATACATTTAGGTAGGCACTAATTAAGCTCGAAAATTTTAGGAATAAACTCATAGTGTGTGTACACAATACTCTCCATTTGGTGGGCCCCATGTCCTTACAATGTTCAACAACATGTACAATTTATTCCTTAAGACATTGCTGGACTTTTAGCCCATCCAGCTCCTGGGCCTGCTGAGGTCCAGCAGATAGTAATCTTGGGGAAAAATAAATTTTTATAGTAGCCCTTAGTCATCATAGTGGACCCAAATCAGATGGAGAGTGGGGATACAACACATAAAATCAGGTGGGCCTACTGCTAGACACCAAGTCCAACAGCTGCCCCAAAAGTCTGGACGTCCCAGGTGGGCCTGGGCATCCCTAAAGGCCTAGACAGCCAGCCATAATTACATCAAGGTGGGCTCCACTTGTGGACGTCCCATTAGAGGACGGTCTACACTTCAGTGGGTCACATCAGGGAGGACAATTGGAAGAAACACATACATTAAGGTGAGCCACAAGGGGGGGAGGACGATTGGAAGAAACACATACATTAAGGTGAGCCACAAGGGGGGGAGGACGGCTAGCCCATGGTTGGACGTCCAGCATGGTGCTGTTGTCCCATCCCTAGAAAACTCTAAAATTTGGTGATTTAGGTGGCCCACATGCACTTGAGATGGGTCCCCACTAAGTGGGCCACAAAATGGGTAAGGATTAAGGCCAAAGACATATTCAAATACATTTTATAAAAATGGACAACAAGGTCCAAAAATAATTTATTGCAGGAAATACATTGCTACCCCTAACTTGTGCACCCCATTAGAGTGGGCCCAGGTCCGCCAAAACTTGGGAAAATATGTGGCCAACATCCCTTTATAAGTATACAACAAGGTGGGGTCCACAAAAGTGGCCCACCATCTCAGAAACAAGCTGATATTTATGTTTAGAAAACATGCAGAGTGGCTGGACGGTTCAGAAATTTGGACCGTCCATCCCTCTTGGCCCACTCTTTTAGGTGATCAATCAAGGGTGGATGGAGGTGGGATTTAACATACATCAAGGTGGGGTCCACACCTCTAGGAATCATCTATTAATAGGGGTAAATCAAGCCTTTAATAGGTCCATAATTCTTGCTAAAGACAATCCAAAAACAGTCCATAATTTTTCTAGACAGCAAGGTATATCAGAATATATCTGACCACAACCGTTGAATAAAGGGAGAAATCCTCCGCAAAATTAGTGATATGGTCCACCTTAGTGGGCCCCACAAACATCTAGACCAAATCCCCTTCATGAAACTCATTGCATGCATCAAATATGTAGCAAATGAGACGCCAATGTCCATAAAATGGACAGCAAGGGGCGTCCACCTTGCTTGGATGGTCTGGACATTCCAGGGCCTCTAAGTGGGCCATACACCTCAGAAATTAAATGATAAGGAAGGGAAAAGTAAAATCTGGCCACAAGAGAGGGGCTCTGCCATAATTGAGGCCATCTCCCTCATCATGCACATACACATCATCCACTATATCAATTACAATCTATATCATAGACATGCATGGATCTAAGAATCAATCTAAGGTGGAGATGCCCTCCCCACCAAAATCTATGGTTTAGATGATCCCTAAAAGACATGCATCAAAGGGGTGGGCCATTGGCCACACCCATGGAGACATGGGGGACCTCCACCATCATTTGATGGGCCCCACAAGCTCCCAAAGATGAAATAAAAAAACTAAACAAGAAAACTGAAAACCTATGCTAAATGCACACCCACCTCAAGGGATCTTCAAGATTCTCCTATCAATAGACTCCTTAGGCTCCAAGGTTCATGGATCTATGGTTAAGATCACTTTTGAAAGGTTAAATTGGGAGGTTTTTGAGAGAAAATGGCTGAAATTTGCTGGACAATGGGGGACATCCAAGGGCTTCTAGCAAGAGAGAAAGAGAGAAATGAGGAAGAGAAAGAGGGTATGGGACTTGTAGCATGGAAGGTAATGATTAGTTTCTAGAGAAGACAACTAATGATAGTTTTTGAAAAGAGGAGGCTCATGATTTATTTGGGAGAGAGCTTCCACGCTTCCTAGGGGCTAGGGGCTAGGTTAGCTATAGTGTGGCTAGGTAATTATGGAATGGGTGATGTGATCATGCATAGGAAAATGTGCCAAGATAGGTGAGTCCCACCAAAACACAATCAATGGTCCAAATAAAGTGTGGCCTATAACTTTTAATGTACACATCGGATTCACGTATGAGACAGGGCGTTGGAACCACGACGTCGATGCGGTCGCAATGGTATAGGTTTCGGGTCGATGCGGGTCAGGTTTACATGATGGGAGTTAAGGATGATCGCAAATGAAACTTACTGGTAGCGGGTTGCTGGAATTTGACCTGTAAGACTGTGGGACCTAACAAAAAAAATGGACACTACGGTTAAGGGTCTTACAAACAGGCCCTTAGATGGGCCTATCTTGAAAATTCTCCTAACGGGTGTCAAAATGAACTTTATCTCAATTAACAGTCTACACTAAATGATCAGGGCCTAATTTTGAGAAAAATATGTAGTCAAGATAAGCAAACGGTTGGACAAAATGTGGTGGTTAATTGATGGTGAAAAAATTTTAAATCTAAAATTTCACCTTTTGTACCAAAGGGAAGGAGCTGACTTCAACATTCAATGGTATAGGATCATAGATCGGGGTCTAAATTTTGTATAACCTTGTAATCATATGAGCCCAAAGTGTGGTCCAAATTTAAGTTATGATGGACAGCATGAAGTGGAAAGATCTAGATTTATAAGGAGTTGGTAAGCCTCGAATGGATAACTTTACACCTAAGGAAAGCTTATCAAAGTGGGGTCTTCATATTTCATACTCGGTCCATATTATGAGAAATCCAAGTCGTTCATATGAAAGAAAATATCCTACTACAACTACCCACGAGGTTTCTTCACATAATGGACACCAAAATCAATGGTTATGAGGTTGATATGTCAATTGGGCCACTTTTACAATGATCTAAGGGCTGAAATTCGACGTGTATGATTAATTTATGTAAATGGGCATGGTATAAAATTTTATATGAAACAGATCATGGGAACTATGTGGTCTAGAATTCAAGGGTATAAATTAATGACATTTTTGTAATTATTATTAATATAAGAGTTTTGAGAAATCTAATAGTTCTACATGATTATAAGCACGTTTCTAAGAAATTCTTACAAAATCACTTATATCTAAATTATTATGAATAAAGAGTTATTTACCAAATTAATTTAAAAATGTACATATATCAAACCATATAATGGATGGTCAGATGATATGCTAAAAATAGTAGAACTTGATGGTTAATACTCTGACCATGCATGTAAGTGGGTGTATGGATGATCACAAGTGGGTTTATGGAGTGATCAAGAGGTAGAATATATATACCGTTAGATTCAAGTAACTTGTTCACATGTGTAAGTTTCTCATATTGTAGTTTAGATGGTGGGTTAACATATTCATAGGTGGTGAATAAGATGAATGGATCAGAATTTCAATTTGATATGTGTACAAGCAGATGCATATATTAGGTAGTTAGTTTATTATGATCGGGTGGTCGAAAGTCAAAGTGGACGATTAGATATCTTTACCTATCAGTAGATAGTTGGCTAAACGGTTGGTTATAATGGGCAAGTGGGAATACTTGAACACATGATGATCTTGTCTTAAAATCAACGGTTGGATGGCTTGATATATGGATGAAGATCATTCTTAACGGTCAAATTCATGTTGGAGAATAGATGTAAGGTTAGGATAACTAGATTGTATCATACACATGTATATATTAAGTTAAATTTCATTGTCACACTCGAAAACTTTCAATATTCGGGTATTGAAAAGTTTGGGGTGTTACATTAGCTATCATTGGAATACCTCCTAATATGACCAGGACAGACTTATAAATCTTATCTAAAGCAACAAGCTTTCCTATGGGAAACTTCATAGAAATCTTCTTTACAAGACTTTCTAGTTTTAACTTTAATGGAGTTATCACGGATGACACAACAAAAGATAATATAGCTCTAGAATCAGACAACACATAAATTGAAATGCCATTCATATCAACTGTACCTTCCATGACATTGTGGTTATCTTTGGGCTTGTCTGCCGGTACAATAGAATGAACAAAATAAACATGTGCTCTTAACGACTGCATTTTGGTTTGTTGATTTCCTTAGTTTTGAGATGTAGGATTTTAAGGCCTATTCTGTTGAATCTGTGGAGGCCTCAAAAGGTAATGCATGCGACGTTTGACCTGACTATTGAGTAGGTGCTAGAAGTTGTAATCTAGGAGGTATTTGCTAAAGAGGCATCACTCCCATGTCTTTAAGTCTGGTCATGCACACTTGAGCTTTATGTCTATATTTTCACAATATGAAAAATTTTTAGGAAAATATTGCTCCTGATTTCCTGATGATGCTGCTTGAACATACGTCCGTTGTCTCTTCTCTAAATATTATTGTTGATTTGGTGTGGTTCTGTCTTGGCTTCCTACCTTCAACTTTAGAAAATGTTCACAATCACTCTCGACTCGAAGGACTTTATCTACGATCTCAAAGTACTTTTGAATATCTGCATAACAAAATCTTGTTTGGATATTTTGGTGAAGACCTTCTTCAAATCTTGTTATTTTATAATCTTCGTATAGTCTTAGAACATATCTTGATAACTTAGTGAATTTGGCCTCATATTGAGCCATGGTCATAGCCCTTTACTGTAAGTTTGTGAAATCTGCCATCTTCTGGTTTCGATAAGATTTGAAAAAATATTTCTCATGGAATTTATCTTGAAATTCTTTCCAAGTCCACAAATGTCTAGTTGGTACCATCCTGTTGGCTGCTCTCCACCATACATCTGCTTCGCCCTACGTGATGAATGTCGCGAGTCGGACCTTCTAGTTATCAGGGCATTCCATAGCTTTTAAAGTATTCTCGACTTGCTTGAGCCAATCTTTTACAATCGGTGGATCAGAAGCTCCTTTGAAAATTGACGGATGTAGCTTGATAAATTTTTTGAGCATATCTACTTCTTGATGTTGTTCCGTTCCGTGCAGTGAAGAATTCTGACGATTTTAACGTGCCTAGCTCAAATTTGTTAATATATCCTTCTGAGCCATAAATTGTTCTTGTCGTTGTTTCATCATGGCTGCCATCTAAGTCACCAACCCAAAGGCTGCATCTCAAGGCTGAATGTTAGGTCCATTGAAATTAGCATGCATCGTAGTTGGAGATAGCGGAAAATGAGTGCTCGATCTTGCACCACCCATATTAACTGGATGAGGAGGTGGTTGAGGAACTTGCCCTACATCGCCCACTTCATTCTCATTTATCCTATTCTCATCCTGCTCTTCAGGAGCCGTCCCTGATTCTTCATGAATAGTCAGATTTTCTACGGGAGTCTCAGGAAGAGGTGCACTCACAGAGTGCAACAAATTTCAAATATTACAGGTCTTCTTTAGGGCCATTTAATCATATGAGAAGGAAAATAAATTTAGAAAGGGGATCAAATTTTAATATATATATAGACACACACACACACATAGAGTACTCATTTTATTGAATCACTATTCTAGGGTAAGAAGATTTTTATTTTTATTTTTTTGAGAAAATTTTGTTGATTGGGTCGACATAGTGTAAATCTGAACATAAATTTTTTTTTTTCTGTTTACTAAGTGATGATCCAGTCATTGTTTCATAACTTTAATAGACTTAAATTCCTCTTGATATTTTTTTACAAGTCTATTTATAAGTCTACTGAGTCTCTGTAAAATTTCAACTCATTCTAATAATTATATAAATTCCTATTCTAGCCTGTCCAAAAACAGGTGTAAGTTGACCTGTTTGTACTAATTCACTGAATCAGTATATAATCTGCCATGTTTTAAATTTTTAGTTATTTGTTCTTAAAACTATACTTACCCAACTACGATATGGATTTTGAATTGACTGAATTAGAGTTGTATTTAAATAGTTATGAATTTTTTAAGTCGAGTAATTTTTTATGCCCATTGCTGTCCACCAGGACGTTATGGCTAAAATTACCTTAAAATTCAACCAAGTCCAGATTCACATTTTGAAATTATGTATATTTTAAGTAAAGTTACTCTCTACATTAAAATCATCAATCAAGGATCCAAAGTTGGGTTTCTAAGTTCCACACATTACAACAATTAAAGATCTTATGTGTTACATCTCTCAACATGACCAAAGGAAAATCTCAAATTTGGATTGATAGACACATCATTATTTACAGAATTTTAACATTCAAACCAAAAATCAAAATGACTTGAAATTTGGACTATAGGTCATTGACTATTTGATGGATTGTTACAAAAAATTTCAGATCAAAATCATTACATTCACTTGGGTTTTCATCTTTACTAAGGGGAAAAAATCCTACTATCCATCAGCCGTTTCCATCATTTACAACCTACTATTTGAATTTTCATAATTTCATTACAACTCAGGTTATTGTAAAACTTTATGGGATTGTCTAGCGTTATGTAAGTGACTCCCAAAAAATTAGAAATTTTTTAAACAACAATTTAATCATGTTTGATCAGGGACACTAAATTGATTCAGATTTTCAGTCTATAATATGAAAAAATTTGTCAGAAAATTAGAAACATATTCCCCGGACATTGAAATTTGGGGAAGACATTGTCCTATACCTGAAAAAAAAAAGAGTCCTAGTGAGTTTGAGATTTAATTCTTTAAAAAATAACAAAAAACAAACAAACATTGGAGGACTAAGAGAAGCTACCAATTATTCTCTAACCATAACCCACATGTCATTTAATTAGGAAATTTTCTTTGATACCAAACTCTCATGGCCTAGATTTTGGGTACTTGGCACATACTTCGGACCCGATATCCATGCCATGACTTGGACACTTAGTGTACTTAAACTATTAAATATACTTACACAAATTCACCTAGCTAGTAGTACTAGCATAGATCTAAGTTCCATTTATACTTAGCCACATCTCATGAATAAGAAATCGACCATCCATTCCAATCATCAATTATTAACATAGTTAAGGACCCTCCCATTCTGGGTCTTATGCAATGAAATAAATTTTTTTTAACAACTTAAAAGAAATAATTAATAATCTAAGAATATAAAATAAAATCAAAGTAATAATCATGGCTAGTTTAGGGTATCAACTTCTTCCTTTGTCAAGTGGGGCCACGTGCCCCTTAGATCCTTTCTGGCTCGACCACGTGCTCCTATTTTTAAGCCATTGGGTCACCCTCAATCACATCTGTACGATTTTACATCAATACAGGGTAAGCTAGCCAGGCTTAGTGAGAAGTCACAACATGTTTCTTCACATCAAATTAGAATAAAATAGCAACAATCATACATAATATAAGTTCAAAAAAAAAATGTAAATATTATGTAATGCATGAATGCATCAAGTGAGAATCCGTCCACTTGCTTGATTTAGAAACCTGTAAACCCGCATTTGCCCCTTGACAAGCTTTTAACATTTAGTAGGCATAGCCAAGGCTCACATCTACTCCTTGAGTAGGGTTTCACTAGTATAGTGTGCTTCTAGTAACGATTCTACCATGTATACTATCAAGGGAGGTCCCCCAGGATTCAACACGTGTTGTGCATGCAACATGCAAATGATAGATGCATAAGCATACCAAGTAGTCGTGAATCATGCATTGTATATATTATTTCAATTTTCAGACTTGCATAAACATAGTCCTATTAGTATATCATTTAGTTCAAGTCCAATTAGTAATTCATCATATAAGTTGCATCAACACAGTAACTTGGATAATTAATTATACTAACATATTAATTAAACCATATTATTATTACTACATTAATATATAAATCACATGTTCATGCAAATCAAATAAGAGTACATGACTGTGAGACCCGACCCAAGTTCGCATGTGTGCATGTGTGTGTGAGAGTGTGCATTTCATTTCTTGTGGTCTCGCGGTCCTACCGGTCGAATTCTGGCGACCCGCGACCCTCAGATAGTGTTCGTGGTCATCCTTGAGTCCGGTCATATAGACCCAACTCGGATTGAGCTAAGACCTATGTCATTACAACCGCATTGTCGCCGCGATTCCAACGTCGTATCTTTTGCGTCCATCCGATGTGTGGATCATAAGTTGTGTACGTTTCATTCTATGGCCCTTAATTTTGATCATGTGGCCCATCTTGGAGTGGTGCATGTGGCCCACACTCCCTCTTTTGCACAAGTTCCAACACACACTACACACACCACTTAAATCTTCATAACTCACACTACCAAGACCTCACACACCACCCACACCTAACCTACTCTAGCAAACATTGTTTGTATCACCATTGGTTAATGATTACTTTCCTTAAAAAGCCTTTCCCTCTCTTTTCCTCTCATTTCTCTTTCTCTTCTCTTCTTCTTTAGCAATTTCCCTCCATTTCTTCAGCCCATTTTCCTCCATTTTTTCAGCCACCTTCCTCCTTAATCCCCTACCATCTAACCCTTGAAACCTCATCTCCACCATTGATCCATCTCCCTTAGTGCTAAAGGACCTTAGTGTGAAAGTTTGGTGGTCATCTTTGAGGTGGGTGCTCTCCATATCGTGTAGATTTCTTCTTCATAATGTAGATCCTTCTTTCTTCTGTTATTTTATGTATGTCCTTTTAGACCTAATGTAAGCTTGTAAAAGTTCAAATTCATAGTGAATTTTGTGATGTGTGCCTTTGTTATTCTTAGATTTACTTGTTGTGATCTTGGGTATGCTCGTATTGGAGATGATTACATTGTTATGAAAATCCTCCTTATAGTATCCTAAGATCGGAACCTGTCTCAGGAGCCGAGAATGGGGTACTACTGAGGCCGTTGCGGCTAGAACCGGTCATCGGGTTCCTTGTGAGGTTCGGTTACCGAGTCTGGGGTGTGACAGGAGTTGGTATCAAAGCATAGGAAGTAATTTTAGAATAACTTGGGATAGTATCACATATCTGCTATGAGCTTAGGACAAGTAGTGTCCCGAGTGCGTTTCCCTCATTTCGTTTGAGCCTTCAAGGATTCTAATTCCTAGGTGTCCATTACCTTTGTTCTTTTTGTAGACCATGCCGTCTAGTCGAGGTGCCCATGATTGTGACGTCCATAGCCATGGTGCCTATGGACGTGGTTCACATTCCACTCTAGTGACCCGAGCATTTTCTGCCCCACCATCTGAGATTCCTGTTTCCTCTCTGGAGCCTGCTGTACCTTTTCCTGAGGCTCCCATCGTACCTGTGCCTTCGTCAGAGGCCAGTGCTACCCCCGCTTATCTGGCGATTTCGGTAGGAGCTGAGCATCTCCAACAGTTGATGTAGGTCGTCACTGATGTTCTTTAGACCCGTCAGCCCATTCCTGAGATGCTCAGACAGGCCGAACAGGAGCGTGCGAGCCCCCTTTTGCTAGATTCGACTCTGCAGCGAGCTCTGTTGGCGGTATTTCTACTTCAGGACGAGGCCGAGTGGGCCAGTTCACAGAGGGATCGTGATCAGAGGAGAGGCCGAAAGAGGCAGGCCCCCTCTAATAGCTCCCGACAACGTCGACAGCGGCAGAGGTGCGTAGCCTATCGAGCTGCCAGAGCATCAGCATCACATGCAGTAACTTCTTTATCATCATCAGTACCGCCGACCACTTCATCATCCGGCCCCCTTTTCAGTGTTTGCTTCGATTGTGGATAGGCCAGGCATCGAAGGCACGAGTGCCGTCTTCCCTTGCGGCAGCGACAGTGGCTCCTGCCGCCGAGACCCCGACAGTAGCTGAGACTGCAGCGTAGACCTTTGCAGCAGCAATAGAGAGCGTAAATGCAGAGGAGACAAACACCTCCCTAGCCACCTCAGGCTTGATGTTGCGCAACTTAGTAGGACCCTTAGTTATTAGGGGAGTCGTTATGGGTATTTTCCTTATCTCCGTATGTAAGCCTTGTGTTTTGGTGCATAACACCCTTTTTATATCCAAGGGCTTTTATTCACTCAGATTTCTATTAGAGTCTGCTGTAAGGGATTGTCAGTATCAACACTTTTTGGGAAGATCGCTGTGTTAGGTCGATGATATTATCATATTCCGTTTTGGTTGGTGAGATGTTCTTACCCGCTGAATAGTTTTGTATTGTCAATGTCGATCTTATTTTCTTGTCAAGGCAGTATTTCTGGTTAGGGATGGTAGGCCAGATTGCTAGTTTTATGGCCGCGTATGACACATGCCAGCGTGTTAAGGCCGAATACTAGAGACCCCCTAGTCCCTTGTAGTCATTGAGCGTTCCAAAGTGGAAGTGGAAGCACGTATTGATGGTCTTCATCACAGGTTTGCCAAGGACTCAGCGCAGTCATGATACCATCTAGGTTATCATCGATCGTCTGACGAAGTCGACTCATTTCATTCCACTGCATGCTTCCTAGCCTATGGACCGGCTTACAAGGTGTTTATTGAAGAGATAGTGAGACTGTATGACTCCTTTTGAGGCACATTATGGTAGACTGTGCAGATCTCCTAGTTGTTGGACCGATGTTGGAGAGCGTCGTTTCTTAGGTCCCAAGCTTGTGCTGCAGACGTCAGATGCTATTGATGTTATCAGGCAGAGGATGCGCATAGCTCAGAGCAGGTAGAAGAGTTTTGCTGATCGTCGGCATCAACCCCTCGAGTTCGTAGTTGGGGACATGGTGTATCTTAAGGTCTCACCTATGAAGGGTGTGGTTCACTTTGGTATGAAGGGCAAGCTCGCCCCGAGATTTATTGGATCTTTTGAGATTACCGAGCGCGTAGGCGCTGTGGCTTATAGGCTTTCCTTACCTCCTGAGTTGTCCGCGATCCAAGACGTGTTCCATGTTACGAAAATGTGGGTCGGACACTATTCCTGTGATTGATTGGTAGCCACTTGAGGTCCGTGAGGATGCTTCCTATATTAAGCAGCTAATTCGTATTCTTGATCGGAAGGAGTAGGTCCTCAGGACCAAGGTCATTCCCTTAGTGAAGGTGCAATGGGGTCATCATTCGGAGGCCGAGACATCTTGGGAACACGAGGCCGAGATTAGAAAGCGTTATCCCCATTCGTTTGTTGATCGATATATGATTGTTTGTATTGCCTTTCTTGTATGATGATTGTTATATGATGGTGGTGTTTTGTCTTTTATTTTGTCTTGGATTGGTCAATTTCGAGGATAAATTTTTTTTTTTGGTGGGGAGTGTTGTGAGACCCGACCCAAGTTCGCATGTGTGTATGTGTGTGTGTGAGTATGCATTTCATTTCTTGTGGTCTCGCAGTCCTACCGATTGAATTTCGGTAACCTGCGATCCTTAGATAGTGTTTGCGGTCATCCTTGAGTCCGGTCATGTAGACCCGACTCGGATTGAGCTAAGACCTGTGCCATTACGACAGCATTATCGTCGCGATTCCAACGCTGCGTCTTGTGCGTCCATCTGATGTGTGGATCATAAGTTGTGTACGTTTCATTCTATGGCCATTGATTTTGATCATGTGGCTCATCTTGGAGTGGTGCATGTGGCCCACACTCCCTCTTTTGCACAAGTTCCAACACACACTACACACACCACCTAAATCTCTATAACTCACACTACCAAGACCTCACACACCACCCACACCTAACCTACCCTAGCAAACATTGTTTGTATCACCATAGGTTAATGATTACTTCCCTTAAAAAGCTTTTTCCTATCTTTTCCTCTCATTTTTCTCTCTCTTCTCTTCTTCTCTAGCAATTTTTCTCCATTTCTTCAGCTCATTTTCCTCCATTTTTCCAGCCACCTTCCTCCTTAATCCCCCACCATCTAACCCTTGAAATCTTGTCTCCACCATTGATTCATCTCCCTTAGTACTAAAGAGCCTTAGTGTGAAAGTTTGGTGGTCATCTTTGAGGTGAGTGCTCTCCATATCATGTAGATTTCTTCTTCATAATGTAGATCCTTTTTTCTTCTGTTATCTTATGTATGTCCTTTTGGACCTGATGTAAGCTTGTAAAAGTTCAAATTCATAGTGGATTTTGTGATGTATGCCTTTGTTATTCTCAGATTTACTTGTTATGATCTTAGGTATGCTCGTATTGGAGATGATTACATTGTTATGGAAATCCTCCTTATAGGATCCTAGGATTTGAACCTGTCTCAGGAGCCGAGAATGAAGTACTACGGAGGTTGCTGTGGCCAGAATCGGTCATCGGGTTCCTTGTGAGGTCCGATTACCGAGTCTGGGGCGTGACAATGGCAACTATATTAGGGTAAGTATACAACATATTAACCGATCAATCTATTTTAACTTAATGGAGGAGAAACACATTGGCATCATTCACCTTAATGCGGTAGAGATGATTTCGTAAACTAATGATTTGATTTGAATTAAAATTTTCTAAAATCACATAAATGAAATTTATTTTTAATCTTAGTAGTTCACATGGCGGGGACTACCTTTTGATTGATATAAATCCATTTAGGATGTCTCATTTAAATAAATTTATAAATTAGAAAATAATATTTCAAATATTACGGTGATGTTAGAATTAGTCCCTTGGAATTTCTACAGATTTAGGTTGTTTTTAATAACAGGCTTGAAAGTTGATTTTTCTGAAAGTTCGGGCAACATTATATAATATTCTAAAATATTATGCTAGAACCCCTTGACGTTGCGAAAAATTCTATTTTAACCCTCAAATTCCAAATTTTTATGCGGTTTGTGATAATTTATATGAATTTTGGGAGATTTATTTACTTTGATAATTTAATATTTAAATTACCTTTAGTAGATGGATCAAGGACAACCATTGATTGTCGCTTAATCAATTTTAAGGGACAATTGGTGATCATTTTGATTCGACCATCCATACCTTAATCTATTACTGTTTTAATGATCACATTGATTGGTCAATGCGACCCACTAGATTGTCAGATCGATCATCAACTATGGATATCATCATCATATGATATCAAGATTTTGATAGTCAATCTAGGTCAAGTTAGATCTCAACCATCTAATGGTTCCATATAATAAATTAACATATATTTCATTATCTACCATTTCTTTAGATCGATGCAGCCCATCTAATAGTTCAATCGGTCTGGAATTTAGGATTCTAATTAATTTTATTATTAAGAATCTGATGGACAGTGATGATTTAATCGTACGTTTCATATTACGTCATATAATTCTATGTGCCAAGTTGTAGCTTGTGCAAAGAATTACTCTTCTAGTATTAATTCAATTTCCTTAGATTAAGGAAGAACCTTGGTAAATCTATAATCGGTATAGTCCATTGAGGCATTGAATAGGTCTGATTCTTAAAATTATTACAAAATTGAGGCTTAGAAAACTCGTGAACTATCCAAATCATATCGATTGTTATCCATCATGAAAAAATCCCACCTTCTGCACATTAGCCCTAAAGTCACGCATATTGGTGTACCTTTTTACATAGATGAATTACACCTATACAACGAATAGATGAATTCCAAAAACCTCTCTCTACTTTCTCTTTCATTTTTTTCTTACTAGTTTCTTTCTTTGGTTCTTTGAGTTTTTGTAAGACTCGTCTCTCACACACTCCTTTTTTAAGAGAGAGGGTTTGTTGGGAGACTACAAGATATAAGGGAGAGTTTGGATAAAGAGAGATAAGAGGAGCGATACGATGAGATCGGTGAATCTCTCTCTCACTCAAAATTAAAATTAAAAATTTTAAATTTAAATTTTATTTTAAAAATAATACGAGCATTACAACAGGGGTCATGACTAGAAAGTTATTCATTTATTAATCTCTAAATATAAAGGATATGAACGCCCCTCTTGGCAAAAATATGAGAAAAATATATTCAAAGTTGGCAAATAATATTCTTTTAACATAACTCGTGCTGACGAGATTTTCAATCATCTTACAAAAGGAAAATTTATTAAGGTTCCTACGAACTAAGCTAAGAGCTTAAAAGGATCTAATACTGCAAATGGCATGACACACATTCTCACTTTACTATTAACTATGTAATGTTTAAGAACGTCATCTAAGCCAATATCGATAGTGGACTACTTAATTTTTCTTAAAAGGAGATGAAATTTATGGTGGTCGATACTAACCCATTTTCACATGTGGCCGAAGCAAATCTTAATGTGTCAAACTTTTAGAAGCTTAACATCCCGAGGTTGAAAGTAGTCGATCTCACGATGATCTCGATCTAGCAATCTGCTGCCCAAACCACGACTACTAACCATTTAAGTGAAGGTCAAAACTCAGATACCACAAAGAATCAAGGCCACCCTTGAAGCAAGGGAGGCAAGCTATTGAAGCCTCACAGTCTTTCAACCATGAGAATGCACCAAAGTTCTATGCGACTAATGCAATCATGAGGTTAATTTAAGTTATCAACATTGTAGATCAAACCCAATGGTCGAACACCAAAGGTTGCACAGACTGAATCAATCATCGAGACAACATTCTATTAGTTGATGCGTATAGTGTTGCAAGCTCGAAGACCTGACAATTAAATAGTTGGAGTAGAAGTTCCGATGGATGATAACATGTAAATATTGCATACTTATCCTCTTAATTACATTAGTTTTCCTTACAATTAAGTGTTAATTTGATATAATTATTTATGTTTTCATCGTGCGATGTGATGTATATGTGCCTAAAATGATGGATTTATAGCTTAAAAGAAGATAATAAAGAATTGAAAATTTGAAAGTGATTAATGAAGAATTCACATGCCAAATATCCAAAAAACCAAGGATAAAAGGAAGAGAAAAGACTGGTGAAATCACAAAGTACATTAATAGAAGAAACAGATTGGTTGGTGCCATCAAAGGTTAGTTTGGCACGTTCAAAGATGCATAGAATAATCCAACAAAGAAACAGTAATTTTCAGAGATAATTCAGCTCGACATTCAGTGTGATTGAGGCTTTATTTGGTGCCATCGAAGGAGAGTTCGGTGCGACCTAAGGAAGACAGATACTTCATATATATTTTGGAGAAATTCGACTGCAATCGAGAGACTAATTTGGTGTGACCGAAGGTTATGATTGGTTGTAGCCAAAACGTAACAAAAGTATAAAAATTGAAGTTAGTTCTAAGTCGGTGTGAACTTTTCCTATTTAAAGGGGTGTTATAAGATTTCTTAAGTATGAAATAAGGCTTGAGAGAAAGACCTATGGGTGTTGGAGTTTTCGCGGAGTCATTTTTCTTCTTCCCCTTAATTCTAGTTTATCTTTTCGAGTTTATCTTTTGTTGTTCTTCTAAGATATTAAACATGTTTGGCTAATTTATTAGTTAAGGCTAAGGGATGAAGCTTATAGTTCAATTACATTATCTAGTTTATTTAATTCAATAACATTGGTTGAATGATGATAATAAATTGATTTATTTTGGATTTACTTTAAAGTCTTTAAGTTGTTTATTTTTAAATTTTTTGTGTATTCCGAGTACAACGAATGCTTTAATTTAACAATTATTTAGCCTAAATTAAAGAATGAATCAATCTGTATGATTTATTGATCTAGTGTCGCCTTCAGGTGTATTGGACACTTTTGATTCCCTGTGATTGAGGTCTGAGTGCTTCATGAGAGAATTGATCAATTAAAATCATATTCTTATTAATGTTTATGAATGATTTAACCAAATCATCTTCCGATTGGATAGGATAGGACTTTAATTCCAATTGAGATATGCATTGAATTAGTAAAATGAATATTGTGATTGCTATGAGTGGATTCCTGGATCCTTATGAAAGTGCCATTATTTGTTAATATGCGAACTTTGAGTCTTTCTATCAAGTGAGCCCCATATGAAGACTACAAAGACTAAGATTCATTAAGTTGAAGAAGTTTCAGTGCACTTAATGTGTATATTAAGCCTCACTTCCCAAACTAAACCCTATCGGATAAAAGACCCATTTGGAATACATCTAAACTTGCCCAAAATCTTTGTAAAACCCTTGGTAAGCTTAGATTAGAGTTGTTTAAAGCTTATGGAGATAGAAGCAAAATAGGAAAATTTCATGTTCTATCGATTGAAATCGAAGTGCAATTGAGACAACTTCAATAGCATCGAACACCTGTTCGATAGCATCGAATCAGAGCCTTATAAGTCCAGTAACCAACTGTGAACAACCTGGATATATTCGATGGAATCAAAGATAGTTCGATGCAATCGAAACTTAAGTTTCAATGGCATTGAATGCATTTCAACGACATCGATATAAGGCTCAATATCTCCAGCAAGCTTTGAAATACTCTAAGTATACTTGATGCAATCGAATCCCTTTCGATGACATCAAAGTAAGTCTGTCGATGGCACCAAATACAGTTTGATAGCGTCGAAAAGTGGACCAGTTTTTCCAGCAAGCTTACAAGGAAAATCATATATTCTGGATAACATTGAAAGCCATTATATGGCATTGAAAATTTTAAATTTCGATGACAACGAAAGGCTGTTCGATGGCATCGAAAAATGGACCAGATTGTCCGGAGTGCTTTTATAGGAAAATATAATTTTTCACTCGATGGCATCGAAGCATGTTCGATGACATAAAAAATAGTGCTCAATACGTCTAACAACAAAGTTATATTTTCAAAGAAAAATCTCAATCTCTTGATGACATCGAAGGCCATTTGATGGCATCGAAGGATGTTCGATGGAATCAGACTGAATATGTCCTGTACTTATTTGAAAACCTTAGTGCAAAGAGTCGATGCAATCAAAGAAGTTTCAATGACATCGAAGGAAACTTCGATGACATTGAAGACCCTTCGATGACATCGACAATGACAGATTTCTACCCATTTTTTATCATTAGGATTTATCTCTATATAAACACTTATGTTGCTTTTTGAATTTTTGAGCGAGTATTGAAGAGAGCTTTGAGAGAGTTATTATCCTTTCTCTCAAGCCTTCATTCCTATAGGAGTTTATCATTCAATTCATGACTTAAAGGCATTTATTAGTACATCCATATAGCTTAGTTCAAAGAATGAACTCCGATCTTTATTGATAATCCGACAGCACTCTTTAATGGCAAAATATTGTGCCAGGATCCTTAAAGGCTTTGCTCATGGGAATCTTTTCTAGATCTTAACTGCATATCATTAATTAGAGTAGATCAACTATACCATAAACCCAACAACCTTAGTACCTCGATTGGAGCATCTACAAGCAGTTGCGGTTCATGGGAGCTAAAGACTCTTCACCATTAGGAAGATCTTTAACAACTATGCTAAAACGGGACTCACTCACTTAGAAGTAAGTATTTGGAGTCCATCGAGTCTAAAGCCCATTCCTTATGTAGGATTAAGATTTAGAGTTTTAGTTAACAAACTCGCTAAGACCTTTCGTAGGCCTTCTGTCACGTCCCAAACTCAGAAATCGGGCTCACAAAATTTTCGATTGCCAAATCCGGCGCCGATAGCCTCCGTAGAACCCCATTCTCGGCTCCTAGCGCCCATTCGCCAGGTTCCGATCCTGGAATGCTACGAAGAGGATTTTCAACGTCATTTTGATTCGTAATAAGCATAACCAAAGGCATAATCCACAAACAACAACCAAGAATTCCATTACATTTCCACTATGATCAAAAACTTTATAAGTACAATGAGCATGAAGGGAAATACAATGATGATAATTCAAAATCTCCAAAACGATCTGCAACACGCTCCTGCCTCAGCGCTGCTGCGCCCCAACGTCACCTGCACGCAACGATCGTGCATAAGCTTATAGAAAGCTTAGAGAGTGGTGGAAGTGTGTACACAAGGTAGTAGTATGATCATGCAGTATCGGAGTAATGCGGAATATGCAGATGGATCCATGAAAATCATAAGCCACACTAAGGCTATGCGATGCAAAGATGAAGGATGTCGGCCATACCAAGGCTATGCGATGTAAGATGCAAGTCAAGCATACAATCCTCATCTAAGTCCACATATCAATACAGCTCAAATCTGGGATATCACTGGGGTCTAGTACACTCTAAACCAGATCGTCGCCTCATAGCATACAATAAGGTAAGTGGAAGAGACCTCACTATCCGTCTGCCAATATCGGGCACGACTCGTCGATAATGGACCCATTCCTCGAGCTGGTCAAACTCAACCTAGCATTGCCCCCTACACTTGGGCGGGTAAGGCCGCACCCCCTTCCAACCGACCACGACACAGTGGAGAGCGTAACCGTCTGGTAATCGGTACTCAATGCTCATCTACCCACTCGGTCTAGACGTTGGAGCAACCTCTTAGTACCATAAGGATTTAGGGACTTTCACCCAAGGATATCTATAGCACCCCATGTAGAATAAAATTTTCGGTATCCAATCCTGCCAACCACGATGCGTCTGTGGAGGCTACGACCCTGTTGTCGCTAGGGCGTACAGTAACCATATCACACAATGCGAGATGCATGAATCACACTATCCAATCATGCAGCAAATCCTACGCGTATCATGCGCTCATGTAGGGCAACATCGCCTAATCGGGGTCTCATAAATAAGCTGCCCGAAGGCATATGCTATGATCAATCACTACTCATATCAAGCATACATATGATGCGTATGATCATGAGTCATGGAACTATACTAATCATATTATAAAGTAATGCACTATCCTTACGACGTAGGTGGCCTAGTCGACCGATACAAATTAAGTATAGTCTATCAAAGGGCCCTAGGGAGAGTTGTAATGTGGACATCCAACCAACATTACACTTGCAATGTGGACGTCAAACCAACATTGCTCCCAAGGTAAGATCGTCGCAAACCTCATTACATAAACCGAGTTGGGTATACACATTGCAATGGACCATGGGTTCATTCAATTGGGCCTTTATTACATTAAATGGGCTACATTAGTGGGCCTTATGTTTATCAAATGGGCTGCATTACTGGGCTTCACCAATGGGCCTCAGAGTATATCAAAATGGGCCTAATCTCATGGGCCTTGTACATACCAAATGGGCCTAATCTTGTAGGCCTTTATATAAATCAAGCGGGCCTAAATCCGTAGGCCTTTTTCAAATCAAATGGGCCTAACCCATAGGCCTTAAATAAATCAAATGGGCCTAACCCATAGGCCTTTTGTAAATCAGATGGGCCTAACCCATACATAGGTGACCCACTTGATCACAGGTGGTCACATTTTTCAAATCATGCCTTAAAATAATCTTTCCAAGTGGATGGACGGTCTGGATGCATCACATGCATCATGGCGGGGGGCCACAGAGAATGGACGGTGCACGAACATCACCGTGGCCCCAGCACCTCCGTCCGCTGGACGGATGAAAAACATAAATCATGGTGGGCTTCCACTGGCCGTCCAACTGCTGTTGGACGGCGTTGGTAAAACGCATACATCAGGGTGGGCTCCACCATCTGCCTGGATGGTGGAGGCAAAGCACATGCATCACTAGGGGTCCCGTGTGGGGCCCACTGAAATGCCTACATGCCATCCAATTCGTTCATAAGGTCACTCGGACCTAGAGGAAGAGAAAACACAAATTTCATCTTGATCCAAAACTTCTGTGGGCCCCAAAAAGATTTCAATGGTAGAATTCAATTCACACTGTTTCGTGTGGTGTGGGCCACCTGAGATCTGGATCGAGCCCATTTTTGGGGTGGGTTTACTTCAGAGGGTGGCCCACCGTATGAACGGTTTAGGTGGCACATAAACATCGAGGTGGGGCCCACGGCAGCAGCCGTGGGTTGCTGCACGGCCGCTCGCTGCACGGCCGCTGCTGCTACTGCAGCGCGTCATAGGCAAGGGCCTCTTGTATTTCGAAATTTGGGAAACCTGTTTTTACGGGGTTTTTCGTGTCTGGGGGCCGCATCAAGTGGATCCACCCGTCCATTGGCTTCAGTGGTGCAAGACCGTCCCAATGAGTCCGCTATTGAACCCATTTAGGCATGTAGAAAGATTAAAATTGATTTAAATGGTGAGAGTTACTGTTTTGAGAGGTATGACCCGTTTAATGAATGGATGGACCTCATTCCTTGACTCAACGCCTAAAATCATCCAAGGAATAGGATGGATGACTTAGATTGTACCGATGCATTAAGGTGGGGCCTACACAAATGGTTCACTCCCAATGCCAAAGCTAGTATTTGTATTTTTCAGATAATGTCCAGGGAACGTCCAACGTCCCTGGATGTTATACATAGGTTGAGGTGGACCTCGCTGTGGTGGACCACCACTGATGGATGATGTGGCACAACATATAAGGTGGGCCCCACTTGAAGAAAACTTGGGCAAAATAAATACTTCTAGGTAGGTTCCATTAAAGTGGGCCACACAACACAATATGATAAAAATAAAGTAGAGAGAGAGAGGTAGAGGGTTGGACACGCTTGATGGAGGGTCCCCGGCACTATGGGCCCTCCCTTTCATGATCTACAACATACATCATATCATATGGGCCCTCCTAATCAAGGATCGATGGTGGAGATCCATTCTCCATGAAAATAAACAGTCTAGATGACCTTGCTATTGCAATGAAATAAACATCATGATGGGGTCCATGGAGAATGGCCCCACCATGGATGATCATGATGATCAAAGTGGGCCATCGGCCACAACTTAGGGTCCCAAGTGAGATCCAAACCATTGGCCTCACTTGGCCCATCTCAAAAACAGGAAAAACTAGTATGATTAAACACCTACCGTCCGATCTTCTTGCTCTTAGGGGTTCCTTGGCACCTTAGCTTGGATTTCAATGGAGGAGATGATGAATGGATGGCTAAGATGGGAGATGATGGGGTAGGAAAGTGGGCCACATTTGGAGCTTAGGAATGCTTGGAGAATTCCATACGTATGGAGTTTCTCTCCTTGGATTTTTTTGAAAATGAGAAAGAGAGTTGTAAAGGGAGAGAGAGTGATGGATGGATGTGGTGATGAGTGTGTAAGACACCTTTTGACTTTGGTGGCCTTTTGTGTAAGAAAGGCATGACATTTGGAAGACTTTTGTGGCATTTGTGTAAGAGAGGTATGGGCATAGAAGACTTTTGTGGTTGCTTGGGAATGGGTGAAAGGTGATGTGTACTTGACATGTGATGGCTTGATGGATTGATTGATTGATGGGATTGATGTGACACATCGTAGAGATTCTCTTAGGTTTCGCAACGCGTGGCGTTTTCCTCACATCGAACGTTGGCCCACATCTCTTAACCAGGGTATCGCCTTGGCGTGCAAGTCGCGGCATCGGAACTGCAGCGATGGCGCGGTCATTATGGTATTGGTCTTGGGTTGAGTCAATGCAGGTTGATGGCATATGAATCAGGATCGCGCGTCGATATCGGTTAAGGGTCGAAGGTTGTCGAAATTCGACCGGTAAGAACGCGGAAGTTTACGAAATGGTACGGACTAAGATACGGGTCTTACAGCTCTCCTCTCCTAATAAAAATTTCATCGTCAAAATTTACAAAATCATCGTAACTAGATACAACTCATGAAGAAGAAGAGATATAACATCACTACATAAAATCAGAGATAGCATACAAAATACATCACATGATCAACCATCAAAGAGATGAGGATAACGCTCTCGAATCTCGGCCTCACGCTCCCAAGAAGCCTCCTCTACAGTATGGTGACCCCACTGTACCTTCACTAACGGAATGACCTTGGTTCTGAGGACCTGCTCCTTCTGATCAAGGATACGGACTGGCTGCTCAATGTAAGAGGTGTCCTCACGAACCTCCAGTGGCTGCCAATCAATAACGGGAACAATGTCTGACCGACACTTCCTCAACATGGAGACGCGAAAAACATCGTGGATGCTAGATAACTGTGATGGCAAGGCAAGCCAATAGGCCACGACGCCAACGCGCCCAGTGATCTCAAAAGGTCCTATGAATCTCTAGGCAAGCTTGCCCTTCGCTCCGAATCGAACTACTCCCTTCATGGGCGAGACCTTGAGATACACATGGTCCCCTACATCAAACTCTAAGGGACGACACCGACGATCAGCAAAACTCTTCTGTCGACTCTGAGATGTGCGCATCCTCTGCCTGATGATGTCAATAGCCTCTGACGTCTCCTGCACAAGCTCGGGACCTAGGAGACGACGCTCTCCAACCTCGGTCCAACAACTCGATGATCTGCATGGTTTACCATATAGTGCCTCAAAAGGAGCCATGCCGATGGTCGCCTGATAGCTGTTATTGTATACGAACTCAGCCAATCGCAGATGCTCATCCCAGCTATCCTCGAAATTAATCGTGCAGGCTCGAAGCATATCCTCATGGATCTGGTTGACCCTCTCGGTCTGGCCATCGGTCTGCAGATGGTACGCGGTGCTGAGCTGCAAATCAGTCCCCATCGCACGCTGGAAGCTCCCCCAAAACTGAGACGTGAACCTGAAGTCTCGGTCAGAAATGATCGAGACTGGAACGCCATGCAGTCTCACAATCTCCTTGATGAATAATCTCGCAAGCCGGTATATAGACCAAGTCGCACGCATCGCAAGGAAATGTGCCGACTTCGTCAGACGATCCACAACAACCCAAATGGTGTCATGACCGCGCTGAGTCCTCGACAAACCCATAATGAAATCAGTCGACACGTGCTCCCACTTTCACATCGGGACCCTCAACGGCTGCAGTAGACCAGGAGGTCTCTGATGATCGGCCTTGACACGCTGGCACGTGTCACACTCGGTCACAAAACTGGCGATCTGGCGCTTCATCCCCGCCCAAAAATACTGTCGCCTCATGTCACGGTACATCTTCGTCGAGCCCGGGTGGATAAAAAACCTCGATCGATGTGCCTCGGTCATAAGATCTCTGCGTAACTCTGAAATATCCGAGACACATAATCGGCTTCTGAAACGAAGTCCACCTTCTGTACCAATCTGCCAATCAGCCTGACTCTCAGATGTAGCCTTAACCATGTAACTCTACAATGACTCATCAGCCTTCTGAGCCTCGATCACCCTAGCGACAAGAGAGGGTTGAATCAACAGGCTCGATAACTGTATGATGGAAGACTGCAGGCTAAACTAAAAGTCATACGCTGCAATATCCTCAAGCATCCGCCACTCCTGAATCATCATATGCGCCACTAGGCCTCGTGACTGACGGCTGAGGGCATCTACCACCACGTTCGCCTTACCCGGGTGGTATTGGAGATCAAAATTATAGTCTTTCAGGAGCTCCATCTAGCACCTCTATCTCATATTCAACTCAGACTGCGAGAAGAGGTACTTCAAGCTCTTGTGATCAGAGAAGAGCTCGAACCTAACCCCATAAAGATAGTGCCTCCACACCTTCAGTGCAAAGACAACTGCAGCCAGCTCTAGATCATGCGTAGGATAATTCAGCTCATAGACCTTGAGCTGACGAGACGCGAAGGCCACTGGTCTCCCGTGCTGCATTAGGACAACACTCAAACCAATATGCGAGGCATCAGTGAATACAATAAAACCGTCACTCCCAGAGGGAAGAGTGAGGATAGGAGCGGACGTCAGGCGGTCCTTCAACTCCATAAATGCTCAATCGTAGGCGTCACTCCAAATAAACTCTGCGCCCTTTCGAGTCTACCTGGTCAGCGGGGCTGCAATACGAGAAAAATCCTCAATGAAACGTCGGTAATAGCCTGCTAAACCAAGAAAACTACGGATCTCTGTCGCAATCATGGGCTGGCTCCACTGACGCACTGCCTCGACCTTCGAGGGGTCCACTGCGACACCCTCCCTCGTCACCACGTGACCGAGGAACTTCACCTCCTCCTACCAGAACTCGCACTTCTCCAGCTTCGCATACAGTTGGTGTGCACGGATGGTCTGCAAAGTGATCTCTAAATGCTGCTCGTGCTCCTCACGAGTCTTCGAATAGATCAGAATGTCATCGATGAAGACTACAATAAACTGATCAAGATAAGGGCAGAAGACCTCATTCATCAGCTGCATGAAGACTACGGGTGCATTGGTCAGTCCGAAGGACATGACCCGAAACTCAAAATGACTGTAACGCGTCCTGAATGCTGTCTTCGGAATATCCTCATCTCGCACCCGAATCTGATGATAACCGGAACGCAGGTCGATCTTCGAAAAGAATTGTGCACCCTACAACTGATCGAACAAATCATCAATCCTAGGGAGAGGGTACTTGTTGTTGATCGTGACTTTGTTGAGCTCGCGGTAGTCAATGCAGAGCCTCAACGAGCCATCCTTCTTCTTCACAAAGAGTACCGACGCTCCCCACGGCGAACTGCTCGGACGAATAAAACCCAACTCTTCCAACTTGTCCAACTGCTTCTGCAGTTCCCGCAACTCCAACGGTGTTATGCAATATGGGGCCTTCGAAATAGGCGTAGTACCGGGCACAAGATTAATCTGAAACTCGGTGAGTCGACGAGGCGATAATCCCAGAATCTCCTGAAACACATCGAAAAAATTGCCAACCACAGGCAACTGGTAGATGCAAGCGGCAACAGGCTCCTCTATGACGCATGACATCAAACAAGACAACCGCTCTCCTCTGGCCTCTGCAACGAATTGAAACTGTGGCACGCCGAGTATACAGAACGTGACTGTCTTGGCGGCGCAGTCTAAAATGGCATAATACTCAGCGAGCCAATCCATGCCCAGGATGACGTCAAACTCAGACATCGGCAAAACAAATAAATCGACAGGCAGAAAGGTATCCCTAACTAGAACGGGATAAGACGAGCAAAATCGGCCTAACATTGCAGTCCTCCCCAAGGGAGTCGATACTGATAGGCTCTCACCAGCAGACTCCAACGGTAAGCCAGTTGATCGACAGAAGCTCTCGACCACAAAAGAGTGCAATGCACCGGAATCAAACAGTACACGTGCAATGCATGCAGAAACTGAAAGTATACCCTCAACAACTCCTCCAGAAGACTGAGGGTCCTGCTGAGCTATATAAAACCTAACCTGAGCCGGCTGGGGAGGTGCCTGTCCCCTCTAAGCGTGCGGCTGCTGCTGCTAGGGTCGCTGAGGGGGCTGAAACTGCTGCCTCTGCTGCTGCGGCCTCTGAGGCTGGTGCTGATGCTGCTGCTGAGGTGGCCTCGGTGGTGGGGGCTGCTGTCGCTGTTGCTGTGGGGGTCTCTGCTGCTGCGGTGGAGGCTGTTGCGGAGCCCTCTACTGCTGTGGACCTCTCTGCTGCTGCTGGGGGCTGGGACACTCCCATGAACGGTGTCCTGTCGCACTGCACCTAAAGCAAGTGCCGGTGAACTGCCTTTGAGGTGGTGGTGGAGGTGCTGCTGGTGCTCGGAAGGCTGAGCGACCTGTGCGCCTCTACTGCTGTGGTCGACGTTACTGAGAATCAATGGAAGGAGCCTACCTCTTCTCTTCTCTCCTCTGACCGCAATCAGACTGAGAACCGGCCCACTCAGTCTCGAAGATATGGGCCTTCCGCACCACTTCCTCAAAAGTCGAAAGCTCATGGCCAATCACACGGCTGCGAAGACTGTAATGCAAGCCGTCCTCAAATCGTCGGGCCCTCCGCCCCTTGTCATCAATAAGGTAAGGGGCAAATCTGGACAGTGCTACAAAGCGAGCAGCGTACTGGGCCACGGTCATATTGCCTTGCACCAGGGCCTCGAACTCCAACGCTCGCTGTCGTCGGACATGATCAGAAAGTACTGTCGGTCAAACCGATCCATAAAATCCTCCCACGTCTATACAAAGTCGGCGCCCGTTGCTCGGGAAACTGATGTCCACCAATGCTCAGCCTCACCGTGGAGAAGAAATACGGCTAGTCAAACTCGCCGCTCTGTCGTACATCTCATCGTCTCGAATACCTTCTCTACATCGGCGCACCATTCTCAGTTTCCATCGGGTTTGGCTCACCCTGGAAACGCGGCGGATCGAGCCGTCGAAACTCATGAAGGAGAGAACTAGCACGATCCTGCTCTACCTATGCTGGCGAAACAACTGGCTGCCTGCCCTGCCCATGGAGTGCAGCTGTCACAACCTGTAACATCTGCTGCAACTGAGAGGCACTCACAGATACGGTCGGCTCCGCACCGATCTCTGGTGGAGGAGCATGATACTCAGGATGGGCAGTAGGAATATCTGGTGAAGGAGCAGGATACTCAGGAATAGGCATCGTAGGTGGTAATGCGGGAGCCGCAGGTGGTGGAGCGGGATCCTCAGGTGGTGGTGTGGGAGTGGATCGGGTAACTCTCCCACGCGTCATGTCCTACAGGAAAGAGCGAAGGCGCCTATCAACTTCAAAACTCTCGAAGGCACGCATGTTAAGGGTCTGTAACGGAAGGTCGCTAAACTATCCGAACTTTGAAAATTAGCCATTCTACACTCATAGCAGACATGTAATGTTATTCTCGGTTATTCACAAGTTATGCTCTGATACCAACTTCTGTCACGCCCCAAACTCGAAAACCGGGCTCACAAAATTCTCGATT
This sequence comes from Magnolia kwangsiensis, assembly GCA_037074715.1. NCBI lineage: Eukaryota > Viridiplantae > Streptophyta > Magnoliopsida > Magnoliales > Magnoliaceae > Magnolia > Magnolia kwangsiensis. The sequence goes on along the minus strand of CM073572.1, from coordinate 68,549,376 downwards.
GCCGAATCCGGCGCCGACAGCCTCCGTAGAACCCCATTCTCGGCTCCTAGCGTGCAATCACTAGGTTTCGATCCTGGGATACTACGAGGAGGATTTTCAACGTCAGTTTGATTCGTAATAAGCATAACCAAAGGCATGTCCCATAAACAACAACCAATGGTGTTGTTGGTGACCCACGTGTGCAGACCACCTGTATAGGACCTACTGCCTTGTATAGGCCCTACCGCCTTATATAGGCCCTAGAAGTGTTCTTGTGTAGGACTTGTTGCCTTTTGTAGGCATAGTGTAGCTTGTGTAGGCACTTAAGGTTGCCTTTTATAAGTTCCTTAGTTTAACCTTGTATTGGTTGTAAAGGTTCATGGTTAATCTGATTTAAAACCATTGGATAGTGAAATCCAGTACACTATATATGATCATGTTTGAGATTGTCTTTGTGCATTTGTTAATTATGCTTATGTGGTTTAAATGCTTAATTATAATGTATGATTAGATGAATATTTATGATTGATAGGAATCACATCCCACACACTCATATATATACACTATCTCTCTAGACTAATTACTTATTTGCTTATCTTTCATAGTTTATGTGATTGGACCCTCTATGGCTTGAAAGCCATAGAGTTAAATTGCCTTGATTAATTTGATTGGTAAATAGTTTAAGTTAGGCAATTTAGGTTTTCAACAGAAATATTTTTAAAAGTCCCATTTACCCCCTCTAGGACACTTGGGCATAATTTCATACTTCAATTAGCGGTTTAGTTGCAATTTCACCTTAATCTTTTATTTATTGTTTTAAAACTTTTTTTTTAAAAAAAACTTGCTGGATTAAAAACCGAGACAAACCATTAGACTTAGATTAGCTCTCCATTCCCTGTGGATTTGACCTTGATCTCACTGAGTATTACTACATTGCAGCCCTACACTTGGAGTTGTCAACCCTTGGGTTCGATCAAGGGATCAGTCTCATGACTGCCTTAGAATGGTCAAACCGGTTAATGCAGGAGAAAACAGATGGGCTAGAGTTGTCGTACCCCAAAATCTAGGTACCCAAGTATGGCCACTTAAGACCCAAATTTTGATAACGGGATTTATTTTGTTCTCTCTCATTACATCACATATAATCATTCAACTCAGATAAACATCCAAAGACGCAAACTAAATGAAAATCATTGCTATTATGTGAAGATCCGAGCCCCTTATAATTTCGAGGGTAGATGCCAGATTGACCCAATTGGGTATGCGAACATTCGATGTGATGTGTGCAACTGAAGAATTCACCAATAAGTCACAGAGGTGCTCCTACTCCAAGGTTAGTGATTGGATCGGCTCAAAATGGTCTGAGACCAAGAAAGGTGGTGTAACGCTTTAATCGGATGTGTCAGACCGTTTCTCTATTGTCCGGCAAGAAACCTGACTCGATAAGACAAAGTCCGACACTCAACCTCGGACCTCAGAAGGAAGACTTTTGGAACGCCTGACCGGCAAGAGGCTAGGTCCATTAGTTTAGGCCGGAGCTCGGCTTGGACTAGGGATATAGTCCCCGTTCAACGAGTTAATGATGAAGGCTTGCAAACACACTGGTTGGAGCCTCATCAACCAGAAGAGCCAAGCTGAGGTCGGATCTCAAGGTGGGCTCTCCATGTGCTGAACTTAGAAACGACCATAAGCGGACGTGACCGGTTACTTCACCCGCAGATACGCATGACACATCACATGATCCTTGGATTGCGTATAATATCTCTATGATCTAAAAATCCCATTGATTGAGCGAATCGTGCCAAGATTAACATACCCAGACTGTCCGACTGTCAGGTATAAATATGATGATATCCCATTGTTACAGGTGCGTAACATCTGACACTCTCCCACACTGCTCTTTAACTTAGACCTAGATTCCCTTGACCTGACTTAGGTAGTGGAGGGTCCCCCAGCTTAGCCAGGGTTTCCTTTGCTTGTTCTAAGTGCGTAGGTTGGAGACATTGAAGTGGTCCATAGATTGGAAGACGAAGGGGAGAGCCGCCCAGATTTTGACCTCAACAATGTTGGCGCCATTTGTGGGAATCTGACATAAAAGTCAGGTTCCTATTCTTAAGCATAATGGCGACAGGAAAGAAGAAAGTAGTAGCTGTAGAACCAGAGTTAAATGAGCAGACTCGCTCTTCCTCACTACTTTATGCCAAATCAGCCCCGGGGCCTTCCCAACGTTCTCGTAATCGGCCAAGTAAGTATCGAGCCATGCAGAATGAGATACAGGCCTTGCGTGATGAGGTGAACCGGATGAAACAGGAATAAGAGCCACAACCATGCCCGACTTAAGAAAATCCTATTCTTGAGCCGGTTGGTCTACTCGTGGAAGCTCACTCCACGCCGAGGAGTATGAAGCCCGAGGCACCTCAACGCCCTCAGGTGCCAGTTTCAGGTCAGAATCTTCCTCCGGCCCAAATTCGAGTCTCGGCTTGGAATACAGCTACTCAAGCTTTGACCAATGCCTCGGTCACCTCAACCCCGACACTTATGGATCTCCGTCATTAGCTGGAATGGTAGAGGGGATGGAGGACTCCAGAAATAGAAAACACCCAAGAGATTGTACCTGAGAACAAAGACCCTTGGGAAAAATGATTCACGGAGCTCAACGAAAAATTCCTGACACTGAAAAAGAAGCAACAATAGTCGATGGTTCCCGCCATCGTTCAGGCGATGATGAAGAGACTGAGCTTCCCTTCACCTTAGAAATCATGAACGAGGTGATGCCTCAGAGGTTTCGAATACCTCCCATCATCTAATACTCTGGGTCCGGAGACCCATCCGAGCATGTGGAAGCTTATCCCTCATGGATCTAGATCCAGATGACAATGGATGGAATGATGTGCCAGGGTTCTCGATCACGCTTACGGGATCCACTCGGAGTTGGTATCATCAGCTCAAACCCGCCTCCATTAGTTCTTTCGCAGAGCTTGGCCGATCATTCCTTACTCAATTCATAAGTGGTAAGAAGAGTTGGAAGCCTAATACCCACCTGTTCACTATTAAACAATAGCCAAAGGAATCATTGAAATACTACATTGCATGTTTCAATGAGGAAGCATTACAGGTGGAAGACTACTTCAATGAGGAAGCATTACAGGTGGAAGACTACGACAACAAGATGGCACTCTTCGTGGTATTCAGCGGTCTAAAAGAGGGGAAATTCGCCTTTTCCATTAGGAAGAACCCTCCGAAGACTTTAGTCGAGCTCATTGCTAGAGCTCAAAAGTACGCCTGTGCTGAGGAGTTTTCCATTACTCCCAAGAATGTCCAAGCGGCCGACTTAACCGTAAAAGGGAAGAGGCCAAGGAATGAGGAACCCCAGACATAAAATAAAGGACTGGATGACCGCGCCTCCCAGGAACGTCTTCCAAGCAGGAAGCCAGAAGGAAAATTTCATTCCCACACCCCCCTCAATACGTCTACCGAGCAGATTCTGTTAGATATCCGAGGAGGAAAACTTATGAATTGACCTGTCTACATGAAGGTCGACTTGGAGCATCCAGATAAATGCAAGTTCTGCCACTTTCACCGGGACCACGATCACAATACGGATGATTGTGTGATCTTAAGGATGAGATCGAGTCCCTTATTCGAAAGGGGCGTTCTGCCACTTTCACCGGGACCACGACCACAATACGGATGATTGTGTGATCTTAAGGATGAGATCGAGTCCCTTATTCGAAAGGGGCATCTACGCCGATACACCAAGATAGAAAGGACCGCTTAGAAGGAAGAGTGAGGAGAAGAACGACCAAATAACTCCACATAAGAGCTAGTCGAAATCCACACCATTTTTGGAAGTTCATCCGGTGGGGGAGATTCGAACAGGGCTTGGAAAGGCTACTCTTGGAAGCCTGATCCGAAACATTACATCCACTTGATGGAGCGGCCTAGCAAGGAACTCCAGATTAGCCCGTGTAGTCTGAATTTCACGGAAGATGATGCGCATAGAATCTAACATCCGCACGATGATGCCCTGGTGGTTACTATGACTATAACTAACCACAAGGTGTACCACATCCTAGTTGACACTGGAAGCTCAGCCGACGTGATCTACTCTGAAGCTTTTGATAGAATGAAAATTCCAAGGTCATGCCTCAGACCTGTGAAGACCCCTCTGCATAGCTTTGCCAGAGAAAGAGTAATCTCCGAAGGAGCCATCTCTCTCCCAGTGACTGTAGGATAAGGGCAACATCAAGTCACCCTTATGGTGGACTTCCTTATTATCAATGTACCATCCGTACACAATGTTATTTTGGAAAGACCTTCTCTCAATACAATGAGGGCGGTCGCCTCCACTTAACACCTGATGATGAAGTTCCCCGCTTGTCACGCCCCAAATCCAGAAATCGGATTCACAGGAATCCCGATCATCGAATCCAGCGCCGACAGCCTCCGTAGTACCCCATTCTCGGCTCCTAGCATTCATATGCTAGATTTCGATCCCTGGATCCTACAAGGAGGATTTTTTTTTGTACAATTAACTCGTAATAAGTATAACCACAAGATTACCCAATTCACAGAGGTAACATCATCATCACATATCCACTAATATAATCATTTGAGTACAATACTGAAAGGGAAATACATATATCAAAATCAAGCTTCGAAAGACCACTGCACGCTCTAAGCTCGACGCTGCTGCAACCTAACTTTACCTACACGCATCTATCGTGCATAAGCTTATAGAAAGCTTAGAGGGTGGTGTAAGTGTGTGCATAAGGTAAGTGTCAAGTATTCAATACAGTGCCTTAATTATACAATACCGAAAACACTGATAATCCATAAATCATACAATGTCGGAATAAGCAGAAATATTGACAAGAGCAGAAATTATCAAAGTAAACCGAAATACAGACAAGATCATAGATCATACGATAACAGAGTAAGCAGAAATACGGACATGTCCATGAGTCAATCAATATCAGAATACGCAATATAGGACAGCTATGCAAATGATGAGTCATCAATAATCAAATATCGGATGACAAGGATATAATGCAATACACGATTCGGAAGAGCTAACAAATATCATCACTCTCATCTAAGTCACATGAATACAGAAGCATAATAACCTAAAATGCCATATGTCGAAGATATAATGCAATATGCAATATGTGGTGCTAATGGAATGACCATGCTGGAGTGTGAAGTCGGGATGATAGTACGTAGTATCGCAGGCTACGGGATCCACCATAAGGGACTTCTATCCAAACCAGTCCCATACCTAAATTTGGATAGTCAGACTCAATGTGGTAAACTCCTGATCTCAGGTTAATCGTGCGCCCCAACTGAAATCATGGCCATTGCGAAGGCACACGTGACAAATAGTTGCGGACCACCAGCCCGAGTGAATAGTGAATGAATGAATGAATGAATGAGTATGCAATTCCTGCTCACTAAATCCACATATCAGTACAGTTCATCTCGGGGATCATCACCGGGGTCTATTACACTCTACGCCAGCTTGCCGCCCCTATCCAAGCGCACAACTGGATAAGTGAAAGAGACCTCACTATCCGCCTGCCAATATCAGTCTCGGCTCGTCGATAGCGGACCTATTCCTCAAGCTGGTCAAACTCAACCTAGACATTGCCCCCTCACTCAGGGGGGTAAGGTCACACCCCTTTCTAACCGACCACGACACAGTGAGAGACGCGGCCTCCTAGTATTCGGCCCTCGTGCACTCATATATCCACTCGGTCTCGACGTTGGAGTCATCTCCTGGCCACAGAGGTTTAGGAATTTTCACCCAGGGACATCTATGGCGCCCGTATGCTAGAACCAAACATTTTCGATGTCCCGTCTGGCCATCCACGATATGTCTGTGGAGGCTACAACCCTGATGTCACTAGGGCATATAACACACAATGCAAGATGCATGAGTCACACAATCCAGTCATGCATCAATCCTGCGCATGTCGTGCGCTCATGTGAGGTAACCTCCGCCTATCGGTGAGTCTCATATCAACATATTCAATGACATATGCAATGATCAACCACATCTCATAACAAACATACAGATGATGCGTATGGGCATGTATCATGATGCTATGCTGTCACATATTCATAGTCAATATCAACAATCGACCTCGACAATGTGGACGTTTAACTAATATTGCCCCAAGGAATGGCCCACATAGAGCCTAACATATAGTGGACTCATAGCCTCATACAAGGGCCAAATATACAACACCATGGGTCCCACTTAAGAGCTTAATACACACCACGATGGGTCTCTCACATGGGCCTCATATAAGGGTTACATATACATTATGACAGGCCTCACTATACAGGCTACAAATGCATCACTATGGGCCTTATCAACTGGGCCGCAAATACATCACTATAGGCCGTTCACATGGGCGTAATATATATTTCATAGGTGGGCCTTGCGCATGGGCCTCATTCACATCAAGTGGGCTGCATCAATGGGCCGCACTAATATATCAAGATGGGCCATAAAAATATCATATTGGCCCTAACCACGGGCTGGATACACATCACAACGGGCCTCAATCAAGGTCTAATATACATATCATAGGTCATAATTAAATCACATCGGGCCTCACTCGTGGGCTGCATATACATCACCATGGGCCTTGGCACAAGGGCCGTAAATGCATCTCATTGGCTACTTCCACGGGCCTTAAATACAAAATAGGCGGGCCCTGCACATGGGCCTAATATACGTAATAGGTGGGCTTTGTTCAAAATGAAGATGGGCCTAAACGGCCTGTAGACTACAATATGGGCCTATCAGTGGTCTGTAGGGAGAGTGACAATGTGGACTTTGAACCAACATCATCCTTACAATGTGGACATCTAACCATCATTGTTCCCAAGGCATTACTTGTTATAAATGTCATTATATACCATGGAGGGATCACGCATTGCAATGGACCTAGTTGTACTCAATTGGGCCTTAAGTACATCAATTGGGCCGTATCATATGGGCCTTACATTCATCAAATAGATCACCTTAATGAGCCTCACCAATGGGCCTTAGGTCCTTTGTAATGGGTCATAACCCATGGGCCTTAGAATTCATTAAAAAAATGAGCTCAATCACATGAGCTTTATGTGCATCAAATGGGCCTAATCACATAGGCCTTATATATACCAAAGTGGGCCTCAACAGTGGGCCACAAATACATTAAATGGGCCTACACACATGGGCCCATATATAACAAAGTGGGCCTCGACAACGGGCCACAAATGCATTAAGGTGGGCTTAATCACATGTCAAGATGGGCCTAAATACATCAGCCCATATATATCGAAGTGGGCCTCATGTGAGGCCCACCAAAATGTTTATTTTCCTATCCAATTTGTTGAAAAGGTCACATAATTAGGGGGGGTCCACCATAATATTTATTTTCCATCTATCTGTTCATAGGGTCAAGTGGACCATGGACCCACTGAAAATGCTTATTTGCCATATAATCTATCCATAAGGTCACATGGACAGGGAGGGCCCACTATAATATTTATTGCCATCCAAACCTGTTCATAACGTCACGTGGCCAGGCGCCCACGTGATGGACGGCGTGGACACAATACATACATCTGGGTGAGGCCCACGGCCACGCCACCGCTGGGCACTGGCACGTTTCCAGCAGCATGGGCCCACTATAATGTTTATTTGTCATTCAACCAATTCATGAGGCCACGGTTGGGGGCCCACCGCAGGGTGGTTCGCCAATTCAACCCACTCATTATGTGTGTCCCACCTAGCTGAGGGTCCAGACCAAGTTTCAGCCATGTCCAAATCTCAGGTAGGCCCCACCAAGTGCTATCATATGTTTCAGGCATGTCTTCACATGATTTTAAATGGTATGGCCCACCTGAGTACCGTATACGGCTGATTTTGGGGAACAGCCTCTATTCAAAGGGGACTTATCAAATGCACGGTGCTGATGGTAGAACGCATCACGGTGGGGCCCACAACCGGGACCCTTGGGGCAACCCCAAACGGCCGCCCGCCTGGCGTCTGCAGCAGCAGCGTCAGACGCCGCTGCCTCCTTTTTTTTTTTTTTTAAAAAAAAAAAATATGGGGCCCACGAATAGATGATCCAATCCATCTATTGTGTGTGTCCCACATGGTGGATCTTTCAGTCTAAGTTTAGGATGCATCCAAACTTCAGGTAGGCCCCACCAAGTGATTTTATATGTTCAGGCATGTCTCCACATGTTTTTAGATGGTATGGCCCACCTAAGAATCAGATTGATCCCAAATTTTGGCTCAACGCCTAAAATAATCTGAGAAAGAGAATGGATGGCTTGGATTAAGAACATACATCAAGGTGGGGCCATGTTGGAGCAGCCCACTATTTCTCTTCCTTAACGTGGACGTCTCTGGACGTCATGGCATAAAGTCATGCCAATACAAAAAATATTCTTTTTATCCTAGGTGGGACCCACGTTAATTAGATCTATCCCGTCCATTGCATGTGTCCCATAAAAATAGGGGTCCAAAACAAGTTTCAAGTGGGTCCAAGCTTCTGGTGGACCCCAGCAATCTTTTTCCCAAGTTTCAATGGAAAATACTACCATTCTTAATACCACGGCCCGCCAGATGATTGGATCGGTCTCATTTTTCGGCTCGACGCCTAAAATGATTTGAAAAATGGAATGGACGGCGTGGATTGTATATATACATCAAGGTGGGGCCATGTTGGAGTGGCCCACCATTTCCCTTCCTTTTCTTTTTTTTTTTTAAAGCTTGTAAGTACACACCCCTGACAGTACACACACTCCACGTTAACCACTTCACTTCCATGCCTCTCGTCCATCGTCCAGGGACGCTGGATGGCATGGATGAACACATCATCATGGTGGGTCCCACATGTATGTGGCCACCATATACATATACATATATATATTTATATAATATTAATATAATAATATATATGTATATATATATACACATATCATATCACCTAAAATGTGGTGGACCACACCATTTGATGAATGGAGTAGATTTAACATGGTTTGGTGGGGCCCACTACATTCTAGGGAGAGAGAGAGAGAGAGAGAGAGAGAGAGAGAGAGAGAGAGAGAGAGAGAGAGCTAAGCGGCTTAGATGGAGGGACCCCGCCACTATGGGTCCCTCATATGATTGAAACACATACATCAAGTGGGTCCCACAACAAGTGGGCCCTTAAAAATTGAAATGAAGGATGATCACCCACCTCTAAGCGTCCTCCTTACTCCCTTGGCCTCCAATGCTCCTTTGCTTGACTTTTAACGGTGGTAGATGATGGATCAACGGTTGAGATGAGAGATAAGAGAGTAGGGAAGGTGGGCCACACTTGGCATTTGGGAGAGGGAGAGAGAGCTTGGACGTGTGAAGCTCTTTTGCTTGGAATTTTTTTTTTTTTAGAATGAATGAGAGAGAGAGGGGAGTGATGGGTGAAAAAGGGTGATGGAGTGATGTTGTGTGATGGGTGGAGTGGTGTGTTATAAGAAGGGATGGGTGGAGAGAGAGGTAAAGTGATGTGAGGGTTGACCTTGAGCTTGCTTGTGTAAGAGAAAGGTATGGGTTGTTGTACTTGGGTATGGAGTGACTTGACTTGTACTTGACATGAGTGATTGATTGATTGATGGGACATCTCGTAGAGTTTCTCTCGTAATTTGCAACGCGCGGTGTTTCTTCGAAACAGACACAGTCCGTCATCTTTCAGCCTGGGTATCGGTTTGGTGAGCGAGTCGCGGCGTTAGAACCGCGACGACAGCGTGGTCGCTAAGGTATAGGTTTAAATTTTGTCCGTCTTTGACATACAGGTCTCAGCTTAGGATCACGTGCAAACATCAGAAAGTGGTCGAGGATTGTCGAATTCGACCGGAAGGATCGCGGGAGTCGACGGAACAGTACGAACTAGGATATGGGTCTTACACCGCTAAGGGTGGAATAGGCTACATCCAAGGCGATCAACGCGAGACGTGGAGATATTACGAAATAGAAGTAAAAAAGGAATCTGTGAAGCAAGCACTTTCCAAAATACTGTCCTTCCTACGACAACATAGGGATGTCTTCACCTAGTCACATGCGGACATGCTAGGGATCTCTCTTGATGTCTTGGTCCACAGGCTAAACGTGGACCCAAACCACAGACCGGTAAAGCAAAAGAGAAGACCATTTGATACTAAGCTGTACGAGGCCATTGCCGACGAGGTCTCCATCCTACTCGACGCTGGTTTCATAGAAGATGTGTATTACCCCGATTGGATTGAAAATGTGGTGCTTGTCAAAAAATCTAATGGGAAATGATGGGTCTGTGTGGACTATTCGGATCTGAATAACACGTGTCCTAAGGATAACTTCCCATTACCTCGGATCGATCAACTGGTAGATAACACAATTGGCCACGAATTACTCTCCTTCTTGAACGCCTACTCCGGGTACAATCAGATCATGATGTATCCTCCAGACAGGCAGAGGACTACCTTTGTCACAAACAAGGGACTCTACTGTTACCAGGTCATGTTGTTTGGCCTCAAAAACGCTGAGGCCACATATCAAATGTTGGTAAATTCGATGTTTGCCAAACAGATTGGACGCACTATGAAAGTGTATGTCGACGACATGCTGGTGAAAAGTATTAAGGCGTCCGATCATCTAACTGATCTCGGAGACACATTCACTGTCCTCCGAGAATATTAAATGAAGTTGAATCCTACGAAGTGTGCCTTCGAGGTCGGTTTAGGAAAATTCCTTGGGTTCAAGGTCAGTCAGAGAAGCATCGAAGGAAATCCCGACAAGATCATGGCGCTCCTCGACATGAGTTCACTTCGGACTGTCAAAGAAATATAATGCCTCACAGGGAGAGTCGCGGCGCTCGGACGTTTCATATCTAGAGCAACAGATAAATGCCTCCCCTTCTTCCAACAATTAAAGGGTCATAAGAGGGCAGAGTGGATATCGGAATATGAACAAGCCTTCCAGCATCTGAAACAGTATCTGGGCTCTCCCCTCTACTATCCAAGCCTGAAGAAGGTGAGCCTCTATTCTTGTACCTCACAGTCTCACCCTTGGCCGTCAGATTGGCCTTGATCAGAGAGGTCAGGGGCAAGCAACATCCCGTATACTACGTGAGCAAGGCCATGGTGCCAGCCGAGACGAGGTATCCGACTCTGGAGAAGCTAGCACTTAGTCTCTTCTTCTCAGCTCGGAGGTTACATCCGTACTTCCAAGCTCATTCTGTCATGGTGTTGACTGACTCTCCACTCAAACAAGTTCTTCAGAGGCCCGAAGTCTCGGGTCGATAACCAAGTGGGCCATCAAACTTGGTGAGTTCGATATCCAGTTTCATCCAAAGATAGCGATTAAGGGCTAAGACGTGGCTTACTTCATTACCGAATTCACCACTCCGAGCGCAGAAGAGATCAACACCGAAGTTGAAATGACTCCGCCTATTCCCCCAAGTGATCAAAAGGCGACACCAGAGCAAGGATGGGTGCTTTACGTGGACGGGTCGTTTAAAGCTAAACGAGTCAGAGCAGGAATCGTCTTTATTGCACCTGATTCCACATCCATTCAGTATGCGATTAGACTCAGCTTCAAGGCCTCCAATAACGAAGCAAAGTACGAGGCTTTATTAACTGGACTCATATTGACAGCGAGTCTAGAGGTCCAGTTTCTCTAGGTCTGATGCGATTCTCAGTTGGTAGTAAACCATATCTCCAACGAGTACGAAACCAAGGAGACAAGGATGATCGCTTATCTAAATGAAGCGAGGAAATTAATTAAAAGATTTTGGAGTTGCACGATTCATCAGATCATTAGAGAAAAAAATTCATGGGCCGACGCCCTAGCGAAACTTGCCTCGGCCAAAGAAGGGAAGATCCCATGAATTATCCCCATCGAGTTCATAAAACATCCAAACATCAACTAAGCGGAGAAGAAAGTAGTCAATCCAGTAGATGCTACTCCGAGCTGGATGGACCCGATCTATGACTACCTCACATCTGGCGAGGTCCCCTTAGATCGGTTGAAAGGTAGGCGCCTAAGAGTGAGAGTGGTGCGGTACATCATTTTAGATGACACTTTGTATAAGAAAGGGTATTCCCAGCCCTACCTCAGGTGCCTCCGAGTCGACAAGGCCGATTACATGTTTCGGGAGATTCATGAAGGAATCTATGGAAACCACTCTATCAGCCGAGCCCTGGCCCTAAAGATACTCCGACAAGGATATTTTTGGCCGACCATAAAGGAAGATTCAAAGAACTACATTCAGAAGTGTGACAAATGCCAATGCTACGCAGCTAACCGAGGCAACTCACGGAGGAGATGACCCCCATGAGCGGTCTGTTGTCGTTCACTCAGTGGAGAATTGATATCATCGGCCCCTTGCCTATAGGAAAGGGGTAAGTCAAGTTCACCATCGTCGCGTCGACTATTTCACTAAATGGGCCGAGGCCGAGTCCGTTGTAAAAATCACAGAGTAGAAAGTAATTAATTTTGTTTGGAAAAACATCATCTACCTGTTCAGGATTCCACGCACCATCGTGTCAGATAATGGTAGGCAGTTTGACAACGACAAGTTTCAAAGCATGTGTCAAGGGCTCGACATCACCAATGCATATTCTTCGCCTTGGCACCTACAGTCCAATGGACAGGTGGAAGTGATCAATAAAATTATCAAATACCATCTCAAAATGAAATTGGAAAAAGCGAAAGGTAGTTGGGCCGAGGAGCTCCCGTTTGTCCTCCGGGCCTAAGGACCACGGCTCAGTCTTCAATTGGGAAAACTCCATTCTTGCTTTCCTATGACTTAGAGGCAACGGTGTCGATTGAAATTGGCCTTCCTATGGCTAGGGTAAGGAATTATCAAGAAAACTAGAATTCCAAGCAGATTACGGCTAACCTAGACCTGCTTGAAGAAGTCAAAGGGATCTCAAGGCTTCGGGTCACTGCTTGGCATCAGCAAGTGACACGATTCTACAATTCTAAAGTTAAGGCCAGGCAGTTCCACCCAGGGGACTTAGTCTTTTGCTGGGTCTTCCAGAACACCGCCGAACCGGGGACTGGGACACTCGGGCCTAACTGGGAAGGACCTTACCGTGTGGTCTGATCGACTAAACTAGGATCCTACCACCTAGAAGACCTTAAGGGCCGCCAGCTCCCCCACCCTTGAATGTCGAGCACCTAAAAGTTTATTACCCATGATCGAATAGCCTTTAAGGCTCCCAATAAATATACACCTCCGAGCGACCAGCCTTTAAGGCTCTTAATAAAGCTCATGCCTTTCCTTTTCTACACAAATGGATTATTTACTAAGTGAAAGTTACATCTTATACACATGGACAAACTGAACGAGCTGATCCCTTAAAGAAGGGGTTAGCGCATTATCCAACAAAAGCTCGACAAGGCATCCTCTCTTAGTCACGGGAAAGGCTAAAAGATGACCCGACTACCCAACAGAGGAGTTAGCTCATCGCCCGACTAATGGATAAAGTGGAGGTTTCTTGCCAATCGTGGGACAGGATGATCCCCTAAGGATCTGGACTCAATAATAACAAGGTCATAAAGGATTAAAGTCCTGCGTGACGACATTGAAATGGGCCGATCCATCATGGAATCTACTCGACAATGCCCTAAAACAAATTTTCCTAACAACAAGTCGGGCAATCAACAAGAAATATCCAAAGATCAACTACTAATTCACATAAAAATTATCATCATCCATGTGCCCTCTTCAGAGGGCTAAAAGATAAAATCCATCACGTCATTCAAAAAATTAAGTTTTTGTCAGCCAAAAAAAAAATAGTAAAAAAAAACTATGCAGTTGGACGAGCTTAGGAGTCGGGGGCTTGATCTGGGTGGACATCTTTGGTAGGCTTCTCTCCAGCGTCTTCAGACAACAAAGGTTTAAAGTCGAGGTCCGGATACAAATCCTAGACCGCATCAGTGCAAGTGTCAAAGCCACAGTCGTAAAATGTGGTGGCTTCAGCTTCCCTTTCCTTTGAAGCCTTGAAGGTGTCTACCGTAGAAGCCACTGCTACGGCCATGGAAGCCTCATCCTCAGCTCGCTACACCTCCTTCGCTTGAGAGATAGCTCGACTCCATTCTTCTATAGCCTCAACTGTGGTCTACTCCAAGACTTCACCCAATCGGGCATTCTCCTTTGCGAGAGAGTCCGCATGGGCCCTATCACGGGTTAGCTCAGTGGTAGCAGCGCCGCACCGAGTTTTGAGGTTATGCAGCTGAAGCTTTCGAGCTTTCCCGTCCTCAAACTACCAGTGCAGTTCACCCTGCTCCAATTGGAGGAAAGCGGCTTCATCCCGCAAGATCCTCGGCTCATTTCTGAGGGCTTCCACCTCGGTGTCTATCTTTCGACACTCCCAAACTCTCTCCCAAGCTAAGAGAAGTCTTGAAATGGACTGAATAAGAACAGAAGAATAAGCATACGAATATGAGGAAAATGAAAGCTAAGGAATATGCAAGAAAATGAAAAATACCTTGTAGAAGACAGAAACTAAGTCATTCAAAAAAGAATCGTTTGACTTTGTGAGAAGGCTGGCAATCTCCTTCTCTGGGGCATGTTTAGAGGCCCAGTGAGCCAGACAAGACATATGATAGCCTAGCTTGAACCTCCTGTCGCTCGTCCCCACCTGGGTCGAGCCCATTGTTTCCCTAGCACCGGTCCGGCTGCCTGCCGAGACTTGAGCCTCGGCCCTGACATCATTCCTAACGTTAGGAGGAGAAAGCATGTCGTTAGCCATCCGAACAGCTTCCTCCCGTTTGGAAGAAGAGGGCACGACAATATAAGGTTCAGGGGCTACAGGAGGAGCCTCCATAGTAGGGGGAGCAACGGTAGGCGGGAGAGAAGGAGTCAGAGCAATGATTTCCAGAGTCAGAACAATGATTGCTGGAACTCGGGCCTTGGAGGGCGCCACAACTGGAGTGGTGGCAATAGAAATTAGGCCAGAGGGGCCCTCCTGGCGAGGAGCGGCCTGCTTCCTCCGAACGGTGGTCTTCGTCTAGGGTTCAGCCTTCAGCATCTCCTTTGCCGTTGGGGTAGCTTTCCTCATTTGAGAACCAGATGCCTCGGCCATGCCTACGTAGAGAATAATAAATTGGCAACCAAATGAACAAGTTTGACCTCTCCAAAGGAAACAGAAGAAAGAAACTTACTGAAAGATGTTGGGAGAGGTCGAGATTTGTAAAGCCCGGACCAGTGAAGGTTGGCAGCAGTGATCAAGTTTGACCAGTAGCGAAGCTCTCTTGATAGCGCCTTAGCCTTGGTAATGCGGTTCTTCTGGTCCGAGTCAAGGAGGGGCAAGTCCTTTAGAAAATCTACAAGGATAAAGAGAGCTTCAATCCGGCTGGAGTAAAAGAAAAAAAAGGAATGCCTAGAGTCCGTTAGTTTTGAAAATTGGGTGGGGACCCGAGTCCTAGAGTCCCAAGCTCCGTCACTGGTGTCTCCCACTCGCCTGCAGCTTAAAACCACTTATTTTTCCAGTCCTCATTAGAGGACGGAAGGTTCATTACCAGCCTCGACCCCTTGCTGCCTTGGGTCTCGGAGTAGTATCATGGTTCTTAGTTATCGTGCTTAACTAGGTACAGGCTCATCAACTCCTCTGGGGTCAGCTTCGGATTTTTGACTTGACACCAGATGATGAAAGAAGAGATTAACACCTTACAAGCAATGGGGGTGAATTGCTTGGGAGCCTGTCCGAGATGGGCTATTAGGTCTCGGATGAAAGGATGCAGAAGAAGTCAGAGCTCACATTGTAAAGCGCAGAGGAAAATAACAACTTCTCCTTCAGCAGGTATGCCAGAGCTGTCAAGGGACTCTGGAGCCCTTATCTGAATGGAGTTTGGAATATGAAACTCTGAACGGATCCCCCCATTTGAGACTTCGATAACACGGAGCCTCTTGGAACAACCTTGGATGCCTGCCCACTTGCAGGCATCTCAGTGGCTTCGGTACTAAGGGCTAGGGGGGCTTAGGCGGCTCTCTTCTTGCCAGCCCGGTGAGTCTGAGCCCCCTTTTCCTTTTGCCTTTGGGGCGGGGGGTACAAAGGCACGACTTCAAAGGGGCCTTCAGATGCCCCCTCCCATCATCAGAGCTCCCTAGTTCAGAGTCATCGTCAAAATCTCGGACAGTTTCCAGATCGGACGACATCTTGAAAGGAAGAAAAATGAATGCTAAAAGAGACTCACTGGATGATCACCGGGAATCGCTTTTGCCGGGAATCTCTGACCGGTCGGAATCGCCTGCTAAAAATCTCAAATCGACCGGAATCACCCTCACTAAAAATCATTTGCTCCGGCATGCGCTCAAATTCAGAATACAAGTGGGGAGAGCGATTCCAAAGGGACTTTATATAGGCTATATAAAATCTTTGCATTAATGGCGATGAATGATGGCCACAGCCAAATCATCGCGAGCTGACTCCAGAGCACACGTGGCCGTTTACTACTGGCTCGATCCCTACTAGATGGTACGATTCTGACATCAAACAGCGCGCTTTGGTATACGAAACGGTGCCCGAGCAGGGGAGGCGTAGCTTGGACATCTCTTCAAGCGTGCATGATAAACTATCATAGGGTCAACGATTATTTGTAATCGTAATCGTCGCCATGCGTCCACTAAAGGACAGCCTGTAGGCTCGAAATCCTGAGGAGGCAGCACTTCAAATGCGGGAATTATAATGACATCAACATGCGAGGAAGGTCCAGCAGATGAGACTGTTGATCTTCCATGTGACTACTCTCCGAGTCCGTGGCCGACCTCGAAGAGTAGGGGGCTTCTGTTATGGGAAGATCCGAGCCCCTTATAATTCTGAGGGCAGATGTCAGGCTGACCCAATCGGGCATGCGAACATCTAATGTGATGCACGTAATTGAAGAATTCACCAATAAGTCACAGAGGTGCTCCTACTCCGAGGTTAGTGATTGGATCGGCTCAGAATGGTCTGAGACCAAGAAAGGTGGTGTAACACTTCAACCGGATGTGCCAGACTATTTCTCTACTGTTCGATAGGAAACTCGACTCGATAAGACAAAGTTCGACGCCCAACCTCGGACCTCTAAAGGAAGACTTTTGGAACGCCCGACAGGCAAGAGGCCAAGTCCATTAGTTCAGGCCGGAGCTCGGCTCAGACTAGGGATACAGTCCCCGTTCGACGAGTTAATGATGAAGGCTTGCAAACACACTGGTTGGAGCCTCGTCAACCAGAAGAACCAAACCGAGGCCGGATCTTAAGGTGGGCGCTCCATGTGCTGAACTTGGAAACTACCATAAGCGGACATGACCGGTTACTTCGCCTGCAGATACGCATGACACATCACATGATCCTTGGACTGCGTACAATATCTCTGTGATTCGAAAATCCCACTGATTGAGCGAATTGTGCCGAGATTAATAGACTCAGACCGTCCGACAGTCAGGTATGAATACGATGATATCCCATTGCTACAGGTACACAACATCTGGCACTCTCCCACACTGCTCTTTAACTTAGACCCAGATTTCCTTGACCTGACTTAGGCATTGGAGGGTCCCCCGACTTAGCCAGGGTTTCTTTTGCTTGTTCCAAGTGTGCAGGTTGGAGACATTGAAGTGGTCCGTAGATTAGAAGACGGAGGGGAGAGCCGCCCATATTTTGATCTCAACAATTACTATATCATAATTTAATTAAATATAACCAAATAAATATTTAATCAGCATCAACTACTAATTAAGTCACCACTTTAAATAAATTTTCAATTATAGTATAAATTTTAAACTTTCAACTGAATTCTAATGAATGAAGGAAAACTAATAGTACAAATTCACTTGCTCTTAATACTCCAACTCTACACTTGAAACATTACCCAAGTTGGGGTTAGCTTACACACGCTCCATGAGATCACTTCCTTATCCAAATTTTAAAATTTCATATTATATCAAAATATATAAACAAATGGATATACTTGAATAAAGTACAGAGAATAAAGGAATATAAATTAAAATGGAGTTGTAAAGATGCTATAAATGTGATGCTTTACATGAATTCTCATACATAATAAATTAAACAAATATCATATCTTACAACACTTTACACAATGTATGACCACGCTGTATTAATGTCCATTCATCGGTACCCTGTGGTGAGGGATCTATTCATACATTAGTTAGTTAGACTATTACTCCAACTATACTTTTAGCATATGTTTGCATGCACGCTTGCACTCATACACTGTACACGAAAGAGACTTCAAATGATCAAATGAGTTATAGGGTCTTTCACCCAATGGACATGATCACTCTACTTACTGACTTTAGGTACTTCCACCTAAGGGACTCAATCGTCCTACCTGCTAGTTTTAGGGACTTCCACCTAAGAGATAGAATCTCTCTACCAACTAGCTTTAAGGACTTTTACCCAAGGAAAACAATTGCCCTACCTACTTATTTCTTTTAGGGACATTTCCTAGGGTAGTGCACCCGCATTCCAATCTCAAATAATAATAAACATACACATATTATGAATTATTATCTTATATTCATCAATTCAAATATGAAATATTAAATATGCCTTATGCCACAAATTAAAAATTCGGACATCATAGTACAATATTATCACGCTTTTTGCTATTTTTAAAATAATACACAAAATCCTAGTAAGATTCAATAATTAATGCAAAACCATTAATTAGTAATAATTTTAATTAAACAAATAATCAACATAATACTCTATTTTTAACAATATTAAACTATAGGAATTAAATTTCCTAAATTAAAACAAGTGATAATCAAGATTTTTTTTAAAAAAATAATAGCAAGCAAGTCGTATATTACGGGTGTGATAATTAAATTTTAGGTATATACTGTTATTAATTTCATAGGCGATTAAGTCCAAATTAATAAATTAAAATTTCAAGTTTTAAATTATAATTTGACCAATATTTTAAAAATTAAAAACAATGAATAAAAACTCCTAAAATATTTAGAAACCTAGGTTGGATCTTAGATTTTAAAAATTAATTTAATTAACTAATTTATTCTAATTTGTTGATTAATTTTCAGAAATTAAATTTTCAAAAAATAAAATAATAAAAATAAACAGTAAATAGAAAATCAACAAATAAGAATAAATTGGAAATCTTTGAATAGAGATCAGATCAGCCACTTAATAACTAGAGCATTAAGCCAAACTATATACATCCTAAGCTCACACCCAACGTATAGCCGCTTGTCATATACATAGTGCACGCTAAATTTCTCCTCTCTCCACATGTTGCCGCACACGCTGATTCGCACACCTTGCTCCATTGCTAAGTATCCCAAGCTTCATGACCCTTTCCCTCTTATAAAACACAACCACTGAGCCTATTTCTCCACACATGTGTCTCACACGTGTGGGGAAGTGGTTCTAAAACTACCTGCTGCAAAGGGATTTCTCAAAACTCTTACTGAAACATTCTTGCCTAAGTAACAGTAATACCTTACTCCCTGTATACATTATTTAAATGCATGAGAAGATTAGGCTTTGGAATACTTTCACTAGGTACACGATAAAATGGTCGTTTGGATGTCTGTAAAGTTTTTAGTTGTAAACACTTTACACTTGAAAAGAGTTTCAGATGTAAATGGATTACATGCTATTCCGTTTAGCTTTTAAGTGGTAATATATTTACAGATACACAGATTATGTGTGTGGATAACTTGTAAAGTGTTTACATTGGATATAGTAGGTATTTATATGGCGGTAAAACCTTCTAAAATTGGCAAATAACATAAGGACTTGATTTTTTTAGGCTCTAAGAGAGCATTAAAGCATGCACACATTAAATGAATTACCTATCCTCTACCCATCATAGTGGGCCCTAAATGCAATCTGAAAGTTTTTAATGGTAGACGTTCCATGCTTTCCTTGTGTGGTCCATTTGATAATTAACACGCTAATTTTTTTAAAGCCATAGGAAAGCATCAAGGGAAACACATGATGGATATATTAGATGTACCATACACATTTCGGTGGGCCCCACATATCATGAATGTATTTCAACCATTGTGTTTTATAATGTATAAGACCTTTTTAGTTGTCAAGACTTTACTTGTAATATAAAACATGACTTTTTACTAGGTTTCAAATTACAGGTAAAAGCTGTAATGTGTTTATAGCCTGTAAGGCCTTTACAGGCAAATATAGGTTTCTAAACAACTCCTATAATATGAGTACCTATAATCCCTTTACAACTTAATTAAGGCTTTTACAGGCATCCAAATGACCCCTAAATGGATTAGACGCTAGTCAGCTTGGATTCTTTGATAGACAATTTTACATGATTGTTTTAAGATCAACGGGTTGGGTTACATGTTGAACAGATGATTGCAAGTTGGACTTGATAAATGGTATTAATTGATGTGTAGCCAAAGTCTTTCGTTGAATATGGTGATCGAGATAAGGTCTGGATGGTCTAAGTTGATCGGTCATAACCCTGTTGCAGTAATGCCACCCTTCTAAAGTTCAAAGGAAGACAAAAATAAAAATAAATTTGATTTTACAATCAATGTATGTTCGAAGGAGACGAAGGATTGGTTCTTGGACGATTGAAACAACTGATCACATGAGGGTGGTTTTCTATTCCAACAATGTTACTCTTATTGTCAATCGAAGAAAATGGAGAGGTGGTCTTCATAGCTACTTGTTTTTGAAAGAGGTGAGGAGTTCGTATCGGGCTTTAATTATGTGCTTTGTTTTTTTTTTTTTATTATATATAATATAATATATTATTATTTTTTAAAAAGAACAACTCTTTTGGAGAGAGACGTCCCTCCTAGCAACTCCCCTCACTTCTACTTTCTTTTGTGGACCGTTTAGATTTTTGAGACCCATCATATATGATGAGTTATCAAAAAAGTTCGTATGTAGTACTTACGAGTTGGTTCACAAGTGAGCATTTCCGTATGTGTGTGTGTGTGTGTTTGTGTGTGTATATATATAATTTATTTATTTATTTATTTTTTAACATCTTGCTGTTGAAAATGTCTCTGGATTGAGTTAGTGACTCTGAATCCTCTAACACTCTCTCACACGCAGATTTTAAGATGTGCATAATGTTAATCTAAACCATCTAATTGAGATATAATTTGATGCCCATCCACCATTTGGCATGCTCTATCCAACGACCCCAATATTTATTTATGATTTCTCGACAATGGCTACGATGAGTTTTAACGGAGTCCACTTATCCGTGGTCTTAAGAGACGTGTGTGGGTGTTTTATGTAAAAACTATACTAGTAGATTTAAAGTATATTTCAAGGGTTTTGTAATGAACGGTTTACTTTGGTATTTGAGTGGCTCGGTTGGCTGATATGAGTGTGAAGTATGATATTGTAGGTTTAAAAAAAGTAATTAGACAATTAAGAGCCTAATTATATATATGTTAATGTATGGTTATTTTCATAAATAGGTACATAGAAAGTGAGATTTTAGATGGTTTGTTGAATGAACGACTTAGATCAATGATTAGATAAATAATCTCACGATCATGCAAATGGATGGATAATTGGATAATCTCACGATCATGCAAATGGATAAGTACAGCTGATGGTTAGGTTGGAAAATGAGTGAATGTATGGTTAGATGATCACGCGTACCTACATGTGTGTGAAAATTTTTAGGTCATTACAAGAGTGGTCCACGTAAAGTTTCCCATACAGCCTTTTAGAATGACTCGCTCTAAAAGATGTCATTAGCAATAGTAGCAAGTGACGTTATGACTTTAACGCCTAGACTATAGTAATCTCAAAAGATATCGTAGCTTGCAATGAGCTCAGCGTCATCCGAACCTATGACGAAACAACATAGCTCGTTGAGGTGGGTTTAGGCTAACCCAAGGCTAGACCAATCACTTAATAAAGGTCACAATTAAGCTTCAAACATTGGGGTAAGTTTAGAAGACCTCATGATGGAGACTAAGGATCATGCAACATCTGATGATTTCTTAAGGGATGAAGAGATCTTGGAAGACCGGGTGCTCTTAATTAAGGAACTAATGATTAGTGATATGCTCTTGACCAATGACACTGACACCCAATGAATGGAGGTCAATGGGACTCAATCCGTTGATTCTACCACGGATGAGAAGCAAAACACTAGCTAAAGAACTAGCTACTACTAATTCAGAGAAGACCACTATAACTCTGGGCACTTTGCCACCAATCACGGTTGATTGCAACATAGTGTTCATGCTTCTCTTATTCTTCTAAGCAAAACCAAACCTAACCAACCTAATAGCATCGAGGGAGACATGGAAGAATATAGGTTCAAAGTGGGAATTTAGGATGATGCACCGTCATAATTTGTTGAGAACAAACTTGTTCCTCTTGTCATAGTAGACTCGAGTAAAGATTCAAAAATAATGGTTTTAATGAAGCTCACTCATAGAATGACTCAGCATTTGAAGTTGTTATATATTATGGCACACTTCGGCAAATGCCTTATTACCAGAGTTCTGGTTGACAACGGTGCAACTGTCAATATACTACCAATTCTCATGCTAAAGAAGTGTGGGAAAGTAGAAAATGATCTAACTGTGATTGAATTCTTGGTCAGTAATTTTGTTGGAGGTGCCAATAATACTCGGGGGATTTTACTCGTTGAATTGTTAGTTAGCAACATTAAAGTTTTGTCAGCCTTTATCATGATAGTCTCCTCCTTAAGTTACAGTAATCTACTTGGGAGAGATTTCATTCACTTGACTGTTGTATACCTTCATCCTTGCATCAATTCCTGATCTTTTAGAACAAAGATAATATTAAAGTGTTGTGGGTGACCAATTCAAATTTGACTAAGGCCTATTTGTATAGTGATGAAATAGGACCTCTTTATTTTATGGGTCAGGACAAAAATGGTCGATTGATAGATATCATTATATCCACTGACCCATTGACTCTAGCAACAAACATCGAGGAGGTGCTTAAACCGAAACGGTTAAATGCGATTATTCTGTACTAGCCGATGTCAAGTAAATTCATTGTCAGGGAGATTCCATGACAAGCAAAGGGTCGACAATCGGAGCGTTAGTTGAAATCATGGTCATTTTAGGAAGAATAAGGAAACATCTTTGATATGAAGGATTGTATAACGGTTGTTTTGTCAACATAGCTGAGTGCATCTTGGAAAAGGATGAAGTCTCTGATGATGGAATGAACTCCCAAGACCTTGAAGTGGTGCTTGCTAAGCTATACGACTTTCAGGCTGACGTTCATGACCACCTGATGGAGGTTAATCTAGGGATAGAAGATGACCCACGACCAACATACATCAGTGAGTTATTAGAGCCACAACTCTAAGAAGAGGTCATTGGTCTTTTAAGAGAGTATTCTAATTATTTTACTTAGGATTATCATGAGATGCTGGGACTTAACAGGAAGTTAACTGAGCATCGTCTCCTAATCAAAGAAGGTTATCGGCCTTTTAAGCAGCCAACATGGTGTATGTTGGCCATAGTTAACTTTTAAAAATAAAACAAGAGGTTAAACAATTATTAAAGGCTAGTTTTATTTGACCGGTCAAGTACGCAGAGTGGATCTCTAATATAGTACTAGTTATCAAGAAAAATGATAAGCTAATGATATGCATTGACTTCCGGAACTTTAACCAGACAACTTCAAAAGATAAATATCTGATGCCAGTCGTAGATTAGTTAATGTATCGAGTGACTGGATATAAAATGATATCTTTAATGAATGACCACTCAGGTTACTAAATTTATATCTCACATAATGATGTCCTAAAGATAGCCTTTAGATGTCCCGATGCCAGTCATAGATTAGTTAATGTATCGAGTGACCGGATATAAAATGATATCTTTAATTAATGGCCACTCAAGTTACTGAATTTATATCTCAGATGATGACGTCCTAAAGATAGCCTTTAGATGTCCTGGAGCTATAAGGATGTTGTTAGAGAATAAAAAGGGACTGGGGCCTAATTCTATGTAATAGGTTGTTGTTATGGACTTGGGCCGAGTTCAGTTTATTTTTCATTAAATTAATAGAAGGGGAGAGGATGTGTAAAACCCTAACTCACGTCCTTCTCTCCCATCTCTCTCATACCACTTCTCTCTCTCTCTCTCTCTCTCTTCTCATCCACATTCAGCATCTCCACTGCTTTCATCTGCCTATGATATAACCCTTCTTGGCTCAAGTCTAAGGATGTCTCTTATGGTATCAAAGCGGATCTGATCCATTATGGTGTAGCCCATTCACCGAGTTCTCGTCCATGGCTTGATTAGTAATAGCCCATTAACATTTTGATTGTGGGGTTCATGGACAAGTTACAACCATTAATGGTGTAACAACCTTCTCAAGTTCTGGATATGTTGGATCCACATGAAGTTCATCACTTTTTCAAGGCCTTTGATGCAAGAGAGTCTACCACTCCACTCTATTATGAGTTATCGATTCTGGTGCATCTTAATGAGAACTAGATGGATTCTTCTCCTTAATCAGAACTAGTTGTGTTTTTTTTTTTCTCTTGTAGAAAGCCATTGCTATTGGACACAAGGAGATTTGCGAGACCTCATAGATCTATTGCCCCTTATGTTTGATCTACAGCATAGCTCATCCAGTGGCTTCCTTAGATATTTCTTCAAGTTGTGGCCCACTTTGATTGTTGTCGTGATTGAATCCTAATATTAGCCATTGCTATTGTGTTTCTCGTTTGGTCGTTGGCCCAAATCTTAGCCGTTGCTACTTGTAGTGGCTCATCATTTGTCATTGGCATGTTGAGAGCTTCTTACACACGTGGTGTGTGTTAAGATTAATATACAACAAATTTCCATTGGGGCTCATCTCTTATTACACATCTGGAACCCTGCTGGTCGGAAGAGCCATTTGATTATTTTATTAATCCATGTTGCTATGTTATTATTTTTAGATTGAAATGGCTGTGGGACCCATGTGTTTCTTGGATTAAATCATGATTATCTATGTACTTTAGACCTGCTAATCGTGTTGGCCAGATTGATTTCCTAACCACGTTGTAATAAGTGGCCTATTGTGTGCTCGTGTGCTTCGGAATTACTGATTTGCTTGTTGTGGTAACTTCCATTCTTGTCTTCCAGTTTGTTCATTTTTGTTTTTTCATTTTTTTGATCGATTGATAATGGATTCTCATGTTGAAAGTAAAACTAAAAATCTGTAAATTGTCTATAAAATTGCGGGGTGTAGAGAATTACTTGTCGTAGGCTCATTTTTCCATGGTATTTCTATAATCCAAACAAAAATATAAACATATTTTAGAGAACGGCCCAAGTGAGGAATCCAATAACTTCTCTAAGTGGAAAGAGGATGATTACCAAGTGATAAGTCGACTCTTCAACTGTATGGTTATAACAATGTCATAATTCAAGAGTCCACCAAAGAAAATTGGGATAATTTGCAGGAACTCTACTCCATAAAGAAAAATTTACATCTCTATGATATCTTCTATGAATTCCAAATAGTTAAACAAGGGCATAGTTTGCATGTGCACTGTGCTTGATTTCGTGGCTTAGCAGATGAATGGTCACTTCACCACCCATTCACTAGGACTTATCCCAACAATGATGTCAAATGGAAGAGATCTTGGTTGCATTATTACTCCCCAGTTTGTGCCCCTACTTAGGACCTAGTTAAAGCTCAAATTCTTGGCAGTAAGCAAGTGCCATTTCTTTTCAATATTTTTTTGCACAAGTTCTACACATGTCCACACTGTTGAGAAGTGGAGCCACATCTGGGGCCGTCCATGACCGATCGTGGCCCCTACTCGACTAGTCGTGGAGCCCACTCGACCGGTCGTGACCAATCATGAACCGGCTTGACTCGAACTCCAGCGAGCTTCAATTTTTTGGGTCCAAGGTGCTCGACTAGTTGTGGGGTCCACTCGACCGGTCGTGTAGTCTGCTCAACCGATCGTGGTTTTGCAGATTCATTTCCGAATCTAATGCGGACTGCGAATTTCTGTGTCGCCTTTCGCAAGGGTGTGAAAGGAAAGTTGCCTAAACTATATATAGGTGTCCATAGGGCTTTTCTACGGTATTGGAAAAGCATTAAGAATATTTTTAAGGTATGGGCAAGGGATTTTCTCTGTACTTCTAAGGGAGAGGTTAGTATTTTACCTTATAATCTTTATTTTTCTTCATAGCGGAAGTTGGCATCCGTGGTTTTTTAACCCTAGATTGAAATTTTTTCACGTATATCTTGTCTTGTGATTTGTTTGGATTGCTTTAATCTGTTTCTAATTTATATTTCTTCCTATTTATCGTTTGTGGGTGAGACTTGAGATTAGATCTCGGCTCACTGCGTTGCTGGCATGCTGCGTAACAATTGGTATCAGAGCTATTGGTTTAGTTCTATTAGGAGCGATGACGGAAGAAGGAAAAACTAGAATTGAGAAGTTTGATGGTTCAAACTTTGCCTTCTGTAAGATGCAGATGGAGGGTTATCTGTATCAGAAGGACCTCTATATTCCTTTAGAAGAAAAGAGAAGAAATCAGAAAAGATGACAAATGATGAATGGTTTTTATTGGATAGAAAGGCTTTAGGAACGATCCGACTCTCTTTATCTAAGAGCGTCGCCTTCAATATATTCAAGGTGAAAACGATAAAAGAATTGATGAAAGCCCTAGCCACCATGTATGAAAAACCCTCAGTGTCCAACAAGGTTCATCTTATGAAACAGCTATTCAACATAATGATGTTAGATGGTGGGAGCATGACTGAACATCTAAACGAACTCAATACTGTCAAGAGCCAGTTAGAATCCGTTGACATTATTTTTGAGGATGAGGTCAGGGTGTTATTGATCTTATCCAGTTTGCCAGACAGTTGGGATGGTTTGGTGATTGCTGTGAGCAATTCTTCAGAGTTGACAAAGCTGAAATTTAATGATGTGGGCGATCTAATTCTCAGTGAAGAATCTAGAAGAAAGACATCCGGAGTTTTATGGGATTCAGGGAATGCTTTAAACGTTGAAGGAAGAGGAAGATCACTGAATAAAGGAGGTAATAAACATGACGTTCTAAGTCGAGGAAGAAGTCTAAGGGACCGAAAGATAAAGACAGGTGTTGACATTGCGGCAAGAAGGGGCACATGAAACGTGATCGTAGGGCACTTAAGAAACAAGAGGGAAGCTCTCAAGGTGGGAAGGATTCAGTGAATCGATCTGAGGAGAGTGACATACAGGCGCTGATCTTATCTCTTGATGCAAGGAATGAGTCTTGGGTTATAGACTCGGGTGCTTCGTTTTATGCTACTTCATGTAAGGAAGTTCTGCGTGATTATGTGTCAGGTGAATTCGAGAGAGTCTACCTGGGTGATGATGAGCCATGTAGTATTGTTAGAAAGGGAGACGTTTATATAAATCAGAAAGACGGAACGACGTTGAAATTGAAGGATGTCAGACATGTACCAAGTTTGAGAAGGAATCTAATCTCAGTGGGGCAGCTAGCCGATACCGGTTATGTGACGACATTCACCAGTGATTCCTGAAAGATCACAAAAGGTGCCTTGGTGATATCTCGAGGTAAAAAGGAAGGTACTTTGTACATGACTTCAGTATTGTATAGTTCACTCGCAATCGTATCAACTAGAGTGAATGGGCAGTTATGACATCAGAGGTTATGACATATAAGTGAGAAATGGATGAAAGTACTATTATCAAAGGGGAAGCTACCAGGGTTGAAGTATATTGACTTAGAATTCTGCGAGGACTGCGTGTATGGTAAGCAAAAGAGGGTAAGCTTTAAGAAGACAGGATGCACTCCAAAGACGCATCTGTTAGAGCTTGTACCACCGATGTGTGGGGACCGGCATAGGTATTATCTCTTAGTGGCTCACATTATTTTGTTTCTTTTATTGATGATGCTAGTAGAAAACTATAGGTCTATTTCTTAAAACATAAATCTGATGTATTTGATGTATTTAAGAAGTGAAAAGTTATGGTAGAAAATGAGACAGGTAAAATAGTAAAATGTCTCAGATCTGATAATAAGGGAGAGTACCGTGATAAGAGGTTTGAGGAGTATTGTGTAACTAACGGAATCAAACATCAAAAAATGATTCCAGGGACAACACAACAGAATGATGTGGCTGAGCGCATTAACAGGACCATCCTTGAGTGCGCCAGGAGCATGAGTTACATGCAGGGTTGTCCAAGACGTTTTCGGCAGATGCTGTGAATACTGCCGCATATATCATGAATAGAAGTCCCTCAGCACCATTGAAATATGGTGGCCTACCAAAAGAAATGTGGACTGGAAAAGAAGTAAACCTTGCACATCTTAGAGTGTTCGGTTATACTTCATATGTTCACATTGATGCAGAGCATAGAAACAAGCTGGATGCGAAGTCCAGGAGGTGCACGTTTATAGACTACGGGCATCATGATTTTGGCTATAGGTTTTGAAATGTAGAAAATAAAAAAATCATCAAAAGAAATGATGTAGTCTTCAATGAAAAAGTGATGCATAAGGACAGTGTGCAAGAAAATAAAGCCGAGAAAAAGAAATTCGTAGAGTTGGAAGAGTTACCAGACACGGGTGTTACAGCGCCACAAGATGATCATGCACAGGAGTATTATGAGGCAAAGACGTATACACCGGTTGTGAGGAGGTTTATTCAGGAGAAAAGACCCATGGTCCTCCTTACATTATCTACTGCTAACAAATAATGGTGAACCAAAATGTTTTAAAGAGGCATTACAGTCGGATACATGGGTTAAGTAGGAGCAGGCCATGGATGAGGAGATGGATTCTCTTGAGTCTAATCATACATGGGAGCTAGTCACTCTACCTAAGAATAAGAAAGCTCTTCATAATAAGTGAGTTTGTAAATTAAAGGAGGAACATGATGGTTCAAAATGGTACAAGACTATATTGGTTATGAAAAGGTTTCAACAGGAGGCAGGTATTGCTTTTACTAAAATATTTTCACCTGTGGTGAAAATGTCTATGATTCGCATGGTCTTAAGTATAGTGGCCACAGAGGACTTACATCTAGAGCAGCTAGATGTTAAGACAGTCTTTCTTCATGGGGACCTTGAAGAAGAGATATATATGCATTAACTAACAGGATACGTGGCACTAGGAAAGGAGAACAAGGTGTGCAGACTGAAGAAGAGTTTATATGGCCTGAAGCAGGCCCCGAGGCAGTGGTATAGAAGTTTGATAGTTTCATGTCAGGAAACGGTTTTAGGAGATGTCATGCAAACCACTGTTGCTACTTGAAGAAGTTTGATATGTCATATATCATCCTTCTTTTGTGCGTTGATGATATGTTTGTGATAGGTTTAAGCATGAAGGATATCTTAGATCTCAAAAGACAACTGTCTAGAGAATTTTTCATGAAGGATTTAGGAGCTACAAAATAAATCCTAGGCATGAGGATAAAGCGTGATAGGAAAAATAAGAAACTGATTTTATCACAAGCAGAGTACATAGATAAGGTACTTGATCAATTCAATATGGGAGGTGCTAAGCCGGTTAACACTCCATTAGCCAACCACTTCAAGCTATCTAAGGAGCAAGGTGCAAAGATGCAGGAGGAACGGGACTACATGGCTAAAGTCCTATATCGTCAGTGATAGGGAGTCTCATGTATGTTATGGTAAGGACAAGGCCAGACATTGCTTAAGCAGTGAGAGTTGTTACAAGGTTTATGAACAACACCGGGAAGAAATATTGGAAAGCTGTGAAGTGGATCCTTAGATACCTGGAAAGTACTAAGGATGTAGGGTTGTGCTATAGTGGGTCAGAAATCAAGTTACAAGGCTACGTGGATTCAGATTTAACAGGAGATATTGACAGCAGAAGAAGCACTACAGGTTATGTCTTTACTCTGGGTAGTGCTGCAGTCAGTTGGGTCTCTCAGTTACAAAAGATAGTATCTATCAGTACGATGGAAGCAGAATATGTAGCAGCTACAAAAGCATGCAAGGAGATAGTGTGGATGTAATGTTTTATGAAAGAGTTGGGTAAGAAGCAAGCAAATTACAAGTTATACAGTGACAATCAGATGCAATACACTTGGCTAAGAATTCAGCCTTTCATTCAAGGACCAAGCATATTGCCATCAGATATCACTTCATATGTTCGTTATTGGAAGATGGATCGATTGCTCTAGAGAAGATTCATACAAGTAAGAATCCTGCGGATATGCTGACTAAGGCGGTCACACGGGAGAAGCTGAAGCTTTGTTTATCTTTTATTAATCTTCAGGCTTGAAGACGGGGAGGTGGTGCACTCCGAATGAAGAAGACAAAGGTTTATGGTAATGTGTCTCCAAGTGAGAGATTGTTGAGAAGTGAAGCCACATTTGGAGCCGCTCATGACCTGTCGTGGCCCCTGCTCGACCAGTCGTGGAGCCCACTCGACTGGTTGTGACTAGTCGTGGACTAGCTCGACTCGAACTTCAGTGAGCATCAGTTTTTTGGGTCCGAGGTGCTCGATCGGTCGTGAGACATGCTCGACCGGTCGTGGGGTTTGCTCGACCAGTCATGCAATCTGCTCGATCGGTCGTGGTTACGCAGATTCGTTTCTGAATCTGATGCGGACTGTGGATTTCTGTGTCACCTTTTGCAAGGGTGCGAAAGGGAAGTTGCCTAAACTATATATACTTGTCCCTAGGGCTTTTCTAAGGTATTGGAAAAATATTAGGAATATTGCTAAGGTGTGGGCAAGGGATTTTCTCTATACTTCTAAGGGAGTGTTAGTATTTTGCCTTGTAATTTTTATTTTCTTCATAGTGGAAGTTTGCATCCGTGGTTTTTTATCCTAGTTTGGGATTTTTCCACGTATATCTTGTCTTGTGGTTTGTTTGGATTGCTTTGATCTATTTGTAGTTTATATTTCTTCCTGTTTATCGTTTGTGGGTGAGACTTGAGATTAGATTTCGGCTCACTGCATTGTTAGCGTGCTGCGCAACACACACTGACCCTTATACACTTAATGCCCTCTCTAGACAATGTTACCCTTTACTCTGCCACGGATAACAATGCTCAGGGGGGGTCGTACATCTATTAGAGGTGGCCATGGTATAAGACGTGGTTGATCCACTCCACATCAACAATTTTGTATTTATTGGAAGAAGAACAAATATATAGTGGACAAATGTTGGGATCTAACGAAGAAGAATGGAACCTTTGGTTCTCCTCATTTCAACCCTGCAATATTCTCCGACGAGACATCGTCACCTGACACATCGATTACCCTCTCTTTGGCAGACTTGGAGAAATTACTTAGTAGGACATCAGTCACATATTTTTGTGTTAGTGCCTCCACCTCACTTGCTACATCAAGTAACGCCTCAATTACATCCGCTAAATCTTCACCTTGGGTGATTGATTCAGGGGCCATAGATTTATGATAGGTACCCGCTCACTACTATCTTCCCTTGATTATTCTCTCTTATTTCTTATGTCCTTAATTGATTGATCACCCTCTTTAGTCTTAAGCAAAGGGAATGCATCTCCAAGCACTCAGTTTGATTTGGATTCTATTTTATTTATGCCAAAAAATTCCATGAATCTATTGTCTGTTAGTAAACTCACTAAATCTTTTAACTATTCCATTACATTTTTTCCATCGCATTGTATTTTCTAGGACCTACAAATAAGAGCGATGATTGGTGGAGGGCATGATCTATGGGGATTATACTACTTTGAACCTCAGGGTGTGGGCTCTACACTACTTTCTGCCAATTCCCTTTACCCACCTTCAGTATGGCAAACCTACCTTAGCACCCTTCCTCTTAACTCTTTACGTAAATTGGTTTCATCCTTATCTCATGTTACTCAAATAAATTATCAGGCTTGCTAGTGATGAGAACTAAATATTGCATATTTATCCCTTCCATTTACATCACTTTCCCATGCATTAGAGTGTTAATATGGCTTAATTGAATATATT
The DNA here is from genome assembly GCA_037074715.1 of Magnolia kwangsiensis. Taxonomy (NCBI): domain Eukaryota; kingdom Viridiplantae; phylum Streptophyta; class Magnoliopsida; order Magnoliales; family Magnoliaceae; genus Magnolia; species Magnolia kwangsiensis. The sequence goes on along the minus strand of CM073572.1, from coordinate 68,517,451 downwards.
TTCATCTTGTAGGAAGATTTCGAAGTCTAAGTTGAAATTGCGGTTAAAGTGACAGATTAATGTTTAAAAGAATGAAGACTAAAGAATTAGAGAATTGTGTGCAACATTAATGATTTCAAGTCTCAATGAACCAAAGAAATCAAGTACTGAATGTGCAAAACTGAAGATCAAGTGCATTAAGCCAAATTAAAGAAAAAAAAACAATTTTCAAGTGATCAAGTAGAGGGTTCAATCGATTGACAAACCTTTAATCAATCTCGATTGATCGATCATTACATTGAGGAATTTTAAAATTTTTGAAAAAGCTTGTTGGACACTTTTTGCTAAGTTCATTTTATTAAAGGTGGGAGTTCGATCGATCGAAAATGCAATTAAATTTTGAAATTGCTTGTTGGATGTTTTTGGGCATCTTTAGTCGATCGATTGAGGAATTGATCAACAGTGCACGTAACTATATAAGTTTACAAAATTTTCAAGTCCGTGCCATTTTTCCTATTTATGGAGGGCTTCTACATGATTCTAATTACCACTTTAGGGTTTGAAGAGAGAGAGAGAGAGAGAGAGAGAGAGAGAGAGAGAGAGAGAGAGAGAGAGAGAGCTTCTTAGGCATCATTCTTCCTTAACCTTTAGTTCTAATAGTTTTATGTTTTCTTTTTGAGATAGCTATGGGTAGCTAATCTCTTGGTCAAGGCTAAGGGGTGAAACTTCTAGTTTAATTGCAATGTTCTAGTCTATTTTTATGCATACAGTGATTTGAATGATGATTTTTAATTAATTTAATTTGAATGAAAAGCTTTTTTTATTTTAGTTAATCCTTTTATCTATTGTTGACTCTGGGCACATTGGATGCTTTGAATTTCTGAGATTGATTAGCTTAGCTTTTCAAAAAGCATTGATCTGTAAAATTCCTTGATCTCTCATAGATTATAGGCACGGTAGATGCTTTGAGTTCCCTGCGATCAATTACTTTGTTCTTCATGATAGAACTAGTCAATTGAAGTTCATATACCTTATTGGATGTTTGCGAATTGATTAATTGTTTGATCTTCCAATTAGAATGAACTGAAATTCAATTCTAATTGAGTTATGAATTGATGAATCAGATGTTGTGATAGCTAGAAATGGATCCTTGTATCTGTAGTTGCTTTTATCCATTATTTTAATCCCTTTTTAAATCCGATGGAATTCATTATCTTAAACTTAATTTTAGACCAACTTTAGTTGTGTTCTCACAGTCTTTATGGATCAACCTTAGATTCACCGAGATTATTACCACATCGCGACCCTACACTTGGGGTTGTCGATCAATTAGCTGTCTAAACATGCTCGATTGTCTTTTTGACCTCATAATGTGAATTGTGAATCATAGTTTATTTCCTTTTAATTTAGTATACTCATATATTTGGGAGCCTGATGACTTATGTTTATTTACTATATGATTCCATGAATTGTTTAAAATATTTAAATATATTCATATGAAAATTCTTACACAATTTCAAAGGGAAATGTGTTGTTTACAATCTGATAATGGAGCTAAATATATTTCTTCTCTTGCACAGTACCTCACTTCATGTACCTCTTGCACCTATACACCCCAATATAATGGCGTAGCTGAATAGAAAAATAGTCACCTATTGAAGGTAACACGCTCACTCTTAATTCATATGAACATTCCTAAGTGTTTTTAGAGTTATGCTGTAACACCCTGAACTTTTCGATACTTGGGCATCGAAAGTCTTCGGGTGTTACCATGAAAAGTTAACTTAGTATATGCACATGTAGGCTATCGATCTAGCTCATCTTAACTATTCATTTACACTCTCACTCGAATCTAACCCTTGGGAGTAATTTTCATCCATTGATCGAGACATTTGACCATTGATTTTCAAGACAGATCATTAAATGCCCTAGTATCCTCACATGGTCATCAAAACTAACCATTCAATCAACTTATCACCATTAAATAAAGATATTTAACCATCCAATTTGATTTTGGAACACCTGATCATAGTAACTTGATTATCAAATCTCCATATTCGCTCGTACACATATCAAATTAAGATTATGAACCGTTCATCTTGTTCATCACATGTGAATATGCTTAACCTACCGTTAAATCTACGATATAAGGATTTTGTCATTGTAAATAAATCACTTGAATCTAATGGTGTACATGCTCTGCATATGGATCACTTTAAACCCTATGTTCTTATCTAGTTACGATAATTTATATATATAATTAGGATCCTAACCATCTAATTGATTAAAATTTAACCCATCATCTGATTGCCCATACATTTGTATCTGTTAAGGAAGTTTTAATGGTAGACGATCCCTAACCAGGCTTCAATCGGTGTGAGCCACCTGATCAATCGATCTATCCCATTTCCAAACTCATGTTTATAGTGATCGAGCCATAATTGATGAATAGAGTGGATTTCACTATAAACAATTCGGTGGACCCCACTTGGTCCCTTTAGTTGAACCAAAGCGAGGTAGCTTCCGCACACTGTAACAACACCTGATTTTCCTTTGCGTGAAAGATATTTTAAAAATGGAAGTTCCCATTTCTTTCTCTCTCCTTCCAAACATATATTCTCTAGCATATCTTGGCCATCTAAAATAGAGGATCTCAGCCTTCCATCACTATCTGAGTCATTGTATAACAAGACCGAACCTGAATCCTCTTCCTTTCATTTTTCTTTCTTTTAAAACTCGTATGCATGGCTTTAGAATCGAAATTGTTCCAAAACCACTCTTAATCCAAACCATAGATAATATGGGACCCATTACTATACCCAACAATAGAATCTAGATGCAAGAAGAGAGATTTGGCGCCATTTTTCTTACCGTATTTAATGGACATCGTGCGACACTCAAAAAGTATCCTTCGACGAACCCATTGATTAAATCACTATTGAGTTTCAATTTTGTGGGTTCACAAGCTCCAATGGACGAATCAGAACCATCCACTTGCTTCAGAATGAAGAGATAAGGTCCGAACCAAAATCCGCCACTAAACAACAAGTTGTCTTCCCCGTTTGACCAGCAGTTATCAATTGTAGTATGGATGCCAATCACATAATCAAATACGTTCATTAGATTGGGCCTCATAGCCTCCATTTAAACCATTGAAACTAAACAGACCATTACTGCATTTAGAATTGGGAAACCATGATCATCACACAGCGTCTAATTCTCTCCTTAAGCAAGGTGGGTCAAAGAACACTATATAGGGCCCTACTTTTGTGCAATCTTATTACAACAAAAATCAGAAGGAAAGTAGAGAGAGAGAGAGAGAGAGAGAGAGAGAGAGAGAGAGAGAGAGCTCTTCGGAGATAAAAAGAGAGTTCGGGCACTGTGCATGTCGGTCAGCAACTCATTGAGTCACTAAGAAAGTTCGGTTCTGGATTCAAGTTTAGATTCCCCATTCCCAAAGGTGAGTCATATTGATCAGAACATACCTTTGGAATTCTCTGTTAATACTAAGTTTGAATAAACAGTAAGTTCCAAACACTATTTGTAGATATTTAACTGAGTCGAATGGTGACTCATCGAGTCTCCAAATGAGTCCAGTTTTGAGTTCAGGTTAGATCAGAGTCCATCACTTCCTAAGGTAAGTTGATGGTTTAATTTTCCTTTGTTCTCATAAGATGATATCAGGGTTTTTCATTCAAATTATGATTTTAAACCATAAACGTTTGTAGAAGTTCTAAATGCTGAGTTGAACTGAGTCGACTTAATGTGGCGTGTTGTGGAAAACAAGTCGAGGACTAACACGTAGGTGTTGAACAAGGTGAGTTATCCAGCTACATAAAATACTATGTTACCTCTTCTTATTTAGACCTCTAATTCGTTTAAACATAGACCTAGGGTATAAATTAATTTATAGTTTAAATACTAATCATACAAATCATGTGGTTTAGAGTAGGAATTGATTTCGAAGTGTGTTTGCAAATATCTAGAAATGCTAGATTGCGATCCGGCAATTAGAGGTGAGGATTTCCCTTCAAGGTTTCTACCTGAATCTTGAAAAAGTTATAGTCGAAGGTTTGCGTTCCATGTTTATTTTTTTTCAATTTATAACTTATTATTTGTGCTAACTTGGACAAGAATCCTCCAATTATGCTTAGAGTTAATTATTTACAATTTACAATTTATTTTTTTATTCATGTGTGACGATTGCTTTCATGTTGAAGATTATTTCACTATTGGAGTTAAGGAATGGTTAATAATGATTATGGATTGATCTACTTACCTTAGAATATGTGGTTTGGTTTCTCACATCAAGGACCGATTTGAGAATATTATTTGTTGATGTGATGAGACCACTCTTCAAGCAATCATGCCTTGAAATGTAGTTGGCTTCCCTTGTTGTGGACCTATTACTATGATGGATTATGAATTTGAATGACACTACGTGACTTAATTAATTCCATTATTTACAATCACCTATTATCGTTAGTGCAAATTACAATCCTATACATAAAGACTCATAAGCCAGATACAGTGGTATACATGTGACACTAAGTTCAAGCTATTGGCTTATGCTGGGTGATGAGCCCTCATAGTGACCAGTGAGCATCAATGGAAGTGATGAGCCTACCATTTGCTTAGTTGATATGGGTGACGAGCCCTTATTCGGTGTCCTTAGATAGACTTATCTTATACTCACTATTTCACCATTATGGTATAGTGACCCAAGTGATCACTAAGTGTAAGTGTAAGACCTGTATCCTAGTCCGTACCGTTCTTAGACTCCCGGGATCCTCCCCATCGAATTTCAGTAACCCGCGACCCTAAGTCGCACCCTATTAACCCGAGTTGACTTGAATCTTGTACTTTAGCGATCACGTCATCACCATGGTTGTAACGCTCCATCTCACACTTCAATGCAATACCGAAGCTAAGAGTTGTGGGCCCACGTATATTTCGAGGAAACGCCGTGCATTGCAAATCCTAAGAGAATCTTTACCATCCATCACATTAATCAATCAATCACAAGTCAAGTACATAACCCATCCCTCTCTTAACGACAAAGCATGACATCCATCTCTCTCCAATCTCCAAAGTCAACTCTCTTTCTCTCTCTACCCATGTCACGCCCCAAACTCGGTACCGGGCTCGCAAAATTCCCGATCGCCGAATCCGGCGCCGACAGCCTCCGTAGAACCCCATTCTCGGCTCCTAGCACCCATTCGCTAGGTTCCGATCCTGGGATGCTACGAGGAGGATTTTCAACGTCAGTTTGATTCATAATAAGCATAACCAATGGTATAACCCACAAACAACAACCAAGTACTCCATTACATTTTCACTATGATCAAAAACTTTATAAGTACAATGAGCATAAAGGAAAATACAATGACAAAGAATAAAAACTCCAAAACGCTCTGCAATGTGCTCCTGCCTCAGCGCTGCTGCGATCCAACGTCACCTGCACGCAACGGTCATGCATAAGCTTACAGAAAGCTTAGAGGGTGGTGAAAGTGTGTGCACAAGGTAGTAATATGAACATACAATGTCGGAGTAATGCGGAATATGCAGATGGATCCATAATATCATGAGCCCTTCCAAGGCTTATGTGATGTAAGACATGAATGGTATCGGCCATCCCAAGGCCATGCGATGTGCAATGCAACTCAAGCATACAGATCCTCATCTATATCCACACATCAATACATCTCAAATATGAGATATCACCAGTGTCTAGTACACTCTAAACCAGATTGCCGCCGCGTCGGGCGCAATAAGGTAAGTGGAAGAGACCTCACTATCCGTCTGCCAATATCGGGCGCAATTCGTCGATAGCGGATCCATTCCTCGAGCTGGTCAAACTCAGCCTAGCATTGCCCCCTACTCTCGGGCGGGTAAGGCCGCACCCCCCTTCCAATCGACCACGACACAGTGGAGAGCGTAACCGTCAGGTAATCGGCACTTAACGCTCATCTACCCACTCGGTCTAGACGTTGGAGCAACCTCTTGGTACCATAAGGGTTTAGGAACTTTCACCCAGGGATATCTATAGTACCCCATGTAGAACAAGATTTTCGGTATCCAATCCTGCCAACCACGATACATCTGTGGAAGTTACGACCCCGTTGTCGCTAGGGCGTACAATATTCATGTCATACAAATGCGATATGCATGATTCACGCTATCCAGTCATGCATCAAATGCTGCGCATATCGTGCGCTCATATAGGGCAACACCGCCTAATCGGGAGCCCATAAACAACCTGCTCGAAGGCAAATGCTATGATCAGACAATTCTCATGTCAAGCATACATATGATGCGTATGATTATGAGTCATGGAACTGTACTAAACATGTTATAATAAAATGAACTATCTTACAATGCAGATGGACCTGGACGGCCGAAACACAGCAAGTACGGCCCAGTAATGGGCCTTAAGGAGAGTCGTAATGTGGACATCCAACCAACATTACACTCGCAATGTGGACGTCAAACCAACATTGCTCCCAAGGCACGATCTTTATAAACATCGGTACTTAGTCCGCAATGGATTTACACATTGCAATGGACCGTAGGTTATTCCCCTTGAACCTTACATATATATCAAATGGGCCATATCTTTTGGGCCTTCTATTCACCAGATGGGCCACATAAATGGGTCATACCAATGGGTCTTATGTGCATTGCAATGGGTCAAAATCCATGGGCCTTGGACTACATCAAATGAGCTTAACTCATGGGTCTTAAAGGTAACGAATGGGCCACACCAATTGAACCCTATATGTATGTCAAATGGGCCCTAACCCCATGGACTTGTAACACATCAAATGGGCCTAAGTTCTTAGGCCTTAAATGAATCCAATGGGCCTAGCCCATAAGTATTTCATAAACCAAATGGGCCTAGCCCATAGGCCTTTTGAAATTCAAATGGGCCTAGCCCATAGGCCTTAGCTAAATCAAAGGGGTGGATGGTCTGGATGCATCACACGCGTCAAGGGTGGGTCCCACTGTCCAGTGGACAGTGCGGATGAAGCACATACATTCCAAGGGCCGGTGGGAGGGCAGATACATTACGGTGGGTGCCACCGTCCACTGGACGGTGGACTACAACACATACAACATTGTGAGTCCCATGTGGGGCCCACTATAATATTTATTTGGCATCCAACCCATTGATAAGGTCATATAGACCTGGTTGAAGGGAAAAATACAATTTTCAGCTTGGTTAAAAACTTCTATGGGCCCAAAAAAAAAGATTTCAATGGTAGGAATACAATCCCACTGTTTCATGTGGTGTGGGCCACTGGAGTTTTAGATGTAGTTGAGATTTGGAGGGGGCCCGCCTCATGAACAGATTGGATGATAAAAAAACATTACGGTGGGGCCCACACGCAGGGCCGTGGGCCCCTGCGTCTGACCGCCCGCCTGCACGGCTGCACGCAGCAGCGTGCAGCGCTCCCGCTGACAGTGGCAGAAGCAGAGGCTCTGCCTCTTTCAAAATCCGGGAAAAACCCGTTTTCCTACGGTTTTTCGCACATGGGGCCCGTTAAAATGAAATCCGCTCCGGCCATTGCTTTCTGTGGCTCGCAATAGGCGAAACGAGTCCAGAGTTCAAATTTTAAAATGCTTAGGAAGTGAAATAAAATACGAAAATGATATTTGAATGGTGAGGATGCAATTTTTTACGCTATGGCCCACCAGGTGCTCCGTTCAATCTCATTTTCTGGCTCAACGCCTAAAATGAGATGGTGAAATGGATGGATGGCTTGGATTAGAACGATACATCAGGGTGGGGCCTATGCAGGTGGCTCACCCCAAAATTCCTTTTTCCTTCTTTCTTTTTCCCTTTTTCATACAGGGACGTCCAGCGTCCCAGACGCTGGACGATTTGGCATTTAAGAAAAGATTATGGTGGGCCCTGATTAGGTGGGCCACCACTGATGGATGGTGTATTTCAACATTTAAGGTGGGCCCCACTTGAAGGAAACTTGGACTAAGGAATACTTCAAGGTGGGGTCCATTCAAGTGGGCCACACAATCCTATTGCATAATAAAATAAAATAAAATAAAAAAAATAAAAGAGAGAGAGAGAGACATGGAGAGTGGGACACGCCTTGTGATGGAGGGCTCCGCCACTATGAGCCCTCCCTTGAATGAAATCATACAATACGGATCCCTTTGAATATGGGACCATCAAAAATGTAAATCAACGGTGGAGATCCATTCCCCACCGATATGGACGGTCTAGATGACCTTTTCTAAATGAAATAAACATCATGATGGGGTCCATGGAGAATGGCCCCATCATGGGACGATCATGATGATCTAAATGGGCCATCGGCCACATTTTAGGGTCCCAAATGAGATCCACACCATGGATCGGTGGGCCTCACTTGGCCCATCATAAAAATAAGAAAACTATCCTATAGAGGCACCCACCGTCCGATCTTCTTGCTCCTAGGGGTTCCTTGGCACCTTAGCTTCAACTTCAATGGATGAGATGAAGAATGGAAGGTTGAGATGAGAGATTTTGGGATGAAGAGGTGGGCCACTTGGAGCTTAGGAGAGTTTGGAAAACTCCATACGTATGGAGCTTGGAATTTTGGTTGGAGATTTGAAATGAGAAAGAGAGAAAGAGAGAGAGTTGTAAAGGGAGAGAGAGAGAGTGATGGATGGATGTGGTGAGTGATGGTTGTGTAAGAAAAGCTTAACTTTTGAGGCTTTTGTGTAAGAGAGGTATGGTTTTGGGAGACTTTTGTGGTTGCTTGGGAAAATAGAATAAAGTGATGTGTACTTGACATGTGATGGTTTGATGGATTGATTGATTGATGGAATTGATGTGATTGATGTGACACGTCGTAGATATTTTCTTAGGTTTCGTAACGCGTGGCGATTTCTCACACCGAACGTTGTCCCACATCTCTTGACCAGGGTATCGCCTCGGCGCGTGAGTCGCTGTATCGGAACCGCAACGACGGCGCGGTCGCTATGGTATTGGTCTCGGGTTGAGTAGACTCGGATTGTCGGTATATGAATCAGGGTCGCGCGTCGATATCGGTTAAGGGTCGAAGGTCGTCGAAATTCGACCGGTAAGACCGCGGAAGTCTATAGAATGGTACGGTCTAGGATACGGTTCTTATAGCTCTCCTCTCCTTATAAAAATTTCATCCTCGAAATTTACACAAGCATAGCAACTAAGCATTACTCATAAAGAAGAAGCAACATAACATCATCATATAGAATCAGGGACAGCGTACAAAATACAATACATGATCAATCATCAAAGAGATGAGGATAACGCTCTTGAATCTCAGCCTCACGTTCCCACGAAGCCTCCTCTACAGAATGGTGACCCCACTGCACCTTCACCAACAGAATGACCTTAGTCCTGAGGACCTGATCCTTCCGATCAAGGATACGCACTGGCTGCTCAATGTAAGAAGCGTCCTCACGAACCTCCAACGGCTGCCAATCAATAACGGAAACTATGTCTGACCCACACTTCCTCAACATGAAGACGTGAAAAATATCGTGGACGCCAGACAACTGTGATGGCAAGGCCAGCCGATAGGCCACGGCGCCAACACGCCCAGTGATCTCAAAAGGTCTTATGAATCTCGGGGCAAGCTTGCCCTTTACTCCAAATCGAACTACACCCTTCATGGGCGAGACCTTGAGATACACATGGTCCCCTACATCAAACTCCAAGGGATGACGCCGACGATCAGCAAAACTCTTCTGTCGGCTCTGAGCTGTGCGCATCCTCTGCCTGATGATATCTATAGCCTCTGAAGTCTCCTGCACAAGCTCGGGACCTAGGAGACGGTGCTCTCCAACCTCAGTCCAATAACTCAGTGATCTGCATGGTCTGCCATATAGTACCTCAAAAGGAGCCATACCGATGGTCGCCTGATAGCTGTTATTGTACGCGAACTCAGCCAATCGTAGATGCTCATCCCAGCTACCCTCGAAGTCAATCGCGCAGGCCCGAAGCATATCCTCAAGTATCTGATTGACCCTCTCGGTCTGGCCATCGGTCTGCGGATGGTACGCGGTGCTGAGCTGTAAATCAGTCCCCATCGCACGCTAAAAGCTCCCCCAAAATTGAGACGTGAACCTCGAGTCTCGGTCAGAAACGATCGAGACTGGAACGCCATGCAGTCTCACAATCTCCTCAATAAATACTCTCGAAGCCGGTCCATAGACCAAGTCGCACGCATAGCAAGAAAATGTGCCGACTTCGTTAGACGATCCATAACAACCCAAATGGCATTATGACAGTGCTGAGTCCTCGGCAAACCCATAATGAAATCAGTTGATATGTGCTCCCACTTCCACATTGGGACACTCAACGGCTGCAATAGACCAGGAGGTCTCTGATGATCGGCCTTGACACGCTGGCACGTGTCACACTCGGCCACAAAACTGGCGATCTGGCGCTTCATCCCCACCCAAAAATACTGTCACCTCATGTCACGGTACATCTTCGTCGAGCCCGGGTGGATAGAAAATCGCGATCGATGTGCCTCGGTCATAAGATCTCTGCGCAACTCTGGAATATCCGTGACACATAATCGGCCTCTGAAGCGAAGTCCACCATCTGTACCGATCTGCCAATCAGCCTGACCCTCAGATGCCGCCTCAGCCATATAACTCTGAAACGACTCATCAGCCTGCTGAGCCTCGATCACCCTAGCGACAAGAGAGGGTTGAATCGACAAGCTCGATAACTGTACAATGGAAGACTGCAGGCCAAACTCAAAATCATACGCCACGATATCCTCAAGCATCCGCCACTCTTGGATCATCATATGCGCCACTAGGCCTCGTGGCTGACGGCTGAGGGCATCTGCCACCACGTTCGCCTTGCCCGGGTGGTACTGGAGATCAAAATCATAGTCCTTCAGGAGCTCCATCCAGCGCCTCTGTCTCATATTCAACTCAGACTGCGAGAAGAGGTACTTCAAGCTCTTGTGATCAGAGAAGAGCTCGAACCTAACCCCGTAAAGATAGTGCCTCCACATCTTCAGTGCGAAGACAACTGCAGCCAGCTCTAAGTCATGCGTAGGATAGTTCAGCTCATGGACCTTGAGCTGACGAGACGCAAAGGCCACTGGTCTCCCGTGCTGCATCAGGACAGCACCAAACTGATATACGAGGCATCAGTGAATACAATAAAGCCGTCACTCCCAGAGGGAAGAGTGAGGACAGGAGCGGACGTTAGACGGTCCTTCAACTCCATAAATGCTCGCTCGCAGGCGTTGCTCCAAATAAACTCTGCGCCCTTCCGAGTCAACCTAGTCAGCGGGGCTGCAATACGAGAGAAGCCCTCAATGAAACGTCGATAATAGCCCGCTAAACCAAGGAAACTACGGATCTCTGTCGTAGTCGTGGGCTGGCCCCACTGACGCACTACCTCGACCTTCGAGGGGTCCACTGCGACACCCTCCCTCATCACCACATGACCAAGGAACTTCACCTCCTCCTGCCAGAACTCGCACTTCTCCAGCTTCACATACAGCTAGTGTGCACGGAGGGTCTGTAAAGTAATCTCTAAGTGCTGCTCATGCTCCTCAAGGGTCCTCGAGTAGATCAGAATGTCATCGATGAAGACTACAACAAATTGATCCAGATATGGGCGGAAAACCTCGTTCATCAGCTGCATGAAGACAGAGGGTGCATTGGTCAGTCCGAAGGACATGACCTGAAACTCAAAATGACCGTAACGCGTCCTGAATGCCGTCTTCGGAATGTCCTCATCTCGGACCCGAATCTAATGATAACCGGAACGCAGGTCAATCTTCGAAAAGAACTGTGCACCCTGCAGCTGGTCGAATAAATCATCAATCCTAGGGAGCGGGTACTTGTTCTTGATCGTGACTTTGTTGAGCTTGCGGTAGTCAACGCAGAGCCTCAACGAACCATCCTTCTTCTTCACGAAGAGTACCGGCGCTCCCCACGGTGAACTACTCGGACGGATAAAACTTAACCCTCGCAACTCGTCCAACTGCTTCTGCAGTTCCCGTAACTCCAACGGTGCCATACGATATGGGGCCTTCGAAATAGGTGCGGTACGTGGCACGAGATCAATCTGAAACTCGGTGAGTCGACGAGGCGGTAATCCCGGAATCTCCTGGAACACATCGAGAAAATCGTAAACCACGGGCAAATGATCGATGCAAACGGCAACAGGCTCCTCTATGGCGTAAGACATCAAACAAGACAACCGCTCTCCTCTGGCCTCTGCAACGAACTCGAACTGCGGCACGCCGGGTATACAAAAAGTGACGGTCCTTGCGGCGCAGTCCAAAATGGCATAATACTCGGTGAGCCAATCCATGCCCAGGATGACGTCGAACTCAGACAGAGGCAAAACAAACAAATCGACAGGAAGAAAGGTATCCCCAACCAAAATCGTCCTAACACTGCAGTCCTCCCCAAGGGAGTCGATACTGATAGGCTCTCACCAGCAGACTTCAACGGTAAGCCAGCCGATCGACAGAAACTCTCGGCCACAAAAGAGTGCGATGCACCGGAATCAAACAACACACGTGCAATGCATGCAGAAACTGGAAGTATACCCTCAACAACTCCTCCAGAAGACTAAGGGTCCTGCTGAGCTACATAAAACCTATCCTGAGCCAGCTGGAGAGGTGCCTGTCCCCTCTGAGCGTGCTACTGCTGCTGATGGGGTCGCTGAGGCGGTCGAAACTGCTGCCTCTGCTGCTGTGGCCTCTAAGGCTGGTGCTGATGCTGATGCTGAGGTGGCCTCGGTGGTGGAGGCTGCTGTCGCTGCTGATGTGGGGGTCTCTGCTGCTGCGGTGCAGGTTTCTGCTGCTGTGGACCTCTCTTCTACTGCTGGGGGCTGGGACACTCCCATGAACGGTGTCCCGTCACACCGCAGCTGAAGTAAGTGCTGGTGAACTGCCTCTAAGGTGGTGGTGGAGGTGCTGCTGGTGCTGATGGTGTGCGGAAGGCTGGGAGACCTGTACGCCTCTGCTGCTGTGGTCGACGCTGCTGGGAATCACTAGAGGAAGCCTGCCTCTTCCGGTCTCTCCTCAGACCACGATCAGACTGAGAACCGGCCCACTCAGTCTCATAAATTTGAGCTCTCCGCACTACTTCCTGAAAAGTAGGGAGCTCATGCCCGATAACACGACCTCGAAGGCCGTAACGTAAGCCGTGCTCGAAGCGGCGGGCCTTCCGCCCCTCCTCATCAACCATATATGGTGCAAATCTAGATAGCGCCACAAAACGGGCCGCGTACTGTGCCACAGTCATGTCTCCCTGCACCAGAGTCTCGAACTCTAAACCTCGCTGACGACGGATATAGTCGGGAAATTACTGCTCCTCGAATCGGTCAATAAAGTCCTCCCATGTCCAGACATAATCAGGTCCGGCAACACGGGTAACAGAGGTCCACCAATGCTCGGCCTCACCCTGAAAGAGAAATACTGCTAACCGGACGCGCTGCTCGGTCGTACATGACATGGTATCGAAGATCTTCTCCACATCGGAGCTCCATCTCTCTGCTGCAGTCGGATCTGGCTCGCCCTGAAAATGTGGGGGATCAAGCCTTCTGAACTCACGAAGTAAGGCGCTCGCGCTCTCCTGCTCTGCCTGAGCTGGTGAAACAACTGGGCGTCTGCCCTGTCCCTGGAGTGTGGCTGTCACAGCCTGTAACATCTGCTGTAACTGAGAGGCACTCACAGTCACGGTCGGCTGAGCATCGGCCTCAAGTGGGGGAATGTCATCCTCAGGAAAGGAAGCAGGGATCTCTGAGGGTGGAACGGGAGACGCAGGGGATAAAGCTGGAGCCTCCGATGGTGAAGTAGAATCCTCAGGTGGCGATACGGAAGTCGATCGGCTAACCCTCCCAGGCACCATGTCCTATAGGAAAGAACGAAGGTGCCTATCAACTTTAAAACTCTCGAAGGTACGCACGTTAACGGTCTGTATTGGAAGGTCGCGAAGCTATCCGAACTTCGAGACTTAGTCATTCTTCACTCATAGCAGACATGTAATATTGTTCTCTGCTATTCCCAAGTTATGCTCTGATACCAACTTCTGTCACACCCCAACTCAGATACCGGGCTCACAAAATTTTCGATCGCCGAATCCGGTGCCGACAGCCTCCGTATAACCCCATTCTCGGCTCCTAACGCCCATTCGCCAGGTTCCAATCCTGGGATGCTACGAGGAGAATTTTTAACGTCAGTTTGATTCGTAATAAGCATAACCAATGGCATAACCCACAAACAACAACCAAGTACTCCATTACATTTCCACTATGATAAAAAGCTTTACAAGTACAATGAGCATAAAGGGAAATACAATGGCAAAGAACAAAAACTCCAAAACGCTCTGCAACGTGCTCCTGCCTCAGCGCTGCTGCGATCCAACGTCACCTACATGCAACGGTTGTGCATAAGCTTACAGAAAGCTTAGTGGGTGGTGAAAGTGTGTGCGCAAGGTAGTAATATGAACATGCAATGTCGGAGTAATGCGGAATATGCAGATGGATCCATAATATCATGAGCTGTACCAAGGCTTATGCGATGCAAGACATGAATGGTATCAGCCATCCCAAGGCCATGCGATGTGCAATGCAACTCAAGCATACAGATCCTCATCTATATCCACACATCAATACAGCTCAAATATGGGATATCACCGGGGTCTAGTACACACTAAACCAGATTGCCGCAACATCGCGCATAATAAGGTAAGTGGAAGAGACCTCACTATCTGTCTGCCAATATCGGGCGTGACTCATCGATAGCGGATCCATTCCTCGAGCTGGTCAAACTCAGCCTAGCATTGCCCCCTACTCTCGGGCGGGTAAGGCCGCACCCTCCTTCCAACCGACCACGACACAGTGGAGAGCATAACCGTCTGGTAATCGGCACTCAACGCTCATTTACCCACTCGGTCTAGACGTTGGAGTAACCTCTTGGTACCATAAGGGTTTAGGGACTTTCACCCAGGGATATCTATAGTACCCCATGTAGAACAAGATTTTCGGTATCCAATCCTACCAACCACGATACATCTGTGGAATTTACGACCCCGTTGTCGCTAGGGCGTACAATATCCATGTCATACAAATGCGATATGCATGATTCATGCTATCCAGTCATGCATCAAATGCTGCGCATATCGTGCGCTCATGTAGGGCAACATCGCCTAATCGGGAGCCCATAAACAACCTGCCCGAAGGTAAATACTATGATCAGACAATTCTCACGTCAAGCATACATATGATGCGTATGATTATGAGTCATGGAACTGTACTAAACATGTTATAATAAAATGAACTATCTTACAATGCAGATGGACCTGGACAGCCGAAACACAGCAAGTACGGCCCAGTAATGGGCCTTAAGGAGAGTCATAATGTGGACATCTAACCAACATTACACTCGCAATGTGGACGTCAAACCAACATTGCTCCCAAGGCACGATCTTTGTAAACATCGGTACTTAGTCCGCAATGGATTTACACATTGCAATGGACCGTAGGTTATTCCCCTTGGACCTTACATATATATCAAATGGGCCATATCTTATGGGCCTTGTATTCACCAGATGGGCCACATAAATGGGTCATACCAATGGGTCTTATGTGCATTGCAATGGGTCAAAATCCGTGGGCCTTGGACTGCATCCAATGAGCTTAACTCATGGGTCTTAAAGGTAACGAATGGGCCACACCAATTGAACCCTATATGTATGTCAAATAGGCCCTAACCCCATGGACTTGCTACACATCAAATGGGCCTAAGTTCTTAGGCCTTAAATGAATCCAATGGGCCTAGCCCATAAGTATTTCATAAACCAAATGGGCCTAGCCCATAGGCCTTTTGAAATTCAAATGGGCCTAGCCCATAGGCCTTAGCTAAATCAAAGGGGTGGATGGTCTGGATGCATCACACGCGTCAAGGGTGGGTCCCACTGTCCAGTGGACAGTGCGGATGAAGCACATACATTCCAAGGGCCCCACCGTTCACTGGACGGTGGGAGGGCAGATACATTACGGTGGGTGCCACCGTCCACTGGACGGTGGACTACAACACATACAACATTGTGGGTCCCATGTGGGGCCCACTGTAATATTTATTTGGCATCCAACCCATTGAAAAGGTCATATAGACCTAGTTGAAGGGAAAAATACAATTTTCAGCTTGGTCAAAAACTTCTATGGGCCTAAAAAAAAAAGATTTCAATGGTAGGGGTACAGTCCCACTGTTTCATGTGGTGTGGGCCACTGGAGTTTTAGATTTAGTTGAGAAGTGGAGGGGGCCCGCCTGAGAAGGGGGCCCACCTCATGAACAGATTGGATGATAAACAAACATTGTGGTGGGGCCCACACACAGGGCCGTGGGCCCCTGTGTCTGACCGCCCGCCTGCACGGCTGCCCGCAGCAGCGTGCAGCGCTGCTCGCTGACAGTGGCAGAAGCAGAGGCTCTGCCTCTTTCAAAATCTGGGAAAAACCCGTTTTCCTGCGGTTTTTCGCACATGAGGCCCGCTAAAATGAAATCTGCTCCGACCATTGCGTTCTGTGGCTCGCAACAGGAGAAACGAGTCCAGAGTTCAAATTTTAAAATGCTTAGGAAGTGAAATAAAATATGAAAATGATGTTTGAATGGTGAGGATGCAATTTTTGACGCTATGGCCCACCAGGTGCTCCGTTCAATCTCATTTTCTGGCTCAACGCCTAAAATGAGATGGTGAAAGGGATGGACGGCTTGGATTAGAACGATACATCAAGGTGGGGCCTATGCAGGTGGCTCACCCCAAAATTCCTTTTTCCTTCTTTCTTTTTCCCTTTTTCATATAGGGACGTCCAGCGTCCCAGACACTGGACGATTTGGCATTTAAGAAAAGATTATGGTGGGCCCTGATTAGGTGGGCCACCACTGATGGATGGTGTATTTCAACATTTAAGGTGGGCCCCACTTGAAGGAAACTTGGACTAAGGAATACTTCAAGGTGGGGTCCATTCAAGTGGGCCACATAATCCTATTGCATAAAAAAATAAAATAAAATAAAATAAAAGAAATAAAAGAGAGAGAGAGAGAGAGACATGGAGAGTGGGACATGCCTTGTGATGGAGGGCTCCGCCACTATGAGCCCTCCCTTGAATGAAATCATACAATACAGATCCCTTTGAACATGAGACCATCAAAAATGTAAATCAACGGTAGAGATCCATTCCCCACCGATATGGATGGTCTAGGTGACCCTTTCTAAATGAAATAAACATCATGATGGGGTCCATGGAGAATGGCCCCATCATGGGACGATCATGATGATCTAAATGGGCCATCGGCCACATTTTAGGGTCCCAAGTGAGATCCACACCATGGATCGGTGGGCCTCACTTGGCCCATCATAAAAACAAGAAAACTATCCTATAGAGGCATCCACCGTCCGATCTTCTTGCTCCTAGGGGTTCCTTGGCACCTTAGCTTCAACTTCAATGGATGAGATGAAGAATGAAGGGTTGAGATGAGAGATTTTGGGATGAAGAGGTGGGCCACTTGGAGCTTAGGAGAGTTTGGAAAACTCCATACGTATGGAGCTTGGAATTTTGCTTGGAGATTTGAAATGAGAAAGAGAGAAAGAGAGAGAGTTGTAAAGGGAGAGATAGAGAGTGATGGATGGATGTGGTGAGTGATGGTTGTGTAAGAAAAGCTTGACTTTTGAGGCTTTTGCATAAGAGAGGTATGGGTGGTGTAAGAAAAGCTTGACTTTTGTGGCTTTTTGTGTAAGAGAGGTATGGTTTTGGAAGACTTTTGTGGTTGCTTGGGAAAATGAAATAAAGTGATGTGTACTTGACATGTGATGGCTTGATGGATTGATTGATTGATGGGATTGATGTGATTGATGTGACACATCGTAGAGATTCTCTTAGGTTTCGTAACGTGCGGCATTTTCTCACACCGAACGTTGGCCCACATCTCTTGACCAGGGTATCGCCTCGGCGCACAAGTCGCGGTATCGGAACCGCAACGACGGCGCGGTCGCTATGGTATTGATCTCGGGTTGAGTCGACTCGGATTATCGGTATATGAATCAGGGTCGCGCGTCGATATCGGTTAAGGGTCGAAGGTCGCCGGAATTCGACCGGTAAGACCGCGGAAGTCTATGGAATGGTACGGTCTAGGATACGGGTCTTACAACCCATCCCTCTCTTACACCACCCATCCCTCTCATCTCATCCTTCTTACAACACCATTTCACTCCATTCCTCTCTCATTATCTCTACCATTTCTCAAGTTTTTATGAGAAAAAAGCTCTATGAAAAGAAAAGATCAAGGCCCACTTCCTACCCCCTCATCTCACTATCCAACCCTTCAAACTTCATCATCCACCCTTAAAGAGTTAGCTTAAGAGCCAGGGAGTCCAAGGAGCTAAAGACCATTAGTGAGTGTTTTATAGGATTAGATTTGTGTTTTGATGATGGGCCAAGTGGGGCCTACCGATTGATGGTATAAATCTCACTTTGGACCTTAGATGTAGCCGATCGCTCACCATGATTCAAATGTTCATTCCATGATGGGGCCATTCTTCATGAACCCCATCATGATGTTTATTTTCCTAGTATGAAAAGTTCATTTGCACTTTGCATTTTTGGCGTAGAAGGGATCTCCACTGTTGATTTTGATTGGTGGGCCCACATGTAATGGGACCTACTTGATGTTCATCTTATAATGCATGGAAGGGAGGGTTCATAGTGGCGGAGCCCTCCATCACATGTCTCTCTCTCTCTCTCTCTCTCTCTCTCTCTCTCTCTCTCTCTCTCTCTCTCTCTATTTTTCCTTTTGCGACCCACCTTGAAGGATGGATTAGATCCACACCGTGGATGGTGGAAATCTCACCGTGATGTATGTACTTTGTATCCACACCGTCTGTGGGATCATGGATGGTGGGGCTGCTATATGTGTGGCAGTCCACACCGTCCAATCCAGTAGACGTGGACCCCACTTATGATGTACATGTATTTCCTCCCTGGCTGTCCGTCCAAATGTCCAGGGCCTGGACACTAGAGTACTTTAATATATATATATATATATATATATATATATATATATATATATATATATATATATATATATATATATATAATACTATATGGTGGGCCCTACATGGGACCCACCTATGTGGGAAGAGGATTGGCTAGTGTACGTTACATAGTTATATAGCTGTGGTATTGACATCGGCAAGTTCCGTGGGTTTCATCCACACCGTCCATCTGCATGGACCCCACATGATGTGTGTGCTTTATTCATGCCATCCATATATGTGGACCCCACCTATATATCTGCTATATTGGCGTCAGCAGATTTGTGGGTCTCGCATGGTGTATGTGTTACATCCAAACCGTCCATCTGCTGGGTCACACCAACTATATAGCTGCTGCAGTGACGTCAGCAAGTGTGGGCCTAATCATGAGTTATGTGCCAGATCCAAACCGTCCATCCACTTCTTGAGCTCGTCTTAAATCTTAAGATGGAAATAGGACAGATCTGCCTATTAGGTGGACCACACTGCAAAACTAGTGAGGGATCGAACGTCTACCATTAAAACCTGTTTGGGGTCACAGAAGTTCTGGATCAATATGGAATTTGTTTTCCCTCTTAATTCAGGTCTTTGTGACCTTATGAACAGATTAGATGAAAAATAAATGTTATGGTGGGTCCGGTGGATTGTTAATAATGAAAATCATTATCTCCACTGCTATTTGTGGTATGGTCCAGATGATCTTTCGATATGATTTATTTTTTGGGTAATGCTTTAAAATTATCTCTAAATATAGATCAATGGTGCAGATAGTCCAATTAGGACGGTGGTCCCAATTGATGTATATGAGGCCCATTGTTGAGGCCCATGTGATGCGGCCCACTTGATGTATATAAGACCCATGTGATGCAGCCCGCTTGATGTATATGAGGCCCATGTGATACGGCCCACTTGATGTATATGAAGCCCATTGTTGCAACCCAATGTGATGTATATGAGGCCCTTATATGAGGTCGAATGTGATGCATGTGAGGTCCATGAGTGAGGCCCAATGCAATGTATGTGAGACCCTTATGTGAGGCACAACATGATGTATATGAGGACCAATGTGATGTGTGATTCCACCATGATGTATGTAATAATGTTTATGATGAGCCATATCTTGAAAGCAATGATGGTTAAATGTTCACATTATAAATCTCCCTAGCCCATTGTTAGGCAAATTCTCACCTCCTCTTAGTAGGCTAACCCAAACCATTGGGCCCCCATGATCGTTAGGCCCATTCTTGATATGAGTAGGCCATCTAGGCCCATCCATGATATGAGTAGAGTACATCATCATCATATAACATGCTTAGTATAACTTCATGATCCATGCCCATGCGCATCATATGTATGCTTGAAGTGAGGAGTGATTGATCATAGCACTTGCCATTTGACAGATAATTATGGGACTCCCTGATAGGAGGAGTTGTCCACATAAGTGCATGGTATGCGCAGGATTGTTGCATGACTGGATAGTATGATACATGCATCTCATATTTGTATGATATAATTTTTGTACGCCCTAGCGATATCAGGGTCATAGCCTCTACAAGCATATCGTGGATGACATATTTGGACTCTAAAAATACTATTACTAGTATCGAGGCGCTATAGATGTCCCTGGGTGAAAATTCATAAACTCAATGGTACTAGAGGATGACTCTAACGTCGAGATCGAGTGGATACATTAGCGCACAAGGGCCGTATACCAGTAGACCGTGTCTCCCACTATGTCATGGTCAGTTGGAAGGGGGTGTGGCCTTATCTGCCCAAGGGTAAGGGGGAAATGCTAGGATGAATCTATCCAGCTCGTAAATGGGTTCGCTATCGACGGGTTATACTGATGTTGGTAGGCGGATAGTGAGGTCTCTTCCACTTGCAAGGTTGCGCGTCCAGTGGGCGGCGATATGATGTATAGTGTTCTAGATCCCGGTGATATATATATTCCAGAGAAAAACTATATTGATATGAGGATTCAGATGAGATTTAGTATGCTTGAGTTGCACCACCTCACTTATGACATTGGCCCTGTAGGCCTTGCATCGCATAGCCTTAGTAAGACTAATAGCATTTATGCCTTGAATCGTATGGCCTTGGTATGGTCAATAGCATTCATGCCTCGCATCATATGGCCTTGGTATGACCAATAGCATTCATGCCTTGCATTGTATAACCTTGGTACGACTGATGACATTCATGGACTTACCAGCATTTTCACATTACTCTGATATTATGTATTTATATTTCTACCGTGTGCACACACTTTCACCACCCTCTAAGCTTTCTATAAGCTTATGCACAACCGTTGCATGCAGGTGATGCTAGGTTGTAGTTGAGCAGGAACAGAAGCGTGTCGCAGAGCTTCAAGAGTTTTGTTATCATTATCGTTGTCTTTTCCTTTATGCGCATTGTACTCAAGTTTTGATCATAGTGAATTTTTTGTGATAGTATTCTTATTATTGCTCATGGTTATGCTTAAAGTTATACTTATTACGAATCAAATTCATGTTAAAAATTCTCCTTGTAAGATCCTAGGATCAGAACCTGGTATATAAGTACCGGGAGCCGAGGGTATTAAGAGGTTGTCGGCGCCGGATTCGGCGATCGAAAATTTTATGAGCCCGGTTTCTGAGTTTGGGGCGTGACAGTAAGGGTATCCGATAATTGGTTGTTTGTAAACTGGAATAATAATGGTTGGGCTAATCATGCATTCATAACATGTTTGGAACTTTGTTGATGCCGATGATTGGCCTTAGTGTTTGCCATGTCATGATGTCGATGATTGGCCTTATTATTTATCAGGTCATCGTGCAGTTGTTCTTTGCATCATGATACCAATGATTAACCTTAGTGTTTGCGGTTCCCATGTTCCAGTTAAATGTACCTCCCCAGGTCGATGTGCATTTATACATTTATGCATTAACTAAGATCTGCATATATAAGAATGTGTGTTTTATTTTGGTTTTTTTTTTTTTTTTTGGGGGGGGGGGGGGGGGGGGCTTATAATATATATTGGAAACTTTCAGTGTTCTAAAATTCCAACCAGGTGATACAGGACTAGAAGAATGCCATGTTGTGCCTGAAGGATTGAATGAGTGGAGGAGCTTCCGTACTTGACTTAGAGTAGTTAGATTTGTATATTTTTAGAACTTTTGATTAAAACGTAATATGTCCCCAGCTGAGTCGACAAGTCGTTGATGTATGTAACTTTTAGAAATTTAATTAAAAAGTTCAGTTATTTTACTTTTATGTGATGTATACCATGCAAATATGAAAAGTGGATTGAATGAAAAAAAAACAAGGTATGTTTATGAAGCATTCATTTCACTAACACCCAAAATTCTTGGGCACGAGTGTATACTTGGGCTGTAAAAATTCAAGGCGTTACATATGCAGTGCTAATTGCTTGTTACCTTATCAATAAGCAACCGTCCTCTATTCTTGAAGTGGCTATTCCATTATCTGTTTTATATCTTGATGTTAAGCCTTTTCTGTTGCCTGCTAGAGTGCTTAGATATGTTGCCTTTGTTCATAAATTGGGTGGTTTAATTAATAAACATGAGCTACATGCTTTAAAATGTATATTTCAAATTCCATAGCTTAGAAGGGTATATGTGCCTAATCCCAACCACTAACCGTGAGTATGTTAGTACCGATGTTTCCTTTTTTGAGGATGTGCATCCTAACTGCATCCCATGCCACCCCAGCCTCGACTTATGCCACTGCCTTCCACACATTCTTTTTAAAGTGAGGTTGTACCACGTGCCTCATCTCTCCCACTACGGTTGCCTTTAGAGGTCCTACCTCCTTTACCTTCATTCCTCAAGGACCTTTAGATTTGGTCCTGCCCATTGCCTTTCACAAAGGTACATATTCGATCTTACACTCTTCATCCCATGTCTCATTTTGTTTCGTACTATCATCTCTTTTCCTGTTTTCATTCCTTTTCCTTAGCCCTATCTCATGATGTGGTCCCTACATCTCTTCATGATGTGCTCGCTCATCTTGGGTGAAGGCAAGCCATGGAGGAAGCGATTTCTGTCATGCATCAAACTGGTACATGGTCTTTGACCTCCCTTCCTCCAGGCAAGCAGATTGTCGGTTGTCAATAGGTCTACAAGATTAAATATTAACTTGATGGATCTATTGAGTGTCTGAAGGCATGACTTGTTGCCAAGGGCTACACTTGGATGTCAACTTGAATTATGAAGAAACCTTTTCACCTATAGTTAAACAAAACTCTAGACGTTGCTAATGCTTTTTTGAATGGTGATCTGTCTGACGAGGTATATATGGAGCAACCTCCAAGATTTGTTGCTCAAGGGGAGAGTGGGAAGGTATGAAAGTTAAGGAAAGCTATTTATGGACTCAAACAATCTTTGCGCATGTGGTTCTAAAAATTTAGCAGGTTTCTTTTGGACTTCAACTTTTGTCATTGCAAAGTTGATCATTCAGTGTTTGTAAAGCACGAACCCAAATCTTCTATGTTAATTACATCTTATCTCTGGAATTGATAGTGAAGAAATAACCAACATTATGAATCATATATGGGAAAAATTCTTGACAAATTAAAGACCTTGGACCTTTGAAGTACTTTCTTGGAATTGAAGTGGTGCGGTCCAACTCGGGAATTTTATCACCTCAATGCAAATACACTCTTGACCTGCTATAAGAGACATGATTGTTAGGATGTAAACCGTGTGACAGTCTCATCAATTCAAACATGAAGCTAAATGTTGAGCGGGGGAGCCTTTTGAAGACACAAAGAACTACATGAGACTGGTAGGTAAGCTTATATACTTGACCCTCACTCGTTTAGATATCTATTTCACCATTCGAATAATTAACATATTCATGCACATATATACCACAGACACATCACTAGGAAGCAAATTTTCAGATTTTTCACTACTTAAAAGGTGAACCTGGGAAAGGACTCATTTATAAGAGGAATGGCTTGTTGATGTGGACTGGGATGGATCAGTAACATACAACAGATCTACTTTAGGGCATTGCACATTCATTGGAGGGATCCTTGCAACAGGGAGAAGCAAAAACAAAGTGTTATTGTAAGGTCTAGCACCAAGGCTGAATATTGTGCTATGGGCCGCATTATGTGTGGACTACTATGGATCAAGTCCCTCATCTAAGACCAAGAGCTCCAACTGATTGATGAAGTACCGATGTCACTGTAATATCCCGATAATTTTCACATTCAAGTTGGTACTCAGGTGCACATTCACATTGTACACATTTATATGTGTATATCACATACCAAGCATTAGCACTTTGGAAACCTCATTTTGGAGAGTTCGACCCTGATAAAAATGTAGGCGTCACAGAAATAACCTGAGGTGACCGTACATCTTCAAATAGGGAACCTAACTCACGAACTCCACTGCGTTCATCAATATAAAGTAGTATGGTAGTCTTGTGTACATCTTTTCGTCATACACCTTTGCACCATATAAACATAATCCAACTGTACATTTTTCAGACCACCCATACATAAACACCTAAATGACCATAGGAGTACCATGGTATGCTAAATTAACAATTTAAACTAATCAGACTGTTGGATTTTAAAATGGACCGTTAACCTCTAAGATTAACTATGTATACGATTTGGATCATGTTTTAACAATCGAATTTGATTATTGGAGGGCCATTGAATAACATGATCAATCCATGAAATAACTATTCTCATGCTTGTGTATGTTAGCGAGCACATGTGACACTTCAAACACCACCCACACAGCGTGCAAAGTCATATTCAAAATGGAAGGTTTCCATTTTTTTTCCCTGTTGAAGGAGGATTTGACTTTGAGGCTGTGAGAAGATACCTTCCTTCAGATCCTAACTATTCGATTGCAAGGATCAGGGACGGTCGAGAAGATTCCAAATCGAAGACGCAAAAGCTCCATTGCGTGAACTCAGTTCACTTAAAAAACTACTAGCAATTAGAATTGTACATGAGCAGCCCAAGCTCGGTAACTCTCTCAACTCGGCTCAATCGAAACGTTGTTCGAATCGAGTCGAGCTATATTTTGGGAGCTCAGAACATTTCGAGTCGAGTCTGAGTTGGATGTAGCTTGACTCAGTATTAACCTCGACTTGACTCGACTTTAAGTTATATATAAAGTTTTTTTTAAAAAACCCAACCCAATCGCCCAACCTTACCTGTGCGCCCAAACCAGCAAGCCCTACCCTTTCTGCCTTCCTTTCGCCTGAATCGCCCCAAATCACCCCATTTCTCCTTCCAAATCGCCTAAATTGGCCGTTCGTCCGACTATATTTTGTTCGTTCAGCATTTGTTCGATGGCATTTCATTCATCTAGCGCCTATTTGACTGTCTAGCATCTGTTCGGCGGCATTTCTTTGAAAGTGAGTCCTATCCTCCGACCTCCACTCTCTCCATTTTTTCCAGCCGTCCGTGTAGCGGAACCCATCCGACCAGCGACCACTAGCCAGACGAACCCATCCGACTAGTAACCACTGGCCGGACAAACCTGTTGAATGTAAATTAAGTCCTACCAGTTCCGACTCGCGACCACTGGCCGGACGACCGTATGATACAAGTTGAACTTGACTCAACACTTGAATTCAGAACTCGAAACTCATCTTGAAGATTCAAACTCGAAAAAAGCTCGAAGACTCGAACTCGAAACAGGCTCAAAAACTCAAACTTGAAACAGGTTCAAACTCGGCCGAGCCGAGCATGAGTTGCTGTTCCAAGCTCAAAGGCCAAGCCAAGCCGAGCACGAGCTGTGAGACTCGAGCAGTCTGAGTCGAGCACAAGCTGGGCAAAACTCGGCTCGGCTCGACTCGTGTACACCTCTACTAATAATTGCCAACTACTTAAACAGGGTTTCCTTTTCAAATCAGGGTGAAAGTCTCTCCTCTAATCGTGGTCGTCTGTGTACATTGATCTCAACCATTCAGGGTCTATTTGGCTCGGCGAATCCCATGGGATTAAGAGGGATGGGATGGATTTTAAGGTAATGATGGTGGTGTCAGTGGATTGGTTTAAGATCCATGGGATTGCTAGCTATATCTTGGGACAAGTTCACTGGGTCTGTTTGGCACGCCTGGCATATCTCGAGATTTTACCTTCCAATCCATCCAACCAAGGGATGGGATCAATTTTAAGGTAATGATGGTGATGTCAGCGGATTGTTTTAAGATCCATGGGATTGCTTATATCCTGGTACAAGTTCATCGGGTCTGTTTGTCTTGTCATGCATATCCCGGGATATCGTGATCCCATCCCTCCTAATACTGTGGGATCAGTTGGGCTAAACAAGCCCTTAGGGTGGCTACTCGGATTGCCAAGAAAACCATCGACAAAAGCCTCTTCCCAGCCTATTTGTTTTTAGAAACTATTAGAGATGACCTAGTAATGTCGGGGATTGACCTAATCCTGACTAGTCATTCATGTTCCCTGGACCACAAGAAGGAGCAAGGAGCAGTGTGAGAACAACTTGCAACAATTTTCACGGTCATACGCGAAAACTGGCTATTTCGGTTTCGGTTCTTCTTGCAAAGCCACTATATAAATAGGTCTATAGTTTTGATTTGTAGACCCCACGCGCTTCGTGGGTACTATATGGACCGTCTAGTGGAAAGAGATTACAAAAAGGCCCTGGTGTGAATTCTTTATTAAAAGGTGCGCCATCTTCTTCATTTCAGTGGCAGTCGTCCAATCATGCTAAGAGCTCGAACTGGAGATCAGAGATGTTCAGAAGGTGGGCCACATTCACGATGCTTAATCCTAAAGTTTTGTTGAGATGCACTGATATTAAGGAACCCAAAAAAATCCTTCGAATGCAAGAAAACTCATGCATAAATTGAGTCATATGTTGACTTGTCGCTAAATCATTCAATCGAAGCATTCCAACAAACTACGAATTCAACTACTCGACCTATAGAAGTTTTGGTATTACGACTGAAGAGAATCCACAATAAACGAGAGAGAAAGAGAGAAAATGAAAAGAAAGAAAGAGAGTATTTGTGAGAGGGGTTTGCTGGTGAGTTAACTCAGTTTAAACAACTCTGAGGAACGTCTCCTATTGTTTAGAAATGCTCTCTAGCTAGCTAGGAGATACATGGGTTTTTTCCATAAGAGCATCGTACTTGGGCCATGAAATTGGGGCATCCCAGAGTGGGCATCAGAGCCATTGTTTAATATTACACTAACACCCTCGAACTTAGGCCCTGAGTTCTGTACTCAAGTGCCAAGTTTGGTGGCGTTACACCTAATCTTTTCTTTCTTTTTCTCCCTCTTTCTAGCTCCAAAGTGGGATATGTATGGGGATTTGATTATTATTATTATTATTATTATTATTATTATTATTATTATTATTATTATTATTTTGCAGGGGAGGGGGGTTTGTTGTAGAAATGTGTGGGATAAAGAAGAAAATGAGGAAATATGGAAGGGTAGAATGGAGGGAGAGAGAAATAAAGGAGGGAATGGGCTAGCATGGGAGAGGGCATGGGCTTGTATGGGCTAGGCATGGGTAGGATTGAATTTCATGGTGTGAAGTAGGGGCATACGGGGAAACATAGATGGTAGGTGGGGCAAAGTAAGGGCATTATATGCCTTTTCCTATAAGAGTTGGTGTAACACCTGAACTTTTCAATCCTCAAGTATTGAAAGTACTCGAGTGTTACTATAGAAAACTTTTGATTGATTATACAAATGCATGTGCACACACTCCATTGACACTCGAAAACTTTAAAAATTTGTACACAAAACCCAAATTCTAGGATCCTAATTCCAATATAAGTCCACCGTTGATGTTCGTGTAAACTAGACTGGGGACCCTTAGAACTATTAAGATCAAATTTGGAAGTTATCTAACTATCATATCAACAAAAATTAACATTTGAAATCCAAAACCTAGCGGTGTGGTCCACTTGAGGTATAAATATGCCCCATTGTTGAACTAATGTCTTATTAGGGATGGTAGAACCTGACGGACATAATAGATTTCATTAAACATCACTGTGGACCTCAGATCCACTACGTGTGTGCACTAGAGGTGGTGCACTTGCAACACAATGGACCCAAACTCGGGTCAAATCGAGCACTGACCCAATAGCTTTCGAAAAAGGAGAGAAAGTTCTCTCCTTTCTTATTTTCCGCCAATGAACAGACAACATTCGTAAATTTGAAATTGAGCCACCATCAGAGACCCCACGAGAGATCTGAACCATCCATCGTGTTTGGGTGGCAATTCTGATCAAAACCTAATTCTTCTTGCATGTTGAAAAGCATGTGTGTGCTCATGATTTTCGGCACAACCAGAAGTTACATGCGACATGTTTTGAAAATGAAAAACCGTTCTACCCGTGGCTTAGCGATTCATGAGAGATAATTTCTCTCTATCTCAACCATCCATTACAACTAATCTCAACCTTCAATTCACCTCAATTCTAGGGTTTCTGCATTGGGAGATTTGGGAGGAAAGAATCTTATCCGTTTTTGGCACTAGCACAATCCCAGCCGTTCCCTCCCTTCTAGAAGCACTCTTAAAGCATCTCTGGCATCCACATTAGGGCATCTCGAAGCTTCCCGCAATGAAAAGAAGTCTTGTTCGAGATCTCGTTGAGGCACGAGTCATCTCATGCGCAAATGAAAAATCTCGCGACCCTTTGAGACATTGCTATGCAAAGTGGGTCCCACAAGATTCTAGGGACCATTCAGGGTCATTCAAAGGTCTTGGATCAGAGAATGACCCCTTGTATCGAGAATCACCATGGTCGATCAGGTCATCTTCCTTACCTAGCCGAAAAACCTATTTTCCTTGGGTAGGCCTTATCTTCTAATCAAAATCGTCCATCTGGTGGCCCATAGCACTAGATGACTATCTACAATGATATATTTCGGTCATGCAAGCTAGTTTAATTACATCTGATATGAGATTTGCATATTGTTGTGTTTCGTCTGATGATTATTTCTGCCTCATCATAACTAATCCAAAGATTAGTTAGTTACGAATCCTCTAGAAGTTAATTAGTGGAGTCTATTTAAGATAACCTTTTAGGACATATATTTCCCAAAATAGAAAGTTAGTGAGAGAGAGAGAGAGAGCACCATTTCTTCTACTGCACTAAGTCTCGATTTAAGACGAGTCTGGTTGAGTCAAGCGTCGAGTCCTCCTTCAACTTGAGCTATTCAGGGACGTTCTGAGAACTGAGAAAGATCTCTAAAGATTAGAGAGGGAGAGAGAATCACGATGAGAAAAGAAGAGAGAGAGAACGAGAGTCGAGAGTGTGAGTTGTTGCTCATCGTGCTGCACCGAGTCCATACCATCAAGTTGGGTTATGGTGTTGGGTCTGGACTGAGTCCAGGGCTTTATTAAGTTTCAGGAAGAAGGAAGAGGAAGGTAGGAACAAAAAAGCAGAGGCAAAGAGCAAGCTGTTCGTGTAGCACCGAGTCAACTCACCATCGAGTCAGGGCGAGTCGAACGGTTGGCTCGGTTCAAGTTCAGATAAGACCTACTAGTTGTCCAGGGTGTTGGATGTCCCTATATAGAGAGAAAAGGAGGGAAATATAAAAGAAGAAGAGAAAAACAAGGTTTGTTGGGTCACTGCCCAGTAAACTCGGCGAGTTCCACCAAGTTCAACCCAGTTTGGGCCTTATCTTGGGTTTGTGTTAATCTAAATCTCACCAGAAGTTTTTCTAGAGATCAGATGTTCAACCAATAGGAGATCCGGTTCAAGTTTAAGTTGTAGTCTTGTTGAGTTCGGGCTTGAAATGAGTTTTAGCAGGTTGTGGTGTATGCAGCCGATTTGACTCGGCTCAGCCATTGAGTTGGTGTAAGTAGAGACCTGATTTTGGAGCTAATCTAGTTCCTTCTCGTGGCAGATGGAGTGTGGAGTCCGAATCACGATTGGGTTCAAAATCAGGTCAAATCGACTTAGGTAATTGAGGTATATTGATATTCATATGGATTATCTCTAATTAAATTTCTATTGAAATAATTTATGGACTATTAGTTCTATAGTTTAATTCAATTTGAGAATAATTGGTTTTAGATTTTTATTATCATTTGGCGAAATTAATTTCCCAACCTCTTATATAGATCTATTCCAATCAAGTAGGGTTTGTATTGGATTAATCCAAATTAGACCTTTTAGATACGTAAATTCACCCAAGTTGTAATTAGAATTTGAATTAGTGCTAACCTAGATTTAATTGATTCTTAAGTTTTATTTGAATGTAGGGAATTCATTGTTCCTAAATCTTCCCTTGAATCCACACATAATTGAGTTACTCAAGTTAGGACAAATTCGACTTGAAGGTGATGATCACCCCTCAAGCTTTCAACATTATGATAGTTAGTTTAGTTCATTTATTTTTATTACTTACTTAATATGGGGTATTAAGTTAAATGAATGATAAATGTTAGTTTTTATTTGAATAATTATTTATAAATAATTGATATTTAGATTTTAATTCAAATATTCTAATATATTATAAATATCAAATTTTGTCTATTCTGGTTTAAGAAGAGTACTTTACATGCATATTTATTATTGATGATGTATTTTGAATTGATTGTGGCATGTTGTGTCACATTGGAGATTATTTGATAGTATTATTGGCGGCTCCTCGAACTAGTGGTCATTTTGTGTAATGGATTAAATAAAATTTTGTTGTAAACTTACCATCTCATGGATCATTTGTGTCTATGTGATTTTGGGTTAACCCCCTTTTATCGTATCCTTGAATGCACTTTTTGTCAACGTGACTTTTGATGGACTATTTTTGTATAAACTTATGACGGTAAGTTTTATGTGTTGCATCATATTTGGCCATTGGTTGTAGAGGGTTATATAAATGGAATACCATGAATCCGTTGAATTATGATCAGCTTATGCGGGGTGATGAGCCCCCTAAAGTGATATTTGATCTTTCTTAATATGATTGTTTGTAAATTGGACTACTAATGGTTGAGCTAATTATGTATTTCATGGCATACAGGTGATATTAGGTGGCTAATCTAGATGGTGTGGTAGCACGTACCCTTTCTTAAGGTATTTTTGTTGGCTCCTAAACGATTATCGATCAACCCAATCTGTGTGTGCTTGTCACTTGAGCTGATATTTATTGTACTTTTGCTATCACATCTCAAACTCGAACATCGGGCTCACAAAATTTCTGATCACCCAATCCGGCGCCGACAGCCTTCATAGTACCCCATTCTCAGCTTTTAGCACCCATATACCAGACTCCGATCCTGGGATCCTACAAGGAGATTTTTAGTGTGATTTTTTTATTTATAAAGGAGCATAATCACAAGCATAACCAAGTCACAAGCGACAACATCAACACCACATATCCACTAATATAAACATTCGAGTACAATGCTGAAAGGGAAATACATAAATAACAAAATCTCCAAAATGATCTGCCACAAGCTCCCGTCTCAATGCTGCTGCGACCTAGCACCACTTCCACACAACGGTCATGCATAAGCTTATAAAAAGCTTATAGAGTAGTGTAAGTATGTGTGCAAGATAAGTGTCAAGCACATAAATATTAGATTAAGTGAAAATACTAGCAAGTCAATAAGTCATTCAATATCAAAGCATGTAATGCAGATCGACTATGCAATGCGGAGTCATAATGAGCCAAAATCAAATCTGAGGATTCAATACAATATACAATTCTTGACGAGCCACGAATACCATCAGCTTCATTTAGGCTGTATACATGTAGAAACATAGCAACCCAAATGTTATATGCTGCGGATGTAATGCAATATGTAGATCCTGGCGAGTCCATAATACCATCAACCTTATTCACGTTAGGCAATACAAAAGCATAGTAAACCAAATGCGATGTGTGAGGCTATAATACGATATGTGGTGTGAAAGAAATGACCAAGTTGGAGTGTAAAGTCGGGATGATAGTACGTAGTATTGCAGGTTATAGGGTCCACCACAAGGGACTTCTATCCAAACCAATCTCATATTTAAATTTGGATAGCTAAACTCATGTGGTAAACTCCTGATCTTAGGTTGGTCGCGTACCCAACTGAAATTCTGGCCATTGCGAAGGTTCATGTAATGATTTAGTTGCACACCACCAGCCCGAGTGGATAGTGAATGGATGAATAAATGAGTCAAATACTGAGTATGTAATTCTTACTCAGTAACTTCGCATATCAATATGGCTCATCTCTGGAATATCACCAGGGTCTAGTACAGTACTCTATACGAGATCGCCTCCCACTGGATGTGCAACCATGCAAGTGGAAGAGAACACACTATCCGCCTAGCCAGTAGTTGGCCAATATCTACCTGGCACGTTGATGGCAGACCCATTTATAAGCTGGTCAAACTCAGCCTAGCTATGCCCCCTACCCTTGGGCGGATAAGGCCACACCTCCTTCTAACTGACTAAGACACAGTGGGAGAAGCGGCCTAACGGTATACGACCCTCGTGTGCTCATGACATCCACTCGGTCTATACGTTAAAGCGTCCCCTAGCCTCGGGGGTTTAGGAACTTTCACCCACGGATATATTAGATGCCCATATACTAGAACCAAACATTTTCATGTCCCAACTAGCCATCCACAATATACCTATGGAGGCCATGACCTTGATGTCGTTAGGGCGTCAAGTGATCATCATGTCGCATAAATGCGAGATGCATGAGTCATGCCATCTAGTCATGCATCAAACCTGCACGTACCGCGAGCTCATATGGGGCAACTCTACCTCTCAAGGAGTCGTATAATCAATTAGCCCAATAGCACATGCTATGCTCAATCACTCCTTATAACAAGCATGCGGATGATGCGTATGAGCATGTATCATGAAGTATACTAAGTATGATTATACATACATCATGGTGAGCTGGTATAAGATGGCTCATGACCTATATAAGTAAATGGGTAGAGTGCACATAATCACCTACACACGGTGGGCCTCACACCATCACAATTGGGCCTCACATGTACAACGATCTTCACACATATGATGGGCCTCATACAGTCACAATGGGCCTCATGCAATCACACAATGGGCCTTATACAATCACGGTGGGCCTCATATAATCACAATAAACCTCACAATGATCTTATACAATCATAATGCTAAGTTAACACATACTCAGTGCGTATACTAATATAATTGTAATCCATAATCAAATTATATATGACGGGGTCCCATAGAAGGACAACAGATCTAATCTATAATATAAAGATCGGTCTTTAACAGTGGATATACCAAATCCGACATTGCAGATTCTTCTACTTATGGCCAGAGGTGATGATGCATCATCCTCGTAACAAGGATGGGTCTAGATGGCCTTGTCATGGGCCTAAGAGTGGGCTTCCAGGTTTGAGTACTAGCATTAAGGGGACCTAAAGGATTAGGATAGCCCAATAAGGCGAGATGGATCATACTAATAATAATAGAGGCCCATCAATTTGGGTTAGCCCACTAAGGGGAAATGAGAATGAGCCTAATACAATCACAATGGGTCTCATACCATCTCAACGGTTTGTATCATGATGTTGTACGTACTCATAGTCGGCATCGATAATCAACATATATACAAGGCGGGGTCCATAGATGGACAACAGGTCCATAACATGAGGGTCAATCCTCAACTGTGGATGTACCAAATCGGATCCTTCCGTCTATGATGATGATGAACTCTCCTCATATTAAGGTTGGGCCTAGATGGCCTACCTATAATCCTAAGAATTTGGAACAGGCTTTCTTCACCATACTATCATATGGCCTGCTATATGCCTTAGGGGGTCCAAATAAGTTCTAGATGGACTCTAAGATTAAAAACAACCCTACTAGAAACCAATGAGGGCCCAACATTTTGGATTAGCCCAATAAGAATAGATGGATCATGTAATTATCAATGGGGCCCAATGATTAAGGTCAACCCACTTAGAGAAAGATGAGAATGAGCCTAACAAAGGCCTAAGGGAAGGTCACAATGTGGATATTTAATCATCAATACCCATCAATGTGGACATTTAACGAACATTGCTCTCAATGAGTGCCCACATAGAGCCTAACATATAGTGGGGCCCGTGGCTTCAAATAAGGGCCTTACATACAACATAATTGGCTTCACACAAGAGCCCAAATATACATCATGAAGGGCCTCACTCATGGGCCACATATGCATCACATTGGGCCTCACTCATGGGCCACGTATGCATCATAATGGGCCTCACTCATGGGCCATATATGCATCATAATGGGCCTCACCACATAGGCCTCACATACATCACACTGGGCCTCATCATATGGGCCTCACATGCCACACTGGGCCGCATCACATGAGCCCCATATACATCAAGTGGGCTGCATCGCATGGGCCTAATACACATCACAATGGGTCGCATCAGATGGGCCCGATATATATCACCATGGGCCATAAATAAATCACATTGGGGTGGGCCATGCACATTCCAAATGGGCCCCACTAGATGGATAGCTTGGATCAAACACGTTCATCACATGGGGGCCACATGGATGGACGATGCGAATATACAACATATCCTAAGGTAAGCTGCATAAGTGGACGAAATAAATGAAACACATACAACATGGTGGGCCCTGCGATTACACAGCAGGTGGGCCCGCACCTCCCAAATGGGCCTCACCAGATGAACATGGACAACATGGATATACAACGTACACATCATGGTGGATGGTGTATATACGACACATACATAAGGGTGGATTCCCACCGTCTAGACCATTGGACGGTATGAATGAAAGACACGTGAATCATATGTGGGTCCCATTCTGACGGAAAACACATATAAAACACATATTTCATGTGCTCCACATAGATGGACTGTGTTGGTAAAGCCCATACATCATAGTCAGCCCTACATAGCACGTCCAGATGGACGGTGCTGATATGCGATACATACATCAAGGTGGGTCCCATCCCACACATGTAGCACGTGTGGGGTGGGCCCCACACGACCGCCAAAGGAGACAGATGGTATGGGACACAATACATACATTAGTGGGACCATCGTCCACGTCCAAGGACTGAATGGTGTGAATGAAACATATATATTATGTGGGTCCCACGTGTGGAGCCACGTGCCACCAGGACAGGCCCCATGAATGGACAAAGTAGATAAAACACTTACATTAGTGGGACCCACCGTCCTTTGCTGGACAGTGTGGATTTCACACATACCTCGTGTTTGGGCCTACAGAACTTGTTGACACTGTACAACAGCTGTGTAGATGTGTGGAACCCACCGTCCAAGGTCTGGACTGTGTGGATCTAGCACGTGCAAGGTGGGTTCACACGTGTGGCCCACCAGATATATATATATATATATATATATATATATATATATATATATATATATATATATATATATATATATATATATATATATATATATATATATATATATAGTGTGTGTGTGTGTGTGTGTGTGTGTGTGTGTGTATTAATTATTAAAAAAAAAAAGCCAACGTCCAAGCCTGCTGGACAACAGCCTGTTCATTGGGCCTAGCCGGTCCTTAGGCCCACGGTTAGGGGTGACCCCACCATATGGATGGTGGAGATAAAACCCATAAATCATAGTGGGGGGGTCCACATGGGTGGCCCACACAGATTTGGATCTGCTGATATTTGTATTTTCCTTTCATCCATAGCCGGCCTAAAAACGAGCAACAAGGTGGACCCAAATGTGAACAGCAGATTGGCCCGCTTAAATGGACAGCGTGGATCATCATACAATATCAATGGTGGGCCATCAAACCAAGGAAAGAGATAGAGAGGTGAAGGGAGCTCTGCCACTAGGAGCTCCCTTTGTAAGATACAAACATATAGCAAATGGGTCTCACCACATGTGGGCTCTCAAATCATCAAGATCAATGGTCTTTGATGGAGGATGATGAGAATTGAAGGGTTGGATGGTGGAATCTTGGGGTAGGAAGTGGGCCACACTTGGCTCTTCTTGCTCTCCTTAGAGCTTGGATGGTCCTCTCTCTTGGAATGGGTAGAGAATGAGAGAATAGGATTTGTAAGGGAGATGGGATGGGAGGAATGGGTGTTGTAAGAAGGGTATGGGCTTGGTTGACTTTGGGAATGAGAGATAAAGGGGTGTCATATTTTGTTAGTAAGAGAGGAATGGGTTGTGTACTTGATTGATTGATGTGAAAGGTGATAGAGATTCTCTCGGAATTCGCAACGCACGATATTTTTCTCGACATAAACGCGGGCCCATAACTCCTGTCCTGGGTATTGCATCGGTGCATAAGACGCGATGTTAGAATCACGGAGATGGTGCGGTCGCGAGGATACAAGTCTCGGGTCGAGTTGACTTAGATATACGGGATGCAACTTAGGATCACACGTAAATGCCGATTATAGGTCTTGGGGTGCCGAAATTTGACATGTAGGATCGCGGAAGTCTAAGGAATAGTACGGTCTAAGATACAGGCCTTACATTTACTGGCGACTAAGCACTTGAGATTGCATGTGAGTTTTTTCCTACTCATAGGTTTTTGCCTTAATCGCTAGCTGGATGTGCATGTATGTGCATTCACACATTTAAACAAAAGCATCAATGTGTATTATCTAAAATAATATATGCATATCCTATGAATTTGCCTTATTTGTTATAATGGTCATTATGAATTAGTTGTTGTAGAGTTTTTCTAAAAAACTATTCTTAATTATTATGATGGTACAGTAAATCTTAGGGGTATACCTTACTGAGATAGTCATTGATGCTATTAAACCATATTCAGTTAGTACAAGAGACGTAGATGATGTGCAGGTTAGTGCTCATATAGAGC
The DNA here is from genome assembly GCA_037074715.1 of Magnolia kwangsiensis. Lineage (NCBI taxonomy): Eukaryota > Viridiplantae > Streptophyta > Magnoliopsida > Magnoliales > Magnoliaceae > Magnolia > Magnolia kwangsiensis. Next base: position 68,480,580 of record CM073572.1, on the reverse strand, counting down.
ATGAGGAGATGGATGATCTCGTGTCTCTAAATTCTAGATTTCATTTATATTGATTTTGTATTTTGCTGTATTTGTAAGTCATGAGACATTAGTTTGTATAAGCCCTATGAGCACTCATTTCTATATCTTGTGTATCTATAATGTATATATGGACTTTTCCTTTATGCTTGATTTATTACTCTTCCGCTGTAATGATCACTTATATAAAAATAATAAATAAATAAATAATATTGTGAAATGCGGGCTATCCTTAAAGGTTAATACTTAGGATTACGGAAAACGAGTACTAAACTTGGGTTACAAGATTTGAAGCGTTACAATTTGTGTGGTGGTATGGGTGAGGTTGAGGGTAGAATGAGATCATAAAAGAATGTCTTTTTGAGATTCCTTGTAAGTGGGCTCCATCGTCGTGCGTACGTGCATCGTAATGCACGCGCATCCCGATTTACGATCACGTCATATTTCACTAACCGAGTATCACAATGGGGAGTGTCATGCAATGTTTGTCACACCCCAAACTCGAGAACCAGACTCATAAAATTTTCGATCTCCGAATCCAGTGCTGACAACCTCTGTAGTATCTCATTCTCTGCTCTCAGCTCCAATGTGCCAGGTTTTAATCCTAGGATCCTATAAGGAGGATTTTCAGGGTGATTTTTTTTCTGTAAAGGAGAATAGCCATAAGTGTACGCAAGTCACAAAACATCATCACCACATATCCACTAATATAATCTTAGAGTACAGTGTTGAAAGAAAAATACATGATATAACAAAACTCCAAAAGATTAGGCACATGCTCCTGCCTCAATGCTACTGCGGTGTAGCATTACCTACATGTAACGAACATGCATAAGCTTACTACGAAGCTTAGAGAGTGTGTGCATGTGTGCGCAATGAATGTACCAAGTATACAAATGTCAGAGTAAGCGGAATAATGGAGGCCAAATTGACAAGTTCATAAATATCATTAACCTGGTCCAAGCTATGCGATGCAAAGACATAATGAGTCAAATATCATATCCTAATGATGCAATGGAATACGCAAATCCTGATGTCTAATCCACATCTCTCATCTGGAATCATTGGGATCTAGTGCACTCTGACACTAGCATGCCTCCCCATTACATGCATGACACAGCGAGTGTAAGAGACTTCACTATCTGCCTCTTCAGTGGTATGTTAATCTCCACTCGGCTTGCCAATAATGGACTCATTTCATGAGTTGGTCAGACTCAACCTAGCATATTATTAAAGTTCGTCAGGTTATCATAAATCATGTGATCAATTTTAGGCATACAACTTGGATGAACGGTCATAAATCATGAGAATAGATAATCATCATGTACAGGATAATCAAATTCCATATTCCACTATAGAGCATACGATGGAAAAGGAATGACAAATTTGGTATATATAGTTGGGATAATAATACGTAGTATTGCAAGCCGTGGGATTTATCACAAGGGACTTCTATCCAAACCAGTCCCATACTTGATTTGAATAGTGTTGAGGCTCAAATATTGTATAATTTTTCTCATTTATATATTGGTTTTATGAACATGAATAAGCTCAATGTTGTATTTTACTCATGTTTGTATTGCAAGGTGAATTTAAGAGGTTAGATTGAAAATGGTGCTAAAAGTATAGACTTGATGCTCAAGAATCACCAAGGTAAGGGATAGATCTTAAGAGACCAAAATTAAAGAATTCACATGCCAAAGATCTAAGAAAACCAAGTGATGAATGAAGAGAATCAAAGATTTGAAGTGAAATCTTGAAATCATCTTAAAAAAGCATATTCTGAAACTCTGAAGTCTATTTTAGAAAATTATACAGCGAGAAGTCTATTTTAGCAAACTATGTAAATTTGAGGCGGTTTCTAGGGTTTTCTAACTTGATGCGAAAGTTGGAGTTCTCCACTTATAGATAGAACTGCCTAGGGCATTCTTAAGCATCATTCAAAGCATCCCAAAGCAATATTTAGGGTTTTTAGAAAGTTTTATCTAGGATTTTTGAAAAGTTTCATAGTTTTAATTTGTTTTTCTTTAAAGCTTTTAGATATTTATTCTTTATTGTTGCTTTCTTTTTTCTATTTATGTTTTTCTAGTTTTCTCTAGCTCAAGCTAGAAGGGAAGCTTATTAGTTTAATGTTTTCATAGTTATGATGATCGATTATTTTAATGATAAGAAGAATGTTGTATGCATGTTATTTATTGTTTAGGTTTAGTTTTTTATCCACATGTGAAATCTATATGTTTCCATTATATGAGATCTACATTGATGGATAGGCTTACCCTGGATCAATTAGATTTCCTATATAGGAGAGGTTCTCAACTTGCTATATTTCTTTGATATTTATTATCTCATTGATATTGAATTTTTAAAATCACTAGCGCTTGAGAATATATATCAATGGTGCAAATCTATAATTTTCTAATATTTTATATCATTTATTAAAATATTTAAACTGTTTTATTTTCTGATTAGACTGACCATAGTGCTCAGATCCTAGTTGTATTATCCAAGTCATCATGATTTTAGAACAATAACTTATGTGTGGAACTTTGAAGCTTGGGTGTTATTTTAATTTAGTTGAATTACATCTATTCAAAACTCATAAAATAAAATCATAATTTAGTTTTTTATTACTTAGTTTGTTTTGCATTTGACTTTCTCATTCTCGCAATTCATCTCCCTGCGGCATCGACCCTGTAATCACAGGTACTACTTACAAACCTTTACACTTGGAGGCAAGTAATTAGATAGTTAGACACAATATGGTAAACTCCTGATATCAAGTTAGTTGCGTATTTAACCGAAATCATTGGTCATTGCAAATGTACACATAATGATTTAGTAGCGCACCAACAGTTCGAGTGGATAATGAATGAATGAATGCATGGGTCAAATGCTGAACATGCGAGTCCTACTCAGTAAGTCAACATTTTAGTATAGTTATTACTGGAAGCATGACTGGGGTCTAGTACACTTCGCACTAGCTGCCGCCCCATCGCGTGCATGCCTAGGTGAGTGGAAGAGACCTCACTATCCTCCTTGCCAGTGGTATGTCAATGCCCACCCTGCTCGTCTATAGCTGACCCATTTACGAGCTGGTCAAATTCAACCTAGCTTATAGCCCCCTACCCTCAGGCGAACAAGGGTACACCCCTTTCCAACCTACTACGACACAGTGGGAGACGCAGCCAATTGATATTTGACACTTGACGCACATTGTATCTACTCAGTCTCGATGTTGAAGCATCTTGTTTGCCCACAGGGTTTAAGAACTTTCACTCAAGGACATTCTCAGCACCCTAATGCTAGAACAGATATTTTCGGTGTTCAATCCGGCCATCTATGATATGCCTATAAAGGCTATAACCCTGATGTCGCTAGGGTGTAATGCAATTGCATCATACAATGCGTGGAATGTATGAGTTCATCATCTAAGTCATGCAAGCTATACATATATGCAGGATGTCCCCATCTCTTATGGGTTTCTTGAAAGTGTCCCAAGTCGTTCGGTCATCAATGCGGCCTTACCACATATAAGCAAGCCAAAAATAATAAATTAACAATTATCTAAGTCATGCAAGTATGATGCAAATGTGATATGATAACTTATAATCATAAGCACTATACATGAGGTGTGTAATACCATATCAAGCATAAAGCAAGACTAAATCAATATAAAGCAATGTTAACTCGAATGTAAAAGTAATGCTACATAAATTAGCAAGTATTGTATCAATATACATGTAAAATATCATATCAAATGATAATGGAAATTCATCATTCATAACGGGTGGAACTTACTTGGAAACTAAGTTTGTAGAGGCACATAGGGCTACACCTAAGTGGTCTTACAAGCTAATGGGCCCACCCAGCAAGCCCACACCTAAGCGGCCAAAACATACAACCATCGGCATCCAAACGGGGTAACAAATTGTAGGATTCACAAACAATCATAGTGGGTCTGAAATGGTCATCAAAGTGGGCCTTACAACTATTCCTAAGCAAGGTCCAAGAGGGCAGCCCGCAACCAACCAAACACAAGCCTATGATGGGCTCAATATATGCAATGTGTGGTAGTTCAATGGTGGAAACATGACACAACTGCAGGGTTGGGCCATGGTACGACCACTACATATAAATCAAGGCAGGCTTAACGGGTAGCCACAACATGAACAACAAGACAACCCATGATGTGGGTATCATTTATTCATTAAAGAGGACCCACAATTAAATTGGATTGCAAATAAAATCACTATGAGCTCCACAAATCTAATATGAATATGACTAGGTGGGATCCACTCGAATTTATTCCTAATGGGCCTAAGTGGGCTCAAACACAAATAAAGTGTGGGACACTCCTAGCATGAGTCCTTTGATGGAATGGGGTGGCTATATCACATACATCAAGGCGGACCTCATGACGCAGGTACAACCATGCATCCAGATAGGCCCCACAATAGGGTGGCATATACACATCAAGTTAGGCTATAAGTGATCACCATACATATGTCAAGGTAAGCCCAAGGCGCGGCCATAATACATACCAGAAATGGGCCTGTAGTGTGGGCCTAATACATGAATCGAGGTAGGCCCTAGAAAAGATTCAAAGATGGCCATCATCATACCTATTTCTATATGAAGGGTGGCCCACAACTCTGCCCCAAATATGGGCTCACAGCCCGAAAATGATATGGTAAAATAAATGGATGGGCCACAAGGCTATATCAAACATGCATCTTGGAGGACCCTATAGTATAGCCCACACCTGTGGGCCCCAAAAGTATCAGTGGGCCCAAGAGAAGGCGATGAGAGTCAGCATCCATACCCCACTAGTTACACATGGTGCGATCCACTTAAGTGTTCGATTGGCCTTATTTTTGGGCCAGCGATCTAACACGAGTTGCTAAAAATTATTGACGGCATGCATGCACATCAATATATCAAAGTGAGTCACTACATCGGGTCACACAGACTGGACCAGCAAGGTGTGCCAGCAGGTGGGCTTTCTGGCCTGCAGCGAGGATAAAGCACATGGATCATGGTGAGCCTCTCAGATGGGCGGCCTGGATAAAATAAATACACCACGGTGGAACTCAGTGGGACCTGCGTCAGCTCACCGGGTCTGATAAGATTTCAACAGAACGTGCCTAAAAAAAAATCATTTCCTAAATTGTGGCCCAGCTAAGCTTCAATCTGCCCATGGAAAATGGGGTGGAGAAGTGAAGGTATGATGTGCATTTCATGCACGCTTCAAGTGGGCCCCAATGATCCGTAGGTCCACTCAAAACAACACTAGAAAAGAGATGTTGGGTCAGGATTCTGACTAGACCATGGTAGGCCCAGTAGGAACAACGTGGATACGATACATACATCACAACGGGCCTCACGCTGTGGTGGGTCCACCATATCAGCCCAAGCTGGTATTTGTATTTCCATTTCAACCAGGTCTGAATGACCCTATGTGTAGGTTGGGTGGCAAAGGCACCTTAAAGTGGGGTCTCTGACACGTGCAACGTGACCCAACGGTGGACATTCAATCACCAATGTTTCCTCATGTGGACCGCTTGGGATTTGGATCCACCTTCTTTTTGGGCTAATGTCCATGGAGTAGGTCCCATAAGGTAGTGGGCCCATCCCTGATGGGTGCAAAAATGGATGGACGGAGCAGATGTATAACACAAACATCACATGTGCAATCAGGGGGTCCTACGGTAGATATTTTTGCTCCCCACCAGACAGAGTGGTGTGGCCCACAAAAACTTCGGAGCAAGGTGGTATTTGGATATTCCCTTCACACCAGATCCGTGTGACGTACATCAGCAGGGTGAGGAGAAAAAAGGCCTTGCGGTGGGCCCAGGAAGTTTTCAACGGTAGGGGATCCACCGCCACTACTACTAAACGTGAAGCCCACATAGACCAGGTCTGCTTCATCTGACGGGGCTGGAAAGGTGAATGAACCGTGTGGATTTCTCACCACATTAAGTGAGCCCCACCGATCAGTAGACCCACTCAAGAATGGACTAAAAAAGATGGATTTACTCCGTGAGTATAAAATACTTCACGTGCACCAGAAAGGTTGCAATGGTAGACTTCATTGTCCTAACTCTTTCCTATGGTGTGGATCACCTGAGTCGGGATCTTCTCATATTTTTTGTCCCAAGGCTTAAAATAAACTGACAAAATAGATGGACGGTGTGGATCTGACAAATACATCAAGGTGGGCCCCACGAACTGGGCCACAGCTGGACAGCGTGCAAACGCATGCTGCCAGCAACGTGGTGATTGTGGGCCACAGGAAGTTTTGGATCGTGCTGATATTTGTGATTTCCCTTCTACCAGGTCTTTGTGTCCTATGACACAGGTTGAATGGAAACAAAACAGCAGGTGGGCCCTACTAAGGTTTCAATGGTGGACGTCACTACCTCGCTGTTCATGGGGTGAGGTCCACTTGAGATCTGGATTTCCATCATTTTCTAGTCAGAGACCTAAAATGATATGGCAAGGTAGATGGACGACATGGATTAAAAATGTGCATCATGGTGGGGCCATGCTAGGTCCCACACTCCTTTGGCATAAAAAGGGGACAGACATCTCTCTTGCATGCATGTTACCTGGTTGTTTTCATTTTTTTTTTTTCCATGTGTTTGTGTAGGGTGTTGGGGTCGTGACCACTCCAGTGACGTCCAACGAGGAACTGTTAGATGGATTCAAATATCACAGTGGGCAACGGTTGGGTCCACATTTCCTTGGCCAAGATGATATTTGTATGGCCTTTTCATCTGGTCTTTGTGACCGTAAAAAAAAAAAAAAACAAGTTAGGTGGTTGATACAAACCATGGTGGGTCTTGTGGCCCACAAAAATGACAGAAACTAAAGAAAATTAAAAGGGGTTTTCTCCAACCTTGCACTCACTCTTTGACGATCGGATGGCATGATTGGGTGGTCCATCGAACTCTTAACATGCTCTCTTTAGCTTTCTTTATCTCTCTCTCAATCCCTCTTTTCCTCTCAATCTCCCTCTCTTTTCCTTTCTTTCTTTTCTTCTCTCTCTCTCTCTCTCTCTCTCTCTCTCTCTCTCTCTCTCTCTCTCTCTCTCTCTCTTCTTCTTCATCTCTCCTCCACTAAGAGTGGACACGTATGGGGTTTTGGCATTTTGGGTGTTGTTGTAGAATGGAGAGAGAGAGAGAGAGAGAGAGGGAGAGAGTGATGGGGATGATTAGCATGGGAGAGAGTGGGATGGTATGGAAGAGGGTATGAAAGGTATGGGTTCTCTCGACTTTTGTGGTGAGAGGGGTATGGGTAGTAGGGGCAATCGGGGAATGTAGGTGCTAGGTAAGGGGGTAAAGTAGGGGCAATTTGAGTCTTTTGGTTAATTGGGTGGTATGAGTGAGGTTGTAAGGGTAGAATGAAAATTTACGAATATTAACTATTAGAAATTCCCTTTTAAATTCATTGCATGTGGGCCCCACTCACAATATAACATTGTGCGGCCCACCTCAGATTGTGCCAAAAATTACAACTCTAATCTACGGGTCATAATAGGGTGTGCCGTGCGGCGTTAAAATTGTAGCGCCTGTGTGGTTGCTAGGGTATAAGTCTCAGAGTATTGCGGTACTAAAATCGGATAACGATCAAAACTCGTTGATCTGGTCTGCCAGGAACATGTTGGTCCCAAAGTTGAAGCGTACAGTCAGTCTCACGATGTTGCAGGTCTTACAGTATTAGAATCGCAGCTCAGCATGGTCATTAGGGTATAGGTCTGGGGTCATCACGGCACTAAAACAAGAGTCACCATCGGTGCACACTGATCCAGTCCATCCCGAGTGTGTCAACATTGGAAACTAAGTGTATGGAAGATCTTTCAGGGATACAAGTCTTACAATTGTATAGTTAATCGAAGTAGCCAAAGAGTTTGCAAATGAGTTATAGGTTAAGGGTTTGAAGCTTTATATGTTCAAATGTCTTTTTTTTTTTATATATAAAATTTCTTCAAAAAAGCTAACTCTAACCCTAATTAGTATCGGGAGGGAACCACCTCATGCCTTACCTCTCCCGCTTATAAAATAGACTTATGTAACGTGAGCAAAAATGTGTATGTATTGAAAATTCATCTGTGGTGTAATGGGATTACCACGGCTGCGCATGATGAAGCTTGGTGAAGCTAATGAATGAAGTCTATGTCCTATAGGGGGTGATTAGGGCCAATTAAAATTTTTATATTTTAAACTACAATTGCTTACTTAAGCTAATATGCAAACAAAGCTAAGCAAGGTAATTAACTCTAAAGCTTCTAAGCCAATAGAGGGTCCAATCACGTAGACTACAAATGATATGCAATAAGCAACTAGTCTATAACATGATATTGTCATGTGTGTGTGAGATGTGTTAACTATGAAGTCCTATCATTCATCTAATCATGCATACATATAATTAAACATTCAATCACATAACATAATTAAACAAGTGCATAAATGACAATCCCAAACACAAGCATATATAGTGGTTTGATTTCCCTACTCCACTCTCGGTGGACACATTCAACCCATGAGTGTACTAGATTCACCATCGAAGGTTTTAAATCAGGCTAACCTCGAACCTTTACAATCGTACACAAGGAAGCGCTCCACCAGAGACTTTATGTAATTTTTCATAGGCTCGCCATAAACCTCAATCCTACATAAGAATCTATTGACGTACAGTCCATCGAAGTCTCCAGTAATAGACTTTAGTTGGTTTTCTATAAGCTAACCAACAACCATGGTCCTAGTCCAAAGACCTTCATTTACTCTCAGCGAAGGCTCTCATGGAGACTAACAAGTATGCATCCATGTCTAGTGGCCTACATAAGGACTTAATTTAGGCTTTACATAAGAGCCAAGGCCCTACACAAGAACCTGGATTTAGGCCTTACATAAGAACCTAGATTTAAACCCTACATAAGACTCAAGGTCATACAAAAGAACCTAGTTGAGTTTGGGTCACAAACTCTTACCCTCAATCTTACACAAGAAAAAAGAGTATATAGACTCTTACACTTGACAACTTACTCGTCGGACTGAGCCCCTTTTATAGCTCCATCTCGAGTTGCTTGATCGGTGCCTCCCGTGTTTCAATGAGCTCCCTTTTGCTCCCCTGATCATAATGCCGATGCTTTACTAAGGCTTCAACTACAAGATCAAACACCTTGCATGCATTGCTCCTTTAAGGTAACTAAGGTGATGGGAGATTGGTTGAATATCTAACTAATTGGAAGTTGTAATTCCTAGGGTATTCACTTAGATGGGTCTTTCAGAGGATTTACACAATAGTATGCCTATAGAGGTTTAGTCTAGTCTTTAGAAAATAGATGAGTTCAAGCACATCTTCAAGGTGAAGGTTGGAATCCTCATTATAGTGTTATTATCATGAAAGATGACTTAGAACTCATTGGTTTAGATACTTGGGATGAGGGATATGATCATGGACTCACCTAAGCTTCTATTACACCAAAAACCCATTCAAATGCTCAAAAACCGAAAGCTCCTTATAAGAAGTTCGAGTTCCAACGGTCAGAAAACGAGCATATAATGGCTTTGTTGATGCCATCGAAAGGTCTTCAATGCCATCGAGGTGACCTTCGATGCCATTGAGAAAATAAGATATATGATTTGTTCTTGTTGGACGTATTTGAGTTACTTGTTCGATGCAATCGAGGTGAACCTTCGATGCCATCGAAGAAGACCTTAATGCCATCGAATGAGACGTCGATGCCGTCGAGAAAATCAGATAAAATGATTAATTCTTATTGGATATATCTGACTTCCTATTGATGTCATCGAGGGGGTCTTTGATGCCATCAAAGACCCCTCGAGGTCTGCTCGATGTGAACGAGCACCACTCGAAATATACTATTTTGAGTGTATGTTTTCACAGCAGTTTCACACCTCTTCTAGCCTTACTTATAATGTTTCAATTAGGTTTCTAAGACTAAGGGATGATCAACAAGGTTTACATATTAAGTCAAGATCATCTAGAGGTTTAAGAGTTATTTCGAGTCAATGGTTAGGGTCATCAGTGCACCTCATTTACAAACAAAATGCACAAATCAATGCACACACATACACACACACATATAGTGGGAGTGCACGTTTGAGGTAACTTCTCTCTTGTATTTCTATTATTGTTCATTTTATTAATTATAAAATTCGATCAAGGTGGGCCATCCTAATCTAGACAAATCTAAAACCATATTTGTTCATGTGGTACAGTAAATGAACTCCTTGTGAAAAATTGTGGCCATTGGACCACTCTAGACCTTCCAAACGCTAACCTGAAGTCGACACTATTGTGTTGTCCAAAATCAAATATATTAAGGATAGTCTGATTTGTGGGCCAGTTTAGGGTAACTTTTGGGTAAACCTAGTGAGTCTTATTTTGGCATTGAATTGCATCCTTAATGACCTTCACACCTATGAAGGATCATCCCAAATCCGGACTAGGTGGTGCCATATTCGTTGTCCCACTAACTGGATAGCCAACACATTAGAAATAAAGTCCACTTTGGGCCCTCCTTTTGGTTATAGTGGGTCGGGCCACCTTTTGTCCCAAATAGTACTCTAGTGGACCCAAGAGGCACCCAAGAAGTTGGGGTCAAACCCTTAAAGGGACTACAAGTTACACTAAGGTTATAGGCCCACCAGAGACCACTTGTTGGACATCTTTATTACTTTCTAATAAGGAAATAAACCAAATAGGAAAAGTGTACCATTTTATGAAAGTTTTCTAATTTATGAAGTACTAATATGAAATGTTTATTTATGTAAGTTTTTAATAAAGATGGTAGTAGAAAGAAAATATCACAAAAGACCCATTGGTCAAAGTGTGCACCCAAAACAATTCATGAGAAAAAGAAATTAGAACGTGTTAAGTGGTATGGGCAATATTGAGTTCATACCCATAACAATGAATCTATCTAGGTGATTAGTTTTGAAATAAGCAGATATTATTTATTTATTTATTGTGCATGCATCAATATCTCAATTGATAGTAGGAATGCTATATTTGGAAATGTTCTTTATTTGGAATGTTCTATATTTAAAAATATTTTATATTTGGAAACCTTTATGCTAAGAAAGTGCTATTTTTGAAAAGTTTTATAATTGACAAGTTTCATTTTAGAAAATTTTCATTTTTAGAAAGTTTTATATATGAAAATTTTTTGAATAAGAAAGTATACATCATCATGGATATATAGACACCTGTAACACCATGAAATGAAAGTGCATGAGTAGATACACAAGTGCACTTTCACACATAATTTTACTAATAGATTTTTTAAATAAAGACGTATAGATGAACACGCATGCACAGACCCTTAAACTCACACACACCCTATAATAAATTTCGAACTTGCATGTACAATTACATGCACGATCGTTCATTAAATTAACCACTGCGAATACTCTCTATGGTCAAATCAAGCCATCTTATGATTCAATTTTGATATGAACCCTTACATCATCATTAAATAGTGAAAGAATCAATTTAAGATATTTACGTTTGATCATCATTGATTCTGAATCTATCATCTTAAACCTACAACATTAAGGAACATTTTACACTGTTAAAATCGAATTCCAATGATTACATATGTACCATTGATCACCTTAAATTTTTCATGATGTATATTGTTAGTGCACTTAGTTGTGCACCTTGTTTGTCAATCACATGCGTTGGTGTGTCAGAGATTCAATTGAGCCCTTGGAAGTTGAAGATCGAAGACACGTGAAGACCGGATCATCAAAGTGTAAAGAACAGGTGTATGAGGTGCCTTGGTGACCCTAACCTTGACTTAAAACAACCCTTAGCCTCTAGATGATCCAAACCTTTATAGGTAAACCTTGTTTGATCATCCATGGCCTTAAGAACCTTAATTGGAATATGATAAATAAGGCTAGAAAAGGTGTAAAACTACTGTAAAATCATATGCCCAAAACAGTAGCTTTTGAGTGGTTCTCAATCCCACCGAGCAATCCTCGAGCGGTCATCGATGGCATCGAAGATCCACTCGATCCCATCGAGTAGGATTCTCGAAATTGTCTAGTAAGCTTTAATAATTATTTTTGAGTTTCTTGATGGCTTTGAGATCCCATTCGATGACATCGATGGGTCTCCTAGATGGCATCGAAGACCAGTAGATGGCATTGAGTAGAAGTATGTAAATTGCCGAGCAACATTTCAGTTAGAAATTCGAGTTTCTTGATGCCATCGAGGATCAGCTCAATTTTATCGATAGAGCCGTTTTTTTATTTTTTTACCATTGAGCTCAAACTTTTTATAAAAGATATTCAGTTCTTAAACATGTGAAGGAGATTTTGGTGTAATAGAAGGCTAGGTGATTTCACATTAATATTTCACATCTCGGTCCTCTAATCCCATGAGTTTCAAGTCATCTTCATGAGCTTTAACACTCTAATGTGAATTTTAACCTCCAATGAGAAGATAAACTTGAATTCCACCATTTTCTAAAGATTAGACACAATCTTATTGACATATCCTGTTTAAATCATCTATAAGACCATTCTAGGTAAATCCTCTAGGATTACAACATTCCCAAGTATTGTAGGAGATTCTAACACCCTCCCATCACCTTGATCATCTCAAATAGAGCATCGTATGCAAGGTGTTTGTTTGTGGAGTTGAACCATCGATATCAATGGAAGTGGGAGCAATTGAGCAGTGAATTCAAGCATGAGAGAGATTTGAAGAAGTGACTTAAGCACAGTGCGTCAAAGGGGCTCAATTCGACAAGTAAGTGTCTATTAATGACTCCACATACTCTTCTTCTTTGTGAATGATTAAGGGTAAGATTTTGTAACCTAAACTCAATAGGCTCTTGTGTATGACCTAGGTTCTTCTGTAAGGCAGAATTCACCGGACACGGGTGCATACGTGTTAGTCACCGTAGAAGCCTCCAACGGGAGTATATAAGTCATTAGACTAGTACTAAGGTTATTGGTTAGTAGATAGAAAAATAACTAAAGTCTCTTGCGAGAGCCTCCGATGAGAGTGTACATTAGGTTCTTATGTAGGACTTAAGTCTTTGTGTAGGGCTATAAAAGTTAGAGATGAACCTGTTAAAAACCTCCGATAGTGAATACCAATACACTTAAGGAGAGTGCATTAATTGGAAGTGGAGTAGGAAAACCGAACTACTATACACGATTGTATTTTGCGATTAATTGAATTGTATACATTCTTATTCATGCTTAGGTGTTTGATTAGTTAAATCATATAGATGCATAAATTGAATTGTATGTTAGGCACTTACCTTGTAAAGCACACAAAGCTTACTATTATGTTTATAGACTAGTTGCCTAATTGGTATATCCTTTATATTAAATGTGAGTGGACCCACTATTAGCTTGGAAGCCTTAGTGTTAATTATCTTACTTAGTTTAAATTGGCATATTAGTTTAGATAAGTAATTGAGTTTTAATTAGTCTTATTCACCCCCTCCCCTCTAGGACATAGCCATTCACTTTATAGTTGGTAGACAATCCACGCAATTTCATATATATATATATATATATATATATATATATATATATATATATATATATATATTTATATATATATATATATATATATATATAGAGAGAGAGAGAGAGAGAGAGAGAGAGAGAGAGAGAGAGAGAGAGAACCTAAAAAAAACTTTCTTTAGGAACCTAATCGTGATGAAATTTTAGACAATATTTAGTTAGTCCAACTGAGTCATACATTATCAATTTCGGGACCTAACTCACAAAATCCACCATCCATTGGGATTTATACTATATCTGCTAGATGACTGATTCGAGAATCACATAATGACTATTAGTGTGATCCTCGAGAGATACTCGATAAATTGAACGATTTACATCTTACATTGAGACACATCCAGACCTAGTTCTAGAGATCTCAAACCCATCAGGAAGGAATCCTACTAATCCTATAGTTTCCAAAATTTAAAAAGGCTCATTAGTCATGTGTACATCTTGCATCATGCACCCTCTTCTATGTGAGATTTCTACATCTAAAAAGAGAACTTTGTTCCATTTTCTTCGTCTAGAAAGTCGAAAATATCCAAGATCTTTGTGAGATTTCTTTGTGAGATCAAGACCATCCATGGGGGAGATCTTGGCCATTCGATTCTAAGATTGTCATCGATGATAGTTGAAGTTGCCACATAAAACATAAAAGAATATCATATATCCTTCTATTCTCCTCCAAATTGTGTTTAAACACAGGGATCTAGTGCAAATCCAGTGTCCATTCTTCACAAAAGGATCCACATATCCCGGTTGGAATCCAAGAAAATCTCGCAGCCTGTCATCCCTTGTTTTCTCAGAATGTTGCGTGCATCAAGCAAAAGTTAAAAATAAAGAATCCATCAATCAAACCATCACAAAGCTTGGATTTTTGGGGTCCATAAGCTTCATACAAGCCATCTAAGCCGTCCATGAGCTTTAGTTCAAAGAAAAACCAATTGGATCTCAAACTACCATTAGAGTTGAGTCTTCTTCCCCATCAAACCCATCAATTGCATGTTCTTGCTGCAACCTTGATCATGGATCTGAAATGTTCATCCAATGGGCCATGTGAATAAGTTTTAGTCACTAGAATCCAATTAGTAATCCTTATGTGAAAAGAATCTAAAATAGAAATCTTCGCAGCATGAAAATCACGTGTAAACTCAAGTTGCATTAACTCGACATTGAACCATTCCAAGGAGTTCTCTAAAAACTTTGAGAAGGGGTCAGGAAACCCTATAAAAATGTAGTATGATAGATAAGAATTAGATCACACAAAATCGTGAGGAAGAGAGAGAGAGAGAGAGAGAGAGAGAGAGAGAGAGAGAGAGAGAGCCGAGTTGACTTAGTCATATCAAGTTTAGGCTCTGGTTTGGTCTAGAACTATTGCTGGAGAAAAGAAGAAGAGAAAGGAAAAGAGAGGAGAGAAAGAAAAGAAG
The DNA here is from genome assembly GCA_037074715.1 of Magnolia kwangsiensis. NCBI lineage: Eukaryota > Viridiplantae > Streptophyta > Magnoliopsida > Magnoliales > Magnoliaceae > Magnolia > Magnolia kwangsiensis. The sequence goes on along the minus strand of CM073572.1, from coordinate 68,465,576 downwards.
AAAGGAAGAAATTGAGTTGATTTGACTCACTTAGTCAACACGTTGTGTTAAACCAGATCACGCTAGTTCAAGTTAAGTTCGGGCCTGGTTTAGCAGGTGAGTGATCCTCTCATTAGTTTGATTTTTTCTCCTTTGAATTTAGTTTGTGTATTTTTCAAATTTAAGGCTATTGTTTTACCACCCTTGTTTATGTGTTCATAGATGCTAAGTATGGGATTTCCTCAAACCTTCAATAACCTTCATGTTCCACTTTTAACACACTTTTATTGTTTGGGTTTAGCATTTTTTGATCTAGGTCTAACCCTTTAGCTTCGGGTCTAGCTATCTTCACTCTGAAGTTTACTTTCTGAGTTGGGAATAACTCTTTTCTTCCCTTTTGACTCAAAGGCTTTTTCATTGACCTCACATTCTTAAATTTCTAGTTTTGATGTACTTTTATTTTTACAATTCATTGATGATAGCCCTTTTGTATATCACCTTGAATCTTGATTTGTAATGTTATTTATTTATTTATTTATTATTATTATTATTATTATTATTATTATATATTTTTTTTGTGTTCACCTTGAACATTTGCATCTTGTGTAATTCTTGAAATGTGAATATATTGCAACATGGATAGCCTTCATTGCATGTTGATTTTTGCTTAAAGTTGTAATTAAGTCTACATGCATCATGATTGTGAGTCCTTGAGTCTAATTGCTTAGATTTCTTGAGTCGTATTGAAATCATGAAGTGCTTGATGAGTGAATTTCTTGCTTTAACATGAAATGCGTAGAAATTGAATGAAATGAATTGCAGATTCCAATAGAATATTCGAGCAGGGATTCCCTTGTCCACATGACAAGGAGGATTCGTTTTTGGTGGGATATTCAAGCAGGAGTTCTCTTGTTTAAATGGTAAGGAGGATTTGTTTCCTGTAGGATATTCAAGCATGGGTTCCCTTGTCTACATGTCAAGGAAGATTTATTTCTAATGGAATATTCAAATGGGAGTTCTGTTATCCACATGGTAAGGAGGATTTGTTTTCGGTGGTATATTTGACCGGGGGTTCCCTTGTCTACATGGCAAGGAGGATTTGTTGCCAATTGGATATTCGAATGGGATTCCTTGGAGGATCATCTCTAGGATGACTTGCATTACATGCATCGGTGGGATATTCGAGCGGGAGTTCCCCTGACTATATATCTTGCATGATTCATGTACATGGCATCATACTCATTTTCTGAATTTTGTATCATGACATCACATCTTGCTATATGTTTTACTTGTCGCTATTATGTGTATTTTGAATTTAGGGCATCTTTATACTCTTGTTGTGCATTGAACCATTGTTTACTTGCTTCCATCATATCTGTTTCAAATTTATTGTGGATATGATCTTACTAGGCTTCTACCTCACCCCAATTAATTACTTTTACAGATTTACATGATGAGAGAGAAGCTAGAGATGAATAATACTTAGATGGATACTTCCATTAGATTAGATTTCATTAGTTTATTTGATTTAATTGAGAAATTATATCGAACTTGAAAATAGTGTTAAAAGAGATTTTGTAGGAGTAGAAGATTCAAATTTAAATTTTATCAAGTTTAATTCTATATTTAAGTTTAAATTATTATTGATTGAATGATTTAATTATAGTTTGGATAAATAATTATTTAAATGTCAATGTAACGAATGAATACATGAAACATCAGGTCACACCCAAGAACTTGGGATAAGTGTATCGTAATCCGATTTTGAATTTCGGAGCATAACAAATTGGTATTGGAGCTTAGATTTTAGAATCTACCAGGGCCTAGGGTTATGGTTTACACCTAGAGAAAATGAAGTTAGAGTTTTTCTAACCCCTAAACGTTTCCATATCACCTTCTTTAGCCATCTTGGAAACACAAAATGATATTTTTCAGCAGAGGAAATGGTTCCCGAAAGCCTCCTTACTCCATAAAAAAAGGTGATGTTTGAGAACCCGCAACTGCTTAGGAAAAATGAAAAGGGCCTAACTATAGAAATCCGTTGACCTCCACCAATTTGCAATTAAGACCGAGTCAGGATGATGTAATTGTATAAGCTTTGTCAATTAATATGATGATTAGATCCCGTTTCAAGTTATAATCTTGCTCGGACTTACACTTCTAAGTATTGATACATTGTATCCTTGAAATTGTAAATAATCATGTCGAGACATGAGACTGGGACTGGAGCACCCTTAATCCACCCGTGGCTGGAACACCAGGATAACCAGATCAAAGCCAACTTATAGAAGGAATAGTGCGGGTTCTTAGTAATGGAGTGAATATATTAGAGCAAAATGCTTTGAGGATAGATGAAGAACTCACACCCATAATGTAGTGAATTGAAAAGTTTTAATTTTGTGAATATATTATAAAAATAGAGGGGAACATTGAGGGGTTTCTAGCGTTAAAAGTTCATATTTGAAAATAGTACCAATTAGGGCCTTATTGGAATCCAAGTTTATAGCTCATTGACCTTTGGCAGTCCAATGGAGGATATTCCTTTGGGAATTCAGGTTATAGGCCATTAACCTCTGGTGGTCCATCTAAAGAAAGATTATAAACTCCTTTGTGGAATCTAGGTTAATAAGTCATTGGCTTCTGGCAATCTAATTGAAAAAAATGCAAGTGTTGTGGGCAATGGATTTAGTTGGCTAATTGTGATATAATTAGCCCTCGTGTTCAAAGAAAGAAAATTGTACTAAATATCATAAAATTAAGGCATGAATCCATTTCATGCATCTATTGTTTTAATGCATGCATAGATTGCTTCTGCATTACTCTCTACAACACCCACATACATATATATGACTTTCTTGAAAAACATAATTTAAACTTATTAAAGAACTTCTCACTAATTGTGTGTAAGCTTACTCTATTTTGAATTGATAATATTTCAAAATGAGGGGAAAGTGAGAAGAATTAGGGCGATTTTAAATTGACAATATTTCAGAGTGAGGAGAAAGTGAGAAGAATTAGGGCGATTTTGAATTGATAACATTTCAGAATGAGGTGAAAGTGAGAAGAATTAGGGCGTGGAGTGATGATTTCTTGATAATGATTATTAAGTTTATTTTTTTGCTACCTGTAAATAAATTATGTAAAGGTTGAATATTTAGCTTAAATATTTTTCTTTTAAATAATTGGATGGTACTTTTTAAATAAAGATAAATCAATATTTCTTTTATTTTTGTATTGTGGATGTGTGGATGTGATCGTAATAGTTATGAGAATGAGAATTTAAATACCTTGAGTCACGACTAGTAAATCCGAGTCCAATGCTGGTTATAATCATGGTCCCAAAGTTAAGGGTGTGACATTGGTATTATAGAATTTAGTACACGAATGCTAACATCAGGAGTTATGTCTTGGAATGCGGGATCAAGGCCTGGCCAATCCGAGTGTCGAATTTCAGGGCATGACAATAACTCTCTAAGTAGAGATGGCATAGGCGGTCAATGAGTTAATAATACTACGTTACATAGATTCATTGATTCACCTTCCTATACAAGAGATCAATTAGCTCGCTGCGAACGCAGGCTATGGGTAAACTGAATGTTGCCAAGTGGAGGCGTCGGCATAACTCTCCATGAAATGTGACTACGTTTCGTCACGTATCGATCAAATGCGAAGAGACTTAGGGGGTATTATTTCTGCATAATATGACTGCATCATATCTAACGACTCAAATGATGCCACGTGACAACAAAATCTAAATAAGAGAAACAAAAGATTTCATTGGTTGCCCTAATGGCTAAAGAAGATCCTCTGTTAAGTCATGATTAACCTAAAAAGGGTAAGTTCAACTAGCTACAACAATGATACGTGCGTCGTGTATCCTATTAACAAGATAAAGCCCGTTAATCAACACAGAGGTCTTATGACCGAAACTGGATTTAGACCGAAACTTGGTTGCAACAAGTGATGAATTTAACTAATGCGTTTTAGCATTGCATAGAAACTTTACATCAAAAAAAAATAAAAATAAAATAAAATAAAATTATGAGGAGCATAATAATAATTATGCTAAGTTGGCTAAATTTTACAACGCATTATTCACATTTACGCAAAGAAGAGGATAACTATCACCAACACATGGTAGCTCAAGAGAAACTCTCCTTCATGTAATAGGAGCAGGACATGCGCACAATTAATGACTAATCTATGATAAACAACTAGCATGTGTGACATCGTTTGATAGCCACGACTATCTTCTAGATTAGACAGTTATTTCCACATCAGCAAACAGGAGAAGTGACTAGGAAGATCTCTTTCTCGAGTAATCGCACTAAAATTCTATAAATAGGAAGAAGATTGAAGAGCTTTGGACCCTCACCAACCCAACACATCAAATTAAATTTACAGTGCAATATTGCTTATCCTTATATCTTATCTTAGCATGGTTATCATAGACTAGGATAACTTGCCTAACGTTGGACCAATTTTAACATAGGAGTAGTGCCATCATGTCTGTCAACATTGTTACGTTAGGCTAACCTAGATTAGGAGTAGTGTAATTCTCTTCCATCTACACTGAACACTAGATTGTAGGGAAGAATATTTTCTTTCATTTTCAGTGGTCTAATTCCCTTTGTTTATACCTAAGTCGCTGGACTAAGAGAGACTTAGATTTAGGGCATCGTCATCTATGTTACATACGTTGGATATTATTATAAATTTTTATTTTCATTTTAATTAAATAAAATTGAGTTCCTTCTACTTTCACATTGCACGAATAGACAGTTGAACTACCTCAGTTCTCGATTTCCTTGATTCTTGATCATAGACAACTACTCATAATCTTTGCTTATCTCGACGCTTAAAGAGTCATAGGCATTCAGTTCAATTGAGCTGTAAAAGACTTGACAAACCCAGTACTATAGACATGTACCAGCGACTAAATTTTGAGCCAAATAGACATGGTCTTAAAAAAAAATAAAATGATGAGCTTCATTTTTTTGTAACCATGAGCTGACAAAATGAATGGATGGCGTGGATATACAACATATCATCAAAGTCAGCCCCACAGTCACGGCCTCACCTTGTGTGGCCTAAGCAACCTACAGCTAATGTGACCAATGATTATTTATTTAGATGAGATCCACCCCATCCATCAGGTGCGGCGCTAACTGCTAAGAGCTTAATTTGGATGCTTGTAATTGGAATAAGATGGATTTAAAATCTCATGGTAAATGAAATCAATATGAATTGGAATCCTCAGGTTGTGTTTGCCTGTCTGTAAGTAGAATACATCGGAATCCAAAATTTGTATTTGAATGGGGTGATTGGATGTCTTTACCATGTAGCACGTAAGTCAAAATCCAAACCAAGAATAGTGGGACCCACGGTAGATGGATTATAGCCCAGAATTACGCGGGAAGGTGAAATCAATTAGTAAACTGTCCAAATTCAACAAACGGATGTCCATAATCAAAGGTTATGGTTGTCTAATCAATATGATTTTGGTGATACGAAGAATCTACAGATTGTTCCATGCCACGTGTACTTAGGGAAAATGCCCGTCAATGTAGCTGTGCAAGAACCTCAGCGTGATGTCTTAAAAAAAAATAAATAAATAAATAAATAAAATTAAATATACAGTTGCACCCGCGCGCGCGCATACACACTCCATTATGGGCACTCAACCAGGATTACCTTTGTGTTGAAACTAGAGCCGTACACGAGTCGAACCAAGTCGAGCCTGGCCCAACTCAGCTCGGCTAGCAAGTAACCCCGGCTCGGTTCAGCTCAGCTCAGTCCTCTAACTTAATTGGGCAGCTCTGCTTGGATTCGTTAGTAGCTTGAGCCAAGTATGAGCCGAGTTCGAGCCTACAAGATTATTAATGGTCAATCATCACTGTTTCCTGTGGTGTGGCCCACCAGAAATTTACCTATATTTTTGGGATCATGCCTCCAAATAACCTGGCAAAATAGATGGACGGCATGGATATACAATGCATACATCGAGGTGGGCCCCTATGGTCAAGGTCCCACCCACATTGCTGGTTCCACCATCACCAGAAGTCATGCTCATTACACACGAGATAGCTTATTAAGCTGCATCAATTGGATGGATAAAATTAAAAGATTAACCATTTTTCTACCAAGTAGTTTAGCCTTTAGGACTTGTTTAATAGCAACAAAAGTTAAGTCCTAAACAATTTATTTGAATAAAGCTACATGAGGCATACTGTCCTAGATTATTTTCTCATCAAAATTAGCAATGGATACCCCTAAACCCAATTACCCGATGTCCAAACTTAAAATAATAATAATAATAATAAAATCAAATTAGGCCATGGAATTTGTCTCACCCAATTTACAAGTGAGTGGAATACTCCATCTTTATCCACATACTCAATTGCTCCAGGACAGTTTCGATTTCCGTATGTAATGATATTTTTAACTAAAATTCAATAATAATATTATAGATTGGATGAATAGAATCTGCTAACGTAAAAAATATATATTTGGCTCATATAACATTTACATTGAGCCCCAGCATATGAACAGTCTAGATCAGTGTACCATGGGTCTTGGAATTCTATTGACACACTTGTCTAAAATAGGCAAGTGCACATTAGGATTGCTCAGAAAACAGAAAATGACCAACTTCTTTTCCACCCCAAATATCATAGCAAGATCAAACAGAAAAGAAGTTGATCATTAAAAATAGAGGGTCCTGATTACACTAAATGGGCCTTTCTACTTATGATAAAAGTCTCCATTGTTGTGATTTCCCATTATATATGAATAAGCTGAAATTGTTGGATGCATCAATAATCAGACATCATGCACAGGATGATTTCACAGTTTATCAAGCCAAGGAGCAAACCCCATCCACTGAATTAGGATGTGAACCCCTCAAAAGGCAATTATGTTGAGCAAGATGACAGAGTTCTATGCACTGTTGTCCCACAGGCAGATATTTACAGTGATTGAAACTGATAATCTGGGGGGGCCACCACATGTAGATGCGCTGTAGCCAAAAGAAAATTTAAAAACTACAGCGACTGGAAAACTCGATCCTGTGGGCCACCACATGTGGGTGACTATAGCCAAAAAACCACAGTGAGTGGACAAATCTGGGGATTTTTCTTTGTTTCGAGTTGCTGTTTCTTTTTCAGGCCACCCGTCATCAGATGTCTACCATGGTAAAATGTCCTTGTTTTTAGGATATGCCACATCATGGCCTGCCAAATCAAATGGTCCTGACTCCTGACTGCCATACACAAGCCATGTGATTGGCAATTTTCCTAGGTAAGTGGGTCCTGCTGCAATGGCAACCAAAGTGGGGCGGTCCCCTTTTTCTTACATGTGCTTGTGAGACTAGCAATTTTATTTTATTTTTTATTTTCTCTGGACAGAGAACATATCAACCATGCAATTGAGGTAAGATTTGCTACAACCTACAGCATGTGTCTAAATTCGAAATACACAGAAACTAGCCGATCTGGCTATTCAGCTGGTTACTAGTGTCAACTTTACCTTATATTCATCACAAGCATTGCTGCAAAATCCAGAAAAGAAAACACATACCTTGGTCCCAGTCGGCCATGAAGATGCTGATGCAAACGCATGAGGGATTCTGCACAAAATGATTCACAGCGACGAAGCCATGCGGCCAAGAACCACGTAACCAGAAAGCACCGTCCGGTTCCGCTCTTTCACCTTAGTCTGGAATAAGACCCTGCAAAAGTGGACTTTATTGTTAATCAAACCAATGTAGAAAGCAATGATATCCACAAAACATGACAATGGTATGATGCTAACTGATTGGAATGTGGATCTGATCTCAATCAAAGACGAAGTATTTGGGTTTAATGTGGTTTTGATAAAAAAGGAAGGGAGAAAAAATGGATTGACACATATCTGTTCGTGTGTGTGTGTGTGCGTGTGTGTGTATATATATATAGGGAAAAGGTTCTATGCGGTCGAGTTTGTGGGAACTTCCCATACGGTCAAGCTGTGTGCGTCCCACCATGATGCGTGTCGAACATCTACCCCATCAGTCAGATGCACCATTCCATGGTGGGCCTGGGGCTTAAAAAAACAAGTCAATCCGTGACTTGTGTGGGCCACACCACATAAAAAAGTTGAGAGTTACCCTCCATTAAAACATTCATAATCATTTGTTGGGCCCACCGAGATGCGGTTCACAAATCCAGCCCATCCATTATGTGTGTCCCACTTGGATGAGGGGTCAGACCAAGTTTCAGATGCATCAAAATTTCAGGTGGGCCCCAACAAGTACTTTTATATGTTTTAGGCATGTCTTCACATGATTTTAGATGGTATGGCCCACCTGAGTTCCGTATATGGCTGATTTTTGGGATATTCCATAATTTAAAGGGGACCCATCAAATGCATGGTGTTGATGTTCGACACACATCATGGGGGGTCCACACAGCTCGACCTCATGGGAAGTTCCCATGAGCTCGACTTATACACACACACACACACACACACACACACACACACGCTACATAGCGTGTAGCTTACACTACGTAGCATAGCATAGCCTTAACGTTATGTAGCTCATGAAAATAGCGCAAGTCACATGTAGCCTACGCTACATCATAATTTGCACACGCTACACGCTATGTAGCTCACATGATGTCTTCAATGATTTGTTACATTTTTCCATTTCTGATAAAATTTAGTTACCCTTTTTTAATGCTTTCAGTAAAATAATCTAAATAACAATATTAAATCAGTTTCATTGCTCTTTCTTTACCTTTATACTTAATCATTTCCCTTTCTTATTACATTAGGTTGCATTTTATTGCACCAAATATGATGAAATTTTGTTAAATTTCATTATTAATCAGTCTAATCTGGTATAGAGTATCATGACATTGGTGCAACCAAGCATCTTGATTAAAAATCCAGAAGTTGTATGTAGCTTACGCTACACGCTATGTAGCTTACGCCTCACACTTCAAAGGGATGAACGCTATTCGCTATTTAAAACACTAAAGATAAAATTATTTCATGCTACAACTTATTAGAACAGAGAACAAATCTGTCTGCGTAAGCTTCATAACCCATGCAGCAAGGTTACTCGACTTGGATGGCAATCGATGTCCACCTTAAATATCCCTCAAACAACTAGGTGAATTATCCACGTTTCCTTCTTTATAAAAGAAAAATGAGGAATTTTCAAGAAATATTTCGGTTTAGGGTATGTTTGGTTGCACCAAATATCATGATATTTCATGATCAATTAGTCTAATTTGGTGCAAAATATCATGAAATTTCATAATGTTTGGTGCCAGCAAATGCGCCCTTAACCAACAAACGTTCCTTTCTTTTTCTTTGCCAATCTTTTCAAAATTCAGAGTTTAAGGGTGTGTCTAGTAGCAGCTTCTCTTTCAAAATATAAGCAATTTTAAATTGTATAATGGCTTCTATTTTGAAAGAGAAGCCGCCAGAAGTAGATTCAGGTGGTGCCACCAAACACACCCTAAAAATCTAAAGCAATTATTTCAGGTTTTCTTTCAGAGAAAAAGAGTTTAAATTAGTTTTGCGATGGTAGAGATTTAATAATAATAAATAAATAAATAAATAACCTTCTTATTCTAATCTCAACCAAACTTTTGGGCAGAAAATGTGGGAAAATGTTAGCCTGCTTATCGTAAATCACATTTTCTGCACTGCTTAAATACCAAGTGTGCCAAACACTGTTTGGCGGTGCATCCAAACACTGCCTAAAGCAAGAAAGGGTATTCCTGCCCAAGTAGTAAACAATAGTCATGCATGTTGCTAAAGCAAGGAAAAGGTATCTCTACCTCAAGCCTTCCAGCCACATCTCTGTAATCAAGGTCTCTCCTGGGTAGACATGTAGAAGGAAACGGCCCAATATGCTCTTCACGTTGGTTGGATCCCCATTGCCAAGACATTTAATAATTGCCCTAACTGCAAACCCGAGTGTGCACACACCGTGTAGTATTGGGCGGGAAAACCTTCAAATAAACAGGAGCATGACCACATTAAATTATACATTCTCATGTATTATGGATATCACAACAAGCCAAATATAAAATCAATGATCTTAGTATGCAGCTTTATCAGCAAGCAAGAGTGTATGGATCATCCCTATACTTTTGTACACATGTCAATGCATGTAAGTTCAGATATCATGTGAAAACATGCAATGTGACGCATTACAGGGCTGATATAGAATGCTAGTATTGAAAGATGATCCACAAGGGCTGATCTGGTTCAATACAGGGAAGATGCCACACTACTTTTAGTTGTTGTAGTTTAGATGTTCCAAGGGTATTACATGATGCATGGTGGGGGGAGAAGCCCTCGATGGGTATTGACACTTGGGCCCATCTCATCATATTCTTGAAAACCCAAAAAGAAGCTTAAGCTTGCTATTCCTTCTTGCAATCAATGTTTTAAATAGCGTTATTGTGTAATGTATCGCACCCTTGGATATGGATACATATTGGTTGTCACATGGGATATATTGGTTGTATCGCATGTAGTGTTCGAATTATCTCCGATATTATCGAAATATCTCCAATATTATCTTTATCTCCAGCTCAACGATATTGATAACACTGGTAGCGATACTGATAACGCTGGTAGCATCAGAAATTTCAGATATTAGCAATGTATCGCTAAGTATCGCCAACATATCAATATTACTAATGTAATCACCAATATTTTCAACTATGTAAATTCTAGGTGTAGCTTGTATTGCCAAAGCATCAATATCGCCAATGTATCGCCAATATTTTCGACTATGTAAATTCTAGGTAATGCTCGTATCATGAGTGTATCGACGATATTTCAATAATATCGCCAACGTATTGATATCATCAAATTTTTGTTTATTAGAAAAAAATTTATTTCAAATTTTTATTTTTTATTTTTTTTTTATCGGCACATGGTTCTATGTAGTGTTCGATCTGTAATTGATAATATCTTGATATTATCGATATTGTAACATGTGCAATATTAAGACCACAATCTTTCGTTTCCTTTCCAATTGTTGATGATTTCTTGGTGAAATATCATTTGTTGTTCATATTTTGCAATATCCATGGATGTTTGGCTGGAAGGTTGGATGTTAAATAGGTCGGATGTGATGGTTGGACTGATTTCTGACAATAACACATGCTTTTAAGGACCCATTAAATGGAAACTTGTTATGTATGCGTTCTTTTTGCAATTTTTTAAATTTATAAATATGCAAATATTACATTTTAACATCTCCCGAAGTTTCGTTGAAAATTCCACCGTTTTTCTCATGTTTCGCTGCATTTCAAGTTATCAGCGATATTATTGGCGATATCGAAATTGTTTCCGTATCCCTGGCCAGCGAAACTTGTAGCGATACCGATACTGCGAACGCTGCTTGTATCATAAGTGTATTGATGATATTGCAATAATATCTCCAACGTATTGAATCATTAAAATTTTGTTTATTAGAAAAAAAAATTCAAATTTTTTTTCATGGGCACATGGTTGTATGCAGTGTTCGAAATATCGGTATCGCGTTACATATTGCATTCTTGGGATACGGATACGTATCGGTTATCACATGAGATATATCGGTTGTATCGTGTAATGTATCGTTGTTGTTGAAATCATGGGGAAACATTAGGAAATTGGTTGAATTTTTCAATGAAACTTTGGTGATTGTTAAAAAAGACATCAATACACACTAATAAATCAAAACATTACAAAAAATAAATACATATAATAGGTTTTCTTTGTATGGGGTTCTAATTTATGCATTGTTTAACTGAATTGATTTCAATCTCTATTCATATAATTTATAAACGTAAGAAGACGTATGGAAACACAAGCGATGCATTCAAAGGCAAAAGAAGAATCACTAGATTAGGTTACATACATGTTTCATTTGATGTTTGGACATAGATTGCAAACGATTTGCGAGAAATTGAAATTTTTTTATTTTTTCAATTTTCCGCAACTCGGCCCATCTACTCCAAATCTTGAAATTGAAGTTCCCAATCCATGATTTTTCATGTAAAACATGAAAAATCAAGGATTTGTAACAATTTGACACTAATTTAACATGCTTAATAGAAAATAAAAGGATCGAAATTAAAAAATGCTCACGAGATCGAACATGTGGGATATATCGCACTACTTGTACGTTTCGTATTGCACTGGTAGGATACAAGATATATCGTGGGATATATCGGCAAATATCGTCAATATTTAAAACACTGGTTATATGTAGTGTTCAATTTGTCATTGATAATATCTCGATATTATCAATATCACAACATGCAAGATATCGAGACCACAATCTTTCGTTTCCTTTCCAATTGTTGATGATTTATTGGTAAAATATCATGTGCTGTTGATATTTTGCAATATCGATGGATGTTTAAATGGAAGGTTGGATGGTTAAATAGGCTAGAGGAGATGGTTTGACTGATCTCTTACTACAACAAATGCTTTTAAGGCCCCATTAAATGGAACCTTGTTATGTATGCATTCCTTTTGTGTGTGCGATTTTATTTATTTATTTATTTTATTTTTTAAAATATGCAAATATGTACATTTTAACATCTACTGATGTTTCGTTGAAAAGTTTACCGTTTTTCCTATGTTTCCCCGCATTTCCGGTTATCAACGACACTATCGGCGATATCAATATTGTTTCCATATCCCTAGCCAGCGAAACTTGTACCGATACCGATACTTTGAACACCGGATGCAACATCTGCAAAGGTGTTCACTTGCAAAAGCAAGTCACTTTTCCAAAAACCAATTTGATTGGTTTTCAGCAAGTGGGCTTTTTAGTGGCTATTTAGATGAGTGGGGGATCAAATGGAGTTTCCAAAAGTGCATCCACATGCACGACACGAAAAAGGGTTAGGCTCAAAATGATGTTTAGGTGTCAAACACACCTTTTGCGTGTGAATCTAAATGGACTATTTAGGAAATGACAATAATCTATTCTATGAATCAGGGCATTCATGTCCTATAATAGTTTTGAAAGTTGATATCGTATCGACTGATACAGGCGTATCGTGTCTGTATTGGCTCGATACGATATGCGATACGGCGTTGTATCGGCTACATCGGAAATGATTTCACCATATTGGGCCAATGTTGTTAAAATCATTATTGTATCGCAAATCGAAGTAGATGTTAAATTGTATTGAATTGCAAATCATATTGTAAATTGTAGGATTTTTTTTCAATTTTTTTAAATAAAAATATATATGAAAAATATAAATAAATCAAACTTTTTTTTAAACTTGTCAATCTTTTGCCATCAATATGCACCAAGTAATACCATGTCATAATAGTTTTAAAGGATTTTTGTTCAATTATTTTTGTCTTTCAAGAATTTTCCCTTAAAAAAACATATGAGGGTCCTTTAATAATTTATGTTCTTGTCACCTTTCTTAAATGTAGAATCATAGCAGAAAAGTGGCCTTTGATACTGTAGACTGATGAAGAAAGATATTTTGATTTCTATACATCATTCCATAATACATTTAAGTCAGCATGATCGTAACCATCCATAAAAGCATTATAGGCAAGTCATACATCAATTGAGAGAGAGAGAGAGAGAGAGAGAGAGAGAGAGAGAGAGAGCTATATATATATATATATATATATATATATATATCATTTAATAAAGAACAAATAAAATAATTTACCTTTTCGGCTTTTCCAAACGATTCTTTGAGTCCCCAATGATTTAAAAACATAAAATGAAAGGCAAGTGAAGTGAAGCTTAAAATAGAAGAGAACAAGTATAATTTAAATCATAAATCGGGATTTGAATTGTAAATTGTAGGATTCAAATAATAGAATCATAGGATTCATATAAAAAGGGATTTAAGGTTGGAATTCAAATCGTTTTGCTTAAGATTCGACTAAAATTGTCGTAAATCGTAAATTGTAAATCATAGGATTTTGACAACACCAACATTAACAACTATTTGGAGGACCAAAACATTGATTTTCATCTGATTTGACGGATCGAAAGAGGTTGTGGCCGGTTTTGGAAAAAAAAAAGAAGGTAAAAATATATATTTTGTTCTGTTGATCCATGTTCAAATCCATATAAATGTTTATTATATGCCTAGATCTACCAAAACCTATTCGATTTGAAGATCATTTTGATAATTTTTGTGGTTTTTTTTTTTGTTTAGCATTTACGCCTGATTTTTCTGTAATTTTTGAAAATTGCATTATATGATCACATATTTGGAGAGAGGAGTCATTTCCGATCACATCTACAACAAATCTGATTGAAAAATAAAAATTCCTTTTTAGGATTTTTTGTCAAAATTTATGGAAATTCCATATATATATATATATATATATATGTATGTATATATATATATTTACAGATATGGAGAGGGGAGTCATTTCCAATCAGATCTACAACAGATCTTATTGGAATTATTATTATTATTATTATTATTATTATTTTCAAATTTCTGTCGAAATTTCTGAGAATTCCATATTTTTTTTCTTCAAATATACTACTTTGAGGGCAAGTTTTGTTAAGATCTACACCAGATCTGAGTAGTTTTGTTGTTTTTTTCGTCAAATATTATGTCTATTTTTCTTCAATTTCAAAATTTTTTGTTAATTGTTTTTTTTTCAATATGTTGAAACGTAATGCATAAGTGCCTTAGGGGGAGTATTTTATATCAGATCTGATTGGTGATTTAGATATTGTTGTGGAAATCGAAGTTGGGGACTCAATTTGGGAAAAATAAGAAACTTGTTTGATTTTTAAGATTTTTTTTTCTTGTTTTAAAATTTCAAATTCAATTTGTAATTACTAATGATGCATTATAAAAATTATTCTCTTAAATGTATGTTTAGTTTCTTAGTTGATGATGCAAATTGATAACACATTTTCTTTATTATTTGTAGTGTTTGTGGCTTTGTGGCTTTGTGGCTTGTGCATACTGCATAGGCATTGTCTTGTCTACTCTACTCTACTATTGTGTATTGAATTTGATTAGCCATTGTTGTATTTGTTGGGGATGGCTGGGAATGAGAATGAAGATGTAGGGTGGAAGTATAGAGTAACGATAGGTCGGAGTAGATAACAAATTATGTGCAAGTTTTGCAGTAGGAGTGTGAGCGGGGCCGTAAGCCGATTAAAACAACACTTGACCCATCACAAGGGTCAAGTTTCAAGGTGTCCAAGTGTCCTTCAGGCAGTAAGGTAGGAGATGAAGAAGAACTTACAAGAAATTAAAGTAAAACGGCAATGGGGCAGAAAGAGAAGAAGGCTAGCAACACTTGATGCATGTAGAGTGGAGGTGTTTGGGGATCCTACGCCGCTGCCTAATGAGGACATTGGGTCAAGGGAGGATACAGATAGGGAGGTACCTATTGCGAAGGAAAGTTTACGATCTCGACATGAGGATGAGTGGCATTGAATGTTTGGGAGGTCTGGTTCGGTTCATGATGTGGGTGGGAGGAGTGGTAGTTGTAGTGGGCACAGCAACATAGGATAATTTGAGGGCACCAGGGTGAGGTTATGTAGTGCCTTTAGTACATGATGACAAGAGCCACAACAAACCACCCCCCCACCCCCAACAAATATTCATTATCTTAATGACAAGAGGGAGCCACGAGCACCTCCCAGTGATGAGACAATATTTAGAAAGGCCACTAGTATGCAAAAGAAATTGAAACAAATATGGTTAAAGAAAATAGTGGATAATCTTGAAAGGCAGCTACAAAGTTGTTCTTGCACAATAGTATTCATCCACATATTTCTGATTGCACATACTTATAGGTGTTTGTAGATGCAACAACTAATGCGGTACTTGGGATCAAAAGTGAAGTTCTTATGACATAGATTTGAAGTATTCAAATGAAGTGTGGACTAATGTACAACCATTTAAAAGCATATAAGCGAGCAAAATATGCATAATAATGTATGGTGCTTGGATTGGCCCAACCAGATTGAGTATGATAAATTTCATGGTTT
Organism: Magnolia kwangsiensis; assembly: GCA_037074715.1. Lineage (NCBI taxonomy): Eukaryota > Viridiplantae > Streptophyta > Magnoliopsida > Magnoliales > Magnoliaceae > Magnolia > Magnolia kwangsiensis. The sequence continues at coordinate 68,449,588 of CM073572.1, read as the reverse complement.
ATTCCCACTTGGGTATGGTCTTTATTTGATTAATCTGATGAAGTGAAGAATGCTACTGATATATTTGGCTTGATGGATAGAATGGTAGAGAAATTTACGAGAGTAATGTAGTGCAGGTTGTCACTAATAATGAGGCATTATATAAGGCGGCAGGAAAATTTCTTATGGAGAAGAGGTCCCATATGTTTGGGTCACTTTGTGCAGCACACTGCATGATATCTCATCCTTGAGGATATCAGGAAGAAGTCTAATGTGTTGATACTGGTTGAAAAGGCAAGATTGATCACAACATATATTTACAATCACAATTGGATAATTGCTCTTATGAAGAAATTCACAGGCAGGCGAGAGCAATTGAGGCATGGGGCCACTAGATTCACCATAAATTTCATAGCCATGGAGAGTTTGTACACTCATAGAAGGGCACTTAGCGAAATGGTTGCATCTTGGCAATAGATCAACTCGAAGTATGGACAAAAGACGAGTGGCATGCTTGTGGAGATGTGTGCGATTATAAGAGACAACAGGTATTGGAAAAGTCCAAGAAATTATGAAAGCAATGGAACCTTTGATAAGGCTCTTCGACTAGTGGAAAGTGATGATAGGTAGACGATGAGCTTTCTTTATGAAACTAAGGATAGAGCAAAGTTGTCAATTAAACGTGATTGTAAACACTATAAAGATATTGGAAGCTCATAAATATGAGCTGGAATAAACAACTTCACCATGATCTCCACATGACAGGTAAACATAAGTTATAGTAATTAAATTTAGTTATTCTTTTTCCTTGGTTTGGTTCTTTATGTAGTATTGATAATTTGATATATTCTAGTGTTCGTTCTTTTAATCAACTTAGTCTTCTTTTTAAACCCACAATTTCGATACGCGACTCCATATAAAGAAGCTGATGTGATTACTATTGGTTTGAAGAACGTCATTAAAAAGGTTGGAGCCAGATGTTAACCGACAGCTTGATGCTATTAATGAAGTAAATTAACGATTATTTACATATGTAGATTGTATAGTATATTAGCTGCTTTTTCATAGGTAGAAATGTATGAACTGACAATGGGCAGCTTTGGAGATCCACTTGCATGAGTTGCAACACAAAGAACTAATCCAAGTACACATATAAAGTATAAAGTATGTTTTTACAAATTTAATAAACTAAATAATTGATATATGATGTATTTCTTTGTTATCTATGCAGCTCAATGGTGGGTCAATTATAGAGAAAGTGCACTTGCGCTATAGAGCACTTTTGCCCACATCTACACTAAGTAGTGAAATCGATTGAAGGAGTTAAAAGGTGTAAAGAAATGTGTTTATTCACTACAATGTGAGGCTGTGTTTGAAAAATATGAAGTAATCAAAAGAGCAAGCTAACAACCAAGTGCAATATTGTCCAATAAATATAGACTATATTTTTGCTGAAGACGATCATCTTCTTCCATGGCTTGAACAAAGGGGCAAAGGGAGAAAGATAAAGAAGCAGTCGAAAGCGAGGAACTTGAATATCTAGAATTCGTTGTAGAAATTGCTCAAAGCCATCCTCTAGAGCCAATTATTGAAGAAGATGACGAAGGTGAACATAGTAGTAGTGCGACTCATACTAATAGTCATAGCAGTGCCAATAATGGTGGTGGCGGCGGTGATAATGCACCTGTTGCTCATGTTGCTTAGCATGCCATACAACCTTCTATAGATCGTGAGATTGATGAACATCGATGTGATACACAGGGTTGGATTTATGAGTCTACTAAGTCACAATACAGTCAGCCAGGGGGAGAAGCACTATGGAGAGGCTGACACTAGTGACACTCGTGGAGCATTGGGACATCAGGAGGCTTATGGATATTATGATATAATTATGGATACGTAGAGCCTGTTGTGTCACTTTTGTGTTGGAGTAGTCCTTGATCGGCAGTATGGATATGGATATCCAAATCCAAATCCAGGTTATTCGTCATTAGTATCACAATCTCAACAATATGAGCAACAGTATGGCAATTCGTCTAGCACTGTTGGATATCTTCACTCGGAATCAGAGTCGGTTCCTAGTCAGGATCAGTCTTACTCAGGTTTTGTTGACCTACTCTTTCCATCTGGCTCTGGTTATTATGGACGTGCAGCAGCAACACCTGTTACACAGCCACGGGCGCAGTCGGATAATTACGAGCAATGTTCGAAGTATCAATATCGCTACAAGTTTCGCTAGCCAGGGATACGGAAACAATATCGATATCGCCGATAATATCGTTGACAACCGGAAATGTGGGGAAACATTGAAAAAACGGTGAAATTTTCAATGAAACTTCAGGCAATGTTAAAATGGACATATTTGTATATATAGAAATAAAACAATTGTAAAAAAGAATACATACATAACAAGTTTCCATTTAATGGGGCCTTAAAAGCATGTGTTATTGTAAGAAATCAGTCCAACCATCCCATCCAGCCTATTCAACCACCCAAACATCCATTGATATTGCAAAATATCAACAACACATGATATTTCACCAAGAAATCATCAACAATTGGAAAGAAAACGAAAGATTGTGGTCTCAATATTGTGCATGTTGTGATATCGATAATATCGAGATATTATCAATATTATCAATGACAAATTGAACACTACATACAACCAGTGTTCAAAGTATCGGTATCGCACCATGTATCGCACCCTTGAGATACAGATACGTATCGGTTATCGCACGGGATATATCGTTTATATTGCATAATTTATCGCACTTTTTGGGAAACATGGGGAAACATTGAGGAAATGGTTGAAAGTTTTAATGAAACTCTGGGGATTGTTAAAAAAGTCCTTAATACACACTTTTAAATTATAACATCTCAAAAAATATGCACGTAATAAGTTTCCTTTGTATAGGGTCCTAAGCTATGCGATGTTTAACTGAACTAATACAATTATATTTAACTTGGATGCATGATATTTATAAATATATCATAGAAAAGAAGAACTAAAGAAGTAAAATTTGAGAAATATTTATATCAATGATGGGGACTAGTTGTGGTCTATACCCACAGAGTTGCGTGGTGGCTCGTAATCATCATCTCCATCTCAATTTGGAAGCAATTTTACATTCCTCCCATTGGTGTGGCCTACCATAGTTTTTTAATCAGGCAGCTTTTGTATGTATGGATCACCGGATGAACAGTGGATTTTACATTTTTATATTCTTCATTTTTGGGATCATGCTCTAAAATGATCTTTCAAAACGGATGAATGGAATAGATGTGATGAAAATATGTCATAGTGGGCCCCACAGTGAGGGATCCACCCACCTCTATGGATCCGGAAAAACCACGCCTGTTCTTCTCGTCAGCCTGCAGTGGGCCCCACCCATGCAGTGGTGTGATAGTAACTCTAGCATGTGGGGCCATTTCCTTACAGGTAACTTGTGAGACCCGTATCTTGGTCCGTACCTTTCCGTACACTTCCGCGGTCGTACCGGTCGAATTCCGGCAACTTTCGACCCTTAAACAATATCGACGCGCGACCTGGATTCTTGTACCGACAACCCGAGTCGACTCAACCCGAGACCAATACCATAGCGACCGCACCGTCGCCGCGGTTCCGATACCGCGCCGAGGCGATACCCGGATCAAGAGATATGGGCCAACGTTCGGTGCGAGAAAACGCCGCGCGTTGCGAAAACCAAGGGAATCTCAACGATGTGTCACATCAATCACATCAATCCCATCAATCAATCACCCATCAAGCCATCACATGTCAAGTACACATCACTTCCATCCCTTTTTCCCAAGCAACCACAAAAGTCTCCCAAACCCATACCTCTCTTACACAAAAGCCAACAAAGTCTTCTCAACCCATACCTTTCTTACACAAACATCACTCACCCATCCATCCATCACTCTCTCTCTCTCCCTTTACATCACTCTCTCTCTTTCTCTCTTTCTCATTCCAAAATTCCAAAGCAACAAAGGAAATCCAAGAGTTCCATACGTATGGAATTTCTCCAAAATCCCTAAGCTTCAAGTGGCCCACCTTCCTACCCCAAAATCCCCCATCTCAACCCTCCATTCTTCATCTTAGCCATTGAAGTTGAAGATAAGGTGTCAAGGAACCCCTAGGAGCGAGAAGATCGGACGGTGGGTGCTTCTATAGGGTAGATTTTTTTGATTTTATGGTGGACCAAGTGAGGCCCACCAATCAATGGTGTGGATCTCACTTGGGACCCTAATATGTGGCCGATGGACCACTTGGATCATCATGATCGTTCCATGATGGGGCCATTCTCCATGGACCCCATCATGATGTTTATTTTCATTTAGAAAGGTCATCTAGACCGTCCATATCGGTGGAGAATGGATCTCCACCGTTGATTTACGTTTTTAACGGTCCCATGTGCAAGGGATCCATTTATTGTATGTTTCATTGCAAGGGAGGGCCCATAATGACGGGGTCCCTCCATCACAAGCCGTGTCCCACTCTCCATGTCTCTCTCTCTCTATTTTATTTCATTTTATTTTATTTTATTTTATTTTGTTTATTACAAAAAGGATGGTGTGGCCCACTTGGATGGATCCCACCTTGATATAATTATTTTATTCAAGTGGGGCCCACCTTAGACGTTGGACCTATGGCACCCATCAGTGGTGGCCCACTTCATCAGGGCCCACCATCTTCAAAAGAGAGAAGAAAAAAAAAAAAATATATTTTTAAAACCGTCCAGCGTCCCAGACGCTGGACGTTTCAATGAAAGAAGAGAAAAGGAAAGAAAAGAAAAGGTTTTTTTTTGGGTGGCTCCCTTGTATAGGCCCCACCCTGATGTATATATTTGATCCGAGCCGCCCATCCCCTTACTCACTTCGATTCAACCGTCAAGAAAAGAAATGGGACTGATCCGAATATCTTGTGGGCCACAGTATGGGAAACATGGACGGTTACCATTGAAATTTTTTTCTGGTGTTTCTAGGCATCAAAAAAATTCGAACTCCGGACTCTAATTGTCGGTATCGAGCCGGTGGAGCCAATGGACGGGTTGGATTTCCTGATGGTGGGCCCTACCTGCGAAAAACCTCAGATTTTCTTTTTTTCAAAAGAAAACAAAATTTTAAAAAATGAGGCAGTGCCTCTGCCTTGACCGTGCACGGCAGCAGCAGGCGCTGCGTGCACGGTCGGCCGTGCAGTCACCCACGGCTGCTGCCGTGGGCCCCACATGATGTATATGTTTATTCTACACCGTCCATTAGGTGGGTCCCCTTCTCAGGTGGGCCCCCTCCAAATTTCAGGTCAATCCAAACTCTAGGTGGGCCACATCACAAGAAACAGTGTGAATGGGCACCCACCATTGAAACTCTTCCTGGGGTCCACAGAAGTGTTGGATCAAGCTGAAATTTTATGTTTTCCCTTCATCCAGGTTGAGTGACCTTATGAACGGGTTGGATTTCAAATAAACATCACGGTGGGCCACATACATGGGACCCATAGTGATTACGTATTTCATTCACACCGTCCACTGTCCGTGGACGGTGATGCCTACGGTGATCCTTGCTGAATCCACACCGTCCCCACTGGACGGTGGGGCCCACATATATATGTTATTATATTATATATATATCACATATATATATTATTATATTATATATATATTACATATAATATTGTATATATTACATATATTATATGTAGTTATATATTATATAATATATATATGATTGTACGCTTTCATGTGGGTCCCACCATTGTCATAGGCGGTGCATCCAGACCGTCCATCCACTTGAAAGGATCATGTTAGGCCTATGGGCTAGGCCCATTGGAATTTCAAAAGGGGCATGGGCTAGGCCCATTTGGTTTTGTGAAATGCTTATGGGCTGGGCCCATTAGGTTCATTTTAGGCCTAGAGACTAGGCCCATTTGATGTACTTCAAGGCCCATGTAATTGGACCCCTTTTGTTGAAATTTAAAGTCCATGGAAGTAAACCATTTGATATATTGTAAGGTCCATGGGACTGAACCCATTCGATTATAAAAGGGTCCATAGGATTAGGCCCACTTTGATATGCATGCAAGCTCATGGATTAGGCCCATTTGAATCATTTAAGGCCTAGGGATTTAGGCCCATTCGACTCATATAAGGCCTCTGGGTTGAGGCCCAGTTGATATGCATTTGGGGGCCCAATTGGTGTGGCCCATGTGATACATATTGGACTCATATGACTAGGTCCAATTGGTGCAATCCAAGGCCCACGGGTTTAACCCATTGCAATGCACTTAAGGCCCATTGGTTTGGCCCATTTCTGTGGCCCATCTAATGAATAAGAGCCCATAAGCTATGGCCCATTTGATATATATGTAAGGCCCAGTGGGAGGAACATAAGGTCCATTGCAATGTGTAAACCCAATACCGATTATGTAGCGGTGTTTTAAGAAGATTGTGCCTGGGAAGCAATGCTGGTTTGACGTCCACATTGCGAGTGTAATGTTGGTTGGATGTCCACATTACGACTCTCCTTAGGGCCCATTACTGGACCATGTTTATCGTATTTAGGCCGTTCAGGCTCATCTGCATTGTAAGATAATGCATTTTATTATAACATGTTTAGTATAGTTTCATGACCCATGATCATACGCATCATATGCATGCTTGATATGAGGATTGACTGATCATGGCATATGCCTTCGGGCAGGTTGTTTATGGGCTCCCGGTTAGGCAGTGTTGCCCTACAGCGCACGGTATGCGCAGGATTGGTTGCATGACTGGATAGCGTGATTCATGCATTCCGCATTTGTGTGACATGGTTGTTGTACACCCTAGCGACATCAGGACCGTAGCCTCCACAGACGCATCGTGGTTGGCAGGATTGGATACCGGAAATACTTGTTCTACATGGGGTACTATAGATATCCCTGGGTGAAAGTCCCTAAACCCTTATGGTACCAAGAGGTTGCTCCAACGTCTAGACCGAGTGGGTAGATGAGCGTTGAGTGCCGATTACCAGACGGTTACGCTCTCCACTGTGTCGTGGTCGGTTGGAAGGGGGTACGGCCTTACCCGCCCGAGTGTAGGGGGCAATGCTAGGCTGAGTTTGACCAGCTCGAGGAATGGGTCCGCTATCGACGAGTCGCGCCCGATATTGGCAGACGGATAGTGAGGTCTCTTCCACTTACCTTATTGCGCGCGATGTGGCGGCAATCTGGTTTAGAGTGTACTAGACCCCGGTGATATTCCATTACTATGAACTGTATTGACGTGTGGACATTGATGAGTACCTGTATGCTTGAGTTGCATTGTACATCGCATGGCCTTGGGATGGCCGATACCATTCATGTCTTGCATTGTATAACCTTGGTACGGCTCATGACGTTTTGGTTCCATCTGCATATTTCGCATTATTCTGACATTGCATTCATATTACTACCTTGCGCACACACTTTCACCACCCTCTAAGCTTTCTGTAAGCTTATGCACGACCGTTGCGTGCAGGTGACGTTGGACTGCAGCAGCGCTGAGGCAGGAGCACGTTGCTGATCATTTTGGAGTTTTTGTTATTTGCCATTGTATTTCCCTTTATGCTCATTGTACTTGTAAAATTTTTGATCATAGTGGAAATGTAATGGAGTGCTTGGTTGTTGTTTGTGGGTTATGCCTTTGGTTATGCTTATTACGTATCAAACTGATGTTAAAAATCCTCCTCGTAGCATCTCAGGATCGGAACCTGGCGAATGGGAGCTAGGAGCCGAGAATGGGGTTCTACGGAGGCTGTCGGTGCCGGATTCGGCGATCGGGAATTTTGTGAGCCCGGTTTCCGAGTTTGGGGCGTGACAGAAGTTGGTATCAGAGCATAACTTGGGAATAACCGAGAACAACATTACATGGTTGCTATGAGTGAAGAATGGCTAAGTTCTGAAGTTCGGATAACTTCACGACCTTCCGAATCAGACCATTAACATGCGTACATTCGAGAGTTCTGGAAGATGATAGGCGCTTTCGCTCTTTCCTGTAGGGTATGGCGCCTGTTACTCGATCGACTCCCGCACCACCACCTGAGGATTCTACCTCACCATCGGAGACTCCAGCTCTACCACCTGCGTCTCCCATTCCACCCTCAGAGATTCCTGCTTCTTCCCATGAGGATGACATTCCTCCACCTGAGACTGATGAGGAGCCGACTGTGACTGTGAGTGCCTCTCAGTTACAGCAGATGTTGCAGGCTGTGACAGCTGCACTACAGGGACAGGGTAGACGCCCAGCTGTTTCACCAGCTCAGGCGGAGCAGGAGCGCGCGAGCGCTGTACTTCGTGAGTTCCGACGGCATGATCCCCCTCGTTTCCAGGGCGAGCCAGATCCGACCGCTGCTGAGAGATGGCGCTCCGATGTGGAGAAGATATTCGATACCATGTTATGCACGACCGAGCAGCGCGTCCGGTTAGCAGTATTTCTCTTCCACGGTGAGGCCGAGCATTGGTGGACCTCTGTCGCCCGTGTCGCTGGACCTGACTATGTCTGGACATGGGAGGACTTTGTGGAGCGATTCGAGGAGCAGTACTTCCCTGACCACATCCGTCGTCAGCGAGCCTTAGAGTTCGAGACTCTGGTACAGGGAGACATGACCGTGGCACAGTACGCGGCCCGTTTCATGGCACTATCGAGATTCGCACCCTACATGGTTGATGATGAGGGGCGGAAGGCCCGCCGTTTCGAGCACGGCTTACGTTACGGCCTTCGAGGTCGTGTCATTGGGCATGAGCTTCCTACCTTCCAGGCAGTAGTGCGGAAGGCTCAGATATATGAGACTGAGTGGGCCGATTCTCAGTCTGATCGTGGTCAGAGGGGAGACCGGAAGAGGCAGGCTCCTTCCAGTCATTCCCAGCAGGGTCGACCACAGCAGCAGAGGCGTACAGGTCGCCCAGCCTTCCGAGCACCAGCAGCACCAGCAGTACCTCCACCACCACCTCAGAGGCAGTTCACCGGCACTTGCTTCAGGTGCGGTGCGACGGGACACCGTTCATGGGAGTGTCCCAGTCTCCAGCAGCAGCAGAGAGGTCCACAGCAGCAGAGACCTCCACCGCAGCAGCAGAGACCCCCACAGCAGCAGCGACAGCAGCCTCTACCACCGAGGCCACCTCAGCAGCAGCATCAGCATCAGCACCAGCCTCAGAGGCCACAGCAGCAGAGGCAGCAGTTTCGACCGCCTCAGCGACCCCAGCAGCAGCAGCAGCACGTTCAGAGGGGACAGGCACCTCCCCAGCCAGCTCAGGCTAGGTTTTATGCGGCTCAGCAGGATCCGTAGTCATCTAGGGGAGTCGTTGAGGGTATACTGCCAGTTTCTGCATGCATTGCACGTGTATTGTTTGATTCTGGTGCATCACATTCTTTTGTGGCCGAGAGCTTTTGTCGATCGGCTGGCTTACCGTTGGAGTCTGCTGATGTGAGCCTATCAGTGTCGACTCCCTTGGGGAGGACTGCAGCGTTGGGACGATTCTGTTCGTCATGCCCCGTTCTAGTTGGGGATACCTTCCTTCCTGCTGATTTGTTTGTTTTGCCGATGTTCGAGTTCGACGTTATCTTGGGCATGGATTGGCTCGCCGAGTACTATGCCATTTTGGACTGCGCCGCGAGGACCGTCACGTTCTGTATACCCGGCGTGCCACAGTTCCAGTTCGTTGCAGAGGCCAGAGGAGAGCAGTTGTCTTGTTTGATGTCGTGCGCCATAGAGGAGCATGTCGCCGTTTGCATCGACCATTTGCCGATTGTATGCGATTTTCCCGATGTGTTCCAGGAGATTCCGGGATTACCGCCTCGTCGACTCACCGAGTTTCAGATCGATCTCGTGCCTGGTACCGCGCCTATTTCAAAGGCCCCGTATCGTATGGCACCGTTGGAGTTACGGGAACTGCAGAAGCAGTTGGACGAGTTGCGTGAGTTGGGCTTTATCCGTCCGAGCAGTTCTCCGTGGGGAGCACCGGTACTCTTCGTGAAGAAGAAGGATGGTTCGTTGAGGCTCTGCGTTGACTATCGCGAGCTCAACAAAGTCACGATCAAGAACAAGTACCCGCTCCTTAGGATTGATGATTTATTTGACCAGCTGCAGGGTGCACAGTTCTTTTCGAAGATTGACCTGCGTTCCGGTTATCATCAGATTCGGGTCCGAGATGAGGACATTCCGAAGACAGCATTCAGGACGCGTTACGGTCATTTCGAGTTTCAGGTCATGTCCTTCGGACTGACCAATGCACCAGCGGTCTTCATGCAGCTGATGAACGAGGTTTTCCGCCCATATCTGGATCAGTTTGTCGTAGTCTTCATCGACGACATTCTGATCTATTCGAGGACCCGTGAGGAGCATGAGCAGCACTTGGAGATTACTCTACAGACCCTCCGCGCACACCAGCTGTATGCGAAGCTGGAGAAGTGCGAGTTCTGGCAGGAGGAGGTGAAGTTCCTCGGTCACGTGGTGACGAGGGAGGGTGTCGCAGTGGACCCCTCGAAGGTCGAGGCAGTGCGTCAGTGGGGCCAGCCCACGACTGCGACAGAGATCCGTAGTTTCCTTGGTCTAGCGGGCTATTACCGACGTTTCATCGAGGGTTTTTCTCGTATTGCAGCCCCGCTGACCAGGTTGACTCGGAAGGGCGCAGAGTTTGTTTGGAGTGACGCCTGCGAGCGAGCATTTACGGAGTTGAAGGACCGTCTGACGTCCGCTCCTGTCCTCACTCTCCCATCTGGGAGTGACGGCTTCATTGTATTCACCGATGCCTCGCATATCGGTTTGGGTGCTGTCCTGATGCAGCACGGGAGACCAGTGGCCTTTGCGTCTCGTCAGCTCAAGGTCCATGAGCTGAACTACCCTACACATGATCTGGAGCTGGCTGCCGTTGTCTTCGCACTGAAGGTGTGGAGGCACTACCTTTACGGGATTAGGTTCGAGCTCTTCTCTGATCACAAGAGCTTGAAGTACCTCTTCTCGCAGTCTGAGTTGAATATGAGACAGAGGCGCTGGATGGAGCTCCTGAAGGACTATGATTTCGACCTTCAGTACCACCCGGGTAAGGCGAACGTGGTGGCAGATGCCCTCAGCCGTCAGCCACGAGGCCTAGTGGCGCACATGATGATTCAGGAGTGGCGGATGCTTGAGGATATTGCTGCGTATGACTTTGAGTTCGGCCTGCAGTCTTCCATTGTACAGTTATCGAGCCTGTCGATTCAACCCTCTTGTCGCTAGGGTGATCGAGGCTCAGCAGGCTGATGAGTCGTTGCAGGGTTATATGGCTGAGGCGGCATCTGAGGGTCAGGTTGATTGGCAGATCGGTACAGACGGTGGACTTCGCTTCAGAGGCCGATTATGTGTCCCGGATATTCCAGAGTTACGCAGAGATCTTATGACCGAGGCACATCGATCGCGGTTTTCTATCCACCCGGGCTCGACGAAGATGTACCGTGACATGAGACGACAGTATTTTTGGGCAGGGATGAAGCGCCAGATCGCCAGTTTTGTGGCCGAGTGTGACACGTGCCAGCGTGTCAAGGCCGATCATCAGAGACCTCCTGGTCTTTTGCAGCCGTTGAGCGTCCCGATGTGGAAGTGGGAGCACGTGTCGACTGATTTCATTATGGGTTTGCCGAGGACTCAGCGCGGTCATGACTCCATTTGGGTTGTTGTGGATCGTCTGACGAAGTCGGCACATTTCCTTGCGATGCGTGCGACTTGGTCTATGGACCGGCTTGCGAGACTGTTTATCGAGGAGATTGTGAGACTGCATGGCGTTCCAGTCTCGATCGTTTCTGACCGAGACTCGAGGTTCACGTCTCAGTTTTGGGGGAGCTTCCAGCGTGCGATGGGGACTGATTTGCAGCTCAGCACCGCGTACCATCCGCAGACCGATGGCCAGACCGAGAGGGTCAATCAGATACTTGAGGACATGCTTCGGGCCTGCGCGATTGACTTCGGGGGTAGCTGGGATGAGCATCTGCGATTGGCTGAGTTTGCATACAATAACAGCTATCAGGCGACCATCGGCATGGCTCCTTTTGAGGCACTATATGGCAGACCATGCAGATCACCGAGTTGTTGGACCGAGGTTGGAGAGCGTCGTCTCCTAGGTCCCGAGCTTGTGCAGGAGACTTCAGAGGCTATTGACATCATCAGGCAGAGGATGCGCACAGCTCAGAGCCGACAGAAGAGTTCTGCTGATCGTCGGCGTCGTCCCTTGGAGTTTGATGTAGGGGACCATGTGTATCTCAAGGTCTCGCCCATGAAGGGCGTAGTTCGATTTGGAGCGAAGGGCAAGCTTGCCCCGAGATTTATAGGACCTTTCGAGATCACTGGGCGCGTTGGCGCCGTGGCCTATCGGCTTGCCTTGCCATCTCAGTTGTCTGGCGTCCACAACGTGTTTCACGTCTCCATGTTGAGGAAGTGTGGGTCAGACATAGTTCCCGTTATTGATTGGCAGCCGTTGGAGGTTCGTGAGGACGCTTCTTACATTGAGCAGCCAGTCCGTATCCTTGATCGGAAGGAGCAGGTCCTCAGAACCAAGGTCATTCCGTTGGTGAAGGTGCAGTGGGGTCACCATTCTGTAGAGGAGGCTTCTTGGGAGCGTGAGGCTGAGATTCGAGAGCGATATCCTCATCTCTTTGATGGTTGATGATCATGTATTGTATTTTGTACGCTGTCCCTGATTCTATATGATGACGTTATGTTTCTTATTCCTCGCGAGTTATGCTTAGTTGCGACGCTTGTATAAATTTTGAGGACGAAATTTTTATAAGGAGGGGAGAGCTGTGAGACCCGTATCTTGGTCCGTACCTTTCCGTACACTTCCGCGGTCGTACCGGTCGAATTCCGGCAACTTTCGACCCTTAAACAATATCGACGCGCGACCTGGATTCTTGTACCGACAACCCGAGTCGACTCAACCCGAGACCAATACCATAGCGACCGCACCGTCGCCGCGGTTCCGATACCGCGCCGAGGCGATACCCGGATCAAGAGATATGGGCCAACGTTCGGTGCGAGAAAACGCCGCGCGTTGCGAAAACCAAGGGAATCTCAACGATGTGTCACATCAATCACATCAATCCCATCAATCAATCACCCATCAAGCCATCACATGTCAAGTACACATCACTTCCATCCCTTTTTCCCAAGCAACCACAAAAGTCTCCCAAACCCATACCTCTCTTACACAAAAGCCAACAAAGTCTTCTCAACCCATACCTTTCTTACACAAACATCACTCACCCATCCATCCATCACTCTCTCTCTCTCCCTTTACATCACTCTCTCTCTTTCTCTCTTTCTCATTCCAAAATTCCAAAGCAACAAAGGAAATCCAAGAGTTCCATACGTATGGAATTTCTCCAAAATCCCTAAGCTTCAAGTGGCCCACCTTCCTACCCCAAAATCCCCCATCTCAACCCTCCATTCTTCATCTTAGCCATTGAAGTTGAAGATAAGGTGTCAAGGAACCCCTAGGAGCGAGAAGATCGGACGGTGGGTGCTTCTATAGGGTAGATTTTTTTGATTTTATGGTGGACCAAGTGAGGCCCACCGATCAATGGTGTGGATCTCACTTGGGACCCTAATATGTGGCCGATGGACCACTTGGATCATCATGATCGTTCCATGATGGGGCCATTCTCCATGGACCCCATCATGATGTTTATTTTCATTTAGAAAGGTCATCTAGACCGTCCATATCGGTGGAGAATGGATCTCCACCGTTGATTTACGTTTTTAACGGTCCCATGTGCAAGGGATCCATTTATTGTATGTTTCATTGCAAGGGAGGGCCCATAATGACGGGGTCCCTCCATCACAAGCCGTGTCCCACTCTCCATGTCTCTCTCTCTCTATTTTATTTCATTTTATTTTATTTTATTTTATTTTGTTTATTGCAAAAAGGATGGTGTGGCCCACTTGGATGGATCCCACCTTGATATAATTATTTTATTCAAGTGGGGCCCACCTTAGACGTTGGACCTATGGCACCCATCAGTGGTGGCCCACTTCATCAGGGCCCACCATCTTCAAAAGAGAGAAGAAAAAAAAAAATATATATTTTTAAAACCGTCCAGCGTCCCAGACGCTGGACGTTTCAATGAAAGAAGAGAAAAGGAAAGAAAAAAAAAGGTTTTTTTTTGGGTGGCTCCCTTGTATAGGCCCCACCCTGATGTATATGTTTGATCCGAGCCGCCCATCCCCTTACTCACTTCGATTCAACCGTCAAGAAAAGAAATGGGACTGATCCGAATATCTTGTGGGCCACAGTATGGGAAACATGGACGGTTACCATTGAAATTTTTTTCTGGTGTTTCTAGGCATCAAAAAAATTCGAACTCCGGACTCTAATTGTCGGTATCGAGCCGGTGGAGCCAATGGACGGGTTGGATTTCCTGATGGTGGGCCCTACCTGCGAAAAACCTCAGATTTTCTTTTTTTCAAAAGAAAACAAAATTTTAAAAAATGAGGCAGTGCCTCTGCCTTGACCGTGCACGGTAGCAGCAGGCGCTGCGTGCACGGTCGGCCGTGCAGTCACCCACGGCTGCTGCCGTGGGCCCCACATGATGTATATGTTTATTCTACACCGTCCATTAGGTGGGTCCCCTTCTCAGGTGGGCCCCCTCCAAATTTCAGGTCAATCCAAACTCTAGGTGGGCCACATCACAAGAAACAGTGTGAATGGGCACCCACCATTGAAACTCTTCCTGGGGTCCACAGAAGTGTTGGATCAAGCTGAAATTTTATGTTTTCCCTTCATCCAGGTTGAGTGACCTTATGAACGGGTTGGATTTCAAATAAACATCACGGTGGGCCACATACATGGGACCCATAGTGATTACGTATTTCATTCACACCGTCCACTGTCCGTGGACGGTGATGCCCACGGTGATCCTTGCTGAATCCACACCGTCCCCACTGGACGGTGGGGCCCACATATATATGTTATTATATTATATATATATCACATATATATATTATTATATTATATATATATTACATATAATATTGTATATATTACATATATTATATGTAGTTATATATTATATAATATATATATGATTGTACGCTTTCATGTGGGTCCCACCATTGTCATAGGCGGTGCATCCAGACCGTCCATCCACTTGAAAGGATCATGTTAGGCCTATGGGCTAGGCCCATTGGAATTTCAAAAGGGGCATGGGCTAGGCCCATTTGGTTTTGTGAAATGCTTATGGGCTGGGCCCATTGGGTTCATTTTAGGCCTAGAGACTAGGCCCATTTGATGTACTTCAAGGCCCATGTAATTGGACCCCTTTTGTTGAAATTTAAAGTCCATGGAAGTAAACCATTTGATATATTGTAAGGTCCATGGGACTGAACCCATTCGATTATAAAAGGGTCCATAGGATTAGGCCCACTTTGATATGCATGCAAGCTCATGGATTAGGCCCATTTGAATCATTTAAGGCCTAGGGATTTAGGCCCATTCGACTCATATAAGGCCTCTGGGTTGAGGCCCAGTTGATATGCATTTGGGGGCCCAATTGGTGTGGCCCATGTGATACATATTGGACTCATATGACTAGGTCCAATTGGTGCAATCCAAGGCCCACGGGTTTAACCCATTGCAATGCACTTAAGGCCCATTGGTTTGGCCCATTTCTGTGGCCCATCTAATGAATAAGAGCCCATAAGCTATGGCCCATTTGATATATATGTAAGGCCCAGTGGGAGGAACATAAGGTCCATTGCAATGTGTAAACCCAATACCGATTATGTAGCGGTGTTTTAAGAAGATTGTGCCTGGGAAGCAATGCTGGTTTGACGTCCACATTGCGAGTGTAATGTTGGTTGGATGTCCACATTACGACTCTCCTTAGGGCCCATTACTGGACCATGTTTATCGTATTTAGGCCGTTCAGGCTCATCTGCATTGTAAGATAATGCATTTTATTATAACATGTTTAGTATAGTTTCATGACCCATGATCATACGCATCATATGCATGCTTGATATGAGGATTGACTGATCATGGCATATGCCTTCGGGCAGGTTGTTTATGGGCTCCCGGTTAGGCAGTGTTGCCCTACAGCGCACGGTATGCGCAGGATTGGTTGCATGACTGGATAGCGTGATTCATGCATTCCGCATTTGTGTGACATGGTTGTTGTACACCCTAGCGACATCAGGACCGTAGCCTCCACAGACGCATCGTGGTTGGCAGGATTGGATACCGGAAATACTTGTTCTACATGGGGTACTATAGATATCCCTGGGTGAAAGTCCCTAAACCCTTATGGTACCAAGAGGTTGCTCCAACGTCTAGACCGAGTGGGTAGATGAGCGTTGAGTGCCGATTACCAGACGGTTACGCTCTCCACTGTGTCGTGGTCGGTTGGAAGGGGGTACGGCCTTACCCGCCCGAGTGTAGGGGGCAATGCTAGGCTGAGTTTGACCAGCTCGAGGAATGGGTCCGCTATCGACGAGTCGCGCCCGATATTGGCAGACGGATAGTGAGGTCTCTTCCACTTACCTTATTGCGCGCGATGTGGCGGCAATCTGGTTTAGAGTGTACTAGACCCCGGTGATATTCCATTACTATGAACTGTATTGACGTGTGGACATTGATGAGTACCTGTATGCTTGAGTTGCATTGTACATCGCATGGCCTTGGGATGGCCGATACCATTCATGTCTTGCATTGTATAACCTTGGTACGGCTCATGACGTTTTGGTTCCATCTGCATATTCCGCATTATTCTGACATTGCATTCATATTACTACCTTGCGCACACACTTTCACCACCCTCTAAGCTTTCTGTAAGCTTATGCACGACCGTTGCGTGCAGGTGACGTTGGACTGCAGCAGCGCTGAGGCAGGAGCACGTTGCTGATCATTTTGGAGTTTTTGTTATTTGCCATTGTATTTCCCTTTATGCTCATTGTACTTGTAAAATTTTTGATCATAGTGGAAATGTAATGGAGTGCTTGGTTGTTGTTTGTGGGTTATGCCTTTGGTTATGCTTATTACGTATCAAACTGATGTTAAAAATCCTCCTCGTAGCATCCCAGGATCGGAACCTGGCGAATGGGAGCTAGGAGCCGAGAATGGGGTTCTACGGAGGCTGTCGGTGCCGGATTCGGCGATCGGGAATTTTGTGAGCCCGGTTTCCGAGTTTGGGGCGTGACATAACTGGTAAGTGAAGAATTGTGGGGCAGTGCTATGTGATCGGTGCTACGTGGACCCCACCATGATGTATTTGTTTTTTCCATGCTGTCCATCATGGGAAAACAGTAGTGATTGAATCTCCACCATTAAAAACCTCTTGAGCCCGCTGTAACCAAACTGTTGATTAGGTCATACAAACTTGTATGAAAGGAAAAAATATATATCAGCTTGATCCAAAACTTGTGGCCTCCAAGAAGTGTTTAATGGTGGGCGTTCAACCAACATTGTGCGGTCCACTTGAGATTTGGATCAATCTCATTCTTGGGCTCATATCATAAAATGATCTAGAAAAATGGGTGGACGGCATGGATGAAACATAAACATCATGGTGGCCCCCACAGAGCACTAAAGGAAAACAATAATGATTGGATATCCTCCATTAAAATCCTCCTAAGGCCCACTGTACTGTTTATTTGAAATCCAACCTGTTGATTGGGTCCTAAAGACCCAGATGAAGGGAAAATATATATATATCAGGTTGATCCAAAGCTTTTATGGCTCCCACAACATTTTTAATGGTCAACGTTCATTCAACACTGTTTCCTGTAATGTGAGTCCACTTGAGTTGTGGATATGGTTCAATTTTGGGCTCAACATCTAAAATGATCAGTAAAAACGGATGGACGGCGTGGATAAACCACGTGTAATCATGGTGGGCCCAACAGAGTATACTCAGTAAGATAAAATCATACCGAGTACGCAATCTCATAAGAACGCCCGTCACTGACGGGGCACGAGACGTCACCAAGTTACGTGGGTCCCACCATGATGTATTTTTTCTATCTACACCGTCCATACATTTGAGGAGATCATTTTATAGCATGACCCAAAAAATGGGTCAGATCCAAAGCCGAGTGGACCCCACCATAGAAAACAGTGGAGAAAGGTTTCAACGGTGGAAATCAGTATCACCACTGTTTCGTGTGGTATGATTTTGATTTTTATAAAATTTGGGATCAACCCTTAAATTAGATGGAAAAACGGATGGACGGCGTGGATGGACCACATACATTAAAGGTGGGCCCAAGTGAGTTTACTGAGTATGATAAGAGCGTACTGAGTAACGCACCACGCACCATGAGGTCCACGACAAGCCATCCGCGGAAGCGGATTGCGCACTGTGTACTGAGTAAACTGTGGGGCCCATTCTCATGCACGCATTTTATCAAATCCGTCCATCTGTTTTATCATATAATTTCAAGGCTTTAAAAGAAAAATTAATCATATCCAAAGCTCAAGTGGACCACACCACCTGAAACAATTTGAATTGAAGTCTACCGTTGAAAAGTTTTGGGGCCCACAGAAGTTTTAGATCAAGATGATATTTGTTTTTTCCATTCATCCATGTCTTTGTGATATTATGAACAGTTTGGATGACAAATAAACATCATTGGGGGCCTTATAAATATTTCAACGATGGAAATCAATACTTTCACTGTTTCTTTTGGTACGGTCTACTTGAGATTTTGATATACTTTATTTTTGGGCTCAACCCCTAAAATGATCTGGAAAAACGAATGGACGGCGTGGATGAACTAACAAACTGCACAATGGGCCCTACAAAGTTTACTCAGTACGATAAGAGCATATTGAGTAACTCATTCGCAATCCGATTTCCCCATCCCACCCCTCTTTCACTTTCCCTCTCCATTTTCACCCCCATCCACGTAGTCCGATCTGAGTCTTTCACACACACAACGCTCTTCCCCTCAAATCTCGTTCCGAAAGGAATGGTTCGTCGATCAGGCCTGATTCCTCGCCGGAATCTCCGAGAAAGAGGGAAGTTGAAGAAAATGGCTAGAAAATCCTACTTACCTGTCGAATGGCCCACCTCCGATCACCGCTACAGCCAGGTACTCTTCGATTTTTATTTTTTTATTTTTAATTCAATTTTTTTTTTTATTCTCCACAACCCGGATTTGATTTTTATGGTGTTTGTGGGTGGTTAGCTACAGTGAGACTTGTGAGTCCCCTGCAATCCACCCGTGACTGTCCGTGCGTTTGTCTCCGACAATAATGGAGAGGAAATCACACGATATCGTCGATATATCCTGCGATATCGATGATATATCGGCCGACATCTGAATTTGAAATTTTTTGGTATCTTCCGGGGGTTATCGGGGGTGTATCGTCTCGTAGTGGTGCGATAACGATAATATCGGTCGATATATCAACCGATAGTATCGATATTTCAAACACTGCATACAACCATGTGCCCATGAAAAAAAAAATTGAAATAGTAAATTATCGTCGATACACTTATGATACAAGCATTACCTAGAATTTTCATAGTCGAAAATATTGGCGATACATTGGTGATATTGATGTATTGGCAACACAAGCGACACCTAGAATTTACATAGTTGAAAATATTGGTGATTACATTAGCAATATTGATATGTTGGTGATACCTAACGATACATTGTTAATACCTGGAATTTCTGATACTACTAGCGTTATCGATATCGCTGAGTTAGAGATAAAGATAATATTGGAGATATTTCGATAATATCGGAGACAATTTGAACACTGATTACGAGGACGTGGAGGTCGACCAACTACAACAAGCTAGATTTTCTGTTTGATGGTAAGGTGATTGGTGAGTTTTTATTAAGACTTAAAGAGTAGTGTTTTTTAGAGATTATTCACATTTAAGGAAGTACTAAGTATTTCTACACTTGCATTGTTACATACAGTCACTAGACTAGCTAGTAGTGACACCTCTTGGACACTTAATAGTTAATACTTAATACTAAGTAGTCCAATAGTCGATAATATATAATCAGCGTTTGAATTATCTCCAATATTATTGAAATATCTCCGATATTATCTTTATCTCCAGCTCAGCGATACCGATAACACTAGTAGCGATACCGATAATGCTGGTAATATCAGAAATTCCAAGTATTAGCAATGTATCGCTAAATATCACCAACGTATTAATATCGCTCATGTAACCGTCAATATTTTCAACTATGTAAATTCTAGGTGTTGCTTATATTGCCAATGCATCAATATCGCCAATATTTCAAGTATGTAAATTATAGGTAATGCTTGTATCATAAGTGTAACGACGAGAATTCAATAACATCGCCAACTTATTGATATCATCGAAATTTTGTTTATTAGAAAAAAACATTATTTCAATTTTTTCTTTCATGGGCACATACTTGTATGTAGTGTTCAATTTGTCATTGATAATGTTAATAATATCTCGATATTATCGATACCGCAATATGCGCGATATTGAGACCACAATTTTTTGTTTCATTCCAAATTGTTGATAATTTCTTGGTGAAATATCATGTGTTGTTGATACTTTACAATATCGATGGATGTTGGACGGTTAAATAAGTTGGATGGGATGGTTGGACTGATTTCTTACAACAACATGTGCTTTTAAGGCCCAATTAAATGCAAACGTGTTATGTATGCATTCTTTTTGCAATTTTTTTTTTTATTTTTTTTATTTTTAAATATGCAAATATGTACATTTTAACATCTCCTGAAGTTTCGTTGAAAATTCCACTGTTATTCCCATGTTTCCCTGCATTTCCGATTATCAACGATATTATCGGCGATATCAATATTGTTTCCGTATCCCTGGCCAGCGAAACTTGTAGTGATACTGATACTTCGAATAATGTATATAATCAATCATATTAGACTATTAGCAATATATGATATCAATTTATGACATATATCAACAGTTTATATAAAAAAAAAATCAACACCATAACTTACAAGAGGTCAACCGCTAGGACAGTATTCTTACTAAAAAATGGTCCGATACACCATTGAATACATGGTCAAAACACACACACAGACAAAAAGATAGATTTGTGAATATACATACATACATACATATATGTGTGTGTGTGTGTGTTCATATTTTTTTGCTAAAATTTTTTTGACCGATGCAGGCCGATACAATCCCGATTCTGATACGCAACACTGTATCGTATCATTTTTCTGTGGGTGGCGACCGATACCGTCATTCATAACCATGGTCCTATTATGTTCATTTTATACAGTGATATTACTGCTCTCATCATATGACATGCACAATGTGACTTTTTCAAGAAAGATCAAGCTACACAAACCAAAACTCAAGACCTAAGCATGTGGTAAAGAGGAGACAACATAGTTTCTGCAGAAACTCCTACCCTAGGATTATGATATCTTCAAGAAAACACGGGGGAAGATCTATCGTGGCTAGTGGATGGGAATGGCTTAAAGCACGCATTCAAATATAAAGTTTAACCAATCACAGGAATTGTTGGGCACAACCAAATTAGCCTTTGGAAAAACTACTTTTTATGAATGCCTCCATGAGGATGAAATTACGTTTGGGGTTGTCAGTTTAAATGCTCAAGGGAACTATTTTCTGCAATCTCTTTCAAATGTGCCTCTTGTGAAAACATAATTTTTTTAGAACATAATAAAATGTTTTTTTTTTTTTTTTTTAATAGCAGAACATAATACAAGGTTTAGTATCAGTGATAAGAAATGACAAGAGCTGTATCACAGTTCTAGGAGATTCTACTCTGTAATTTCTCAGATTGAACTACTTTTAAGTGGGTCCAGTTCCATGGTTCAGTGGTAGATAGGCTACGTTTCAACACTGAGATCATGTGTTCGAGTGATCATGTGGTGTGGGTGTGTAAAAATAAAAAAATAAAAAATTATTATTATTTTTTTTAAAAAAAACTACTTTTAAGGAAATTTCTGATGGGTAATGGGTTCAAGGTGCGGATTTGATCGTTCCCTTCCCTCTGACAAGGTGGAGATTCTACTTGGTAATTTCTTCTCGGTAATGAGTTTTGGATCAGCCTAATTTTCGGGGCAACAAGCAAAACCTGATGGGGCGCAAAATGATGGATGGATTGGATCTCATACACACATCACAATGGATTCCATGCATCACATTGTATGCTAAGCTTAACCTATTTTGTAGTGGATCCAGCCTCATTGAAGAAACATTTGTAAATGCCAGTTACTATCAAACAGAACAGACCAATAACAAAAAGAAAGTGACAAAAGAACTGGAAAGACAAGTCCTTGCTTTGATTAACTAGTTTCATACTAACCCAGCAACACTTGCAATCGTAGGATCTGAATGCAAGGGATTGTAGTCACCTGCGAGCCTGTACAACAATGCCTGCATCATAGCATTTAAAGTTCCAGTTTTATTCTTCATTCTTAAAACAAAGGGTAGAGTCCTATGATTGTTCACCACTACAAAAGTGGTGATGACTCATCCTCATATCGGCGTTCATGCACACGCATCTAAACCATCCAATTTATGGGGCACATTATGGATGGAGCATGTCTCTAAAATCAAATGATCCAGCAATCCTGACCATCCAATTGATGGCTAACAAATGGATGGCTAAAAGTAAATAGTGAGCAGTCTGAATTCCAAGGTAAAATCAGATGGTTACAACCATCTTCTCATTGCAATTTTTTGGCCCCATTCACAATCAGGCCTTTTTAAAATGGTGGTGAACGATAATAGGATCATAGCCCGTGAAAAAAAAACAAAACAAAATGAAAACAAATTACTAGTTCAGCATGCTATACAAAATGAGCCCTATGGACAGCAAGCTCTCAAAGGTGACTGAGGCTACATTAGGAAAAATTCAGACAGCATAAGCATTGAAGGCCTTTTTTTTTTTGAAACTGTGATAATTTTATTCGAGAAGGCCAGAGGCCAAAGAAAACAAAGAGACAAGAAAGAGGAGACAATATGGTACATACAAAATGCAAGAGCACTAACATAAGGCTGAGGGGTCAGCCATCCAATCCTGAACAAGACCAACCCTAGCTTGCAAACCTCCGGAAAGCTGCTAAACATATTCCTGTAGCATCACCTATTCCTTCCCAACCATATTGACTAGATTCCTGCTAGCAAGCATAAGTGCTAGATTTTCTTCCCAGTCTTCCCGATGCCCCCGCCATGCCACAATTGTAGCACAGATTCGATGGAGGCTGGCAAAACCCATTGGTGCAATCTTGATGAGAAAAAATTCCAATATTTTCCTGGCATAAAAATAGTAAATGAAAAGGTGGTTCACTGTTTCTTTGTTCTGAAAGCACAAAAGAAAAGACACACATTTGGGAGAATCATTTGCCTTTTGCATAAGTTATCTACTGTGAGAACCATATTTCTGCCCATTAACCATGCTAGGGCTGCCGCTTTAGGGGGGGCTCTGTAACTCCAAATAAAAGCAGTATGGCAAATCGATGTGTCATGTGTTGCTCCCGAAATCATGTTGTTAAACAACTTCACCAAGAAACATCCAGACTTCTCTGCGGTCCATGACAAAGAGTCTCATTCAAAGGGAGAAGTATGGGTCTTGCTAAGCAAACTCAGCAAATTCGACAATTCGGATAGTTCCAGGTTCCTTGGGCAGGAAGGGGTCCACACCACCTCTTCTCCAATGATAGAGAAACATCTTGCCACTCTGATGTTAGCTTCTGTTGTGATTACTGCTAGCCTTAGGAATCCCACCCTCAACTTTTGTTCCCCTAGCCAAATGTCTTCCTAGAATCTAATGTCTTCTCCATTACCCAACGTGAAGTGAATAACTTCCCATAAATTGTTTTTTTTTTTTTTTTTTTTTGTGCGGCCACAGCTTTCCAAATGTATGAAGCCTTGTGTAACGACGAGTCTTTTGTCCACTGCGCACCTTCTCAAACCCCGTATTTCTTTTCCACTACAACCCTCCGTAAACTTTCCTTTTCCACCCCAAACCTCCAAACCCACTTACCTAGGAATGCTAAGTTCATGTCTTCCAATAATTAGAAACCGACACCCCCTTGCTTTTTCGGCTTGTATACTTCTTTCCAATTCAAGAGATGAAATTTACGATTGTCATTCACCCCTTCCCATAAGAAGTCCCGTTGTATTTTTTCCAGTGTCTTCAATAGAGAGCTTGGGCACTTGAAAAGCAAGATAAAGTAGACTGGTAGGTTGGACATGACAGCCTGAATTAACGTTAGCCTGGCCCCCATCGATAGGTGCCTTCTCTTCCATCCTGATAATTTCCTCCCAAGTCTTTCTATAACTTTGTTCCAAATCATCTTAGACAGCTTGCCAAAGCATAAAGGCAAACCCAAGTGGTAGGGAAGGAGCCTACACTGCAACCAAATATTTTGGCATAAAAACTGACCTTTTCCGCTGCTAAACCCACTCCCATCAGTTCGCTTTTACATATGTTGACTGTCAGCCCTGAAACCACCTGGAAGCATACTATCATCTTACGAAGATTTAAGAATTAAGACCTTAGATTCATCAGTCTCACAAAAGAGAAGCATGTCATCCGAATATTGGAGATGGGATATTTGAAATGAGGAGTCATCCACATTAAAGCCCTTTATTAGACCGAGCTCCTCCCCTTTTACTATTAACCTGCTAAGTGCCTTCATAACCACCATGAAAAGGTATGGCGATAATGGGTCACCTTGCCGCAATCCTCTTGAAGCACTAAAGTAGCCATTCGGGGAACCATTTGCAAGTACTGAGAACCTTGCCGACTTTATGCTTGGATCCAAGATCTCCATCTTTCCCCACATTCCAAATGATGAAGCATATAATCAGAAAGGACCAATCAACGTGATCGAAAGCCTTCTCTATATCCAGTTTGCAAACTATTCCTTTGGGGCCTCTTCTATTACAATGATCAACGCATTCATTTGCTAACAAAGCGCTATCCGCTATCTGCTGGTCGATGACAAAAGCACCTTGCGACTTGGGTATGACTTCAGAAATAGCCGCACAAAATCTAGATGCTAGTACTTTTGCGAGAATCTTATATGGACTATGCAATAAGCTGATTGGCCGAAAGTCTTTTAGAGATCTGCCCCTTTTTTGGGATTAGCGAAATAAAAGTGGCTCCCATCGCCGTCGGAAGGAAACCTTTTCATAGAATTCATTTATAAAGTTAATCATGTCTTCCTTAAGGATTCTCCAGAACTTTTGGAAAAAGACAATCGGGAAGCTGTCCGGGCTGGAGGCTTTGTCGCTGCCTAACTCAGAGATTGCTTTTTCTATTCAATAGAGAAGGGGACTGCAAGAGATTCAACCGCAACCCGTGATAAACAGTCAAAATGGAGATTGTCAAGAGAAGGACGATGTCATTCTTCCTTAGCTAATAGATTTGAATAGAATTTGACTTTGCCTTCCACCAAAACGTCTTTGATTCTATTAGATCGAGCACGGGCAATTGCCATTGGGTGGAGGAATTTTGTATTCTTATCTCCTGCTTTTAACCATAGGGCCCTCGACCGTTGCCTCCATTTGATTTCCTCTTCTCAAAGCTGCAATGTCTAATGCTTGAATTTTCTGCAGGATGTTGGATAGCTCTTCATCTTGCACCCTAAGGCTTCTTTTTTCCACGTGTTGATTTTGTTTTTGAGTAGTCTTAGTTTCTGGAAGAGAATGAAACCAGACCCACCATTAATTGAGAAGGAAGACCACCATCCGATCACCAAATCCGAGAAGCCTTCTACCTCTAACCATGAGAGCTCGAATATGAAGGGATGGGGGCTCCATTTTTCTTCTTCAGTTTCCACTATAATGGGGCAATGGTCTGAGATCGGTTTTGGCAGACCCCTTTGAAATGAGTGGAAATTTGTCAATGAAATCCGCAGATAGGAGGAAATGGTCTAACTTAGATCTTGTGTGCAGGCATTGAAGGCCTTGCACACAAGATCACAGGAAACAAGTATTGTAAGGCATTCCCTACTGTCATAATGTTTAGGAGTCTATAAAGTACAACTGCAACATTTAGTAAGAGAGCACTGGGGAAGGTTTCTCTACTGGCCACACAACTGTTGTGCAAAGTACCATGTCCGGCATCTATACTTTTTATATAAGTATATTCCACACTGTTATTTACATAAAAACCTAAATTACAAACTCATAAAGCACTTGCTCAAAAAGTAGGACATGTATTGTTATTGAATTTCCATACCTCCTTTCCTCTCACATTTGCTGCAAATTACTAAATTGTGCAACTCACACACTGTATATGGGGCGCATTCATGCACATCAATCCAAGTCGAGAGGTTGATATGACTGTCCCACCATCCTCTTCTCCACTCTCTTCTTTCTATTGTCCCAATCTACAGTACTGATTGTCCGATCTGTGTGATTTTTGAGGCCAAACTATCTGGCTGGACCGGATTGATGTACATCAATGCCACCTCCCTTGATTCTATTGAGAAATGAATGGAAACAAAAGGATCATCAGACAACGAAACTCTCATATTTACAGACAACAAATGTCAATTAACAGTAATACTGATGATAATATTTGAAATCACAAGATTAAAATGATTAACTCTCTTAATTCACTGCCATCTAAGTTAACTTCTTAATTCAACAACAAAAGCTTACATAGATTTGGCTTACCTGAGATTGATGTGTACAATCTTCGTGCACAACAAAAGGTTTATATTTTGGAATCCTAATAGGAGAAATCTGGTTGGCTGGATAATTGGAATATGAATATAAAGGAGAAGATTTTGAGAAGCCGCCAGCACCGCGTAAATAAATAGTGCTCCTGCAAATTAGAGAACGTTAACTGGTTGAATTCTTGGCTGTTCTAAGATCTCATAGCTATTTGAAGAACGTACTGACCGGTTCATGCATAGTGCTTCACCAGACTTGTTATAGCTAGTGGTGTCAATCTCAAGAACTGTTGCTTTACCTGGAAAATCAGGAAACACTGCTTAAGCTCTGTAGCTTTGACACAAAACCAAACAGAAAAAAAGGGGGGGTTGAAGAAAAAAAAGAAAAAGAAGAATGGGGAATCATGAACATTACAGTTCGTAGACTGGACGAGCTAGGTTACAAATGTCATCTGTGTAATATGATCATTACATAAAGTAACTAAGTGTTCAAGGGTAGATTGGTCCATTCCCTATTTACTATGAAATAACATTTTCACGACCCTTCTAACCCTCATAAGCAAGGGGTACTATTGTAATCTGAAGATACAACTAAGAAATTTCACCTACACAACTGTTGATTGGGTTCTCCCAAGTCTCCTCTTTCTACCTCGTAGGTGATATTGATATGAACAACTGAAAATGGGTTTTGTACCTGTACCGGAGGTTTCAATTTTTAGTGGAAAAGAGGTTTCAATTTTTAGTGGAAAAGCTGTGCATGATAACCCCTTTACCAGTTCACACCAATCAGGCCCACTCGGCCGAGTGGGACTGGTTTACCCAATACACATGCATACCATATGGCTTGGCACCTTAAAGTTAATGGTAGCTGTGTGGGGCTCGTTCATGCTATTTATATGATATCTGCAAGACCCGAGGTCCTAAAATCTGATCCGTACACTGTATAGCCATTGACTGTAGGTCCATTGGCCCCGAGAATATTTTGACTTGATCATAATGTTGTTATATCATCGAGCCGCAAGCCGCATTTCAACCTGATGTCCGAATTTTAATATACGGACTTAAAATTAAACAATCTGAGAAATGACAACTATGTCCTTATTTTATCTAGAGGTGGGTCATCATCGAGTTTTCAAAATCCATTAGGTCTGAGAGCCTAACCGTTGTGACCGTAGTTGAGTCACGGAATTACTAGCAAAAACGGCATGTCAATATGACACCCGGATTGTAAGTTATGGATAGATATGCACATGTATATTTTAATAAAATAACTCAAATGATCTCTATTTTTTTTAAAAATCCTTGGAATGCTTTATTTCAAATCACTTAAATAACATTTTTCTATTGTTACCATAAGCTAACACTTCTCACAAACATCACAAAACACCTCCCAACCATTCTTTTTAGACAAAAGCCAATTTTAAAACCATTTTCAAGTCCATAAACATAAAAACCCTCTTTCAACAACCCATTTCGAGCACTCTCTTCCTAAGTTTGTGAAGTTGAGAAGAAGAAGAAGAAGAAAAGGAAGTAGAAGCCGAGTTTGAAATCCAATCATCTGATTGTTGTAGGTGAGTGCATAAATTAAGATCACGCATATATGTACATTAGATTACTTGAAAGCCCTATAGAAGAATGGATTTTCTGATTTAGTTGGTTAGATTATTGCTGGATTTTCTGATTTACTTAGGTTATTGCTGGATTTTCCTTGAAAGCCCTATAAAAGAATAGATTTTCTGATTTAGTTGGTTAGGTTATTGCTGGATTTTCTGATTTAGTTGGTTAAGTTATTGTTGGATTTTCTAATTTAGTTGGTTAAGTTATTGCTGGATTTTCCTTGAAAGCCCAATAGAAGAATAGATTTTATGATTTAGCTGGTTAGGTTATTGCTGGATTTTCTGATTTAGTTGGTTAGGTTATTGCTGGATTTTCTGATTTAGTTGGTTAGGGTATTGCTGGATTTTCTGATGTAGTTAACTCTTAAGAAAAAGCAGCGGTTTCTATCTTTGTCCCTTACAAAGTCCGCCCACTGTCTGTTTGAGAAAACGTTTGAAAGAGTTATCCTTCCTCCTTTTGGTGTAGTTAACTCTTGAGAAAAAGCATGCTTGTGGCATGAAGTCTTATAGCGGAATGTGTAAGTGGTATGGTATGAATCCTCTTTGGTTGTCAAATTTTGTGTGTCAAAGCCTCTTTATGTGTCTTGTGTCTTGTTGTATATGTTCGAGACATCACAGCTACTCTTCAAGACACGACGATGAACTCCTCAAACTAGTTCAAGCTACAAATTTGATGATATTCACGAAGAGTTCAAGTTCACGAAGAGTTCAAGTTCAAGGCTTAAAGTTCGTATATTCAAGGTCAAGACTCTAGTGTAAGATAGGGAACTGAGCACAACTCATACTTACTGATGGTGACTTCAAAGCTTGTGAAGTGTTCAAGCTACAAGAAGAACTCAAGCTTCGTAAAGATCAACGTCTAAGCAAATGAAGGTTCAATGTCCTTACTTATTGAGATTTGATTGACCTTAGGTTGACCTTTAGAGTAGGTCATTTTGGATACATAATTCATATATCTTCTACAAGTGATTTTGGTCTGTTCTAAAACTAGTCCTAGACCTTGTTCGACTAGTCCTGACACTAGTTCGACCAATCCTATAAATTCCAAGACCAGTCGAAGTTTTGTTGTAAATTATCGAATTTTTCTGTTTGGCTATGCCTAGTCCTGGAGTCTGCTCGATTAGTCGTGAGATGGTCTCGATTCGACCTTCGACCAGTCGTGGAGCCACGACTCCAACTCCAGCAATTAATTCAAGGGTCGCACGACTAGTCGTGTGAGGGTCACGACCAGTCGTGGACGGCCTTCGACCAGTCGTGCACTGCTCACGACCAGTCGTGTAAAGGTTTTATCCGATCGCGCCCGAAAATTCAAAAATTTGTTTCTTATTCGACCAGTCGTAGTGACCGTAGGACCAGTCGAAGACAAATTTCTGCAGCTATAAATAGCACACGAATTTCAGAGTTATTCATTGAAAATTAAGTGAATTCAAAGCTCCACTCTGAGATAAGTTTGTGTCTGTTCTTAAGCTATATTGTGCATAATTCTATTTCCTTTTGTTAGCTTTTTATTATTTGATTTGATTATTCCAATCTGATTTGAAAAGAGGAAATATTGCTTTCCTTCTTTTGGGAATTAAAATCAAATAGAGCTAGCCCAGTCTGATTTAATTTAAAATCAATTAGAACTTAGAACCATTATAAAGTGAGTATTGGACATTGAACTTTCATATCCGAACATCTACTCCAACTGGTTCTTCCGGGCTGCTACAAGAGGAGAAATCCAGGTATTTTACAATTCTGTAAAATTTCCATTCTTTTGGTTTTTGATTGGAATTCGCCAGAAAAATTCCATTTGTTGGTTATCTAAGGAGAGCCAGAAAACTCAGAATAGTGTGGGTTTTTGGATTGTGTAAGCCCAAGTTAAAAGACACAATTGTGAAGGTTTTAGGTGAACCTGTGAAACCTATTTTAATAGTGAACGCTAATATCCCTGTGTGAGGATATTAGGAGTGGAGTAGCATTCTGTGTGGCTGTTGTAAAACAGTTGGTGTACACACAGGCGAACCACTATAACTCCTTGTCTTGTGGATTGAATGCATTCTTAATTCTTTATCTTTCATCATTCAGTTGTGTGGAATGTACATGTGGATGTGAATGCTGTAACTATTTACATTTCAAGCAAGTGTGGGGAATGTTGTAATAATCTAGAGATTTATTTCAGCATTTATCTCTTGATATACTTTAATCAATCTGTGCTTCAATTTCAGTAATTATTCTAGTAAGGTTGCCCTGCCATTTTTATGGTGCATGGTTGTCCCTAGAATAATCAATTCTTTAGATTGCAATTCCTTACTATTTATTTTCAGATTGAGTTCTTGATTCAAAAGACGTTCTAGAAATAAGGTTGTCCTACCATAAGCCCTTGTTTATTATGGTGTAAGGTTGTCCTTAGAACTGAATTTGTATCAACCTCTCAATGCTTGTTTATTGAGATTGATTTAATTTGAGCATTGTGAATTGATTTATTATTGTAAGGCTATTTCTTTATTTTATTCCGCTGTATTTAATTTTAATTTGGCATAGTCCTATTCACCCCCCCCCCCCCCCCCTCTAGGACATATAGCTTGGCCATTTCAAGTGGTATCAGAGCCTAATAGCTCGTTCTTATTGCTTTTATTTGGATTTATTTCCTGAGCTAATGATCTAAGCTATATAAAAAGATGTCAAATTTTGATAGCCTCTCAGTCACTAGGCCTCCACCATTTAATGGCTCCAACTATGCCTATTGGAAAGCCAGAATGAGGATCTTCCTCAAATCATTGGATGAGAGTGTGTGGCAAGCCACAGTGACCGAATGGAAACCCCCTACCACTGAAGTAACTGGAACCGACGGTTCAAAAACAATGAGAGTGTCTCCTTATTTCTCATGGACTACACTTCAGAAAAGTGAGAATAGTGCCAATGCTAAAGCACTAAATGCTATCACTTGCGCACTATCACCGGATGAATTCAAAAGACTCATATCCTGTGATACTGCAAAGCAAGCCTGAGATATATTAGAAATGACACACGAGGGTACATCAATTGTCAAGAAGTCTAAAGTCCAACTCCTCACAACTAAATTTGAAGAAATTCATATGGAGGAAAATGAAATGTTTATGGACTTTTACACTAGACTGAATGACATCGTAAACTCAATGTGGGGTCTTGGCGACAAAATCCCAAAAAGTAAAGTGTGTGCACTTCCTGAACGGTTCAACTCTAAAGTAACCGCGATCCAGGAACTTTGTGATACGGATAATATGAGGGTAGAAGAACTAGTTGGTTCTTTACAAACCTATGAATTGAATTTTAAAGCTCCTAAGGATAAATCTATTGCGTTAACATCTTCTAAAGGTATTTCTCAAGAAAACTCAGATTTAGAAAATTCAGAAGATGATACGGCGCTTTTAGCTAAAAAGTTTTACAAGATTTTCAAACGTAAGAAAAGGGTTGATTTTCAAAAGACAAACGAAAAGAAACGATCTAAACCAAAGTCTAGAACTTGGAAGTCTTTGAAAGATAGTCAATGTTACAACTGCCAAGAATATGGGCATTTAGCAAACAAATGTCCTAAAAAGGACAAACCCAAGAAGAAGGGTATGTTAGCTACATGGGACGAATCATCCGATTCTGAAGCCTCTTCTGAATCAGAAGATTCTGAAACCGAGTCGAGCAATGATGTAAAAGCCCTTATGACTCTAGCCAAGTTCACATTCTCAGATCACGATGATTCAACTAGTGAAGAAAATATGCATAGTGATCATGAAAATGAAGAAGATCTTCAAGATGCTTATAATGCCTTATATAAGGAAAGTTGTAAAATTGCTGTCAAATTTAAACTTCAAAAAGAAAAGTATTTTAAACTCAAAGAATGTTTCGAGACTCTTGTTTTAAAAAAAGCGCAAATTTCAGATTGTCTTAAAAAATCAAAATGTGATTTGGAATTCAAAACCTCCCTGATAGAAGATTTGAAATCTGAAAATGAGAAACTTAAGAATGAAGTATTCTCTTCTGAGTTTGAAGGACACATGGAGATATGCCCAAGGTGATCCAAAATTAGAAAAATTATTATCCGGATCAAGAAAATGTGGCGATCGATCTGGGTTGGGCTATGATAAGA
Source organism: Magnolia kwangsiensis (assembly GCA_037074715.1). Lineage (NCBI taxonomy): Eukaryota > Viridiplantae > Streptophyta > Magnoliopsida > Magnoliales > Magnoliaceae > Magnolia > Magnolia kwangsiensis. The sequence goes on along the minus strand of CM073572.1, from coordinate 68,417,256 downwards.
ATATACCTCCCAAACAGAAGGATACTCCTCTCAAATTTGTGAAAGGAGAAGCCTCAAACTCAAAAGAGAAAAATACTTATCGACGTTTTTCTAAAAATACAAAAACTTTTCAAAAACCGAAAAGCAGCTATGTCAATTTCAAAAATCAGATCAGAAATCCTCTAGCTGAAAAGATAATTGATTTACTTAAGGAGCTCTTAAAATCTAACTCAATAGGTCATTCTTACAACTACAATCAAAAGAAGACCAACTATACTCCTAAACCCAAAACTGTTCTGAAATGGGTTCCTAAGGGTACCTGCTTGGTTGCTCACACTGCTTTCAAAGCAACAAGTCATTCAAAGTGGTATCTAGATAGTGGATGCTCCAGACATATGACAGGAGACAAAGCTTTATTCACTGATCTTAAAGATATGTCTGATGGGTCTGTCACATTTGGTGATGGAAGTAATGCAAGATTATTGGCAAAGGTACGGTTCAACTTTACAACCTTCCTTTATTTAAAGATGTTTTATATGTTGAGGGGCTAAAACACAACCTGTGAAGCATATCTCAAATATGCGATAATAACCATAGTGTGAAGTTTTCCAATCAAGGTTGTGAGATCATAAACAGAAAGGGTTCTATAATATTAACTGGTCATAGAACTTCTGAAAACTGCTATATAGTAAGTGATGGTAGCTCATCTAACCAAAAGTGCTACATGGTCCATACCAATGAGACAAAATTATGGCATAAACGCCTTGGACATGTGCATTACCGAAATTTATACAGATTGAGCAAAGGAGAACTAATTAGAGGTCTACCTAAGTTACAAAAAATAGACAAAATATGTGGTGAATGGCAGTATGGTAAACAAACAAGGAGCTCTCACAAAAAGGTGAACTCCAATGCCACAATAAGACCACTTGAGCTTCTCCATATGGATCTTATAGGACCAACTAGAACGGAAAGTCGAGGCGGCAAAAAATACATCTTGGTTATCGTAGATGATTATACAAGATACACTTGGGTTTCATTTTTAAGAGACAAATCAGAAACCCTTGATGAAGTGAAAAAGAATATCAAACGAATCCAAACTGAAAAATATTCTCAAGTCAGTAAGATTCGTAGTGATCATGGATCCGAATTTAAAAATAGCGGTTTTGAGAAATTTTGTAGCGAATAGGGAATATCACACGAATTTTCTGTGCCCAAAACACCACAACAAAATAATATTGTGGAAAGAAAAAACAGAGTGCTTCAAGAAATGGGAAATGTTATGTTGAATAGCATGAAGCTCCCTAGAAATCTATAGGCTGAAGCAGTAAATACTGCCTGCTACATTATTAACCGTGTTTATACTTGTAAATCAAATAATAAAACGGCTTATGAAATGTGGTTTGACAAAAAGCCTACTGTCAAATACTTTCGTGTTTTTGGCAGCAAGTGCTACATTTTGCGTGACCGTGAAAACTTGGAAAAGTTCGACACTAAAAGTGACGAAGGGACCTTTTTGGGATACTCTTTAAACAGTCGTGCTTATCATGTATTGAACAACAGGACCGGTGTGATTCAAGAATCAATTAATGTGGTCATTAATGATCACTTGAATACACCTGCCTCTAGTCCAGACAATGATGAAGTTCTTGTAGTTGAAAAACCAGATACTTCATTAAGTGAAATTAATTCTGAATAAAGAACTGTTAAAGATCATCCAACTACTCAAATTCTTAGAAACCCTCTCACTGGTGTGCGCACTCGTAGACAAATTGAAGACATGTAATTACGTATGTTTTACATCCCAGATTGAACCGGCAAACGTAAAAGAAGCACTTTTTGATGAAAATTGGATAGTTGCGATGCAGGAAGAACTTAATCAATTTGTTCGTAATGATGTCTGGTATCTTGTTCCTAGACCTAAAGATAAACACATAATTGGAACAAAGTGGATTTTCAAAAATAAGTCTGATGAACTGGGAAATATAATTCGAAACAAGGCAAGACTGGTTGTACAAGGGTACACTCAAATTGAAGGCATCGATTATGATGAAACGTTTGCACCAGTTGCTCGCCTTGAATCAATTAGACTTTTTATATCCATCGCATGTTTTAGGAAGTTTAAAATTTTTCAAATGGATGTGAAGAGTGTCTTTTTGAATGGCGATTTACATGAAGAGGTATATGTTGAACAACCTATAGGGTTTGAAGACCCTAAGTTTACTAATCATGTATACCGCCTTAAAAAAGCTCTCTATGGTTTGAAACAAGCTCCCAGGGCATGGTACGAAAAATTGACAAAGTTTTTACTGAGTCACAATTTTCAAATGGGCAGTGTCGATAAGACACTCTTTGTTAAGAAACATAACGATGATATTCTAATGGTTCAAATCTATGTTGATGATATAATCTATGGATCAACTTGTACTAACATGACTGTTGAGTTTGCAGATCTAATGAAATCTGAATTTGAAATGAGCATGGTTGGGGAATTAAATTATTTCCTAGGGTTGCAAGTAAAACAACAACCTGATGGAATTTTTATTTCTCAAACCAAATATGCTTTGAACTTGATAAAGAGGTTGAGATTTGAGAAAGGTAAGAATTTTGATACTCCTATGAGTACGACTCTAAGACTTTCAAAAGACTCTACAGGTAAAGATGTAGATCCTAAGTTGTATCGTAGCATGATTGGTAGTTTGCTTTACCTAACTGCAAGTAGACCTGATATTGCTTTAGTGTTGGAATTTGCGCTAGATATCAGTCTAATCCTAAAGAATCTCACTTAACCGCTGTTAAGCGAATTATTAGATATGTCGCAAGTTCAGTTAATTTGGGTCTTTGGTATCCTTATGATACTAGTGTTCAATTGGCTGGGTATTCAGATGTTGATTGGGCTGGTAATATCGATGATAGAAAATCAACCAGTGGTGGTTGTTTTTACATTGGGAACTTCTTGGTATCTTGGTTTAGCAAGAAGCAAAGTTCCATATCACTTTCAACTGCTGAGGCTGAATACATTGCAGCTGGAAATGCATGTACACAGCTGGTTTGGATGAAACGAATGTTGAGTGATTATGGTATCGCACAGGATTCAATGGTTCTATACTGTGATAACTCCAGTGCGATAAATATTTCGAAAAACCCAATCCAGCATTCACGTACTAGCACATTGACATTAGATTTTATTATACTCGTGAGTTAGTGGAAGAAAAAGTAATATACTTAGAATACATACCCACTGAAACTCAACTTGCTGACATATTCACTAAACCACTCGACAACAGCAGGTTTAACAAATTGAAATTTGATCTTGGTATGTGCAATTTAAAATGATTGATTATGCATCTTAGTAGTATAGTGTATATATATTAATATATTAATGATTTTTATTTCAAATTTTGATGAAAATTGCATTTTTTTATGGTACACGACCAGTCGAGGACGAACTCGACCAGTCGTGCCACGACCGGTCGAGGACGACCCACAACCAGTCGTGTAGCGCGCTGATGTGTTTATTTGAGGAAAGATCTTCTTCCTCTTCATTCTAACCCTCCTCTCCAACGAGCTGAGCTACGACTAGTCGAACCCCTGTGTTCGATTCCTTCAGGTTAGAGCATTTTGCTTGCTTTTCTTGTATATTCATTGTCTTTTCTCTTCAATTTCTTGATTGTTGTTGTCTATTTCATCTCTTTCTTCAAGATTTTTGGGATTTCTTCCTCATTTGCTGATTCTAGAGAAACCCATCTCTATTTTCTTGAAATTCCTTCTATTTCTTCAAGAAAATGGACCCTAGAGCTAAAAAGAAGAATCCTAGAAGTGCTTCTTCTTCTAGATCAAATGTTATCACTAGACGCCATCTTAAGGCTCCCGAAGATGATTCAACATATGTTCGTGATTTGCGTATGCGCAATGTGATTGTAGAAAAGGCCGTTGATTTCAACCATATTGCTCCTTTCAATCTTTTTCCTCTCCTTCAATCTGTAGGTTGGGAAAATATTTTACGCTGGGGCGGGCCGGCATATCAGTTCATAGCGCAGGCCATGGTTGCGTGCATTACTGAATTTTCTACTGAACAACTAACTTTCTCTATTGCTACAAGAGAAGGGCCTTTTTCCATTGATCGACACTTAATCTCAGGCCTCATGAACATATCAGTAAATGATGATGGTATTCATCACAGCACACTTGCTGAGAAAGTGTCAGAATCTGAAAAATGCATTTTTACTAGAACTTTGTGTAACATGGATGCACCATGAAATTAAACTGGGAATGCCCTCGCAACCAGGTATTTGTTGCCCAGATACAGAGTCTTGCATCGTATCTTCACCTCTAATCTATATCCCCGCTCTGGAAACAAGAATGAGTTGACTCTACTTATGGTTCGCATTTTGTACTCAATTGTTACTGGTGCTAATATCTGTTTGCCCTCTTTGATTTGTTACTCTATCATTCAATTCCGTATTCATCCTGGCCATAGTGATATTCCATTTGGGTATCTCATAAATGTGCTAGCAACTCACATGTTGGTAGCTATGCCTGTTGGAGAGCCTCCTATCCAACACCTTATATTCAACAACTCCAACATAAACAAAATGCAGTTGGATTTGGCTCGAGGACAAGTTGATATTGGTGCGGGTGGAGCTGCTGCTGAAGCCGGGAATGATGAAGAGGGTGAAGCTCCTCCAGATGATATCAATATGGACGATATTTTTAATGAAATTTATTCTGACTCTGAGAATGATCTTGACTATGAGCCATCTGATTTAGATGCACGTTTGAGTGCATTAGAGGAAAAGGTAGAACAGATGCATGTTGGCCAAAATGCCCAATTCAATGGTATGCGCAAGTATTTTAGGCGTCTACAAAAAGGCCTTCATCAAATTGATCCAACCATACCTGCTCCTTCTGGATCAGATTGAAGATTTTACTCTTTGGTTTGTAATAACTATACGACTTTGTTTTCTCTTTAGTTATGTGACTAAGTTCTTTGACTTGATAACGTTTTATGCTATGATATTCTGACTCCTCTATTAATTATCTTGCTTTTGATTCTTCCTCTGTCATATTTTCTTGCTTTTGATTCTTCCTTTGTCATATTTTTGACAAAAAGGGAGAGAATTGTGTGCTTAATGATGATAATTGTGTACACATGATGAATATGATGATTGGTAGGTGTACTACTCAGGGAGAGTTAGTAAACTCACAAGATACATTATGTAGGGATACTTTATGCCATGGTTATCTCATGTCAATGACAACCGGTGCATGATTCTTTATTGATGCTTATGATGCTTCTCTTATTATATTTTGTGCATTGAATATAGGAGTGTGTTTTGTCACAAATTTGACAAAGGGGGAGATTGTAAGTGCTATGGTATGAATCCTCTTTGGTTGTCAAATTTTGTATGTCAAAACCTCTTTATGTGTCTTGTGTCTTGTTGTATATGTTCGAGACATCACAGCTACGCTTCGAGACACGACGATGAACTCCTCAAACTAGTTCAAGCTACAAATTTGATGATATTCATGAAGAGTTCAAGTTCACGAAGAGTTCAAGTTCAAGACTCAAAGTTCGTATATTCAAGGTCAAGACTCTAGCATAAGATAAGGAACTGAGCACAACTTATACTTACTGATGGTGACTTCAAAGCTTGTGAAGTGTTCAAGCTACAAGAAGAACTCAAGCTTCATAAAGATCAATGTCTAAGCAAAAGATCAACGTCTAAGCAAATGAAGGTTCAATGTCCTTACTTATTGAGGTTTGATTGACCTTAGGTTGACCTTTAGAGTAGGTCATTTTGGATACATAATTCATATATCTTCTACAAGTGATTTTGGTCTGTTCTAAAACTAGTCCTGGACCTTGTTCGACTAGTCCTGGCACTAGTTCGACTAATCCTAGAAATTTCAAGACCAGTCGAAGTTTTGTTACAAATTATCGAATTTTTCAGTTCGGCTTCGGCTACGAGTAGTCCTGGAGTTTGCTCGACTAGTCGTGGGATGGTCTCGATTCGACCTTCGACCAGTCGTGGAGCCACGACTCCAACTCCAGCAACTAATTCAAGGGTCGCACGACTAGTCGTGTGAGGGTCACGACCAGTCGTGGACTGCTCACGACCGGTCGTGTAACAGTTTTATCCGATCGCGCCCGAAAATTCAAAAATTTGTTTCTTCTTCGACCAGTCGTGCTGACCCTAGGACCAGTCAAAGACGAATTTCTGCAGCTATAAATAGCACACGAATTTCAGAGTTATTCATTGAAAATTAAGTGAATTCAAAGCTCCACTCTGAGATAAGTTTGTGTCTGTTCTTAAGCTATATTGTGCATAATTCTATTTCCTTTTGTTAGCTTTTTACTATTTGATTTGATTCATTATTCCAATCTGATTTGAAAAAAGGAAATATTGCTTTCCTTCTTTTGTGAATTAAAATCAAATAGAGCTAGTCCAGTCTGATTTAATTTAAAATCAATTAGAACTTAGAACCATTATAAAGTGAGTATTGGACATTGAACTTTCATATCCGAACATCTACTCCAACTGGTTCTTCCGGGCTGCTACAAGAGGAGAAATCCAAGTATTTTACAATTCTGTAAAATTTTCATTCTTTTGGTTTTTGGTTGGAATTCGCCAGAAAAATTCCATTTGTTGGTTATCTGAGGAGAGCCAGAAAACTCAGAATAGTGTGGGTTTTTGGATTGTGTAAGCCCAAGTTAAAAGACACAATTGTGAAGGTTTTAGGTGAACTTGTGAAACCTATTTTAATAGTGAACGCTAATATCCCTGTGTGAGGATATTAGGAGTGGAGTAGCATTCTGTGTGGCTGTTGTAAAACAGTTGGTGTACACACAGGCGAACCACTATAACTCCTTGTCTTGTGGATTGAATGCATTCTTAATTCTTTATCTTTCATCATTCAGTTGTGTGGAATGTACATGTGGATGTGAATGCTGTAACTATTTACATTTCAAGCAAGTGTGGGGAATGTTGTAATAATCTAGAGATTTATTTCAGCATTTATCTCTTGATATACTTTTATCAATCTGTGCTTCAATTTCAGTAATTATTCTAGTAAGGTTGCCCTGCCATTTTTATGGTGCATGGTTGTCCCTAGAATAATCAATTCTTTAGATTGCAATTCCTTACTATTTATTTTCAGATTGAGTTCTTGATTCAAAAGACGTTTTAGAAATAAGGTTATCCTACCATAAGCCCTTGTTTATTATGGTGTAAGGTTGTCCTTAGAACTGAATTTGTATCAACCTCTCAATGCTTGTTTATTGAGATTGATTTAATTTGAGCATTGTGAATTGATTTATTATTGTAAGGCTATTTCCTTATTTTATTCCGCTGTATTTAATTTTAATTTGGCATAGTCCTATTCACACCCCCCCTGCCCCCCTCTAGGACATATAGCTTGGCCATTTCAGAATGAATCCCGGATTGGATTCAGATTGGCTAAGTCATGTGCATATCATATGCATGGTTCATAGTTGTTATATCATTGTATGATTGAGAGTGAATGATTCGTATCATGGTATGGCGATCATAGTGGGTTGTGTTACGACACACGATGTGTCTATGATTAGTATGTGAACCGTCTAGATGCAGGATGCATTACATAAGACCCCTATGAGGAACTTAAATTCATGAGTAGACCACATGAGGAAGGTCGTCCTATGCTTGCCTTGAAAAACATGATATATTGTGCTTGTGTTTGGACTTATGCATACGGTGATTGTAAATGCGATGAAACATACTTTGTTATGACTTAAGTTGGACACCACACCGGAAATGTGTATTTCAACAAGACATGATTAGAGGATCCCTGGGTGAAAGTCCCTAAACCCCGATTGGTACCATTGGGAGCAACCAATGATTAGACCGGGTGGAAGAACAGTGCTGGAATGTCGAAATACCAAAGTAAGCGGCGACTCCCACCGACGCATGTCGATTGGCTGAGAGGTTTGACCTGACCTGCCTATGGGCAAGCAAAGATAGGTTGTGTGTGACGAGCTCGTAAATTTGTCCGCTATCGTTTTGCCAGGCGACTTATGACTTCTCGCTGTTAGGCAGATAGTGAGGTTCAACACAAGTGGGTTAGACTAGTCCCACCTCTGTAGTTGACCACAGTGGAAAAGCCTATGCAAGTGGGTAGCAATCATATGCGAGTCCCACCTCTGTTTCAGACCTTGGTGATCCAATTGGAAAATGTGAAAAAAATGATTTGGAATATGAAAAGTGGCATAATGCATTGTATCTTTATTTTATTGTTATCGTCCCAGTAGGCCTATGCATGATATGAGCATGACATGAAACATGCATTTTCACTACACACACGGACTCACTGGACTTAGTAGCTCAAGGTTTCCTTTTTTTTTTTTTTTTTTTTTTGCAAGTGCGAGTAGGGAGCTGCAGGAGTAGAGGTTACAGACTCCAGTTGTCCTTTTTGTTTTGTACATATTAGTGTATATATATATTTTTTTAGTACCCTGTATATGTACATCAGGTATAATAAATATGACATGGTTTATGATTTGGTTTTGCCTTGATGTGCTCAGTTGTATGCAGCAATACATGTTGAATATGATGAAATTTTGAGAAATGATACGTGTTTGTTGTCTTTACTTTCAGAAATCCTCCTTGTGGAGCCTCGCGTATGGGACTTAGTATGCGATAGTTGGAAGCCCCAAAATCGGAGTTCTACGGAAGCTATCAACCAAAATTTGGTGTATAGTAATCACGGATTACTGACACTAGATTTAGGGTCGTGACAATATCCGTTCCGTTCATCCGTTGCATCCATTTATTATTAATTGTTAGTCCAAATTTTATGTGAAAAATCAACTCAAGTGGCCATAAGGCCCACAACAATAGAAACAATGGGGGAGAACGCAATAGAACAAAATTTAGCTGTGTTAGGGCTCCACATTCATGTGTATCTACACATCCAACCCGTTCATAAGATAATCCTATCAAGAGAAGGGACAACTGAAATATCATGCAGATCGAAAACTCATGTGGGCTACGATATTTGAATTTAGAGGCCCAAATGCACATTTTTACATTGTTTCCGCTGGGTTGGAAGATCAGCTTGATTTTTGGTTGTCTTATATTCATGGTGGGTCAGACATGATGAGTGGTTTGGATTCCGCATACATTAACATAGCCCTTAAAACACGTGGGGAGTGTGTAAATGAGATGCGACAACTGTACAGGGGGGCTAGCGAGCTACTATTTCGGTTTTCCATTCACTCTCACAGCTGCACTGTTGTCAAGTCAACTTGAATTTTAAAGGATTTATTCGATCCTCTAGCAAGGTATGATGGTTTGTACACATGCACTAAGAAATTGTACATGTGACAAACATTTACTCAAATTAAATAGACTAAATTGTGAAACCCACAAGTAACCTCTGATTCATGGATACTTGTTTGTTGAAGCAAAACCATTGGACCACGGTGCCAGTGGTGACTCATCTATCTCACATGTGGCCCTTAAATACACCATTTGAGCTGTCTAATTTCTGGGACATGTTGTGAATGGAGCATATATGTAAAATCACAATGACTTAGAAGTCCTAACCATCTGATTTGAGTAGAACAGAGAAATTGGGCACCTCAGCCTGTATCAGCTGATATGACTCGGTATCAGCAGTGGGTGACACACCCTCACAAAACCAATTTTTATACCTTGTTATTACTACTATTACAACCGCCACTCCCATTCCCATGCTACATTGACACTATGACTCCCAGTACCACAACTGCTGCTACTACCACTACCACCTGATGCAACCAAAATTTCACAACTGGACATCATGCATGGTGAATCTGGATCTGGGCTTTTATAAATCAGATCTAGTACCAAAAATCTTAGACAAATGCAGGAAACTGTAGAAATTGGATCTGGACTGTAATGTGTCAAATTTGGATCAAAATATCTCCTGAAGAAACACCACACAAAATAGAAGATGACAAACAAAGTACTGGGAGCAAGACTCAACCGGTTACTAGTTTAAGCACTAGTACTTGTGTAAATCCAAAATTGAAGCAATTGAAATTGCAAAACTGGATCCCTTATGCAGCAGATCTGGATCTAGGCCTGTATAAATAAGATCCGACACCAAAAATTGTCCATAAATCTTATACCAATGCAGGAGAAATAGAATTTGAATCTGGACTTTTACGCCTTACATCTGGATAAGTATACCTACCATAAAAATGCGGCATATGGGAAATAAAATAAAAGATATAAAGGAATGGGAGCATAATTCAGCAGCCTATTATTGCCCCTCCCAAACAGTGCTAAACCCTCAGAGGAAACCTCACATTCAAAATATTCATCATGATTGTTCATTTGCATTAGTATAAAGGTCTATTCATCAACTATATGGAGTGTACATGAAGCCATGTAGGTTATATAGCCTGAACAGTTGTATGTGAGAGTTCAACAGAACAACTGGCTGATGTTTGGGTCTTACAAGGACCATCTGCTAGATTTTTTGGACCACACCATCCATCAGATCATGTATACAGTCTGATCTGTCACATGTGTTATCAACCGGGCTCATCTGATGGATCTGTCAGTCCCTCAGTTCAATCAAACCATTGATCTGCTCAGAAAGTAACCATCAGGGCCATGGAACTGCTCCATATTGTTGATCCGGTCAATATGGACCTTCATGTGATGTGGTCCAATCTTTCAATCTGGATGGTTGGATGGTCTGGATTGTCAATCTGTGCAGCTAGATCATAAGTTTGAATGGTTGGATCTGAACTTTGATTCAGACTGTTGGACAGGCCTGATTTACAACCTGATGGCTTGAACATTCATCAACCAACTTGTATGGCATGGATGCATTCTTGACAGCTCATGCATGGTCCAGATGCATCAGTAATACTAGTGGTGGAGTTTCTATTAGTCATTAATACAGAACTTCCCCATTGTGCATGGGATTAGCACATGTCGTCGTGCCGTCAACTTAATGGTCTGGATCCCCAAAACATGGGTCCCACATGTCGTGGAGCTCTCTATTAGTCTCTAGTAGAAACCCGAAACCCCATTATTATCATTGTTATAATTATTATTAAGACCATTATTATCATTTTTGTTATTATTGATGGCAAGGTTCAAAACATCAGCTTCAGAGCATTTACTTGATAGGTCAAACCTGATATGTATTGGTTACGTATCAACTGCTAAGCACTATGTATCAGCCACACTGGTGTGAAGTTTGACTTTGTACCGTATTAGTGATACATACATCGGTTTTAAATACCAATACATAAAGCCTAAATTGAAAAGCTTCAAACTTTTCAGGTTACATCGTGTTCTGTCTCATAAACTCTCATGGAATTAGGAACTATCACAATAAGATCCACAAAAGGTAATTTTTTTGCCTTTTTGGTTGGGCAGTTAGGAGTGATGTCTGCCTGCACACAGGAGTTGCTACTACAACCAACCATACTTCAAAGACACAGAAAACTCCAACTTGACTTGATGTCCAACCAGGTAGGGTTGACACAAAGACTTGATCCAGTCTTAGCTGGTTCGACTTCATAATTAATAACTAAATTAAATAATATAGCCAAAATAAATAACGATACATTAGTCTTCCACTGGTTAAGGACTTTGGATCCCCTGATGGGTTTCAGGGTTCGATTCTCTCCCCCATCACTTCATATTTTATTAAAAAGAAAAAAAAAAAAGAAAAAGAAAAAGACAACGAGTAACTCGGTTCCAGTCATTACAAGTCATTGACTCCATCGAGTCTGTGAGTGGAGACTCGGCAAGTCCCTACGAAACATGGCAGAGTTAGACTCAATAGCAAGTTTCTCTCTGACTCGGCTCATATTCTCGCCATGGTGAGTTGACTTGGCTGACTTTTGATCATCTCAGTGAGTTTTAGAACTATGAAACCAACTCTTTCATGCTCATGCCACAGGTTAACTGGAATGAAATCCATAGCATGTTGTTCCAACAAAAGTAAAGCTCATATAAACAGCTTACTTCACCAACAAAAATGACCTTATTTTACAGCTCCATACCGTTACTACTGAAAATTTTGAGTAACAGATGATTTAGCAAGGAAACGCACCTTTGTCATGTAACCCTGAAATCACTGCTCTATTTTGTATCTGGTTCAACATCATGAGAGTGTAAGCATATACTCTTGCTTAAAGACAAGACCAAATGAGGAAAATAAATGAATCAAAAGAAATTATTTGGTATTATCTTCAAAAGGAAAACTATTTTGCAAACAATGAGGCAAATGGACTGTGAATAAAATAGTAGATCATTGAAAGAAGAAATAGGTAACAACAAAGGTTTAAGAAATTGGAAAATTAACTGAACAATGGCCAAGCAAAAGTGAAGTAGGTCTAAAGTGCTTTGAATGTATGAAGGAAACATACAATCCCACTGATGCAATCCAAGGGTGAATACCATAATCTATCTGGTTAATTTTGTGGGCTTCTGATGAAGGTCATCAGTCTGTGAGGGCTCACATGAGTGGTCAGTCTTTGCATCTGGAAATCCAAATTTCTCCTTTGTATTTGTGTCGCTTGTTTTATGGATTAGCTTTTGAGTACTAAATGTCTGGATTAATGAAATTGGTCGTGTTTGAAAGCATATCAAGTTACCTTTCAAATTAATCCAAGATCATGCGATTATGACATCATTTGAGTGAGTCATGGCTGATTTAGGAAGGGTTGTATTGTCTTGACAGGATTTAGGAATATTTTAGTCCTTTTTATAGGTAGGATTATAATTAATGAATGTCTACGATTATGTTATGAGTTTATTTTTCCTTGGGGAAAAATGTAGACACCCCACCTGATGTCGATTCTCCCAAGATCACCTAATTGAATGAAATCGGGAGGGTCTAGCAACCAAACTCCTTTTTGGTAAAGATACTCTCCATTTAGGAATGGAACACCACCTGCCCATTTTTTAACCAAAACAGCCTCACTTTTGCAAATGATTACAAGGGGAATGGAACCAGGCTGTACCAAAATCTGGCCCTAATTTTTAATGAAAATTTGAGGCGCAGAATTCTGATATCGGCTTATCAACATAGATGCAACACATAGAAATTGGATTTCCGCTCGCAGACACCTGCTCTAGCGGGCTTTTGCAGCCCTTTCCCTTTTATTATAAAGATCATCAACCAATAATTCCCCCCCTGTTTCCAATTACCTAAGAAGATAAGACAGTGGGGCCAGGTGGAGATGCACCGGCAGTAATAGATTGGCCAATATGGTGGAACTCAAATAGGCAAGCAAGGGATGGAATGGTCCTCACCCTCTCTCTCACAAGAATGCAAAACAAGCTTTAAAATAAATTAAAAAACAACTAAATTCTCCCCATAGGGAGTCCTTTCTTTATAGCCAACAGAATCTATAGCAAGTGTTCCACCTAATTTAATACAAACTCCAACTTCCAAACCAATAAAATAATTTATTTTTTTTTTTAAAAGCTCTAATAAACTCATCCATCTAATCAGAGGGAACTTTCCAAAACAAAGACCAATTAAATAAAAAGAAAGGAAAACTCAGAAAAATTAAAAAGGACAGCTGTTAAGAGGACTGCTAATTACATTTTTGGCTTCGGACAACTTAGGTTTGATGTGGGGCCTACATGATCTACTGACTCATCCCCTAGTTGACACTTGGCAATGTGAGCTACACCAATGCAGTTGGCCATGTGGAATGTAGGTAGGGTTGTACACATGCCGATCTAGCTCATTATTGAGAGATTTCGCATTGAGAATTCTTTCCCAGAAAACGCTTGCTCGATTTAGTTCGGTTTGACTCGGCTTGAACGATGACTTGAGGCAAGCCAAGCTTCAAATGGACTCAGCTTGTTTTGAAAACGAGACAAGGACTACCCTACTCGTCCCTTTCTTGCATTTTCCTTTCCTTACCCAACCTGTCGTGCCCACCCGAGCTCCTCTCTCTCTCTCTCTCTCTCTCTCTCTCTCTCTCTCTCCACTCGGCCACTCGCCCGAGCTCGATTCAGAGTCTACCCGACTCGGTATCTTAGCCGCACAACCCACACCCATCCACCACTCTCTCTCTCTCAACAAGGTACCTCTAATATTCGATTTTTTTATTTTTTATTTTTAAACGTAATTGTTTGAAAATAGGAAAACTCCAAATCTCAAATTTGAGATTTGGGGTCTTGAATCTTTGATTTGGGTGTCGGGTTGGATCGGGTGTGGTTTGACTTAGGGTTAGGTTAGGACAGTTGGGTCGAATTGGGACTGGGTTTGTCGGGTGGGTCAGTTGAGTTGAGTTGGGGCTGGGTTGGGTCAAGTTGGGTCAGGTGAGTTTAGGTTGGGTCAAGTTGAATTTTGGATTAGATTAGCATTTTGGATTAGATTTGCATGATTTTATTTATTAATAGTTACGTTTGTGTAATTGTACTATATTTGAATTTTGTAGAGTTGAATTCCAATTGTGAATCTGTGAAGGGATATTATGAATTAGATTTGCATGATTTTCTTTATTTTTCTTACAAAAATACTTCTCTTACAACAATAGGGTGTGCAACAATGTCTTTAGATGACACATCCGCCAACATTTGACATTAAGGTTCCCAAGTCTACTCCCCAAACTCTAAAAGAAAGAAGATTCAATACAATTTGTGGGGGCCAAAATTGTAAACAAAACAAATCGGCTTAGACTACAGTTACTACACTTATCAGGTTAGGAGAGGGGGGGGAGGGAACAAAACCGTGTCCTAAAACATCATGAGAGGTACTAGTTTTATTCTGGGCTCTCGTAAACTCTGACGAGAAGCCTTCCACCCCTTCCCCCACACTGAATACAACTAGCCACAAGATATACCATAACATGCCTATTTTAATCAATAAAAAATCTGAAATAGAGAGAGCGAAGAAAAATAGTAGAAATAGGAAAAGGAGAATGAAACTAGATTGAGAGCTTTGGAAAAAGAGCAATTAAAAATTTCCTTGAACTTAAGCAAGGAAAGGCAGAGGCATCTAGATCTCAACGATATCTTCCTCGACAACATGGTGCTGAAGCAGGGCCGAGCTAGACTAGCAAGAAGCCATCGAAGTTTATCTCCAGACTTGCCTCATTCTACAAGATCTTGGGTACTCCGTATCCATCAACTTACAAAAAAAAATTGAAAAAGCTAGTTGAATATATGCAAGAACATGATAGAAAAGTCTCCCGACCTTCCGATTCAGGAGAAGCTAATGAGCATCTTGGAAAAGATACCACCAGCTTTGGCATGAACGACAAAAATAATGGATCTGATCCCAAATCGGATGGAGGAGAAGAATATTAAGGAGAATATTAAAATTATGAAAAAGGTATTAAGTTTTTTACTTGTAGGGATTAAACACACTAACTTAACTTACCTTTAAATCATTATCTCATTCTTTTTCTTATATATTTCGATATATGTTCTTCAAATGTTTATACTTATGATTCTTTATTATCTGATGTTGTTAATTAGTATTTAGGCCACCTAGAGATTTAGCAATGTATCCCCCATTTAAGAATTCATATTGAACAAGTACAGTCATTCGACTAGAAATGTTTGTTCTTTATGGATTCCTAAATTGTCCCATTTTGGACAGTTCAGTAACATACCATGTACTTAGATTGTCCTCGTTTTCAATTAACATGCAGTTCGAATTTTGGTAGCGTTTCCTTATATTTTCGTCAGATTGTGATTCTTTACTGATTGGTTGCCTCTATCTATGTGTAATGGATTACATGTGGTAACTAATCAATATTAAATTTTATATATATCTAGAGAATATGAGAAGATGCAGCCGAAACTTCAGCTCGCATGTAAACTGTATAAGGACAATACGTGGTATTTTACCGAATGAGATAGAGTCAATTAGCACTTGCAGATAGAGACAAGTAGGAATGGGTGAGACATTTAGTGACAATTAGTAAAAAAAATTTGAAACAATTAGGGACAATCTATAGTTTTATATATATACACATATAAATGTGATTAACTGATTACTTCAACCTGTAAAAGTCCTTGTCTTACCTTACCCTTGTTATCTTTTGATTTATAGATGACTGGTGAGGAAAACCCAAGTACCCCCGGTGCTGGTGCATCAGTCACATCTCCTCTTATTGTGGAGGGAGATGTGGCGGACAACAAAGTTGAAACTACTTTAGGTTCACTGAAAGGAAAAATAAAAATAAAAATCAGTGGTATGGGAATTTTTCAATGAGATCACGCTACCAAATGGTTTGGTTAAGAATAGATGCAAATATTGTAAAACTCTTTATGACGAGCATTCTGGTTCTTTTAATACTAATTATCAGAGGCATCTTGATAAATGTACGCAGAGACCAAGAATGTCGACTGATAGAGTCCAGCAGCTGCTTTCATTTACCGCTTCTAAAAAGAATGATTCTCAAGCTACACTCTTCACCTATAAGTATGATCAGGAAAAGCTAAAAGAGTGGTATGCAAGATTGATGATAGTTGATGAGAAGCCGTTTAGCATAGTAGAAAGCAAAGTTTTTATGGGATTTTGCAAAAATTTTTAATCCCAAATGTGAGAAGGCCTCTCATCTTACTTTGAAAAGATAGTGCATGAATACGCATGCAATTGAGAGAGCAAACTTGAAAGTTTTTTTAGTATCCATATCAAAATTAAGTTTGATTTTGGATATGTAGGTGGCATTGAATCAAAGAAAGGGATATACGTCATTAACTGCATATTTCGTTGATGTATATTGGAAACTCTAAAAGAATATTATAAACTTCCGCTACATTCCTCCTCATACTGGTGTGGTAATGTCAGACTGCATTTACAATTGTCTTGTTGAGTGGGCATAAAAAAATAAAAATCTTTTCAATAACTTTAGATAATGTCTCTTCCAATGACACTTTGGTTTCTTTCTTACGTAGTCAATTCAGGGTAGTCAGAAATTTATTGTTTGAGGGTAAAATATTTCTTGTTGTGCCCACATACTAAACTTGATTGTACCAGAAAGGTTGATAGCAATTGACTCTATGATTGCCAACACAAGACATAATGTCAAATATATGAAATGGTCACCTTCAAGACTAAGTACGTGGAATGATATAATCCAATGTTTGGATTTGAAATCTAAAAAATAGTTAAAGTTAGATGTTCGCACATGTTGGAATTCAATTTATGAAATGTTGAATACTGCTTTAGAATTTAAAGTTGCATTCCTAGAACTCGCGGCGTGTAATAAAATGTACACATGTGCCTAGTGATAAAGACTGGACGAAAGTTGAATAGATTCATCAGTTTCTCAAGGTTTTTTACGACCACATGAAGAATTTTTATTTTTATTTTTTTGGAATAAGCATCTTATAGCAAATCGGTTTCTATAAATTATTTCCATTATAGACGCTCTGGGAATGCAAATGAAATTCGATAAGTATTGGGCTGATTATCATTTATTAATGACAATTGCGGTTATGGATCCACGGTAAAAGATGGCAATAGTTAGGTACGTTTTCAGGTCACTTATTCCAATTCTGAAACAGTTTCATCAGATACCGCCATTATTCATGCTGTAGTTGGAGAGTTGTTCAATTCGTATGTTGGTACTTTTACCACAATATCCGGTACAGCAGTTATTCCTCAATCTAGGTGTAATCAGGGTGTGTAGTATCAGTTACGTATCGGCCAACTGTTATGTGCCCCCCCCCCCCCCCAAATCTATATGTGTAACGGCCCAATAACGTTCAGGGCATAACGGTCTAATAACGGCTAGTTTTTTTTCTTCGTTTTAAGGTCCAATTTTTCACTTTTTTTTATACTTCTTTCTTCCAAACTCTTTCTAAACCATTCTATAGCAATTTTCTACCACTCTTAGCTTGAAATTACAGATAAAAACAACATATATTAAGGAATTTCTTGATTCGAAGCTTCGTGGGCCATTTTCCAGAAATTCCTCAAAATAGGTATTTATACTTTTTATTCAATGTGTTGCTGTTTTAATGGTAGAATGTAATGTCTTAATCATAATAGAACACATTAATGTCCATTTTACAGATTTTGGATGTGATTTTATATTTTTTTATAATTATCTTCTGTTTACACACTATTTTCGGCCCCTTTTTTTTAATTCGAAATATCATTTTTTATTTAATGTGTTGCTGTTTTAATGGTAGGATGTGTTAATCATAGTAGAACATATTAGTGCCCATTTTACAGATTTTGGATGTGATTTTATATTTTTTTTCTATTTACGTGCTATTTTTGGTCCTTTTTAAAATTTAAAAAAAATCGAAAAATCATTTTTTATTTTAAGTGTTGCTGTTTTAATGGTAGAATATGATGTGTTAATCATAGCAGAACATATTAATGTCCATTTTACAGCCACAGGTATGAAAAATAATTGCAAACACCTACACATGTAAGATATTTTTATATTACATTCATTCCAATATATCTATCATTGATAGTAGATAGTTAGAAAATTAAATATATGAGTTTTGCAGTCAAATCCAAGTTGTCTAGTTCATAAATTCATCAGACAGTCCGATACAACTTCTCACCAAAGAGTGGACCGTTACACCACCATAAACATGTTTCGATTTATAAATGAATGCATATTTGAAATACTTGGAATATTTTGCATTTAATCTATATTTTTTTGGCAAAAAAAAATAAAATTGCACCGTTACGGGCCATTATGCCCCCGTATCGCCGTTACACCCCCGTATCCGTATCGATATCGATGGGCACCGTTATGCCAACCGATACCAATACGAAATACCTTGGGTGAAATACTTCTACTTGAGGAAAGCGACTTTATGATCATATGTCATTCTTCGATGAAAAAGAAATAGAGATGCAGAAATCTAAAATAGATGTGTAAAAGTATTTAAAGGAGCCAGTCATAAGGTTTTTTTTTTTTTTTTTTTTAAAGACATAGGGTGTCCCCACCTCTTTTTTGAAGTGAGACTAATCCCTGCGGATACACACAACCACATGTATCGGGTAAAGCCAATGAGGGGAATCGAACCCTCAACTCTAGGGAGTAAACCTATGGTGAAGACCATTCGCCCAGGATTTTGATCTTTTGCAGTAGTGGAAGTTGAAAACTCGTGAATACCCTGGACTTTCAGTAAGGGCACAAGACATATTGTCAATTCCAATTTCAATCGTGGCATTAGAATCGACTTGTGCACGGAGATTAGGTTTGTGAGCAAGTATCGAAGCTCGCTCACCTCGAAAACAGCTAAAGCACTGATATGTACACAAGATTGGTTACATTCAATTTAGGGCGGTAGCAGTTTCAAGGTTAGGGAGGATAAAGACGAGAAAGACGAGAATGGAAGTCAAGACGAGAATGCATCCAAAACTACATGAAGAAATGTATACTTTTAAAGTTTCGTTTATATATTTTCACTTTTTAGACTTGATGTTGTGGCATCTAGATAGTATATGTGAGACTCTTTTTTTTTGGATTTAATGTTGTGGCATGTGGGACATTTTGGACTTTGACTTTTAATTTGTATTTTTTAGCAAAAAATATAATAAATTGAGGTGGGAGCAAGCTCGCCTTGACTTGAGGTAAGCTCGCCTCGGTTGGATCCACTAGCTTGCCTCAAAAGGTTTGGCCATGGTAAGCACGGGGAGAGCTAGTGGATCGAGGCCGAGCTCAAGGAGAGCAAGGACAAGCTTACAATTGGAGCTTGCTTTGTTTGCCAAACCTTTCGAGGCGAGCTAGTGGATCGAGTCGAGGAAAGCCTGCTCTCACCTCAATTTATTATATTTTTTGCTACAAAATACAAATTAAAAGTCAACAACATCAAGTCCGAAAAGTCCCACATGCTACAATATCAAGTCCAAAAAAAAAAAAAAAATCTTGCATATTCTAGATGCCACAACATCAAGTCTAAAAAGTCAAAATATATTACAAAATACAAAATTCAAACAAAACTTTAAAAGTATACATTCCTTTATGTAGTTTTAGATGCATTCTCATCTTGACTTCCATTCTCGCTTTCATCCTCCTCAACATCGAAACTGATACCACACCAAACTAGATGCAACCAATCTTCTGTACATATCAATGCTTTAACTGTTTTCGAGGCGAGTGAGCCTCAATACTTGCTCAAAACCTTACTCCATGTGCTAAAAGTTAATTCTGATGCCACGGTGAAAATTGGAATTGACAATATGTCTCGTGCTATCATCGAAAGTCCAAGGTATTCACAAGCTCTCGACTTCCACAGCAAAACATCAAAATCCTCTTCAAGTTTTAACCTTATGGCTGACTCCTTTAGATACTTCTCCACTTCTGATTCAGTTTTCTCTGTCTCTATTTCATCTTCGCTTAAAAAGACAAAAAATCACGAAGTCGCTTTTCTCCAGTAGAAGTACTACACCTAGATTAAAGTATCAACATATGAAGTGAATAACTCTTCAACTATAGCATGAATAATGGTGGTCTCCACTGAAACCCTTTCAGAATTAGAAAAAAGCAACATGAAAACGTACTTAACCATTATCATCTTGTACTATGTATCCATAACAACTGCAATGACCATTAACAAATGATAGTCAGCCCAATACTTATCGAAGTTCATTTGCATTCCTAGAGCCATCGCTTGTTAAAAAACCTGGACCCTCATCAATACACTTTTTTAGAGTGTCTATAATGAAAATAATTTCTGAAAACTGATTTTTCGTAGGATACTTATTCTCAGAAAAAATCTTCGCGCGGTCGTAAAAAACTTTGAGAAATTGACAAACCTATTCAGCTTTCGTCTAGACTTCATCACTAGGCACGTGTAAATTTTTATCGCGTGCCACTAGTTTAAGAAATGCAACATTAAATTCTAAAGCAGTATCCAACATTTCATAAGTTGAATTCTAGCACATGCAAACATCTAACTTCAACTATTTTTTATATTTCAAATCAAAATGTTGGATTATATCATTCCACATACTCAATCTCGAAGGTGACCCTCTCATATATTTAACAACATCTCGTATGTTGACAATCGTTGAGTAAATTGCTTTCAGCCCTTCTTATACAATCAAGTTTACTACGTGGGCACAACATCTGACTTGGAATATTTCACCCTCAAAGAATACATTTCTGGTTGCATTGAACTGGTTACATAAATTTCTAGTTGCCTTCAATTGACTACGTAAGAAAGAAACTAAAGTGTCATTGGAAAATGCATTGTTTAAAGTTATTGAAGATATTTTTTTTCGATACCCCACTTAACAAGACAAATATAAATGCAGTTCAACACACCAGTATGAGGAGAAACGTAGCGAAATTTTATAATATTCGTTTGGAGCTTCCAATCTGCATCAACAAAGTGTGCAGTTTATGACATGTATCTCTTTCTTTGATTCGATGTCATCTACATATCCGAAGTCAAACTTATTCTTGATACGGATGCTAAAAGAGCTTTCGAGTTTTCTCTCTCAATTGCATACATATTCATGCACTCTCTTTTTATTATGCGATGAGAGGCCTTCTCACATTCGAGATTAAGGAATTTGCAAAATCCCATAAAAACTTTGCTTTCTACCATGCTAAACGGTTTCTTATCAACTATCACCAATTTTGCATACCACTCTTTCAGCTTTTCCTGTCATACTTATAGGTGAAGAGCGTAGCTTGAGAGTCATCCTTTACAGAAGCAATAAATGAAAGCAACTGCTAGACTTCACCAGTCAACATTGCTAAACCACTAGGTACCCTAAATACTAACTAATAACATCAGTTAACACAATCAGAAGCATAAACATTTAAAGAACAAATATTGAAATATATAAGAAAAAGAATGAAATAATGATTTAAAGGTAAGTGAAGTTAATGTATTTATAGTAGGCGAGTTAAGTTAGTGTATTTAATCCCTACAAGTAAAAAACTTTATACATCTTTCATAATTTTAATATTCTCCTTAATATTTATCTCCTCAATCTGAACCGCGATCGGATCCATCATTTTCGTCGTCTGTGCCTGAGTTGGTGGTATCTTCTCCAAGATGCTCGTTAACCTCCCCTGAATCAAAAGGTGGGGAGACTTTTCCATCATGTGCTTGTATAGATTCAACAAGATTTTTCGAACTTTTTTTGTGAGATGATCTATACGGAGTGCCTAAGACCTTGAAGAATGAGGTGAGTTTGGAGAAAAACTTCGATGGCTTCTTGATTGTCGAGATCGGCCCTGATCCGACGTCATGTTGTCGAGGAGGACATTGTTGATATTTAGATGCCTTTGCCTCTTCCTTACTTAAGTTCAAGGTAATTTTTAATTGCTCTTCTTACAAAGCTCTCAATCTTATCTTCATTCTCCTCTTCCTCTTTCCAACTAATTCTCTTCACTTCACTCTCTCTATTTTAGATTCTTCATTAATCAAAATAGGTCTGTTATGGTATATCTTGTGGCTAATTGTATTCGATGTAGGGGAGGGGGTGGAAGGTCTCTTGTTAGAGTTTACAAGAGCCTGGAATAAAACTTGTACCTCCCGTGATGCTTTAGGACATGGTTTTGTGTCCCTCCCCCCCTGCCCCCGATAAGCGTAGACCAAGCCGATTTGTTTTGTTTATAAATTTAGCCCTTCACAAATTGCACTAAATCTTTCATTATTTCAGAGCATAGGGAGTAGACTTGGGAATCGTAATGTCAAATGTTGGTAGATGGATCATCTAAAGACATTGTTACACGCCCTTTTGCTGTAAGAGAAATATTTTTATAAGAAAAACAAATAAAATCATGCAAATCTAATTCAAAATTCAACTCAACCAACTCGACCCAACTAACCCAACCCAGCCTCAACTCAACTCACCCGACCCAACCCAACCTCAACTCGAATCACACACGACCCAACCCAACCCACACCCATCCCAACCTAGCCCTAACTCGAAACACACCCGACCTAATTGACCCGACCCGACCCACACCCAACCCTAACTCGATCCACACCTGACCCAACCCAACCCAACTGACCCAATCACACCCGACCCAACCCGGCCCCCAAATCAAAGATTCAAAACCTCGTATCTCAAAATTGAGATTTGGGATTTTCCTATTTTCAAACAATTACATAAATAAATAAATAAAAATCAAATATTAGAGGTACGTTGCTGTTGAGAGAGTGAGTCTGGCGGGTGGGTGTGGGTTGTGCGGCTGAGACGCTGAGTCGAGTGGCCAAGTGGGGAGGAGGAGAGAGAGGAGCTCAGGTGGGCATGGCGGGTTGGGTAAGGAAAGGAAAAGGTAAGAGACAGGTAAGGTAGATTTTATTTTTTATTATATATATATATATATTCGAGTTGAGCTGAGCCGAGTTCGAGTCGAGCCAAGTCAAGTTCAAGTCTGTTTGAACTTGTCTCGTTTTCAAAACAAGTTGGGTCATATGAAGCTTGGCTCGCCTCAAGTCGTCGTTCAAGCTGAGTCAAACCGAGCTAGATTGAGCCAAGTGCGAGCTTTTCGAGCTAAATTGGCTCATGTACAACCCTATTCACGCCCACACTTTAAATGCGATTTGGTTTAGCCTGTGCACTAGTGATCCCATGGAAAAATTTAGTGTTCTTGTCGCCATCTTTTAACTAAGCCGCTCTAAACCTTTGCTTTCATTTGATCTCATCTTCCTTTAACCGCTTGTTATATTCGGACAAGAATGCCTCCCTAGCCAACTTGTTATCACTCAACAACTCTCCCCCCTCAATATTGAGCAATTGAATCTCCCACAAAATCACATACGATTCCTCCCTTGTACCCCACACATTTTTTCTCTAATCAATTAGTTTCTTTTTCAACATTCTCATATTTTGAAACAATTTAAAACCGTAAAGCCTTCCACCTTGAATAACTCATTTCACTCTTTAATAAGAGCCCTAAAACCATCCATCTCTAACGACATCAAGTCAAAGCGAAACGGCCGCGACCCCCAATTTTCTTTGTCTGCCTCAAGCATAATCAAGCAAAGATTCGAAATTGGTTTTGAAAAACCATGCGACGAGGCTACTGGAAAGTGCTTGATCCATAATGAAGACACCAGAAATTTGTTAAGCTTAGACTTCACGACTCATTATTGGTCGTTTAACCACTTAAACTTGACGTTGCCCATAAGAATATCCACCATTTCATTCCTATTCACCCACCTGGAAAACTCCCTATACTTCTGGTAACTTTCTTACCTCCAAAATTTTCAAATGAGAATCCTACACGTCAAGTGCCCCCACCCTGGTATACTACTGTGAACACCCATGAAAAATCAAAGTCAGCCTCTTTCACAACACGGACAAGGAAAATTGCCCCCTCCAACTGCCCCAGCTCTTCCACATGTTGTTGTCCTAGATTATCAGAATCCCTCCAGTTGAACTAGCAACTGCAAGGACAGCCTGTCCCCCGAGAGAGAGAGAGAGAGAGAGAGAGAGAGAGAGATTACAACAAACTAGTCTACCTATGTAGTTTTGTCACTTAAAGAGCCAAGATTTGAGCCTTGAAACACCTAATTCTCTTGACCTGAAATCTCTTCCAATTGCCTCCCAAACCACAAACATTCCAGCTAATAATAATAATCTTCATTAATTAACTGGATTAACCTTTGTTCCCCTCCTCATTCCTTTCGTGTTATTGCCTGTTCTAGAGAGTGTTAGTGTAAAGTGTGTGTGTGTGTGTGTGTGGATTAACCTTTGTTCCCCTCCTCATTCCTTTCGTGCTATTGCATGGTCTAGAGTGTGTGTGTGTGTGTGTGTTAAGTGGCTCTTTTAATGTAAGTGCATGTGCACACTTTCTTCTCCTATAGTGTACTATATATTTTATTCTAATAAAACATTGTGTTGTGTTAAGGCGTGTTGCGGACAACATTTTACCCTAACTCCGTTCTTTTCTCACTCTTCTCCTCTCTTCTCCACACCCTAGTCAACAAATCATCTCTTACTTGGTATCAAAGCGTAGATCAGGCCATTCTGCATCATACTAGTTAAGAGGCGACATGTCAACTTGCTGACGTCAGCGTCGTATAGACATATAGACCCCATTTGAGCTGAAAGTTTAGGGGTTTGATAGGTCTTGATTTTAAAAGATTTTTCATGATTTTTTGAGAATTTTTTAGACCTTATCTTATGGTGTTTTGGCCAAAATAGAAAGATTCAAAAAATGAGCCCCCAATTAGATTTTCTTCGATTCATCTCAAAATCGGCAAGTTTTTCTCCAGTTTCTTTTCTCAAGATGGACTGAAATCTTCCTCCTAAGCTAATCATGGAGGAGTTTTTAGCTCGGATTGATGTTTGAGTGGGTTTTACCCCCAAACAGACGTGCGATCATGCCATTTTTGGCTTGTTTAAGTCAAATATGACTGCATTGTGTGTCGTTTTGGAGGATCGTTGTTTGTTTCTCATTCCCTTGAAGGATTGAGTGAGAGTTGGTTGAAGAGTTTTTTTTATTTATTTATTTTACTTGGAGCCCCCTTATGAACGACCAAGGGCCCTCATCTCTTAGCATGGGCTCTCTTGAATCCAACCCCCTACAGATCACCTCCATTAGGTTGAATGGTGACAATTATCTTCAATGGACGCAATCTATAAAAGTGTTCTTAGAAGCCCTTGAGAAGCTGTCATATATTTTGGATGATCCTCCAAGCTCTACAAATGCCACCTACAAGTCTTGGACGAAGGAGAACTATCAAGTTATTACATGGTTGTTGAATAGTATGGATTCTTCAGTTAGCCACTCAGTGATGTTTTGATCCTCATCCAAAGGCATTTGGGATACACTTCATGATATGTTCTCCAAGTCTCAAAATTTTTAATGAGTATTCAAGCTTATTTAAGAAATTAGTTGGTTCCAACAAGACAAAAGATCATTAAAGGATTAATATTTGACACTTCGAGGCATATGGAATGAGCTGGACCTATATCAGCCTCTTCCTTCTAAATGTAACTACAATCATGAACATTTGCGTAGGCAGCGGTATGACACTTGTATCATGCAATTCCTAGTCGGATTGAACTCCGAGTACTTCAGTGTTCAGAGTCGGGTTACTGTGAACGATCCTCTTACCCCGTTGACAACAGTCTATGCCATGTGCCAGTGCACTATTGTCTCCACTCTTCCTTCGCATTCCTTTGTGCCACCAGATCGTTCGGTACACCTTGTTAGCAATCAGTCTTCTCTTCTTCTTCTTGGCCTTCGGGCATCATCCTTGAGTTCGGGGCGCACTTCTAGTTATGGTGGTCGTGGTAGAGACCGCGAGGGAGATCGCAGTCGAGGCAACCATAATCTTCGTGGTCGTGGTGGACGCGGACGAGGACGTGATGATTCTCACATTTGTTCACATTATGGTGGAACCAATCATAGTACTGATTATTGTTGGCAGCTCCATGATCATCTAACGTGTGATGTCGCTTCCATTACCACCACTTCTCCTGAGGGATAGCTTTTCACCCTTGCAATTGAGCAACCTTCTTCAAGGGAGTCACTTATCATTTCTCAGGCTGCATATGATGCCTGATGCGGCTTCATGTTCGTGATGTTCTTGA
This sequence comes from Magnolia kwangsiensis, assembly GCA_037074715.1. NCBI lineage: Eukaryota > Viridiplantae > Streptophyta > Magnoliopsida > Magnoliales > Magnoliaceae > Magnolia > Magnolia kwangsiensis. The sequence goes on along the minus strand of CM073572.1, from coordinate 68,390,769 downwards.
GCCTTCTCACACAGCTTCAACCCAGTTAGGTACCACTCTTCTTGTGTCTTCCTCTCCTACCTCCTAGGTCATAGACTCTGGAGCATCCTCCCACATGACCAGTAAGTCACAACTTTTTTTCTTTGATTCTCCTTCTCACCACTCTCAGTATGTCACTGTCGTAGATAGAACCCAAAGTCCCATTTTTTAGATTGGTTCCATTTCTTTCTCCTTTTCTAACCATTGTCCTTAGTCTTGCATGGGCCTCATTTTCCATTAAACTTATTGTCTATTAGCTCTCTTACTAAATCATTGAATTATTCCATTACCTTCTTCCCTTCTCATTGTCTTTTTCAGGACCTACAAATGAAGAGAGTGATTGGTGGGGGGCATGAGCGAGGAGGCGTTTATCTTCTCAATGATACACTTTTTGCCGCTTCTAGTACCGTTTTTCTGGATCGAGAGTCCATGACACAATGGCATTGCCACTTAGGCCATCTATCATTAGCTAAATTGAGACTTTTGTTTCCCTCCTTATCTATCACTAAACCTTTATGCTATGATATTTGTGAATTGTCTAAACATCATCGCACTATGTTTTCTCCTAGCTCTTCTGGGAGAAAACCTCACTCTTTTGAACTGACTCACTTGGATGTCTGGGGACCAACCCCGGTTACCTCCACTTTTGGATTTAAATATTTTGCCACCCTTATTGATGATTATTCTCACATGACTTGGATTTATCTTTTGAAATCTAAGAGTGACGTGTTTGTTGTGTTTAAAGTGTTTTATCATGAAGTGTGCACTCAATTTCAATGCGCAATCAAAACCCTTCATTCTGATAATGGGGGGGAAAACATCTCCATTGCTTTTGTGTCCTTCTTGCGAAAGCATGGTATTTTGTCTCAGACATCGTGTGTTCACACACCTCGATAAAATGGTATCCCATAACAAAAGAACCGTCATCTTTTTGAAGTTGCTCATACCCTTCTCTTTGATATATACCTACCTAAACATTTTTGGGGTGATGCTCTTATAATTGTCACTTTCCTTATTAATTGTATATATCCTAACATATCTTGTCTTACAAATCTTCATTTAATATGTTGTATTCTCATGACAATCTCTTTCCTCTAGCTCCTAAAGTTTTTTGTTGCAACTTGCACATGCTTCATTCAAATTTTGGATGTTAGTAATCATAAACTTAGCTCTAAGACAAATAAATGTGTCTTCTTAGGGTACACTCGGAGTAAGGGTACAAGTGTTATTAGCACTCAACTCGCAAGAAATATGTCTTTGCCAATGTAACCTTCTTTGAGGATATTCCATTTTTCTCAATTCAAAGTCGATCCATCTGTGATCCTCCTGTGAGGCAGGGAGAGCATAACACTTATCCTCTTCCTCTTACCACTAGCAATCATGGGGAGACTCCACTCCCCTCCATTCCACATCCATTGGTGATTTTGGTGACCATAAGCCTCTACAAGGGTATCATCATCGAAATAAATCTTCACACGCTCGGCCGTCCACCCTTCCACTTGCTTTAGATGTGGGCTCAGGTGATTCTCCTACCTCGAGTCTGAATCTCCCCATTGCCTTGTGCAAAGGGTCACGATCTTGTAATCAACACCCCATTAGCAATTTCGTAACATATGTTCATCTTTCATTGTCCTTTCAGTCGTTTGTAGCTTCCATTTCGTCATAGACTATTCATCGGTCTCTCTCACATGCTCTTCACAGTTCTGACTAGACAAAGACAATTATGGAAGAAATGTTTGCTCTAAAGAAGAATCATACTTGGGAGCTAATTCCTCTTCCTTCGGGGCACAAACTTGTTGGATGTCGATGGGTTTACATGATCAAGTTCCTTGTAGATGGCTCCATTGATTGTTATAAAGCCCGGGTTGTCGCTAAGGGCTACACGCAGACTCATGGCGTGGGTTACTTCGAGACATTCTCTCAAGTGGCTAAGCTTAATTCTATTCGTGTGGTGATCTCCTTAGCTGTCAATTAATTTTGACCCTTGTTTCAACACGATGTTAATAATGCATTTCTTCATAGGGATCTTGTAGAGGAAGTCTACATGCATCAACCTCCTGGCTTTGTGCTCCCCACAATCCTACCTTGTATGTCGGTTGAAGAAGGCTCTTTATGGACTCAAACAGTCCCAATGTGCATGGTTCGAAAAATTTAGTCGGGCTCTCATGGAATTTGGCTTTATTTGTAGTCATGCAGACCATTCCCTCTTTATATGTCAATTGATGGGCATCATGGCTCTCATTGTGTATGTGGATGATATTGTACTATCCGTCAGTGATTCAATTTGAATGGGGGATGTCAAAGAATTTCTAAAGACCAAGTTTGAGATCAAGGATCTTGGTCCTCTTCGATACTTCCTAGGAATTGAGGTTGGTCGCTCCACATCCGGGGTGGTCATATCGCATTGAAAATATGCTCTTGATCTTCTCATGGAGACCGGCATGTTAGGATGCAAACAGTAGAAATGTAATAGGGAAGAAATCTAGAGAAGAAATGAGAAAGGAAGAAGAGAGGGAGAGGAAGAAACGGTTGTGTTGTGTTTAGTCTAAAGACCAACAAAAACACCTATATATATATATATATATATATATATATATATATATATACAGAAACTTGAAGGGAAAAGTTACAGTACTCCGCTGGGTATATAATACACACACACACACACACTTCCACACTCCCCCTCAAGCTGAAGCATGTATATTGATCATGCTCAGCTTGGAATACATACAAAGTAATTAGTAATAATGAGCATGGAACATTGCTCCCCCTCAAATACAACATGGCAAGATATAGACTTAAGGTTGCACTTCCTTCTTTTTTTTTTCTTTGGGTTAGCTTGTTAGTACACACACTCCATGTTAGCCACCCCCACTAGGGATCGATACCATGACCTCAAGTGTTGAAACAAGGTATCTCCACTCAGGTTACACTTCCTTCATCTTTAGAATCTTCTCTTCAAGTACACGACCATAAGAAAACTCGACAACAATCGAGCGATAACATCCTCTCACAAATATGAGTGTGCATCACGTGCAACACTGGAGAGAACAAACACAAGATGAGGGTGTATCACATGCAACTACACTCACAACAAACAACAGGATGGAGGGACACACCATAATCAAGCTAAGAAAGGAAGAGATGATGAACTGTGAAGGGAAGAGCCGCCATTTGTAAACAGCCCCCATGCAAAGTTGGGTGAAGCATTTCATCGAACACCTTGTGCGCGCTGAATCTTCTAAGCACCGTGATGAGAGTATCAACATTACAATCACCACCCACATGATTTTACAAGTCATTGCAGCCCCACAACATCAGATCATGAAGAAGAACGAAGAATCAAGCAACAAAACTCACAAAATAAGAGACTACGACACCCATCTCTCATAAAGGACATCATAGTACCCACAAACCTTGATGAAACTTAATGCATCTTTTTCCTGGTAATTGCTCTTGATCAATCACACATACCCCTTGGAGAAGAACTGCTCAAAAACTCTTCAGAAAAACACTACAGCGGAAGGAAAGAAATTTGGACTTTTCCTATTTTTTCTTCATTTCCTACATAAACACCACAAAAACCACTCAAAGCTATGTAGAAAATTCTTCATTATTCCTCTAAAATCCATATCTAATAGATCCAAACTTCTGTTTCAAAAAGACTTCATGGTCATACACTGCTGACGTCATCTGTCCATACGGACAACATCAGTTGTGGGCCCCACTATTGCAGGTTGCGGTCAGGGTCCCAAATCGAACACTTTAATACCAAGTAGAAATTTAATAGGGAAGAAATCTGGAGAAGAAATGAGAGAAGAAGAAACGGTTGTGTTGTGTTTGGTTTAAAGACCAAACATACATACGTACATACGTACATACATACATACATACAGGAAAAAGTTACAGTACTCCGCTGGGTATACAATAAACATACACACACACATATACATATACTTCCACAAACTTGCTACCATCCCCATGGATACTTTGCAGAAACTTCGGCTAGATGATGGTACTCTTCTTTCTAATCCTGGGATGTATCGATACCTTGTAAGTCAGCTCATTTAATTGATTATTACTCGCCCAGATCTCTCATTTGCGGTGGGCGTTGTTAGCCAATTCATGCAAGCTTCCCATTCTTCACATTTCACAGTGGTTTACCGCATACTCCGGTATCTTAAATCAGCCCTTGGCCTTGGCTTCCACTTTCAGTCTCATGGTTATCTTTATTTTTCTAGCTATTCGGATGCCAATTGAGTAGGTAGTATCTATGATCGCTACTCTACATCCAGCTTTTGCACCTTCCATATGACAATCTTGTCATATGGAAGAGCAAGAAGCAACCGGTTGTTGCTCGGTCCTCAGCTGAAGCAGAATATTGTGCTATGGTTCATATGATGTGTGAGATCATGTGGCTTCGTACCTTTCGTGAAGAACTTGGGTATTCTCCTTCGGCCCCTATTCCTCTTCATTGCGACAACCAAGCGGCCCTCATATTGCCCATAACCTAGTTTTCCATAAGCACACCAAGCATATTGAGGTTGATTGTCTCTTTATTCAAGAGAAAGTTGCATCTGAAGAAATCATCACCCCTTTTGTTCAATCCGAGGATCAGCTTGCTGATATTCTTACAAAGTCTTTAAGTCGAGATGCTCTTCATCGTGTTCATGACAAGTTGGGCATGATCAACATCTATGCTCCAACTTAAGGGAGAGTCTAGAGAGTGTTAGTGTAATGTGTGTGTGTGTGTAAAGTGTGTGTGAAGTGGTTTTTTAATAAAAGTGCATTTGCACACTTTCTTCTTCTCCTACAGTGTATTATATGTTCTATTCTAATAAAACATTGTGTGTGAGGGCATGTTGCACACAACATTTTCGCCAAACTCCCTTCTTCTCTCTTATTCTCTCTCACTCTTCTCCACACCCTAGTCATCAAATCATCTCCTACTCTTGTACCCTGAGCTGACGAAGCCCCTAGACTGACCAATTCTTTACTTCAGTTAGGAGTCTTAGAGAATTAGAGGTCTTACCTCGCTGAAGCAATCTGGCTTTAATCATGCCCCTCTCTTCAACAAAATGGAGAAAGACAACGTGGTCTTTATTACACTTCGAGGGTAACCCCAACAAGCCTACCCACTTGCCTAAGGTCTTCCTTGATCTGATGCATCTCGCAAGCCATGAAGACATGACCATTGGGGCTTTCCACGATTGTTTTCATTGTCGGGAGCTCCCTGCAAATCGATCTTCCCCTACACTCTTCAACTGAGATAGCAGATAGAGATGACATCACTTCATTAACCTTTGAAGTGCTTTCTAAGCTTGTTTGACTTGCATCTAGGGAGGGGACCTCGCATCTACACGCTGTTAGAGGTTCAATTTCCATCAGAAATGGCACCATCGCAACCACCTCCAAAGGATCTTCAAAAGATGGATGTCTTCCTACCTCATCAGTCCTTCCCAAATATGTGTGGAGCAACACCCGTTGATCCTCGAGACCTAGCGATCGAAGACGAAAGCAAAAACCAGCCCCATCCCTCAAAGATCCACCAAACAAGCTTCCTCGAGGCAACGGGGAGAAAAGCTCTTTAACCGCAATAATAAAAGGATTAGGACCACAAGTGGGGGAAGAAAAGTTGCCCGTGTCGCATCTAGAATCGGGCTGAAAAGGGACGCGTGGCACACTTCCCACATGCCTCACCCAAGAAGCATAACATGCCACGTGTAACCTTCCAGGGGGGTGCTTATTTCCTTAACATTAGCTACAATAAATAGGGACTATGTGTCATCAACGCCCTCTTCCCTGTCAACTGCTCCGACATAGGCTTTAATGCCTCCCGACAATGCAACGGAGATGCCACCATCCTCTACCTTGCCCTCCATTAATGCATAGAAACAAGTGTCATCTGCCTCGAGCTCCTCGATGACACAAGACCCCCCCTCAACCCTCCCTAGTTTGACAAATGTCTATCTCTGGTATTGACTAGCAATTAACGCCGCTACCCTTATCTCCATGTGCTAACTCCTCGGCTCTGCCAAAGACGCTACCACATGTCGCACGTGCTTCGTCACTCTCCACGCCACCTAAGCACGTGCCAGCACCTCGAGAACAATGCACACACCCGCCTCCACCCAACTCCTCCTCCAAACATGTGTCCCTTCTATCTTTTGAAGTTATGCTGAGGCACTGAAATGATGCTCCTTCAATGGCTTCCAATCTCCAACTTCGCTTTCGCCGACCTACTGCCTCAACACCATTTACGTCGCCCCTAGAACCTCTTCCTTTGAACACCCCCACCCCTTCTCAAACCACCTGCAACTCTAGCTTTACGTCTCTTATAGCCACAGAGATTGAAATAAAGCCAATGTCTACCTTCTTCTTCCTCACCAAATACCTAGCTGAGCTTAGATCCTCCCAAGAAGTCATCGCAACATCGATGAGAAGAACTTTTCCCAAGCAAGATCCCAGCTCCAACAAGACCTTCGTACTCCAGAGCTTCAATGGAAGCCCTCTAAGCCCAAACCAAACCTCCTCCATGCCAAAGACCAATCAAGCATCCCACCTCTCCAGCACCAACACCGAGTGACTTTTGCCCTCCACCACTTCCTTCACCAACACTTTTCCCCTCCAATGAAACCCCCTATAGAACATCTCTAAATGGCACCCCGCTCACCCTGGTCTTCCTCCCTATGGGTGCCTCTGCCTTGGTTTTTTAAACCCTAGCGCTAACTTACCCCTTTTGTTCTTACTTGCCTCCCTATTAGTGACCTATGGACTAAACTTGGCCTCTGCACAAAGAATCTCAGCAAAACCCCTTCTCTCAGATGAGCTGTTGAAAGATGGGATCATGACCTCCTTCACCATCTTGAAGCATCCAACCACCCACGAAAAGTGGTGTTTAGACCACCCCTCTAGGAACCCCTTCACGAAAATGGCCAGGTATTCCTAAAGAGCAACATTTTTGCCACCCGAGATCTGAAACCTTTTTCCTCTTTGGCACCTTGGTCCAACCCCTCTTCCCCCAAGATTTCCTTCCCATTCCTCCAAACATTTCCGATCGAGCCCCTTTATAGTCCATCATCCCTAATTGGCGCAATGAAAATCTTCTCTCAGACCTAAATGTTTCTATAAGCATGCTGGTTTTGGAGCCTCGATCTTCCCCTTTAGTGGTTCTGACTCCTCGAGCAATGCCTTTCCCTCAAGCTTCCAAAGTGAGGAGCTTCCATGAAATCTCATGTTTGTGGGCATAGGAATACAAGTTGTCCCACAACCTGCTTCCTTTTACAGAATTTGCATCCGGAACAAGGACTTAGTTAAGAGTGTTGACCCAGAAGTTTCCAAAAATGACCACTTTTGATAACTTGGGTTGATATTTCATGAGTGGAGAGATTGAGAAGGATGTTGCCCATAGAATTCAAGCAGAGTGGAAGAAATGGAGATGTGCCTCTAGAGTATCATGTGATTGATGTGTACCGCTCAAACTAAAAGGGAAATGTTATAAGGTGGCTATAAGACCAGCCATGCTTTATGGGAGAAAGAATTTTGGGAAGTTAAGGAACAACATGTTCATAGGCTGACTGTAGCTAAAATGAGCATGTTGAGATGGATGAGTGGCTAGACAATAATAGAATTAGAAATTAATGCATTCATGAGAATTTAGGAGTAGCACCAATAGGTAATCAGATGAAGAAAAGTAGAGTTAGATGGTTTGGTCATGTGCAACAAAGACCAAGAATTGCGCTAGTTAGAAGGAGTTGGTACAAGTTGAAGGCTCTAAAAGGGAATGAGAAGGCCCAAAAGGACGTGGGTGGAGGTAGCAAGCAAAGACTTGAAGACCTATGATCTGACTGAAGTTATGGCCCTTGATAGAGTGGAATGGTGTTAAAGGATCCGTAAGGCCAAACCCAATTAGTTGGGGTAAGGCTTAAATGATGATGAATATATAGCAAGACCAGATTTCATAAGATGGTATTGATATAAAAACAAAAACAAAAACAAAAATAAAAAATAAAAAAACAAACTTTTGGACCACGAAGAAATACAAACTCGATCTACTGATGAGCTTGTTGCAAACTGAAGTCAGGTTTTAGTCGAAAAAAGGTTGGCAAAATATAATAGAAAACAGTGCTCAAGTTACAAGGCCATAAAGGGGCTAACATGTGGGGCCAATATTTCACTGGACTACCTGTGGGGCACCCCAGTCTAAATGGATCACATTCCTAGAACAGCCCACAGTCCCTAGAAAGCCCCATTCTTTCCCTCGCCATTTTTCAATCGATATAAGTCCACCTGTTGTGAACAATCTACATTATTTCACTTGTGTTCCTAACATCCCATCATCCCCAGCATATTAACACCAGCTCCCATTGTTTTTATCATTCACATCAACACTCTTGCTTAACCCCATCACTACTGCCACCATCAATGCCTCAAGCCATACTCTTATAGCCATCAGCCCTTTTAATACATCATCCCATTCCCTGTATATCTATCTTAACCTACTGCATTCCTTCCAAATACCGTGGACTCAGGTGATCTTTTAGAATTAGATGGTACATGCAAAGATCACTAGATCACTGAGATGGCATTCGATGGAGCTAGCTGCAAAAAAAAAAAAAAAATCATCCACAAGAAGGTGATAATGAAATTCTCAAATTTGGTACATCTCCGAAGTGTGAAGAACACCAAGCTGATGTCACCTTTCATCATATTCCTTTGGAAGATATCACTTGAAAGATGTGAGGTGCATGATCCTTCCTCTGATGCAATAAAGAATACTTGTTCATTCCTGAAGGTTGGGAAAAGACTCAAAATGAAGCCTATGCATAAGGAGATCACAAATTTCATGAAGTATCGTAAAGAAGAAATACGAGTGAAATAAATGGACAAAGTGATGCAAGGATCAACAGAGAATCGACAGATGGACTATTTCCTTGCTACAGAAGTATATACTCCAAAGCTGCTGAATCCTGTAACAAGCATTTCTCTATTGTAATTCGTGACAGATGAATCTTCCATCTTCACTGCTCTATTGTCTTCTAACTTCTATTTATTTTATTTTGTTCCTCTGCTATTCATTCATTATTTGGTTCAGTAGTTCCTTGTTGGCAATAGAAGACTTGCAGGGTGTATACGCATCAACTTGCATAAACCATCCTGATGCAACCACTGTGAGTTGCACAATTGATCTGATGGCCCCGCTATGGATGAGGGATAACCCATAAATCTTCCAGTTTTTGAGATCCTACCTATTGAACCTTTGGTCTTTTCTTTCAGGACCAATGCTGTATTTAAAACCAGATCATTGACTGTTGTATGATTCTGTTCAAGCAGCTGGTTCAACTACTTGTGACATAACTGACACTGCTATACGTATTTAAACTAAATCAAGATCTACTTAACTACCATCCCCGGTATTTTTGAGAAAAGTTATTCTAAAACAAAAACAAAAACAAAACTGAGCAAATTTCAGATAGGGAAAAAGACATTGAAATACAATCCATGTTTCAAGGCGATATGCACATCTGTTGATTGATTTGTAAAGATTTCTCAAAAGAATTGAAAGGAAAAAAGAACATGAGTGCATATTCAATCAGAAAGAAAGCAACTATCATGAGTCCAGATTCAAGTGATTGCTAAAAGGAACATCATGTAACTAGCATCCAATTCATAGGGATCATTTGCATGCTAGTAACACAAATGGATCTCTATCATCGAATAGAGAGGACACTTGATTCTCTTTTGGTTCTGAATGGAAAGAAAACAAATCATCATTTATGAGCTCTCTTCACGCAAAATGATATACTAAGGCTGTATAGTAACTACTATCAAAGATTCTGTAGTAGGAATCCACTTGAGTTGCATTGTGCAACACAGGTCTTTAGAGAATAGAAAGGGAAAAAAAAAACTTACAGTGCCACTGGAAGGACAAGGCTTGTAGATCTCTATGTATTGTTGGCCATGCAGCAAGAGGCGAGGATCAAATCTGGTAAGATATGCAATAAATACTTGTAACTTCAAGTCATATCAGTAGAGATTTGCTAATCCCCAGCACGTGTAGAAGTTGGCCAATCTACACACCTTCGCATGTGCCGAATCTGATGTCAGCAATGGTGGCCCTAATGACCACTGCCATTACCATTTGATACGGGCCGTAATGGCTGTTATGGCCTTTTTTTGTTGCAAAATTCTGTTTTGGGAGTCGTTACAGGGACATTATGTACAGTTACAGGACTGTTAAGACTTAAGAGTTACTCTCTCGTATGGGGGATCTCTGTGTTCTTGAAAGTTGAAAACAACTGTCCCACCTTTGTTCTCCCTCCCTCCCTCTCTACATTTTTCTGTTGAAATTCTGTCCCTATTTTGCATGATTTCTAATGGTTTTTCCTTTTTCTTTTTGGTTTACCAAGGTAGGAGTAGGGAGAGAATGGGAGATGGGTACACAAGGCATGATTAGAGGGTGATTAGGAATGCACATTTGGATGCACTTTTGCAAACCCCCCTCCAGTCCCCAATCATCAAAATAAGTGCTGAAAAAACCATTTGTCAAAAACCACTTGGAATGGTTTTTGACAAATTGACAAAAACGTAGACCAAGTAAAAAGGGATTTGCGGAAAACCCTTTTCAAAGATGTCCAAAAGGGCCCTAAAGGGTTAAAGAGGTCCAAATTGTGGGAAAAGTATAAAAACAGTGTATTGCGTCGCAGCCATGGAAATTTGATTTCCATGCGTCCGAAACCCAAAAAAGGAAAACACAGGCGAAGTCCAATTTCCACATCACAAACTTTGGGGGAAAAATGGACTGCAGAAATCCATGTCGTACACAGAATAAAAAAATAAAAAGAGGTAGGCTGCAAGGCGCCAGGCTTAGGTGAAGCTGGGTCCCGCACCCCTCATCATTCCTAAGGCAGTCTTTGAAGATTTTAAAGGGGATTTTGTGGACAGAAAAAGATCAGGGTGAGTGCTTTCCTCGATCAAGAGCAGGATCCTCTTTGCTTAGGCGACCAGGTCAAATGATCTGAACAACCTGGATTGGATAGGTGTGTTAACAGACGGTGCATATATTGGCTCCCTTACACACATACATGGGAGTAGCAAACTGACGAAAGGATATGCAATATCAACAAGGAGCTTGCTAGTTTCTATCTAGCAAAGTCTTGCGGATTCAATATGCTGAAATGAAAGATGAGAAAATATCAATTTAAATAAACCATACTTACTGAAGTCCTGGCAGCTCTTGAAATTTTTTCAGTGTTTGAAAACCAAATACAACAGAAAAAGTGGGCAAAACCTGGAAAGTAAGAATTTAAATAACAAAATGATAAGATAAACAAGAAGAACAGTCCAACACAAGCAGTTCGATGAACTGTTCATGATGCAAAATACGGGATACATCACATAGGCAAAGAGATGCCGTAATATGGTTTCAATGATTACTGAACAAGATATCAAATTACTCAAAATAGAAGGTATTAAGATATTTCTTAATTATTATAGAAAGAATTTCAAGAAGAGAACGGATCACCCACAAGCATGATAACACTTCTTGTGTAGGACATCAGTACAATGATAACAGTAGGCCCCATCTTGAAGATAACATGGCAAAAAAATCAAGCCAGTTCACTTATGTCAGGGGACCACACTGTTGGAATCAATAGACAACTGACGATCAGACTCAATATACAGGTTCCGCACACCTAGTGAGTGGATCAATCTGATTATTTAGAAGGGCGATCTTTATGGTGGGGCCTACGTTTTCATGGCACTGCTGTCCTGCATATGTGGCAAATTTGCAGGGAAAATGGTAAGGCATCAGTTGTGGTACTGTTGCCTGCAGGTGATCAGTTCACTTTCAAGAATACATTCATCTGAATATATATATATATATATATATATATATATATAGGTGCCACACCTGTGCATTTATGGTGACATCCATAATTGGTTATGGAAGATACTACCGATAGACAATATAGGAAGATTAAATTGGTTCATAATGTCCGTATGAATGACCAAGTGAAAGAAAGATTTGCCAGTGTACGTAATCAGTTAGATTCTTTGAATTTCAATGTACAAAGCTGACAAGCATTGAACTCTAATGTACAAACAAGAATACAGATAAAAGAACTTATCTTGTCCAATAAATTAGCAGCATCAACACAAGAACCTTCTAAAACAGAGTATGTGGAATGTAATTTTACTAACAATATGAGTGGAAACGAGAGATTAGTTAACTTTTTTTGTCGGGGTGAGCTAAATCCATGCGGTAGTGCAATGCATGGGCGGCGTGCAATGGTCCCAACAGCAAGCTTGATGTGGCGAACCATCCCCCCACCAAGAAATCAATTTAATATCGTTTGACCTGATGGGCCACATGAGAACAGATACTACACTCGATCTTAGCCAAAAGGCCTCAATAGAATAAGCAAGGAGTGCATTTGAGGGAACTTAGGAGTAGCGCCAATAGGTAATAAGACGAAGGAAAGTAGACTTAGTTGGTTTGGCCATCTGCAGCAGAGACCAAGAACTGCACTAGTTACAAGTGAGTTGGTTCAAGTTGAAAGCTCCAAGAGGGGAAGGCCAAACAGACGTGGTTAGGGGTAGTAAGAAAAGATTTGATGACATATGGTCCAACTGTGGATATGGTCAAATATAGAGTGGAATGGTAGAACATGATTCATCATTCATGAAGCTGAAACCAATCAGTTGGGATAAGGCTTAGAAGATGATGATGAAGATCATGGTGGTGGTGGTGAACACAAAGAATCTTCAATCATGAAATACGTTACCTAGATACTTGGATATGCTTAGTGAACCAGTTTTGTGTCATGTCAATGCTGATTCAAGATGTTTCACGGTTACTTGTTGCATAGAATTACCATTGCCATTCAAAAAGAAAAAAAAAAAAAACAACAACAACAACAACTACAACTTGGTACATAAGAGTTTAAACAGTTCTATGTTTCTTTACTCCTAGAAATTCTGTTACTGGACTAATATATCAATGGAATACTTATCTCCATATGTGTGCAAGATTTTCAGATATGAACACGCATCCAGGTCTGTATCCTTATCCGTATCCGGGAACCATAGGTCATGAGATTATTCCTACACATCTTTACTGTTTTTAAAGGATTACACATCTCTACTGATTACAAACCAGTTGCAGTGAATGTGCTCAACCTGGATGAATGATTGCCCATCTTTGTGATAAACATATTTCAGCTCCTTCTCATCAACAGTGTCTCCTATGCATGCTCCAACACCAAGGGCATAAATTGCTACATCTCTGTTATCCAGAAAGGGATTTTAAGACAGTTGACAAAAAAAAAAGGGGTAACAAACCAAAAGAAATTTGGAGAGAATTGTACAGGTCCAGTGAGGAGAAAATCCAAGGAACCTAAATAAGTCAAGATTCTTGAATGTTCTACCTCTCGGTGTAGGTGAAAGTCGTCTGCAACACACATATAAGCAGCAGCCAAAGAGGGAGGGGGGGGGGGGGGGGGGGGGGGTGCACCGCACAAAAACCAAAAAACAATTCAGTAAACACATGACACTCAAATACATGAGAATAAATTCTCAGTATTACTCAACAGAAGAAAAGCATGATAAAAAATAAAGAAGACAAGCTGCAAGGCTACTGAAAGATCACATGCGAAACAAGTATTGTCTGATAATAAAACACTCGTTGCCAGCAAGTTGCATATTACAACTGGAATTGTCAGTTTCTCTTGGAATAAATCCTGATGCTTGGACTGCCTTGTAAATATTCTATAGTATTTGTCAACATGAAAGTAGATCTTAAACCAGAGAAGATAGTAGGGAGAAGCAGATCCCCTTATAAGATAGATATCAAAACAATTGAGAAATGCACACTGCATAGATGTAGTAAAAAATCATACACCAACTATTTTTCTTGTTAAATGTGGAAACTACGGGATCTAGCAAAGAAAAAGAAAATGTCCGTTACATAGATATGCATACTTGTGTAATCCAGGCCATTAATCTGTTTTATGGGAAATGAGATCGTGATGAAAATGACAAGCTCATGATGAAATTTAAAGTAAAAAATTCCTTGGGAAGGAAATGTACGTTGGTGAAGTGAACTAACTGGCATTTTAGTTTTGCCAGCTACAGTAACGGTGGACACACCATTCTGTGATCCAGGTCATTGACATGGGAAGCATGAATATGGTGGATTTCACTGGTGGATTTTTATCTCATTCAATTTGGACCATTAGTGATTTGGTCCAGTCAAGCATCCTATGATACTTCATCCTTGGGTATCAAAAGACATCAGATTTGAAGATCACTTGATTGGAAGAGAGCACTTTTAGTTCCAGTACCATGAAAATAGTGAGAAACATAAACTTGGAAAAAGTAATCACCCCCATAAACTTCAGACAAGTGAGGGATAGACTACCACATGCGTTTCCAACAACTTGCTAAATTGTGACACCTCGTCCACAACACGTGTCATGCATGATGCATGCAAGCCAATCTAGAGCGTCTTAATGGGGGCAACATTGAGGTTGGAGCATAGCCCAAATACTGCAGTGATTAAACAATCCTAACTGTCCAACTGACGGCCAACAAATGGATCATTTAAAGAAAACTCAGAATCTTAAGATCATCCAATCAGTGTGATTTTCAGACTATGACCCATCCACAATGGGCCGCATGGCTAGAACACTTTGGATTGCCTAGCATGTATGCCAGTTATAGACTAGATGAGTTTCCACTTTTTATTTTTTTTTTGATAGGTAAGCTGGGCTCGAACCTAAGACCTCAATGTTGAAATGCATCCAATCTGCCAATGAGCCACAAGTTAGTGCAACAAAATTCCCTTCATTCCACAAACAAAATGAAGACATCATCAAATAAAGGAACACACAATATGTGCAGATATAGAACTCTGAAGAAATGCCAAGGCAATTTGTGCAAGGAGAGAGGGATGAGATCATGCATGCTAACATGTGGCAACACCACACACATGTGCAAGATCCTAGCCATTCAGCAGTTGAAGCAACCATGAACATGTCCAGGTCCAAAATCCAAGCAGCTCTAAATATTGATACAGACTCTAGTCATCTCTAACCGCCCATTTTTGCACATACATTCATGGTCCACCAGATGATGGACCAGCCTAATCTTCTGGACCAGGGAATGTTCATCATAGGCCCCATCCCGAACCGAATCACCTACCCGTACAGCAACATCTTCTCAAAATTCACACATATACACTCGAAATCCTACGGGTGCAATATTGATATGAAAACTATATAAGATGTTGATGATGTGCCCCACCCCAAATTGAAAAACCTATTCCATACAATGACATTTTTACAGAATTCAATCACATACACACAAATTCTTACGGTGCGGTATAGATATAAATTTTTTAAAAAAAAAATTGTTCATGATGGGCCCCCCCAAGAATCAAACCCCCTATTCCACATGGCAACATGTTTGCAAATTTCACTTGCATACACTCAAAATCCTTCGTCATAGTATTAATATCAAAACCATATAGCAAAAAAATGTCCATGATGGGCCCCGCTCCAAATCAAATCAACTATTCTGTACAGCAATATTTTTGCAAAATTCACGGACATGCTCAAAATCATACAGTCACAACATCGATATCAACATATCAAAAAAAAAAAATTCGTGATGGGCCCCATTCCGAATTGAAACAGCTAATGATGCAATCGTCCCACATCCCACACGTGCACGCTCTGCACGTGTGTACAAGAAAAGGACCACTTTCCTTTTTTGCCATCATCACTTTCCATTTTTCTCAAATCTCTAAATTAGGAAATTTGCTCCTTCTTTCATATCTTTATTTTTAGGTAGGGAATAATCTTTAAATATTTTCTTATATAAGTATCTTCTTATTTTAGGTATTTTCTTAATTATAGAATGCTTTGTTACTTAAGTGCTTTCCTATTTCATAGATTTTTAGATTTTATATCTTTTATTACAGATTGTAAGGTTTATTATAAATAGGACCTATGTCCCATGGAATAAAAAACAGCTGATTAATATTCTCTTTATGAAATTTTCTTATTCTTTATTGTAGTTGTTGAAGGGGAGAGAAGTGATCTCTAGTTCTAGACTAAAGGATTGTTGAGCTTGCTCACAGTTATGTATTTATGATCTTTAGCATCCGGCTAGAGGATTGTTGGATCTTTCCCACAATCTCTTTCTTTTCTTATTGTTTATTTGTTTTCCCTTTCAGGTTTGCATCAAATTGGTATCAAAGCAAGTTCTGCTCTTGGGAAAATTAGAAGGTAATTTTTTTCCATCTCAATCTGACCTTTCATCTTTCCCCTCCATCCATCCGTCATCTTTCTCTTTTCTTTCCTTTTTTCCCATCTCGAAATCACCAAACCGTAACTCTAAAAAATAAAAAAATAATAAATAAAAAAATTAATTCCTTGCCCTACCACATCATAATCCCGTCCCAACATATCAATTCCTTGCCCTTCCTCTCTTTCCTTACAAAAAAAAAAAAAAAAAGTGTAAAGAAAAAAACAGAAAGAAAGATAAGAAAGAGAGAGATGAAGAAAAATTTATTTTGCTTGCTTGCCAAAGCTCATTGTCTTATGCGCCGCGCCAGAAGAGGGACGATTTACAATCCTGAGATGGCCACACAACCTTAAGAAGAAACTGTCACAACCTTTCAACAAGTGATCGATTTGATCACAAAACGGATGGATGACCTAGAGGCCCGTTCCATAGCCAGGATGAATACTTTATAAGGACGTATTATTATTCTCAAAAACACAAGCAAGGGAATCAATCCAGGCCGCCAAACATCTATGATGACCCTGATGGAGAATTGGAATCCGGAAATGCTGACTCAAGAATCCTAGTGGGAATGGTAATTTCCAAGATGAAGAATATGAGCCTGGCTACGGGGCCCAACAACATCTCTATGTGCAACCAAGAGCCAGAGGGATGAACAGCCTCAGACGGGATCATCCAATTTATCCTGAAGGAGGGAGGAATATTCACACTTCGAATCCTACCAAGCATATCAAGATTGATATTCCAAATTACGATCGTAATTTGGATCCCAAAGTGTTCAATGATTGGCTAAAGTTGATGGGGCAATATTTTTGTTGGTACAAAATGGAAGAAGTTGTCAAGTTGTGTTTTGCTACCTTGAAACTTAAAGGCGTAACTTAAGATTGGTGGTATGCTATCGAAGAAGATTTACAACGGTGTGGCCTTCCTCTCGTACGCAATTGGGAGGAAATGAAAGCAAGAATGAAGTGAAGGTTTCTACCGCTAGATTATGAGAAGACCTCTTTTTAAGAGCTTCTCACGCTTCATAAGACAATCTAACTGTGGAGGAGTACACGCAGCGTTATTATGACTTCATCATTCGATGTTGCTTAATAGAAATGGGAAGACAACAAGTGGTGCATTATTGTAATGGGCTACGGTTCGAAATTCAAAGAGAGTTGGTAACTGTTCGGCTTAACAGCGTAGACGAGGTGTATAAAATGGCCCGAAAAGTGCAGGACCAAAAGTTAATGATAAGGCGTGGTAACCTTCAAAGTGGGGGGGTATGCATCCACTCGTTCCACTACTAGTGGCTCCACTTCACACCCACAACCATTTGTGCCCAGCACCAAATTACCTCGGGATTACAAAATCGGTCAAAACTCTGCCCAATCTACTTCCAATCCTCTTCCCTGAAACGGTGATACCAAAGGAATGTCTATTGCAGTAATGCAAGGGAGGTCGACCAACAATTACTTTAAGTGTGGTGGTTGTGGACATTGCACGACTGAGTGTCCCTCTCTCAATCTCCAATTTTGTGAGACAAAAGACTTCATTGCAAACCAAGTGGAAGATGAACACGCAAATGATCTAGAAAATGATGAGCAGGAACTTGAGGAAGGCCTCGATGGCCTAAATTAAAACAAGTTATCATTGGTGGTCAGAAGGATTCTAACAGCACCAAAGGAAGAGGCTCAAGAAGACTGGTTGCAAACGAATATTTTCCATACACGAGTATCGTGTGGTGGAAAGGCTGTCAAGGTCATTATTGACGGAGGCAGCAGCATGAACGTGGTCTCACAAAGCATGGTGGACAAGTTGAAACTGAAACCTCAAACGCATCCCAAGCCATACAAGATTGCGTAGGTGAATGACACGTTTATCCCTGTGACTAGAAGGTGCTTAGTCAACTTCTCTCTCGGTCGTTATAAAGAATCGCTTTGATGCGACATCATTCCAATGAAGGTCATGCATATATTACTAGGGCGCCCATGGATATATGACAGGAATGTAACTCAGAAGGGTTACAAGAACACATACAGCTTTATATACAAAGGAAAGCTCATTAATCTTAACCCTATGAAAGATGACGAACTTGAAGAGGCAAAGTCGGCTTCCACAGTGCTGAGCCGTGGAATCATGTATGCTCTGGTAGGATGCAAGATTGATCCAATTGATAATGTTGTTGTTTAACCACCCGAGATTTTGGACATTCTATCCCAATTTCAAGATTTGGTCCTTGATGAACTACCAAGTGAGCTTCTGCCCATGCACGACATTCAGCATGCTATTGATTTAGTACTTGGAGCGCCATTACCAAATTCCAGCATATCGAATGAACCCGACATAGCATGCAGAGCTTCATCGAGAGGTGGGAGAATTATTAACAAAGGGGTTCATTCATGATAGTCTCAGCCTGTGTGTTGTGCCAGCGTTGCTGACACCAAAAAAGGATGACAGTTGGCGAATGTGTGTTGACAGTCGCGCCATCAACAAGATAACAATAAAGTACCATTTTCCTATTCCGCGCCTAGATGACATGCTGAACATGTTGGCAAATGCTATAATTTTTTCAAAGATTGATTTGCGAAGCGGGTACCATCAAATAAGAATTCATCCTGGCAATGAATGAAAAACTGTTTTCAAGACAAACGATGGATTGTATGAATGCCTAATTATGCCATTTGGCTTGAAGAACACACCTAGCACATTCATGCGGGTGATGACGCAAATTCTATGGCCATTTATTGGCAAGTTTGTAGTCGTATACTTCGATGACATTCTCATTTATAGCCATTCACAAGAAGATCATATGGACCATCTTCGTCAAGTAATGAGAGTACTGCGCCATGACAAACTCTACATCAATTTGAAGAAGTGCACCTTCATGAGTTCTAACGTGGTTTTTTTCGGGCTCGTCGTTTCAGTAAAGGGTGTAAAGGCTGATTCAGAAAAGATAAGGGCTATTGTTGAATGCTCTACTCCTGTAAACATTCATGAGGTTTGTAATTTTCATGGGCTTGCGACATTTTATCGAAAGTTTATTCGAAACTTTAGCTCCATCATGGCGCCAATTACTGAATGTATGAAGTCCGATCCATTTGAGTGGACTAAAGCAACAATAAAGGCATTTCAAGAAATCAAGCAGAAAATGACAAAGGCTCCAATTCTTAGACTTCTTGATTTTGAAATAGTGTTTGAAGTTGCCCGTGACGCATCACACATAGGCATAGGAGGTGTTCTTAGCCAGGAAGGGCATCCGGTGGCCTTTTTCAATGAGAAACTCAATGAGGCACGAAAGAAGTATTTCTACCTACAATGTGGAGTTTTATGTTATTGTACAAGCTCTGACGCATTAGCGTCATTACCTCATTCATCAAGAGTTTGTGCTCTATTCTGATCACAAGGCATTACGTTTCTTGAATTCTCAAAAGAAGTTGAGTGTTAGGAATGCTAAGTGGAGTACTTATCTTCAAGAGTTCACATTCAACCTCAAACATCGTGCCGGTATTGAAAATAAGGTAGCAGATGCCCTCAGCCAAAAGTCGCACCTTTTGTCTACCTTATCAGTTTCCGCTGTTGGATTTGAAGAGAATAAATGGGACTATGCCACCGATGATGATTTTGGAAATGTATTTTCAACACTCAATTCCGATGCAGGCACCGAGTACCCAAGGTATAGCTTGCACGATATGTACTTATTCTTTGACATGAGGTTGTGTCTTCCTAAGAGTTCCTTGCAAGAACTTGTTATACGTGAACTTCATTCAAGGAGCCTAGGTGGTCACTTTGGTATCGATAAAACGACAGCTCTAGTTGAAGATCGGTTTTACTGGCCAAGTTTAAAGAAAGACGTTGGGATCGTTGTTCGTCAATGTCGAGCGTGTCAGCTTGGTAAAGGTAGCAAGAAGAATATTGGTCTTTATACGCCATTACTTGTGCCAGATGCTACATGGGAAGACATCAATATGAATTTCGTCTTGGGATTTGCCTAAGACTCAACGTGGCTATGACTCTATTTATGTCGTGGTTGACAGGTTTTTGAAGAAGGCTCATTTTATCCCTTGTAATAAGACATCGGATGCCATGCACATCGCTAATGTTTTCTTTAAAGTGGTGGTTCGTCTACATGGTATTCCCAAAACCATTGTATCAGATCGTGACATCAAGTTTATGAGCTACTTCTGGCACACCTTGTGGTCTAAGATGAGAACTAAGTTGAAATTCTAAAGTGCGTATCATCCACAAAGAAATGGGCGGACTGAAGTCGTAAACCGTAGCCTTGGGAATCTACTTCGATGTTTGGTTGGTGATCATATAAGCTCATGGGATATCGTGTTACCACAAGCTGAGTGCGCTTATAATAGTTCTATGAACCGCACTACGGGACTCTCTCCTTTCGAAAATGCGACCAGAATGCGACCGCGACAACCTATCGATTTAGTCTCACTTTCTAGTGTGACTCGATCAAGCCTAGACGCTGAAGCTTTTGCATAGCATGGTAAGGAGATACATGAAGAAGTTAGGCGAAAGATCACCCTTAGTAATGAAAATTAGAAGGGATATACAGATGTTCGACGGCGTTTGGCACAATTCTAAGAAAGAGATAGAGTCATGGTGCGACTTAAGCCTGAGCGGTTTCCAGCAAGCTCTTATACAAAGCTCCACTCCAGAAAGGCAGGTCCTTACCACATTTTGAAGAAGCTAGGTGATAATGCATACCTAATCAAGCTGCCACCTGCAATGAAGATCAGTCCCATTTTTAGTGTGGAAGACCTTACAACATCATACAAACGAAAGCACAGAAGAACAGACTATCCAGATACCTGAGGTACCATGCCGGCTCGAGGAAATCATTGAGGACGTGTTGGATGGTCAGATAGTTTCCACACGCCAAGTGGGGTATCAGAAGTTCTTTGTCAAATGGAAGGGTTGACCAAGGTTTGACAGCACATGGATTTCAACAGAGGATTTCAGGTGCATCAACCAAGAACTCTATGAGGAGTACATTGCCATTAACTCGACAGAGCCGAGTTTTTTCAAGCCAGGGGGAATTGATGCAATCGTCCCACATCCCACACGTGCATGCTCTGCACGTGTGTACAAGAAAAGGACCACTTTCCTTTTTTAGCCATCATCACTTTCCATTTTTCTCAAATCTCTAAATTAAGAAATCTGCTCCTTTCATATCTTTAACTTTAGGCAGGGAATAATCTTTAAATATTTTCTTATCTAAGTATCTTTTTATTTTAGGTATTTTCTTAATTATAGAATGCTTTGTTACTTAAGTGCTTTCCTATTTCATAGATTTTTAGATTTTATATCTTTTATTACAGATTGTAAGGTTTATTATAAATAGGACCTATGTCCTATGGAATTAAAAAATAAATAAATTAAAAAATAAAATTAAAAAATTAAAAAGCCAATTAATATTCTCTTTATGAAATTTTCTTATTCTCTACGGTAGCTGTTGAAGGGGGGGAAAGTGATCTCTAGTTCTAGACTAGAGGACTGTTGAGCTTGCTCACAGTCTTGCATTTGTGATCTCTAGCATCCGGCTAGAGGATTGTTAGATATTTCCCACAATCTCTTTCTTTTCTTATTGTTTATTTGCTTTCCCTTTCGGGTTTGCATCAGCTAACCTGTATGGATATGTTTGCAAAATTCACTAACATACTGTCAAAATCCAACAGTCGCAGTATTGATATCAAAACCATACATCAAAAAATGTTTATGATGGGTCTGCCCTGAATCAAAGCACCTATCCCGTGCAGTGAAAATTTCGCAAAATACACTCTTATAAACTCAAAATCCTATGATCACAGTATTGATGATTTGATATATATATATATATATATATATATATATATATAAATGTTCATGATGGGCCCCACCACGAATTGAATCACCTATTCCGTGCAGCAACAATTTAGCAAAATTCACTCACATACACTCGAAATCATACAGCCTCGGTATTGATATCAAAACCATATATAAAAAATGTTCACAATGGACCCCACCCAGTGACAATTTCACAAAATTCATTTGCATACACTCAAAATCCTACAGTCACAGAATCGATACTAAAAACTACGTATCAAAATTACCATCTCTTTAATAAAAGAAATTCAAAACCCACACCGCAAATCACAAAAACTGAGATACATCTGACGAACCTCTGGGAATTTATGAGATATAAGAAGCTCCGGATTGATGAAGCCGGGACCCGCCATGAGAGATCACAGAAGTTAGATAAACCTCCGCTTTAATCGTCTGAAAAGAAAAGCAAAACTAGGTATGACTTTGCAGAGTCGAATTGGCGAAGAACGTTTACAAAGACTCTTGGAATTCTCCTTCCATGGAATTTTCAAATCCCCAACGGATTTTCCACTCCATGCATGGAAATGACCCCTAAATGTTGGAGAAATTACAGGAATATCGAATAGGAGAGAGAGAGAGAGAGAGAGAGAGAGAGAGAGAGAGAGGACATAAGGCGGGCTTGACTTCTGAGGGAGGAGAAGGAAAGAGGATGAAGGAGAGATTGTAACGAGAAACATGCGTCTAACTCAAATTGGACCGTCCAAGTCCTGGGCCCACTCTGGATATGTAAATAATCTCTAGAGTCAGAATGAGATTGGATTGTTCTGATCTCTGATTAACGGCCGA
Organism: Magnolia kwangsiensis; assembly: GCA_037074715.1. Lineage (NCBI taxonomy): Eukaryota > Viridiplantae > Streptophyta > Magnoliopsida > Magnoliales > Magnoliaceae > Magnolia > Magnolia kwangsiensis. The sequence goes on along the minus strand of CM073572.1, from coordinate 68,367,792 downwards.
TTTAGACTTCTTCTTTCTTTTTTTTTTGTTGAACTTCTTGGTCGTTCATTAGATGTCCATCAATCAGTCAGATTAGATATTATTTTAGCTTGAATTTTGGGTTTCTGGATCATCTAAAATGGTGATCCATATCTGGACAGTTTAGTTTGAGTGACGTTTATGCCACATGTAATATTTATAGGTACATGCGTACGAAGCATCCAAATCCAGCAGCGTATCAAGATTTTTTCCCGATTATGGAAAAAGGATGAAAGAGATGGTTAGGAGGATTGGGACCGGACACTAAAAATATTTGATACTCTGGAGGAATACGATCCACTATAGGCGTGTAATTAAATATTATTAACTCAAAAGTGAACCGTCGAAATTGTGGAGCCTATTGTAGATGGACTGTAAATAACAAATTACACTCTATTAATTTTATCATTATGAAGGCATATACGTAGTAGTCAATTTAAGACATGATCACGATACTAGTTATATAAAGGTATTCCAATCAATCAAATCATATTTTAAGGCTATCATCTATCCATTTAATGGTTAAGCGATTTCACATTTTCCAACCATACACTCAGTAATCCAACTGTTGGAGTATCAAACATGGATCTTTTTCCTTTTGGATCATTTTAACGTATGAGTCCGAAAATAGACAATACACACCTCCAGTCACAGCAGGAATAATCAATTTAAATGACGTCTACTATTGGAACCTTGTTAGGGCCACTGGGATGTTTTTTTTTTACCATCCCAACCGTTCACAAGGCTGCATAGACGCCGATGATAAATTCAGCAGCTCTCGAGATGTTTTAATTGTGAGCATTCAATACTCACCGTATGGTATTCTCAGGATTTGGAGTTGCATCAGTTCTTGAGCTTATCACAAAAAGGTCTATTGAGATAATGGTATTAAGTTGTATTAAATGGGATCGCAATACTAACTCTATTTTCAAATTCAGAATGACATATTTGAAATTCAGAATAATATATTTAGAAAGAGTGTGAGATTAGAATAAATTAACTTTGTATACTTTGAAAAATGAGCTTGTGTTGAAAAATATTAGATAAAATTACTAATCCAACTGATGATAGATTTTTATTACATCCGCGCTTAGTCCTAATGCAATTTAAAAGTAAATCTTAAAATTTATTTTTTAATACATATATTCTGAACACAATATTAGAGAACATGGGCTAAATTCAATCCAAGACAATATCTTAAACATACATTTATTATAACTTTTGTAATTTCATCCGCTTAAATCTCCAAACAAGTAGAATAGGATTAAAATTTTAAACCATATCTATTGTTGAAACCCTTTTAGGGCCACCATGATGCTTTTTTGGCATCGTATATGTTCATAAGGTTGCATGGAGCTGGATGAAGAAAAAGGATAAAAATAAACTATCGATGTCAGCTTGATGATAACTTCTACAGCTCCAGGGAGTTTTTAACGGTGAGCATTCAATCCCCACCGTATGGTATACTTGAGATATGGAGCTGCGTCATTTCTGCGTACGGCCTGGATAAAACCCATACATCACGGTCCCTGGACCGAGTCTGTCCGATAGGTACCCGGACGCATTCTGCTGGGAGAAATTATAGCAATCTGGACACGAGTAAGCGCCCACTGTACTCGGGTTTTGAGCCTGTACAAGTCAGGACCACGATTAAGTGATCCAGGCCTTTGATTTTTCGGGCCAGTCGGTGGATGCAATGTGACCATAGAATATTCTGGAATGGAAGATCCTAAGCAAGAAATCCTTGGACTTTTTTCAGGTAAATTTGAAATTTTTGTTTACTTACTCATCTTAACCGTCTATTTGAAGTCCTTAATCTCAATGGTTAGGATTATTTTTCATAGGTATTTTTTGGAGCATAATTCATCAACATAAGTTCTCAACAGATCAACGATCTGGATCAGGGAATCATATGGGCCTCACTTCGACAAACAAAAAACCCTTGTATATTGTCAACATCTACGGATGAGGATACTATAATTTTTGAGATGAGGATGAATTGACCTCGAGAAAAGGAAAGAGGATTAGGAAGCGGATTGGCTTGTGTACCACACACCAGCTATATAGCTGCTGTGGGTACGTGTCGTGCGAAGACGAGCACCGACACTCCCACTCCTTGATCTCCGAGTTGTACGAACGGTTCAAAGGAGATCAAAGTTACATGGCCCCACAGTGATGTATTTATTATATCTACACCGTTCATCTATTTTTATACATCAATTTAAAGCATTATCAAGAAAAAATAATTATATCTAAAGATCATATGGACCACACCACATATAGCGGCGGAGATAATAATTTTCATCATTAAACAATTTTTAAAGCCCACCGTAATATTTATTTTCCATCCGATATATTTATAAGGCCATATGACCTAACTTAAGAGGAAAAATAAATTTTACATTGATCCAAAATTCCGATGAACCTAAAAAGGGTTTCAATGTTAAACGTTGAATTTCCCACCGCTTTTTTCGACGTCGCGTGCTTGATAGATGAGTTTATCTTTTTTTTCATCTCAAGCAATGGATGGATAGCTTAGATATTGTTTAGATATAAGACACACCTAATGATTAAATTTACAGTGCTTGTTGGCGTTAATACACCAGATATATATATATATATATATATATATATATATATATATATATATATATATAGAGTGCGAGCACACTAGCCACTCTGCCGGAGTCTTTTTTTATGAATGCAAATTGACAGGTGTACCTTAGCTGTTGTATTGATGTCATTAAGTTCAGTGCGTCTTATCACGAGATATGTATTATATATATATATAAACTAACCATTCACTTGACAAGCTTGTCTTAATGCTTTAGATAAAAAAGAGAAATTTATGAATATGGACCTCACTTTTTATTCATTGGATATTCTTGAAACAATACAAACCTAACATACCCACTTAGACCTCTTCGTACGGATGACAAATTTCAAGATGAAAATATCTCTCCTTTTCACATAAACAGATTTGCTACTCCGTCTACCACCCCCCAATGGCAGATCTTCGGTGGTCTGTGGGCCTCACTATGATGTATGTTTTTCATCCATGCCGTCCATATATTTTTTCAGATCATTTTATGGTATAAGACAAAAAATGAGTATATCCAAATCTTAAGTGTACCACATTACAGAAACAGTATTGAATGAGCATATGATTTTTAACATGAGTTCAGATCAAACAAAAATGTTTCTACATGAGGCTTGATGTACAAATAGACTAGTGTTCACCACTGGGGTCTTGGCATCAATTCCTAGTGGGGGTGGCTAACAGTGAAGTGTGATCTGACAGTGGGTGTAATGGCTACGGTTATAATCCGTAGCCAATAGTAGCTATAACCCTAGCCATTGTTGCCTGTCGCGGTACTGTGCAATCAGTGCACCCTTTATGGCTACGGATTATAACCGTAGCCATTGTACAGCAGCAGTACCAGCATATCGGCGGTAATGCCGCGCCAGTCTATTGTTTTTAAAAAAAAAAACACAGAGAACTTTATTCTACCTACCTACATTTTTCTCTAATACATATTTATATAAATATGTATATATAAGCATATAAAAAAAAAAATCTCTCTTTTTATAATTTCTTTCTTTATTCATTTAACAAGAATATGTTTCCTAAATCAAAATTTTTACTTGACATATCAGTGCATATTGTAAGTTTGTATTGCTTTAAAAAAACCACTGGATAAAAGGTGGGGTCCACAGTCGTAAATTTCTCTGGGAATCTGTACCATTAAAAATGGTAGGCCCCACCATGAAGGCACCGGACACAAAAATTAGGCCATATCCTCTTTTTTTCTTTATATATATATATATATATATATATATATATATATATATATATATATATATATATATATATATATATATATATATATATATATATATATATAGCCGTATCCCTGTGCAATTTTTTTTTTCTTTTTTCACATGTAAAATTTTATTATACCTACATTTTTCTCTAACACATATTTATATAAATATGTATATATAAGTATATAAAAAAAATATCTCTTTTTTTTTTTTCATTTCTTTCTTTATTCATATAACAAGAATACCTTCTAAAACAAAATTAGTTACTTGATGTATCATATATGATTTTAGGGCTGAAGTGAAGCGAATTGACCGTCAAATGCATGGAAATGAAGGGAATTGACCGTGAAATGTGTGGAAATGACCATGAATCAATACAGAATCGCCAGAAATGACCGTGAAATGCATGGAAATGACTATGAAGTGAAGCGAATTGACAGTGAAATGCATGGAAATGTGGGTTAGCTTGCTAGTAAACACCCATGCCAGTACACACCCTCCATGTTAGCCACCCCCACTAGGGATCGATACTAAGACCTCAGTTGTTGAAACGAGGTATCTCCACTCAGTCTACCAGTTGGGCTATGGATTTGGGTGTAAGCATCTTTTGTTTAGTGTATTGTATCTGCTCGATTCAGTCTCGATATTGAGGTAAACAACCTGTACCTTATGGAAATTCTATAAGTGACATCGAGGGATGTGTTTCGGTGGGACCCCGTTCTCAACTGGTTTGCTGTGCTTTGGAAAGTATCCTAACTTATCATCTTGGGGCTGCATGCCTCCAGAATGCCAATAATATCTCATAATTGCTGAGAAACCAGTTCTGAATGGTCTCTCAGTTAAATGCATGTTATCTTTTATGGTGACCGTTGAGTTGGTGAACAAACATCGATCATATCGGAAGTCAGTCGATCATATCGATAGTGGGCGCATGTTTCTTCCAGCATTAATTTCAGGTTATTTTTAATGTTGATCGGGGGGCTAGTCGATAAATCAATATTCATATCTCGATCATATCGAGACCTGGTCGATTGGATCGAGACCGGACACAAATCGTCCAGCAAGCTTATAGGTAAATCTGTACGATTTATCGATCCTATCGACACGGTCTCCAATATCATTGATATACAAATTCCGATGACATCGACTGTTCCCCGATCATATCTGTAGAACCTGAAATTCTTCAAGGCTTCTCTCTCTTATTTTCACCTGTCGATAGATCGATCCATCTCTCGATGGAATCGGAATTCGAAATCTGATAACATCGATGTGTGTATCGATCCCATCGACCAGTTAGCGAAAGGTTTACAAAAGTGAAATGACATTTGAGTTTATATCATCGAGAGGTCAGTCGATACAATCGAGAGTATACGCTCAATCATATCGACCATTTCTCGATGATATCGAACTCTGTCATAAATGTGATCATTTTATATCCATTGGAACCTTTTGCCTATATATAGAGAGGTTAGTCTTTATTGCTGGCAGAGAAAGAAGAAATTTCTTCTGAGTGTTTTAAACTTTATATTATTTATCTTAAGCCCTTTCTCTCAGGGAGTTCATCCTCCAATCCACCCTCATCATTGATATTCAATAGAGTGGATTGGGGAATGAACTTTCGCATTCAAAGATCCTTCAGCTACTACCTTAATGGAAAATCATTAAGCTGGGATGCCTTGAATGCATAGATGATTGGAACCACTCTATCTTCCTATAGAAAAATATTTAGAGAGTGGAATTCCATCATAACCTTGACCTAACCTAAAGCCTAGCATAGGTACATTTTTTTGTTGCGGATCAAGGGAGCTGAAGACTCTTCATCAACAAGAAGGAGATCTTCATCACTACGCTAAAAGGGACTCATCAACTTATCTGTAAGTACTTAGAGTCCAAAGGACATTTATGATCATTCCTTTTTAGGATTGGGTTGTAGGTGTTGCTCACCATTTGAAGTCCTCAAAGGAGGCCTCCGACGAGAGTGTACGTGTGGGGTGCATTGTGTGGACCCTTGCTCTGTGGAGAGCATAAACATCTAGATGCGTTGTGTGGACCCTTGCTCTGTGTGGGCATAAATATCCGGGTGCGTTGTGTGGACCCTTGCTCTCTATGTGGGCATAAACATCCGGTTAGGAGTGCGCCAGCAAAACTCCAGGGTTTGAGGTGAACCGAGTAGAAACCTCTGTAAAGGTTGAAGGTGAACCTGATTTAAAACCTTAGGTTTGAGGTGAACCATGAGAAACCTTCTTAGTGAAATTCGGTCACTCAAGGGCTGAGTGTGGAAGCCGGTAGTGGAGTAGACAAGTAGTCGAACCACTATAAAATGACTGTGTTTGAGATTGGTATTGTTTTTCATTTATGTGATTTCCTTACATGCCTTTATATCTGATTATCTGAATTCACATCTTATACACACACACACACACACAGTCATATCCATCATAATCTTATCTATAAATTGCTTGTCTTTTAATAGTTTGTGATTAGATCCTCTACCAGGCTTGGAAGCCAGTAGAGTTAATTTTGAGTAATTCTAATCTGAACTCTGTGATAGGATTAGTGTGATAAGGATTTTTAAATAATTCATAAAAACTTTAAAAAGTCCTATTCACCCCCTTTAGGACATATTGACCTATTCCTACTTCAACTCAAGCGGTCTCCACCGCTATTTCAATTGGTTTCAGAGCGGGTCTCTCTTTATGGGCTTCACCGCGTAGAGAGTGATCTTGACTAAAGTAGAAATATGGTCAAAGGAGAGGGCTCATCTATCACTAGACCTCCAGTATTTGATGGTTCAAATTATGCTTACTGGAAGGCTAGAATCATTACTTCCTGAGATCTTTAGATCATGAAGTTTAGGATGTAGTTGAAAAAGGATATGTGGTACCATTTGAACAAATTGTACTTGAAAATGAAACCACAATCACTAAACCCAAACCTAATGAAAAGTGAACAAAGTTTGACAAAGAACAGCGAAATGCTGAAGCAAAAGCTATGAACGCCATCTACTGGGTCGTGTCCCAAGATATTTTCAATCAGATAAGTATGTGTGAGACCTCTAAAGAAGCATGAGACTTATTGGAAACAACCCATGAAGGCACAAGCACTGTGAAGAGATCTAAACTACAACTCTTAACTTCACAGTTTGAAAATCTCAGGATGGAAGAGCATGAGACATTTATGGAGTTTTTCACCAAATTGAACATCATTTGTAACTCCATGGGTGGATTGGGAGAGAAGGTTCCGGTATCTAAAATATGCAGGAAAATCTTAAGATCCTTACCGGAACAGTTCAATCCCAAGGTAACAACAATTGAAGAGTGTACAAATATTGATGAGATGAAAGTAGAAGAACTAGTAGGTTCCCTACAAACTTTTGAACTACACTTCACACAACCCCAAAAATTCAAAAACACTGTCCTAAAAACCTTTAAGAATACAAAACATGAGGATAGTGAGAGTGAAAAAGAAGATGAAGATGAGGAAGTGACTCTATTTGCACAAAGATTCAGAAGATTCTTTCAGAGGAATCGCGGCCGCCCCTCTAGAGGTAGAAAGGTAGATGACAAACCTCCTACAGACAAATTTGGGAAAACAAACAAACCACAATGTTATGCCTGTCATGAGTATGGTCACCTATCTACCGAATGCCCAAACAGAAAAACTAAGGGTAAGGTGATGGCTGCCACATGGGATGATACGGAGGAGCCAAACTCAGAAACGTGTGACTCAGAGAGTGATGGTGGCCAAAAATCCTTGAAAATTCTTATGGCTTCCACATCTCCAATCATTCCCATGGAATCTAAAAGAAATGAAGAACAATAAGCCACTGAATCATTTCCATCTGACAATGAGGAATTGAAATCTGAAGAAGAAGAAGAGGAAGAAATTGAAAAGGATAAATTACAAGATGCTTATAATCAAGTATACATTCATAGCATCCGTATCCTTAAGAAACTCGGCATGTCTGAAAATAAGAAGAAATTATTGCAGAAAGACTTGGATAAAACCTTGGGAATAAACATACATTTAGCCAATGATTTGCAACAATATCACACAGACAATGATAAATTAGAAAGAGAAAACCTATCCCTGAAAGTAGATTTATCAAAACTTATGAACCAGACTGAATTGCTAAGAGATGATAATGCACAACTCAAAAATGAGAACCACTCACTTTGTATTAACTTAGAAAAATCTAAGAAATTGGCCGAGATAAACTACAAATTTTCTCAGAGTGGTGAGAAGTTGAAAAAATTGTTATGGATGGGAAGACTAGGAAGTGACATGAGTGGATTAGCATATGAGGAAAGTAAAAAGAAAACTAGAAATAAAGACCAAACACTTACGGCTTTAAGTAGCAATATGGGAATTTCTCCTATCTGTAATTTATGGGGTGATGTTGGACATTATAAATTTGAATGTTTAGCACCTAGAAGGACTCTATATAACTCTGATCAGAATCACATTGGAAAATTCAAACCAATTAGAGAAACTCAGAATGTTAAAAGTCCATCTAGGAGAAGCACTGATCCATCACCACCTAAAGAAAACAACAAAATGAAGAAATCTGTCTCAAAATGGGTAGTTAAAGGAAAACTGAACTATCTGATGATTAAATCTCATATACCCTGATATATTAAGTAGAAAAAGGAAAAAATCCAGATTATGCATCTAGATCTGGATATTTGCTGAAATGATACAATTTTATTGAGCCTTCAATATAACATCCAAGGTTGGAGACCTTTAATTTTTGTATATAAACATTATCATATTTGTACAGAACTGGTGCAAATTTGTTTTTGACATATACTGATCAAGCCAAGAAATACCCAATAGTGTGTCGAAATTGTGAAAATTCTGAATATTATCTACCTTCGATACGAGTGTTGGCCTCTTTTCGATTTAATCGACTTAGGGTCGATACAATCGACGACTCTTCAGAATATGAAAAGTCATGTAACCGTGGATAACATCGTGGGCAGTCTCGATAGCATCGATCGACAACTTCTCGATACAATCGATAGGTTGGCCGATATGATCGACAGATGGCGCCCGATATAAGTCAGCAGGACAAAAAAAAAAGGTTTTCTTCAAAAGGCGGTTCGGTTGTCTTCCCTGTCCGATCCTCTCGACCAATCATAAGAAGACAAGTCGGACTAGCCAAATCTCTCCACAAACCAGGTAATATTCTTCCAACATTGTCAGAATCTTCTTTTCTTAGTTTGTCGGGCGTTTTTGTCATTTTTTCCAAATACTTCAAATAGCCTTTTCTTCCACATGGGAAAAGACAAAAACGTAGCATCCGGTCCGGGAGAGTCTTTAAGAGGTACTCGACAAAAGGTCCTTGTCTCAAGGGAAAGAGCAAGGATCCCGAACAGTGGGACCCCCACACGACAAAGATCATGACGGAGTGGGTCCCAAACCGAAGTCCCTGTACCATCTCAACCAGCGCCTCCTCCTCTTGCTGTCTAATGGCCACCAAAATACGCTAATAGAAAGTTAATTTTTGAGAGAAAAGTAGACAGGGAGTGTTTAACACCCTACAAATTAGAACCCCTGTTTGCTGCAATTGGTTGGCTGTCCATCCTGGATTTTGGTGAACCATGCCAACTGGAAAGAACACGTAACTTCTTTGCTGCATATCATTCCCCGGTGGTTGACCCTCCTTCCTTCATGGTATCCTTGGATGGTGATTATGCATTTATCACCCCCCTCCACTGTAGCTCATATTCTCAATCTACAGTTGGCTCCAGAAGGCTTTTCAAACTGGAATCTCGATCTTCCAGACGTGTGCTCCAAGTTAACCAAATACCTATGTCATAACAGAGATATTCCATGGCATCAAGGGAATGCCTTGAAAGCTAGGTATATGGAGCCTCGGTTTAAAGTCATGCATGGAATCTTTACCACTAATTTGTACCCAAGAAGCACGAACCGATCGGATCTAACAAGTCTCATGGTGATGATAGTCTACTCTGTTGCAACCGGGATAAACATCTGCCTTCCAACCTTGATTGTCAATCAGTTTGTCAATGCCATACATACTTCCAAAGATTTGCTTTTGTCATATCCCTAGATTATTAGCAGAATCTATCAAAGCATTGACTTTCCATCTACAACTGATCCAGTATTTCCTCTCAAAGCTTTCAATAAGAAGAATATTCGAAAAACGGATCTGATATTTCATGAGTACAAGGAGGAAACCGAGGAAGATATTCATGCAGAAGGGGAAGGAGGAGAAGGTGGTGATCCCATGGAAGGAGATGCAATGGCTGACGATGCACCTCATGGACCAGATGTTGCTCCGTCTACATCAACTGTTGTGTATGGCAAAAGGCTCAAACTGGACAGGATTGGGGCCATTCAGAAGGATATGCACTCAGTAAAGGAACGGCTTACCATCCTGCAAAGGATGGTTCGAGGAGTTCAGAGTACGGTCCAACAATTGGTGGATCTGCTGACGTGCCGACGGAACGACACGATACCATCTCATTCTGCTCCATGAAGCCGGGTTCATGCATGTTATCATGCGCACCTTACTCTTATTTTGCTGATGAACATCAGTATCTTTTTGGATGTTCTATGCTCTCAGTGGTGTGTATGACAGTTTTTTTTATGGATAACCTTTTTCTCTTTGGTTGAATATGCCCATGGTTGGGCTAAAATACTGATTTATTTTGTGTGCCCTCAAATGGGCTTTATTTTTTTTTTTAGCTAGTTAAATTGCTGCTGTCTGGGGCAGTATAGTTTCTTTTTGGATAGATTTTTTTTGGATGCTGAAACTTTTTGTTGATATGGCTAAATTTAGTTCTTATCCTTCTGCCATTTGAATTTATGCATCCCTGGTTTCATTCATGTATGCTTATCACTAATGAATCTCTATATACATCTGTAAGACCCTGAAAATCGGGGGTCGTGTATAAACCCAACTCCCGAGTTCCAGACCGTCACTTATGCAACAAAAATGATTATGATTCAATGTTGTCTGAGTTAAAGCATTCACATGAGTAAAAGTATACCAAAACTGCAATTCATACTCCAGATCCAGTGATAAAAGCAAGCGGAAGACTAAAGAATATATATATCACTGTATGGAAAACAAAGTAGATCACGACTGTCTCCAAAGTATGAATACATCTCTGAGTCTCATATACATGTAAATAAACAGAAATCAAATGTCAAAATAAAGTCCCACTGAGAAGTCCTGCCAATCCAGGCCACCTAAGCAAAGCCGTCGTGGTACTGCATATATGAGAACTCGTCCTGGTCCTCATTATAGTCCGGCTCTGCCTCCTGAATCGCCGCCTCACCTGCATCTAAGACAGGGTCTGGTGGGTGTTGCAAACACCATCCCGTAACATGGGAGTGAGTAGCTAACTCAGTGGAATAATAGAGCAAGGATTAGCATGTTCTCAAATCAATCATGCAATAATAGTAAAGCAGTAAATCAAACAATCCTAATACTGTTGTTAATGCAATATGACATGATATGATGGATGCCCTCACCGACATTCTCCCTCATACGGCACCATCTGCGTCCGCGGCATGCTTGCGTACCGCTCAGTGCTCCACATCTTCCAGGCACATGCAATGTGATGGTGATATGATTATCGAGTTATTATTAGTCCATTCAAACAGCAGGATTAGGAAACTAAGGTACTTCCCTTATATCAATCCCAACACAGATCTTGTCTAGGGTCGTCACTCCTAGTAATCTCATATGATGTATATTTTGTAGGTCACTGTAAGGGCTGCCAGGGCTGTTGCTCGCACTCGTTGCACCACTCCCCCATCACCTTATCAATACAGGCCTACTGTACTCTCATTGCTACGGAAGGGTCGTCGCCTCCCGTAGACTCAGAATACGCTCGCGGTCACTACAAAGGACTCGTCGCCTGATTAGTGTAGGCCGACAGCAAGAATATAGTGTCCCATACCACCATAATCTGTTCACGAGTCATAAGTGCTCACTGGTTACTACGGGGAAGTTTGTTGCCCCAGCGTAGGCGACAGCTCGACCACGGTGTCCCATACCACCATGCTCGGCTCATGAGTCTTTGTGGATCAAGGTACCATGGTTGACAGGGTTTATAATGGTAAGTTCAGTACCCTAGGTTCAAGTAGTTATGACTCATACAAGGTGAACATACAAAGGCCAGTCGGGTTACTTGACGGGCTCGACTAGCACAAGCGCATCTCAAGTCGAACGACATGAAGTGCGTAAAACACCTCGTGTGGCCTAACCACTGCCGCCAACTCCAAAACACGGCTCGCGTTCATCGACGCGTCGTTCGTGGCAAAGATAAGCCAACCACGAATTCACTCGGTTGCCGACTGCCTGGACTAAGTATAGTCCCAAACATTTATGAATTCACATCAGAAATCATGTAAGAGTAATGGAAATGAAATACAACAATGTGAGCATGTTAACACATGTTATAACATATAACTTAAGTAAATCATCTAACACATGCATTTCATACATATAATGAAATCATGCATATAGCTAACATGTAGGAAATCATTTACATCAGCAAATTAATTGAGAATTTAATCTCAAACTAATTCATAACACCATTTAATTCAATACATACTAATACAAACATTTATACAAACACTTAGACTACACACTTAAGTCTACATATAGTATGTCGACTCAAAGTGCAAATTTAGGCGAATCTCTTCACCAAACTGATTATGCACGCATTCCTAATATCCTAATGTGACAAGAAGCCATGTCAATCACATCAGCAAAATATGGATGAAAACAGTATTTTCTACAAATGACACAGTATTTTCTACAAATGACTAAAATGCCCTAAATCTCATATTTTTCGTCTGCTTACGAAACAGGAAATGGACGGCATGTTGTACATGTCAAACGGCGTTGCCGTCGATAATCTACTATTAAACGATATTGAAAGTGTTGAAAACAGTTAATCAAAGCGTCTAAAATCCGCACCTTTTCTCCTATAAGTGTATTGATTCGAACAGAGCGTGTACGCTTCGTCTACGGTGAACTGAGAACCTATTTTACAAGATCCATAAGCTACCATGCTAAGGAACCAAAGGAACCTTAAATCAGCAAGTATTTGGGGTATTTGCTTACCTAGAATCGCAGCGAAATCGTCCGGAAAGTGATTGAGGCACGTTGCTTAAGCACGTGCAACACGTAGTGCAAGCAGCAGGAAATTCTCTCCCACTCTCTCTCACAATCTCTCACCTTTTCTCTCACACCAGCTAGGGTTTCTAGCAAATTCGGATGGGTGAGGGAAGTGAGGGTTTAAGCCCCTTTTATAACCTAAAACTTGCCCAAAATAGGCTTGAGAACAATGTTTACTTGATGTCTAACCAAATCAGGGTTGTTTCGGTCCAAAAAGGCATTTCTGGTGCTCCCCTGGCCGAACGCGATCGGACTTAAGTTCATGCATGTCGGATGTCGCTCACATCCCATTTTCAGACCAGTAGTGTTCGTAGATCGCACGTGGCGGTCCAGTTTCAATTCAGCGGTCACCGCACGTAGATCAGGTCTGCAAGTCTCATGATACGAAATATAAATTTTTCCTGATCCAAGGGTGTAATTTGACTGAATTCTGATGGTCCGAATGCTTAATACTGACGCGTCAAGTCGTGTGCCAGATTTGAATTTCAAATTCCAAATCTAACCCTATTCTCACTATCTTCACTCTAGGCTCAATGAAATACCCTGTGAATGTCGGTTGGACTTGATTTTTGAAATGATTGTCAAGTCCAGCTAGGCGGTTATAACGGTCTAAGATTGTAGGTATCGGACTTTCGACGCGGTCTAGATCCAATACAAAGTTTCAAAGAGGTCCTGAGAACAAACCGGTTTAGAGTTTGATCCGAGGTTTTAGAGTATTATAGCGTCATTGGTTCTACTCGCTTTGGGTCTTGTAGAACATATTTAAAGTGATCAGGGACTATTTCCCAGCTACTCTAGCGTTGCGCTAGCTAACTTACGCTTATTTTCTAAAGGAATTAATCCTACGCGATTTCTGATCGAGTTGGTACTCGAGACCAAGTACTGATTTTTCCAGGGCGTTACAACATCTATCTGTCTGTGTTTCTCCCATATGCTTCACGCATTCAGTCAATATCACTTGTTGTATCTTTGTCAATGACTGACAAAAAGGGGGAGAAAAATTACAAACACCCCCTGTGGAAAAGCGGATATTTGTGCTCTTATACATTGCAGGTGTTAGGGGGACCAGCCGCAACAAGAAAGGGGGACTCTTTGAAGAAAGGAGGAGAAATTACTGGGTGTGCACATGTAACACTCCGGATTTTTGCCTACCTGGAGTTAGACGTCCTTAGGCTATGGGTCAACCACAACACCTTGGTAACTTCTCAAAATTCGATTCCAAAGCCAAAGAAACCAATTAGAACCAAATTCTTTAAAAATTTAACATGTATTAACTAGCGCACAACTAGATTACCTGTGAAATTAGCACCAACCACTTTAAATACGATCTGTAAGACCCAAAACCTCTAGAATTGTTGATGCTACGTTATCCTGAAATCTAGGATCCAACTCTAAACCCGGTTGCTCACGGGAGCATTCGAAAACTTCGTATTGGATCTAAACCGCACGTCGAAAGTCCGATATCTATAATCTTAGACAATTATGACCGCTTAGTTGGACTTGACAATCATTTCGAAAATCAAGTCCAGACGATGTCCCACGACAATTTTCTTGGGTCTGGAGTGGAGAGTGTGAGAAATGTTAAAAATTAAATAAGATTTAAGTAATCTGGCACATGTCACTAGCATGACATTTTCTAAATGTTCTGACCGTTAGAATTTGACCCAATTTCACCCTCGGATCGGGATAGGTGACTATTACACGTCATAGTACTTGTAGCTCTGATCGAGTTCCCATAATCGTTGAACTGAAACTGGTCCGCCACGGTCGATATGGAAACCTGACCGGACTGAAAACGTAACTTGACCTAGATCCGATATTAGAAAGCTTAAGTTCGACCGCATTTAGTACCAGGACCTCCAGAAATGCTCCGTTGGATCGGAACAGACCCGTTTTGGCTATAACATAAGTATACCTTGGCCCCAAGTCTATTTTCGTCACTTTTGGGCTTATAAAAAGGCCTTAAGCCCTCTCTCACAAATCCCATACGAATTTTCAAACCCTACCTTCCCAAGAGAGAGAAAAGAGAGAGAGTAAGGGAGAGTGTGAGGATTGTTCTTGGCAGTTGTTCCTTTCATTCTTCGTGCACATCTACCGTATTTGGATCGTTATGCCAACGATTCTGGTGTCATTCTTAGGTAAGAAAAACCTAACCCTAGCTTGTTTTAGGGTTTTCATTGATGCTAGTAGTTAAATAGCTAACCTAGCTTGTATTACAGGTTGATATTCCACGTTGACGAAGACTTAAAGATTCCATCGACTTCTTTACGCTTCTACGGCATAAGGTGCGGACTATATACGTTTAGGTCATGATTTTCAAGATGTTCAATGTTAAGGAATGATTTATTCTTGCTTAGGATGCTATTTCACATGTACAAAGTGTTGTCCGTTTCATTTTTCAGTTACACGTTAATTATGTTAAATATACTGTATTCCTCGTATTTTTAGAAAATACCGTATACGTATAAAATTTGAATTTGTGCTTAACATGATTATTTGCCGTGAATATATGCTTGTTACATGTATGACAACTCCTTAGCGAAAGGACTTGCCCTAGATCACGCCACGGCCAATATACGCTATATATGTTAAAGTGTGTAGCCCACGTGTTTGTGAAAATGTCTAAATGAATACGGAACCCGGATTCATGCATGCCATGATTATCCGTCGTGGGAATATGCAGGTGGTATATGGGGCAACTCCCTAGTGAAAGGATTTGGTCTAATACATGTATAATCAACATACACATGTATGATAATGTATGTATTCTAAGTGTTTGTATAAATGACTGAATGAGTACATACTTTGTATTCGTGCTTGTCATGACTAACCGTCATGGATATATGATTGTTGTGTAGGCAGTAACCCTTTGACAAAAGGATTCACCCTAATACGTACGCTATTGAATACATAATATGTATGATATAATGTGTAATCTAAGTGTTTGTATAAATGCCTAAGTGAGTTAGCAATTAGTAAAATGTGATTGCTAAGGTTGTTGAGATATGAATCTCAATCACAATACTTGAGTATATGATTTCCTCCATGCATTGTGTAACTTAGATTATTGTATTAATGTGTATATGATTTCCTCCATGGATTGTGTACTTAGTTGAAGCATGTTAAATGTGTGTATCAATTCCTGCATGTACTGTTTGTATTCAAGTTATACTTCATGATTGTTCATATGGATGCAAGATATGAATCATATGCTAGTTATTGGATTTGTATGTGATTGGAGCTGTACTACAGTCCAGGTAATCGGTAAGCGTACTCCAAATGGTGGTTGAGGTTGTTCGCCACACAGGATCAGTTTAGCGAATATGAGTTGTGCTTGGGGTGTTCGGCAGTGGTTAGGCCACATGGAGTGCTTATGCATTTCATGTCGTTCAACTCAACGTGCGCTTGGCCTAGTGAAGCTTATCAATTAACCTGATTGACCGATGTTTGTTCACCATGTTTGGACGCTACTGTTTGAACCTAAGGTACCAAACTTACCATTGAAAAACCCTTCTAACCTTGGTACCTCGATCCCCTAAGACTCATGAGCCAGGCATGGTGGTATGGGACACCGTGGTCGAGCTGTCGGCCTATGCTGGGGCCACAAACCTCCCCGTAGTGACCAGTGAGCACCCTATTCTGAGTAGATTATGGTGGTATGGGACAGTATATTCTTTCTGTCGGCGTACAGTGTCTTGGTGATGGGGGAGAGGAGCAACGATTGTACGCAACAGCCCTGACAGCCCTCTGTAGTGACCTTGAGTTTATCCTGACACTGCATGGGGGCGACGAGTCCTGATGCAGTCTTAAGGATATAAATAGGCCTGTATTGATAAGGTGATGGGGGAGAGGAACAACGATTGCGCGCAACAGCCCTGACAGCCCTTGCAGTGACCTAGAACCATAACATCATATGAGATTTCTAGGACTGACGACCCTAGAATGGATCAACGTTTGGGTAATGATATAAGGGAGGTATCTTAGCTTTTCAATCCTGCTGTATGAAAAGGACTAATAAGAACTTGGTAATCATACTCATGATATCGCACTGCATGTGCCATTGGCGTTGGTGTGAGAGCATAGTGGTAGTGATTCATGCCGCGATCGTTAGATGATGTCGCATGAGGGAGTTTGTGGTGAGGGCATGCATTATTATCTCATATCATTCTTGCATTAACAAGAGATCTAGGACTTGTTTGATTGTACTGCTTTATCATTACTGCTTGATTGGATTGATAACATGTTAACCTTTACTGTATAGATTCTATTGAGTTAATTACTCACTCCCACGTTACGGGACGGTGTTGGCCATACCAACCAGTCCTTGTTTAGTTTTCAGATGATGGTGATGCTTGCGAGGCAAAGCCAGACTTAATGATGATGATGAGGATTTCTCCTTTATGCAGGTTCTGATCGACGGGGTTTACAGGGTTACTGAATAGATGCCAATACACTTGGTATTTACCTTTTATTTAAACACTCATGTATATTCTTTTTGCTCATTTTTGGAGTATACATGTATATAGTTAACCTGGTCACATGTTCACACTCTGGAGACTTACAATCAGTTATACATTTTATATATTTATCACAGTCTTCCGCTTGCAAAACTTAACTGTCTCTGGAGTATGATATGTTGTTTTGGCTTAGTCCCAATCTTGTTTAATGTCATTCTACAGTCAACATGCATTCATCATTATTTATGTTGCATAAGTGACGTTTTGAAACTCAGGAGTTGGGTTTCTACTCGACCCCCGATTTTTGGGATGTTACAGATGGTATCAGAGCATGATTTGGATTAAACTGAACCTGGGTTATGGTAACACGACGCACTCTGACACACTTTAACACACTCCGAATTAGGAAGGGGGCGATGGAAACTTAGAAACCATATTAGAATCCCAAGTTTCGCCGACAGGCGAGACTATACAGTAATTTAGTCCATAACTTATCTTTGGTCACGTGAAGTGACCTACGTCACCTCTAGGCCGTCAGTCGACAGGTTTGAGTTGTTCCCTTAAGAATTTCAAACCTAGAAATGAATGTCCTTAGGTTATGGGTCGACCACAACACTTTACACTCAATCTCAAAGCTTAAAACCTCTTTTTATCCAATTCCTTCAAAAATCTCTCCTTTCACCACCTCACTCTTTAACTTTTTCTAAGTCCTTTCCTACTAGACATAAATCCTAATGTATAAATGATGAAAAATAATACTTAAACAAAAATTTACTATAAATAGTAAATATATGTATAAATTAGACTTTTGACCATTCAAATTATGGAATCTCATAGAATAAATGGGTTAGTTGGATAGATTAGCGTCTCCTACCCCAAAATCATATGCTACATGTCATATAAACTCATTTCTATTTGTAAATTGGCCTTGAAAATGCCTCAAATGGAGAGGGGACCTAAACGATCAACTTCCAGAAGGTTCTAGGGTGGGACCCAGACTTTTTGGGGGCCTGGGGGGCAAGAGGTCCTCGCCAGAGGTTGGCAAAGGCCTCGCTGGTTCGACGAGGCCTCGCCGACGGTCGGGCTCGGACGAGCCGGGCCTCCGGGCTGATTGTGTTTGGGGCCTAGTGGGACCCCTTCATATAGGGTTCGACCCTCTATTCATTCTAAATTTAATACTTCCTTCACAAAGTGACCCCCCCAAGCTCCCATTTTCTTTCAAAGTTGTTGTTTTCTCTCTCCAACCTTTCTCCAACCTCCCTTCCAATCATTCCTTCTCTCGTTTTTCGTTATTTCCTTCACCCTTCCGTCATTTACAGCGATATTCAGCACCTAGTTCTTCCATTTTCTGCGCTTGGAGCTCCCATAACTCCCATTTAAGCTCCAAAATCGTGTAAGCTTCGAACCCAACCCATCTCTCCCTTTTCCCTTCTTCAATCTCTGTGTTTGGGGTCTGTTTCCCTCCTCTCTTAGACCTAGATCCATGGAAACCCATTAGGTCAGCCCTTTCTCTCCCTTTCATCACTTTCCATGGCCTTATGCAAGCAACCATAAATGTCTGTGTAAGGTATTATCCCTAGATTGGGTGTAGCCTATGGTTTCCAACACTATGTTTGGTGTATGCAATTAAAAGCAACTTCGGGCTTTTCTTTCAACTTCCACTTAGGAACGTATCATTATGGGATTTGGAATTCCCATCTTACACTTTCCAACACAAGATCCATTTTTTAAAGCCTATGAAATTGATTTGAATCCCAACCCACCCACCTACCAAACATGCCACTCCTAATTCTGAGGTGGGAGTAGGAAAGCAGTCTCATTTAACACACCTTGAGACCACTGGCCACATAGGCCCTTGGCATTTTAGACCTAGAGTGGTGTTCCTAGATTTTGAAAGATCAGACGATATAGAAAATCCAATTCTAATTAAACAATCTTGACCCTGAGCAATAGAACAATCCCCTGTAGTAGAAATGGTATGAAACCATCTAGTATAAGTTTAGACTTTGGATTTCAGTCAGTGAGTTACAGATTAGGCTATTAATTATATAAAGTAGTGTAAAGATTGATTATGCTAAGGAATAGTAGGTTTGATTTGGTTGGAGTAGGACTTCAGTCCTTCAATAGGTCCCTATAATACTTAGAGGCGTCTTTAGTAACTCTTAGGAACTTGTATATCCCTCAGATTGAACTTAGGTCAAACTAGCACGCCCCTTAGAATTGCCTTCCTAAGGACTTAGTACGATTGGGAACACGGAGTAGAGAAACTATATATAAGCAATGTATTCGCAGTTTGAACTGAATCATTAATCCTGGTAGTTACCAATGAACTCAATGCTCTGATAAAGCAGAAGATCAAGACTAACTAGGATTAAGAACTGATACAACAAGTTTTCTATCCTAGCTAGATAGAAAGTTTATGTATCCGGCTCAGACCCACTACACAACTTTTCTTCCGTGTTGACCCGACCACCTACAAACAAAAGTTATTACTTTGCCCTTGGGAAATGTTGAGGACATATAACCAATAGAGATTAGACATCTTGCCGGCAAGCTTACACCCATCCCTAGAATCAACCACAACACCCAGCATTTGTAGCTCCTTTATACAACCATAGGTACCAATGCCATAGAACGCATTATTAGTAAAAGAAGACCAATGTATTGAGAAGTTGTTTCCCATTTTATGTCAAGGATAGGTCCTAAGTTACACCTCGTTCTGACATACGGATCGAGACGTAGGTTCTTGAGCCTTGTGTAGAAATATTTTTAAGGGGGGTAGAGCATTTTGAACCCAATCTAGTTAGGTCAGCTAATGCAACCATTAGAGTAGAGCTGCGCAGCAAAAGCGTGGTTGGCCTCTTCCCCACTGGCCCAGGATCGAAGGAAATCGATTCAGGTTATATGTAAGGTTATGTCATTAAATAGGGACTGAGAAGCCTTAGCCAACTCTATACAATTAGAAATCCTTTTAGGATGATCCATTAAGGCACTTATAAATCCCTACCTTGGACATAGAATCAAACGATGACCCTCCTAGATCAAGACCCAAAGCACAACCTTATAAATAGGACTTTTAAACTTTTCAGTGATAGGCATTCCCTAAGCTTTTAGAGTGGTCGGACTATGGAGTTACTGAAATATAGAATGGCAAAACATTCGCAGCTTGACCCAATTTTCAATCCTGGTAGACTACCAGTAGACTCACTACTTGACCGGGCATAAGACCAGGATCCACTAGGATTAGGAAGGGATACAACGTTGTCTACCCTGGTCAGGCGGACATTCGACGTATCGGGATCAAGCCCATTACAACCATATCTCCGTAATGGTCGACCACTGAACATAGTTTTAGGCAACGGGAACAATAGAATCCTTACTCATTACCCTTAGCCAATTTCGGGGATGAAATTATTTTTAAGGGGGATAGATTGTGTAACACCCCAGATTTTTGCCAACCTGGGGTTAGACGTCCTTAGGCAATGGGTCAACCATAACACCTTAGTAACCTCTCAGAACCCAATTCCAAAGCCAAAGAAATCATTTAGAACCTAATTCTTTAGAATTTAACGTGAATTAGCCATCGGTACACTAGATTACCTACGAAATTAGCACTGATCGCTTTAAATACGTTCTACAAGACCCAAAACTTGTAAAATCAATGACGCTATAATACCCTGAAATTCAGGATCAAACTCTAAACCGGTTTGTTCTCAGGAACCCTTTGAAACTTCGTATTTGATTTAGACCGCGCGTCGGAAGTCCGATATCTACAATCTTAGACGGTTATGACTGCTTAGCTGGACTTGACAATCGTTTCGAAAATCAAGCCCAACCGATGTTCTGAGGCTATTTCATTGAGCCTGGAGTGAAGAGAGTGAGAAATGATTAAAGGTTTAAGAAATAAATTCCAAATCTGGCACGTGTCGTTGCGCGTTATTATTAAGCATTCTGACCATCAGAATTCAGCCAAATTTTAACCTCGGATCAGGAAAAATTTCTCTTTCATGTCATGAGACTTGTAGACTTGATTTAGGTACGATGACCGCTGAACTGAAACTGGACCGCCACGTGCGATTTGGGAACTCTGCTGGTCTGAAAACTTCATGTGAGCAAGATCCAGTGACCATGAGCTTAAGTCCTACCGCGTTCGGCCAGGGGACCTCCTGAAACGCTCTTTTGGATCGAAAAAGTCCCTATTTGGTTATAACTCAAGTATACTTTGTTCCCAAGTCTATTTAGGTTAGTTTTTAGCCTATTTAAGGGCTTTAAACCCTCTCATATCTCTCCCATCCGAATTTGCTTGAAACCCTAGATTGAGAGAGAGAGAAAGTGAGAGATTGTGAGAGACTTTGTGAGAGAACTTCCTGCCGTTTGCTCCATCCTTTGCACATACCAAAGCAACGTATTCAAATCACTTTTTCGGTGATTTCCAACGCACTTCTAGGTAAGAAAAATCCTAACTACTTGCTGTTTTAGGGATTCCTTCGATTCAAATGGCAAAGTAGCTTATGTACTTGTGCATTAGGTCGCATTTACGCCGTTGACGAAGCATAGACGTTCTATTCGAATCGATACACGTCTAAGGAGAAAGGTGCGGATTTTAGACTCTTTGATTGACTGATTTCAAAGCTTTCAATGTCGTTTAATAGTAGATTATTGATGAGAACGCCGTTTGACATGTAGAACATATTGTCCATTTTCTGTTTCGACTGTGTACGGGAAATATGAGATTTAGGGTATTTTAGGTATTTGTAGGAAATACTGTTTACGTCCATATTTTGCTGAAATGATTGCCATGGCTATTTGTCGTGTTATGATATTAGGAATGCGTGTATGATCGGTTTGGCAAAGAGATTCACCCTAGTGCGCACTTTGAGTCGACATACGCTATGTAGACTAAAGTGTGTAGACTAAGTGTATGTATAAATGTTTGTATTAGTATATATTAAGTAAATGGTGTTGTGAATTAGTTTTGAGATTCAATTCTCAATTAATATGCGGATGTATATGATTTCCATCATGTTTGCCATATGAATTGATTTCCTTATATGTATGGAATACATGTGTTGGATTGATTTGCTTACTTTGTATGCTATAACATGTGTTAACATGCTTGTATTGTTGTATTTCATTTCTATTACTCTCATATGATTATTGATGTGGATTTAAAAATGCTTGGGGCTATGACCTAGTCTAGGCAGTCGGTAATGGATTGAATTGGTGGTTGGCTTCTATTTACCACGAAGGATGCGTCGATGAACGCGAGTCGTGTTTTGGGTTGGCGGCAGTGGTTAGGCCACACAAAATGTTTTATGCACTTCATGTCGCTCAGCTTGAGATGCGGTCGTACTAATCGAGCCCGTCCAGTAACCCGACTGGCCATTGTATGTTCACCATGTATGAGTCATAACTGCTTGAACCTAGGGTACTGAACTTACCATTGAAAACCTTATCAACCATGGTATCTTGATCCATAAAGACTCATGATCTGGGCATGGTGGTATGGGACACCATGGTCGAGCTGTCGGCCTACACTGGGGCCACAAACCTCCCCGTAGTGACCAGTGAGCACCCTACTCTGAGCAGATTATGGTGGTATGGGACACTATATTCTTGCTGTCGGCCTACATTGATAAGGTGATGGGGGAGTGGAGCAACGAGTGCGAGCAACAGCCCTGACAACCCTTTGTAGTGACCTTGAGTTTATCCTGACACCGCATGGGGGCGACGAGTTCTGATGCAGTCTTAAGAATATAAATAGGCCTGTATTGATAAGGTGATGGGGGAGCAGTGCAATGAGTACGAGCAGCAGCCCTGACAGCCCTTGCAGCGACCTACAAATATAACATCGTATGAGATAACTAGGAGTGAATACCCTAGACAGGATTTGTGTTGGGATTGATATAAGGAAGGTACCTTAGTTTTCCAATCCTGCTGTATGAAAAGGACTAATAACAACTCGGTAATCATATTCATATCGCACTGCATGTGCCTGGAAGATGTGGAGCATTGAGGAACGTAAGCATGCCGCGGGCGTAAGATGGTGTCGTATGAGGGAGTATGTCGGTGAGGGCATCCATCATGTCATTTCATACATGCATTAACAACAGTATCTAGGAATGTTTGATTGTTTGCTTTACTATTATCGCGTAATTGATTTGATAATATACTAATCTTTGCTCTATGATTTCACTGAGTTGATTACTCATTCCCACATTACGGGATGGTGTTCCGAACACCCATCAGTCCCTATTTTAGTTTCGGATGATGGCGCTGCTTGTGAAGCAAAGCCGGACTTGATGATGATGAGGAGGATCCCTCCTTTATGCGTGTTCTGATCGACGGGATTACAGGGAGGTTGATTAGATGCCTTGACACTTGTCATTTTATATTTTTGGAGCACTCATGTATATTCTTTTCTTTCCATTTTTGGAGTATACATGTATTTAATTAACTTGGTAACATGTTCACACTCTGGAGATTTACAATTAATTATATATTTTATGTATTCATCACAGTCTTTCGCTTGCTAAATTAACTGTCTCTGGAGTATGATATGTTGTTTTGGCTTGATCCACCTCATGTTTTATGTACTATTACCGCCGACATTCATCCATCATTGAAAATGTTGCATAAGTGATGTTCTGGAACTCGGGAGTTGGGTTATTACCTGACCTCCGATTTTTGAGATGTTACAGATGGTATCAGAGCATGATTTGGATTAAACCGGACCTAGGATATGGTAACACAATGCACACTGACGTACTCTGACTTAGGAAGGGGGCGATGGAAATTTAGAAACCACATTAGAATCTCAAGTTTCGCCGACAGGTGAGACTATACGGTGATTGAGTCCATAACATATCTTCGGTCATGTGAAGCGACCTACGTCACTTCTAGGTCGTTAGTCGACGGGTTTGAGACGTTCTCTGAAAAATTCCAAACCCGAAAATGCATGACCTTAGGTTGTGGGGCAACCACAACCCTTACACTCAATCTCAAGGCTTAAAACCCCTTTCCATCCAATTCCTTCAAAATTTTTTCCTTTCACCACCCCATTCTTCAACTTTTTCTAAGTCCTTTCTTACTAGACATAAATTCTAATGTGTGAATGATAGTGAATCATGCTTAAATAAATTTTTTACTATAAATAGTAAATATATGTAAGAATTGGACTTTTGGCCATTCCAATTATGGAATCTCTTGTAATAAATAGGTTATTTGGATGGATTAGCCTCTCCTACCCCAAAATCATATGCCACATGATGCATAAACTCATTCTGGTTTACAAACTGGCCCCGAAACGCCCCAATGGAGTCTCTGGCCTATCCAAGACCAAATACAATGAACCAGGGTGGGTCCCACATATATTTGGGGTCCCTAGGACCGGGGGAACCTAGCCCATGAGGCCTGACTCGCTGGATATCACTTTCACTAGCGAGGGCTCGCCGTACGATGGGCCCCACTCGGGCTGAATTTCGGGTCGACGCCCTTAAATGGTTAGGGCACCCCCCCTACACATGGGATGTCCCTCAAAACAGCCCCAATCTACCATATCCTTCATAAAAAATGTCTCCAAGCTCTCCCTTTTTAGTTTTCTTGCTGCCTTCCCCTCAAATCTCAGTGTCAAACCTCTCCCATCCCATTCTCTCCCTCAACCGACGCCAACCCATCCATTTTCAGCTGTTCACAGTCCTCTCTCTCTCTCCATTCTTGTCGTTGGAGCTCCCACAACATCCATTGAAGGCTGAAAATCATGTGGACCTCCATTCCATCTTATCTTGCTCTTTTCTCTTTGAAAATTCAGCCTTTGGGAACTTGATTCACCCCTCAACAGGGCCTAGATTAGATTCAGTCCATTAGGGCAGCCCTATCTCCCCATTTCCTCCATTTTTCATGGATATTGTTGAGGCTATTTTGGCCTTTTTCTCTTTCTCCACCATCCTCTCTCTCATGGGAAAGAGGAAGACCGCCGCAGATAAAGCTGGGCCTAGTCGCCCTTCACGATTGAGGAAGCTAAGAGGTGGCGCCGCTAGCTCAAGCGCTGCCGCTAGTCCAAGTGTTGGCAGAGAGCTACATACGAAGTGGGATTTGGATCCCCGTGTGCACATAGGGCGTGCATTGTTGGCGGACTTAGCCCATGGCGCGTATACTGATCGTAAGGTTCTGTTTGAGGCGCATGTGGAGGAGCGGCTCTTTGGTGAGTTTCTGTTATTTGAGCGCATCGAAGCTATCAACTGGGGTCCGCTCTTCGAAGCCCAGTCTCGTGTGAACGTGATCACTGTTCGTGCCTTCTATGGTCATACTCGGGCTCCTACGTTGGAGCCATTGCAGTTCAGGATTCCCTTTGATAGAGACCGGGAAGCCACGATCGATGTTCGGTTGATAGCTCGACTTTTGAAGGTGCCTCTTGGTGAAGTACATCCAAGTGCTAAGAATCTGAAGAGTGTTCGTGAGCGAAATCGTCGCACCAGGTTCCTATGTGGTGGTTTGGTTCCGTGGCAGCGTAACAAGAGCCTCTTTGCGTCCCACATGTCGGATGATTTTCGCCTGTTGCACTACATTTACACGTTCAATGTGTATCCTAGGTCGACCAACCGCAGTGAATGTGCGCGTCTCATGGTCGAGTTCCTGTATCAAGTGGACCAGGGAGAGAATGTGTGTATGGCTACCTTTGTGTTGCGACAGATCGTCCTCATAGCGAAATCGAGAAGAACGTCTGAGTCACTTCCCTTTGGCCGACTCATATGCAAGATCGCGCTTGAGTTTGCTTACAGACTTGGGTCGGAGATGCCTGTGCCGATTCACTTCATTGATGAGGCTACCATGAACAAGATGAAGATAGGGCCTCGGCAGCGTGAGGCTCAGCTTGATGATGACAGTGAGGGCGATTATGATAGCAAAGAGGATGCAAGTGAAGAAGAAGTTGGAGTAGAAATCGAGGAAGAAGTCCAGGAAGAAGAGGAAGAGGAGGCTCAAGATATTGATGAGAGCCCTCCTCTTGCGACTCGGGCTACAAGGGATGATCATATAGCCCGGATTGAGGAGAGTCAGGTTACTTTACGACGGGAAGTCCAAGAACTCTGAGCCGAGGTGAAACAAGATCTTGAGGATACCAAGACCGTCATGAAACAGAAATTTGGCAAGGTGACTCGCACTTTGAAGGCCATCCTGTGTTGCCTGCAGGATAAGGGTGCTCCTCCTCCATCGCCAGATTCGGATTAGTGATTAGATTTTAGTCGCTTGTTGGTCGTAGTTAGCTGTTTTCTGTTTTCGGTGTGTGAGCTTGAGAAGGCTTAGTCGTTGGTTTATGTTGCGGTTGAAGCTTTGACTAGTTTAGTTTCCCATGTGTTTCTTGTCATGATGCATGTAAGGATATACCTCTTGTATCAGAATCACATTGGAAAATTCAAACCAATCAGAGAAACTCAGAATGTTAAAAGTCCATCTAGGAGAAGCACTGATCCATCACCACCTAAAGAAAAGAACAAAATGAAGAAA
This sequence comes from Magnolia kwangsiensis, assembly GCA_037074715.1. NCBI lineage: Eukaryota > Viridiplantae > Streptophyta > Magnoliopsida > Magnoliales > Magnoliaceae > Magnolia > Magnolia kwangsiensis. Next base: position 68,340,825 of record CM073572.1, on the reverse strand, counting down.
TCTGTCTCAAAATGGGTAGTTAAAGGAAAACTGAACTATCTGATGATTAAATCTCATATACCCTGATATATTAAGTAGAAAAAGGAAAAAATTCAGATTATGCATCTAGATCTGGATATTTGCTGAAATGATGCAATTTTGTTGAGCCTTCAATATAACATCCAAGGTTGGAGACCTTGAATTTTTATGTATAAACATTATCATATTTGTACAGAACTGGTGCAAATTTGTTTTTGACATATACTGATCAAGCCAAGAAATACCCAATAGTGTGTCGAAATTATGAAAATTCTGAATATTATCTACCTTCGATACGAGTGTTGGCCTCTTTTCGATTTAATCAACTTAGGGTTGATACAATCGACGGCTCTTCAGAATATGAAAAGTCATGTGACCGTGGATAACATCGTGGGCAGTCTCGATAGCATCGATCGACAACTTCTCGATACAATCGATAGGTTGACCGATATGATCGACAGATGGCGCCCAATATAAGTCAGCAGGATGAAAAAAAAAGGGTTTTCTTCAAAAGGCGGTTCGGTTGTCTTTCCTGTCCGATCCTCTCGACCAATCATAAGAAGACAAGTCGGACTAGCCAAATCTCTCCACAAACCAGGTAATATTCTTCCAACATTGTCAGAATCTTCTTTTCTTAGTTTGTCGGGCGTTTTTGTCATTTTTTCCAAATACTTCAAATAACCTTTTCTTCCACATGAAAAAAGACAAAAACGTAGCATCCGGTCCGGGAGAGTCTTCAAGAGGTACTCGACAAAAGGTCCTTGTCTCAAGGGAAAGAGCAAGGATCCCGAACAGTGGGACCCCCACACGACAAAGATCATGACGGAGTGGGTCCCAAACCGAAGTCCCTGTACCATCTCAACCAGCGCCTCCTCCTCTTGCTGTTTAATGGCCACCAAAATACGCTAATAGAAAGTTAATTTTTGAGAGAAAAGTAGACAGGGAGTGTTTAACACCCTACAAATTAGAACCCCTGTTTGCTGCAATTGGTTGGTTGCCCATCCTGGATTTTGGTGGACCATGCCAACTGGAAAGAACACGTAACTTCTTTGCTGCATATCATTCCCCGGTGGTTGACCCTCCTTCCTTCATGGTATCCTTGGATGGTGATTATGCATTTATCACCCCCCTCCACTGTAGCTCATATTCTCAATCTACAGTTGGCTCCAGAAGGCTTTCCGAACTGGGATCTCGATCTTCCAGACGTGCGCTCCAAGATAACCAAATACCTATGTCATAACAGAGATATTCCATGGCATCAAGGGAATGCTTTGAAGGCTAGGTATATGGAGCCCCGGTTTAGAGTCATGCATGGGATCTTTACCACTAATTTGTACCCAAGAAGCACGAACCGATCGGATCTAACAAGTCTCATGGTGATGATAGTTTACTCTGTTGCAACCGGGATAAATATCTGCCTTCCAACCTTGATTGTCAATCAGTTTGTCAATGCCATACATACTTCCAAAGATTTACTTTTGTCATATCCCTGAATTATTAGCAGAATCTGTCAAAGCATTGGCTTTCCATCTACAACCGATACAGTATTCCCTCTCAAAGCTTTCAATAAGAAGAATATTCAAAAAATAGATCTGATATTTCATGAGTACAAGGAGGAAACCGAGGAAGATATTCATGCAGAAGGGGAAGGAGGAGAAGGTGGTGATCCTATGGAAGGAGATGCAATGGCTGACGATGCACCTCATGGATCAGATGTTGCTCCGTCTACATCAACTGCTGGTTATGGCAAAAGGCTCAAACTGGACAGGATTGGGGCCATTCAGAAGGACATGCACTCATTAAAGGAACGGCTTACCATCCTGGAAAGGATGGTTTGAGGAGTTCAGAGCACGGTCCAACAATTGGTGGATCCGCTGACGTGCAGACGGGACGGCACGATACCATCTCATTCTGCTCCATGAAGCCGGTTTCATGCATGCTATCATGCACACCTTACTCTTATTTTGCTGATGAACATCAGTATCTTTTTAGATGTTCTATGCTCTCAGTGGTGTGTATGACAGTTTTTTTTATGGATAACTTTTTTCTCTTTGGTTGAATATGCCCACGGTTGGGCTAAAATACTGATTTATTTTGAGTGCCCTCAAATGGGCTTTATTTTTTTTTTGGCTGGTTAAATTGCTGCTGTTTGGGGCAGTATAGTTTCTTTTTGGATAGATTTTTTTTGGATGCTGAAACTTTTTGTTGATATGGCTAAATTTAGTTCTTATCCTTCTGCCATTTGAATTTATGCATCCCTGGTTTCATTCATGTATGCTTATCACTAATGAATCTCTATATACATCTATCTGTCTGTGTTTCTCCCATATGCTTCACGCATTCAATCAATATCACTTGTTGTATCTTTGTCAATGACTGACAAAAAGGGGGAGAAAAATTACAAACACCCCCTGTGGAAAATTGGATATTTGTGCTTTTATACATTGCAGGTGTTAGGGGGAGCAGCCGCAACAAGAAAGGGGGACTCTTTGAAGAAAGGGGGAGAAATTACTGGGTGTGTACATGTAACACCCCAGATTTTTACCTACCTGGAGTTAGACGTCCTTAGGCTATGGGTCAACCATAACACCTTGGTAACTTCTCAAAATTCGATTCCAAAGCCAAAGAATCCAATTAGAACCAAATTCCTTAGAAATTTAACGTGTATTAGCTAGCGCTACACTAGATTACCTGTGAAATTAGCACCAACTACTTTAAATACGATCTGTAAGATCCAAAACCTCTAGAATTGTTGATGCTACGTTACCCTGAAATCTAGGATCCAACTCTAAACCCGGTTGCTCAGGGGAGCATTCGAAAACTTCGTATTGGATCTAGACCGCACGTCAAAAGTCCGATATCTATAATCTTAGACAATTATGACCGCTTAGTTGGACTTGACAATCATCTCGAAAATCAAGTCCAGACGATGTCCCACGACAATTTTCTTGGGTCCGGAGTAGAGAGTGTGAGAAATGTTAAAAATTAAATAAGATTAAAGTAATCTGTCACGTGTCACTAGCGCGACATTTTCTAAGCGTTCTGACCATTTGAATTTGACCCAATTTCACCCTCGGATCGGGATAGGTGACTATTACACGTCATAGTACTTGTAGATCTGATCGAGTTCCCGTAACCGTTAAACTGAAACTGGTCCGCCACGGTCGATCTAGAAACCCGACCGGACTGAAAACGTAACTTGACCTAGATCCGATATTAGAAAGCTTAAGTCCGACCGCATTTAGTACCAGGACCTCCAGAAATGCTCCGTTGGATCGGAACAGACCCGTTTTGGCTATAACATAAGTATACCTTGGCCCCAAGTCTATTTTTGTCACTTTTGGGCTTATAAAAAGGCCTTAAGCCCTCTCTCACAAATCCCATACAAATTTTCAAACCCTAGCTTCCCAAGAGAGAGAAAAGAGAGAGAGTGAGGGAGAGTGTGTGGATTGTTCTTGGCAGTTGTTCCTTTCATTCTTCGTGCACATCTACCGTATTTGGATCGTTATGCCAACGATTCTGGCGTCGTTCTTAGGTAAGAAAAACCTAACCCCGAGCTTGTTTTAGGGTTTTCATTGATGCCAGTAGTTAGATAGCTAACCTAGCTTGTATTACAGGTTGATATTCCACGTTGACGAAGACTTAAAGATTCCATCGACTTCTTTACGCTTCTACGGCATAAGGTGCGGACTATATACGTTTAGGTCATGGTTTTCAAGACGTTCAATGTTAAGTAATGATTTATTCTTACTTAGGATGCTATTTCACATGTACAAAGTGTTGTCCGTTTCGTTTTTCAGTTACACGTTAATTATGTTAAATATACTATATTTCTCGTATTTTTAGAAACTACCGTATACATATAAAATTTCATGATTATTTATACTTGGATTTGTACTTAACATGATCTGTATTAACTGTGTATATGATTTCCTCCATGGATTGTGTACTTAGTTGAAGCATGTTAAATGTATGTATCAATTCCTGCATGTACTGTTTATATTCAAGTTATACTTCATGATTGTTCATATGGATGCAAGATATGAATCATATGCTAGTTATTGGATTTATATGTGATTGGGGCTGTACTACAGTCCAGGTAATCGGTAAGCGTACTCCAAATGGTGGTTGAGGTTGTTCACCACACAGGATCAGTTTAACGAATCTGAGTCGTGCTTGGGGTGTTCGGCAGTGGTTAGGCCACACGGAGTGCTTATGCATTTCATGTCATTCAACTCAACGTGCGCTTGGCCTAGTGAAGCTTATCAATTAACCTGATTGACCGATGTTTGTTCACCATGTTTGGACGCTACTGTTTGAACCTAAGGTACCAAACTTACCATTGGAAATCCCCTCTAACCTTGGTACCTCGATCCCCTAAGACTCATGAGCCGGGTATGGTGGTATGGGACACTGTGGTCGAGCTGTCGACCTACGTTGGGGCTACAAACCTCCCCGTAATGACCAGTGAGCACCCTACTCTGAGCAGATTATGGTGGTATAGGACACTATATTCTTGCTGTCGGTCTACAGTGTCTTGGTGATGGGGGAGAGGAGCAACGATTGCACGCAACAGCCCTGACAGCCCTCTGTAGTGACTTTGAGTTTATCCTAACACCGCATGGGGGCGACGAGTCCTGATGCAGTCTTAAGGATATAAATAGGCCTGTATTGATAAGGTGATGGGGGAGAGGAGCAACGATTGCGCGCAACAGCCCTGACAGCCCTTGCAGTGACCTAGAACCATAACATCGTATGAGATTCCTAGAACTGACGACCCTAGAATGGATCAACGTTTGGGTAATGATATAAGGGAGGTATCTTAGTTCCCAATCCTACTGTATGAAAAGGACTAATAAGAACTTGGTAATCATACTCATGACATCTCACTGCATGTGCCATTGACGTTGGTGTGAGAGCACAGTGGTAGTAATTCATGCCGCGATCGTTAGATGATGTCACATGAGGGAGTTTGTGGTGAGGGCATGCATCATTACCTCATATCATTCTTGCATTAACAAGAGATCTAGGACTTGTTTGATTGTACTGCTTTATCATTACTGCTTGATTGGATTGATAACATGTTAACCTTTGCTGTATAGATTCTACTGAGTTAATTACTCACTCCCACGTTATGGGATGGTGTTGGCCACACCAACCAGTCCTTGTTTAGTTTTCAGATGATGACGATGCTTGCGAGGCAGAGCCAGACTTGATGATGATGATGAGGATTTCTCCTTTATGCAGGTTCTGATCGACGGGGTTTACAGGGTTACTGATTGGATGCCAATACACTTGGTATTTGCCTTTTATTTAAACACTTATTTATATTCTTTTTGCTCATTTTTGGAGTATACATGTATATAGTTAACCTGGTAACATGTTCATACTCTGGAGACTTACAATCAATTATACATTTTATATATTTATCACAGTCTTCCGCTTGCAAAACTTAACTGTCTCTGGAGTATGATATGCTGTTTTGGATTAGTCTCAATCTTGTTTAATGCCATGCTACAGTCAACATGAATTCATCATTATCTATGTTGCATAAGTGACGTTTTGGAACTCGGGAGTTAGGTTTCTACTCGACCCCCGATTTTCGGGATGTTACAGTACATGGATGATTAGAATTTATAAAATTATGTTAATACATGTACACACAATTTATGATGAATTTGTCTAGATATTTTTCTAGGGTGTTTTGGGTATTTTGTCACGTAATTGACAAAGGGGGAGATTGAAAGTGCACCTAACTAGTGCCTTGGTTTGTCAATTACGGTGTAAGTTGAGTCAGTCGGACAACAGCACCTAACAGGAAGATCGAGTCTGGTGTCTGCCTCAACTGGATGTGTGGAAGCTCGCTATAGGTAAATTATAACCTCACATCCCATGTCGCAAAACAACAGGTGATTAAACCCTTAAAAATAAGTAAAACATCTTAGGATTTTAGGTTAAGAAATTTTTTTACCAAATAGGAAAATCCTTAAGTTTTTCTTACCCTATCGATTATATCGATTCCCTTTTCGATATGATCGACCTGCTCTATCGATGCTCTCACCATATCAATCGATACAATCGAGTGAGGACATAAAACGTTCAGCAATCAAACATTCATCTGGACGATTTATCGATATATCGATGGTTTAATCGATATCATCGATATTCGAATATCGATCCTATCGGAAGAGGATCGATAATATCAACAGACAGTTTTTTGGCGCCCCTGTTTTTCTAAAGAAAACTTCTATGCACTTTGATATATCGTTGACTGTCCGATTCAATCTGAACTCAAATACCGATCATATCGGAAGTCAGTCGATCATATCGATAGTGGGTGCATGTTTCTTCCAGCATTAATTTCAGGTTGTTTTTAATGTTGATCAGGGGGCCAGTCGATAAATCGATATTCATATCTCGATCATATCGAGACCTGGTCGATTGGATCGAGACCGGACACAAATCGTCCAGCAATCTTATAGGTAAATCTATACGATTTATCGATCCTATCGACACGGTCTCTAATATCATCGATATACAAATTCTGATGACATCGACTGTTCCCCGATCATATCTGTAGAACCTGAAATTTTTCAAGGCTTCTCTCTCTTGTTTTCACCTATCGATAGATCGATCCATTTCTCGATGGAATCGGAATTCAAAATCTGATAACATCAATGTGTGTATCGATCCCATCGACCAGTTGGCGAAAGGTTTCCAAAAGCGAAATGACATTTGAGTTTGTATCATCGAGAGGTCAGTTGATACAATCGAGAGTATACGCTCGATCATATCGACCCTTTCTCGATGATATCGAACTCTGTCATAAATGTGATCATTTTATATCCATTGGAACCTTTTGCCTATACATGGAGAGGTTAGTCTTTATTGCTGGCAGAGAAAGAAGAGAGTGCTTCTGAGTGTTTTAAACTTCATATTATTTATCTTAAGCCCTTTCTCTCAGGGAGTTCATCCTCCAATCCACCCTCATCATTGATATTCAATAGAGTGGATTGGGGAATGAACTTCCGCATTCAAGGATCCTTCAGCTACTACCTTAATGGAAAATTATTAAGCTGTGATGCCTTGAATGCATAGATGATTGAAACCACTCTATCTTCCTATAGGAAAATCTTTAGAGAGTGGAATTCCATTATAACCTTGACCCAACCTAAAGCTTAGCATAGGTACATCTTTGTGTTGCTGATCAAGGGAGCTTAAGACTCTTCATCAACAAGAAGGAGATCTTCATCACTACGCTAAAAGGGACTCATCAACTTATCTGTAAGTACTTAGAGTCTAGAAGACATTTATGATCATTCCTTTTTAGGATTGGGTCATAGGTGTTGCTCATCATTTGAAGTCCTCAAAGGAGGCCTCCGATGGGAGTGTACGTGCGGGGTGCGTTGTGTGGACCCTTGCTCTATGGAGAGCATAAACATCTGGGTGCGTTGTGTGGACCCTTGCTTTGTGTGGGCATAAACATCCGGGTGCGTTGTGTGGACCCTTGCTCTCTGTGTGGGCATAAACATCTGGTTAGGAGTGCGCCAGCAAAACTCCAGGGTTTGAGGTGAACCGAGTAGAAACCTCTGTAAAGGTTGAAGGTGAACCTGATTTAAAACCTTAGGTTTGAGGTGAACCATGGGAAACCTCCTTAGTGAAATCCGGTCACTCAAGGGTTGAGTGTGGAAGCCGGTAGTGGAGTAGACAAGTAGTCGAACCACTATAAAATGACTGTGTTTGAGATTGGTATTGTTTTTCATTTATGTGATTTCCTTACATGCTTTTATATCTGATCATCTGAATTCACATCTTATACACACACATAGTCATATCCATCACAATCTTATCTATAAATTGCTTGTCTTTTAATAGTTTGTGATTAGATCCTCTACCAGGCTTGGAAGCCAGTAGAGTTAATTTTGAGTAATCCTAATCTGAACTCTGTGATAGGATTAGTGTGATAAGGATTTTTAAATAATTCATAAAAACCTTAAAAAGTCCTATTCACCCCCCTCTAGGACATATTGGCATATTCCCACTTCAACTCAAGCGGTCTCCATCGTTATTTCAGACCACACTACAGGAAATTTAGAATTGAACTTCTAATGTTGATCATTTCTTGGGTGCCACAGAAGTTTTGGATCTATAATTGTGTTTTCTATTGATCCATATCTATATGATCTTATGAATAGGTTTGATAATAAACAAACATCATTGTTGGGACGACTATGGTTTCGGTGGTGAAAATCACTATGCCCACTGTTTCCTGTGGTATGATCTACTTGATCTTTTGATATGCTTCAATTTGAAATATGGGGGCTAAACCCCTTAAAATATATGAAAAAATGGATGAACGGCGTGGATATACTACATACATTGAATGTGGGCCCAACTGAGTTTACTTGTACAATGAGAGCGTACTGACTAACTCAGTACGCAATCCGATTATGCTTGCTACGCACCACAATGATGTTTTATTTATAATATATCATGTTCATCGGATTATGTAATACCCCTCCATTTTCATCGCAATATGTATACACCAAAACCCCATATGTGGAAGGAAGCCTAGACATTGTGGAAGGGAACCTAGACCTTCAGCTAGACAAACATGAAAGATCAGCGGCGGAGACATTAAGATTAGCGGGGAAAACATGAAAGATCAGCGGGGGAAACTAGAAGATCCGCGGGGCAAACTAGGAAGATTAGCGGGGCAAACTGGAAGATCAGTGAGACAAACTAGGAGATCAGCGGGGTAAACTGGAAGATCAGCGGGGGAAACTAAGAGATCAGTGGGACAACCTAGAAGATCAGCGAGGCAAACTGAAAAATCAGCAGGACAAACTAGAAGATCAGCGGGGTAAACTGGAAAATCAGTGGGGCAAACTTAACAAATAAACTCATGGCTTAAGCCAAAAAATTAAAACATATCTAATGTTCAAATGGACCACACCACAAAAAATTTAGAATTGAACTTCTAATGTTGATCATTTCTTGGGTGCCATAGAAGTTTTGGATCTATAATTGTATTTTTTATTGATCCATATCTGTATGATCTTATGAATAGGTTTGATAACAAACAAACATCACTGTTGGGCCGACTATGGTTTCAGCGGTGGAAATCACTATGCCCTGTTTCCCGTGGTATGATCCACTTGATCTTTTGATATGCTTCAATTTGAAATATAGGGGCTAAACCCCTTAAAATAAATGAAAAAATGGATGAACGGCGTGGATATACTACATACATTGAATGTGGGCCCAACTGAGTTTACTTGTACAATGAGAGCATACTGACTAACTCAGTACGCAATCCAATTACGCTTGCTACGTCCCACAACGATGTTTTATTTGTAATATATCATGTTCATCGGATTATGTAATACCCCTCCGTTTTCATCACAATATGTATACACCAAAACCCCATATATGGAAGGGAACCTAGATATTCTGGAAGGGAACCTAGACCTTCAGCGGGACAAATATGAAATTGAACAGGACGAACATGAAAGATCAGCGGGGGAAACTAGAAGATCAGCGGGGTAAACTAAGAAGATCAGCAGGGCAAACTTGAAGATCAGCGGGGAAACTGGAAGATCATCGGGGCAAACTGAAAGATCAGCGAGGAAAACTAGGAGATCAGTGGGGCAAACTAGAAGACCAGCGGGACAAACTAGGAAATCAGCGCGGCAAACTTAACAAATAAATTCATGACTTGAGCCAAAAAAATAAACATAGCTAATGTTCAAATGGACCACACCACAAGAAATTTAGAATTGAACTTCTAATGTTGATAATTTCTTAGGTGTCATAGAAGTTTTGGATTTATAATTGTGTTTTCTATTGATCCATATCTATATGATCTTATGAATAGGTTTGATAACAAACAAACATCACTGTTGGGACGACTATGGTTTCAGTGGTGAAAATCACTATGCCCGCTATTTCCCGTGGTATGATCTACTTGATCTTTTGATATTCTTCAAATTTAAATATGGGGGCTAAACCCCTTAAAATAAATGGAAAAATGGATGAATGGCGTAGATATACTACATACATTGAATGTGGGCCCAAATGAGTTTACTTGTACAATGGTAGCGTATTGACTAACTCGGTACACAATCCGATTACGCTTGCTACGCCCCACAATAATGTTTTATTTGTAATATATCATGTTCATCAGATTATGTAATATCCCTCCGTTTTTATCGCAATATGTACACACCAAAACCACATATGTGGAAGGGAACCTAGACATTGAGGGAGGAAACTTAGACATTCAGTGGGACAAACATGAAATTGAACGGGACAAACATGAAAGATCAGCGGGAGAGACATTAAGATTAGTGGGGAAAACATGAAAGATCAGTGGGGGAAACTAGAAGATCAGCGGGGCAAACTAGGAAGATCAGCGGGGCAAACTAGGAGATCAGCGGGGCAAACTGGAAGATCAGCAGGGGAAACTAGGAGATCAGCGGGGCAAACTAGAAGATCAGCGAGAGAAACTGAGAAATCAATGGGGCAAACTTAACAAATAAATTCATGGCTTGAGCCGAAAAATCTAAACATATCTAATGTTCAAATGGACCACAACACAAGAAATTTAGAATTGAACTTTTAATGTTGATCATTTCTTTGGTGCCACAAAAGTTTTAGGTCTATAATTGTGTTTTCTATTGATCCATATCTGTATAATCTTATGAATAGGTTTGATAATAAACAAACATCATTCAAGGGCCGACTATGGTTTCAGCGGTGGAAATCACTATGCCCACTGTTTCCTGTTGTATGATCCACTTGATCTTTTGATATGCTTCAATTTAAAATATGGGGACTAAACCCCTTAAAATAAATGGAAAAATGGATGAACGGCGTGGATATACTACATATATTGAATGTGGGCCCAAATGAGTTTACTTGTACAATGGGAGCATACTGACTAACTCAGTACGCAATCCGATAACGCTTGCTACGCCCCACAATGATGTTTTATTTGTAATATATCATGTTCATCAGATTATGTAATACCCCTCTGTTTTCATCGCAATGTGTATACACCAAAACTCCATATGTAAAAGGGAACCTAGACATTAAGGGAGGGAACCTAGACATTCAGCGGGACAAACATAAAATTAAACAGGACAAACATGAAAGATCAGTGGGGAAAATATAAAAGATCAATGAGGGAAACTAGAAGATCAGCAGGGCAAAGTAGGAAGATAAGCGGGGCAAAATGGAAGATCAGCGAGGCAAACTAGGAGATCAGTGGGAAAAATTAGAAATTTGATGAGTGTCAACTACCAACACCGTGCATTTGATGGGTCCCCTTTAAATTATGGGATATTCCAAAAATCAGCCGTATACAGAACTCAGGTGGACCATACCATCTAAAATCATGTGAAGACACCGTTAAAACATATAAAAGCACTTGGTGGGGCCCACCTGAAATTTTCATGCGTCTGAAACTTGGTCTGAACCCTCATCCAAGTGATGGTGGTGCACATGTGTCATGTGTATATATATATATATACACGTGTGTGTGGGAAAAGGTTCTATATGGTCGAGCTCATGTGAACTACCCATGAGGTCGAGTTGTGTGGGCGCTATCGTGAAGTATGTCAAACATCTACACCATCAGTCCTATGCACCATTCCATGGTGGGCCTAGAGTTTAAAAATCAAGTTAATTCGTGACTTTTGTAGGCCACACCACGTACAAAAGTTGAGAGGGGTTACTTTCCATTAAAACATTCATATTTATTTTTTGGGCCCACCAAGAGGTGTTTCACAAATCCAGCCCATCCATAATGTGTGTCCCACTTGGATGAGGGGTCAGACCAAGTTTCAGACAAATCCAAATTTCGGGTTGGCCCCACCAAGTAATTTTATATGTTTTAGGCATGCCTTCACATGATTCTAGATGGCATGACCCGCCTGAGTTCCGTATAAGGCTGATTTTTCTGCTATCCCATAATTTAAAGGGGACCCATCGAGTTCACGGTGTTAATGTTCGACATACGTCATGGTGGGGCCCACACAGCTCGACCTCATGGGGAGTTCCCATGAGCTCGACCGTATAGAACCTTTTCCTTTAGTATAAAAATAAAAAGGAATTACATACATTCTATGTGGGCCCAACTGAGTTTAAAATATACCTGTGTTGCATGCTTTTTTCACTGGACCGACCATTTTCAGCAGAAGACAAAATGCTGATGAGAGGGGACTCACAAAAAAGTTTTTTTGGGTCTTTCTACCGGAAACACAGTGAGGAAAGGGGGTGAAAGCAACAGTGGAAAGGGAGAGGAAAAGTAAGCAATGGAAATGGGAGAGGAAAAGCCACAGCTGTGAAAGCAACAGTGGAAAGGGAGAGGAAAAACAAGCAGTGGAAATGGGAGAGGAAAAGCCACAGCCGTGGAAGGAGGGGTATTTTCATCCTAAAATCTTGACTTCGTATGAGGAGGTCTAAGTGGGTACTCTAAGTTTGTATTGCTTCAAAAAAATCACTGGATAAAAGGTGGGGTCCACAGTCATAAATTTCTCGATGAAAAATAAGTTAGATCTAACTATCAAGTGGACCACACTGCAAAATGCGTCTACCATTGAAACCCTTTTTAGAGTCACAAAGTTTTAGATCAATATGAATTTTTTTTTTCCTCTTCATTCAAGTCTTTTTAACCTTATGAACAGATTGGATGGAAAATAAATGTAATGGTGGGCCCTACGAATTTTTAACGGTGAAAATCATTATCTCCGCTGCTATTTATGATGTGGTCCATATGATCTTTGGATATGGTTCATTTTTTGTATAATGCTCTAAAATGATCTCTAAAAATAGATGATCTGTGCAGATATAATAAATACATCATTATGGGGCCATGAAACTTTGATCACCTTTGAACCGTTCTCACAACTCAGAGCTCGAGGAGCGTCAGTGCTCGTCTTCGAACGATACATACCTACAACAGCTATATAGCTGGTGTGTGGTACACCAATCAATCCGCTTCCTGGTTTTACAGGGAAGGGGAATGGATAACAGTTAACAGATGCTGATTACGTGCTGACAGCGTCAGCAGCTACGTGGCTATTGACATGAATCAGTGGGCACAACATGATATATACGTTTTATCCAAGCTGTTTATCTATTTTTCCAAATCATTATAGGATAGAGACAAAAAAATGAAGGAGATCTAAATCTTGAGTGAATCACGTCACAGTGGGGCTAAATGTCTATCATTAAAATTTTCCTAGAGCTCATTGTAATATTTATTTATTAACCTATTGATTAGGGAGAAAACATAAATAACAGTTTGATTTAAAACTTTTGTAGCTTTTGAAAAATCTACGGTGATGCCTGTAAAAGATTTGGATCTACTTTATTTTTAGGTTCATTCCATCAAATGGTCTGCAAAAATGGATGGATAGCGTGGATACAACACATACATCATGGTCGGCCATGGAGCATTGTCAGTAATCAATCAGCGTCCATGACAGGGGGTGGATTCATTTAGGTCAGTGGGACCTGACTTAGTTTGTCAGATCTTCTTCGTGGGCCCACATAGATTGATGTGTTGTAGATCCACGCTGTCCATCCATTTTTTTTTCTCTTTTCAAGACATGCACCCAAAAATAAAATAGATCCAAATTTTAGGTAGATCATACCATGGGAAATAATGATCATTAAATGCCTACCATTAAAACCTTTTTATTGTTCACTAATGCTTATTTGTCATCCAACTTGTCTATAATGTGAAACAGTCGATAAAGTAAAAACACAAATATCAGCTTGATCCAAAACGTTTGTGGCCCACAAAAAGTTTTTAAGGTTAGTCACCATTTGTAATGCCCAAAACTTTTTAATATATGAGTATTGAAAGTTTTCAAGTATTACCATGAAATTTAACTTATTATATACATGAATATGATACTAATCTAACCATCCTAACATTACATCTATTCTGCAATACAAATCTGACTGTTGGGAAAAATCTCCATTCATATATCAAGTTATCTGACCGTTGATTTTAAGATAGAATCATCATATACCTAAATATTCTCACTTATCCATCATAACCAACCACTCAGTCAAATGTGCACTGCTAGATAGAGACATCTAACCATCCACTTTGATTTTGGACCACCCCAAGGTTCTAGTCCTTGCCTTATTGATAGACTCTGAGGGGTTTCAACACGAGGTCTTGGGTTCAAAATCCATAGGTGATGAAATACCACTACGGCGTGTGTGGGTGTGTGTAAAAAAAATTGATTTTGGACCACCCGATCATAGTAAATTAACAACTTATTCTCTACATCTGCTCATACACACATTAAGTTGATATTCTGATTCGTTCATCTTTTTCATCACCTATGAATATGCTCAACCCACCATCAGAACTACAATATGAGAAACTTATACATATGAACAAGACACTCGAATATAACGATACACACATTCTACCCCATAATCACTCCAGAAACCCATATTGTGTTCTTTTGTTTTCAAAACTGATCATACATATACTTATATACACTGTTAGAGTACTAACCATCAAGTCTTCATATTTTAATATATTATTTGACCATCCATTATTTTGGTTGATATATGTACGTTCTCTTAGTTAATTTGGTGAATAATTCTTTATTCATAATGATTTGGATATAAGTTCTTTTGTAATAGTTACTTAGAAATCTGCCTATAACCATGTAGAATTATTATATTTCTCAAAACTCTCATATCAATAATAATTACGAAAGTGCCATTAACCTATACTCCTGAATTCTAGATCACATAGTTCTCATGATCCGTTTCATATGAAATTTTATACGATGCCTATACATCACAAATTAGCCATACACATCAAATTTCAACCATTAGATCATTATAAAAGTGGCCCAATTGGTAAACCAACCCCTTAATTGTTGATTTTGGTGTCTATCGAGTGAAAAAAGGTCATGGATAATATCTTTTAATATATTATCTGACCATCTATTATTTTGGTTGATATATGTACGTTCTCTTAGTTAATTTGGTGAATAATTATTTATTCATAATGATTTGGATATAAGTTCTTTTGTAATAGTTACTTAGAAATTTGCCTATAACCATGTAGAATTATTATATTTCTCAAAACTCTCATATCAACAATAATTACGAAAGTGTCATTAACCTACGCTCCTGAATTTTAGATCACATAGTTCTCATGATCCGTTTTATGCAAAAATTTATACGATGCCTATACATCACAAATTAGCCATACACGTCAAATTTTAACCATTAGATCATTATAAAAGTGGTCCAATTGGTAAACCAACCCCTTAATTGTTGATTTTGGTGTCCATTGAGTAAAAAAAGGTCATAGGTAGTCATAGTAAGATATTTCCCTTCATATGAACAACTTGGATTGCCCATCATATAAACGAAGTATAAAATATGAAGACCCCACTTTGGTAGATTTTTCTTGCGACGTTGTCCTTTTGAAGCTTATCAACTCCTTATAAATATAAATATTTCAATTTAAGCACTTCCTTTCATCCATTGCAACTCAAAATTGGACCACAATTTGGTCTTATTTGACTACGAGGTATACAAAATTTAGGCCCTGATCTATGATCCTACACTGTTGAAGGTTGAAGTCAATTCCTTCCTTTTGGTATAAAAGGTGAAACTTTAGATTTATGATTTTTCCACCATTGATCAACTATCAAATATTATTCAATTGTTTGCCTATCC
The DNA here is from genome assembly GCA_037074715.1 of Magnolia kwangsiensis. Lineage (NCBI taxonomy): Eukaryota > Viridiplantae > Streptophyta > Magnoliopsida > Magnoliales > Magnoliaceae > Magnolia > Magnolia kwangsiensis. The sequence goes on along the minus strand of CM073572.1, from coordinate 68,325,078 downwards.
TGACTACACATTTTCTCCAAAATTGGGCCCTGATCATTAAGTATGGACTGTTAATTGAGATCAAGTTTGTTTTGGCACCTGTTAGGAGATTTTTCAAGATATGTTAATCTAAATTTCAGATCACCAAGAAAATTATATACCTCGACCCTATTCGACAACCCTGACACAACGGACGAATTAGATTTAAATAAAGACCATTAGAAAAGGAAAAATTAGAGAAACTCAATCCAAGTGTGATGTGAAACGCGCCTCTCTTACACGCCCACTCCCTTTTAAAAAAGGGTGGTGTACCCCTCTCCACTCACATGCCCACCTCTCAAACGTCCAAGGAAGAGGAGAGAGAGAGAGAGAGAGAGAGAGAGAGAGAGAAATAAAGAGAAAGAGAAGCCTAGATGACCATCATCCGCTTCCTTCTCTAAGCATCTGGTATCTTCCTTTTGCTCAAGCGATGCCGTAATTCATATAGAAACTTTCCTACATAGATATCTACTTAGGGTTTGGATCTAATGTTAAGTTGAGAGATTCCTTTAAGCTTATATTAATTTAAGTTGGTATGATTTATTTTGTTTCCTCATATGCTTCAAATCTTTCCTGCAAATATTTAATTTACCACCACCAATTATTTATCCTCTGGGAATAATGATTAAGGTGTAATGTTAATTATACATGACCTTTCTGAATTTATGTGAGGATTATTCCTTTAAGCTTACCTTGATTTAAGTTGATATATTTTATTCCACCTTTTATATGCTCAGTTATCATGTTATTAAGATTCTCTTCTTACAATTGTTTTATTTACTACCAATGATTATTTATCCTTTGAGAATGATGGTTAATGCCTAAGTTAAATTATGCATATCTTTATTTATGTAGGGTGATGGATACAAGCCTTGCCCTTGCCTTTACTAACTTTGTTGAGTTAGCACTTGCTACTCCTCTCTTTATTGAATTGGCCATTGTCACTCTTCTTATTATTGAGTTGACCATTGCCACTCTCCCCTTTGTTGAGTTAGCCGTTGTTACCCTCCTCTTTGTTGAGTTGGTCATTGCCACTCTCTCTTTGTTGAGTTTGTCATTGCTACTCTCCTCTTTATTTTGTTAGCCTTATGTTATCTACCTTTAAGGCTTGGGCATGTGTCTTGATATTCCAAAACCCTCATAATTCAATTTACATTCTCTTTAATGCAAGTGATGTGTTGAAGAGACCACAACTAGTGATTCGATTATTATATCATGCATGTAATGTGCTCTAGGTAGAGACCCTCTTGATCAACGCGTAATTCTATGGGGTTTTTGGGTAGTGGTGCACAAATCGATGTAAGTAATTCACAATGCGTGTTACATCACTTCCGAGATTAGATATCGTAAATAGTCACTTCATGAACAAATCGTATTTATGAGATGTGGGTCGAGTTGAGTTTTCGATGAATTATATTCCATATTATAATAATCACTATGTATGATGAGCCGCAAACACTTTACTAAGCATACATCTCATGTAGGTTGTTTGCGCATATTGATACCCCTCGTAGTAGTGGAGTACAAGACGTATCAAAACCCTTACATTACTTGTCATGCCCCAGACTCAGTAATCGGAATCACAAAGAACCCAATAGTCGGTTCTGGCCGTAACAGCCTCTATAGTACCCCATTCTCGGCTTTTGAGGCAGGTTCCGATCTTGAGATCCTATAAGGAGGATTTTCATAATAGTATAATCATTACCAACACAAGCATACCCAAGATCACAACAAGTATATCTGAAAATAACAAAGGACACATATCACAAAATCCGTTAAGAATTTGAACTTTTACAAGCTTACATCATGTTCAAAAGGACATACATAAGATAACGGGAAAAGAGAGAAAAGGGTCAGCAACACTGGAGTCCTCAAGCTCAACTCTACTCCATGCTCTGCTGCTATGTCGCCTACCTAGAGTCTCCTGCATGCATTAATCGTGCATAAGCTTATAGAAGCTTTGAGGGTGGTGTAAGTGTGTGACAATGGTGCACAAAAGAATAGCAAGAGACACAAGGATAGAACATGCTCAATGAGAATATCACTACCCTTACCAAGGCTTATCATGAATACCATGCAATGAGTACTAGATGCTATACTAAGGCAATGCATGAAGGGGCTTATACAGCTAATGCTAATGCGATGCAAGTAATGTCAGTGCTCATATCCAAACCACATATCAAATGCATTTCCAATCATAAGGAAATCATCGGGGTCCATTACACTACTGAATGACTACCGCTCTACAGACCCCGCACATTCAAACGAGTGTAAGAGACCTCACTACCTGCCTGTGGATGGCCAATCACTAATAAGGCCTGACGGTAGTGGACCCATTTCATGAGCTAGTCAAACTCAGCCTAGTAATGCCCTCCCTCATAGGCGGATAAGGCTACATCCCCATCCAACCGACTACACGACAGTGAGAGTCACGGCCTACAGGTGTAAGGCGCTCATGCGCTCATGTTTCCACCCAGTCACAGCGTTGGAGTATATCCTTAGTACCATGGAAGTTTTGAGAATTTCACCCATGAGCATCCTATGCACCTGGTATGCTTAAACATTATTTCCGTTGACCAAACGTCCAGCCATTCACGAATATCCCTGTTGAGGCAAGGCCCTGATGAAGCGAGGGTGAATGTAGATCATACTATGCAATGTAAGATGCATGAATCACACAAACAGCCATACATCATCCAACGTGCTCAAGAGGGAAAAATTCCATACCTCACAATATCTTTCCCAATGGAATAACCATGACTAATCACATCTCAGTCAAGCATGCATATGATGCGTATGGGAGTGGGCTATGAAGCTGAACAAAAAGGACAATGCGGTGAAGATGATCTCCCCTCCTAACTATTAGGGTCTAGGTACTTAGACAGTTTTCCAAAAGGAACAAAACCTTGAGTGGGGGCCCAATAGCCTGGGGTAGCCCATGAGACTAGATAGATAATGACATAGGCCTAAATAATAAGAATGGGCCTAGCAATGGTCTATGGTGGACCTTTAACCACTCATAGAAGCAAGGATGGGCCTATCAAGGGCCTAGAGGGGCACATCAAAGTAGGCATTCAACCACCATTGTCCCTTGAAGGTGGCCTAATAATAATCCACCAAGGATCAAGGCCTGTGGCCTGAACATCACCATAAGAAAGAGATGGGCAGCTATATACATATAGATACATCACATGTTGGGCCTCGATAAAGTGGCTCAAAGCTAGACATAATTCATAGGTCTAATAGGGGCAATGTATAGGCAAATCCACATGCAATAATATGGGCTCATAAGGAAGGTTAGGACCTAAACATGAGGTCCACCAAGTCCATACATTGTGGTGGGCATAGTGGGCAGCCCATTACTCCAACACATGGGCGAGAATCGTATTCGAGATAAGTAAGTTGGGCCTTACAACCTAGCCCAAGAATTTAGTTATTTTAGTGGGCCACCAATGGCCTAACCACTCATACATTCTAGCCTATTAGCCCAACAAAATATCATGGAGAATATAGCCCAAGAATTCATTGGGCCTAACTAAAGGGTCCCCGCCCATTTGGGCCTACAACGAGTCAAAAAATCTAGTTATATATAAGTACCTATATAGCACAACTAAGGTGGGCCTCAATGATGCATTAATTAAACCTAAAATTAAGGGTATAAAGGTATAAATTATCCCTATAAAATCCTTATAATATGGTGGGATATACAACACATTTAGGTGGGCCCATAAGGTAGGTTGGAGGGCCAGCCAAGGCTGGACGCCCTAGCCTGGGCGTCCCTACCTGATGGGCCACTCCAAGCCTCACCACGGTCAGCTAAAATGTTCATTAGGTCTGAAATTTGGTAGGGTGATACTTCCATGGGTGCGCCACACCCCTACAAAATTTTAGAATTTTTAGATATTACTAAGTATTTTAATTTATTTAAACAAAATAGTCTGTTTAAAAAATCGGACAGACTTGGACGTCCCAACGTGATGGGCTAGTCCAACCCTCGCCACAGTGTGCACAGGGGTCCATTGGCCTTAAAATTTGGTAGGTGGGTCGTAACATGATTTTACCACACTGCCATAAAATTTAAAAATTTTTGAACACCTAAAAATATTTTAATTAATTTAAATAAAATAATCTGTCCTGAAAATTGGACTGATCTGGTCACCATATTATAGTGGGTCGGTCTAGCCACCACCATGGTGTGTACAGGTGTCCATTGGCCCCAAGATTTTGTAGGTGGGTCCTAATATAAGTGTTACATCTACCTGTAAATGTTCATAATTTTTATACACCCAAAAGTATTTTAATAAATTTTGGAATTCTAACCTGTCTAAGGTGGAATGTTGCTGGAAATGAACAGTGCTGAATTTGGGCCATCCAAATGGATGAGTTTTGGGCCTCTAAAATTTCTAAAATTTAGACCCATTATCCCTCATCAAGCCTAAATAGAACTTAGAAATATGTCCTACCATTAGTAAAAGTATTTTTAAAATTTAGTTTTTAAGGGACTATGCTGCTGGACTGCACAGTAGAAAATTAAGTAGTGTTGTCCTTGATTTGAACACCCCAAAGGGGTGGGCCCAAGTTCTCAAAAAATTGGGAAAAATTAATTTTAAACTCTCCATACAATTTTACTACAATTTAGGGTCTACAAAAGTGGCCTACCATTACAAAAACTATTATGTATCTATGGATTTCTAAACTGCAATGTTGCTGGACAGTCCAGAAAATCTAAACTGACCACCCCACTTGGGCTACTCCTTTGGGACCTCAATAAAGGTCAGATGGAGGTAAAATTTGGGGTACATTTAGGTGGAGTCCATGCATCAAAGAAAAGTATATCAAATGGGTAGAAACAGTCCCCTAATCAGTCAAAAAATCTAACCAAAAACCCACAAAAACTGTCTAGAAAATTTTTGGACAACAACATGCTTATGAAATAAACTGAGTATATATTTCATATTAAGGGGAAAATACTCCATGAAACTTGAGTTTTGGTCCACCTCAGTGGGCCCCAAAAACATCCAGACATATTCCTCACATAAAAATTCATTGCATATGCACCTAAAAGGGGCAACAAGTCATCACCATTCATAGAGTGGACTGCCATGGGCATCCACTCTCCTTGGATGGTCTGGATATTTCCAAGCCAAGTGGTGGGCCACACACCTCAGAAAATAAGAGATTATTAAGAGAAGAGAGAGAATCGGCCACAAGGGAAGGGGCTCCGTCTCATTGAGGCCCTTCCCTTCATCATAAACCACACATCTCACTATATTGATGGTATTACAAGATCTACCCATGCCTGCATCTTCTAATCAAAATCCAATGGTGGAGATGCCATCTCCACCAAGAATCAAGGGTATAAATGACATAAGGATCGTTCTAACTAAGAAAAATACCATGGTGGCGTTTATAGAGAATGGCCCCACCCATAAGTTATGCATGCATAAAAGGATGGGCCAATGGCCACACCCAAGAAGACATGGGGCCTCTACCATCACTTGGTGGGCCCCACATGCTTCAAACATGAGGTGAAGAAGAGAAACAAGAAGAAGGAATGTAGATCCTATGATTCTAAGTACATGCAGACCCACCTACAAGGTCTTCGAGCAAACACTTCCAAGATGGTCTTCAAGTTCCAAGGTACATGGATGTAAGGTTGAGATCTTTCTTTAAGGGTTAGATGGGGAGAATAAATGAGTGAAAGTGAGCTGAAAAAATGGAGGAAAGTTACTGGAGAAGAAGAGAAGAGAGAGAGAGAGAGAGAGAGAGAGAGAGAGGAAAAAAAAGAGAAAAAGGATTTTTAAGGCAAGTAATGATGAGTTTCTCCTAGAGAAGGGAAAAAATCTGAATTTTGCTGGAAAAAAGGGGCTTAGGATAGAGGAATGCATCATGGTTTTCTAAGAAAGAGAGAGTAATCATTACCTAGGTTTGACAAATTCATCATACTAGCTATAAAAAAGGGTGTAGGGTAGCTTGTAGGTTAAGCTAGGTAATGATGGAATTTCAGGGTGGGTGTCACCAGGAAAATGTGCACAAGCACCTGGTGGGTCCCACATCATGATCAATGGCCTAAATAATACGTGGCCTATAACTTTTGATGGACACGTCAGATGGACGCACAAGACATGGTGTCGGAACCGCGACAACGAAGCGGATAAGATGGCATTAGTTTCAACTCGATCTGAGCCGGGTCTTCATGACTGGACTTATGGATGACTGCAAACACTATCCAAGGATCACGGGTCACCAGGATTCGTTCCGTGGGACCGTGGGATTAAGATGAACTAGATGCATACTTGGGTCTGGTCTCACATTACTTTTATGAATCTCTTGAATTATTGCTAATCTTAAAGGATAACCATCACTAGGAGTAAGGCGTTGACCCTCTCCAACTGTACAGATGATACAGGTAATGTACATATTGAAGATCCAGAGGACCATCTCTCTATGAAAGATTATATTGAATGAATAAGAAGATAGTTTTATGATTTAGTTTTATATTTTCGCTGCGAACTCGATAATGTAATAGGTTCCCATTAAGAGGGCATTTGATGACTTATTGAACTCTTTTACTTTAAATGAAATAATAAATATAGTCGATTTTATTCTCGTGAATGGTTTCCTTCATGAATGTAAATGGATGTGATCTAAATGAAACGAGGTGTGATTTTTAAAGTATGCAATTCATTTAATTATTAATACCCAGTTTTCACGGACACGAGTATAAACTCTGGCCATAAAAATTTGGGATGTTACACCATTATTTATTATGGTATGATCCGTCCGAGGTTTAGATCTGCTTTGTTTTCCAACCCATAGCCTAAAACGAGGTGCAAAAATGGATGAACGGCCTAGATAAAGGTGTACATGAGTCGATCTGAGTCGAGCTTAGCACAACTCGGCTTGGCCACTAGTTGACTCTGGTTCGAACTCAACTTGGCTCGGTCCTTGAGCCTGACTGGCCAGCTTGACTTAGTTCAGTCAGGAGCTCGGGCCAGTTTGAGCCAAGTTCAAGCCAAGATCGAGCCAAGTTTACCTTTACAACATTTCCACAAACACGTGGACTACACCTTCAAAATCTCACTGTATGTAAAATGGTAACAACATTTTTACAGGTATTTCGTCAAACACCTTATAGACACCTTGTAGGCAACATCAAAATTAAGAAAAAATGAATTTGTTTTATATACACACCTTCCTTACCACCAATTGACACTTTGTTGAGTCATTTCGTCAAACACTTGGTGAGCAACATCAATATTAAAGTAAACGAGTCATAAAACTGGTTAGATCCGAGTTCAATTCAAGTCGAGTTGAGCTCGGCCAAGCTCGAACTCGGTTCAAAAATTTTTCGAGCTCAAAAAATCAGCTTGAACTCAATTTTGAACCGAGTTGAATTGAGCTTTTTTGAGTCGAGTCAACCGAGCTAACCGAGCTAAATCGGTTTGTGTACAGCCCTAGGCTTGGATATTAAAAAACTTTACATAGATGTGGCATGGGGGAATTTGGTAAGGTCTCCACCCGGCTAAATCCACGCCTAAATCGTAGTTGTTTGGATTACAAAGTCCATTGAATGTGGAAGCTATGATGGATGGCTTCCAATTCAAAAAGCACACCGATTAGATGATCGTAGCCATCCAATCAACATTTGGGAAATCTTTTCCACTAAAACAAAATTGAGTACTTCTATATTTACCGGAGTTGAAAAATTCGACTAGCGTAAAATCTTGGAGAGTCAAGTAGATCAGCAACTCAGGTGAGTCAACTCGCCAGTCACTAATAGGTGTTTGTTTATTGAATGTCCAGCGCTGATTAGTCCTAATTTTGGCCATCCACTTGATGGGCCCCCGTATGATACAAGATCATGAGTTCAATGTGATTTATGGGCATGAAATGTTAAGAGGCATGTTTGGGTGCCAGTAAGAATTAGGGCTAGTTAGCACTTGTCAAAAGCATATAAATTTTTAGATTTGAACTAAGATTATGATACACTAATTTGTCCATCGGGCTTGCAATTTCAACATAATCAAATTTTTATGATGCTGGGTTTGATGAATAGTTTAGATTTTCAATCACATATTATATTAATTAGGTACTTAACTACTGTCCAGCCAATCTCATTTTTGTTTGTTCACTCAAGGTAATGTAAAGAAAATATCATTACTTTCATTTAACTGCTGTCAAATTCATATAATTATTGTCAAAATCTTGAATCTAAACAGTGACCTCAATATATTTCAATGATGATCTGATATTAAAGTAATGTAAAAATGATATCATTGCAATTTTATTACAGGAAAATTACACAAAATATTTGCATTCAAATGTAAATATCGTCAAGAGAATGGTAAAATAATTTGCAATCATTTTACATTTTCTTATATCACCATGGTAACTGGTGAAACAAACCAGCCCTAAGAGAAAATATTGAAAATAGATTGTTCTAGAAATAATTTTCAAATACAAGTTCAAGAATGAAATTTTTGCAAATAATATACTTTCCAGTTGGACTTTCTTTTAAGTTATTATTTTGTTTATTAGTGAATTTTTGGAGAGTGAATGTAAACCCTAGTTCCTAAAATAGATCATGGAATAAAGTGCTCGTCAACATTCAAATTCTGCAAATAGTTTTATAATTTCACAAATGTGTTGAGGGTATGCATTCACATATGTTAAAATGAAACATGTGTGGGATTTGAGCTTTCTATCAAGTTAGAAATAATTCTTAGATCTTCTGCATAAAAAATTAAGATAATTTAACTCTTTAGCTTGGACCACTGCATAAAGTCAATTGATGGTGAAATAATTTTTTCTCATTTCATTTGCTTTGATGTGTTGTGGCTCACCTAAAGTGTGAAATTGCTTAATTTCATCATAAGATCTAAACAGTGTCTCACCTGATAGACAATTCAGATCCCATACACATGTCATATTATGACAAATGCACCGACATGTGTATGTGTATAGCCACTCTAAATAGAAATTAAAAAGTGTAGAAAATAAAATATGAAAAAATGTCCTTGTACTTATGGAATGTCAAGGCCTAAACCATTGTACACTTCTTGAAGATAGTCAAAGCCTCCTAAATATGCAAGAGATTCAACCACACCACCTCTAAGATATAATTAAACCTAGCATAGTCTAGTATTCCAGTGAGCTTGCACAACTCAGCAAATACATAATATTTAACCTTTGCTCTGATGCCCAAAATGAACAAAAAGAAGGAAAATGAAGTTGAAGCAGTTCTAATAGCTATCTCCATATTCTCTTATAGAAGAATATCAACCATGTAGTAATTAAATGTACAGTCCCAATATAGTGCAATAATTGTAGGATGCTTTTGGGTTAAGAGAACTTTCACCTCCCTATGTGAGCTTGGAAACCTTATGAAATGTCATCCACCTCATTGGGGTTGAGGCCCAATGGATAAGTCCATTTAGAAAAGAAAAAAAATGTCATGATAAAGGCCTAATTATCATGTTTTAAAAATCGAAAACTAAGCATGCATCCCAATCCCAATTTCTGTGGCACGACTCATACACCAAGTGTACTTAAACCACAAAATGTATGTAAAAATCAAAGACCATCTTCAAATATAATTGATATCAAACTAAGTTCAATCCATTACTACATAACTTAAAACAACAAATAACCCACCCATTTGGGGTCTTATTCAAACATACTAAACCAATATTCAATTAAAAAAATTTTTACACATCCATGTCCACCACGATCAACCCAAAACAACTAAAACATCCACATAACAAAATGAAGTGAAAATCAATTTGGAGCAACAAGCTCTTCTTTAGTGAGGTGAGGCCATGTGTCCCTTAGATTATTCATCGGCTCAACCACGTCTTCAAGCTCTTGCACCAACAGCTCAGGTTCGGTTACATTTATTTGTTTTTCATCAATAAAATAGTGAGCTGGAAAAGTTCCCACTAGGGTTTATTCACATGAAAATCAAGAATAGTAAAAGAAATAAAAAGAACAATAAATAAAATCATCAACCCGCATTTGCCCATTAGGGAAGGTCTCCACTATTTCGATAGGCAGGGGTAAAACCAGCATCTGAAAGCATAGCTACCAGGATAAACATTTCTTTTAGGGAGGTCCCGCAAGACAAACTATGAACATGCTATGAATGCATGATATTTAGGGTTCATCATTTATTTACTGATTTATAGTTATAAACAGATTAATAGGACATGGATGTATGACAATAGATTTCAGATACCACAATTTCTCTGACATTTAAATATGTAAATAAGTGATGACAAGCAGTGGATAGCAAATACATGTCATAATCGAAATAATTATCAAAACAACATACTAATCAGATTATCATCTATTAATACACACTATCTTGATTAAAATGAAACAAGTTGGGATTTCTCACTTGAGAATTTAGTGAGATGGATTATTTTAAATAATCATGCTAATAGGATTCAAGAATTTCCTAAAATTAAAATACACAATACAATTATCTTTCTAATAAATTAACATAAATTAAGATCACGATTAGGGTCCATCACAAAATCAACTTGAATCCTATAAGATCCAACCCTTAACATAGGGTTTATAGCCATCACAATCACGTAGAAGTCATTTGATCAATGTAGGAGATCCCTACCTTTCCATTTGATTGATATTCAAATAACCCATTAATTATAATTAATTATGGATCACCAATTAAATGATTTAATAAATCAAATCCGTAAGATTCGAAATGTAAATGAAATTTTTTACTTTTTATCGGTCAGATCGATGGTCTATTAGTAGAACCGACAAAGTCTAACTCCATCTAATTTTATTCGGGAGAGAACTTTGTCGGTTAGACTGACAGAGTCCAGAAGTCACTTTGTTTATGATGAACCGAATTAATGGTTTTTCGAATTTTCTTTCCTTTTAACCTAGATTTAAGCCCACTCAAGGTACATAGGTAAGATCCAACCCGATAAATGGCCCAATACTATATTGTTAAAAATTGAACCAAATATCAATTTGATCAACTCTCATGTGGGCCCAAATAGTTCTAAATGTCATTTTTACCTTTAAAATAATTATCCAATCAGTATGACCTCCTCGATGGTCAGATCGGCTTGATTTTGAGGTTTTAACATATTTTGACCTTAGCAATAAGATGAACCAGGTCGATTAAACTCCACACGGAGACTTATGTTTGATGCATATGGTGCTCTCATGTGCACCAAACAGATGTATCCATGTCATTACATACGTATATCTAATAGCCCTTTAGCTAATTTAAACCATCCATCATGAAATTTGAATTATAAATAGAAATTAAGAATTATTTTCCTGCAATAGCAAGTATCAATCCTATGACTTGCTTTACAATTAAGAGTGTTTCTACCACTTAACTAGCTAAGTAGTTTTATTTATTAAAGACAAATTAAATTCTTAAACCTTTTTAACTAATTATGTGAAGAGTATATGTGTATATACTACCCATGTACATAGTTTGGTGTTGTTACACCAATAGCCTAGTCCAACTTGACTTTCGGCTCCCTAGGTGGGCTTGGATAGTTGATGACCTATCATCCAGCTCATTAAGCTTGAGGCCTAACGGATACGTCCATATAAAAAAATGTGCTATGATGGAGGCCCAATAACTTAGCCCCGGCTCGTTGCAACGTGCCTAGTGCCAAATGTGCCACCATGCGCCCAAGCAGCTTACCGCCCATGCGTGTATGCACGTTTGATGCTTTGAAACTTGTTAGACCATAATTTATACAATGGAATCTTAATCAATAAGTATGTAGGAATGATTCTATATAAATCACATTTCAACTTTACTTCACTTTTGATGTAGGATTAAAGAAAATTTTCAAAACAAAGGTTGAGTGAAGAAATTTTTAAAATAAATTCAACAATCCCTCACTTATTTTTTTTTAATAGGTTAAGGATTATGGGTATATATAGTAGTTATGTGCATAAATGATGATAACTTTTGGATTTGAGCAATCATAAAATAAATAGAAATAAAAGTTTATCAAGATATTTGATGAAGATGCATTGAACTAACTCTTACAGATAAACCAAACTAACATCACGTAAAAAACTGAAGATGTTTAGGCATGATGTAAATCCCCTGGTGTCACTGTTTCGACAAGAAACAAGGTATCAAGGATTGGAATATCCACATTCAATAAAAAAAAAGGAACATTGAAGAACAAACATAATCACATATTTTAATTAATTCCAAATTCTTATTACATCCCTCATGTTTTCCTTGATTCCAAAGAAAAGTACATTTAATTAAAGTAATTAAAAGATAATCAAATGATAATTCCAGCAGCGTCTTAGCTTGTATTGTATCTATTGCAATGATAAAAGAATTGTGTGGGGTTCAAAACTCCTGCTCCACGCTGATGTACGTAGAGTACATGCATGAAAGATCAAATCACGGGATTGAGAGAGATTTGGGATCTCGCGGGAAGGCGTGATTGCCAAATATGCATCTTGGAGGGCTATTGTTGCACGGTCGTGCAAGCAGTCCCTATTCTGCTGCCACAAAACATGCTTGTGCAATGCTTCCTTGCATCTTCTTCTTCCTGCTCCTTGCTTCTCCCATATCGCATCGCAGGATATCTGAAGGCTGTTTCTCTAAACTCTTAAAGACTCTGAGATTCCTCTAAGGTCTCTGAAGCTCCTCACTTGTGAATGAATCAAATGAGAGGGGGAGGGGTTATTTATAAGCCTTCATACATGTGATATGTAAAATTTCACAATATAGTGTTGTTGGGCGGTTGTGTATCACACCCCTGTTGCCCGGTTGCACAACAAACTATTTGTCCAGTGTGGGAAGTTTGCCCCAAGCTAGTTGTTTAGCAGTATTCTTTGTGTTGTGCGGTCATGCAATCGGTTAATCTAATGTTAATTGTTGTATTTTTGGTGCTCCAATAGATGCCCTCTCGATTCTCCTTTGATTTTCTTATAGAATCAAATGGGGAATCGAACTCTGCCTTGCGTGAAAGGTTCATTTTTGCCTCATTGCACAACCGCGCATCTTTGTTGTGCGATGGGGTCCCATGCAACACCTATCGGGGCCTTGTTGTGTATAAAAATTGGACTCCTCTTCATTCGAATCACTTTGCATTGAAATCTTCCCAAATTCTGTTTATCCATTGCGCGATCATGCAAGAGACTTTCTTTCGCGACCACACAACTGACTTGCATTCGCGATTGTGCAGCTTAGTCCACCTTGGTAGAAAATATTTTGAGTGTTCGAACTCTGCCAAAATTCTGACCTGTTCCCACATGGTTAGTAGTAAGAGAAACTCCAGTGCTTCCAAGGAACATACGTCTCCTTCTCAATGGTCTGCACCTATCGAAAATCGTCCCAACAAGAAAGTAAAAATCACAACCAAACACCCATATTTTTTCAAGAAGCCCAACTCTCGTACCATTTGCTTCTCTAATCGTATAACTCTTTTGGCTAGTCCCATTTGCTAGGCTATTATCATGGGTGAAATAGAAAGACCCCCTTGTGAAGGCTAAGATGTAGATTGGGAAAACTAGCTAAAGGCTACTTCCAATCTTCAGACAGATAGTTCCAGGCCGTCTGACAGGGAACCAACTCCACTGTCACGCACCAGACTGGGCAACCGAACTCACAAAGAATCCGATGCTCGGTTCTAACCGCAATAGCCTCCGTAGTACCCCATTCTCGGCTCTTGAGACAGGTTCTGATCTTAGGATCCTATAAGGAGGATTTCCATAATAGTATAATCATTCCAATTGCTTCTCTGATCGTATAACTCTTTTGGCTAGTCCCATTTGCTAGGCTATTATCATGGGTGAAATAGAAAGACCCCCTCGTGAAGGCTAAGATGTAGATTGGGAAAACTAGCTAAAGGCTACTTCCAATCTTCGGACGGATAGTTTCGGGCCGTCTGACAGGGAACCAACTCCACTGTCACGCACCAGACTTGGCAACCGGACTCACAAAGAATCCGATGCTCGGTTCTGACCGCAATAGCCTCCGTAGTACCCCATTCTCGGCTCCTGAGACAGGTTCTGATCCTAGGATCCTATAAGGAGGATTTCCATAATAGTATAATCATTCAAATTGCTTCTCTGATCGTATAACTCTTTTGGCTAGTCCCATTTGCTAGGCTATTATCATGGGTGAAATAGAAAGACCCCCTCATGAAGGCTAAGATGTAGATTGGGAAAACTAGCTAAAGGCTACTTCCAATCTTCGGACGGATAGTTTCGGGCCATCTGACAGGGAACCAACTCCAATGTCACACACTAGACTCGGCAACCGGACTTACAAAGAATCCGATGCTCGGTTCTGACCGCAATAGCCTCCGTAGTACCCCATTTTCGGCTCCTAAGACAGGTTCTGATCCTAGGATCCTATAAGGAGGATTTTCATAATAGTATAATCATTCCAATACGAGCATACCCAAGATCACAACAAGTATATCTGAGAATAACAAAGGGCACACATCACAAAATCCATTAAGAATTTAAACTTTTACAAGTTTACATAAGGTCTAAATGGACATACATAAGATGATAGGAAAAGAGAGAGAAGTCAGCAACACTGGAGTCCTCAATGATCAACTTTACTCTACACTCTGCTGCTACGACACCTGCCTAGAGTCTCCTACACGCATCAATCGTGCACATGCTTATAGAAGCTTAGAGGGTAGTGAGAGTGTGTGACAATGGTGCACAGAAGAATAGAAGGAGGTATAAGAAGGAAGACATGCTCAATAATAATGTCACTAGCCTTACCAAGGCTTATCATGAATACGATGCAATGAGTACTGGGCGTCATATCAAGGCGATGCATGAAGGGGCTTACACAGTCAATGTTAATGTAATGCAAGTAATGCTAGTGCTCATATCCAAACCATATATCAAATACATTTCCAGTCATAAGAAAATCACCGGGGTCCATTACACTGCTGAATGACCGCCGCTCTACAGACCCGCACAGTCAAACGAGCATAAGAGACCTCACTACCTGCCTGTGGACAACCAATCACGAATAAGGCCTGACGATAGCGGACCTATTTCACGAGCTGGTCAAACTCAACCTAGTAATGCCCTCCCTCACAGGCGAATAAGGCCACATCCCCATCCAACCGACTACACGACAATGGGAGTCATGGCCTACAAGTGTAAAGCCCTCGTGCGCTCATGTTTTCACCCGGTCATGGCGTTGGAGCAGATCCTTGGTACCATGGAAGTTTTAAAAATTTCACCCATGGGCATCCTATGCACCTGGTATGCTTAAATATTATTTTCGGTGTCCAAACGTCCAGCCATCCACGAATATCCCTATGGAGGTAAGGCCCTAATGAAGTGAGGGCGAATGTTGATCATACTATGCAATGTCAGATGCATGAATCACACAAACATCTCCATGCATCATCCAATGTGCTCAAGAGGAAAAAACTCCATACCTCACAATATCTTACCGGATGGCATAACCATGACCAATCACATCTCAGCCAAGCATGCATATGATGCGTATGGGAGTGGGCTATGAAGATGAATAAAAATGCCAATGCGGTGAAGATGTTCTCCCCTCCTAACCAGTAGGGTCTAGGTACTTAGACAGTTTTTCAAAAGAAATACAACCTTGAGTGGGGGCCCAATAGCCTGGGGTAGCCCACGAGACTAGATAGATAATGGTATAGGCCTAAATAATAAGAATGGGCCTAGCAATGGTCTATGGTGGACCTTTAACCACTCATAAAAGTAAAAATGGGCCTAACAAGGGCCTAGATGGGCATGTCAAGGTGGGCATTCAACCACCATTGTCCCCTAAAGGTGGCCTAATAATAATCTGCCAAGGATTAAGGCTCGTGGCCTGAGCATCACCATAAAAAAGAGATGAGCAACTCTATACATATAGATACATCACAATGTTGGGCCTCAATAAAGTGGCCCAAGGCTACACATAATTCATAGGCCTAATAGGGGCAATATCAGCTAAATCCACATGCAATAATAAGGGCCCATAAGGGAGTTTAGGGCCTAAATATAAGGGCCACCAAGTCCATACATTATGGTGGGTATAGTGGGCAACCCATTACTCCAACACATGAGCGAGAATCGTATTCAAGATAAGCAAGTTGGGCCTTACAACCTAGCCTAAGAATTTAGTTTTTTTGGTGGGCAACCAAGGGCCCAACCACTCATGCATTAGAGCCCACTAGCCCAACAGAATACCATGGAGAATACAGTCCAAGAATCCACTGGGCTTATTTACAGGGTTCCAGCGCATTTGGGCTTACAAGGGGTTCAAAAATCTGGTTACATATAAATACCCATATAGCCCAAACAAGGTGGGCGTCAATGATGCATTAATTAAAACTAAAATTAAGGGTGTAAAGGTATGAATTATCCATACAAAATCCTCACAATATGGTGGTATATACAACACATCTAGGTGGGCCCACAAGGTAGGCTGGAAGCCCTAGCCTGGGCGTCCTTGCCTGATGGGCCACTCCAGGCCGTACCATAGTTAGATCAAATGTCTGTTGGGTTTGAAAGTTTGCAGGGTGACACTTTCATGGGTGCGCCACACCTTCAAAAAATTTTAAAATTTTTAAATATTTTTAATTATTTTAATTAATTTAAATAAAATAATCTGTCCAGAAAATTGGACTGACCTGGATGTCCCAACGTGGTGGGCCAATCCGACCCTTGCCATGGTGTGTGCAGGTGTCCATTGGCCCCAAATTTTGTGGGTAGGTCCCACTATGGTTGGACCACACCCCCACAAAATTTCAGAATTTTTGGACATGTATAAATATTTTAATTCATTTAAAGAAATCAAGTCCTGAAAATCGGACTGATCTGGACACCACATTATAGTGGGCCGGTCGAGCCACCACCACGGTGTGTACAGGTGTCCATTGGCCCCAAATTTTGTAGGTGGGTCCTATTATGGGTGGACCACCTCTTTACAAAATTTTATAATTTTTAGATACTCATAAGTATTTTAATTAAATTATGAATTACAATTTATCCAGGAGAGATGTTGTCCATGCATTGTTTACCCAATAAGGTGGGTCCAAACTTCATCCAGAAGGGGGAAAATGGAGGTTTAGTATTTTTTTTTTCATAAAATACAATAAGCTGGGGTCCACAAAAGTGGCCCACCCCTCATAGAAACTAAGTTGAGGTGTATGTTTTCCCTCCATACATGTGGGTTGGACAGCCCAACAAGGTGGACGGCCCACCCCTATGGGCCTCCCTTTTCGGGTACCGTTTCATGGGCCATCTAAGGTACAACCCACTACACCTTAAGGTAGGGTCCACACCTTCTCATTACACCCCATAATTATAAAGAAAATAATAGAGATCATGATCCAAAAGTCCACGCCAAACATTGAACATGACAGTCCATGCAACAGTCCAGATTTTTTTATTTTTTTTTGGACTGCAATACATGGCTGGACACATCTACTTATATCTCAATAATCTCAACCATAAAAAGGGTGTGTGGCCTTCCTCAGTGGGCCCCACATATGTCTAGATTACAGATTAAGACTAGGATACTTGCATGCATTGATTAAGGTATTGAAAGATCATGGAGTTGGGTGGTAAAGGCGTCCCACCTTGCTGGATTTTTATTTTTATTTATTTTGGGACATCCTAGGCCCACTAAATGGGCCACACACACATCATCATCCACACATTATAGAAAAGGAAAGAAGAAAAGAAAGTAATCCGGCAATGGGGGTAGGGCCCCGCCACTAATGGGCCCTCCCAAGAGTCAATCTCAACCATACAACAATGTTACTTGAACATGCAACATTAAACTAATGCATGCATGATTTATGACTAAAATGGGTGGTTGTGATGTCATCCCAACATGACTTCTAGGGTCTAGATGCCCTTGAAATAAGGTGGATGATGCAATACATCATGATAGGGTCCATGGAGAATGACCCTATCATGTTTCATGATATGCATGTAGGATGGGCCAAAAGGCCACATCCATGAGGTCAAATGGGGACCCCACCATGGATTGGTGAGCCTCATATGATCCACATAAAATAAATAAGAAATTTTAAGGGTAGAAAATTAGATGAGAAAGATCATAGTTACCCACTTTAAGATCTCTATTAAAACTCCACTCCAAGCTTCTAACTGTCCAAGGAAGCAAGATGAAGGGTTGAGATGGGTTTTCAATGGAGAGATTGAGGGGAAAAAGGAGGAGAAGGGACTGAAAAAGAGGGAAAAGGGGGTTAGATTTTTTTTACAAGAGAGAAATGAGAGAAAAATGTATTTTGTATCCACACCGTCCGTTCCTGGACGGTGTCGTGGGGCCAACCATAATGCATTGTTCTATCAATACCATCCATCTATGTGGGCCCCACCAACAATACAACTGTTGTATTTGACGTCAGCAAGTTCTGTGGGCCTAATCATAGGTATGTGTTATATCAAAACCATCCATCTGTGGGCACCCCAGCTATATAGCTATTGTTTTGACATCAGTACGTTCTGTGGGTCTAATCATGAAGCCATGTACTATATCCAAACCGTCCATCCGATGGTGGAACCCCACCATGATGTCTGTGTTGTATCTCCATAGTTTAACAAGCTGGATGGTGGAATGCCACCATGATATATGTGTTTTTCCACGTCGTTCGACCGTCCACCTAAGGACGTGGGGCCCACTGATGTATGCATTCTATTCCACGTAGTTTGTCAGTGTGGGAACCGCCATGATGTATGGGTTTGTTCCCCACTGTTCGTGAAGTGGACCCTACGCTGATGTATGTATTTTATATCCGCATTGTCCATCCGCCGAGCCCACCTGCTGTATGTATAGGGCCCACTTAGTGTATTTGAGGCCCATTATGGCCATGTATTGTGGCCCATTGTGATGTATTTGAGGCCCATGGGATGTGGCCCATTATGATGTATTAGTGGTCCATACAATGAGGCCCAATGTGATGTATTTGTGGCCTATATGATGAGACCCATTATGATGCATATGTGGCCCATAAGAGAGGTCCATTATGATGTATATGTGGCCCATGAGTGAGGCCCAATGTGATGTATATGTGGCTAATGAGTGAGGCTCATCTTGATGTAAATTAGGCCCTTTGTGTGAGGCCCATTATGTTGTGTATGAGGCCTTTGTGTGAGGCCATGGGCCCACTATATATTAAGATCTATGTGGGCCACTCATTAGGAGTAATGTTGGTTAAATATCCACATTGATGGACAATGATGGTTAAATGTCCACGTTGTAACCTTCCCTTAGGCCTTGCTAGGCCCATTCTCATCCTTCTCTAAGTGGGTTGACCCTAATCATTGGGCCTCATTAATATTACATGGTCCATGTATTCATTGGACTAACCTAAGATGTTGGGCACCGATTGGTTGTTAGTAGGATTATTTCTTTTATCTTGGAGTCTATCTAAGACTTATTTGGACCCCTTAAGCATCTAGTGTGCTATATGATGGTATGGAGAAGGAACCCTTTCGGGATCCTTAGGAATATAGGTAGGCCACCTAGGCCCAACCTTGATATGGGGAGAGTATATCATTACCTTATATGGTAGGATTTGTGATATTATATTTGGTATATCCAATGTTGAGGACCAATCTTCACATTATAAATCAGATCCGCAGTCTTTCTGTGGACCATGCCTTGTTTATAGGCCGACTATCAATGTCAATTATAAGTATGTGATAACATAGCATTATGATACATGCCCATACACATCATTTGCATGCTTGTGATGAGATGTGGTTGACCATTGCATATGCCTTTGTGCAGGTTATTTATGGGACTCCTTGATAGGCGAAGTTGTCTCTCATAAGCGCACGATATTTGCAGGATTGATGCATGACTGGATTGTATGACTTATGCATTGTTCATTGTGTGATATGGTTACTGTATGCCCTAACGACATCAGGGTCGTGGCCTCCACAGGCACATCATGGATGGCCAGATTGGATACTGAAAATACGTGGTTCTATCACTATAGGCACATAGGATGTCCTTGAGTGAAAGTTTCAAAAATTTTTTGGTACCAGGAGGATGCTCCAATGTCAAGACCGAGTCGATGTATGAGTGCATGAGGGCCATATACCAGTAGGCTGCATCTCCCACTGTGTCGTGGTCTATTGAAAGGGGGTGTGACCTTATCCGCCCGAGTGAGGGAAAAATATCTAGGTTGAGTTTGACCAGCTTGAGGAATGGGTTCGCTATTAATGAGCTGAGCCTGATATTGGTAACTGGATAGTGAAGTCTCTTTCAAATACCCAGTTGTGTGCTCGGATAAGGGCGACAATCTGGCATAGAGTGTACTAGACCCGGGTGATCGTCCGGGGTGAGATCTGTACTGATATATGATGCTCCATTGATGAGCTGTATTGATATGTGGATTCAGATGAGGATTAGTATACTTGAGTTGCATCTCACATTACATGGCCTTGGTATGAGTGACATCATTCATGCCTTACATTGCATGACCCTAATATGGCCGATGACATTCATGCCTTGCATCGCATAACCTTTGTATGACTGATAGTATTCATGGATTCGCTAGCATATATCCTCATTACTCTGATATTACATTATGAGTAAGCTTATATTATGCACACACTTACACCACCTTCTAAGCTTTCTATAAACTTATGCATGATTGATGCATGCAGGTGACGCTAGGCGGTAGCTGAGCAGGAATAGGAGTGTGTCGCAGAGCTTCTAGAGCTTTCATTATTATTAACATTGTACTTCCCTTTATGTGCATTGTATTTAAATTTTTTTTTTATCATAGTGGAAATGTGATGGAGTTGTTTGTTATTGTTCGTGGGTTATGATTATGGTTATGCTCCTTATGAATCAAATTCATGTTAAAAATCCTCCTTGTACGATCCTAGGATTGGAACCTGGTATATGGGTGTCAGGAGCCGAGAATGGGGTATTACGGAGACTGTTGGCACCGAATTCGGTGAGAGAATTTTGTGAGCCTGGTTTTCGAGTTTGTGGAGTGACAGAAGTTGGTATCAGAACATAACTTGAGAATAACTTAGAACAACATCACTTATCTACTATGAGCTTAGAATAATTAGGTCACGAGTTTGAATAACTTAGCGATTTTCTATTATATACCCTTAATGTGTGTACCTTCGAAACTTCTCAAGGTTGATAGGTGTCTTTATTCTTTCCTGTAGGACATGTCACCTAGGAGAGCGACTCGAGCGACTCCCACTCTACCACTTACGGCTCCCACTCCACCACAAGAGATTCCTACTCCCCCGCATGAGGATTTCGCTCCTCTACTTAAGACCTGTGCTAATCCGACTGTACCCATGAGTCAGCCCAGCTACAACAGATGCTTCAGGCTGTGATAGCTACCCTCTAGGGGTAGGGTAGGAGTCCCACTGTTACGCTAGCTCAGGTAGAGCAGGAGCATGTTAGAGCCCTTCTCCGAGACTTTTAACAGCTCGATCCCCTGTGCTTCTAGGGTGAACTAAACTTGACATCAGCCGAGAGGTGGTGCTCCGAGGTGGAGAAAATATTTGACACGATGAGATGTACAACCTAACAGCAGGTCCCGTTAACTATATTTCTTCTTTAAGGCAAGGCTGATTACTGGTGGTCATCAGTCGCCCAAGTAGCAGGAGCCAATTTTGAGTGGACCTGGGAGGACTTTGTAAACTGGTTCGACTGGAAGTTCTTTCCCGAGCATGTTCGACAGTAGCGCACGTTAAAGTTTAAGACTCTAGTCCAGGAGGACATGACAGTCTCTTAGTATGAGGCATGTTTCATCACGCTATTGAGGTTCACGATGTATCTTATCAATGATAAGGGGTGAATGGCCCTCCATTTCGAGAATGACTTGCTCTCTGGCCTCAGGAGCCCTGTTGTCGAACACATACTTCCGATGTTTGAGCAGGTAGTGTAGAGAGCCCAGGTTTACAAGGTAGATTGGGCTGATTTGCAGAGGATTCATTACCGTAGAGGAGACTAAAAGAGGTATGCCCCCTTCGATGGCTCCCATCATCAACAACACCACCCCCAAAAAAGGTGCACAGGCCCCCAGAGCACCAATAACACCAGTGACACCCCGGCACCACCTCAAAGGTAGCTTTCAAGTGCTTATTTTGGGTGCAGTGGAATAGGACACCACAGGTGGGAGTATCCCTGACCGTAGCAGTAGCAGCTGAGAACATTGCAGCAGCAGCAACAGCAGCTCCCACCGCCGAGGTCCCCTCAGCAGTAGCATCAACACTAGCCTCTGAGACAGCAGTAGCAGAGGCAATAGTTTCGACTGTCTCAGTGACAACAACATCAACAACACCTCAAAGGGGACAGGCACCTCCCCATGCAGCTCAGGCTAGATTCTATGCGGTTCAACAGGACCCATAGTCATCTGAAGGAGTCGTTAAGGGTATTCTTTCGGTCTCTACATGCATTGCATAAGTATTGTTTGATTCTGGTGCATCGCATTCCTTTATGGCCGATGATTTCTACTGATAGACCAGTTTGCCGTTAGAGTCTACTCACGAGGGCTTATCAGTATTGAATCCTTTGGGAAAGACCACAGTGATAGGCCGATTTTGCTCGTCATGCCCTGTTCTGATTGGGGATATATTTTTATCTGCTAATATGTTCATGTTGCCAATGTCCGAGGTTGATATCATCTTGGGCATGGATTGACTCACCGAGTATCATTCCATATTGGACTGCTCTGTGAGAACAGTCACATTTTATATACCTGGTGTCTCGTAGTTCCAGCTTGTAGCAGAGCCCAGAGGAGAGCAGCTTTCCTACCTATTGTCATGCGCCGTTGAGGAGTCAGTTGCTTTGAGTATCGACCAGCTACCAGTCGTTTATGGTTTTCTTGTTATGTTCTAGGAGATTCCGGGATTACCACCTTGCCGGCATGCTGAGTTTCAGATTGACCTCGTGCCCGGTACCTCGCATATTTTGAAGGCCTCATATCATATGACACCGTTGGAGTTGTGGGAACTGCAGAAGCAGTTGGACAAGTTATGCAAGTTAGGCTTTATCTGTCCGAGTAGTTCACCATGGGGAGCGCCGGTACTCTTTGTGAAGAAGAATGATGGCTCATTGAGGCTTTACGTGGATTACCGCGAGCTCAACAAGGTTATGATTAAAAATAAGTACCCGCTCCCGGGGATTGATAATTTGTTTGATCAGTTGTAGGAGGGGCAGTTCTTTTCAAAGATAGACCTACAGTCCGGTTATCATCAGGTTCGAGTCAAAGAGGAGGACATCCCGAAGACAGCGTTCAGGACGCACTATAGTCATTTTGAGTTCCAAGTCATGTCCTTTGGACTGACCAATGCACCTGCAGTATTCATGGAGTTGATGAATGAGGTCTTTCATCCATATCTCGATCAATTTTTTGTGGTGTTCATCAATGACATTCTAATATATTCAAGGACCCGTGAAGAGCATGAGTAGCATCTGGAGATTACCTTGCAGACCCTCCATGCACATCAACTTTATGCGAGCTGAAGAAGTGCGAGTTCTGGTAAGAGGAGGTGAAGTTCTTCGGTCACATGATAATGAGGCAGGGCGTCGTAGTGAACCCCTCGAAGATCGATGTTGTGTATCAGTGGAACCAGCCTACGAACGCGTCTGAGATTTGTAGTTTCCTTGGTTTGACAGGCTACTACTGACATTTCATTAAGGGCTTCTCTCATATTGCAACTCAGTTGACCAGGTTGACTTAGAAGGGCGCTGAGTTTGTTTGGAGCGACGCATTGAGCAGGCATTCCCAGATCTAAAGGACCATTTGGCGTCCACACCTATCCTCACTCTTACCTCTAGGAGTGATTACTGGCGTTTCATTAAGGGCTTCTCTCGTATTGCAGCTCAGTTGACCAGGTTGACTTGGAAAGGCACTGAGTTTGTTTAGAGCGACACATGTGAGCAGGCATTCCCAGAGCTAAAGGACTGTTTGGCATCCGCACCTGTCCTCACTCTTCCTTGTAGGAGTGATGGATTCGTAGTTTTTACCGATGCCTCGCATATTAGTTTGGGTGTTGTCCTGATGCAGCATGGGAAACGGATGGCCTTCGCGTCTCGCTAGATCAAGGTCCATGAGCTAAACTACCCCATGCATGATCTAGAGTTGGCTGCAGTTGTGTTTGCATTGAAGGTGTGGAGGCACTATCTTTATGGAGTTAAGTTCAAGCTCTTCTCTAACCACAAGAGCTTAAAGTATCTCTTCTCGCAGTCCGAGTTGAATATGAGGTAGAGACGTTGGATGAAGCTCTTGAAGGACTATTATTTTGATCTTTAGTACCACCCAGGAAAGGTGAACGTGGTGGTAGATGCCCTCAGCCGTTAGCCATGGTCCTGGTGGCACATATAATGATTCAGGAGTGGAAGATGCTTGAGGATGTGTCAGTGTTCGACTTCGAGATCGGCTTGCAGTATTCTATTATGCGGTTATCGATCCTGTCGATTCAACCCTCTCTTATCGTAAGAGTGATTGAGGCTCAACAGGTAGATGAGTCATTGTAGAGTTATCGGGCAAAGGTAACATCTGAGAGTCAGTCAGATTGGCAGATTGGTTCCAATAGTGGACTTCACTTTAGAGGTTGGTTATGTGTCCCAGATGTTTTAGAGTTGCGCAAAGATCTTATGACTGAGATACATCGATCATGGTTTTCTATCCACCTTAGCTCAACGAAGATGTATCGTGATATGAGGAGACAATATTTTTGGATGGGGATGAAGTGCCAGATTGTCAGTTTTGTGGCCAAATGTGACACTTGCCAGCGTGTCAAGGCCGATCATCAGAGACCCCCAAATCCATTGTAGCCGTTGAGCGCCTCGTTCTGGAAGTGGGAGCACGTATCCACCAATTTTATCATGGGCTTACCAAGGACTCAGTGTGGTCACGATGCCATTTGAGTTATCATCGATCATTTGACGAAGTTAGCACATTTTCTTACGATTTGTGTGACTTGACCTTTGGAGCAGCTTGCGAGGATATTCATCGAGGAGATTGTGAGACTGTATGGTGTTCCAGTCTCGATCTTTTCTAACCGAGACCAGAGGTTCATGTCTCAATTTTGGAGGAGCTTTTGGAGAGCGATGGGGTCTATCTTGCAGCTTGGCACCGCGTATCATCTGCAGACCAATGGGTAGACCGAGAGGGTCAATCAAATCCTTGAGGATATGTTTCAGTCTTACGTGATTGACTTCTCAGGTAGCTAGGATGAGCACCTACAATTGGTTGAGTTCGTGTATAACAACAGCTATCAGGCAACCATTCGCATGACTTCTTTTGAGGCATTCTATGGCAGATTGTGCAGATCTCCGAGTTGTTGGACCGACTTTAGAGAGCAGGGTTTCTTAGGTCCTGAGTTTGTGCAGTAGACATCAGAGGTCATCGATATCATCAGACAGAGGATGCGCACAGCTTAGAGTCGGTAGAAGATTTTTGCTGATCTTCAGCGTTGTCCCTTAGAGTTTATCGTTGGGGACCATGTGTATCTCAAGATCTCACCCATGAAGGGTGTGGTTCATTTTGGAGTGAAGGGTAAGCTAACCCCGAGATTCATTAGACCTTTTGAGATCATTGGGCGCGTTGGTCCGTGGCCTATCGGCTTACCTTGCCATCTCAGTTGTCTGGCGTTCACAACATTTTCCATGTCTATATGTTGAGGAAGTGTGGGTCAGACATTATTCCTGTTATTAATTGACAGCCATTGGAGGTTTTTGAGGATGCTTCTTACACTGAGCAACTGGTTTATATTCTTGATCGAAAGGAACAGGTCCTCCATACCAAGGTCATTCCCTTGGTGAAGGTGCGGTGGGGTTATCATAGTGTAGATGAGGCATTTTGGGAGCGCGAGGCTGAAATTCAAGAACGCTATCCCCATCTCTTCGATGATTGATTGTATTTTGTATGCTATCTCTGATTATATATGATGCAATGATTTCTCTCCTTTTATAAGTTATGTTTAGTTGAGATGATAATGTAAATTTCAAAGACGAAATTTTCATTAGGAAGGGAGAGCTGTAAGACCCATATCCTAAACCATACCGTTCCTTAGACTCCTGCGATCCTCACCATCAAATTCTGACAACCCGCGACCTATAAACGACATTTGTGCGCGATCGCATCCCGTATATCTGAGTTGACTCAACTCGAAACCTATACCCTGGCGACCGCGTCATCGCCGCGACTTGCGCATCAATGTGATACTCAGGCGAGGAGTTGTGGGCCTACATATATTTCAAAGAAACGCTGCACATTTATGAATTTCGAGAGAATCTCTACCATCCATCACATCAATCAATCAAGTACTAGTCAAGTACATAACCCATCACTCCACCCATCACACCCATCCCTCTCTTACACAAGCCATCCCCAAAGTCAACTCTTCCTTACACCACCCATCCCTTCCTTACACACACCCATTCCTCTCATCCCATCCCTCTTACAACAGCCTCTCCTCTCTCATTCTCTCTACCATTTCCCAAGCTACCATGAAAGAAAAATTCTAAGGATTGAAAGAACCCAAGATCAAGGCCCACTTCCTACCCCTAAACTCCCATCTCCAGCCTTTAATTCTCATCTTTCACCATCAAAGAGAAAGCTTAGGAGCTAAGGAGTCCAAGGAGCTAAAGAAGAAGACCAACGGTGGGTGATATTAGGAATTTCCACCCATGATATATATTTGAGGGCCCACTTGTGGTGGGACCCATTTTGATGTATGTTTTGTAATGCATGGAAGGGAGGGCCTATAGTAGCGGGGTCCCTCCATCTCACGTATCTCTCTCTCTCTCTCTCTCTCTCTCTCTCTCTCTCTCTCTCTCTCTCTCTCTCTCTCTCTCTCCCCCTTGTTTACGGCTCACCATGATGTATCCATGTTATCTATGCTGGCCACCCGTGGGGCCCACCTTGACTTGCTGGACAGTCAGCACTACTAGTACCGTCTAGCAGACTTAGATAAAGAGAAAACATAAATATCAGCTTTATCCCAAAGCTGGTGGGTCCCACACGTGTGGACCCACCTTAATGTATGGTTTCATCCCCATCATCCAAATGATTGGGATGATGGAACTCCACCGTGATGTATCTGTATATCCATACTGTCCGTTTATTTTTGGGACGTGTGGACCCCAACCATGATGTATGGGTTTTATCCCTACCATCGATCCATCTAGCTGGATGTGGGGCCCACCCACACGTACTGTACGTGTGGGGTGGGGCCCACCATAATGTATGGATTTTGTATCACACCATTCGTTCTTGGATGGTGCTATATGGCCAACCGTAATGCATGTGTTTTATCAATACCGTCCATCTATGTAGGCCCCACCAGCAATACAGCTGCTGTATTTGACGTCAGCAAGTTCTGTGTGCCTGATAATAGGTATGTGTTATATCCAAACCGTCCATTTGTGGCCACCTTGGCTATATAGCTGTCGTTTTGACGTCAGCGGGTTCTGTGAGTTTGATCATGAAGGCATGTGCTATATCTAAACCATCCATCTGACAGTGGACCCCCACCATGATGTCTGTGTTGTATCGTTGGACGGTGGAATGCCACCATGATATATGTGTTTTTTCACACCGTCTGACCTTCCATTTAAGGACGTGGGCCCCACTAATGTATGCATTGTATTCCATACAGTTTGTCTGTGTGGGACCTACCGTGATGTATTGGTTTGATCCCCACCATCTGTGCAATGGACCCCACGCTGATGTATGTATTTGATATCCACGCCATCCATCCGTCGGGCTCACCTGCTGTATGTAAAACCCACTTGGTGTATGTAAGACCCATTATGGCTATGTAATGTGGCCCATTATGATATATTTGAGGCCCATGGGATGTGGCACATTATGATGTATTAGTGGCCCATACGATGAGGCCCAATATGATGCATATGTGGCACATATGATAAGACCCATTATGATGCATATGTGGCCCATGAGCGAGGTCCATTAGGATGTATATGTGGCCCATAAGTGAGGCCCAATATGATGCATATGTGAACCATGAGTAAGGCCCATCGTGATATAAATTAGGCCCTTTGTGTGAGGCCCATTATGTTGTGTATGAGGCCCTTATGTGAGGCCATGGCCTCACTATATCTTAAGTTCTATGTGGGCCACTCCTTGGGAGCAATGTTGGTTAAATGTTCACATTAATGGGTAATGATGGTTAAATATTCACATTATGTCCTTCCCTTAGGCCTTGCTAGGCCTATTCTCATCCTTCTCTAAGTGGGTTGACCCTAATCATTAGGCCCCATTAATATTGCATGGTCCATGTATTCATTGGGTAACCTAAGATGTTAGGTCTCCATTGGTTGTTAGTATGATATTTCTTTTATCTTGGAATCCATATAGGACTTATTTGGGCCCCCTAGGCATCTAGCGGGCTATATGATGGTATTGAGAAGGAACCCTTTCCAGATCCTTAAGAATATAGGTATGCCACCTAGGCCTAACCTTGATATGGGGGAAGTATATCATTACCGTAGATGGTAAGAACTGCGATGTCAGATTTGGTATATCCACTGTTGAGGACCGATCTTCACATTATAGATCAGATCCGCGACCCTTCTGTGGACCCTGCCTTGTCTATAGGCTAATTATCGATACCGATTATGAGTATGAGATAGCATAACATCATGATACATGCCCATACGCATCATCTGCATGCTTGTGATGAGATGTGGTTGACCATTGCATATGCCTTTGGGCAAGTTATTTATGAGACTCCCTAATAAGCAGAGTTGTCCCTCATGCGCACACGGTATGCGCAAGATTGATGCATGACTGGATTGTATGACTCATGCATCATGCATTGTGTGATATGGTTACTGTACAGCCTAGCGACATCAGGGCTGTAGCTTCCACATGCACATCGTGGATGACTGGATTGGATACTGAAAATACTTAATTCTAGCACTGGGGGCACATAAGATGTCCTTGGATGAAAGTCTCAAAACCTTTTTGGTATCAAGAGGATGGTCCAACATCGAGATTGAGTAGATTTATGAGTGCACGAGGGCCATATAGCAGTAGGTCGTGTCTCCCATAGTGTCGTGGTGGGTTGGAAGGGGGTGTGACCTTACCCGTCTGAGTGAAGGGGAAATATCTAGGTTTAAATTGACTAGCTTGAGGAATAGGTCCGCTATCAACAAGTTGGGCCTGATATTAGTAAGCGGATAGTGAGGTCTCTTCCACTTACCCAGTTGTGCGCTAGAATAGGGGTGACAAGCTGGTGTAGAGTGTACTAGACCCCAGTGATCGTCTAGGGTGAGATCTATACTGATATATATATGTGGATTCAGTTTAGGATTGGTATGCTTGAGTTGTATCTCGCATTGTAGGGCCTTGGTACGGCCGACATCTTTCATGCCTTGCATCGCATGGCCCTGATGTGGCCGATAGCATTCATGCCTTACATCACATAACCTTTATACGGCTGATAGTATTCATGAATTCGCCAACATATTTCGCATTACTCTGATATTGCATTCTGAGTATGCTTATATTACGCACACACTTACTCTACCCTATAAGCTTTCTATAAGCTTATGCACGATTGATGCGTGCAAGTGACGTTAGGCCATAGCTGAGCAGGAGCAGGAGTGTGCTGTAGAGCTTCTGGAGCTTTCATTATTATTAACATTGTATTTCCCTTTATGTGCATTGTACTTAAAAGTTTTTTTTATCATAGTGGAAATGTGATTGAGTTGTTTGTTATTATTTGTGTGTTATGCTTATGGTTATGCTCCTTATGAATCAAATTCATGTTGAAAATTCTCTTTGTAAGATCCCAAGATCGGAACCTAGTATATAGGTGCCAGAAGCCGAGAATGGGGTATTACGAAGGCTGTCGGTGCCAGATTCGGCGATTAGAAATTTTATGGGCCCGGTTTCCAAGTCTGGGACGTGACATCGTCCATTAGGATGATTTGAACCATCCATCATGTTGAGGGGCTTTATCCGAGTAAAACCATGTTATCCATACGAGTTCATGCACACGTGTATGTGCACAAACACGAGCCAACAGTGGTGCTTGCGATGGGTTCTGAAAATGAAAATTTCCCCGTTACTGACGCGGTTATAGGCCATTGTCATGACTGCACAGGAAATCCAGACCGACCATTAGATTCCTCTCAAAATCCTATCTGAAAGGATTAACGTACATGAGGAATGATCATAGCCCACACGCACTATTTCCGTTGAAATTGCAGACCGTGCAGACGCCTTGGCAAAATGCCACTCCTTGCGTTACGAAATCCATAACTATCCAAGAAATAGAAGAATCCTTCCCCAACAAGAAAACAAGAAAAATGTAACGCCACTTATTTTCGAAACCCAAGTATTTGACTCATTCTCCAAAAACTTGAGTGTTAACGTTTAAAGATAATCAAATTCAGGTATTTTTCCCTTTTCTTTCAGAGTTAGCAGTTTAGCGAAAGATGGACAAATCAAACATAAAGAAAAATTACAAAGATGGACAAATCAAACATAAAGAAAAATCATTTGCATTTGGAATATACGAGCAATTGCCCATAATGACTTATACAAACTAATGTCTCTACATTTACAAATATAAGAATTACATAATTTACACATGAGAAATAATAGGATGCATATGAACTTGAGCCACAAGATCGCACAGCTTCTCTTAGTAGACAGTCTTGCATCCTTGATAATAGTATCCTGTCCTTTATCACTCTGGACATGAATGTCTTTTAAGCCACTTGTATTACCTGTACCATTGAATATTCGATGAATGAGTGGCCAACTCAGTGTGAATTTCCCTCACGATTATACACCGTCGCCTTAAACAA
This sequence comes from Magnolia kwangsiensis, assembly GCA_037074715.1. Lineage (NCBI taxonomy): Eukaryota > Viridiplantae > Streptophyta > Magnoliopsida > Magnoliales > Magnoliaceae > Magnolia > Magnolia kwangsiensis. The sequence continues at coordinate 68,294,228 of CM073572.1, read as the reverse complement.
GTATAGTTTAAAAACATAACAAAGCACACAAAACTATACAAGATTCAATCTTATTAAATGCATGGATGTATGAGTGCACATCAACTGGGGATTCTCATCCTGTTAGATTTTGGGTGAAACCCATGCATATGACAGTCACCAATGAAAGTACAAGTACATGCGTAGTGTCAAACTCACCAAAAGCGGGCCAATAGTCTATGGTTTGGGAGCTAGTGAAACGATACCCCAACTAAATCCTATAGGCACGTGATATGGCATCCAAAATTAGTCACCCGTCATCTCTCGTATTCTATGAATGCATGATTAGCCCAACCATTATTATTCCATTTATAACTAGCCAGTTTAAGAAAGCTCAAAAGTCATTATGGGGGGTTCATCACCCAGCGCAGGCCGACAACTCGGACATAGTATCCCATGACCACCATCATTTGCTCATGAGACTACCACCTTAGGATGTTTAATAGAACCCATCGACTAGTAGTCAGTCAATTTTAATATATAGGAAATTACCATCACATAGTTGTATGAGAATGAACTATCAAAGTTACAAGGGAAAATACCAAGTCTTGGGATAAAAATAAGTCAGTGCGATAAAAGGCGTATGGTATAAATATTAAATTGAAATAATGGGGTAATGTTAAATCAGGGTGGTAAAGAGTTCATCCCAAGGCCACGAAGGCGAAAACGTCCTATAGATGGTAAACCCACATTAATAATTCACCACCAAAAATAACCTCCAAGTCAATGGTCTATTTCTAACACAATATGTCTTGTTACACCCTAAGTGTGGGCTCACATACATAAGTGGAGTTTTCCACATATTAGTGTAGTGAATTGGATTCTAGAGGTGACTTACAAACAAATCATCGACATGCAGAGGTGCATGGGTACAACATGCAAGTTATGTGTTAATAATAGAATTTAAACTTGTCACTAAAGATTATGAATCAAAGCATAAACTAACAATTAAAGTGAAACTCAAAATGTAGAGTTTAACGATTATCGGATGTGAACATAATTTATGACCTACCAACTAAAATGGGAACCTAACATGTAGAGTTTAGTGTTTATTTCATATGAACATGGTTTGCAAATTATCAATCATAGATCAATGTAAGCCAACTACTATGATTTGGGATTTTAATACAAATGATCAAGGTTCTAAGCTAGTAATCATAGTCTAAATGGAAACTATGCTTGGGCTAACTTGGAGATGGAAAGCTTAAGGGGAAGAAGTCATCACCTTATGTTTTGAATCGCCTATATCATTGTTAGGAAATGAGTGCGCCTTTAGAGCCTTCCTGAGATGGACTTGACTCAAATCACTCCCATCTTAATTAAGGTGAAACAAAAGATGTAATATTAGGTTACATATTAAGTGAGGTTAAGAAATTAATTAGCTAACCAAAGTCCTAATTAGAACTCTAATGCGAAGTTTGAGAGAAAATGCACCTAGTCGATTCAACTTAAATCAACTTAGTTCGATGCCCAAGTTAACTCAACCCAACGTAATTGCCAAGTCCTCTCTCTCCCATTCTCGTTGTCCTTACTTCCCTCGTCGCAACCACGACTGGCAACTGGCTGGACCCAATTGACTCAAAGAGCCAGCGAGTCAAGGCCCCACTGACTTAACAGTGAGCCACACTCCCCAACTCGACTCGACGTGTCGAGTCTAGTTGACCCAACTCTCACCATCCTTCTCTTTTCTCTCCCTTTTCTTCTCTCCTTGCTAGAACTCTAGCTTTTCCTTGATCGGGCCCAGGCCTGATTCGACCCAACTTGACTCGGTTGATTTCAACCGAGTCGACTCAGCAGCAACCTCCGATCTAATCTCTCTCTCTCTCTCTCTCTCTCTCTCTCTCTCTCTCTCTCTCTCTCCTTCATTTCACCTTCTTGCTTTTCCCTTTTTCTTCCTTTTCCAAAGTCCAGCAACACTTGTCACAAACAAAGCTTGACTCGACTGGCACAAACTCGGCAACACCTGGGTTAGCAAGTCGATGAACTCAGACCGCCTGAACTGAGATTGAAACTTGCTAGCAACACGACAACAAGGTGACCTGAAGCAACTGTACCACCCCTACTCTCTCTATGTTCATCTCTACCTTTCATTCCCTTACTTTTAGTAGGGCCAAGACTTGGCCAGTCGACCCAGATGGTTTCAGACTCGACTCGAGTCACAACCGCAACTTGGCTCGGTTCGAGCTGGTGCAACAATGCACCCACTCACTCACCCTCTTCCTCCTTCCTTTCTATGGACCTCCATAAAGCTCGCACTGAACTAGACCGTCACCAGGTTTGAACTAACCATGGCCCTGACCACGCAGCTCGACCCAGCAACCCGAGTGGTTAGACCAGTGAAGCGGGCGAGCTAGTGCGGAATGACGCTCACCCACTCCCTCTCCCTCTTTTCAGAAATCTTGCGGGTCAATGCAGTCTGACTGAGTCCTTCGGTCTGGTGCACTCGCGCACCACCTTTGGTGCACATGTAACACTTGCGTGGAGTCCATCGTGATGTAATCTCTACATCTTCTCCATCCATTCACTCTAGAGGCCCCCATTAGGGTCTCTGACTAAGGACCAGGTAAATTTAAAGCTTAGGTGGGCCCTATTCTATGGTTTTACATTCCTTATGGTGATACATGTTAATTTAATGGTTAGATCATGTCTAGACTTGATCATTAGTGATCCTTAGGATTTTCAGCTCTGCCTAAATGAAGATCCTTAGTAGATTTAGTGGCCTAAGGGCCCAATTGTAATGATTAAGGGATGGATTTGACTCAAATCGCTAGCTTAGAGTTTTATGATTATTGGAAGGCATCTAGCTGATAATAACTATCAATTTAACGATCATGTCTATTCCCTATCCACTCTTCGATGTTCATAAGTTATATAGATAGACTTTAACTATGACTTTTATAATTTAGTGTCCATGTCATGTAATAAAATGTTAAATCACCCCATAATAAGTTGTGGACCCAATAAACGATGGATCTCATAATTTGGGGTCATAATTCTAAGATGGATGGTTGGATTTTAACTATCAAGGGAATTAATATTCTAAAGTAAGTTTCTATAATTATGTGATGGTCCATCTTAAGGATCGATTGAATGGATAGTTTAATATATGGATGGGGATTATTTTTGACGATCAGATTTAAATTAGAATGAGGGTGAACATTCAATAAGCTAGGTTAGTGTTCATTCTAAGTTAGGTTACATGGTAACACCCGAGTACTGAAAAGTGTAGGGTGTTACAAAAAACCACCTCAATCGCGCCAATTTTCTCGACATGACTCCCCGTTTTCATGCAGAAGGAGCTCTCCTCACAGTGGGCCCACAATCCTACCTTCAACACGGATCTGATGGGCCAGGAAGGATTGTATGGCCAATCCCACTAACCTGGTGGTGCGCGAATTAGAAGAGAATAGATCAGGACCGGCCCGCCATTAAAATCGTTACCAATCACCCATCAACAGCATTGTCCAATCTGAAATCCAAAGGCCCTATTAGCGTGCTTTCGGACTCCTAATAGGCCCAGATGATTGGGGGAGAAACAATTCAAAGAAGATCAAGATTTTAAGAATTTCAAACAAGCAAAGTATGCACACCGCAACTAACAGGCCACATAGCTGTCTACACGCACTATGTTACGTAAGAATCATCTAGAAGATGAAAACAGTATAAAACTACACCATCTGTTGTGGGATGTACGTAGCATAAGATAGAGAGAGAGAGCTGGGGTTCAGGAAGCTCTGCCAAACCAAGAGAAGGGAAGGAGAAAGGAAGCAGTGGTGATGCAAGTCGGTCACTGCACTTGCGCCTAAGTCAAGCTGAGCGACAACATGGGCCTATTGCGTCTGGGTGCATCTAATCTCCTTAAACAAACAGAGAAAAGAAAGAAAGAGAGAAAGAAAGAGAAGAAGGAAAGAAAAATGGGAAGAAGAGAGCGAGTCAACTAGTTTTTCTTTATGGCTGCTGAGCCTGAGCCTAAGTTGAGCATGATCCGGGTACTGTTGGACATTCCAGCCTGAAGAAAAAGGAAAAGAAGAGTAGGAGAAGAGATAGAAAGAGAAAGAAAAGTAAAGTAAAAAGGGAAAGAAAAATAATAATAAGAAGAAGAAGAAAAAAGAGAGAGATGGAGCTCAAGTCATTGTTGAGTCAACTTAATGTCATTGGATTTGAGTTATTAGGTTAAGATCTAGGGACTGAATAACGTAAGTTGTCCACGTGTATAATAATGTAGTCCTAGTTTTTAAATTAAATCATTGAATTGTATGACCCTAGATCCACAGTACAGACCCAACCCTAGTTGTTAATCTTAACTATATGAACCATGTGTTATTATAATCTAGCAACACGAAGTGTGTTAATCATAGTTAGATCTCGATCTTAAAGTATGTACACATTAACCCTAATAATTAGAAGGCAATTTATCTTAAAAGGTGAGGGTTTTATCCTTTAAGCTTACAGTAATTTAAGTTGATATGCTTTATCTTACCTATTACATACTATGTTTTCATGCTGCTACAATTTTTTTCCTGCAATTATTTAATTTATCATCAACAGTTGTCTACCCTTTTGAGAATTATGATATGATGTCAATTACAAGTGATCTTTATGAATATATGTGGAGCAAGAGATACAGGCCTTTTCCTTGCCTTTATCAATTTGCCGAGTTAGCCCTTACTACTCTTCTCTTTATTGAGTTGGCCATTGTCACTCTCCTTGTTATCGAGTTAGTCATTGTCACTCTTTTATTTATTGAGTTAGCCATTGCTACTCTCCTTTTATTGAGTTGACCATTGTCACTCTCCTCTTTATGAGTTAGTCATTGTTACTCTCTTCCTTACTTTACTAGCCGTGTTCTATTTACCTTTAATGCTCGGGCATGTGTCTTGATATTCCAGAACTCTCATGATTCGGCTTATGTTTTCTATAAGCGCAAGTGATGTGTTAAGAGATATCACAACTAGTGTTTTAAATATTTTATCATTCATGTAATGTGCTCTAGGTATCATGTAATTCCATGGGTTTTTGAGTAGTAGTGCATAAATCAATGTAAGTAATTTACAATGCGTGTTACATCACTTCCCAAACTAGATATCACAAAAGTTGCTCCATGAACAAATTGTGTCATATAATTCATTTGACTCATATGTTGTGGGCCCTAGGTGTTCACGTAAATCCATGATAGCGTTGGACATGCTGGTGAATCTCCGTAGTGTGAGAATGCAGGGCGATCTGGGTTTTCTATGAATTGTATTCCACATTATAATGATCACTATGTGTGATGAGCCGCACACGCTTTGCTAGGCATGCATCTCATGTAGGTTGTTTGTGCATGCTGATGATACCCTCGTATTAGTGGAGTACGGGACATATCAGAACTCTTACATTACTTTTATGAATATCTTAAATTATTGTTAATCATAACGGATAAACACTACTATGAGTAGGGCGTTAACCCTCTCCAACCATGCAGATGATGCAGGTGACGTACAGATTAAAGACTTAAAGGACCATCTCACTATGGAAGATTATGCTGAAAGAATAAGAAGATAGTTTTATGAATTAGTTTTATACTTCCGCTGTGAACTCAATATATGTAATAAGCTCCCATTGAGAGGGTATTTAATTATTTATTTAAATTCTTTTACTCTGATGAAATAATTATTTCAGTCAATTTTATTCTCATGAATGTATCTAGATGTGAATCAAATGAAAAAATAATGTACGATTTTTAAAGTATCCAATTTATACATTATTAACACCTAATTTTCTAGGGTACAAACTCTGGCCATGAAATTTCGAGATGTTACAGATATAACATAAGTCTTATACTTGGTTGGCCTTCATGGGCTTTTAGCTGCTAGTGTTCACAGCTGCCTTGCATAATATTTGGTAAATCAATGATAATTGGCGATAATCAGAGATAATATCAATTAGCGATAATTGGAGATAATATCAATCGGTGATACTTTCCGATAATAGGAGATAATTAGCGATGCTTTCCAATAATAAGAGATAATTAGTGATTTTTTTTATAATTGGAGATAATCAGTGATATTTTTTGATAATAGAATATAATCAGTGATATTTTCTAATAATAAGAGATAATCGACGATATTTTTTGAATGCATAATAATAATAAATTTTTTTGGCACATTACAATAATAAATTTATTTCAATGACCATAATAATAATTTGCTGCGATTCGGTTGCGATTGCCATTTCGCAGCTTTACTATTGTCCATTATTGTCTTAAAGGATTGATGATTACCTTTATTTAGGGTTATGTGATTTATGATTGTCTTCCTATGATAATAGAAGACTTTAAAGGCTATATCTTTCCGAAAACAAAGACTTTAGAGGCATGATTGTAAGCTTGTTTCTTTATAACTTTTCTTTTTCTCTTATCAATCATTCATCATCCTTACATCGTCAGAGAATGGAGATTCATGAAGATATATAGAAGATACATGGCCGCACATCGCACTATCATTTTAAAGGGTTATTCACGATATTATGCTTATTGTGGTTGTTATATGACTGTGGTTGTTTTGCCCCCTTTTGATTGCGTAATATTTTCTTGAATAATCTTCACAATCAAAATTTTGCTCCATTCAAGGATAGTAACTTTTGATAAAATAAGCATTGATAGGTATTTTGATGCTCTACCCGTTTTGGTTTATAACCTGATAGGCCCCATTAGAATAAACTTTCATCGTGTTATACGAGTCGTCCCACTTAGGATCAAACTTGCCCCCAGTCCTGTAGGTAACCACGATGGGCCTTTTTAACATTAGTACCGTGTCCCCTTTTTTGAAGGAGCAGTGTCTACTTTCTTATCGAAAGTGGTAGCTATCTGTGCTTGATAAAACTCTAGGCATTATTGTGCTGTTAACCATTTTTCATCTAGAGTATCTAGCTCCATCAACCTTATCTTGGCATTTTTATCTTCTGTTATTAACTCATGTATTGCCACCCTAAGCGACGCGACCTACATTTCGATTAGCACAACAACTTCGACCCCATAGACTAATGAGTAAAAGGTGGCTTTTATCGTTGTTCGATGAGTCATTTAATAGGCCCATAAGGCCTCTTATAGCTTATCAACCCAATTGTGCTTATTTTTCGTGATGATTTTCTTTAAGATTCTAACTATCGTCTTATTAAAGGCTTTCTCTAATCCATTTATCGACAGATAGTAGGGCATCAAAAAGCAATGCTTGACACTGAACTTTTCACACCAATTTTTCATATTTCTGTTCTTGAAAGGAGTGTCGTTATCATTAATAATTTTTTTTCAGAACCCCATGTTGGTATATGATTTTATGGTGAATAAAACCAATGGCATCCCTTTTCTTGACATTGCGCAGAGTGATTACCTTAGTCCATTTTAGAGAAATAATCTGTTGTTGCTAGAATATATTGGCGTCCTCTCGAAGATGACGGATTAATGGGACCAATGACATCTAATCCCTAAGCCGTGAAAGGCCACATAGTTGTTGACTGATGCAAATCTTTGGGTAGTACATGTATAATGTCACTGTGTATTTGGCATTCATGACATTGCTTAACAATAGCTATCAAGTCTTTAAACATATTGGGCCAATGATATCCCATATGATGCATGCAGTGAAATAAATTTTGACTAGCTTGATGGGCTTTGCATTCTCCTGAATGGTCTTCTCGTAGCACATAATTAGTCTCTTTTGTGTCTAAACACCAAAACATCATGTCGTTATTAGATTTTCTGTATAACACTTCATTGTGCATGCTAAATTTTTTTTATCTCTATTTAATTTGTAACTTTAGTGACTGTTTTTTCTGGCAGAATTCCGTATTTAAGATAATCAATAAAGGGCTGCCAGTAGTCATCAATTGTAACTTCAAAGCAAGACACTGGCCATGCTTTGAAAATTTTGCTTATGAGTTCAGGCAATGGCAGAAATCTCTGTGCTTTGATCGTTACCAGGAGAGGGCATCTATTGGGATAAGAAAGATTCACGGCCAAACTAGCAAATGCATCTACTTTTGCATTCTCATACTTTGGTACATGCTTAATTTCAACATTATAAAACCCTTCCAATAATTTTTGCACCATCAACAATAAGGTAACAATTCTGGCTTTCTTATTTCAAACTCCGTTGTTAGTTGATTTATTACTATCTTGGAAACTTTAAAAATTTATAGAGTTCAGATTTTTATTTCGTGCACTACTTCTAAACCTATGCCGAGGGTATTATACTCAGCCTCGTTATTTGTTGTAACGCCCTAGATTTTTTCTAGCTAAGAATTGGATGTCGTTGGTAGTACCTTTGATTTATTGACTTGAGTGCATGTCTGTGTATGTATTTGCATGTGTTTGGGACAAAAGGATTGACCTTGGATCTACAAAAACTGCCCGACTAAGTGAAATTTGAAAATTTTGAAGAATATGGACAGCAAAGTTCTGTTGCACCAAGCAAACTGGGTGTAACACCCCAAACTTTTTGATACTCAAGCATCGAAAGTTCTCGAGTATTACCATAAGATTCAATGTAATATATACGTGTGTACGATACCAATCCAACTATCCTAGCCTTACATCCTTGCCCTGACACAAACTTAACTGTTGGAAATGATTTCCATTCATATATCAAGCCATCTGACCGTTGATTTTAAAGACAAGACTATTCATCATGTGACTTAACATGTGTACCTTCCCTTAAGTGAATTAGCGAATAACCAATTATCCGTAATGATTTAGATGAAAGTTCATTTGTAAGAACTGTCCAAAAAGGTGTATAAAATCAGGTAAAGCCATTAGATTTCACAAAACTCTTAGATCACTAATAATTATGAAAATGCTATCAACATGGACCCTCGAATTCTAGGTCACTTAGTTCTCACTATCCGATTAATGTAAAATTTTATATCATGCCCATAAATCCTAAATTAACTATACACATCAAAATTTACCCCTTAGATAATTGTAAAAATAACCTAATGGATAGATTAGCCATTAACCATTGATTTTAGGGCCCACATCGTTAGATATGCTCTAATTTTGAACTCAACCCCTGAATTACAAGGAAAAACGAATGGACAATGTAGATTTCTCGAAACCATCACTGTAGGGCCCATGCCAAGAGGTGCACATGCACATCAGAAGTGCACCCGTGCTGCACTGAACCAAGAAGTCGGTCAAAGTCGGCTTTGACCCGAAAAATCTGAAGAAGGGAATCCCTTCTTTCCTTCCTTTCGTCCGCCACGAACGAACAACGTTTGTCTAAAGGACGTTGTGGGGCCACCATCTTAGACCACCTCTTTGATTTGAACTGTCCATCACATCTGGAGGCTTGGCCCAATCAAAACCATGACACTCATGCAAATCCATGCATTCACACATGCCTAAAAATGCCGATGAAAGAAACCTAGACGCCATAAGATTCAAACGAATAAGGCCCGTTTGCAAGTCGGTGACCCACCCTAATCGGATGATTGAGAAATTCAAGCCGTCCATCTTGTAGATGGGACAAAAATGACCTAAACCTAAGCATCAGTGGACCCCATCCACTGTGGTAAACAAATAAGAGTCAGTTTCACTCTGCACGCTGTAACAGCGTCAGAGTGACTTATGCTAAGGAAGAACGTCCTATTAGGACTCTCGGACTCGACAAATCTAGTGAAATTTGAGCCATTTATGGTTGGGAGGGTGGATTCCGACCGAAGCCACGTCATCCTAAAGGAGAAGAAGAGTCGGCATTCGCCCATCTCTCGCATGGTGAAACCGCACCGCAACCTGTTTTCTTAGTTGCGCTAATTTGTTGCGTAAGATTTACACCTGAACTCCATGCTACGTAACTCCTTACATAGAAGCAAACCTAGGTTTAGATAGGCTATAAAAATCTTGTCCGTCCTATAATAAGGAGGCATGAGTAGATACTGTCGAAGAGAATGAGAGTGGGAGAGAAGAAAGTGACGTGAGAGAGAGAGAGAGGGAGAATAATGTCTAGCTCTCTGCTAGATGTAACAACAAGTAGAGAAAGAAAGAAAGAAAGAGAAAGAAAGGAAAGAAAGAAAGGAAAGGAAAGGAAAAGAAAAGAAAAGAAAAGAGAAGGAAAAAAAAAGAAAGAAAACAAAGAAAAGAAAGGGAAAGGGAAAGGAAAGAGAAAGAGAAGGAGAGATGGTTTGAGTCGAGCTTCAGGTGAGAGTTTTGTTTTTTAGGCTTACATTAATTTAAGTTTTTATATTTACATTGCCTTTCATGTCCTCCTGTTGTTTCATCTTGCCTTTACATGCCTTCGTGAATTTTCTAACTTTCCTTTAACATGCCTTCAAGTTACTTTGAATTCTTCCTGCCATTATATGTTTTACCATCAATTATTTTACCCTTGGAGATTGTAGTATAATGTTGTTTACATGAGATCTTTATGAAATTATGTGGGGCGATGGATACAAGGCTTGCCCTTGCCTTTATCAATTTATTGAGTTGGCCCTTGCTACTCACCTTATTATTAAATTGGCCATTGTCGCTCTTCTATTTGTTGAGTTGGCCATTGCCACTCTCCCTACGATTGAATCGGCCGTTGCTGCTCTTTTATTTGTTAAGTTAGCCATTGCTACTCTTCTTTTATTGAGTTAACCATCATCACTCTCCTCTTTATTACATTGGTCATTGCTAGAGGTGTACACAAGTCGAGTTGAGCCGAGCTTTTCCCAACTCATGCTCGACTTGGACTGATCGAGTCCCAGCTCGTTCTCAGCTCAACTCGGAACAACAGCTTGTGCTTGGCTCGACCGAGTTCGAGTAGAGTTCGAGCCGAGTTTTTGAACTGACAAAGGAGGAAGACGGGTCGTTAACCATGAGTCGATGCGACCGTGCGGCTAAGGGAGGATAAGGGAGAGAGTAAAGAGAGAGAGAGAAAGAGGGAGGAGCTTCGTCAACCGAACTGATAGAGAGGGAGGAAGAGAGATGGCTATGCGTTTGTGCGGCCGTGTGGGTACGGGAGAATGAGGGAGAGTCAGAGAGTAGAGAGAGAGAGTGGGAGTGGCTTCACCGGCCGTACTAATAGATAGAGAGAGGAAGAGAAGGAGGAAGAGGTGGGGTAGGGTTAGGGTCGTGTGGGCGGGATGTATTTTGAAAAGGGGGTAGGGTTTTTTTTAAGGGTACATATACCTTGTACCGAGTTAAGCCAAGTTCAAGCAGTATTCGAGTCGAGTCGAGCCGAGCCGAGCTAGGTCCAGCTCGGACTTGACTCGAAATGTTCTGAGCTTCCAAAAAATGGCTCGATTCAGTTCGAACAAAGTTTCAATCCGAGTCGAGTTGAGGTTTTTCGAGTAGAGTCGAGCGAGTTAATGAGCTTTTATTGCTTGTATACAGCTTTAGCCATCCACTCTTCTCTTTATGTTATTGGCCTTGTTTTATTTATTTTTAAAGGGCTTGGGCATATGTCTTGATATTCCTGAACTCCCATGAATCAATGGATTTCCCTTTGGTGCAAGTACTATGTTGGGTATCCCTCTTCTAGTGATCAAATAAATATCATGAACGTAATGTATTTTCGGTTGCAATCCTAGGCAACATGTAATTCCATGTTTCATGAGTGATGGTGCACAAATTGGGGTATGTAAATCGTTATATATACATGTTACATCAATTCTTTTCTTTTTGGGAGTTGGATGTCGCATTTAGTCACTTCAATTCAGTCTTTTCTTTTGGGGGTTAGATGTCACAATTAATCGCTCCAATCTAGGTTGCCCGATTCACCCAGTCATGTGTTGTACTCGTCTTGGGATAACCGCATAAATCCATGTTAAACGTGGGACATGCTTGTGAATCTCTGTAGTATGGGATGCGGGGCGAGTCGAATAACTATAATTGTATTCCATATTATGTGATCACTAAGGATGATAAACCATATATGCTTTGCTAGGCATGCATCTCATATATATTGCTTATGCATTGATACCTCTTGTAGTTATGGGGTACGGGATGTATCAGAACCTTGACATTACTTCTATAAATCTCTTTAATTATTGTTAATCTTAAAGGATAACCATCACTATGAGTAGGGCATTGACTCTCTCCCAACTGTACAGACTATGCAGGTGACATATAGATTAAAGACCTTGTGAACAATCTCCCTAAAGAAGATTATGTTGAAAGAATAAGAAAATAATTTATGATTTAGTTTTATACTTCTGCCACGAACTCGATAAATGTAATAAGCTTCCATTGAGAAGGCATTTGATTTTTATTTTTTTTACTTTAATGAAATATAACCAATACAGCTGATTTTAATCTTGTGAATGTTACCTTCATGAATATATCTGGATATTATCCAAATGAAAAAAAATGTATGATTTTCAAAAGCATTCAAGTTTATACATTATTAACACTTGATTTTCTCGGGCACGAGTATGAACTTTGGCCGTGAAAATTTAGGATGTTACATTGGGGCAGCACTTCTCGGTTGCACTGAGTAAAGATCAAGTAATAGAGCAAATTTAGACAGCAAGGTTCAGTCGCACCAAGTGGGACTCGGTGCAACCGGGTAACTCTGTTCACCAATATTCTGCAAGTTCAGATTTTGACAGTTTCAGTGCACTAACTTAAAAAATTCATATATATTTTTCCACAAATTTAATTGAGGTGATTAAAAAATTAGATTGAAGCTTGATGAGTCTAGTTTCATGCAAAAATAAAAACTAAACCTAAAGGAGGATAATTTAAGGACTTTTTGAAAACTGTACCAAAATAATTAATTTCAGGTAGTTGGTACTCCCAAAAATTTTAAAATTTTTCTGTAACTCAAAATGTAATGAATTTTGGTAAAGATAAAGTAAACTTGATGATGAACTACTAAAAAATAATAAAAATAATTAAATAATTAAAAGTACTAAAATATTATATGAAAAATACCTATTGAAACTGAAAATTTCTACAACTACACGTTCACGATGAACTGCGCATATCTTTTTCGTCTTAGAGTTTTTGTATTTGACGTCTTCTTAGGAATTACTTCTAATCATACTAGGAATCATACTATTTAATTAAATTAATATTTTCTATTTTTTTAGTATATTTTACTAATTTGGATAGCTTCGAGTATAGTTGAATTATTGTCCTTGATTAGGGTAATTAGAGTCAAGTTACCATTTTCAATAATTGTGAGTAGGTCATGTTATGAATTTAGCTAATCCAAACCCCAAGCATCATGCATGAGAAATCTCGCTGTCCAATTCATCCCGAAAATGCCCCGATTCACCTAATTGGATATAGATTGCACGTAAGTGGCTTGCTAGACTAGAAACTATAGAATAACGACCGTCCTATCGAGTTTGACGTCCATCGCGGATGTCAAAACGGGATAATTTCTAAAATCGCTCAACTTAGGCCGAAGGCCGGGTGCATGGGATGTGCATATGCCTTAGGTAGAAACCTGAAATTTAAGTGAATCGGGCTCTCTGCTCCTTCGTGAAGTTGCAACTTTCTGACCGTTGGATTTCAATCAAACTCAAGGTGTGAGTTAAGGATATTTCCATGAACATATCCCTATAGTTTTGGCCCTAATCGATCACTGATGGTTATCCATTACAAGTGGGGCCCACACGGCTAATCGGAGTGTCCGGTTACAACTTAGTTGTGCCCAAACATAGATCCTATGGTGAGACACCTTTCCCCTAACACGGATGAGCCAATGGGCCCCTAAAAGGCCATGTAAGTCAAAAACAACCTCCCCCAGGGTAAGTTTATTGGAGAAAGGGTCACCGGGGCTATTTCTGCACATTCTAGCACTATAAATAGCCCCTCATTTTTACTCTCTCACTCCCATACAAATTTTGAGTTGCAAGAAGGGGAGAGGGAGAAGAGAAGAGAAGGGAAGAAGATGTGATAGAGGGATTGGTTTGGAGGATCCTCCCCGCCGCCACTAGCCGGTGACATCACCATATCACGCCGCATTGCTGGAATCTCACCGACAATGATTTGAGGTAAATAGAAAACCCTTTCATGAAGATTTTCCTTTAAGAATTGAATGCATGAGGCCTTACAAGCCGTCCATCTTAGGATAAGACGCCGGTGAGCTATAAGGATTAGAAACCCTTTTTCATTTCCGTTATTTCTCAAAAATCCTAATACTAGGGTTTAATCATTCTAGGACTTGGGGTCTCGAAAATAGACTAGAAGCGACTCATGCTATTATGAGAGCCATATTTGGGCATGGCCCCATGTGGATGTCGTAGTATGCCAATCCCGAGCCTCGACTTGTCAAATCGAGTTGGAATTTGCTCGAGCTAAGTTACTTAAAGCCCTTAACCCTTAGTTAAAACCTAATTATTTAAAATTCACATCACTAATGATGAAATTGTCGATGAATTAGTGTTTGGGAGCGTTTTCCCCCAAATACTGGACGCTAAGGCCGCATCTTAGTCAAGGATATTGACTTTAAGATGAAAATCTACCCCCAAGCTTCTACTTGCTATTTTAGAATAATTAAATACATTTATTTATTATTTCATTGATAACATACTCGATAAAATGCTTGAATGACATGAAACTCTTAATATTATAAAATTCTTGGATGCTGAATGCTTAAAAATATTAAGATGATTAAATTGTGTTGTTGTGGTGGATCAAGCTTCGTAAATTATCTAAATATGCGAATAGCTCACTTTAGGGAGGTTATCCCAGGCTTCTACGGCCGGCTGGAGTTGAACATGGACAATCGACAATAGTTGGAGCTACGCGGGATGCTTTGTATCCAATGTCAGTTTGCATGGGGTCCTCCATAATCGATCACATCAGTCTAATGCAAGCTCGATCATTCTTATCCTTAGTAATTTATAACATTGAATAGAATTTGGGATACCACCATTACCATTGATTTAGTCTACTCATAACTATTAGTGCGTTACGATCTTCAAAGACTCATGAGCCGAGCATGGTGGTATGAGACACCGTGTTTGAACTATCCGCCTATACTAGGGTGACGAGCCTTTCCATAGTGACCATTGAGTAATGATAGAGGTGATAAAGTGTTGTTCAAACAGCTCCCATCAAATTACCCGGCTGATAGTTCCATGCAAGAGTACCGTTCGAATGATCGGGCGTGAGCGAATTGGGTGACAGAGCCCCTTTCCTTTATATTTATTTAGTTCTAAGTGATAAGCCCGCACCTCTGAATTGATAGTTTATACTCGGTATTAGGTGATGACCCGTACCTTGTTGATACCTTAATTTGGATTAAAGGACACTGGTGAGTAGCCGCCACATGCCGCAATGAACCACGTGATCTGGATAATGACTCGTGATATAATGGCGGTATCCTAGCTTCGCAAGCTGCTATATGAACTGAGACTAATAATCAATTAGCTAATCATGCATATCCTACGATAGGTTGTGATTTGGCATTGGAGTCGCTTGTAAGGGAGTATTGGTCATTTGCAAAATAGGTGTGGAAGTCGCTTATGAGAGAGTGTTAGATTGTAAGGAGTATGCATTATTTCATTATTACATTAATATACTTACTAAATAAATTAAGAAAATGTTTATTTATTATGTTATCATTACTTACGCTATGTTATGTTGGTAATATGTGTAACTTGTTTAGTAATTATGCGTTAAAGATAACATGCTTGAGTGTATTAATGTTAATATGTATTCATTGTGAACCTATTAATCACTAAAATGTCTCAAGTAACAATCTTGAGGATATTTCTTCACTATGTTGATGTTTGACTCCTCCTATTTAACATATGTAGATAACTCAGGAATAGGACTAGTCGGTGGTGTGCTAGGGGGAGTAGATCCCTAGCTTCTTCCCGCTTAGTAGTTGTTCTTTTGTTCTTATTGTAATTGTTGTGATTTGTATAACTCTCATATGGGTGGTCACCACTTTTAGAACTATAACTTATAAGTGTATACCTATATTGTTGGATCTTGCTATCTCTACATCGCGTTGGTTCTGGTAGGTCGAAATGTATTACTCTGATTATTTATGTGTGATATGAATGTGAATCCGAATGAGGACACATGTGCATTTTTGTTAGGTTAACACCTGAGAACTCGGGATTAGAGTCTATGTACTCGGGTGCCGATTTTCAGGGTGTTACATTTTACACGTTATACTTAATGTGAAGGAATATGGTAGTAGATCACCATGTGGACTTATAAAGATCACTTCAGCACCTGCTCCTGATTCCCTAAAGTGACCATCAAAATACATCTGACACGGACTTGATGGTTTAATTAATAAAGATTCTGGATTCGATCCCATTTAGAGTTACCATTTTATTTTGACAAGAAACAAGGTATCGGAGATTAAAATATCCACATTCAATAATAAACAACAAAACATCGAATAAGAAACATCATCACATATTTTTATTAATTCTGGATTCTTATTACATCCCTCACGTTTTCCTTAATTCTGAAGAAAAATACATTTAATCAAAGTAATTAAAAGATAGTCAAACGATAATTCCGACAGCAAATCGGCTTGTCATGTATCCGTCGCAATGACAGAAGAAATGCACAGGTTCATAACTCTTGCTTCGTGTTGATGAACGTAGAGTATGTGCATGAAAGATCAAATTGGGGGATTGAGGGAGATTTTAGATCTCGTAAGAAGGCATAATCACCAAATATGCATCTCAGAGGGCTACTATTGTGCGGCCACGCTACCAGTCCTTATTGCGCGATCGCGCAAGAGGCCTCTGCAGTGCTCCCTTGCATCTTCTTCTTCACACTCCTTGCTTCTCCCATATTGTGTTGCAGGATACCTGGAGGTTATTGCTCTGAACTCTCAAAGACTCTGAGATTCCTTTGACCTCTCTGAAGCTCCTCGCCTATGAATGAATCAAATGAGAGGGGAGGGGAGTTATATATATAGGCCTCCACACGTGTGATCTGTAAAATCACATAATACAATGCTTTTGTACAATCACTCATCACACCCCTATTATGTGGTTGTGCAATAGACTATTTGTATAGTCTGGGCAATTTGCCCCTAAGCCAGTAGTTTGGCAACATTCTTTGCTTTGTACGGTCGCACAACACATCTCTGTTGCGCTATCGTGTAACAGGTCAATCTAATGTTAATTGTTGTATTTTTTCTGCTCTAACAATCACTTAGGAAGAGAAGAGGAGAGAGAGAGAGAGAGCCCCATCTTTATCATCCATCTGTGCTTCCCTTCTCCTTCACAAGTGTGATTGTGTGTGTTCCATCTTATAGATAGTATGCATTTCCCTCAACCCCTACCAAAAGATTAAATGATGGATTTCTCGCATCTTCGACCTGTAATAGATCGGGGAGAGACCTCTTAGCGTAAATGATCTGCATCGTCAAAAATATATTGGAAAATTGTCTCGTGATTCAATCATGTAAAGTAAGATTACAACCTTTCATCTTAGGTTTTTTATCATGGGAAATTTGATGTTATGGAAAATGGGGTTCCTAGGAGGAACAACTAAATGAATGGATTAACTATACTTTGATATGACATGAATTCTTATATTGAAAATCTAGTACTTTAAGCGTGTCATCTTAACTGTATAAATAAACAAAAATTGCTAATAACTCGCCAAGGATGTTTAGTAAGAAAAAAGATGTATAATAAGTGGACGATGAGTTTTGTACGGTCAAGATTGAAAACAATTGGGTTAGAAAACTTGATATAGGGAACAAAAGGTTGAAATTCACACTATATCTTCCAATTGTCATAACTTTATGATCGGTTATTCGTTTCACAAGTGTAATTTGTTGTTGGAAAGTTATCAACGAGCCTATGTTGTATTTACTAACAAGTCAATTGACCTTGAAGGATTTATGAAAAAGGTCATTTTCTGGGTTAAAATTGTATTTTCATTCAAAACTTACTATTTTTAGTGAGCCTCTTTCTTTCTATTTCTCTCTCTCTCTCTCTCTCTCTCTCTCTCTCTCTCTCTCTCTCTCTCTGTTGCTATTTTACAATACTAAGACTCTAATTGCAACCTAAAGTATTTGTTTAAGAAATTTAAGTGTAAGTTACGAGTTTGGATAGGTGTAGACACCCCAATTAAAATAAAATTAAAACTATTCGTCGACTTTAGTTAAGCTTCAACTTTTTTTCTTTAAAAAAAAAAAAAAAAACATATGTATGACTTAGCACTCATTGTACGGTTGTACAAGTTGGATAGGGTATGACTCAAATAGACCTTAGAAACAACTGAAGAGTTTGATTGACAGATCAAATGGCCCGCCAACCTAATTATGTAAAAAATCACCAGGGTCTTTTGAGAATTCAAAACTCACGTTATCTCAATAAAGTCACCCCTATACTTGAAAAGTCCAGGTGGACCAATTAAGAAAGATCCTCAATGTGACTTGGAAATGATTAATAGAATGGATCAATGAATCTGTGGCCTTATCGATTTTATCTTAGCCGCTCGCCTAAAGGTATTTGTAAGTCGCAAAGAAATTAAGACACATTTTCTCAACTCCAATGATACGAAAAGCTCACAAAAACCTAACTAAAAGGATCCCTGATACCTCTTGGAGATAACCATCAGATTAGATCAACCGATAGCAAAATAGGTGAGCGGCAAGAGAAAGATGAGTACCCTAGCTCTGAAAGATCTCTAGAATACTAGATGTATAAAGTTTTGTAGCTAAAAAGGAACTTTTCAAAAAATGGTTCTTAAAGGACTAGATGTAGAAAACATTTTGAAATGACAACACTTTTATTAAAAGCCTGAAGAAAAAACCCAAATAAAAACCAAACCAATGGGCCCAAAAATGCCCTTAAAGGGCCATTATTTGGCCTATTTAAAGGCCGCAACTGCGAGCCATTCTAAAGGCATGATGACAGAGGGACAAAGAATTGTGTGAAGGTAAAGCCATTGCTGGAGAATCCTCTAAGGCTGCACCAACTTCCTATGAGACCCAACCCAAATTTGCATGTGTGCATGCGTGTGTGTGAGTATGCATCTCGTTCATTTTGGTCCCGCGGTCCTACCGATAAAATTCCGGCGACCCGCGACCCTTGAGTAGTGTTTGCGGTCATCCTTGAGTTCGGCCACATAAACCTAACCCGGATTAACCCAAGACCTATGCCATTGCGACCACATCGTCGCCGCGGTTCCAACGTCATGTCTCGTGCGTAAATCCGACCTGTACATCAAAAGTTGTAGGCTGCACATTATTTGGGCCATTGATCACGATGTGGGACCCACCTGGTGCTTGTACACATTTTCCTAGGTAGACCCACCCTAGTTCCATCATTTCTTATGAGAGCTATCATTACTTATAGCCATCTAGTCAACTCTCTTACAAGCCATCATGGATTTTCCTCACAAAAAGGTCATCATGAACTTTCTTCCTAAAAAGCAAAGATTTCCTTACATTGCAATGATGAGTTCTCTTCAACACTCCATCTTCTTCTCATATCCTTCATGTTCTCTCCTCTAGAAACCTAAGAGAAGAACTTGGACGTCCCCCATATTCCAGCAACTCAAGCCCATTTTCTCTCAAAAACCTCCCAATCTAACCTTTGAAAAGTAATTCAACCATAGATCTATAACCTTTGGAGCTTGGAGATAGGAGAATCTTGAAGATCCCTTAAGATGAGTGCACTTAGCTTAAGATTTTTTGATTTTCTTGTGATAAATTCTCCTTTATTTCATCCTTAGGAACTTGTGGGGCCTATTAAGTAATGATGGAGGTCCCCCATGTTTCCATGATTGAGGCCAATGGCCCATTCCTTTGCATGCAAGTTCCATGGATGGGGCCATTCTCCATGGACCCCATCATGACATTTTTCCTTTAATGCATGTCTTTTAGGGGTCATTTAGACCATAGATTTTGATGGAAAAGGTATCCCCACCATTTGATTGATTCTTAACTCCGTGCATGTGCTAGAGCTAGATTATATATGATCTAATGGATGACATGCATGTGTTGTGATGAAGGAAAGACCTCAATAGTGACGGAGATCTTCTCTTGTGGCTGGACCTTCATTTTTCCTTATTCTATCTTTTATTTATGAAGTGTGTGGTCCACATGGGGGCCTTGGAATATCCAGACCGTCCAAGCAAGGTGGACGCTAATGGCTGTCCATTCCTTGAATGTTGGCACCTTAATTGCTCCATATCGAATGCATGCAATGGGTTTTATGAAGGAGAATTGGTATGGATGTTTGTGGGGCCCACTGAGGTGGATCACAACACTAATTTCATAGGGTGATTGTCCTTATTTTTGTTCCCATACTCAATTCATTTCATATATATGTTGTTGTCCAGAAATTTTTTGAACAATTGTTAGATGGTTTTTAGGTCAGGATAATGGACTGATAAGAGGGATGTTTCACCCCCATTGATAGATGATTCTTGGAGATGTGGACCCCACCTTGATGTATGTTGAATCACACATCCATCCACCCTTGATTGATCACCCAAAAAGGTGGGCCAAGAAGGTTGGTCAGTCCAAATTTTCTAGACTGTCCAACCACTCTTCATGTTGTAAAAACATAAATATCAGCTTGTTTTTGAGATGGTGGGCCACCTTTGGGGACCCATCCTTGTTGTATACTTATACAGGGATGGTGGTCCTATATTTTTCCAAATTTTAGTAGACTTGGGCCCACTCAAATAGGGTGCACAAGTCAGGGGTAACATTATTGTTTCAGCAGGAATTATTTATAGACCTTGTTGTCCATAATTTGTATGAATTAAATAAAATACTTATACTACCTAAAAAATTTTAAACTTTTTCAGAGAGGAGGTCCACCCTTGGTAGGACCCACTTACAAAATTTTGGAGCCAATGAACACTTGTACACACCATGGTGGTGGCTGGACCAACCCACTATAATGTGGTGTCCAAATCAGGTATAATTTCAGGACAGATCGATTTCTTTAAATGAATTAAAATATTTTTAGTTGTCAAAAAATTTAAAATTTTTTGGAGTAGTCCACCCATGGTAGGACCCACCTACCAATGTTTGGGGCCAATGGACCCCTGTGCACACTATGGCAAGGGCTGGACTGGCCCACCACGTTGGGGCGTCCAAGTCAGTCTGATTTTTTGGATAGACTGTTTTATTTAAATTAATTAAAATATTTTTAGATGTCAAAAAATCTTAAAATTTTGTAGGGGTGTGTCACACCCATGGAAGTATCACCTTGCAAAATTACAGAGCCCTCAGGCCCTTGTGCTTCCCGCGGTGTGGCCTGAAGTGGCCCACTAGGTAGGGACGCCCTGGCTGGGGCGTCCAGCCTGCCTTGTGGGCCCACCTAAACGTGTTGTATATCCTATCATCCATCCATGTGGGGTCCTTAAGGAATTTGATCATCTTCCCCTTTGGTGGTTTCTAATTAGGGCCCATTTGGATGACATTCTGGGCTAAATACCCAGGCCCATAGGGCTACTTACGCATGAGGCATCCCTGTCTTAGGCTGCTCTAGGCCTGCACTCCAACAGCATGGCCCACTTGATATATGAGTTGTATGTTCCCCCTCTCATCTGGTGGGACCCACAGTGATGTATGTGAGCCATCAGAAAATAAATATACTATAATTAAATTAAATTGCTGAACTCCAACAACCCAGAAAATGGGTGGGCTGGAATTTGGCAATGAGCCCAATAATTGTTACCTATAAATGTTTGTTTTGGGGTAATATGAACCACTAGATTTAAGTCAGTTATCTTACCATTTTAATCTTACTTTTGGACTTAATTATTGCATGATTAAAGGCCCATTCCAACTGGAGTCTTATTGGGCTAGTTTTCTAATTAATTGATGGGCCTTATAGCCTTGGTTGGGCTGGATCTTTTGATAGGCCCATTAGACCCTTGGGTCCTATATTTATCATGACATTATGACGGGTCTTATGGGCCAAATACTCAAGTAGTTGGGCCCTTGCTTGCCCCCTATAACAAATCTATAATTGGGGCGAGATGTGAGGCCCAAATTACTTGTGTTAAATATAAAGATTTTTCATATGTTAGGATATTAGGCTGCCCATTAGGCCCACCACAATGAGTTAACCCATGACCTTTATGGTTGGGCCCTAACTTTGCTTAAGGTCCCACCAGGTTACCTATGTATTAGGCTTAGTGTATGGCCCACTAGGCCATGATTACTTGGGCTTTAGATTTTATTTTATATGCGTAGTAGGCTACCTTTTGGGACCCAGTTGAGGTTGGGCCCATAGGGGCCCTTATAGGTGGTTGAAGGCCCACCTTGGACCTTGTTAAGCCCGTTTCCTTTTTAAGACCTTAGGACTCCCCTAACTTGTGAATCATTCCAAACCGTTGGGCCCCCACTAAGAGAACTTCATTCTCCTTAGAGTACCTATCTATATTTATATCTTGTCATTGTCTACCCTTGGGAAGGAGGAATACTGTAACGCCCGTGAAAAATCCATACTTGGACTCGAGTACCAACTCGACCCGAAATTGCGTAGAATTCATTCCTTTAGAAAATATGACTAGGTTAGCTAGTGCAACGTTAGAATAGCTGGGAAATGGTCCCTGATCACTTTAAATACGTTCTACAAGGCCCAAAGCGAGTGGAACCAATGGTGCTATAATGCTCTAAAACCTCGGACCAAACTCTAAGCAGGTTTGTTCTCTGGACCACTTTGAATCTTTGTATTGGATCTAGACCACACGTCGAAAGTCCGATACCTCCTATCTTAGACCGTTAGAACCGTCTAGCTGGACTTGACACTCATTCCAAAAATCAAGTCAAACCGATAATCACAGGCTATTTCATTGAGCCCGGACCGAAGAGAGTGAGAATAGGGTTAGAATTGGAATTTGAAATTCAAATCTGGCACACAATTTGACGCATCAGTATTGAGCATTCTGACCGTCAGAATACAGCCAAATTACACCCTTGGATCAGGAAAAATATCTATTATATATCACGAGACTTATAGGCCTGATCTTGGTGCGATGACCGTTAAACTGAAACTGGACCGCCACGTGCGATCTGGGAACCCTACCGGTCTGAAAACTGGATGTGTGCTAGATCCAGTATGCATGAGCTTAAGTCCGACCGCATTTGGCCAGGGGACCTTCAGAAATGCCCTTTTGGACCGAAACGGCCCCGATTTGGTTAGGCACCAAGTAAACATTGTTCCCAAGCCTATTTTGGGCATGTTGTAGGCTATAAAAGGGGTTGAAACCCTCACTCCTCTCTCCCATCCGAATTTGAGAGAAGCCCTAGCTTGGGAGAGAGAAAAAAAAAGTGAGAGATTGTGAGAGAGTGGGGGAGTTCTTCCTGCCACTTGTGCTACGTGTTGCACGTGCTTAAGCAACACACCTCTACCACTTTCCCGGCTATTTCACCGCGATTCTAGGTAAGTAAAAACCCTAAATAGTTGTTGATTTGAGTTTCCCTTGTTTCCATAGCGATGTAGCTTATGGATCTTGTGTATTAGGCTCCTTATTCGCCGTAGACGAAGCGTATACGCTCCGTTTCAATTCCCGAGTCTACAAGACATAAGGTGAGGATTTTAGACGCTTTGATTGACGGTTCCCAACGCTTTTAATGTCGTTTAATAGTAGATTCTTGACGGCATCGCCGTTTGACATGTACAAAATGCTCTCCGTTTCCCGTTTCGTAAGCTAACGAAGAATATGAGATTTAGGGCATTTTAGTCATTTGTAGGAAGTACTGTTTACATTCATATTATGCTGATGTGATTGACATGGTTTGTTATCGCATTAGGAAGTTAGGAATGCGTGTATAATTAGTTTGGCGAAGAGATTCGCCTAGTTGCGCACTTTGGGTCGACATACTATATGTAGACTTAAGTGTGTAGTGTATGTGTTTGTATAAATGCTTGTATTAGTATGTATTGAATTAAATGATGTTATTTGATAGTTTGTGATTGATTTTTCAATTATTATGCTGACCTAAATGATTTTCTACATGTTGACTAAATGCATGATTTCATTACATGCATGGAATTTATGTGCTTGAGGATTTGCTTAAGTTGAATATGCATGGAAGGTATGCCTTGGAGATTTGTTTAAGTTGAATGTTATAACATGTGTTAACATGCTCACATGATGTATTTCAATTCCAATACCCTGGTATATAGTGTTAATGTAATTCCATAGATGTGTGGGACTTAACTTAGTCCAGGCAGTCGGTAACCGAGCGAATTCGTGGCTGACTGGTCATAGCCACGAACGACACGTCGATGAACGTGATTCGGGTTGAGAGTTGGCAGCAGTGGTTAGGCCACGCGAAGTGTTTTAAGCACTTCATGTCGTTCAACTTGAGATGCGATCGCGCCAGTCGAGCCCGTCAAGTAACCCGACTGGCCGATGTTTGTTCACCTTGTATGTATCATAACTGCTTGAACCTAGGGTACTAAACTTACCATTGTAAACCCTATTAACCGTGGTACCTTGATCCACGAAGACTCATGAGCCGGGCATGGTGGTATGGGACACCGTGGTCGAGCTGTCGGCCTACGCTGGGGCCACAAACCTCCCCGTAGTGACCAGTGAGCACCTTGACTCGTGAGCAGATTATGGTGGTATGGGACACTATATTCTAGCTGTCGGCCTACACTGATCAAGCGACGAGCCCTTTGTAGTGACCGCGAGCGTATTCTAAGTCCACGGGAGGCGACGACCCTTCCGTTGCAGTAGAGTACGGTAGGCCTGTATTGATAAGGTGATGGGGGAGCGGTGCAATGAGTGCTAGCAACAGCCCTGGCAGCCCTTGCAGTAACCTACGAAATATACATCGTATGAGATTACTAGGAGTGACGACCCTAGACAGGATCCGTGTTGGGATTGATACAAGGGAAGTACCTTAGTTTCCCAATCCTGCTGTTTGAATGGACTAAAACAACTTGGAAATCATATCACCATAGCATTGCATGTGCCTGGAAGATGTGGAGCACTCTAGGGAGTGTGGCATGCCGCGGTCGTAAGATGTTGCCGCATGAGGGTGATCGTCGGTGAGGGCATACATCACGTCATATCATCTTGCATTAACAACAGTATTAGGATTGTCTGATTTACTGCTTTACTATTATCGCGTGATTGAATTGTGAACATGCTAATCTTTGCTCTATGATTCCACTGAGTTGATCACTCATTCCCACGTTACGGGATGGTGTTTGCAACACCCACCAGACCCTGTTGTAGCTGTAGGTGAGGACGAGATCCAGGAGTTGGAGCCAGAGATTGACGAGGACCAGGATGAGTTCTCGTATATGCAATATCATGACGGCTTTCCGTAGGCGACCTGGATCGAGGGGACATCAGTGGGACTTTTCTTTTTGAACATTATTCTTTTGTTATGTATATGTACATGAGACTCAGTGATGTAGTCATACTTTGGAGACAGATGAGATTACTTTGTTTTTCCATACAGTGATATATACATTATTTAGTCTTCCGCTTGCTTTTATCACTGGATCTGAAGTATGAATTGCAGTTTTGGTATACTTTTACTCATGTGGATGCTTTAAATCAGACAACATTGAATCATAACCATTTTTGTTGCATAAGTGACGGTCTGAAACTCGGGAGTTGAGTTTATACACGACCCCCGATTTTCAGGGTGTTACAAATACATATTATATAGGTAGCGCACTTACGTCGTTGTGACCCATACGCATCATTTGTGTGAATTGATTTCATTGTATGGTGGTTATAGAGGGATGAAGTTTCTCTCCTTATGTACATTGAGTGTCTGAAGCTAGTGCACAATCTGTATGTATAACTCATGCATTGGCATCGCATTTCGTGATGATACCGCCCTTGCTTCATCAGGGCCTTACCTCCACAGGAACATTTATAGATGGTTGTATATGTGGACACTGAAAATATTACTTGAGCATACTGGGTGCATAGGATGCCCATGGGTAAAATTCTCAAAACTTTCATGGTACCAAGGGACTGTCCTAACGCCGTGACTGAGTGGAAACTATGAGCGCATGAGAGCCTTATCCCATTAGGCTGTGACTCCAACTATCGTGTAGTCGGTTGGGTAGGGGTGTGGCCTTACCTGCCTGGTGTGAGGAGGCATTGCTAGGCTGAGTCTGACCAGTTAGTGAAATGGGTCCACTATCGTCGAGCCCTATTAGTGATTGGCTGTCCACGGGCAGGTAGTGAGGTCTCTTACGCTCGTTTGACTGTGCGGGTCTATAGAGCAGCAGTCATTTTGTAGTGTAATGGACCTTGGTGATTTTCTTATGATTGAAAATGTACTTGACATGTGGTTTGGATATGAGCACTAGCATTACTAGCATTACATTAGCACTGGCTGTATAAGCCCCTTCATGCATTGCCTTGTTATGGCACCCAGTACTCATTACATCATATTCATGATAAGCCTTGGTAAAGCTAGTGATATTATCATTGAGCATACTTCTTTTCCTGTATCTCCTTCTATTCTTCAGTGCACCATTGCCACACACTTTCACCACTCTCTAAGCTTGTATAAGATTATGCACAATTGATGCATGCTGGAGATCCTAGGCAGGTATCGTAGAGCGGCAGAGCGTGGATTAGAGCTAAGCTTGAGGACCCAGTGTTGCAGACTTTCCTTTTCTCTCCTTCTTTTATTATCTTATGTATGTCCTTTTAGACCTTATGGACATTTGTAAAAATTTAAATTCATAGTGGATTTTGTGATGTGTGCCTTGGCTATTCTCAGATATACTTATTGTGATCTTGGGTATGCTCGTATTGGAAATGATTACACTATTACGAA
This sequence comes from Magnolia kwangsiensis, assembly GCA_037074715.1. NCBI lineage: Eukaryota > Viridiplantae > Streptophyta > Magnoliopsida > Magnoliales > Magnoliaceae > Magnolia > Magnolia kwangsiensis. The sequence goes on along the minus strand of CM073572.1, from coordinate 68,267,514 downwards.
AATCCTCCTTATAGGATCTCATGATCATAACCTGTCCCAGGAGCCAAGAATGGGGTACTATGGAGGTTGTTGCTGCCAGAACCGGCCATCAGGTTCCTTATGAGTTCGGTTACCGAGTCTGGGGCGTGACATTTCCTGCCATCTCAGAAGAAGCCCAATTGTGCCGTCACTTTACCTAATTAAAAGCCCAAAAATTCCAAAGCTGAAGAAGATTCTGAAGTTAAAAGACTAGGGTTAGAATTGGGGACATTTGACATCTCTTTTGAAGAAAAGGGTGTCAGGTCTCCCATTTTCTTTTTCATATCTTAAATCAACCTACATTCTAGTCCACATATTCTAAACACATTAGCAATACACATACCTTTTATTTTATTTGTAAGATCCTATCACGCCCCGAAATTCGGGTACTGAGTGTGCACCCTCAGACTGAGTTATGGTCCATGATTCGTACACTTAGTGTAGGTAAATTAATGAGCCACATTATTTAATAGAGACATAATATAATCTGAATTCTATGTTCTCATTAACATCCATCAATATACTCATACCAACCACTAATTCATTCATAAACATTCACCACAAAATATACATAATAATCAAGAATACAAGCTAAAATAATTTTTTCACCAAATTTAGACTTTTATTAAATCATTAGAATTATCAAGTTATTCAAAATTTATAAAATCTAAATTAAAAGTTATTTTAAAACAAAAACAACAACAACAACAACAACAACAACAATAATAATAATAATAGGGAACACATGTTCTATTTAATTATTCTACTGATCCAGCAAAGTTTGTCTTCAGTTAAATACTGTAAATGTTATTGTGTAAATCAAGCACCTGTAGTGTTGTCAAATTTTGTTGTGCCAACCATTTAGTATTTGTATCATGCTTTGAGTTGAAGTGATTAGGTTTGTACATTTTAAAGTTCTCTGGATCTTCATCAAACTTTCCTACATCTTCAAGTTGAAGTGAAGAGTGTTGAAGTTCATGACTTCAAGCTCAAATTCAAGAACTCAAGTTCAAGTTTGAAGTTCAACTATTGTACACTAAAGACCCAAGAATTCAAGTGTAACTCAAACTCAATTTCAAGAGATCAAACTCAAGCTTCAAATATTACAAGTAATCAAGATTATGAAGCAAATGATGTTTCAAGTGTTCCAACTCACAAAAAGGTTTGGATGACCCTAGATTGACCATAAGTTGTCATATTCATTGCATATTTTATATGGGTCATTTCATATGTTTATAGGTCATTTTCTCAACTAGTCTTAGACCTTGTTCGACTATTCCAAGTACTGGCTCAACGAATCTAAAAGTTTTCTCGACCAATCCAAGGTTTGTTGCTATTTTTCAGAATTTTCTGTTGGGCTCTCGACCAATCCCGGAGACTGCTCGACCAGTCAAGTGAACAGTTCTTGACCAGTCGTGTAGGCTCGTCTCAAAGTCCAACAAGCTTTTCTGGTCTCACTTGACCAGTCAAGTACATTGCTCGACCAGTCGAGCAAGCCACTCGACCTTATCTTATCGCGCTAGAAATTTTAAAATTTTATTGGTCCTTTGACCATTCGAACCAACCCTTAGACCAGTCGAGTGAACAGTATTTTCACTTATAAATAGAGCACGAATTTTTGAGTTTATTTATTCATAAAAGTAAAATCAAGCTATATTGTGCTCATTTTAGATTCTCTTTAATTAGCTTTCATAATTTGATTTTGTGATCTTCATTCCAATCTTATATTAAGAAGGGATTTGTGTTTTACCATTTCTTGAGATTAAAAATCAAATCAAGCTAGCTCAGGTTGATTTAATTAAAAATCATTTAGAACTAGAACCTTTTCATCTGTGAGACTAGACATTGAACATCTTCGTCTACATCGGATTGGTTCTACCGAGCTTCTTCAAAGGAGAATTTCCAGATAAGTATCATTTATAATTTTGTATATCGTTTTTGATTTTTGAGGTTGTGCAAAAAAAATCGCTTTTTGGTTTTGTCTGAGATAATCCAGAAAATCTTATAGTGTGGGATTTTTGTAATTGTGCAAGCCTAATCAAAGACACAATTGTGAAGGCTTTAAGGTGAACCTTTGAAAACCTATTTCATAGTGAACATTAATATCCCGAGGGAGTGGATATTAGGAGTGGAGTAGTTGTATGGCAATTTTCTAACAGTTGGTGTACACACAAGCGAACCACTATAATTCCTAGAGTGGTGGTGGATGATTGAATGTGTTTATGTGTATGAATGTTGTAATTTATTTTAAGCATTTTTGGTGAATGGTATAATTTATTTTTATGCAATTGTGGGAATGTTGTAATAACTTAGTTTATTTTATTTATATTTTCTTTGCCTCTTTATTGGTTTGAGTTTTTTATACTTACAAATGTTCTAGTAAGGTTGTCTTGCCATAGGCCTTTGGTTTTTGGTGTTAGGTTGTCCTTAGAAATAAGTTTGTATCAATCTCTCAAGGCTAGTACATTTGAGGTTACTATTTACTTGTGTTTCTTTATTATTTGATTGTGCTATCTTTCTTTCAATTCCACATTTAATTTTTAATTTGGCATAATCCTATTCATCCCCCTCTAGGATGTTTAGCTCGGCCTTTTCAACTGGTATCAAAGCCTAATAGCTTCTTTTTATTTGGATTCATTTCCTAAGCTAATCGATCTAATCTTATAAGATGTCAAATTTTGATAGCCTCTCAATCACTAGGCCTCCACCTTTTGATGGCTCCAACTATGCCTATTTGAAAGCCAGAATGAGGATCTTTTTAAGGTCCATGATGAGAGCTTGTGGCAAGCCACAGTGACTAGATGGACCCCTCCTACCACTGAAGTTCTAGGCACTGATGGAACCAAAACTATGAAGGTTACTCCTTATTTTTCTTGGACCACACTTTAGAAAAATGAGAGTAGTGTTAAGACAAAGGCTTTAAATGCAATCACTTGTGCACTATCATTGGATGAATTCAAAAGAATTATATCTTGTGATACTGCAGAGCAAGCCTAAGACATTTTAGAAATGACACACGAGGGTACGAATATTGTCAAGAAATCTAAACTTCAAATCCTCACCACTCAGTTTGAGGAGATTCATATGGAAGAAAGTGATTCCTTCATGGACTTTTATACTAAGTTAAATGACATAGTCAACTCTATGTGGGGTCTTGGTGATAGTATCCTAGAAAGTAAAGTCTGTACAAAGATATTGCGCTCATTGCCTGATAGGTTCAATTTAAAGGTCACTACCATTTAGGAACTTAGTGATACAGATAATATGAGGGTTGAAGAGCTAGTTAGTTCTTTACAAACCTACAAGTTAAACTTTAAAACTCATAAAGATAAGTCTATCGCCCTTAAGTCTTCTAAAAACATTTCTCATGAAAATGTTAGTAATTCTGATTTTGAAAACTCTGAAGATGATATGGCATTGCTAGCCAAGAAGTTTTATAAGATTTTTAAAAGTAAAAAGAGGATAAATTTTCAAAAACCTTCAAAAAAGAAAAGAACTAGATTTAAAAATTAGAATTCTATGAATGACAGTTAATGTTTCAACTGTCATGAATATGGGCATCTGGCAAACAAATGTCCAAAGAAGGACAAATATAAAAAGAAAGGCATGTTAGCCACATGGGATGAATCGTCTTGCTCCGAAGCCTCTTCTGAGTCAGATGATTCTGAACTTGAGTCTACTAATGAGGTCAAAGCCTTAATGATTCTAGCCAAATTCACTTTCTCATATAGTTGTGATTCGACTAGTGAAGAAAATCTGAGAAGTGATCCCGAAAATGATGAAGATTTACAAGATGCCTATGATGTCCTATACAGGGAAAGTTGTAAGATAGTTGTAAAATTAAAACTTCAAAAAGAAAAGTTTTTAAAATTAAAAGAAAATTTTAATAATCTATTCTTAGAAAAATCATATTTTTTAGATTGTTTTGAAAAAACTCAGTGTGATTTAGATTTCAAAACTTTCCAAATTGAAAACCTAAATTCTGAAAATGAAAAACTAAAACTAGAAGTCTCTTCTCTCTTGAGTTTGAAGGATACTTGGAGGTATGCCCACAGTGATCCTAAACTAGAAAGACTACTAACCAAATCAAGGAAATGTGGTGATAGATCTAGTCTGGGCTACGATAAAAATACACCTTCTAAAAGAAAGTCCACTCCTCCAAAGTTTGTTAAAGGGGAGTCCTCTAACTCAAAAGGGAAAAGTCTGAATCAAAATGGTTTCAAAAATCCTAAAACTTTTCAGGCTATGAAATAAAATCAACCATATCGATTATAGAAATTAGAATCATAACTCCTTAGCTAAGAAATTTGTGAATTTACTTAAGAGGCTTCTAAAATCTAACTCGAATGATAGAATATACAACAACTACAAGCATGGAAAAACTAGCTATCCTCCAAAACCCAAAACTGAATTAAAATGGGTTCCTAAGGTTGTTTGTTTGGTTGCCCACACCGCCTTCAAGGCTTCAAGTTAATCAAAGTGGTACCTATACAGTGGTTACTCTAGACACATGACAGGTGATAAAGATTTGTTCAGCAATCTTAAAGATATGACTGATGACTCAGTCACATTTGGTGATGGTAGCAACTGTATGATTATTGGCCAAGGTATGGTTTAATCCTTTAATCTTCCTCCATTTGAGAATGTGTTGTTTGTAGAGGGTCTTAAGTATAATCTCTTAAGCATTTCTCAAATTTGTGATAATAAATATAGCATCAAATTCACCAACCAAGGGTGTGGTATTTTTAATAAGAATAGTTCTGTGATATTAACTGGTCGCAGAACATCTGAGAACTGTTATATATTCAGTGATTCAAACTCGTCTAAGTTATCATGTTGCATGGTCCAAACCGATGAGACCGAACTATGGCATAAACGCCTAGGACATGTACACTACTGTAATCTTTATAAACTGAGCAAAAGTGAAGTAATAAGAGGTCTACCCAAGTTAAAGAAAATGGACAAAATTTATAGGGAATGTCAGATTGGAAAACAAACTAGGAGTGCTCATAAGAAAGTGAACTCCAATGCCACGTCCCAACCCCTAGAACTTCTCCACATGGATCTCATTGGACTGACTAGAATGGAGAGTCGAGGTGGTAAGAAATATATTCTGGTAATTGCAAATGATTTTACCAAGTATACATGGGTAGTTTTCATGAGATAGAAATCTAAGACTCTTGATGAAGTGAAAAGGGTACTCAAGCGCATCCAAACTGAGTAGGAATTACATCACCAAAATCTGTAGTGATCAAGGTTCCGAATTTGATAATAGAAGTTTTGAAAAGTTCTGTAGTGACCATGGAATATCGCATGAGTATTTTGCACCCAAGACACCTCAACAAAATGGGGTTGTTGAAAGAAAAATCAGGTACTTCAAGAAATGGCTAATGTGATATTAAATAGTATGAAACTTCCTAAAAATCTTTGGGTTGAAGTAGTGAACACAGTGTTTTATATCGCTAACCGTGTTTATACTAGAAATTCTAATAATAAGACTTTATATGAACTATGGTTTAGTAAGAAGCCTGTTGTTAAATAATTTTGAGTTTTTGGTAGCAAGTGCTACATTTTGCATGATCGAGAAAATCTGGAAAAATTCCACACTAAAAGTGACGAAAGTATTTTCTTAGGATATGTGCTAAATAGTTAAGCATATCGTATTCTCAACAAGAGGACCGGTGTTATTCAAGAATCTATTAATGTGGTTATAGATGATCACTTGAATACACCTATCTCATGTTGAGAAGATGATGAAGTCTCTTTAATTGATAAACCAGACTCTTCATCTAGTCAAAATGACCCTAAATTACAGTCAGTTAAAGATCATCCAACTGATCAAATTCTTGAGAATCCTCTCACTAGTGTGCACACTCGTAAACAATTAGAAAATATTTATAATTATGTGTGCTTCACATCCCAAATTGAGCCGGCCAATGTAAAAGAAGCTCTTGCTGATGAAAACTGGATAGTAGTTATGCAAGATGAACTTAATCAATTCGTAAGGAATGATGTATGATACTTAGTTCTTAGACCTAATGATAAATACATTATTGAAACTAAATGGATCTTTAAAAATAAGTCTGATGAACTTGGTAATATTATAAAAAATAAGGCTAAACTGGTTGTACAGGGGTACACTTAGATATAAGGCATCGATTATGATGAAACCTTTGCCCCAATAGCTCGTCTTGAATCTATCAGACTATTTATATTTATTGCTTGCTATAAAAAATTTTAAATTTACCAAATGGATCTTAAGAGTACCTTCTTGAACGGTGATCTGCATGAGGAAGTATATGTTGAATAGCCTAAGGGTTTTGAAGATCCTAAATATACTGATAATGTTTATCGCCTGAAAAAGGAACTCTATGGATTAAAATAATCTCCAAGGGCATGGTATGAGAAATTGACTAATTTTTTAGTAAGTCATAACTTTATAATGGAGAGTGTTGATAAGACACTTTTTTGTAAAGAAAAAAATGAGCACATACTGATAGTACAGATATATGTTGATGACATTATCTATGGATCTACCTATTCTAACATGATTGTTGAGTTTACAGATTTAATGAAGTCCAAATTTGAAATGAGCATGGTTGGAGAATTGAACTATTTCTTAGGATTGCAAGTAAAACAGCTTCCTGATGGGTTCTTTATCTCTCAAACCAAATACGTTCTAAACTTGGTTAAAAAGTTTGGCTTTGAGAGCGGTAAAAATTTTGATACTCCTATTAGTACAACACTTAAACTCTTTAAGGATTCGACAGGTAAAAGTGTAGATCCTATGTTGTATCGCATTATAATAGGTAGTTTATTATATTTAACTACAAGTCGACCTAATATGGCATTCAGTGTATGAATCTGTGTTAGAAATCATTCGGACCTTAAAGAGTCCCACCTGATTGCTGTAAAGCACATTTTGAGATATGTCGCAAGTTCAGCCAAACTCGGCCTTTGGTATCCTCATGATACTAATGTTTAATTAGCCGGTTATTCGGATGCTGATTGGGCTGGTAATACTAATAACCGCAAGTCTACCAATGGTGGATATTGTTATGTCGGGAACTATTAAGTTTCATGGCATAATAAGAAATAGAGTTCCGTATCACTTTTCACAACTGAGACTAAGTATATTGCAGCCAGTAATGTATGCACCCAGCTTGTGTGGATGAAGAGGATGTTAAGTGATTATGAATTTGCACAAGATTCTATGGTGTTGTATTGTCAAAATTCTAGCGCAATTAACATTTCTAAACATCCAATTCAACATTCACAAACTAAGCAAATTGACATTAGATATCATTATATTCATGAATTAGTAGAAGATACGATTATTTCTTTGGATTATATTCAGACTGAAAATCAACTTGCCAATATATTTATAAAATCGCTTGACAGAAAAAGGTTTGCTAAGTTGAAATTGGATATGGGTATGTGCAATATGATCTAAATTGCATGTGTTTATTTGTAATATATTGCATGTTTTTATTTTATTTATTTTTGTAAATTTTTTTAAATTTCAAAAATATGGAAAAATGCAGAATTTTTTAGGTGCACGACTAGTCATGGCACGACCGGTCGAGTATGTACTTAACCCGTCGAGCCGCTCGGATTTGAGGCTTTTTATTGTGCAAAAAGTACTTTTTATTCATTTGTTTCATCTTCCCTAACCATCCCTACCACGACCGATCAAACCCACCTTCAATTCCTTCATGGTTAGTGCATCTTTTTCGATTTTCTTATGGATTTAAGTTCTTTGTACTTTCATTTCCTTATTTTTATAGTTTATTTTAAAGTTTATGGTGGTTTATTGGGTTTTCTAACTAGAAATCTAATTTCCTTGAAACCCATCTTTCTTTTCTTGCATTGCTTATATTTCTTGGATTCTTTATGCTATGGAAGGTAAAAATAAGAAGAGAGCCTCTCGTGGTCCCTCTTCTTCTCATTCCGCTTTAATCACGATGCACCATCTTTGATCACTCGAAGAAGATCCCGAATATGTGCGGGATATACGTCTTCATAATGTGATTTTTGAACGGATGGTCAACTCTAATCATTTGAAACCTTTCAACTGTAAGTTGGGCTAACATATTAAATTATGGCGATCATGCATACCATTCCATTACACAGGCCATGTTTTCTTGAATAAGTGACTTCTCTACTGAGAATTTTACTTTTACTATTACAACCAGAGAAAGTCTTATTGATATAGACCGTTACTCAATATCTGGATTGATAGATCTTCCAGTTAATGATAACAGAATTCCTATTTCTACTTTAGTGGCAAGACCTCTGAGAAAAGAATGCTAACCAGAGTGTTATGCAACATGGATTTTGATTGGAACTCTGGTATTACGCTTAGTTCCAAACATATGTTACCCAAATACAGGATTCTCCATCGAATTTTCATCTCTAATGTATTTCTTAGGTCTGGTAACAAGACTGAGTTTACTTCTTTCATGGCTTGCATCCTTCACTCTATTGTTACTAATGTCCCTGTACGTCTTCCATCTCTTATCTGTTAAATTATTATTCAGTTTCGTCTCTATTCGAATCGTAGTGATATTCCATTTGCCTATTTTATGATTGCTTTAGCCACCTATAGTCTTATGGCTATACCTGTTAGAGAAGCTCCTATTAACCAACAACTCGAACATTAATAAGATGAATCTGAAGTTGGCTCCTAGCCAAGTTGATGTGGGTGTTAGAGGAGCTGCTAAAGTAACTGAAGAGGAGGATGTTTTGCCTCCTGATGATGTTAATATGGATGCCTTATTTGATGAGATTGAGTCAGATTCTGCGGCTGATCTAGACTTTCAGCTTTCTGACTTTGATGAGCGATTACGATCCCTTAAGCAAAAGGTGGAAGGTCTGCATGTGTCCTAGGAAATCAATTCAAATACATGCACAAATATCTTAGACGCATTAACAAGGGACTACATTAGATGGATCCATCTATTCCTGCTCCTTCATCTAGATCTGATTACATTTAAAAAAAAAATAAAATTCTGGACATGTATTAATACTTTCTACTCTTTGTGTGTTGAGATATTTCTTGAACATACTTTTACTTCTTAGTATGTGGACATGATATTATGCCTTAACTTCAAATTTTGATTATCATGGTGATGATATTTCCTATCTTATTTCATTTATTTCTCTTATCTTTTAAAATCTTTCCTTCATCTTAATTGTGACAAAAAGGAGGAGAAATTGTAGAGATGTGTGATTATGGAATATGGAGTATAGTATGTATGGAATTTTTTTTACAGGTTCTGCAAATCACCTCTTGGATTGAGGGAGAGTAATGGAATGAGGAGGAGATGTGACTATTGATCATTTGTTGCTCATATGAAGCATGATTCCTTACTGGTGCATGACTGGTGCATGATTCTTTATTTGGTTTTGTCACAAATTTGACAAAGGGGGAGATCATAAATGCTATTGTGTAAACCTAACACCCGTAGTGTTGTCAAATTTTGTTGTGTCAAACCATTTAGTATTTGTATCATGCTTTGAGTTGAAGTGATCAAGTTCGTACATTTTAAAGTTTTCTGGATCTTTATCAAACTTTCCTACATCTTCAAGTTGAAGTGAGGAGTGTTGAAGTTCATGGTTTCAAGCTTAAATTCAAGAACTTAAGTTCAAGTTTGAAGTTCAACTATTGTATGCAAAAGACCCAAGAATTCAAGCGTAACTCAAAGCTCAAGTTCAAGAGATCAAACTCAAGCTTCACATAACACAAGTAATCGAGATTCTGAAGCAAATGATGTTTCAAGTGTTCTAACTCACAAACAGGTTTGGATGACCCTAGATTGACCATAGGTTGTGTTATATTCATTAAATATTTTATGTGGGTCATTTCATATGTTTATAGGTCATTTTCTTGACTAGTCTTAGACCTTATTCGACTAGTCCAAGTACTAGCTCGACTAGTCTAAGAGTTTTCTCGACCAATCCAAGGTTTGTTGTTATTTTTTAGAATTTTCTATTGGGTTCTCAACCAGTCTTGGAGACTGCTCAACCAGTCAAGTGAACAATGCTCAACTGGTCGTGTAGGCTCGACTCAAAGTCCAACAAGCTTTTCTGTTCCCACTTGACCAGTTGAGTGCATTGCTCGACCAGTCGAGTAACGATCTTATCTTATTGCGACAAAAAAATTGAAATTTTTTTGGTCCTTCGACCAGTCAAACCTATCCTTAGACCAGTTGAGTGAACAGTATTTTTACCTATAAATAGAGCACGAATTTCAAAGTTTATTTATTCATAAAAAAAAAATCAAGACACTACTCTAAGAGATAAGTTTGTGAATTTATTAAGTTATATTGTGCTCATTTTAGATTCTCTTTAATTAGCTTTTGTAATTTAATTTTGTGATCTTCATTCCAATCTTATATTAAGAAATGATTTGTGTTTAACCTTTTCTTGAGATCAAAATCAAATCAAGCTAGCCCAGGCTGATTTAATTAAAAATCATTTAAAATCAAAACTTTTTCATCTGTGAGACTGGACATTGAACATCTTCATCTACATTGGATCGGTTTTACCAGACTTCTTTAAAGGAGAATTTCCAGATAAGTGTCATTTATAATTTTATATATCCTTTTTTGGTTTTTGAGGTTGTGCCAGAAAAATCTCTTTTTGGTTTTATCTGAGGTAATCCAAAAAATCTTAAAGTGTGGGATTTTTGTAATCGTGTAAGCCCAATCAAAGACATAATTGTGAAGATTTTAAGGTGAACTTTGGAAAACCTTTTTTCATAGTCAACACTAATATCCTGAGAGAGTGGATATTAGGAGTGGAGTAGTTGTGTGGCTGTTTTCTAACAGTCGGTGTACATACAAGCGAACCACTATAATTCCTGGAGTGGTGGTGGATGATTGAATGTGTTTATGTGTGAGAATGTTGTAATTTATTTTAAGCACTTGTGGTGAATGGTGTAATTTACTTTTATGCACTTGTGAAAATGTTATAATAACTTAGTTTATTTTATTTATTATTTTCTTTGCCTCTTTATTGGTTTAGATTTTTGATACTTACAAACATTCTAGTAAGGTTGTCCTACCATAAGCCTTTGGTTTTTTGTGTTAGGTTGTCCTTAGAACTAAGTATGTATCAACCTCTCAAGATAAGTACATTTGAGGTTGTTATTTACTTGTGCTTCTTTATTATTTGATTGTGCTATCTTTCTTTCAATTCCACATTTAATTTTTAACTTGGCATAGTCCTATTCACTCCCTCCCTCAAGGATGTTTAGCTCGGCCTTTTCAAATACGACCACTGTTCATGTGGATCATCCATTGGTTTGGCTTCATGTTCCTGTTCTTGAGTCATTGTATCTTATTCAATTTCATTTGTATGGTTTTTCATTAATGCACCATCAGTTGGCCAGGCCCAGTGAGTGAACCCATCATTGTTCGTGCATGAAACAATTAAAATGATACACACAAGTAAAGAATAACAAGCAAGTAATAAAAATCAGAAATATAACGCAAATAATATAATTAATGTGAATGTTGTGAATGATGTTGATGATGCATCAAGTAGGTATAAATAGAAACTATTCACTTGCTTGAGTTGGATATCAATAACTTGCAGCTGCACTCCACAGGCTTCTACCATTGGTAGGCATGGGTAAGGCCCGCATCCCCCCATTGGGCAGGCTTCCACATATAGTGGGCTTCTAGTGGGTACAATAGGTTGTCCCCTAGGTAATCGTACAATAGTGTTAACGATGTAAGGCATGAATGTTTAATGCATCAGTAATCATATAAATAGTCACATACATCTCTCTATATGAGAGGCATATCACATATTCATAATCCCAGAATATCTCAGTAGTAATCAGTCCACAATCGATTCAATCCAGTCATTCATAATAATCATCATACAATTAATCATAGAAATACAATAATTTATTTTAATCATATGGAGAGGAAACATGTTGGGATTACTCACATGATGATTTAGGAAGAAATATGATGGAGCAAATCAAAAAATACCTATAATCCATATGCAGTATACCATAATATTAAAATGAATGGATAATAATATCAAGTTCATAAAGCCCTTAAATGGGAGTGATGCTTAGGATCTACAAGGTAATGTACCTAATGGATAGGATTTATCTTATCTATCCCAACCAAAAAGGGCAAGCTACATATCTTATAAGATGACCCACCAAATGGATGGCTTGGATCTGGTAATGGCATACTATGATGATACATATTTTAGCATGTGGATGTTTTGTCCAAAACAAGCATGTAGCTTAGATAAGTTTTACCATGCATCCGTATAGTATAAACATATTTTATATATATATATATATATTATACATTTTTTATGTGGGTCCTACTACAAGGATCTAGATTGATTACATGGTTATCATCACTATATTGACCATTGGGAAAAATTTTTAATCCAATCCGAAATCTGTGAGACCCATAATAACCTAAAAGATTATTGAACAACCACCCTTGTTTTCTTATTGTATAGACCACACAAATTTTTGATATGTCATAAATTTACACTCCTAACCTAAAGTAGCCTTCTAAATCAAATGGATAGAGTGGATACAATACATATATCACCGTAGGTCCACAATCTCATGGCCTAAGATGGTCTATAATGTTGAATGTCAAATATTGCATATTTTTCCCTATTTATATCTTGGTTTTATTAACATGATAAGGCTTAACGGTATATTTTATACATGTTTGTGTTACAAGGTGAATCTGAGAGCTTAGATTGAAAAGAATGTTAAAAGCATGGATTTGATGCTCAAGAATCACCAAGCTAAAGGTTGGATCTTAAAAGACCAAGAATGAAGAGTTCACATGCCAAATATCTAAGGAAACCAAGTACAAAGGATGAAGAAAGGATGTGAAAGACTTCAGAATCCTCAGCAGAAAACAAATAGGTTCATTCCGACCGAACTTATGTTCAGTCCGACCACCAGCAACAAATAATGAAATGTAGAAGCTAATTTTGTTTGACCGAAACCCAATTCAGTTCAATCGAAAGTGCACAAAAAGCTCCAGCATTGAAAGGAGTTAATTCGGTTCGACCAAAGATTAATTCAGTCTGACCAACGACTTAAGTTTGGTCTGACTAAAATTGGGCAACTACTGAAATAGAATGCTTTCCAAATTTGGACTCGACTTCAGATTTGACTTCGATTCAACCAAAGCGTAACGCAAAAAAGCTGTGGATTGTGTAATTCAAGTCGGTTTGTGGAACTTTTAAGTCGTTACGTAAGGTGGATCTTCATAAGTATAAATAGGAGTCCTTAAGACATTCCTAGGTATCTTCTAGGGTTTAAAGAGTGGAGCAAAAGGGTGGAGAGCCGCCACCAAGAGTCTTTCTTCTTCTTCCTTAGTTGTTTTTATGTTTTATTTAAGAGTTCTTAGTTCAATCATGTCTATGGTTGGCTAAACCTCTTAACTAGGGCTAAGAGGAGAAGCTTATAGCATGATTGGGATGTTTACTTTTCTTTGATTCTTATTAATGTGAACTTCATTGACTTTCAATTAATTTTAAGGAATATTTTTAGTTTTCAATGGTTTGTTGTGAATCCAAGTACAATAGGCACTGCGATAGCTATGAATATCTTCTTTTCTTATTTAAGATTGTGGGATTGGTAAATCCTGTTGTTTGCCATCATCTCCTAGGCATGGTTGGGTGAAGGAATCCCTTCCTAATCTTCACAATTCTCTTTCATTGAGATTAGATCAATGAGAAGTTCAGATATTTGACCATCTCTCCTTCCAACTAGATAAGATAGCACTCTGATTCCAATTGTGTCTCTTGAATCAAGTAAGGTAGCATCTCAATAGCTACAGGTGGATCCTTGGCACCCTAGTTCCCACCTTTAAATTCATAAGTGTCAACCTACAATATCACAATTACTCTTTCCAAATATTCTGATTTAGTTTTAGATCTTCTTCTAGTTCTACTTTTACTTACTTTCAGAAACGTATGAGATTAGTCCCTGAGGATTCGTCCTCGGTCTCACCAAGATTATTACTACATCACAACCCTACACTTGGGGTTGTGAACAAGTTTTTGGCGCTGTTGCTGGGAGCCATGACTACATTTTTCTAAGATTAATTAGTAGTAGAATTAAGTTATGATTAAGATTAATTTAGGTTAGGATTTTTCTTATTTTCTGAACTTTTCTAATCTAGGGTTTTTAGGATTAATCTTAATTTTCTTTTCTTTTCCTTCTTCTTCTAACATTATTAAATAGTATGATTGATTTTGCAAGATCTTCAATTATAGTTCTTCTCTTTTGGTAATTTCTTCCCTCTACTCACTTTCCATATTGCTGTAGAATTTTCTTTTTTTTTTATTTTAGGAATAGAATTAGAATTAAAGTTTCACCATGAATGAACAAGACTGGCAAGAGTGTCCATGTAAGTATGGTAATCTATTTTTAGAAAATTAGAGGTTCCGTGAAGAAGTGTTAGATACTTATGTTTGGAAATAACCTGTGGCTCAAAATTTTTCTAAAAGAATTATCAAGAACCAACCGGACTATGATATTCCACCGGTTAAGAAATCTATGAGTGATTATATGCGGGAGAATAACTACACTCCATGGATTAAGAAAACAGTATGTGATTATTGGAGTGAGAACGATTATCACCCATCAAGTAATAAGAAAACATTCAGTGATTATATTATGAGTGATAATGCATACCAACAACTACCAAACGTTCCCGCTTATGACCCGTGTGACTATGATCAATGGAAATATCATAATTGGAGAGATGAACCAATAATGGATTATAGTGACTATTCTCTTGGATCCCCTACATTTGAAATCCAAACAAAAACAATCTAAGAGAATTCACTTCAGAATTCCACTCGAACTCTAGAGCTCATCCAAGAATTACAAGAACTTTGAAAAGATATACAAAAGATTGGTTCAAGCATTGCGATTATGGAGAATAGTGAAATTGAGAATGAGGAGTTGGATTCCGTTAATGAGCATACGGTTTCATTCCCTGAAGAATCGATTTCAATGACTGTCCAAAGGAATAATCAAGAGACACCATTAGTTTTCAAATATAATAATGTTGACACACTCCAACCACCTGACACATTTGATCTCACCAAGGAGGAAAAGGTTAGTTTATTCGAGCCTCAACCTAATCTACAAACAGAATATGAGGAAGGTGATCCCAACTCATTTGTGAATTGTACTGAATTAGAAAATGATGAGGACTAGGATGACAATCATGAGTTTACAGCCTAAAATTCCCTGGAATCAATTTCAATTATGGTCCAAGTAAATGATCACGAGGTACAGGAAGTTGTCATTCATAATGATCTCCTCCACCCATCTAACATGTTTAATTTAAATATGGAGGATGAGCCCTTTTCAACCAACCCATCCAACTCTTTTGAAGCATGCTTAGACCACTCCCCTGATTTAGATTATGACATGATTAGGGAGATGAACGAGTTACTTGATATGACTGTGGAATTTGAAACTATCCATTTGAGTCCGCCATCTAAGCTGTCAACCCTTGACGATACAATGTCTTTACTGACTAGTATATTAATGAACCAAGTCTCCCCATTAAATCTTCACCTACTGATCCACAATCTGTCTATGTAGGGCAAGGCAAGATGTATCCGATGATGATTTATTCTCACTGAGATAAAGTGCAAGAGAGCATGCTTCCCTCTACTTTCAAAGACGATGAAGGAGTCCTTGGGCATATCATTACAAACCTTAATGTGGAGAATGAACCCCTCTTAACTGAATCTCTCAACTATCTGAAAAATTCCTTGGCACACTTTGTAGATCCTAATGATAATATAGTGGACACCTTTCACAACAATACCTTGGTTATTGATTGACTGAGGGAGTCAATTTTCTGAAGAACTTCCTTCCACAAATCCTAAATGTTTATCATTAGAGGAGGAGGAACTGAAATTTAAACCGAAGTCTAAAACTTCAGAATGTGTTGAAACAACATTGTCTAATGAGATTTTTTTTTTAATTTCACCTACTTGTAATCTCTAATTCACCCTGGTGCACCAATATTCAAACTTTTTCTGTTATAGGTGAATCATATATAATTTAGATACCTCAAGGAATTAAACTATGATTCTTTGATGGGGTGCTTAAATTTCTTTGGACATTCATGCTCCATGACATCTAAGCCTGCTTTTGGATGATCTTGTTCGAAAACCTTCTGAGAAATTTATCAAAATAATAGCTGGAGGAGGAACATTGCTGCATGATTGAATAACTTTCCATTGCTTTCCTAGTTTAATTCATTTGTGAATTGTACTGAATTAGAAAATGATGAGGACTAGGATGACAATCATGAGTTTACAGCCTAAAATTCCCTGGAATCAATTTCAATTATGGTTCAAGTAAATGATCACGAGGTACAGGAAGTTGTCATTCATAATGATCTCCTCCACCCATCTAACATGTCTAATTTAAATATGGAGGATGAGCCCTTTTCAACCAACCCATCCAACTCTTTTGAAGCATGCTTAGACCACTCCCCTGATTTAGATTATGACATGATTAGGGAGATGAACGAGTTACTTGATATGACTGTGGAATTTGAAACTATCCATTTGAGTCCGCCATCTAAGCTGTCAACCATTGACGATACAATGTCTCTACTGACTAGTATATTAATGAACCAAGTCTCCCCATTAAATCTTCACCTACTGATCCACAATCTGTCTATGCAGGGCAAGGCAAGATGTATCCGATGATGATTTATTCTCACTGAGATAAAGTGCAAGAGAGCATGCTTCCCTCTACTTTCAAAGACGATGAAGGAGTCCTTGGGCATATCATTACAAACCTTAATGTGGAGAATGAACCCCTCTTAACTGAATCTCTCAACTATCTGAAAAGTTCCTTGGCACACTTTGTAGATCCTAATGATAATATAGTGGACACCTTTCACAACAATACCTTGGCTATTGATTGACTGAGGGAGTCAATTTTCTGAAGAACTTCCTTCCACAAATCCTAAATGTTTATCATTAGCGGAGGAGGAACTGAAATTTAAACCGAAGTCTAAAACTTCAGAATGTGTTGAAACAACATTGTCTAATGAGATTTTTTTTTAATTTCACCTACTTGTAATCTCTAATTCACCCTGGTGCACCAATATTCAAACTTTTTCTGTTATAGGTGAATCATATATAATTTAGATACCTCAAGGAATTAAACTATGATTCTTTAATGGGGTGCTTAAATTTCTTTGGACATTCATGCTCCATAACATCTAAGCCTGCTTTTGGATGATCTTGTTCGAAAACCTTCTGAGAAATTTATCAAAATAATAGCTGGAGGAGGAACATTGCTGCATGATTGAATAACTTTCCATTGCTTTTCTAGTTTAACTCATTTGTGAATTGTACTGAATTAGAAAATGATGAGGACTAGGATGACAATCATGAGTTTACAGCCTAAAATTCCCTGGAATCAATTTCAATTATGGTCCAAGTAAATGATCACGAGGTACAGGAAGTTGTCATTCATAATGATCTCCTCCACCCATCTAACATGTCTAATTTAAATATGGAGGATGAGCCCTTTTCAACCAACCCATCCAACTCTTTTGAAGCATGCTTAGACCACTCCCCTGATTTAGATTATGACATGATTAGGGAGATGAACGAGTTACTTGATATGACTGTGGAATTTGAAACTATCCATTTGAGTCCGCCATCTAAGCTGTCAACCCTTGACGATACAATGTCTCTACTGACTAGTATATTAATGAACCAAGTCTCCCCATTAAATCTTCACCTACTGATCCACAATCTGTCTATGCAGGGCAAGGCAAGATGTATCCGATGATGATTTATTCTCACTGAGATAAAGTGCAAGAGAGCATGCTTCCCTCTACTTTCAAAGACGATGAAGGAGTCCTTGGGCATATCATTACAAACCTTAATGTGGAGAATGAAACCCTCTTAACTGAATCTCTCAACTATCTGAAAAATTCCTTGGCACACTTTGTAGATCCTAATGATAATATAGTGGACACCTTTCACAACAATACCTTGGTTATTGATTGACTGAGGGAGTCAATTTTCTGAAGAACTTCCTTCCACAAATCCTAAATGTTTATCATTAGAGGAGGAGGAACTGAAATTTAAACCGAAGTCTAAAACTTCAAAATGTGTTGAAACAACATTGTCTAATGAGATTTTTTTTTAATTTCACCTACTTGTAATCTCTAATTCACCCTGGTGCACCAATATTCAAACTTTTTCTGTTATAGGTGAATCATATATAATTTAGATACCTCAAGGAATTAAACTATGATTCTTTGATGGGGTGCTTAAATTTCTTTGGACATTCATGCTCCATGACATCTAAGCCTGCTTTTGGATGATCTTGTTCGAAAACCTTCTGAGAAATTTATCAAAATAATAGCTGGAGGAGGAACATTGCTGCATGATTGAATAACTTTCCATTGCTTTCCTAGTTTAACTCATTTGTGAATTGTACTGAATTAGAAAATGATGAGGACTAGGATGACAATCATGAGTTTACAGCCTAAAATTCCCTGGAATCAATTTCAATTATGATCTAAGTAAATGATCACGAGGTACAGGAAGTTGTCATTCATAATGATCTCCTCCACTCATCTAACATGTCTAATTTAAATATGGAGGATGAGCCCTTTTCAACCAACCCATCCAACTCTTTTGAAGCATGCTTAGACCACTCCCCTGATTTAGATTATGACATGATTAGGGAGATGAACGAGTTACTTGATATGACTGTGGAATTTGAAACTATCCATTTGAGTCTGCCATCTAAGCTGTCAACCATTGACGATACAATGTCTCTACTGACTAGTATATTAATGAACCAAGTCTCCCCATTAAATCTTCACCTACTGATCCACAATCTGTCTATGCAGGGCAAGGCAAGATGTATCTGATGATGATTTATTCTCACTGAGATAAAGTGCAAGAGAGCATGCTTCCCTCTACTTTCAAAGACGATGAAGGAGTCCTTGGGCATATCATTACAAACCTTAATGTGGAGAATGAACCCCTCTTAACTGAATCTCTCAACTATCTGAAAAATTCCTTGGCACACTTTGTAGATCCTAATGATAATATAGTGGACACCTTTCACAACAATACCTTGGTTATTGATTGACTGAGGGAGTCAATTTTCTGAAGAACTTCCTTCCACAAATCCTAAATGTTTATCATTAGAGGAGGAGGAACTGAAATTTAAACCGAAGTCTAAAACTTCAAAATGTGTTGAAACAACATTGTCTAATGAGATTTTTTTTTAATTTCACCTACTTGTAATCTCTAATTCACCCTGGTGCACCAATATTCAAACTTTTTCTATTATAGGTGAATCATATATAATTTAGATACCTCAAGGAATTAAACTATGATTCTTTGATGGGGTGCTTAAATTTCTTTGGACATTCATGCTCCATGACATCTAAGCCTGCTTTTGGATGATCTTGTTCGAAAACCTTCTGAGAAATTTATCAAAATAATAGCTGGAGGAGGAACATTGCTGCATGATTGAATAACTTTCCATTGCTTTCCTAGTTTAACTTATTTGTGAATTGTACTGAATTAGAAAATGATGAGGACTAGG
The DNA here is from genome assembly GCA_037074715.1 of Magnolia kwangsiensis. Lineage (NCBI taxonomy): Eukaryota > Viridiplantae > Streptophyta > Magnoliopsida > Magnoliales > Magnoliaceae > Magnolia > Magnolia kwangsiensis. The sequence continues at coordinate 68,247,863 of CM073572.1, read as the reverse complement.
ATGACAATCATGAGTTTACAGCCTAAAATTTCCTGGAATCAATTTCAATTATGATCCAAGTAAATGATCACGAGGTACAGGAAGTTGTCATTCATAATGATCTCCTCCACTCATCTAACATGTCTAATTTAAATATGGAGGATGAGCCCTTTTCAACCAACCCATCCAACTCTTTTGAAGCATGCTTAGACCACTCCCCTGATTTAGATTATGACATGATTAGGGAGATGAACGAGTTACTTGATATGACTGTGGAATTTGAAACTATCCATTTGAGTCCGCCATCTAAGCTGTCAACCCTTGACGATACAATGTCTCTACTGACTAGTATATTAATGAACCAAGTCTCCCCATTAAATCTTCACCTACTGATCCACAATCTGTCTATGCAGGGCAAGGCAAGATGTATCCGATGATGATTTATTCTCACTGAGATAAAGTGCAAGAGAGCATGCTTCCCTCTACTTTCAAAGACGATGAAGGAGTCCTTGGGCATATCATTACAAACCTTAATGTGGAGAATGAAACCCTCTTAACTGAATCTCTCAACTATCTGAAAAATTCCTTGGCACACTTTGTAGATCCTAATGATAATATAGTGGACACCTTTCACAACAATACCTTGGTTATTGATTGACTGAGGGAGTCAATTTTCTGAAGAACTTCCTTCCACAAATCCTAAATGTTTATCATTAGAGGAGGAGGAACTGAAATTTAAACCGAAGTCTAAAACTTCAGAATGTGTTGAAACAACATTGTCTAATGAGATTTTTTTTTTAATTTCACCTACTTGTAATCTCTAATTCACCCTGGTGCACCAATATTCAAACTTTTTCTGTTATAGGTGAATCATATATAATTTAGATACCTCAAGGAATTAAACTATGATTCTTTGATGGGGTGCTTAAATTTCTTTGGACATTCATGCTCCATGACATCTAAGCCTGCTTTTGGATGATCTTGTTCGAAAACCTTCTGAGAAATTTATCAAAATAATAGCTGGAGGAGGAACATTGCTGCATGATTGAATAACTTTCCATTGCTTTCCTAGTTTAACTCATTTGTGAATTGTACTGAATTAGAAAATGATGAAGACTCGGATGACAATCATGAGTTTACAGCCTAAAATTCCCTGGAATCAATTTCAATTATGGTCCAAGTAAATGATCACGAGGTACAGGAAGTTGTCATTCATAATGATCTCCTCCACCCATCTAACATGTCTAATTTAAATATGGAGGATGAGCCCTTTTCAACCAACCCATCCAACTCTTTTGAAGCATGCTTAGACCACTCCCCTGATTTAGATTATGACATGATTAGGGAGATGAACGAGTTACTTGATATGACTGTGGAATTTGAAACTATCCATTTGAGTCCGCCATCTAAGCTGTCAACCCTTGACGATACAATGTCTCTACTGACTAGTATATTAATGAACCAAGTCTCCCCATTAAATCTTCACCTACTGATCCACAATCTGTCTATGCAGGGCAAGGCAAGATGTATCCGATGATGATTTATTCTCACTGAGATAAAGTGCAAGAGAGCATGCTTCCCTCTACTTTCAAAGACGATGAAGGAGTCCTTGGGCATATCATTACAAACCTTAATGTGGAGAATGAACCCCTCTTAACTGAATCTCTCAACTATCTGAAAAATTCCTTGGCACACTTTGTAGATCCTAATGATAATATAGTGGACACCTTTCACAACAATACCTTGGTTATTGATTGACTGAGGGAGTCAATTTTCTGAAGAACTTCCTTCCACAAATCCTAAATGTTTATCATTAGAGGAGGAGGAACTGAAATTTAAACCGAAGTCTAAAACTTCAGAATGTGTTGAAACAACATTGTCTAATGAGATTTTTTTTTTAATTTCACCTTCTTGTAATCTCTAATTCACCCTGGTGCACCAATATTCAAACTTTTTCTGTTATAGGTGAATCATATATAATTTAGATACCTCAAGGAATTAAACTATGATTCTTTGATGGGGTGCTTAAATTTCTTTGGACATTCATGCTCCATGACATCTAAGCCTGCTATTGGATGATCTTGTTCGAAAATCTTCTGAGAAATTTATCAAAATAATAGCTAGAGGAGGAACATTGCTGCATGATTGAATAACTTTCCATTGCTTTCCTAGTTTAAGATCATGTTTATATCTTTTATAAGATTGAGGATTAAGATAGTTTAATTTCATATTGTTTAGTTTTCCTGCTCACCCATCTTCACATTGAGAACTTTGGAAAAGTTTAATTCTCCTTCTTCAGGTACTACCTTTCCATCACTTCTCCTTTCATTTTGTTGTCTCATTTATATTACATGATTATATCTTTTACATTGAGGACAATGTAGATTTTAGGTTAAGGGTATGTATGGATTAGGTAAACTAATCAATGTTTTCTTAATCTTGAGCAAAATTTTTAAAATTTTTAATGTATTAAGTTGAAATCTATTTGGAAGGCGATAGTTTGTGCACTTAAAAAAGTTTTGAGTATGATAAGATTGAGATTGAACTTTGAATTGCTAGAGTTTGATCAACTAAGTATACTATCACCTAAGTTCTTACACTCAATTGATTAAGAGAAAGTTTTGAATATCATGTGGATCTAAATCACAGGACACATTCAGTTTGCTTGTTGTGAATTATGCTAGAATCTCTAATGGTTAATATGTAAATCAATGATAAATGTCGAGAATTCAGTCTAGAGAATTTCATGCACCTTAAAAGATGAAAAAAATCAATTAAAAAATAGTGAGATCGACAAAAGGTCATGTATGATGACAAGACTGGAGAAATTTTGAAAAAGAATGAAAAATTCTGAGAAGAATCTGAAAAGAATGAATAAAAAAAAAACTGACAGTCGATATAAAATCAGAAACTGTACAAAGAAGGAGAAGGGGATAAGCTCAGAACAGTACTTGAGTTTTTAACTACTCTTGACATGATGAACATGACTAACATTATGAAATGATAGTATTCTCATGGGAAGTAATTTGATTTTCACTGAGCACATTGGAATATATGCTATAAGAATTTATGCTCTAAAGAAATTGATAAAGAACATAGTTGGTTGACTACTTATGTGATTCGACTCTACGTTTTCAAAATCCCACTTTCTTGTCTTAATTTTACTTGTTCATATTTGATTGCACAAAAGATAGTTTTCCAAAAAATTCTTGAACATTAAGAATTGAGGTTTACTTCACGCATTTTTTGCTTGGGACTAGTAAAATGCTATTTGGGGAGTGTGTTGAGTGTTAAATATTATACATTTTTCCCTATTTATATCTTGGTTTTATGAATACAATAAGGCTTAATGGTATATTTTATACATGTTTATGTCACAAGGTGAATATGAGAGCTCGGATTGAAAAGCATACTAAAAGTATGGATTTAATGCACAAGAATCACCAAACCAAAGGCTGGATCTTAGAATACTAAGAATGAATAATTCACATGCTAAAGATCCAAGGAAACCAAGTACAAAAGATGAAGAAAGGACGTGAAAGACTTCAGAATCCGCAATAAAAAATAGACAGGTTCGATCCGACTAAACTTGTACAAAATAGTCCAGCAACAAACAATGAAATTCAGAAGCTAATTCAGTTTAACCAATGGATAATTTGGTTCGACTAAACCCATTTTAGTGCGACCGAGGGGAGGATTCAGTGCGACTGAAAGTGCACAAAAAGCTCCATTGCTGAAAGGAGTTAATTCGGTTCGACCGAAGATTAATTCAGTCCGACTGATGACTTAAGTTCGGTCTGACCGAACCCAGCTTAGTCCAGCCAAAATCGGGCAACTACTGAAACAAAATCCTTTCTAAATTCGAACTTGAGTTCGGATTCGACTTCGGTCCAACCGAAGTGTAATGCGAAAAAGCTGCGGATTAAGTAATTCAAATCGATTTGTGGAAATTCCAAGTCATTGCGTAAGATGGAGCTTCATAAATATAAATAGGAGTCCTTAGGACGTTCCTAGGAATCTTCTAGGGTTTGAGGAGTTGAGCAAAAGAATGGAGAGTCGCCACCAAGAGATTTTCTTCTTCTTCCTTAGTTATTTTTATGTTTTATTTAAGAGTTCTTAGTTCAATCATGTCTATAGTTGGCTAAACCTCTTAGCTAAGGCGAAGAGGTGAAGCTTGTAGCGTGATTGGGATGTTTACTTTTCTTTGATTCTTATTTATGTTGAACTTCATTGACTTCTAATTAATTTTAAGGAATATTTTTAGTTTTCAATGATTTGTTGTGACTCAAATTACAATAGGCACTGCGATAGCTATGAGTATCTTCTTTTCTTATTTAAGATTGTAGGATTGGTAATCCTGTTGTTTACCATCGTCTCCTGGGCATGGTTGGGTGAAGGAATCCCTTCCTAATCTTCACAATTCTCTTTCACTAAGACTAGATCAATGAGAAGTTCAAAGATTTGACCATCTCTCCTTCCAACTGGATAAGATAAGACTCTGATTCTAATTGTATCTCTTGAATCAAGTAAGGTAGCATCTCAATAGCTAAAAGTGGATCCTTAGCACTATAGTTCGCACATTTAAATTTGTAAGTTTCAACCTACAATATCACGATTACTCTTCCCATATATTCAGATTTAGTTTTAGATCTTCTTCTAGTTTTACTTCTAGTTACTTTCAGAAATGTGCGAGATTAGTCCCTGAGGATTCAACCTCGGTCTCACTAAGATTATTACTACATCGCGACCCTACACTTGGGATTGTGAACATCTAACATTAGAAACCACACTTAGTTTTAAACGCTGGAACCAAACTTTATTTTTTATTTTTTATACTTATATATGTATTTAATTTTTGAATAGGTCCCATGATAATCTAAACCATGGGTGAGATGGGTAATCTCCTTATAAAGGACAAGCCTAAAAATCTCCTCAAAACAACACTTTTATGGCTCACAAAAATACTCAATGGTAATCATTTAATTTTCATTATTTAAGGCACTGTGGTCCATATGAGTTTTCTTTCGAACAAATTGTTCAACCACATGTCTCTTATTAAGTGACAAGATTAATAGACGGTATGGATTTTCCACTTATATCAAGAAAGCCTCGCATAAAAGGCCCACAAATCTAAATTAATTCCGGTACTGTAGATTGATCAACTTCACTTTTGCATGCTGGAGTGTTTTTATACCCATTTTCTATTATTATATTTTTTCATGATGATCCATATATAATATGTGTGCAAAAAATCTATCTCATTCACCATTTTACAAACATCGTTGTAAGACATTGGGGAAAAAATGAATCGGATTCGTGATTCTGGTGGGTTGTACCATCATGAACAATACCAACCATTCTTCCACCATTAAAACTTATGCCTTCCTTATCTCGGACCCTCCTAACTATGTATGATTCGAGTTATTCATTGATTCACCCAATTATTTTTTAATGGTCAGAATAATTAGTATCTCCATCGGAAGTCCCAGTAGCCCCAATGGATATTCCAACAGCAATAGCATCATGAATTCTATTTTGCATATTATGGCCTACCAAAATGTTAATTTGGCCTAATTTTTAGAGGTTTGCCATATTTTGGTCCTTAGAACCTAATGGACTGAATTGATCGAGCCCCATATGCAAAATAAGCCTAACACTTAATTCAAGTAAAATAAAAAAAGAAGTACTTGCGTGTTTCATTTTCTTTCTTATTTACATGCGCAAGGTGCTCCAAGGTGCACTGTGCATATGGGCACATATTGATATATGTGCACATGCTTTGCACCCATGGTAAATTCACTCCGTCCATCATGTAGCCCATAACATAATAATATAATTAAAATAAAATTTTAAATTAAATTGAAATAAATGCTAACCTTGTAAGTTGTTCTTCCACTTTATCTAATCTCTCTCCCTTATCTTTTCTCTGTTTGTTTTTCTCTTTATAATCGAAGAGAAACGTCAGCCTTAATAAAGAAAGAACGATTCTATTGGAGATGATCTCTCCTTGATTGTGGGTAGGTTTATTATTATTATTATTTTGGAATAAATCGTATCAATGAAGAAAATCCTCTATGCATGGGCGTTACAAGGTGATTTCAAATATTGAGTTCTTAACGTGATTTGTTTCCTATTGATATGTGGGGTCCATCGTGTTTCTTATGAGCAATCTATTCCGTCCATCCGATTTATTATATCATGTTAGGTTATGGGCTAAAGGACAAGACATATCTAACATTTAGATGAGCAACACGACATGAAATAATATATGAGTAGGTGGTGATGATAGATGATTGGCTGGATTGGATTGATAGTGACTAAGATCGCATAGTTCAAATGGTCTAGATTGCTAGCCTCCCATTACCTAAAATCTCATGTACGGCTCTGAACATCTAAAGGTGTAGCTAGTCTCTTATTCATTTATTTATAAAATCTTATCTTAAAAGAGTCAGAGTCAAGTGTCTCACATCTTACCATTTTTAAGGAATATTTTGATTTACACATAACTTTTCTCTGCACCGTTCGTTTTAACCTAAATTTCACCACGTCCTATCATTTTGCGTGCCCTATCAACAATCTAAGTTTGGGCCTTCATCTCTCAAGGATGACCAGGATGCCTATTTAATAGCTTACGCCTATTTATAACTTAAAACAACGTTGATCATCATCCTATGTTAAAATTAATTGGTAATTTTGATGTGTACCCTATGATCTCCCTAATGGACGGTTCATTTAAGCATTTGGATGGTCCATTTGGCAGATTAGACTGTGATGAATGATTAATTGATAGTCTAAATTTTAAATAAGTAGTGTTTAAAATGTTAATCATATTTATGGATTATTGTACGGTCATTTTTGTAAATGAATATGTCTAAAGTAGTTTTTGGATGTGATCTATGTTAGAAATGTATACCGTTACATTCAAGCGATTAGTTCACGAGTGTAAAATACGTAGATCATGATTTTGACGATAAGTTACGAATATTAATAAGTGACAAATAAGATGAATATATTAGAATTTTAATTTGACATGTGTATGAGTGGATATGAAGATTAGGTAGTTAGTTTAGAATGATCAGGTGGTCCAAATTCAAATTGGATGGTTAAATATCTTCATCTGATGGTGATAAGTTATATCAATGGCTAGTGTTAATTTACGAGTAAGAATATTAGGGTATTTAATGGTTCATCCTATCAATGAATTGTTGAAAAGTGCTCCCTATGGTTAGATTCAGGTTAAACTACATAAATATTAATGAATCTACAAGTGTATAGTTGAACAAGTGTAATTGTACATCCTTACGTACAAGTAAACTCGTACCCAAAATTTCAGGTTGTTGCAAATCCTCTCTCATATCTACCTTCTTTTTTATTTTATTTTCCTACCCGAGGTCTTAAACCCTATAAAGTAAGGCTAGGTACCATTTATTTTATTTTTTCGCCTGCCTAGAGTCTTAAACTTTGTAAAGCATGCCTAGATGTAGCAATGCCGAAATTTTGTTGAATCTCTCAAAAAATTATAAAAACCCATGAAGTAGAGATCTCATAAGGCCATTACCCATGAAGTAAAACCCTTTACCTTTTTTAACACTGAGGCCTTTATCCAGAATCTATGGTCTTAAACGGATTACAACCCCAAGTGTAAGGTTGCACTGTAGTAATAACTCTGTGAGACTGAGGTCGAATCCACATGTAACATCCCATGTTTTTAGGACCCGAGCATATGACTTGTTTCCCAAAAACTCAAGTTTTAACCTATAGAGAGTCAAATTCAATATATTTTTTTCATCTTTTATTTTCAGAGTTAGCATTTGAGTGGAAAATGGACAAATCATATATAATGGAAATTTTTCATTTACATTTAGAATATACAAGAGGTTGCCTATAATGACTTATACAAACCAATATCTTTGTATTAACAAAGACAAGAATTACATAATTTACAGAAGAGGAATAATAGAATGCATATAAACTTGAGTCGCAAGATCGTCCAGCTCCTCTTAGCAAATACAACCATGCATCCCTGGCACTTATACCCTACTTCTCATCAAGTCTGAACATGCATATCATCTAGGTCACCTGTTCTACCTGTACGGTTATATATTTGATGGATGAGTGGCTAGCTCAATGTGAATTCCCCTTAAGATTACACACTGCTACCTCAGACAAGTATAACATGAAAGCAACCAACAAAACAAAACATAACAAAATGCAGTCTTATTATATATATATAGATGCTTGAATGCATCATTGACCTAGGGATGCTCATCCAGCCGGAAATTGGACTTATCAACCATGCAATGGCTAACCATTAGCGAAGCACATCACGTGCGTACATGACGTACTACATAATTACTACCTATCATACATCATGTACGTAAATCAATAGTTGATGGTTAGGCAGATAGCGAAACAATACCCCTAATTACCCAGAGGGCACGTACTATAACATCTAGAAATATCCACCCGTCATCGTCAATATGTCATTTATGCATAATTAGCCAGACCATTATTAATCCAATTACAATCAGCCGGTTTAATAAAGCTCAAGGTCACTACGGGGGGCTCGTCACCTAGCGTAGGCCGACGGCTTGGGTATAGTGTCCCATTTCTACCATCCCCAACCGATGAGTCTACAGCCTTAGGATGTTGATAGAACTCATCAGCATGTGGTCAATCAACTCTCAATGTATAGGAAACTACCATCGTATGTTGAATGTGAATGAATGTCAAAGATATTAAACACACAATTAAAAGGAGTCGGTATGCATGCCTTAAATACGAATAAGCAACGGCGATAAAAACGTTAAATGGTTCATCACATAGTCAAATAGGTGAAATCACCCCATAGATGATAAGTCTCATGAATAATTTTTGCCACTAACATAGCCTCCATGTTGAGGGTCTATTCTTAGCACAATCAATCTCATTACACCCTAAGTATGGACTCTCTTTCATAGATAGAGGTTCACCTCACAGATTAGAGAGATTTTGATTCATATATGTCTTGTAAACAATACAATAGCATATCCAAATGACATAGAGATCAAGTATCTAATTAGGATACCATTCTAATAAAGTACAACTTAAGTACAAGTGTAAATACAATTCAAGAACTATTAAATGAATCAAGGTCTAGCATATGCATTTGATATTCATGATTAATTCTCAAATATATATCCAAGTAAGCTAATCATATAATTAATCAAGCTCTAAGGTATCATTCATAATCAATTGAAAACCTATCCTTGATCTAATTTAGAGATGGAAAGCTCAAGGGGGAAAATCATCACCTGAAGGGTCATAGTCTGTTCCTTGATTCGAGTTCCCGTGTATGTCTTGTAGCCCAGTGTCACACAAGAAACCTCCTAAAGTCATAGCTTGTATTAGTCAAGTGTTCCCAAGGTTTTATCTAACTAACTTATTGAAGTTTTGTGTGTGTAGGTTTTATCTAACTAACTTATTGAAGTTGTGTGTGTGTGTTGTTGGGGGGCGAGGGTTGAAAGGAACCACAAGCAAGGTCATTTGGGCCTGCATTAGGGTGAGCAGGCCCACCTAATCTTTGCCCCATCCAATGGCCTAGCTTGGGCCTAAAGTTACCCTTAGCTAAGGCCCGAATTGGGCCGGACTTGGCCTAGCTGTCATACCCAACAACGTCCAAAATTTTAGGCTTGACTGGGCCATCCCTGGCCCAACAACCATGTGTCCCTAGTCCCTGGGTTGGGTTGGATTGTCCCGGCCCAATATTACCCCACAAATAGAAGTGGGCCTGCTGAGCATTTGTAGATCCAGCACCTAATTCCCACGATCTGAATAACAGCTACTGGCCTGTTCCCTGGCCCAGCGAATAGTGTCTTTCGTCCACCATGGCTAGCTGGGCCGGTACATTTCAGGCCAATAACTGTTCAGCACCTGAGAGTGGGCCCAACAGCGAGGCCACTCGAGGGGAGAGTTGGCTGGGCCGTTTTCTGGCCCAGTTCATTGTTGCAAAGGTCTAGGCCAAACCGTAAGGTTTCAAAGGGCTGGCCTATTACAGGATCTCAAGGGCTGGGCATTTACATGGGTTCAAAGGTTAGGCCCAGCGCCTGTGTGATGTGGCCCACTGAGATTCGACTTAGGTGGGGCCCATCCAGAAGGTGGCGTGGCCCACTGAGATTTGCATCAGGTGGGCCCACTATGATTTACAGTGTGGCCCACTCGTGTGTAACTCGGTGGGGCCCACTGTGATTCATGGTGTGGCCCACTGAGGTATTACTCAGGTGCGGCCCACCGTGGTTTGTGGCTGGGTCCAGTTTGGATCTGGTCCTCTTTCATATGGCCGGATTTGGTTAAACCACGACCCAAGTTATGGCTAGATCTTGGCCCAGTTTGAATGGCTGGGCTAGTTCAGACCATGGCCCAAGTTGTGAATGACATCTCAGGTTGAACTTAGACTCGACTCGGCCTAGCACCACCAGTAGAGTCTGGCCCACTACATAGTTTCTGATCCTAGCCTATGATAACTACAACAACCATGTGTCATTGGATGAAAAGAAAATGAGGGGAGATTGAGTGTCACCTGGCCTGCTTCGATGCTAGCTGAGTCAACTCAAGTACAACATAACTACAGCTACAGCAACGGGTTGGATGACACCACACCTGTGGACACTCCTTCCGAGTTAGTAAGATTTCACGGCTGATAGGAGCTAACTGAGATATCTAAGGACCATACTTGATGAAAGACCCTGGTCCCAGGTCTTGGGTGAGCAGCAACTCACCCTGCCTAAGCGGCTGAGAATGGACAGAGTTGAGTTGACTTGGAGCCTGGTGCAACACCCCTACTGCCTCTCTCTCACTCTCTCCTATTCACTCTCCATCTCTCTCTCTCTCTCTCTCTCTCTCTCTCTCTCTCTCTCTCCCCTATTTTCCCTCTTTTCCTTTCTCTGGTGTGGATCCCAAGATGAGTCAACTGCTCTTATAGCCGAAAGGGCTTGTGTGTACGATCCGGCCAATGGTTGGGATGAAAACGCCACTTGCCATGACTCTCCTTAAAAAGTTCATGCGCATAGGGTCCATCCGACCCTGGGGACGGATTCCCACTACAATGGCCCACCAGAAAAGCAAGTTTTCATCCCTGGTGGGGCCCATCTCGTCAACATGGGTTGGCCGTTCTAACAAGGAAGATGAGAGGGCCATTAATGGCCAATCATCATCCACGATGTTTTGCTAGGATCTGGTTTGTTTGAACTAATCACAATAATATCCAAGGCCTATGACTAATACTAGGGGTTTACTTCTCCCGGAAGTGCTCTGATTCACCATATTAGATTTAAACCAATTAACGGTAGTCCACTAAACCCGAAACTATAAAATAATTTTTGTCTTGATGTCCATTATAGGCAATGGCTTAGGATGGTGCCTAGGATCTCTCAAGTCCACAACCTGGGTGCATGGGATGTGTGAATGTACTGGGTGATGACCTGAAATTTGAGTAAAGTTAGCACCCTCATTCGATCACAAATATGTAACCTTCAGACAGTTGGGTGAAGACTAAACTTAAGGCATTGATCAAGATTATTACCCTGCCCAAATCTATATACTTTGGGACCCAATCAATGATTGATCACCATTAATTTGAGGCAGGGCCCTCCTGGTTGATTGGTGCACCCAATCATTAGAGGGTTATGTCGGATCATCGATCCCTTAGTGGGGCACCTATCCAAGGGCATAGATTCCCACATATACCTCTCGTAGGCCCCCATTAGCCTGAAACAACCTCCCCTAGGGTTAGTATGATAGACAAAGTGCCATTTGGGTACAAACTGGCACTATAAATACCCTCTTACCTCACACCCCCTCACTTTACACGAATTTGGTGCTCTAATCTTAAAATTGAGAGAGAGAAAGAGAAGAAATAAGAGGAGAAAGAGGGTGTGAGAGAAGGATTGATTGGGGGAGCTTGTTCTTCCCTCCTCCGGTTGCCGTCTATGCTACAACCAAAACCTCTTTGGATCCTCCTGGTAGAAATAAGGTAGAATTTGACCCTTATTTCCAAACCCTAGAGAAATTAGAGGTTTTCCCCAAATTTCTTATAAACTCTTGCGCATTGCATAGGTCTCAGCAATTTCCCCTGAAACCCTAATCCTATGAACACTAAGCCGGGCGACTCTTCGCAAAGGTGAAGACCATTATCCTTAGGTTACTTTTTATCAACCCTTGAGGGTCCAATTTAATGATCACTTTTTGTGAATGTTTTATTGATTGTTAGTATGACTATATTTCAAGTTTGATTACAACATGTGTCATTGGTTGTTTATTAATGATCACATGTTTGATAAAATACATAAGTAATTGAATGTGTTGTTTTATCAATGCTGACATGCTTGATGGTATGCCTAGGTAGATGTGTGGTTCTATTTAATGCTTACATGCTTAATAAAATGCCTACATAGATGTGTGGTTTTATCGATGCTCACCTGTTCACATGTTTGATAAAATACCTAAATAGCTATAGTGTTCTATTGATGCTCACATATTTGATGAAGTGCCTAAGTGGTTGTGTTGTTAAATCTATGCTATGAAGACATGACGAATTGTTAGGTCGTAATGATGCTTAGGTTGCTTACAACATTGGGAAAGTTGGCTAACTGCTCGAACTAAGGGGTGACCCGAGTTAGGTCAACCACCCTAGGATTACTCGATCGACCCCGAGTCAAACAAGAACGACCGAAGATAGCTGGGCAACACAGGTTTCTTGCACCAATGTCGGTCGAGCCAGAGTTCCCCAAGCCGATCGAATTAGCCTAAGAGTCGAATGACCGTATGTGTACATCATGTATGACAATGATAATTAGAATTTAGGATACCCTATTCCCATTGAATGAGTCTACTTATGACCATTAGCGGTTCAATCCACTAAACTTATAGGTCAGGCACATGTCCTAGCTGTTAACCTACTCTGAGGTGATGAGTCTCCCCATAGTGACTAATTAGTAATCAAGGAGGCTATGAGCCTAGTATATCAAACTGTAATGATGATGCGACCGTTCCATAATTATGTTTAGGTGATGACTCTTACATCATTTATGGGTGGCCTCCACTCGTTGATGGGTTGCCTAACCCTGTACATCGGGTTGTGTCATATGGGTCCTTAGTGATTGGTCGAGCCAATTAATCAGACCATTGTTAGCGCCTCATTGATTGGGGAGTTATCGTATGAGTGATAAAACCAAATACAGATCAAGGGACAGGTAAGGAGCCACTTCTTCCGCCCTGAGCCTCGTGATTCAGTTGAGACTATGAAAAAAATGAAGGTACCCTAGCTTCCCCAATATGTTGGATGAATGGAACTTAATAACTACTCAACTAACATCGCATTCACTGCATTGCATCAAATAGGACTTGCGATTTGGCATTGGGCTGCTTGTGAGGAAGTGTTGGCATATGCGAAATAGATGTCGAAGTCGCTTGGGAGGGAGTGCTATTTGGAAAAAGCATGCATCATATAATACCTTCATATGCACATTTAACAAGAGTATTTATGAATTGTCTGATTTCTTGATTTTTATTACCTGCACTGATTGTGTTGATAACACACGTAACTTAGAACTAATAGAACTAATGGAACCACTGAGTTGATCACTTACTCCCACTTTGGGACGGTGTTTTAAAACACCAACATGACATTATTGTAAATGCAGGGGTCACTGAGGCAAGCGTGTTAGAGGACACATATACCTGGATCAGGAGTACTTATTCTTCTAATTGTCAGATGGGCTGATGTAGTAAGCGCTTCACTTGGCGAGTCGCGGCGGACACCTTTTGGGCATTGAGAGATCTTTACCTTGACACATTTTTTTTTACTTGTATATTAGGCCCTAGCTGTAAATCTTGCATTCTACATAAACATACTTTGCATGCGTATTAAATTATTCATTTTATATGTGTTTATTCTAGAGTATGCTACACTTCTTGGCTTAGCTTTATGATTGCTAGGATATATTACTACATGCACAAAATGGTCGTACTTCCGCAAAGCATAAGTGACAACCGAAATATCGGGAATTGAGTACGTGTTCAACCTCTAAATTTTGGGGGGTTACAGAAGGTAAGCCAATAATGTCGACACCCTATAAGGCATGGACCAATGATCACAACCATTAATCATCTAGCCAAAGTATGTGAAATAGCATAAACATGACGTAAGGTATGTGGTCGATCTCCATTCTTGATTGTGGTTTTCTAGTTAGATATTATTGCATGCATGTGTGTCATTATCCTAGTATGGGAATCCTAACTATTCATCCAACTCCATAAAAGTTATAACTAACCCCACATATCACGTGTATGGGAGAAAAAATTATTAAATCAAGTTTTGGGTGGCACACGCATTTCTCCAATTTTACTGAACATGGGTTGTCAAGTAAAATTTTCTATGTTGTGGTAGGACAAACCACAAGTGGTTAAGATCTTTCAATTTAGTAGATTTTTTTCAGGAATTCCTCACGTAAATTTCAAATGCATTTCATTTATTCCCATCCAAATATAATTGAGTAAGCCATTTACTCCCAATTCATTTACCTCAAATTCCATTTCCCATTTACCTCCATTTATAAGCTCCCAAACGATCCCTAATGTGAGGCCTATTAGATTAATGGTGCGGATTGCCAAACCATGTGCTCTCCGAAATCAAAATGACCAGCCATCTTCACAAAGAAAACCTGAGCTCCCAGTCAGAGGTACCCTTCTAGCAATTGTAAGATTATCTTGATGTGGAAATCCCAGAGATCTAGTTGTGCATAGGACATAGAGATCTAGGGTTTGGATGGCTTACATATTTGAGACACCATATATGAAGGAGTAGAATACCAAAATACCAGAGATATAACACTCAGATCTTCCTCTCCTTAACACCCTTATAATAGAAGAATCAATAGGACTTTGCCTTCTATGCGCAGTGTAGGATCAAGGACCTAGCCCTTAATATATATTGGCTGGGGTGTAGAGAGTTTGAATCCCATCACAACTCTCTCCCCATGGCTCCACACATGTTCAATCCTAGTTGTATACAAATAACCTTGCGTATCAGGCTATAGCACTCTACCCCTTATGCATTCTTACATAGACACTATGTGTAACTCACAATGAAGTGGGGTCCACTGGTTTACCCGATCACATAGTCCAACTATCAGATCAATCTAAACAGTCGATCAATAAGGCCCACTTTATAAATTTTAACATTCTCCCACTTGGGCCATATTGAACAATGTCAATGATTAATCTGTAGAAAATTCTTTTGAAAAATTAGTATTAATTTTAAGAAAACATCTAAATGGTTAACTAATGCAACTGTTGGATAATATGGGTAATGTTATTCAATCTGGTGCATCAAGACTGTCAGTATCAAATCGTGGTACTCATCACAACATTTAATTTAGGCGAAGTGAGGTTAAGCGTGGTCACAAATACCAACAATCTTGATGATATAGATCTAGAACTAGGAAGTGTGATATAAGGATTACACATTCAGTGTGATGATGTGTGCCTATCCTTAAGAAGTCCTAAAGCTTTCAAATGTCTCCAACAAGTCATAGTTATGGTTCTACTTTCTTAAATTAGATTGCGCATACTGAGTGAGAATCAAAAATAAAACTTTATTTCAAAATCATCAAACTGCATAAAATAAGATCTCTAAATATCTGTGAAAAGCAAAGCACGCTTAAGCTCCCACTAACTGAAAACATCTGTGGGATCAACGACTCCCATGGATGTCACATGCTCCTGAAATGGCGTGATAGGGAGCCCTTTAATGAGCGGATTGCAATTATTTGCTTCGTGTCGATGAACTCCACAGACACTTGATGATTTTGAACTCTTTCCTTTATAACAAGATATTTGATGTCGATATGCCTCGACCTTGATAAATGTTTGTTGTTACTAAAGAAGGAAATAATACCTGAATTGTCACAAAATATTCTCAATGGTTTCGAGATATGATCCAGTACTCGCAAACCTAAGAAGAAACTCTGTAACCATAATGCCTGATTAGATGCCTCATGACAGGTAATAAAATCAACTTCCATGGTGGATGAGATTATGGTGGACTGTTTCACGCTTTTTCAAGACATAACTCCTCCAACCATCATGACGATGTATCCAGAGGTGCACTTCTTAGTGTCAATGCAGCCAGCGAAGTCTGTGTCTGAATATCCGATCAACTCCAATCAATTAGATCTTCTGTATGTGAGTCCAAAGTCCTTCATTCTCTATAGATACCGTAGCACTTTCTTTGTAGCTATCTAATGTTTATTCCTGGATTAGATAGATATCTCCCCAACATTCCAATGACAAATGCGATATCCGGTCGCGTACAGACTTGAGCATACATGATGTTCCATACTACTAATGCATAAGAAAATTATTTCATTCGATTCTTTTCCAAATCATTCTTTGGATATTGAAATAGGCCAAATTTGTCACCCTTTACAATGGGCAACTGTCCGGAAGCGTAATTTTGCATGCCATACCGTCTGAGTAACCTAGTAATATAGATCCTCTATGACAAGCTGAGTAGTCCAAGTGATCTATCACAGTGAAACTCAATGTCGATGATATAAGAGGCGTCACCAAGATCTTTCATTTCAAATATTTGAAATAAAAATTTCTTAGTGTCGCTTAATATCCTGATATCATTACTAGCCAATAGAATGTCATCAACATACAAAATCATCATAATGAACTTACTCCCACTGATTTTAATGTAGATACATTCATCTGCAGTATTTTCTACATAGTCATATGAGGAAATTACTTCATGAAAATTTAGGTACCACTGAAGTGATGCCTGTTTCAACCCATAAATAGATTTCTTTAGTTGACAAATTAAATGTTGTGAGCCATAGGCTACAAAACCTTCAAGTTGTAACATATAAACATTCTCATTTAGATCCCCAATGAAAAATATTATCTTTACACCCATCTAATGTAACTCTAAGTCCATGCGAGCTGCTAGAGCCATTATAATTCTAAATGAGTTTTTCTTAGATACTGGTGAGAAAGTCTCCTTAAAGTCAATGTCCTCACACTGGTTAAAACCCTTGGCAACAAGTCTAGCTTTACATCTTTCAACATTTTTCTTACAATCCCGTTTGATTTTAAATATCCATTTACAACCAATCGGCCTTATTCCAGTGGGTAATTCAACAAAATCCCATACGTTATTGTCCCTCATGAATTTTAACTCATCTTTCATGGCATAAAACCAACAAAAAGGATCAACACTTTATTTGACTTGTGTAAAGGATATAAGATCCTTTTTCACCCCTATATCAAAGTCGTGCTTCTGTTAGTATATGATGTAATTGTCTCGATTTACAAGCCTTGTATGTCTTTCAGATCTTCACAATGGTTCAGCTTGTTGGGTGTGGTCTTTATTTTCCACATCAGTGATTTGTACACGAGGTTCTACATGCTGTTCTGCAGTGACTGCAGGATCGATTGCATCATTAATATCTACATGATCTTGAGTGACTATGACTGGAGTCACAGTCCTTTGTTCCTCGAATACAAAATTTCTAATGTTCGTGCTCCCACTATTTTCAATATCCTCAATGAATCTGGCATTCCCAGTCTTAACAATCCTAATAGAGTGGGAAGGATAGTAGAATCGATACTCCTTTAACATATCTGGATATCATATGAAGAAACAACTTACGGTTCTATGATTAAGCTTCTTTTCTTGTGGGTTATAAATTTTATCCTCAGCAAGACAATGCTAAACATGCAGATATCGGAGACTAGTTTTCTCCTATTCTACAACTCAAAAGAAGTTTTGATTACTGCTTTGCTGGGGACCCTATTCAGTATATGAACTGCGGTTTTAATCACATCACCCCATAAGAATTCTGCTAATGTCGAATTACTAATCATGCTTCACACCATATCCATAAGGGTGTGATTATGCCTCTCAGCCACACCATTCTGTTTTGGAGTACCAGGCATAGTGTACTAAGCGACAATGCCACAATCATGCAGGTATCTAGCGAATGGTCATGGATTGCATCCTGATTCATCATATTTGCCATAATATTCACCACCACGGTCATATTTGACAACTTTAATCCTTTTATTGAGTTGATTTTTAACTTCAGCCTTATACATTTTAAAGGCATCCAGGGCATCTAATTTCTCACTGATAAGGTAGAGGTACACGAAACAAGAGTAGTCATCTATAAAGGTAATAAAATATTTATGTCCACTCCATGAAGCCATAGGGAATGGTCTACAAATGTCTATATGTACCACTCTAAGAGATCTACACTCCTGGTTGCACCTTTTTTTCTAGTTCTGGTCTATTTTCCTTTCATGCAATCAATGCATACTTTGTAGTTGGAGAAGTCTAGAGAATGTAGAATTCCTTCTTGCACAAGCCTGTCTAATCTCTCACGAGTATATGACATAGTTACCTGTGCCACAATATGGAGGAATTCTCATAATCTAGCCTTTTCTTAGACCCTACTTTATTTCCATGCAAGGCATTAACATATAAACGTATGAGGCAATCAAATCTAACCAGTATAAGTTGTGCACTATTGAGCCGGTGCCAACTTTAATTAAATTAAAGTAAATACTAAAGCTTTTATTTTCAAAGTAGAATAAATATCTCAACTTATTTAAATAGAAAATTGAAACTAAATTGCCTCTTATAAATGACACAAAATGTATCTACTAAATTCAAAAAATAACCAGACTGTAACTTAAGCCTATAAACTCCAATTGCCTCCACGTCTACCTTGACGTGATTTCCTACATATATGAGCGTTCTACATCAATTGATAGCCTGACCTATAATAATTCCTGCATAGAAGTGCATATGTGAATAGTAGTTCCTGAATTTATCCACCAGGAATCCGCCGACACATCAGTCAGATTAGATTCAAAAAAGACATGAACGAATGATTACATTTCTTTATGAGTCATTTCTAATACTTTTCACAGTCTTTCTTCAGATGACCTGTCTTTTTACAAAAGAAGCACGGATTGCCTTTGACCCGTTTGCGTTTCGATCCATTTCCAGATTGATTTCCATTGTTTCCTGATAGAGTACCAGAAAATCGATTATTAGAACCTTTGTTCCTCTTCCTTTTACCTTTATGCCAATGTCCATGCCCATGTCATGAGATCACCATATTAACATTTTGTACTTTGCCCAATAGCCTGATCCTGTCTTCTTCTTAGACGCACTAAGTGATCAGTTCATCCAATGTCCATATGTCCTTCAGAGTGCTATAGTTTACCAGGAATGTTCCGTATTCAGGAAGTAAGTTATTCATGATCAAGTGAATCAGTTGGTCATCAATAAGTACGAGGCCTAGAGAGCGGATCTTAGACACGACTTCAATCTGTTCTATGATGTATTCATGGATTTTTTTTCCCATCGTAAGATGAACGACTTAGTTTATTCAAAAGAATACCCACTTCATATTTATCAGATTTCTTCAATCGTTTTCCCATTTCAATAAGGAAAGCTTTAGCCATATCTACTTTAGGCATCGCACCTTTCATAGACTCAGAAATCGAACACTTTATGACTTTTAGGCACGTATCATTTGATCTAAACCATGCCTCATAACGATTAATGTCTGATTCAGTGCTATCATCAGATGGTTTTAGCAGTTCTGGTGTTATTAGGGCAAGATCTAATTGCAAGCAACCCTAGACAACTTCAATGGATTCCTTCCATTGAACATAATTAGATCCATTTAGGGCAGGAACTTGGTGCATGCTGGTTGGAGTTGAGACTGAAATACGAGAGAAATATATATACTCACATTAGTTCATTATTTCATAAAATAATTCATGAATATAAACAAATATCAGGCAAAAATAATCAATTCAGTTACTAAGGGAGGCATCAACTAAATTATCCAAGGTGAAGATGGGCCCAACCATCACATCCTGGTGAGAATCTATTACATCATCATCATTCCTCCTGTGGGAGGTAATAATAATATGTCAGTGATCCTCCTAAATATGAAGCTAAGTGATGTTAGTTATGTAAAGCTGAGACACTCAACACCTGTGGGTGAGATGAGTTTTTCAACCTTACATCACCACCATCATTTACTTCACCCGTTCATGTTACTGCCAAATGATAAACGTTTGTATTTTTGTTACCTTATGCATGAAAATGTGAACGCAACTGTATGCAATCCTCCTTATCCCAATGTCACAAGTCTATATTTGTAAAATTTTCATCGATTAAGGTCACTATGGTGGCTAACACAACCGAATTCAATTATATGAATATAGACTTGGATTACGATAATAATCCTGTCCTCAACGGATTATATCCAGATTAGATCGATACGGCCCATAAGTTAGTTGACACTGACCTTTTGAAAAATCTTAAAATGAAACATATAGATAAGTTTCACACCATATATTTCAGTGGTCCATATCAACTCTTAAGGATGGATGATGGGCCAATAATAGGACCGAATCAGGACTCTCTATCGCCAGGTCATAAAAAATGAGTAAAGAAAATCTTGTTCATTACATTTACATGATAGATAAGAGATATTAACCTTTAACAACTAGATGTGTAAATTTATTCACGATTGTCTACAACATTGATGGATAAACCCATATACCGAATATTTCAAATATAGGTTATTATCTACATTATCTATCAAGAGAATGCGTCAGATTGATTGCTCATAGTGAAATACTCACACCGATTAGATGTAGGCTAACATATGACCCAAACAGAATGGTCCAAAATTGGACTCTAACTAGACAGTCATGTTATATTGATGAGGCCTATCACATAGAAACCTTATATGTGGGCAATGGGCCCACTACCATGACATGGCCCATGATAGACTAAGGTACAAATCTAATGGGCCAAATCTGCAATGGGCCCACTGTATAAATCAAATGGACCAAATCGATTTGCAATGGGCCTACTGCCAATGTCATGCCCACAAGAGACAACAGCATGAGCCCATTCGCGGGTCCAGATGGTGGACCTGAATGCATGTAATCGAGTCTATAGACCCGACTACCTATAAGGTTGGCTTCGACCGAGCAGCATTAGTCTACGACCGACTGAGGGTAGCAACGAGAGAGAAAGAGAGAAAAATCTCCCATTCCTGAGATGAATTCACAGTTAGTCGATGATATCGACACCTACGACGCCAATTCGAGAAAAATCAGGCCATTTTCGACCTACTGAGAGCAGCTGCTGAAGGGAGAGGGAGATTTCTCCTTTTTTGTAGATGGATCTGCAGCCAGTCAAATGTCTGGTCGCCTTCATCAACCACAATGATGATGACGAAGACACTGTCTTCCCTAATGGTGGGCTACATGGCCGACAGTAGTGCTGAAATCCATGACCGCCTCCATTAAAGACACATGTAGGTTTAGGAATTTCTTTCCAACCTGATTTTGGGCATTAAAACCCTAACAGCTGGATCGGGAATTAAAATCCCTAACTTGCTGTCTGGAATTTGGGGCTAACAGAACTGAAATCCCTAAGGGCCTGTTTGGATGCCTATAACTTTTCTAAAATGTAAGTAAGTTGCAGGTGACTTTATTACAGTTGGCTTTGGGGGAGGAAAGTCACAAGTGACTTTCTCTCAACCTGTAACTAAGTTACAGGAGAAAGAGCCAAAAATCTGCAGGCGCTGGAGTTGTTTTTCAAGTTACCTATAACTTAACAGTTGAAATTTTTGAAATGAAAATTGTTGGGAAGAATCGCACCTACATTGAAGAAGCATACCTACCTTCTCAGACGAAGTGAAGGCCTCTGTTTCCCTCTCTCAGTCTCATTCTCCCTCTCCCAGTCTCCTTCTCCCTCTCCGATCTAGCTTCAGCAGGGTTAGAAAACCCCTTTCTTTCTTTCCTTTTTTTTTTTTTCATCGGGGTTGACGGAGGCAGTTTGGCTAGAGGCATGGGTAACGTCCGATGGTCTGTGGCGTCCACCATCCTATATTTTTTTTATCCATGCCGTTCATTCATTATTTTAGATTGTTTTAGGGCTTGATTCCAAAATTGAGGCATATCTAAATCTCAGATGGACCATACCACACAAAATAGTACTCATTGAAAGTCCACCATTAAAACTCCTTGGGCCACTGTAATGTTTGTTTCACATCCAACCTGTTGATTAGGTCAGAAAGACCTGGATGAAGGGAACAAAACAAATATTAGTTTGATCTAAAACATCAGTGGCCTACCAAAAGTATCTAATGGTGGGCATTCAATCAACATTGTTTCTGGTGATTTGGTCTACCTGGGATTTTGATGTACCTTATTTTTGGGTTGATTTCTTAAAATGATCTAGAATAATGGATAGATGGTGTGGATAAAACAAATACATCATAGTGGGGTCCACATTCCATTATTCATTTTGTATAAGTGGGGCTTGTTGGTCAGTGCAACTTGTCCCCGTGTAGGTCCCAAGTCTGTTTTAACATACGGTTTTTTAAACACTCCCAATTTCTATTTGCATTAAGATTCCTCACGTCCTCAAGTGTTTTGAAATTGAGTGCCCACTGCATTGTTAACATATCCATTTTCAAACAGTCCCAAGTTCCATTTGCATCTAGATTCTTGCCTGTTGTCAAATGGTGAGAAATCAAGGGTACATCGAAGTGTTAAGATATCTGGTTTTAAAAAGTCCCTTGATATTAGTCCATTTTAATAATGTCCCACTTTAAGATTTTAACTACTAATGCAGAATTTGGTGGAAGCAACTTCCTATGCATATGATTTCTCTTTAACTGATCCTTGCCAACAAGAGTCACTCCTGTAGAAAATTTTTTCTTGGATATCTTACCTCAAGTTTTTTTTTTTTTTTTTTTCCTAGTTTACAAGCATTTTAAAAACGTGAGCCCACTTTTTGGCCCACCCATTGATTTGTTTAGCCTAAGAATCAACCAAACTATTCATTTACAGGGGCTTGATAAAATGGAATACTTTTATCTAATCTTTTTTACGTGTAAATCTGATTTTTCAACGATTTCCTATTTCAAGCTCTACTTAGTGTGAATATGCAACTTATTACCTATAATAAAGTTACAAGTTATCCAAACACAAAAAGTAAGTTACAACTTATATCCAAACAGGATTACCTGTAACTTACTTACACCTATAGGTTACATGTAACTTTCTTACAACTTAAAAAAGTTACAAGCATCCAAACAGGCCCTAATGGTAACTGATTTGGGATTTCAATATAAATCCCAAAATTAGCATGATTTAGGGTTTTGAATCTAAAATCCCTAATCGGTTCGCTGGATTCAAGGATTCAAAAATCCCTAATTACGACTTGGATTTGGGAATTCAGGATTTGAGATCCCTAATCAGGGATTAAGAAAACCCTAAAAATATCTTGATTTTGGGATCGAAATCCGAAATCCTTAATTATCCTATTTGGGGATCGAAATCCGAAATCCCTAATATCCTGATTGGGGATCGAAATCCGAAATCCCTGATACGAGCTTCAAATTAAAGTTAAAAAAAAAAAAAAAAAAAAAAAAAAAAAAAAAAAAAAACTTTAATTTATGAATCTAAATCTGTAATAGCTGAATCTGATCATCCATATCTATGCACAGTTGTCTCTGATACCACTTGTTGGATTATCTTGCTTCGGAAATCCTAGAGATCTAGCTGTGCATAGGACAGAGATCTAGGGTTTGGATGACTTACCTATTTGAGACGCCATAGATGAAGGAGTAGAACACCAGAATACCAGAGATATAATACTCAGATATTCGTCTCCTTAACACCCATATAATAGAAGAATCGATGGGACTTTGCCTTCTGTGTAGTGTAGGATCGGGGACCTAACCCTTAATATATATTGGCTGGGGTGTAGAGGGTTTGAATCCCATCACAACTCTCTCCCCACAGCTCCACACCTATTCAATCCTAGTTATATACAAAGTCTTGTGTATCGGGCTATAACACTCCACCCCATATGCATTCTGACGCAGACACTGTGTGTAACTCACAATGAAGTGGGGTCCACTGGTTTAGCCGATCACATAGTCCAACTATCAGATCAATCTAGACCGTTGATCAATAAGGCTCACTTTATAGAGTTCTAATAGCAATCAGAATCATTCACTTGGTGGGCCTCATGGCAGAGATTAATTACCCCCCAAAATCCCCCACCCCTTCAAATCATCCTACCCGTCAGATTTTGCTCCCTTTAACTGCAGTGCACTTTCATACGTACGATAGCTACGGTCACTTGATAGGGGAGATAATAACAATGCATCTACCATCCCATGATGGGCCCCACCAGATCTAAATATTAGATCATGAGAGGTGGGCCCTACTCGAACCAAAGAACACCACATTTCTCGATTGAGCTCCACATACAGATTTAATTACAACATGATATTTGGAAAAATGGCTTACAATCAAGGTTGAAAGCCTTAGCAATGGAACTCATTCTATGCTTATTCCATAAAATCTTTGGAAAAATGGCTTACAATCAACAATCAATTTTGAAAGCCTTAGCAATGGAACTCACTTATTCCATAAAAATATAAGTACCACATAAAAAGTGAATTGGAGACTTTCATTGTTCGAGCATTGGAATGTGCATGTCCACATGCATAAGCCATTGATCTAACGTCTCGCTAGCTATCATCCTCAGCCAACTGCTTGAAATTGGTTGGGGTGACGAACCTCGGCAACCCAGCATAGAGTGTCTCAGCGGCCATTTTGGAAGCAGCCTGTGTGGGGTGAAACATGTCCCAGAACAAGTAATCACGGCGATTGGAACATAAGTCGGCCTGCTGGTCACATTCGGTTTCACCGTTCAGTTTTCCTCCTCCACAACATGCACTTGTGATATTCTTAAAACCTACAAGTTAAAAAGGGTTCATTCTCAAGTTTCAAGCCATTTGTTAAAAGGAAAAACAGGTGCATTACCACCAGTTGGATGAAATGCATAGCCTACAAGGGGTGCAGCTCAGGCGGGCGGGTTGGCTTGAGGGACCGCTCAGTCACAAGTGAAGTCAGCCCGGAGTCCAACCCAACCCTGGACTCAGCCCAACCTTACTATCCTGATATCTGTACACAGTGTGGTGTATAATAGAGATATTTTGGTGCACACTTCATCGATCTCATTTAGAGCTGTACACGAGTCAAGCCGAGCACAGCTCGGCTTGGCTTGGCCAATAGATAACCCTAGCTCGAATTTAGCTCGACTCGGTCCTCAAGCCTGACTGGCTAGCGCAGCTCGGTTTGATCGATAGGCTAAGCTAGTTCGAGCCGAGTTTAAGCCTATGCAACATTTTCTCAAATATATAGAGTGCATCTTTAATTTCTTATATAATATAAAACAGTAACAATACTTAACAGGTATTTCAACAAACACATGGTGAGCGGCATCAAAATCAATATATGAGGACAATCTTATAATGCGAATTTTTTTATTTTTTTTATTTGTAGTAATTTGTTTTGTATTCATTCCTTCAGCGACTGGCATCAATATCAAAATAACCAAGTCACTATGCTGATTCGATTTGAGTTAACGTTTGATCCAAAATGAGTCAAGATCAGGCAAGCTCGAACTGGGCTTGAAATTTTTTCAAGCTCCAAAAATCAACTCGACTTGGTCTGAATGCAATTTCAAGCCGAGGCAAATCAAGCCTTTTCAAGTCGAGTCTAGCGAGCTGATCGAGCAATAGGATCACAGGTGTTATTATGTATGTATGTATATATACATGTATTTATGCATGCGTGCATGTGTTTGGAAAAAAAAAAAAAAAAGTGCTTACCATGGCGATCCGGATGGTCGATTACGTCGATAACCATTTCATATGCATTTCCAAGTGAATACTTCATCCCTTTCAATTCAGAAGTACTGAGCTCATGCAAGAGCACATCAGTGGCCTGGTAAAACCTGCGGGCCGATTCATTCATGTCCTCCAAGCAGCCCCAGCTGGTATCATTTTTGAGCCGTTGATGAGGACAACATCCGATCGGTGGGACACTTATTATCCCGAATTTCCTTGCTCCAAGTTTGTATATGTTCTGTTCACATCAAAAGATGACTGGTCAATATTTCTCAGATCATATGATGATCATCATAATCTATAACTTGGACCGTCAATGGAATGCTGGCCCATTGCATGTGCTCTTGGGCCCACCTTGCAGAGGGCCTCGCTTATATTCAATTTTGGATACCCTAGACGAGCTCTAGTCTTTAACACCATTTTCCATCTAGAACTGACCTGAGCCTTAATATAAGCCGTTCATATCTTTCATAGCGTGGGTTGATGAATTAAACAGGCTGCGCTCATGCTGCACTGACCTCAAGCCTGGCACATTGACGACTTTATCTGCAGCTAGAGGTGTACACGAGTTGAGTTAGCTCGTTAGCTCACTCGAATTGACTCGAAAAAGCTCGACTCAACTTGACTCAGATGAAAATTATGTTCGAGCTGAATTGAGTCAGTTTTATTGAGTTCGAAACATTTCGAGTCGAGTCTGAGCTAGACCTAGCTCAACTCGACTTGTTCTTGAGCTTGAACTCGACTCGGTTTGGCTCGGATCATTTTTTTGAGTATATATAATATCAAATATACTCTGCCGTCCAAAATAGGTTTTTTTTTTTCTTTTACAATTTTTTTAAAATTTTTAATTTTTATTATAAAAAAATCCTAATTCCAGCATCCACTCTCGTCTCGGCTGTTTGTCCAATCCTAAAAACCCTAACCCCAACTTAGTCTTGATCTTGAACTCGACTCTCTTCAGTGCCTGAACGACAATCGGCAACCAGTACCACTCTCATTTCCTTTGTTTCTCCAGCGACCGACCAGCGACTACTCTCCTTCCTCTCTTCTTTCTCCATTTTCCAAAGTTTGTCCGGAGGACCGGTGACTGAAATGTGAGTCTCCTCTTCTCCTCTCTTCATCTCATCAGTCATATTGCCTCTACCCTTTAGCTGCGGTGTGGCGAGCAGTGTCTGTTCGATTAGCAGACCCCACCCAACCACTAGCTTAGTGGCTATGGCCCAATCGGACAGTCAAACGACTCAGATCCTACCCAAGCACTAGCCATGTGGCTTTGACGACTCAGAACCCACCTAATCGGATGGTCAAACGGCTTAACTCAAAAACTCAAACTCGAACTCGACTCTAACTCGGCTTGAATAGGACTAAGTGGTTAATCGAGTTGCCAATCCAAGCTCAATGACGGAGCCTAGCCGAGCACGAACCGAGAACTCTAGTTGGTTGAGTAGTGACGAGCCGGGCAAAGCTAGGCTCGGATCGACTCAAGTACACTATGAGCATGTCGTGTAGATATCACTTCCGTGAAAAAATTGTACGGTTAGAAATTCTGTATCCACACAGGTGCCCTGCCAATGACTATACAACCGTATTTATTTACTATAGCGTGTTCACAAAGCATGCCACCTAGTGAATGGCCCAGATCGATCACATGTAGAGTGTGGGAACTAGACCCCGCATCATAGCTGCCTAGCTGGCCTGCTTTTTATGAGAATCCATGAGCTCTCAGACATTGTCAAGCCAATGACTTTTATTTATTTATTTAGTTTTATTGTGTCAGTTCTAACAATAAATAAATAAAAATAAAGCTTTTCGTTGGGATAATTATAAATACTCTCCCTCCATCTTATGATCCCTCCATCTTATGATAATTGTAAAGAAGTCCTTCTATTTTTTGTTATTGTCACTGCAAGAAAATGGGCCTTTAGCCACAATTGTTTAGTCTCAGACGAAAAAATGGAGGCTAAATATGTTTTTTAGCCTCAGTTGCTAAGGAATTAAGGCTTAAAGTTCATTTTTTACTTCAGATGTTGCGGTTAAAAGTCTACATTTTAGTCTTAGTTGCATAGGAACCGAGGCGAAAAGTTTAATTTTTAGCCCCAGTTGCATAGGAACCGAGGCGAAAAGTCTACTTTTTAGCCTCAGTTGCATAGGAACCGAGGCGAAAAGTTCACCTTCTAGCGTCAGTTGAATACGAACTGAGGCCAAAAGTGTACTTTTTAGCCTCAGTTGCATACGAACTGAGGCCAAAAGTCCACCTTTTAGCTCCGTTACTTAGGAACCAAGGCCAAAAGTCCGCCTTTTAGTCTCAATTGCATACGAACCGAGGCCAAAAGTCTATTTTTAGCCTTAATTGCATACAAACCGAGGCCAAAAGTCTACCTTTTACCCTCAGTTGCATACGAATCGAGGCCAAAAGTCTACTTTTTAGCCTTAGTTGCATATGAACCGAGGCCAAAACTCTACGTTTTAGCCTCAGTTGCATAGGAACCGAGGCTAAAAATCGAGGCTAAAAGTCTACCTTTTAGCCTCAATTGCATAGGAACCGAGGCCAAAAGTCTACCTTTTATCCTCAGTTGCATAAGAACCAAGGCCAAAAGGTCCACTTTTTAGCCTCAGGTCCATAGGAAATGAGGCCAAAAGTCCACTTTTTACCCTCAGTTGCATAGGAACCAAGGCGAAAAGTCTACCTTTTAGCACAACTGAATTCTTACGAAAAATCTTGACTATCCGTTTTATAGGCTATTGATCAGACGGTTAGGATGATCGTATCAATGTGACGTTGGGTGGTAGCCACAAAATATTCATTTTCTCGTGGTCCAGTGGTTAATCTATTAAAGAAATTCAAGTGCAACACGAATATGTATACTGGATATCTGATTTTATCATTTCTTAAGAGATTTTATTGTTTCATGATACTAATGATTTAGCAGATGTGAAAAATTTTAGATTTTTGGTGGATCTCAACATACTTTACGTGCAAAACTCACATTCTGACAAGAATCACATGGTATGACTGAGATTCCAACCTATAACTTTGAAAGAAAATGTATGAGCTGCAAGCTCTCATGACACGTTTTGTTCATTTTCTATTCAGTGTAAACATTGGCCTAATTCTTTGAAAAATTTTATATCAGGAAACATCATAAAGGAAGTTGGACCTGTAAGCATGATTTTTACCATGCTAATATATAATGCTTCAAAGCTTCAGGTGAGTTGGTCTTTTGACTATAAAGGAAAATTCTATATGCTTCTTTCTTCATTTGTTTCTTTCTTTTTCTTGAGAGGTAAGCTGAGCGAATCTTGATTAATGTTGAAAACACCATCTACAAAACATTGAGTTAGGGTCCCGAATTGTTCTTCCATGCTTCTTTTCATTAAGAAGATTATCTGAATTCAATTCTAACTAAAGCTTCTTCTTTTTTCCTTAAACCTCCATTGATTAGACCATGTGTTTGTGGAAATAGTTAGAGATTATCTGAATATTAATTGAACACTCTGGAACATGCTCAAAACGAAATCTTTTTTTAGCAAAGTTCTGTTGAGTTTCTACATGACTTGGTGATCCTTCAAGTTCAGATAAAGTCATCAAATTAAGTAATGCAATGCCATTTGATTCTAATGCAAAAAATTCCTTGTCTTGTAGTGTTTGAGGCACTAGTATTCATGTTAGTCTTAAATGTCATGTGCTTCTTCTCAATTTATCCTGGTGAGATTTTTGTTTGTTGATACTAACCCTCTTGCTATCATTCAATCGCTGCATGCTTGTGCCACATGTACAATGTTTATGTGCATGCATACAGGTTGATATATTCTGCTAGCATCCATAAACTGACTATTGGATTGAATAACATTTTCCCCCACTGAAGATTTGTACCATTTTTGACAGATATCACAATGATATTGATGTTTCTGTCTTATAGCAAAGTAGCAATGAAGGTTTCTTTCATTTCTTTTGCTCTCATATGTTTTTGATTGGATATCCATATGCTTGTATATGTGTCAAACAAGTCTATTTTAGACTTCATATCATAACTTTGCTTTTTTGACATTTAAATGCTGAGAAAGGAACCTCTAGAGCTGTTAAAAGTAAAATTAGGAGTCAGGGACATGCCAGTGGAGCGATCTGAAATGTCGATATGATGGATTCCACTATAAATTATTGCTAATGACGAGTTCTTCTTCTTTGCAGATGCTTTCAGACAACTGATCAAGCTATAGTTGTTCATTAGCTAAGCAAAAGTCATACCCAAATCTCAGGTTGTGACTTTGTATTATTTGTGGAACCTAATGTTGTGTATTAAGAGTTTGATTGAGTTTGTTTTGAAAACTTGAAATCGACTATTGTTAACTATTTTGTTGGTATTATGGCTTTCATGATTAATTGTTTCATGAGTGGATTGAATGAATGGATTAGTAGTTTAAATAAATATTTAAAAAAATTAAACATTTTTAGCCTCAATTTGTAACCGAGGCTTGGATTTAGCCTCGGTTGTTGAGAACCAAGGCTAAAATTCTCGTGGCTAAAGGCTTTAGCCTCGGTTGTTGAAAACCGATGTTAAAAATAAATTTAGTTTCAATTGGAGGCAACCAATGCTAAATTTTGGATTTGGTCTCAGTTGGAAACAATGGAGGCTAAAATTTTGATTTAGCCTCATTTTGAAAAAAACTGAAGCTAAAAAGGGTTTTTTAGCCTCACTTGAAGAACTGAGGCTATAAAAGTCATTTTAGCCTTGGTTGCTAAAATTGAGGCTAAAGCCTTTAGCCAAGGAGGTTTCAACCTCGGTTTGAATAACTGAGGCAAAAATGAGGCTAAAGGCTGTAAGCTCAATTTTTAACATTTTTAGTCATAGTTTTGAACTGGGCTAGTGTGTAAAGACCTTGGCTTCCAACAGTTATGAGGCATCGAGGAATTTGCACCAAAGGACAAAAACACGTCTCATATAAGGAGTTCATTTTACTGTCATGTGGGCCACCATTATATATAAATAAAATCCAACCCATCCATAGGGTTACTCCATATACACTACAGTGGCACCGATCCACCTTTTCCCCAAAAAAGGGTCCCTCCATAAAAATTGAATGCCCAAACATTAGGCTAATCGAATCATCGGGTGGGCCACACCAATTAATTAATTAACTAAAATCCTCCAAATTTACATGGTGGGCCCACCCAAATGTTGGATTCGCCTGATTCTTGGCGTACCCCAATTTCATAATGTTGAACATTTTAAACGGTTGGATGACATGCATGCACTTTGGTAGGCCCACAATCCTACAACTAGCTGTATATGAGAAAGGATAAAACGGTCCATTGCTTTTTCTGTTTTTTTTATATTGCTTAAAGTTATACACTGCACAGAAAGCTTAACAAATCTTTGACACCAAGGTATGTGTTATAATCCTAAATAGAGGGAACCCATTTGTAACTATCAAATAGCTGAGGCAGTTGGCTAGGGCTTGGACGACTAAACATGGCCTGAGGACTATATGGGCTCTGGTCTGATGGTTAGGCTAGGCTGGACAAGGGCAAATGTCAACTAGATAGGTAGTAGTAATGTAGGCTAAAGTCTGTAAATTTAGTATATATAATAATATGAAAAACTTCAATGTTCTAGTATAGTGCGATGGATAACATGCAGAGTACTTATAGACTATCCACATTGAGGACCCCAATTTAGATGGTGAGTAGCGTTCTGATGCACACCTTTTAACTCCATGCATGCCGTAACATTGGGTGGGGCATATACTTGATAAATGATCATAATATTAGAAGGGATAAAAATAAAAATAAAAAACTTAATACTTTAGAAGAGCATGATGATTGATATACACATACTGACCTATTGTACACCAATATTTGTAACGTGGTATAAATGTAACTTATCTTTAACTTATAAAGTCAGTCCTGACTCCACCGTAGATCGGCCTAACTTTAGGGCAAGGGTAATTAAGGTGAAAGATGGCACAGATAGGTGGGCCTGCAGGATTTGATGGTCTATACAATCTTGGAAGCTTAGCACAAAGCTAAAGATAGACAATGTATATATATCCAGTCTACCTAACTATTACTGGAGTAGAAAGAATCTTGTCACCTCTCAAATTCTAATGTAAGATGTTTTCCTTATCATAATCACTGACTTACATTGTCAAGAAGTAGGCCATGTGAACAAAAAAATTTCTCTCGTGTTTCTAAATTTTTAGTTCTTTTTTTTATAAGAGAGATTGAGAGAATTTGGATGAGGGAGGAGTTATCCAATCTCATTTGATATGTTTCCTTCTTCACAGTAGGAGGAATTAGGATGAAAAATTCATTTGCGACCCACCCACTAGTAGGCCGGTTCCGGTCCATTGCCACCTAAGAGAGAGCCATTCGTAATTGTCATGTAAATAGAGAGAGAGAGAGAGAAAGAGAGAGAGAGAGAGAGAGAGAGAGAGAGAGAGAGTGACCCTCAAGTGATCCTTGTACTCGGAAGCAAGACGAGCAATGAACCTATCCTTATGAGCGCTATTGGTGGGACCAGACAAAAAGAAATCTTGGAAGATGTCGTTGCTTCCTACGCTAATTAGGAAGAGAGACTTGGACAGCAACATCTCTGTAGCCTCTGAACCCCTATGAGCAGTTAGATTACTGCAGACCATTGCAAAATTCTCGACCTGATCCTTCATGGAAATGATCTCTCCCTAGTACACCAATCAGTGATATGAGGTTCCCCTTAATTAAAACGTTTTAAAGATATTTAAGCTACATTTTACAAGGGAGCAACAATTCCCATGGCCCCACTGACGTCTGGATATGCTCAGATGATCTTAACCATCCATGTTCCTGGTACCACAGTTGATGGTCGACAGTCCAAAATTTACAGTTATTGCATGGTTCTGACCATTGATTTTAGATGTTAAATTTCAACCGTCCATGTTCAACTACAGATACCGATGATGATCTGGTACAACATTTGAGTGCCCTATCCAAGGTAGCATCCAGAATGTGGGTACCAATGATTTTTTGACAGTGGCCATCCAGGCTAGCATCAAGAACATGGACGGTTACGATCATCTGACTATATACATGAATGTGGGCCCGACGTGAGTTGGATGCGTGCTTACTAGAAGAATTCCTGTAAATTCAAGAAGCCCGGACCCTCCACCAGCAAAATTTACTCCCGTGAAGAATTTCTTGCGAAACGAGGCGTTGGGAAGAGAGAGAAAAGCTGGTGGGCTCCTCCTAAAACCATGCAGTTTGGCTGCCAAGCAAAATAAATAAATAAATAAATCCAACCATCGCTTGTGGACGTTCATGATGCAAATGTACACGTGCTTCGTGTACCATTATCAGGATTGTTCTTTTGGCGGGCCTACAATGGATGGGCCACGGCCCCAAAAACTACTCCGAACTTGTGATCGTGATTGGCGGATTTGTATGCTAACTGTGGACGGTCCATTGTGGGGCCCAATAGATGGATTGCCTGTAACAGTGGAGCAGCCACGCATGTACATGTACAGCGGGGATGAAGTGTTGTAAGGACCATGGTGTTCTCATGCGATGATGTAAATGGCCTTTTCTGACGGACTCGTCTTCGGTAGTGTGTCCACGTCCGTACTGGTTGGTGCTGTAAAAGCTGTGGGCCCCACCACGATGTATGTGTCTTATCATGCCGTCCATCCAAAATTTCAGCTCATTTTAGGTCATGAGCCCAAAATTGAAGTGGATCAAAATCTCCGCTGAATCACCCCGAGGAAACTGTGGTGTTTAAATATCGACCATTTAAAGCTTTTGGGACTCACTGTAATGCTTATTTGTCATCCAACCTATTGATTAGGTAATGTAGAGGCATTTTCACATCGGGCTCGAGTAGAATTGCCTGTGTGATGCAGGGACACACTTGAGGTGGGCGGTCAGTGTGAGGCGGGTGGCTCATGTGAAGCGGTACCCATGTGATTTGGGGCCCGAGGGGGGTTCTGCCGAGATTATAACCCATACGATGTGGGGCTTAGGATATGAGATAAAAGGATTAATTCATCATACTCTAAGTACAGTTGAAGCTTTTAGAACAAGTGGTTACTTGTCTTGTATCATTAGATCACACAGGCATGAATGAAGGGAAAACACAAATATCAACTCCATCGAAAACTTTTATGCTCCCTAAGAAGTTTTTAATGGTGAGCATTTAATTACCATTATTTTCTATGATATGGTCTACCTGATATTTGGATGCACCTTATTTTTGTGGAAGGTGTGGATAAAACACATATATTATGATGAAGCCAAATTCCTTTTTCTAATGCCAACTAGTGTCATGCATGTTACTCAAAAGCAAGGTATTCAAAATTGGTTATATATCGACTGCAACAGATGGGCCGATACGTAATGGTAACAGTCAATATCATTAGGCAATACGAGTACGAAACGATGACCCCCTAATTTTTTTATTTGAAACGGTTGTTATGAGGCCGTAATAGCCATTATGACCCATAACGCCCATTACCTCCCGTAATGGTTAGACAACAACGGTAATAAAAATGGTTTTTTTTTTTTTTTGTCTTTTTAAGTTGCAATTTTTTTTTCCATTTTTGGTAATTTTTTCTTTTAAATTCTTTCATAAACTATTTTACTGTAAATTTCAACCACTCTTATCTTAAATTTGAGAATTAAAACAAGTTATTTTCAGGATTTTGTTGAATTGAAGCTCCGTTGACTTTTTTTTTCAAAAAATCTTCAAAAATAGGCATTTATACAATTTTTAATCTCTATTGTTATGATTGAATATATGCGTTATTCGAATTAGAACATAGGAATGTGTATTTTACATATTATGTTGTTGTTTTTCTATATATATATATATATATATATATATATATATATATATATATATATATATATATATATATATATATATATATATATATATATATTTCAGCTGATTTTAAAATTTTAAGAAATATACATTTTTTTTTTTCAATCCTTTTTTGTTTTAATGGTTGAATATAATGTGTTAATTATATTATAACATTTTAATATGCATTTAACAGATTATGCAACCGATTATATATATATATATATATATATATATATATATATATATATATATATATATATATATATATATATATATATAATTTTGAACTTTTTTCGATTGATTTTTAAAAATTAGGAAAAATTGTTTTTTTTTTTAAATTTATTTTAATGGTTAAATATGATATGTTAATTATATTAAAATCTATCAATATGCGTTTAACATATTATGTAATTGATTTTCTATTTTTTTAAGTTTTTTTAAATTTTCAAACTATTTTTTGCTGATTTTTAAAAATTAGGAAAAAATATTTTTTTATAAATCTTTCTCTATTTTAATGCTTTTAATGATTGGATATGATCTATTAATCATAGTAGAATATATTAATATGCATTTAACATATTATAAAATTAATATTCTATTTTTTCTATTTTTATTTTTCGGACTATTTTCGGTTGATTTTTAAAAATTAAAAAATTTATTATTTTTTCAATTATTTTATTTTTTTTAATGGTTGAATATGATATGTTAATCATATTACAACATATCAATATGCATTTAACATATTATACAACTAACTATATATATGGATTATTTTTTATTAATTTTTAAAAATTATTTTATTCAATATATTTCTGTTTTAATAGTTGAATATGAAGTATTAATTAAAGTAGGATATATTAATGTGCATTTAACATATTATGCAACCGATTTTCTATTTTTTTTTCAGATTATTTTCAGTTGATTTTTTAAACTTAGGAAAATTTTATTTTTTCAATATTTTCTATTTTAATAATTGAATATGATGTGTTAATTATATTATAATATATCAATGTGCATTTAACATATTATGCAACTAATTTTCTAATTTTTGTGATTTTTTTTTATTTTCATATTATTTTCAGCTGATTTTTAAAAATTAGAAAATTTTATTTATTTTAAATATTTTCCTATTTTAATGGTTGAGTATGATGTGTTAATCATAGGAGAATATATTAATATGATTTTAGCATATTATGTAACTGATTTTTTAAATTTTTTTTATTTTTTATTTTTAAATTAGTGACTTTATATTTATATTTTCTTAGTTTGGATAAATTTTGAAGCTTCATAAGGTTTAGAACTTAATTTCTTCTTTATTAATTAGATTTAGAAGTTTAAACTTTATTTCTTTAATTTATTTACATTAAGTTTTGAGATTTAATTAATTCATTCATTTATAAAAACTATATTTAAACTTATAGAATCGAATAGATTCTCACACATGTCATATCTACTTAAGAAAATGTCTTAGTCAGGCCAATAATGAAGTGATGATATTAGATGGTGACATTGTCAGAGAGTAAGTGGTAATAGGGACCAAATGAAGTGTAAATATTATGATAGACTAATAATTAGTGGAATTACGTGACTCAAATAACATTTTGCACATTGAAAGATAATGACCTTAATGTAAGACAATTTAGATGAGTTGATGAGAAAACGTGCTACTATGTAAAAGAGAAAATATGAGATTCCGGAGGCGACCCGATAGGAGATATTTAGTCCTGAATATATGGGTGTTTGTAATGAAGATATTATTGATTCTAACGAAGATTCAAATCGAAAAGTAATTATAATTAGGAAAGAAGGCTTGTACTTTACTCATGAAGAGAAAAAACATTGGTACATGTTTGGCGCGAGGGGGTCTACACGTGATAAGGGGAGGGGGGGAGTGGGAGTGGGAGTACAGTTAGGAGTGCGACTACATATACAAGTAGGGGTGGTGGTAGGTTGGGTGGATTACAACATATGTTTTGCAGCTGACGGGAGGCATCTTCATGTGATGCCCCTGTACATGTGAAAGAAGAAGTAAATTAGTCGATGAAATCCTCTATTGATCCAATCCTATTCAGAAAAGAATCAACTAAACAAATGTGAAGTAAAACTTCAATCGAGAAGCTAGTTAAGGCAATAATAAAGTTATTTATATATACTAATATACCCCGTAACGCGGCCAATTTTCTGTATTGGAAAGTGGTAATTGACGTAGCAGCGGAAGCAAACGAATGAATTAAAGCTCCCATGGTTAGGGAGATCATGAGGAAATGGACAGATGTAAAGTAAGCGGATGTGAAAGCATACATGGCTACTTCTAAAGCCATATGACGGGCCAGAGGATCCGAGATCATTTGCGATGGTTGGACTAGCCCAATCAGACGCAGCATGATCAACTCCATGGTATATTATCACTTAGGAATGATGTACCATAAGTCAATTGATGCCTCAGAAGAAACAAAAAAAAATATTATTTATATTTTTTTCCTAATGAATAAAGTGTCGAATGAGATTGGAGAGGAGAATATGGTGTAGATTGTGATAGATAATAAAGTAACATATAAAGCTACACGACAAAAGTTGATAAAGATACCATATATATTTTACTCACCATGTGTTGCCCATTGTATTGATCTTATATTGGAAGATATTAA
Organism: Magnolia kwangsiensis; assembly: GCA_037074715.1. NCBI lineage: Eukaryota > Viridiplantae > Streptophyta > Magnoliopsida > Magnoliales > Magnoliaceae > Magnolia > Magnolia kwangsiensis. The sequence goes on along the minus strand of CM073572.1, from coordinate 68,210,606 downwards.
CAAGAAGAAGAGTGTTAAGGAAATTGTCGAGATGGTAAGACAAGTGATGACATTTATTTATAAGCATAATCAAGTAGTCATAATAATAAGTAAGTTCATGAAGGAACAAGAGTTGTTGAGGCCTACGATGACTAGATTTATAACAAACTTTATAACCTTAAAGAGTTTATACCAACATAGGAGAGAATTAAGTGAGATGTTAGCTTTTTTAGATTTGTTCAAAATAAAATATGAGAAGAAGACATCATGGACATCGGTTGATGTTATGAACACCATAAGGGATAACAAATATTGAAAAAAGGTCCATAAGATCCTAAAGGTAATGGAACCAGTAATGAGGGTACTCTATCTTATCGAAACCTACGAAACACTTATTATAGACTTCGTATAAAATGTCATGGACAAGACAAAGTTGGCAATTCAATATGATTGTACAAGCTGAGAGTCTTATTAGAAGATAATAGACAAAAGATGGACAATACATTTCAATCACGATATTTATGTAGTAGGTTATTACTTAAATCCTATATATAGATATGTCTAATCATTTGTTATGGATAATGAAGTTTGTGTAAGGCTAAAAAATATGATAAAGAGATTAGAACTTGACTTAGATATACAAATAAAAGTATTAAATGAATTATATACATTTGACAATCGTCACAGTAACTTTGGAGATGCTCTTGCACAACATAAAGTATATAAGTTGCAATCAACCGAATGGTGGAAGAATTTTGAAGAAAGTACGATGGCTCTTTAAAAAATTGTAGTAAAAGTTTTGAACCATACAACATCTTTTACTAACTGTGAAAGGAATTTAAGTTGTTTTACACTTATTTATTCAAAGAATATGAATAGATTACAGACTAAGACATTGGATAGACTTGTCTTCATGCACTACAATATAAGGCTAAAAATGCGGTGACATCATAAAAGCATTACAAGTGCTGGTGACACGGATTATAATCAAATAAACTTGGACAATATTTATGATAAGGATGACCAACTTCTACTTTGATTGGAAGTAAGTGAAAAATAAATTGAAGATGATAGCAAAGAATTAGAAGTTAATGACCCAATAATACGCATGACGCAACAAAAGAGTCATACAGCTGTATTGGACCTAGAAAGAGAAAAAAAGTTTATGCAAAGTTTGGCTCAACGAAAGAGTACGAATAGTAGTAGTAGTGAGATTAAGCCAAATGATCATGATGGTGGTGGTGATGACGCTCCTGATACTGGTCTCACTTCTAGTGTTGCTTGGTACATCATACAACCATTTATAGATCACAAGGTCGATAAATATTGACAAGGTACACGAGATCGGACTTATGAGTATACCAAGTCACAATATAGTCAATAGGAGGATGCTAGGTGTAACACCCCGTACTTTCCAGTACTCAGGTGCTATTATGAAGACCTAACTTAGTGCATACACAAACCTGACTCATTTGAGCATTCACTTCATTCTAGCATAAATCGGATCATTATGAACCCTCTCCGTCCATAGGGTAAGCCATCCAACCGCTAATTTCTAAGAGAGATTGTCAATCGTTAATATCAGACCCTCGAATTTCAGATCCACCATTCATTAGACCCTAAGATCACCAAATCCACTAAGAATTTCTATATAGGCAGGGCTAAAAATCCAAAAGAACATTAATAATTAGACGAAGGATTGATCCGACCATCAGAACAATGGAAAACCAACATTAAAGACCACATTTCACTTGGTGCAACCTACCTAAGCTTTGGATCATCTTGATTTTTGGTCCAAGAAGCTGATTAGGGCCTCCAAGGAGAATGGATGGAGTAGATTTCACCTAAACAACATTGTGGGTCCCACATACCATGCATGTGTATGCCAATGGGCGTGCACCTATGACCACAAGACCTGAATAAGTCGGGTTTGACCCACTGACCTGATAGAAGAGGAATGCTTCCCATCCTCTTTTCTCACCGAATCCAATTCAAACGGATGACGTCCGTGTACGTGGACCGTGGCCCACCATCTGCGGTAGTGTGGGAGATCCGAACCGTCCATTAGGTGTAGCCCTCAAAACCATCTAAAACACTATAGAATCCACGTGTGGGAACACATGTGTGCAAGCACAATAACCAACCCAAGTGAGTGCGTGCGTGTGCACAGTTGTTTCTGAAAATGGAAATCCATTTTACATTGTCGAGCTAGCAATCCATGTGACTTTATCTCCCTTTATCTCAGCCGTCGGAATAAGACAATGACAACCCTCAATCCTAGGGTAATCCTCTTGCCCTTGCAAAAGATAATTTCAGAAAGAATCTTTCGATTGGAAGGCAAGTGCCATCCCGACCGTCCCTCAGCTTCTTGAAACCATATGAAAAATCCTGGTAGTTGATTTTAGGGCAACCAATAACATCATATCGCTTGTAGTGGAGTTCTCGTGAGAAACTCACAAATGCACACGAGTTATTGTCTGCAGCTAGAAATATCGAAACTCACTGATTTGTGGGGAAAGTTGTATCAGATAGTGGGCCCCACAGTGATCAGGGGACTAATCCATGCCCTCAAGACATGGTAGATCAAAAAGTCATCCCTTAAACTAAAATCTGCCCCATTATAATAGTCGTTATCTTCCCCGTCAAGCTAATAGACCCACCTCCTCTAAGTGGGCCCAACTTCAGATCTGAGTCGTCCATCCGATGGGCCATATTACCCGAACATCATCTTTAATTTTAGATTTAGACCATACAATCAGAACCTTTAGTAACTATTAATGAGTAAACCATTGCAGGTGTAAAATCCCGTGATTAGTTGGCATCCGAATTGTTTAGAAGGAGATTAATAAAGCCTATAAAATGCTACCTTTTATGGCAACCATTTTTCGAAAATGGAAAGAAAATAAGAAAAAGAGGGAGAAGTGTCGTTTTCATTGCCGCATTGAGTTGGGTCGACTCAGTTTGAGTCGCGGTCGAGTCCATGACTCCACCTAGTTGTTCCAAAAAAGAAAAATAAGAAGCAGGAAGAATGGAAAAGAGAGAGAGAGAGAGAGAGAGAGAGAGAGAGAGAAGGAAAGAAAAGGAGAAGCGAGAGGATTTGGGAGGTGGGGACATGGTCTAAGTCTGGACCGAGTTGCTGTGGCGAGTCTGCCTTGCTAGACTGAGTTCATGTGAGTTTAATATGGGTTTGGATATGACCAGATGTTGTCTGGTTGTGATATGGAGAAGCAGAGAAAAAAGAAGACATTGAGAGAAGTTTCTTAGGCCGCACCAAGTTGTTATCTCCATCACTAAGTCGAGATTTTACTGAGTCTGTCCGATTCTAGACTGAGTCTAGACTCATTTCTAGCCATTTAGAGAGAATAAGAAGAAGAAAAGGAGAGAGTGGAAGAGAAGATGAAAGAAAAGAAGAAGAGAAAGTGGGACAAGTCATTGAGTCGAATCGATTCAAAACCAAGTCAAGTCTCTTATACACTGTCTGGTCAGGTCTAGACCCTGCCAGAAATTCTTAGCAAAAGAAGAAAAGAAGAAAGGAAAAAGGAAAAAAAAAAAAAGAAAAGGAAAGAAAAAGAGATAAGCTAAGAACAAGATATGATGGTGATTCGAGTTGACTCAACAGAGTCAACGTAAGTGAGTTGTTTTTCATTCTTTTTACAAATCAGATTCATCATTAATTACCTTTATTACTATTAATATTGTTACTACTTTGTTTAATATTAGTGGATAGCATCGTTTTATTATTATTGGATAAGATTATAATTAATGGTATAAAGTTATATTAGATTGTTATATTAACTAGTGTTATTATTATCATCATCAATTATAACCTCTACTACTAATTTTTATCCATTATACAACTTAGATTTTAGAATTCTTAAATGGCTAACATTAAATATATGTTGGAGATTAAAGCCCGAGGTTAAGATCTAAACCATAGATGTGTATGGAATTAGATGAACCCATTCGAGTTGGATTCGTGCATCAGAGCGTTCATGTTACGATCATCTAATTTAAAGGTGAGGAGTCACCCTCATTGCCTTTTGCATTCATTGAATTTCATGTTAGTTATAAAATCTTTAGAATATAACTATAATATGCAATGTCTTGTGAATTTGATTTCATTGCTACTAATTCTGCTTTATTTAATAAATCTTGTGTTTTTATATTTACTTCTGATACTCATGATACAAGTCTTGGAAACATGTAATATTCTCTTATTACATCTTGTGAGAAAGATTATGTTACAATATTCTTGTATTAGTTAGAGAATTGAAATTACTACATAGAACAAATACGCACATATGTGGATATCATAGTGCATAACGTTCATTCGTAACATTTGAGCTTTACCGGGTGCTTGATGTGAATCACCTCCCGTTAGATCTACTAAGAATTCTATCATTCTAGTATAACCCTCAGGTTGAGTGCATTCATGCCACTATGGGCTGCTCTCTTTACATGAGGCTTTTCTAGTTTTTTAGGACCTCCTCAGGTGTATCCTGAATACTTTTGCAAGAGACTAAATTACCTTGGGTGCTCTCACTATATGGACTTTTTTAGGTAGTTAGTCTATCGTGGGTGACTCTTTCTTTTGAGAGCTGGATGTGCATCATTAGGTTTGTGACTTTTGACATACGTCTATACATTCATGCACATGTTCATATAATATTACTCTCGTTATGAATTGCTAAGTTAGTTTAAACTATGTTGGAGTACTCTAAAATGCATGAAATCTTTGAGGAAAATTCTCACTGAGTTATCACTCACCTTATCGTGCGATTGCACCAAGTAAATGCAAGTTTATTGACGGAGGAAGACTCCCTAGTTTGGATCCCAAATATGATTGATGAGGAATTTGGCGAGGAAGGATATCGTGCCAGTTTGGTTGAGTCATTTGAGCTCAATTATTACTCTATGATTTACATGCTTTTGTTATTTGAACTTCATGCTTTTAATTCTACAGATTATAATTAAAATCCCCTACTGAGAGATTTCATTTTGTTGAATTTTACATGTATTAAATTTCTTTGTTAATGTTATTGACATTTATGGCTTATATAGTAGTCGTCTTACTTTATGTCATGAGATTTGCTATTAATCAAGATGTATGATAATTCACTTCATAATGTAATACTCGGGTTCTCATTCGTAAGCGACTATCCTCAGGTTATGAGAACCAGGATATTACACTAGGTCTAATGGTTCACTAGGAGGTCCGAAACATTAGCATGCCCATGGTACCCGGGCATTATAGATATTCTTATGGCCAATGGGATTATATTTATACGGAGGTTTTTCTATCACATTCATGTTAGAGTAGTCCTCCTGATCCATGTCCATATGATTGTAAATATTCATATCTAAATCCAAATTGCTTATCACAGACACATTCTCAATCTCAACAGTCTGAGTATGAGCACCAGTATGACTATTTGACAAGCATTAGAGGATATCCTTACTTAGGGTCAGAGTCATTACTTAATCAACATCAGTCATCCTCTGGTTTCGTTAACTAAATCTTTCCCTCTGGCACTCGATATTATGGATATGCAGCACCTATTCTACAACCTGGCAAACTGATGATGATGATGACGTGGAGGTCGAGCAACCACAACAAAGCATATTTTTATTTTGGTGATGACTCGTGAATTTTATTAAGGTATGTATATATTTTTATAAACATTAATACTTACATTTAATGTAAGTATTGCTATACCCATTATGCACACATTCACCAAGAAAGCACACACTTGATAGTGCCAAATTTGTACTTAAAATAACTCCCTGGATAATCAATCAAGCAATCCTTCAAGATGTATTGGAGTATATCAACCATTACTATTTTTTTATATCTTAACTTGAGGATGACAAGACATTAATAACCGGATAGGAGAAGTCTTTGACACATTGAAGACTTTAAATAGAATGAACATTGTAAATTATGCAAGTCCTTGGGTATATAATATAACATAACATAAATTATGAAAATAATAGAGAACACTTTTACATGTGAAATATTTTAAATATATCTATGATTGGTATTTAGATAATTAGAAAATTAAATATATAAGTTTTGCAGTCAATTTCAAGTTGTCAAGTTCATAAATTCATCAGACAGTATAATAAAAATTTCTCACTAAAGATTAGACCATTATATCAGTATAAATACGTTTAAAATTATAAATGAATGTATATTTGGAATATTTAGAATTTTCTGAATTTAATAAATTTTTTGACCAAAAAAAAAATAAATTACCATTCGAAGATGCGTACGGGCAATTACGCCCTTATCAGCCAATAAACACCTAACCATATCGATAATGGTGGGGACCATTTTGCCTATGGTTACCGTAACAGTACACTTTGCCCGAGTGGCACGACAAAATATGAATCGGAACCACACTCCTGTGTGAAAATAACAGTGAACGAACGTCAATGCACTGCAACCGTTGAAAATGCCATTAACGTAACAGGTGGATGGAGATCGTTGACCTGGCAGCCATCAAATGTGTGGTCTCTAAGCCAAAAACCATAGCCCGTTACAACATATCAACGACATAATCAGATCAGCGTGATTTTTACCGTTGAAAGCGGATAGTTGGGCTATTTTGAATCCATTTGTAGACCGTGATCATCTGGTTAAGATGGAGGGGCACCGTTCGATCAGATCAACCAATGGTCCCTACTGCCACCGGATCAATGGTTCAGATCAATTAATAGATGTCACACGTGTTATGGGAAGTTTATAGTTAACCTCTAAATCACATCTGATTCTTAAAATTACCAATAAAAGGTTCAGGTTCTTTTATCATATGAAAGAGTTTGTTTTGCTTAGGTGGTGACTTAGGATTGCTGGAATGTGCCATTCGGCCCCCCACATGCTAAAATCTGCAATAGGGTATTACCATCAAATACTATTTTCTGATTTGTGGGCCACAATAGATAAATGGTTTTGATCCATCAGATTGGATCTAGCCATTGGAGCTTGTGGGAGTTTTAAGTGTGGAAATATGAAGAGTCATGTGGCTCATTGGTGGGTAGATTTACAATTGCAGGTTTATCTATTTAAGGAGTCTTAAGCATGCATGTGGTTATCTCAAGGTCGCATTTACTTTTCCATCTTGAGAGTGCCTAAAGGGATGTAAAAATAAAAAATAAAAGAAATTAACCATCGATGAATGATGAATAGATAAGGGATATCGTTTTCAATAACTCGCATTCAAATCTAAAAAATCAAAAGGTTAGGATTATCCTAGAGGTGGGATTATTGTACTATAGCTAGTTGATGGTGGCACCAAAAAGATGGATGGTTCGGATCATCCAACCATATTATCTGCAAGGCAACACATGCTGACCACATAAAACGAAGAAATACAAAGAGTCCAAAACCTTAATACTGTTGTTGGAAATTATTTCTCAATGCATGCATCCTAATCTTCAACATCAATAACAAAAAACATTCACTTAAGATTACCATAATGCACGTTTCGACGTACCGAGAAAATCCGCGCTGTTGTAACCATTGCTAAACCTCCCAGTCGGCCTCGAATGGGGGAAATCGATACCGTTGTGTAGGAAATCAGCCCTTGAGATGGTATTAGGCAAGAAATTGTTGTTTCCCACATCGGCTGTCGAGTCGCCGAATATGAAGATGGTGGGGACCGTCGTGCTGGTTGCAAAAAAGGGTAGAGAAAGAAAGAAGAGAAACGGCATCCTTTTAAGTTGAATCTACGACTCTGCAGATTGTCAGTCATGCATTTAAAGGCGATGAATCCACACAAACCAAACACTCAATGACAATTGAGTCTCATAGGCCAGCATAATCAAAGGTATCCAAAAACTTGGATGGTACTGGGCGGATTGCCTTATTGGTGATAGGAAAAAGGAGGTTTTGTCTTCCTTCCGTGGACTACTTGCTAGGCACACTCGAGAATCCACCCCCTTTTTGGGTACCGGATTGGCGTGTACCACACACACCAGCTACATAGTTGGTGTATTGACGTCAGACAAGTTCTGCGGGTCCTATCATGAGGCATGTGTATGTGTTATATCCAAACTGTCCATTCATAATTGGCGAGCTCTTCTTGAAGCTTGAGCCCAAAAATAAGACAAACCTAAAGATCAAGTGGACCACATTGCAAAAAACCGTCGGAAATTGAATGTCTACCATTGAAACCCTTTTGGGGGTCACGGAAGTTCTGGATCAATATGAAATTTATTTTTCCCTTTTCATCCATGTATTTTTGACCTTATTAACAGATTGGATGGAAAATAAATGTTATGGTGGGCCCTACGATTTTCTAACGGTAAAAATCATTATCCGCGCTGGTATTTTTGGTGTGATCCATCTGAGCTTTGTATATGATTCACCTTTTTTTTCTAATGCTCTGAAATAATCTGAAAAAATGGATGAACGGTATGGATATAATAAATAAATCGTTGTGGGGCCCATGTAACTTTGATCTCATTTTAACCGTTCGTACAACTCGGAGCTGGAGGAGCGTCGGCGCTCGTCTTCACACGACACGTATCTACACCTGCTATAAAGCCGGTGTGTATTACTCCAGCCAATCCGCTTCCTTTCTTTTGTGGGTTCTACCCGTTGATAAGCCCATGACCATGACTAGATGGTTCTCGGTACTCGTCCGTGTTGTGGGCCCCACCATGATGTATGTGTATTATCCATGCCATCTATCCATTTTTGCAGATCATTATTTTAGAATATGAGCCCAAAATGAGGTAGATCCAAATCTCAGGTGGACCACACTACAGGAAATATTGGTGATTGAACTGTCTAACATTAAAAACTTCTTAAGGCTAGCTGTAATGTTTATTTGCCACCCAAACTGTTGCTTAGGTAACGGAGACATGGATGAAGGGAAAACACAAATATCAGATCAGTCCAAAACTTTTGTGGGCCCTAGAAATTTTTAATGGTGGGCATTAAGTCACCACTGTTTCCTGTGGTGTGGTCAACGTGAGATTTGGATCTGCCTCATTTCTTAAATAATTCCCTGAAATGAGCTGAAAATTTGGATGAACGGCATGGATAAAACATATAAATCATCGTGGGCCACAGCACCAATCAGTAGGAGACCTCGGCACTGGAGGAGTCACTACCGAATCCGAGTCCCTTTCTATGGAACCCCGTGGACCCAACATGCATGGGGCGGCGAAGATTTTTGGCCATCTTTTACAAGCTAGTGAATCATCTAAAACTTCCAAATCAAGGGATCATTGTTGAACGGAGCGTGGCTCATAAATAATAGAAAGATCCTAACTGTCCAATTGCTCAAATTGATGACTAAAACAAAAAATATCAGCACTCTATAGTTAGTGGGTAAAATCCGATGATTAAGACAGTCGGGTCAGTATGAGTTTTGAGCTATGCTTCATTTACAGGCCCACGATATGGACGGTCCCACCCCACCCCCCTAAACCCCTAAAGCCCCGAGTCATTCTCCTGAAATATACTGGGAAATGATAGTCTTCTAGCCAGTAACTGTACAAGTAAGCCCCACCATTCCATGATCCAAACCATTCATATGAATGGGTCAAGCCCCGAAATGATCCCAAAGAGAAATCTCGGCTATAAGATGGGTGGATTTGTTCTCAACTGAAGACCTGTTGGATAAACCCTTCATTTGTGGCCCACCAACTGAACAATCAAGACCGTCCAATGGAGAGGAATTTTTTCAACATTGATGCGGTTGAGTGGAAATCCGTGTGAGACTTTATGCGGAATGGAAAGTACCTTGCTATGCATCTGATATGGAGATCTATAGAACTATAGAGTGTACCTTGTTGGGACACCATTGTTGTGGTAGGTCGGATGTTCGAGTCTTCCTCTCCTTACACCCTTAGAGAAGATACGATGAGGCTCAAGCTTCTGTCATTGTGTAGGATTGGGGATCCAGCCTTCTTAATATATGTTAAGGAGTTGTGTAGTTTAAAATCCATCAAAACTCCTTTCCCCAAGGCTCCACATGAATTGGAATCCTACTTCTACTGAAATAACTGCATGCATATCACAGTTATAGCATTCTACCCCTTACGTGGATTTCTAGATGTATCACAATGTAGCGGGGCCCACTTGTTTACCCGATCACATCATCCAACCTTTAGGACAATCCAAACCATTGATCAAGAAGGCCCACCTTATAGAGTTCTTACAACCCATACACATAAAATATAGTAAGAGCCATCATCTATCTGCAACACACCTCTATGGTATGATGCATCAATGTATCGCAAACGGCTAGGAATCATCCATGCCACTCTATCAAGGGCTATAAATGCCCTGGCATAAGCTTAGAATATTATATTATAATGTGGGCTACCAACCTAATATAATCGTGGTTGGCAAAGGAAGCATTAAATTCCCACAAGCGCAATTGTTGATTGAGTGACTTCAATCAAATGCTGAAACAGGGATTTCAAATGGATATAACAGATTTTCGAATGATGCAAAATTTTTTTTTTAAGTATGAGTTTATTCTCTGAACACTTTTAGGCATCTTTGATTCAATTGAACAATGGAGTGTTAATAGATTGAAGATCATCGATCAGAATTAATCAATCGATGGTTTAATCGACGATTCACGCAATTTCTGTACAAGTACGTAGTTTTGTTTTTAATTACATTAGTGGGTTATATAAATTGTGTTTATACGGGATTAGGGTTAGTATGAAAGTGCAAAATGTCAGAGCTTGAGAGCCAAAAGGGTTTAGAAGGGGATCTATAAGTTATTCAATCTTTTATAACTTTCTGTTCATAATGGATTGTTTGTCACTTGGTGACGTGGTTTTTTTCCTGCAAGGATTTTTTACGAAAAATTTATATGTTCTCTATGATTGGTTGAAATTTTTTGTTTTCTCTATTGTGTGTTTGATTAATTCTAAGATTGCTTCTGTGCCTAACGTGTGGCGGTTGCGCACAACAAGTTGTATAAGAGCATAGGCTTTATGTTGGGTTTTTTAGATTAAATCTAAGACATGAGATCGAATAGATCAAATGTGAAGTTTAGGATGAAGAATTTTACAAGTAAAAACAACTTCAAATTATGGAGGTTGAAGACGAAAACCTTCCTAATTTAACAAGAGGTGTTACAGGCACTCTTTAGTAAAATGAAATCTCCCAAATCGATAAAAAAATAAGATTAAGATGAACTTGATTAGAGGGTGATTAGAGCTATATTTAATTATGATTGGCCAACGAAATCCTTTATAATGTCATCAATAAAATGACTACAATGGGTCTACGTGCGAAGTTGAAGAACATCTACATGACGAAGTTACTCTCCAATCGTTTATACCTGAAGAGAGAGTTGTACACTTTGAAGATGGTGGAAGAGGTTAGATCTCTATGAACACATCACCATCCTCAATAAACTAGTTTGCAAACTGATAAGTGTGTAGGTGAAGATCGATGAAGAAGACAAAGCCCTAATTTTGTGACCATCCCTTCCAAATTCACATGAGAATCTAGCAGATACTTTGTGTCATGGTAGGGATATCTTGAACCTTTATATCATTGTCTCAACCCTTCAGTTGAAACAACAGAGAAGGAATAATGGTGAGGAATGTACTTGTATGAGTGCACTGGTTGTTAAGGGGAGATCGTCTGAGCAAGAGAATGGGAAGTTGTAATCGAGGTTCAAGCCGAATAGCAAAGAGAATCTGAAGTGTTAGAATTCTGGCAGGATAGAATACATGAGAAGTATTACACAAATCCTAAAATCAAGAAAGATGAGAATTCAGATACTTTAGCAAAGGAGGCCAATTCACCAAAATCTAATAAAGAGATGAGCAGTTATGACGTATTATCTGTGTCAAAGGTCAAACACTTGTATAACAAGTGAATTTTAGATGTAGGGATGTGGTTGCTGGAGGGCAGATTTTTCGAGAGTATGGGAGATCTACTCTCTTCTTTTCACTTGGTTGCCTTGCTCGAGGGCTTTTTATGATGGGGTGAAAGATATTATATTTGATCAGAGTCACTACTAACCTATTATTATGATTCTACAGTCGATGAGAACCCATATAAACGCAAAAAAGATGAACTATCGATGTCTTAGAGGGGAGTGAATATGATAATACTAAATTCTTCAAAATAAAGAAAAATAAATAATCTTAATCGTACAAAGTATTGAAACCTTGATTCTAAATAATTCGTAAGACAACCTTCACATAGTATTTTATCACGATATCTTTAAAATCAAACTTTCAATCCGGCAAAAGACAATGAAATAAAGATAACATTTATCACAAATAATGAAATAAAGAATCATCACATAGGCACAAGATGTTATGATGGTTCAGTGTTTAAACCCACACCTAGTCCACTCTCAAAATTACTACCCTCATAATTTTGGCTTTCACTATACTAAAGTTTTCAATGGTTCACCTTAACCAACCTCTTACGGTTCTTGTGATTTTCATAGGCTCTCACAACAAAATCCCATTGTGATTTTCACAAGCTATTATAAATCAACCCACGGAGATTTCTGGGATATCTCAGAAAAATCTAAATAAAAGAATGTAATTGACAATGTACTTATCTACAAATGATGATTCGAAGATATAGTTGAAGCTTGAAGCAGTAATCTTCTTTCTTGAGTGTTAAGGAGGTAGTATATGCTCAACTAGAAAGAATATAGGGATCTAATGTATTTTAAGGAATATAAACTCTAATATTATAAATTAAATTCTTTGTTTCTCAAATATAGTATAGATTAATCTTTAATTGTATTTAAGATCAACTTAAGAAAGGGAATTGAATAAGCTAAATAAAAATTATAAATATCACATAAATAGCTTGTTAAGGACCTGAACTTCTTTCTTACTTGCGGAAGGTTTTTAAGTGAATTTCGTTGTAAAATAGAATGAGAGAAGGTCCCAATTTATAGTCAAAGGATTTGGAAATTCGATCAGCCTAAGAATAGGTTCGGCTGGCCAGATTCTAACTATTTCGTTCTAACGGTTATCAGATTGTACGAGATAAGATTTATCTAAAATTCGGCTAGTCGAATTCCATCGAAAATTCAAGAATTCTTTACTGGAAAATGACCTAAAATTTCCTCGAGCTAACCAAACTTCAAGTTAAGCTGGCCAAACCTAAAATTATGCTGGCCAAATTTGTAACAAATTTTTCAAATTTTCAAATCTGAAAAATTGCCTGAGCCTGAAGTTAAGTTAGTCGAAGTTAGTTAGGATAGCCGAACCTGAATTTAGGCTAGGAAAACTTCCATGAACTTACACTGAAGTAAACCCATTTTAATCATTTTCGTAAGCACTTAACCTAGGGTCTTTCTAGGGTCATTTTGCCTAGTGGTTGGTATACATAGATATCTTCTAATCTTAATAAACTTGAAACCAAGCGACGTCATTTAAGTCTTGAGATACTGATCCGATCTTGAGCCAATCTTCACGAGATGTTATAGACCGTTGTAATGTACTTGCGATCTAACCGGTATCTTTGTTTACGAAATTTGATAATTTCATGTGTGCTACAAATATAAGCACTTACAATCTCGCCCTTTGTCAATTTCGTGACAAAATACATATACATCATACACATCACATCGTACTATACATATACATCAAACAATCACAACTCATGATCTCATCCATAAAAAGTGAAGCTTTGGATAAATTCAACAACTATCTGTACTCCACCTGTAACTCCCCTCGAGAAATATACCAAGTATTATGCCATCCAAATATATTTTCAAGTATATTCACAAGTGTTCATAAGATATATATATCCATGATTTTTCAATCCTTCATATGATTTTACAATTTTCTTCAGATTTCACATACATCCATAAAATCATTACAATTAGCATCATCAGCATCACAAATGAATTTATACCACTTAGTTCTCCCTATTTTTATCACAAGTTGACAAAGGAAGATATTATAATAAAGAAGCATTATTAGATGATAAATGAATGAAATGAAAGAATATCATCAATGTAAGTTGAACGAAACATAGAATCATATAAAAGTAACAAACACTATAAAAAAACAGTGTATCAAATAGTATATCAAGTCACACCAAACCATCAGAATATAAAGTTATTACATACCCAGCAATAATAATCTCACTCCGACTTAGAAGAGTATGGAGTAGGCATTGTATGATCATTAATCATCAAACTCCTAAATATATTAAAGTACTTTTGATATACTTCATATTCTTTTTCTAGGTTTAGACTAATGATTTTTAAGATAATTGTAAAGCATCCACTTTCTCTTCTAAGGTTGATACTCTCTCATGAAATTGAGAGGGGTGATAATCAGAATAAATCGTATCTTCAGAAGCTTCCAAGTTATCAAAAATTTTGTCCATATTAATGTCTTCCTCCTGAGTTTCTTCCTAATCACCTCTTTGTTCAGGAAGGGGAGTTAGTTGCATCATATTAAGATTTGCATTATTGAATGGTAGTTCAGATTTCGGTGCTTCAAACGAAGAAATTTGAACACGATATTATAATGTAAGAGAAGACATAAGGTGTCCAAATGGAATCGAGCCATGTTTAGGATATAGTTTATACTAAATAATAGCAAAAAAAAATAAAAAAAATCAAGGTAAATAAATGCGAACGCTTGTGGCAACAACATGAACAACTCTAAGCATGAAGGGAGTAAGATCGATCTTATTCATTGCCCTTGGATAAATATTATAAGTGAAAATGCGATGAAGGACGGGGTATTTGAGAAATAATTTATTAGTGGATAAGGCGTTACTGGACCTTCATTCAATATTAAAGCCACACGATACACGGGTAATGGTCTCTTTCTCTGAATTGTTCATTTTATCTGAAAGAGTGAAAATAGGCATCATGTCTTCCGCCATTTCAATTTTCATTAGTGAAGATATGGTGGAAAGTGTTATGGTGACAATTTCTTCCAAAAAATTAACTTTAAAAAATAAATCATCCAAAAAAACTTCAATAATAGAGGTGTACATGCCTTGAATAATGGACTTGTATGTCGTCCCGCCCCATTATAAAATTTTCTCTCATCCAACCTTAGAAAGGAGTTCAACTACATCAAACTGAGCAATATGATCAACATTAACTGATTTTTCTATGATTATGCTCCTTATTCTAAAATTTCACATATTTTCTGGGTCATCCTACGGTGCGCGTACGGTCTGCACATCGTGAGGACCCAAACGATATAAGGAACCCACTTGAACCTTGCGTACAACACGTCTAAATCTTGGTTTCATGCTTGAGAACAAAGAAAAAATATTTAAAAAAAAAAAAAAAAAAGTTAACTTTAGCAATGAAGATACGATTTTAGAAGGAACGCACCAAGAAAAGGGTTTTTAGATTCAAGAAAAAAGGATAAAGTGTAAATAATCAAGCAACTAAGAATCTAAATCTAGAAAAAAAAATGCTTAAAATTGACTTACAAGAGTTAGGAAGATGGGTTGGGCGAATGAAGCACCGGCGGACTGAAGAAGAAGAAGGGTAAAATGAGAAAATAGAAATTTTCTCCCTTTTTGTGCATTCATGCCCGATTTGTGACCGAGTAACTTAGTCAGTGCAGGGTTGGCCAAAAATTCCAAATTATTTTATTTTATTTTATTTTTTAATTTTTCTTTTCTTTTCATGCATACATCATTTATAATTAAACAATAGAGAATAAATGCAAAAGGAAAAGTAAAAAATAAAATTATCATTATTTAACAACACATAATCCAATATCATTCTTTGAATTTGAGAACTTAACGTTGTCAAGCGGCTTAGTCAAGATATCTGCACGTTGCTTCTCAGTTTGAATGTATTCTAGCATGATAGTCTTATCTTCAACTAATTCTCATATGTAATGATATCTAATGTCAATATGTTTTGTACGAGAATGTTGAATTGGATTTTTTAATATTTTATCATACTAGTATTATTGCAATATAAATTCATCATATTTTGAGTAATTTCATAATCAACTAACATTTGTTTCATCTACATAAGCTGAGTGCAAGCATTCCCAACAATGATGTATTATGCTTTTGTAGTGGATAATGGCACACAAAAAAATTTCTTTCTTAGCCATGATACAAGAAAATTTCCAATATATAAACATCAACTACTTGTAGATTTTCTATCATCCACATTATTTGCCCAGTCTGTATCAGTTTATCCTGCGATTTATACAAATGTATCATGTGGTTACCACAAACCTAATTTAGTACTACTCGCAACATATCTGATTATCCATTTAATAGTGAATAAATGAGATTCCATAGGGTTAGATTGATATCTCGCAAAAATGTTGACACTAAAAGAAATATCAGATCTATTGGCAGTTAAGTAAAGTAGACTACCAATCATGCTACAATAAAGTCGATTAAGAGTCAACACTCTTACCTGATTCATCATTTGATAATATAAGTGTTATACTCATATGAGTGTTAAAATTAATATTATTTTTAAAACCAAACTTCTTTATCAAATTCAGTGCATATTTGGTCTGGGAGATGAATATTTCATCTTCGAGTTGTTTGACTTAAAGTCCAAGAGAGTAATTTAGCTCAACGATTATACTCATTTTAAATTTAGATTTCATAAGATCCGTAAACTTGGAAGAAATATTAGCGCAAGTAAATCCTTAGATAATATCATCGACATAAAATTGAACGATTAAGATATTATCATTATATTTTTTAACAAACAGAGTTTTATCAACACTACCCATCAGAAAATTATGACTAAATAGAAATTTTGTCAATTTTTCATATCATACTCTAGGGGCTTATTTTAAACCATACAGTGCCTTTTTAAGACGTTATACATGATCAATAAATTTTGGATCTTTAAAACCCTTTGGTTGTTCAACATAAACTTCCTCACTTAAGTCACCGTTTAGAAAAGTACTTTTAACATCCATTTGATATATTTTAAACTTTTTATAACAAGTAATGGAAATAAATAGTCTGATAGATTCAAGACACGCAACTGGTATAATGTTTCATCGTAATCAATACCTTCAATTTGAGTATAACCTTACACAACCAGTCGTGCTTTATTTCTAATAATGTTAACCAATTCATTAGATTTATTTTTAAAAATTCATTTTATTCTAATCATATGTTTATCAGTTGGTCTCAAAATAAGATACCATATATCATTTCCTATAAATTAATTCAATTCATCTTGCATGGCCAAGATCTAACTTTCATATGCTAGTGTCTCATTTACATTAGCTGGTTCAATCTGGAAAGTGAAATAAACATGATTGCATATTTTTTTAAGTTGTCTTCTGGTCTAAACACCAGTGTGAGGGTCACTAAGTATTTAATCAGTCGGATGGTCTTTGAATAATCTTAACTTAGTATTATCTGATTTAGATGATGGTTTTGGTTGATTAACCAAAATGATATCATTATCGCCATCATCTTGATTAAAATTGAAAATTATCAGTTAATCATCAATTACTATGTTTATAAATCTTTGAATAACTCCAGTTCTTTTATTTAGAACCCGGTATGCTTGACTGTTTAAAACATAACATAGGAATATTCCATCATCGCTTTTAACTTCAAATTTATCCAAATTTTCTCGATCATGTAAAATAAAGCATTTGCTTCCAAAAGTTTGAAAATATTTAACAATAGATTTTTTGTTAAACTAAAATTCATAAGCAGATTTATTTTTAGTTGTTCTAATGTAAACATAGCATGTAGTACTCACAACTTCAGACCATAAATTTTTAGTCAATTTCATGCTCTTTAGCACTACACTAGTCATTTCCTATAAAACTCTATTTTTTATTTCAGCAATCCCATTTTGTTTAGGTGTTTTTAGAGTAGAAAATTAATGCAATATTCCATGGTCATTACGGTATTACTCAAAATTACTATTTTTAAATTTAATTGCATGATCACTTCTAATTCTAATCACGAATAATTCCTTTTTAGTCTGGATGCGATTTATAAGCTTTTTGACTTCATTAAGAGCATCCAATTTTTCTCTTTCAAAGGATACCCACTAATATCTAATGTAGTCATCAACTGCAACTATTAGATATTTCTTTCCACCTCTACTCTCCATTCTAGTTGGTCCGAATAAATCCATATGGAGTAGTAGTTCAAGAGGTCTTATAATGGCTAAGGAGTTTATATTTTTATGACTACTCTTAAATTTCTTACCTATCTAATAGGCACCACATACTTTATTTTTTATCTTTTTTAATTTGATTAAACTACATAAGTGATATCTTTTATTTCATATATATATATATATATATATATATATATATATATATATATATATATATATATATATATATATATATATATATATATATATTACATGTCTAAGACATTGATGTCATGGTTCAATCTCGTCTATTTGGATCATGTAGCATGAATGATTTGTTGACCAAGAATCATCAATTATATATTAATTTTTAGACGTTCTGCAACCATTTAATATCATATGTCCTTTATTATTAATTATCTTACATCCATGATCTGAAAATTTCACACTATGTTTATTATCACAGATTTGAGATATTCTCAAAGATATGTAAGTTAGGAAGTTGTGTATTATCTTTTCTAATAATCTTGTAGTTGCTTCAATCTCTGAATGTAACTGAGCTGCCATCGATTTAGTTAATGTTTGATAGCTTTATCACCTATCATATGTCTAGAGCATCCACTATCCAAGTACCATCTCGAATGGCTATTTGTTTTGAAAGTTGTGTGGATAACATGACACTTAACCTTTGGAACCCATTTCATTACGGTTGTAGGTTTATGAGGGTCTCTTAGCTTTCGCTATGTTTAGGAGTTAGAATTTTTCCTGTTTCTATTTACTTCATTCTCACCAGAGTTGGATTTGAATATCTCTTTGAGCAAGTCCAAAATTTTATTAGATAAAGGAGGATTTCTATTATTATTCATTTGATATTTGTGGTAGTTGACACTATTTTTTTTTATTATATTAGAGGCTTCTTGAAAGGGTTTCGCATTTTTGAAGTTATTCCTTTTATAATTTAACTCTTTTAGAGTTTCTACTTTAAAGTTCGAAGACTCTCCTTTTACAAAAGTAATAACAAAATCCTTAAATTTCAAAGTATTATTTTTAATATAACCCAGTCTGGATCTATTACCACATCACCGAGATGAGGTTAACAACTTTTTAAGTTTCTGGTCACCTTAGGTATATTTCCAAGTATCCTTTGAACTCTGAAATGAGGAAGCCTCAAGTTTTAATATCTCATTTTCAGATTTAAGATTTTGCAATTCAGAAATTTTTAGACTTAAATATAACTTAGCTTTTTCAAAACAATCACAAAAATAATATTTTTCTAAAATGACCTTTTCAAGTTATAATTGTAATTTGACACAATTTTCTTTTTTAATTTTTAGTTTAGCTATAATCTTGCAACTTTCTCTATATAGGGCATAATATGCAACTTGAAGATCATCTTCATTTTCAGAGTTACTACTTTGAGTTTCATAATAAGATATTTCGCAATCATCTGAGGAAGTGATTCTGGGTATAGGCATAAAGGCTTTCAAATCTTTTACAATTTCTTAGTTTGATTCGTTAATTTCTGAATTAGTTTCAGATTTTAATAATTCATCCTAAGTAGTAATCATGCATTTTCTTATTGATTTATTGTTTTTATGACATTTAGAAGTGAGATGCATATATTCAAAACATTCGAAGTATTGGGTGTCTTTATATTTAGATTTTCAATAGTTTGAGTTTCTTTTTCTCTTATCAATTGGTTTTTGAAAATATGTTCTTTTTAATTTTTGAAAATTTTGTAAAATTTCTTTGCCAACATAATTATGTTGTCCTCATTTTCCTCAATATTTGAATTTACATTAGAATCCTTTTATTTAGATCTAGAGGATTTAAGAGCAATGGACTTGATCTTAGGAGCTTTGAAATTCAGCTCGTAAGTTTGAAGAGATCCAACTAACTCTTCAACCTTCATTGTATTAGTATCCCTCAATTCCTTTATAGTAGTAACTTTCAAATTAAACCTATCAGAAAGTGATCGCAGTATTTTCATGCAAACCTTGCTTTCAAGGATTCTATCTCCAAGACTACATATGATATTGACTATATTATTCAATTTCATATAGAAGTCCATAAAAGACTCATTTTCTTCCATATTAATTTCTTCAAGTTTGGTTGTGAGGATTTGGATCTTATATTTTATTTTACAATGTTAGTTCTTTTATGTGTCATTTCAAGAATATATCATGCTTGTTTAGTTGCATCACACAAATTGATTCTTTTAAATTCATATGGTGATAGAGCACAAGCTATAGCATTTAAGGTTTTAGCATTAGCACTACTTTTACTTTTCTGAATAGTCGTCCAAAAAATATAGGCAATGTCCTTCAAGGACATGGTTCCATTCTCAACTAGTACTTCCATCATAGAAGGAATCCATTGAGTCCTAGTGGCTTGCCACATGCTTTCATGAATGAAGTTGAGGAAGATCCACATTCTAACTTTCCAATAGGAATAGTTTGAGTCATCAAAGGTAGGTGGCCTGGAAATATATAGGCTCTCAAAATTTAACATCTTATAACTCTAGATCTTTCTCTAGGAGGTAAATCCCATAAAGAGCAGCCTCTCTCTGATATCACTTGAAAGATGAGCTATTAATGTCCTGAAGGAGGGTGAATAGGACAATACGAAATTCTTCAAAATAAAGTGGAATAAATAATATCAATTACACAAAGTATTGAAACATCGATTCTAAATAATTTGTAAGACAACCTTCACCTAGTATTTTAGGCAGACAACCTTATATCACGATGTTCATGAAATAAAACTTTTAAACTATCAAGAGATAATGAAATAAATATATCATTCACCATAAATAATGAAATAAACAATCACCGCATAGGCACAAAGGGTTATAGTGGTTCGATGCTTAAATCCACGTCTACTCCACTCTTAAAATTACTACCCTTATAATTTTAGCTTTCACTATACCAAGGTTTTCACAGGTTGACCTTAACAACCTCTTATAGTTATTGTGATTTTCACGGGCTATCTCAACAAAACCCCTTTGTGATTTTCACAGGCTATCACAAATTAACCCACAAAGATTCCTGGGGTATCTCAGAAAAACCCAAATAAAATAATGTAATGGATAATGTATTTATTTTCAAATGATGATTCGAAGATGTAGTTGAAGCTCGAAGCAACGATCTTCTTTCTTGAGTGTCGAGAAGGCAGTGTATGCTCAACCAAAAAGAATATGTGGATCTAATGTATTTCAAGGAATATAAACTCTAATGTTGTAGATTCAATTCTCTGTTTGTCAAGTATAGTATAGATTACTCTCTAATTGTATTTAAGATCAACTTGAGAAAGAAAATTAAATGAGATAAATAAAAATTATAAATACCACAAAAATAGCTTGATGAGGACCTGAGCTTCTCTCTTACTTGTAGAAGGTTTTTTAGTAAATTTTGTTGAAAAATATAATGAGAGAAGGTTCCTATTTATAATGAGAGAAGGTTCCTATTTATAACTAAAGGATTTGGAAATTTGATCAACCTAAGAATAGGTTCGGCTGGCAAGATTCCAACAATTTCGTTCCAACGGTTCTTAGATTGTGCGGGATAAGATTTATCCAAAATTCGGCTAGACTAATTCCCTCGAAAATCTGAGAATTCTTTGCTGAAAAATGACCCGAACTTTTCTCGGGCTGGCCAAACTTAAAGTTAAGCTCGCCGAACCTAAAGTTAAGCTGGCCGAATTTGTAACAGATTTTTAAAATTTTTAAATCTGAAAAATTGCCCAAACTTGAAGTTAGGTTAACAGAAGTTAGGTTGGCCAAACCCGAAGTTAGGCTGGGCGAACTTCGGTAAACTTACACTGAAGTTAACTCATTTTAATCATTTTTCGAAAGCACCTAACCTAGGGTCATTTCACCTAGTGGTTAGCATATATTGAGATCTTCTAATTTAGATAAACTTGAAACCGAGAGACGTCGTTTAAGTCTTGAGATGTTGAGCCAATCTTCATAAGATGTCGTAGACTGTTGTAGTGTACTCGTGATCTAACCGGTATCTTTGTCTTAAGATATTTTACAACTTCATATATACTACAAATATAAGCACTTACAACACTTAAGATTGAGGATCCGAAGATCGTTAATTCTAAGATGACTCGTGAATTTACATTCCAGAGATTCCAAGTAATGGACCGCAGTTACAAAGAGAAAAGGTGTTAGGCACCGACTATACCTGTATGAATGTACGATCTTTACTTTACAAGATCTGACTAATTTCTTGTCACGCCCCAGACTCGGTAACCGGACCTCACAAGGAACCGGATGACCGGTTCTGGCCGCAACAGCCTCCATAGTACCCCATTCTCGGCTCCTGAGGCAGGTTCCGATCCTGGGATCCTACAAGGAGGATTTCCACAACAATATAATCATTTCCAATACGAGCATACCCAAGATCACAGCAAGTAAATCTGAGAATAACAAAGGCACACATCACAAAATCCACTATGAATTTGAACTTTTACAAGCTTACATCAGGTCCAAAAGGACATACATAAGATAACAGAAGAAAGAAGGAAGAGAATCTGCAACACTGGGTTCTCGGCTCGCACACCTATCCAAGCTCTGCTGCTAAGACACCAACTTACGATCTCCTGCACGCATCAATCGTGCATAAGCTTATAGAAAGCTTAGAGGGTGGTGAAAGTGTGTGACAATGGTGCTCAGAAGAAGATAGAGAATGCAGAAGGGGGTCACTATCAATACTAATACCACGAGCCTTACCAAGGCTACCATGAACACAAAAAGATATACCAAGGCAGTATGATAATGCAGGAAGCCATACCAAGGCTATATAGTGCAATGCATAATGTAATGCAATGAGTACTGGGCGCATGCCAAGGCGATGCAACATGAGGCTTACACAGCCGATGCAAATGCAATAATGCGAAGTAATGCCAGTGCTCATATCCAATCCACATATCAATTACATTTCCATCATAAGGAAATCACCGGGGTCCATTACACTGCTGGATGACTGCCGCTCTACAGACCCCGCACAGTCAAACGAGCGTAAGAGACCTCACTACCAGCCTGTGGACAACCAATCACCAGCAAGGCCTGAAGGTAGCGGACCCATTCACGAGCTGGTCAAACTCAGCCTAGCAATGCCCTCTTACATCAGGCGAGTAAGGCCACACCCCTATCCAACCGACTACACGACAGTGGGAGTCACGGCCTAACAGTATAAGGCCCTCGTGCGCTCATATATACCACCCGGTCACGGCGCTGGAGCAGATCCTTGGTACCATGGAAGTTTTGGGAATTTCACCCATGGGCATCCTATGCACCCGGTATGCTCAAGTAACATTTCCGGTATCCAATCATGGCCATCCACGATGTATCTGTGGAGGCTACAACCCTGATGAAGCAAGGGCGATAATGCTCATATGTTATGCAATGCTAGATGCATGAATCACGCAATCAACCATGCATCAATCCCAAGCATCCAACGTGCTCAAGAGGGGATACTACGTCCCTCGGGGAAAGTATCATGCAATGCCCAAGGACATAATATGACCACACACACATAGTGTCAACCAAGCATACAATGATGTACATGGGCCATGAAGATGGGTCTAGACACATTATGCAGCGATATACAAAGTAGTACACTCCTCCTATCCAAGAAGGGACCAAGACTAGGTACTTAGACAATATCCTTAAGGAATCCAACCTCTAGTGGGGGCCCATTTACCTGGGGTAGCCCACGAGACTAAGCATACAAACTATGTGTCTAAGTAATACAGAAGTGAGTCTAGCAAGAGTTAAGATGAGTATCTAATCACATTTAGATACAACCGAGCCTAAAGGGGTCCATAATGGGGATATTCAACCGCCATTCCCCAAAAAGGCATATCAACCATGAACTATATGGATAGAAGGCCCAAGGCCTACATTTAGATAAAAACACAGGTAACCACATACATATATATTTCTCATAATAGGCCATGAAAAAAGGATATAATACCCACCTTTAACAACATGGGCCCCAAGAGGAAAATCAAGGCCCAAATGCTCAATTTCCAATAGCCATGGAATCCATGCATTAAGTTGGACTTGGTGGGCAGCCCGCGTACACAATATACGGCCTGAAAATAAGTTTAAGTTAGGAGGAAATGGGCCTAACTACATCAGCCCAAAAACTAGCAAATTAAGTGGGCAACCAAGGGCCCAATACTATCCTTATCTTAGCCCACAAGTCCATCAAAATGGTGGAAGTCGGTCCAATATATGGTTGGGCCAAGCTAGGACGTTTCAACCCACTCTGGGCTAATGGGATGCCCCAAAAATCCGATCTAAGATGGGGTCCTCATGTGATCACTAAAGGTGACCCAAAAGAATGCATTGATTAAGCCCAAAGATTATAAGAAAATATAAGCATGTAACACGTACACAAGTTCTCAATATGGTGGGCCCCACAGCCAAACAAAGTTTTAACCATACAATTTTAATTTAAGGCCCTTTGATAAACTTTTGGCCAGTTTAACTTTCAAGACCCGCTAAGGTCCAGAAATCAGTTGACTATGTAGAAATAATCTCATGAAAGCCAACTATATTCGCTGGGGGACCCCACCAGATGGAGAGTGCGTATATATTATGAAAAGATCAAGTGAACCTGTTACTGGATTGTGAGTCCAGCAGTAACCCAAGACAGACAGTGCATCCATAATCGGGTGATCCAAGGCTTGGATGGCCTGGACTAAACATGCGTTAAGGTAGGTTCCACATACATACACATTAAGCTCTAAACAATGGCCTAGGGTCCATGGTGGGCCTTTAACCATCCATAAAGAAACCCATAGGCCTACCGTAGGATCACCTAGGAGGACGTTCAACCTCAACTGGCTTCCAAGAGGTAGCCCGCCACTACTCATATAATATAAGGTTTAAAGCCCACGCAATGCATGGCTTAATGGGCCATACACCAAGCCCAACTTATAGGCCAGATAGTGGACCCTTAAGTAAGGTTTGGGCCCAACCACAAAGGTCATAATTCCACATATTGTGGTGGGCTTCATGGGCAGCCCAGTAATTCATTTACATGAGCAAGTTTTACATTTAACACAAGTGAGTTGGGCCTCACTTTTGGCCCAAGTACAAGGTCAATTTAGTAGGCAGCCAAGAGCCCAACTCCTTGCATATTATTGCCCTTAATCCCATCACAATAGATGGGAGAGTATAGGCCTAAGATCAATGGGCCTATCCAAAAGAATTGAGTCCATAAGGCCTACTTGTTAATACAAACATGCATATACTATATCACATAATGGGCCCCAAAGAAATGGCCCAAAACAAAACCCATCCAATTCACACATTATAGTGGACTTGAGGGCAGCCCATAAGTCCAAGAATACATAAGGGCGAGACCTATACCGATAGGGTGGGTCTTGCCTCATTAGACAAAGACTTAACAAGGCCCTCCACAATATACATTTATGTGGGCTTTGCAAGTCAGCCCACAATTAAACACTTCATGAGGGCATCAAGGCCCATTAATACACATGATCAGCTTATAGACAGCCCATTGGGCTCATAATTCAATAAGGTCAGCCCTTGCACAATCTTGGGCTTAAGAAAGAATCTCTCAGCCCATTGAGCCTATAAAACTATTAAAATTTCTGGTTAAGGCGAGCCCACAAAATCACCACAAAGTTGGGCCTCAAGGGGGCACTCATTAAACCCAAAATATCTAAGGAAGGAAAGAAAGGAGTGTGTGCAACACTCTTTCAAATCTGGTGTGCCACAATAGTACCTAAACAATCAACCATGTAGTAAATTTTTGGGCCCCTTGCTAGAATTTCAGCCCACCCATTTCCTAGGCCTGGTGGAGTCCAGAAATTTATTTAATTTAGATGGGTTACTGACCCATGGTGATTCACATATATCATAGTGGGCCCCACCAGATAAGAAGGGAGATATACAACACTTACTTCAAGTGGGCCATGCCATTAGAATGCAGGCCCAGCAACCCAAGGTAAGGGTGTGCCTGGGTATTTGACCCAAAACTGGTGCAAATTGCAGGCCACACCACGGTCGGTACAGAGGCCCGATGGCCCTGAAATTTTATAGGGTGGTCCTTCCATGGGTATACCACACCCCCATAAAATTTTATAATTTTTGGACATCTAAAACTATTTTAATTAATTCAAATAAAACAATCTGTCCTGAATCTCGGACTGATCTGGACACCATATAATAGTGGGCCGGTCCAGCCACCACCATGGTGTGTACAGGTGTCCAATGGCTCCAAAATTTTACAGGTAGGTCCTGACATGAGTTTAACACATCTATGTAAAGTTTTATAATTTTTGAATACTCAAAAATATTTTAATAAATTTTAAGGATATAATCTGTCCAGGGTGAACTATTGCTGGAATGTAACTGTCCTGAATTTGGGTCATCCAATGGGTGGGTTCTGGGCCTCCAAAATTCCTGAAATTTGGACCCAAGGTCCCTCATCAAGCCTACAACAAGATTGGATCCAGAAATATGGCCCAACTTCTTAGAAAGTATTTTTAAAATTTTATTCTTTTTGGACTATGCTGCTGGACTGAACAGCAGAAATTTCTGGCAGTCCAGTATGTTGGCCCACCCTTTTGGATGCCCAAATGGGATCCCTTGGCCCTGAAATTATGTAGGTAGGTTCTACCATGGTTGGGACACCTTCCTACAAAAATTTAGAATTTTTTTGGAAAGTAAAAATATTTTATTTAACCCCTGCAATTTGTGTACAGATAACTATTCCTGAAGAAATCTACAGTAAAAAAAAATATTGCTGGAAATGTAATTGTCCCTATGTTAGGGACCACATGGAGTTGGCCTGGAACCACCCAAACCCTTGAAAAATTGGGAAAAAGGTGTTCCTACATCTGGACAACAAGTGGGGTCCACTGGGGTGGTCCACTTATTCCAGAAACCCAGGTAAAAATGCTCATTTTCAACTTATAGTGTTGCTGAACTGTGCAGAAATTTCTGGACAGTTAGCCCACTTTGGCCCATCCCATGGGTCTCAATCATGAGGAAAATGATGTGGGCCCCATTCCACATCAAAGTGGGGTCCATGCACTGCAAAATCCTTAAGAAAATTTAGGAGAAAAGGGCATATAAACAGATCCAAACATTAGCTCAAAAGTCATGGTCCAACTGGGCCTGGAATTTGGACAGCAACATATGTTGTCCACATTTCAGCCCATATAAATTAATCAAAGGGTTTATGGCCCTGATTCAACATGTGGGGTCCACCTTGATGGGTTAACAAAATTTTAGACCCATGAGCTCACTCAGACCTCCATGAAAATGTCATTTTAGAGGTCACCCAAACCATGCATGCATGGTGGGCTTGGACATCTAGTCAAAGTGGGCTTGGACTTCCCATCTAGCTAAGGGTCTGAGATGTTGCTGACCTCTCCTTGGTGGGCCACACATCATCATAATACACAGGAGAAAAAAAAAAGGAGAGAGAAAAGGAGAAGGAAGAAGCAATCAGCCATTGGTGGAAGGTCCCACCACTAATGGACCTTCCACTCCACAATCTACACCATCCACCATGTATATACTTACATGCAAGCTATTATGTATCAAGATAATTTGCTGGAGGGTAGGGACACCCTCTCCACATGCATGCAAAGGCCTAGATGGCCTATGAGATGCAAGAATAAAGGAGAATGCATCATGGTGGGTCCATGGAGAATGGCTCACCATGGAAGGGAATGAGTAGGATCTAGGCCCATGGCCTTCATCCTAGGAGCCATGTAGGACCTCCACCATGGATTGGTGGGTCCTACATGCTTCCATGCATGTAGCAAAAGGGAAGGGAGAAAGGAAAGAAGAAGAAGCACCCACCTAGATCAACCTTGAAATTTACATCACCATCATCTAGATGCTTCAAGCAACATGGATCAATGGTTAAGATCAAATGAGAAGGGGTAGATGAGGAGGTATTTTAGGGAGAAGGGGCTGGAATGGAGGGAAGATGGGCTGGAGAAATGGAGGGGAGTTGCTAGGGAAGAAGAGAAGAGAGAGAGAAATGAGAGGGAAAAAGAGATAGTAATGATTTATTTGTAAGAAAAGAAATGATTACCTTAGGGAGGAGAAACCAAAGTTGCTAGGGGTAGGGTAGGTCTCTTGGTAGTGTTTGTGGTTGGTAGTGTTAGTTATGGATCTTTGTGTAGTGTGTGGGTAGTGTACCTTGGAACTTGTGCCAAGGGAGGTGGTGGTCCACACATGCATTCCACCTAAGTGGGCCACATAATCAATGGTCATATAATGAAATGTACACAACTTTTGATCTATATATCGGATGGACGCACAAGACGCGGCGTTGGAACCGCGGTGACGATGCGGTCACAATGGCATAGGTTTCAACTCGATCCGAGTCGGGTCTACATGACCGGACTCAAGGATGATCGCAACACTATCTGAGGGTCGCGGGTCACCGAAATTCAACGATAGGACCGCGAGACCACAAGAAATGAAATGCACACTTACACACACACATGCATACATGCGAACTCGGGTTGGGTCTCACAATCCTCCCCACCAACAAAAAAAATTTCGTCCTCGAAATTAACAAAAACAAAATTAAAAAAATTCATAGCATCTTCGTATATGTATCAATCATCGAACAAATGGGGATAACGCTCCCTAATCATGGCAAACCTACGATGAGATCCATCGATACGTGCTCCCACTTTTAACTCTAGAACACCCAACGGTCGCAAGGGACTAGGGGGTCTCAGATGATTGACCTTGACACGCTGACAAGCATCACACTCGGCCATAAAACTAGCAATCTGGCCTGCCATCCCTAACCAGGAATACTGCCTTGACAATAAAACAAGCCTAGCATTGGCAATACAAAACTATTCGGTGGGTAAGAACAACTCATCATCCAAAATGGAACACGATAATATCATCGACCTAACACAGCGATCTTCCAAAAAGCGTCGATACTGACAATCTCTTACGACAGACTCTAATAGAAATTTGATCGAACAAAAGCCCTTGGATACAAAAGAGGGCTCGCACGCTTCTGTTCTGCTTGTTCGGGCGTCTCAGGAACGGGCTGACAGGTCTAAAGAACATCAGTGATGACCTGCATCAACTGCTGGAGATGCTCAACTCTCACAGGAATCGCCAGACAAGCAGGGGTAGCAGTGGCCTCTGACGGAGGCACAGGTACGGCGAGAGCCTCAGGAATAGGTACGGCAGGCTCCAGAGGGGAAACAGAAATCTCAGATGGTGGAGCAAAAGTCACTTGGATCACTGGAGCGGAATGAGAACCATGTCCATGGGCATCACGGCCACGGACGTCACCATCATGGGTGCCTCGATTAGACGACATGGTCTATAGAAAGAACAAAGGTGATGGACACCTAGGAATTAGAATCCTTGAAGGCTCAAACGAAATGAGCGAAATGCACTCGGGATACTACTTGTCCTAAGCTCGCAGCAGATATGTGATATTATCCCAAGTTATTCCAAAATTACTTGCTATGCTCTGATACCAACTCCTGTCACGCCCCAGACTCGGTAACCGGACCTCACAAGGAACCGGATGACCGGTTCTGGCCGCAACAGCCTCCATAGTACCCCATTCTCGGCTCCTGAGGCAGGTTCCGATCCTGGGATCCTACAAGGAGGATTTCCACAACAATATAATCATTTCCAATACGAGCATACCCAAGATCACAGCAAGTAAATCTGAGAATAACAAAGGCACACATCACAAAATCCACTATGAATTTGAACTTTTACAAGCTTACATCAGGTCCAAAAGGACATACATAAGATAACAGAAGAAAGAAGGAAGAGAATCTGCAACACTGGGTTCTCGGCTCGCACACCTATCCAAGCTCTGCTGCTAAGACACCAACTTACGATCTCCTGCACGCATCAATCGTGCATAAGCTTATAGAAAGCTTAGAGGGTGGTGAAAGTGTGTGACAATGGTGCTCAGAAGAAGATAGAGAATGCAGAAGGGGGTCACTATCAATACTAATACCACGAGCCTTACCAAGGCTACCATGAACACAAAAAGATATACCAAGGCAGTATGATAATGCAGGAAGCCATACCAAGGCTATATAGTGCAATGCATAATGTAATGCAATGAGTACTGGGCGCATGCCAAGGCGATGCAACATGAGGCTTACACAGCCGATGCAAATGCAATAATGCGAAGTAATGCCAGTGCTCATATCCAATCCACATATCAATTACATTTCCATCATAAGGAAATCACCGGGGTCCATTACACTGCTGGATGACTGCCGCTCTACAGACCCCGCACAGTCAAACGAGCGTAAGAGACCTCACTACCAGCCTGTGGACAACCAATCACCAGCAAGGCCTGAAGGTAGCGGACCCATTCACGAGCTGGTCAAACTCAGCCTAGCAATGCCCTCTTACATCAGGCGAGTAAGGCCACACCCCTATCCAACCGACTACACGACAGTGGGAGTCACGGCCTAACAGTATAAGGCCCTCGTGCGCTCATATATACCACCCGGTCACGGCGCTGGAGCAGATCCTTGGTACCATGGAAGTTTTGGGAATTTCACCCATGGGCATCCTATGCACCCGGTATGCTCAAGTAACATTTCCGGTATCCAATCATGGCCATCCACGATGTATCTGTGGAGGCTACAACCCTGATGAAGCAAGGGCGATAATGCTCATATGTTATGCAATGCTAGATGCATGAATCACGCAATCAACCATGCATCAATCCCAAGCATCCAACGTGCTCAAGAGGGGATACTACGTCCCTCGGGGAAAGTATCATGCAATGCCCAAGGACATAATATGACCACACACACATAGTGTCAACCAAGCATACAATGATGTACATGGGCCATGAAGATGGGTCTAGACACATTATGCAGCGATATACAAAGTAGTACACTCCTCCTATCCAAGAAGGGACCAAGACTAGGTACTTAGACAATATCCTTAAGGAATCCAACCTCTAGTGGGGGCCCATTTACCTGGGGTAGCCCACGAGACTAAGCATACAAACTATGTGTCTAAGTAATACAGAAGTGAGTCTAGCAAGAGTTAAGATGAGTATCTAATCACATTTAGATACAACCGAGCCTAAAGGGGTCCATAATGGGGATATTCAACCGCCATTCCCCAAAAAGGCATATCAACCATGAACTATATGGATAGAAGGCCCAAGGCCTACATTTAGATAAAAACACAGGTAACCACATACATATATATTTCTCATAATAGGCCATGAAAAAAGGATATAATACCCACCTTTAACAACATGGGCCCCAAGAGGAAAATCAAGGCCCAAATGCTCAATTTCCAATAGCCATGGAATCCATGCATTAAGTTGGACTTGGTGGGCAGCCCGCGTACACAATATACGGCCTGAAAATAAGTTTAAGTTAGGAGGAAATGGGCCTAACTACATCAGCCCAAAAACTAGCAAATTAAGTGGGCAACCAAGGGCCCAATACTATCCTTATCTTAGCCCACAAGTCCATCAAAATGGTGGAAGTCGGTCCAATATATGGTTGGGCCAAGCTAGGACGTTTCAACCCACTCTGGGCTAATGGGATGCCCCAAAAATCCGATCTAAGATGGGGTCCTCATGTGATCACTAAAGGTGACCCAAAAGAATGCATTGATTAAGCCCAAAGATTATAAGAAAATATAAGCATGTAACACGTACACAAGTTCTCAATATGGTGGGCCCCACAGCCAAACAAAGTTTTAACCATACAATTTTAATTTAAGGCCCTTTGATAAACTTTTGGCCAGTTTAACTTTCAAGACCCGCTAAGGTCCAGAAATCAGTTGACTATGTAGAAATAATCTCATGAAAGCCAACTATATTCGCTGGGGGACCCCACCAGATGGAGAGTGCGTATATATTATGAAAAGATCAAGTGAACCTGTTACTGGATTGTGAGTCCAGCAGTAACCCAAGACAGACAGTGCATCCATAATCGGGTGATCCAAGGCTTGGATGGCCTGGACTAAACATGCGTTAAGGTAGGTTCCACATACATACACATTAAGCTCTAAACAATGGCCTAGGGTCCATGGTGGGCCTTTAACCATCCATAAAGAAACCCATAGGCCTACCGTAGGATCACCTAGGAGGACGTTCAACCTCAACTGGCTTCCAAGAGGTAGCCCGCCACTACTCATATAATATAAGGTTTAAAGCCCACGCAATGCATGGCTTAATGGGCCATACACCAAGCCCAACTTATAGGCCAGATAGTGGACCCTTAAGTAAGGTTTGGGCCCAACCACAAAGGTCATAATTCCACATATTGTGGTGGGCTTCATGGGCAGCCCAGTAATTCATTTACATGAGCAAGTTTTACATTTAACACAAGTGAGTTGGGCCTCACTTTTGGCCCAAGTACAAGGTCAATTTAGTAGGCAGCCAAGAGCCCAACTCCTTGCATATTATTGCCCTTAATCCCATCACAATAGATGGGAGAGTATAGGCCTAAGATCAATGGGCCTATCCAAAAGAATTGAGTCCATAAGGCCTACTTGTTAATACAAACATGCATATACTATATCACATAATGGGCCCCAAAGAAATGGCCCAAAACAAAACCCATCCAATTCACACATTATAGTGGACTTGAGGGCAGCCCATAAGTCCAAGAATACATAAGGGCGAGACCTATACCGATAGGGTGGGTCTTGCCTCATTAGACAAAGACTTAACAAGGCCCTCCACAATATACATTTATGTGGGCTTTGCAAGTCAGCCCACAATTAAACACTTCATGAGGGCATCAAGGCCCATTAATACACATGATCAGCTTATAGACAGCCCATTGGGCTCATAATTCAATAAGGTCAGCCCTTGCACAATCTTGGGCTTAAGAAAGAATCTCTCAGCCCATTGAGCCTATAAAACTATTAAAATTTCTGGTTAAGGCGAGCCCACAAAATCACCACAAAGTTGGGCCTCAAGGGGGCACTCATTAAACCCAAAATATCTAAGGAAGGAAAGAAAGGAGTGTGTGCAACACTCTTTCAAATCTGGTGTGCCACAATAGTACCTAAACAATCAACCATGTAGTAAATTTTTGGGCCCCTTGCTAGAATTTCAGCCCACCCATTTCCTAGGCCTGGTGGAGTCCAGAAATTTATTTAATTTAGATGGGTTACTGACCCATGGTGATTCACATATATCATAGTGGGCCCCACCAGATAAGAAGGGAGATATACAACACTTACTTCAAGTGGGCCATGCCATTAGAATGCAGGCCCAGCAACCCAAGGTAAGGGTGTGCCTGGGTATTTGACCCAAAACTGGTGCAAATTGCAGGCCACACCACGGTCGGTACAGAGGCCCGATGGCCCTGAAATTTTATAGGGTGGTCCTTCCATGGGTATACCACACCCCCATAAAATTTTATAATTTTTGGACATCTAAAACTATTTTAATTAATTCAAATAAAACAATCTGTCCTGAATCTCGGACTGATCTGGACACCATATAATAGTGGGCCGGTCCAGCCACCACCATGGTGTGTACAGGTGTCCAATGGCTCCAAAATTTTACAGGTAGGTCCTGACATGAGTTTAACACATCTATGTAAAGTTTTATAATTTTTGGATACTCAAAAATATTTTAATAAATTTTAAGGATATAATCTGTCCAGGGTGAACTATTGCTGGAATGTAACTGTCCTGAATTTGGGTCATCCAATGGGTGGGTTCTGGGCCTCCAAAATTCCTGAAATTTGGACCCAAGGTCCCTCATCAAGCCTACAACAAGATTGGATCCAGAAATATGGCCTAACTTCTTAGAAAGTATTTTTAAAATTTTATTCTTTTTGGACTATGCTGCTGGACTGAACAGCAGAAATTTCTGGCAGTCCAGTATGTTGGCCCACCCTTTTGGATGCCCAAATGGGATCCCTTGGCCCTGAAATTATGTAGGTAGGTTCTACCATGGTTGGGACACCTTCCTACAAAAATTTAGAATTTTTTTGGAAAGTAAAAATATTTTATTTAACCCCTGCAATTTGTGTACAGATAACTATTCCTGAAGAAATCTACAGTAAAAAAAAATATTGCTGGAAATGTAATTGTCCCTATGTTAGGGACCACATGGAGTTGGCCTGGAACCACCCAAACCCTTGAAAAATTGGGAAAAAGGTGTTCCTACATCTGGACAACAAGTGGGGTCCACTGGGGTGGTCCACTTATTCCAGAAACCCAGGTAAAAATGCTCATTTTCAACTTATAGTGTTGCTGAACTGTGCAGAAATTTCTGGACAGTTAGCCCACTTTGGCCCATCCCATGGGTCTCAATCATGAGGAAAATAATGTGGGCCCCATTCCACATCAAAGTGGGGTCCATGCACTGCAAAATCCTTTAGAAAATTTAGGAGAAAAGGGCATATAAACAGATCCAAACATTAGCTCAAAAGTCATGGTCCAACTGGGCCTGGAATTTGGACAGCAACATATGTTGTCCACATTTCAGCCCATATAAATTAATCAAAGGGTTTATGGCCCTGATTCAACATGTGGGGTCCACCTTGATGGGTTAACAAAATTTTAGACCCATGAGCTCACTCAGACCTCCATGAAAATGTCATTTTAGAGGTCACCCAAACCATGCATGCATGGTGGGCTTGGACATCTAGTCAAAGTGGGCTTGGACTTCCCATCTAGCTAAGGGTCTGAGATGTTGCTGACCTCTCCTTGGTGGGCCACACATCATCATAATACACAGGAGAAAAAAAAAAGGAGAGAGAAAAGGAGAAGGAAGAAGCAATCAGCCATTGGTGGAAGGTCCCACCACTAATGGACCTTCCACTCCACAATCTACACCATCCACCATGTATATACTTACATGCAAGCTATTATGTATCAAGATAATTTGCTGGAGGGTAGGGACACCCTCTCCACATGCATGCAAAGGCCTAGATGGCCTATGAGATGCAAGAATAAAGGAGAATGCATCATGGTGGGTCCATGGAGAATGGCTCACCATGGAAGGGAATGAGTAGGATCTAGGCCCATGGCCTTCATCCTAGGAGCCATGTAGGACCTCCACCATGGATTGGTGGGTCCTACATGCTTCCATGCATGTAGCAAAAGGGAAGGGAGAAAGGAAAGAAGAAGAAGCACCCACCTATATCAACCTTGAAATTTACATCACCATCATCTAGAGGCTTCAAGCAACATGGATCAATGGTTAAGATCAAATGAGAAGGGGTAGATGAGGAGGTATTTTAGGGAGAAGGGGCTGGAATGGAGGGAAGATGGGCTGGAGAAATGGAGGGGAGTTGCTAGGGAAGAAGAGAAGAGAGAGAGAAATGAGAGGGAAAAAGAGATAGTAATGATTTATTTGTAAGAAAAGAAATGATTACCTTAGGGAGGAGAAAACAAAGTTGCTAGGGGTAGGGTAGGTCTCTTGGTAGTGTTTGTGGTTGGTAGTGTTAGTTATGGATCTTTGTGTAGTGTGTGGGTAGTGTACTTTGGAACTTGTGCCAAGGGAGGTGGTGGTCCACACATGCATTCCACCTAAGTGGGCCACATAATCAATGGTCATATAATGAAATGTACACAACTTTTGATCTATATATCGGATGGACGCACAAGACGCGGCGTTGGAACCGCGGTGACGATGCGGTCGCAATGGCATAGGTTTCAACTCGATCCGAGTCGGGTCTACATGACCGGACTCAAGGATGATCGCAACACTATCTGAGGGTCGCGGGTCACCGAAATTCAACCGATAGGACCGCGAGACCACAAGAAATGAAATGCACACTTACACACACACATGCATACATGCGAACTCGGGTTGGGTCTCACATTTCTAAAGCATAAGGGTAGTTCTCATGTGGAGAAAATGTAACGCGATACAATAGTAGTAGCGTTTAATCGATTTGATTTTGTGATGGGCGGGTTCTAACTATATTGGCAAGCCGCAGAGCATACATTCGAAATGATCAAGTGCGGGGTGTATATATGTGATGCTTGATGCTAATGATAAAACGATGACCAACTGGCTAAGGTTTTTGGTGGACCCGCTGTGATTATATCGGCAAGTCTCAGAGCATATGCTTGCCAGTCAGATACAGTGAAAATGATGGAATGTAATGTATATGTTAAACGATGGCTAATTGGCTAAGATTTTTGATGGGCAAGATTTGATTATATTTGCAAGTTACAAAGCATATGCCCGCCAGTCAGATGCGTGAAAACAATGAAAGTGCACTATGATACTAATATATGTGAGGAGCATAGGGGTTCAGAAGGGAATGAATATTGCACAATGCTAATGCACTAATTTAATGAAACTGATAAAGGCTTGAATGGTAGGATGAATGGTAGTGTTATAAGGCTAGATTGAGTTACTCAGATTTGAACTTGGATGGTTCAGGAGGCTTAGACTCGGGCTAGGTTAAACTAAACCAGGGTTAGGCTCTCTCTCGCTCTCTTCTCTCTCTCTCTCTCTCTCTCTCTCTCTCTCTCTCTCTCTCTCTCTCTCTCACTCACTCTCACTCTCACTCTCCTTTGTGGAAGGATGGTTAAGGCTAAGGGATACTTGGTGTAGGTGTTCTCTAATGAGAATGGATTGGTGTGTACTTGAAATGAGAAGGGAAGAGGGCCATTTATAGTCTCCAACCCTAGTTTTTTGGTAATTCCTAGTGATCCTAGGGGCAAAGGGTGTTTGAATAGTTAGGATTGGAGATTTCCATATGGCATCATCTCATGTGTTGGATAAGGTAGTAAAAGGGTAATTTTAGGTAGGGAGATGGGCATCGGAGTAAAAACGCTTCAAGCGCACACTTAAGGTTCAAAAAAGGAGAAACTCACATGCTTGAGGGATGTTGTCCAAAAGAAGGGGAGTGACACATGGCCAGCAGTAACCTAACTATTGTTGGTCCCCACTTGGACTCCCTGCTTTGGCAGGAAGCATCCTCCAAGCGTGTGGACGCTCTGCTGTGAGGGTTGCTACTTTGAAGTTTCAACTATTTCTTAGATTGGGCTTGGTTTCGGGCTTAGGTTTGGGCTTAAATAGGTGAGTTGATTGGGTTATGGGTTTAGGTAGGCTAATCGGGTGAGTTGACTCGACGAGTTAAACTAAGACTCTAGGGTTTTAGGTTCTTAAGGTTCAAGGTTAGGCTGATAGGGTTGACTAGGTTGATTAGGTTGAATGGGCTAAGTTTTAGGGTTTATGATTTGTTCAAACTCTATTAGCTTATCAGTCTGAGGTGGGTTGTCTACAAGGGGCATTGTATAACATGTGTCCTTATCAGAGTTAGTTCACCACGTACATTGAGTATGATGGTGGCTTAGTTTTTATGGACAACAATCATGCATGTAAGATGATTGAAATTGAATCGGTTCGTATAAGAATGTTCGATGGGGTGGAACATACTCTGACCGATGTGAGGCATGTTCTGGACCTAAAGAAAAGACTGATATCTCTAGGAGCTCTTAGTATTGAGTGTGAGTTCTCCGACTACGAAGATTTTTTAAAAGTTTCAAAAGGGGCACTCATAGTTATGAAGGCATAGAGGAGTGAAAACTTTTGTAGGTTGATCAGGAGTATAAGTACATTTGTTTATTAATAACGTGTGTCAATAAATTAATTGAGTCCTTGAAAGTTGAAAATCGAAGACACATGAAGACTTAGAGCATCGACGAGTGAAGATACAGGTAAATTGAGGTGTGTTTGTGACTGTTGGAGCACAAAAAAAAATACACAAGTTCGTAGCCTAATTGCATGCTCAACTCTGTTGCGCACGCATGCCTGTTGTGTAGCCCTAACCCTATTACGCGGACTTCGGGGTTCACACATATGAATGCTGATAAATACTCCTTCATCTCCTCATTTGGATCATTAGAGAAGTTGGAGAAGTTTGGGAGCTCTTAAAGTCAGGAAATCTGAGTACTCAGGTATCTCGCGAGAAGTAGTCTAGGAAAGGAAGAGGAGAGGAAGATCCTGACTTGCAGGATTCCAGTCTGTTGTGCACTCGCACAACAGGATCTGCATTGCATGCCCGCGCAACAAGGGGTTTGCATGCTTATGCAATAAAGGCTCCAATAGCCTATATGTTGTGCAGTTATATGGGCTTTGCTACAATTTGATTTCTGATACATTTATTCTTCGAATGTTAGCACGAATAAAGGACTTAGAGCCAGCACAACCCTTCTGTCTCTTTGACAGACATTTTCTAAGCAGAAATGTTGCCGAAATCGTTATTGAACTGTTTAACTTTTCTTTCATTGTACTGATTCACTGTACTTTGTTTCAAAATTAATGGAAATATGAGGATGTAATTGAAACTCAGTATTAATAAAATCAATGATGATGATTGTTATTCTACCTTTCTTTTGTTATTATTGAACATGAATATTCCAACCGAGATGCATTCACTTCTTGTCGAAACAATGACCCTAAGCTTAGACTCATTTAGATTTAAAGCAAGCTTAGGCTCTAGATCATTCATTCTACAATAGGTAAACCTTGTTTGATTATTTCATATCCTTAAGAGCCTTTATTTGATAATGACTAGATAGGCTTTAAAGGTGCAAAGCTGCTGATAATAGAATAACCCAAATTTGTAGTCGTCAATAGAATCTCAATCCTATCAACAGGCCATCAATTAGACTCGATCCAATTGGAAAGTCCACTCGATATGACTAAAGATGACTAAGAGTCCACTCGATATGATTAAAGATGGCTAAAATTAGTCCAGCAAGCAAGCTAACACAACCTAGACTATTTGGTTCATATCGAAAGCATGTTTGATCCTATCAATGGCGCCTTCAATCCTATCAAAGACCAATAAAAGCATGTAATTCTATAACTAAGCCTTTATAATCACCGTATACTCCCTAATACACTCTCAAATAGCCTCTTGGCTTCGTTGCTCTTCCTTGATGCAAATATATATAGACGAAAAAATGCAGCTATTTAAGGATGGCTTGTAAATATATAGATTACACTCGTAGCTGCAGTTAAGATAGGATGTGAGGGAATGGGGCCTGTAGGAGTGCAGCTCTCATAAAACATGCTGTCATTGACCGCCTGCCAATTTTTGTTATTTTGGGGCTCCAATTGTTGTGGAAATAATTTCAAGATAATGGGCATTGTGACGGGAGGCTGAGATCTGTTATGTTTGGTTAATTTTTGAATCGATCAAACCCACTAATTGTATCTGACATGTGCTAATTAAGGGTCTGCTTGGACCTAAATTGGGTAGGCATTACTACCATTGGAGTCGGGGAGATGTGCCCTGACTAAGCATTTTTACTATTAATCCTTTTGGACCGTTGATCGCTCTAATCTCGGGCCTACTGATCTGAACCATCAGTTGCTTCTACGCCTAGTCAAGGACTCATTCTCGCCAAAGGCATCTGGCTTTTGGGGCCTTCAGCTGGTCAGATCGGTTTGTGAACCTTTCAATTGGATGATCTGGTCAGTCCGGTGCTTTTTCGATGGTCCCATCTTATTGAAGCATGGTTAAGACAGAGAGTAGATGTCTCTCATACTGGGTGGGGGTATCTACAGTTAGTTAGCCTCAACATGACCCAACTCAAGTTTTAATAATGGACTATGAGATTCAAGGTTGGGGGTGGCTATGGGTCAGAGATTCAGTCAGAGTCAACTCGAGCACCACCGTTTATTAAACAGGTTGAGAATTCTGGCCAACCGCAAGACTGCAACCCATTACCATGTCCAGCGCGTATTGCATACCGAGTTACATATGTGTCTTATCCGCGCCGTCCATCCATTTTTTCAGTTGATTGTGTGGAATAAGCCCAAAATTGAAGCTTATCCAAAGCTCAAGTGGACCACACCACATGAAATAATGGGAATATTGACGATCCACTGTCAAAACCTTCCTAGTTGTGTTTTTCCATTCATCCATGTCTAAGTGGTCTTATGAAGAGGTTGGATGACAAATAAACATCACTGTGGGCCCCAAGAAAGTTTCCACAGTGGATGTCAATATTCCCACTGTTTTATGTAGCGTGGTCCACTTGAGCTTTGGATACACTTCAATCTTGGGCTCTTACCTTAAAATGGGCTGATAAAACAGATGGATGGCATGGATAAGCCATACATCACAGTGGGCCCCACAGAGTTTAGTCCGTACACTAACCTAGCATGTAATCTGCGTCCAACCATGTCACCCAACCAGACCCACTTGAAATTCATCAAGACCAAGCCCCACTCAATTATAATGGAGCCAAGCTCAACACACCCGGCATGACCACATCACTGTGGGCACTAGGAACGTTTCAACGGTGGAGATCATCATCCCCACTATTTCCTAAGGTGTGGTCCACTTGAGCTTTGGATCAACCTCGTGCCCTAAAAATGAGCTGGCAAAATGGATGGATGGGATGGATAAAACACAAATCATGGTAGGGCCCACAGCTTTGACACCAGCTAGCTGCTGGTGTTGGGGTCACTAGCCAAACTGCGTCTCACATTGCCACCCCTACCTACATCCGAGATCTGAACCCATAAGTACCAGAGGTGGGCCCGTTGACATACGGACTCACACAACCCACTGCCATTCCGACATCCCATATCCGAACCAGTGGATACAGCGGGGAGAAGGCAACACCAGCACCACCAAAAAGGGCGGAGATGTGTGGGACAACGCCCGTATTTACATAGGAGCTGGCTCATGAAGTCAACCCGACCCATTGAAGGCCCTACATCAAAGCTGGTCCATACACAGTTGAGAAATAAGGTCAGATGATACACAGGCTTCTCTGCACGTAACCTGCAATGATCCAGTGATCCAAACCATTGACCAAATGGCCCTAAACATAGATAAGGGATTCCCCTGAAACTCCCTTCATTCAACCGAAGAGACTTCTGGGGCATTCTCATTCAATGGTTTGGATAACTAGAGCCATGAGGCCCATAGGTGAGAACTTCGTGAATCAGCAAAGCATGTTTCCAGATGTATAAAACCCATAATCCCTCGCAATTATGCTAACGTGATGAACAGTTGAATCACCAATGACATCTCAATGGGCCATGTGTGCAACTGAGATTCGATCAGCCTAAAACCATCCATCCAATTCTTAAGAGGCCAGGCTACCAATATAATTTCCGTCTTGGTCTAGCTATTTTGAACTAGATCGGACAATGAAAATGTGCTGGGTCAAAATGGGACTGACAAGTTGGACCAACAGCATCAAAAAACGAGACAAGAATACAGTCGGAAGGGGGGAATAATCAGTCACTGGTCGTCGGAAATATGTATAGCGTGCTAAAGGCAAGATTTTGTGAATGTGTGGCCTTTTGTCCACTGATCTAAACCATTGATACGATGGGCTACAGCATTTTGGAGGATACCCCAGACGTCTTCCAGATTTGAACAATTAAGGCCTTAAAAGGGAACAAATAATTATACAGCCTGTGACCACATCAATCCACATTCTATAATGAAGGGGCAAATATTAAAGGGTTCCAATCTGGGAGATTACCGAGGCATCCACCATCCACTGCAAGATCCAACACAGAGACGGGATTGGATCATTGAATGGGGCCCACCTGCCAGAACTTCAACTACTCTGTACAGTATAAGCTGTAAATCCAATGTAGCATGAAAGCATACTACGAAAAGGGCAAAGCATGGTGACACCATGCCTAGGCATGCCTAGGGTTTTGCCTAAAAGACACCTGTTTTACTAAGCTGTTTTACTAAGATCGGAGGTATAAAACCAACCCCACTCCTTCCAAAACTTCCTTAAATCTATACTCTTAAACAGACCCAAAGAGTTGTCCTTCAATCAAATCACACCCCAGATATGTAGGAAATCATTTTGATGCAATTGTTAAGACTGCATATAAGTTCTTGGCAGATTGTACCAGATAGACGAACTTGGTCAGCTCCTCACATTCTGTCCTCTCTTTTCCGTGGGGCACAAGTAATGATCTCGTCAACTCTGAGTATCATCTCAGCAGCCTCAGTCGCAGAAAGCAGCACTGCTTGCTTCACCTTATATGACTCTGAAATCCCAAGCTGCTCCATATCACCTACCTGCAATGTGATCAAGATCCAAAATTTGAAAAGGCACAGATCAATGGCTTGGCTTTGCAATCTCGCAATTGAAAACTTTGTGAGAAAGATCAGGCAACCTGCCAGCATGTACATGTGTACCCAAACCCAAACCGGGTCCAATAAACAGGGCCTAGATCCATTAAAATTGGGTTGGGTCCAGGTACCCATTGACAGCCGTAGCCATGAAACAAGTCGGGCCCACAGGATCTGGCAAATGTTCCCACTTCTTTTTTCTGTTTTGTTTTGTTTTTTTTTGAAAGGCGAGTGTTCTGTGATTTGAACTACATTATCCTTTATACTTACAGCCCCAGAGATGACATCAATCCCTGCAGTAGTTCCCTCCTTGTGGTGCTCCGCACGAAGCTGGGCAATCAACTCCGCGCTGTCCAAACCCGCATTGTCGGCTATGGTTGTTGGTATGGCCTGGAGTGCACGTGAGAATG
The DNA here is from genome assembly GCA_037074715.1 of Magnolia kwangsiensis. Taxonomy (NCBI): domain Eukaryota; kingdom Viridiplantae; phylum Streptophyta; class Magnoliopsida; order Magnoliales; family Magnoliaceae; genus Magnolia; species Magnolia kwangsiensis. The sequence continues at coordinate 68,168,065 of CM073572.1, read as the reverse complement.
CTTCGATAGCAAGAGACTTCTTTCCAGGCGTCTTCCGTGCTAGCTCATCCACTTCTTTCGCCATCGCCATCTCGGGCCAGCCGCCTCCGAGCAAAACCCGGGTATCGGTCACTGTCTGAGACAACACGCACAAGGCGTCGTGTAAAGACCTTTCAGCTTCATCGAGTACGTGAAAACTGCAGGCAAAGAAACGGAACACCATCTCATATTGAAATCCAACCACTTGAATTAGAGTAATTCTGTAGTGTACAGGCTTAAGTGATAAACTTCATCAACCATATATCATACAACTTTTTGCATGAAACAGTGGAGTTTTGGCCAAATATGTTGATTAGAGACTTCTGCCCTGTGAGTTCATCTCATTTCAATTAACAGTCACTATAAATTAGAAATCTCAATCTCTAACACCTAACTATTGCTAACATGAACTCATTATGTATTCGGGAAGAATGATCTCTAATACATAATTACCGTTGAATTAGAGAAATTCTGTAGTGCACAGGCTTAAGTGATAAACTTCATCAACCATATATCATACAACTTTTTGCATGAAACAGTGGGGTTTTGGCCAAATATGTTGATTAGAGACTTCCGCCCTGTGAGTTCATCTCATCTCATTTCATTTAACAGTCACTATAAATTAGAAATCTCAATCTCTATTACCTACCAACTATTGCTAACATGAACTCATAGTTACCGTTGACCAATTTTTAGGTGTCTACCAAACAAAGCCTTGAATTTATTTATTTTTTAACCACAGCATTCGGGGTGCAAAAGAGGGGACAGGTCATTTTTCTACTATTTCAACCCCCACAAAGACATTTTGTTCATTAGAGTAATACTTGAAGTACCCCCCCCCCCCCCCCCCCCCCCCCCCAAAAAAAAAAAAAAAAAAAAAGTTGGATAAAAGCCCCACTTCCTGAGACACTTCAAAACAAATCCTTAAACTTACAAAGAAAGTCAAAGGCGAAATAATATACTTGGATGCATGGAAATGTGTCTTCAAAGTCCAGGTTGAAGGTGAAAATGACGATCCACCTATCGGGAGACTTCTGGACTGCAGAGTAAGTCCCCGATCATTACTCTTACTCTTCAGATATCAGGACACGTACCGATATGGAATTCAAGTAAAATCATAATCTATATTATAGATGGCCAAAAAATCATATCACTCTGTAAATAGCTCCACAAACAGACAATCAATGAGTTTGTCTAGCAGAGCAGCAAGAATTTGGACCAGCTAGTGTAGAAACCCTCAATTTTGTCAGTAATGTTAACAAAGTCAAGAAACAAATTGTAAAATAACTAAAAATAAAACAGTTAAACACAAGGTTCTCGTCTCCTCCCACACGATTTAACAACCATGTTATGATCTTCACAATAGACTGTTACTTGTAATCCTACATAGTTTCCAGATAGGCATAAATTAAGAGAAACACATGGATAGAGCTGGTAGAAGAGGGACATGTACAAGAGACCCTCTCCACCATACGCATGACAGAGGCATGTATGAATTGGAACCATTCATCTAGCTGGCCATACTGCAGATGGCTCGTGCTTCAGAAATCACATGATTTGGGTGATAATTTTTATCCTACTCTCTTCATAAAAATAATAAAGATATTCATTGACGAGAAATACAGAAATACAAGCTGTATCATATCATTTCCCCAAGGGGGCAGTCAAAATTACATATGCCTAACACATTTGCGGTGGAGAGGGATTTCTACACATTCTAGCTTTACCAGCTCAAACGTAGCATTTCCCCAAATTCAAAATGTCGAGTAAGTAATGCTGCTTCGCCAGTTACAATAATTGATTATCCGTTACATATATGAATAACCACTACAAGGGTCCCTACTCATGGCTCAGCGGTAGACACTGTGAGTTTCAACACCGAGATCATAGGTTCGAGTACCCATGCAGTGTGTGAGGGTGGGTGGGTGTGGTGTTTTTTAAAAAAAAAAAAAAAAAAAATGAATAACCACTACAAGCATAATCCAGGTATTAGAGAAACCAATCACCAAGGACATGGCAAAAAAGAACAAAAGGAATATAATGATAGGAATATGACAAACCATATGATAAACTCAAGTTTAAAGTCAAATAAAAGAAGCTAATCAAACAAATGCCAAACCTGGCACAATAATCATCAGGAAAAAGAACATACCTTGCCCCTCTTAAAACTATGGTACATGCCTGGCCCATTTCAACCCCAGAGAAATGGATCAACCTGTCCTCACCAATCATTATTTCCTCTATGAGCTTGCAGTGGCCAAGCTTTACAGATTCAGGATTGTCAAAGGTTGATGCAATTTCACCACCAGTTACTAGAGCTAGTCGCTCAATCCCATCAAAATCAGCATGCTCAATTGCAAGTATCCCTGCGTCTGCGAAGAGTTCCTCCGGGAAGTTGTAAATCAATTGGCGGTTAACGAAGCAGTTAATCCCATGAGCAATGATCTTTTGCACCTTTTCTTTCATTTTCTCCTTTTCTGCCCCCTCAATCTGTGCAACTCTAGACATTGAATCAACACGAACACGAGCCCCATAAATTTTTACTTTGTCGGTGTCCATAGCAGTATTTGCCACCAAAATATTTGCATTTTCTATGCGTTTGGGCTGGCCAATGCCTATTTTTTTGTCAAGTATAAATCTGCACAAGGAAAAACACTCTTACTCAGAACAGGTGTCATCACCAACATCATAGCCTTGTCCCAGCTACTTGGGTTCAGCCATGAGGAAAGAACAGCAGATAAAACAAAACTATCCTTTAAACTCTTGAATAAGCAGTTTAAGTCCAACATCATAAGATGGAGATCTTTCATTTATGTTATTAGCCACTTGGATTCTCATAAAAAGTGCACAAATATGATAAGATGACTCAAGGACCAACAGGTCATATGCAAAGAACTTAATGGGGGAAAAAACTACTGAAAAAGATCAATATATACCAAGACTCATTCTAGCATTCGAATGTATGGAAATCATGGTTTAGAGGCGGTTCCCAAATATAACCAATAGACTTGGGAGTGCAGGCCCTTCAGCATGGTGCAGAAAATAGGACACAATAGGATGGCTTCTGTCTTCCCATTTTTCCTCGCTTAGATCGCAAGTGCAATAAGAGCCCAGCTCTTATCTTAACAAAAATTTGTCAGTAGCACATGTTATTGGCCTTGGGAACTGAGACTCCCAAAGATACCCTTAGCCCCCAACAATGTACATGTTAATGCATGAGAAATATGGACCGTACAGCCAAGTGGGTATGGATGTGGGCCATACAGCTGTGTGGCCCACCTACCATTTTCTCTTGTCCATTCTTAAGTTAAATTAGATTAGGACTCTTTGTTAGTAGTTAAGGGGAATTTTGCTTTTGTTACTTGAGGGTGTTTGTCTTTTTCACTTGCTTATTATTAATATATTTCTCGTCTATTCTTTGGTTAAATTGGATTAGGACTTTTTGTTAGTACTTTTTAAGTTTTATCGAGTTGGTGTTTGTATAGCCCAAGCTTGAGATCAGACCCGATATATCCTGCCTGAGCCTAACCCAATGTTGGGTCGGTCACAGGTCGGTCAGGTTGAACCCGCCCAACTTTCAGCCCTAGTACTTCAGGGGAATTTTGCTTTTGTTACTTAAGGGTGTTTCTATCTTTTTCGCTTGCTTATTATTAATATAAAAGGAGCCGAAATATCCAGCCTTACAATTCTCTTTTTCTTTCTTTTCACAACTCTCTCCTCTCCTCTTATTTCTTCCTTCTACTTGGTATCAAAGCAATCTTGTTTCTGATCTAATGCATCTTTCTCTCCCATCTACCATATCCTTGTTTCCTTCTTTTACTTTTAGACTCTCCCATCCCTCTTGTGCTAAAAATATTTTAAGAAACCTAGAATTTCTTTTCCTTTTGTTGTGCTAGGCCTTTGTAATGGTTCATGCGTGAGAAGAGGATGATGTGTTTGTGATCATCACCTCTCATGGGATGTGTGAATGTGTGGGCTGATTGCTTATGTCAGATGACGTGTTTGTTATCATCAACCCTCATGATTAGTGGGAACATGTGGACATATGGGCTAGTTATTCTCTTGAAGTGCATACCGCATGAAGCGTACAAGTTGAGTGTTCATTGGTCATGAAAGCTCAACCCGTGTTCGTATAAGCTTGCAGTATATATTCTATTCCCTTATGATAGATGGAAATGAGAAGTGATTCGAGAACTGGATTCATGAATCCATATGATTTTTTAGGGATCCGTATCACCTCTATTAAATTAAATGGAAACAACTATCTCCAGTGGTGTTAGTCCATTCAAATGTGTTTATGAATCGATCGAGGAGAATACTCTATCTCTCGCATCTCTTTTCCATCTCATCTTCTCTCTTCTTCTTTTCATCTTTACTATCTAGAAAGGTTGCAACAAGAATGGCAAGATGCAGTTGTTCAACATGGTATCAGAGCAGCTTAGATCTGTCACATGATCAGCATCTGTTGTGATCGCTGAACCTAAATAAATAAATAAAAAGATCAGCAATGTTCATGTTACTGTTGCCCTTTTGATGTTCTCTGCAGCCCACCCATGCTGCTGACATCAAACTGGAAAGCTTGCTGTGAACCTAGATCAGCCCTTGATCACGTTCATCTGCATTCTGCTTGTTCCAACCTTCAACATAATGAGATCAGCATTGTGCTGCTACGTTTTCTGGCTACTGATCTCTGATATATTCAGGATCTGCTACCTTCTGTTTGGATGGTAATCTGATAATCACTGCCTGCTGCATTGCTAAAGAAGTTCCTCTCAGGATCTGCAAAAGTTGCACCCGATTGAAGATCTTAGCATTGTCATTTTTTATAGGACCAGTTGGGTCCAGACTCGTTTGGGACATTGTGATATGCTGTCCTACACAGGCTGATGTCACTGTGATACGCTGTTCATATATCTGTGCTTCAAACAATGTGGTGTGATCAGGACCTTCGCTGCAGGCCAGATATCTTGTTCACCATTGAGATCAGATTGCGCTGTCGACTGGAGATCCAACAGTGGGTTGTTCTTGATATCTCTGGGTCGTGTTGGTGTGATCGTTGTTCGTCATTCAGACCTGCACCCATCGCTGTGTTGGTGTGTTGCTGAATCTGCTGCTGCGGAGTCTATCTACGGCCCTAGATTTCCTGCTGTGGTCCCCGATCATTGCAAGCCATCTCATCTTGTGGCTCAGAACCGCTGCCCTCTTCATATCTGAAAAATATTAAGATCCATGTTGCTGCTCTCACCACTGCTCTCCACGTTGTTCTCCAAGTCCATGTGGCCCATGTTGCTGCTCTCACCACATCACTGCAAGAACCCATCTATTGCTTTCCATCATCATTCTCTGTGGCCCACCATCACCATCCGTTTTTTAACACTGCTGGGATGACGTGAACAGTTCTGCTGATGTTGTGCAGGGCTGGCATTTGAAAGCGTTCCTGCTGCTGTTGGGGCCACTGTGTTGATCGCCTGCTTGGCCGTATTGCTGATTTCCAGCAGAGGGGGGGGGGGGGGGGGGGGGGGGGGGGGACAAAACAATTCTAGTTCCTCGGCCATTCGCATTGCTTGACACTGTTGGGCCCTGTTTGGACGATTTGATTTTATGGTGGTATGGATTGTCTCGCATGTGGAGCAGTTCATTGTGGACCGAAATCTGTGTGGTCCAATTCTTCTTCAAGTCTGCATAAGCCCAGTTGTTAATGGCCCATTTTTCTGATGCTTTTTGGACTGTATAATGTTAGCTAGCCTCTTCTCTACTACCTCCTTTGACGACTTAATGACTTCTTCATATGAGGCGCTCAATTGCTAACATGTGTGATGTGGCTAGTTTTTATAAAGGGCAGTTAGCTCATACTTGTTAATGTACTGAACAATTAATTCGGATTTATTTTTGGACTGAGTTGTTGTCCTAGCCTTATTTACTCCGAACAGTTGGACTCAGACTCATTAGTTGTATAGACTCATTAGTTGTATTGGATGGTTAGTCCATTCTCAATTATACCGGATAGTTGGTCCAGTTGTTCACATCACTCATTGTCGCTAAAGTGCCTACTCGCATGAAGTTATTAGTCATCTCGTCGCTTCCACCACTCATCTACCTGCTCACCTCTTGTCACAGCTCATGCCGCTCATCTCTGGGGACGCGTATCTTTTAGTTTTTGTTTCTTTGAATAAATCATTTATGTGCCTCTCTAAACTCAAAGTCCTCTTTTAAGAGCACCTTGAGTTTTGAGGGGGGATGTTAGAAAAATTATTTTTCTTTGTTTCTTTCTTAGATCATTATGTTAGCCATTATTTCAAGCTGGGCAAGCCGGGCCTCATTAGGATGCTCTAGCTTGGAGGGGAGTGTTGAAAGGGAGATATTGTAATCAAGCCCATTGGGCCCAAGTCCATGTAACAAGGCTCATGGGGCCCATTTATATTTCTATTATTATTATTATTAATATTATATGAGAGAGGGCTAAGGTTTCATAACTCTAACCACTCCAAGCCTATCACATTTTGCACCTTCATTACCTCATCTTCTCTCTTCTTCCTTTCATCTTCACCATCTACAAAGGTTGCAACAAGAACGGCAAGATGTAGCCGTTCAACACCCTTTAAGTCTTATGTCCGTTAGCAAACTCACAAAATCTCTTATATGCTTTGTGACTTTTACCCTTCACATTGCATTTTTCAAAATCTAATGACAAAGAAGATTGGTGGAGGGCATGAACATAATATTATGCTATCTTGACCATGAAGTTGTTGGTGCAACAGCATAGAAGAACCTCTTCTTATCAGTGGCATTGCCGTCTCGGTCATCCATCCTTGAAAACTCTCAAAAGCATTATTCCTTATTCGTTGTCTATGTTAGTTCTAAAGTGTGAAGTGCGTGAATCAAGTAAACATCATCGATTTACTTTTCAACCACGAATGGAAATGCATAGTTCAGTTCCCTTTTCTTAAATCCATTTAGATGTTTGGAGACCAATCAAAATTTTCAGTAGGTCAGGATATGCGTTTAAGTAATTTTCTATTTAAAAATATCCATTTCACCAAACAACAAATTTGGAAATTAAGGATTTTTTCAAGATTATCCTATTGAAAAACAATCAGGAGAAACATCTTTCCCTTCCCATAATATCCTAGAAACATTGCTTCCTGAGGAGGAACATTTCCTCAAATTTTTTCACCAATCCAAACAGACCATTAGGTAAGTGGTGGAATTTTTTTAGTGAAACTTTAAGATATGTTAAATGACACACAATTACAAACTTAGAACACAAAACATCAACAAATAAAAAATAGCATAATATTTTTCATTTGTTAAGGGCACAAAATCTTGACCATAAGTGCTCTAAAAGGGTTCTAATATTGTATAGGGCAAGGAGAAGACCCAAATGGATGTGGTCCTTGATGGATATGGTGGAACAACATTCATGCAGCCAACATTAATTATTGAGATGAGGCTTAGATGATGATGATTGTATTGCTGACAAGTGATATGGAATATATCAACCGATATTGTCAATACATAGAAAATAGAATGTTTTACAGTATCACATCTGCTAAAGACGCTTTAATTGTCTCATGCATTATGATATTAAATCAAATTAGATGTGAAGGTAATCATACAAATACCAAAATATTTCCTATATTTGACTGCATATTGTCTTATGCATGACGAGGAGATGAAATGGAAGTGCATGGGAAGATATCATACAAATACCAACTTTCCAATGTTAGACTAATTTCTGTGCCACATATTGTTAATTACCAGTGTCATCAGAATCGTATGATTCACGATATGAATCACACGATTCATATCACATCATATGGGTGTATGATTTGAATTGTACACCCAAATCATAAATCCTAAATAATCGTATTGAATCATATGAATTGTACAATTAAATGGACCCAAAATTTAATTAAAAATCATTTTTTAATTCAATTTTTTTCTTCTTTCTTTGTAACATTTTGCTCATAAAACACAAAAAAGATCCTCATTTTTTTTCCTTTTGAGAAAGAGAGAGGAGGAGATTTGGGGATTTTGATTTCAAAAATCCAAAAGAAAGAAATCAAGATACCATTCACAATGGAATTGAACGCCATTTTTTCTAACATGACTCTATACTCAAGAAAGGTACAAAGAACAAAATTATTAAAGGACTCTTGTATGTTTTTAAGGTAAATTTTTTGAAAGATAACAAAAGAAAACAACAGAAAAAGATGAGAATCCTTTACCATCATGATATGTATGATATGTATGCAATAGACATTTTCTCAATTGATAATATCATGATATGTATTACTTTTGGGGTACATGTAGATGGGAAATGGATGATTAATGAGTTTTTAATCTTTTCAGATTTACTTATATTATTTCATGTGTTTAATATATGTTTTTAAAGTCGGAAAAATCTTACAATTTACGATACAATTTGCAATTCGATACAATTCAAGCCCTTCCATGATTTATGATATGATAACGATTTTGACAACATTGTTAATTACTACACAAAAATGTCATGGAATGTAACGTAATAGATCAATTAACATTCAATGTGGGGGTGTTAAAAAATATCATTGATTTGACCACATCTCATTTTTCAAGATTTTTAAGCTTGTTTACTTGTTATTAATTTTTTAAAGATTACTCTAAACAGCTCCCATGATTTACAGTATGGTTTGACAACTCAAATCAATCCAGCCTTCTTAATATCTTAACTCAAATCCAATGTTTAGAATACCGGTGCTAAGAAAAATGAGAGCTTCAGCAAAAGATTTGGCAGAGTGAACAAGTGATTTGAGGGATCTTACCTTGTCCTAAAGCCTCAATAAGTGATTGGCAGTCTTAAAGCCCCAATAAGGCATGTTTGAAAAATTCTCCTTATAATAGCGAATGAGAGGCGCGCTGCCGAAAATGCACTGCGAGGCTGTTATGCAATCATATCTCCTTTTCTTAGATGCAATATCGCGGGAAAAGTGGGTAAATGGTATGCACTTATTATGGTTCCTGTTTCCCAAGCTTTCCAAAACTACAAATACAGGACAGATGGTTCACATAAAAACAGCAACAATCCTAATTTGCAGGTACATCCAAATGGGCCTTTAGTAATGTAAATCCAGGCAAAGAAAAGACAGAGAGAACCAGTCATTTCAGCATTGAAAAAAAAAAATCAAAGACACCATCGCTCATCAGTTTTCTTTACCAAATTTGTGCAATCATGTGCTTTAGTAGATAAGCTAGGATCCAGCCCATGATCTTAAGGTCGAGACACATACAACCAGTCCAATTGAACTATCGGCTCAATCCCAAAGAGTCAATCAAGTTACTAGTACCAAATAACTAACGATACTGAGCACATATATCAAACAGGGAGTAGTACTCAAGACATTAGGGCGAAAGGAGCAATTTAGTCACAAAGACATGATAATGATAGCTTCAACAACGACAAGAAACTTGCTAAAAGGGGCTGCCTATCTCACAAATTTAAAGGTTTGGTCGCTCACCCTTCATCTAAAAATGAGTCTTTCAAGGATCCTCCAGCTTTCTTAATGATTTGGATGGCCTCTAAGTTTGTACTTCCCTGCCAGGAAAAGAGATGATGATTTAGCAAAAAGATGAAATTAAATTGTCACAACTTAAACAAACTAACGATAAAACATGATTACAAAAATAAATTTTTACCAAAAAAAGGTAAGGGTGTGAGAGCAATAGTGAAGCAAACTAGCAGCAAATGCTAATTTAGTTAAAATGGGCAAAATGAAAATTGAAGTACAAATTGGCAGAGAAAAACCCCCAATTGATTCCCAAAATCCAGGCTTATATGTTGAAGGAATGTTCAGATAATCAACAGATGTGTAGTTGCGTGGAGAAGAGGCAACTATTGTAGCAAAGAGGTGATGGGAAATCAAATTGTCAAATACGATTAAATTCTAGTTAAGTAGTGCATTCTAATTCAGTTTAGCATGGTATACCATGTCATGGAATTGCAAAAATTATCCTAAATAACCAATACAGAGTAAGTTTGTGCACCCATTTATCAACCATGGGACATGAATTGTTAGCAGCACCACATCTAATCAAGAACAATAGCCACATTTAAAGCACAATTTGACTTCGTGATGATATGACAAGAGAGTCCCTCATGACATCTAAAAAGTTCCGTTCAATACTTACCTTGAGCCTCATGACAGCATCTACGGCTAGTTTAGCAAAATGCTCCTTGTCCTGGGAAAGTATTTTTGAACTCAAAGTGGTCATAGCTATCTTCATCAAGTCTGATTTAAACTTCTCTGCATTACGGCAATGGTGGTGTGCGTTAGAGACATACCAGAAGTAACATGAAAAAATGTAACATCATTAAAATATTAATTGCACCTGCCTTGCTTTTTTTATTATCAGCACATCATCAACACTTCTATTAAAGAAAAGAACAGCCAAACCGATCCTGATAATAAGGCTGGCAGCAATCAAGTTCCAGTTTTGTTTATGCAGCATTCAGATATTTGTTTTAGATAAAGTTGTTCTGTTTTATTTACTCATTTCACTAGTAATGTCGGATTTGGATATGAATACAGAACTGCCAGGATCTGACTGGAAGAGGAGCAAATCCCATTTTCTTTGGACTTTTCAACTGAAAATATTTTAATCTGAATAAATCAGGAGTTTGGTTTCTTAAATCCATTTCTTTCTCAGCAGAAACACTTTGAAGGGTGCATCTTCCAATATCATTATCTCAAAACAGAATGCATAGGACTATCCTTTCTGAATCAATTAAAACTGAACCACATCCAAACAGGCCCTAAAGAAGCATAGCATCATGCCAATTAGCAACTAACTGCACCATTGAGTTTGACAGCACAACAGTTTCTGATTCAACCTGAAAATTCTGCATATTACAAAATTGTAAAAGCTTCATCAATCCCCAAGGGAGCTTCTTGACAAGCTTCATATTGCCTGTTGATAAACTGTTACACTTGACCAAACAAAGCAGTGAACAAATTAGTCAGCATTCCCCATGTGCTTGACAACTGTTACCTGGATCCTCTTTATGGTCTACGACCTTCTGCAGCAAAGCATCGCGTGCACATTCAGCAGCCATCCTGTAACCTACCAGGTAAAGTCAGAATAATCAGATACGATGCAAAGGCATCAAGAAACCATGTTTCCAGAATCACCTAAACAGAGCTTGGTGCTGACACTAATTTTAAGACTGGCTTTTATATAGGCTAAAAAAAAAAAATCTTTGACGGCTATCTAAATACCTGCCTTTGAATAAATAACAGATGAATAAATGTATCCTTGTTGTGGCATGATAATGACAAACTATCACAAATTACCAAATTGTTCCCTCAAACTGACAGTCTGCAGATTTCAATTCAATTAACCTTTGGCTGCCCGTCCCAAATGCCATGTGGAAGGCAGCTATTTCTTTTTTCAAAGTTTCTATATTCTCAGACACATATTTGAGCTAACATGAACGTATAGCCTCTGCCCAAGCATCCCCAGGAAGTCACGAGCTGACTGCTCAGAATTGCCCTCTCTCACGAGTGCTATTCCATAAGTGACCAAGTGTTGATTCTTGAATCAAGAACTCTAGCATTCTGCTGTTCATTTGCCTCTATGAGCATGCAGTATTAGATAGAAAAGTACCCAGTACATACTAAAAAGAAATAGAGAGACCAAAAGGTATATAAACAGGTGCAATTTGAGGTAAAATATGTGCTCCGTTTTTGCAAGAGGACAAAAAGGAATATTCAGCATTTCCAGCTAAAACAATTTGAGGTAGAATTGTTGCTAAAAAAACAGTGCTAAATATTCAGCATTTCCAGCTAATCATGCACAGCTTTTCCAAGAACACTCAAGAGGATATATGACATTTAAACAAGGTTGGCCAACTCACCAAGTCCACTCATCCTAGCCAACCCATTTTTGAATCTCCATCCTCCAAGTCAAAACATGTGTAGACTCAGCAGGTCAAAATCGAACAGAAATTGGGCAAGTTTGACCAAGTTTTCAAGCAACTCAGTGACTCGTCCAGGTGACAAAAACCAGGGGAGTCATGACGATTTGCTTGACATGTTAACTTCATCAAGAAGTACTCAGGGCCCAGAATCCAGTCCATGGCCAGCACCAGGTATGACATGAACAGGTCCCAGTTCATCTGCACAATGAATACAGAGTAGCTCAACGGGATTTGGGAAGCACATCATGTTTGGGCAGGTCATCAAGGGGATAGATGTTGAGACTAGTGAGGGTGATCGAGAAGGTGGGGTCCTCGTCCCAAGGGGATCAAGGGGATAGATGTTGGGACCTCGAGGACAGTCAGAATCGGAGATTGCAGGCAGCGATCTTGAGATGGACAGTTTGTATGAGGGGTCCCTTTAGGAAAATTAGGGTTTTGTGCCTTTGGGTTGAGGGTTTTGTGATCTTGGTTTTCTGGTTTGCCTTCCTAGAAAGTAGACTAGAAGATTGCTTAGCTGTGTAGAGGGAATCTTTACTCAACCTCATTCGTTGGCCTCCCGCTATGCGTGGGTAAGCCTCCAAAAATTCTGTGGGAAAAAGTCAGAAAGATTTGAAAAACACCTCGCCTCTTGGAAATGCAAATATCTATCCATAGGGGATCGCCTAACGATGATAAAAGCAGTTCTCTCGAGCCTTCCACTATACTTTATGTCTCTATTCAAATGCCCTCAAGCAGTGTTGGACAATCTAGAAAGACTCCGACGGACTTCCTCTGGTATGGCAAGGGGGACAAGAAAAATCTCCATCTAGTTCAATGGAATCAGGTGTGTCAACATATTTGTGATGGCAGAGCAGGTGTTAGAAGCCCAAAAATCATGAACTGCGCTCTTCTCGGCAAGTGGATTTGGAGACTCGCGACAGAATCTGGAACTTTATGGAACACCTTGGTCAAATGCAAATACGGTCAATCTGCTGGAGGTTGGTGGACCAGGGATTCCACTGCCTACAAAGCCTCATCCTTATGGAAAGGAGTGCTCAAGATGAAACAAGAAGTTCTAAAAGGAATTCGCTCCACAGCAGGCAAAGGCAAGAAGATTCTTTTCTAGGAGGATCTACGGGTGGGAGAAACCTCTCTAAAAGAAGCCTTTCCAAACATATATCGACTGGTCCCCAACCGTCACTCCTTGGTAGCAAACAATTTCTCTATCATCGGTAGGGAGATAGTTTGGAGCATCCCCTGTAGAAGAAACCTTCTCGATAATGAAATCAAAGAGCTTGCGGATCTCCTATCTGTCCTCTCAAACAGTATTCAGGACCATCAGGCCAGCGACAGACCGAAATGGAGATTGAAGAACAAAGGCCTCTTTTCAGTCAAGTCATTCTACAACAGCATCTCCAAGAACCCCTACACCTTAGAAGATCCCCCTTCAGAAAAGGTTTGAAAATAAAGGATCAGTATTTGAGTGGTCAGTAAGTACTAGGAAAGTCCTGACGGTAGATAACTTAAGGAAAAGAGGTATGTGCATCACTAACATATGCTTATGCTGTATGTCGGAGGTAGAAACAGTGGACCACCTCTTTGTCCACTGTCCCTTTATCAATCAGATTTGGCCAGTCATTTTTACTTGGTTCAAAATTTTTTGGGTTCTCCCGAATTCACCAGGCAGCCTGCTCAAATCCTGGCATGGAGCAAATCTGGGCAATCAAAAAAATCATATCTGGAGAATTTCTTTACCGCCAATCTGGTGGGCGATATGGGAAGAGAAAAATGGGAGATGTTTCAATGGGGAGTCGCATGATGTGGGATTTGTTGCAAGAAGAATCCATTATTTGATAGTAGAATGGGCTTCCTCTTCCCCTTTTTCTTCCGCCTATAATTTTTTTTTCCTTTTTCTAGGAGCCTTGGGCTGCTATCTCAGCAGATCAAGTTCCTCTTTTGTATTCTGTTTTCCTCCTTAATATAATCATCTTGTCTCTTTTCCAAAAAAAAAAAGTATATGAGAAAGTTTAAAAGGGAAGAAACCCCCTTTCTCTTATTACTCTGGCAGAGACAGCAGAGTATGGTGGATGATACACAAGCACTTACTGCATGCATGTTTTTAGGAAAAGCATGACTCACCAAGTCCCTGTGTTGACCCACCCGCGTCAAGTTTTGTGGGCTGACCCAGTCAAATCCAAGTCTCGAGTTTGCCAACCTTGCATTTAGCAGAAATAGTAAAACTAAAAGTTCACGAGTTTTATACATGAGTACGAAAATGGTCAGCATGTATCCTGAACAGTATGGACCACTTTACCTATGAGAATAAGCAAAACATAATATTATTAACTGTGCATTGATAGGGGCAGACACTTCAGCAGATGTAATGATCCACAAATGCCTAAACCAGTTAAAAGGAATATTGGAATGGCATCTTAACACCTACCTGAAATGATTGTCATTGGATGAATCTTTGCATTAACCAATTTTTCCGCCTCCCTCAAGAGCTCTCCAGCCAAAACAACAACAGATGTTGTCCCATCACCAACCTCATCATCTTGAACTTTTGAAATATCTGATACTTAATTAAGGAAGAAGCTAAATGATAAAATAATGTAGGCTCCATCAGCTCAAACATGGAAAGAATTTCAAGCTGCACTATTTCAGCATAAAGGAGTAGACTTATCACACTCTTAAACTTGGTTTGGAGAAAAGCATCACCAAGAATATGGTAGTTTATCAAATAGCAGCAATGATTATTGATGTAAATTAGGATACTACTTAATTCCACACCATATCCTATCAACATGGACAAGCGTACCAACACATCCATGAAGATTATTTTTCTTTTTCTTTTTTTGAAGAATGAAGCAAATTTTTATTCAAGGGAAAAGACCGCTGTACAAAGAAACCAAAGAAAAACAAGGAAAAAGACACAGCAGAAACCTAAGAAAACCACTATACAACTCAAAGAAAACCCCCAGAAATTCCCCCAAAAGAACTGAACATGGAAGCCCCAGGATACAAAGCAGAGCTCAATCGCAACCTTGAATAGAAAATTATACTAACACAAGAAGATGATTTTTACTATGTTTTTGAAAGGCATATATAATTTTAATGTGCTTCTAATAAAAAAATGTATATCATAGACCCAATACTGAAAAAAATGCATCTAAATAACTAGAAACAGATTAGAACTACATAAATAGTATAAATACTTTCAAATAGCCTTATGATGCGTGCCCAAAACAGGTGACAGATATGAAAAATTCAAAAAAAAAAAAAAAAAAAGATTCTCCTTGTTTCATAGATTCTGTATGAACTATGAAGATAGATATACCAGTCCAACCTTTCAAACTGCAGAACAAAGGAATAGGATACCAACAAGAACTTTGGCTGCAGGATTGTCGATATGAAGAGATTTTAAGATGGTAGCACCATCATTTGTAACCGTAACACTTCTTCCTCTGCCAGTTGACTGCAATATTTTATCCTACACAGCAATGGATACTCGAACAGGTTAATTGAATCAAGCATAAAACCAACAGTGGGTATCACATTGAAGTTTCAAATGGGTGACATGAGGCAGTATTTGTAAGGTGAAGTTTACCATTCCTTTTGGACCTAACGTCGTCTTGACCAAATCTGCAATTGCCATGGCACCAACAAACGATGCCTGCACCCGAGAAGATGAGAATCAAACATCACACTGCAAACCAGTTTTACAATGACGGTAAACTAGAATGGTCTAACATTGTTGACTAAAAGACAATTAATAATAATTTGGAGCTGGTGCATATTGTATACTGTTTTAGTAAATGGTAACAACCCCACAAACTGTCAAATGGTACGTTTAAATTCCATCCTACGCCGAGTCAACTTGGTTTTGATGGCGTAACAAAGGAGAAAAACACCACAATGCATCAATTCTGAGTACTAGTTTAGGTCACCGTGCAGGTCACACTCTAAAAAAAACCTTTTTTTTACTCCTTGATTAGCTCATGCGCAGTGGATCCAGATAGTCTAATTAGTGGACCAGCTCTTGTATGAGTTATAACATTAAACCGCACAGATTGAAAGTTCATAACTGTCCGATCAACCACCCAATTCTGGATAGTCAAATACAATAAAATTAGAGCAACAACATAGGAAAAAAGCTTTTATGTAGAGTGAATAGAAACAACCGGATCTGAAAATTTTCAAGCAGTTCCCATCCATGAGGTGGCCCATTGATTGGTCAGCCCAGATAAATGAACATATATGCTGCTGTTATGAATCATGGGGTTCATACCATTTACTAATTGATACCGAGATACATACACATACATAAGTATAGTGTGAATCAATGTGTGCATGCAAAAACGTTGTTCATTGCCAAAAATATCACCTCTCATGGGCAACAGTCCCACTTTATGTGCATATATTTGCCGATCTTATGAGCAGTGAGGTCGGTGCTATTTACAAATCCTGAAGTTTGCTAAGCCCGCATGTGTCTAGAGCCCTGCGCATCCATAAGAAACCACATGCCGATATTGATAATGTGTGGGAGATCCAAGATTCCCATCAGTCGGGCCACAATGTTTCGATCTTCTAGTCTAAAAATCAGGCTGTTTCAATCTCTCAGGTAGTCCACAGTTTACAAAAAAAATCGATGGCTAACGTTTTTAGCCGCCCATTTGTTTTGTATGCCCCACCTTGTGAGCAGAACAGCCTGACTTTCACACCAGAAGATATAATCAGTGGGTGTCAACTGACAGCATGCTCAGACCTCTCACAAGCGCTTGGATCTACCCACTTGTAGGACAAGCAAACGTCTGCGTATCTCATACCATAATCATAAGCACATATACATACGAATGCACATTCATTAATCAAATACAACTACATGAAATGAGTGGGTGTATGCAACGCACCATTCTGGCCCGTTCCCCTTTCTCTTCCGTAGCTTCATCTTTAAAAAGCCTTTCGATCTGGACCGTTGAGAATATGTAAGCAAAGAAATTTAAAGAGAGAATGAGGGAGAGAATCATATACAATCCTAACCATATAGAGCAAGCACAACCTACAAAAGACGATGCCAAATACTAAATTGAAATGAAATGAATATGAAATGAAGAGAAAAATGCATACGGCCATAAAATGTAGATATGGATTGAAGTCAATAAACCCTGAAAGAAGGAAGAAGAAAAAGCACGGAGCTGCTAGGTTTAGGGTTAGGATTTTTGAATGTTTTCGTCGCGAAAGATCTCTGAGAGAGAGAGAGAGAGAGAGAGAGAGAGAGAGAGACGGCCGTAGAGAGTGTGAGATGGATGTTAGGGTTTTTGAATGTATTTTTATCACGAACCGGCCCCGCCGCTCTCTGACCAAACGTGAGTACTGGTCGAAGGGTACGCGGGTTGCCTGTGCCCCCGGCCCACTGGAGGTTCATGTGGTCAAAAGCCACGTGAGGCCCACACAGATATCCGTGACAAATCCTCGCCGTCCATCAGTTTCTCCAGTTCATTTTAAACATTATTCCAAAAATGACGCATATCTAGAACTTACGATCTACACTACAGGAAACGGTGGAGATGGAAATGCCCACCATTGCCATCCAAAACGTTCGTAAGGTCAGCGTTCCATACCCATTGTTGGTTGTAGTGTGCTCCATCGCATGCCTCATGTTTTTTTTTGGGTAAGTACCTGCATGAGTCGGAGAAATTTAGGGTTTGTTTGTATCTGCGTATTAGGCGGGATTGTAGGTATTAGAGGGTTTGATTTGACATTTACGGTGTTTGGTTTAGAGGGGAGATGCATGGAAAACCATGCCCGTAAATACAGCGCAGAACAAAAAAAATGCAGCCATTGTGATGTATCGTTAGACATCTCAACCGCCATCCGTACAGACTATTCAATGCGCTGTATTTTCGCCAATTTTCATGCCTATCTCTTCCAAAAAAGAATTTTTTTCTCTAAGAAAAAAGAAAATAGCTGAAACTCAAATAATTTTTCCTCTTTTCCTTCAAATCTCTTCTTCCCATCTCTGGTTGGTGAATAGGATCAGAGTCTATTGTTTTTCTTCTTCAAATTCAACAAGAAGAAGAAGTAAAAGAAAGCCCATCTCTTTTGTTTTTCTTATTCTTTTGGTATATAGGTTTTTGAAATTAGTTATTGTTTTTTCTTTCTTTTCTGATATCTCAGTTTTAGAAGGAATGAAAAATACAAAAAATAGGGAATGACTTAGATTAAACATTTTCTTTTAAGTTTTTTTATTTGTTGTACTGTTTGTTCTGATCTTTGATCATGAAAAGAATATCTGAAAATCAGATTTAAATGGGTTTTTCTCCTTCTTCTTCATGTCCTTCCTGCCTTCTTTGATCTCTTTTGCACTTTTTATTTTAATAGTTTTTGGTTTTCAGAGTTCGATTCCATCACCAACATTACTTATATTCTCAGCTTTGATTTTATCTACAATTGTGATCTTCACTTCTACAAAGAAGAAAGATATTTCACAAGTAAATTCATCAAAAGCTGAGATTTTTTTTAATATATGACGGGCTAAAAACTTAGCCAGAAAAGGAGGTTGATCTGAAAATTCAGCTAGAAAATGATGTCGAATTGATTATACAATATGCAAGCCTAATACGTCGTATCCAAGCATTAATCTGTACAAGAAATTTTATACTTGTCTAAACAATACCTCCTATCTAAACATTGATTAATGTCATATTGATTTGGATGTATTCTGAAAACCATCCAAGGTATACATGAACAGTACTCGAATACAATACAATACACCATAATACGTGAATCCAAACAGGCCTAAGTAACAAGGTGGATTTTTCATGGACATCTCGGTGGACACCACGTAAGGGCTAAGGCACGGGCGTGGATTGGCTATTGACAAGTTGAGTAACGAGACCATTAGCTACCAAAGTTATGTCACCAAGTTATGTGGGCTCCACTATGATGTATGTTTTGTATCCACGTTGTCCATCCACTGGGAGAGATCATTTTAGGGTAAGATCCAAAGAATGAGTCACATCCAAAGCTTTGGTGGACCTATCACATAAAACAGTGGGGAGAGTGACACCACCGTTAAAAACTTCTAATGGCTGCAAAAGTTTTTAATCAAGCTGATATTTGTGTTTTCCCTTATTTAATGTCTTTATTAACTTTTGAACAGGTTGGATTTCGAAAAAACATTATGATGGGCCTTAAGAAGGTTTCAACGATGGGCATCAATCTTCCTGCAGTTTTATGCGGTGGGGTCACTAAAACTTTGGATCCGCCTCGTTCTCTGGGTCATGCCTTAAAATAATATTTTCAAATTAATGAATGTTGTGGATATAACACATACATCATAATAGGTCCACGAAACTCGGTGGCATCACTTCAGTAGCGAGTCTTGCTACTCAACTTGTCAGTATCTATTCTGCGTCCTAAGGCACCTCTCTCTAATGGAAGGCTGGGGAACGCAAGGATGGTGGGACATTTGGTATGTGAGTCCCAGACTGCTAGTGTGTGGATGGTATGTAATAACCTAACTGCTACACGTAAATAGATTACTGGTTTTTTAAAACCGTCCATTTAATTTATGTATCTTTAGTGAACCTTGTGAGCGAGTGAGGTGAGTTCTGGACCACTTTAATATACACGGTGCAGAATAGTTGACGAGTGGACTGGATGCCCTGCATGTGTGACATGTCAGCACGTGTGGCCGCGTGGATGATGTAGCTAGAGAGGTACGTGTGCTTTTAGCAGGACTTTTGTAACTTCGGTAAGGTTCATGAAGGGCGTATACAAATGCGCCTATAATAGACTGAATCTTTTTCCCTGTTTATCTTTTTTTTTTATATACTCTGACGATGAGGCTTTTGCTTGAATACATCCTAGCATAGTGGGTGAGTCCATGGCATACGTCGACGTATGTGTTGTATATCTGTACCAACGGTTTAGAGCATGGTCCCAAAAATGAAATAGATCCAAATTTCAAGTGAACTACCCATGAATCAGTAGTGATTAACAATTAAAAACCTTTTGTTGGTCATTTGTCTTTTCCCTTCAACCTAAGCTGTGTTACCTTATCAATAGGTTGGATGGCGAGTCCTTAGGAATTTTTTAACAATGATTCAATAATTGCAGGTTGGATGGCAAATAAACATTACAGTACACCTTAGGAATTTTTTAACAGTGATCCAATAATTGCGGTTTCCTGTAGTGTGATCTTGGATTTACATATGCTTCGTGATCATCTTTTAAAATGAGAGGGAAAAATGAAAGGATGGCATAGAAATGTACCATATAAATTGAGGCAGGCACCCAATCAAGAACTCACCCACCAAGTTGTGTATTACAGTAAGATATAGGTTCGAACTCTGGGTATTGGATTTCGGCTTTTCCAATGACACAACTCCTTCATTTGACGAGGTTCTCTTGAAATGACGAATGCCCCACAATATACACTTGATGGAATATTTTTTCCCATTTATTGCACCAATGTTGTCAAGTTATATATGCGACTGCATAATTTTTTTTTCTAAAAAATAAAAAAATGCAAAAATAAGAAAAAAATGTAATATATATATATATATATATATATATATGATTAAGAGAATTTTTTATAAGTTAATAGATCCACATGCAACATTTTCAACTTGTGCCCATGTCAACTCCTCACCAATAAAGATCGATTTATTTGTCTTTACGAGCCACTCATTATCCACATCTAGCTCATCTAAGCATATACAAATTAGGTTTTTCTTTCCTAGTCTAGAATCGTTCTCACACTTTATAATTGTATTTGACGAATACCAAATCATTAAACATCTTTTTTTTTAAAGCAATTCCTCTTCTTCTTTTTTTCTTTTTTTTTTTTCTTTCTGTAGGAATCTCTATGAAAAAAAAAAGTGCATTAAGCATTAGCTTACACTTACAATTATCCCAAATTATTACATATTAACATCTTTATTTTTTTTCAAACTTATCGCTATTCGACATTGTTTTTCTCACACTGAGTATGTGGCCATGCTAGAATTGGATTTGTGGCTTTAATTCGAACCGAACAACAATGACCTCAAGCGCTGAGGTAGGCAAACATTTAGTGTACAATTGAGATCTAAAGCAATCAATTGCCTATTCAGTTGGATTAGGTGATTTTCAAAAGGTGGGGTTCGTCCTCTAATGATCGGTTACTCCTTTGTCTTCCATATGAAATGACTTTTCAATACAGATGAAATTAAATGAGAAAGAAATCATTACGGTCGGTCGCCAAGAGCAGTTGAAGAGCTCATTTTCGATAGATGAAGTGAATCCAACATGAACTCAAATTACAGTTAAAGATTATCAGCTGCTTAATTACTGTTATGGATTACATTACGGAATATAAATAACATGCTAGAGAGTAAAGGGTTACACTAAGAAATATAATTTACTTGACAGGAACAATAAAAAAATTACAGTATAGAATATAACTTGATTGATAATTTGAAAGATAATTGAAAATATTTGGTTTATTTAGGTTGGTATGAGACAATTTTTGTAATGCCTCAGTTTTTGAAATTTGAATATACTAGTCATTTTCTAAAAACCCGAGTGTTAACATTTAAAATTCAATCTAGATTTAAACTGCTTTATCATCAATCAGAGTTAGTAGCAAACATAAGGAGGGTATTTAATATCCTAAATTTTCACGACCAGAGTTGATACTCGTGATCAAGAAAACTGGGTATTAATAAGTACAAATTGGATGCTTTCAAAAAATCACACCTTATTTTTTTTCATTTAGATCACATCCAGATACATTCATGAAAGTAACATTCATGAGAATAAAAATCAACTGTATTGATTATTTCATCAAAGTAAAAGAATTCATCAAAGTAAAAGAATTTAACAAATAATCAAACGCCTTCTCAAATGGGAGCTTATTACATTTATCGAGTATGCAACAGAAGTATAAAATTAAATCATAAAACAATCTTCGTATTCTTTCAGTATAATCTTTTATAGGGACATGGTCCACTAAGTCGTCAATATGTATGTCATCTGCATCATCTGTATGGTTGGAGAGGGTCAACACCCTATTCATAGAGATGGTTATCTTTAAGATTAACAATAATTCAAGAGATTCATATAAGTAATGTAAGGGTTCTGATACGTCACGTACTCCACTACTATGAGAGATATCAGTATCCGTAAACAATCTATATGAATATATGTCTAGCAAAGTGTGTGTGGTTCATCATACGTAGTGATCACTATTACAATGTGAAAAATAATTCATAATATCTAGCTCAACCTGCATTCTCACACTACAAATATTCGCCGGCGTATCCCACGTTAACCTGGATTTATGCGAGCATCTCAAGGTGACATAACAATGCAATTGGAGGATTTACGTAACACGATGTGTTTATGAAGTGACTATTTACGACATCCAATCCTGAGAAGTGATGTAATACACATGACAATTTATTTACATCGATTGTGCACCACACTAACCCATGTAATTACATGCCGACCAAGAGGGTCGTTACCCGTAACGTATTATATCCACGATAAAATATTTGATTCACTAGTTGTGATATCTTTAACATATCACTTGCGTGTATGGAACATAAACTGAATCATGGTTCCTAAAAGAGTAAATAGGTGTTAATGGTAAATTAACCAATCGCAGTGAGGAAATCTTAGTAACATGAAAACATAGTATGCAACAAGTAAGATAAAGTATATCAACTTAAACTACTATAAGCTTAAAGGAATAGAACCCTCATATTTAATGTTATTCATTCCTTAAACGTGGGTGAGCGTCGAAGGATTAGGTCTTTAATCCAGTATTAATGATTTCTTTTGAGTGGTTAGTTTTGATTTAAACTCATTGGTTTTCGACGTGATTTAGATCAAAATGTTGAGGAAAGGAAAGAGAAAGAAATCTAGTTGTGGAAGAGGTTGGGCATGGACCTACCTTATAACTTAACTCGTCATTTAATGAGTCGCTCAACTTGAACAGGGCCGATGTAAGGCTCGATCCTAGTTCGTACTGTTCCATCAACTTCCGTAATCCTTCCCAACGAATTCCGGCAACCTGCGACCTATAATCAATGTTTGCGCGCGATCCTAAGTCATATCCTATAGATTTAAATTGGCTTAATCCGAGACTTGTATCTCAGCGACAGCGCCGTCGTCGCGGTTCCAACACCGCGTCTTATTCACCGATTCGATACTCTGGCCAGGAGATGTGGG
This sequence comes from Magnolia kwangsiensis, assembly GCA_037074715.1. Classification (NCBI taxonomy): domain Eukaryota; kingdom Viridiplantae; phylum Streptophyta; class Magnoliopsida; order Magnoliales; family Magnoliaceae; genus Magnolia; species Magnolia kwangsiensis. Next base: position 68,144,892 of record CM073572.1, on the reverse strand, counting down.
ATCTCGTTCAGTTCGAGAAAAATACCGCATGTTTGCAATCCCAAGAGAATCTCTACAACATGTCTCATCAATTAATCAATCACCTCATGTCAAGTACAAGAGTAACTCCAAAGTCAACTCTCTCTCACCCTCTCTCTTACATACCCATACATGTCAAATACACCATGATGAGGATCAAGATAGGGCCACCTGGTTGGGCCATGCACACTTAGACCAAGCTTGTAGCTGAATCTAACCTCGTATGCACCATAGGATAACAAAGTGGGCTAGGCTGCGTCCAGATTTTTGGACAGCAAAACCGTCCCACCTTGTTAGACGGTCTGGATGTACTGAGCACATCAGGTGGGCCACACATATTAGAAAACATAAAAGAGAAAGGAAGAGAGAGAAAGAGAGAAGATGAGAAGAAGACCGGCCATGGGAGGGGACTCCGCCACTATGAGCCCCTCCAATTAAATCAAAACCATACATCAAGATCAATACATGGGTCTCATGCATTGCATGGCCCTACATAAAAAAATATATGAGGTGGGGATACCATCTTCACCATGAAATCAGTGTCTAGGTGACCCATTAAGATTCACATGAATCTAAACAAAACATCATAATGGGGTCCATGGAGAATGGCCCCATCATCGCTAAGCATGCACCAAGGGTGGGCCATTGGCCACACCCAAGGGGTCAAGTAGGATCTCCATCATTAATTGGTGGGTCCTACATGACCCTAAGTAAGGAAATCAAAAGATCCAAGAAAGAAATTACAAGAACTACTCGTAACATGACACCCACCTCAAATCTTCAACTCCTTCCACCTTAGGGTCCTAGAGCTCTAAGAGAGGTTTTTATGGTTGAGATGGGATCTAAAGGGTTGGATTTGGGGGAAATAGAGTTTGAAGTGGCTGGTCTTGGAGGGTAGCTTGGGACGTCCAAGCTCTAGCAATTAGAGAAATGAGGAAGGAAAGAGAGAGAAAGGGTTAGGTAGCTTAGGGGCAATCATTACTTGTTGGGAAGAGAGTGGCATGCTCTCATAATGGCTAGACATGCTAGCAAACATGCTTGGGTAGGTGTTAGGGTAGGGTGATGTCAACCCTAGGGTGACATCATCCTAATGATGAGATTCTCTAGGGAAAAGTGATATCTAGGATAGGTGCGTTCACGGTTGAAATAGGGCGTGGGCCACATCTCACAATCTACGCGTCACATTGGCGCATGAGTTGCGGCGTCGAAACTGCAGCAACGGCACGGTCGCGATGATAAAGGTCTTAGGTCAAGCTGACTCAGGTTGACAGGATGCAACTCAAGGTCACTCGCAAATGCTATCTACAGGTCGCGGGTCACTAGAATTCGACGAAGCGAGAGCGAAGGTCCCACTTGATGTATGTTGTAAATCATGGAAGGGAGGGCCCATAGTGTCGGGGTCCTTCCATCACTGATCTCTCTCTCTCTCTCTCTCTCTCTCTCTCTCTCTCTCTCTCTCTTTTCCCTTGTTATTGGCCCCGTGATGTATGCATTTTATCCAAGTCGTCCACCTTCGCGGGACCCACTTGATGGCCGTGTAGGATCTACACCGTCTAAGCTATGTGGGCCCTATCTTGGGGTGATGGGAAATTACAAATATCAGATTGATCTAAATCACGTAGGCCACATCCATGTAGGACCCACCGTGATGAAATGTAAATTCACCCCATCCGTCCAACGTCCCTGAACGTTGGACGTGTAGTAAGTGTGAACAGACAGTGGATTGTACTAACCAAAAAAAATATCACCTTGATTCTAAACTTTTTAGGTGGGCTGCTCATACAAGCCCCACCTTGATGCATTAATCTAATCCACGCCGTCCATCTCATTCCCCTACTCATTTTAGGCATTGAGTCGAAAAATGAGGCCAATCTGATTATCTGGCGGGCCATTTCATAGAAAATAATTATTTTTACCGTTAAAATCCCCTTTGATGTTTCTATATGCCAAAACACATCGAATATTGGGCTTAACGGGTCCTTCTTGAGCCATGAAATTCAGTGGATAGGGTGGATTCTCCTGATGCGGGCCCTAAATGTGAAAAATCGCAAAAAAACCATTTAAAATATATATATATATATATATATATATATATATATATATATATATATATATATATATATATATATATATATATATATATATAAGCATCAGGTGTTGATGCTAATGTCCAGGGATGCGCAACAACATCCTGTGCTGTTGTGGCATGAACGGCCAGGGACCATGGCTCTTAGCATTAGCCCCACCATGGTGTGTGTTTTATCCACACCGTCCACCCCACTGGACAGTGGGATCCATTCTATGATTAATGTGTTGTATCCACACCGTCTGCACCATTGGACGGTGAGACCCACCCACTTGATGTATATGTTTTATCAATGTCGTCTAGCCATTTTGGTTGGGTCGTCCATCCGCTGGACGACTAGTGGACCCCACTCTTGATTTATGTGTTACGTCCAAACAGTCCATCCAATTGGCGAGCTTGCCTTAAGGCTTGAGACAAAATGAGGCAGATCTGCCTATCAAGTGGACCACACAACAAAAGCAGTGGGGATTGAGCGCCAACCATTGAAACCCTTTTTGTTGCCACAGAAGTTTTAGATCATTAGGAAATTTGTTTTTCCTCTTAATTCAGGTCTGTGTGACCTTATGATCAAATTGGGTAGAAAATAAATGCTATAGTGGGCCTTGGGAATTTTAATGGTGGAAATCATTGTCACCATTGTTATTTAGAGGGCGGTCCAGTTGATCTTTTGATATGATTCATTATATATATATATTGATTTCTAAAAATAGATAAGTTGGGTTCAGCCTATTTGAATTGGCCCATTCAACTTGGCCCATTCGACTTGTCCCATTCATTCAGCCCATTGGATAAGGCCATGTGATGAGGCTCACCTTGATATATATAAGGCCCATGTGATGAGGCCCATATTGATGTATTTGTGGCCTGTCCATTGAGGACCACCTTGACATATATGAGGCCCATATGATGCGGCCCATTTGATGTATCTAAGGCCCATGGGTTGAGGCCCAACGGGATGTACACAAGTCCATTACAATGTGTGATTCTACCATGGTTTATGTAATGCTTTTTATGGCGGGCTATGCCTTGGGAGCAATGATGGTTTGACGCCCACATTTTAAGTACAATGTTGGTTAAATGTCCGCATTGTAACTCTCCTTAGGGCCCATTGATAGGCCCCTACTTGTTATGTGTAGGCCGTCTAAGCCCATCTTCGTTGTGAGGATAGTTCATCACCATATAACATGCTTAGTATAATTTCACGATTCATGCCCATTCACATCATATGTATGCTTGATATGAGGAGTGACTAATCATAACATATGCCATTGAGCAGATTATTTATGGGATTCACTAATAGGAGTTACCCACATGAGCGCATGATATGCGCAGGATTGCTGCATGACTAGATAATATGACTCATGCATCTTGCATATGTGTGATATGACCATTGTACACCCTAACGACATCACGACCATGACCTCCACAGGCACATCGTGGATGACCGTATCGAATACTGAAAATACATGGCTTTAATACTGTGGGCACTTAGGATGTCCTTGGGTGAAAGTTTCAGAATCTTTTTGATACTAGGAGATGCTCTAACGTCTAGACCGAGTGGATACACGAGCACAGGAGTGCCAAATACTAGTAGGCCGTGTCTTCCACTATATCATGGTCGGTTAGAAGGGTGTGTGGCCTTATCCGCCCAAGTGAGAGAGTTGTAAGCTAGATTGAGTTTGACTAGCTAGAAAATGAGTCTGCCATTGACGAGCCGGGTAGGTATTGACAGACTACTAGTTAAGAAGATAGTGTGGTCTATTCCACTTACCAGGCTTTGTGGCTAGAGAGGCGATAGTCAGTGTGAAGTGTATTAGACCCTGATGATATCCTAGAGAGAAACTGTATTGATATGTGTACTGGATGAGGACTGACATGCTTACTTTGCATCTCGCATATGACATTTGGCTACATAGGCCTCGCATAACATGGCCTTGGTATGACCGATAACATTCATGCCTTGCATCGCATAAACTTGGTACAATTGATAGTATTTATGGACTTACCAGCGTATTTCTGCATTTCTCTGATACTGCATGCTTAGGACTCACCTTGCACACACACTTACACCACCCTCTAAGCTTTTATAAGCTTATGCATGACCGTTCCGTGCAGGTGACGTTGGATCGCAGCAGCGTTGAGGCAAGAGTGCGCATCAGATTATTTTGGAGCCTTTTGATCACCTTGTATTTCTCTTTCTGCATTGTATGTTTTTGATATAGCGGATATGTGGTGATGTTGTTTTGTGACTTGGTTATGCTTGTGGTTATGCTCCATCATAAAAAAAAATTATACTAAAAATCCTCCTTGTAGGATTCCAGGATCAGAATCTGGCATATGAATGTCGGGAGCCGAGAATGGGGCACTACGGAGGTTGTCGGCATCGGATTCGGTGATCAAAAATTTTGTGAGCCCATTTTTTGAGTTTGGGGCGTGACAGAAGTTGGTATTAGAGTATAACTTGGGAATACTTAAGGATCACATCACATATCTAGTACGAACTTAGAATGAATAGGCCCCGAGTCTGAATAACTTAGCAATTTTTCTGACATAGACCCTTAACGTTTATGCCTTTGGGAATTCTCAAGGCTGATAGGCCATTGTCCCTTCCTGTAGGACATACTGCCTAGAAGAGTAACCTGAGCGAATCCCGCTCCACCACCTGCGACTCCCGCTCTACCACCTACTACTCTCGCTCTACCACTTGCTACTCCCGCTCCACCACTGGATATTCCTACTCCCCAGCTCGAGGATACCACTCCTCTACTTGAGAATGGTGCGGATTCGACCGTACTTATGAGTGTTACCCAGATGCAGCAGATGCTATAGGCGATGACCGCTATTCTTTAGGGGCAGAGCAGGTGTCCAACTATTACCCTAGCAAAGGCTGAGTAGAAGCTTGCAAGCGCCCTTCTCAAGGCTTCCGACAGCACGATCCCCCGTGTTTCTGGGGCGAGCCAGACCCTGCTACAGTAGAGATATGGTGCTCCGAGGTGGAGAAGATATTCGACACCATGATATGTACGACCCAGTAGCGGGTCCCATTAGCTGTATTCCTTTTCCAGAGTCAGGCTCAGCATTGGTAGACATCTATCGCCCGAGTGCTGGCGGCCGATTTTGAGTAAACCTGGGAGGACTTTCTAGACTGGTTCGACTGAAAGTTCTTTCCCAAGCATGTGCGGTAGCAGCGCGCATTAGAGTTTGAGACTTTGGTCTAGGGGGACATGACTGTGTCCCAGTATGAGGTATGTTTCGTCGCGCTATCAAGATTCACGACATACCTTGTTGACAATGAGGGGTGGAAGGCCCGCTATTTTAAGAAAGGCTTGCGTCCTTCCCTCAGGAACCGTGTGATCGGACATATGCTTCCGACGTTTGAGTAGATTGTGCAGATGGCCCAGATCTACGAGTCATATTGGGTTGGTTTGCAGAGAGCCCATGACCAGAGTGGAGATTAGAAGAGGAAAGCGCCCTCTGGTAGCTCCCAATAGTAGTAGCATCATCCATAACAGCAATGTATGACCTGCCCAGCATTTCGAGCACCAATGACAACCCCAGCACCACCTCTGGGATCATTTTCAGGTACTTATTTTGGATGCAGTAGAACAGGACATCGTAGGCACGAGTGTCCCCATCCGCAGCAGTAAAAGAAGCCGAGGGCATCGTATCAGCCTTCATGACAGCCACCACAGTAGCAGTAGTGACCACAACACCAGCCTCCGGGACTTCCCCCGCAACAACAGAGGTAACAAATCAGGCCACCACAACGGCTGTAGAGGTAGTAGTAGAGACCTTAGAGGGGACCTGCACTCTCCAGCATACTGAGGGCAGATTTTATGTCGCCCAATAAGACCCTCAGTCATCAGGAGGGGTCGTCGAGGGTACTCTCCCTGCTTCTGCATGCATTACAAGTATATTGTTTGATTCGGGTGCATTGCATTCCTTTGTGGCCAATGATTTATGCCGATTGACTGGTTTATCGAAGTCTGCCCGTGAAGGTTTATCAGTATCGACACCCTTGGGGAAGACTACAGTGTTAGACCGATTTTGCTCATCTTGCCTTATTCTGATTGAGAATATCTTTTTGCCTGTTGATATGTTCGTATTGCCGATGTCCGAATTTGATGTCATCCTGGGCATGGATTGGCTGGCCAAGTACTACGCCATATTGGAATGCCCCGCGAGAATAGTCACATTCTATATACCCGACATGCCAGAGTTCTAGTTTATTGCTGAACCCAGAGGAGAGTGGCTTTCTTGCCTATTGTCGTGTGCCGTTGAGGAGTTAGTTACTTTGAGTATCGACCAACTACTGGTCGTTTGTGATTTTCCTAATGTATTCTAGGAGATTCCGGGGTTACTACCTCATCAGCACACCGAGTTCCAGATTGATCTCGTGTCGAGTACCGTGTCTATTTCAAAGGCCCTGTATTGTATGACACCGTTGGAGTTACGAGAACTGCAGAAGCAGTTGGACGAGTTGCGTGAGTTAGGCTTTATCCGTCTGAGCAGTTCATCGTGGGAAGCGCCGATACTCTTTGTGAAGAAGAAGGATGGCTCATTGAGGCTCTGCGTAGATTACTGCAAGCTCAATAAGGTCACGATCAAGAATAAGTACTTGCTCTCAAGGATCGATGTTTTGTTTAATCAGCTACAGGAGACGCAGTTCTTTTTTAATATAGACTTGTGGTCCAGTTATCATCAAGTTCGGGTCCAAGATGAGGATATCCCGAAGACAGCCTTCAGGACGGGCTATGGTCATTTTAAGTTCCAGGTTATGTCCTTCGGACTGACTAATGTGCCCATAGTATTCATGCAGTTGATGAACGAGGTCTTCTGTCCATATCTCGACGAGTTTGTTATGGTGTTCATCAATGACATTTTAATATATTCAAGGACCTGTGAGGAGCATGAACAACATCTGGAGATTACCTTGCAGACCCTCCATGCACACCAACTTTACCTGAAGCTAGAGATGTGCGAGTTCTGGCAGGAGGAGGTGAAGTTCCTCGGTCATGTGGGATGAGGCAGGGCGTCGTAGTGGACCCCTAGAAATTGATGTTGTGCGTCAGTGGGGCCAGCCCGTGAATGCGTCCTAGATCCATAATTTTCTTTGTTTGGCGGGCTACAATTGATGTTTCATTGAAGGATTCTCTCGTATTGTAGCCCCGTTGACCAAGTTAACCTGGAAGGGTGCCGAGTTTGTTTAGAGCCACACTTGTGAGCAGACATTTATGGAGCCGAAGGACCACCTCACGTCTGCTCCTGTCCTCACTCTTCCCTCTGGGAGTGATGGATTTATTGTATTTATTGATGCCTCATAAGTTGGCTTGGGTGCAGTCCTGATGTAGCACGGGAAGCCGTTGGCTTATGCGTCTCCCTAGCTTAAGGTCCATGAGTTGAACTACCCCACGCATGATTTGAAGCTGGCAGCAGTGGTCTTTACACTGAAGGTGTGGAGGCATTATCTTTATGGGGTGAGATTTGAGCTCTTCTCCGACCACGAGAGCTTGAAGTATCTATTCTCTCAGTTTGAGCTAAATATGAGGTAGAGGCATTGGATGGAGCTCCTGAAGGACTATGATTTTGATCTCCAGTACCATCCGGACAAGGCGAATGTGGTGGCGGATGCCCTCAGCCGTTGTCATACCCCAAACTTGGAAAATAGGCTCATAAAATTCTCGATTGCCAAATTCGGCGCTGACAACCTCTGTAGTGCTCCATTCTTGAATCCCGACACTCACATGCTAGATTTCAATCCTAGGATCCTACAAGGAGGATTTTCAGTATAATTTTTTTTATATATAATGAAGCATAACCACAAGCATACCTAATTCATAGACGCAACATCATCATCACATATCCATTAATATAATCAATTGAATACAATGCTAAAAGAAAAAAAATATATATTGAAATCAAAGCTCTAGAAGACAACTGCACGCTCCAAGCTCAACATTACTGTAACTTAACGCCACCTGCACGCATTTATCATGCATAAGCCTATAGAAAGCTTAGAGGGTGGTGAAAGTGTATGTAAGGTAAGTGTCATGTATATAATAAAGCACATGAATCATACATCATCGGGATAAATGTAAATACTAACAAGATCATGAATTATACGATATCAGAGTAAGCAGAAATAATGATATGGCCATAAATCATACAATATCGAAAATACTAGCAAGATAAATCAACTATGTAAATGAGGAGTCACAGAGAGTCAAATGTCAGATGCTAAGGGTACAATGTAATATGTAAATCCTGCTAAGTCCGTCTAGGCCATATACGTGCAAAAACATAGTAACTCAAAATGTTAAGTACTACGGATGCAATGTAATATGTGGTGCGAATGAAATGACCATGCTGGAATGTGAAGTCGGGATGATAGTACGAAGTATCACAGGTTATAGGGTTCATCACAAGGGACTTCTATCCAAACCAGTCCCATATCTAAATTTGGATAGTCAGACACAATGTGGTAAACTCCTGGTCTCAGGTTAGTCACGTGCCCAACCGAAATCTTAGCCATGAGAAGGTACACGTAACAAATAGTTACGCACCATCAACTCGAGTGAGTAGTGAATGAATGAATGAATATGCAATGTCTGCTCAATAAGTTCACATATCAGTACGGTTACTCTCTGAAAAATCCCGGGGTCTATTACCCTCCACACCGACTTCCTCCTTCCTAGCTGCACAACTCAGTGAGTGTAAGCGACTTCACTATCCGCCTAGTGAGCAGTCTGCCAATACCTACTCAGCTCGTCAATAGCGGACCCATTTATGAGCTGGTCATACTCAACTTATCTTATAGCCCCCTCACTCAGGCGGATAAGGCCACACTCACCTGACGACCGACCACGATATAGTGGAAGACGCGGCCTACTGGTATTCGGTACTCGGGCACTCATGTTCCACTCGGTCTAGACGTTGGGGCTTCTCCTGGCCTCGGAGGTTCTGAAATTTTCACCCAAGGACATCCTAAGTGCCCATAGTGCTAGAACTAAATATTTTCGGTGTCCCATTTAGCCATCCATCATGTGCCTGTGGAGGTCACGACCCTGATGTCGCTAGGGCGTACAATGATCAAGTCACATATATACAAGATGCATGAGTCACACTATCCAGTCATGCAGTAATCTTGCGCGTATAATACGATAATGTAGGCACTTCATCTCATATGGAGTCTCGTAAATAGTCTGTCCAATAGCGTATGCTATGATCAAATATTCCTCATATCAGGCATACATATGATGCGTATGGGTATGAATCATGGAGTTACATTAAGCGTTTTATAAAACTATCTTCACAACGAAGATGGGCCTAGACAGCCTATGCACAACAAGTACGAGCTTATCAATGGGCCCTAGGGAGAAGTACAATGCAAACATTTAACCAACATTATCCTTACAATGTAGACGTCAAATTAACATTGCTCCCAAGGCATGACCCGCCATAAAGGTTAACACATAAACCACAGTGGAATCACATTACAATGGCCCTCAACCCATGGGCTCCAAATACATCACAATGGGCCTCAACCCATAGGCCTTATACACATCACAGTGGGTCTCAACCCACGGGCCTTTATACATCACAATGGGTCTCAACCCATGGGCCCTAATACATCACAATGAGCCTCAACCCATGAGCCCTAGAATACATAAAAAATGGGCTTAATCACATGATCCTCATATATGTTAAGGTGGCCTCAACAACGGGCCTCATACACATGTCGTTGGGCCTCAATAACGGGTCCTCAAACACATCAAGGTGGGGCTCAATAACGGGCCTCATACACATCAAGGTGGTCTCAATAACGGGCTCTCATACACATTAAGGTGGGCCTCAATAATGAGCCCTCATACACATCAAGGTGGGCCTCAATAATGGGCCCTCATGCATATCAAGGTGGGCCTCGTTAGCGGGCCTTGAATACATCACAATGGGCCTCGACCCATGGGCCCCAAATACATCACAATGGCCCTCAACCCACAGGCCTTTATACGTCACAATGGGCCTCAACCCATGGGCCCTAATACATCACAATGGGCTTTGCCAAATGTTTAGACGGTTTGGATACAATACATGCATCACGGTGGGTCTTATAGGGATGGATGACATAGATGAAGTACATACCTCATGGTGGAGTCCACACTAATGGAAGGTGTGGATTACAAAACATACATCAGTGGTTCCATGTGGGGTCCACCATAACATGTATCCACCATCCAATTTATTTAATAAGGTCACACAGACCAAAAATAAATAATAAATAAATATTATATTTATCATGACTTGTGGAAACTGGGAAGTTCCAAGGGCAGACGTTCAATCCTTCACTGCTTTTTGCTATGTGGTCCACTTGATAGGTAGATCTATCTCATTAGTCTTAAGCCTTAAAGCTAGCCTGCCATCAGGATGAACGGTATGGATGGAACCCATACATTAAAGGCAGGGTCCACTAACCGTCCAGCGGCCATGGTTGGACGACATGTATAAAACATGTACACAGTGGGGGGTTCCACCGTCTGTGGATGGTGTGGTATATAACACATACATTCATATGGGTCCAACCGTCCTCTGCCTGTGGACGGTATGAATAAAACACATGCATCATTGTGGGTCTCATGTGGGGCCCACCATAACATTTGTTTCCCATCCAATCTGTTGAGGAGGCCACGCATAACTGGATGAAAGGAAAAACAAATTTCATATGATCCAAGACTTCTGTGAAAAACCCGAAATGGGTTTCAATGGCAGACGTACAATCCCATTGTTTCTTATGACATGGGCCACCTGAGCCATGTATGTGGCTGATTTTTTTGAGGGGCCACTGCCCAAAAAGGGGGCCACCAAATGGACGGTGTTAATCTTCAAAACACATCAAGGTAGGGCCCACGTTTGGGGACCCACGGTCCCTGCTGTCCGTCCGGTGAACACTGCAGGCGCTGCTTGCGGCTCTGGCAGTAGCAGCGTCTGCTGCATCTATATACTTTTTGAAATCACTAAATATTACGGTTTTTCATGTGTGTGGCCCACATCGGAAGAATCCAACCCACTCACTGATTTCTACAACCCATAACAAATCCATCAAGCCCAATATTGGGCATTTTTCGGCGTGTAGAAAAATTAAAGTAAATTTAAATGGTGAAAATCACTATTTTCAAGGGTATGGCTAAAATGAGTTTGTAAATAGGATGGACGGTGTGGATTGAACTCATACATCAATGTGGGGCCTACATGAGCGACCGACTCTAAGGCTTGAACCAAGCCAATATATTTTGGTTTTCATTTCACGTCCAACGTCTCTGGATGCTGGACGGCTTGACCATGACACATGCATCTAAGGTGGGCCTATATGAGCAGTCATTCCCAAAAGCTTTTAACCAAAGCTACTATTTGTATTTCTAAGTTCACTTCCAAGTTCATGTCCAGACGCACGCTGGACTATTTTTGGGTATAGGAATATATTTAAGGTGGGCCCTGCTTAGGTGGGCCACCACATGGCTAGGTGGTGTAGAACCTACACATATATAAAGTGGGCCTCACCTACAAGTGGCTTGGATCAAATACATGCTTCATGGTGGGGTCCATCCAAGTGGGCCACACGGCCACATCAACACATATAAAATAATTGAAAAGAGAGAGAGAGAGAGAGAGAGAGAGAGAGAGAGAGAGAGAGAGAGAGAGAGAGGGACACGCGTGATGGAGGGCTCCGCCACTATGAGCCTTTCCTTGCATTCAATCATACGTCAAGTGGGCCCCAATACATGTGGGCCCACCAAATGAAAGATCAACGGTGGAAGTTCCTTCTCCACCCAAAATGGACGGTCTAGATGACCTCTATCCATGAAAATAAAGAAAATAAACATCATGATGGGGTCCATGGAGAATGACCCCACCATGGAATGATCATGATAATCAAGATGGGCCATCGGCCACATCTTAGGGTACAAAGTGAGATCCATACCATCGATCGTTAGGCCTCACTTGGCCCATTATAAAAATATGGAAACTAGCCTATAGAAGCACCCACTGTTTGATCTTCTCTGTCTGTTAGAACACCGGTCTCCTTGTGCTTCACATTGATGAGGGCGATGAGGTTTGAATGGCTAGGATGATGGATTTTGGGATGAAAAAGTGGACCACACAAAAATCACTTTTCTCTTTCACATAGAATGCTTAGACGTGGGTTTCTCTGGGTACTTGGAAGATGTGTTGAGAAATGAGAGAGAGAGGGTTGTAAGGAGAGAGAGTGATGGATGTGAGTGATGGGTGTGAGGTGATGGTGTACTTGACATGTATGGGTGTGTAAGAGGGAGGGTGAAAAAGAGGTGACTTGGTGGTTGCTTGGGGATGGGGTGAAAGGTGATGTGTACTTGATATGAAGTGATTGATTGATTGGTTGATTGATTGATGGGACATGCCGTAGAGATTCTCTTGGGATTATAAACGCGCAGTATTTTTCCTTGAACTGAACGTGGGCCCACATCTCCCTGCCAGGGTATCGGATCGGTGCGTGAGTTGCGGCGTTGGAACCGCAGCGATGGTGCGGTCGCAATGATACAAGTCTCGGATTAATCCAACTCAAATGTATGAGATATGACTTACGGTCACGGGCAAATGTTAATTACAGATTGCAGGTTGTCAGAATTTGACGGGAAGGATCGTGGGAGTCGATGGAACAGTATGGACTAGGATACGGGTCTTATATCCATCAGCCACGAGGCCTAGTGGAGCACATGATGATTTAGGAGTGGTGGATGCTTGAGGATGTGTCAGCTTTTAATTTCGAGATCGGTTTGCAGTCTTCTATTATGCAGTTATCAAGCCTGTCGATTTAACCCTCTTGTTACAAGGGTGATCGAGGCTTAGCAGGCAGATGAGTTAGTGCAGAGTTATCGAGCAGAGGCAGCATCTGAGAGTCAATTAGATTTACAGATTATTTCTAATGGTGGACTTCGCTTCAGAGGCCGATTATATGTCCCGGATATTCCTGAGTTGTGCTAAGATCTTATGACTGAGGCACATCGATCGCAGTTCTCTATCCACCCTGGCTCAACGAAGATGTATCGGATATGAAGCGTCAGTATTTTTGGACAGGGATGAAGCGCCAGATAGCCAGTTTTGTGATCGAGTGTGACACGTGCGAGCATGTCAAGGCCAATCATCAGAGAGTCCCTGGTCTATTACAGCCATTGAGCATCCCGATGTGAAAGTGAGAACACATCTACCGATTTTGTCAGGGGTTTGCGGAGGACACAACACGGGCATGACGTCATCTGAGTTGTCGTGGACCGTTAACGAAGTCGGCACATTTTCTTGAAATTCATGAGACCTAATATACGGAACGGCTTGCCAAGCTATTTGTTAATGAGATCGTGAGACTGCACAGTATTTCTGTCTTGATCATTTTAGACCGAGACCTAAAGTTCATGTCTCAGTTTTAGGGTAGCTTTCAGAGAGCAATGAGCACTGATTTGTAGCTCAGCACCGCGTATCATCCACGGACCGATGGCCAGACCGTGAGGGTCAACCAGATCCTCGAGGATATGCTTCGGGCCTGAGTGATTGATTTCTCAAGTAGCTGGGACGAGCACCTGTGATTGGCTGAGTTCACATACAACAACAGTTATCAGGAGATCATTGGCACGACTCCTTTTGAGGCATTATATAGCAGACCGTGCAGATCTCTGAGTTGTTGGATCGAGGTTGGAGAGCGGCGTCTCCTAGGTCCCGAACTTGTGCAGCAGACATCAGAGGTCATTGACATCATCGGGCAGAGGATGCGCATAGCTCAGAGCTGGCAGAAGAGTTGTGCTGATCATCGGCGTCGTCCCTTGGAGTTTACAGTAGGGGACAGTGTATCTCAAGGTCTCACATATGAAGGGCGTGGTTCGATTTAGAGCGAAGGGCAAGCTTGCCCCAAGATTCATATGACCTTTCGAGATCTTTGGGGGCATTGGCGCCATGGCATATCGACTTGCCTTGCCATCTCAGTTGTCTGATGTCCATAACTTTTTCCACGTTTCTATGTTGAGGAAGTGTGGGTCAGATATCGTTCCCGTTATTGATTAGCAGTCGTTGGATGTTCGTGAGGATGCTTCTTACATTGAGCAGCCAGTTCGTGTCCTTGTTCAGAAGGAGCAGGTCCTTCAGACTAAGGTCATTCCCATGGTGAAGGTGCAGTGGAGCCATCATAGTATGAATGAGGCATCTTGGGAGGGCGAGGCGGAGATTCGTGAGCACTATTCCCATCTTTTAGATGTTTGATTGTATGTTGTATTATATTTTAGTTATATATGATGTTATGTTTTCTATTCCTTTATGAGTTATGTTTAATTACGATGGTAGTATAAATTTCGAGGGTGAAATTTTATTAGGTGGGTAGAGCTGTAAGGCCCGTATACTAGTTTGTACTGTTTCGTTGACTTCTGTGATCCTTCCTAATGTATTTCGGCAACCTGCGACCTATAATCGATGTTTGTATATGATCCTAAGTCATATCTTATAGATTTGAGTCGATTTAATCCAAGACTTATATCTTAGCGACCGCATCGTTGCCGCGATTTCAAAGCCGCGTCTTACTCACCGATTTGATACCCTAGCCAAGAGATGTGGGCCTTCATTCAGTTTAAGGAAAACACCGTGTGTTTGCAATCCTAAGAGAATCTCTACAACATGTCCCATCAATCAATCACTTAATTAATCAATCAATCACCTCATGTCAAGTACAAGAGCAACCATAAAGTCAACTCTTTCTCACCCTCTCTCTTACACACCCATACATGTCAAGTACACTAATCAACTCACATCCATCACCTCTCCCTTACAACTACTCTTTTTCTCTCTCTTTCTCTTCACATTTTCCAAGCAACACCAAAGAGGTACACATTCAAGCAATTCTAAGAGAGAAAAGTGTGTTGTGTGGCCCACTTCCCACCCCAAGATCCATAATCCTAACCCTTCAATTCTTATTACCTTTCATCAAAGTGACACGCAAGAAGATTGACGTTCCATTGGACCAAGAAGATCGAACAGTGGATGTTTCTATAAGCCTAGATTTTATTTTTAATGATGGGCCAATGTGGCTTACCAATTGATGGTATGGATCTCACTTTGGACCCTAGGTGTGGCCAATGACACACCTTGATTCTCTTGATCATTCCATGATGGGGCCATTCTCCATGGACCCCATCATGATGTTTATTTTCCTTACATGGATAGGGTCATTTAGACCTTTCATTTCGGTGGAGAAAGGATCTCCACCGTTGATCTTGATCGGTGGGCCCATATGTAATGTGACCCACTTGATGTATGTTGTAAATCATGGAAGGGAGGGCCCATGGTACCGGGGTCCTTCCATCACTCTCTCTCTCTCTCTCTCTCTCTCTCTCTTTTTCCTTGTTGTTGGCCCCATGATGTATGCATTTTATCCAAGTCGTCCACCTTCGTGGGACCCACTTGATGGACGTGTAGGATCTACACCGTCCAAGCTACGTGGGCCCTATCTTGGGGTGATGGGAAATCACGAATATCAGATTGATCCAAATCACATGGGCCACATCCATGTGGGACCCACCGTGATGAAATGTATATTCACACCGTCCGTACAGCGTCCAGGGACGCTGGACGTGTAGTGAAGTGTGAACAGACAATGGATTGTACTAACAAAAAAAATATCACCTTGATTCTAAATTTTTTGGGTGGGCCACTCATACAGGCCCCACCTTGATGCATTGATTTAATCCACGCCACCCATCCCATTCCTCTACTCATTTTAGGCGTTGAGCCAAAAAATGAGACTAATCCGATTATCTGGCGGGCCATTTCATAGAAAATAGTTGTTTTTACTGTTAAAATCTCCTTTGATGTTTTTATACGCCAAAACACATCGAATATTGGGGTTGATGGGTTTGTCTTGAGCCATAGAATTCAGTGGATGGGGGGGGGGATTCTCTTGATGCGGGTCCCACCTATGAAAAACCACAGAAAAATCGTTTATATATATATATATATATATATATATATATATATATATATATATATATATATATATATATATATATATATATATATATATATATATAAGCATCAGGTGTTGCTGCTAACGTCCATGGAGGCGCAATAACGTCCTACGCTACTATGCGTGAACGGCCAGGGACCATGGGTCCCAGCGTTAGCCCCACCATGGTGTATGTGTTTTATCCACACCGTCCACCCCACTGGACGGCGGGGATCCATTCCATGATTAATGTGTTGTATCCACACCATCCACACCACTGGATGGAGGGACACACCCACTTGATGTATATGTTTTATCAATGTCGTCCAACTATTTTGGTTGGACCGTCCATTTGCTAGACGGCCAGTGGACCGCACTCTTGATGTATGTGTTACGTTCAAACCGTCCATCCAATTGGCGAGCTTGCCTTAAGGCTTGAGACAAAATGAGATAGATCTGCCTATCAAGTGGACCACACAACAAAAGCAATGGGGATTGAGCATCGGCCATTGAAACCCTTTTTGTTACCATAAAAGTTTTGAATCATTAGGAAATTTTTTTTTCCTCTTAATTCAGGTCTATGTGACCTTATGATCAGATTGGGTAGATAATAAATACTATAGTGGGCCTTGAGAATTTTAATGGTGGAAATCATTGTCACCACTATTATTTGGAGTGCGGTCTAGTTGATCTTTTGATATGATTCATTATATATATATATATATATATATATATATATATATATATATATATATATATTGATTTCTAAAAATAGATGAGTTGGGTTCGTCCTATTTAAATTTGCCCATTCGACTTGGCCCATTGATTCGGCCCATTGGATAAGGCCATGTGATGAGGCCCACCTTGAAATATATAAGGCCCATGTGATGAGGCCCATACTGATGTATTTGTGGCCCGTCCGTTGAGGCCCACCTTGACATACATGAGACCCATATGATGCGGCCCATTTAATGTATCTAAGGCCTATGGGTTGAGGCCTAATGGGATGTACACAAGTCCATTGCAATATGTGATTCTATCATGGTTTATGTAATGATGTTTATGGCGGGCTATGCCTTGGGAGCAATGATGGTTTGACGCCCACATTGTAAGTACAATGTTGGTTAAATGTCCGCATTGTAACTCTCTTTAGGGCCCATTGATAGGCCCCTACTTGTTGTGCCCATCTTCGTTGTAAGGATAGTTCATCACCATATAACATGCTTAGTATAATTCCATAATTCATGCCCATTCGCATCATATATGCTTGATATGAGAAGTCACTGATTATAGTATATGCCATTGAGTAGATTATTTATGGGACTCACTAATAGGAGTTACCCACATGAGCGCATGGTATGCGCAAGATTGCTACATGACTGGATAGTATGACTCATGCATCTCGCATATATATGATATGACTATTGTACGCCGTAGCAACATCAGGGCTGTGGTCTCCATAGACACATCGTAGATGGCCGTATCGGATACAAAAAATACTTAGTTCTAGCACTAAGGACACTTAGGTGCCCTTGGGTGAAAGTCTTAGAACTTTTTTAATAGTAGGAGATGCTCCAACGTAGATACCGAGTAGATACACGAGCGCAGGAGTGCTGAATACCAATAGGCCGCATCTCTCACAGTTTCGTGGTTGGTTAGAAGGGGGTATGGCCTTATCCGCCCAAGTGAGGGGGTTGTAAGTTAGGCTGAGTTTGACTAACTCGTAAATGAGTCCGCTATCGATGAGCCGGGTAGGTATTGGCAGACTACTGGTCAGGCAGATAGTATGGTCTATTCCACTTACTAGGCTGTACGGCTAGGGAGGCGGTAGTCAGTGTGAAGTGTATTAGACCCCGGTGATATCCTAGAGAGAAACTGTACTTATATGTATACTTGATGAGGACTGACATGCTTTCTTTACATCTTGTATATGACATTTAGCTACATAGGCCTCGCATCGCATGACCTTGGTACGATTGATAGCATTCATGCCTTGCATCATATAGCCTTGGTACGACTGATAGTATTCATAGACTTACCAGCGTATTTCCGTATTTCTCTGATACTGCATACTTGGCACTCACCTTGCACACACACTTACACTACCGTATAAGCTTTTGTAAGCTTATGCACGACCGTTGCGTGCATGTGACGTTGAATCATAGCTGCGCTGAGGTAAGAGTGCGCATAAGATAATTTTAGAGCTTTGTAATTACCTTGTATTTACCTTTCCGAATTGTACTTAAAGTTTTTGATATAGTGGATATGTGGTAATGTTGTTTTGTGACTTGGTTATGCTTGTGGTTATGCTCCATTACAATAAAAATTATACTGAAAATCCTCCTTGTAGGATTCTAGGATCGAATTCTGGAATATGAATGCCGAGAGCTGAGAATGGGGCACTACGGAGGTTATTGGCGTCAGATTCGGCGATCGGGAATTTTGTGAGCCCGTTTTTCGAGTTTCGGGCATGACAGACTTCTACTTCTTGTTGCCGACAACCTCTCTCTCTCTCTCTCTCTTTCTCTTTTCTTCTTCTCTTCTTTTATTTCTTTTTTTTTATATTTATTTTCTTTCTCCTTCTATTTCACTTTCCCTTTCTTTCTCTCTTTCTTTCTTTCTTTCTTTATCTCCTGCTCTCCCTCTCTTGCTGCTGCTAATCGGCTGTAGTTCTCTCTCTCTCTCTTATGTTTATTTCTTCTTTGTGATGAGTTGTCTCTAGGAGGGTTATACACACACACACACATACACACACACACACACACACACACACACACACACACACCTTTTTTTAGATGATCTAAAGCTTTCTTGTACAACCCTTGTTGCGTAGCCACGAAATCAGAAATTTCTTTACACAACGTTTGTTTGTGCAACGAACGAATAGGAAGGTGTAATCACCGTTCATGACTCGCAAATTCTCCTTTTAGTTCCTCATTTTTCCTCCAGAAGTCGGTGGCCCCTAGATAGTTTACTAGGATTGATTTGGCCCACTAGATCAACGATCTGATTATCTGGAACTGGAGTTTGCGAAGCGTTCTTTCGTGCGATGTGGTCATCTCGTGTGATGTCGCGGCTTCACTATTTTTCTTCCTTTATTTTAGACATCGTAGAGGGATCAAATTCCACCTTGGAGAGGTCTGGACGACCAGGATGGGTCAACAGATTGCGTAAATGGAGTTGGTACATCCGGTTTTCTTAGACGATAGTTTTTCAAAAAATAAGTTTGCGCCAACTGTTTGCGTAACAATTGCATGCGTGGGCCTTGATGGGTCTCGTATTCCTGGTTAAGATTACGTTTAGACTCTAAGGATGGTTCAAATCACTTAAGTGGGGCCCACTGCATGTTTTCATTGCAATGGAATTCAAATCCCGATCGTGAAAATAGGGAAAACATGGGAGTGACCCGATTGTGGCTGGATTTGTGTGCGTGTGGGATGTTGCTTGCGTGCAAAACGACCTAGGATGTGGTCGAACCCGTCCCTTGGACATGATGGACGGTCCGGATCGGATCATCATTGTTTGGTGGTGGGCCATAGCAGCTCCTAAACGGACACCGTCCATAAGCATAGTGGGCAGTAGGAAGGAAATCCCTTCGTTTTCGATCCTTGGTTTAGTGCATTGTTGGTGCACTTGTGCTGTGCACGGTCCTGTTATGTTGGGGTCCACAGTGTTGTTTTAGGGAGATCTACTCTGTCCATCCATTTTTCCATCTAATTTAAGGGGTTGGGCCCAAAGTTGAAGCATTTCCTATGATCTCATACCACATGAAACAACGATTACTATGGTTTCCACCTTTGAAATCTTTCTAGGCCCTTAAGTGATGTTTATTTGCCATCCAACCTATTCATAAGATCATACAGACATAGATGAAGGGAAATATCCTACTATGACTATCCATGACCTTTGATGGACACCAAAATCAACGGTTAAGGAGCTGATCTGTCAATTGGGTCACTTTTACAATGATCTAAGGGCTGAAATTCGACATGCATCATTAATTTATGATATATATGTAAGTTATACAATTTCACATCAAACAGAATGTGGGAACCATTCGATCTAAAATTCAGGGGTCTAAGTTAGTGACATGTTCGTAATTATTGATCATCTAAGAGTTTTGTGAAATCTAATGGTTTTACGTGGTTGTATGCACCTTTCTAAACAATTATTATAAACAAACTTATATCTAAATCATTACGGATGAAGAGTTATTTGTCAATTCATTTAAGGGAAGGTTCATATGTCAAATTACATGATGGATGGTCATGTCTTAAAATCAACGGTTAGATGGCTTGATCTAGGCATGAAGATTATTTCTCATGGTCAGATTGGTGTTGGAGAATGTGTGTAAGGTTACGATAGTTAGATCGGTAGCATGCACATACATATTAAGTTAACTTCTTGGTAACACTTGAGAACTTTTAATACTCTGGTATTAAAATGTTCGGGGTGTTACGAAGTAAACCATGCATTGTATAAGAATATTCTAACCACGATAAAATTCTGAATGTAGTGCCCATACAGGACTTATACAATCCCAAATAACAAAATTCATTAAATAAAAATAGAAATTTATCATCTACTAATAGAGCTCAATGTGAGTCGCAGGGACCCCGTCTAGGTCGTCAGCTACCCAATCTGTTCTAGCAACCCAGTGAATAGCATTGGCTCACTTTACGCCTGATCAACTAATATGGTTTGATAGCATCAATGGCTATCGCGGTGAGGCATACCCTCTAAGATTACATACTCATCATTCATAATCGAGTATAAATTATAAAATATGATTCGAGCCATATTAAACAACGCAATTTAAAATCATGATCATATATTCAGAAATAAGCTAGTCAATATAATTTCAACATTAAGGAAATGTAATAGCAATCGTAATGCAAGTGAATGTGTCCAGATATCCAAATAATCAATCATTCAACTTTCTTTTACATTCAGAAATCACATTGTATGTGAACTTTGTAAGATGCCTAGAAAATCGATAAGCGAACTCCTACTCCACATGGAAATCACAATACAAGTAAACTCCATAGGTGAATAGAAAATCAACATTTAAACCTCTACTTTAACCAAAAATCATATCATACGAGAAAATTATAAGATGGCTAGAAAATTGATAAACGAGCTTAAGCTCCACCTGAAAATCACCATCATGAAGAGAGAACTAACATACAAACATTTACTTCACCCAAAAATCATATCGTATGTGAACATCGCAAGATGGCTAGAAAATTGTTAGGCGAACTTTAGCTCCACCCGAAAATCATAGTACAATTGAATACCACAAGATGAAGAGAGAATCAACATATAAACTCTAGACCACCCGAAAATCATATCATATGTGAACACCACAAAATGACTAGAAAATCGATGAGCGAACTCCCGCTCCACCTAGAAATCACAATATGATTGAACACCGCAAGATAGCTAGAACATCAACATTCAAACCTCTACTTCACTCGAAAATCATATCGTATGTGAACAATGTAAGATGGTTAGAAAATCGATAAGTGAACTTTAGCTCCACCTAGAAATTATACACAACTGAACACTATAAGATGAAGAGAGAACAACATAAAAACATCTACTTCACCCGAAAATGATATCATATGTGAACACCGCAAAATGGTTAGAAAATCGATAAGCGAACTCCCGCTCCATCTAGAAATCACGATACGACTGAACAATGCAAGATGAAGTGAGAATCAATATAAGAACTTCAGTGTTATCCGAAAATCATATGAACTCTGCAAGATGGTTAGAAAATTGCTAACCGAACTTAAAGTCCATTAAAAAATCATAGCCAACTCCACATAATGACCCGAAAATCAACAAAATATGTAAATATAACTAACAAGCCAAAAAGAGGCGCCAATATCTATCAAAGCTACAAAAGGCAAATATGCGATATAAGCCACATAGGGCAAATATGCGATCAAAGCCGCGTAGGTCAAATATGAACTACAAGTTAGTAAATCCATGATAGGTTCCATTCATTCCATCACTTAATCGCAAGTAGCAAACATATAGTTAATTATCAGATCTACAAATAAGGATAACATGTTATCATCAAATCATGTATGCTTGTTATAATTAAAAGGGAGATGTCTATCATCTAACACAGGAAATAATTGTGTAACAAATTATCATATTCAATAGTGAGGTAAGTAGTTTAATCAAGTAACTTAGGAGATACTAGATGAGAGAAATCAAAGTATCATCTATGTCCAGATTGATGAATTTAAGTAGGAAGCTCAAAGGGTGAGTCCTCACCTCTGAGTGAGGTCCAGGATTCTGAGTATTCAGAAGAAAACTCTAATCTCTTAAATGTGTTGATTTTGAACACAACTTGGCCCGATTATAAGATTTTATAGGAGTGTTTAAAATCTACAATGTTTATATCCCACCTGAAGATTCAAGAATAGAATATTTTAATTTAAAATAATATTAGAATCCTAAAATGAAGGAACTAAGCATACCATGCTAAACTGAGTTAAGTCGACTTGGTTTACATGCCTCGACTTGAACCAACTTAACCTAAATTGGGTAAACTCAGCTCCACACACAGATATGCCGAGTTGGTTCGACAGCTCAACCGAGTTGACTCGGCAGGTGTAACAACCACTCCAACCTCTCTCTCTATCTTCTCTCATTTTTCATTATTCTCTCTTACTCTCTCTTTCTCTCTCTCTCTTCTTTCTCTCTCTTCCTGCTGGAATTTTAGACCAGGCCCAAACCCAACTCGACCCAATCACACTCAGTTTCAATCGAGCTGACTCGGTTCCCTATCTCTCTCTCTCACTCAGTTTTCTTCCTCTCTCTCTCCTTCTTCGGATTATCTTTTTTTTCTTTCATTCTTTCCTTCTGGAACTCCAACAAGCCTCCAACTCGAACTAGGTCCGAGCTCAACTCGACTTAGCAACGAGTCAGGGTTGCTACTCGAACCCACTCTCTCTCTGCCCTTTCTTCTCCTTCTTCACTCTCTCTTTCTTCCTCATTTCTCTCCTGCTGCAATGACTAGCAGGGTCAGGGCTCAACTTGGCTGAGCTCGAACGAGTTCGCAACCCAACTAGAATTGAGCTGGTGCAGTAACCTCGACACTCGATGAAAATGTGGCACCGCCCTACTCCATCTCTCTTTCTCCCTCTCTATTCCCTATCTCCTTACTTCTTCCCTATTTTCTCCTCTCCCCCTGTTGCTTCCAATAGCGTCTGGGCTTGAGTCGAGTCAAGCTAGTGCGACAAGGAAAAAATGGCGCATGCTCTCTCTCACTTTCTATTCTCAATTTTTGGGGATGAATTACCCTAACAAGTAGCTCTTTATAGGTCCTAACAATCCCTCTTAGGTTAACGAATGATAATCCTTTGATTAGTTACTGTTCGTGATTTCACTCGAGCTAAAATGCCTTAATAATACTGATCATGTGGAACATTGTGTGCATGACTATATAGCATTCATACAGATGAGTTTCTTGTACAATGATCCACCTAATGGACGTCCCAGATCAACAAATGGGCCTCACCACTCATTGATGGGTTTCTCGTTCAAAAGAGGATGATGGACCCATCCATGGTAGTTTCTCATCGGATGGTTCATTGTCCAATCTTAAATGTTTGAAAGGACCGGATTGGTCCCCAGGGACTTGTGGGACCCACCAATCATTGAGGTTTTTCTCTAGATGTGATGGGTTCTATTGCAACATGCAACAACGGAAAGAGAGCCTCAAGCATGCTAAGGGAAACCCTACTTTAAAGGGATGAGATGGATTGTAATGGATGGCTGGGATGGTCAAGAGGAAATGCATGCGAATTGCTAATGTGGAAAGATACAAAAATGGATTTTTTTTCATTTTCAGCAAAATAGCTGTACGCAGGCCTTGATTTGGCCAGAAACAATGCGCATGCACACATGTGATCGTGCGTGAAATGGAAGGAGGTTTGGTCGGACCCATGTCTTGAACATGATGGATGGTTCTAATCATCAAAAGGGCCCTTGATGGTGGGTCATAATTTGAGGAAATGGACGTTGTCCACTTATTTGTCGCGGGCAGGAGAAAAATTCAAAAGGAAGGATGAAACCTTCCTTCTTTGGCTCGGGGCAATCTAGTTTGACCGAGTTGTGTAGTCTAGTGCACCTCGGGTGCATACATCTTATGCACAAGCAACATGTGCATGAGGTACACAATGATGTCCGTGAGAAATCTACTCCGATCATCAGGTTCCTTGGGTCAAAATGAAAAATAAAGGATGATGCTTATTCAAGGCTTAGGTGGGCCATACTCGATCAACTCAAGTTGTCTCATTGGTTCTAGTTAACCCGACGGTTGGATTGGCCCCAAATTTGATTTTGAGGGGTTCCTAGGGGTCTCTAGTAAATTCTAGAGAAAATTTAACAATTGTTACCATAATCATAGTTAGATAGTTTTGATTAAGGGATGGATTCATAAATTAAGCTTTATGGTCTGTTAAACGATAGATTTGACTAATTGGGTCCCGATTTTAAGACCAGTGCTTGCTATGGTCCACATGGGATGATTTCGATGGTCGACTCAAGGGTCGAATGTTGTATATTTCCATTTGAGAATCTAAATTTCATTCATTCGATGATCATCCTAATAATCTAGTAGGTAGATTGTCTCTAAAGCATACTTCAGATGTCTCACGGGATTTTCTCAGAAAATGAGAGCATAGATATATGGATGATCCATAAAAATATGAAGATTATGATTCAAGGATCAAATTAATTGATGATCAGTCCTAAAGGCCTAGATCGCATCTAAAGTTGATCTCTAGGAAATGTTGTGGGTGATCTTGGAAGTCAATGGATCTATGTGTGAAGCTTACTCTTAAAGGTTGGACTCGGGTTAGAGTGAGGTGAACAATTCAATAAGCCAAGTGTTTGTGGTAACACTCGAGTACTGAAAAGTATGGGGGTTACAATTTTTCATGCTATAATCCTCTTCTATTTATAACTTTAATCCAGCTGTTCTGGATCCTTCCCACGTTTCCACAGTTGTCGTAACCACTCTCAACTACTTGGCTTCTAGATGCTTCTCATGTTCTTCTTCCTTCACTTCTCCTTGCACCATTTGTCACGTGACCACTCGAGCTCGATCGCCTTTTTTTTTTTTACATTACCTATTACTTGATCAACCGAACTCAACCGCTCTTCTTTTGATTGCTCTAGTGCTACATGGCATTTACTGATATGCCATGGCTTCACTTCCCGAGACACTTACATACATGTTTGCAAGCAGATATTTAAGTGCATCATGTGTGCTCGTATATATCACATGTAAACTGCTCTAGTTACGGTAGGATATGGCCGAAATGGGTACGAACATTACCCCCCACGTCGTTGTACCTCTGATTGAGAGGTGACCACGACATAAGACCTTTCATTAATGGATGCATTAAATGCATGCACGGATCGCTTTGATGATAATCACCTTTGATCGCTTCCTCGTAATGTGTTAGTATCGGTTGCGTTTAATCGAGGCGTCGAAGTATCCCTGCGTAGACATGTGCCCCTTCCATCAATCTTGTCAAAATCATATGATGGCTTAATAAATGCTCTCTCTCCTTGGCTGATATAAGTGCCTTTTTGAAACTTCTTCTTCTTACGCTCTCAGTTTCTTTTCCTAACTCCAATTTTCTTCCTGAAAACCTTCATCTCCTCCTACTCAATCTGTGATAAATACTTCTTCTTCATCCACCCGTTCCTTCAACCAGATGGATATCATGGCAGTGATGGATCTTCTTGCAAGAAAATGCGCTGAAAAAATGTTATTTGAATCATCGCTCGGTAACGAATATGTCTACTTAGGACTTGTATTCTCCACTGAGGTAAAAACGGAGGAAATCATGCCACTAGATCCATTCTTCCCCATTTGTCCCAAGGAGAATATCTTGATTCGATCTAACTCCATTCCTGACCCAGCTAACATCCTAAAAACTCTACGGATCTAGCGAAAGCCCCTTCAAGATTGGGATGCCTGGTGCATGCTGGTATCCTTACAACACAGGGAAACATGGAAAGAACTCAACATCTATGAATGTATCAAACTCTCTCTGTTCAGGATTATCCGACAAATCTGCCCTTTTGCTTGGACTATCGGCATTCTGGAGAATGTTGACCACCTAATTTTTATTTGGTTGCAGTCTGATGAGCCCAACCATTAAAGATATCTCCCACCTGACCGAGTTGCCGCCCTTTAGCATGACTTTGTTTCTAGGCTCTGTCTCCAGAAGATGCAAAAATTTCTAAAGCAAGTCTATTAAGGCTTACACCCATTTTATTAAGGCCTATCACAAACTCGAAGGCTCGGTCGATGAGGATGAGCATACAACATTTTTTACTCCTATGGATATGTTGTCACCTTCTGTGTGTAAGCGCTTAACAAGTCATCACTGAATACGTCTCTTTAGCTAAAGATCTTGCCCAGGGCATTAAGGTCGCCCTGACACCTTTTGTCCTTGACCACTTGTACTGGGGTCTCTACAAGACCATCCACAAAGGATTGCATTTTGTCGGAGGGCCACTGTGGCTCCTGTAGATGTGGTTCTATGCTTGTTTCAACCATTCTTTGTTTAGCCATGACATGCCTGAAGGAAAGTCTTATTCCTCTTTTGGTAATCGAATTCTCCATTGCCTCTAGGAGAATCTCATGGTCAGTCTTACCTCTAAGGCTTCTTCATCCTCAATAAGACTAAGAAAAATTGGACTTTCATGTCTTTTCTCTAAGGGAGAAGTGTATGGACCAGGCTGGCTCACTGGCTAGTTTGAGCCAGATGATGAGGTGGCAGCCGATCATATCATCAGGCATGGGGCAATTATCTCCTCAGCCACGACCTTCCATATGGAGGCTCGATCGAGCAAAGAAAGAATGCTAAAGTTGAGATCGAGCAATACTATCCTCACTGTTTGCTTGACAGTTTGGCCAAGTCATGTAACCAACCACCCTATAGTAGCCTGGTGGTGCTTGACTCGAGTATGTATGCCACGCTTAACGCTTCTTACCAATAAGAAGAGAATGTTCTCGAGCTCCCTAGCTATTCTAACATACTGTAGGTCACAAATACTTTCTTTGATTGGTGGGAACGTCATTATACTCGGTTGCTGAACAACAGGGATCCTTTAGAGCTGATCGACCACTTTGCCTCTCAGTTAGGCAAGAAAAGAACATTCACTCCCCCTACCACCCCTCTTGCTAAGAAGGTACCCAACAAGCTAAGAACCAGATCAACCACTCCCCCACCTCCAGTTCCATCGACCGATGATGCTGTCCCAGTTAGCCAAGAGGTCACTATGTCCGACTTTGATACTCCAGTCTCCGCTCCATAGCCATCAACAACCCCAGAGAAGATTTTTGATTTGGGAGGTCCGCCCGCTCCACCTCTAAAAGCACCAGTCCTTACTCTACAGCGTGTCAGTCCTCTTAAGTTATATTCAATAATAGATGATCGACCGCTACCAACATCTGTAGGGTCACGCCAACCATCAGGTACTTATTCGGTTGAGGCCATATCTGCTTTCGAAACATACTTCAAAACCAAGTACTGGCCCCGTCTCATTATTGCTGACTATTTAAAAGAGATCAAAGAGGGCTTGAAATGACATTAAGAAGCCCATTTTAATAAGTACTTGAAGAAATGGTGGCGGGATAAAGAGAGATCGAATAATCCTAATCTTCCCTTCAAGAAGCATCTCATGCCTTACCATCCTAATCCACTACCATTCCCTACTTCCACTCGATTGTTGGCGACCGAAATAAAAAATCCCTAGGCCATTAGAGATTGACCCATCATTTACGTAGTTCGATCTGACCTAGGTGAAAATCGTTCACTCATACATATATTTCTATTTGATTCCTTGCATCTTGCATTGATTAACCCTTTCTTGTTCTTTTGACGGCTGTCGAAAATAATTGGTTGTGGCCTAATTGCAACAACAACATCAAAATCAACAATAGTAACATCATCAATCCCAGGGGTCCTTGACCCCGTGATTACTGAGATCTTGACCGTCAACACAAGTCCACCCGAAGTCAACAATCTTCCAAATTACTCGTAATACATAATACAAGTCCCCCATGGCCTTGCGCTAGTTAATCAGAGCATGGCCATGGTGCCTCCCTCTTGATCGTTAATTGTGAACCTCCCTTCTCCATTGATGCTCCTCCCAATAGGACCGACACCCCTAATGATCGAAGAGATTTTAACTTCAGCTGAGCTTAAGATTGCAGCAGTCGAGGAGGTTTTAAGATGATGGTCAAGGCCAAAGAGACCGTGGCTAAAGTTGAAGAAACTGCTACCCCCACAGTCGAGGTTATTGAGACTACTCCTGCCGAAACTACATTCAAGACTCAACAAATTGAAGGATGTTCAAGGATTCCAAAGGTAAATTAACCCTCACATCTCATGACCAAAACACCCCAAGTAATAATCCATTTAAAAGTGGTCCAATCTTACCTAAAACTAACTAGGAAAATACCTTATTAAGGTTAGAAAAAGAAAAATCAAGTTACAAGCAAATCTAAATAGGCACATGTATTTTCTACAACA
The DNA here is from genome assembly GCA_037074715.1 of Magnolia kwangsiensis. Lineage (NCBI taxonomy): Eukaryota > Viridiplantae > Streptophyta > Magnoliopsida > Magnoliales > Magnoliaceae > Magnolia > Magnolia kwangsiensis. The sequence goes on along the minus strand of CM073572.1, from coordinate 68,116,199 downwards.
ATTGATGACATTGAATGTTACTTGATGATATCGAATCTTAAGGTTTGATGACATAGAAAAAGTGCCCTAATTTGTCCAGCAACCAAACCTGTATTATTGGAGAAATTCTTGATGACATCGAACAGGTTTCGATGACATCAAAAAATGAGCACTCAATGTTTCAGCAAGCTCAAAAGGCAAGTCAGTAAAAATCTCGATGAACCGAACTATGTTCGATGACATAAAAAATGGACCAGTTTTGTCCAGAGAGTTTTTTAAAAGAAAATCCCGAGATCATCGATGATATTGAACTGCCTTCAATGACATTGAATTTCAAATTTTGATGACATTAAAGAACGTTCCATAACATTGAAAAAAAGTGAACCAAATGGTCCAACAAGCTCTAAGTGTTTTCAAAGAAAATCCCAATGACATCGAGCTAGCATTTGATGATATTGAAGGCCACATTTGATGGCATTAAATTACACTTAATGACATCGACCGAAAATATACTACATTTATACAAAAATCTTAGTGTAGGGAATCAATAACATCGAAGGAGATTCGATAACATCAAATCTTGACAAAAATTTGCACATTTTTTTACCATTGGGACTTTTTGGCTATTTACTAGAGGCTTGTTTTCTTGGTTCTTGAGTGAGAAAAAGAGAGAGATTTGAGAGAGTTATTACTAGAAGAAAACCACCTACCCTCTTAAATCCTTTTTTCTCATGAGAGTTCATCTTTCAATCCTATCTTAAATGCAATCACTGGAAAATTAATAGATTTGATTGAAAAATGAACTCCGATATTTAAGGATCTTTTAACATGTAACACCCTGAAAATCGGGGGTCGTGTATAAACTCAACTCTCGAGTTCCAGACCGTTACTTATGCAATAAAAATGATTATGATTCAATGTTGTCTGATTTAAAGCATTCACATGAGTAAAAGTATACCAAAACTACAATTCATACTTCAGATCCAGTGATAAAAGCAAGCGGAAGACTAAACAATATATATATCACTGTATGGAAAAATAAAGTAAATCTCATCTGTCTCTAAAGTATGAATACATCTCTGAGTCTCATATACATATACATGAACAAAAGTAAATGTCCAAAATAGTCCCACTGAAGTCCCATCGATCCAGGTCACCTACGCAAAGCCATCGTGATACTGCATATACGAGAACTCGTCCTGGTCCTCGTCGAAGTCTGGCTCTGCCTCCTGGATCTCAGCCTCACCTGCATCTACAACAGGATCTGGTGGGTGTTGCAAACACCATCCCGTAATGTGGGAGTGAGTGATCAACTCAGTGGAATCATAGAGCAAAGATTAGCATGTTCACAATTCAATCATGCGATAATAGTAAAGCAGTAAATCAGACAATCCTAATACTGTTGTTAATGCAAGATGACATGACGTGATGTATGCCCTCACCGACGATCTCCCTCATACGGCAACATCTTACGACCGCGGCATGCAATCGACCCTCAAGTGCTCCACATCTTCTAGGCACATGTAATGGCATGGTGATATGATTTTCAAGTTGTTATTAGTCCATTCAAACAGCAGGATTGGGAAACTAAGGTACTTCCCTTGTATCAATCCCAACACAGATCCTGTTTAGGGTCGTCACTCCTAGTAATCTCATACGATGTATATTTCGTAGGTCACTGCAAGGGCTGCCAGGGCTGTTGCTCACACTCGTTGCACCGCTCCCCCATCATCTTATCAATACAGGCCTACTGTACTCTACTGCAACGGAAGGGTCGTCGCCTCCCGTGGACTCAGAATACGCTCGCGGTCACTACAAAGGACTCGTCGCCTGATCAGTGTAGGCCGACAGTTAGAATATAGTGTCCCATACCACCATAATCTGCTCACGAGTCTAGGTGCTCACTGGTCACTACGGGGAGGTTTGTGGCCCCAGCGTAGGCCGACAGCTCGACCACGGTGTCCCATACCACCATGCCTGGCTCATGAGTCTTCGTGGATCAAGGTACCATGGTTAACAGGGTTTACAATGGTAAGATCAATACCCTAGGTTCAAGCAGTTATGACTCATACAAGGTGAACATACATCGGCCAGTCATCTCAAGTCGAACGACATGAAGTGCGTAAAACACTTCGCGTGGCCTAACCACTGCCGTCAACTTCAAACACGACTCGCGTTCATCGACGCGTCGTTCGTGGCCAAGATCAGCCAGCCACGAATTCGATCGGTTACCGACTGCCTGGACTAAGTATAGTCCCAAACAATTATGGAATCACATCAGCAATTTATATAGGAATATTGGAATTGAAATACAATCATGAGAGCATGTTAACACATGTTATAACACTCAACTTAAGTAAATCTTCAAACACATATATTTCATGCATGTAATGAAATCATGCGTATAGTCAACATGTAGAAAATCATTTATGTCAGCATATTAATTGAGAAATCCATCTCAAACTAATTCGTAACATCATTTAATTCAATACATACTAATACAAGCATTTATACAAACACATACACTACACACTTAAGTCTACATATAGTATGTCGACCCGAAGTGCGCAATTAGGCGAATCTCTTCGCCAAACTAATTATGCACGTATTCCTAACTTCCTAATGCAACAACTAACCATGTCAACCACATCAGCAAAATATGAATGTAAACAGTACTTCCTACAAATGACTAAAATGTCCTAAATCTCATATTCTTCGTTAATTTACGAAACAGGAAACGGAGAGCATATTGTACATGTCAAACGGCGATGCCGTCAAGAATCTACTATTAAACGACATTGAAAGCGTTGTAAACCGTCAATCAAAGCGTCTAAAATCCTCACCTTATGTCTTGTAGACTCGTGAATTGAAACGGAGCGTATACGCTTCGTCTACGGCGAATAGGGAACTTAATACACAAGATCCATGAGCTACATCGCTATGGAAACAAAGGAACCTCAAATCAGCAACTATTTAGGGTATTTGCTTACCTAGAATCGCGGTGTAATCGCCGGGAAAGCGATAGAGGTGCGTTGCTTAGCACGTGCAACACGTAGCACAAGTAGCAGGAAGAACTCTCCCACTCTCTCTCACAATCTCTCACCTTTTCTCTCACACAAGCTAGGGTTTCTAGCAAATTCGGATGTGTGAGAGAAGTGAGGGTTTCAATGCCTTTTATAAGCTAAAACATGCCCAAAATAGGCTTGGAAACAATGTTTACTTGGTGCCCAACCAAATCAGGGCCGTTTCGGTCCAAAAGAGCATTTCTGAAGGTCCCCTGGCCAAATGCGGTCGGACTTAAGCTCATGCATACTGGATCTAGCACACATCCAGTTTTCAGACCGGTAGGGTTCCCAGATCGCACGTGGCAGTCCAGTTTCAGTTTAACGGTCACCGTACCAAGATCAGGCCTATAAGTCTCGTGATATGTAATAGAAATTTTTCCTGATCCAAGGGTGTAATTTGGCTGAATTCTGATGGTCAGAACGCTTAATACTGATGCATCAAATCGTGTGCCAGATTTGAATTTTAAATTCCAATTCTAACCCTATTCTCACTCTCTTCACTCCAGGCTCAATGAAATAGCCTCTGAATGTCAGTTGAACTTGATTTTCGAAACGATTGCCAAGCCCAGCTAAGTGGTCATAACGGTCTAAGATGGTAGGTATCGGACTTTCGACGCGCGGTCTAGATCCAATACAAAGTTTCAAGGAGGTCCCGAGAATAAACCGGTTTAGAGTTTGATCCGAGGCTTTAGAGCATTATAGCACCATTGGTTCCTCTCGCTTTGGGCCTTGTAGAATGTATTTAAAGTGATCAGGGACCATTTTCCAGCTATTCTAACGTTGCACTAGCTAACTTAGTCATATTTTCTAAAGGAATAAATTCTACGCAATTTCGGGTCGAGTTGGTACTCGAGCCCAAGTATGGATTTTTCACGGGCGTTATATAACATCTCATTTATATGTTAATCATTGAGCCGAAATCTTTTGAATGCCTAACCTTGGAGAATCTCATCTAGACTTAAAGACCCACATTTAATAGATAAGATTCACCTAAATACCTTGACCTAACACCCAATGACTTCCATTGGAGCATCTACTGCTGTTGCGGATCAAGGGAGTTGAAGACTCTTCATTACAAGGAAGGTCATCATCAGCATGTGCTAAAAAGGGGCTTACTCACTTACAAGTAAGTATTTAGAGTCCATTGAGTCTGAAGCCCTTTCCTTGTGTAGGATTGGGATTCAGAGTTTGAGTTGACAAATCCGCTAAGACCTTTCGTAGGCCTCCGATGGGAGAATACGTATTGTGCCTTTGTGTAAGATGTATTGCCTTGTGTAGCCATGTGTGTTTGCCTTATGTAGGCATTATGAGTTGCCTTATGTAGGCATATGTGTTTGCCTTGCCATTCTAGAATAACATCGAACTCTTGCATCTCCAACAAGATAAGGTCAACTAATAATATGGAATCTCCAACCATGACGGGGTAAGATCTACATATTTGATTTAGCACTACGGAGCTTCCTATTAGTGTAGTAATTACTAAATTCTTATATAGGAGTTCAGGAGATTGATCTAATGTATGCACAAAAGGAGTTAAAATAAAAGAATGCGTAGCTCCTGAATCAAATAAAACTTGAGTGGGTGAGGAATAGATAATTACGGTACTTTCCACCATGCTTCATTAGCGTTTGTTTCTAGTGGTGCTATGATGAACACATGACCTTGGGCTGACCGTCAAGGAGCCTGGCTTTCTTGCCTAGTCTAGTGTTGTTGTTGTTGTTGTGGGCACTGTTGCTGTTAAGGGGGTTTTTGTTGTGGAGGTCTTTGATACTGTTACGGTGCTTAATGATATGGAGGTCTCTGGTACAGTGGTTGAGGTGCTTGATACTGTGGCTGAGATCTAGAGTGCATTTACTAGGATGCCTGATAATGTGGCTGTTGAGGCGGTCGTCTACAAAAATGAGCGGAGTGACCCACCATTCCACAATTATAAAATTTACCTGTAAATCAGTTCGTTGGCTAAGTTGGAGCTAAGGTGTTTGTTTCCGTCATCTTCAGGTTCTTGGAAGCATCATCTTGTGCTTGAGATGTTTTGGGTGTAGACCTAACATTTCTCTTCGCTTCTCTCTTCTGGCTATGACTTTTCCATAATTCTTCGTTGTCTCGCTCTATCATTAGAGCCCGCTCTACCACATCGACATACAATCTAAGCTTAAGTGAAGTAAGCTTGTTACGAATTGATCCTCTTAGACCCCGCTCAAATTTCTTAGCTTTATGACCTTCGTCCTGAATCATATACGGGGAAAAACTTGATAATTCAACAAATTTGGACTCATATTAGCCTACGACCATAGCCCCCTACTCTAAGCTTATGAATTCCTCTTCTTTCTACTCCTGTACAGACTCAAGAAAGTATTTCTTGTTGAACTTCTCACAAAACATATCCCACATTCATGTGGTCTCTTCTTCAATTGTTCAAGCAATTATCTCCCACCAATGGTCGGCTTCTCCTGTAACATGAAAACCGTAAGTGTGACCTTCTCCTCATCACATCCTAAACCAACGAGTATCTTCTCTATTTACTTTTTTTTTCACTTTTCTGCATGCATAAGGTCTGACAAACCCTTGAATGTAGGTAGCTTCAATCTCTTAAATTTCTTTACTAAGCTCCCAACGCCATCCTACACAACTGGTGCGGCTCCTCCATTATCGCGGCGAACATGTTGTCTAAGAATGGTCGTCATGTCGCCTAAAGCACGGAAGACCCCATCAAGTGACTGGCTACTTTGGATAGACCTCGGTGTGGTCGCAACAGGACCGGCTTTACTTCTACCTCTATTTTCACACATGTGCTCAGACATATTCTAAATCAAACGATAGACTTCATATGTCAAATAAGGGTGGAACACACAAAGAAATATCAATATATATATATATATATATATATATATATATATATATATATATATATATATATATATATATATATATATATATATATTTACAATTACTCTTATAGGGGATACATCCTAATTGTCAAAGTGTTTATGTTTTCAAGCAAAACTCTAAGTCCTTAATGATTCCAAACCTAGGCTCTAATACTAATCTATCACGCCCTAAAATCCGACACCTATGTTTATCCAACCCTAGTTCCATATTCGATGGCATGATTTATATTTGGTATGTTTACATTTCATAATTCACATATATATTGACAAAATAATTCTCATTTATAAAATATAACCGTAAAAAATTTAGTGAATAAGCAAAAAATAAAATATCCATGTCTCGACTATTAAAGATTATCACTAAACTTATGACTTAACACATGTTATCACTATACTATTATACTGAATGTTCATTACAACATATTAATAAAATGTTAAAGAAACAAAAATAAATAAAAGCAAATCTCTTCAAGCACCTCCATGAGATCCTGATCCTGAAATTTTAAAATCCTAATAGGGTAAGCTGTGAAGCATAGTGAGTAATCTCAATATAGGTTTAAAAAATAGCCTCATATAATTTAAATAAAATGTATTAAAAGATACACTACTAATATGAGTAAAGCAAATGGATGGAGATATTCATAAACAAGAATTTTTAATGTAAATTCCAAAAAATGAATGAATGAAATTAACATATGCTATAATCCATAATAACAAGTGTGGTTTATTCTTTTTAACACCAGGGCCAGTTTACACCGGTCGGCCAATACTCGCTCCAATACAACACCTATCCTGATAATAGGAATCTTTTACGTGACATGCTCATTCATCCAAAGGGCACTCGGTGAGGGACCCTGTAACGCCCTGAATTTCAAGGGTCAAATAAAGCACTACTCCCGAGATTCCGAACATCACTTATGTCTTGTGGATGATGATATTCTGATTTCTTTCATATTCATGAATTAACATGCATGAGATTATACTAAGTAACACATCATACTCCAGATTTAATGAAGTTAAGTAAGTGCGGAATTCTAAAACATGTCTATGTAAGTATGTAGGTGTTACACAAAATTCCTTCCAGAGTATGAGTACGTGACCGGGTTCAATATATACATGTATAAGTCCAAAATAAATAAAATGTAGTAATGTAAATGAGTCCAACTAAATGTGTCCAACTAAGCCCATATGTCAGCATTCCTTGCGTAATGGTACGTAGCCTAGATCGGCCCGCCCGAGAGTTGAAAGTAGGAGAATTTCTCCTCATCCAAGAAGTCCTGCTCCAATGCATAAACGTCGTTAATACCTGCATCTACATCAGTGTTTGGTTGCTGTTTTAAAACATCGTCCTATAGTGGGAGTGAGTGATTAACTCAGTGGTTCTATAAGGTAAAAGTGACACATGTTATCAAGTCAATCAAGCAGTAATGATAAAGCAATCATAAGCAATCACTTTATAACTATTATCTTTAATGCAGGAATGGCGTGCAAGTAATGATGCATGCCCTCACCCATTAATGCTCCCTCAACACGCGACTCCGAGTGCCTGTTTCGCATATGACAACACTTCCTCAATGTGTAACTCCATTTCCTTTTTGGCACGACCTAAATAACGCAGTGTGATGCATGGTCGTGTTAGTCAAGTGATTAATTATGTTTATTCATATAGTAAGTTTGGGAAGCTATGTAACACCCCGAATTTTGGCCAATCTGGGATTTGACGTCCTTAGGCAATGGGTCAATTAAAACACCTGAAAAATCGCTCAGAACCCAATTTCATAGCCAAAGAAACCACTTAGGATTAATTCCTATGGAAATTTAGCGTAAGTTAGCTAGCGCAACACTGGAGTAGCTGGGAAACAGTCCCTGATCACTTTAAATACGTTCTACAAGACCCAAATCGAGTAGAACGTATGACTCCATAATACTCTATAACCTCGGATCAAACTCTAAGCGGGTTTGTTCTCTGGACCACTTTGAATTCTTATATTGAATTTAGACCGCGCGTCGAAAGTCCATTACTTCCTATCTTAGACCGTTAGAACCGCCCAGCTGGACTTGACAATCATTTCGAAAATCAAGTCAAACCGATAATCACAGACTATTTCATTGAGCCCGGACTGAAGAGACCGCGAATAGGGACAGAATTGAAATTTCAAATTCAAATCTGGCACACGACTTGACACGTCAGTATTAAGCGTTTTGACCGTCAGAATTCATCCGGATTACACCCTCGGATCAGGAAAAATTTCTATTTATTATTATGAGACTTCCAGCCCTGATCTACGTGCGGTGACCGCTGAACTGAAACTGGTCCGCCACGTGCGATCTGCGAACCCTGCCGGACTGAAAACTTAATACGTGCTATATCTGGTACGCATGAGCTTAAGTCCGATCGCATTCGACCAGGGGACCACCAGAAAGCATCTTTTGGACCGAAACAGCCTCGATTTGGTTACCCCTCAAGTGAAACTTGTTCCCGAGCCTATTTCGGGCAAGTTTGGGCTTATAAAAGGGCTTGAAACCCTCACTCCTCTCTCCCATCCGAATTTGCAAAAACTCTAGATTGGGAGAGAGAAAAGGTGAGAGTTTGTGAGAGAAGGTGGGAGAGATCTTTCTGCCACCTGTTGCTGCTGCTGTACGTGCTTAGGCAACGCACTTCGATCACTTTCCCGGCGATTCCTCCGCGTTTTCAGGTAAGAAAAGCCCTAGAAAGTTGCTGATTTGATGTTTCTTCCGTTCCATAGCTTGATAGTTAGTAAATCTCGTAAAACAGGTTCTCTTATCGCTGTAGATGAAGCGTATACGCTCCGTTCAAATTTCAACATCCATAAGAGACAAGGTGCGGATTTTAGACGCTTTGATTGACTGTTTCCAAAGCTTTCAATGTCGTTTAATAGTAGATTCTTGACGGCAACGCCGTTTGACATGTACAACATGCTGTCCGTTTCTTGTTTCGTAAATCAACGAAGAATATGAGATTTAGGGCATTTTAGTCATTTGTAGGAAGTACTGTTTTCATTCATAGTTTGCTGATGTGATTGACATGAATTGTTGTCACATTAGAATGTTAGGAATGCGTGCATAATTAGTTTGGCGAAGAGATTCGCCTAAATGCGAATTTCGGGTCGACATACTATATGTAGACTCAAGTGTGTAGTGTAAGTGTTTGTATAAATGCTTGTATTAGTATGTATTGAATTAAATGGTGTTATGAATTAATTTGAGATTGATTTCTCAATTAATATGCTGATGTAAATGATTTCCTACATGTTAGCCGTATGTACGATTTCATTATATGTATGAAATGCATATGTTTGATGTTGCACTTAAGTGGTATGCTATAACATGTACTTGATGTTTTCATTATGGTTTAGTTGAGATTGAATTCTCAATTAATAGGCTAATGGAGAGGATTTCCTATATGTTGGCGATATGCATAATTTCATTATATGTGTGAAAGACATGTGTAGGATGATTTACTTAAGTTGTACGTTATAACAGGTGTTAACATGCTCACATGGTTGTATTTCATTTCCATTACTCTTACATGAATGCTGACATGATTCCATGATTGTTTGGGACTATACTTAGTCCAGGCAGTCGGTAACCGAGCGAATTCGTGGTTAGTTTATCTTCGCCACGAACGACGCGTCGATGAACGCGAGCCGTGTTCTGGAGTTGGCGGCAGTGGTTAGGCCACACGAAGTGTTTTACGCACTTCATGTCGTCAACTTGAGATGCGATCGCGCTAGTCGAGCCCGTCAAGTAACCCGACTGGCCATTGTATGTTCACCCTGCATGAGTCATAACTGCTTGAACCTAGGGTACTGAACTTACCATTGTAAACCCTGTTAACCATGGTACCTTGATCCATAAAGACTCATGAGCCGGGCATGGTGGTATGGGACACCGTGGTCGAGCTGTCGGCCTACGCTGGGGCCACAAACCTCCCCGTAATGACCAGTGAGCACCTAGACTCGTGAGCATATTATGGTGGTATGGGACACTATATTCTAGCTGTCGGCCTACACTGATCAGGCGACGAGTCCTTTGTAGTGACCGCGAGCGTATTCTGAGTCTACGGGAGGCGACGACCCTTCAGTAGCAGTAGAGTACAGTAGGCCTGTATTGATAAGGTGATGGGGGAGCGGAGCAACGAGTGCGTGCAACAGCCCTGGCAGCCCTTACAGCGACCTACAAAATATACATCGTATGAGATTACTAGGAGTGACGACCCTAGACAGGATCTGTGTTGGTATTGATATAAGGGAAGTACCTTAGTTTCCCAATCCTGCTGTTTGAATGGACTAATAATAACTCAAAAATCATATCACCATAGCATTGCATGTGCCTGGAAGATGTGGAGCACTCTAGGGAGTGTGGCATGCCGCGGTCGTAAGATGTTGCCGTATGAGGGAGATCGTCGGTGAGGGCATACATCACGTCATGTCATAATTGCATTAACAACAGTATTAGGAATGTTTGAATTACTGCTTTACTATTATCGCATGATTGATTTGATAACATGTTAATCTTTGCTCTATTATTCCACTGAGTTAGCTACTCACTCCCACGTTACGGGACGGTGTTCCTGGACACCCACCAGAGCTTTTTGTGATTGCAGATGATGGCGCGGCCTGTGAGGCAGAGCCGGACTTGATGATGATGAGGAGGATCCCTCCTTTATGCGTGTTCTGATCGACGGGATTACAGGGAGGTTGATTAGATGCCTTGACACTTGTCATTTTATATTTTTAGAGCACTCATGTATATTCTTTTGCTTACTTTAGAGTATACATGTATGTATATAACCTGGTAACATGTTCACACTCTGGAGACATACAACAATTTATATATATTATACATCTATCACAGTCTTCCGCTTGTTAATCTAACTGTCTCTGGAGTAGGATATGTTGTTCTGGCTTAATCTCACTCATGTTTAATATGTTATCACAGACAACATTCAATCATTCATATCTATGTTGCATAAATAACATTTTGGAACTCGGGAGTTGGGTTTTTGTTCGACCCCCCGATTTTCGGGATGTTACAAGCTAGGGTACCTCCCTTTTTAATATCGACCCAAATCGAACATTAGGCATTGAACAACTGCAGCGGTCCTCTTCCTGTGTTTTGGATCCATCTAGGTTCGTCACTCTTAGGTAAACACATGCGATAGGCAAGTTGCATGAAGCGGTGCTCGTGGTCACTACGGGAAGGCTCGTCACCCCAGCGTAAGCTGACGACACGAACATGGTGTCCCATACTACCGTGTTCGGCTCACGAGTCTTGAGGATCATGGTACCATGGTTAAGGATGGGTCTCTTCATTGGTGAGGGGTACCTTAGATTTAAACAGTCACGTCCATATATGGTAAACACGCAATAGGTCAACCGGTTTGTTAGGCAAACTCAATTGTTACGGGTGCACGTTGACTTAATTGACATGGAGCACATAAGCGCCCTTCGTGGCCTAGCCACTGTCGGCAGTCGTCGTATGGCTTATATTAATTGAGTTTACCTGTAACATTCCAAAAATCGGGGCTCGGGTAGAAACCCAACCCCCGAGTTCCAGAATGTCACTTATGCAACATAAAATATATAATCAATTGTAAGCCTCCAGAGTGTGAACATGTTACCAAGTTAAATAAATACATGTATACTCCAAAAATGAACAAAAAGAATATACATGAGTGCTCCAAGAGTGCAAAAGAAAGATAAGTGTCATGGCGTCTAATCAACCTCCCTGTAATCCTGTCGATCAAAATACGGAGGAGAAGTCCTCCTCAGCATCATACAAGTCCAACTCCGCTCCACAAGCAGTACCATCATCTGAAACTAAAATAGGGACTGGTGGGTGTCCGGAACACCATCCCGTAACGTGGGAGTGAGTAATCAACTCAGTGGAATCATAGATCAAAGATTAGCATGTTATCAAATCAATCACGCGATAATAGTAAAACAAACAATCAAACATTCCTAGATACTGTTGTTAATGCATGCATGAAATGATATGATGGATGCCCTCACCGACATTCTCCCTCATACGACACCATCTTAACCATCACTACCCATCAATGTGGACATTTAACCAATATTACTCCTAAAGAGTGGCCCACATAAAACCGAACGTATAGTGGGCCCATGGCCTCACACAAGGGCCTCATACACAACATAATGGGCCACATACAATCTCAATGGGCCTTATACAAAGGTATCACACATCAAGTGGGCTGCATCACATGTGCCTCATATACATCAAGTGGGCTGCATCGCATGGGCCTCATATACATCAATGGGTCGCATCGCATGGGCCTCATATACAATCTCAATGGGTCTTATACAAGGGTTTCATACTCATAATGGGCCTCATCACATCACAATTAGGCCACATTACATGGGCCTTACACATCGTAATGGGCCACAACTCATGGGCTTAATACACATTACAATCGGCCGCATTACATGGGCTTCATATGCATCGCAAGGAGCCTCTCACACAGGCCTAATATACATCACATTGAGCCTCATCCATGGGACAAATATTCATCACAATGGGCCATAAATACATCGCATTAAGGTGGGCCCTGTACATTCTAAATGGGTCATAAATACATCTCATTGGGCCACATCCCATGGGCCTATATTACATCTAGGTGTGCCTAATACACCACAAAATGGGCCTCATAAGGCAACCCATAATCCAGGAAAAACGGATGGGCAGCTTGGATACATCATACATCACGGTGGGCCGCATAAGTGGATGGCATAAATATGCAATACATACATCACGATGTCTCTCATAGGGATGAAACACATACATTTAAGGTGGGGGTCCCACCTGTCCAACAAAATAAACAACGTGGATGTAAACCACACACATCAAAGGTGAGGTCCACACGTCTAAATGGACGGCGGGGAGAAACACAAACATCATGTGGCCCCCACACCACCCGTCCAGATGAACGGTACTAATAAAATACATAAATCATGGTGGGTCCCACCTACACTGGATAGATGGATGGAGTGGATATATGTCACGCCCCAAACTCGAAAACCGGGCTCACAAAATTCCCGATCACCGAATCCGGCGCCGACAGCCTCCGTAGAACCCCATTCTCGGCTCCTAACTCCCATTCGTCAGGTTCCGATCCTGGGATGCTACAAGGAGGATTTTAAATATCAGTTTGATTCGTAATAAGCATAACCAAAGGCATAACCCACAAACAATAACCAAGCACTCCATTACATTTCTACTATGATAAAAAACTTTACAAGTACAATGAGCATAAAGGAAAATACAATGGTAAAGAATAAAAACTCCAAAACGATCAGCAACGTGCTCCTACCTCAGCGCTGCTGCGATCCAACGTCACCTGCACGCAACGGTCGTGCATAAGCTTATAGAAAGCTTAGAGGGTGGTGAAAGTGTGTGCATAAGGTAGTAATATGAACATGCAATGTCAAAGTAATGTGGAATATGCAGATGGATCCATAATATCATGAGCCGTACCAAGGCTTATGCGATGCAAGACATGAATGGTATCGACCATCCCAAGGCCATGCGATGTGCAATGCAACTCAAGCATACAGATCCTCATCTATGTCCATACATCAATACAGCTCAAAATATGGAATATCACCAGGGTCTAGTACACTTTAAACCAGATTACCGCCACATCGCGCGCAATAAGGTAAGTGGAAGAGACCTCACTATCCGTCTACCAATATCGGGCGCGACTCGTCGATAGCGGACCCATTCCTCGAGCTGGTCAGACTCAGCCTAGGATTTTCCCCTACACTCGGGCAGGTAAGGCTGCACCCCCTTCCAACCGACCACGACACAGTGGAGAGCACAACCAACTGGTATTCGATACTCAGCGCTCATCTACCCACTCGGTCTAGACGTTGGAGCAACCTCTTGGTACCATAAGGATTTAAGGACTTTCACCCAGAGATATTAATAGCACCCCATGTAGAACATGATTTTCGGTATCCAATCCTGCCAACCACGATGCGTCTGTGGAGGCTACGGCCCTGATGTCGCTAGGGCGTACAATACTCATGTCATACAAATGCGAAATGCATGATTCAAGCTACCCAGTCATGCAACAAATCCTGCGCATATCATGCGCTCATGTAGGGCAACACTGCCTAACCAGGAGCCCATAAACAACCTGCCCGAAGGCATACGCTATGATCAGTCAATCCTCATATCAAGCATACATATGATGCGTATGATCATGGGTCATGAAACTATACTAAACATGTAAATGAGTGATGAACCATTCATACAACGCGGATGGGCCTAGACGGCCTATACACAGCAAGTACGGCCCAGTAATGGGCTTTAAGGAGGGTCGTAATGTGGACGTCTAACCAACATTACACTCGCAATGTGGACGTCAAACCAACATTGCTCCCAATGCACGATCTTTGTAAACATCAGTACTTAGTCTGTAATGGATTTACACATTGCAATGGACCGTAGGTTGTCCCCATTGGACCTTACATATATATCAAATGGGCCATATCTTATGGGCCTTCTATTCATCAGATGGGCCACATAAATGGGTCATACCAATGGGTCTTATGTGCATTGCAATGGGTCAAAATCCGTGGGCCTTGGACTGCATCAAATGAGCTTAACTCATGGGTCTTAAAGGTAACGAATGGGCCACACCAATTGAACCCCATATGTACGCCAAATGGGCCCTAACACTTAGGCCTTGCATGCATATCAAAGTGGGCCTAAACCCCTAGGCCTTACATATATCAAATGGCCTACATCCATGGGCTTTAAAATTTCAACAAAAGGGTCCAATTTCATGGGCCTTAAAGTACATCAAATGGGCCTAGTCCCATGGACTTGCAACATATCAAGTGGGCCTAAGTTCTTAGGCCTTAAATGAATCAAATGGGCCTAGCCCATAAGCATTTCATAAATCAAATGGGCCTAGCCCATGCCCTTTTGAAATTCAAATGGGCCTAGCCCATAGGCCTGTTACAAATTAAATGGGCCTAACCCATATATGAGCGGCCCACCCAACCAACAGCTCATCTTTCTTTTTTATTTATTATTATTTTATTTTACTTATTTATTATTTAAAAAAAAAAAAAAACTTCACCAAGGCGATTGCATTAAGGTGGGTGCCACCGTTCGCCTGGACGGTGGACTCAAAAATCACAAATCATTGTGGGTCCCATGTGGGGCCCACAGAAATTCTTAGATGCCATCCAGTCCGTTCACGAGGTCCCTCGGGCCTGGATGAAGGGAAAACATAAATTTCAGCTTGATCCAACACTTCCGTGGGCCCCAAACAGATTTCAACGGTAAATTTTAATTCCACTGTTTCATGCGGTGTGGGCCACCTGAGTCTTGGATCGTTCTCATTTTTGGAGGGGGGCCCACCACTGGGGTGGCCCACCTCATGAGCAAGTTGGATCACAAATAAACATTATGGTGGGGCCCACACACAGGGCCGTGGTCCCCTGCGTTCGTCCGCTGGCTGGCAGCGCTTGCTGCCTTCAAACGGTGGCAGCAGCCTTATTATTTTTTTTGTGCTTTTTAAAAAAACAAATGTGGGGCCCACCGATGGGAAATCCACTCCGCCCACTTGATTCTAGGGTCCATTCAAGTGGGCCACACAACCCTATCCCATAAAATAAAATAAAACAAAATAAAAAGAAATAAAAGAGAGAGAGACATGGAGAGTGGGACACGCCTTGTGATGGAGGGCTCCGCCACTATGAGCCCTCCCTTGAATGAAATCATACAATAAACGGATCCCTTTGAACATGGGATCATCAAAAATGCAAATCAACGGTGGAGATCCATTCCCCACTGATATGGATGGTCTAGATGACCTTTCTAAATGAAATAAACATCATGATGGGGTCCATGGAGAATGGCCCCATCATGGAATGATCATGATGATCCAAGTGGTCCATCGACTACATATTAGGGTCCCAAGTGAGATCCACACCATGGATCGGTGGGCCTCACTTGGCACATCATAAAAACAAGAAAAACTAGTGTAATCTAGCACCCACCGTCCGATCTTCTTGCTCCTAGAGGTTCCTTGGCACCTTAGCTTCAATCCTAATGGATGAGATGAAGAATGGAGGGTTGAGATGAGAGATGATGGGGTAGGAAGGTGGGCCACTTGGAGTTTAGGAAGCTTGGAGAAATTCCATACGTATGGGCTCTTGGAATTTTTTTTTGGTTGCTTAGAAATTTGAAATGAGAAAGAGAGAAAGAGAGAGAGTTGTGAAGGGAGAGAGAGAGAGTGATGGATGGATGTGGTGAGTGATGGTTGTGTAAGAAAAGCTTGACTTTTGTGGCTTTTTGTGTAAGAGAGGTATAGGTTTGGGAGACTTTTGTGGTTGCTTGGGAAAAGGGAATAAAGTGATGTGTACTTGACATGTGATGGCTTGATGGATTGATTGATTGATGGGATTGATGTGATTGATGTGACACATCGTAGAGATTCCATTGGTTTTCGCAACGCGCGGCGTTTTCTCACACCGAACGTTGGCCCACATCTCTTGACCAGGGTATCGCCTCGGCGCGGGAGTCACGGTATCGGAACCGCAACGATGGCGCGGTCGCTATGGTATTGGTCTCGGTTTGAGTCGACTCGGGTTGTCGGCACATGAATCAGGGTCGCGCGTCGATATCGGTTAAGGGTCGAAGGTTGCCGGAATTCGACCGGTAAGACCGCGGAAGTCTACGGAAAGGTACGGACCAGGATACGGGTCTTACAATATAGAATAAATACATCAAGGTGGATCCCACCCCCACACATGTCATATGTGTGGGGTGGGACCATGTCCAAGATAGATAGATGACGTGACTGTAAAGTATACATCATGGTGCATCCCACGGCACACCATCCAGGGACGGATGGTGTGGAAACTAAATGTATACATCAAGGCAGGTTCCAAATGGGATCCATACCATCATTCGGTAGGCCCGACTTGGTTCATCACAAAAATTACAATCTAGCCCTATAAAACACCCACTGATTCCACTTCTTCTAGGCTCTATGGAGTCCTTAGCTTCGAGGTTTTCCCTTTAATGGTGGAAGATGAAGATTGAAGGGTGGAGATGGGAGATAGGGTGGTAGGGAGTGGACCACACTTAGCTCTTCTTATGGAAAGCTTGGACGTTGGCTCTCTCTCTTGGTGCTTGGGAGAATGGGTGGAGAATGAGAGAGAGAGGGGATCTAAGGAGAGAGGGATGGGTGTGATGGGTGTACTTGAGACGTATGGTTATGTTGACTTTTGGGTGAGAGAGATATGGGTGTTGTACTTGATTGATTGATGGGATTGATTTGGTAGATTGTAGAGATCCTCTTCTTGGGATTTGCAAATGCATGACGTTTCTTTGAGATAAATCTGAGCTCACAACTCCTGGCCTGAGTATTGCATTGGTGTGCAAGATGCAACGTTAGAATCGCGATGATGACGTGGTCGCTAGGGTACAAGTCTCGAGTTGAGATGACTCGGGTTGATAGGGTGCGACTCAAGGTTGCGCGCAAATGCCAATTACAGGTGGCAGTTTGCCGGAATTTGACAGGGAGGATCATAGAAGTCTATGGAACGGAACTGACTAGAATACGGGCCTTACACTAAGGATCTAAAAATCTCCAATCAATAGACTTTAAATTTAATTCATCTTCTCGAGTTGATAACTCAACTAAGTACTGGATTCCAATCCGTTCTAATCGGAAGAAAACGTAATAATATCCATAAAAAACATCCAACATAGATTAGAATCATGATATGCTTGATCTCTTATGAAGATCTTGGTAATCATATCACAAGGAATTAAAAGCATTTAATGTACAATTATAGTTAAGAGATTAGCCAAGCATGACTCACAAAAAAACATCTAATGTACCTAGAGGCAAAAATAGATCAAACAACTTTACAAATTAATTCCTTCCCCAATGTAAGAATTCAATTACATCCAGTCATAATGCAAAATTAAAACATTGACTTTCATTGAAGAAATGAATTAAATATCAAATATTCATTAAAATGTTCATCCCTTGGCCTTATTTAAGGGATTATCCAAGCATGACTAACATCTTAAATAAAATATAAAGAAAAACTAGAATCGGTGAATTGAGAAGGAATGATGATTCCGAAGAAGCTCCATAACTCTTAAGTCTCTCTCCTAAGCCTTAATTCATTCTCAAAATAGCTTAGAACACCCTTTTAAATAGGAAAAGTTCGCACCAACTCGGAACTGACTTTAACTTTCACACTTTTGTTATGCTTTGGTCGCATCGATAGTCACCTCAAGTCGCACCAAATTAGTTTATCGATTACAGCCGAATTTTCTCAAATTTCTTCTGAAATCTCTGTCTCCCTTAGGTCATACCAAACTCTCATTCAATGGCATCGAATGTTACTTCGGTTGCTTCAAATTAGTTCTGAAAATCACAGTTTATTGTTGGACTGTCCTGTACACATTCTGTAGAACCAAACCAACCTCAGGTGGACCAAACAGTCTGTTAATTTTGTTATTAAATTGTGTGATTTTTCAGTCCTTCCTTCATCTTTTGTACTTGATTTTCTTAGATATTTAGCATGTAAACTATTCATTAATGACTTTCAAATCTCTAAGTCATCTCTTGATTAATTCTTTGAGCTTTAATCCTTCTTCTTAAGCATGATTCTACTTTTATTTATCAGATTACCTAATATGTACAAAATATATGTTAGTTAATCAATTAAGCACTTTGAATGTTTAGAAACTAATGTAAATGAGAGGATAAATATGCAATATTTACACATTATCAACTTTCCACTGCCACAAACTAAAATTATTCTTCCCATCAAATTTCAGTATATCGAACTTTGACCCTTAACATCTTTGCTAAATTTTTGAAACATCCTTAGACCTGACACTTAGATACCACTTTTTTAAGATTCAGACCCCTCAACAAACCTAAATCAATCATAAGTATTAAGAATTCAGATCTAATACCACTGTTAATCTATGCGCTTTATGAAAGCACATTAGTGAAGATAGAACAATCGAATAAAGTAAAATAACCAAACAATAAAGTAAGCAACCTTAAAATACATGAAATTTAATGTGAAAACCCTTGTGGGGAAAAGTCATGGTACAAAGTGACCGAAATCCACTATAATCAAAACTTTAGAGATTACACCACTCACTTTCTTCGATTACAGATAAAAGCTGGATCTCTACTTGCGATGCGCACCTAGGAAACCATATCCCCTTGAGAAAATCCATTCCTAAGCCCTTACGAGTGTTTAAAAACCATCTCACCTTGCAAACCCTTGCCTTTAAAGAAAAAACACTCATATTTTCAAGTCCTAATCATGTTCGGACTTAAATACCCCAATTTGCACTAATCCGCGTAAGATGTTCGTTCGGACCGAATGTAACCTTTGATTGAACTGAACCAACTCGACCATACTTTTTAGTTAAACTGAAAAAGTACAAATCATCAAAGCGTGCAATTAGACAATTCACCTATTTTCAATTGTGCAAAAAATAACCTCGGTGAAACTGAGACAGGACTGAAAGTGCACCTATTACGTGCCCTGGTTTGTCAATTACATTGTATGTTGAGTCAGTCGGACGACAGCACCTAACAAGAAGATCAAGTCAAGCGTCTGCCTCATCTGGATGTGTGGAAGTTCACCAAAAGGTAAATCATAGCCTCACATCCCATGTCCCAAAACACCAGGTGATTAAACCCTTAAAAAGAACTAGAACATCTTAGGATTTATGTGTAAGAAAACTTTTCATCTAAAAGAAAATTTTCTAAGTTTTTCTTACACTGTCGATTATATCGATTCCCCTTTCGATATAATCAACCAGCTCTGTCGATGTCCTCGGCATATCAATCGATACAATCGAGTGAGGACAAAAAGCATCCAGCAATCAAATAATCTTCTGGACGATTTATCGATATATCGACCTTCGAGTCGATATCATCGATATTCGAAAATCGATCATATCTGAAGTGGATCGATCGTATCGACAGACTGCTTCCGGCGCCCCTGTTTTTCTAAAGAAAACTATCAACTGCTTCAATATATCGATGACTGTCCGATTCAATCTGAACTCAAATATCGATCATATCGGGAGTCAGTCGATCATATCGACTGTGAGGCACATGTTCTCTCCAGCATGAATTTCAGGTTGCTTTTAATGTTGATCGGGGTGCCTGTCGATAAATCGATATTCATATATCGATCATATCGAGACCAAGTCGATTGGATCGAGTCAGGACATAATTCGTCCAGCAAGCTTACATGTAAAATTTATACGATTTTCGATCCCATCGAATGGTCGCCAATATGATCGATGTACAAATTCCGATGACATCGACTGGTTCCCCGATCATATCTGTGATCCTGAAATTCTTCAAGACTTCTCTCTTATTTTTCAACTGTCGATAGAATCGAACCATCACTCGATGGAATCGGAGTTCGAAATCCGATATCATCGATGTGTGTCTCGATCCCATCGACCAGTTGGCAGAAGGTTTTCAAAAGCGAAATGACAATTGAGTTCTTATCATCGAGAGGTCGGCCGATACAATCGAGAGTATACGCTCGATCATATCGATGACTGATCGATGATATCCAACTCTGTCATAAATATGACCGTTTATATCCGTTGGAACCTTTTGCCTATAAATAAAGAGAGTTGTCTTCATTGCTGGCAGAGAAAGAAGAGAGTGCTTTAGAGTGTTTTAACCTTCTTATCATTTGCCTAAGCCCTTTCTCTCGGGAAGTTCATCCTCCAATCCACCCTTATCAATTATATCTTATAGAGTAGATTGGAGAATGAACTTTCGCATTCAAAGATCCTTCAGCTACTGCTTTAATGACATATCATTAAGTTGGGATGCCTTGAATGCATAGATGATGGGAACCTCTCTATCTTCCTTATAGGAAAACCTTTAGAGAGTGGTAGTCCATCATAACCTTGACCCAACCTAAGCCTAGCATATATACATCTTCATGTTGCGGATCAAGGGAGCTGAAAACTCTTCATTAACAAGTAGAAGGTCTTTATCATTATGCTGAAAGGGACTCATCAACTTATCTGTAAGTACTAAGAGTCTAGAGGACACTTGCGATCATTCCTTTTTAGGATTGGGTTTTAAGTGTTTCTCACCATTTGAAGTCCTCAAAGGAGGCCTCCGACGGGAGTGTACGTGTGGGGTGCGTTGTGTGGACCCTTGCTCGGTGGAGAGCATAAACATCTGGTTAGGAGTACGCCAGCAAAACTCAAGGGTTAGAGGTGAACCGAGTAGAAATCTCAGGGTGCGTTGTGTGGACCCTTGTCCTGTGTGAGCATAAACATCTGGTTAGGAGTACGCCAGTAAAACTTCAGGGTTTGAGGTGAACCGAGTAGAAACCTCTGTAAAGGTTGAAGGTGAACCTGATTTAAAACCTTAAGTTTGAGGTGAACCATGAGAAACCTCCTTAGTGAAATCCGGTCACGCAAGGGTTGAGTGTGGAAGCCGGGAGTGGAGCAGACAAGTCGTCGAACCACTATAAAATGACTGTGTTTGAGTTTGATATTATCTTTCATTTATGTGATTGCCTTGCATGTCTTTATATATGATCACATCCTATGCACACACAGTCATATCCATCACAATCTCATCTATACATTGTTTATCTTTTAAATAGTTTGTGATTGGATCCTCTATCAGGCTTGGAAGCCAGTAGAGTTAAGGTTGAGTAATCCTAATCAATACTCTGTGATAGGATTAGTGTGATAAGGATCTTTAATAATTTATAAAAATTTTAAAAAGTCCTATTCACCCCCCTCTAGGATATACTGACCTATTCCTACTTCAACTAAAGCGGTCTTCACCGCAATTTTAAGGACTTCTCTATACAACAGACTAGCAGAATCCAAGGCATCCTGCACAACAATAGGCAAATAAGACAAGTCATAAATCATCTACAACTTAAACCATTTAAAAGCATTTAAACGACCCCTAAGATCGATCACTGTATTATCATGTAAATCATGGTTTTAAGACTCATCCGAGTTGGGTGCCATTCGAACGAGTCGACTCGGAGTTGATGTTACCCAATTTGGGTAGATGCCACAAATTACCCCTGACTCAGAACAGTGACTTGGCTACATTGCTTAACTCAAGCAAGTTGCGACTCAACTCAAGACGAACAAGTTGATCCGAGTCACGGAGAGTAAAAACCATCATGTGAAAATAAGACATAGAGAAGAAGATATTATTGATATCACAAATCTTGTACGGAAGCAACTACATGAAGATATATCAAAATCTTCAAGTCCCACTACTTAAATCGCTACCGATTTAGAAAGATAATACACATTTATATTAGCTATATTAAAAGATGTACACAAGGAGCTAATCCTTATCTGTATATAAATTTCAGCCCTGAAATATATAAAGGGTTACATGAACTAATACAACTTACACTGTAGTTGTTAGATGAGGGATTAAATAAATGTGGAAGAGGTAATATCAAGCTAGAGCCATTTATACTCTGTTGGTGTAGTACCATTCCCGAGGTCTTCACAAGTTAGGCCTCGACCTGGCCCTTTGCAAATGTAAAGACATGACTCCAATAAGAAATGTTTGTTACATAGGAATGTGTTTGGATCCAGAGTTTTAAGTAAATTGCAAGACTTCAGTGCAATAAAGAGGAAAATGACCAAATCCTTGTGAAATTTTCTTGCAATTATAAAGAGAAAGGAAACCTAAAATTGCAATCAAATTCTTTTTAATTCCAACATAATTTCAATATGAAGCTCCATTGCCTGATATATGAATAGTTAGGTGACCATAATCATGTCATTTCCTCTTTATTGAGCTTAAATATTGCAATTTGATTCAATTGTGTATCCAAACACATTACAAAAGAGTAAAAGAAAGGGTAACTACAAGGATGTTTCCCAATTGCTTTTATCAAGTTACGGTTTTCCACTGCAGCTATGTGACTTCCTATAAGGAAGGACACAAATTATGCAATTATGGCTAAATTTTTTGAGGAAGATCCATATTTTCCATTCATTCTTTGTGAAAAAAAAGGAGGGAAAAGGAGAAGGGTTGAGAGGGAGTAGGTAAAGGCCTTTTGAAAAGAGGTGGCGGGGTAGAGAGAGTGTGTGTGTGAGAGAGAGAGGCTGAGGTAAAGTAGGGAAAAGTCCAACTTATAACCTCATTTGGGCACTTCCAAACTGCCACTACACTTCAAATTCGTCGTCAGAATCTTCCTTGAATTCGTCCTTGTTTTGATTTTTCTTTGAGTGTCCATATTGTTGGATCACCAAAACCGACCCAGTTACTGTAAAGTCCGAAGAAGCTAATAGATCACCAATTACACCGAGCTCAGGGTACTCCTCCCATTCGCTTATTCCCATTGTTAATGGAGAGAGTCCTCGGCCACCCTTCCCCACTATAAATAATGAGAACATGCCTTCCATAGCACTCAACCTCGAAACTGTTTCAGCTCCATTCTCTACAAACTTCTCGACGTATGAGATTATTCCGGTCATCACATACCTGATCCCATGACAACATAATACAATTGATAAGCATGGTAAAAAAAATGTGGAATTTTTAGATCCTACTCATTAGCAAATGTATAATTTTCCAACATGCATGCATGTGAAGCCTTTTTTTTTTTTTGTGATCCAAACTAAAATTTTTATGGCTCCAACCTTGAATGAAGGATGCCTTGCGAATCAGGTCTCGATGCATAGCTCAATGGTAGACGCTTTGCATTTCAACACAAGTCCGGGTTTGAGTGCCCATATGGGGTGGGTGTGTGTTAAAGAAAAAAACAGAGAGAGAGAGAGAGACGCCTTGTGAATCTCGTTAGGGGCAATCCACCCTATTGATCTGAAGAGGCACACATTTGAGGTGACCAATTCAAAAGTCTTCAAGATTAAAAGATACTATGCTTTCAACCAATGGCCCCAAAACAGTGGCTAGGGATACTGGCCTTAGTAAAAGATATATAGTCAAATGGTCAAATGGTTGAAGAGTTATAATTAAGCTTAGAGCTTGTATTGTATATCCCTCATCCACAGTAAGGCATATATATAAAGAGTTTGGATCATTGAAACATGACCTGAGATCCAACAACTATAGTTCTGAAGTATCCATTGTAATTGATCCAGACTACACTCTTTGAGAATAGAAATTCGGAAGATCCTAAAACTCTAATCTGGTAAGACGATTAAGAAAAAATTAAAAAAAAAAAAAGAAAAAAGAAGAAGAAGCAATGGTAAACATTTAATAGAAAAGAAAAGAAAAACCAATACAGCACCGGTACCACCACTATTACACTAGTGCTAGGCTATTACGAGCGCACATTAAGTGGATATCAATTCCAGTCCACTAAGGTCTCACTTTAATGTTATGCAGTGAAGCCAAAAAAAAATTAGCATGAACAGAAACTCATATGGGTGGTGGGCCACACCATATATAGCGGACAGGACACCCAACGAATAAAACCTAACCAGATGTTTGTGGAGTTCACATTGTTGTGTATATGGCCTCCGATTCATTTATCAGACACAATTGTATGAAGGGACATAATAAAATCGGATAATTCCAAAACTTAGGACCACACCCTCTAAATTAAGACGTGTTAAGGCCTGATTTTATACTTTTCCCATGGAACATTAGCAGAACCCGTATATGTGTGTGCATGAAAAACTATCCACTGTAAACGTTTTCACCACAATGTTGTGTAAATGCTTATTGTGTGCCCTACTGTGATGTGTTAATAACATCCACTTAGATCACCATGTTGCCTTTCTTCCTTTGACCATGGCCAAAAAATTAGGTGAATCCATGACTTAAATAAGCTATGCAAATAGGAACAATCGAGAGAGGACACCCACAAAGGTAGGAACAGTTGAGAGGTCACACGTGCATGATGGTAAGTGGATGTTGAAAACACATCATGGTGGCCTACGAAGAAATAAATCAAAATTTTGTATTTTTTCTTATAATTTACATGAAAAGAAATTGATAAATAATGAGAGAAGGGGAGTTTTATTATAACACAACTCCTTATACGAGAGTTTTGTATAACTCATCTATACAAGGGAGAGGAAATTTCTTATTGAACACTGTTGAGACTTAAATATTGCATATTTAATCCTTCGATTGCACTAGTTTTCCTGTCATTTAATTGATAATTTGATTTAATTATATAAGTTTTTGTCATGTAAGGTGATTCAGAAGCTTTTGATTAATAAACGCTTAAAATGATGGATTTAAAGCTCAAAAGAAGATAATAAAGAATTGAAGATTTGGAAGTCATTAAAGAAGAATTCACATGCTAAAGATCCAAGAAAATTAAGTGAGAAATGAAGAGAATTACAAGTTTGAAGTGAAGAAAATGAATCCTGAAAATTGGCCTAAAAAAAGATATTCTGAAATTTCGGGGCCAGAAAAACATAGTTCTGAAAAATTACAAAAATGAACTTTGATTCCATCGAAGACACTTTAATCATATCGAAGTACGTTATCGATACAATCAAGAATTTCAGAAATTTCCAAGCCAAACTCGCTGGATAGTTTTAGACAAGTTTCGATGGCATCAAAGGTGCAATCAAAGACTGTTCAATTACATTGAAGTTTTTCATCGAAGATGCACAGAGTATGTAAATTTGAGGCAATTTACAAACTTTTTTAAGGTGATGCGAAAGTTTAAGTTGCAAAACTATTTAAATGACTCCCTAAGCTATTACAAATCATCTTCTAGGGTTTGGAAAGGGAGAGAAGGCATAGGTGGAGCTTGAAAATGTTCTTCTACTTCAATTTTTTTTTACAGGTTTTAGTTGATTTTTTAATTTTTTCTAAGATGTTAGTCTTGTTAGGCTAACCTCTTAACTAAGGCTAAGGGATGAAGCGTATAGTTTATTTTGATGTTTATCTTACTTTAATTCAAGTTTATGTTGAACTTCATTAATTTTTTGTATGATTTAAGGAATATTTTCAATTTTCTATGGTTTATTGTGGCTCCAATTATAGTAGATGCTGTGAGAACTTTGAATATCTTCTTACTTATTTTAAATTGTGTGATGTGTATAAGTCGTTGTTCGCCATCGTCTCCTGGGCATGGTGGATGATTGAATTCACTACCATCATTGTAATTAGATGGATATTTGAGAACTAATCCAATAAAAGTTCAGATTATATCTTAATCACTCCATCATCTAATTGGATAGGATAAGACTTCGATTCCAATTGAGTTATCATTGAATCAAGTAAATTAAGATTGTTATAGGTAGATTCCTAGATCCTTAGTCTTTTATTTTTATTATTCAAAACTCTTTTTATCTCACTGGATTAAAAACCCAAACAACCAAGTTAGATTTAGATTAGTTGTAAACCATATTCTCCATTCCTTGAGGATTCAACCTCGGTCTCACCGAGTTATTACTACATTATGGCCCTGCACTTGGGGTTGTGAACAAACACAATCACCATAAGTTTATAATAATCTTACTCCCTCTCGAGTTGGGGCTAAGATATTAACAATGTATAACTTGTGTAATGAACTTTAAAACCTTAATTTTTAAATAATTTTTGTGAGACAATCGACTAGTTGATCTTTAGTTCAAACAAATTGAGTACGAATCTTATTAGCTTAAATCTTATCTCTAATAAAGTGACAATCTACCTGTAACACCCTGAACTTTTCAATACCCGAGTATTAAAAGTTCTCGAGTGTTACTATGAAATTTAATTTAATACACATATATGTATGTTAACAATTTAGCCTATCCTAACCTTACATCTATTCTCTAATATAAATTTGACTGTTGGGAATGATCTTCATCCATAGATCAAGTCACCCAACCATTGATTTTTAGGACAAGATCATCATATATCAAAGTATTCTCACTTGTTCATCATAACCAACTGTTCAATCAAC
Source organism: Magnolia kwangsiensis (assembly GCA_037074715.1). Classification (NCBI taxonomy): domain Eukaryota; kingdom Viridiplantae; phylum Streptophyta; class Magnoliopsida; order Magnoliales; family Magnoliaceae; genus Magnolia; species Magnolia kwangsiensis. The sequence continues at coordinate 68,089,307 of CM073572.1, read as the reverse complement.
TATTCACCGTTAAGTAAAGATATTTGACTGTCCATTTTGAGTTTGGACCACCCGATTATAGTAAACTAACTACTTGATCTCTACATCCACTCGTACACGTATAAAATCGAGATACTGATTCGTTCATCTTGTTTACTACCTATGAATATGCTTAACCTACCATCAGGACTATAATTTGAGGAACTTATGCATATGAACAAGTCACTTGAATCTAACGGTATGCATATTTTACCTCTTACTCACTCCAAAAACCTACTTGTGTTCATCTATTTATAAAATCGATCATACAACCACTTACATACATGATCAGAGTACTAACCATCAAGTTTTTATATTTTTAACATATCATCTGACCATTCATCCTATTTGGATTCCCCAAATGGGCTACCTATATATCAGAATAAACTGCTCAGTTCAAAAATCATAAGGTATATGCCAAAACTACTGGCTGACTTCTTTATTAGATATATGAAAGCATTGATTTAGACCTCGGGGTGGTATAGTCCATTAAAAAGGCCTCTTGATTATCTGTAAGCAATCAAGGCTCAAAACGAAGTGATGAAAAGAGAATGAAAAATAAAGAATTTTTGTCAAATTTCAATGTATTTGGATGGTATAGTCCGACGTTACGAATGGTGAAAGTTGGAGAAGTAAAAGATGACAAAATTGTAAATACTTAATACCATTAACCTATACCCTTGAATTCTAGATTACATAGTTCTTATGATTCGTTTCAGGTGAAATTTTATACCATGTCTATTTATTATAAATTAACAATACACGTTAAATTTCAGACCTTAGATCATTGTAAAAGTTGCTCAATTAACAAATCAACCCTTTAATAGTTGATTTTGGTGTCCATCGAGTGAGGAAAGCTTGTGGATAGTTATAATAGGATATTTCCTTCCATATAAATGACTTTTATTGTCTATCATATGGACCCAGTGCAAAATATGAGGCCCCACCTTTGTAGAATTTTCCTTAGTATGAAGTAAGCCGTTTTAGGCTTACCAACTCTTCCTAAATCTATAACTTTCGATTGATCTACATAACGCTGTTAATCACAACTTAAATCTAGACCACACTTTAACTTTATATGACTACGATATCATACAAAATTTAAACCCTGATCTATGATCCTACACTGTTGAATGATGACCGCCTTGATTCTAATTCCTTCCTTTTAGTGTAAAAGGTGAAATTTTAGATTTAGGCCTTTTCTACCATTGATCAACCACCAATTTTTGTCCAATCATTTGCCTATTCTGAATACATATTTTTCCCAAAATGGGGCCCAGATCATTAAGTGTGGACTGTTAATTGAGATCAAGTTTGTTTTAGCAAAGATATGCCAATCTAAATTTCAGATCACCAAGAAAATCACACCCTGGCTCTATTCAACGACCTTGATACACTGAACGAATTAGATTTAAAGAAAGATCTCTAAAAAAGGTAAAATTGGAGAAACCTAATCCAAGTGGGATGTGAAATACACCCCCTCTTACACGCCCACTCCTTTATAAAAGGGGGTGTGCATCCCTTCTACACTCACAGAACACCTCCCAACATCCGAGGAGAGAGAGATTGAGAGAGAGAGAGAAGTTTAGACGCTCATCTTCCTCTTCTTTCTCAACACGTGTGGTGTCTCTCTCCTGCTTAACCACTATCGTGATTCATGTATAAGCTTTCCTATATCGAGATCGACCTAGGGTTTAGATCTAAGGCTAAGGTGAGAGATTCATTTAAGCTTACACTAATTTGAGTTGATATGATTTATCTTATTTTTACATGTTTTCATATTTCTATGATTTTCATGCAATTGATTGATGGACCGTTATTAAATATTTATCTTTTTAGGAATTATAATTAAGGCATGATTTTAATTATACGTGATTTTTATGAATTTATATGGGGTGATGGATATAAGCCTTGCCCTTTGCCAATTTTGAGAGCGATGCGTGCTTCCACTCTATATTAAGTTGGTCTTTTACTCATCTCCCCTTATTTTTATTGAATTAGCTTATTTGCTACTCTTCTCTTTTATTGAAATAACTTAATGCTACTTTTATCTTTTATTATGTTAGTTTTGTGCTACCTCCCTTTATGGCTTGGGCATGTGTCTTGAAATTTCAAAACCCTCATGGTTCGACTTGTTTCTCTATTGATGCAAGTAATGTATTATATGCCTCATACATAGTGATTCATATATATTATTATGGATGTAATGCATTTCGGGTAGCAGCCCTCTTGGTTGGCACATAATTCTGTGGGTTGGGTAGTGGTGTACAATCGATGTAAGTAAACCGTCATGCATATTACATCACTTATCAGGATTGGATATCACAAATAGTCACTCCATGAATAAATCATGTCATGTAAATCTTCTAAGCACGTTGTTGTGTCACCTTGAGATGTTTGCATAAATCCACGTTAACGTTGAACACGCCGACGAATTTCCGTAGTATGAGATGTAAGGCGAGCTAAGTTTTCTATGAATTATATTTCACATTATGACGACCACTGCGTATGATTGACCGCACACACTATGCTAGGCATGCATTCATATAGATTGATTACACATATGATACTACTCGTAGTGGTGGAGTACGAGACATATCAAAACCCTTACATTATTCTTATGAATATCTTAAATTATTGTTAGTCTTAAACGATAATCATTACTCCAACCATACAAATATTGTAAGTGAATTACAAGTTGATGATATGGCCGATAATCATTCTATGGAAGATTCTTTTAAAAATAAAAGAAGAATGATAACACCACGAATTATTTTATTTATTTTCTACTGCAAACTTTGATGATGTATTAAGATCCCATTGAGAGGGCATTAAAGAATTATTTGTACACATTTTACTCTAATAAAATAATAAATATAGTCAATTTTATTCTCATAAATGGTTACCTTCGTGAATGTTACTAGATGTGATTTATCTTAAAGAAAGAACCCGGTGTGATTTTAAAGCATCCAAATTTTACATTATTAACACTTGAAATTCTCAAGCACGAGTATGTACTCAGGCTACGAAAATTCGAGATGTTACACTATCTTAATGTGCTTTGTTCTTTTATGAAATACATGATTAGATGTAATGTGAATAACTTCCTTATTATCATAAAGGTTTTGATTATGAAATCTAATTCCTTTATATAGGGCATTCCCCATTTGGGCATTTGGATGTGTTTTTGGTGCAATAGAAGCTTATGTAATTTTACATTAATATCTCTCATCTTAAGCCTATAAACCAAAGGGATGTAAGTCATATTCCTTGTGATTAATCACTTGAATGAGTATTTCAAGCTCCCTTTGAAGATGAACTTGATCTCCTTCATGTTATAAAGATTAGTCATTAAATATATAGTTAAATCCTCTAAATCTTCTAAAACACCTATCTAGTTGAATCTCCTAGGAAATTAAGTATCAATTAGTTAAATGAGATTTCACCATCCTTCATTGGCTTTGTCACCTCATTGGCACATCACATGTAAGGTGATCGATCGTAGGAGCCGAAGGATTGACATTAATGATCAAGGGAGCACAATGAGAAACTAATTGAAGCATGGGAGTGCATCAATCAAGCATCTCTAGAAAGACGCTACAAAGGGACTCAATTCGACAAGTAAGTAGCAATTGTAGAGTCCATCCACAGTCCTTGTGTCAGGTTAAGTGTAAAGTTTGTGACCTAAACTCGAATAGGTTCTTGTATAGGACATAAACTCTTGTGTATGGCTAAATTCACCAGACATAGGTGTGTACATGTTAGTCTCCATCGGGAGTCTTCGGCTGGAATATATGTAAGGCCTTAGATTAGGAACGTAATCATTGGACACGAATGCATACATATTAGTCAGCGTAGGATTTTTTGACAAAATCAAAATGTAGGGCCTTGGATTAGGATCGTTAGTGATTGCTAGTTAGCCAATAAAAAACTAACCAAAGTCCCTTATGGGAGACATCAACATGAGTGGAAATGTGTTCCTCCAACATGGGAGGTACATGTATTTAAGTCCTTATGTAAGGCTGTAAAGGTTAGGGGTGAACTTTTCGAAAACTCCAAAAGTAGTGAATATAGGTACACTCGATGAGAGTGCATCCACTGGGAGTGGAGTAGGGAAACTGAACCATTATACATGCTTATGTTTGTGATTATCATTTAAGAATAATTTTATTCATGCTGATGTGTTTGATTAGTTAAATCATATGAATGCTTGAATCATATTGTATGTTAGACACTTAACTTGTAAGCACACATAAGCTCACTATCTCTTATAGACTAATTTCTTAATTGACATATCTTTTATAGTCTATGTGATTGGACTCATGTTGCTTAAAAGCATCAATGTTAATTTGGCTTCTTAAGTTTAATTGGTAAATTATTTTAATTAAGCAAAGAATTTTAAAATGGTTCTAATCATGCAACCCCCCCCCCCCCCCCCCCCCCCCCCAAAGGACTTACTCGTAACTCTAAGCTCTGCCAAGCTTTCGCATGTGTCATGGTAGATATTCCAGGCAATTTCAAGTGGCTCTTCATCGTGTGGTCAGAACATGTCTTTTAAGAACTATTCTTGTATAGTTATTGGTTGTAATGACTTTTGTTCCATTAGGCGGTCAATATCAATGAAACCCCTTCCCTTTGTTGTGGTTTTCTATACTAATTTTATATTGCCAACATTGGGTGGTTGGTAAGGAAGCTTGTTTGATTTATTGGGTTTGCTAGTACTTTTGGGATTGTTCACTTCTCTCCTAATTGCTTAGGCCCAATCGATTGTCGATGTTCTTCTTGTTGAACGCTATCTACCAAGATCTCAGTTTCTTATCGCCTCCTTCGTATGTTCCTAATTCAAGAGACTCGAAAAGGGATTTGAGTGGTAGTTTGGCCATGAATAATTTGAATGGCAAGATTATAGAGTAACTGGATACTTGGGACAATATTGGGTTTACAATGATCTTTTTTCCCTTGTCCATTCCTTTATCGAAGGCAATGTAACCCTCGTCCACCATTTTCCAAATGAGGTCTTTAAGGGTAAAACAATTCTCTATATTGTGTCCTATCATCCTATGGTAGTGGCAATTCTTTAAGTCTCCTACCTTATTGACCTTGCTTGAACAACGAGGTTTTGACAATACTATAGATCCTTTTGCTATTAGCTACTCCATCATGGGCATCGAGACTTAAATCAAGAAGGTATACTCTTTCCTCGTCCTTTCTAGTCTCAATCTTTTGTCCTTTGGACCTATTAGTGTTGTTTGCCCATCTTATGGTCAACTTATGCCACCTTTGTTGCCTATCCTTATGCTTGTGTGCCTTTTTCCCTTCTTGATTACATTGGTTATTAGTGGCTTGAGTTGCTCACGTTGGACGAACTCCACACACGGTGGTGTGCCTCTTAACAATACTTAATGGTAAGAACCTTCATGGCCATTTTGTAAAAAAATTTTGATATCGATGCCTGCCAAACCAACGACTATCATGCAATTCATACTAGTGAAGCATAGTTAAGCCTCTTCTCCATCTTATAAATATTTAATGCATGCCACTCCCACAGAATTTCATCACGATATGTATTGTCGTACTAATTCATCATGTTTCTACTTAATTGTGATTAAATTTATTAGACTCATGTCTCTTTTTGGAAGTGTGGCTTGGGTTGCTCATGTTGGAATTGGTACGAGTGTTTTCCTCTGAACACTTCTTTCTCAATGACGTGAGCCTTTATAGCTAGCTCATGAAAAGTTGCCATATTGGTGCCTTCCAAACTGACGACCATCTCGTAGTTCATCATCATGAGGCATAGTTAAACCTATTCTCCCTCTTGTAAATATTGTTTGTATGCCAGTCCCACAGGCCTTCATTTTGATATGTATTATTTTGTTAACTCATCACATTTCTACTTAATTGCAACTAAATCTGCCAGACTCATGTCATTTTCTTTGAAGAAGAAGTTAATAAGGAACACATCCTGCATCTGCTCCCATAAATGAATGAAGTGCAAGAGTTGTGTATTGCTGGAAAGCCTTTTAAGGGATGCATCGAACATTCATAGACGATACTAAGGGATTGACAAGAAATTTCCCATCATCATAATGAAGTGAACCAAATATTCTTTAGGTGACCTGGTCCCATCAAATTAATGGAATTCTATCCTTTTGAAATTTGATGAGAACCAAACGTCCTCAACCTTGCGAGGGCAAGGAGCCTTATATACAAATCTTCCTTTAACTTCTCTTTCTCATTCCTAGTGAACTTAGCTAACAACAGTCTAATAGATTTCTTCTTAAGTGTCCAAGTGCATTTATGTGGGGTTAGAGCCATCAGATCCCACCCTTTTTGGTTGAGATAGTAATGTCTCTTAATGTGCAGTGTGCCCCCAGTTGAGCTCATCGACGTGTGGGTGAATCGAGGGTGTCCCCGCGATTGTAGGTGGCACTATATGTTAAACCATGTTCTAGGTACGTGCAGCTAGCGTCTCTTACAATACATATTTTTAGTTACCTCATAAATCTCCCATATGCTCCTCATGTATCTTGGCTTTTCACTTGAGTTTTCTTCTAATGATGATGACTCACATCGAGCATGCGTGTCACTTGATCATCTTCTTCATCTAAATAAAAGATATTATAGTATTCTTCCTTTGTAGTCCAATTCCACATCATCAAACTCAACATCTCTACTTGTAATCATTTTTTCATTACTTGGTTATATAATTTGTAACCTTTAGAGCAAGCATCATAGTTATGAAAGATGTACTTTACACTCTTATCGTCTAGCTTGGACCTCTTTTAGTCTGAGCACATGTGCATAAGCGATGCTTCCAAAAATTGCAAATGTGAAATGCTTGTCTTTCTTCCACTCCATTCTTCTTTTGGTGTTTTGTTTCACACATCCTTATGAGGGAACGCTTCATCAAATAAATTGCATAATCTATCACTCCCACTCAAAATTCTTTAAGTATTTTTTTACTCTTCTACATGCTTTGGGCAATGTTAAGAATGGTCTTATTCTTTCTTTTGGCCACCCCTATTTCGTTAAGGTATGTATGAAACCATTAAAGGATGACGAATCCCATGCTAATATGAATTCACCTCCTCTATCCGATATCATGGCCTTGATATGTAATTCACTTTCCTTCTAAACAAACACCTTAAATTTCTTGAAAGCTCTAAACACCTCAAACTTTTCTTTTAGAAAGTAAATCCATGTTGTTTTGACTAAAATTATTAACATAATGAGAAAATAGTTCTTTTTACTAAGTGAGCAAGGATTGATTAGCCCACACACATCCATATGAACGAGTTAAAGTAGCTTCATGACTCTTCTTAATGCCTCTTTTGAAAAGCTTCTTCTAAAATGTTTTTAAAGAAGATAACCTTCAAAAAGTTTATCTGGAAAATCAACCAAAGATAGTCTCTTCACCAACTTTTGCTTAGATAGCTTCAGTCTTCCAAAATTAAGATGCCCAAATCTCAAGTGTCAAAGCCATGATAGATCTTTCAAATAAGCATATAAGCATCTTACAAGAACACTTTGGATATTCAATAAGAACAACCATTTTTACATCACCATAATAGCAAACAAGTTACTTCTTTGGTCATTTTCATATAAATATCAATCTTTCTCTAAAGTTGTCTCAAGTTCAATATATCATTTTTCATATGTGACACATAATAAATATTAGAGATGAATTGATTATTTCCATTTCTCAAACGAATAAGGATTTTACCTATACTTTTGGAAAACTTTTATACAAGTCTCCAAATGTGACGTGACCTCTTATCGACTTATTTTGCTTGACGAACATCCTTCTCTCACACATTTTGTTGTTCACCCCAGTATCAAGATACTACATGTTTTGCTCTCTACTTTCATCACCTTTATATGCTAACAATACAGTTGGCTCTTTATTTTCATTTCTTTCAACATAATTACCTTTCTCTTCAACATAGTTAGTTCGACTTCTACATTCCCAAGCATAATGGCCATTTTTTTTTATAACCTAAACATTGAACTTGAGATTTGTCTTGAGATCTTTCAAACCTTAGCCTTAAGAAATTCTCTTATAAGTCCTCTTGCAAGATGAGAATTTTGACTTCTTTCTTCAAAGTGGCAGATGTGTCCTCCTCTTTCTCTTCCTTGGCCATGACGTCGTCCTTTATCTCCTTGATTTTTGGAATCTTCTAGAAAATCTTTTAATGTAAGCTTTGTTTGGAGTACTTTCTCTAATGACTTTGCTTCTTCTTGTTAATTCTTTCTTCATGAGCTAATAAAGATTCATTGAGTTTATCAACGGTCATGGAATTTAAATCTTTTGATTATTTAATGGCTACAACAACATAGTTAAACTTTGGATCTAAAGACTATAAGATTGTCTCTGCCATCGGAATTTTATTTAAGGTTTCACTAATTGACTTACAATAGCCAACACTATTGAAAAATAATCCAAAACTGATTCCGACACTTTCATATGTAAATCTTCAAACTCACCTCTAAGAGTTTGGAGATGTACCTTCTTTGCTTTGTCAATTCTTTTATTTGAGTTTTGTAAGATACTTTATACTTTAAGGTTGTAGTGCATGCCATCTTCTCAAAAGTAGCCTCATCCATTCCTTAATAGATGAGGAAGAGTGCCTTCTTGTCTCTCTTTTCTACATCTTAGAGATATCTTGATTTTAGGGCAATGCAGCTTCACTCGTAGCTCAGTGTTCCCTTTTTCAACAATCTCCCATACATCTTGAGAGCTAAGAAACACCTTCATTTGGATACACCAATTCTCGTAGTTATTTTTCTATGAGCCAAGGAGCTTGAAACAACAACATTCTATTTGACACCTATGAATCTTTAGGTCTGAAGCCACTATATTGTATGTAAATAGGCCTTTGACACTCTCACACTCTATACGAACAAGAAATATGATAACAGGAAGATCAACTCTGTTGGGGGATTGCAGAAGCAAACCCCGAATTTGAATCAAACAAGTGAAAGATAAACGCAACAAAACATGCACAGGAACTCACAAAATTTACATGGAAAACCCTCATGAGAAAAAACCACGGCACAAAGTGATAGTAAAATCCACTATAAAATGATATTACATGAGATAAATCTACTTATAGATGCGAAACCCTTTAAAAAACCCTAGCCTCCCTTCAAAACCCTTTTAGAAATGTTTAAGCTCTCCCCTTGTTACCATAATCCCGTATTATACCCATATTTATAGTAAAACAACCGAAATAGGAAAGTAATCGCGCAATTATGTAAAACTTCACACGCCATCAATCTAAGCATCGATCGATGAACATCAATTGGGAAATCCTCGATTGATTGAACCCCACATGTTCGAGCGATCAAACATGCTCAAAAGTGACAAGAGAGTTTAAAGTATTTTCCAAATTTTATTGATTGATCGATTAAGATTGTTCAAAACTATCTAGAGACCATTTTGTAAAATCTAAGGCTCACTCGAGTAATCAATCAGTCTAGTCGATCGTTCAAGACCCATGTTATTAGTGCACTGATTTGTGTATCTTGTTTATCAATCACGTGAGTTCGTATGTCATGTAGTTAGTTAAGCCCTTGGAAGCTGAAAATTGGAGATATAAGAGGACATGGAGCATCAAGGAACAAATAATAGGTATATGAGGTGCCTTTGTGACCCTAACCTTGACCTAAAACAACCCTTAGCCTTTAGATGATCCTAACCTTTATTGGTAAACCTTGTTTGATCATCCTAAGCCTTAAGGCCTAATTGAAACATGATAAGGCTAAAAGAGGTGTAAAGTTGTTATAAACCAAACTGCCCAAAATAGCATACTTTTTAGGATTGTTGATCGAACCTCCGATATCGATCGATGGACCTGCCCAATCGATCAACTAGGGACATAATTATCCACCAAGTTTATGTTTAAAAATTATTTCAGTTGATTGATCGAATGAGCCCCAAATCGCCTAACAATAAATTCACAAAATGCTGGATTTGTAGTGATCGATCGATACATTGCCCAATCAATCAAAGGGGAGTTCAATCGATCAAAGAATCAGATTAATCGATCAAACTGACTAATTTTTATCCATTTTTTACCATTGAAACTTGATTGCTATATATAGGATATTCAGTATTTGGGCATTTCGATGGTTTTTGGTGCAATAGAAGCTTAGGAGATTCTCCACTCATGTCCAACATCCCTAGCCTCAAAATTCATGAGATCTAAGTCATATTCCTTATGATTCATCACTTAAAAGAGGATTCTAACCTCATTAAAAAAAATATGAACTTGATCTCCAACTTGTTTTAGAGATTAGATTTGAACCTAAAGTAAAATTCTTATCTAAATCCTCTAGAACACCCATCTAGGTGAATCCCCTAGGAATTACAACCTTCCTATGAATTGCAGGAGATTCACCCAACCTCCCATCACGTTAGACACCTCAATGAAGCATTGCATACAAGGTGTTTGATCTTAGATCTGAAGCATTGGTAAAGCATCAACATCAATAATCGGGAGAGCATTTGAACAGTGGATTCAAGCATAGGAGAGCTTTCAAGAAGTGACTCAAGAATAGCATATCAATGGGGCTCAATTCGACAAGAATCATGTATGAGTCCATACTCTCTTTTATTATGTTGGATTCAAGGTAGGAGTTTATGATCCAAAATTAATAGGTTCTTGTAAGGACCTAAGCTCTTGTGTAGGGTCGAATTAACTAGACATGGGTGTATACATGTTAGTCTCCATGAGAGCCTTTGACAGGAGTAAACATAGGTCCTTAGACTAGGATCGAGGTTGTTGGTTAGCTGATTGAAAATTAACTAAAGTCTCTTACGAAAGCCTCCAACATGAGTGTACCCTAAGTTCTTGTGTAGGATTGTGAACCTTGTGTAGGGCTATAAAGGTTAGAGATGAACCTAATTTAAAACTTCCGATAATGAAATCTGATATGCTTAGGGAGAGTATATCTACCAGGATTGGAGTATAAAAACCTAAACACTATACATGCTTTTGTTTAGGATTGTCATTTGAGTACTTTTCTAATTATACTTATGTGATTGATTAGTGAATTATATGTATGCATGATTTTATGAATGTTAGAATTTGAATAAGTGCATCCCACACATATGTACACTACCATTTATAGACTAGTTGCTTGATTGGCATATCTATTGTAGTCTATGTGTTGGACCTTTTATTGGCTTGGTAGCCTTAGAGTTAATTACCTTATTTAGTTTAAATTAACATATTATTTTAAGTAAGCAATTACTTGTTAAAAGGTAAAATTTTTATTTGGTCCTAATCACCCCCTCCCCTTTAAGACATATCTATTCATTCCTTAGCTCTGTCAAGCTTCCGCATGTATAGTTGGGGTATCTCACCCTGCAATTTCACAATTTATATGTACAAATTAAATACATAAGACAAGAATTTCTACCATGGCTTTAATCATCATGAACCATACCTCAAAGCTCCATCTCTAATCACCTCCATCATAACTTCACCATCGCCACTACTTTTCATGCACACTTCATCTTCATCACTTCAAAGTTAAGCCCAAAGAAGTTGAACATAATCTAAACTTCTCTGTGGGAACCACCTTCACAACAATATTTGTCGGATTCATGATCATGTGGATCTTTTTAAGAGTAACACCACCTTCCTTAAGCACCTGTAGGGTAAAATGATGACAAACATTAATATATTTAGTTCTAGAATTATAAATTGAATTCTTTGCTAAGTTGATCATGCTTTCACTGTCGTAATTAATCAGCTCGGCCTCTTGTCAAAGCTCCAACCCATTCATCATTTCATGCAACTAAACAACTTCCTTGAAAGCCCCCATCTCTGTCATATACTCATCCTTGGTTGTGGAAAGAGCAACTATAAACTAAAGCTTCGATATCCAACTAATCGCTCTACTTGTTAGTATAAACGAGTAAACAAAAGTTGACCTTTTATTATCCATGTTACTTGTGTAATAGGAATCAACATAGCATATAAATTACTCCTTTAATTTTTTGAATGTCAAGAAGTTGTCCATTATACCTCGTAGATAATGAAGTAACTATTTCATTGCCTCCCAATGTTTCTTACTGGAGTTTTACACGTATTTGTTCACAACACCGACTACATGTGAAATATTTGATCTCGTACAGACTATGATATACATCAAACTTCTAACCACTCTCGAATAGGGCACATGAGACATAAACTACCTTTCTTCATCTATAATGGGATATTGCTATAAAGAAAGGTGAAAGTGAGTAGCTTGGGGTGTATTAATTGGTTCAACCTTGTTCATCCCAAACTTTATCTATATCTTCTCAAGGTATTCAGCCTGAGATAATTGTAACTTACTCTTCTCCCCATCTTTGTATATATCAATGTCGAGAATCCTCTTTGCAGCCCCCAAATCTTTCACTTTGAATGTTCCTAATAATTACTCTTCAATATTTTGATCTCAAACATACTATGGATGGTGATAAGTATGTCTTTAACATATAATACTACTATAGTTAATTCTCCATCACCCAGTGCCTTGAAGTAGACATAATAATCATATTCACATCTGGTAAACCACTGACTCACTGCCTAGGTGATTGTTTCATGAGGTACAATAACCTTCTCAACCTGCAAACCTTATTCTCTGACTCACAAGGTGATAAATCAAGCTCTTTATAAGCTGCTGGTATAGGTGTACATCCTTTAATTCTTCTTACATGTAACTTTTCAACTTTCCATTTACTTCTGATAAGGTTGAAATGGACTTATAGTTCTTTATCTTCATAATTTTATTGTGTACTTCTTTTAATACAAGTATAATCCTTTCTGACACTTATTTTTAAATTAAGGAAATTTTGAAGCTCACAAGCTCCTTATTTCAAATCTAATAGAGAGATATTTATAAATGTTGAGTGTGAAATATTGTATATTTCTCCCTTATTATGCATTAGTTTTATAAGCACAGACGTGCTTAATCATCCAATTAGATATGTTTTCATATGCGAAGTGATTTGCAAAGCTAAGGTGAAAAGAACTATTAAAGAGAAGATTTATGCTTAAACAATGACCAAGTGGAGATTTAGATATTTCAAGGTATTTAATAAAGAATTTATATACTAAAGATCCAAGAAAACTAGCTACAAAGGAGAGAGAAAAGAATTGTGAAATCACAAGTCCAATAACATAAATAATAGACTATTCGATCCCACGTAAGGTCGGTTCGGTCCGACCGAAAGTGCACAAAATAGTCTAGCAAGAAATTGTAATTTTCATAATTAATTTGGCTTGACACTTTGGTTCCACCAAAGCCAAGTTTAGTCCCACTAAAGAAAGGTTACGTGTGACCTAAGGGAGATAGATACTTCATATATATTTCAGATGAAATTCGACTGCAAAAATTGAAGTTGGTTCTAAGTCGGTATGAACTTTTCTATTTGAAGGAATGCTTTAGGACCTTCTAAACACTAATTAGGGTAGTAGGTGTAGAGCAAGGAGTTGTGGAGCCTCTGTGGAGTCCTTCTCCAATCCTTTGGTTCTAGTTAGTTTTTATATTTTTATGTTTGAGTTTTAGTTCAATCATGTCTATGGTTGGTTAATTTCTTAGCTACAGCTAAGAGGTGAAGCTTAGAGTTCTTCTTAATGTTTATTTTACTTTAATTCAAGTTATTTGATTTTTACGTTAAACAATTCATTGATTTTTTATTTGAATGAAGTGCTTTTAGTTTCCTTTGATCCATTGTCGACTCTAGGTAGTTTGAATACTTAGGAAGACTATTGATATTCTCTTACATATTTTACAATCATTTGGTCTGTAAAATCCATTGATCTATCATTGACTCCAGTCCTAATAGATGCTTTAAATTCTTTGTGATCAATACATTGATGCTTTATGAGGGACCAATTTAATGAAGTTCAAATATGTTTTGAAGTACATGAATGATGATTTAACCACTCCATTTCTGCCTAGATAGGATATAAATTTGATTCCAATTGTTTGATCTAATTGAATCAAGAAAAGTAACATTAAGGAAGTTATAAGTGGATCCTTAGCACTTCAGTATTTTATCTTTAATAGTTTCTTTCACAATTACTCTTTAAACTGAATTTTAGTAGTTAATTTAGATTCTAGTTCTGTAAGGCCCGTATCCTAGTCCGTACCGTGCCTTAGATTCTTGCGGTCCTCCTGATTGAATTCTGGAGACCTGCGACCTGTAATCGGCATTTACGCGTGACCCTAAGTCACATCCCAAAGATTTGAGTTGGCTCAACTTGAAACTTGTACCATCACGACCGCACCATTGCCGTGGTTCCAACGCCACAGCTTGCATACCGATGCGATACCCAGGCCAGGAGTTGTAGGCTCGCGTATATTTTAAAGAAACACCGTGTGTTGTAAATTCTGAGAGAATCTCTACAACCCATCACATCAATCCATCAATCCATCAAGTCAAGTACAACCCATATCCTGCTCATCCCTCCTCACCCAAAGTCAACAATACCCATACCCATCCCATTCCTTTCTTACCAACAAGTCAACAAGCACCATACCCTCCATTTACTACACCAGTCCTCTCTCTCTCATTTCTCAATCCATCATAAGTAATCCAAGAGAGATGATTGTCTAAGCATTTTCAAGGGAGAAGGAGAAGCTAGGTGTGGCCCACTTCCTACCCCCACCTAATCACCCATCTCCACCATTCAATCTTCATCATCCTCCATCAAAGAGGAAGCTTAGGAGCTTGGAAGATCAAGGGACCAAGAAGTAGACAATCGATGGGTGTTCATAGCCCTAGATCTTGATGTAAGGCCCACTTATGATGGGACCCATTTTAATGTATGTGTTCTAGCAAAGAGGGGCCCATAGTAGAGGGGTCCCTCTATCTCACCATCTCTCTCTCTCTCTCTCGTGATGGGTGTGGCCCACTTGATTCACGTCGTACAAATCGTGGGCCCACCTGATGTATGTTTTCCATCCATGCCATCCAACTATCCAGATGCTTTGGACGGTGGGGCCCTAACCTGTGTTCCATCCATGCTATCCATCTTGGATGCTGGATGAAGGGAAATACAAATAGCAACTTGAATGCCAAGCTGGTGGGCCCCATGTGGACCCTCCTTGATATATGTGTTTTATCCATATTGCCTAGCAGCGTGGGCCCCACACACGTGTGGACTCCACCGTGATGTATGAGTCGTGGGACCCACCTCTGGTGTAATTGTCATCCAGACCGTACAGGTCACATGGGCCACCACGTTGTATGTGTTATATCCAAACCATCCATTTGCCATCTGGACGGTGCAGATGTGGGGCACAACGTGATGTATTTAATATCCAAGCTATCCAGACCCGCCCACACATGCTACACGTGTGGGGTGGGGCCCCACCTTGATATATATATATATATATATATATATATATATATATATATATATATATATATATATATATATATATATATTATACACACCATCCATCTGGCCGGTGCTGTGAGAGGCCGATGTGATGTATGGGTCCAATCCACACCATCCAGCGCACTAGACAGTGGGACCCACCCATGTATGTGTTGTATATCCAGTTTGTCCATCCCTAGACAATATTATTTGGGGTTCACCTTTTATGAGTGTATTGTACATCCACCCCGTGCATCCGTGAGGCCTATATGATGTATATCCACACCGTCCACTGTCCAGTACATGGACGGTGGGTCCCACAATGATGTATGTGTTTTATCTACATTGTCCATAGGATGGTGGGCCCTACCGTGGTGTATGTATTTTATCGGCACCATCCAACTAGAACGGGACCCGCCTGAGGTATGTTTTGTATGCACGTTGTTCATGGGCTACGGTCCACCATGATGTATTTTATCCATGCCGTCTAGGGCAGGCAGCCCATTGCGATGTATGCATTGTATATCCATGTTGTCCATTTGGTGGGGTCCATTTGACTCGTACAGGCCCACGTGTTGTACATGAGGCCATGTATGAGGCCCAATGTGATGTACATGAGGTCCATGGGACAAGGTCCACTATGATTCATTTGAGGGCCATTGTTGTGGCCCATTGCGATGTATATGAGGCCTTGAGATGTGACCCATTGTGATGTATATGCGGCCAGTATTTGGTGGGCTCATTAGGCCTATGTGATGCGGCCCACGTGCTGTATATTAGGCCCATATGATGTGGCCCATTTTGATGTGTCTTAGGCCCATGAGATACGACCCATTGTGGTGTATATGCGGTCCAGATATGAGGCCCATTGTGATGTATATTCAGCCCATGTGATGAGGCCCATTGTGATATATATACAGCCCGTGTATAAGGCCCATTATGATGTGTACAAGGCCCATGTGATGAGGTCTATTGTGATGTATGAGATCCTTTTGTAAAGTCCATTGAGACTGTACATGAGGCCCTTATGTGAGGCCATGGGCCCACTATATGTTTGGCCCTATGTGGGCCACTCCTTGGGATCAATGTTGGTTATATGTCCACATTGATGGGTGATGATGGTTAAATGTCTACATTGTGACCTTCCCTTATGCCTTGTTAGGCCTATTCTCATTGATACCGATTATCAAGTTCAATTATCGAGGTTGATTGTCGAGGAGATTATCAAGGTCGATTATCGAGGCCAAATGTTAAAGCCGATTATCGAGGATGATTGTCGTGGCTGAATATTGAGGCCGATTGACGAGGCTGATTATCAATGCCGATTATCGAGGCCGATTATGAGTATATAACAGCATAACATCATGATATATGCCCATATGCATCATCTGCATGTTTATTATGAAATGTGGTCAACCATTACATATGCCACAGGGAGGATTATTATAGGACTCCCTGATAAGAGGAGTTGTCCACATGAGTACACGGTACGTGCAAGATTACTGTATGACTAGATGGTATGACTCATACATCTCGCACGTTGTGATATAACCACCATATGCCCTAGCGACATCAGGGCCATGGCCTTCACATCCATGTCGTGGATGGCCAGATGAGACATTAAAAATGTTTAGTTCTAGCATACGGGCGCCATAGATGTCCCTAGGGTGAAAATCTCTAAACCTCCGTGGTCAAGAGATGCCCCAATGTCTAGACTGAGTGGATATATATGAGCGCATGAGGGTCATATACCAGTAAACCGTATCTCTCACTGTGTCATGGTCGGTTAGGAGGGGGTGTGAGCTTACCCGCCTGAGTGGGGAGGCAATATCTAGGTTGAGTTTGACCAGCTTAAGGAATGAGTCCACTATCAACGAGCCGGGCCCGATATTGGCCAGTGGATAGTGAGGGTCTCTTCCACTTATCTAGTTGTGTGCTCGAATAGGGGTGACAAGCTGGTGTAGAGTGTAATAAATCCCAATGATGATCTCAGAGATGTACGGTACTGATATGTGGACTTATTGAGTAGGAGTTGCATATTCAGGATTTTACTCATTCATTCATTCACTGTCCACTCGGGCTGGTGATGCATAAATAAGTCATCGTGTGTACCTTCGCAATGGCCAGGATTTTGGTTGGGGTGCGCGACTAACCTAAGATCAGGAGTTTACCACATTGAGTCTGGCTATCTAAATTTAAGTATGAGACTGGTTTGGATAGAAATTCCTTATGATGGACCTCATAGCCTGCGATACTACGTGTTATTATCCCGACTTCACACTCTGGCTTGGTCATTTTATTCACACCGCATATTACATTGCATCCTTAGCATATAACATTGGTTTACTATGTTTTGGTATTGCATAGCCTGAATAAGGTTGATGGTATTATGGACTTGCCACGATTTGCATTGCATACTCTGATATTATATGACTTATGAATTTGCTAGTATTTCTACTCACTCTGATATTGCTTACTTGGCACTTACCTTGAGCGCACACTTTCACCACCCTCTAAGCTTTCTATAAGTTTATGCACGATAGATGTGTACAAGTGGCATTAGGTCATAGCAGTGTTGAGCTTAGAGCGTGCGGCTATCTTCTGGAGCTTTGATTTTCGATATATGTATTTTCCTTTCAGTACTGTAGTCAACTATTTGTATTAGTGGATATGTGATGATGATATTGCCTTTGTGATTTGGGTAAACTTGTGGTTATGTTTCTTATGAGATAAGTGTACGTTGAAAAATCCTCCTTGTAGGTTCCCAGGATCGAAATCTGGCATATAGGTGTCGAGAACCGAGAATGGGGTACTACAGAGCTGTCGGCACTGGATTCGACAATCGAAAATTTCGTGAGCCCGATTTTTGAGTTTAGGGCATGATAAGTTATAATCCTAACGTATTCCAGAAATTGCACAATAATAAGTCCATGTGAGTATGACCTTAATCTCACAGAGTTATTACTACGTCGCAGACTTGCACTTGGGGTTGTCATTGTTCTCCCTATTATTGCGATACCCTGTTACGGCCAATCAAAGGGAATTACGTGTGATCTATACGGATGTGCATGGTGTACTTAGAGATCTGCACATATGTACGGAAGAAATTTCTCGATAAGTGGAGCCAGGACGTAATAGGTGGTGCCATGTACCACTAAGGCGGCTGATTAAAATGCTGTTGAATTAGCAAGTGGAGTAGTTACTGTTAGAGCATAAATTTTGATTGGAAAAGGAAAGAAGAAAAGAAGAACATTTAAAAAGGATCAGGAGATGAGTTGCACGGGACCCGAGTTGTGCGGGTCCGCGCAACTCACCACAGTTGTGCTGGGTTGTGCTAGCCTTCGTAAGAGATGTTAAGTAGGTGATGCGAGATGGGGTCCATAACATGAGATTCGATGGCCCACACGTGCGGAAGCCTATAAATACCCCATATTGCCCTCATTTGGAGGATCGGATGTTCAGAAGACCAGTGCCTCTGATAGGTATTGGAGATGGAGAGAAGGAGAGGGAGTGTAGAAGGCTGGGCCACGCAACTTCTCAGCCCATGCAACTCATGGAGGAGTTGCGTGGGTACTCTTTCAAGGCAACATTATGTTGCATTTTTTAAAGTCTTCTGACCAATTCAAATGTTTTAAAGGGATCCTGACACTCCTTTATCATATACTAACTTTATTTTTCTGTTTTGTAGAATCTAACATAGAAGCATCAATCTGGTTATATCCTTCCAAACCTTCTTGTTATAGTATTTCAAACATCTTAATTTTTATGTAATTTTTCTTTTCTAGGTTTTAGTTTAGACATAGGACTTAAAGTGTTTCATGCCCAAGTGGGTTCATTACAACCCCCTATGTCTCTTAAGTGAACGAGTATTAGTTGAACGTTTGCCTATCCATCACCGGATTAGACGCACCTTGAGATCCTCTGAGTTAACAAAAAATATGATTGCAAATTAACCCTAATATCCTGCTGAAGAGCAATAAGATGAGAACGATGTACATAATGTGCCACAATCTAAAACTCTACATGGCTATTTACAGCCAACGAGGGTGAGTACACCTTCTTGCATGGTATTCCTACACAATGCAGGAAATGTGGATTTTAAACCGGGAGTAATCAAATTACTTTCAAATTTTTATGGACTCAATTTTGAGAGTCCATATCTACATCTAAAAGAATTTGATAAGATTGTAGCAACCCTACAATTTAATAATATTTCTGAGGACAACTTAAGATTAAAGTTATTCCCTTTCTCTTTAAAGGAGAAAGTCAAGTCTTGGCTACACTCCTTAAGGCCAAGATCTATGGGACATGGGCTAAGATGACTCAGGAGTTCCTTAAAAAGTTTTTCCTAGTTCATAAGACAAATAATCTAAGGAGGGCGATCATGAATTTCTCTCAAAAAGAGGAGGAGACTTTCTTCCAATGTTAGGAAAGATTCAAAGATCTTTTGAATTCATGTCCATATCATGGCTATGAAACTTGGCGGGTAATAAGATTTTTTTACGATGGACTGACTTCGCCCATGCGCCAATTTGTAGAGATGATTTGCAATAGAAAATTCATGAACAAGGATCTTGATGATGCATGGATTGTTTCGATATACTTACTGAAAACACGCAATCATGGAATACCTCTTGTAGGCCCACTAATTCCAGGCCAACTCAGTGTACAGAAAAAGGAGGTATGCATGTCTAAAGGGATGAAGATGATGTGAATGCTAGGGTAGCTAATCTCATAAGAAAAGTTGAGGCCATGAAACTAAAGAAATTAGAAATGGCCAAACTCGGAAAAATAGTTGAAATTGTTTGTGGTATCTGTGCTAGTAACATACACTTGACGCAGAATTGTCATCCTGCATTTCAAGAGTTGTTACATGAGAAATCTAATGTCGTGAACAATTATCAAAGGTCATTCAACACCCCCATCTATAACACATAATCCTAGGTGAAGGAACCATCCAAACTTCAGTTAGAGGAATGGGCAAACGGCTAATACATAAAGAAATCCTCAAGGGGCTTTTGCTTGAAATTTCAACATGTTGCTAAATCAGAAAAGAGCCCAAGAGGATCCATTTCTAAAACACATCCAAAATAAATAGCTATTCAATCAGAACACATTGTAAGCATTTCAGGACCTTAACAAGTCCATTCAAAGATTGGAGTCACACATAGTTAGGGAGAAAGGGACTTTTCCAATTCAACCTTTACCTGACCTAAAACCACAATATGAGATAAGTGACTCGAGCTCTTCGAACCACCATGTGGAACAAACAAAGTCTATCACCACTTTTAAAAGTAGCAAGACAATTGACAAAAGCATACCAATGAGGGTTGAGAAGCCTAAAAACTCAGAGAAATTAAAGAAGGAGATGGGCTTAGTGATGCTTCACATGAGAAAGAAATAGAAAAACAGTACAAGTCGGTTGCTCCATTCTCACAAAGGTTGATTTCACCTAAACCTCTCTCAAACACTCGAGATATTTTGGATGTGCTTAAACAGGTGAAAATCAATATTCCTCTATTGGATTCCATAAAACAAATCCTATCATGTGCTAAGTTTTTAAAAGATTTATGTACAGCCAAGAGACGACAAAACATTCAAAAGAAGATATTTCTGACAGAAAAAGTGAGTGTCATTCTCAAGTAAGATGTGCCACAAAAATATAAAGATCCTATTTGCCCAACCATCTCTTGTGTGATTGGGAATCACCAGATTGAGCATGCACTACTTAGCTTGGGAGCGAGTGTGAATCTGATTCCAAACTCCGTTTAGGAACAACTCAGCCTCGGTGAATTAAAACCCATAGGGACCACACTTCAACCTGCTAATCGTTTAGTTCGTATACCAAGAGAAATGATAGAGGATGTGCTTGCCCAAGTTGATAAATTCTACTATCCAATATATTTTATTGTCTTGGACACAACTCGTTATTGACACAATCACTCAAATCCCTGTCATTCTTGGACAACTATTCCTAGCCACATCAAACACCATAATTAATTGTAGGAATGGAATTATAAAATTAACCTTTGGGAACATGACATTAGAGCTGAACATATTCAATATGTGCAAACAACCCAAGGACATTGATGATGCCCACGAAGTAAATGTGATTGATTCATTAATGGAAGATAGGTCACTTTTGACTCTATACTTTGATAACCTAAAGATGTGCTTGACCCATTCCCCTAACTAGGATGATGATATGATTAGGGAGATAGATGCCTTGCTTAATGCTACTCCACTTGAAACACATAATAATGATAGTGATTATAGTTAGACTCCTCCTACCTTAAGTTAGAGCCATTTTTAAAATGGTGGTGAGTGACTCATATTGAGGCGGTGGATGCATATGATACACATGTTTTCTTTCCTATCTCTCCTCTGTATATGCATTTGTGTATGTGTGAAGCCTAGTTTTATTAGGATTTACATATGCTTTCTCTATTGTGAGTAATCTATAAAAGGAGAACATGGGTAGAGAGATGACTCATTCTTTCAAGGTATTCCTTGCTAAGAAAATTCTTTTATGGTAGGTATGCCTTATATTTATATTTTCTCTACTTTGTGAAGAAGAAAGTTTTGTGTTACTACCCAATGGACGTGGACATATTGTCAAACTATGTAAATTTTTGTGCCTCTTATCTCTTTTCCTTTTTATCTACTTTGGCCCTTGAGCTTTTTTATTGACTCTTTTCTTTGGTGGCTTTGCTTTTCTCACATCAATCATGTATAGGTGTTTTTCCATATCAATTGGTATTGGAGCCATGGTTGAGAAGCATTTTAGCATGAGAACAGTATTGGCATTCATGTTGCAATTGTATTTCAGATGGTAGGATTGAGTTCTAACAAATTCAAGGTGCCGAAGTTCAATAGATCTAATTACGCATTGTGAAAATTGAAGGTGAGCTCAGTGTTGGTAAAGGAAAGTTGTGCAATTGAGACGAAATGAAAAAAAGAAAAGAAAAAGAGAAGAAGATGTTTATAGAGATGAAAGATGTGGTATTTGAGGAGAAACGTCAGTTAGCTATGATGGGTTTTCTTCTTACACTAAATGGTTTTGTTCAACATGTTCGATCAAGCCATCATTGAAGGCTTGTATGAGAAATCATGAAACCTATACAAAGGAAAATGAATGTCAAATAATATTGTTCTCTTGCAGCATTTATATAACTTGAAGATGAAGGATCTTCTTTGCAAGAACACTTGAATGGGTTTAATAATCATATTAGCGGCAATCAATGCAAAGATTAACGATAGAGAAAATGTTGCACTTTTGCTTTGTTTGATGCCAGATTCATGCATTAATTTGATTATAAATCTCAACACGATCTAGACCTCAATATGTAATCATTCATATATATGTTTAATTATTGAAGAGTCCTGCCAAAAAAAAAAAAAAAAAAAGAAGAAGAGAGAAATATTCTAGTAATGTTATGATGGTTGGAGAAAGATTTACTGAGAAAGGTACTAATGGGAGAGATTAGAGAAGATCTAAGTTAAAAGGGAAAAAGAAAGAGAAGTGTTAGAATTATGAAAAAAATGGCCACTTGCACAAAATATGGAGCTTGAGTAGTTAGATGTAAAAATTGCATTTTGAATGAAAATGTTGATAAAAAAAAAGGTATATAACTTAACCTGAAACATTTATTGAAGAAAAATAAAATAAAATCTATTTATCCATTGAATAGATCATTTTATGATTTAAAGTAGGCGCCAAGGTGTTGGTATAAGGAACAAAAAAAGTTTGGATAACTCATAAGGGTTATGTTAAAAGAGTTTATGCCACTTCACCATATAAAATTATATTTCAATATGTACTTCATTTTCTGTTGGTTGTAAGCTACATATAGATTAGTGTCCTAGTATAGAACTTGAGAAGGCAAATATATCTTAAGTAACATATTTATTAGCAATGGAGATCCTTTTATTTTTTATGGTATACACCAGACCAAATATTGCACAAACAATGAGAGTAATTAGATAAATACATAATGAACCCGGGTAGTGATAATTAGACTGCTATGAAGTAGATCCTCCATTACTTGAAGGATACTTCTAAGGCAAATACATGTTATAGTGGTCAAAATTTAAAGTTAGTTTGATTCGTGGATGTAGATTATGCAGAAGATATGATAAAAGAATATCTATAATAGGTTATGTTTTCTCTTTAGCAAAGAATGTAGTTAGCTAGATCTCGATATTACAATTGGTGGCGAGTTTATTTACTACGAAAGCAGAGTACAAATCAGCTACACAAGCATGCAAGAAAGATATTTTGTTGAAGACATTAGAAGAATTAAAAATTAGGTAAAAAGTGGTGGTAATTCACTATGATAGCTAAAGTGCATTACAAATGGCTAAGAATCAGTTATTTATTATTTAGACCAAGCACATTAATGTTCAATATTAGTTTATTCATGATGTGGTGGAATATGAAAAAATCTCATTGAAAAAAATATTCGCACCAAATAAAACATAGCCAATATACTGATGTATCTTATTGTAAGGGAGAAATTTCTTTGATGTAGGACTTCTCTTAAGCTTGTTGTTATCCAGTGATTGATGACATTTGGACAAAGTTGTTATTAGGAATATTTTTTTCACTATTGAAAAGAAAGTTTTTAAGTAAGAGAATATTGAGGCAGTAGATGTGTATGATTGGCATGTCATTTCCAATTAAAAAACATGTTTCCCTTCTCTCCTTCATGCATATGTACCCATATAGATATTGGGTACATGTAAAGCCTAGTTTTATTAGGCTTTACACATACTCTCTCTATCGTGTATAGTTTATAAAAGGAGAGCATACGTAGGGAGAGGATTCATTCATCTAGTGTATTTCTTGGTGAAAGAATTCTTATACAGTGGAACAATGGGAGAAAAATTTTACATTTTTATTTTCTCTAATTTTAGTGAAGAAAAAAACTCTCTGTTAATGTCAGGTAGACATAGGCATATATTTCTCTTGTCTCTTCTTTTTCTTCTTATTGTCCCTTATGCTTTTTGTCTAGATCTTTTCTTTTATGATTTTGTGTTGCTAGCAATGATTTGCAACCCTTCAAACTATCAAAATAATGGGTTTCACTATGACTGGAGCATAACTCTAAGATCACACTTGCCAAGGAATCCTAAAGACCTGAAATAATGGTTAAAAATAAAATAATGATTAATCTAAATTCAAACAAAATTAGATTAGTTAATATTATCTTCCCGGTGCCAGTTTTCAGTTATGGTAGGAGTTTTTTTAAAGCTTATCATATAAATGCCATGCAATCATTTTCAGTCACAAAATTTTACTTGTAGGGTGTGGGGACAAAAATAAAATATTTTTTAAAAAATCTAAATTCAGACCAAAATTAGATTAGTTAATATTATCTTTCTAATGCCAGTTTTCAATTAGAATTTTTTTTTTAAGCTTATCACATAAATTCCATGCAATGCATTTTCAGTCACAAAAATTTACTTGTAGTGCGTGGGGGCAAAATTTTATTTTATTTTTCCGAAAATTTTCATGACTGAAAATGAACTCCGAGCCAGTTGCCATGTAAACAGCTTACTGCGCTTTTATAAAATTCCAAGAAAGGAATCAATGTTTTCAGGTTACCCTGACATGGCAAGTGGTGCCATTTCATTGGTAGTGGACTGTAACTCAATATGCTACGCTTACTGAGTAAACTTTGTGGGGGCTTACTGTGATTTATGTATTTTATTCACTCCATCCATTCATTTTACCAGGTTATTTTAGAGGTTGAGCTCGAAAATAAAGTATATCCAAATCTTAAGTAGATCACACCATGGGAACAGTGTAAATTAATTATATGTCCGCCGTTCAAAATTTTTTGGGGCCATGGAAGTTTTGGATTAAGCTGATATTTGTGTTTTCCCGTCGTCTATTTTTCTATGATCTTATGAACAGATTTATGAATAGATTGGATGACAAATAAACATCACTGTGGACCCTATGAAGGTTTCAAAAGTAAAAACTCATTATTCTCACTTTTACCTTTGGTGTGGCTTACTTTTAACTTTAGATATGTTTTAATTTTGGGCTCAACTCCTAAAACGAGCTGAAAAATAGAGGGATGACGGGTAAATCACATGCATTCACGGTGTCCCAACCGAGTTTATTAAGTACCATAAAAGACTTATTGAGTTAAGATTGTCAGGTCGGAGTAATGTACTCGTCAATCTTGACAAATGCATGCATGTATGCGAATGAAATGGGCATGATCCATGTTGTTGGGAAATAGTGATCACGGATCATCTGTGTCGAAGGCCATAGGAAATTACTATGGTAAAGTTTCTCATTGGTCTACGTTATTGCCAATGACAACAGTTCATAAAACACAATACCGTCTCTCTCCCAGATAATTACGGTACAACACAACACAACACAACTTTTGAGGTGCTTAACTTTTCAGACCTAACCATTATTTATATGTTAGATTCATGACTTTTTTAAAAAAAAATTAGGTCATTTTAAAGCATGAACCCAAAAATTAGGCCCATCCGAAGCTCAAGTGGACCTTACCACATAAAGTAGTGGAAATTGAATGAACTACCCTTGTAACTTTCCTAAGCTCAACCATAAAGTTTATTTGCCATCCAACACAAAGTCACGCAGACATGGATGAAGAGAAAACACAAATATCAAATTGAGCAGAGCCTTCTATTACTAAGAAGTTTTGGGCGGAAGGCATTTAATTCTTACCGTTTCCGGCAGCATGGTCCACTTGAGCTTTGGATCTGCCTTATTTTTAGTTCATATCTTAGAACCTAGAATGATCCCGAAAAAAAAAAAAAAAAGATGTATAGCGTGGATCTAAGAAAATCATCATGGTGGGGCTCACATAAATTTCATTCGTCGAGAAATTTAGTTGCTTTGCTTTGTGGTG
Organism: Magnolia kwangsiensis; assembly: GCA_037074715.1. Taxonomy (NCBI): domain Eukaryota; kingdom Viridiplantae; phylum Streptophyta; class Magnoliopsida; order Magnoliales; family Magnoliaceae; genus Magnolia; species Magnolia kwangsiensis. The sequence continues at coordinate 68,063,008 of CM073572.1, read as the reverse complement.
CAGCGCATGTCTGGGAGAGAAGAAAACCTGAATGGTTGATACGCGGAGGTTCCACGGGCTTTTTTATGATGTAAATAAAACTACATAAAACAGTGTTGAGGGTCAAATAGTGCATATTAGACCCCATTTATTACTTGGATTTACGAGCATAATAGTGTTTAATGCCTAGTTTTAATCGTGTTTTGTTGCAGGGTGTGATTAAGAGAGTTGACTGAAAAAGGATGCCAAAAGCTTGGATTTAACGTTCTGATGATCACTAGGGCAAGGGACGGACTTCAGAGGATCAAGATTGATGGATATACACGGTCAGAAATCCGAGAAAACTAAGAAACTGAAGCTCAAGTGGCTTGAAACGCATCCAGAATGCAAGATCATATGGTTCCCGACATCTGATCAGTTCGAAACTTTATACATGAGATAAGGGCCATAAATTAACTGTACATTTCAAATTTCAGCTCTTGGATCACTATAAAAGTGCTCCAACTGACAGATCAGCTTATAAACCATCGATTCTGGGCCCACCTGATATCTGGAATTGCCTCGAATTTGGTATCAACGCCTTAAATGAGGAGACCAATCAGATGATTGGATCAGATTTCACAAAAATATCATAGTGGACCCCACTTTAGATTGAGTGTGTATAGTGCACATGTGCACTAGCCGTGCACGAGATTTTCCAAAAGTCGGTCAGCTGCACGTCTACAATTCAAAAAAAAAAAAATGTGCAGCGGACGCACGGCCGCTGGCCGTTTTTGCGGACGGTTGTGGGCCCTACCCATTGACTGTATGTCTGATCCAAGCCGTCCATCTTGTAGAGGGGTTCGAATACTACAAAACCATGCTAACATTTTGCATCCATGCATACACATGTGTGCGATACAGGGGCCACAAAAGGGTTGCCCTGGGACATTTAAAATTGATCTTTTAGTGATTTCTTCTCTGGACTTCGTCAATGGACGTTCAAAACTACCCATTCTTGGCTGAAATTTCATTTTGAATCCAATAGACGGGGTGGATTTTCTATAAAATTCTTCTGTGGGGCCCACCGATCACAACAGCGAAATGGTGCGAAAGGTTTCGCACATCCGCGAAACCAACTTTTTCAGGCAATTTTGGCCCACCATCTTTGATCATATGGCAGATCTGAACCGTCTATCATGTAGAGGACCCAAGAAAGTACTAAGGAATGGTGTTTCTTTGAAATTTGAGCGAGGAAAGTGGCGTGTTTCGAGGCACCGAACGTGCCTGCGAAAAAGCTTTCACTAGGCATGCATAGCTTTCCAAATCCGATTCAAATCCGATTTTCACCACTCCAGCAGCTATAAAAGGAGGTTTAGGACATGGGGAGCATTCATTCAGGTCTTGGAAGGAGATCAGGAGGTGGAGAGCTTGAGGCTTGGGCTGGAAACGAGAGCAGAGGGAGTAGAGAAATTTTGTTATTTTTATTTTTTCCTTCTTCATATTTTCTTTTAATATGTCCAGCTTCATCATGTCTGTGATGGGCTGAACCTCTTAGTTAGGGCTAAGAGGTGAAGCTTGTGGTGAGATGGGAGATTTTATTTTATGTCTTTAATTTAATTTTAATTCTTGAATTAACGTTGATTTTAGTTGATTATTAATGGCATGTTTTGTTTAGTCTTTAATGGTCTGTTGTGACTAAAATTACAATGGGTCTGCAATGGCTTGGAGCTTGTCCTTTTCCCCTTTATGTTTATGACGTCAGGAAGCCCTGTTGTTCACCATAGTCTCCTGGGCATGGTTGGATGACGGTACCCTTCTTAACTTGCATACATGTGATTGGGTGGTCATTAGTTTGATTCTGTTGTTTGCCATAGTCTTTGGGCATGGTTTGGTGATGGAATCCATTCTAATTCATCTTCCTTTCATCTCTTTGAAAATTAGATCATTGACAGTTCAGTAAATTTCATGATTCATGAAACAAGCATAAGATCTCCTTGATCTCTACAAGTGGATCCTCTGAATCCCTAGTTTCCTTACCTCTGATTTCTCGTATAAGTTTTAGATTAATAGTTTACAATTATTCCTCAATTTATAATTCAATTCAGATTTCATCTCATTCTAGTTCTATTTTCAGTTAATTTTAGATAACGTACAAGTTCAGTCCCTTGGGATTCGACCTCGGTCTTACCGAGTTGTTACTACATCACAACCCTGCACTTGGGGAGTGAACAAGTTTTTGGCGTCATTGCCGGGGACTATCGGCTACGTTTTTCTGAAATTAATTAGTTTTAGGATTAGTTTAAGATTAGATCTTCTTTTTAGAATTTTCTAATTCTAGGTTTAGAAGCTTAGTTATTTTCCTTGTTAGAAATTTTTCCTAGCTTTAGAAACTTGCTATTCTTCATTCTATCTGATTTTTAGAACTAACTCAATTTTTCTGTTTTGTAGGAAATTTCTAATTTAGTAAGCTCTTTCTAATTTCTCTTTCTTTGAAATTTCTTCTTTTTTCTAAAAATTAGTTTACTCTTAATTAGGACTTCCTATTCTTAGAAACTAACTTATTTTGTTTTGTTTTGCAGATTCTTAACCTAGGACTCAAAATTTAGTAACTTCTTTCCATCTTTCCTTTTTATTTTCTAAATTTCTACTTCTTTTCTCTTAGGTCTAGGTAGAATTTAAATCGAGGGCTGAGTGTGTTTTATGCCCCAGTGGGCACACGACAACACTCGACGTCTCGTGACTGAAGGAGGATTAGTTGAAGGGTTGACTGTCCATCGCAGGACTAGACACCACTTGAATTCTCCTGAGACAGAGGAGGTTATGGCTGAAAATCAACCTCAAGCACTACCCCAACCTAGGGTTGAGGAAGTACGTGATGAGAATGAGGTGCACCACGCACCCTCGCCTCGTACTTTACGAGATTATTTACAACCGGCGGGGGTGAGTACGCCCTCATGCATGATTTTTCCTGCGAATACAGGACATATGGACATCAAGTCAGGGGTCATCCAACTCCTTCCCAAGTTCCATGGGCTTGAATCTGAAGAACCATACTTGCATCTGAAAGAGTTCGACGAAATCATAGGCACCTTATATTTCCCTAATGTATCTGAAGATACAATTAGGCTAAAACTCTTCCCATTTTCCTTGAAAGAAAAAGCCAAGACGTGGTTACATTCACTACGTCCTAGGTCCATTGGCACATGGAATGATATGCAGAGGAAATTTATAAAAAAAAATTTCCCACATCATAAGACAATTACCCTCAGGAGAGCAATCATGAACTTTGCCCAAAAGGAAGATGAAACATTCTTCCAATGTTGGGAAAGGTTCAAGGATCTGGTTAATGCATGCCCACAACATGGCTTTGAAATATGGCGCATTATAAATTTTTTCTATGATGGGCTAACATCTTCCATGCGCCAAATGGTCGAGACAATGTGTAACAGAGATTTCATCAATAAAAATGTCGACGAGGTATGGGATTACCTCGATAGTCTTGCTGAAAAAACACAATCATGGGACTATTACCCAAGGACGAACGCTACGTCTAGGCCAACTCATTCAAGGGAAAAAGGAGGAATATATCTCCTGAAAGAGGATGATGATCTTAACGCTAAGGTGGCTAATCTCACCAGAAAATTTGAGGCCATGGAAGGAAAGAAGGAAAAGGTTAATGAAAGTGTTTGCGGCATCTGTGATTACAACATTCATACTACTGAAAATTGTCCTTCAATACCTGCCTTTCGAGAAGTATTGAATAAACAATCTAATGCCGTAAATAACTATCAAAGACCTTTCAATGGACCACCCTCTAATACATACAATCCTGGTTGGAAAAATCATCCAAATTTCAGTTGGAGGAATGGACCAACGGCTACACCTCAAGGTTTCCTAAACCAAAATCCAACTCAAGAGAAACCTCAAGAGGATTTGGTTCTAAAATATTTTCAAAAGCAAGAGCTTTTCAATCAGGGTATGATGCAAGCCTTTCAAGACCTTACAAAAGCAATACATGAACTTAAGGCTGAAAATACGATTGGAAACAAGGGGAGCTTCCCGGCTCAACCTCTTCCCAATCCTAAACCGCATTATGGAGTTAGTGATCCCAGCTCTTCAAATCAAATGAGGCACGCTAAATCCATCACCACTCTTAGGAGTGAGAAGATTATTGATAAAACCCTTCCGGTTAGGCCCGAAAAGCCTCAAGAACCAGAAGAGGACAACAATGATGGATCTAGTGACGCCCCACAAAAATTTGAACCGGAACCTCTAGAGAAGCCAGTTGCTCTGTTTTCCCAACGGTTGGTTGAACCAAAACGTCTATCTAACTCTCAGGATATCCTAGAGGTGTTGAAACAAGTGAAAGTCAATATTTCTCTGCTTGATGTTGTAAAACAGATACCTTTATATGCTAAATTCCTAAAAGACTTATGTACGACCAAACGACAGAAAAGTGTTCAAAAGAAGATCTCCTTGACTGAGAAAGTGAGTGCCATCCTAAAACAAGATGTGCCGCAAAAATTCAAAGATCCCGGTTGCCCAACCATATCATGTGTAATTGAAAACTATCGAATTGATCACGCACTTCTTGACTTAGGAGCAAGCGTTAATCTGATTCCCTATTCGGTGTACCAATAGTTAGGTTTGGGTGAATTAAAACCTACCCGAACCACACTACAACTTGCTGATCGTTCTGTTCGTGTACCAAGAGGGATCATCGAGGATTTGTTGGTCCAGGTTGATAGATTCTACTACCCTGTTGATTTTATCATCTTGGACACCGAACCCATTAATGACACGAGCACTCAGATTCCTGTCATTCTTGGTCGCTCATTCCTGTCCACTTCAAATGCAATTATCAATTGCAAGAATGGTGTTATGACTGTCTTTTGGAAATTTGACATTGGAATCGAATATCTTTTTCAATAACGGCAGCAACTCAGAGGATGATGACGATTTCCACGATGTTAACATGATTGATTCTTTTGTGGAAGATAGAATGCCTCTCACCTTATCCTCTGATCTTCTAGAGACGTGCCTGGCCCACTCCCATGATCTTGATGATGATATAATTAGGGAGACGTGTGCCATGCTTGATACTGCACCGGTACTTGAAGTTAACCGGTGAATGCCACACATTGAAGAATTGCCCCAAACTGATGTAGTGCCTCTACCATCTAACCTCAAGCCACCGAAGCTTGACCTAAAACCTTTGCCCTCTGATTTAAAATATGTCTATTTAAGTCAAGATGAGACATACCCGGTGGTGATCTCTGCCCACCTGGAGAAAGAACAGGAGAGTATGCTGATATCTACTCTCATTGAGCATAAGAGAGCTCTTGGATGGATGATAGCGGACCTCAAGGGAATTAACCCATCGATTTGTACTCACCGTATATATCTTGAGGACAATGCAAAGGCTGTTCGGCAATCACAACGTAGACTAAATCCAAACATGAAGGAAGTGGTTAAGGCCGAGGTTCTCAAACTATTGGAAGTGGGGATCATTTACCCCATATCCGATAGTCAATGGGTGAGTCCAACTTAGGTGGTTCCTAAGAAGTCCGGGATCACCATCGTAGCCAATGCCAATAATGAACTCGTGCCGACCAGAGTTACTACTGGTTGGAGAATGTGCATTGACTACAGAAAGCTGAATACCGTCACAAGGAAAGACCACTTTCCTTTGCCCTTCATTGATCAAATCCTGGAAAGGCTAGCTGGTCATTCCTATTATTGTTTCCTTGACGGGTATTTAAGTTATAATCAGATTAAAATCGCCCCTGAGGATCAAGAAAAGACCACATTTACATGTCCCTATGACACCTTTGCTTACAGAAGGATGTCATTCGGGTTATGTAATGCTCCTGCCACCTTTCACCGATGCATGATGAGTATCTTTTCTGACATGGTGGGGAAATATTTAGAGGTCTTCATGGACGATTTCTCTGTTTTCGGTTCATCTTTCAGCGAGTGCTTAGCAAGTCTTAAATGTGTGCTGAAAAGATGTGAAGAAAAAAATTTGGTACTTAACTGGGAGAAGTGTCATTTTATGGTTCAAAAGGAAATTGTCCTTGGGCATATCATCTCGTCCAAAGGAATCGAGGTAGATAAGGCAAAAATTGATCTTATCTCTAACCTACCTCCACCCAAGAACATCAGAGATGTACGATCCTTCTTGGGACATGCAGAATTCTACAGGCAATTCATAAAGGACTTTCGTCTCCTCTCTCGTCCTTTATGTAATCTTCTTCAAAAGGATACACTATACGAGTGGACTGAGCAGTGCCAAGAAGCTTTCACTAAGCTTAAGGGCAGGTTAACCACTGCACCTATCATAAAGCCACTCGACTGGAGTCTTCCTTTTGAACTTATGTGCGATGCCTCTGATTATGCTCTTGGAGCGGTTCTAGGCCAAAGAAAAGATAAGCGGCCTTACGTCATTCACTACGCAAGTAGGACTCTAAATCCTGCCCAAGTGAACTATTCGACTACGGAAACGGAACTCTTAGCCGTAGTATTCACTTTGCACAAATTTAGATCCTACCTGATCGGATCCAAGATCATCATTTACACAGACCATGCGGCACTTAAGTATCTTCTTTCTAAGAATGATTCTAAGCCCCGCTTGATACGATGGATCCTTCTACTCCAAGAATTTGATTTGGAAATCAAAGATAAAAAGGGAGTAGAGAACGTAGTGACCGATCATCTTTCTCGCCTTAATACCTCTGATTCCCTTGAGGTGACTCCTATCAATGACATGTTCCCTGATGAACAACTGTTTAGAGTCTCACATTCACCTTGGTTCGCTGATATTGCTAATTATCTTGCTACAGGTGCCATACCGACACACTGGACGTCACAAGATAAGAAGAAATTCTTTACCAAGGTGCGTAACTTTTTCTGGGATGATCCATATTTGTTTAAATATTGCCCAGACCAAATCTTAAGGAGATGTGTACCAGACGATGAGCATCAGAGTGTCATCTCCTTCTGTCACTCACAGGCCTGTGGTGGTCACTTTTCTGCTAAAAAGACCACGGCCAAGATTTTACAGTGCGGCTTCTACTGGCCCACTATGTTCAGGGACACTCATGAGTTTTGTAAGGCTTGTGAGCGTTGTCAAAAATTGGGAGCATTGTCCCGTCGAAATATGATGCCCTTGAATCTCATCCTTATTATAGAAGCATTTGATTGTTGGGGCATCGATTTCATGGGACCATTCCCCTAATCATTTGGAAATCTGTATATTTTGCTCGCCGTAGACTATGTCACTAAATGGGTCGAAGCAATTCCGTGCCGCAAAAATGACCATCGCACGGTCATTAAATTTTTGAAAGAAAATATCCTGTCGCGGTTCGGAACGCCTCGAGCCATCATTAGTGACGGGGGCTCACACTTTTATAATAGACCATTTGAGAGTCTAATGAAGAAATATGGTATCTCTCATAAGGTGAGCACCCCATACTATCCACAGACAAGTGGACAAGCTGAGATTTCTAATAGGGAAATCAAACATATCCTAGAAAAAACGGTTAACCCTGATCGTAAGGACTGGTCAATCCGATTGACCGATGCCTTATGGGCGTACCGTACTGCTTTCAAAACTCCTATTGGAACATCTCCCTTTAGACTTGTTTATGGGAAATCCTGTCACTTGCCTGTGGAATTGGAACATAAAGCATACTGGGCGATCAAAAATCTGAATTTCAATCTGGACAACGCTGGCTCGCTACGCAAACTTCAATTAAGTGAACTTGAAGAAATCCGGAACGATGCATATGAAAACTCGAGAATTTACAAGGACAAGATGAAGGCGTTTCATGATCATCATATTCTACGAAAATCATTCACGCCAGGTCAGAAAGTCCTTTTGTACGATTCTCGACTACATTTCTTTCTGGGTAAGCTTCGATCTCGTTGGACTGGCCCTTACATTGTTGTCATTGCTTATCCTCATGGGGCCGTCGAGATAAGAGATCCCAACAATGGCAAGGAGTTTAAAGTAAATGGACATCAATTAAAGCCATTTGTCGAGACATTTGATTCAGAGGACATGTCCATGCCTTTGATTGCTCCTGTTTACCAGGACTGATCTCCTAATCTGATGGAGGTATAGGTAGGTTTATCGCTTTCATAGGACTAGGATTGTTGCTTTATTTGTCTGGCTGAAGACGGTAAATTTAGCGCTCCTGGGAGGCAACCCAGCTTTTCATTTCATTTTTCTAGTTAGACGATTCAATGTTTGTGGGTAACATTACTACAAACTCTCACGAGACTACAACTCGTCCACTAGGGGTAACCTAAGGGTTTAAAGGCTTGTTGCATACGCTAAATGCAATCGAGACCACCTGCGAAAGTGGTATAGGTGAGGATTTGATTTCCCTTCCTTGGCATTACTTTGAATAGAAAAATCACAAGTTAATAGGTTAATCTATGAGACAAGTTTTGGATTAGGTTTTGGTTGTCATGAATTTTCTTGTTGGTTACCAATGATATCATGAAATTGACGATTGGATCTCTTAATGATGATAAGCCGAGATTAGACTATACATCCATGGATCTCAATGTTTAAAATTTTTCTAATTAATGGATTAATACTTTACACTTGATTATGAAGTCTACCGTGCGCTTGAGCTCAGGAGAAAATAATTTCTAACATTCATGAATATTAAATTTCTCGTATCTTGTTCAAAATCTTACTCGATTTCATAGAAATTCTCCTATAATTCTCAACTTATTTTTCGCATAATTTGCTTGGGACTAGCAAAATGCTGGTTGGGGGTTGTGTTGAGGGTCAAATAGTGCATATTAGACCCCATTTATTACTTGGATTTACGAGCATAATAGTGTTTAATGCCCAGTTTTAATCGTGTTTTGTTGCAGGGTGTGATTAGGAGAGTTGACTGAAAAAGGATGCCAAAAGCTTGGATTTAACGTTCTGATGATCACTAGGGCAAGGGACGGACTTCAGAGGATCAAGATTGACGGATATACACGGTCAGAAATCCGAGAAAACTAAGAAAATGAAGCTCAAGTGGCTTGAAACGCATCCAGAATGCAAGATCACATGGTTCCCGACATCTGATCGGTTCGAAACTTTATACATGAGATAAGGGCTATAAATTAACCGTACATTTCAAATTTCAGCTCTTGGATCACTATAAAAGTGCTCCAACTGACAGATCAGCTTATAAACCATCGATTCTGGGCCCACCTGATATCTGGAATTGCCTCGAATTTGGTATCAACGCCTTAAATGAGGAGACCAATCAGATGGTTGGATCAGATTTCACAAAAACATCATAGTGGACCCCACTTTAGATTGAGTGTGTATAGTGCACATGTGCACTAGCCGTGCACGAGATTTTCCAAAAGTTGGTGAGCTGCCCGTCTACAATTAAAAAAAAAAAAAAAAAAAAAAAGTGCAGCGGACGTATGGCCGCTGGCCGTTTTTGCGGATGGTTGTGGGCCCTATCCATTGACTGTACGTCTGATCCAAGCCGTCCATCTTGTAGAGGGGTTCGAATACTACAAAACCATACTAACCTTTTGCATCCATGCATACACATGTGTGCGATACAGGGGCCACAAAAGGGTTACCCTGGGACGTTCAAAATTGATCTTTTAGTGATTTCTTCTCTCGGCTTCATCAATGGACGTTCAAAATCACCCATTCTTGACTAAAATTTCGTTCTGAATCCAATGGATGGGGTGGATTTTTCATAAAATGCTTCTGTAGGGCCCACCGATCACAACAGCGAAATGGTGCGAAAGGTTTTGCACATCCGCGAAAACTGACTTTTTCAGGCAGTTTTGGCCCACCATCTTTGATCATATGGCAGATCTGAACTGTCTATCATGTAGAGGACCCAAGAAAGTACTACGGAACGGTGTTTCTTTGAAATTTGAGCGAAAAAAGTGACGTGTTTCGAGGCACCGAACTTGGCTGCGAAAAAACTTTCACTAGGCATGCATAGCTTTCCAAATCCGATCTAAATCCGATTTTCACCACTCTAGCAGCTATAAAAGGAGGTTTAGGACGTGGGGTGGATTTTTCATAAAATGCTTCTGTAGGGCCCACCGATCACAACAGCGAAATGGTGCGAAAGGTTTTGCACATCCGCGAAAACTGACTTTTTCAGGCAGTTTTGGCCCACCATCTTTGATCATATGGCAGATCTGAACTGTCTATCATGTAGAGGACCCAAGAAAGTACTACGGAACGGTGTTTCTTTGAAATTTGAGCGAAAAAAGTGGCGTGTTTCGAGGCACCGAACTTGGCTGCGAAAAAACTTTCACTAGGCATGCATAGCTTTCCAAATCCGATCTAAATCCGATTTTCACCACTCTAGCAGCTATAAAAGGAGGTTTAGGACGTGGGGAGCATTCATTCAGGTCTTGGAAGGAGATCAGGAGGTGGAGAGCTTGAGGCTTGGGCTGGAAACGAGGGCAGAGGGAGTAGAGAAATTTTATTATTTTTATTTTTTCCTTCTTCATATTTTCTTTTAATATGTCCGGCTTCATCATGTCTGTGATGGGCTGAACCTCTTAGCTAGGGCTAAGAGGTGAAGCTTGTGGTGAGATGGGAGATTTTATTTTATGTCTTTAATTTAATTTTAATTCTTGAATTAACGTTGATTTTAGTTGATTATTAATGGCATGTTTTGTTTAGTCTTTAATAGTCTGTTGTGACTAAAATTACAATGGGTCTGCAATGGCTTGGAGCATGTCCTTTTTCCCTTTATGTTTATGACGTCAGGAAGCCCTGTTGTTCACCATAGTCTCCTGGGCATGGTTGGATGACGGTACCCTTCCTAACTTGCATACATGTGATTGGGTGGTAATTAGTTTGATTCTGTTGTTTGCCATAGTCTTTGGGCATGGTTTGGTGATGGAATCCATTTTAATTCATCTTCCTTTCATCTCTTTGAAAACTAGATCATTGGCAGTTCAGTAAATTTCATGATTCATGAAACAGACATAAGATCTCCCTGATCTCTACAAGTGGATCCTCTGAATCCCTAGTTTCCTTACCTCTGATTTCTCATATAAGTTTTAGATTAATAGTTTACAATTATTCTTCAATTTATAATTCAATTCAGATTTTATCTCATTCTAGTTCTATTTTCAGTTAATTTTAAATAACGTACAAGTTCAGTCCCTTGAGATTCGACCTCGGTCTTACCGAGTTATTACTACATCACAACCCTGCACTTGGGGAGTGAACAAACAGTGGGAATTAGATGTTAATCATTGAAAGCTTCTTAAGGCCACTTAAAGGCTCTGATTAAGCTGGGTCCTTGCTCTTACTCCGGTGGTAGACTCTCAGGAGTTTTAACACCCGGTTGAGAGTTCGAGTACCCATAGGTGGTGAAATCCCACTACGGCGTGAGTGTGTGGTGGTGTGTGTGTGTTAAAACTTTTTTTTTTTTTTAAAGGCTTTGATTAAGCTGATATTTATGTTTCCCCTTCATTCGGATGCGCATGACCTTATTAAGAGGTTATATGGCAGAAAAAAAAAGAAAAAACAGAAAAAACCTCACCGTGGAGCTTAGGAAGGTTTGTCTGTAGTCATTCAATTCCCATTAGTTTCGCGATACACTCGAACTTACGGTGTGCCTCACTTTTAACCCCATGCTTTATAAATCATCAGGAAAATTTGATGAACGGTGTGAATCTAACACATAAATCATAGTAGAGCATAGAGGAGTTTCATGTGATGTATTTGAGTATGTTTTGTGAGCTGTGTCATCGCGGATGATAATGGACGAGTGAGAAGCGACCGCACAAAATTTCCCTCTTAACTTCAGCACGTACGTTCAGCACCCAAGAGGCGGACGCGGACTGCAAACGCCTTTCGCAGGTAGATACTACACTGGGAACCTGGGCGGGCCCACCGTCATGTTCTTTGGACATCCACTCCGTCCATCATATTTTTTGAGATCATTTTAAGATATCAGACCAAAAATGAGCCAGATCCAATACTCAAGTAGGCCTAAAACGTCAGGATTGAACTTCCACAGTTTTTTTTTTTTTTTTTTTTAGCACACTCACGCTGGTGGAATTTCACCACCGATGGGTACTCGAACCCTTGACCGGGAGTTGAAACTCCTGAGAGTCTACCACCCGGGCAAGAGTCAACTTCCACAGTTGAAATATTAGTCGGGCCACGGAAGTTTTGAATCTGTCAGTTCATCCCAGCAGGGAGGTTTCAGCGGTAGGAATTTCTCTACCTGCCTTTTCCTTTAGTGCGTCCCACTCGAGTCTTGGATCCAACACTCACCCTATCAAAAGTCCTAAAACGAGCTTAGTAAACAGAGAGGCAGAGTGGATATTTCAAAAATATGCCGATGGACCCCACCTCGGTTCCCAGCGCCGGAACTTCCTGCGAAAGGCTTTCGCAGTAAATCCGCGTCCTTTCGCAGGAAATCCGCGTCCCTCAAGAGACACCTGATCCGTTCCGTTGCCAAAGCCGATGCAATACAGGTAACTACACTGCGGGGCTCACCTTGATATATTTGTTTTATCCACACCATCCATCTATTTTTCCAGTTCAATTTTGGGCACCAACTCAAAATTGAGGCATATCAAAAGTCAAAGTGGACCACACCACAGGAAACAGTGGGGATTGAACACCGAACGTTGAAAACTTCTTGGGGGCCACGGAAGTTTTGGATCAAGCTAATAGTAAACTAATACTGTGTTTTCCAATTCATCCAGGTCTGTGTTACCTTATTAACAGGTTGGATGACAAATAAACATCAATGTGGGCCCTACAAAGGTTTCAACGGTCGAGTTCATAATCTCTACTGTTTCGTGTGGTATGGTCCACTTGAGCTTCGTATACACTTCAAATTTTGGTTCATGCCCTAAAATGATGGACGGAGTGGATAAAACAAAAACAACACGGTGGGCCTCATAGAGTCCTTACACCGCGGAGCATTCCGCGTCCAAACCCCGCAAAGGTTTCATGGCCCATCATCATACATGATCTCTAATTAAGATTAATACCTGTCGTAAACTTCCGCGAGGAAGGCTCTATCAGTATCCATCTCGCTCTCGTGCTTCGAGATGGAATCGAGGACCTCATCTTGCTTGGACGACTCTATCCCGATCCCAGTCTCGTAATCCCTGGTCGAGGTTGGCTGGAATCTGATAACGGTCAGGCTCACGTTGGGATGCTCGGCCATACGACAACCGAATGCCAACGCCTCACGATCGTCGGGCCCACTGAAAAAAAGGACCGCAACATGGTGCGACATATTCATGGCCAATATTTGTGTGTTCCCACCAAGACCCCGGTCGACGAGGATCCCAACGGTGCATGTTGCGTGCCGGAGTAGCTTCTTATTACTCAATCTGATACCATCATTCCCTTTGTCCATCTCACCTGTGATGGTCTGGCGCCGATGGAATGGGACTATGATTACGGCCGTCCTGATATCCTGGGCCACATTGCAAACATCCTGATGCATGTCTTTGAATTCGGACACAGCGGACATCTGATGGATGGTGATGCCGCATTCTTGATTGAAGCAGTCAATGGCATTGTTGATATGGATAGTATCCTCACGGCCGTACTGGAACTCGTCGAAATCTTCTTGCTGGTGGTAGAACATTTGGGTGGTGACGGTGACAGTGTTGGTGAACTCGATTAGTTGCATCAAGAAGGCTATGAGAGGCGATCGGTCGGTCCCTTTTGAAGCCTCTATGAGGTTTAGCATTGTTGGTAGCTCAGGTGGGCTGTGGACGCATGCGAGTATCCGGAGCTCAGTATCAGGCTGTTGCCACTCGATGCCGGCGTATTTGTATGTTGGGGATCTTCTTTGCCTTCTTACTATGGCCGTGACTATGGGGCAGACGACGATGGAGATGATTACGACCATTGATACCAACGCAGCGTACCCTTTTTGATTCCATGCCTGCAAATATGGCCTATTAGTATAAGCGTGCTGTGGTTGTTTCTAACAGGTGGATGCGGATTGCATATGACGCTGCAAGTCGCGAGGTGTTGGACAGTACTCTGTGGCCCCGCCATGGTATATGTATTTTAGCCATGACATATTATCATGTATTTTACCCAGGCTGTCCATTTATTTTTCCAGATCACTTTATGGTTTGAGAACAAAATTAAAACAGATCTAAATCTCAACGTGGACAACACCATAAGAAAACAGTGGTGATTGAAAGCTAACATTAAAAACTTCAAGGTCCACTGTAATGTTTATTTCCCATACAACCTGTTGATTAGGTCACACAAATATGGGTTCGAACCTTACCTCAGTGGTAGAAGACTCTGATGAGTTTCAACGCTATGTCTCATGTACGATACCATGAATCTCACTATGGCATGAGTGGGTGTATGCGTGAGTGTGTGTCAAGGAAAATACAAATATCAGCTTAATCTACTTTGTGGTGTGGTCAACACACCGGCAATTCCAAAAGTTAGGTAGATCCAAGGCTCAAGAAAACTGCACCATAGGAAGCCTGATGTAAGAGCTTAGAATAATTAGGAGAATAGTTTGGTGAAGCCAAATAGGTTACTATTTTTGGCAGAAAACCTTGCACACTAGTAGACATCACGACCGTCTATAAATAGTAAGTTGTGAATTATAGGAGTTTCAGTTATAGTTTGCTTCTGATTTCTCTCCCATTACTTGGTATCCCTATTTAAAGGGTTGTGAACTCGTTATTTTCAATCATCAATCAAATTATGAATTTATTAAAATTTATTTCTATTTTTCTTACTTTCTTTCCTTGTGGATTCGAGAAGTCTTTGTGAGGAGTCTAGAGAAGCTCCGTGGTTTAGAGTAGTTATCCTTGCGGAAGAAGGTGATCAACCTCATCATGTTCATCCCTGCGTCAATTGGTATCAGAGCGAGGATTCCCTTCGAGCCGATAGCAAACAACGAATGTATGAGCTAAAATCCCGTGGACAGTGATACAGGGATTCGTTCTCTTATGGAAAGAATGAAAGCTTTTTTACCGGGAGAGTCAATTAACGATACAAGGGCTGAAGGAAACCCTCAATCGTCTTGTGGATTCACTACTTCCACCCTGAGCCTTAGACGGTGCTCAACCGCCTATAATTGCTCCACTACCCGTGTTGCTGTACGGCGCAATCCCAAATTTCATAAAGCACTACCATTGACAAATTGTAAGGCTACACTAAATGATTTAAGTTCTAGCGACGAGGACCTTAATGAAGGCTTTGACCGATGACCAATCCATCAAGGCGATCATCTAGATCGTAGTGAAAGAGACTATCGAGGTAAGGCTGAACTTTCTAATTTTAATAGTTTATTACGCATATAAGATTTTCTCGATTGATTAGCCGAAGTAGAGAGATATTTTGATTACATGGATATATTAGATCATAAAAAGGTAAAATTGGTAGCATTTAAATTAAAATCCGTTGCTTCCGCATCGTAGGAACAATTAAAACTCTCACGTGCCCGCTAGAATAAGATGTCTATCTCATCATGGCCACGGATAAGACGTCTTCTTCGATCACGATTTATCCCCAGTGATTACGAGTAGATATTATTCCAAAAATACTAAAATTATCGATAAGGAAGTCGAACCGTCACAAATTACACTGAAGAATTTTAAAGGTTGGCAACACAAAACAATCTGTCAGAATCTGAGTCACAGAAGGTGGCACGATTTATAGGAGAGTTACGATCGACAATTCAGGATCGAGTTCAGATGCACCCAATTGGGACCGTAGATGAAGTAGTTTGGTTAGCGGGTAGGGCAGAAACACAACTTGCAAGAGTCTTGAATCGGTCTTATCCTTCAATTTGACCCCCCATAACGGGTCACACGTAGGATCCAGTGCTGGCATGAGAAAAAGAACTAGTAAGAGAATGTCTTCAACCTCCCGTGACCGCAAATCGTGATATGGGAAGCGGCTCATCTAGGCCTCAATGTATACCACCCACAATAGCGGGCCCGAGAAGGATTCCAAATCCTTACATTCGGCCAAGGTCGAACAACTATTACCGCTGTAGCCAACCGGGCTACTTATCAAACACCTATCTTCAACGTCCCATAGCACACTTGGTCATAAACGAAGAGGGCATTAAAGTTGAGACCTTAAAGGAGGACCCTAGCTTTGATGAACATGAGCAAGTCATTGAGGAAGGAGCATATGACGATGAGTTGACAGTCCAGGATCGTGGCGAATCTCTAGTTGTAAGGCGATTATCGTCAACCCTACGAAAAGAATTACATCCACAGCGACACAATATACTCCATACGCGGTGCACTATTAATGGAAAGGTTTATGATATGTGCATAAACAGTGATAGTGGTGAGAACATCGTCTCAAGAGTGACGGTGGATAAGTCGCAGCTATCAACAACAAAACATCATCCTCATACTCAATTGACTAGATAAAAAAGGTAAACGAGACCAAGGTAACTGAACAATGCATTATCTCATTTTTAATTGTAAAAAATTATAAGGATCAAATACTTTGTGACGTGGTTGACATGGAAGCATGTCATATGTTACTCGGTCAACCGCGGTAGTCAGACCGTGATGCGACCCATCGAGGACGAGACTATGTCTACGTATTCGTCAAGGATAATAAAAAAATAATCCCTGCCTCTATGGCACCAAAGACCAACCCTAAAATCTCTAAAGTTGAGATAATTTTCTCCTGACTATTCAGAATTTTATGAAGGAATCTAAGGAAATCGACAAGCTATATGTCATAGTGGTAAAGGGCAAGGAATCAGAACCCTCAAACATTCCTCCAAAGATTTAAGACTATTGTTAAATGAATTAAAAGAGGTGTAGCTTGAAGATTTACCCGATGGATTACCCCCTATGAGGGACATCTAACATCACATAAACCTCATCTCTGGGGCTAGCCTGCCCAACCACCCTCATTATCAAATGAGTCTGAAGAAGTGTGAGATACTTCAGGGGCAAGTGGATGAATTAATCCGTAAGGGTCTCTTGAGAGAGAGCATGAGCCCATGTGTTGTACCAGAATTATTAATACAAAAAAATGGAAGTTGGCGCATGTGTGTTAACAGTCGGGCAATCAACAAAATTACCATCAAATATCGGTTCCCAATACCGTAATTGGCAACATGCTCAATATGCTAGAAGGGCCCAAGGTGTTCTATAAAATTGATCCAAGGAGCAGGTACCATTAAATTCATATCCAACCTAGTAATGAGTAGAAAACGATATTCAAGACCAAGGAAGGGTTGTATGAGTGACTAGTTATACTCTTCGGTCTATCGAACACACCAAGTACTCTTATGTGTTTGATGAATTAAGTTCTAAAACCGTTCACTGGCCAATTTTTGATAGTATATTTTGATGACATGATGATATATAGCTAGGATGGGATGGAGTACAAAAAACATCTCAGGTAGGTACTACAAGTCATACAAATTAACAAGTTATACCTCAACTTAAAGAAGTTTAGCTTTTTAATGGACAACCTATTGTTCCTAGGATTTGTTGTAACGTCCACGGGCATCCATGTGAATGATGAAAAGGTACGACCCATTAGGAATGACCGATTCCAACAAACATTCATGAGGTGAGGAGTTTTCATGCATTGACGACCTTTTATCGTCGATTCATGTAAAGTTTTAGCACAATAGTTGCCCATATTAAAGATTGCATGAAAAAAGAATTGTTTTAATGGACTGATGAAGCTGACAAGAGCTTTCATTAGATCAAGCATTGCTTGCCCACAACATTGGTCTTGGTGTTTTCTAATTTCGACAAGCTATTTGAGGTTGAGTGTGATGCTTCATATCTCAGAATTGGAGGAGTATTATCACAGGAAGGTAGGCCGGTAGCCTTCTGCAGCAAGAAGCACAATGAAGCTCTAAAGAAGTGGTCGACTTAAATTATGCATAGTTGTTTAGGTGTTGCGACATTGGCGACATTATCTGATTCAAAGAGAGTTTGTTTTATAAACTGACCATCAAGTATTAAAATTTATTAATAGTCAAACTAACATGAATCATGTGCATGCTAGATGGGTTTTGTTTTTACAGGAATTCACATTCATTCTAAAGCACAATTTAGGGCAGCAGAACAAGGTGGGAGATGCACTTAGACATCGTGCATCACTACTTGTTACGATGAGCAATGAGGTGGTTGGCTTCGACTATCTCAAGGAGTTGTATGTTAAGGATAGGGACTTTATAGATTCTTAGATGAAGTGCTAAGAAGGTCATCTTAATGACCTTCATATATAGGACGGTTTCCTCTTCAAAGGGAATCAATTGTGTATCTCCCAAAGTTCTCTGAGGGTACAAATTATTCAAGAGCTATATGGAGGTGGCCTCGATGAACACCTTTGATGAGACAAGACACAAGCTCTTATGTATGAGTGGTATTACTCACGGTAATTGGTACGTGATGTGAAAAAAAACCATATAACGTTGCCATGTTTATCAGACCTCCAGGGGGTAATCTTAGAATACAAGCCTCTATACCCCGTTACCTGTGCTTGATAGCTCTTGGGAGGATTTATCTATGAACTTTGTGCTTGGTCTCTCATGAACACAACGCGACATGGATTCGGTGTTCATGGTGATAGATCGTTTCTCCAAGATGTAGCACTTTATGCCATACAAGAAGACCCTCGATGCAATACACGTGGTGAATCTATTCTTTGGGGAGGTCGTACAACTACATGGGACCCCCAAGAGCATTTCTTCTAATCGTGACATGAAGTTCATTAGTCACTTTTATCAGACTTTATGGACTCGATTTGATACAAGACTTTAATTCAGCAACACCTACCGCCCACAGACTGATGAGAAAACTGAAGTTGTAAATCGCATGTTGGGAAACCTCCTTCTCTGTATTTCAGAAGAAAAATCAAACTAATGAAATTTGACCTTGTCTCGAGCAGAGTTTACATTTAACAACATGGTGAACCACTCGACATGGAAATCACCATTCGAAATCATTTACGGATGAGTACCTCGCCACACACTTGACTTAGTTCCTTTGCCCAACCTCCCACGCATGAGCATTATAGCAGAACATATGACAGATAAGATCATGAGCGTCCATGTGAAGGTACAGATCAAGCTACATACCTCGAACGAGAAGTATAAGAAATAAGCGGACAAGCAACGGTGACAAAAAGTATTCGAGGTGGGCAACCACGTTATGGTCCATCTGTGCAAAGAGATATTTTTAACCAGGACGTATAAAAAATTGAAGAATAAGAATATTGAACTGTTACCAATTATTTAAAAGATCAATGATAACACTTACGTTGTTAATCTTCCAGATGGCATGCCGATCTCAAAGACATTCAACATCGCGGACCTGACCAAGTATCATGAACCAGAGCAGGACAAGTTCTTTTGAAGTGCAGGGAACTGATGTAGAGTGGGTCGTGGACAGTTTCAAGGGAAAGATGGATCAAAAAAGGCCCAATCGATGATAGGAGTGATCCAGATTGTTAGACTTTAGATCAGGCGTATCTCACAATCCAAAATGAGTTATCAGGTGTAAAATATATGATTTTGGGGTAGAACGAGCTACTTTAGCCACCCAACCTGGCATAAGGTTGTGTAAGCTGGATTTACGAAATACCCCTAGATCGATAGTCATTTTCCTATTTTAATTTCATTATTACTATAAATAGTAAGTTTTAGTTTGATTATAACTCTTCATTTGTTGGGCTTTAGGAGTTGCGCCCGACGTAAAAAAAGCTTAGAATAATTAGGAGAACATCTTAGTGAAGTTAAATAGGACACTTACTATTTTTGGCCAAAAACTTTGCGCACTAGTAGACATCACCATCGTCTATAAATAGTAAGTTGCGAAGTCTACAAGTTTTAGTGATAGTTTACTTCTGATTTCTCTCCCATTGCTTGGTATCCCTATTTAAAGGGTTGTGAACTCGTTATTTTCAATCATCAATCAAATTACAAATTTATTAGAATTTATTTCTATTCTTCTTGCTTTCTTTCCTCGTGGATTTGAGAAGTCTCTTCGAGGAGTCCAAAGAAGCTCCGTGGATTTGGAGTAGTTATCCTTGAGGAAGACGGTGATCAACCTCTTCACGTTCAACCCTGTGTCAAAGCCGAAGTAATAATGAAGCCCAACGTTTAGACCTTCTTAAGATACATCTTGATGTTTATTTTCCATCCAACTTATTCATAAGGTCATGCGAACCTCAATGAAGGGAAAATAGAAATATTAAAACTTTGCGCCCTCAAGAAGTTTTCAACTATAAACATTGTTATGGGTAAAATCGGACTGACCAAGCAACAAGAATGGGATACAAAATACAAGCCAAATAGTTCAGAAATAGAGGTTAGGTAAAGAGCTCGGTCTAGATAGTTGAGCACAACCTCCACAATCAGTTCGAGCACCAACCACAAGCAATGATCTCGGCTCTGGCTAACATCTCATTATCACGACTAACGAATGACTATGAGTACCAACTTGGCCTCGAGGATAAGCCCCGACCATAACCAACAGTTCAGCTCAGTCTGTAGGACCTTGGCCAAACCAACTTGGAGGTCAGCATTGACAATCAACCATGTCATCCTCGAAAGCCGACCACTGAGAGATCTACTTTCTACATGAGGAAGGTTAACTCCCTCTAAGAATCACATCGAGGATAATGCCTTGGATCCTGAGGACAATTCCATGTATGATACACGACTGTATGGAAGATTCATTGCCATATACGGATTATAATATGAACCCTACGCACGATAGAAGGTATGCACAAAAACCCTAGTTCTACTAAACTCAGAGTTCCTATTCTAACTTTGGCATCGGGGATCCCCTGCAACAGCAAGGGTCCTCTTTATGGTTTGGTTTTATAGTTACATGATAGTCTAAAAGGGATAACCAACTACATTAACAGTTTGGCGTCGTCTGTGGGAATGACACCAAAGTCATTTCTAACTCACCTATCATCTCTAAGTTGCTCTACAATGACGAAAGAAAGAAAGAGTACTTTGGCTATTATTGTTGCAACTGCTCCTAGCCCAACCGAGCAGTCTGTAGACCCTCAAAATCCACCCATATAGCACCAAGCCGATTCTACCCCTGCGGTGCGCGTACAAAAGTCCCATAATCAGGGAGGCTGTCTTGTTTCCTTGGAGAACTAGATTGAAGCCTTAACCGGCAACATGAATAGTATAATGCAGATACCAAAAAGGCATATTCCACCTCCTGGTCATGGAGGGGAAGCACATGCGGCAGCCGAACTCTCTCGACATCCTCAAGTACCTATTGACTTGCACAGAGCCAATCAACAGCCTAGACAACATAGCCATGAGCCCACCCACATTGTAGGAACTACCACGCTAATCGAGTCTGACTTACGCCACACGCTGGAGAAGAGAAGGTGGAGAAAGGCTCCCAAGGTGATGGCAAAGAACGATGTCCCTTGGGAGGCCGAGCTCAGGGAGATATGAGGGCAAATCATGACATCTAACAAGCATACTGTGCCCAAGTCGTTACCTCAGTTGAGGCGATGTTGGAGGAGACAAAGCCACCTTTTACCAATGACAGCATGGGATCTCCACTTCCGCTGAGATTTCGAATGTCGCAAATCACTCCCTACTCCGAAACTGGAGATCCAGCCGAGCATCTAAAATCTTACACAGTGTGGATGGAATTACACGATGTGATTAGTGCAGTGATGTGCTGAGCATTCTACCCGACCTTGTTAGGGGTAGCACGAAGTGGTATAAGAAGCTGAAGCCGAGGTCCATCGGCTTCTTTGTGTAGCTCAGTAAGACCTTTATCATGCAGTTTATCAGAGGAAATGATAGAAGGAAGCCAGTGACCCACCTCCTCACTATTACTCAGAGGGAGGATGAGCTACTGAAAGACTACATCATTCGCTTCAACGGGGAAGCGGTGCAAGTGGAGGGCTATTCATACCAGATATCCCTAACAGTCATGATATACGATCTTAGGGAAGGGAGATTTCTCTTCTCAATTGGCAAGAACCTTCCAACAACGTTGTTAGATCTCCTTAATTGAGCACAAAAATACTCCAATGTGGAGGAGATCTTGAGCTCACGGAAATCTACTCGGAGTGTCGGGAGCTCAGCTAAGGACAAGAAGCATAAGGAGGAGGAGCCACCAATTTTTAGTAACAAGAAGAGGAGAGACGATGACTCGAGTAAAAGTCAATGTCTGAATCGACGACCGGAGAGCATATTTTACTCCTACACTCTGTTAAACACAACTCTCGAGCAAGTCCTCATGGAAGTCACAACAAAAGGATTCTAAAATAGCCAAGGATGATGAAAGCCAATGCAGACAAAAAGGATAAAAGGAAGTATTGCCACTTCCACCACAACCACGACCATAATACATTCCAATGTTTCGATCTCAAGGAAGAGATCGAGCCCCCCCATTCATGGAGGACATCTGCGGGAGTTCGTCCACATGAGGAGAGATGAGCGACCAGACAAGAGAGACAAGCTATAAAGTGACAGGAACGACAATGAAGCAATAGGCAAAATTTGCACAATATTTGAAGGCCTCGTAGGGGGTGGAGATTCGAACAGAGCTCGTGGGGCTCATGCTAGGATCATCAATGGAAGCAACACCGAGAATCACATCAACCTCACAAGTAAGGCTGTGAAGGAACAAAAGTTGATTCCCTGCAACTTGAATTTTATCGAGGAGGATACCTGAGGAATCCACCACCCTCACGACAACACCCTGGTGGTGACCATGACAGTGGCCAACCACAAGGTGCACCGCATATTGGTGGACACAGGAAGCTCGGCCGACATCCTCTTCATAGCTACTTTCGACAAGATGGGGACAGGAGATCCTGA
This sequence comes from Magnolia kwangsiensis, assembly GCA_037074715.1. Taxonomy (NCBI): domain Eukaryota; kingdom Viridiplantae; phylum Streptophyta; class Magnoliopsida; order Magnoliales; family Magnoliaceae; genus Magnolia; species Magnolia kwangsiensis. The sequence goes on along the minus strand of CM073572.1, from coordinate 68,040,218 downwards.
CTACATCCCATCCGAACTCCCCTGCTCAGATTTGCAGGAGAGAATATCACATTTGAAGGAAGTATACTATTGTTCGTCATTGCAGGAGAGGGTCACAACTAGACTAACATGATGAATTAACATCCTAGTAATCGACTGTCCCTTCATCTACAATATCATTCTGGAACGACCATCCCTCAACATCATGCGAGCGGTAGTGTCTACCTATCATCTCATGAGGAAATTTTCAACCGAGCATGGGGTCGGCCAAGTTAAAGGTGATCAGCAACATTGAAGGTAGGAACATGATAACACATAATTGTTATTACTTCCCTCAAGAAGAAATTGCTAAAAGAGGGTCTCCTGTGGAAGACCTGGTGGTCGTACCCCTCTACGAGTCTAACCTGACCCGTATAGTTCAATTAGCTTATTGTTAGCACGAGATATCAAGAGGAGATCGTCGTCCTACTAAATCGACATGTCGACATCTTTACATGGTCCCACTAGGACATGTCCGGAATCAAATGGAAAATGGTGAATATGCATCGACTACACAGATCTGAATAAGGCATGCCTTAAAGATAGTTTTCCTCTGCCAAGGATCCACCAGTTGGTCAACAGCATGACAGGGCACGAGCTCCTTAGTTTCATGAACCCCTATTTAGGTTATAACCAAATCGTCATGCACGTGCACGACAAGAAGAAGACAACCTTCATCACCAATAAGGGGCTCTACTACTATAAGGTCATGCCTTTTGGGTTGAAGAACGCCAGAGTAACGTACCAATAACTCGTCAACAAGATATTCGTGAAGCAGATCAAACACTCTGTGGAGGTTTATGTGGATGATATGCTAGTCAAGAGCATCAAGGTGATAACCACATGACTAACCTCGAAGAGATGTTCACCATCCTGAGGAAGTATCAAATGAAGCTGAACCTAAGTAAATGCACCTTCGAGGTAAGCTCGGGAAAGTTCCTCAATTTCTTGGTCAACTAAAGGGGGATTGAAGCAAATCTTGACAAGATCCAAGCATTGCTGAACATGAGCTCACCTAAAACTACAAAGGAGATTCAGTATCTCACGGGTAGAGTCGCAGCCCTCAACGGCTTCGTCTCCAGAGTTACCAATAAGTGTCTTTCGTTCTTTCAACAACTAAAGGGCAAGGCGAAACCAACATGGATTGACAACTGTGAACAAGATTTTCAGCAACTCAAGCAGTACTTGGGGTCACCTCCACTACTTTTTAAGCCCGAGCGGGGAGAGTCACTACTGCTCTACTTAGCAATTTCAGTTGTAGTGGTTAGCTCGGCCCTGATACAAAAGGCCGAAGTAGCAGGAATCTAACTTATCAAAAATTGCTTGCTCTTGTAGGCAGAGAAAGAATCAAAATGAAGAAGAGAAAATGAAATGGGTTAGGGCATCCCCCTCCCCTATTTATAAGCTCCTCAGCTACGGCATTGAATGCCCGCATTCAATGCTGCAATCTGAAGATGTGTTACAACTCACACCTCCCTCCACATGGCTATTGTTGGCTCTTTGATTGACCCGACTACCGAGGAAGGGCCACGTGTCCTCGCCTTATATGCCAAAAGATGAAGAGGTGTCCTTTCAGCGCACATCTCCTTGTGCGACTCGTCATGATCATTAGAGGATCCACCTCGATTCCCGCACTCGCTGCCTTTTCCTCTTCCACCATAATGAAAAGCGCTCATGACCTACCGACCTCCCATGTGTGAGTCCTCGTCCTCATACTCCGGCATCAGTCCAAATCCATTTACTTCTCAAGCTTATGAAAAGCGCTCAGAAGTAGGAGGCTACTGTTAAAGGTAAAATCGGACTGACTAGGCAACAAGAATGGGATAGAAGACACAAGGCAAGTAGCTCATAAATAGAGGTCGGGTAAAGAGTTTGGTCTAGATAGCTGAGCACGACCTCCACAATCAATTCGAGCGCCAACCACAAGCAGTGAGCTCGGCTCTAGCTGACATCTAATCATCACGACCAACGAACGACTATGAGTACTGACTCGGCCTCGAGGATAGGCCTCGACCATAACCAATAGTTCGGCTCAGTCTGTAGGACCTCGGCCAAACCAACTTGAAGGTTAGCATTGATAGTTGACCATGCCATCCTTGGAAGCCAACCACCGGGAGATCTACTTTTTACATGATGAAGATTTACTCCTCGAGATCTTCACTGAAAATCACACCGTGGATAATGCCTTGGATCCCAAAGACAATTTTGTGTATGATACACAACTGTATGGCAGATTCATTGCCATATACAAACTATAAATATGAACCTTATGCATAGTAGAGGTATGCACAAAAACCTTTGTTCTACTAGACCTAGAGTGCCTCTTCTAACTTTGGCATTGGAGGGTCCTCTACAACAGCCAGGGTCCTCGTTGTGGTTTGGTTTTATAGGTACATGATAGTCTAGAAGGAACAACTAGAAAACTACATCAACAGACGTTTAATCTCACTTTCTGGTCTAATTGAGTCCTAGAGTTGCCTCATTTTTTTTTTTTTAGTTTATATCCTAAAATGATATATGAAAATAAATACACAATGTGGATAAAACCCATACTTCACTATATATGGCACCTTAAAGCCCTAGCTTCTTGCAAGCATGAGACAGACAGAAAAATATCTAGAGTTTCTTCAAGACTGAAATTTCTTCAAAACTGAAAATCTTTATTTTCATATGAGACAATTTTATTTCACATTTATTTATTCTTGACATAGAAAGTAATGATCCACTCTTATTTTATCTATTATATTGAATGAATTTGTTGTATCGAAATCTATAAAATATCACATGATGTTAGGTCATATTTGAAATGACCGTATAATAAAATTAGCTCATACTGGTCTATTAATGTTCTTTATCAAGAGTAAATATGTTATTTTATGAACATTTTTGTTCAAAAAAATTCTAAGAAGCTTTTTTTGAAGCAGCTAGGTCTAAAAGTCTACTAGAAATGGTCCATTTAAATATTTGTGAGCCCCTAAATGTACATGTCATAAATGGATGTCAATACTCATCATCTTCTTTAATGATTGCTCACGTTATGGATATGCATATCTCATCTTACATAAATCTAAGGCTTTTAACTATTTTTTTCAAATATAAAGTTGAATTAGAGAATTAGCTAGAGAAAAGAATCAACTTAAATCCTTATATTTGATAGAGGCAATGGGTATACATATGAAATATTCAAATCATATTGTGAAAGTTGCATGGAGAAAGAATGGGATAATATTAGAGATTGTTAGATCGATGATGGTACATGCTAATTCTCTAACACATTTTGGGGAGACACGCTAGTTACTGTCATTTATGTTCTTAAGAAAGTCTCATCTATATCTATTTCTAAAATCCCATATGTGATGTGGACTAGGAGAATTCCTTCTCTGGCTGACCTACACCATAAGGGTTCTTTGAAATATATTTTGTTACCCGCTCATCATATAGGTAAACTTGATAGTAAAATTTACATTCATCAAATATTCAATGCATTTGTATTTATACATTTTAGTTCATAAGGATCGTGAAAGATGGGATGAGATAAAATCTCAGGATGTAACCTTCATCCAATATAGGTACCACAACTGGAAAAAAGAAAAAAGTTGATATAGAATTTTTTAAAAACTATTGATGAATCTCATGATGGTAGCAGCTCCACTTCTCACAATGAAGATGTTTCCACAGTTCATCAGAACAGTGGGAGCACATTAATAGGCTCCTAAATTAAGTTAAAGTGAAAGAAAATTGATTCTCTGAAGATACTTTAATAGTGAATCATACTTTTGCTTTGTGATTGATAATGATGAACCTCATTCTTAGCACGATGCATTGTTGTCTCTAAATTTCACTGATTGTGTAACTACTATCATCGAGAAGATTGCCCCTATGAAGAAGAATAAAGTCTAGAAACTGGTAGATCTATCTTCCAATTGCAAAGCGATAAGAAATAAGTGAATACTCAATATCAAAAGAAAGACAGATAATACAGTGGACAAGTACAAAGCGTGATTAAAAGCTAAAGATTTTACATAAAAAGAAGACGTTTATTACGATGGAATTTTTTCACATGTTGCAAATTTTTTCTCAATTTGCATAATCTTATTTTAATAACCTGAAAATTTCACGAACAAGTAGGTAAACAAGTGCTCTTCCACGCGTATATTTTAATATGTATTTTTAGCTAATGAATTTTCGTTGAATTTAAAGTTAATAATATGCAGATATTGTGCACATATACACACTAACACATACTTAAACACTATAATAACTTTCATTCCTTCATATATCTTAGTATACTCAACCATTCGTCGAACCAACAATTGAAATAAGTATTCATCATTAGACTAAGCCATATGATCGTTCACTCCTTTGAGACTCCCGATCATAATAAACCAAATATAAGATCATTATATTAGTTCATACACACATCCATTCGAGATTTTAATTCGTTCACCTTATCCATCACTTATGTATATATTTAACCAACCATCGAAATCATGATCTAAGGACCTCTCTCTCTCTCTCTCTCTCTCTCTCTCTCTCACACACACACACACACACACACACACACACACACGCACGCACACACACACACACACTTCTATACATCTCGAGCTTATATATCACAACACACTTGATCATATGCCATCCAACCATTAATGATACTCTCTATGGACAAATTAAGATGTTTAACCATTCGATTTTAATCTGGAACATTATATCATCATGAAATAGACAAAGAACTCATCTAAGACATTTACATCCGATCATCCATAATTCTAAACCTTAGATTTTGACCCAAATATACTAAGTCGTATTTTACACCATTAAAGTCCAATTCTAATGGTTATAATTACACCAAAGATCATCTAAAGTTTTCTACAATGTACATGATATTATAAAGTTTTCTACGATGTACATGTTCCTAATCTACACTATTCTCCAGAAAATCTATTTGCATGAGTCCAATCGCAATTAAAATCTAATCAATGCTCATTTAACTTAGTTAAATTGTACATCTTCAATTTTGATTTCAAATTTACAAGTCCATCAGAATTTTCTTAATATTCGCTAGATGAGCCACCATCGAAGCAAACAAAAACTATCATTATGATTTGTAGGTGATCCCCAGTAAATCTATCAGTATACTTTTCACACTAAGTCATGTCAAGACCTAGATTATCCAGGAAGTTTTCAAAACCAAAAAGGATTCAGTAGTTGCATACCCACCCAATACCATGTACGTTTACCAAAATTAACATGATCTAACTGTTGATCTGGGAGACTAACCATACACTTATACCTTAACACTACAAGGAGGCCTATAAACTCTCGATTTGTGAGTTTAAAAGTGATATGGTCATTAAATTTTATATATAAACACCTATGGCTATCTAATCTCGAATAGTTGACTGTAATCATCTAAGCCACACGAGGGGTAGGCCATAGGACACCTTAACTAAAGTTTAATCTCCAATCCACCTTTGTATGGACCACATATGTGAAGCATGGATGAGATGCACAACACGCAAGTGCATGTTAAGATCTGGAACCCAAGCAAACCCTGCTCAACACACGTAAATGACGTTTAAAGATTGCCTTCTTCCTGAAATTCTTGCACACATAGGCAACAATATAGAAGACACCACCCTCGGATGATATGGGTCATTCGTTAGTATGATCTTAGCCGTCCAAATAGGATCACTTGGATCAACAATGAACTGATAATTGTCTACAATCTTATCTTCCCTCTTCGGCCATTGTAGTGAGAAACGATCGAAACAAACATCTAAGCAACTCAAAACTTTTGATCAGTGTCCGGAGAGTCCTTGAACCCTGGTTAGAATCCAGCAGTTACTGTGAACATTATCTTCACCTTCGTTATTCACGGTAGCATGCGACAGTCGAAGAAATATCCCCCGTATGAACCCAATAACCAAATCAAGAAAGATCTTTGAATCCTCATTTTCATAAGCTCCGTAATGATGATCTAGACCATCCATGAACAACTAAACAAAGAAATAACTACTAGATTGAAATATGCCATTAACGGTTGTCATTTCCTCTAACGAAGAAACCCACTGCAAGATCGTGTATAATTGTCGATTTAAGTTCCAATCCATACACTGTGGAGGCCACCTAATTGATGTAGGATCATCAGATCTTCACTAAGATTTAAATCAGCATTGAAAATAACAATCTAATCAAGTAGTATGAAGAAGAATCACCGAAAACTTTTGTGTGTAAGAATTGTCTCGAGAAACCTATTGTAACTCTTATTTGGAACTAGAATGAGGGGCTGAGAATACTGTAAAGCCTCTCGACAGTGAGAGAAAGTGATCACACATTAGAAAACAAAGGAGAGTAAGAGAGCAAGAAATCATGTGTCGAGCTCAACTCACTAAGTTGACTCATTGAGTTATAATCGAGTCAGGTTGAATTTGGTGGAGTCAGGGTCGAAGCAAGTTCGAATTAGATTCTGGACTTTTGGAACCTGAGAGAAGCTTCGGATCATACAAAAATGAGAGAGAGAGAGAGAGAGAGAGAGAGAGAGAGAGAGAGAGAGAGAGAGAGAGAGAGAGAGAGAGAGCAACCGAATCACATCGAGTCGAGTTGAGTTCGATTCAAGTTCGAGCTAGGTCAGCAATGTAGAAAGATGTGAGTGATTCTCCCTTCTGAATTCCATCCATCTCGTTTCCAATTCCTTAAATTCATCTTATTGTTCTAGTTTCGAGTTTTCTTCTTTACTCGCTTTTAGATTTGGATCTTCTTGAGTAGGGGATCTTTTCTTGTATCTCTCCTAAGTTGAATTTTGTTGCACGTTGAATTAGCCTTTTGTTATGGGATTAACCCTTTCATTTATAGAATAGTCATTCTCCATTCTTTTTTACTTAGGGGTTGCCCTTGACTACATTTATTTAATTTTCAATGAATTGAGTACATTCTTTGCTAGTTAGGTAGTCGCTTAGTACTCAAACATTGGTGAGAAGAAACATTGTTTTTTTTAATTCCAAGCCTCTTATTCTTGTTGTCGCGATTTTGGATTTTAGTTGTTCTGAGACGAGCTAGATGTACATTCTATGTTATGCCCATCCCATAACTTGATTGAGTAAGGCATGTTAGATATGGGCCCATAAGGCCTACTAGTGGGCAAATACTAGTGGGTGGGTCCCACATGAGATTCCCTTCGAATCATTCTTTCACTTTCTCTCTAGGGTTTGGAATTAAATTTTTAATTCAAACTTAAAATTCAATATAAGATATGATTGGGAAGAAGGAGGGATCATATGAGATGAGATTACCCCTACCCCATCTAAACTCTTCTAATCCCTCCCTTATATCTTAAATATCTCTCGTTTGACGCATCTCTTGTTTAATGCATCTCAAATATCTTAAAGATGTAAGTTCCTAGAAAGAAAAGATAGATAAGTTTACACCCGAGTTTGCCTATATGGTCCGCCTCTAAATGATTTATGTCATTGATTGCAATCAGAGGACCATCTCAATCGTAAAATCAGAGGGGTGATAAGATCATTTATGCTTACATAGTGGTTAGGAAGACCTCTAGTCGTTCAGCGTTCATCTTCAACTTTGTGCGAAGGTTCTAAATTGGTGAAGACAGCCAAATCCTGGAGGTCCACCCATCCGAGCCATCTTTCACCATCATCATTGATTTAGCCTTTTCTTTGTACCTATCATCTTTTCATGTTATGGATGCATGGTTATGAGTGCTTAACAAAAGTTACTCTTTAGAATTATAAGCAATTTATGATAGCCCTAAGAAAATAAATAAATTAAATTGTTCACTGGGCCTATTCTTGTGTAAAGATCTTTCGTTGATCAAATGGTTAATATTTGTCAAATCAATGTAATGTTTGCATGGCAGTTGTAAAATCAACTAATTATAGCGTGCGAGAGAAATTAGCATTTCTTGGTTATAAATATAGATATTTTAATGTTTAATTGAAAGAAAAAACATATACAAGATAATGTACAATACTTTTTAAAAATTTTTACCTTTAAAATTTTAGGATTTTTCCTCATTAATCCATATTTTATGAAATAATGCCCCCACAATTGTAAATTAAACTGGTGCTTTTGAAGGTGTAAAATTACCAAAATACCTTATCATCATCATCATCATTGTTGTTGTTGCTCAAATTTGGTTGATCTTGCTTCACCTTCTATGAGCCACTAAGTACCTGCAACTTAATGGAGAACAAGGAGACATTAGGGGCACCGGTTGTGGTTGGGGGCGCTCTTATGCCTAAGTCAGGTGTATGGACTCATAATGGTCGTAGTAGAATCAGGATAGTTGTGTGTTCTTATAGGTGCTCTTAGGCGACTTTTGTATCCGAGTAGATCTATAAGATACGTTGGAGGGGCCCATATTGGAGTGGAAATTTGATTTCAGATATTTCTCCGATTACACCTCGACGGGCGTGATCTTCGGCTAAGATCTTGCTGGGCAGTCCTGGTCAATTATGGTGTAATATTTTACTTGGATGTTTCTATTTTGAGGTAGAGGTTAGCATCCAAGGTCAAGGTCGAGGTCGGTAGCTAAGTCGTTGTCCAAAGTCAAGATCAAGGTTGGTGCTTGTAGTCGAGATCTGTAAGTCTGTGACGAGTCTTATTTCCAAACCGGTTTAACTGTTTCAGCTCGGTCATTGAGTCTCATTACTTAGCTCATCTCCTTTAGTAGTTCAAAGAGTTTTCTCTGATGGTCTTCTTGCCACGTGTCTTATACGTCAGGTGAGCTCGATTTTACCCATAATAGTTGCCCCCTACTTTTAAGTTCCATGTTCATAAGCTCAGGAAATAAGCAAATTTGAACTGATGTATGAGCAAGAGGTTTTGATCTTCTAACTTGAGGAGGTAAGCTCATTCCATAAGTATTCCTTGATTTTGTTGCTCAATATCTAATGCATGAATTGGAAAGAGATGGTGCATGTTATTGTGATCGAGGAGGATACTATGACAGTGGTTCTATATGAGGAGATGTGCATATGGCGAGTGCCGCTTCGATCATAGGCAAACATTTGTCTCTACTTGATAAATGTAGGTTGAAAGCGAACCTCGAGTTGCCACATGGGGGAGATTGTGCGTCGAGGCGTCCCTTCATGTCTTAGCAATTAATGCAAGCATTAAATTCCCTTATTCTGAGATTCTTATAAATATGGGTTTCCCCTCATTCTTTCGCTCACTGGTTTATATGAAGTCTAAGATGTGTCAACCTCCTCTCTTTTTTCATCTTCTTCTTTGTTGAGTGGGTCATCCGGTCACTTAAGTTTTTTACAGTATGTTTCCGACACGTTTCTTACAGTACTGCCTTCCTTCATATTTTTTCTTTTACCTTCATTACGATGTCATAATAGGGCTCCAAGGGAATCTCTATGTCGGGAGCCTTCCATGGGGAGTCCATTCATAATAGCGTGGATTCCGAGCTATACGGGTCCTCAAGAGAACCATCTCTGGCAATGGAAGCTTGGGATGTGGAAGTTTTGCCGCCCCAGGTGGAGGCAACTTCCTCGTCTTCTCAAGGACCAACTTCATCGTCAAGTATTTTCAATTTGAAGCTCTAGTTGAGGGATTTGGTTGCCCTTAGATCGAAATTTCACATCCCTGACTCGGTGGGGCTACGACGAGGTCGGGAACTCCTGGGCCATCCTCCCGAGGGGGAGGTAACCCTTTTCCCTATTTCTTTCCTTACAGCTTAGGGTTGCCTCTCCACCCAATCATGAGGGGGGTAGTACATCGCCTAGGACTTGTCCTAGGACAGCTTAACCCTAACATGTGGCGAGCTATCTTTGGGAGTTAAATTTTGTGGCACTAGCTCAGTCATGACGAGCTGATTGTGGACGAGCTCCTATACTTGTATCAGGCCAAGAGTAGTCCAAGTTTTCTTAACTGGTATTATTTTTCTTCGTGTCCGAGCAAAAGTCAAGCCCTTATCACCCAAAACTCCTCCTCTAATAAGGGCTATAAGGAAAAGTGATTCTTTACTTCAAGAGAGTAGGAAGCCCGAGCGGGTCCCCACAAAGTTCGCCTCCCCAGATCAGAACTCCGAGTTGTAGCTTCTGGTCGTTTGCAGTTTGTTCTGCCTGTTTTATCAACTTTTCTTTCTAATCCTATTTATGTCTCCTTACAGCTCTGACCCGGCACCAGCCCTTGTTGTAACGACCCTGAATTTTAGTGCACTTAAAACTAAAATAAATAGTTAAATATTTTTATTTTTAATTAAAAAATAAAAACAAGTCAATAGTTGAGTTGGTATAGACACTTTTGGTTGAGAGAGAGGTCGAGCGATTGACTCTTGCCACGTGACTCCTGATTTCGAGTGAGGTTGGAGGATTGATTCCTAGAGTAGTCATAATGGCTTTTTTCCAAACGCCATAAGGGAGAAAGGGATACGGGAGAGGTTTCCTATAGAAGAAAAATAAAAGAGAGAAAACCTTAACGAGAAAGAGAGATGGGATTCTAGGTGGGCATGATCAGGTAAGTTTCAACCCTTAGATCTTTGTATTTTATTTTTATTATTTTGTTCATCTCTTCCCGATCTATGCAATGGATGGTCCGGATCATCCATATAATCATTGTATAGGTGCGTGGAAAAATTTTAACAAAGATTTAATTTGTAATTTCATATCTGTGCAATAGTATTTTAGGAATAAATTTAATTGCCTGCATCCGACTGTGTTAAGATAGATCTAAACAGGTCATTTGATCTTAAGCGCCAAAAGATATCATTGCCTTAAATTGCAGATAAATCTGATCAGTGGATGGGTCATTTTTATCAAATTTAACTATAAGAATCATTTATACCTTAGATCTAAAATAATGATCGAACATATCAAATCAGATCCCCACTACGTATGCTCATTTTGGAATAGATCTAAATTGTTGTCTAGAGTGTATAGGTGGATCTGACCATTTGATGGACCATATGGATGAGAGGTTAGGATCGTACTTACACTTTGAATAAAAAAAATTTAAACATCATCTGTAATAAGTTTTTTTTAATCCAAAGTATACTCATTCTTATACTTTGAATAAGTTTTTTTAAAACATAAATGGTCTAAATCTAAGTGATTTATTAACCCATTTTTAATTTGAGATTTTGTGATGTCAATGGATGGCTTAAATATGTCATGTATGATCGTTGGATTGCATATTTAATCTTACAATGGATCATCGAATATATCAGATCTGATCCACGCCATCTATGTGAATTTTAGAATATATCTAAAACATCATCTGGAATTTTATATGGATTTAATCATCTGATGGGTCACAATAATTATAAGAATGATTGCGGTTAAAAGAAATCTGGATCTTAAATGGTTTAGATTTGGAAATTCATTATTTGTCCCCTCAATCAATCATGTAGGAGCTGATGAATAGTTCAGATCTAACCACATGACCAATAAATATTAAAAGTAGAAAAAATAAAGAAGAACACTAAAAGTTATAAATCAGATCATCATAAACATAGTTTTTATAGCATTTGTTGATCGATCGACAGGACTGTTCGATCAATCGAATGCGGTAAATTACGTTTAATGACAAAATTCCAAAAATCAAAATGAATTCGACTGGTCGACAGGTTAGTTCAATTGATCGATGTTACGGTTAGATCGATCTAATACACCGGAACATTTTGGTTTTATTTGTAAATTCTGATATTTTAATGTGTAATGTAAAGTAATAATGACACTTGCTCATCTTAAAATCTGAGTGTGGTCAGATCACCTTAGGTTAATTAAGTGGGCCCCACAGTGAAGAATGATCATCCATAATCACATTTTAAGAATAAAAATTAAAGGGATTCAAATCAATGGCTAGATTCCTCATGTGGGTCCTAAATTAGGTGATCAATAAGCTTAGATAGATTATATAAACTATTGAAAACATAAATATATTTGATTGTGTTATGTATTTAGGTGGTTGTTACCTGATTAATTTTGGGGTAACATCTTAGAATCTACATCACCAAAATATTGGTGAGTGATCCCAACATGTTTCATCTCTATTGTGATTAAATTAGTTTTCTGATTGTTTTCACTGATTGTGATTCCTTGTGTTGAAGCTTGTTTACTTAAAATTAAAATGACGTATATTGCTATATATGTGAAAATTGTTAACATGATGTATAAATAATTCTCATGCATCCATGTCATGCATCACATAACTGCGCTGAATACCTGGGGGCACTCTCTAAATGACCTATAGGTACTTAAAGTATCGAGTGACCTAAGGGACCATCTTTGGATGCACGCAATATGTGGAAACCTACCAAGACAGTGGAAGCCTACCCCAAAAAGGGAGAGATACGGGTTAATGGGATCCAACTCAAGCAAGTAGACTGATCAACCCACTTGATGCATTTACGCATTCATTCATCTCATAACATTCATACATTTATATTTTAATTATGATGTGCATGAACCAGGATGGGTTTACTCATTGGGCCTAGCTAGCTGGAGTTTTATTGATGAAAAAACTATATAAATTTAGTGGACGATGAAACAACTGCTCAAGTTTCATGACAAGAAGGTGAACTAATGGACGATACACAAGGGCTATGGCCCTATCATGATAAAGATGAGTTGAATATGTTAAATTGCTAACATATCTAATTGAACTCATGTTATTCCTTTAATTATGTCTTTGAACAAATTTTAGGTTAAGTAACTAAAAGTTATGAATAGTTAAAGCTTTTGTTAGTAAATGGTTTAATAGAGCCCCAAATGGGTGAGCTGTATTTTAACTTTTGTGAATGTTATTAATATGTGGATTGAATACCCATAAATGATCATGATGGTGGATATATATGTATGTGATTGAAATAAATGAATGTGAGATTTTTTTTTCTTAAGGTTTGAGTTTAGAAACTTAGTGTACATTTTAACTAACCCTCTGGAAAATAGTTTGAAGGAATGGTTTTAGTACACATGGTGAACAAGTCATGTGTTGTAACTCGAGTCTGAAGATGCACACTTTGTATCCAAATTTTTGGGCATGACCCTAGCTCACTCCGATCCAATTCTGCCAAGTCGGGATCACCCGGGAATGTAGCTTGGATTAGAGGAATTGGAAGAAGTTGATCACTCTAACTCTCTTAGAGCAGGTTGACCTATCAGCATTCGAGTTGGCAAGTATGTTGATTTTTTTATTCAAAAAGTTTGTCCATTTCTTTTCAACTCCTGGTCATCGTGCTTTTTCTTTTGCAGGGATGAAAAATAGCCCTCTGCCGAAGAGGCTGAAGTTCCCCTCTACAATAAAGCTGGAGCGGCTGAGGAGAGATGCTAGGGAGGATACCCCTCGTCCTCAGTTCGACTGGTTCCTGGGGTCAAGGCTTCGAATATCGGTATAGGTGAATTGTTGAGACTCAAATATTACATATTTAACCCTTCAATTACATTAGTTTTCCTGTCATTTAATTGATAATTTTATTTAATTATATACGTTTTTGTCATACAAGGTGATTTGGAAGCTTATGATGAATATGAGCTTAAAAGGATAGATTTAGAGTTCAAAAGAATATAATAAAGAATTGAAGATTTGGAAGTCATTACTGAAAAATTCACATGCCAAAGATCTAAGGAAACTAAATGAGGAATGAATAGAAATGAAGATTTGAAGTGAAAAAAAAAAAAAAGGAATCTTGAAAATTAGTCAGAAAAGTCATATTTTGAAACCCTGAGTTTAAAAAGAGAAATTCTAAAAATAGACTTTGATGACATCGAAGTCACTTCAATGGCATCAAAATTTTAGGAATTTTGAGTTCAACTTGTAGGACAGTTCCAAATGTTTTTTCGATGACATCGAAGTTTGTCATTGAAGACCTTCGATGACATCGAAGTTTGCCATTGAAGATGCGCAAAGTACATAAATTTGAGGCAGTTTGTGAACTTTTCCAAGGCGATGCGAAAGTTTGAGTTACAAAAACTATTTAAAGGAATCCCTAAGCTACTACAAATCATCTTCTAGGGTTTGAAAAAGGAGAGAAGGCCTAGATGGAGCACCGACAACGTTCTTCCACTTCGATTTCTTCACGGTTTTAGTAGATCTTTTTGTTTTTCTTTTGGGATGTTAGTCTTCTCAGGATAATCTCGTAGCTAAGACTAAGGGATGAAACCTGTAGTTTATTTTGATATTTAATTTATTTTGATTCAAGTATATGTTGAACTTTCATTAAGTTTTAGTTTAAATAAAGATATATTTTCAATTTTCTATGGTTTATTTTGACTGAAATTACAGTAGATGTTATGAAAGCTTTTGATATGATCTTATTGGCTTTGGAATTGTGTTATCTGTAAATTCGTTATTCACCATCATCTATAGGCATGGTGGATGATTGAATTCTCTACGGTCATTACAATTAGACAAATATTTAGGAACTAATTAAACTAATGAAAAGTTTAGATTATATTTTAATTGCTCCATCATCCGATTGAATAGAATGGGACTTCGATTCCAATCGAGTTATTGTTGAATCAAGTAGATTGAATATTGAGATTGCTATAGGTGAATTCTTAGATACTTAGTCTTTTATCTTTATTTATTTCAAAACCTTTTTATTCATCGTTGAATTAAAAACTCATATAACCAAGTTAGATATAGATTAGTTCAAAACATTGTTTCTCATTCCTTATGAATTCGACCTATTTCTCACCGAGTTATTACTACATCGTGACCCTAAACTTGGGGTTGCAAACAAGTTTTTGGTGTTGTTGCTAGGGAGTGGTGTTGAACATGATTAGGTTTAGGTTTTCTAGATTTGATTTTTTGTTTTATGTTAGATTTTTCTTATTTTTTGATTTTTTCTAATTTAGAGTTTTTAGAATTTTCCAGTTTTTAGAATTTTGTTCTTAGGATTTATCTTAGTTTTTCAAGTATTACTAACAGTGATTATTTTTTCTATTCATAGGATCTTCAATTCTAGTTCTTCTCTTTTGAAAACATCTTCCCTCCACTTTCTTTTCTTATTATTATAGGATTTTTCTGTAAGAATTGTTTTAGAAATAGATTCAGAATTAGGGTTTCATCATGTTTAACCAAGAGTAGACACGTGAGTACGATAATCTACTTCTAGAAGATAAAAGATACTGTGAAGGGTTGTCAGATGATTATGTTAGGAAACAACCTATGTCTCAAAGTTTTAATAAAACCATGATTGAGAATTGACTAAGATATAATATTCTACCGGTTAAGAATTCCCTACGCGATCATAGATGAGATAACAATTTCACTCCACCGATTAAGAAATCATTAAGTGATTATTGGAGTGAGAACAATTATCACCCATTCGACAAGAAGAAAACAATGTGTGATTATATTATGGGTGGTAACGCGTACTAACAACCATCAAACTCTCCTTCATATGACCCGTATGACTATAATCAGTGGAAACAACAAAATTTTAATTGGAGAGAAGTACTAACCATGGATTCTAATGACTATTCTCTTAGATCCTCTACTTTAAGATCCAAATAGAAGCGATCCAAGAGGATTTCACTTTAGAAATTCATGGATGCTCGAGCAAATTAACCAACACATCGTGCAATCATTCATAAAAATTAGAACATTGGAATTGCTTGAATCCTCCATTCAAATAATTTAGTCGCACCTTATTGTTAAGGAAGAGGTTAGTTTATCTTAGCCTCAACCCAATGTAGAAACACAATATGAAGAGAGTGATTCCAATCCACCTATGGAGTATACCATTGAGACTACATTACTTAATGAGAATTTTGCTGAATTTCATCTACTTGTAGTGTCTGATTCACCGTGGTGTACTAACATTTAAAAAAAACTCTGTCATAGGTGAATATTATCTACTTTGGATACCTCAGGGGATTAAAAAAAAAAATTGAGGTTCATAAATTTCACTGCACATTCATGCTCTAAGGCATCCAAGCCTACTATAAAAATGGCTTTTAGATGATCTTATTGAAGAATCTATTGAGAAATTTATCAAGATACTGGCCAGAAGAGGAACCTTACTACATGATTGAGTAGTTTTTCCTTGCTTTCCTAGTTTATAATTAGAATTTATTACATTCTTAGGATTAGTTTACTTTATATAATTTAGTTTAGTTTCTTTGCTATAACCACATTTTATTGGAAGATTATTTTCACTTCACAAGTACTCTTCATTTACTTCCCTTTACTTTCATTGCTCTAAATTTTACTTTTATTACATATGTTTATATATTGAGGACAATGTAGATTTTATGTTGGGAGGTACATTTCCCTTAAAAATTCTTCGAATTTGAGCAAATTTGTTAAATTCTTTAGTTATAAAAAATTTTTAAAAATTTTAAAAATTTCTGTGAAATTAAGTGATTTTAAAGATAATCCATATATTAGAATAATAAGATGCCAATGTTGAAGATTTTTTTACTCTTAGATTCTAGTTATTTGATAGATTTCAAAATTAATTTTGAACTTTTTAATCTCTTAATTAGAAGTTTTTAAACATTGATTGAGTCATGATGTCACATATCACATCTAGTTTACACATTAAAGTTTAAGTCTAATATTGAATTGTTAACTTGATGATTATTAAGAATGATAGGAACCAAACCTGGGGAATTTATTCATCTTGTTCAATGAGAAGAATTGAAAAGAAAGAAAGTAAAAAATAGAAAGTAATACCCAGCTTTAAAAAACAGTTATCGTCGAAAAGGGCTACCAATCAAAGTTCCTTAAAACGACTATAAAAGAAAAAAAAAAGTGAAAATAGTGTAAAAGCTGTCAATGAAAAACTTAAAAGCCGGAAGAGTAGAATGTTGAACTGTAAGGCAAGTTTTGGTTTATGCTTTGGTTATCTTAAATGTTCTTTTGATTATCAATGTTACCATGAAAGTTGAAGACTAAACCTTTGGTTGTGATAAGTTTAAATTTCAGTATGCACATGAAACTCCATGTTTAGAAACTGTCTAATTATATATTAATGCTTTGAATTTTATTAGGATATTTACCAAGTACTAGAATTTAGGTATGAATTATGCTTTACATTACTTGAGTTTATGAAAATTTGTTCATTAGGTTTCGAAATATCTTTCGCATGTTTTGCTTGGGACTAGCAAAATATTGGTTAGGGATGTGTTGAGACTCAAATATTATATATTTAACCCTTCAATTACATTAGTTTTTCTGGTATTTAATTTAATTATATACATTTTTATCATGCAAGGTGATTCGGAAGCCTATGATGAATATGTGCTTAAAATGATAAATTTAGAGCTCAAAAGAAGATAATGAAGATTTGAAGATTTGAAAATTATTAATGAAGAATTCACATGTCAAAGATCCAAGGAAATCAAGCGAGGAATGCAAAGAATCGAAGATTTGAAGTGAAGAAAAGAAATCGTGAAAATTGGGTAGAAAAATCCTATTATGAAATTTCGAGTCTAAAAAGAGAAATTCCAAAAATAGACTTTGATGGCATCAACTTGTGAGATAGTTCTAGAAGATTTTTTGATGACATCAAAGTTTGTCATTGAAGACCTTCAATAATATCAAAGTTTGCCATTGAAGATACGCAGATTGCATAAATTTGAGACGGTTTGTGCACTTTTCTGAGGCGGTGCGAAAGTTTGAGTTGCAAAAACTATTTAAAGGAATCAAGCTACTCCAAATCATCTTCTAGGGTTTGGAAAGGGACAGAAGGTTAGGCAGAGCACCAACAACATTCTTCCACTTCGATTTCTTCACGGTTATAGTAGATCTTTTTATTTTTCTTCTAAGATGTTAGTCTTCTCAGGCTAATCTCTTAGCTAGGGCTAAGAGATGAAACCTGTAGTTTATTTTGTTATTTAGTTTGCTTTGATTCAAATATATGTTGAACTTCCATTAAGTTTTAGTTTAAATAAAGAAATATTTTCAATTTTCTATGGTTTATTGTGACTGAAATTACAATAAATGTTGTGAAAGCTTTTGATATGATCTTATTGGCTTTGAAATTGTGTGATCTGTAAAAGTCGATGTTCACCATTATTTATAGGCATAGTGGATGATTGAATTTCCTACAATCATTGTAATTAGAGGGATATTTGGGAACTAAACTAATGAAAATTTCAAATTATGTTTTAGCTGGTCCATCATCTGATTGGATAGGATAAGACTTTGATTCTAATCGAGTTATCATTGAATCAAGTAGATTGAATATTGAGATTACTATAGGTGGATTCTTGGATACGTAGTCTTTTATCTTTATTTATTTCAAAACCTTTTTATTCATCACTGAATTAAAAACCCAAATAACCAAGTTAGATTTAAATTAGTTTTAAACCGTGTTCCCCATTCCTTGTGGATTCAACCTCGTTCTCACTGAGTTATTACTACATCGCGACCCTACACTTGGGGTTGTGAACATGGCTTGGTGCCTGCACTTGAGGTTCTCCCTTCGGTCAAGTACTCAGATCCAGTGGAGGCGGCTGGAGGAGGCGAAACTGTGGTGCCCCAAGAAAATGCCTCAGATGGTTCAGCTCGAGGCACTCCTCCTTTGAATTCAGCCTCGAGGGAGGTTTTCGACCTTGAGTTGTCCTCGGCCCTTGATATGGAGGAATGGGCAAAGGCTGCTACAGTTGTGGAGTCAGAGATAGCGAAGGGGAGAAGCTCAAGACGCTAGGACGTAACAGCAAGGAGCACCTCGGGGCACTAGGCTCTTAAGGGGGCTACAGGGTCAGTAGCTCCTACACCCCTTCCTCTTCACATGGAAGTGTTGGCTCACTGGAACAGTCGCCACATGAGTGAAGAGGAGGTCAATTCACCCTTGTTGGATGGGGTGGTGTTGATGTTGATCAAGGTGATGATGTCTGTTCCCTTATTCTTTTAATATATGTTTTCTTTCTTTCTTGTTGGTTAACTTCTTATTACCTTCCCTTTTTTATTTGCAGGGCACCACTGGGGTTCTCGTCTCCTACCATGCTTTCCTAGAGCTGAACGGCCGCCTCGAAGAGGTAGGTCAAAGGCTCAAGTCTACTAGGGCTGAGCTTCAAGCTAAGGCTACGAAGCTGGTAGCAGCTGTGAAGGCTAGGGCAGCAACCCAGGGTGAGATCGAGGCCCTACGTGAGTCCTTGAAGGTCATCGAGGAGGATAGGGCCACCAACATTGCTCTGCTAGTCACGAAGTAGCAGGAGAAGGCCGAGTTGGCGACTCGGGTGGTGGAAGTGGAGTTTCGCCTTTCTGAGGCAAAGGGTCTAGCGGTCCATGCGGAAGCAAGGACGGCGAGGTTGAGGCCTCAATCACTGTAAAGGAAGCAGTGGCTATGGATGCATTCAAAGCTTCAGAGGAGCACACAACTGAACTGGAGGAGATATTCAACCTTACTTCCAGTGTTGTCGGGAAGACGTTCGACAAAGTTATCCAGACTTGGACTTGCGCTGCCTGGACGATGACACTCTCAAAGACCTTGTTGTTGTCGTTGTTGAGACCGAGGAGCCTTCTTAGGGATAGACCACCCTTCCTTGTATTTATTTTTTTATGTACATTCGCATGAAATGAAAGAATATTTTTATATTGATCCAATCTTGTGATTCTATGCGTGATTGGTTGGTATGTTAGTTGTGCGCATAGCCTTTTCACTCGATAATCGAGAACATAGATTACTAACTCATAAAATTGGTAGGCAAGGCAGTAAAAACAAGGAAAAGAACCTTCTTCCCTTTAACTAAGGGAGGTTTCTTATAGTCAAGCATGTAGGTCGCGAAAATAGTAGACAAAATAGTAAAAATGAAGAAGAGAACCTTCTTCTCTTTAATTAAGGGAGGTTTCTCAAAGTCAAGCACAATTAGCTTTTTTTTTAGGCGGTAAGTCGAGCATAGACATAAAACTTGTAGAAATCTCTCATGAATAGTAAATCTTTAGATGCTCAGCATTCCATGGGTGGGGTAAGAGTTGTCCCTCCATGTCTTCCAGTTGATGGGTCCCTGGTTGGACCATACTGGCCACCCTGTAAAGTCCTTCCCAGTTCGGCCCTGGAGCTTCCAAGCAGGGTTCCTTAATATTTTGGAAAAAATTGAAAAACCAGGTCTCTTGCTCAGAATCTACGCACCTGGACCCTTGAGTTATAATGTCAATTAGTCCTGTGTTAATAAGCGGCAACCTTTAGTTGTGCCTTTTCCCTGATTTCTTCAATCAAATCAAGACTTAAAGTAATTTGCTCATCGTTTTTGTCCAAGTCGAATAGCTCGGTGCATGTTGAAGGTACTTTGATCTCTATTAGGATGGTTTCTTCTGCACCAAAGGCTAGAGAGAATAGAGTTTCCCCAATCATTGTTCGAGTTGTCGTTCGGAATGCCCAGGGGATGTGTGGCAGCCCCTAAGCCCAGGCCCCTTTAGATTTTTCGAGCTTGGGTTTTAAATGATTTTTTGGCTTCCACTTGTTTGTTAGCCTAGGGGTGCTGAAGTGAGGAGAAGGTGTTATGGATGCCGAACCGTTCACATAGTCCTTGGAAACAGGCATTGTCGAACTGTCTGCCATTATCCGTGACGATGGTGTGAAGGATGTCATATCTACAGATAATGTTCTTCCAAAAGAAGTTAGTGGTTTTCTGCTCTGTAATTTTAGCAAAGGGCTTGGCCATGACCCACTTTGTAAAGTAGTCGACAACGACGATGGCAAATTTGGTTTGCCCCTTTTCCATGGGAAGGGGTCTTATGATATTAATGTCCCACTACGCGAAGGGCCAACGGATGATCATTAACTTCTCAGGCAATTGTCGCAATATCGTTGCAAAACGTTGGCACTTGTCACATCTCTTTATGTATTGCTTTGCATCTTTGAGGATGGTCCGCCAGTAGTACCCTTGTCGAATTACTTTATGGGCCAAAGCTCTCCCGCCTTCATGATAATTGTAGACGCCTTCATGAATTTCTTTTAGGACATATTCGGCGACGTCCGTTCACACGCATCTTAAGTATGGCAATGAAAAGCCCATCTTATAGAGTACGTCTCCCAATATGTATACCAAGCTTAAATGTTTTTAACTTAGTGGGCTTCGAGCTTGTCATCAGGCAGCTTGCCCTGCAGCAAGTAGCGAATGATTAGATCCATCCAATTCGGTGATTGATTTATTGGGAGAGCCTCATTCTAGTCAAGTTGGCTAATACTAGGCTCGGGTAAGGACTCAATCGACACGGTCTTGGCAAGATCATCGTCAACTGTCATGGCCAGCTTTGCAAGAGCATCTTCTTTGGAATTCCTAACCCGAGAACTAGGATGACTTCGCACTTGTCAAATTCACTGAGAAATTCTCTTACTTTTTGTAGGTAAGCGACCATTCTTTCTCCTTTGGCCTAGTATTTTGTGGTGACCTGGTTGATTATAAGCTGAGAATCGATGTAGACTTTCAATGCTTGAACTCCTATTACCTTAGCTAGCCTAAGCCTGGCAGTGAGCGCCTCATATTCTACTTCATTGTTGGAGGTTAGGAATCTAAATCTTAAAGCATACTGTATATTGGTCTGGTTGGGTGAGATGAGGATCAGGCCTGCCCCACTTCCCTTCGAGATTGGTGATCCATCAATGTAGAGGGTCTATTCTTGTGGGTTGGCTTCATGTTCATTCTATGCCTCCAGTAGGGGTACAGTGTAGGTGAACTTATCTATGTAATCGGCCATGGCTTGTCCTTTAATGGCAGCCCGAGGTCAATATATGACATCAAACTCCTAGATTTCGATCACTCACTTCGCCAGTCACCTTGATGCTCCGAGCTTTTGAAGCACTTGGCGAAGCGACCGATCAGTTGGGATAATGATAGTGTGAACAGTCGGAGACGTCACAATGATATGATTAGTGTCAGCGCTAATTTTTAAATGTCGAGATATCGCATCTTAGCCGGAACCAAAGCCTTGCTAACTAGTATACTGGGAGTTGTTTGTTCCCAACCTCATGTATCAAGGTCGAGCTGACTATTGTGGTCGAGATTGTTAAATATAACAACAGTGGTTCTCTCGATTCAGGTTTGGAGAGTAGAGGAGGCGACCCCAGATATTCCTTAAGTTGTTGAAACGTTTGGTCACAGTCGCTTGTTAAGTTCAGCGTCATGTTTCCTTTTAGTTGCTTGAATAATAGTAGGTGCCTGTCTATAGCTCTAGAGATTAACCTATTCAGAGCTACTATCCTTTCTATAAGCCATTGGATTTCTTTTGTAGTTCTAGGGGAGTTCATCTCCAAAGTACTCGGATCTTATCGAGGTTTGCCTATATTCCTCTCTAATTGACTAGGAAACTAAGAAATTTGCTTGAGCTGACGTCGAAAGCACAGTTGTTTGGGTTCAATTTCATTCGGTACCTTCTCAAGATAGTGAACATCTCCACTAGGTCTATCATGTGATCTGTCGTTTTAGTTCTTTTGACGAGCATATCATCGATGTATACTTCCATCGTGCTACCACTCTGTTTGGTGAACATCTTATTGACGAGGCATTGGTAAATTACTTCATCGTTCTTCAGTCCAAAGGGCATGACTTGGTAGTAATAAATTCATTTATTGGTGACGGAAGCTGTCTTTTGCTTGTCATGCTTATGCATAGAAATTTGATTATATCCTGAGTATGCATCCATAAAGCTAATGTGCTAGTGTCTAGTAGTATATCGACTAGCTGGTCAATCCTTAGGAGGAGAAAGCTATCTTTCAGGAATACTTTGTTCAAGTCGGTGTAGTCGACACATACTCACCATTTTCCGTTGGCATTTTTTTACTAATAAGACATTCACCAACTAGTCGAGATAGTAGATCTCTTCGATAAACCCTACCTCGAGGAGTTTGTCAACATCTTCACCAATGTCTATATACCTTTCTGGGTTGAACGCGTGTCCCTTTTGCCTTACTGGCTTGTGGTCGGGGTCAACGTTCAGTTGGTGGACCATCACCTCCGGGTCTATGCCAGGCATGTCTTAGTGAGACCAGGCGAAGACATCAGAGTGTTGCCTGAATAGGTCGACGATCTTGGTTTAGCCTCTTGGTTCAAGTAGTGACCCAACCTGGATCATGCAGGTCGGGTCGCTTTGGCAAAGTAGGATTTTTACAAGGTCTTCCACTAGCGATCCCCTTTCAGTAGCCTCTTCTCGTGGATCCAGGGAGGTGATGTGCATCATTTGCTATCATTGCACTTTTGCTCGGAGTACCGTTGAGTAGCATTGTTGAGCCTCATGTTAATCGTCCTGGACTTGGTTGGCATCGTGCCTAGTCAGAAATTTCATTGCAATGTGATAAGTGGATACCACAACTCTTATGCTGTTTAGGGAAAGTCTGCCCAAGATCATGTTGTAGACCAAAGGATAATCTACTATGAGGAATTCGACCATGGTTGTGATCTGGTTAACACCTTTGCCTGTGGTTACAGGTAATAGAATGCTTCATTCATAGGTCACCTTCTCTCCTATGAAGCCGAGCAGCGGAGTCTGGACTAGTCGCAATATAGATCTCCTGACCCCCATCTTGTCGAATGCAACGGCGAACAGAATGTTAGTCGAGCTATCGGTGTCAACCAGTATCTAGTGTACCTTGTGGTTGGCCACAGTCATGGTGACCACCAAAGCGTCGTCATGTGGGTGGTGGAGTCCTCGGGTGTCTTCCTCTATGAAGTTCAAGCTACACAAGTCCAGCCTTTGTTCCTTTGCATTTTTGTCAGTAAGGTAGAAATGATGCTCCTTCTCGCTATTGCTCATGCTTCAAGCATGTGTTTAGTGTGCCCTGTTCGAGTCTCCACCACCGGCTGGTCTTCCGAATATGATATGTATCTCACCTGTCACTTTGTTATTATTCTAGTCGTCGAGTCGCTCTGCTTGCTTGGTTAGTCAATTATCCCTTTCTTTATCGACAAATTCTGGTAGATGTCCCTTTCGGATGAGGGACTCAATTTCTATGCTCAAATCAAAATACTCTATCATATTATGACCGTGATCTCGATGGAAATGGTAATATTTTCTCTTTTCTCTTTTCTAGGCATCAACCTTCATTTTGCTTAGCCATTTGAGGATTCTTTTGTTACGTACTTCCATGAGCACTGACTTTGTCATAGTGTTCAGGGGAGTGTAGGAGCGAAAGTGGCTTTCCAGTCGACGGTTGGTATAATGGCCTCTATTTTGGTCATCCTCCCTTTTTCTTTTGGCATTAGTGGCAGAAAACTACCCTTCTTCCTTTCGCTTTTTATCCTTAGTCGAGATATTTCTGCCTCGAGTAGCTCTTCATGAACTGAAGAGCTCCTCTGCGTTTGAATATTTTTTAGCTCAATTAAGTAGGTTGGGCAGGAGTAGTCGGGGGGTTCTTACCAATCGAGAAGATGAACTTCCCTTATTTAAGGCCAGCTACCATGGCAGCAAGAGCTATTTGGTCGAAGTAACTGCAACCTGGACTGCTTCCGCATTGAAGTAGACAATGTAATCTCTTAGTAGATCGTCCTCCCTTTAAGTAATCGTGAGAAGGTAAGTTGATGGCTTTCTCCTATCTTTCTCACAGATGAACTGAGTGATGAAGGCCTTACTGAGTTAAGTGAAGGAGCCGATGGACTTTGGCTTTAGGCGTTTGTACCATTTCTACGCAGCGCCTGACAATATCAGGGAGAATGCTCTGCACATCGTGGGCCCAGAAATACCATGAAGTTCCATCCAAGCTCTGAAAGACTTCACGTGTTTGGCCGAATCTCCCAACCCTGTGTAGGGGGTGGGGTATCATAAATATAAACGATAGCTAGGATCTCATGATGTTGTCTGTGAACGGAGGCTCAGGTTCCTCGAGCATGACATCAACGGAGGTAGGGGCTTTCGCCCGACATGCCTACTAGATGTCTCCAAGCTAATCTCGGATTTCCTTCAGCTCTACCTCCCATAGAAATTCGCTTTCTACAGTGACCTCAGGAGCTCTCTCACGCCTTCTCTTTTCTAGAGTGTGGCACAGATATGACTCGGTGAGCTCGGTTGTTCCCATTGTTTGCGTAGGGATACACCTGCTTCATGTTGGTCGATCCTTTACCGCATATGAGTTGTAAGGTACTTGCAGAAGTCGAGATTACTTGATTGTTGCCCCCACTTCCATGCCTTAGTTGAGGAATGGATGTTGTCTCTCCAATATCCAATAATCTGATCAACATTACTGGCCAGAGCCTCGACTTAGTTCTCTAAAGAGACAAGCCGACCTCCTCTATTATGGGATCTTTGTGCGACTGCCAAGGGAGGGAGGTCAGGTTGGGGATCTGATTGTGGTGCCTGAGGGCTATCAAGGTGTTCTTCTGGCATTGGGATTGGCTTAGTAATGGTGGTCAAAGCCCTTCCTTTTCACTTAACCATCACAAGGTAAAGGGAAAAAAATGGATGGATTTTCTTGACGTAAGGGGAACTTCTAAATGGCTTTGTTGTTGTTCCCACAAATGGTGTCAAATTGTTATTGCTCAAATCTGGTTGATCATGCCTCGCCTCCTATGAGCCGCTAAGTGCCTATAACTTAATGAAAAATTAGGAGACACTGGGGGCGTCGGTTATGGTCAGAGACCCTCCGATGCTTAAGTCAGGTGTAAGGACTCACAGTGGTTATAGTATAATCGGGATAGTTATATGTACCTTCCCCTTGAAAGGGGTGATGTTTTTATAGGTGCTCTTAGGCAACTTTTGTATCCGAGTAGATCTATAAGATACGCTGGAGGGGCTTATATTAGAGTGGAAATCTGATTTCGAATATTTCTCTAATTACGCCTCGACGGGAGTGATCTTCGGCTAAGATCCCGTTGGGCAGTCCTGCTCATATATGGCGCAAGATTTTATTATGATTTCTCTATTTTGAGGTCAAAGTCGGCATCCGAGGTTAAGGTCGACATCCAAGGTCGAGGTTAGTTGTATAGGTCGTCGTCTGGAGTAAAGATCAAGGTCGGTGCTTATAGTCAAGATTTGTAGTTCTATTGATTAGTCGTATTTCCAAACCGATTTAACTGTTTTAGCTTGGTCATTGAGTCTCCTTACTCAGCTCATCTCCTTTGGTAGTTCAGAGAGTTTATTCTGATGGTATTCTTGTCACGTGTCTCATACATCAGGTTAGCTCGATTTTACCTATAGCAATTATTATTATCATAATAATAATTATTATTATTATTATTCTCTTTAAAAAGAGTTGAAGTTGATAATTGCATGAGTATGGAATCTAAGACATCCAATAAATGCACCCCACCATGATGATCAGATGAAAAAAGTCGTAAATCCAATCATTAGGTGGGCCATACCATAAAAAATAATTTACACCACCCAAAAACATCCAAATTCATCTGTAACCCATCCAATGATTTGATATATTTAACTTCTTGTTTGAATAATCATCATGTCAAATGTGTTTATACCCGTTTTTGGCACACATATGAGAACCAATGAAATGCATCCACATGTCGACACTACGTGCCACATGATGGGTGAAATTCTACTCACATACCAAGGTCATTGTTTACACCTGATCCAGTGCGGTTAGATTACATGGTCCAAAAGGCGGCATATGGTAGTCATTCCATATGTAGTATAGATGACTTCAAAAAGAGTTAGAGACGTGCAAATAAGAGGGCATTAAATGCTAGAGTTCTATCAAAAGTACTATCTACAAATACAAAAGTCTCATTAAAGCAAGTCTCTTTCTCAGCATTAAATGTCAAAATCCTATCAAAGCATCTCTTTCTAGTATTAAATACTAGAATCCCACTAAAAGAAACTCTCTACGGATGCCAAAGTCAAGTGATGTAAAGACCACAACAACTTTCTAATTCTAGAGTTCATGATATGATGACTCCAGACAACACATAGGAGAGTATATCTCTCTTGTATACATGGTCGTATATGATAGATAGGCTATGTTAATGTGAAAAACTTATGAAGATTTCTACAACCGATTGTCTAAATCATTCACGATACTGAAGACTGCATAAGGTCACCGTATCCCAAAAACCTATAAAAACAGCAATCAACTCAGAGCTCCAGGCCTCATGCCATTACAATCAAACTTAGTTTCATCTATCTATCCACCACGAGCATTTATCTTTTTATTTAAGTGTACTTTAGCCACATTGTTGCTTATAACATGTAGCCCAAATTTTAATACTTGGTTTATCTCTCCACCCATCATCCACGACATCTCGCTGGATAGTAAGGAAAATTGTTCAGTTTAGAATGAAAAGTTGTGGGGCTTTCCAGTTACGTGCTAGGTGATTTCGTTGATCAACTCGCCACGCAGTTGGTCCACATCAGACGATGAACGAATAGTCAAATCATGACTATCTCGCTACACGCTTGGTTCCTACCAAGACCACGACTAGGTTTTCACTTCACTGGTCATCTTGTCACGAAGCTCGGTTCCAACCGAGCAACAAATAGATTGCTAAAAATTCACCCTCCATCAGTCGTTTTACCACGAGGCCTAGTTTTCAATCGAGCAATAAATAGATGATCATCTCACAGATCATGGTTGTTCTACTACGAAGCTTAGTCCATGATTGGGCAATGAATGGATCGTCATCCCTCAAACCGATTATGAGTGCCATTATTATAAATATTATTAACAGAAGAATACTTTCACCTTCTATCTTCTTTCTCTATTGTTATTGTTGAACTATGGTAGCTATCATATTGAAAGAATAAATCCTTCAGCTATCATGTCGAAAGAATAAATCCCTAGGCACAAAGTCAAAAAGAATCCATCAAAGAGGACTAACCCATGCCCTTTCACAAATCTCCTAATCATTTATCACAACCGATGGTTGAGAGGATAGTTGGATCCTATGTCAAATTTCAAATCAATTTGACTTAGCATGAGGGCACTGGAATTTAATTAAATATTGAGTCAAGTACGACTTTAGTTCGCCCACCCAAAATCTAAATACAAGCACTTGCTCACACATATGACATAACGTTTGATTTAATGGCACAAAAAAATGCATGTTTTAGACAACTTAGATGTGATAGATAGACCACAGGAGCCTATAATCATCATTATCTGATACATGATTATTTGAACCAGGAAGCAGATCGGTTGGTGTACCACACACCAGCGATCTAGCTAGTGTATTGACATCAACAAGTTTTGTGGGTCCCATCATGAGGTATGTGTTATATTAGTAAGGCTTGAGCCAAAAAAATAAGACCGATTTAAAGATCAAACGAACCAGACTGCAAAAAGAAGTGGGGGATTGAACGTCTACCATTGAAACCCTTTTGGGGATCACAGAAGTTTTGGATCAATATGATATTTGTTTTTCCTCTTCATATAGGTCTTTGTGAGCTTATGAACAGATTAGATGGAAAATAAACATTATGTTGGGCCCTATGAATGTTTTAACGGTGAGAATCATTGTCCCACTGTTATTTGTGGTGTGGTCCACTTAATCTTTGTATATGACTCATTTTTGGGATCAAGATCTAAAATGATCTCTCCAAATAGATGAACGGTGTGGATATAATAAATATATCATTGTGAGGCCCATGTAACTGCTACACCAGAAGGAAGTGGATTGGCTGGTGTACCATACCACCTGCCTAGCTGGTGTGGTACATGTCGTGTGAAGATGAGCTCTGACGCTCCTCCAGGTCTGAGTTGTACGACAGTTCAAAGGATATCAAAGTTACATGGGCCCCACAATGATGTATTTGTTATATCCACACCATTCATCTATTTGGAGAGATCATTTTAGATCTAGATCCCAAAAAGGAGTCATATACAAAGCTTAATTGGACCACACCACAAATAACAGTGGGACAATGATTCTCACCATTAAAACAATCATTGGGCCCACCATAACGTTTATTTTCCATCCAATCTGTTCGCAAGGTCACATAGACCTAGATAAAGAGGAAAAACCAATATCATATTGATCCATAATTTATGTGACCCCCAAAAAGGTTTCAATGGTAGACGTTCAATCCCTCACTACTTCTTACAATGTGGTCCACTTGATCTTTGATCTGTCTCTGTTTTAGGCTCAAGTCTTACAACGATATTGTCAAGTGAATGGACGGTTTGGATACAACTCATACCTCATGATGAGATCCATAGAACTTGGTGACATCAACACACCAACCAGGTCAGTGGTGTGTGGTACACCAACCAATCCGCTTCCAGATTGGAATGGACAGGGGCTCTTAAGGTCCATTGTGATGTATGGGTTTTAACCACACTGTCCATCCATTTTTTTCATATCATTCCAGGCTACAAGCCAAAAAAAAAAAAGGCATATCCAATGCTCAATTGAACCACACCACAAGAAGCAGTGGTGATAATGGCACCCACCATTGAAACCTTCCTAGGGCCCACCATGATGGCTAATTGCCATCCAACCTGTTCATAAGGTCACATAGACTTGGGGTGAAGGAAAACACAAATATCAGTTTTATCCAAAAACTTTTGTGGCCCCAAAAAGCTTTCAACATTAGGTGTTTAATTTCAACTGTACAGACTCATATCTTAAAATGACATTGCAAGATAGATAGACTGATGTAAAACCGAAAGGAAAAGCAAATAAATCAATAAGAAAAGAAAGCGATTGTAGAAAAAGACCCAACAATCCTCTAGCCAAATGCTAAATATCACAAATGCAACACCGTGAACAAGCTCAACAGTCCTCTAGTCTTGAACTAGAGATCACTTTTTCCCCCCCTTCAACAGCTACCATAGAGAATATCAGAATTTTATAAAAAGAATATTATCATCCTACCTTATTCCATAGGACATAGGTCCTATTTATAATCAACCTTACAATTTGTAATAAAAGATATGAAATCTAAAAATCTATGACATAGGAAAGCACCTAAGTAACAAAGCATTCTATTATTAAGAAAATGGCTAAAATAATAAGATAATTAGATAAGAAAATATTTAAAAGTATTCCTGCTAGAAATAAAGATATGAACATATTTTTTAATTTAGAGATCTGAAAAAAAATGAAAAGTGACGATGGTTAAAAAAGGCAGGTAGTCATTTTCTTGTACACACGTGAGAAGCGTGGATGTGTGGGATGTGGGACGATTGCATCAATTCCTCTCCCCCCAGCTTGAAAAAACTCAGCTCTGTTGAGTTGATGGCAATATGCTCCTCATAGAGTTCTGGGTTGATGCGCCTAAAATCCTCTGTTGAAATTCATGTGTTGTCGGACCTTGGTCGACCCTTCCATTTGACAAGAAACTTTTGATACCCCCATTGGAGTGTGAAAACTATCTGATCACCCAACAAGTCCTCAATGATTTCTACGAGCTGGCATGGTACCTCAAGTATATGGATAGCCTATTCTTCCGTGGTCTCATTTGTGTGATGTCCAAGATAAACTGTAAGGTCTTCCACATTAAAAATGGGGTTGATCTTCATTTCAGGTGGCAGCTTGATTAGGTATGCATTATCACCTAGCTTATTCAAAATGTGGCAAGGACCTGCCTTTCTCAAGTGGAGCTTTGTATAAGAGCTTGCTGGAAACCGCTCAGGCTTAAGTCGCACCATGACTTAATCTCCTTCTTGGAATTGTGTAAAACTTCGTTAAACATCTACATATCCCTTGTAATTTTCATTACTAAGGATGATCTTTCGCTTAACTTCTTTATGTATCTCCTTAACATGTTGTGCAAAAGCTTCAGTGTCCTAGCTCGATCGAGTCACACTAGGAAGCGGGAATAAATCGATAGGTTGTCACGGTCGCATTCCGGTCGCAATTTTGAAAAGAGAGAGTCTCGTAGTGTGGTTCGTAGAACTATTATAAGCGAACTCAACTTGTGGTAACACGATGTACCATGAGCTTATATGATCACCAACCAGACATCAAAGTAGATTCCTAAGGCTATGGTTTATGACTTCAGTCTGTCCATCTGTTTGGGGATGATAAGCACTTGAGAATTTTACCTTAGTTCCCATCTTAGACCACAAGGTGCGCTAGAAGTAGCTCATAAAATTGACGTCACGATCAGATACAATGGTTTTGGGAATACCATGTAGACAAACTACCTCTTTAAAGAAAACATTGGCGATGTGCATGGCATTCAATGTCTTCTTACAAGGGATAAAATGAGCCATCTTCGAAAACCTGTCAACCACAACATAAATAAAGCCATATCTACACTGAATCTTAGGCAATCCCAAAGACAAAATCCATACTGATGTCTTCCTATGGAGCATTTGGCACAGGTAATGGCATAAAAAGACCAGTATTATGCTTGCTACCTTTACCAAGCTGACACAATCGACATTGACGAACAACGATCCCAACGTCTTTCTTTAAACCTAGCCAGTAAAAAGTATCCTCAACTAGAGCTGTCATTTTATCGATACCAAAGTGACCACCTAGGCCCCCTGAATGAAGCTCTCGTATAACAAGCTCTCACAAGGAACTATTAGGAAAACACAACCTCATGTCGAAGAATAAGTACCCATCGTGCAAGCTATATCTTGGGTACTCAGTGCCTGCACCGGAAATGAGTGTTAAAAATACCTTCCCAAAATCATCATCTGTGGCATAGCCCCATTTAAGTTATTCAAACTCAACAACAAAAACTGATAAGGTAGACAAAAGGTGCAACTTTCAACTAAGGGCGTCTGCTTCCTTATTTTTAATACCGACACGATGTTTTAGGTTAAATGGGAACTCTTGAAGATAAGCACTCTACTTAGCATGCTTAGTACTCAACTTCTTCTGAGAATTCAAGTAATGTAACACCGCGTGATCAGAATAGATCACAAACTCTCAATGAATGAGGTAATGACGCCAATTCTTCAAAGCTTGTACAATAGCATAAAACCCCATATCATTAGTAGAATACTTCTTTCATGCCTCATTGAGTTTCTCACTGAAAAAGGCCACCAGATGTCATTCCTGGCTAAGAACACCTCCTATGCCCACGTGCGATGTGTCACAGGAAACTTCAAACACTTTTTTAAAATCAAGAAGTCTAAGAACTAGAGCCTCTGTCATTTTCTGCTTGATTTCTTGAAATGCCTTTGTTGCTGCTTTAGTCCACTCAAATAGACCGGACTTCATACATTCGGTAATTGGCGCCATGATGGAATCAAAGTTTCGAAAAAACCTTCGATAAAATGTCGCAAGCCCATGAAACCTATAAACCTCATGAATGTTTATGAGAGTAGACAATTCAACAATAGCCCTTATCTTCTTAAAATCATCCTTTATGCCCTCTGCTAAAACAACGAACCCAAGAAAGACCACGCTAGAACTCATGAAGGTACACTTCTTCAAATTGAAGTAGAGTTTCTCATGGCCTAGTACTCTCATCACTTGGCGAAAATGGTCCAGATGATTTTCTCATGAATGGCTAAGAATGAGGATGTCATTGAAGTATACAACGATAAACTTGCCAATGAATGGCCGTAGAATTTGCGTCATCACCCACATGAATGTGGTAGGTGCGTTCATCAAGCCAAATGGCATAACTAGCCATTCATACAATCCATCATTTGTCTTGAAAGAAGTTTTCCATTCATCGCCAAAATGAATGCTTATCTGATGGTACCCGCTTCATAAATCAATCTTCGAAAAAATTGTAGCATTTTCCAACATATCCAACATGTCATTTAGGCACAGAATGGGAAAATGGTACTTTGTTGTTATCTTGTTGATGGCGCGACTATAAATACACATTCGCCAACTGCCATCCTTCTTTGGTGTCAAGAACGCTAGCACAGCACATGTGCTAAGACTATCACGAATGAACCCATTTGTTAACAATTCTTCTACCTGTCGACAAAGCTATGCATGCACTGTCGTGCATGGGTGGAAGCTCACTTGGTAGTTCATAAGGGATCAAATCCTGAAATTGGGACAGAATGTCCAGAATCTCAGGTGGTTGAATAACAACATTATCAACTGGATTGCTCTTGCATCCTACCGAAGCATACATGATTTCACGTTCATGACTCTCATCCATGAATTGAGCCATACTCAATACTATGGAAGCCGACTTTACCTCTTTAAGTTCGTCATCTTTCATAGTGTTAAGAGTAATGGGCTTTCCTTTGTATATAAAGTTGTATGTGTTCTTGCGACCCTTGTGAGTTACATCCCTATGATATATTCACGGGCGCCCTAGTAATATATGTGTGACCTTCATTGGAATGATGTTGGCCCAAAGCGGTTCTGCATAATGACCGAGAGAGAAGTTGACTAAGCACCTCCTAGTCATAGGGATGAACATGTCATTCACTCACGCAATCTTGTATTGCTTGGGATGCATTTAAGGTTCCAATTTCAACTTGTCTACCATGTTTTGTGAGACCACGTTCATGTTATTGCCTCTGTCAATAATGACCTTGATAGTCTTTCCACCACACGATACTCATGTATGGAAAATATTCGCTCACAACTAATCTACTTGGGCCTCCTCTTTTGGTGCCGTTAGAATCCTTCTGACCACCAATGATAACTTGTTTTCATTTAGGCCATCGAGGCCTTCCTCAAGTTCATGCTCATCATCTTCTAGATCATTTGCGTGTTCATCTTTCACTTAGTCTGCAATGAAGTCTCCTATTTCAAAAAATTGCAGATTGCAAGAGGGACACTCAGTCGCGTAATATCCACAACTACCACACTTAAAAGCAATTGTTGGTCGACCTCCCTTGCGTTGCTGCAACAGACTTTTCCTTAGTATCACCATTTCAGGGAAGAGAATTGAAAACATATTGGGCGGAGTTCTGACCGATTTTCTAATTCCGATTATGCAGGACATGAAATTCAAGTATGATGTGCAAGATTTCAGGCTTTAGATTACACTAGTTCAGAAACAATTACACAAAATTTCACATCCCACACAAAAGTTCAAATATTCAATCAAGGAGAATCTTATGCAAGTCCAGGCTTACACATGCTAGGGCGGATCAATCAAAATTATAGACAAAACAAGAATCAAAGGAGGGTAAATTCATTCACACATTCACGTAAATAATTCCTCTAATCCAAGGGATTTAGAAATTTCAATTAGAAGAATCCTAAGATTGAAAAAATGGCATAAATTTAGGGATTTGAGTAATTTAGGGTTAGCTTTAGGGATTTTGGGTGAAAGAGATGATAGAGGCGAACTAGAGAAGTACCATACATGTGGACAATAGCAATGGCCCAACGCACATGTGTGTGATCCCAGTCGCATGTGTGTGGAGTCCACTATTCAGAAAAAGGCAACCTTAGCCCTGGTCGGCCAAGGATAGACTCCAAAACCTCCAAATCTCAAATCGATCCAATGCACGGTTTGTGCATGGTGCTCCGCCGAAGTTTCAACCTTCCTGCAAGGCTAGATTCTGAAAATCTGCTATAAAGATAAAAACGGTTGCAATAGAGGATGGATTTGAAGTATAGATGATTGTAGGAGAAGAGAAATATGTATGGAAGAATGTGAGGACGAATCGGATAGGTGTGGCTTCACACCATGGTAGTCGGCCCTTCGAGGAAAGGAGGATTTTGCACCCAATTAAATCTTTACAACTTAGAAATTTAGAGGAGCAGAAAAATGCAACAATTTTATTAATCTTCATTGAATGAACTACAAAGGGTGCTTATTTATAATAAAATCCTATACCCCAAATTCGTGCCATGTGCACAACTTATTACTTAGCGATGAAGTAATAAAAAATAATAACTAATCAAAGCAATCTAAATCATCCATGATATTTCTAATAACAATAATAAGTAAAACCTAAAGTACTAGATTAATTAGAATAGTAGGCTATGATAATGAGAACCCATGGTGGGATTCACATGACTATCAGGTCCACTCCAACGAACCAAAATGCGGCCCTCTAACTAAGAGGCCCTCCCTGGACGTCGTCATCGATCTAGATCGATGGTGGGGCCGTCCTCCTCCTTGCGTATGTGCGTAGGGGGCATGCATGTGTGCGAGATGTCTCCATCAATTCTCCCCAGCTGCGAAGGTTTCGTCACTGGCGAAACGAAACTCCTAAACCGCTCTGAAATGTAAGGATCAAGTCTTTGAAGCTCCTCATAAGCGAGTCATGTACTGTCTAAAGCTGGGCATGGCTTTCACTTGACCAAGAACTTCTAAAACCTGCCGTCCGACGTGGATATTATCTAATGGTCCAAAATATCTTCTATCTCCTCTCTGGGTGTGGGAATGGTAGGTATGGTGGTAGAGGCTGGGAAGATGGGTCGGGAAAGGGCCATGGATGAAGAAAAAAGTCTGAAAAATTAGGATGGTTAGGCAAAAGGCTGGACAATGCATCAGTGACCCCCTGAAATGTAACTAGATCTTCCACATTAAATGTGAAACTAATTCCCATGAGTGTGGAAGATCTACCACATGCACATTGAGACCGTTTCATTTTATAATTTTAAATGGTCCAACGCTGCACATGTAATTTATGAACGGCTCCCTGAGGGTACCGTTTTGGCCTAATGCGGACCATCACAGAGTCACTTACATTGAATTCCTTATAATGTTTATGTTGGTCTGCAGAAAGTGTGTAATGTTCATTGCTAGTCATGATCTTCTACCTGATTTCTTAATGTCATGAATGAATGTGGCGCACAGGGGACTCTACAGATTTTGATGGCCTATGGGATAGTGACATAGGGACAAAATCGATAGGCTTCCTAGGAACAATATTACACCAAAATGTGGCTTTATATGACCTAAACTAAATAGGAACAAAACAACGGCGCCAACTATTGATATTATTTGCTAGTGTAAAGGCGCAACGCACAACTGTAAGGGTCGTAGACTCTTATGCTCCCTCTTCCTCATCACTAGGGGTTTCTATTAGTTCATATTCTTCCTCCTCACTGTCACTTTTTAGGTGTACTACTTCTACTTTCTCATCAATAAGGAACACCATGGTATCCTCTCTCGTGCCACACTGGTGGGCAAAGTGACCAAACCCTTGACACCTAAAATACCTAGTTGCTCCACTCTTACGCGAGCTAGACCCGATAACCTCTTTATTGTTATCATCCTTGGGCCTGGACTAGAAACTTCTGGGAGGTTCATCTTGGTATCCAGTGCTAGGCGTAGCCCCAGTAGGGTTGGCCTTCATACTAGAATTGTGAAAATCAAACTACCTTCCCACAAGTGTTTTGAGGTATTGCTCGACCTCTAATACTACTTGATACAACTGTTCAATGATGTTTATGTCTTTGGCGAGCAATTCTCTCTTAATGTCATTACATAGGCCCGTTTTAAATCAAGCAAGGGTGAGTACGGGATCCTCATCAACTTCACACCTGGTCAAGTACTCTTCGAACATCTCAATGTATTGCTCCACACTCATGGAACCTTATCGAAGAAACTGACATTCCTCAATCAACTGTAAGCGATAAGAAAAAGGAAGGTACTTCTCCTTAAGTGTTTCTTTCATTTCTCTCCAATGAACTATTGGGAGCTCCCTTGCTCTTTCTTTCTTTCACTCTGCAGTAGCCCAAAACCTCTTTGCTTGGCCCGCAAGCTTTGTCTTGGTGAATCAGACTCGACGAGCATCCGATATGTCATACCACACAAAATAGTGGCCCATATCCATCAGCTAGTTTAAAAAGGCTTTAGAGTCCAAGTGGCCATCAAACGTAGGGGCATCTACTCTAACTCCCTTGAGGAGTTGCACATCTGGGTCATATTGATAATGATATCCCTCGCGGAGTGGGTTCATTGGTGCATTTCGATGACCAATTCCTTGGCTACCTCCATTTCTTGGTCTAACCTCTTGACCACCTCCCTATGATTAAGCATCTTCCTCAATAGTGGGGTTTGCCCCGGTGGATGTCTCTAGTTGGGTAACTCGCACATTAAATTATTCAAAGCGTTGGTCTATACGTTGTTACAAGAGCTTACCTAAAGACTCAAATTACTGGATAAGATTGCTCATTGACTATTGTAATTGCTCCATATTTAGTGTAGGGTGCAAGCTAAAATCACAGCCCGTATGTGTGGGCATACAACTACTAACTCAATCTAAGGACCTTCTACTATGACTATATGCGCCTAGATAGGACTAAATGCTCCTATAAGACTCTATATGGAGAAAACAATACAATACTACTCAATTTTCAACAACCTATCTGTCCAAAAAATATGTCAATAAAAAATCCAGCAAAGAGATATGCGGATTTTCTTATAGCAAAAAATTCAACAGCCTATATCAGAAATTATGAACCTCTAAACAACTCTATATGATTTTACTTAATGCATAATGGACACAAATAAATTAAGCCCTAAACATGTAATGCATTCCCCTACAAGAAGCCTAAGCTTTGATACCAAATTTGATGCAGGATATGAAATTCAAGTATAATGTGCAAGATTTCAAGCTTTAAATCACACTAGTTCAGAAACAATTACACAAAATTTCACATCCCACATAAAAGTTCAAATACTCAATCAAGGGGAATCTTATGCGGGTCTAGGCTTACACATGCTGCCGAATCAATCAAAATTATAGACCAAACAAGAATCAAAAGAGGATAAATTCATCCACACGTGCACAGAAATAATTTCCCCACTATAAGGGATTCAGAAATTTCAATTCAGGAAATCCTAAGGTTGAAGAAAGGGCATAAAATTAGATATTTGAGTAAGTTAAGGTTAGGTTTAGGGATTTTGGATGAAAGATGAGAGAGACGAACTAGAGAAGTATCGCACGTGTGGACAGCAGCAATGGCCTAGACACAAGTGGGTGTGATTCCAGCCACGTGTGTGGGGCCCACTATTCAGAAAAAGGCCACCTTGGCCCTGGTTGGCTACGGATGGGCTCCAAAACTCCTAAATCTCAGCTTGGTTTGATGCATGATTTGTGCGTGGTGCTCCACCGAAGTTTCAACTCTCCTGCAAGAACAGATTCTGGAGATCTGTTTTAGAGAGAAAAACGGTTGCAATAAGGATAGATTTGAAGCATAAATGATTGTAGAGAAGAGAAATATGGATGGAAGAATGTGAAGGTGAATCGGGATAGGTGTGGCTTTGCGCCACGATAGTCAGCCCTTCGAGGAATAGAGGGCTATATACCCAATTGATTCTCCACAACTCGGAAATTTACAAGAACAGAAAAATGCAGTAATTTTATTAATCTTCATTGAATGAAAATGACTACAAGGGGTGTCTATTTATAATAAAATCCTATACCCCAAAACTCGCACTATGTGCGCAATCTATTACTTGACGACGAAGTAATAAAAATAATAACTAGTCAAAGCAATCTAAACCATTCATGATATTCCTAATAACAATAATAAGCAAAACCCAGAGTAATTGATTAATTAAAATAGTGGGGCACGATTATAAGAACCCAAACTGGGATTCACACGACTATCAGGTCCACTCCAACTGACCAAAATGCAGCCCTCTAACTAGGAAGCCCACCCCGAACGTCGTCATCGATCTAGATCGATGGTGGGGCCCTCCTCCCCTTGCGTACGTGCGTAGAGAGGGCATGCATGTGCACGAGATGTCTCCATCAATTCTCCCCATCTGCGAAGGTTTCACCACTGGTGAAACAAAACTCCTGGACAGCTCCGAGATGTAAGGATCAAGTTTCTGAAGCTCCTCCTCAATGAGTCACGTACTGTTTGAAGTTGGACGTGACTTTTACTTGACCAAGAACTTCTGAAACCTGCCATCCGACGTGGTTATTATCTAATAGTCCAAAATATCCTTTATCTTCTTTCTAGGTGTGGGAAGGGTAGGTATGGGAGGTAGAGGCTGGGAAGATGGGTCAAGAAAGGGCCATGGATAAAGGGAAAAGTCTGGAGAATTAGGATGATTAGGCGAGAGGCTGGACAATACATCACTGGCCCCCTGAAATGCAAATAGATTCTCCACATTGAATGTGAAACTAATTCTCATGGAGTGTGGAAGATCTATCACATGTGCATTGAAACCGTTGTGTTTTATAATTTTGAATGGTCCAGCGCTATATGCGTGTAATTTACGAACGGCTCCCTAAGGGTACCGCTCTGGCCTGATGGCGTACACCGTTGTAGATCTTCGATGGCGTACCACCAGTCTTGAGCTGTGCCTTTAAGTTTTAAGGTAGTGAAATGCAACTTGACAACTTCTTCCATTTCATACCAGCAAACATATCACTCCATCAATTTTAGCTAGTCATTGAACACTTTGGGATCTAAATTACCATCATAATATGGAATATTAATCTTGATGTGCTTGGCAGGATCCAAAGTATAAATATTCTTTCCTCCTTCGGGATAAATTGGATGATCTCATCAGATGTTGTTCATCCGTCTAGCTCTTGGTTGTGCATAGAGATGTTGTTGGGCCCCATAGCCAGGCTCATATTCTTCGTCTTGAAAATTACTATTCCGAGTAGGATACCTTAGGTCAACATTTCTGAACTCCAATTCTCCATCAAGGTCATCCATAGATGTTTGTCAGTCTGGATTGATTCTCTTACCTACATTTTCGAGAATAATAATGTCCTTTTAAAGCATTTATTATGTCTAAGGAACGGGCCTCTAGATCATTTATCCCTTTTCTGATCAAATCGACCACTTGTTGTAAGGTTGTGACAGTTTCTTCTTGATGTTATGTGGCCATTTTAGGATTGTAAATCGTCACTCTTCTAGTGCGGCACATAAGACAATGGGCTTTGGCAAGCAAGCAAAATTAAATTTTCCTCTCTTCTTTTTTTCTTCTTTTTTTTTCTTTCTTTTTTTTTTTTTTAAGGAAAGAGAGGAAGGGCGAAGAATTGATATGTTGGGACGGGATTATGATGTGGTATGGTTGAAATTTTTATTTTTATTTTTTTGAAAAAAAAAAAAAGAGGAAAACAAAGAGAAAGATGACGGATGAATAAAGGGGAAGGATGAAAGGTTAGATTGAGATAGGGAAAAAAAATTACCTTCTAGTTTTCTTAGTAGCAGAACTTGTTCTGATATCAATTTGATGCAAACCCGAAAGGGAAAGCAAATAAATCAATAAGAAAAGAAAGAAATTACAGAAAAAGACCTAACAATCCTCTAGCAAAATGCTATAGATCACAAATGCAAGACTGTGGGCAAGCTCAACAGTCTTCTAGTCTTGAATTAAAGATTACTTTTCCCTCCCTTCAACAATTACTGTAGAGAATAAGAGAATTTCATAAAGAGAATATTAATCAGCCTGTCTTATTCCATAGAACATATGTCATATTTATAATCAACCTTGTAATCTGTAATAAAAGATATGAAATCTAAAAATCTATGAAACAGGAAAGCACCTAAGTAACAAAGCATTCTATAATTAAGAAAATGCCTAAAAAAAGAAGATACTTAGATAAGAAAATATTTAAAATTATTCTTGTTAGAAATAAAGATGCCAAAGATATGGCAAATTTCCTAATTTAGATATTTGAAAAAAAAAAAAAAAAAAAAAAGTGATAATGGCTAAAAAAGGTGGTCTTTTTCTTGTACACGGAGCATGCATGTGTGGGATACGCGAGACTATTGCATCATAAACGGTATAGATAGAAACCATACATGAAGGTGGCCACTCATTAGTAGCCCCTAACCATGGGACAAGCAGGATAGTACCCAATCCCCGTTCTCTTGCGATGGAAAGCTAAGTGGCGCCTACACGATGTTTGTGAGAAATTAAATCACTCCCTTCATTTTTTTTTTCAGATACTGTTAGGACATGGGATAAAAAATGAAGTGAATGTAAAAATCAAGTGAGCCGCGCGCAGGGGTAAAGCTGGTCATTCTTACTTGAATGAACTGAAAACATCCAAAAATTCTGTCGATGGAAGATGAATCCTACCGCCATGCCCTAACATGATCCGTGCAAAACCGACGAAAACGGTCGATTTCTCACAAACATCACAGCGGATGAATGGTCAAGAACGTCTCACACGTTTGCAAGAGAGAAAGGAGAGTTTACCTTTTGATTAAATCCAATTTTAATGAGAGCCAAGTCAACATGACCTTTGACGATCAACAAGAGGCTGAGCAGCAATCCCTCGTTCAAGCGCATCCCGTCGTAACAGACGGCCACGAGAGTGCCGGCAATCTTCCCGAAGGGGATAAACAAGATGGCGAGGATCGTCTTCCACGTCTGTTTGCTTAAGGCCGTCAGATCGGCTTCGATCCCCATGTTGGCGAAATAAAGTGGCATGATAAAGGTGTTAACTGGATAGGTGAGCTTGGCCCTGATAGTACGCACTGCCTTCCCTTCCCTCGGCATAACTAAACCGAATATAAAGGAAGCTAACATGCCGCTCAATGGAAATAACTTTTCTAACATCAGGTAGATCGTGAATGTATAGGTCAAGATGGTGGCCACCTCAGCGTACCTCAGGTCCTTGTATGACTTGTTCTGTCTGTTTAGCCACCGAGTCAGTGGCGGTATCAAATAGGTTCCGCCTCCCAATAACAGAATACCAATCAGCTTTCCTACAAAGGGGGAGTCATTTTTTTGAGGATATAATAAGGACATCAATATGCTAAACAAGTTAGCTATAACCAATGACAATGTGTCGTTGATCAAGGACGAGGTAATGGCCATACGTCCCACCTCCGTTGTGGCTATCTTCAATTCGGTAGTCGTGTGTATGAGGATCGGAGACGAGGAGCTGGAGAAGATGAGAGTGAGGAACAAAATCACAAATCCTGGTTTATCATCGAGATCAACTATCTCTCTTGCATGTTTGTAGAATATAAGAACCAGGAACAAACACGACAAGAATCCCCCGCCAATCAGCCTCCCCGATCGATATTTGGACCCTTTCAGGTAGTTAATGTCGATCTCCAAGCCGACCAGCAACATGAACAACCCCCGTCCGATCGTCAAAGCCTTTCCCGTCATCGGCCCCTTGTTGTACGGGAATACCATTTCTCTGAAACCCCGGGATCGTGAAAATCCTGTTTGTCCGAGCACCACCCCTGCCTGCCCACCACACACACATAGAAAAAATAAATTAAAATTAAAATTAAAAAATCAAAATCCTTCACTCAGGTCGCAAGAATGCTAAGAAACTTACTAGTAATTGGGCGACGATACGAGGCTGACCCAAGTGCTTGATTATGGAATATATGAGCTGGTAAACCATCAAGATTATTAGTATTTGTAAAAACACGGTAAAAATGTCGTCCATAATGTCCGGCGTCTTCATGCACACATGCTTGTCGTCCGCCATCGCCATCGCCACCACCACAACAACAATGTTAATGAAAACAACGGCGATGACGATGACGCTGGAGACTTTCGCTCCTCCTCCTCTCCTTTGCTCTAGGTATAGAGGGAGGAGGAAAGAAAGGTGGTATCCTTCTCTTTCCTTCCTCTGTTTCCCTCTTTCCTTTCTTTTTTTTTTTTTAAAACAAAAAAATCTCCCTTTCCTAATTTGGATTGGGATTTCGATACAGATTTTTATTTTATTTTATTTTATTTTTTCCCTTTTCTTTCTTTCTTTTTCACTCCTTCATTTTCGTGGTTTTTGGTGGATGGCCGTTTCTTGTGGAAGGAAGGCTATCAGTCGCTGCGTGCCATCATGTTTCGCCCCATTGGTGGCCACATGGTGATTTGGTGTGATGATTTGAACCGTTCATGTTTTCTCTGCTAGCATGGACAGTATATGTTCTCGATGATGGTACTTATGTGAGTCATTGGAACTTCTGTTTTCAGTGTTCTAAATACGTCTGCGGATGTAATGATTTTCTTCCAGTGGCCCGCATTGCATAGAATATAGAATATGAACGGTTTTGATCATTGTACCATCTCTGCACATTGGTAGTAACAGGGGATGCAGAGCCTCACGTGTCTCGTTCAAATCCTATCATTTTCTAACAGACGAGGGAGTCATGTGGTGTCGGGTCACCACATAATAGGCGGCACGGTCGCATTCGAGTGGTACCGGGACTGGGGGCCCACCGTGATGTATGTCTTTTCCACGCTGTCATCCATTTTTCCAGCACGCTGTCATTCATTTTTCCAGCTCATTTCAGGAAATAAGTCAGAAAGATAAGCAGATCCAAATTCAAGGCAGACTATGATTGAAATTTAAACACCCATCGTTAAAAATTCCCTGGGCACACAAATAATATTTATTTGCCATCCGACTTGTTGATAAGGTCAATTATACATGGACAGCCCCTGGAGCTTTTAATGATAGGCCTTCAATCATCACTGTTTCCTGTAATGTGGTCCACCTGAGATTTGAATCTTCTTCATTTTTCCCTGTTTTAATTTATTATACCAATTTAAAAGATTTATATATATATATATATATATATATATATATATATATATATATCACTGAACTGAAAAAAGAGACAAGGAAAATATTTGACCGTATCAGAGCAGGAGGGGCTGCTTAACTCTCTCATTCATTTCTCACTATCCAATGCAACGCACCCAGCCCTTCCACGATAAAAAGGGATGATCACCTCATGGTAGGACATGGCCCAAAAATAACCTTCAATCCTGATTCAGGTGGACCATATGATTGGAAACAGTATACTGAACAATGATAGTCCATCAAACTGTTTCCCTCGGTATTCAGGTGGGCCTAAGTTTTGGGCCCCAAGCCTAAAGTTTGGCGTGACATTTAATGGTTGGTCAGAGTGGATTCGAGATAGTCAACATGATGGGACTTATAAAAATCAACTGTGTGCGTATCTGTCCGAATTGCTTGATGTGGCATAAGCCCACATAAATTACAAACAGCTTGATGTTTTAGCTCTGTCCCAGTACTAGGATTGGGCATCTAATGGTCAGAGTGGATTTTTCATCGACGTCACTTCTCAGTGCATAGAGATTATTCTTGATTTTGACAGGCTACACTAAAATGTGATTCCGTTGGCCACACTAATGAAAACAGTTTGGAGGGTGAGCTTTGCCCTATACAATGCTAAATCACAAATAAAGCTGATTTTTTGGCCCTTGATCTAACATAGGGTGGAGCACTTGATGGTCTAGATTAGTGTTAAATAAACATCACAATGGGCCACTTCAGCCACCAACCCATTTGCTCTCACGACAGCCATGAGAGAGAGGGAATCCAGCTTCAGCGAGTCACTACTGAAGTGATGTCACCAAGTTTTGTGGGC
Organism: Magnolia kwangsiensis; assembly: GCA_037074715.1. Taxonomy (NCBI): domain Eukaryota; kingdom Viridiplantae; phylum Streptophyta; class Magnoliopsida; order Magnoliales; family Magnoliaceae; genus Magnolia; species Magnolia kwangsiensis. The sequence goes on along the minus strand of CM073572.1, from coordinate 67,996,212 downwards.
CCCACCATAATGTATGTGTTGTATCCACACCATCCATCCATTTGGAGAGATCATTTTAGGGCATGAGCCAAAGAATAAGGCAGATCCAAAGCTCAAGTGGACCCCACCACAGAAAACAGTGAGGATTGAATGCCTACCATCAACAACTTCCTAGGGGTAACAGAAGTTTCCGATCAAGCTGATATTTGTGTTTTCACTTCCTTCATGTCTGTATGAACTTATGAATAGGTTAAATCTCAAATAAACATCATGGTGGGCCCTGGAAAGGTTTCAACTGTGGGCGTCACTGTCCCCACTGTTGTATGTAATCGGGTCCACTTGAGCTTTGGATCTGCTTCATTTTTGGGCTCATGCCCTGTATGATCTCTCCAAATGGATGGATGGCGCGGATACAACACATAGGCTTGGTGACGTCACCTGAGCAGCAAATCTCGCTACTGAAGCCATCTGCAGTGGCTAATCCGTGTCCCCATGAGAGAAAGTAGTGGAATGATAATTACAAGATTGATGAGGTAAAAGGTACCGGAATATAAATTCCTGAACAATGTTTCTTGTGATATGTGCAATATTCCTCCCCTAACTTGCACTTAAAACTGGTTGAAATGGGTCTCTCTTTATTCTCTACTTCACATCTCTTATTCTTTTATTTGAAACATGCAAGTGACTTTTAATCACTTGTAACATTAACTCCCTTGTAGCATCTTCTTAGAAGATTCTGTCATTTTGCTTACCTAATTATAGCTCTCTTAATACTTGGGTCTCAAATTAATCTCAGGGCTTTGCTTAATTGCTTTCTATTGTTTCTCCCAGTGACCATAGGAAAATGGTGATCATGTATATTCTAAAATCCCCCCAAGTTTCTCTGAGAAATTTCATCATTTTCCTAAAGTTCCCCAATTTTCGCTCAGGTTGCAATCATTTCAAGATAAGAGGTAATACTTCCCGATGTTTCACATGATATTCCTGTATCCCAAGAACGTTATATTTGTTCTAATGAGGTAAGCATTTTAACCATGTGGTAAAAATATATAAATTCAATCATTTCAAATGAAGAAAAACCAAAATTAATCTAAATATGATTGGAAATAAAATGCGTGTATTTTCTACATTTATCAAACTCCATTTAAGACAAAAGAAAACAAAATATGATTTAATTCTTCTGATTTTCTTCTGTACCATTTCTTTTTTATTTTTCCTTTTAAAGCTTAGGGAAAAAGAAGAAAAAGAAACAAACAAACAAAGAAAAACACAAACTAAATAATTCCAACAATTTCATAGGTTATATTTCTTCAAATGGCAATCTAAAACTGCATTATAAATTGCATGTTTTGCATTTTAGATCAAGAACATCAATGGATATATTTATTGCACAATTGTAAAAATTGTATGGTACAACATAACAATCAAACTGCTGAAAAGTACTGTAACAAGAAATAATAAATTAAAGCATTTCTATGCAATGGTACATGCATCAGATCAAGCCACCTATTCAACAAGAGTTAAGAAAGTTTCAAGACCAGGAAATATATATATATATATATATATATATATATATATATATAAAAACAATTTTCTTTCTTGCGTAATGAACTGTCATCAATCAGCAAATGCATCGGAAGTAGAACCAAAATCCGATGGTGGACCCAATTTCATCTAAATCAAACCACCAGATGCTGATTGTCATCTACATACATGTACTAATCAGAAATCCAGGGTACCACATGGCTTGCTTTGGGAAATTGCTTCCATGGCTTCTTCTGAATTGGATACTATCTGTCTGCTCTCCTTCTTTGAACCATTAAGGCCTCTGCTTCGTCCAATACCTTGCCTTGGCAAGCCTCGATTCAGTCCATCCAGTAAAACACAAGCTTTACACCACTTCTGCATTTACGATTAATTAAGTCAGCATCCAAATACATATTACATCAAAATCTGTGATTATTCAAATATTAATCCTGGAAATTAAAGAGAGAGAGAGAGAGAGAGTAGGATCTAGGAACAAGTCCAATGTCAGTATACTATAGTCGTTGCAATACAAGAAAATTCTTCAACATGGCAAAATGGAATTATGTAATGGTGGAATTAGGAGGAACTGATTCTTACTGTTCACCTTAATATAAACTCAAAACACCATGAGTAGGACAACATCTTCAGTTTCTTCACATGAATTATATCATCAGTCAATCTGATGTTTTGGTTGCTTTATGTCTCTAGAATGAAATTTCATTGTCTTATGCAGATTTCATGGTTCTCTCCTAACATCATTTTGTAGCTTGCTTGCATAATTCTTCTAAACAGGTCCCACTCCTGCTTCAGATTCATGTTCCAACTCTGCTTCCAAGCTGTTTCCAATTGCTAATATTTGGATACAGACACTTCCCAGCTCCCATACCCAAATCTGCTGCTGCTTCCCCTCACTCCTTATGCTAATATGTTTGTAATAATCATATCAATTTGTATATCATCACTTCATTGGCCCAAAGAAGGCCAATTGGTCGTGGACATGAGAAACCATCAAAAGAAGCAGATTTTCAACCTGGGTGATGAGAAACTAGAAATGGAAACTACGAACTTTTCACCCACGATAGAGTTCTCTCATATAACACAAGGTGAAAATTCATGGCCATCCAAGTCCACACGTTAGTGAAATCTTAGGATAGCTAACAGCTCATAATGATTTGTAGGGATAGATTTTGAATGATTGTAGAACCACACAAGCACCCAAGGCTGTGAGTAGGGTAGAACATTGACCATAACACCGCATCGAAATATTCATGTCAAAAAATAGACATTTGTCACAACAGTTTTTTCTTTCATTGCTTCTGGCAACGTGGCATGATCCAAGTAAGTCCTTTACAGACACATGATTGGTCATTGATGGTCAAAGTTACCCCTGATCTTGTGGAGAACTATGACCTCATACCGCTGTAGTGATGTTGGAAACCCTGACTGCTTTGCATCATTAGCGATTGAACAAGTAGAAATATAATCGTAGTACTTCTTACAAATTGATTGTCCCTAGATGTCAGGCAGGTATAAACAATGTTTATAAACTATGAGAATCCAGATAGAATAATTAGGGGATTTGTGGTATCTTCCTGTGTTGTTCGTGACTTTTGCTCTGAGTTTATTAGGATAGAAATTCAATCAAGAGTCCACTCTTCCATTGAAGGTATTTATCTTGATTATTTGTCACAACCTAGTGGAGAGATTGAGAAGGATGTTGCTCACAGAATTAGAGCTGAGTAGATGACCCTTGTGAATCAAACATTTTTTTTCTCAAAGAAAAAAGGAAAAAGGTCAGCTGGGTCTGTACAAATTGTTGGAAGCAGATATGGCAAGCATTTGGCCTAGTTGCAACACACCAGCCTCTTCCAAACCCAAGTAAAGGAGAGTTGATGTCAGATGGGCAGCATGCCACCAAAATTTTCCAACCAATCATAAGAATTCATTTTTATTGTTTTTAACTTGTAATTAGTGAAACAGGATTAGCAAAGCCAAATGCAAATAGCTGAGACATGGCTATGATGAAAATGATGGTGATGAGGAGGATGTGGTAAGCATCAACCTTCTCTTACGGTTACAATGAAAACCATTATCTCAGCCTCTATTTATATTTCACAAATTGAGTAAGAATTTTAAGTTTAAATAAAATTCTTGATTCCCACAAAAATGGATGGCTCTTACTGAGCCAGTTTCTGAATTGAAATAGATGTTCATTTAGTAGAATGGGAAAAACTAATGAGCTTTTCTTTATGCCTACTTGATTAGATTCATGTTCATTTAGTAGAATGGGAAAAACTAATGAGCTTTTCTTTATGCCTACTTGACTAGATTCCTCGACGTCAGAAGGGCAGCTAACTTGGCTTGGATATATTTAGTGCATTATCATTTTATGTCAGGTCCTTACCTATAAGAAAGCAATTGAGATCAAGCATGCTGATACATCAAAACACAGTAGAAAAAGGGCTACCTGGCTAGAAATATAACCGCATCGTGCACACGTTCCTTGATCTGGCATTTTAGTAGATGTGGATATCCGAAAATCTTCACCCGATTTGATGATGTCGAGAATGGCTCTAGGTCTGCATCAATGAAACATCCAACTAAATCAAATTACACAAAAGTTAAATCAATTGATGAGTTCCACAAAAGTTTAACAGGATCATCACCTGATCCTTTCCAGATCTTTAATAAATTCACGAGCAAAACCACGGTAGGCATTAGGTGAATAAATGCCTGCAAATCAGCAAAGAACCAAGATTGTAAGACTGTTGTTGTTGTCATAATAAGGTGAAATGAAATGCTGACAGGGAACCAGTCCAGTGCGGAAAACCCAGATCAGAAGTTCTCTAAGGGCCTGTTTGGTTGGATGTATTTATATGCATTTTCATGTAAAACATCTCAAATCAGCCTTAACTGTTGGGAATTGTAATTACCACGGGTGTTTGAAAGTGAGGAGTTGCCCCTCATGAAATAACACCTTTTTGAAAGCGAAAACTTTGTGGGCCCCACCATCATATATGTGTTACTTCCATGTCATCCATTCATTAGTAAGGATCATTTTAGGGCATGGGCCAAAATGAGGCAGATTCAAAGCTCAAGTGGACCACACTTCAGAAAACAGTGGAGATTGAATGCTAACCATTTAAATGTTATTCATGTGGTGTGGTCCACTTGATCTTTGGATCTGCTGCCTTTTTTGTGGCATACCTTAGAATCATCTGGCCAATTGAATGGATGACGTGGATAAAACACATACACCTAGGTAGGACCCACAGAGTCCCATCTCGTTTTCCTTACCTTAAACTGGTTGTTGTCGCAGTCCTAACTAATCCCTTCCCTTGGAAAATCATGTGGTAAGTAATTAATGCTAAAAAGGGTAAACTACACCACAAATCCCATGAATTACATGGTTTCAAACAGGCCCTAATAGGGCCAAACACCTATTGAATATGAGACGGATAGAACTGGGACCCCCTTGATCCCTAATAACTCCAAGTAATGAGGCTCAATAGCCGAAATTCAATTGAGACATAACAACTGATAAGATTCACCCTCAGAAATTTCGAAATCAGAACACCTCCCCCAAATATAGAGTTTTTGATTTGTTCAATATGAAATGCAGAATCACCGAATGAGACCTACCAAAAATCAACATATAATTGGTGATCTTGATGTCTCACTGGAAAGCAAGCTCCTCAGTATTTCCCAGTAACTTACCCGTCAAGTCTTATTTAATTTATTACATATGCCAGGATTTCATTAAGGGCGTGTTCGGTATTCCAATTACAACGGTAAATGGCTGGAAATGGGCAATGATTACTTAATCCTGTAATTGTGTGGTGACATCACTTGCATTTGACTACAATGATGAGTTTGCTACCATTGCTTGTTTTACCCGGACATCACTGTGAAAGTGGTAGTTTTATCATGTAAAAATGTAAGGATTACAATTTCCTTTACAGGTGCATTTGACTCTCAATTTACAAGTTGTAATTCTCATTTAAACAAAGATATTCTGTATCGGTATCTGTGGGCGTAACGGTGCCCACCGATACCGATACGGATACGGGGGTGTAACGGCGATACGGGAGCGTAACCATTGTTATCAAATGCGATCGCATATGCGCATACTTTTGATCAAATTGCATATGCCATGATGGCATATGCGATCCTGGCAAGTATGCGATGGCATACTTTTATATGTGATAAATATGCGATCGCATATGCGAGTATGCGATCGCATACTGCACATGCAATTGCATATTTCCCAATAGCAAGGAGTGGAAGATTTTTATTTTTATTTTTTATTCATTCAAATTGGAGAACTTTTGCCTATAATTAAGCACTCGTATCCCCTTCATTTTCAGTATTCTTTACTCCAAAGTTCTAAATCTCGTACTCTTTCTCTCTTACTGTCTTACACCTCTTTCTTTCTACTATAATCTCTCTACAATTATTTCAATTATGTTTATTTTTTGTAAATTGAGTTGTAAGTTATAACTTTTAAGTTGTTTTAAGTTATCCATTTATCATTAAAATTTCTTTCTTCGAAGTTTATAATAATTAGTTATCTTTTAATGTATCTTGTTGATTGTTTTGTTAAAATTTATATAATATAAGTAATTAAATATATCACTTAATGAAACACACAAACTATAATGAAATAAGTAAAATAACCCAATCCAATCATGTGTAATAATTAGATGAATTTTTCCCTCTTTTTTTTTTAGAATTTTTAGATTTTTTTTTCTTTTTTGAAAAAAAAAAATATGTCATGGCATATGCGATTGTGCGATCGCATATGCGAACAGCATATGCTGATCGCATGAAATCGCATATGCGATTTGACAACATTGGGCGTAACGGTGCAATTTTTTTTTTTTTTGCCAAAAAAATATGAAAAAATATGGATTGAATCCGGAATATTCTAAGCATTCCAAATGTGTATTCATTTATAAATTGCAACATGTTTATGGTGGTGTAACGGTCCACTCTTTGGTGAGAAGTTGTATCGGACTGTCTGATGAATTTATGAACCAAACAACTTGGAATTAATTGCAAACCTTTTATATTTAGTTTTCTAACTATATAATATCTATATAAATTTACTATAATGAATGCAATATCAAAACATCTTATATTTTCAAGTTTTCCTTGTATTTATAGTACTGGTGCATTGCATACTTCGTGACTCACATGCATTTTATTTCAATATATAGAGTTTAGGGACTTTTGTATCCTATCATATAATTCATATACCTAACAATTTGATATCATTTTTCCCCATAAATCTTTAAAAAAATTAAAATTAAATTGAGGTAAATAGTGTTATCGATTCGGGGCTGGTTTGGGGACCATTTGATGCCCCAAACTAGCCTCAAATTAATGCAATCTATTGGCACTTATCCCACTAATGGATTGGTGGACATTTATTCGACAGTGAAAAATGAAAAATATCAAATGGTCTTATTTCAAAAAACAATTGGAAAAAAAAGAAGGCAAATCCAGATCTCAGGTGGACCACTAGTGGGCTAGGCGGGCCACCTCGATGTATTTGTATATCAATGCCATCAATCTGTTTTGCCAACTCATTTTAAGGCATGGTCCAAAAATTCAGGTAGATCTAAATCTTCAGTGGACCACTAGTGAGTATCCCTTTAAAAGTGGGGCCCACCTCAATGCATTTGTTGTATATCCATGTGGGCCATCATTTTTTCCAACTTATTTTAGGGCCTGGTCCAAAAAATGAGGCTGATCCAAATCTTAGGTGAACCACAAAATAAGGATTTAATTCCCACCATTCAAATTTTCTTATGAATTTTTTTTTATTTTTTATTTTTTGTGTTCTCCCTTCATCAAGGTCAAAGTTTATCTAACCTTATTAACAGGTTCGATGGAAAATAAACATTATAGTGGACGGCATGGATATACTACACATAAATCAAGGCGAGCTCGTGTAACAAAACAGTGCACCGCAGAACATGATAAAAAATAAATTTTAAGCGCGTGGCTGTGAAGGTTTTCCGATACCGAAATGAAAAAGAAGAGAGAGAGAGAGAGAGAGAGAGAGAGAGAGAGAGAGAGGGAAATCGAAAAGAAAAGAGGGAAAGAAGAGAGAGAGAGAGAGAGAGAGAGAGAGAGAGAGAAGAAGAAGAAGAAGAAGAAGAAGGGCCACCGCAGCCGCAGCAGACCGAGAAGAAGAAGAAGAGGAAGAAGAAGAAGAAGAAGAGGAGGAGGAGGAGGAGGAAGAAGAAGAAGAAGAAGAAGAGGAAGAAAAAAGTAGATTTTTTTTTTTCCTTTTTTTTTTTCTTTTTTCCCTATTTTCTTTAGGCCCATAACGGCCATTACGGGTCCTTTCGACCCCGTATCGTGTAACGCCCTAGGCCATTATCGTTACGTATCGGCTGATACGTAACCGATTTGGGATACCCTGGTTTAAACAAACACATTGAAATGATAATGATGGCTCATTTACCTTGCATTACACAGGAAATTGGAAAACTAACTAGCCCTAAAGAGGGAAAAAACATTATGCAGAGAATTTGGGTAACCGGACACGACACGTTTGGTTTCAAGAGCAAAGATGATTGAATGGCAGGACTATTGAGCATTTTTGGGACACTCTTCATGCACACCCAACAGTTTTAAGCAACTAATGAGTCTCAGGAGCTGTGTAGGGCAAACATTCACGAGATATAAGAAATGCACTGGAGAACATTACTGAGTGTCACATGAGAGCAATGCTTCCGGATTTTTAAGAAAGGGATTCATTAGGCAACCAGTGACGAGTCTTGCAGAGGAAAAGAAACATCAGGGAGAACCATGTCATCCTGGACTTTTAACCGTTATAGCCAATTGTAGTGAAAGTTATTACACACTTAAATCAGACGAATGTCAAGAATTCTGATGCTATATGAAACAAATCTCAGTTTCTAAATCCACATTTAGCCATTTACACACCAGAGATGAGTTTACTTTTTATGGAAAATACAATCCAATAACATTACCAATAAGCCTACATTCATGCAATTTGTTGCAGTTAATAAAAATTCACAAATGACTAGAAAGAAAGTGTGTCAAAAATGAACTATTACATTCTGTCGAGAAGTAGTCCAGCTTCTTGAAATATGCATACGTAAAATTTGGTCAAGGTTTCACATCATACATCAAATAGAAGTTGCTTGAAATATAATGATGCAAGAACTTTATGATAAAATCAGCTTTTCAATTGCAAGGATATATAACAATCTCCTTCTCATATGTGTATTTAAAAGGCTTGCATCTTGGAATAGGCCCATCTTCACCTGTAGTTATAAGGGTGCATCTACTCAATCTACACAGCAAACAGAATAGTCAATGAATTGGACAAATAGCATGAGATATCTGAGTGGGGAAAAAAACACTTTATCAGTTATAGATTACCTTGCAATGTCACCTCGCAAGATGTTCAGTAGAACAGTTTCAGCAATATCATCTGCATTATGCCCAGTAGCAAGCTTGTCTGTTTTCATCAGTGCAGCACCTCGATCTAAAGCCTATTTTATTAACAAATATTACCATGTAATTTCTGTGTTCTAATTGAAGATCTTCACACATGAGAGGCTATGCATATAGGCTTGAGAAAATGAAAAAGGAAAAAAAGAAAAGAAAAAGAAAAAGAAACACAGAAAATTCTTTAGGGCCTGTTTGATTAGTGGGAAAAGAAAAGAAGATGTAATTATATCCAATGATGAATTCCATAAGCACTATTGAAACATTGATTCCTTTTATAGGGGTTTTGTTTGGATGGCAAGTGGAAATCTCATATTTTGTGAGACTAATCACATCGTATCTTGTGCACAAAAAATTTCCAATGGAAAAAGGTAAATGGCTGTGTAATCCATTATTTTCTTTGCTAAGCAAACATAGCGCAATGTCCCATCATGGAAAAAGTGCTTCACTTTTCTTTCCTCTCCTTTCTTGTCCCTTTTATCAAATAGACCCTCAAGGAAATGCAAAGACACAAGGGATGGAGAAATTGGCATTGCACAGTAAAGAACGATAAAATTAAGATTTTTTTCTGGATATCAGGGTTAGGAAAAGATATTAATCATTTCCTGAAAGAACAGATTACACAACATAGCAAACAAAGCTCAGATGGAAATGCAAGTTATGCTAATGTCTTTGATTGACCATGTAGATTCTTTTCTAACAAGAGGTGTGCGTCAGGTCAGCAACCGAACATCAAACTTTTGCCAAGATAACATAAGAATGAACCTTGTTTTGATTCTTAATAAAGCTAGGTTGTTTCTTGGAAGCGGCGTGCCATAATTTGTAAATCCAGTCGTAGTGGAAAGTGAGTAAGGGTGTGATAGGGTGTTCCCTAGAAGGGACGCATCACAATTTGTTAACCTGATTACGTTGGAAAGTGTGCAATAGAATGCAGTCCCCAGAAGTGACGCGACACATGATGGTCAGTTGTGGTGGAAATAAGGCAAGGATTCCACACCAAACTAGATGGATGAGGGTAAAGGAGCAGTTCTATATGAGAAAAAAAAAATCATATCACCACTTGGAATCTGGGAACTTCGTCGAGTGAGTATGGGGTTGGCAGATTTGCAATGTAAAGGAGGAGCATAATTGCATGCAAAACATGTACAAAACTAGCTTACATGCAACATCCGAGTGGTTTATAAGGCTAGTCCTGTCATGCAGATGACCCATCAGAAAAATTAGGCTGCTCAAATCATAAGGTGGACAAGACATTAGACTGAATCTGGACATACTGGAAAGTTTTCTGAACTATGCATTGTTCTGTATGGGGGCAGCCCACAACATGAGCAATGTCCCACAAAGCCATTGGAAGCAATTTTTGTGAGACTGATCACATCACATATTTCCTAATAGCCAGAGTGGAAGCAATTTTTTTACTTTTTATTTTTTCAATGTGGAGAACTTTTTCCTATAAATAGGCACTATATCTCCTCCATTTTCACTATTCTTTACTCCAAAGCTCTAAATCTCTTACTCTCTCTCTTACTCTAATCTCTAATCTCTCTACAATAATTTCAAGTATGTTTATTTTTTGTATTTTATAAGTTGTGCTTACTTTTTGTAAATTAAGTTGTAAGTTATAACTTGTAAGTTGTTTCAAGTTATCCATTTATCAGTAAAATTTCTTTGTTCGATTTATAATAATTAGTTCTCTTTTAATGTAGCTTGATTGTTTTGTTAAAATTTATATAATATAATACAAGTAATTAAATATATAACTTAATGAAACACTCAAACTATAATGAAATAAGTAAAATAACCCAATCCAATCATGTGTACTAATTAGTCAAGTTTTTCCTATTTTTTTATAGAATTTTTTCAATTTTTAAATTTTTTATTATTTTATAAAAAAATATGCCATGGCATATGCGATTGTGCGATCGCATATGCGAACAGCATATGCTGATCGCATACAATCGCATATGCGATTTGACAACATTGGTCCCACACATTAGCCAGTTGGCAGATGCAGCACGTGTAATGTTGTGAATGATCCAGATGGCACTAGAAAGCCTCATACAGGGGAATTCAACGATTTCCTAGATGGGTTTGGAATTTGGAAACAATGCAATTGTATGCATTGTATGTAGGATCTGTGCGTGGCTCCCCTATAGGACAGGTGGCATGTACCTCAAATTCGATTTGGTTAGCTAGTGGGACCCACTGTCAAGGTATTCAATAACAGTAATGGTGATCATAATGGCCGGCCTTATGGCCATTACGGCCTTGTAACAGTCAAAAAAAAATTATAAAGAAAGTGTATCGGCCTCATATCGGACCAGTATGGCCTGTATCAGCCCATTACGGCCCTGTATCGGCCTGTTACATACCCATAATGGCTGTTACGGGCCAATTAAGGACGCTTTTTTATTTCAGAACAGCCAATACAGCCCCATATTGTGCAATGGATCCCACCATTATGTAACTTCCAGCTGTTACATAACCATTTTTCAATACCATGCCCACTGGTAGACATTTTACACTCCAAAAAATTGACTGGAAGTATAATCCTGATTGGTTGATTACTGGACATCTGATGGACTGTAAAATCACAAGTATATGACCAAATTTTGACAAGATAATACAGCCATTTATTAGAGCTTAGGATTCTCTTTTCTTTCTTTCTTTTTCTTTCTCTTTTCTTCTTTTCTCTCCCTTTTTTTATTTTTATGAATGGACAAGTGATGCAGCCTAATGTGGTCACAATGGACTGCAATGGACAGCTTAAATATAATGACTTCAAAATAGTATATCTTTTTTAATACAACTCCAATTAAGGTGATTCAAAAGCCAAAATGAACCTTGATGAGTCTAGTTTCAGGTAAAAATAAAGAGAAAATAAAACCCAAACTCAAATGAGACTGATCTTGGAATGTTTTGAAACTGTCCAGCAAATCATCAGTTTCAGGCAACTGGTACTTCAAGAATTTTAATAATTTTTCTGGAACACGGAATGGAATGAAATTTTGTAGGATGATAATAAACTTGATGATGAATTATAGAAAAATTATAGAATTCATTCATTAACTAGAAGTACCAAAAACATTGCAAACAACTGAACTGTCACCCTCGCCCGCCCGCCCGCCCGCCCTCCCTCCTCTCTCTCTCTCTCTCTCTCTCTCTCTCTCTCTCTCTCTCTCTCTCTCTCTCTCTCTCTCTCTCTCTCTCTCTCTCATTCCAAGCCTAAATCCTAATATCTCTACAATCCTCATTCCTCTACAACTGTAGCCTCTAAAAGCTCCCAAGAAGAGAAGTTTACAAAGATAAATCAAGAATCAAGATTGAGGCTCTAAGTCCTACGAAGCAATCATACTTCATACACAGGAGTGCCTTCTAGCGGGATGCAAGGGGGACTATCTTCCAAGGGGGAATCAAAGGCATGAATCTCAATAGGAGTAGACGAGATTTCTACAAATCGTGCGGAAACCGGATTATGACACGTGGGGAGCAATCCGGGTCCACCGCTACCCGAAGATCTATCCCACAACTCGCAGGGGGAACATCCGGATTCGAAGCATGCAAATGCCCCAAAGGCAAGACAGAGGTTGGGGGTGGACACATTACCAAAAAATCTTGCTTAGGAGACATTAAGGCACTATGAGTCTGCCACGTAACATTTCCAAGTATCGAGGGCTCTCTCGAGCAGTTCACCTCATTACAACCTGTCATTCAAGATGGTCGATTGGACATCTCCCGAGAAACTACGATGATATTCTCAGAGGAAACAACGTTTCGTGAGGGAGCTCAAGAAATTCAAAGTATTTGTGCCCTAGGAAAGACTGAAGAGCACCCGAGTACGGTGGATGACAAGAGCTCCAGTCCTACAGCGGCAACTCAGCACCTCCAGGGAAGGACACGTGCCTAGGAAAAGGCTCTGAAGGTACGGCACGGATTTCGCAATGGTGGAATGGAGGACCACATGTAAGTGGTAAAATGATCGGAACTCCGTGCGCCACCAGGTAGAACTCGCATGGGTAGAACTTCTGTATAACAGCCATCCAAAGTGTGCTCCTTAACATCATTGGTTTGGATCAATGACCATGGGTGCTCAGTTTCAACTGAAAGACAAAAGGGAAAATGTCATGTGATAGAATTTTGCTAGATGGGTTTTAAAACAGCGAGGCAGCATGTGTCGTGTGTAGATCCTCACATTACACTGTCAGTGCTATCCTAGCTAGCAAATTGGTGGGCATCTAATGGACCCTAAAATCAAAAGCATTCCACCCCAATTCAATAAATATATATCTATTAATCAGAGGTCACGTTGTCTACTTGATCTTTTTCCGTACATGACCATTCTAGAATGGGTTCCAATATTTGGGCAACTGACATTTGTGGTATATGCAACATGTAAGATGGAGGAGCTTTACTTGTACCAATGTTGTAGTACGCCAAAACCCCTGCCCGGTTTTGAATTGTCAGTGAAAGATGTTATAAAATGCTCATGTGTAGAATTTGCATAGTACACTTAGGTTTTCAGACTGTACAAATGGGGGTCATGTCTAAGTGATCCAAACCGTCAACATAATGGGCCTCACTCTATATGGCTTATGCACCAATAGTCCCCAATTTTAAATATCCTAGAATATTTGGCCTTTCTTAATTGAACATGAACAATTCATATATTTTATTTTATAACCGTTGATTTCTTCAGCCACCTGTTGAAGGACTACGTTTCCTCCATTGGGAGAATTTTGTTATGTCAAAAATCCAAAGTTAGGCTCATAATATTAATGGTTTGGATCAGTGGCCCATGGGTCCTGACACTCATCTTGCAATTACCAAACCCAAATAGAGAGAGAGAGAGAACTGATCAGCTAGAGGCAAAAGCACCATAACTTGTGGTATGTCAAACATCCAAAGCAGGCCTCATAATACCAATGGTTTGGATCAGTGACCATGGGTCCTTACATTCAGCTTGCAGTTAGTGAACCCTAAAAGGGAAAGAGAACTGATCACCTAGAGGCAATAGCACCAGAACTTGTGGTTTGCACCATACACAGTGGAGCACAACAATTAATGCTCAAATATATTTATAAGATGGCCGCCTTTTTTAGAACCATTCATTTTCCGAGCCATATGGGATGATTAGGATGACCGAATGGAAGTGATGCTTTTAGAACCACAAGGGACCCATGATCATCCCCGACAAATAAATGTATTAGATTTGTGATTAGACTATTTTTAGACTTGATGACCTATGGTCTAACTGAAGCTATGGCCCTTGATAGTGTAATGGCGGAACAGGATTAATGTAGCTGACCCCAATTAATTTGGGATAAGGCTTAGACGATGATGGTGATGATGATGACCCTCCATTTTATAAACTATTGATCAGACGGTTAGAATGGTCTGATTGGGATTTTTTTATGGTAGCTTATGAAATGTATGAAGGACCTTAGTGGACAGTCTGGATCAGTTCATTGGACTGTCCATGTGTCTCGATTTGGGGTTGACTCTACCAATATAGTGGTGGAGTTCACTCGATGTGATTATTTCCAATTTGCGCACACATATCACTATGGTCCTTGGGAGATAGCTGTGGCAGCAAAAATGGCATCTATTAGGTATCTTATTGTTGTTTTGTCAGTGACCTTAATAACAGATGAAGGTGAAGAACAGCCATCATAATGGCAGATCTTTTGCAATCTTCACATATGGTTTGTCAACTTCACTAAGCCTTACATGATCTCAAACAGACTCCACAATCCCAGTTTTAGAAAGTTCAGCTCAGCAGTTAATGCAGCAGGCTTCTCCCACAAGAAGCATGACAGTCTTGATTTGGCCTTTTGTCATCCCATGGTGAAGTTCATCATCACCATGACCATCAACATCACAGCCTTGTCCCAGCTCTTTCATTTTTATATTTATATGACATGACTACCATTAGTGGTTGCTCTGCTACCACCAACGCTGTTAAAGGACATTTCAGCACCAGTTTGAGAATACTCCATGCCTGATAATGAAGTTGCTAGTAAACCCACATTAGGGAGATAACTCTACATTTGGGGTGTGGAGGTTTTACACCGATCATGAAATCTTTCATGTAATTTTTTTAGCGATCAGAAATAAAGTCATTAGAAAACTAATGAACATGTATAACAAGTAATAACAGTGGCAAAAGAAAGTTACCAATGAAAGTAACTGGGTTCATGCAATAAACAAAATTTGAAGTTCCATACCTGACGACGAAAAACGCCACAAAATGTGCAGTTGTTTTTCAAGCCTATTGCCTTCACTATTTCATCCATTGTCCAACCATATAGATCCTTGTATGAAACAACTTTCAGTGGCAACCCATACTGAAAATATCAAATGAGAAAAGCAATGAGTAAATAAGGAGAGGCAAACAGAACAATAAATAACTTCAAAGGTAAAAATTCAGAGAATCATGATAAGCATCACCATAAATAGGCCAACCCCATTACAAAACGAACAAAGAAATGAAAGCGGCAGAAGAACATTAACCAGAACAATTATACAATGACAAAGACATGAAAGAGGTAGACGCATTTTCACAGCATTAACCAAAACAATTTTACACCCATTGCACATAACAAGTAATGAGATACAAAACAAAAAAGAGCTAGAGCAGCCGTAAAAACTGCCAAACTATCTAAAATGCTTTCAGAGCTATGTTAAGCTTATAAGGACCCAATTGGGCACACCCTCCAAAGGGGTGTTTGAGGCCTAAATGCCATTTTGGTTTTGAGAATCATGGAGAAATACGATCTCAACCAGATAGTGGTGGAGGGGGACTCCAGAAATGTCATTGGGTGGGCTAGGGAGGGTAGCCATGTGGAGGTTTGCAGATATGTTTGAAGAAATTCATGAAATCAGAGATAGGTTGTGTGTTACCTTCTGTCATGTGGGCTGATGTTTTGGCAAAGAGAGGAGCTTCTAGTGGATCTTTCTGATATCGTATAGAGGGTAGGATAGTAGGGAAGGTCTCTCTGTTTTTAGTCCTCTACATGGTTTTTCTTTTTTCTTTGGGGGGGTGGGGGGGGGGAACTTTATTTGCTTCCCTCATTGTATAGTGTCTTTCTGTCTTTCTTTTTTGAATAAAATGATCCAATTGCCAGAAAAGCAAGCCTAAAGTCACCTCTTTTTTTTGGAAAACTACCTTTTGAGGAAGTGCATCCAAATGGGCCCTAAAGGAGGGGTTCCAAACAGATCTTCTGATAGAAGAAATGATAGATCTAAATTCATGTTCCTACTCTAACAAAAAGATGGAGGAAACATTAGATGGACCAACATTCCTCTTCGCAATGTAAACAAATCGTGGAAGCAGGGACTAAGTTTCAACGATATGGATGAAATTTCAAACGTAATCCTTATTTTGATCCTTGGAGAACTTCACAGAACAAGTCAGGACCATATTTCTAACTTAGAAGTTCAATTCAGTTAATCAACATCACAGTTCATAGTGCATCAATAACATCAACGTGGAGTGGAATGAAATAGCCACAAGTCTCATTACTCCCACGGAGCTTTTTCATTAACAGAAATCTCTACAACTGAGATGCAAACAGTGTTGACCACAGGACTAGAAACAGTCCCCTGCCGAGTTCAAAAGGCCAAACACACTGGTACGATTATATCATTTTTAATGGCACAATTATATGATTTTTTATTATTATTATCATCATCATGGTATTGCCCCAGCTACTTGGGATCTGCTTATTGCCATGGTAGCTTAGCGAAAGTTCAACTACCAGCCCCCAATCTAATATCAACCCTCCTTCACCCAGGCTACAAAACTGGCTGATGCACTTGCTTCCAAGTGGAGTCACTAAAAAGAAAAGAAAAGCAATGATTGCAACATGAAGACTTTCTAAGAGGTCACCCATCCTTGATGCAGGACATGAAAAATTAAATATGATATGCGAGATTTCAGGCTTAAGATCATGTTAGTTCAGAAATAATTACACAAATTTCATATCCCACATAAAAATCCAAACATTCAATTAAGGGGAATCTATGCGGGTCCAGGCCTACACATGATAAGGCTGGATCAATAAGAATTATGAACCAAACGATACTCAAAAATAAGAAATAATCACCCACACATGCATAGTAATCAGCCCCTAATCCAAGGGATTCAAAAATTTCAATTCGGGGAACCCTAGGGTAAGAAAATTGACAAATAGCTTAGGGAAAACGTAATCTAGGGCTAGGATTCATGAAAAAACAGCTATGAGAGGATAAAAGAAGATAAAAACCTAAACCAAAAAATGATCCTACGTGTAGACAGCAACAATGGCACAGATGCACGTGCGTGTGATCACGGCCGCACATGTGTGGGGCCCACTATTCAGAAAAAGGCCACCTTGGTCCTGGTCGGCCAGGGATGGACTCCAAAAAACCCCCAAATATCAGCTCGATCCGATGTACGGTTTGTGCGTGATGCTCCGCCGAAGTTTCAGCTCGCCGGCAGGTCGAAATCTGAAAATCTGTTGTAATGAAGAAATTTGATGCAACAAAAGGGACGAATTCGAAGTATGGATGGTGGTAGAAGATGGAAAAGAAGATGATGGAGGATGGGGGTGAATCGAAGTCGATGTGGCTTCGCACCACGGTAGTTAACCCTTCGATGAAGGGAGGGCTTCGCACCCAATTAGGCTTCACAACTCAGAGAGTAGGAAAACGCAGAATTTTTATTAATCTTCAATCAATGAAAAGAACTACAAGGGGTGCCTATTTATAGAAAAAATTCTATACCCCAAAACTCGCACCATGTGCGTAATCTATTACTTAGCGGTGAAATAAACTAAAATTAAAACCAAACAAAGAAATTCAAAGCGTTCACGATATTCTAAATAATAACAATAAGTAAAACCTAAAATATGACATCAATCCGACAAGTAGACCATGATCATGAGATCCCATGATGGGCTTTTCTTGACTATCGGGCCCACCTTTTTGAATCAAAACTTCGTCTTCTAGCTAGCAGGCCCTCCCTGGACGTCGCCATCGAGCCAGATCGATGGTGGGGCCCTCCTTTTGCTTACGTACATGCGTAGGGGGTGGTGTGCATGCGCGTGTGCACATGATGTCCCCATCAATCCTGGTACTCGTCTAACCCAAGCAGACTTAACTGCAGAGTTCTGACAGGATCCAGTGCACATGATCTGGTAGAATCACACTGATAGGTATCCTAAACAGTCCTTCAAGACCTATTAGAGGAGGCCACGTAGTAGACCAGCAGTTCTCATATGGCATGATGATGGTGATGGGCCCACTTGCAGTCTTAATTAGTAATTAATAGTTTTTATTTATATGGGCAGCCTAAGTGTATTAGTCTTTTAGTTAGGTTATCTTAGTCTTTTATGCAGTATGGGTATTTTGGTATTTATTGCAGCAAGAGGGGTATTTTAGTCTTCTTATGTTTGGGATGGAAGCCCTAGGGAGGTATACAAATAATCTTTTTGTGGCAGAAAAAAAAATTTCAATAAAGATTGCTGACGAGTTATGGCTGCCCATCTGAATGTGTGATGCATTCTCTTCCTAGGAGTGATTTCTAGAAACCCTTGAGTAATTCTAGGTTATTTACATGCATTCTTGATGAACTTTTATCTATTCTTATACAATTTCTTATTGATCCCAGTTCAGAACTATCAGCCAAAGTTTCTGAGGAGGACATCAGAGCATCATCCTATTGTGCCTACCAGCAAAGGAGGAAGACCCCAACTAGGACCCCATTTTCACTATGGCTAGATGATTGCTATGTGAGGCCCAGCGGGCTGCATTGAAATCCCCACATGCATGGTTTGTGCATTTGGAAGACCTCATATTGGGAAGATGCATGTGGGGTTGCTTTTTTTGAAGTTTTTTACCATTGGATTTTGTCTAATGGCCCATCGGATCATCAGATCATGATGATCGGACTGTTGGTTCTTTTCGACCACCAAATTTTGGACCCTACGAGTCCCTTTTTTTATACCTTAGTATTTTTTTTTTGACATATTGAACGTTTTAGATTGGATATTAGTGCTTTAAATTACTTAATATTAGGTGGACCAGTTTATTTGAACTAGAGTGGCAATTTGGTAATTTCTGAATTTGAAAATATAAAAATTAGAAAGGGGGGTATCCAAGATCAACCCTAGTCTTTGAAAAAAAAGAGGGAGAAAATCTTCCATGGCTTTGTGAGAAAGCATTCTTGCATCTCTAGAGATTAGAGAGGGTGTGATACCCACGTTGAGCGATTCCACAACTATCTATCTTTCATTCTCTTCGATTCAAGGCAATAATTTCTTCTTTCTCTTATCTCTTCTTCCCCACTCATCCTCTTCTTTCATTCTCAACCCAGCGTGCAACTTGGGGTTCTCCACTCCTCTCAGTAGGCAATCAATGGATTGGATAGCCAAATGGGCTTTTGAGGCCTAAAAACACGGGATAGTGCCTGTAGTTCCATTGACCAGATCACAACCTGGAAGTTGCAAGTCTGGTCAAAGCTTACCTAGCAAAACATAAAACATTAACAAACAAGAAAGCAAGGATCAGTCTGAGGTTCTATAACCAGGAATCACATGACTCATCTTGTGAGAAAAAAAAAAAACTTTGCCAGGCTGGTATACATGGTTTCTTAACCTCTTAAGTCAAAGGTTGGAGGAGTTAGTGCCACCCATCATCAAAAAACAATAATGAAATTTATAAACTAAAAATATGTGAGTACAAAATTGAAAGGGAACACCAAAGACTAGATGTATGCAAACTCATGGAACAAACAAAGAAGACCTTAGCATAAAAGCACTGGGTGAAATCCCCAAATCACTGCACCTGAATTTCATTTCTTTTGACAGTTTCGAGTGAGTCATCCCTGTAACCTGTAATGCCTTCATCAACAGATAATAGGAAGAGATCTAGGCCATAACTGTGCCGACGGTTCAGCTCTGACAATACATAAGCTAGCACAGTGGAGTCTGCAACAGAAAAAAGCATATAAAAATGGTCCTGGTTCAAGAATGACATAACTACTGTAGAACTGGAGGAGAGTATTCAGTTATTCAGTGGTTGCCTTGAAATACTTCAAGCAAAATGGCTTCTTGTGATCGTGCATGTGTTTTACGAGAATACGATCATTACCTGATCGTATTATAACCATGGTGTGCTGTAAAGGTCGTTATGGGGCCGCAAAGGCCGATACATAAAGGTAACGGTGGCAACCGTTACATGTTTTGGGGTCGTAAAGGCCGTTACAGGAAAATTTAAATAAAATGACCTGTAAAGGCCGTTACAGCCCCCGTAACAGCCCGTTACGTCCCCCATAAAGGCTGTAAAGGCCCCGATACAGTCTGTTATGGGGCTGATACAGGTTTTTTGGACTTTTTCCCAATAAATAAATAGAGAGAGAAAGAGAGACCATAATGGCCGTTGCACCCTATATTGTAAAAGTAAAGGCGGTGGCCATTACGGCCACCGTTACCATTACGGAATACCTTGATTATAGCCCCAAATGCCTCATGGAATGTACTTAAGGAAGCATAGCTATATCTATATTTGTGATTGTGCATGTGTTTTATGAGAATACAATTATTGACTGATTGTATTATAGCCCTAGATGCCTCATGGAACGTACTTAGGGAAGCATAGCCTGGATGCCTCATGGAATGTACATAGGGAAGCATAGCTATATCTATATCCACACACATATGCTGATGCTTGTGTGGCCCACTCGAGTCTTCACCTGATTTTTGGGCCCATGGCCAAGCAAGGGATAGTGTGCATGATGGTTGGAATGGATGTCAAGAACACATCAGGCCCACACAACTCATTTGCACTATAATTATAATGAAAACACATGCATGCATGCATATATGTATGTATGAATCATGTATGTACATATCTCTACTTCCCTAAACACATTCCATGAGAAATCCAGCCATATGATACCATCAGAATCTTTCCAAGAGGTAGAAATGGTATCATCAGAATACATATGAGTGATAGTAATAAGCCACTTAGCTAAAAATATTTCAAGGCAACCAACAAATATGATCTATAAGAATGTGGTTTCAGAAAGGAGACATGCAAATGGGGTATGGAAAAGTAATATCCAGTCAAGTGACTCATCCCAGGAAATCATCGCTCGTTTTTTATTGTTCACCTTTTCCACCAGAAGCTGCAATGGCGACGCGTTCCCCGGGTTTGAATAGTTGGCTATCCACAATAACATTGTGAATCTCCTCCTCAAAGACAGAGTAAAAGCATTCCCTGCAAATCTTTAGAGAGAATAGTCTTAGCCTTTAGAAAATAGTTGTGCAGTATCTTCCACCAAGAAGAGCTATAACCAGTGTTCGAATTATCTCTAATATTATCTTTATCTCCAGCTCAGCAATACTGATAACACTGGTAGCAATACCGATAACACTGGTAGTATCAAAAATTTTAGGTATTAGCAATGTAT
Organism: Magnolia kwangsiensis; assembly: GCA_037074715.1. NCBI lineage: Eukaryota > Viridiplantae > Streptophyta > Magnoliopsida > Magnoliales > Magnoliaceae > Magnolia > Magnolia kwangsiensis. The sequence continues at coordinate 67,974,764 of CM073572.1, read as the reverse complement.
CGCTAAGTATCACCAACGTATCAATATCGCTAATGTAATCGCCAATATTTTCAAATATGTAAATTCTAGGTGTTGCCTGTATTGCCAATGCATCGATATCACTAATGTATTGCCAATATTTTCGACTATATAAATTCTAGGTAATGCTTGTATTATAAGTATATCGACAATATTTCAATAATATCGCCAACATATTGATATCATCAAATTTTTGTTTATTTAAAATAAAATAAAATAAAAAATTACTTCAATTTTTTTTCATGGGAACATGGTTGTATGTAGTGTTCAATTTGTCATTAATAATATTGATAATATATCGATATTATCAATATTGTAACATGCGCAATGTTAAGACTACAATCTTTCGTTTCATTTCCAATTGTTGATGATTTCTTAGTGAAATATCATGTGTTGTTGATATTTTGCAATATTGATGGATGTTTGGATGGAAGGTTGGATGGTTAAATAGGCTGGATGGGATGGTTGGACTAATTTCTTACAACAACACATACTTTCAAGGCCCCATTAAATGAAAATTTGTTATGTATGCATTCTTTTTTGTAATTTTTTTATTTCTAAATATGTAAATATGTACATTTTAATATCCCTCGAAGTTACGTTGAAAATTCCACTGTTTTTCTCATGTTTCCCTACATTTCCGGTTATCGGCAATATCATTGGCGATATTGATATTGTTTTTGTATCCCTAGGCAACGAAACTTGTAGCGATACCAATACTTCGAACACTGGCTATAACCAAGGTTTTGAAAATCATCTTCAAAGGGTGAATTGACATATTTTTTGTATTTTATTTTATTTTATTTGGGGGGGGGGGGGGGGGGGGAAGCCAGTATGGGATGACAAAATAAGAAAGATGGGAAAAATCTATCATTTATATGTGCTTTTGACATGTATTTGATGAAGTATTGGAACATTCTTTGTTAAGAATGTCGTCTATCAACCTGCTCTGCTAGAAGCACAGTTTTAGAGTCTTTGACCTCCAATCTTGGTACTAAAGCATTTAGGAATTAGTAATTCTATTTATAGATCTCCAATTTTTACTATAATGGGTGGGTATTGTTACATATTTTTAAGGATTGCATATTTTTAGTTTTCGACCAAGAAACAAGGGAATCACCACAAATTTTTCATTGTTTATAAGTTCCCACACGCTTACCTTAAGGAAAAGGCAAGTTTAAAGGGGATGAGTGATGTGTCTGATTCGATTCAGTGTAGCACATGGGCAGAATCAGTCAACCAAATTGTTGGGGTGGTTGAGTTAGAATATAAGGGAATTAGGAGTCAGTTATGCAGGAACCAGTTAATTGAATTGTTGGAATGACTTAGAATAGGAGTTAGTTATACATAAGATTGTTAGTAATTATGTATTTAAAGGGGGTTTTCCAATAAAAATAGTATTAAATTTTCATATTTCTATTATCTTCTTTAATTTTAGAGGTGGACTCCCCTTGAAGTGAGTCAACTCCCTCTCTAGTTCTCCATTAGAAATAGTTAGGCCAAGGAAATCCAGACATAACGGTAAATTGAGATGGTTGTAACCTTCAGTTCCTCCTCTCTTCTTAATAGAGCATGAGCAGCCGTATTTCCTTGTCCCCTTTTTAATTCGATAACAAAATCATAATCGAGTAGCTTTGGCAACCACTTATGCCAAACTACAATTGATATTCTTTGCTCCAGGAGAAATTTAAGGCTCCTTTGATCAATGCAAGCCATGAACCGTCGACCCATAAGTAGGGTCTCCACTTTCTAACCGCAGCCACAAGTGTTAATAGCTCCTACTCGTAAGCAAAGAGTTATATGTTGGCCATATAATGCTTGACTAAAGAATGCTATAGGGTGTCCCTCATGCATGAGAACTCCAATCCCACCCCCTGAAGCATCACACTCCATCATAAATCATGGTTCCGAATGTTGGTATCGGTCGGCGTATTGGCTCGGCAGAAAAATGATACGATAGGACATCATGTATCAATATTGGGGCCATATCGGCTTGTATCGGTCAGAATTTTTTTAAAACAAAAATAGACAGAAAAATATTAGAAAATTAGGAAAAAATGAGATATCCAAGAATCTATCTTCTTCTTCTTTTTTACCATGTATTCAATGGTTTATCGGACCATTCTTTGATGAGAAAGTTAGATTTGACTTGTTGAAAGTCAACTAAATGGGCCCTAATTGAATGCAAATCAAGCATGATTTCATGAACTAGGGCCCATTACATCGAAATACAACAAAAAGAAGATGAAAATATAAAAAAGAAAGTGATAGTTTACCCTCCTTTTCGATTTTTCCCACAATGGTCTACTTCACTTCAATTCGTCAAATCCCATTCAAAACATTTGTTTTGATCCTAAAATAGGTCTAAACTAGCCTAAAATGAGTTTTTAAGTTTCTTCCATGGTTTAAATGAAAAAAGAAGAGGAGACGTGAGTGAAATTTTGAAAAAAAAAAATAAATCAAAATTAGGCTTTTATGAGCGTATCAGCCTGTACTGTCCATATCGGCCCCGTATCCGTGCCGATACACCCCGTATCGGCCGATATGAGTCAGTTTTTTCGTATTAGGCCAATACGACCCCACATCGTGTATCATCTTATGCCAATACAGATATAATACGGTCGTATCGGCTGATATGATACCAATATTCATATCCATGTCGTAAATGGTTTAGTAAAATTAGGAAGGGTCAAAACCGAAGCTTGGATAGTTGCATTCTTCAAAGAATCAAAGGGTAGTTCAGCTTCATTAATCTACGACCAAGCATTCTTTTTAAGTAACGACATTATAGGAGCAGCAAAACTTACCATAATTCTTAATGAATTTTCTATAACACCTTGTAAGACCCAAGAAACCTCACAGAGCCCTTTGTGTCATTGATCTCGACTATCCACCATGTTGGAAATTTTTGACAGGTCAACCACTACAACATTGGCTGAAAGAATGTGACCCAAGTACTCCTCCACTTCATAGAACCCAAATCGACATTTAGACTCCTTGGCATATAATTTGTGTTGCCTTAAAACCTTCAGCACTTCCTGCAAGTGTACCAAATGTTCCTCCCATGACCGACTAAATATTAGTATGTCATCAAAGAACATTAATACAAATCGTTGAAGATAAGGTTTGAACACTTCATTCATGAGGCTTTGAAATGTGATTGAAGCATTGGGAAGCCCAAAAGGCATAACCAGGAATTCATAATGGTCTTCATGGGTTCAAAATGCCGTTTTAAGTAGTCTTCCTTGTGCATTTGAATTTGGTGATACCCGGATCGAAGATCTAGCTTTGAATAAAATATAGATCATTTAACTTGTCTATAACAGGAAAGGAAAATTTATCTTTTATCGTGGCTTGATTAACAGCTCTGTAGTCGACGCATATACGCCAATTCCCGTCTTGCTTCCTTACCAACGGCATGGGAGACAAGACGAGTATGGACTAGTGTTGGGCCTTATAATTCTATAATTCAACATTTCCTTAACCAATCGTTCTATTTCGTTTTTCTTATAGGGATGCACGTTTACAGGCTTAGCTGTGTCAACCAATGTGATTCGATGATCATGGCTTCGGGGAGTTGGCAGCCCAATAGGTTCTGAAAACACGTCACCGAACTCAATTGGCAGTTGTTGCAGCTCTAGGTGCACGATCTTTGATTGATTAGTGCAGTCACAAGGCTGCATAGCTGGAACATTAACACCTTGCCTCCCTTGCATACCTTCCTTTTAAATGTAGATTGTTCTTCACAAATAATTTGGGCGGACTGCAGTCCATGAAGCTTGCACTTTCTGAAACCATCCATATATGACATAGTAAGTCCTGAGACGTCCCATATCACTGGCCCAAGGGTTCACAGCCACTGGGCCCCTAACACAGCTTCACAACCTCCCAAGGTGGTCAAGAAAAATCAGTCGTAATGAGGATGCCTTGGATCATGAAGATAATCCAACACTCCTACATGTTCCCACCAAACAATCGTCTTTAGCAACCATCACCACGAATTGAGGTCCTTGTTGGATTGGAATACGAGCACTTTTGGCTGCTCCCGGATCTAAGAAATTATGAGTGGAGCAGCTATCAATCAGCATCGTGATGAGGTGACCATGTAAGGACCCATTCATACGCATGGTTTGTTGAGCTGGTAACCCAACAATCTCATGTAATGAAACTTCTAGTGATAATTCATCCAAACCTTCTATATCCATATCTGCCTTGTGACTTTGTTTACGGTGTTCTTCGGCATCTACTGGTACACTCGATCATAAACAGCCTAAGATTTTTGCACCTATGACCTATCTGGAATTTATCATCACAATAACAATACAATCCATTGTCACATCTGTCATTAGCTTCCATAGGAGTCAAACATTTAATAGTAACAGACGGCTTAGGAAAAACTACGGAAGAAGTCATTAAAGCGTTGCTTGCTTCAGGCCTACTCATCCTTTGCCTGAGTATGAGCTTCTCTTCTTGTAGCAATGCTAACCCGATAGCTGCATTTATGGTGGTAGGACGGAATATCTACACTTCTAACCGTATCTCATCCTTCAACCCACAGACAAAAAAACTGACCAGAAATGCCTCACTTAGACCCTCAAATTTGTAAGTAAGTTTTTCAAATTGGGTCTGGTAGTCACGCACTGATGACGTCTAACGCAACTTTGCAAGAGCCCCACCAAAGTCATCCTACTCAATAGGCCTGAACCTTGTAGTAAGGGTTGTCAGAAACTCGTCCCAAGTCCTCCTTAGTTGGATCCACTAGTGCCACTTAAACCACTGCAGTGCCTCGCCCTCCATGTGAAATGAAGCAATAGGAAGCCGTTGATCAGTAGCAGTATGATGATAGGCAAAGAATTGTTATGCACGGTACGCCCAACCTGAAGGATCGCCTCCCTCAAATTTGGGGAAGTCCAACTTTAAAGCACGAGTCTGAACCAGTCCGTTATGACCTTAGCTGCAATTCACTCTCCTTCAGAACGATGCCAAGAGTAGTTTACTCTTCCCCCAGAACTTACCTCTGGTTCTTGGGTTACATTCCTGGACATTTGATCGCATTTGAGATCAAAGGCAGCTAACATTTGAACAATCACGTCCAACCGCCGCCCCTACAACTCCAATCTCTGTCTCTTCTATTCCGAAGTGTATTGGAGTTATTGAAATGCTTCTTCTATCTTCGCCCTGAGTTCCCTCCACCATACCCAGAACCGTCGGCTCTGATACTAGATTGTTACATCTGGATTTCCTTGCTTAGCTATTTCTGAGAGCTCTGGAGAACTAGAGTGGGAGTTGACTCACTTCAAAGGGAGTCCACCTCCAAAATTAAAGAAGATAATAGAAATCCGAAAATCTTATGCTATATTTTATTGAAAACTTCCCTTTGAATACAGAACTATTAACAATCTTATGCATAACTAACTCATGTTCTAACTCAGCCCAACAACTCAACTAACTAGTTCCTACATAACTGACTCCTAATTCCATCCTATTCTAACTCAACCACCCCAACAACTCAGTTGACTGATTCTGCCCAGGTGCTGGACCAAACCAAATCAGACACATCACTAACCATCCGATTGGTATGCTATGAGCAACAGTCTCCCCCCATCGAGCAACACCATCCAACTAAATGGTTCCTGATGAGGAACCAGCAAACCGAAACACACCCATCAAACAAGCACTCGCATTCCCATAATTTACAATCCTACCCTCGTTACAAAACGCAACTTCCGCAAAGGAATTGAGATTTTACACCCACCCAAAATTGCAAGTCCTACAGCCATAATAGAAGGAACCTTTTTATGAACAAAATACCCCTAGAGTGATGAGAATGTCAATTTAAGGAGGGCTGGAAACGTCAATTTCAAGGAGATACCTGTTGTAGGGTTTTGGGCCTCTTGAGGGCCGCCCTCTTCTGATTGCAGATGGAGCACTGCCGACCTCCGCCGGCCTCCTTCGCCCTGCAATCGCCTTCCTCCATTGGCAGGGAGTGCGCAGGATTAGTCCTTCCGCATGCAGCGCGCTCGTTAGGGCTTTAGAGCGGGTGAAATAAGTAAATACTTGATCCCTGTTTGGTTTTCCAGTGGAATGGTAAATACCTCTGGAAAAAGTATAATAATTATTTAGTTGCCGCACTCTTCCCTGTAACCGATATGACGGTTACTTTTTGAGGTTAAAAGGACAACACGATGCATAACATATATTCACACCGTTCATCCATGATGTCAGGTAAATTTATGGTTTAAGCCATAACATGAGATATATCTGATGCTCAAGTGAACCACGCCATAAAAATATGTGAATTAAATACTTATTATTTAAAACTTCACGTGGCCATTGTTTCTTTTAATACGGACAGTTGAGTGTTGGATCTAATTTTTTTTTCTTTTACCATCTCAAAATGTTATAATAAAATGAATAAACAGAGTAGATATATCATATACATCAAAATAGAGTCCTAAAATAGCCACTATTACTTTTGAACCTGTTTTCAAGAAATGAAATCACTGTGAATATTCAAACTGGTGAGACGGTAATAATTACCCATTTCTTGGATATTTATCATTTCCTAGTGAAACAATAAAAATCAAATAGGCTTGATTTTCGAAGAAAATGAGAAATAACCAGTAAATAAGTAATAATTACTTACCAGGATTACCCATCATTGCTTGCGCCTCCTTTGAATGCTCAACTTTTGAGCGTTAAAATCGAGGATGGCTACCAAGTGAATATAGGGCCCACTGTGATATACATGATGTATCAACACCGTTTGTTATATACGTCAGCCTCATTTAAGCTATAAACTCAAAAATGAGCCAGATCCAAAGCTCCAGTGGACCACACCATAGAAAATAGTGGAAATTGAATACTTACCGTATAAAAATTTATGTGGCCCTTAGAAGTTTTGGCTGAAGTTGATATTTGTGTTTATCCCCTTATCAATGTTTTTATTACCTCATGAATGGGTTAGATGACAAATAAACATTAATGTGGGCCCAATAAACAAAATAACTTCTAATGGCAAACGTTTAAGGCCATTGTTTCCTTCAATATGGGCAACTTGAGCATTGCATTTGTCTCGATTTTGGACTTAGACCCTTAAATCTTATGATAAAACAGATGGACGGTGTAGATATGTCATGCACATCACAGTGGGGTCCACAAATGCTAATAACCTCTTTCGGACCAATTTTCCAAATGGAAATGCGTTTGAAATTTCAAACAGTGGAAAAGGCATTAATGACAATTTTCCTAGGGATTTCCCTGTCCGTGGAAATCAATCAGGCCCTAAGTAACTTCCGAAATTTCACTATCTTGGGAGAAAAAGCTTAACTTGCACAAAATCCACTCCATCCATCACGTGCAACACACAGTTTTAGGCCTTTATCCCAAAATTCAGATTGATTCAACGTTATACAGTACACTTCAAAAAACACATCATACCTACAACCCCTCAATTCACATTCTATGGCCGACCTGAATTTTCGAATACTGAACTATTTAGGTGGATGAGGATTGCGTCTTGGCCCGGCCGTACGGTGATCCGTCTGGGCAGGGATCCGTGATGTAAATGTTTTATTTATGTCGTTCATCACTTTTTTCATATCATTTTAAAATATGATCTTAAAAATGAAGCAGGTCTACAGCTCCAGTGGACCACACCAAAGGAAGCTGTAGTGATAATGACTGCCACAGTTGAAACCTTTTTAAGGGCCACTGTGATGTTTTTTTACCATCCAACCTATTCATAAGGTCACATAGACGTGGATGAAGTGAAAAAACAAATATAAGCTTGATCCAAAACTTTTCCAACTCCCAAGAAGTTTTTAATGGTGGACGTTCAATCCCCACTTTGTGGTCCACTTAAGCCCTGTAGCTGCCTGATTTCTTGAATTATATATTAAAATGATATAAGAAAAGTGATGAACAGTGTGGATTAACACTCACATCAGGGTGGGACACACAGAGCCCTGCCGGGCGGGGGTAAGACGCAATCCGCGCCCCGTACGAGGTTCGTCATGCGGCTGGAAACGGATTGGCTACTCCCCTGACATCAATCCATGGCTGGAGGTTGGTGCTATGTGGGCCCTAACATGATATATATGTTTCATCCATGACGTCCATCTATTTTTCCAAATCATTTTATGTTATGAGACGAAAAATGAGATATAAAAAAAGCTCAAGTGAACCACATTACACGAAACAGTGTTGAATGAGTGTTGACCATTAAAAACTTTTTGGGAAGCATAAAAGTTTTGGATTAAGCTGAACTTTCTTTATTCCCTTTATCTAGGCATGTATGACATAATCAACAAATTGGATTTCAAATAAACAATATAGTGAGCCTTACGAGGATTTTAATGGTGGATATCCAATTACTATTGTTTTCCTATGTTGTGGTCCACCTTAGATTTATATCCCTCTAATTTTTTGTATCAATTCCTAAAATGATCTTTTAAAATGTACGGACAAAATGGATGAAATACATACATCATGGTGGGCCCCACAGATCATCGACTACCAGTCACAGGGCTGGTGGCAGGGGGAGTGGCCAATTTGTTTCCCATGCCGTCGTCAACAGGTCGAAGGGGGAGCGTATTTCGGAAGCGGATTGGCTGGTGTACCTCACACCAACTGTATAACCGATGTATAGACGTGAGTTTGATTAGGAGGTATGTGTTATATCCAAACTGTCCATCTAATTGAAGAGCTCGTCAAGATTTGAAACGAAACATAAGACAGATATAATTATCAAGTGGACCATACTGCAAAAAGAAGTGGGGGATAAAACCTCTACCATTGAAACTCTTTTTGAGTCAGGGAAGTTTTAGATCAATATTAAATTTGTTTTTCCACTTCATTCAGGTATTTTTGACCTTATGAACAAATTGAATGGAAAATAAACATTATGGTGGACCTTATGAATTGTTTAACAGTCAAAATCATCATATATGTTGTTATTTGTGGCGTGGTCTAGATGATCTTTGGATATGATTTTTTTTTTGGATAATAATCTAAAATGAACTCTAAAAATAGATAAATAGTGTAGATATAATAAATACATCACTGTGGGGGCCATGTAACTTTAATCTCCTTTAAACTGTTCGTACAACTCGGAGCTCGAGGAACGCAGTGCTCGTCTTCGCACGACACGTCCCTACAACAAAGCTATATAGCTGGTGTGTGGTATACCAGCCAATCCGCTTCCGCGTATTTCGCCGAGCTGTGACAGGGTAAGTCGCAGCAGGAGTCTACTGGGTTACTTTCGAAAATCGATACCCACATGGGTGGAAATTTAATGAGATCCAAATCGTCCGTCAGATAATATGCATCATTTTAACCATTGAAACCAGCATTCATGATTGCATAAATCTCAGGTAGGCCACACCACAGGAAACAGTTGGGATGGAGCGCCCACAATTAGCTTTGTAGAGGGTTCAGGTAGTGTTTATATACCATCCAATCTGTTCATCTGACGTAACTAATGAGGATGAAAACGTTACCTCCTCGTACCAGATTGATGTGTTACTTGATACTCTAGGAGAGTAACATGGATGATAATCAGGCACTATAATTTGGATACATGGTTTATAGGCGTCTCAACTTAAATAGTTAAAATAATGCAATACTCTCTCTTGTACCCTATTTCGGATACATGGTTTACAGGCCCCTCAACTTTAATAGTTAAAATAATGGAATACTCTCTCTTATACCTTATTTCTTGCCGCTAATAAAATAACCAACGAGGAAAGGACAAATGGAAAGAAATAGCATGTGAGATATGTAGATCATTTTTCACTAAAGTACAACTGGTTGAACTAGGTGATACATGTCATTTGCTGATGAGGCATGACTGAAAAGACTAAAAGATGGAAAGTGGTCAATAAACAAAAAAAAGAAAAAGAAAACAAAACAAAACAGTTAGTGGAACACATGTCGAGAAAAGATGAAAAAACATGAAACATGAAACATGACAATGATTTAATTGTCATAATCATTGAAATAAATAAAGAAGCATATAAAGGCTTCAGAATAAATCTATTTATAACAAAAAAATCAACAAAATAAATTGTCTTATACTAACCAAACTAATTAATAAATTCATCTTTTCTTATCATAGCTTTAGCTTTATCATAGAAGTAGCGATAATCTTTAGCTGTAATTCAAGTCTATGCTATCACGTTGGATTATTTCCGTTCCGATACAAACAGTTCTTTATTCAAAAAGGCTCATTACAGTCTCGTCTATAGTCGATTGTGAGTATTCATTTTCTGTATAATTATTTCTAATTACCTTATGTACCAAGTCTTTTCATACAAAAGGCAAAGTGTAACCCATCTTTAAAAAAAGAACTCCACCCTCTAACAGTCGTCTGATCATCTTGTAACAATCTTATATGAGTGGATGAATAGACAACCAATTTTCTTAGGTGTCGATCATATACGATCACGTTCGACATATCGGCCTATCTTAGCACTTTAGTGTAATAACCCTAGTCCTGGTAGTCAATCACGAGCCCTTGAGCATGTAGACATACGTCATGAGGAAGGTGGTGAATGTTAAGAGACGTAGTAGAATACATTATCCTCATTCCCATTTTAGGTAGAAGTATTGAATTTCGAGGACGAAATTCTTTTTTAGGGGGTAGATTGTAACACCCCGTACTTTTACGTACTCGGGTGTTACCATTATAAAATAAAACCTCACATTTGTATGAGAGTACACAGAACCTAACAATTACGTACTAAGTCTCACAACTCATCACTAAAACTCAATAGTTAGAATATTAAATTCACAAATTCAATGGTTAATAAATTGATAGCCATAAGTTGAGACCCCTATATTTTGACCCACATGAAGAATGAGAGAAAGATATATGGAATTTTAAATACTATAATACAACATGGTTATACACTATGAAACGCTATTTATATACTTTATAAATATTTAAAATTTTCATGATAAAATGAGATATAACTGTAACCCATATTATAATTATACATTTGTAAAATCATTTATATAAATTACAAATCATAAAATTTACATTACAAAGATTAGTAAAATTTATAATAAGCAATATATTTCAAACAATTTAATATTTTAACATAAGACATACATAATTATACAAACAATACACAATAATATATATTAATCGTTGTTTCTTTTCATTAATATTCATACAATTCATGTATATTAACAATATTAAAGCATGAGATGGATGGTCTTAATAACCTAACCCACAACATGATTATGATACACAAACATATATAGATATATTTACATGTAATTATAATAAAAATTAAAATTTATATATTACTTGAATAATAACCTATGATGGGGTGCTTAAACTTACAAGTGATCCCTTAGGACATTTTGATCGTTGATGGTCGAATTGGAACTAGTCCAACCGTTAGATTGACACAATTGATGATAAAGGACCTAAATTCAAATAGTAGGGCCCACCTAAGGCTCGGATCTTCCCTATACTCTGGATTAGGCCTTATTGTGAGCTGAAAAAACAGATGAACGGAGTAGATCACATCAAGGACGTTCCTGCGGTCCCCACCATTGATGCATGTGCACCACCTACATGCGCACTCGATGTGCACCAGGCCACTGGCATGGTCAGACGGGCGCTGACTCGTACCCGCTCGAAAGAGGAAAGAAATTCCCTCTCTCTTTCTTTTTAAAATTTTCGTCAGGCTGCGAACAGAGCCGGTTCTCAATGAGTTATGGCGCACCACCTTAGGTCCCATGTTTGATCCAAACCATCCATATTAAAGAGGGCCAAAAACCCCACAATCCATGACCAGTTCAGAAGTTGGATTTCACACGTGTGCATACAAATCTAGTAACAAATTAGGCCTACAAACACACCTGTTTTCAAAAATGGAAACTGTTGCCAACAGGGCGATCCGTGTATCTCTCTCCCTTGATCCTAGCCGTCCACCCTAAGCTGTCTCACCCTTCCATTCTAGCTGAGAAGTTTAGGGATTCCTGTTACAGACAAAAATAAGCGGCCGGTTTGGTTTCAACTGTTGTACTTAGCAGATTCAAATAGATTCTATCCCAGCCTTCTAATCTTCATCCGACGGTCTAAATATGTTAGGGCGACGCTACAAGAGAGGTTTGATCGAGCGTAATCAAATCCTACTAGCATTCCCACAGCAACCGGAGAAAAACTCGTCATTTCTTCCTAAGCGCGAACCCACCACCAAAATCGACTGGGATCTTCGAAATCTCCCTACTACTAGCCTCCTTGGACTACTTCTCACCATCCCCATGGCTCAAATTTAAGAAAACTCCATCAGATGGAAATCCGCCATTAAAACTCAAGGCTTCTTCCTTGCACGCTCACTGTCCGCACCTCCAACCGCTATACTGTTGGGTCGGGCTGAGTTCGCTCGGGCTCGGGGTCCACTCACGCCCGGTTTTCTCTCCGATAAAACCTGAGAAGGAAAACAGAGAGAAAGGAAAAGAAAACCAAAGAGAAATGGAGAGTGATGGCGAGCTACTGTCAACCTGTTGCCGCACCGAGTCTCAGATTCGGTCTGTCCGAGTCTGAGTTTATGCAGTTTTCTTTGAGCGTTCGATCTCACTGTTGTACCTTCAACAACGACAGAAAAAGAAGAAGTTTGAGACAAAGGGAGAAGAAGGAAAGAAAGAGAAGAAGAGGAGAGGAAAAAGAGAGAAATAGAGAGTGAGAGTGGGTTCAAACCCGACTCACTGTCGAGTCAGCTGAACCCAACTCGAGTCAGGCCGAGTTGGATGTCCTTGCTGGATGCCCCAACATGTAAAGAAGAAGAAGGGAAGGAAGAGAGTAGGAGAAAGGAAGTGTTGGGTGGGCGGCTGTCGCACCAACCGGACCCAGTCGAGTTGAGTGCGACTCAGGCGCTGGCTCGGTCCAGATTGTTGCTGGATATTCCAGCATTTTGAAAAAAAAAATTAAAAAAAAAGATAGAGAGAGAGAGAGAGGAAGGGGAAGAAAGGAAGAAGACAAACAGAAAGAAAAGAAGGGAGAAAAGGCAAGAAGAAGAAGAAGAGAGAGAGAGAGTTGGTAGTTGAGTTAACTCACTGCCGAGTTTACTCGGTTGAAATCGAGTCCCATCCGAGTTAATTGGGCTTCGGGTTAGTCTAGGCCTTACTGGACACTCCAGCATGGGGTGAGAGTGAAGAAGGATCGGTGGTTGTTGCACCTATCGAGTCAACTCGGGTTGAGTTGGTTCAAGTTAAGGCGAGCAATCGAGACTAGATTGGATCGGTCAAATCAGGTAAGTTTAAGATAACTACTTAGATAAAAAATTATCATTTAATAGAGTTGTTAATGTTTTTTAATTGTATATTGAAAAATTTTCTAACATGGGTTAAATTGATTCTAGCTAATTCACACCTTTAGACCCTACGAAGAAGTGGACTTACATCCTAAGGTGAGGACTCACCCTTTGAGTTTCCCACTCAATTTTATCAATCTAGATATAGATGATAACATAATTCCCTTAATTGAGTTTCTTACTTTACTATTGAATATGCTAAATTGTGGTATAGTTAATTCATGTGTTGGATGATAAACGTTTCTTTTAAATTATAACATGCATGAATGGTTCGATAATAACATGTTATCCGTTATTGTATATATATTAATTTATTTATATGCTACCACTTGTATTTGAATGATGAAAGGAATGGAACTTACCTTAGACTTATGATCTTGCAGTCCACATTTGCCTTACACGGCTTGAGTCGCATATTTGCCTTTGTGGCTTGGATGGGTCATTGCTGCCCTTTGTGGCTTATTGGTTATATTTACACATTTGTTGATTCCTAGTCCTCTTGTGGATTTCATTCATACCATGATTTATGGGGTGAGCTTAAGTTCATTTATTGATTTTCTAGTCATCTTGTAGTGTTCACGTATGATATAATTTTCGAGTGATCTAGAGTTGTATGTTTGTTTTCCTAACCATCTTGCGGTGTTCAGTTGTACCATGATTTTCGGGTGGAGCTAAAGTTCGTTTATTAATTTTCTAGCCACCTTGCGGTGTTCACGTACGACATGATTTCTAGGGGGTCTAGAGTTTAGTATGTTATTTGTCTCTTCATTTGCGGTGTCAGTCGTACCATGATTTTCGGGTGGAGCTGAAGTTCGCTTATCAATTTTCTAGCCATCTTGCTGAGTTCACGTATGACATGACCTTCGGATGAAAAAGAGTTTTGAAGGTTCATTTTCTATTCACCTCATGGATTTCACTTATACCATGATTTTTGGGTAGAGATGAAGTTCGCTCATCGATTTTCTAGCCATCTTGTGGAGTTCACATATAAATGTGATTCTCGGGTGTAATAGAAAGTCATATGGTTGATTGGTTAGTTATCTGGAAATGTTTCTTTGCATTGCGACTGCTATTATATTTTGCTTATGATGAAATTCTGTTAATTGGTTTGATTTTTTTAATATGAGTATGAGTATGAAATGCCCTGTTTAGTGTATCTAATTTCATAACTTACGATCTATATTGGATTATGAATGATAAGTGTGTAATCTTAGAGGGTGCTCCTCACTGCGATAGCCATTGACGCTATCAAACCGTAACACTTGATGCAGGTATAGGGCGAGCCGATGTTGTTCACTAGGTTGTTGAAGCAAATCGAGTAGCCGAGGAGCTAAACTGGGTCCCTGCAGCCCACATTAATCTCCAGCACTAGTTGATAGGCTCTTATTTTGTTTACATGAACTTTGTTATTTGGGATTGTATAAGTCATGTATGGGTGCCACATTTGGAATTTTGTAATGATCAAAATATTTTTATTTAATGCATGGTTTATTCTCGCTTCGTTGCTGTTAACCCTAATTAATGACAAACGGTTCAAATCTATACTGGATTTTATAGGCTAACACTTGGGTTTTTGGGAAACGGGTTATATAGTTGGGTCCTGAAAACACGAGGCGTTACAGTTGATATCAGAGTGAGTCTAGATAAACTAGGCCTTGGGAAAAACAGGACTTATGTGATTTCAAATAACCTAAAGTTTCATTGATAAAATTTGAGGCTGGAAGCTAGATTTCATTCCCTTAGTTTAGGGTATCCTATGAACCTAGAAATCAAAACTTTAGGATTCCTTGAAATGCTTAGGGTTAACCATTTGAACTTAGAATCACAAACCTAAGTTCCTTTGTGAATTGTGATCGTTGAATCTAAGAACTTAAATTTTAGGTTCCCTTATGATTTTAGGCCATTTGAACTTAGAAACAAGAACTTAGGTTCCCTTGTAAATTATGGATGTTTGAAACTAGGAACTAAAATCAGGTACCGTAAGGAAACAAGTACCCACCATGTTGTGCGTTAAATCAAATATAGGCGCTCTATAAGCTTAAGTAATCAGACTAGGATCGTGTCATTTAAATCCCCTAACACATCTCTTTGTTTAAAAACAACATCACTTGTATGATTCCAACAAATAGAAATAACTAATAGTAAGAATTTAGAATTTTAGGCAAAATTCCAGCCCTAGGCTAGGCTTGTCGATGCTAGCTTTGAAAATTTGGGTAAGTTTAACGTATATTAAACCCAAGCCTTCATGTAGAAATTTTAGACTTCCATGAGGATTTCTAGGATAGCCATTGAACTTAGGAATAAAATTTTAGGTGTTGTGGAAAGTTGGGTTAAACTCGAGAACTCATAAGTTTAGACCCCTTGTAATCTCTCTTGGAACACTAATATAACCTTAAGGTTATCGTAGTACCTTAATCGTAGGTCAAAGACAAGGAGATGTGGGTCTAAGGATGCTAAAGGGTCACTTTAGGACCCTTGAGTCTTGTTACACCTAATCGCAAAGGATATTGGGTTGTTGAGCACCTATCGATTTGAACAATGCTCCAATTGCATGATTCTTATAAATTGCCTTACGATCTTAGGTAAAGACTTGTTTAAACTTATGAGGATAAGGCAATGATAAGTCCTTTCCTTCAACAGGATTATGGCCTCAAATTTCTGTTGTTCAAGATCGTGAACTTTCTATTTGCTAACTTCGACGACAAACGAGGTGGTTAGAGAAGGGAGTCCTGAGAGCTCTCTTGTACCTCCAGTTAGGCCAAGTGGCCCTGAAAGAGAGCCTACGCTAGGAACTATCCGGTCTCAGTCGCCCGTGAGTCATGTGGGCACACCTCCACCAAACGCGCAACCTGAAAACCCACCAGGCGATGTTATTAGTCGGTTGCTTACCATTATACAACAACAACAGGCTTCAATCACCTCATTGTTAGAAGCTCTCCAACATAATATGGGTGCATCAGCCTCGAAGGCTAAAGACGTTAGTGGGGTAGATATGTTTGAAAGGTTTCAGAGGCTGAGGCCACCGTCCTTCTCAGGAGCACTAGATCCAGTTCTAGTGAAACACTAGCTGAATAGGATTGTCAAGATGATCAGATCATTGGGTTGTTCGGACACCCAAAAGGTTATTCTCGCCACTTATACCTTGGAAGGCGAGGCTAATATTGAAAGTGCACCTACTAGTGCCCTGGTTTGTCAATTACGATGTAAGTTGAGTCAGTCGAACAACAGCGCCTAACAGGAAGATCAACTCAAGTGTCTACCTCAACTGGATGTGTGAAAGCTCACTATAGGTAAATCATAGCCTCACATCCCATGTCCCAAAACATCAGGTGATTAAAACCCTTAAAAATATGTAGAACATCTTAGGGTTTTTGTGTAAGAAAACTTTTTATAAAATAGAAAAATCTTCAAGTTTTTCTTACACTGTCGATTATATCGATTCATATCTCGATATGATCGACCTGCTCTGTCGATGTCCTCGGTATCTCAATCGATACAATCGAGTGAGGATAAAAAGCGTCCAGCAATCAAACATTCATCTGGACAATTTATCGATATATCGACGGTTTAGTCGATATCATCGATATTCGAATATTGATCCTATCGAAAGTGGATCGATAATATTGATAGGCAGTTTTTCGGCTCCCTTATTTTTCTAAAGAAAACCACTGTGAGCTTCGATATATCGATGACTGTCTGATTCAATCTGAACTCAAATATCGATCATATCGGAAGTTAGTCGATCACATCGATAGTGGGCGCATGTTTTCTCCAGCATAATTTTCAGGATGTTTTTAAATATTGATCGGGGTGCCAGTCGAGAAATCGATATTCATATGTCGATCTTATCGAGACCTGGTCGATTGGATCGAGATGGGACACAAACCGTCCAGCAAGCTTATAGGTAAATCTATACGATTTATCGATCCTATCGACACGGTCTCCGATATCATCGTTATACAAATTCCGATGACATCGACTGTTCCCCGATCATATCTTTAGAACCTGAAAATCTTCAAGGATTGTCTCTCTTACTTTCACCTATCGATAGATCGATTCATTTATCGATGGAATCGGAGTTCGAAATCTGATAACATCGATGTGTGTCTCGATCCCATCGACCAGTTGGCAAAAGGTTTTCAAAAGTAAAAATGACATTTGAGTTTGTATCATCGAGAGGACAATCGATACAATCGAGAGTATACGCTCGATCATATCGACACTTGCTCGATGATATCGAACTCTGTCATAAATATGACAGTTTTATATCCGTTGAAACCTTTTACCTATATATATAGAAGCTTACCTTTATTGCTGGTAGAGAAAGAAGAGAGTGCTTTTGAGTGTTTTAACCTTCCTATCATCTACCTTAAGCCCTTTCTCTCAGGGATTTCATCCTCCAATCCACCCTCATCATTGATATTCAATAGAGTGGATTGGGGAATGAACTTCCGCATTCAAGGATCCTCCAGCTACTACCTTAATGACAAATCATTAAGCTGGGATGCCTTGAATGCATAGATGATCGGAACCACTCTATTTTCCTAATAGAAAAATCCTTACAGAGTGGAATTCCATCACAACCTTGACCCAACCTAAAGCCTAGAATAGGTATATCTTTTATATTGCGGATCAAGGGAGCTGAAGACTCTTCATCAACAAGAAAGAGATCTTCAACATTGCGCTGAATAGGACTCATCAACTTATTTGTAAGTATCTAGAGTCCAGATGACACTTGTGATCATTCCTTTCTAGGATTGGGTCTTAAGTGTTGCTCACCCTTTGAAGTCCTCAAAGGAGGCCTCCGACAGGAGTATACATGCGCGGTGCATTGTGTGGACCCTTGCTCTGTGGAGAGCATAAACATCTGGGTGTGTTGTGTGGACCCTTGCTCTGTGTGGACATAAACATCTGGTTAGGAGTGCACCAACAAAATTCCAGGGTTAGAGGTGAACCGAGTAGAAACCTCCGTGTAAAGGTTGAAGGTGAACCTGATTTAAAACCTTAGGCTTGAGGTGAACCATAGGAAACCTCCTTAGTGAAATCTGGTCACTCAAGGGTTGAGTGTAGAAGCCGGGAGTGGAGTAGACAAGTAGTCGAACCACTATAAAATGACCGTGTTTGAGATTGGAATTGTCTTTCATTTATGTGATTTCCTTATATGCTTTTATATCTTATCGTCCGAAATCACATCTTATACACACACACAGTCATATCCATCACAATCTTATATACAAATTGTTTATCATTTAAATAGTTCTATGATTAGATCCTCTACCAGGCTTGGAAGCCAGTAGAGTTAATTTTTGAGTAATCTTAATCTGTACTCTGTGATAGGATCTTTAATAATTCATAAAAACTTTAAAAAATCCTATTCACCCCCCTCTAGGACATATTGGCGTATTCCAACTTCAACTCAAGCGGTCTTCACCGCTATTTCAGATATATGATGGGAAGGTGTACTAGGAAGATCCCCATCTGATTATGAGTGGACCTGGAATGAGTTTAAGAAAAGGTTCAATGAAAAATACTATCCTTCGTGCTATCATCACGAGAAAATATCCGAGTTTCTTAAATTGGAATAAGGAAATACAATAGTGTTGTAATATGAAGCGCGCTTCAATGAATTGTCACGATATGTACCAAAGGTTGTTGAGGACGGGGAGTATAAATTGAAAAAGTTTAAGGAAGGTCTCCGACTTGAAATCCAGTCGAGATTGTACACCTTTGACTTTACTGACTTTGTTGATATCGTGGACAAAGCCATGCGAGTAGAGAAGGACTTCAAGCGTAGGGCCAAAACACATGCTCTTATTTGAGGTTCGGCAAGCGAAGCCAAGACAACACCAATTGCATCTCCTATGGCCGAGAAGAGTATGGTGCCTCACTCAACTCATTCTTCGGGTTAAGATAAGATTTGGGACTATTGTGGAAGGCCAGGTCACTTCTTGAAGCAATGTTTTAAGAAATAGTGAGATGAGAGGATCTTTCCTCCAGTACAATGACTTTGGCCACCAAGGAACGACCTTTATAAATCTTCCTTAGTAGTTATAAGATAGTTTGCAAGGTTATAAATTTTTGAGAATGCATAGTAATGTGAATAAAACAATTAGGCATCATTAAATTATAAATTTTAGGATAACACCCTAGATAGTTAAATTGCAACGCTAAAGCATAATGAATCATTTAGGCCTATTCCTTGGAAAATAGGAAATTAAATGACATATCTTAAATGAATAGAATGATCGGGAACACGAATCAACAGAACCATGATTAAGCTAAGTATATGCGGTGTGACATAAATTCTAAATCTTAATGATTATAATGATCTCAATGCTTTGATCAAGTAGAAGATCGATACTTACTGGGATCAAGAAGGATACTAGTAAACTCACTACCCCGCTAGGCAGAAGTTTAGCGTATCAGGCTCAGGCCAACCATAACTGACTTTTCGTGTTAACCAGAACATTGAGAGCATAAACTACTACTCTTATCCAAAAATCATGTAAAACTGTCATTGTGAATTTCAAGTTCATATATACTAATGGGATAATCATGGTAATACTCCCCTTCACGTCATGTGAGCAGACCTTTGATCCTAATCAACACCAAGGGAAATTGGTCTGAGCATGATCGAATCTTGTGGGTGAGATTCTTCTTTAAGGGGGGTAGATTGTAACAACCCTAGTCCTGGTAGTCAGTCACGAGCCCTTGAGCATGTAGACATACATCATGAGGAAGGTGGTGAATGTTAAGAGACATAGTAGAATACATTATCATCATTCCCATTTTAGGTAAAAGTATTGAATTTCAAGGACAAAATTCTCTTTAAGGGGGGTAGATTGTAACACCTCATACTTTTATGTACTCGGGTGTTACCATTATAAAATAAAACCTCACATTTGTTTGAGAGTACACAGAACCCAACAATTACGTAATAATTCTTAACACTCATAACTCATCACTAAAACTCAATAGTTAGAATATTAAATTCACAAATTCAATGGTTAATAAATCGATAGCTGTAAGTTGAGACCCTTATATTTTGACCCACATGAAGAATGAGAGAAAGGTACATGGAATTTTAAATACTATAGTACAACATGGTTATACACTATGAAACGCTATTTATATACTTTATAAAAATTTAAAATTTTCATGATAAAATGAGATATAATTGTAACCCATATTATAATTATACATTTGTAAAATCATTTATATAAATTACAAATCATAAAATTTACATTATGAAGATTAGTGAAATTTATAATAAGTAACATATTTCAAACAATTTAATATTTTAGCATAAGACATACATAATTATACAAACAATACACAATAATATATATTAATCGTTGTTTCTTTTCACTAATGTCCATACAATTCATGTATATTAACAATATTAAAGCATGAGATGGATGGTCTTAATAACCTAACCCACAACATGATTATGATACACAAACATATACAGATATATTTACATGTAAGTATAATAAAAATTAAAATTGATATATTACTTGAATAATAACCTATGATGGAGTGCTTAGACTTACAAGCGATCCCTTATGATATTTTGACCGTTGATGGTCAAATTGGAACTAGTCCGACCATTGGATTGACACAATCGACAATAAAGGACCTAAATTCAAATAGTAGGGCCCACTTAAGGCTCAGATTTGCCCCATACTCTGGATTGGGCCTTATTATGAGATGAAAAAACAAATGAATGGAAAGGATCACATCAAGAATGTCCCTGTGGGCCCCACCATTAATGCATGTGCACCACCTACATGTGCACTCGATGTGCACCAGGCCACTGGCACGGTCAGACGGGCACTGACCCATGCTAGTCTGAAAGAGGAAAGAAATTCCCTCTCTCTTTCTTTTTAAAATTTTCATCAGGCCGCAAACAGAGCCTGTTCTCAATGAGTTATGGTCCACCACCTTAGGTCTCATGTTTGATCCAAACCGTCCATATTAAAGAGGGCCAAAAACCCCACTTTTCATGACCAGTTTCAGCAGTTGGATTGCACATGTGTGCACACAAATCCAGCCACAAATCAGGCCTACAAACATACTTGTTTTCAAAAATGGAAACTGTTGCCAACAGGGCGATCCGTGCGAATCTCTCTCCCTCAATCCTAGCCGTCCACCCTAAGCTCTCTCACCTGTCCGGTCCAGCTGAGTGGTTTAGGGATTCCTGTTGCAGATAAAAACACGCGACCAGTTTGGTTTCAACAGCTGTACTTAGCATTTTTAAATAGATTCAATCCCAGCCTTCTAATCTTCATCCGACAGTCCAAGGGCCCGTTGGCTTCGGATTGGATGGTACTGGAAGGGATTGGAAGTTGAATCTCGAGAATGGCCGCGCGGCCCAAACAGAGTCAGTGATCGGATCCCAATCCCATGGATCTCAAGACAATCTACTGACAACACCATCATTACCTTTAAATCCCATCCCATCCACCCTAATCCATTCAAAGTTGCCTAGGATGTGTTTGGTTCGTGGGATTGGAAGGGATGGGAAGGTTTAATCCCCGGATTGGCCGAGCATGCCAAATAGTCTGGATATAACAATCCAGAGACATATCAATCCCATGGATCTGAAGACAATCCACTAACAACACCATTATTACCTAAAAATCCACACCATGCACCCTAATACCATTCAATCCCTTCCAATCCACCCGGCCAAACAGGCCTTAAAGATGATAGGGCGATGCTACAAGAAAGGCTGGATCGAGCGTAATCAAATCCTACCACCATTCCCGCAGTAACCCGAGAAAAACTCGTCGTTTCTTCCTAAGCGCGAACCCACCACCAAAATCGACTGGGAGCTTCAAAATCTCCCTACTACTAGCCTCCTTGGACTAATTCCTACTATCCCCATGGCTCAGATTTAAGAAAATCCCGTCAAATGGCAATCCGCCATTAAAACTCAGGGCTTCTACCTCGCACGCTCGTTGTCCGCACCTCCAACTGTTGTACTGTTGGGTCGAGCTGAGTTCTCTCGGGCTCAGGGTCCACTCATGCCTGGTTTTCTTTCTGATAAAACCTGAGAAGGAAAACAGAGAGAAAGGAAAAGAAAACCAGAGAGAAATTGAGAGTGATGGAGAGCTACTATAAACTTGTTGCTGCACCGAGTCTCGGACTCGGGCTGTCCGAGTCTAAGCTTATGCAGGTTGCTTTGTGTGTTCAGTCTAACTGTTGTACCTTCAGCAACGACAAAAAAAGAAGAAGTTTGAGACAAAGGGAGAAGAAGAAAAGAAAGAGAAGAAGAGAGGAAAAAGAGAGAAACAGAGAGTGAGAGTGGGTTCAAACCTGACTCACTGTCAAGTCAGCTGAACCCAGCTCGAGTTAGGCCAAGTTGGATGTCCTTGTTGGATGCCCCAACATGTAAAGAAGAAGAAGGGAAGGAAGAGAGTAGGAGAAAGGAAGTGTTGGGTGGGCGGCTTTCGCACCAACCTGACCTAGTTGAGTTGAGAGTGACTCAGGCACTGGCTTGATCCAGATTATTGCTGGATATTCCAGCATTTTTTTTTTTTAAAAAAGAGAGAGAGGAAGAGGAAGAAAGGAAGAAGAAAAACAGAAAGAAGAGAAGGGAGAAAAGGCAAGAAGAAGAAGAAGAAAAGAGAGAGAGTTGGTAGTTAAGTTAACTCACTGTCAAGTTGACTCAGTCAAAATCGAGTCCCAGCTGAGTCAAGTGGGCTTTGGGCTGGTCTAGGCCTTGCTGGACACTCCAGCATAGGGTGAGAGTGGAGAAGGATGGGTGGTTGTTGCACCTATCGAGTCGACTCGAGTTGAGTTAGTTCAAGTTAAGGCGAGCAATCGAGACTAAATCAGATCAATCAAATTAAGTAAGTTTAAGATAACCACTTAGATAAAAAATTATCATTTAATAGAGTTGTTAATGTTTTTTATTGTATATTGGAAAATTTTCTAACATGGGTTAAATTGATTCAAGCTAATTCACACCTTCAGACCCTTCGAAGAAGTGGACTTACATCCTAAGGGGAGGACTCACCCTTTGAGCTTCCCACTTAATTTCATCAATCTAGATATAGATGATAGCATAATTCCCTTAACTAAGTTTCTTACTTTACTATTGAATATGATAACTTGTGGTATAGTTAATTCATGTGTTGGATGATTAACGTTTCTTTTAAATTATAACATGTATGAATGGTTCGATGATAACATGCTATCCTTTATTGTATATGTATTAGTTTATTTATATGCTACCACTTGTGCTTGAATGATGAATGGAATGGAACTTACCTTGGACTTATAATCCCACGGTCCACATTTGCCTTACACGGCTTGAGTCGCATATTTGCCTTTGTGGCCTGGATGGGTCATTGCTCCCCTTTGTGGCTTATTGGTTATATTTATACATTTGTTGATTCCCAGCCCTCTTGCGAAGTTCAGTCGTACCATGATTTTTGGGTGGAGCTAAAGTTCATTTATCCATTTTTCAGCTATCTTGTGGTGTTCACGTACGATATAAATTTCGAGTGATCTAGAGTTGAATGTTTATTTTCCTAACCATCTTGCGGTGTTCAGTCATACCATGATTTCTAAGTGGAGCTGGAGTTCTATCAATTTTATAGCCATCTTATGGTGTTCACGTACGATATGATTTGTAGGTGGTCTAGGGTTTGTATGTTGTTTGTCTCTTCACTTGTGGTGTCAGTCGTATCATGATTTTCGGGTGGAGTTGAAGTTTGCTTATCGATTTTCTAGCCATCTTGCGGAGTTCAAGTACGACATGACCTCCGGATGAAGAAGAGTTTTGAAGATTGATTTTCTATTCACCTCATGGATTTCACTTGTACCATGATTTCCGGGTGGAGCTGAAGTTCGCTCATCGATTTTCTAACCATCTTGTGAAGTTCACGTATAAATGCGAATCTCCGGTATAATAGAAAGTCGTATGGTTGATTGGTTAGTTATCTGAAAATGTTTCCTTGCATTGCGACTGCCATTATATTTTGCTTATGATTAAATTCTGTTGATTGGTTTGATTTTCTTAATATGAGTGTGACTATGAAATTCCCTATTTAGTGTATCTAATTTCATGATTTGCGATCTATATTGGATTATGAATGATAAATGCGTAATCTTAGAGGGTGCTCCTCACTGCAATAGCCATTGACGCTATCAAACCGTAACAGTTGATGCAGGTATAGGGCGAGCCAATGTTGTTCACTAGGTTGCTAGAGCAGATCAGGTAGCTAAGGAGCTAGAAGGGGTCCTTGCAACCCACATTGATCTCCAGCACTAGTTGATAGGCTCTTGTTTTGCTTACACGAACTTTGCTATTTGGGATTGTATAAGTCCCGTATGGTGGGTGCCACATTTGGAATTTTGTAATGATCAGAATGTTTTTATTTAATGCATGGTTTATTCTAGCTTCGTTGTTGTTAACCCTAATTAATGACAAATGGTTCAAATCTACACTGGATTTTATAGGCTAACACTCGTGTTTTTAGAAAACGAGTTATATACTCGGGTCCTAAAAACACGGGGCGTTACATTTGGGGTCAAAGTATGCTCGGTTTGAATCGAGCTATACATTCGGTTCTGGCATGCCTACAAGCATCACACATGACCAAAAATAAGCCGAGAGCCAATATTTTTTTGCACACCGGTCGGACTTCGCATTATTTGGTTATCATAAAATTTTAAATTTTTATTATGCAATGGCTGTGAAAAAAAGTCAATAATTTTTTGCACAATTAATGGGACTCGAGAATTTGAATATATATATCGATGCCTTAGTTTCATATAATATGAGCTGAAGAAGTCATAATGCTTCTGGCACTATTGAATGTCCTACACTAGAGGAGGAAAAGCAGGTGCAGCCAATGCCCGAGGTGTCGCCGAATCCGGTACACAATCCTCCAAACCAGGACATGACATCAACATCTCAGATAAATCTTCTTGAGATAATGTCGACTAACCTAAGTGATATGCAAATGTGGATTCAACTCTTACAAAGCAATCATGAGCTCAGGCCGAGCAGTCTCAAATTCAAGCTGAAACTATCAACAAGTAGATGGCTAGTCAAATTGAGATCTTGAATTGGATCATGGCCATTTTCGTTGAAAGAGCATCCACTATGCCTTAACAAATAGTGTATAATGCCATGAATTTTTAGCTAACTTGGGAATTGGATGTCCTTGGACGTTACTTTTTATTTCTGGACTTGAGTGCATGTTCGTGTGTGTATTCACACATATTTGGGACTAAAATAAGTGACCTTGGTTCCACCAAAACTGCCCGACCGAGTGAAATTTGGGAATTTTGAAGAACATGGATAACAAGGCTTGGTTGAACCGAGTGGAACTCGGTTGCACCGAGCAAACTGGGGTAGTAATGCTCGGTTGCACCGAGTAAACATCGAGCAACCAAGAAAATTTGGACGGTAGGGTTCGGTTGCACCGAGTCCCACTCGTTGCAACCGAGTAACCCTGTTTAGTAATATTTTGCATGTTCAGATTTTAACAGTTTAAGTATATTGACTTCAAAAATTCATATATAATTTTATGGAAAAATAAATGAAAAATAATAGCAACACTTAAAATATGTTAATTTTAGAATGATTCAGAAACTGTACCAAAATAATTGGTTTCAGGTAGCTGGTACTTCTAGAATTTTTAGAATTTTTCTATAATTTAAAATATAATAAAATTTGGTGGGGATAAATTAGACTTCATAAATAACTATCATAAAAATTATAAAAATAATCTAATAAATAAAAGTACCAAAAAAATTATCGACAATAGACCTATTGAAACTGAAAATTTCTGCAACTTCATGTAGTTGATGGATAACACATTATCTTTTTCATCTTAAGGTTTTTATATTTGGTATCTTCTTAAGAATTGCTTCTAATTATGCTAAAAATCATCTTATATGATTAAATTAATTTTTTTATTTTTAGTGTATTTTATTAATTCAAGTAGTTTCTAGCATAATTAAATTAGAGTTCTTGATTAGGATGATTAGAGCCGAATCATCATTTTTGCTAATATAAAATAGGCCACACTATGAATTTAGCTAATCCAAACCCAATCATTGTGCATAATAAATCTCGCTGCTCAATTCATTCTGAAAATGCCTAGATTCACCGAATTGGATATAGATTACTCATTAGTGGGCCACTAAACTTGAGACTATAGAAAGACGATCGTCTTACTAGGCTTGACGCCCACCGCAAATGGCTAGCCAGAAAAGTTCCTAGAATTGTTCGACTTGAGCCAGAAGCTAAGTGCTTGAAACGCGTGAATTTTCTAGGTTGCAATTAGAAATTTAAGTAAAATAGACCCTCACTATTTAGCGAAGTTTTGAACTTTCGATTGTCAAATCGTAACCAAACTCGAGGTACAAGTTAAGAATATTTCCTTGCTCGTATCCGTATAACCGCAGCCCTGATCGATCATCGATGGTTGTCCATCGCAAGTGGGCCCCACGGTTGATTGAAGTATCTGATTGTCGTCCGATTCTGACAAACCATAAATCCTATAGTGGAGCACCTTTTCCCTAACACAGATGACTTAGTGGGCCCTTAAAAGGACCCTGTAAATCGAAATCAACCTCCCCCAAGGCAAGTTTAATAGGAAAAGGAGAACCAAGGTTATTGTGCACATTTCTGGCACTATAAATAGCCATATTTATCACCCCCTCAATCCCATATGAATTTTCATTGCAAGAAAGGGAAGAGGGAGAAGAGAAGAGAAGGGAGAAGGTATGAGAGAGCAGTTGGTTGGGAGGATCCTTCCTATCGCCCCTAGCTGACAACATAACCGCACTACACCGCGTTACTAAAACCTCCCTGGCGACAATTAGAGGTAATTAGCAAACCCCTCCTTGATAATTGGCCTTGAGAGCCAAATGCATGAGCTCTTACGAGCCAAGTGTCTTGGTACAGGATGTTGGTGAGCTAACCAACGGGACCCTAGCACTAGGAGCAAGCCCAAACTCGACATACCAACCCAAGGTGTGGACCCTTTCCCTTAGGTTGCCCTTTATCGAACCAATGTCAATTAATGATTTGTGTAATGCGTGGATGAATGCATGCTAATTTGTGTTGAGTAATGATTTGTGTAATGTGTAGATGGATGCATGTTAATTTATGTTGAATAATGATTTGTGTAATGCATAGAAGAATGCATGCTAATTTGTGCTAAATAATAATGTAACGTCCTGAAAAATTCTGTACAAAGACCCGAGTACTACCTCAAACAGAAATCACTTAGGATTAAATCCTTTAGAAATTAAACGAGAATTAACTAGCACTAAACTCGATTACCTGTGAAATCAGCACCAATCACTTTAAATACGATCTGCAAGACCCAAAACTTGTAGAAACATTAACACTACACTACCTTGAAATCTAGGATCCATCTCTAAACCCAGTTGCTCTCGGGAGTATTCGGAAACCCCGTATCAGACCTAGACTGCACACCGAAAGTCCGATAGCAATAAACTTAGACAAATATGATTGCCTGGTTGGACTTGACAATCACCTCAAAAATTAAGTCCAGATGAGGTCCTGTGACTATTATCTGGAGTTCGGAGCGAAGTTTGTGAGAAAAGTGAATCTATTTAGAAATTAAATATAAATTTAAGTAATCTGAGTCGTGTCACTTGCGTGCCATTTATAAGCATTCTGATCATTGGATTTTGACCCAAATTTACCCTCGGATCAGGGAAGATGGCCCACACATACCAATGTACTTGTGGCCCTGATCGAGTTTCGATGACCGCTGAACTGAAACTGGTCCACCACGGTCGATTTGGAAACCTGATCGGACTGAAAACTTAACTTGATCAAGATCCAGTATCTGTGAGCTTAAGTTCGACCGCATTCAGCAAAAGGACCTCCAGAAATACTCCATTGGATCGGAACAAGCCTGATTTGGTTATAACCTAAGTATACCTTGGCCCTGGGGCTATTTTCGTTAATTTTGGGCCTATATAAGGACCTTAAACCCTCTCTCACAAATTCCATATGAATTCTCAAACCCTAGCTAAGAAAGAAAGAGAAAAAGAGAGAGAAAGTGAGAGAGAAGTAGGAGTTTCTTCCAGGGACTCTTCCATGTCTCTCTACGTGCCTAATCTACCTATCTGAATCGTTATCCCCGCGATTCTAAATCCACATTTGAGTAAGACAATCAAACCCTAACTTGTTTTAGAGCTTAGAATAGTCTAAGTGTTGATGTAGCTAACCTATTTCGTATTCTAGGTTGTTAATCCACCGTTGACAAAGACTTATCGTCTAAATCAAATCCGTTATGCATTTTCTGGTTTAAGGTGCGGACTATATACATTTGGGTTATGGTTTTCAAGGCTTTCAATGTGAGATAATGATTTATTACTGACGTAGTTGCCATTACACATACTAAATGTGATATCTGTTTCGTTTTACGTATATATACGATCTATGTTGTGTATAGACTATTTCATGATTTTATTGAAATGTTTGTATACATTTGAAATCTGATGTTGTGGTTGCCATGATTAATTGTCGTAGGTATATGATAGTTACGTATGCGACAACTCCTTGGCAAAAGGATTTGTCCTAATATGTAATATGGCCGACATACGTGATGTATGTTGAAAAGTGTAGTCTAAGTGTTTTTGAAAATGTCTGAATGAGTTAGTAATTAGTAAAGTGTGATTTATAAGGGAGTTGAGATGTGAAACCCCAACTACCTTGCTTGTGTGTATGATTTCCTCCATGAACTGTTTAGCCTAATTATTCATGTTAATTATGTGTATGATTTCCTGCATGTACTGTATTCACGTTTAAGTTATATTCTATAATATGTGTATATGATAGTAGGATGTGACTCAAATATTCATTATTGTGATTGTACGTGGTTGGGACTGTATCATAGTCCAGGTAATCGATAACAGTTCTCGAACTGGTGGCTGAGGTTGCTTTTGCCACACAGGATGTGTTCGACGAATTCGAGCCGTACTTAGGATGTCGGCAGTGGTTAGGCCACATGAAGTGCTTATGCATTTTATGTCGTTCAACTCAACGTGTGATCGTCCTAGTCGAGCCTATCAATTAACCTGATTGACCGATGTATGTTCACCTTGTTTGGACGCTATTGCTTGAATCTAGGGTACCAAACTACCAATAAAATTCCGTTAACTTTGGTACCACGATCCGTTAAGACTCATGAGCCGGACATGGTGGTATGGGACACCGTGGTCGAGCTATCGGCCTACGCTAGGGCGACGAGCCTCCCCGTAGTGACCAATGAGCAACCTAGACTCGTGAGCCGATTATGGTAGTATGAGACACTATATTCGTGTTGTCGGCCTACATTGATTGGTGACGAGCCCTTTGTAGTGACCTCGAGCATACCTTGATATTACATTGAGGCGACGAGCCTTATTGTAGTATCTAGGATATAACTAGACCTGTAATGATTGGTGACGAGCCCTTTACAACGATCTAGAACTATAATATCGTATGAGATTTTCTAGAACTGACGACCCTAGAATGTATCATTGTTTGAGAATTGATATAAAGGAGGTACCTTAGCTTCCTAATCCTATTGTATGAAAAGGACTAATAAGAACTTGGTAATCACGTTCATGCACCGCATTGCATGTGCTTTGGCGTGGAAGAGCACTTTTGGGTGCTTTTCATGCACGCTGTAAGATGAAGACGTTGAGGGCATGCATCATTACCTCATATCATCCTTGCATTAATAAGAGTACCTAGGACATGTTTGATTGTACTGCTTTATCATTACTACTTGACTGAATTGATAACATGTTAACCTTTGCTGTATAGCTCCACTGAGTTGATCACTCACTCCCACGTTCTGGGACGGTGTTTAAACACCAACCAGACTCTATCTTAGTTGCAGATAATGATGCAACCCACGAGGCAGAGTAGGAGTATGAGGATGATGAGGAGGTGTTCTCCTTCATGCAGTTCTCAGGCAGGTTCATGTGAGCCACGTCCTGAGTAATGAGGATTCAGGGTTATGTTTGTAGTGGTTTATCACATTTTGATATTTTTATTTTGAGACAATACATGTAATTATGACCTAGCAGAGCATACATATCTTATTGACCTATATTGGTATATATATTTCTTCTATTCTTCCACTTGCGTATGCTAACTGTCCCTAGTTTATGTTTGCTGATTTGATTTAATCTACTTCATGTTTCATGCACTAATACAGACAACATACAACCATCATTAAACATGTTGCATAAGTGATGGTCTGGAACTCGGGAGCTGAGTTATACTCGACCCTCGATTTTCAGGGTGTTATAAATAATTTTTATAATGCCTAGACGAATGCATGCTAACCAGTGCCGACTAACAATTGTGTGATGAATGGATGCATGCATGTTAAATTGTGCGCATTCGTATGGGCCATCTATTTTCCATGAATTGTTATCTTAGTAAGTGCCACCTGTATGTTCAATAAAATGCCCAATAAAGTAAAAATTTTTGATTCACTGTTTATATCCCTCTCTGTTAATCACGGTAGTTAGTTTATTAGTGTGATTGACTAACCGGGACTACCTGGGTAGTTGGCTTGGCTGGAAAATTGTGAATCCACGAGGGTTACCCCGATTTGGTTAACCACTGTAGACTAGTCTGATTAATCCGGTCCAAACGCGGATAACCGGCAATAGTCGGACTACACGGGATACTTGCACCTAGTGCCAGTTACACCGAAGTTAGTCTGAGTTAACCGAATTAGCCTAATCGTCGATCAACCGTGTGTGTCGACCATGTATGATCACATCTGCCTGAATCTAGAGTACCCCATACGCTAAAGAGGCTTAATAATAATTGTCATGCCCCAAACTCGGAAGCCAGGCTCATAGAATTTTTGATTGTCGAATCCGATGCCGACAGTCTCTGTAGTACCCCATTCTTGGCTCCTGGCACCCATACACCAGGTTTCGATTCTTGGGATCCTACAAGGAGGATTTATATATCACAAGTCTGTTTCATAATCAACATACCCAAGATCGTAACCATAGAAAATAACTACAGGAATAATATTACAAAATTCACTAAGAATTAAAACTTTTTACAATACATGGCTGAAATAGAAAAGGTACAATGATAGGTAAAAAAAACTCCAAAAGATACAGCTCCTCAGTAAGCTCCTGCCCTAGCATCTACTACTGCCTAGCGTCACCTGCATGCATCAATCGTGCATAAGCTTATATAAGGCTTAGATGGTGGTGTATGTGTGTGTAGGACAGGTGTCAAGGGTCCAATATCAGAGAACGTGAAAAAGCTGGCAAGACCATGGATACCATTAATACCAAGGCTATACTATACCGAGCATGAAAGCTATCAGCCGTCACAAGGCTATACAATGCAATATATGAGTACTGGACGCCATTCCAAGGTGATGCAATAAGAGGCCTACATAGTCAAATGCTATATGCAAGGTGTAATGCAATCATGCTAGTCCTCATATCAAGTCCACATATCAATATAATTCATCTCAAGGAAGTCACCGGGGTCAAATAAACTACATGCTAATTACCGCCTCCCTAGCTGCACAGACCAGCGAGCATAAGAGACCTCACTACCCGCCCGTGGACAACCAATCACCAACAAGGCTCGATGGTAGCAGACCCATTTATGAGCTGGTCAAAATCAGCCTAGCTTGAACGCCCTCTCACTCGGACGGATAAGACCACACCCCTTCCCAACCGATCACATTATAGTGGGAGACATGGCCTCAAGGTGTAGGCATTGAGGGTCATATTTTTACTCAGTTTAGACGTTAGGGAGTCTCCTGGTGCCATGAAGGTTTTGGGGCTTTCACCCAAGGACATCCTAAGTGCCCACAATGCTTAAGATAATATTTTCAGTGTCCAAGTCTAGCCATCCACATTACCTTGTGGAGACTATGGCCCTGATGAAGCTAGGGCGAATATCTGTGCCATACAAGAATGCAGGATGTATGAAAACATGTTAGTCAACCATGGATTAGTCATGTGCATACAATGCTCATGTAGGGCAACTCCATATCTCCGGGAGTCCCATAAACAATCTACCAAACCGCATAAGTCATGATAAGTTAATCCATACTCCAAGCACACATATGATGCACATGGATGAATCATGAAAGGTAACTACGTATGACATGAGACGATGTTGTACTCTCCTCTTAACAAGGTTAAGTCTAGGTACTTAGACAAAATCCTCAAAATAAAGATACATACTACTAGTGGGGGGCCCAATGGTTTTGGGTAGCCCATAAGGTCTAAGTAAGCCATTCTACGGCCTAAAGGATAGGAACAGATCCAAACGAGGTCTAAGGTGGGCATCCAACCACCAAAGGATGAGAATGGACCTAAAAAATAGGCCTAAGGTGGACATTCAACCACCAATGTGCCTAGAGGGGTCCACAATGGGGACATTTAACCACTATTGTCCTCAAGAAAGTGGCTCAATCGAGATAGCTAACTAAACCAAGGCCCAAGGCCCGAATACCATTGT
Source organism: Magnolia kwangsiensis (assembly GCA_037074715.1). NCBI lineage: Eukaryota > Viridiplantae > Streptophyta > Magnoliopsida > Magnoliales > Magnoliaceae > Magnolia > Magnolia kwangsiensis. The sequence goes on along the minus strand of CM073572.1, from coordinate 67,941,905 downwards.
GAAAACAAAATGGGCAGCCATACATCCACATCACAACACATAATGGGCCCCAAGAGAATGGCCCAAGGTCCTTATGAATATCATGGACTCAATAAGGGCATAACATGGCCCAAGTACTAGAGGTGGGCATTCTTGACCCAATCCGGTGGATCCGGCCCGATCCGACCCCACCAAAACCGAACCGACGGCCTGGATCGGTGAGGATCGAGTAGGATCAATTAGATCCGACCATCTTTCGAATCGATGCCGGATCGTGGTCCATCCAAACAGACCCGACCCGAAACCCGAACCGAATGGATCCGACCCGAACCGATCCTACCTGATCCGGAACGGGTACTTCCTGTATATATAAGTTTTAAGTTTTTTACCTTGATACTTTTACCGCTCTTTCTTTCTTCCCTACCCATCGAACGAATTTTTACCCTCTTTCTCTCTGACCCTGCCGGTCTCTTCTTCTAACCCCAGAGCAACAAGTCTGGCCATCCCTCAATCCTCTCTTCTTCTAAGTTCTAACCCCAGCAACGACGACCATCCCTGATTCGAAGAAGGCAAGTATGTTTTTTATTTTTTATTTTTTAAATTTCTTTTCCCTAAGTCCATAACTGAACGATTTCAAACCCTAACCTAAGTCAGATAATCAGATCTACTAGGTTGGAAGTTAGAATTATCATGGGGTTCATCTGGTGCAGAAATCAACCCTATTTGCTCCTCAGGTGGGCCACACATGAGAACAATGTGTAGCCATTGATAAATAGAAAAATGTAAATGTGGTCCACCTGATGATTCGATATGGAATTTTTACTTATAAGGTGAGCATCATGTTGGAGCTGACCTACTGGATGGTTTGGATTTTGTACAAGCATGAAAGGTTGAAAGTTATCTACTAGTTGTACCGTAACTTACGGTCCAACCCACTGGACTTAAGACCTGCTGTATACGTGATTATCAGAAATTGGATTACGTACTGAGGATGCTTTTATTGTACCGAGTAAACTCAGTTGGGCCCACTGTGAATGTACGTGGTTTATCCACACTGTCCATCAATTTTTCCTGCTAATTTTAAGGGTTGATCCCAAATTTGAAGTAAATCCAAAGCTCAAGTGGACCATACCACACGAAACAGTGTGGAATAATGATTTCCACCATTGAAACCTTCCGAAGGGCCACAGTAATGTTTATTTGTCATCCAACACGTTGATAAGATTACAAAAACATGGATAAAGAGAAGCCACAAACATCAGCTTGATCCAAAACTTCCGTGGCCTCCAAGAAATTTTCAATGGTAGAGGTTCAATAACATTGTTTCCTGGGTGTGGTCTACTTGAGATTTTTATATGCTTCCGTTTTGGGCTCAAGTCCTAAAATTATCTATTAATATGGATGAACGGAGTGGATGAAATACAGAAATAACGGTGGACCCCATAGAGGTTACTGAGTACGCAACTACTTCCAACCTATCAGTAGCTAATCCGCATCCCTCACGCCAGCTGCACAGTTGTACGTGTCGTGCGAAGATGAGTGCGTACGAGCCTCGAGCTCCGAGTTATATGAACGGCTCAAATGAGATCAAAGGTACATGGCCCCACCATGATGTATGTTTTGTATCCACGCCGTCCATCCATTTGGAGAGATCATTTTAGGGCAAGATTCAAAGAATGAGTTAAATCCAAAGCTCCAGTGGACCCCAGCAGAGAAAACAGTGGGGCAATGACACCCACCGTTAAAACCTTCGAAAAGCCACGAGAGTGTTAGATCAGCCTGATATTTGTGTTTTCCCTTCTTTCGTGTCCTTTTTAACTTTTGAACAGTTTGGATTTCAAATAAACATTATGGTGGGCCATAGGATAGTTTCAACAGTGGGAATCACTCTCCCCACTGTTTTCTGTGGTGGGGTTCACTTCAAATTTTTATCTGCTTCGTTCTATGGTTCATATTCTAAAATGATATCTCAAAATGGACGGACGGTGTGGATACAACACATACATCATACTGGGCCCACAGAACTTGGTGACATCACTTCAGTAGCATAATCCGCGGCCCACCCGTTCTGTTCGTACAACTCGGAGCTCGAGGAGCGTCAGTCCTCGTCTTAGCACGACGCGTACCTAGAGCCGCTTATAGCTGGTGTCAGGTATATATATATATATATTTTCTTTTGTTAGCTTATTAGTACACCCGAATGATAGTATTGTACTTAAACTTGAAGCTTCTTCAGAAAGCTACGAGACGTGGTCACGTGAAGCTTCTTAAGGGAGCTGGTGGAGCTTGTGTGGGGACTGTTTTAAATTTTTTAGTTCATCCACACCGTCCATCAGTTTTTTCATATCATCCGTTGAAAAAAATGAAGGATCCGAACCTTTCCCAATCCTATCCAACTCGGGTTTCCTAACCCAGTCAGACGCGGATCGGATCTAAGTCAGCAAAGTTCGAATCTATTCGAGTCTGATGACCCGGATCCGGTACCGGTTCTGATCGAGTTCAGGTCACACCTTGCAGATTTCGAATTTGGTTGAGTTGGACCGAATCTGATCCGACTCGGTTCGATGCCTAGCTCTACCAAGTACATATCATTATGGGCCAAATGGAGCATTTATGGCCCAACCCTCATATGCCACCGGATCCATGCATTAAATGGATCAAATGGGAAGCCCATAAGCCCAAGGATACAAGGCCAAGGCCTAAATTATTTATGTGGGCCTCACAACATCAGCCCATGAATTGGCAAGGCCTAACCAACAAGTTATAAAGTGGGCCTTGCAAGTCAGCCCATACCAAGGGTTTAAGAGTGGGCATTCAAGGTTCATTTGCTCGAGTTGGGTTCATAGATAGCTCATTGGGCCCATAATATGATAAGGTCAGCCCTTGCACAATACTAGGCTCAATTGGAGGATCTCCAGCCCATCTGGGCCTATAGGACCATAAAAATCTGGTTCATACATGGTCCACAATATACAACATAGGATGAGACTTACAAAGCATTAATTAAGCCAAAAATATATCTTAAAAAAATAGGTTGATTTGTGTGTGTACTCAACACTTCATTTGGTGGGCCACACATCCTTAAAATGTCCCACAACAAGTGCCATGCACCCCTTAATACATTGCTGGATTTTCAGCCCACCTAGCTTCCTAGGCGTGCCGAGGTCCAATAGATGTAAATTTTGGGGGAAAATAAATCTGATAGTTTCCCTTAGTCATCATAGTGGGCCCCACAGATGGAGTGTATGAATACAATACACAAAAGGAGGTGGACCTACTGCTGGACTGCAAGTCCAGCAGCAGCCCAAGAAGGCCAGATGTCCAGGTGGGCCTGGGCATCCTAAGGGCTTGGACGGCTTGAACAACATACAACAAGGTGGGTCTAATGGTGGGTATCCCTCCAAGGAGTGGTCTACACATCAGTGGGCCACCCCAGGGAGGATGGCCAATGAATAAAACACATACATCAAGTGGGCAACTAGGGTGGGACGGCCAGCCCACCTCTTAGGTGTCCCAAGGGTGGGACGGCTGACCCCTTCCAAAGTCCATGTGGGCCCCACTTTGGGACATCCCACCAGGGACTGGTCCCCTACTAAGTGGGCCACACAAGGGAAGGATGATTATGATAAAAACATACATGAAGGTGGGCCTGAGGTGGGGTGAATGGCCAGCCTATTACTGCACATTCAGCCCAGCTGGATGTCCAGCAATGTGCTGCTATCCTAGCCCCTAAACACTCCAAAGTCTGATCTGATATGTGGCACATAGGCACCTGGGGTTGTCCCTTACAAGGTGGGCCACAAGTCGGGTGAATGGGAAGGCCACCACCACAGAAAATCCTGGGTAAACAACCATGGACAACAAGGTCTAAAAAGATACAACAGAAAAATAAAATACTGCTGTCCCTATTTTTAGCACCCCAAAAGGGTGGGTCCAAGTCCTCCAAAAATTGGGGAAAAATATTTCTAACCTCCTCATACAAGTGTACTTCAAGGTGGGGTCTACAAAAGTGGCCCACCATTTCAAAAACTATTTTATATTTATGGTTTTCCAAACTGTAATGTTGCTAGACAATCCAAAAAATCTGGACTGTCCACCGCACTTGGGCCACACCTTTGGGTCCTCAAAAAAGGTCAGATGGGTGTGAAATTTAGTACACATCTAGATGGGCTCCACACCTTCAGGAAATGTATATTAAAGGGGTAGAAACAATCCCCCCAAAATCCACAAATCTAACCCAAAACCATCCAGAAACTGTCTAAAAAATTTCTGGACAACAACATGTACATGAAGTAAGCTGAGCATGAGAACCAAAATAAGGGGAAATCACCCCATGAAATCAGTGTTGTGGTCTACCTCAATGGGCCCCACAAATATCCAGACCTATTCCTCACATAAAAATCCATTGCATGAGCCCATAAATGGGGAAACAGGTCATCAAATCCATAGAGTGGACAGCCATAGGCGTCCACTCTCTTTAGATGGTTTGGATGCTTCCAGGCCACATGGTGGGCCACAAACATCAGAGAATAAGAGATAATCAAAAAAAAAAAAGAATCAGCCACAAGGGATGGGGCTCCGCCACATTGAGGCCCTTCCCTTCATCACAAACCACACATCCACTAATATTGATGAAGGTACAATGATCTACACTTGCATGCATCTTTCTAATCAAGATTCAATGGTGGATATGCCATCTCTACTAAGGATCAAGGGTCTAGATGACCCAAGGATCCTTCTAACTAAGAGAAAAGTCCATGGTGGGGTCCATGGAGAATGACCCCACCCATGGGTTATGCATGCAAGATAGGATGGGCCAATGGCCACACCCAAGAAAACATGGGGCCTCCACCATCATTTGGTGGGCCCCACATGCTTCAAAACATGATATGAATAAAAAAAAAAAAGGAAATACAAATCTAAGTTCCTAAATACAAAGCACCCACCTAATAGATCTCCAAGCTACCACCGCCAAGAGGTCCTCCAAGCACCTATGAAGAAAGTTCAAAGGCTAATATCTTTAGCTAAGGGCTGGATTATGGGGTTATAGGGTGTATGGAGGGCTGGATAATGGGCAAGAGGTGGGACATCCAAGCTTTCTAGGGAGGGAGAGAGAGAGAGAGAGATGAAGAGAAGAGAGGGAGAGAGGGAAAATGAGATGAAATTGCAAGTGGGAGGGGTTTGTACCAAAACCCATGATTGCCTTGCTAGAAAAGAGGGGGAAATGATGACTTCTCTCTCTAGAGAAGAGGAGAAGTCAGAATTTCAGATTTTGATTAGAGAAAAAGGAGTTTTCTTGCATGGGAGAGACAAAAAGGAGGCTACCTTGGTAAGAAAACCAATGATGACTTGCTACCTAGCTACCTAGCCTAGCCTAGCTAGTCTAATAATGACCCTAGAGTGATCTAATCATGCCTAGGGATTTGTGCAACCCTAGGTGAGCCCCATAAATCATGATCTATGGCCTAAAACAAGCACGACCCACATTTAATGATCTACAACTCGGACTGCGGCACGAGACGCGGGGTTGGAACCGTGATGATAATGCGGTCGCTAAGACACTAGTTTTAGGTCGATCCGGGTTAGATTTATATGATGGAACTTAAGGGTCTTCGCAAACACAATCCGTAGGTCGCAGGTCATCAAAAATTTAACTGGTAGGACCCGACATAGTAAAATGGATACTAAGGTTAAGGGTTTTATAATAATTGTTAGTGATATAATCCATAAGTCTTGGGAGCCGAGTATGGTGGTATGAGACACTATGTCCATGTTGTCGGCTTATGCTGGGGTGACGAGCCTCCCTATAATGACCCGCGAGCACAGATGGAGGTGATAAATCATTGTTCGAATGACCTCCATCAAATTATCTGTCCAATGGTTCCATGCCAGAGTACCATTCAAACGACCCGTGCATGAATGAAATTGGGTGATAACCCTTTTCTTTGTGGTGATTTAGTTTTATGTGACAAGCCCGCACCTCTAAACTAAGTGATTATACTCAGTATTTTGGTGATGACCTATTCCAAGTTGATCCTCATACATTTGAGTATCATGCCCTACCTTTGGAATTATTGATTTGTGAGATAAATGGGTGATACCTAAATTTGGAACATGGATCGTAGGCTCAGAGCCACTACGACCCCACTAAACTTAGCAATCTGTATGAGGCCATTGACTAAATGGAGGTGTTCCAGCTTTCCTAATTTTGCTGGATGAACGGACTAAATTAATTCACTCGTTTAACATGAACATTCATCACATTATATTAGTTTAGATTGTGGCAACTTGAGAGTTGTGGTTGCATGTTGAGGGAGTTTTGACATTTACAAATGTGGTGTCTGAGTCACTTATGAGGGATAGATTGTGAGGGCATGCATCATCTCATACAATACGCATATGCATTAATAAGAGTATTTAAAAACTGGGTGTTTACGTTGCTTTATCATTACTTATGCTAGTAGAATTGATAACATGCTTAACTTAGAGTTAATGGAACCACTAAGTTGATCACTCACTCCCACTCTGGGATAATATTTTAAAATACTAACCAGCCATTATTGTTAATGCAGTATCTATCGATGCCTCCGGCGGGTAGGCTTGAATTGGTTTGTACCTTCATCGTGATGTTGGAAGTGTTGGGCGAAATTAGAAAACCTTTCACTTATTTAATTTTGTTCTTATATATGTTGAAGTTCCCAACTAGGTGTGCTCCGTATGTTAATTTTATTGTATATTCATTATGACTTGCATAATCCCCATTTTGGGCAATCACCACTATTAGAATTGCATTTTTACTCTTAGGCCTATATTCATTGATTGTTGTTATCTCTAACTTGCTTTGGATCCACTAATTTAAATTGTGCTACTCTGATTGCTCATGTATGAAATGAATGTGAATTTGAATGAGGTCACACGTGCATTTTCATTTGATTAACACATAGGAACTTGGGACCAGAGTCTATGTACTCGGGTGCCAGATTTCGAGGCTTACATAACGTCTCAGTAAACTGTTGAGATTAGTTCTGTTGAAAATTTGGCATTCGCATGGCCAATACCAACAACACCTCTTTTACAATGGTGCATGCATCTTGCTTTAGTACCAGAAGTGCAGAATGTTTCTCCTCCTATTGAGATTAGACAGTTTAAGCAGGAGGATATGAATTTTGTTCCTAAGATTAGGAATTAGGGAATACCTGGGAGACAACCTTTCCCTAGCAATATCCCTCACAACAGGGAACAATATCTGGTAGGCTTTGAGCCGCCTCCGATGGCCGAACCATGCCATTTGGACCATGACCATGTTTTACAACTAGTCTAAGAGGTAGCAAGCTAGCAAGCTATGTTCTTGGTCGTACCACTACCCCTGTCTACAATAAGTTTTATCTGGACTGAATTGACTGACAATCTTCATTATTGTGGCCGACTTTGATGTTTTTAATCGAGATAGCCGAGTTCACCCAAGACGGCCGAATTTGACGTGTTTTCGACCGAGATGGCTGAGTTCGACCAAGATAGTTGACTTTGGTGTTTTTTGACTAAGATGGGCCGAATTTGATGTTTTTAGAGCGAGATTCGACCATGATGAACGACTTTGATATTCGACCAAGATGGCCAAGTTCAACCAAGATTGTCAAATTTGATGTTTTTTACCTGATCAAGCAGTCACATTTATTGCATCGAAAAATGAGCCACTATCATTTTCACCTTTTTGCCAAAAGGCAAAGCCACGTGGGGGGCAATGTTGTCCATATTTTTGACCATTCCTGAAATAACTAATGAGGAAAGGACATGTGTTATTTTCAGGAAAGAAATAGCATGCAAAAGATCTTCAGAGATATTCGGAGCGCTTTTCACAGAAGTACAATTGGCGCTGAGCTAGGTGATACACGTCATTTGATGATCAGGTGTGGTCGAGAAGACAAAAAGATGGAAAGTGATGGAGCAGAAAATAATAGTTAGAGGGACGCATGTCGAGAAGAGACGAAAGGACATAGGAGACAAAATGTGGTAAGGATTCAGCTATCGTAATCATTGAAATAAATAAAGAAGCATATGGAGGGTATAAAAAAAAATCTAGAAATAGTAAGAAATTCAATAGAATAAATCATCTCATACCAACCAAACAAATCAATCAATTTATCTTTCCTTATCATAGCTTTAGCTCAATCATAAGAGTAGCAATGATCTTTAACATTAATCTTTAGCTATAATCCAACTTTATGCTCTCATACTGGACTATTCCCATTATGATACAAACAGTTCTTCATTTAGAAAAGCTCCTTGCAGTCTCTTCCTATGGTTGATTGTGAATATTTCTTTTCTGTGTAATTGTTTCTGATTATCTAGTATATCAAAAGTCCTTTCATATGGAAGGCAAAGTGTAATCCATCTTCGGAGGAAGAACCTCACCCTCCGACAGTCAGCCGATCTTCTCATGTCTCAGTCATATACGTTTTTATTCGTCATATCTACCTATCTTAGCACTTGGGGTCAAAGTTGTTTGTTTGAATCAAGCCGCATAATCAGTTTTGACACGCCCGTAAACACCACACATGACCAAAAACAAGTCGAGAGCCAACACTCTATCGATGTAATATAATTTTAATTGAATATCGTAATTTATTTTTTTTGAAAATCCATTTGTTGAAATTGAACTTTTTTTTCCATGTTACCCACCCATTAGATATCAATAAATAAATAGTATCAAAAGAAAAAAAAAAATATTATGCTAGGTCACATGCTATAGAGAAAGAAAATGAAGTCCAAATATATATGATAAAAATAAAAGCTCTAGTAAGGTAAATGTATACCAGATCTAAACTATTCATTGAGAATGACCATTGTGAGTTAAATACAAGCTCCACACAATTAAAGCTCCTAGCCTATAATTTTAAAGGAAAGTCCCACCACTTTCAAAAGGTTATGGGGAAGCTCATAATTATTAGATTAACAGTCCATAAAAGTTTAGAACCTACATTGCAAGTATAAATTTTCATTACTATGGATATTGGAGGGTGGATTTCCCGAGGGTAAGGGGTATCAACTCTCTTCTTTCCACTTGTTACCTCGCTCGAGGGCTTTTCTGATGGGATAAAAGTGTATTATATTTGATCAGATTCGCCACCAACTAATTATTACGATTTTACAGCCGGTTAGACCTCGTAGAAACACTTCAGATTGAGGACTCAAATTATTAACCCTAAGATGACTCGTGAGTTTACGTTCCAGAGATTCCAAGGGACCATGGTTATAGAGAGGGAAGGTGTTAGACACCTACTCTACCCGTATGGATGTACGATCTTTACTTCACAATATTTGACTAATTTATGAAGAATAAGGGTAGTTCTCGCATGATGAAAATGTAATGTGAAGCAATAATATTGATGATTGATTTATTCAAATTTTTGATGGGCAGCATCCGACTATATGGGCAATCCACATAGCATACTTTCAAAACGATCATGTGTGAGGCACAAAGTATATATGCATGGGATGCTTGATACTGTATGGATGCTTTTGGTAAAATGATGGCCAACCGGCTAAGGTTTTTGGTGGACCTGCTGTCTCGGCGGGTCTCAAAGTAAACGCCCGCTAGTCAAATACAAGAAAATGATGGAATGTAATGTGTATGCTAAACAACGACTAACTGGCTAATGTTTCTAATGGGCAAGATCCAATTATATCATCAAGCCACATAGTATATGCTTGCCAATCAGTTATGAGAAAATAATGAAAAATGCACTATGATGCTGATGTATATGAGGGGCAGGGGGGTTAAGAGAGGAATGAATGTTGCACGATGCTGATGCATTGATTTGATAAAAGTGATAGAGGCTTGAACGGTAGTGCCGTAAGGCTAGGTTGAGTGGCTCAGATTTGAACTTAGGTGGCTCAAGAAGCTTGGACTTTGGCTAGGCTAGGCTAGGCTAGATCAGGGCTGGGCTCTCTCCCTCTCTCTCCTTAGTGGAAGGATGGCTTGTTGATGGGTGTGCTCTCTAAAATGAGAAGGAATGCTTCCTGATGCTTGGTGTGTATGAAATGAGAAGGGGAGTGTAACACCCCGGATTTTGGCCAATCTGGGATTTGACGTCTTTAGGCAATGGGTCAACTAAAACACCTGAAAAATCGCTCAGAACCTACTTCCATAGCCAAAGAAATCACTTCGGATTAATTCCTTTAGAAAATGAGAGTAAGTTAGCTAGCACAACGCTATGGTAGCTATAATACTCTATAACCTCGGATCAAACTCTAAGCAGGACTTTGAAACTTTGTATTGGATCTAGATCGCGCGTCGAAAGTCCGATACCTGCTATCTTAGACCGTTAGAACCGCCTAGCTGGACTTGACAATCATTTCAAAAATCAAGTCCAACCGATAATCACAGGTTATTTCATTGAGCCCGGACTGAAGAGAGTGCGAATAGGGACGGATTTAGAATTTGAAATTCAAATCTGGCACACAACTTGACACGTTAGTATTGAGCGTTCTGACCATCAGAATTCAGCCAAATTACACCCTCGGATCAGGAAAATTTTTTATTTCATATCATGAGACTTGCAGGCCTGATCTACGTGTGGTGATCGCTGAACTGAAACTGGACCGCCACGTGCGATCTGCGAACCCTGCCGGACTGAAAACTTAATGCATGCTAGATCCAGTATGCATGAGCTTAAGTCCGACCGCATTCAACCAGGGGACCACCAGAAATGTCCTTTTGGACTGAAACAACCCCGATTTGGTTACCCCTCAAGTGAAACTTGTTCCCGAGCCTATTTCGGGTAAGTTTGGGCTTATAAAAAGGGTTGAAACCCTCACTCCTCTCTCCCATCCGAATTTGTAAAAATTTCTAGATTGGGAGAGAAAAAAGGTGAGAGTTTGTGAGAGAGTAGGAGAAATTTTTTCTGCCTTCGTGCCACCTATTGCACGTGCTTCAGCAACACATCCCAATCACCTGGCCGGTGATTCCTCCACTTTTTCAGGTATGAAATAACCCTAAAAAGTTACTGATTTGAGGTTTACTAGGATTCATATCTTATTAGCTGACGTAACTCGTGAATTAGGTTCTCTTATCGCTGTAGACGAAGCGTATACGCTCCGTTCGAATTTACACATCCATAAGAGACAAGGTGCGGATTTTAGACGCTTTGATTGACTGTTTCCAAAGCTTTCAATGTCGTTTAATAGTAGATTATCGATGACAACGCCGTTTGACATGTACAACATACTGTCCGTTTCCTGTTTCGTAAACCGGCGAAGAATATGAGATTTAGGGCATTTTAGTCATTTGTAAGAAGTACTAATTTCATTCATATTTTCTGATGTGATTGACATGGTTTATTGTCGCATTAGAATGTTAGGAATACGTGCATAATTAGTTTGGCGAAGAGATTCGCCTAAATGCGCACTTCGGGTCGACATACTATATGTAGACTTCAGTGTGTAGTGTAAGTGTTTGTATCAATGCTTGTATTAGTATGTATTGAATTAAATGATGTTATGGATTAGTTTGAGATTGGTTTCTCAATTAATATGCTGATGTGAATGATTTCCTACATGTTAGTTATATGCATGATTTCATTGTATGTATGAAATGCATGTACTTGATGATGAAATGCATGTACTTGATGATTTACTTAAGTTCTATGTTATAACATGTGTTAACATGCTCACATGGTTGTATTTCAATTCCAATACTCTCATATGATTTGCTGATGTGATTCCTTAATTGTTTGGGACTATGCTTAGTCCAGGCAGTCGGTAACCGAGCGAATTCATGGTTGGCTGATTTTGGCCACGAACGACGCGTCGATGAAAGCAAGTCGTGTTTGGAGTTGGCGGCAGTGGTTAGGCCACACGAAGTATTTTACACGCTTCATGTCATTTAACTTGAGATGCGATCGTGCTAGTCGAGCCCGTCAAGTAACCCGACTAGCCATTATATGTTCACCCCGCATGAGTCATAACTGCTTGAATCTAGGGTACTGAACTTACCATTGTAAACCCTGTTAACCATGGTACCTTGATCCACGAAGACTCATGAGCCGGGTATGGTGGTATGGGACACCGTGGTCGAGCTGTCGGCGTACGCTGGGGCCACAAACCTCCCCGTAGTGACCAATGAGCACCTAGTCTCCTGAGCAGATTATGGTGGTATGGGAACTATATTCTTACTGTCGGCCTACACTGATCAGGCGACGAGTCCTTTGTAGTGACCGCGAGCATATTCTGAGTCTACGGGAGGCGACGACCCTTCAGTAGCAGTAGAGTACAGTAGGCCTGTATTGATAAGGTGATGGGGGAGTGGAGCAACGAGTGCGTGCAACAGCCCTGGCAGCCCTTGCAGCGACCTACAAAATATATCTCGTATGAGATTACTAGGAGTGACGACCCTAGGCAGGATCTGTGTTGGGATTGATATAAGGGAAGTACCTTAGTTTCCCAATCCTACTGTTTGAATGGACTAATAACAACTCGAAAATCATATCACCATACCATTGCATGTGCCTGGAAGATGTGGAGCACTTGAGGGTCGATTGCATGCCGCGGTCGTAAGATGGTGCCGTATGAGGGAGATGTCGGTGAGGGCATACATCATGTCATGTCATATTGCATTAACAACAGTTTTAGGATTGTTTGATTTACTGCTTTACTATTATCGCATGATTGATTTGAGAACATGTTAATCCTTGCTTTATTATTCCACTGAGTTAGCTACTCATTCCCACGTTACGGGACGGTGTTCCTGGACACCCACCAGACCCTTTTGTAATTGCAGATGATGGTGCGGCCTGTGAGGCGGAGCTGGACTTGATGATGATGAGGAGGATTCCTCCTTTATGCGTGTTCTGATTGACGGGATTACAGGGAGGTTGATTTGATACCTTGACACTTGTCATTTTATATTTTTAGAACACTCATGTATATCCTTTTGGTTTACTTTTGGAGTATACATTTATGTATATAACCTGGTAACATATTCACACTCTGGACACATACAACAGTTTATATATGTTATACATACTATCACAGTCTTCCGCTTGCTAATTTAACGGTCTCTAGAGTATGATATGATGTTTTGGATTAATCCCACTCATGTTTAATACATTATCACAGACAACATTCAATCATATATATCTATGTTGCATAAATAACATTTTGAAACTCGGGAGTTGGGTTTTTGCTCGACCCCCCAATTTTCGGGATGTTACAGATGGTATCAGAGCATGATTTGGATTAAACTGGGCCTGGGTTATGGTCACGTGACATACGCTGTCGTATCCTTTGACTTAGGTGGGTGCGAGAAGGGTCTAGAAACTCTTATAGGATCACAGATTCGCCAGTAGGCGAAGTCTATTCATATCGATCGCGCGATCGAATCTGTAACGCATCTTGGGTCGCATGAAGCGACCTGAGTAACTCCTAGGTTGTAAGTAAGTGGGTTGAGACGTTCTTTGAATGATTCTAAACCCGTAAATGTGAATCATTGGGCTGTGAGATAACCACAATCCCGGTATTCAATCGTCAGGGCTTAAAAACCCCGTTTTACCTAAAATCTTCAAAATTCTTCCTCTCACCACTTCAATCTTCAATTATTTCTTATCTTTTTCATATTAGGCATCATTACTAATGTGAAAATAATATAAAATTATACTTTCACAAAATTTTACAGCGAATAGTAAAATTTCATGAAAAATGGCCATAAGGCCATTCTAACTTTGCTTTATTTAGCAACTAATGGGCTAGATGGATGTACTAGCTCCTTCTACCCCAAAATCATATGCTGCATAATAGGGTTTTATATTCGGGTTTACAGATTGGCCCCGGAAAGTCCCGAATTCATGTTTGGGCCAATATAAGTCAATCTACAATGAACCAAGGTGGGAACCATACATTTTTGGGGTCCTTGGACCATGGGGGACCAAACCCATGTGGTCCCACCGGCCACCATGCAAGATGTCCGGCGATGCCATCGCCGGTTCGGCGATGCATCGCCGTCCGGTGGGGCCCACTTGGTGTGATTTTGGGGTGCACGCCCTATTTTGGGTAGTGTACACCCCCTATATAGTGTTCGTCCATAGAAAACCCCAAAAAGAGGTACTTCCTTCACAAACAGCCCCTTCCCTAGCCCTATTTTCATTTTCTTGCTGTCCTAACCCAAAACCGTGATTTTAAATCACTCCCAAACCTATTCTTGGTCGAAAACGATCACACTCTTTCGCTTTATTGCTGTTTGCAGCTTTTCCTCTTGTAGATTTCTTCTTTTGGAGCTCTCAAAACTCCCGAATCGAGCTGAAATCGTGAGGTGCTCCATTCCCCTTTTTCATTCTCTTTTCTTTCTGAAAATACATCCTAAGGGAGTTTGAATCATCCCTCTACAGGGCCTAGATTTCGTTCTGTCCATTTGGGCAACAATTTTTCCGCATTTCCTCCTCTATCGCCCGAATCGGACTAGTAATCTAGATCCATATATCGCGGGTTGTAGTTAGTCATTTCCTGCTTTTTGTGTCTAAGCCTGATAAGGCTAGTAGTTTGCTTATGTTGCTATAGTAGCTGACTGACATAGCTCCCATGTACTTCTTGTCATGATACTTGTAGGGAGATATCCCTTGTATTATGACAATTTTGGTTTAATGAAATGCATGATATTTTTTGGCTTGATATGTGAATGTTTGTGTTGTGGTTTGGGCTTAATAAAGTCGAATTTGGTTAGATGGAATGCATGCCGTTCCGTTCGCTGTATGGTATTGTCCCTAGATTGGGAGTATTGTAACTCCCGGGATTCAGCCTACAAATTAGTTTATCCCACCCCACCCTCCTATCAAGCATGCCGCTCCCTATCCCAATAAGGGATTAGGAATGCAGTTCCATTTGATATAACTAAACGCTGCTGGCCACATAGGCCCTTGGTGTTTTGGTCCTAGAGTTAGCACTTCTAGATTTGAAGGGTCTGACGACATAAGAAATCCAATTCCATTTAGATAATCTTGACCCTAATCGATAGAACAATTTCCTGTAGTAGAAATGGTATAGGAAAGCCATTTACTGTATAATCTTAGGCTTTGGATTATAACTACTGAGTTACAGACTAGCCTACTAGTTACCTTAAGTAGTGTAAAGCCTGTATATGCTAAGGAATTGTAGGTTAGATTTGGTTGAAGTAGAACCTTATTCCTTCGATAGATCCCCTTATGACTTATAGACTTCTGTTGTTGCCTATAGGAAGGAACCATTCACTCTCAGGGAACATTTATAAATCCCTCAGATTGAACTTAGAATGTACTAGCACGCCCCTTAGAATTGCCTTCCCCAAGGGCTTATTGCATTCGAGAACGCGGAGTAAAGGAAATGTAATTATCAGCGAAGTATTCGCGGTTTGAATCGACTTCTTAATCCTAGTAGTTACCAATGAATCCAATGCTCTGATCAAGCAGAAGATCGGCATCGACTAGGATTGAGGACTGGTACGATAACTTTTCTGTTATCGCAAGGCAGAAGGTTTGTGTATCCGGCTCAGACCCATTACATAACTATTATTCCGTGTTGGCCTGACCACCTACAACCACAAGTTATTGCTTTGCCCTTGGTAAATGTTAAGGACTTAAAGCCAGTAGAGGATTCGACATCTTGCCACCAATTCATACCTGCCCCTGAACTTAACCACAATGGAGATTAGGCTCATCTCTATGATCATAGGTACCAATGCCATAGAACGCATCATTAGCAAGGAAAACCATGTAGAGAAAGGTTATTTCCATTTTAGGTTAAGGATAGCCCTTAAGTTGCACCTCGTTCCGATATACGGATCGATGCAAAGATTCTTCAACCTTAAGTAAAACCAAGTTTTAAGGGGGGTAGAACGTATTGAGTCCAATCCAGTTAGGTTAGTCGACGCTACCGTTCGATCAGAGTGGCGCAGCGAAAGAGTGGTTGGCCTCTTTCCCACTGGCCCAGGATCGAAACATTTGAGTTAGGATATACTTACGGTTAGGTCATTAAATGGGATTGAACCTGCCTTAGAAAAAGTACTCCTTACCCTTCGTCAATTTCGGAGACGAAATTGTGTTTTAAGGGGGGTAGATTGTAACACCCTGGATTTTGGCCAATCTGGAATTTGACATCCTTAAGCAATGGGTCAACTAAAACACCTGAAAAATTGCTCAGAACCTACTTCCATAGCCAAAGAAATCACTTCGGATTAATTCCTTTGGAAAATGAGAGTAAGTTAGCTAGCGCAACGCTAGAGTAGCTGGGAAATAGTCCCTGATCACTTTAAATACGTTCTACAAGACCCAAATTGAGTAGAACCAATGACTCTATAATACTCTATAACCTCGGATCAAACTCTAAGTAGGTTTGTTCTCTGGACCACTTTGAAACTTTGTATTGGATCTAGACCGCGCGTCGAAAGTCCGATACCTGCTATCTTAGACCGTTAGAACCGCCTAGCTGGACTTAACAATCATTTCGAAAATCAAGTCTAACCGATAATCACAGGCTATTTCATTGAGCCCGGACTGAAGAGAGTGCGAATAGGGACGGATTTGGAATTTGAAATTCAAATCTGGCACACAACTTGACGCGTTAGTATTGAGCGTTCTGACCATCAGAATTCAGACAAATTACACCCTCGGATCAGAAAAAATTTCTATTTCATATCATGAGACTTGTAGGCCTGATCTACGTGCGGTGACCGCTGAACTGAAACTGGACTGCCACGTGCGATCTGCGAACCCTGCCGGACTGAAAAATTAATGCGTGCTAGATCCAGTATGCATGAGCTTAAATCCGACCGCATTCAACCAGGGGACCACCAGAAATGTCCTTTTGGACTGAAACAGTCCCGATTTGGTTACCCCTCAAGTGAAACTTGTTCCCGAGCCTATTTCGGACAAGTTTGGGCTTATAAAAAGGGTTGAAACCCTCACTCCTCTCTCCCATCCGAATTTGTAAAAATTCCTAGATTGGGAGAGAGAAAAGGTGAGAGTTTGTGAGAGAGTAGGAGAGATTTTTTCTGCCTTCGTGCCACCTGTTGCACGTGCTTCAGCAACATATCCCAATCACCTGGCCGGTGATTCCTCCACTTTTTCAGGTATGAAATAACCCTAGAAAGTTGCTGATTTAAGGTTTACTAGGATTCATAACTTGTTAGCTGACGTAACTCGTGAATTAGGTTCTCTTATCGCTGTAGACGAAGCGTATACGCTCCGTTCGAATTTACACATCCATAAGAGACAAGGTGCGGATTTTAGACGCTTTGATTGACTGTTTTCAAAGATTTCAATGTCGTTTAATAGTAGATTATCGACGGCAACGCCGTTTGACATGTACAACATGCTGTCCGTTTCCTGTTTCGTAAACCGGCGAAGAATATGAGATTTAGGGCATTTTAGTCATTTGTAGGAAGTACTAATTTCATTCATATTTTGCTGATGTGATTG
This sequence comes from Magnolia kwangsiensis, assembly GCA_037074715.1. Lineage (NCBI taxonomy): Eukaryota > Viridiplantae > Streptophyta > Magnoliopsida > Magnoliales > Magnoliaceae > Magnolia > Magnolia kwangsiensis. The sequence goes on along the minus strand of CM073572.1, from coordinate 67,924,485 downwards.
ACATGGTTTATTGTCGCATTAGAATGTTAGGAATACGTGCGTAATTAGTTTGGCGAAGAGATTCGCCTAAATGCGCACTTCGGGTCGACATACTATATATAGACTTAAGTGTGTAGTGTAAGTGTTTGTATCAATGCTTGTATTAGTATGTATTGAATTAAATGATGTTATGGATTAGTTTGAGATTGGTTTCTCAATTAATATGCTAATGTGAATGATTTCCTACATGTTAGTTATATGCATGATTTCATTGTATGTATGAAATGCATGTACTTGATGATTTACTTAAGTTCTATGTTATAACATGTGTTAACATGCTCACATGGTTGTATTTCAATTCCAATACTCTCATATGATTTGCTGATGTGATTCCTTAATTGTTTGGGACTATGCTTAGTCCAGGCAGTCGGTAACCGAGCGAATTCGTAGTTGGCTGATTTTGGCCACGAAAGACGCGTCGATGAACACGAGTCGTGTTTGGAGTTGGCGGCAGTGGTTAGGCCACACGAAGTGTTTTACGCGCTTCATGTCGTTCAACTTGAGATGCGATCGTGCTAGTCGAGCCCGTCAAGTAACCCGACTGGCCATTGTATGTTCACCCTGCATGAGTCATAACTGCTTGAACCTAGGGTACTGAACTTACCATTGTAAACCCTGTTAACCATGGTACCTTGATCCACGAAGACTCATGAGCCGGGCATGGTGGTATGGGACACCGTGGTCGAGCTGTCGGCGTACGCTGGGGCCACAAACCTTCCCGTAGTGACCAGTGAGCACCTAGTCTCGTGAGCAGATTATGGTGGTATGGGACACTATATTCTTGCTGTCGGCCTACACTGATCAGGCGACGAGTCCTTTGTAGTGACCGCGAACGTATTCTGAATCTACGGGAGGCGACGACCCTTCAGTAGTAGTAGAGTACAGTAGGCCTGTATTGATAAGGTGATGGGGGAGCGGAGCAACGAGTGCGTGCAACAGCCCTGACAGCCCTTACAGCGACCTACAAAATATATCTCGTATGAGATTACTAGGAGTGACGACCCTAGGCAGGATCTGTGTTGGGATTGATATAAGGGAAGTACCTTAGTTTCCCAATCCTACTGTTTGAATGGACTAATAACAACTCGAAAATCATATCACCATACCATTGCATGTGCCTGGAAGATGTGGAGCACTTGAGGGTCGATTGCATGCCGCGGTCGTAAGATGGTGCCGTATGAGGGAGATCGTCGGTGAGGGCATACATCACGTCATGTCATATTGCATTAACAACAGTTTTAGGATTGTTTGATTTACTGCTTTACTATTATCGCATGATTGATTTGAGAACATGTTAATCCTTGCTTTATTATTCCACTGAGTTAACTACTCATTCCCACGTTACGGGACGGTGTTCCTGGACACCCACCAGACCCTTTTGTGATTGCAGATGATGGCGCGGCCTGTGAGGCGGAGCTGGACTTGATGATGATGAGGAGGATTCCTCCTTTATGCGTGTTCTGTTTGACGGGATTACAGGGAGGTTGATTTGATACCTTGACACTTGTCATTTTATATTTTTAGAACACTCATGTATATCCTTTTGGTTTACTTTTGGAGTATACATGTATGTATATAACCTGGTAACATATTCACACTCTGGAGACATACAACAGTTTATATATGTTATACATACTATCACAGTCTTCCGCTTGCTAATTTAACGGTCTCTAGAGTATGATATGATGTTTTGGATTAATACCACTCATGTTTAATACATTATCACAGACAACATTCAATCATACATATCTATGTTGCATAAATAACATTTTGGAACTCGGGAGTTGGGTTGTTGCTCGACCCCCCGATTTTCGGGATGTTACAGGGAGGGTGTGTGTATAGTCTACCAACTCGATTTTCTAGTCATTCTTGGTGATCATAGGGATAAAAAGTGGTTGAAGGGCTGGGATTGGAGATTGTCACATAGTATCATCTCATGGGTTGGATGAGGTGATAAAAGGGTAATTTTGGGTAAGGAAATAGCATCGGAGTAAATGCACTTCAACCGCACACTTGAGGTTCGAAAAAGGTGAGTCCCACATGCTTGAGGGATGCTGCTCCAAAGAGGGGGAGTGTCAGGCTGCCATCAGTCCCCACTTGGATTCCCTTCTTTGGCAGGCAGTATCCTCCAAGCATATGTAGGCTCTGTTACGAGGGTTGTTGCTTTGAGGTTTCAACCATTTCTCTGATTGAGCTTATTCTTAGGCTTTGGGTTCGGGCTTGATTTTGGGCTTAACTAGGTGAGTTGACTGGGTTGTGGCTTTGAGTAGGTTGACCGAGTGAGTTGACTTAGTGAGTTGACTTGCCGAGTTTAGTCAAGTCTATGGGTTTTTGGGTTCCTAGGTTTTAGGGTTAGGTTGACTGGGTTGAATGGGTTGAATGGGTTGAGTTTAGGGTTTAGGAATGGGGTTCTTAGGGCTGAGGATTAGGGTTCAGTTATCTGTCCATCTATTAAAACTCTATCAGCTTATCAGCCTGGGGTGGGGTGTCTACAATTACAACCTAATAAAAATAATTGCATAGAATCATAATTTTTAGTTGATAAAAATGTAGGTTGTTTTAGCCGTACCTTCCTACCATTAGCAACAGTGATATGGTAGGCTCTTTTGGGGAGCTTAGTCGGCTTATCTGCTTCCAGTTCAATTAGGTGATTGAGAGTAAACTGGTTATTATTGTTTGTCGAGAGTCTTGGGAGGAAACTCTTAATTGATCTCTTGAAGATCTCTAGTTGTGCCCTAGTTTCTTCGGCGATTTGCTGCATATGTTCTTCCTTTTAGAGGAAATATGCAGCAAGATCACCAGAAGAATGGCTAAGAAGATGATCATGCATCCACGTTGACAATGGGATCAAACTGCTGGCATAGGTCTTGTGACTCTTCTGCAGTGTTAAGAATAGAACTAGCCTTTTATGATTTAAAAGACATCTTTTTCTATTAAGAAATACCAAAGTTAACTTACTGGGTCCCACCGGGTTCGACAAAAAATATGTTTACGTAATTCACTCAAACATAAGGTTACATGTGTTAACGAGGGCCAGTATTCGATTAACTTGTGTGATTAGCAAAGTGCGGGCATGCCAGAGTCTTACACGACCCAATGTTTGATTGAACGTGGGTGTCCCCCACACTTAGTTGAACCATTTAAGACTGAATTCTAGGACTCAGTTGCCCTCTCAAGATTGTAACGACGATTAGGAAATTTGCAAAAGGGTAGGGATTAGTCCTTCCTAATGGATTCTTTTTGCCTTGTATCTTAAGGTCTTGTACTTCCACCAATAATTGCAACGAATGTATTTTTCAATGGAACAAAGATAAATAAATTTAAAAAAAGTTTCTAAAATAATGCTGATTTTTATTGTTTTAAAAATGATACTTAATACAATTGATAGAGTAATCAAATAAAATAAAGAATAAAATAAGAGATGGATACTTGAATCGCCAATGTAGACAGATGATCTAGGCTAATGGTCAGTAGGATGTGACCGTTAGGGCCTAAAAATTTATAAGTATGGGTTGGCATGCGGAGACATTAAATTGAGGAAGGAAAAAAGAAGAAGAATTAGACATCAAATTTGAGAAGAAAAAAAGAGAAAAGAAGTATAGGGTCTTCAGTGCGACACTTGAAAGGCATGCGCAGTGGCCCCACATGCCTCACACGGCAGCCTTAGAGTGGCTAGCGTGACAAGCTTGACTAGCAGGTAAAGGCCTAAACCATCACGTAAATCATTGTGTCACTTATAGAGCTCATGCGTGGAGCATGCCACGTGGCACTCTGCCATTCATTGACTCCACAGAGTTTCTCAGCTACAAATATCCCGCTTCACTATTTCAAAGGGGACTTTGGTCTTTAGCTATGGGGTAAGAGAAGGACTTCGCTAGAATCCTAATTTCGTCATCGGAGTCCTAAATTTGTCATTGAAAATTCAATTTCGTCATTGAAATCCCAATTCTATCACTAAAATCCCACGTTTTAATCACCAGTAGGTGAGGGACACCCCCGACACAATGAGATTGTCTAGGCAATGGCTTCAGCTCGGTGCATCAACACAACCATTTGCAAAGAAAGAAACAATGAAGAGGATATCAACACCGAAGCTAAGCTACTTAGCATGGCAGCCAGCCTCTTAGCATAGCAGTCAAACTGCCTTGCGACACTTGCACATGCCCATGCGACAACACGCCCTTGGGCGGGGCATTCAACTTGTCCATTGTGGCATCCCATCTACCTCGCACAACAGTCAATCTCGCCCCTTCATGAGGGTTTTTGAAGCTTGATTTAAGCTCCAAGCCTCCTCATGCACGACCTGGACAATAGCGGAGCTCTCAGTGACATGAAGTGATCACAGATTGCTTAGATTGTGAATTACATGTGTCTCCAAGTATCTCTAAAGTTGCAATATCGCTCTCTCCGGTTTGACCCCCCAAAGAGAGCAATGATCTTATGTTTATCATCTTAATGTAACGATCATGCCAACATTCTTGATCCATTCTTATATTTTAGGCTGATCAAGAAGTTATCATAGCTTGGACTCAATGTTTGCATATTGTATACCTACATGACATGTCTTTAAAACCTAAATAACGGTTATTACTATGCCTATATGGGACTTCTCTACAAAAATACATACAAAATCATCAAATATGGGTCAGAATGAACTCCTAAAGCAACTTGCCCTTGCAAAAACCATGTTAATGCTAATGACCTCCACCATCCAGAGTCGTTCAGTGTCCCACCCATCCAAAATTAGTAGCTGAAGGCTAGATCGTTTTAGCTCAAAGCTGTAGTAGGTCTTTTAGAGGTCACCCGTCCTAGAGATGGGCGCGAATCCAAAGTCGTGCTACTTGGTCAAAAGCTCGACAACAGCCCAGTCCAAGATTGAATGAAATGAGACATAGACACTTGACTCCCAGAGATGTTGTGGTCCGAACCATTAGATTAACACTATTCAAGTGATCCTTTAGCTGGTTTGAGTAACCTTCCTAAAGGGACAATTTTCTATAGACAATCTTTTTCCTTTTAATCAAGGGTATTCTACATGATGTAATTAAAGGCTTGTGCAAGATCACATCTTGGAATGTATAGAAACCGGGATCTCTGGAATAAATGCCATGCTTGCACTATGTTCTTTTATGCTTATTTTTTTATTTGATGAATTCTTACGAAAATCCTTGCCCCTCTAAATAAAGTAAACTCACATGTTCTCCCTACGTTAACAAACTGGTGACTATGCTGGGGATCAAACCCAGAATCTTTTGTTCTATGGTCAAATGGGACATTCTATGGCATACATGAATGACATAAACTAGAATGTATGGATACATTGTAGGGAGGACTATTAGGCGCCCATAAGGGCCCCAAACTAGTGACTCTCAATAGGAACATTCTTCCCCTCATCTGTAAGAAAAAAGAATTCTTTCCCTTTATTAAGTTCTCACAATTGGTAAGGTCTTGCTCTATGTTGTTTATAGCATTTGTTTCACAAATGATCGCTAATTATGATTTAGTAACAGTCTAGGCAAGCATCTATGGAAACAAAGACAATGGCTTTCAGTGTGATAGTTACGTTGAGTTTCTTACCTGAAGGAGGGTTCAGTATCTCCCCCGTCATCAAGCCCACTGAAAAGGTGCCACGACGGGATTGACAGCTTGTCCAAGAGCGGAGAAGGAAACAAGAGTTGAAGAAGGCTATGACAAGGACTCCCAGGTGAAAATCGGAAGCGCCGCCCACGATACGAGTTGCAAACAGTGGCGGATGGTGCATTCTAAATAAATCATCGATTTAAAATAGAAGCCGCCAACTGGAAATATGGATTCATGATTATCACTAAGGAATTCCCAACACTCCCTAGAGCAATTCTCCCTTCCGGCACCTTGGGGGCTTTAATGACTTGCAAGGCTCCCGAGGCATCCATTAAACATCCGTCTGCCAAAACGCCGGTAAGTGTGAGGGATGTGATGCCAAGGGCTCAGCTGATTTGACAAGTAACAATGAATGTGATTAAAGTAGAAGAAGATGACAAAACATCTATCCAATGGCATATAAGCGAGATGTCACAAGTTTAGGCCAACCCGTCAAAGAAATTCAAAGAAATTCAAGAGATAATGATGGTGATACTTTCCCAAAATTCTAGTCAAACTGCCACACCACCGACCCGTTAGTCCATAGAAGGGTCACAAGAAGCCACAGAGGGTCTCCCACTCAGAGAACCACAAAGCTGGCCAAGCACAATACCTTATGGTCACACACCCACTCAACCACTGCAGATAACGTGAGAAGAGTTGAACCAAATGGTCTCTAATGCGCTATAGTTGGAAGGAGAGAAGGAAAGGGAATGGAAGTACATGTATCAAGTCCCATACATGCCTGAGGTGGATGAGGTGTCGTTCCTTATGAATTTCAAACGCCCTAATTTCGCAATGTTTAATGGTCATGAATCCTCCGAAGAGCACCCAACACATTTCATTATGATGATGGGAAACTTCGCTAGGGTTCCCCAGTATTACCTGCAATTGTTCGGGTTGATAATAATAGGTCCAAACTAAACTGCATACCCCAGGCTACATGCCTAAACTGAACTGCATACCCCAAGCTACAGGTCTAAATTGAACTGCATACCCCAGACTATGAGTCTAAACTAAACTGCATAACACTGGCTACGGGTCTAAATTGAACTGCATATTCTGGGCTATAAGTATAAACTGAGCCAAATATTGCAAACATTTATGGTTCAAATTTTCATTTTCTCACATTGGGTACTCTTTATATACGAATTTGTCACAGCTTAAACCTATATTGGGATTATTCTTCAGATTATGTTATAAGACAGTATTGTTTCTCAAGCTCGTATTAGAAAGGAACCACTCTAGTTTCTATTTTAAACTTGAAGTGTTCTTTAGACAAAATGAAATTGTCCTAAGGATAAAAGAAGCAAGTAGGATTTGAAACAACTCTCCATCTCAATAAGATTGGTAGTATATAGAACTAGTTAACAAAATTAAAGGGAAGAAAATTTAATGAAAGCATTCATTTCATTCAGATACCCGTTCCATTCTCTATCTATGTCATCTATTTATTGATTCTAGCCATATCCACTTACATCATTAAAAAAAGCATGGAAAATACACGAACTCAAGCATAACAATATAGATTGGCATTGAGGCACATACATACATACACACACACACACACATATATCAAATGTTTATGTCTATTCTTTGAATGTCATGCAATATGATCAAGATACAATGAAGAAGTAAAGTGACAAGATGTCTCAAAGTCCAAGCTTGGTAAGGTATCCGTTCAAGAGATTGACAACATTAGTTTGAAATACGAATACTATCACTTTTGCTTCAGCAAGCCCTTGAACAGGCTCTGGAACACCTTGAAGGGAATTAAACAGTTCATATATTCATGCCTGGGCTCTGCCTGCTCCACTTATATTCGTTGGAGGGATGCATGATGTTAAGCTATTTGGATGTTCCCACATGCTCCATCCAAGATTAAGAAGCCCTTCTTGGCCTGAAGATGTGTTATCTCTTCATCAATCATAGCGATGCAATTCAGACATTCGCATTGGATAGCTTCATCATCTTACAAATTATGTCAAGCAATGGAAAGTGATTGTTCGTGTTCCTCATGCTCTCAATGACTACAATGTTTGCCTTTGTTCCTCCACCATAGGATCAACCTTTGCATTCCTTGTGTTAGCTAGACATATGGTGGAATTGTGGAAAGTTGAGATGGAGCGACTGATTACAAACGTATCAATTATGATCCAAGGGGCACAAGCCTCCAATGCATGTGTCATACCTCGAAATTCGGCACCTAGGTACATCCGACCCCGATTCCATACCCGAAGGCATGACTTATGTTTTATATGTTTACATTTCATAATCCACCTATATATTGATAAAATGATCTCATTCATAAAATATAACAATCCAAAAATTGAATAATCAAACGTTTATTTAAAGAAGAATAAAATGTCCATGTTCCGACTATTCAAGATTATCATCAAACACATGTCATCATAGTGTTATCATACTATACTTAATGTTCATTACACTTATTTAGAAAATGATAAAGAAATAAAAATAAATAAAAGAAAATCTCTTTAAGCTCCTCTATGTGATCCCGATCCTGAAATTTTAAAATCCCAACAGGGTAAGCTGTGAAGCTTAGTGAGTAATCTCAACACATGTTTCAAAATAATTTCATTTAATATGAATAAAAATGTATTAAAAGATATAATACATATTTAGGCAAAACAATAAATGAGGAGATTTAATAAATAAAATGTTTCAATGTAAATTCAAAGAAAAATAAATGAATGAAATCAACATATGTTATATTCCATAATAACATGTGAAGTTTATTCTTTTTAACAGCAGGGTCAGTTTACACTGGTTGGTCAACACCCGTGCCAATACAACACCTAACCTAGTAATGGGAACCGCTTGCATGACATGCTCACCTATCCAAAGGGCACTTAGTGAGGGACTCATTTGTACGTTAGCTAGTCAGACTACACCCTACCGAACCTGGCAGTGGAAACCTTTTATGATCCTGACATGCTCACCCACTCAAAGGGTATGGTACAGGTTCCAAAAGGTACTAGTTGGGTTTCTGGGACTTTCAACCTAAGGGTCTTGATCGCCCCACCTATTTATGCTTTAAGGATTTTCAACCCAGAGGACTTGATTTCCTCACTTATTTTCTAGCGTTCCATAACTATTTCAATGATGCATGACTTTAATATTGGATGAATCAAATATTTCTAGAAATATTTAACGACTGCTACTGATCAATTCATAATACATGATGTGCACAATTGCGTATACATTATTAAAGTTCTACGAAAAAATAAATAAATAAACATACAATATAATCTATTTGATTTAAGAATCCAAAATTTATAAACTCAAGATTTTTGCAATAATATATATATATATATATATATATATATATATATATATAGCCAAACAATCTTATTTTATTTTTTTCTAAGCAGGATTACTAATAAGCGAATATTTAAGTCAAATTGAGATATGTCAATGAAAATAAAGACAACCGAACGACAAAATTAAAATGACATGTTTAAAACTATAGTAAGCAATTAAAACAAATAATTAAAAAAAAAAAAAAGAACCAAAGAAACATAACATATAAGATGGGCAAGTAAGATCTAATTATTTGAATAAATGAATAATTAAATAATAAAAAAATCAAGTGAGAGAAAAACTCACTTTTTTCTTAAAAAGTATTTTCTTTTCTTCCTCTCTCTTCCTTTTTCTCTCTCTCTCCTCTTTTCTTTCTTCCTTTTTCTCTCTCTTCTCTCTCTCCCTCTCTTTCCGACGTGAATGTCCAACAATTCTCTCTCTCTCTCTCTCTCTCTCTCTCTCTCTCTCTCTCTCTCTCCTTACTTCCTCATCTCACCTCACCTCAAGTTTCACAACCTACTACCTCACATAACAACTCCTCTTATCCTATTTATAGTGATTCATTTCACTAGCTATTACACATGTGGGGAGAAGGCAACGGTTGTTGCTTCGATTTTCATCTCATTTGGTCACTTTTTTTTTTCTTTAGATTTAAACAATGTTCACCATTAATGTAGTGTAAGGTGCCATGCATTGCATGCATGTCACGTGTGTGACACATGCATGTGCCACATGTGTTTGGTCCATATATGTGAGGTGTGGTTATGATGAGTGTGCATAGTGTATAGTTTATGATGCATGCATGGGCCACTTGTGTGTGCATGAGAATTATGTATGTGATATGTTTGGTGCATGTGTGTGGTTATGATGTACTCAATGGTGCATAAATGGTTGATGCACATGGATGGATGGATCAATGTATAATAGATGAACGGATGGATGCATGGATAGATGGATGGATGTGCCTGATTTGTTTGGTGCATGTGTGTGGTTGTGATGTATTTGATGGTACATGGATGATGTAGATGGATGGACAAGTATTCTGATGATTTCAGCATATGGACGGTTTGATGGTTGTATTGTTGGATGGATTTATTAGTTAATGAACAGTTGGATCGAATATGTCCAAATCAATGGTTGAGATTGAACCAGTTGATCTTATAGATCATTGGTTATATCGGACAAATTGGGTACGTCAATCAATGGTGAAAATTTGATGGTCAAGATTTATTTGGGTTATTACAGCATGGGCCATCTTTTTTACCACCAACCACTCACCCGGGTCATGCACTACACTAGCTAGAAACCTCTCAATGCCATCTTTTTATTGTCATCCAAGTCTTTCAGAAGAGGGATAACATGCTCGTTATGACCTATGTGGAAGAGATAGTCAGAATATAATGGATATAAAGGACAAAATAGGACAATTAAGAAGTGTTACCCATACCACAATTAGTAAATGGGACAGTAGAAGGCGCAACAATAGGCACGATTCCATAGAGTCAGGAACTGGAGATACTTCTTTGGTCAAACAAAGACAAGGGGGGATTTCATCTATGGATTCTTGTGTATGTGTTACCTCCTTAGGAATCGATGGAACTAATGTCAGCTTGGCAAAGGAAGAAATGTGGGTTGGGGAAGCTCCGCAACTTATGCAACCTATGCTGCATTATTGGTGGTTGTCTTAGGGGTCAGAGCATAACGTTCTAAGGATGCAACATGCAAGGATAAAGGTGAGAAGACAATAGCCGAAGATCCCCGAACGAGATGTAATGCTTCCCATGAAGGATCAGCTTCAAGATCGACAAGAGCATCTTGCTACTCAATCACATAATCGTCTACATCCAAGTCACCTCCCCCTCCTTCGACATTATGATGCTCTTCAGAGTAATCCACTACCTCCTCATTAAGATCCTCTTCTAAGATATCAACTAGTCGGTGGATGAGATCTGTGCTCGCTTGAAGCTGTTGAGCGAGAGTCTCTTTAGCTTTGAATCCCTACTTTTCGCCGCAAGAAACCCCTCCCAATAGTTTACTCTCGCCATCACTGCCATTGTTAGATCTCAAGATATTGGTAATTGCTGGCCCTCAGCACCAGGATGACCATGTGAGCTAATTTCTCCCTCTTCCTGACTTTTCTCAATGGCCTCGCCACTTTCAACATCATCATCATCCAAGTCTCGATTTTTCTCCTCATCAAGCAGCTAGGCATCTGGGTCAAAGCCCCTCTTCCAGAGGGTAGCCTTCATCTTTGACAACAACTTCATAAACAATTTTGATCCCTGAATAATTTTCTGAGGAGCTATCTTGATCTTAACCCAAGGAGAATACAGAGTGACATCTAGTGGGGAATCGGATGGTGGCAAAGGTCCAGCTTAATCTTGTGCTTCTTAAACTTATGTGATTTGATTATCAATGTTGCTATCCCTTGTACGACATCTTGATTTTTGGCCCCAACAACCTCTTGTGGAGCACCCTCTTGATCATCGGGTAGATTTTCCACTACAACCATAGGTGTCATGTCTGCTTAAAGTTGTACATCAACATAGGCAACCCAACCCTCCAGAATGTGGTCGGGCTTAGCAGTGGTGATTGGAAACGTTCAACGATGTATGAAAGAGTGGTGTACTGACGATGAGTGCCTAACGGTTATCTTCTTTCAGAAAGCCTAAGCCACATTGAGGAATAGGCCTTACGTGAGGTGGCTTCACCTAAACAGGAGTATCAATGGAGTGACTATTATGCACTAGGTGATACTGATGAGCCCACCACCTCTTTCAACCATATGTGGCACCCACCACCCTTCTAAAACCAAAAATGATAAACTTCGTGCTGGTCCGCATAACTAGTAGATGTCGCCATACCCATCTCCAGTGCATTGGGCTGGTCCCAAAGCCCCTCTTCACGCAAGTCAAATCAATTAGGGTGCCTGACACTCCTTGATTGAATTTGAATTGGAAAGCGAAGTAGCTTATATAATATGGTTCCTTCCAAAATTCTAACCCGTCGTGTAAGGCCAAAGAGGTCGTGCAAATGGCCATTAGAAACGAGCACATCACTGAATTATGGAATTGTCATCATCTACAACCTCCCTATTTCCCACATCAAAGGTCACCAAAAACTGAAAGAAGTGCATGCCATCCTGCTCAATCTTATCAGTAACCCATTGGATGTTCTTCCTGATCATGCGTATTCTTGGGAAGCAATGAAGAGGCAAATGCTCGGGATGGAAGTATGCCAAATTGCCCTTGTCATATACCCAAGGGAAGTAGACCCCAAGCCACCCACACAAGTAGTGCCAGTGGAGGTGGGTCCCATCCAGGTGGCACATGGGATGGTCATGATTGCTCACCATGTAAATGGATTGATTTGTCAATTAGTGTGAAGTTAGTTTTGTTAAGTTAGTTGGCCCCAATCAAGTTGAAGATACCAAGACTTGAAGATCGAAAGCGTACAAACTAAAGATTCGAAGGTTTATGAATGTGCCAAAACCTAGATAGTCTGGTAAGATCCCAAAACCCTTCGTAAGGTGGCCTAAATAATCATAAACATTTCCCAATCCATCTAAGTTCAAGTGTCCATTAGATCAGGATGGACCTTGTGGAAGAAAGTGCAAAAGAACTATACTTGGAAAATTCATCAAATGCACAAAGTAAGTTGTTGTCGACACATGGACAACCTCCTCAACGGGTCAACAAGTCAGTTCAACATGTCAAAATCCATGGCCGACAGGTCAAAACACCAAAAAATGAGACAAAAGAAAACTCATATTTCTAGAGATTTCGACCCATAGATAAGTTATTTGACAGGTCGAAGGTCCGACCAATCAAAAACAAGGGTCGATAGATCGAAAGTTCCAAGATCTGGATAGAAAAGAAAACTCATGATCCAATAGATTTCAACTCATGGGTGGGTTATTTCGACCAATCGAAACTCAATTTCAACTGGTCAAAAATAGCAGTCGAAAAATTGAAAGTGGAAAAATCTGGATAGAAAAGAATACCTTGTGCCACTAAATATCCCAACTGGTTGAAGCCTTAAATCAACAAGTCGAAGGACAATTCGACCGATCGAAGCGTTAAGTAGACAAGTCGACAATTAGCTGTTTTCTGTCCAGTTTCAATAATTTTATAAATCCGATCCTTGAGCAACTAAGCCCTTTAGTGAGAAATTCATAGAGCCTTAAGAGAGTGTTATTCCCTAGCTAAAGTCTCTCCTTCCAAAGCTATTTCCCTCATGAAGTTCATCATTCAATCCTTGTGATCAAGCACATTTATTGAGCATTTAAAACTTGAATTGAAATATGAACTCCAACATTCATTAATGCCCTAACACTCATCTTAAATTGTAAATCTTTTGTGTTAAAGGGCATTGAATGCTAGTCATTGGGTGTAACATCTCGGGAAAATCCGTACAAAGACCCGAGTACTGCCTCAGGCAGAAATTCTTAAAGACCATATACTGTGGAAATTAGATAAAAATTAATTAAGTAATACACTAAATTAATCGGCACATTAGCTTAAACCACTATATATCCAAACTATAAGACTCAAAACCATTAAAATCGCTAACTCAACATTATTTAAAAATCTCGAGAAAATCTCAAAACTCAGTTGCTCACGGGAGCACATTAAAACTCCGTATCAAACCTGGACCGCATGTTGAAAGTATGATGACCGCGAAACTATAGGGTTACGACCGTCTTATTGGGTGCCGGAATCGAGCCCAAATAGCATCCAGAAATGCACAACTTGAGCCTTGAGCGAAGTGTGTGAGAAACACAAATATCCTTAGAAAATGAACCAAAACTTAAGTAAATTGGACCATTTGCTTGAGGGCAAAATTGAAGACTTTAGACTGTTAGTTTCTAACCCAACTACACCCATGGATCAAGGAAATTTTCCTACACCTATCGGTATACTTGTGGCTCTAATTGAGGGACGACTACCGTTGATTTGATACGGATCCTTCACGGCCGATCAATTTGTCAGATTACACCATAAACATAGTCCTGGCATAGATCTATTATCAGGGAACTTGCTCTACGATGTGGGTAAGAAGTAGACCTTCCTAAGGGCCCTGTTTGTCAAAAACAACCACCCTTTGGCTATAACCTAAGTATATCGTGGCCCTAGGGCCATTGACATCGCTTCTAGGCCTATATAAGGACCTTAAACCACCCCTCTCTCATTCCATATAAATTTCTCTAACCCTAGGAGAAAGAAGAGAGAAAAGAAGAGAAAAGAATAAGGAGAGAAGGGAGATTCCTGGAGATTATTGTTGGGATCCTTTCCCATGACTCCATACGCTGTTTCGCCTCCCTACCATCGCTACACAAACCTTTCTAACTATGATTTAGGTAAGGAATCCTAACCCTAATCTTGATTTAGAAATTCAAATAGAGTAATCAATGAAATAACTAACCTATTTCATGATTTAGGTACCCGTTGTTCCGTTAATGGTAATGTCGGATTCGAACCGCATCCGAATCAAGTATTTTGACAAAAGGTGGGGACTATAAACATTTAGGTTATAGTTTTTAAGGCCTTCAATGTCAGCAATGATTTATGTCTGACTTGATTGCTGTCATATGATGTTAGTTACGACGTTTTTGACAAACTATATACATGTGAATTATGTTGAATATAAAATGCATTCCATGTGCTTGTTGAAATGTTTGAATGAACTTGAAATTATGATTTTATATTTTTCATGATATCTAATCTAAGATCCATGTTCGTTATACGCGTTATAGCCTAGGTCACGTAGAAAATTGCTATAGTTCATGTCATAACTAATCTAGTCTATGTATTTAGTAATATGTAGGCTAAGTGTTTGATAAAATGTCTGAATGAAAAATTGTTTGAGGAATAACTTTTAATAAGGGTGTTGAGATAGGATTCTCAACATCCTTATCCATATCTATAGTTTCCTTCATGTAATGTAAATTGTTACTATGTGATTTATGGATGAAATGCATATGTATAACAACATGTTCAATGTGTTTGATAAAATGCTAAAATGAGAATTACGTTTGAATTATTTGATAAATTCTGTTATGATTAACATATGTGACTACCTATGGCATTTGAGTTTGATTGGGACTACTACGTAGTCCAGGAAATCAGTAACGGTTCCCGATTGAGTGGCCGAATTAGTCTCACCACATTAGATACATTCGATAAATTTAAGCTGTACGATGATTGTTGACAGTGGTTAGGCCACATGGAGTGCTTATGTACTCCATGTCAATTAATTCAGCAAGCGCTCGTACCAATCGCACTTATCAAATAACCTGATTGGCCTAGCGTGTGCTTACTATGTATGGACACTACTTCTTGAATTTAAGGTACCACTTACCAATGTAAAACCTGTTTTAACCATGGTACCACAATCCGCTAAGACTCATGAGCCGGGCATGGTGGTATGGGACATCGTGGTCAAGCTATCGGCTTACACTGGGGTGACAAGCCTCCCTGTAGTGACCAGTGAGGAACCCAAACTCGTAAGCTAAATATGGTAGTATACAAGACACCGTATTCGAGCTGTCGGCCTACGTTCAGGTGACGAGCCTCCTGTAGTGACCTCGAGTATAAACACTTTAATTTATCTATCCACTGTTTTCATTAGGAGTGATGCCTTATAACTTGCCTATCGTATGTGATTAACCAGGATTGACAACCCTAGATGGATCCCCATTTGGGTTAATGATAAAAAGGGAGGTACCTTAACTTCTCGAATTTACTGTATGAACAAGCCTAATCAATTACTTGGCTAACACGACCATGCATCGCATTGCATGTGCTTTGGCGAAAAAGCGCACGTTTAGGGAGTTTTCCATACGCGATCGTTAGATGAAGTTGCTAAGGGAGTGTAGGCAAGGGTATGCATCATTACTGCTTATCATTCCTGCATTAACAAGAGTAATTAGGAAGTGATTGCTGTTTTATTTTATCATTACTGCTTGATTGAATTGATAACATGTTAACCTTTGCCTTATAGTACCACTGAGTAGATCACTCACTCCCACTCTGGGATGGTGTTTTAAAACACCAACCAGACTCTGAGGCTTACGTGATGGAGCTGGATTTCTTAGACGAGGAGGAGTTCTCCTACATGTAGCTCTCAGGTGGGTCTGGGTAGACCTAGAGCTGCATCGCCGGGGTTATAGGGATTATATGGATTAGTCGGACATTCACACCTTGTTATTTTGTATATTTTGAAACAACACTTGTATATATTCAGCCCGGTAACACAATCATACTCTGGAGGTTATGAAATATGTTTATACTTTATAAATTTATCACAGTCTTCCGCATGCTTAATCGAATTACCTCTGGAGTATAATATGCTGATTTGGTATATTCCTTCTCATGTTTAATGCACTAATATGTTCAACATTCAAACATCATTATCTATATTGCATAAGTGATGCATTAGATCTCGAGAGTTGAGCCTTGCTTGACCCTCAATTTTTGGGGCGTTACGTTGGGGATCCTAACTTGTACCCTCAAAGATCTCTAATCTTAAGTTAGGTTCACCTACCCTTCTCTCATACCTTAGCACTGGAAAGGCACATGTACTTCAAGGTTGCGATTCAAGAGAGCTGAAGAAGAGGTTTTTGTGATAGAGGAAGCTCTTTAATAAGGTACATTCAAGGGGGCTCATCCACTTTAAGTGAGAAAGTTATTTTTGACTCTATTTTGTCTATAAACCGATTCTTGTATAGAGTTGGGTTTCAGAGTTTGACAAACCAAACTCGTCAAGTCCTTGTGTAGGGTCTCCGCAGGGAGCATACTTGTGTCGTCCTTGTGTAGGACATCTTGATTGAGTTTGAGATCCAAACTCTAAGACCTTTTGTATGCCGTCGACGGATGTAAAACATATAAACTTTGTGTAGGTTGTAAAGATTTATGATAAACTTGATTAAAAATAATTTTGATAGTGAAATTCGGTACACTCTAGGAGAGAGTGAGTTAGCTGGGAGTGGAGTAGGCACATATTTGAACTACTATACATAGTGTTCAATGGGCCAAATGATTTTTTTTCTTATGGTTATCTTATTTTGCTAAATGATTATGGAAGTGTATCCTTATTGTAGCAAACATGTTTAATAGAATGCACACATGATGTTTCAATATTGTTTTGTTTTAACCTTAAGCTAATTTGATACATCTATTCATCTTTGTTTAATTATTTATTTGAGTAATTAGGGGTGGCTGATTGTTGTTTAAATTGTTAAAATTCGAAAGTCATATTCATCCCCCCTCTAGGACATTAGTCATATATCCAAGATTCACTTGTAGCGGTAAAATTGTAATTTCACACTACATTGTGCAAAGCCTTGTAGATATTGCACAAAATTGCTGGGGCCAATGTGAACCTCTTCCCATCAGTCAGGGTGCTAACAACACAAAGGCATTGAATGTAGATGCCATCTGAATTTTTTGAAGCCTGGGTGTGCAACGACGTAAAGGTAATATGCTAAGAAATCGGCAAGCTCTCATGAGGGAGAGATGTTGTTTGGGTTTAGGAACATATTTTTGCATCTTTTCTTCAACTTTCTCACCACCTCCAGGTTGTCGTCATATATATATATATATATATATATATATGATCCATGCTGAAAAGGACAAAGGACACATAATGAGATAAAAGATTAAACAAATGACATATGCATGCTACTGGCGGAGAGGGGGAAACTTATGTAAGATACTGACTGAAATAAAGAAGCCAATCCTCGAGGTGCAATTTATTTAAGTTCAGAAATCGGTACAACTTTGTGAATAGTTGAAGACAAGTCTCCTTATTGTAGAATTCCAAATCTATATTGGAAGGGGCATATTTTCATAGATGACTCCTCGGATTGGCAAGCCTGCAATCTCTTGCAAGTCCCACAAGGAGTTGGTAACCGAACCCTAATAGTTCAAAAGCATTTTATGATCATTGGATCACTGTTGAAGAAACTTGAAGTGGCATCGATGGCTTTATAGAGGCCTACCTCCATCAACATTTCCTTATGACGAGCTAGTATCTTGTTCGACCAGGCCTCATAAAAGGGGCATGGGTTAAGATAGTCACAGGTGCAGAAGTTTCTCCTTTCTCTCATCATCTACAAAATATATCTGTTAAAGCGTTGTTTAAAAGTATCAAAATAGTGTGGAAGATATGGCTCGTGAGGATAATGTGTCGGAGTCAGTAAGATCACATTCTTTTCTTCTTTAACGACTTATTTTGTTCTGTTGGCAATCAAGTCGTAGCTTAGAAATAGGCGGGATACCCAACTATCAACACTAAGAAATATTCCCTAACTATTGATATCAGACGTCGTGATACCCACGAGTGGCTTATGATGAACGGAGCTCTTAAAATAAGAAAGGATTCGATCCTTGTATGGGTCACGAATGTGGAATTCTCTTTCAACAATCTTAACACTCACCCACATTGTCTTCATTATGCCAACCTTTTACTTGAGGATGTATTCATTGAACTCCTTTCGGTAGTTTTTTCCAAGTAGGGAAAGATTGTTTCAAACTCTAATGTGGGGAAGTTTGCCCTTGGTATGACACTGGGTGGCAACGTGCTACTCTTGATCCATAGAAACACCAGCTTCAAGGTTTGTGTGTAAACCTGCTAGAAGCCGCATCCACCTATCCCATTCGGCCTTGGTGTCGTGTTAATAGAGCTGGGCATCGATCTGAGTCAGATCGGATTGGGTCTAACTCGATCCGATTCGATACTGAGTTCGGGTCACCTGACTCGGACTGATCCGAAATGCACATTGCCTGATCTAATCCGAGTCCGACTCGGTCAGGAAAACCGAGTTGGATCGGATTGGGCACGGTTCAGATCGGTCCATATTAAATATTTTTTTTTTTAAATTTTAAAAATATATTTTTTTAAATATTAACAAAATGGTGGTGCTTTGTGATAAGCAATGCCAATATGCCCACTTTGAAAATCAAATTTTTGTGCTTTGTGCCTATGGATTAAACTACAAGACAACAAATCCATGATCCCATATGTTGTATTGATCCCACTGTGGACTGACTAGAGTAGGAAACCTAATTAAGCCATCTTATCCATCCAATTGATATGTATGATGGGAAAGAACATTACTAACAGTGTGCATTGAAATGAAAAGGAATGGTCCAACAATTGGGTAGGTCAGATTGTACAATCCGTGTGGTTTGCAAGAACTAGTCCTTACTCCTTAGGAGGGAAACCAATCCAATGAATGGTCTGGATCATTGACCATCATGCCACATGCCACATATGCAATTCATGCAGTATAGCAGCTAAGGAATTTCCTGAAGAGGTGTTGTAGCAAGATTACTCTCTAACTATCTCCCTCTCTTAATAAATTGGTCTTTTCTTCAAATGAATTTGTGGAAGCCTTTCATGAAATATTGAAGAAAATAGATGAACAAGAAACAAACATTAAAACTAGAAGGCATTCCCATAAGACACTCGACGGTCCTATAAATTAGGAATGTAAGAGGGAAAACATAAATAAAGAATAAAGCACAGTGTTGTCCTTAGAATTCATGAATCTGAAATGCAAGAGTAGATAATACTCACTGGGTCCAAGGACCAGAAGGGCAAGATCCTTGGTCATTTTTCCTGATTCAATTGTCTTAACACAAGCAGCCTCTAGCTTCAACGCAAAATTATATATATATATATATATATATATAAATAGTAGTGATTCTCAAATCATAAACAATGTATAGTTTCATGAAAATCTAACATGCATATTCTGAGATAAAATGTAAAAAGAAAATAAAACATGTCCAAAATCAAAAGTACAAATGAACCTAGCAATTAAGATGCACATACTGATTATCGAGTCATAGATTAGGTAAAACTTTCATATATTCAATACCCTCTATATGATGAATGCCTTTGTGGCATGTAACTAGATGAACCTTGTCCATAATAGTAACCCCCTCTTCCACCTCCACCTTCGTCGCTAGATTCATCCTTCGATTCTCTTTTTAATGATTCAATTGCAGGAAAACTCTTGACAGGGATCCCTTCCCATCGTCCTTATTCACAGATGCAAGAAGTTTTTTCAGATACTTTTTATGATTTGAATTGTACGGGATTCTCAACCGCTTATAAAATGTTGCAAGACTTTTAAGAAACTTTGATGGCTTACTTGAGCCTACTTTAGCATCATATTGTCTCAGAGGTAGATGTTGTTGTCTGGTACTTCTTGATCTAGATGTCATTTGCAAGCTTTCTTTGACGGCCTCTTTATAATTTCGTTCTTCTTGTTTCCTTAAAATTATCTCTTGTTCTTCTTCTCTACTAATTGTGGTTGTAGAAGGCTTGGAACCAGAGCCAGAGACAATTTTAGTTCCTATGCTTAACTCTTCTTCATTTATAATAGGCCTACTTCTATATATTCTTTGGTTAGTTGTATTGGTTGTGGTTACAGGGTGAGGGGTGTAGGAAGTCTTCGTATTTGAGTCGAAATGACTCTAAATAAATCTTGGACTTCCTGAGGAGCTTTGCTACATGGTGCAACATCTCCTCCCCGACAAGTCAAATGTAATTTGAGCCGATTTATTTTGTTGACAAACTGTTTTCCACACAACTTACATTTTAACTTTATCTTTCCATCCTGGGAGTAGACTTAGACTCCATAATCCCAAATATCCTCTGATTCATCATCTTCTGATGACATATCTAGTGTATATCTAGTTAGCTTAGGACAAAAAAAAAGAGTTAAAGTTATGAATGAACGCAATTACCCAACAATATAATAAGAGATTTAAAACAACATTATCTAATGGAATAGTACTAATGAAAAAAGTGAAATATTCATCCACCCATAAGCCATAACCATAATATTACAATGTAACTGTTTTAACAAAATATAAATAACATGATATAACAGAAATAGAAGGCATCAAAATCATATTGAAGCTGTAGGTACTGTCTTATTTATCTTGTCACTCTCCTCTTCATCGAACTCCTCATCAATAGAGTTCTCTTTCAACCATATTGGACGCAGCAATCCCAAGTACAAATGAGCGCTTCAACCGATTCAGGTGTATATGAGCTTTTATACTTACTCACGACCCTACTCCTCGTATTAAAAGCAGATTCTGAAGCCATAATTGAAATTAGAATTGATAATATGTCGCGTGCCATTAACGAGAGCATAGGGTACTGCAAAGTACCAGATCTCATCCTCTGCCACTCCAAAATATCAAAACCATCACCTTTGAATTTTACAACTAGAAGATCCTCCTTGAGATAGTCTTTGAGTTCTGATTTAGGTGTCTGTATTTGAGTCCCTTTCCACTATGCATAGGAAGACATGAAATCATCTGACGTGTCTTCCTGCAATTCATTAACTACAGAACTAGAACCCACATGAGAAAATTATTCTTTTGCAGCGCATACATACAAATTGTACAATTCACTGATTGCATCAGAAATCTTTTCGGCCTTAGCAATACCCATCGCACTATACAACTTACTACATATGAAGTCAACCATAATCATCTTGTATCAGGGATCAAGAACGACCACAACACCCATTACCAAACTATACTCTGACCAATACTTATTAAACTTTTTCTACATACCCATGGTCATTAAGTGTAAAAAGTTTTGTCTACTACTGCTTTTATACAA
Source organism: Magnolia kwangsiensis (assembly GCA_037074715.1). Taxonomy (NCBI): domain Eukaryota; kingdom Viridiplantae; phylum Streptophyta; class Magnoliopsida; order Magnoliales; family Magnoliaceae; genus Magnolia; species Magnolia kwangsiensis. The sequence continues at coordinate 67,902,855 of CM073572.1, read as the reverse complement.
TACATCTTTTACCTTTCAAAGTTCATGCAGAAATATATTTGTTGTTAAATACTTGCTGCCTGAAAATTTTTTCATGCTTTTGTAAAAAATAGAAAGGAACTTACGAACTGATTCAGCTCTTGACTAATCATCTTCAGAAGGCAACTAAACATACACACTATCATGCTGCGCATAGTGAGAGAATACAGGTCCCAAATCTATCGTTGAATTCCAACGTGTCGTGACATCCAACTTCATCGTTCTCTGAGATGACAAATTCAACCACTTCAAGATCTCATTCCATGCATGTAATCGTGGAGGTGACCCCATATGTACTTCACACTCTCTCTTATGTTCTCGATCGTGGGATCGATTGTTTTAAGGCCATATTGTACAATCAAGTTTACGATGTGGGCACAATACCTAATATGAAGTATCTTTCCACCAAAATACAGGTCACCGATGGTCCTAAACTGGTTGCACAAATTCGTTATCATGCTATCATTTGTAGAGGCATTTTCTAGAGTAATTGTGGAGATCTTCTTCTTAATTCTCCACTCTACAAGACATCTGTGTATGCACTCTGAAATTATCAAACCACTATGAGGAGGTGTAAGATAATAAAATTTATCATTCTCTTACAAAGCCCCCATTCGGCATTAACGTAGTGAGCAATTAGGGACATACTCCTTTCGTTGATTGGATGTTGTCCACAAATCTAATGTCATGCTAATTCAAAAAATCATTTTCAACTCTCCTTTTAACTTAACCTTCTCGCTTTCATACATCTTCATACACACCCTCTTTATTGTTGTACAGGAGACTTTATCGCATATGGGGTTAAGACATCTGGCTAGTCCAACAAAAGCAGGACTCTCTACCATCTGAAATGGTTTTTCAACTGTAATAATTAACTTGGCCGTCAACTCGTTCACTAGCTCTTTATCATACTTGTAGATAGACACCGACGGACCCACTATAGATTGTGAAAATGAAAGTGTTTGTTACCCTGTCGCACTTCTCATTTTTTTATAACACTTTGAAATATGTTTCTTCAACGTTGTGGTCGAATCATCTAATTGCCTAGCATACTGAGACTTGCAGTACTTTCATTGTATCTTTATGGAACCGTTCTTCAGGGTTCTTCCAAATTTTCCTACACTGCTGACCTCTTTTTCATTTTTTCCGCAACATGTGACTGTATGGTATTAGTATTAACGACGTTGATGGACAGCTCTTCATGTTCAAGACCTAATCCTTCATCTTCAAGGATCATCGGTAATGTAATTGATCGACCACCCGAGGTATTGGAAAGACCCTTGCTTTTCATCTGATAGTTGAAACATACAAGATCATATTAACATTAACAATCTAATTCTAACAGAGTTATACTAAATCCTAAATTAGTTACCCATCTAAGGTTGGATAGATTGTAATACTTTCACATTCTCATTTAAATGTCCACGCTGAAAATCCGGCAGCATTTTCTCATGTCTTTCTAGATAAGTTGATCTTACGTTACATTCTGATGCCAAATATCTAAAGTAATGTGAAGATATTTGGCATTGGATACGAAACGGAAGAAACATATCCAGAGAGAAATGACGAGATGGACCACGGATTAGGCATGAACATATAAATAGATTATACGAAAGCATACTATCCATCTAACCTTGCACTGTTCAAAATGGGACAATTTGAACAATTTCTATGCCACTAAAAACACACCATATGTATGTATGGCCACATAGAAATTCTCAAACCGGTAACTAATTATTTAACTCACAAATCACAATCACAAGTCACAAGTTACAATAATAATCTAATCAAAGAAAGCAATGTACATATTAAGCTAAGTATACAATGTACAATAATGAGATAAGCAAAAAAGCAATGTATAATGCATAAATAATCATGTTTAATGTTACCTAATTCAGAAATTAATTGATACTTACATCTAACCTCAATAAAGCAAAATTAACCTTGACAACCACTAATTCTCTAACTAACAAATAACAACTTTTGTAACTATCTAACTAATAGTTAACAACTAACCAACAAGGCAACAACAAAAGGAAGAAAATACAGAAATATCCACAACTGGGCTCCACAGATTAACGATCTGGATCTTGCACAAGTGCACTCCTTTAAAACATATCTGTCACGCCCCAAACCCAGAAATTGGATTGACAGGAATCCCGATCGCCAAATCTGGTGCCGATAGCCTCCGTAGTACCCCATTCTCGGCTCTTAGCGTTCATACGCCAGATTCCGATCTTGGGATCCTATAAGGAGGATTTTTTTTTCAATGTACATTTAACTTGTAATAAGCATAACCACAAGATTACCCAATTCACGAAGTCAACGTCATCATCACATATTCACTAATATAATTATTTGAGTACAATGCTGAAAGGGAAATACATAAATAAAAAATCAAGCTCCATAAGACCGTTACATGCTCCAGGCTCAACACTGCTGCAACCTAAAATCACCTGCACGCATCTATCGTGCATAAGCTTATAGAAAGCTTAGAGGGTGGTGTAAGTGTGTGCACAAAGTGTCAAGTATTCAATATAATGCCATCATCACATAATACTGAAATTACTGGTAATCCAGAAATTGAACATTATCGGAATAAGCAGAAATACTGACAAAATTATAAATCATACGATAATAGAGTACGCGGAAGTATGGATAGGTTCATAAGTCAATCAATATCAGAATACGCAATATATGACAACCATGCAATAAGGAGTCATAAAGAGCCAAATATCAAATGCTGAGGATACAATGCAATATACAAATCCTGTTAAGTCTGTCTAAGCCATATAAGTGTAGAAACATAACAATCCAAAATGTCATATGCCTGCGGATATAATGCAATATGCGATGCGAATGAAATGACCATGCTGGAGTGTGAAGTCGGGATGATAGTACGTAGTATCGCAGGCTATGGGGTCCACCACAAGGGACTTCTATCCAAACCAGTCCCATACCTAAATTTGAATGTCAGAATCAACGTGGTAAACTCCTGATCTCAGGTTAGTCGCGTACCTAATCGAAATTCTTGCCATAACGAAGGTACACAAAAATTAGTTATGCACCACTAGCCCAATTGGATAGTGAATGAATGAGCATGCAACTTCTACTCAATAAGTCCACATATCAGTACGGTTCCTCTCTGGGATATCACCGGGGTCTATTACACTCCAAACCACATTACTGCCCTATCGCTCGCAACAAGGTGAGTGGAAGAGACCTCACTATCCGCCTGCTAATATCGGGCCCGACTCGTCGATAGCGGACCTATTCCGTGGGATGGTCAGACTCAGCCTAGCATTGCCCCCTCCTCTAGGGCAGATAAGGCCGCACTCCCTTCCAACCGACCATGACACAGTGGGAGACGCGGCTTAACGGTATACGGTCTTCATGCGCTCATACATCCACTTGGTTTAAACGTTGGAGCAACCTCTGGAACCAAGAGGGTTTAGGGACTTTCACCCAGGGATATCTATAACACCTCATGTAGAACAGATTTCTGGTATCCCATCTGGCCATCCACGAAATGCCTATGGAGGCTACGACCCTGATGTCGCTAGGGCGTACAGTACAACACAATGCAATGCAAGATGCATGAGTCATGCAATCCAGTCATACGTCAATCCTGCGATGCCGTGTTCTCATGTGGGATAATTTCGCCTATCAGGGAGTCCCATGAACAACCTGTCATATGGCATATGCAATGGTCAATCACGTCTCATAACAAACATGTAGATGATGCGTATGGGCATGTATCATGACGCTATACTGTCACATACTCATAATCGGTATCAACGATCGGCCTCGACAATATGGACATTTAACCAACATCGCCCCCAAGGAATGGCCCACATAGAGCCAACATATAATGGGCCCGTGGCCTCACATAAAGGTCTAATACTCAACACAATGGGCCTTACTCAAGGGCCACATATACAGAACACAATAGGTGGGCCCTGCTCATGGGCTAATACATATCATAATGGGCCTTGCCCATAGGCCACGAATACATCACAATGGGCCTCGTCCATGGGCCCTAAATATATCACAATGGGCCTCATTACATAGACCTCCCATTCATCACATTAAGCCTTAAACACGGACTGGATACATATCACAATAGGTCTCAATTATGGGTCGCGTATACCTCATATAGGTCTCGACAATCGGCCTCGGCATTCGAAATCGGCCTTAACAATCGGAATTGATGCTCGAAATCGGGCTCGATACTCGGCCTCATATATATCAAATGGGCCACGACAATGGGAATCGATAATCGACCACGTCAATAGGGATTGACAATCAGTCACGATAACTGGCCTTGATCGCTAATCGGTAATCAGCCACGACAATTGGAATCGATTGCTAATCGACCTCGATTGATTATCAAAAATTAAAAAAATTGGCCACGATAATAGGAATTGAAGATCGGTCATGACAATTGGGATCAATTGATAATCAGAGTTAGCAAATCGGTCACATCAATCGGGATCAAAAATTGATCACGACAATCGGGGATTGATCGATAATCAGAGTCGATAAATCGGTCACATCAATCGAGATCAGAAATTGGTCACGACAATCGGGATCGATCGATAATCAGAGTCAGCAAATCGATCACGTCAATCGAGATTAGAAATCGGTCACGACAATCGAGATCAATTGATAATCAAAGTCGACAGATCGGTCATGATAATCGGGATCAGAAATCAGTCACGACAATCGGGATCGATCGATAATCAGAATCGGTAAATCTGTCACGTCAATCGCACGGATAATCAGTAGATAAACAAAATGGGGTCCATAGATGATCAGCAGATCAATTATAATAAAAAGATCAGCACTCGGTCATGGTTATATTAAATTCGATAACACAGAGCCATCGGTCTACGACGAATGGGGCCCACTTGTTTAGGTTACCCTACTAAGGCCTAAGGGAAGGTCACAATTTGGACATCCAACCATCATTGCCCATCAATGTGGACATCTAACCAACATTGCTCCCAAGGAGTGGCCCATACAAGGAATTCATACACAACTTAATGGGCCATACACATTTCGCACTGGGCCTTGTATGTCCAGCTTCACGGACGGATGACGTGGTTGTAAAACACATATATCGAGGTGGTCCCCACTGTCATGGAGGGTGTGAATAAAATACATAAATCAAGGTGCATTTCCATCGTCCAGATAGCAGAACGGTGTGGATATAAAAACATATACATCACATGGGGTCCACGTACATAATAGGTACATCAAGGTGGGACCCGCACAATGGACGGTCTAGATATAACATAAACCTCATGATCAAACTCGCCTGGTAGTACAACAACTATATGGATGTGTGAGGAGGTACATTGGCCAATCCCTCCATAGAGGTGGGTCCCACGTGGGGTCCATCATACGTTTATTTTCCATCCCACCTGTGGATAAGGTCACTCAGACCTAATTAAGGGGAAAAAACAAATTCCATATTCATCTAAAACTTCTGTGACCCAAAAGGGTATCAATGGGTGACGCTCAATCTCCACTGATTTCTACATGGGTATAGAATAAATACATTAGTGGTGGGTCCCACCGTCCAGCCATCTAGACGATGTGGATAAGACCCATATAACACAGTGGAGTCCACACTGATGAACGGTATGGAATTCAATACATACAACATACATCAGTAGGCCTCATGGAGCTTGGTGACGTCACCAGCAGCTATATAGCTGGTGCGCGGTACCTCTGCCAATCCGTCCAGTAGGTGGGTCCCACGTGGGGCACACCGCATACATGTATTACATATATATACATTTTTTATTTTATTTTATTGTTAGAAAAGGGTCTAGCGTCCAGACCTTTTGGACGCTGGATGGATGGTTTAGATATAGGATGGATACATCAAGGTGGGGTCCACGTGCTGGATGCACATGTCTTCAAGGTGGGCCCCACCTCCAATGAGCCACACGTGCTGCTATGCAGCATGGAAGGAATACATATATCATGATGTGGCCCGTTAGATGGACGACGCGGATGCAATGAATGGACGGTGTGGAAGATAGAATGCATACATTTGTGTGGGCCATCTTCACTAGTGCAACACGTGTGGAGTGGGTCCCACTTCCTGCCAGAAAAATGGATGGATGATGAGGATGGATTACATGGAGTGGCTTCCACGTGATGGGCACCCTCCCCACTAACACATTAATATTATATTACATATTATAATAATATTATATATTTATTTTATTATTTATCTTGTTGCAGTTGCTAGTACACCCTACTGTAAGTTCACACTTTATAGCTGGCCACGTCCAGTGTACGGGGTGGATATTTATCCATCAAGGTGGGTCCCACATGATGGACGGCCCTGATATACATGTTACTGGTGGGCCCACCTAACTTGCTGACGTCCACCATCAGCTATACAGCTGGAGCGGTACTCAAGCCAATCTGCTTCATGTAAGTGGGTCCCACATGGGGCCCACATAACGTTTATCCGCCCAAGCCGTTGATAAGGTCACTCGGACCTGGATGAAAAGGAAGAACAAATTTCATGATGATCCAAAACTTCTGGACACCCAGGCTGGTTTCAATGGTAGACGTCCAGTCCCACTACTTCCTGCGATGTGGGCCACCTGAGCTACAAATGGGGTTGATTTTTGAAGGGAACCCACTTCAAGAAGGGACCCACCAAATGAACAGTGTGGATGATAAACACACGTCAGGGTGGGGTCCACGGCTGGGACCCATGGTCCCAGTCTGTCTTCACATCCAGCGTCCAGCGTAGGATGCCCAACGCGTCCTCAGGTCAGTCAGCAGCAGGCGCTACTGCTGCTTCTTCCTTATTATTATTTTTTAAAAAAAATATAAAATTCTACGATTTTCTCATGTGAGGCCTGCAACAGATGGATCCAGTCCACCCATTGGATTCTACAATTCATAACAATTCCACCAAGCCCAATATTGAGTATATTTCAGAGTACAAAAACATCGGAGTGGATTCCAACGGTAAAGCCACTATCTTCTATGCTATGGCCCACCAAATTATCGGATCAAAATCATTTTTCGGCTCAACGCCTAAAATGATTTGGGAAATGGAATGGACGGTGTGGATGGAATTCATATATCAAGGTGGGCCTATACAAGTGGCCCACCCCAAAATGTCTTAAACCAAGCTCATATTTGTGTTTTCCATTCAACGTCCAACGTCCCTGGACGCTGGACAGTCAGGACATAATACATACATTGAGGTGGGCCCTACCTATGGATGTAGGCCACCAAAGAGGGGGGTTGGAGGGCATGGAAAATACATACATCAAAATGGGGTCCATTCGGGTGGGTCACACGGCCAAATCAACTCAAAATGAAGGAAAGGGAGAGAGAGAAGCACCCACCTTTGATCCTCTCTTCCTTCTTCCGCCAATGCGATTTAGAGCTCGAATGGGTGTGATTCAACGGCTGAGATTGGCTTTGAAGGATTGGATTGGATGGTAGAGAGTAGCCACCCAAAGCTCCTCTCATGGAGAGCCATGGACGTGGGTTGCTCCCATGGAGCTTGGGAGAAATGAGAGATGAGAGAGAGAGGTGTAAGAGAGAGAGAGAGAGAGAGAGAGAGAGAGAGAGAGATGGGTGTGATGGGTGTGAGTGAGTGATGTGTACTTGTGTAAGAGAGAGTTGACTTTAGGGGAGGGGTGGTTGTACTTGGGGATGGGTGAGTGATGGAGTGTGATGTGTACTTTGATTGATGAGATTGATGAGAATAATGTGATGTTTTCTAGGAATTGCAACGCGCGGCGTTTATCCTCGAATTGAACGCAGGCCCACATCTCCTGGTCTGGGAATCGCCTTGGTGCGTGAGACGCGGCATTGGAACCGCAGCGATAGCGCGATCGCTAGCGTATAAGTCTCGGGTCGAGCCGACTTCGGTATATAGGACTTGGCTTAGGATTGCGTACAAACATCAAATAAAGGTCGAAGGTTGTCGAAATTCGATCGGAAAGATTGTGGTTGCCTATGGAACGGTACGGTCTAGGATACGGGGTTTACAGCTCTCCCCTCCTAATAAAAATTTCATCCTCAAAATTTAAACTACAACATAACCAATACAAAGCTTATCAAGGGAGCGAAATCCTATCCGAACACAACATGCCATCATAATTAAATGCCTAAGAGATGGGGACAATGCCTGCGAATCTCATCCTCCTGCTCCCAAATCGCCTCATCAACACTACGATAATCCAACCGGACCTCGAATCTTGGATCAGAAATGATCGAAACTGAAATACTATATAACCTCACAATCTCAACGGTAGGGAGCTATATTAAAAAATCTCTAAGTTATTCGAACTCGAGGATCTAACCATTCTAGGTTCTAAACAATCAGAGAGTGCAAGGTAGCTATCAACAGATATGAGATGTTATCTTCAGGTATTCCCAAGTTATGCTCTGATACCAACTTCTGTCACGCCCCAAATCTAGAAATCAGATTCACAGGAATCTCGATCACCAAATTCGGTGCCAACAGCCTCCGTAGTACCCCATTCTCGGCTCTTAATGTCCATACGCTAGATTCCTATCCTGGGATCCTACAAGGAGAATTTTTTTTTCAATGTACATTTGTAACACCCTGAAAATCGGGGGTCATGTATAAACTCAACTCCTGAGTTTCAGACCGTCACTTATGCAACAAAAATGATTATGATTCAATGTTGTCTGATTTAAAGCATTCACATGAGTAAAAGTATACCAAAACTGCAATTCATACTCCAGATCCAGTGATAAAAGCAAGCGGAAGACTAAAAAATATATATATCACTGTAAGGAAAAATAAAGTAGATCTCATCTATCTCTAAGGTATGAATACATCTCTGAGTCTCATATACATATACATGAACAAAATTAAATGTTCAAAATAGTCCCACTGAACTCCCGTCAATCCAGGTCGCATACGCAAAGCCATCATGATACTGCATGTACGAGAACTCGTCCTGGTCCTCGTCGAAGTCTGGCTCTGCCTTCTGGATCTCAGCCTCACCTGCATCTACAACAGGGTCTGGTGGGTGTTGCAAACACCATCCCGTAACGTGGGAATGAGTGATCAACTCAGTGGAATCATAGAGCAAAGATTAGCATGTTCACAAATCAATCATGCGATAATAGTAAAGCAAGACAATCCTAATACTGTTGTTAATGCAAGATGATATGACGTGATGTATGCCCTCACCGACGATATCCCTCATACGGCAACATCTTACGACCGCGGCATGCCACACTCCCTAGAGTGCTCCACATCTTCCAGGCACATGCAATGCTATGGTGATATGATTTTCGAGTTGTTATTAGTCCATTCAAACAGCAGGATTGGGAAACTAAGGTACTTCCCTTGTATCAATCCCAACACAGATCCTGTCTAGGGTCGTCACTCCTAGTAATCTCATACGATGTATATTTTGTAAGTCGCTACAAGGGCTGCCAGGGCTGTTTCTCACACTCGTTGCACCGCTCCCCCATCACCTTATCAATACAGGCCTACTGTACTCTACCGCTACTGAAGGGTCGTCGCCTCCCGTAGACTCAGAATACGCTCACGGTCACTACAAAGGACTCGTCGCTTGATCAGTGTAGGCCGACAGCTAGAATATAGTGTCTCATACCACCATAATCTGCTCACGAGACTAGGTGCTCACTGGTCACTACGGGGAGGTTTGTGACCCCAGCGTAGGCCGATAGCTTAACCACGGTGTCCCATACCATCATGCCCGGCTCATGAGTCTTCGTGGATCAAGGTACCATGGTTAACGGGGTTTACAATGGTAAGTTCAGTACCCTAGGTTCAAGCAGTTATGACTCATACAGGGTGAACATACATCGGCCAGTCGGGTTACTTGACGCGCTCGACTAGCGCGATCGCATCTCAAGTCGAACGACATGAAGTGCGTAAAATACTTCGCGTGGCCTAACCACTGCCGCCAACTCCAAACACGACTCACGTTCATCGACGCGTCGTTCGTGGCCAAGACCAGCCAACCATGAATTCGATCGGTTACCGACTGCCTGGACTAAGTATAATTCGATCGGTTACCGACTGCCTGGACTAAGTATAGTCCCAAACAATTATGGAATCACATCAGCAATTTATATTGGAATATTGGAATTGAAATACAATCATGTGAGCATGTTAACACATGTTATAACATTCAACTTAGGCAAATCTTCTAACACATATATTTCATGCATGTAATGAAATCGTGCATATAGTCAACATGTAGGAAATCATTTAGGTGAGCATATTAATTGAGAAATCAATCTCAAACTATTTCATAACATCATTTAATTCAATACATACTAATACAAGCATTTATACAAACACCTACACTACACACTTAAGTCTACATATAGTATGTCGACCCGAAGTGTGCAATTAGGCGAATCTCTTCGCCAAACTAATTATGCACGTATTCCTAACTGTACTTCCTACAAATGAGAAAAATATGAATGTAAACTGTACTTCCTACAAATGACTAAAATGCCCTAAATCTCATATTCTTCGTTGATTTACGAAACAGGAAATGGATAGCATGTTGTACATGTCAAACGGCGATGCCGTCAATAATCTACTATTAAACGACATTGAAAGCGTTGGAAACCGTCAATCAAAGCGTCTAAAATCCTCACCTAGTCTCTTGTAAACGTGTCGTTTTGAACGGAGCGTATACGCTTCGTCAATGGCGATAAGAGAACCTGTTTTACAAGATCTATTGGTTAAAAAGCTATGGATCTTAGTGATCCTCAAATCAGCAACTTCTAGGGTTGTTTCATACCTGAAAATGCGGAAGAATCACCGGCTTGGTGATCAGGAGGTGTTGCTTAGGCACTAGCAACAGGCGGCTCGAAGGCTGGAAAAATCTATCCCAGTCTCTCTCACAAACTCTCACCTTTTCTCTCTCCCAATCTAGGGTTTCTTGCAATTTCGGATGGGAGAGAGGAGTGAGGGTTTCAACCCCTTTTATAAGCCCAAAAATGCTGAAAATAGGCTCCGGTACAAAGTTTACTTAGTGCATATCCAATTCGGGGCAGTTTCGGTTCAAAAGATGTTTTCTGGTGGTCCCCTGGTCGAATGCGATCGGACTTAAGCTCATGCGTACCAGATCTAGCACGTATTAAGTTTTCAGTCTGGCAGGGTTTGCAGATCGCACTTGACAGACCAGTTTCAGTTCAGCGGTCACCGCACGTAGATCAGGGCTGAAAGTCTCATGATATAAAATAGAAATTTCTCCTGATCCGAGGGTGTAATCTGGATGAATTCTGATGGTCAGAATGCTCAATACTGACGCGTCAAGTCGTGTGCCAGATTTGAATTTGAAATTCCAATTCTATCTCTATTCGCACTCTCTTCGGTCCGGGCTCAATGAAATAGCCTGTGATTATCGATTTGACTTGATTTTCGAAATGAGTGTCAAGTCCAGCTAGGCGGTTCTAACGGTCTAAGATAGGAGGTATCGGACTTTCGACGCGCGGTCTAGATCCAATACAAAGATTCAAAGTGGTCCAGAGAACAAACCTGCTTAGAGTTTGGTCCGAGGTTATAGAGTATTATAGAGTTGTTGGTTCTACTCGATTTGGGTCTTGTAGAACGTATTTAAAGTGATCAGGGACTATTTCCCAGCTACTCCAGCGTTGCGCTAGCTAACTTAGTCATATTTTCTAAAAGATTTAATTCTACGCAATTTCAGGTCGAGTTGGTACTCGAGCCCAAGTATGGATTTTTCACGGGCGTTACAACATTTAACTCGTAATAAGCATAACCACAAGATTACCCAATTTCCAAAGTCAACGTCATCATCACATATCCACTAATATAATTATTTAAGTACAATGCTGAAAGGGAAATACATAAATCAAAAATCAAGCTCCAGAAGACCGCTGCATGCTCCAGGCTCAACACTGCTGCAACTTAAAATCACCTGCACGCATCTATCGTGCATAAGTTTATAGAAAGCTTAGAGGGTGGTGTAAGTGTGTGCACAAAGTAAGTGTCAAGTATTCAATATGATGCCATCATCACACAATACCGAAATTACCGGTAATCCAGAAATTGTACATTATTGGAATAAACAGAAATACTGACTAGATCATAAATCATACGATAATAGAGTACGCGAAAGTATGGACAGATTTATAAGTCAATCAATATCAGAATACGCAATATAGGGCAGCCATGCAATAAGGAGTCATAAAGAGCCAAATATTAAATGCCGAGGATGGAATGCAATATACAAATCCTGCTAAGTCTGTCTAAGCCATATAAGTGTAGAAACATAACAATCCAAAATACCATATGCCTGCGGATATAATGCAATATACGATGCGAATGAAATGACCATGTTGGAGTGTGAAGTCGGAATGATAGTACGTAGTATCCCAGGCTATGGGGTCCACCACAAGGGACTTCTATCCAAACCAGTCCCATACCTAAGTTTGGATAGTCAGACTCAACGTGGTAAACTCCTGATCTCAGGTTAGTCGCGTGCCCAACCGAAATCCTTGCCATAATGAAGGTACACAATAATTAATTGCGCACCACCAGCCCGAGTGGATAGTGAATGAATGAATGAATGAGCATGCAACTCCTACTCAATAAGTCCACATATCAGTATAGTTCCTCTCTGGGATATCATCGGGTTCTATTACACTCCAAACCAGATTGCCGCCCAACAAGGTGAGTGGAAGAGACCTCACTATCCGCTTGCTAATATCAGGCCCGACTCGTCGATAGCGGACCCATTCCTCGAGCTTGTCAGACTCAGCCTAGCATTTCTCCCTCCTCTCGGGCAGGTAAGGTCGCACCCCCTTCCAATCGACCACGACATAGTGGGAGACGCGGCTTAACGGTATACGGCCCTCATGCACTTATACATCCACTCGGTCTAGACGTTGGAGCAACCTCTAGAACCAAGAGGGTTTAGAGACTTTCACCCAGGGATATCTATAGCACCCCATGTAGAACAGATTTTCGGTATCCCATCTGGCCATCCACGAAATGCCTGTGGAGGCTACGACCTTAATGTCGCTAGGGCATACAGTACAACACAATGCAATGCAAGATGCATGAGTCATGCAATCCAGTCATACCTCAATCCTGTTCATGTCGTGTTCTCATGTGGGGCAACTCCGCCTATCAGGGAGCCCCATGAACAACCTGTCATATGGCATATGCAATGGTCAATCAAGTCTCATAATAAACATGTAGATGATGCGTATGGGCATGTATCATGATGTTATACTGTCACATACTCATAATCGGTATCAACGATCGGCCTCGACAATGTGGACATTTAACCAACATCGCCCCCTAGGAATGGCCCACATAGAGCCAAACATATAATGGGCTCGCGGCCTCACACAAAGGTTTAATACTCAACACAGTGGGCCTTACTCAAGGGCCACATATACACAACACAACAGGTGGGCCCTGCTCATGGGCCTATTACATATCACAATGGGCCTTGCCAATAGGCCACGAATACATCACAATGGGCCTTGCCCATGGGCCCTAAATACATCACAATGGGCCTCATTACATAAACCTCCTATTCATCACATTAGGCCTTAAACACGGACTGAATACATATCATAATAGGTCTCAATTATGGGTCTCGTATACCTCATATAGGTCTCAACAATCGGCCTTGACATTCAAAATCGGCCTTAACAATCAATGCTCGCAATCGGCCTCGATACTCGGCCTTATATATATCAAATGGGTCACGACAATGGAAATCGATAAATTGACCACGTCAATCGGGATCAACAATCGGTCACGATAACCGGCCTCGATCGCTAATCGGTAATCGGCCACGACAATTGAAATCGATCGCTAATCGACCTCGATTGATTATCGGAAATCAGAAAAATCAGCCACGATAATAGGAATCGGAGATCGGTCACGACAATCGGGATTAATCGATAATCAGAGTCGGCAAATCGATCACGTTAATCACGATAAAAAATAGGTCACGATAATCGGGATCAATCGATAATCAGAGTCAGCAAATCGGTCAAATCAATCGAGATCGAAAATCGGTCACGACAATCGGGATCGATCGATAATTAGAGTCGGTAAGTCGGTCACGTCAATCGGGATTGAAAATCGGTCACGACATCGGGATCGATCGATAATCAAAGTCGGTAGATCGGTCATGACAATCGGGATCAGAAATCGATCACGACAATTGGAGTCGATCGATAATCAGAATCGGTAAATCTCTCACGTCAATCGCACCGATAATTAGCAGATAAACAAAATGGGGTCCATAGATGATCAGTCGATCGATTATAATAAAAAGATCAGCACTCGACCGTGGTTATATCAAATTCAATAACACGGAACCATCAATCTACGACGAATGGGGCCCACTTATTTGGGTTACCCTACTAAGGGAATGATGAGAATGGGTCTAACAAGGCCTAAGGGAAGGTCATAATTTGGACATCCAACCATCATTGCCCATCAATGTGGACATCTAACCAACATTGCTCCCAAGGAGTGGCCCATACAAGGAATTCATACACAACTTAATGGGCCATACACATTTCGCACTGGGCCTTGTATGTCCAGCTTCATGGACGAATGACGTGGTTGTAAAACACATATATCGAGGTGGTCCCCACCGTCATGGAGGGTGTGAATAAAATACATAAATCAAGGTGCATTTCCATTGTCCAGATAGCGGAATGGTGTGGATATAAAAACATATACATCACGTGGGGTCCACGCACATAATAGGTACATCAAGGTGGGACCCGCACAATGGACGGTCTAAATATAACATAAACCTCATGATCAAACTCGCCTGGTAGTACAACAACTATATGGATGTGTGAGGAGGTACATCGGCTAATCCCTCCATAGAGGTGGGTCCCACGTGGCGTCCATCATACGTTTATTTTCCATCCCACCTGTGGATAAGGTCACTCAGACCTAATTAAGGGGAAAAAACAAATTCCATATTCATCCAAAACTTCTGTGACCCAAAAGGGTATCAATGGGTGACGCTCAACCTCCACTGATTTTTGCAGTGGTCCACCTGATAAACAACATGGGTATAGAATAAATACATTAGTGGTGGGTCCCACCGTTCAGCCATCTAGACGGTGTGGATATGACCCATACAACACAGTGGAGTCCACACGGATGGATGGTATGGAATTCAATGCGTACAACATACATCAGTAGGCCCCACGAAGCTTGGTGACGTCACCAGCAGCTATATAGCTGGTGCGCGGTACCTCTGCCAATCCGTCCAGCAGGTGGGTCCCACGCAGGGCCCACCACATACATGTATTATATATATATATATATATATATATATATATATATATATATATATATATATATATATATATATATATATTATTTTATTGTTAGAAAAGGGTCTAGCATCTAGACCTTTTGGACGCTGGATGGATGGTTTAGATATAGGACGGATACATCAAGGTGGGGTCCACGTGCTGGATGCACATATCTTTAAGGTGGGCCCCACATCCAATGAGCCACACATGCTGCTGTGCAGCATGGAAGGAATACATATATCATGATGTGGCCCATCAGATGGATGACGTGGATGCAATGAATGGACGGTGTGGAAGATAGAATGCATACATCTGTGTGGGCCATCTCCACTCGTGCAGCACGTGTGGAGTGGGTCCCACTTCCTGCCAGAAAAATGGATGGATGATGAGGATGGATAACATGGAGTGGCTTCCACGTGATGGGCACCCTCCCCAATAACACATTAATATTATATTACATATTATAATAATATTATATATTTATTTTATTATTTATCTTGTTGTAGCTGCTAGTACACCCTACTGCAAGTTCACACTTTATAGCTGGCCACGTCCAGCGTACGGGGTGGATATGTATCCATCAAGGTGGGTCCCACGTGATGGACGGCCCTGTTATACATGTTACTAGTGGGCCCACTTAACTTTCTAATGTCCACCATCAGCTATACAGCTGGTGCGGTACTCGAGCCAATCTGTTTCATGCAAGTGGGTCCCACATGGGGTCCACATAATGTTTATCCGCCATCCAAGCCGTTGATAAGGTCACACGGACCTGGATGAAATGGAAGAACAAATTTCATGATGATCCAAAACTTCTGGACGCCCAGGCTGGTTTCAATGGTAGACGTCCAGTCCCACTGCTTCCTTTGATGTGGGCCACCTGAGCTGCAAATGGGGCTGATTTTTGAAGGGAGCCCACTTCAAGAAGGGACCCACCAAATGAACGGTGTGGATGATAAACACACGTTAGGGTGGGGCCCACGGCTGGGACCTACGGTCCCAGTCCGTCTTCACGTCCAACATCCAGCGCAGGATGCCCAACGCGTCCTCAGGTCGGTCATCAGCAGGCGCTGCTGCTGCTTCTTCCTTATTAATTTTTTAAAAAAATATAAAATTCTACGATTTTCTCATATTGGGCCTGCAACAGATGGATCCAGTCCACCCATTGGATTCTACAATTCATAACAATTCCACCAAGCCCAATATTGAGTATATTTCAGAGTACAAAAACATCGGAGTGGATTCCAATGGTAAAGCCACTATCTTCTATGCTATGGCCCACTAAATGATCGGATCAAAATCATTTTTCGGCTCAACGCCTAAAATGATTTGGGAAATGGAATGGACGGTGTGGATGAAATTCATATATCAAAGTGGGGCCTATACAAGTGGCCCACCCCAAAATGTCTTAAACCAAGCTCATATTTGTGTTTTCCATTCAACATCCAGCGTCCCTGGACGCTGGACAGTCAGGACATAATACATACATTGAGGTGGGCCCTACTTATGGATGTAGGCTACCAAAGAGGGGTGTTAGGGGGCATGGAAAATACATACATCAAAGTGGGGTCCATTCGGGTGGGTCACACGGCCAAATCAACTCAAAATGAAGGAAAGGGAGAGAGAGAGAGAGAAGCACCCACCTTTGATCCTCTCTTCCTTCTTCCGTCATTGTGATTTAGAGTTCGAATGAGTGTGATTCAACGGCTGAGATCGGCTTTGAAGGATTGGATTGGATGGTAGAGAGTAGCCACCCAAAGCTCCTCCCATGGAGAGCCATGGACATGGGTTGTTCCCATGGAGCTTGGGAGAAATGAGTGATGAGAGCGAGAGGTGAGAGAGAGAGAGAGAGAGAGAGAGAGAGAGAGAGAGAGAGAGAGAGAGAGAGAGAGAGAGAGAGATGGGTGTGAGTGAGTGATGTGTACTTGTGTAAGAGAGAGTTGACTTTAGGGGAGGGGTGGTTGTACTTGGGGATGGGTGAGTGATGGAGTGTGATGTGTACTTTGATTGATGGGATTGATGAGATTGATGTGATGTTTTCTAGGAATTGCAATGCACGGTGTTTATTCTTGAACTGAACGTGGGCCCCACATCTCCTAGTCCGGGAATCGTCTTGGTGCATGAGACACGGCGTTGGAACCACGCCGACAGTGCGGTCACTAGGGTATAAGTCTCAAGTCGAGTTGACTTCGGTATACAGTACTTGGCTTAGGATCGCGCGCAAACATCAAATAAAGGTCGAAGGTTGCCGAAATTCGACCGGTAAGATCGCGGAAGCCTATAGAATGGTACGGTCTAGGATACGTGGTTTACAATATCCAACACATGATAACTGCAAACTTGAGAGTTTTGAAAAGCCCATTTACAAAATCCATACCAATAATCAGGTGGGCCATAAGCATACAGTTGAAATATGTTTCCACAGTTCATTACATGTTAGGCTTCTTGTTTGGTAATCCAGACCGAAATTCTTATGGGCCAAGTCAACAGTTTACTGATGCTCCCACAGTTCTGTACCTGAAAGGCCTAGCATTTGGTGATCCAGACCTTTGATATGATGGGCCTCTCCTTGGAAACATAAAGTTTGTTGATGCTCCCACAGTTCACCACGTAAGCTGATTCGATGGGCCAAGTCTTTTGGGAAACAGAGAGTTTGATGATGCTCAAAATGATTTAGTATAGAGGAGCCAATTTTTTGGTCATCCAGACTTTTGATTTGATGGGTAAAATTGCAGAAATATATAGTTTGCTGATGCTTCGAATAGTCAGTACAAGTGGTGATTGTCTTTTGGTGATCTAGGCCATTGATCTGATGGACCAAGCTTTGGAAACATGCAGTCTGCTGATGGGGCCTATGTTTCCAAAGTTCAGTGCACATAGTAGTAACTGTTGGATGATCCAGACCGTTGATCTGATGAGCGGACCCTCAGAAACATAGTCTGCTGATGCTCCCTCAGTTCAGGAACTGTATCTGTATCATTCACCGATCTAGATAGTTGGTCTGATGTTTAATTAGTTGGAAGATCCTAGCCATTGACCTTCAAGGTGCTTAATACAAAGACATAGCACTAACCTAGATAGAATGTCAGGAAGGCTAGGATCTTGCAATCTAGAAGATCTTTAAGATCGTCCCCCATCAACAGTAGGGCCCATCAGATCAACACTTTGGAAAATTGAGACGTGGAACCCACACGTACCCATCTGAAATGGTCTATTAGGATCTGCCATGGATGTGGCCTGTGGTAGATGGTCAAGAATAGAGAGAGAGAGAGAGAGAGAGAGAGAGAGAGAGAGAGAGAGAGAGAGACGATCCAGTCATTGGACCGCACGATAACGTTTGGGTAGAGACAATCTAGCTAGGGTGGGCGGACCACTAACAAGCCACGACCAGATAGTGTGGGCCACCTATCCAGATCGGGTAGACCACCAGCGGGCAACGGTGAGTGGCCCATGGCTGGCCGACAAGCCACGACCGTACAACGGTCCACCATAGCAAGGCATTGCTCATAAAATCATAAAATCATAAAAATAAAACTCATAAAATCATCTGATTGAGTGGCTGAGTGAGTCCTACCTTGAATGGAGAGACTCGAGTGGCCGGGTCATGATCGGGAGTGGCCTGATGAGCGTGCTGGGCTGTAGAGTGGAGTCTGGAGTGGTTGGATAGGGATCGAGATGGGTAGATGGTCCTGCGTTTGGGTAGAGAGGCTGGGTAGCGGGTAAGGATTTTGGGGATTTAGGGTTTGGCAGGCGTTCGGGTGCGGGTAAAGAGGGTAGGGTAAAAGGGTGGGGTAAAAACTAAAATTAGGTAATATATATACATATTAGGGTAAAATAGTAAATAACTAAATATATATTAATAAAAATACTAGACCCAGTCCGGATCAGATCGGTCCGGATTGGTATGGATCTGAACTCGACCCGAAAAGCTTTCGGATTTGGGTTGCCCTACTCGATCCGCACCGATCTAGGCCGTCGGATCAGTTCAGATTTGGTTAGGATTGCCCAGCTTTATGTGTTGAGGAGGCTTCTTTATTGCGCCATCTCGATATATGACAAAGAGGATGTTCTTGGGGAGACTATTGATCTACTTCCCAAGTCTTTAGTCTCTAGATCCTCATGTTGAAACCACTTTAGGTTTCGTGAAGAGGACCTAGCAGCATCAATGAAAACCCATTTCTTGTCTAGCGCAATAACCCATCTAGCCCATCTGATAATTAATCTTGCCCATCCGTGAGGGTTTATGAAGTTTGATTTGAGCTCAAAGCCTCCCTAGGCACAACCTGGACAACAACGAAGGTCCTAATGACTTGAAGCGATCATGGATTGCTCGGATTACGAATTACACACATTTTTAGGTATCTCTAAAGCTGCAATATCGTCTCTTTCCAGTTTGACCTGCCAAAGGGCACAATAATCCTATGTTTATCATCCTGATGTAAAAGATCGTGCTATCATTCTTGATCCATTCTTGTATTCTAGGCTAATCAGGAAGTTATAGCACAGATTCCATGTCCGCATATCATATGCACGCATGACAAGTCTTTAAAACCCGTATAATGATTCTTATTATGCCTATATGGGACTTCTCTACACATACATACAACAATCAAATAAGAATCAAAACGAACTCCGAAAGGAACCTGCCCTTGCAAGAACCATGTCAATGTTAAGGACATCCACCATGCAGAGTCGTTCAGTGCCCTACCCATCTAAAACCAGTACTTGAAGGCTGGACTGTTTAAGCTCAAAGTCGTAGTAGG
Source organism: Magnolia kwangsiensis (assembly GCA_037074715.1). NCBI lineage: Eukaryota > Viridiplantae > Streptophyta > Magnoliopsida > Magnoliales > Magnoliaceae > Magnolia > Magnolia kwangsiensis. Next base: position 67,882,729 of record CM073572.1, on the reverse strand, counting down.
TCTTCTAGAGGTCACCCGTCCCAGGGATGGGTGTAGGCCCAAAGTCGTGCCACTCTGTCAAAAGCTCAATAGTTTCCTAGTCCAGGATTGAAATCAAATGGGGCTTAGACACTTGACTCCCAGAGATGGTGTGGTCTGGACCATTAGCTCGACACTGTTCAATCGATCCCTTAATCAGTTCGAGTAACCTTCCTAAAAGGACATAATCCCCTGCAAACATAGTCTTTTGCCTTTTAATCAAGGGTATTCTACATGATGTAACTAAGGGCTCGTGTAAGATCAGAACCTGGAATGTACAGAACTCGAAATCTCTGGAATAAATATCCTCCTTGCGCCATGTTCTTATGTGCTTGTTTGTGTCTTTTATGAATGCCTATTAAAATCCTTGCCCCTTTAAACAAAGCAAACACACGCGTTCTCCCCATGTTATTTGATCTTCTAAGAAGGAACTCGATGGAACTCGATTGATCAGGATCCGATAACGGAAGGTTGTGTATATTTATCCTACTCCTAAGTTACTACAACGATGGTGCTGGACGATAGTGGTCTATACTAATCTAAGCCTAAAATATTTTGTAGCATTGCTTGACAGAAGTGGAAGGACTAAAACTAAGTCAAGATAAAAGATAAAGATTGTGAAAATAAATTGTGTTTGGCATGTGCCTGGAACTCTTCATTGCATTCTCCTTTTATAGCTTTAGGAGGCGGTAAAACTCTCACTAGATTTCCTTTTTGATATAGGATCCTTCACAGCCACAATGCTCGATTATTTTTTTATCATCCTAGCTTGGTCTAAAGATCTCCATATATCATATACTTTTTTTTAGATCTCTTACCAACATAGCTGCAAAGATCTGTGGACCTTTAGGGATCTATCTTATCCAGTTTGGCCATGATCCAAACTATTTTTCAGATCTCCTCTTATCGTAACCATGAAGATTTGTAGATCTAATGGAACTAGTCCAGTTGAATTCAGATCAGGACCTAATCCATTAGTTCCCATCCTATCAGATATTGGTCTAATCTTCAAATTTTCATAACGCTGTAAAAGCTCTGAACATTTTTAAGACGATCTCCCATTTTGGAATGATTATGAGAGACACCCTTACTGATCATATCCAGATCTGTGATAGGATTATTGCCTCGATGGGTCTTTTGTAGACGTGTTAGGCACATTGCCTTGGCCATGTACCATACGAATTAGGGCTCCGTGTCATTCGCCGTTTCGTTTCCTCTTGAAACACATGTATAGTTCTACACCAATTAATTACAGTAGGTGACTTATTGTTGAAGGATAAATGGAAAAAAATATCCTCAATTGTAAGTATGATTCCGTCATTATTAGGCACATAATGCTAACATGTGGCGGCTCCTTATTAGTCCACTAGGGCATGTTAAAAATATGTGTAACCAACAGTTACAAACATTTAAAAAAGGTAATACCTCAGCTATTGATTACCATCATAAGTTCAAAATCACTGTTAATAAATTTGGTTGCCATTGGCAAGCCACTCAACAATTTTTATCTCATCACCTACGTTTTGGAAGGGCTTGATCTAGAATATGGCCCTTTTATCACTTTCATCTCTCATAAAAAAAAATCACCAACTATAATGGCTGAATTATATAGTTCTCTAATTACTGAAGAAATCAGGCTTAATACCTCTTGTTCATTAGGTACCAACGAACCAACCACTTTTGTTGCAAATCAATCTACCTCATTGTATACTTAAGGTAGCCATTTTGTTCGTGGTGTCTACAATTTTGATTCTCACTTTGATGTCATGGAAGAGGATGCGATTTGAGTAGATATCACAATATTGGATAGTAATATAATATCACGTCTTCATTCTATCAGCTAATTTACTAAATCTGTAACAAGGCTGGGCATTATGCCCTTGATTGTTGCCTGTTAGAAAATATAAGTGTTTCATGTACACAATGGAGGATAGAAGAAAATGATAACGAAATGATAAGATCTGTCAGGTTCAAGGCTCGACTTGAATAGTTAATTTCTTAAGACAGATTTGCTGCCCTTTTTCTGAGAAATCTACAAATTGTCTTCAGGATACAATGAACTCTCAATCCGATTCTCAACACGAAAATTTGCACATTTAAGTGTTGAACAGATCTCTAGTTTTGACACTGATATGCCTTAAGACGTTCAGAAAAAACTCAGCAAGAGATCAGATCGAGAGTAATTGCATAGAAGATGATATCATCTTAAGGATTAAGAGTATCTCCTTCTGGATTATAGTATTTAAGATTTATATCAATTGAAAGGTTATGAATTTCTTCCTGAAGAGGTGCTAAAGAGCCTCTTCAAGAAATCCATACCCATTCACAGCAAATAATTATCTTTCCATTAAAGGACATGACTCTTTGTCCTATGACAATTATTTCTGGACCCATTCAGACAGGAGCAGTTATCCAACAGGAAAAATTGTATCCACATAAGTGACTCGTGGCATAGGTATTATATGTACAATCATGTCACAATTACTTTCAATCATAAAAAAGGTAATAAAACATCAGGGTAGACTCCGGTTCAATATTAGTTGAACCATGGTCCAAAAAAGTTTGAACCGTGTGCCAAAAAGACTAAGGCTCTTATTGTTCCTTGTGACGATGGGCACGTGCTAAGTGCGCCTAATAAAGCATCAAAAAGTGTCGAAGCAGCCCTACAGCCGATGCCCCGCGCGCGCGTGCGCAAACTATGTGAGAGATTTGAACCCTGGTTGTATAAGTAAAAACCCATTCTCCTACCGACTAGCTATACACACTATTTATGAAAAGTTTAAATCATTAATATATTTATTTACTTTTTAAAAATAACTTTTATTTTTAAAATTTATTTTTATTCTAAAAAACACAACAATCCCCCATAATCTTAAAAATAAAATCAGATTCTAGAACAAATGGCACATCAGTATAAATATGTGCATAAGTAAGGTATCTTTTGGATTCGAATCTTTACTTTAGTGTATACGTATCAAAGTTATGTCAAGTACTTAGTGACCCATTAGTCTTAAACTAAGGACCTTATATGACTCACCGGATACATAACACACATCTATTCATATATAATTGGAGATCTAAAAGTTCGCACATTTTTGGACTTATGTATATCTTTATTTTATGAGTATTCTAGAGACGATCCCAATCTCTTCAAAAGTGGCCTCACTTCTTTACTCATATAGATAGATCTATTAAAGATGATTTTACTTCATCTCAACAAAGTCTTCTTATAGATCTATTAAGAGTTGGTACTCAGCCTCTTATGAAATGCAGAAACCAAACACTAGACTTTTGGGAATGAGATTCAAATTTTCTTTTTTTAGTGTATGTTTCAGTCACATACTTGACTTGTTTGTCCCCTTGAACCTAGTCTATATTTTAAAACTAGGTAGGGTTGATATTAAGAGTGAAAGTTACATTTTTGTGTATCTTAGTCTCATTCCTTTAGTGGTTCTTTTTATCTGATCTCTTGATAAACCTTTTTTCAAGGGATCTGCTAAGTTTATGATGGATTTAACATATTCCACTGTGATTACTTTATCTCTGTGCAATTCTTTAACAAATTTATGCCTTAGACCTTTATTTCTAGACTTACTATTATAAGTCTTACTCATAACATGACAAAGAATAGCCTGACTATCATAAAAGATAGATATGAAAGGAGTAGGTTTTGGCTAATACCGGATTTCCAATAGTATATATCTTAGTCATTCACTTTCTTTATAAGCAGCACCAAGTGCAATAAACTCACTTTCCATTGTAGAGTGAGATATGCAAGTTTATTTCTTAGATGCCCATAATATTGCTCCTCCTTCAAAAGTGAATATCTAGCCACTTGTAGATTTAGATTCTATGATATCTGCATTTCAGCTTATATTGTTGTACCTTTCGAGTATAGTGGGATATGATTTATAATGCATTCCATAGTCTATGGTTCCTCTTAAATACTTTAAAACTCTGGAAATCGCATTCCAGTGTACTTGTCTTGGATTACTGGTATACCTACTTAACATTCCTACTGTAAATGTTATATCGGGTCTAGTGCAATTCATTGTATACATTAAACTCCCAATATCACTCACATATTTTTGTTGTGCTTTATATCTACTAGTATTTTTAACTAATTTAATACTTAAATCAAATGGGGTTAAAATTAGTTTACTATCATAATGATTTAACTTCTTTAACACTTTCTCTAGGTAATGAGATTGTGTTAAGGATGTTGCATCATTAAGATTACAAATCTTAATACCTAATATTACATCAGCTTTACCCATACCCTTCATGTCGAAGTTAGTACTTAAAAACTTTTAGTTTCTTTTATACAGTTCTCATTTGGTCTAAATATTAGCATATAATCCACGTATAGGTAGATAATGATTTAACCTTTAATATATATGCACTTATCTGCTTGGTTTACTTTAAAATCATTAGATTGTACTACTTGATCAAACTTCTCATGCCATTGCTTAGGAGCTTGCTTGAGCCCATAGAGAGATTTGACCAGTTTACACACTTTCTTCTCTTGCCCGAGTTGAATAAACCCTTCAGGTTGTTCCATATAGACTTCCTCATCTAGATCACCATTTAATAATGCCGTTTTGACATCCATTTGATGGATTACTAGGTGGTGAATTACTGCAAGAGTAATTAAAGTCTTAATAGTAAATATTCGAGCAATAGGAGCATATGTATCGAAAAAATTGATACTTTTCTTTTGTCTAAATCCTTTGGCTACCAATCGAGCTTTAAACTTATTTATAGTTCCATCAGGATTGAACTTTCTTTTAAAAATCCACTTACATCCTATAAGCTTTGAACCTGGTGGAAGATCGATTAAACATCATGTGTTATTGGAGACTATGAAATCCATTTCATCATCGATGGCTTCCTTCGAAAACTATATATTAAAAAATGAGAGAGCTTCACTAAGTGTTGATGGATCACTTTCAATACTTAGTGGTAGAGTAATCTCCTTTCTTATTTTATTTCAATCCCCTTCTATAAGGAACATATAGAAATCTGGGTCAAAATATGTTTCTTTTCTTGTCATTTTCGATCTCCTTGGTTCATTTCCTTCTAGATGAGTGTTAAATTTATCATGAAAGTTGTTAGGTTCTTTGTTCATTGGTTCTATTATATTTTCATTAACCTCCCTTTTTATATGATTATTCATAGTCTTTGTATACTGTATTTTTAAAAAATATAGCATCCCTAGACTCTATGATCATGTTTTTGTCAGCAAAAGAAGTTTATTGTAGAACTATGAATCTATATACGGGACTATGAATCCCATAACCCACAAAAGCACGCTTGATTCCTCTAGGACCTAACTTTACTCTCTTGGAATCATTAATCCTGACTTCTGCTATACTTCCCCACACTTTAAAGTAATGAAGATATGGTTTCCTCTTTTTTCATAATTCATATGGGGAGATATCCAATTTTTTTGTATGAGATAGTATTTAGAATACGGTTTGCTGTTAACAATGCTTTCCCCCATAAATTCAGTGGTGATCCAGAATTTAATATCATACAGTTAATCATCTCAACTAATGTCTTATTTTTCCGTTCCTCTATGCCATTTTGCTGAGGTAAGGTGCCGTAAATTCATGGATTATACCATTTGATTCACAAAAATCGTTGACTTCATTAGAAGAGTACTCACCTCCTCTATCACCTTAGAGGGCTTTAATCTTTACATTCAACTGATTTTTCACTTCGGTCTTATAAAGCTTAAACTTTTCAAAGACTCCGTCTTTAAATTTTATCAAGTATACATAGAAAAATCTAGTGAAGTCATCGATAAATGTGATAAAATAAATTTTTTCTCCACGAGTTAAGGTATTATTTAAATCACAGATATCGAAATGAATTAACTCCAAGGGTTGTGATTTTCTCATGCCAGTTTTAAATGGTTTTCTGGTTATTTTAGAATGGGCACACACATCACATTTCCCTTCTTATTGAATGTCATGATTTGGTATAAGGCCTAAGATCATCATACTTTTCATTGAATGATAATTAACATGACCTAGTCTAGCATGCTATAAAGATATAGAATTCACTATAGAAACGAAAATGTCATTATTATTATTATTATTCAGTTTAATCATATCATTACATGAATATTCTTTGCCTACAAACATACCATTCTTGGTGATAACCAACTTATCAGACTCAATCACTATTTTGAATCCTCTCTTATTAAGAAGATCGCCTGACACTAGATTTTTAAACATGTCAGGTACATGCAATACGTTTGTTAGTGTCAGTCTTTTCCTTGATGTAAACTGAAGCTCTACTGTTCCTTTTCTAACAATGTTCGCACGAATGTTATTACCCATCTTTATTTCTTGTCCAGTTGTTATACCTTCATAGGTCTTGAAGATGTTTTGGTCTTTCGATATATGAATGATTGTACCAGTATTTAGCCACCATCCACCATCAGATATTACTGTGTTAGCTTCGGTAATCATTGCTATAAGTTGGTCTTCTACCATGTTAACCTGAGCTTTCAGTTGTTTCTTCCTGTGTCGACATTCCTTTATGTAGTGTTCAGGCTTATTGCAGAAGTGACACTTGCCCTTTTTATTTTTCTTTTTTCTTAAACTCTGTATCTTTCTTTGGGGGAATATATTTGGAGTTATGAGATTTTGGCTTGTCATCTTCTACTATATTTGCTTTGGAATGATTTTTCGAAACACTTTCTTTCTTGTCTTGGTTTTTGAACTTTTCTTCTATATGAAGATGTCGTTAAAGCCCTTCAAGAGTGTACTTCCTTTCATCATGTTTTAGTTTTTTTTATAATCAAATCATGATGAGGGTAATTATGCAATTACTATTCCAACTAGGAATTCTTCAGGAAGATTTATCCCACCAATCTTCAATTCATCACCCAAGTTCTGTAGTTCGGTTACTTGGGAAAGAATTGGCTGATCATTTTTAAACTTGAAGTGGACATAATTGTCAATCAGAAATTTCTGAGTACTGATCTCTTCAGTTTTATATTTTTGATCCAATTTTATCCACAGATATTTAGCGGATGATATTTTACAGTACGAATTATAGATAGAATTAGAGAGGGCGTTTAGGATATGATCTTTGCATAGAAAATCATCTTCCTTCCTTTTCTTCCATTCTTCCTTCACTTGATCTGAGTCGTTTTCTTTTGGCTCGAGTAGAGGACAGATCATCATCTAGAATGTAGGATAACTTGAGCGTAGTTAGAAAGAAAAGCATCTTCTACTGTCATCTTGAGAAGAATTGAACGTTGAAACGATCCAGTCGTATAAAGTCTTGGTTCATAACTTGAATGGAATGAATTGCCTCCATTGTGAAAAGATAACTAATCTGTCTTGAATGTTAGAAAATGTAAGTGTTTCTTGTACATAACGGAGGATAGAAGAAAATGATAACGAAATAATCAAATGTATCGAGTTCAAGGCTCGACTTGAATAGTCAATTTCTCAAGACAGATTTGCTGTCATTTTTCTGGAAGTTCCCGCAAGTGCAAATGAAGGAAATCTACAAATTATCTTCAGGATACAATGAACTCTCAATCCGATTTTCAACACGAAAATGTGCACATTTAAGTGTTGAACAGGTCTCTAGTATTGACACCGATATGCCTTAAGACGTTTAGAAAAAACTCTGCAAGAGATCTGATCGAGAGTAATTGCACAGAAGATGATATCATCTTAAGGATTAAGAGTATCTCCTTCTGGATTATGGTATCCATGATTTATATCAATTCAAAGGTTATGGATTTCTTCCTGAAGAGGTGCTAAAGTGCCTCTTCAAGAAATCCATACCCATTCACAGCAAATAATTATCTTTCCATGAAAGGACATGACTCTTTGTCCTATGGCAGTTATTTCTGTACCCATTCAAATAGGAGCAGTTATCCAACAGGAAAAACTGTATCCACATAAGCGACACGTGGCATAGGTACCACATGTACAATCATGTCACAATTACTTTCAATCATAAAAAAAGTTAATAAAACATTAGGGTAGACTTCGGTTCAATACTATTTGAACTATGTCCGAAAAAAATTTGAACCGTATGCCAAAAAGACTAAGGCTCTTATTGTTCTTTGTGACAATGCGCACATGCTAAGTGTGCCTAATAAAGCGTCCAAGCAGCCCACGTCGTGCGCGCGCGTGCTCGAGGAGATTTGAACCCTGGTTACATAAGCAAAAACCCATTCTCTCACTGACTGGTTATACACACTATTTATGAAAAACTTAAATAATTAATATATTCATTTACTTTCTAAAAAAAACTTTTATTTTTGAAATTTATTTTTATTCAAAAAAAACACAACACTGCCTATATCATAAATACGAGAGCCGCAGACCCTCTCGCCAACTCAATGCTCTTCCCTCTCTGCTCACACCACACCTAATGATGCCTAATATCTTGATACCATTGCCAATCAATACATTACCCATGATCTTTCTAACCTCTCCCTACACCAGGCCTGATCGTGTGGCTGTAGGTAATGAGGCTGCTCAAAATGATTTTTTAAGGATGGATTAACAATCAAAGGTTAGCTCCACATGATAGCTATCAGGCTCACTATTTAAACCCTCCCTATTACAATAAATATACCATCCATTTCACATCCATTAATAAGATGGTTAGATTGTGCATCAATAATTTTCACGGTCCATCACGTGGGACCACATTTAATTGTAGATCCCTCCTAAAAATCAATTTGATTAAATGATCCTAACCATCTAAACAATGTTTATGAAAATAGATGGTCAATTTCGTTATAATAGAGGGACGTTAATTTGGACCATTCATATTGATTATATTATTAATTATATTGGAAAAGGTCCAATCAGTGATATAGACTGTCCATCATTTGAGCAACTCTTCTGATTGTCTATCCTTTTTCGAAGGTAGCTTTAATTTGATGATATTAACCAATTGATCAATGGTTAGGAGAATGAATGGTCAATATCATCGTAGAAAAGGTCTAATTGATGATAGATGTCCATCGTGTGGGGCATGCCCATGATTATCAATTCCTCTATAAAAAAAAAAACACTTGGATTGTCCCAATCATCCAATAAATGTTTAGGAAAATGGATAATTCTATTTATTATAATTGTAGTTTAAACATTAATATGAACCATGTCTAATCTCCAATCCTTCTTAAATATTCTTTGACCTAATGATCTTACCCTTCCGATCAATGGCTAGAAAAATAGATCTCTTAAATATTCTTTGACCTAATGATCCTAACCTTCCGATCAATGGCTAGAAAAATAGATGGTCCTTATTTACTATATTAGGAAAGCTTTCAATGGCGATCTAGATTGTCCATCATGTGCAGACAAATTCTGATTATCGATCCCTCCTATAAAACACTATGATTGGAGGATTCTAACCATTCGCTTTATTGATAAGAAAATAGAGGTCTAGTTATTTACACAAACTATTAATCATGTGGGGACAAAACTTTGATTCTAATCCCTCTTTAAAAAGTCACTTTAATATGATGATACTATATTATATCAGAGGTCCAATCAACAATTTGGGTCGTCTATAATGCATAGTAAGCTTTTGACTAACAATCACTCTTGAAAGTCTTTTTAAGCTAATGATCTTAACCATCTGATCATGGATATCCATCCATCATGCAAGGCACATCTTGGGTTTCATATCCCTCCCAAAATACTTTTTGATATGCCGATCCTAAACCATTTGATCAATGGCCAGGCCCATTTTTATTATACTACAGAAGGTTCAATTAGTGATTTGGACCGTTCATTATGTGGAGCCCACCTTTAGTTGTTGATCACTCTTAAAAGCCAATTTGATCGCTAACCATATAATCAACAGCTAGTAAAATAGACAATCCATATAGATCATAATAGAGGTCAATACTTGATTTAGATTGTCCATGATGTGAGATCCACCTTTTCTTGCCATGAATTATTAAGAAAAAAAAAAGGATGTAAGGTGAGGGAGAGGGATGTTGGAAAGTCAATCATGATGCATTATCATCATAAAATAAATATTTCAAAAGTAATAGGGCATTATAAGAAGAAGAAGAAGAAGAAGAAGAAGAATGTAAGACCCGCATCATAGTTCGTACTGTTCCGTAGGCTTCCGCGATCTTCCAGGTCGAAGTCTGGCAACCTTTGACCTTTATCCGACGTTTACGCGCGATCTTAAGCCAAGTCCTGTCAACCCGATTTGACTCAACCCGAGACGTATACCCTGGCGACCATGCCGTTGCCGCGGTTCCAATGTCGCGACTCGCCCGCCGAGGCGATACTCTGACCAAGAGATGTGGGCCAGCATTCGGCGCGAGGAAAATGTCGCGCGTGCGAATTCCGAGAGAATCTCTACGACTTGTCATATCAATCAATCAATCAGTAAATCCCATCATGTCAAGTACACATCACCTTTTACCCATTCCCAAGCAACCCAAAAGTTAAAAAGTTTTTACACAAGCTCATACCTTTCTTACACCAAAAACTACAAAAGTCAAAAAAGTTTCTTACACCCATCACTCACCACATCCATCACTCCATTACCCATCACCCACTCTCTCCCTTTACAACCCTCTCTCTCCTTCATTTTCACATTACCTTTCCCAAGCAAGAGAGCTCTATACGTCCAAGCTCTCCAACTCTCCAAGAGAACTACAAGTGTGACTCACCTTTCCCTACCATTTTATCTCCCATCTCAACCATCTAAGCCTCATCTCCTTCGTTGGAATCAAAGCTAAGGAGTAAAGGAAGCATATGGTCCAAGAAGAAGCCGGTTAGTGATCTTGGAACCACATCTTTGTCACTTTTTTTTTTGTAATTTAAGGGTCCCCCTTGTTGTGGGACCCACTTGATGTATATGTTATGCAAGGGAGGGCCCAATAGTGGCGGGGTCCCTCCACTACATGTCTCTCTCTCTCTCTCTTTCTTCCTATGAGTAATGACCCACCTATTATGTGTGCATTTTATCCATGTTGTCCAACAAGTGGGCCACTTTGATTTTGATTCGGAGTCCGCATGACCGGACGGTAACACCGGCCTGGATGGAAGGGAAATATAAATATCAGTTTGATCCGAATCTAGTGGCCCACTACCTGGGACCACCTTGATGCATGTGTTGTAGTAATGTATGTGTGTGTGCATATGCTACACGTGTGGGACCATGTGGGACCCACCTGTTTTGGAGATGTGCAGCAGCAGTGATGTTGCTGTACTGGCGCTGCCCAGTAACAAGGAGCCCACCTCATAAATACATGTTGCATATTCCCACCGTCCATGGCCTAGGACGGAGATTTTATCATGGGGCATGTTTTATACACACACCGTCCATCGTGTCATCTAAGTCGTCCACCACCCCCTAGTCGGTGGGACCCGCCCACAGCTCCACTCACGTCCTGATCCATAGCTCATTGGCAGACTGAGTGGAGGTACCCCGTTTTAACGGTAGGCTCCAAAGATCACCTGACAGACTGAGTGGAGATGTCTCGTTTCAACACTTGAGGTCTTGGCAGCAATCCCTAGTGTGGTGGCTGACGGTGTGGTCCATGGGATCCACCTACAGCGTCCCTTCATCATCATGGTGGGCCACCCCACGTGTGATCCAGACCGTCTGAATGGTGGGCCCCATGGCTCACGTGCTAGACGGAGTGAAAGGCACTCTGTTTCAATGCTGGGAGCCGCCCAACTCCGTAGCTCTGGTGGTAGGCTGAGTGAAAGCACCTCATTTCAACGCTGAGATTGATTCCCTAGTGGCGGTGGCTAACAGGGAAGTGTGAACAGCGGTGGGGTCCATGGGACCCATCCACACCGTCCATCCACTGGGCTGGACTGCACCACCATGCATGTACTGTGTCTACCGTCCATCTGACGGTGGGACACACCCCATGTGTGGGGCCATCCTTGATGTATGTGACCATCCAGGCCACAGCCTGGACGTTATATACGTTATATATATAATATATTATATTATATATATTATGTCTTATATTATATATTTTTTATATACTAGTTATGGTGGGCCCTATGTGGGACCCACTACTCCCTTTTAAATGCAGAAAAGCTGCATGTACAGCAGCTGACTTTTAGATATTATATATATATATATTGCATATGAGGGTGGGCCCTACTTGGGTCCCACCTCTCTCTTTTAATACATAAAGCTGCTGTGTAGCTGTTTATATTATATTATAATATATATATATATATATATTACATACAATATATATGAGATGTGAGGATGGGCCCTACGTGGAACCCACCTCTTCCTTTAATGCCAAAGCTGCACAGCAGTAGCTATCATATAATATATATTATATTATATACTGTGTTTATATATAAACGGTGGGCCCTATGTGGGACCCACCTCTGCTATTTGGAGTGCAGCAAGCTGCATACACAGCAGCTAGGTAGTTGCTCATCTTGTCAGCAGCCAGCCCGCAGGCCCCACATGATGTATGTGTCTTATCTATACCGTCCACGGTTTGTATGGTGGGGCCCACCATGATGCATGTGTTGCATCTATACCACCCAACCATTTATGAGATCATTTTATGGCACTGGAGAATGAGCGAATTAGATCTAAAGTTCAAGTGGACCTCACCATTCAAATAGTAGACCGTGACATCCACCATTCAAACTTCTAGGGTCGCAGTGGTTTCTAAATAAGCTGATATTGTTTTCACTTCGTTTATCTCTATGTTAACTTATGAATAGGTCGGATCTCAAATATACATGAGGTTGGGCCCAAATGAGACCCATCAGTGTGGCCCATTTGATATATATGAAGCCGTTGGTGCGGCCCATATAATGCGGCCTATGTAATGTAGCCTGCTTGACATAAGAGGCCCATTGTGATATATTTGAGGCCCAGGTGCAAGGCCCACCTAATGTGTATTCGGGACCCGATGCTATGTATCTGAGGCCTATGTGAATGGGCCCATCTTGATGTATTTGTAGCCCGTCCATTGAGGCCCACATGTTGTATATATTTGAGGCCCATGTATAGGGCCCACCTATTGTGTATTTAAAGTCCATGGATTGTGGCCCATAGTGATGTATATTAGGCCCATGTGATGTAGCCCATAGTGATGTGTATTAGGCCCAGGTATGTGGCCCACCCGTGAAGTATATTTGAGGCCCACTTGCGAGGTATTTGAGGCCCATGGGCGAAGCCCAATGTGATGTATTCGAGGCGTGATATATATGTGGCTCATTGGGATTGTATAAGGCCCATGGGACGTGGCTCATTGTGATATATCCGAGGCCCATGGGCGCGGCCCATTGAGATGTATCTAAGGCCCATGGACGTGGCCCATTGTGATACGTTTGAGGCCCTTGTAGGAAGCCCAACACGATATATGAAAGGCCCATGAATGAGGCCCAATGAGATGTATGTGTGGCCGTTACGTTGTTTATGAGTCCCTTATGTAGGCCACTCCTTGGGAGTAATGTTAGTTAGATGTCCACATTGAGGGGCAATGATGGTTAGATGTCCTCATTGTGACCTACCCTTAGGACTTGTTAGGCCCATTCTCTTCATGGGTTAACCCCAAATAAGTGGGCCCCATTCACCATAGACTGATGACTCCATGTTATCGGATTTGTTATAACCACGACCGAGTGCCGATCTTTATACTATGGTTGATCGGCCAATCATCTATGAACCCCGCCTTGCTTGTATATGTTGATTGTCGATGCCGATTATTGATGCTAATTATCGGTGTCGATTATTGGGATCGAGGCCAATTCCGATTGTCGATTCCTAATTTCAATTATCAGGGTCGATGCCAATTCCAATTGCCGATTACCGATTTGGATTATTGAGAGTCGATGCCAATTATCGTGGCCGATTATCGATTATGATTGTCGTGACCGATTTATCAATTATCGATCGAGGCCGATTACTGATTATGATTATCGTGGTCAATTGACTGATTATTGATCGAGGCCGATTATCATGGCCGATTGACCGATTATCGATCGAGGACAATTATCATGCCCGATTATTGATTCCGATTATCGAGGCCCAGTGTACATGTGACTCGTATTTGAGGCCTGTTGTGACGTATATTTTGTCCTTGTTTAAGGCCCAATGTGATGTATATGAGGCCTATGTGATGAGGATCATTGTGATGCATTTAAAGACCAGGCGATGGAGCTCATTGTCATGTATGTTAGGCCCATGCGAGAGGCCCATCGTGACGTATATTAAACTCTTGAGTGAGGCCCATGGTGTTGTGTATTAGGTCCTTGTGTGAGATCATGGGTCCACTATCTGTTAGGCTCTATGTGGGCTCTTCCTTAAGGGTTATGTTGGTTAAATGTCCACATTGTAGCAGTTGATTGTCGATGCCGGTTATAAATACCGATTATGAGTATGTGACCGCATAACATCATGATACATTTCCATACGCATCATCTGCATGTTTGTTATGAGATGTGGTTGACCATTGCATATGTCATTGGACAGGTTGTTATGAGACTCCCTGATAGGCGGAGGTTATCTCACATGAGCGCATAGTATGCGCAGGAATGATGCATGACTGGATTGTATGACTCATGTATCTTGCATTGTGTGTTGTGATTACTGTATGCCTTAACGACATCAGGGTTGTAGCCTCCACAAGTATTTCGTGGATGACCAGATGGGACACTGAAAATCTGTTCTACATGAGATGCTATAGATATCCCTAGGTGAAAGTCCCTAAATCCTTTTGGTTCCAGAGGTTGCTCTAATGTCTAGACCGAGTGGATGCATAAGCGCATGAGGGTCGTATACCGTTAGGCTGCGTCTCCCACTGTGTCGTGGTCGGTTGGAAGGGGGTACGGCCTTACCTGCCCGAGAGGAGGGGGCAATGTTAGGCTGAGTCTAACCAGCTCAAGAAATGGGTCCACTATCGACGAGTCAGGCCCGATATTGGCAGGCGGATAGTGAGGTCTCTTCCACTCACCTTATTGCGCGCGATGGGGTAAAAATCTGATTTGGAGTGTAATAGACCTTGGTGATTTTTCAGAGAGGAACCATACTGATATGTGGACTTATTGAGTAGGAGTTGCATGCTCATTTATTCATTCATTCACTATCCACTCGGGCTGGTGGTGCGCAACTAGTTGTTGTGTACCTTCGTTATGGCAAGGATTTCGGTTGGGCACGCGACTAACATGAGATCAGGAGTTTACCACGTTGAGTCTGACTATCCAAATTTAAGTATGAGACTGGTTTGGATAGGAGTCCCTTGTGGTGGACCCCGTAGCCCGCGATACCACGTACTATCATCTCGACTTCACACTCCAGTTTGGTCATCTCATTCGCATCGCATATTGCATCCGCATTCATATGACATCTTGGGTCGTTATGTTTTCTATACTTATATGGCCTAGACGGACTTAGCAGGATGTACATATTGCATTGTACCATATGTATCTAATATATGGCTCTATATGACTCATCATTTGCATTACTGATCTGTATTGCGTATTTTGATATTATATGACTCATGGACTTACCAGTATATTTTCGCTTACTCTGATTACTCTGATATCGTATTATTCATGATCTTGTTAGTATTTCTGCTTATTCCGATGATGTATGATTTATGGGTTTTATGGTATACTTGGCACCTATCTTGCGCACACACTTTCACTACCCTCTAAGCTTTTTATAAGCTTATGCACGATAGATGCGTGCAGGTGACGTTAAGTTGCAGCTGCATTGATCTTGGAGTGTGCAGTTGTCTTCTAGAGCTTCGATTTCGATATATGTATTTTCCTTTCAGTATTGTATTCAAATGATTATATTAGTAGATATGTAATGATGATGTTGTCTTTATGATTTGGGTATACTTGTGGTTATGCTTCTTATGAGACAAATGTATATTGAAAAATCCTTCTTGTAGGATCCTAGGATCAGAACCTGGCGTATGAACGCTGGGAGCCGAGAATGGGGTACTATGGAGTTTGTCGGCACCGGGTTCGACAATCAAGATTCTTGTGAATCTGATTTGCAGGTTTGGGGCGTGAGGAAGAATAATAATAATAATAAAAAGAGAGAGAGAGAGAGAAAGAAATAGACATTATTTTACAAACACTTGTAGATAAGATCAAATTTTTAGTAACTTTTCGTAATTTGTTTCCTTTAGAAGTTCTTGCCCGAGTGGTAGACTCTAAGTTTCAACACAAGGTTTTGGGTTCAAAACTAGGGGTGTACATGAACCGAGCTAGCTTGGTTAGCTCACTCGACTTGACTCGAAAAAGCTTGATTCGACTCGGTTTGAAGTTGAGTTTAAGCCGAGTCGAGCTGATTTTTTGAACTCGAAAATGAGTTCCAAGCCGAGTTCGAGCAAGCCCTAGCTCAACTCGACTTGGATAAAATCCAGCTCAAATCGAACTCGGATCGAACCAGTTCAGTGACTCAGTTACTTCGCCATTGATGTTGCTCACCAAGTGTTAGTTAAAATGACTCAACGAAGTGTGGCTGGTGGCAAGGATGGTATGTACATGAAACAAGTACCCTTTTTTTTTTCCTTGATTTTTCTTAGTTTTTATGTTACTTAGAAGGTGTTTGATAAAATACCTGTAAAACCATTGCTTTTGTTTCACCTACAAAGGGATTTTGAAGGTGCAATCCAGGTGTTTGTGGAAATGCCTCAATGGCGAACTTGGCTCGATTTGGGCTCGAACTTGGCCCGAGCTACTGACTGAACCGAGCCACTAGCCAGTTAGGCTCAAGGACCGAGCCGAGCCGAGTTCGAGCTGAGGTCAACCAGTGGCCAAGCCAAGTCGAGTTGAGGCCAGCTCAACTTGGTTTGACTCAATGTACACCCCTATTCGAAACCCATAGGTGGTGAAATCCCACTACGAAAGTCTATGAAAGTCTATTTGAAAAGGTCCTTTCAAAAATTCTCAAGTTTTAGTTGGACTTGTACGGAAATTGGAGCATTGTTTTTTCATACCTAAGCCGGGCTTGAACTCAAAACCTCAATGTTTTCCACCGCTAAGCATGTTAATTTCAATAAGTAAACTTAAGGAGAAAAAGAGGATGAAAAACAAATTTTGGTAAAGCATGTACTCAACGTGGCTTTCCTAAGTGAAACCCAAATTGTGAACATGGGCAAGAAAATGACTATTCCATGGCTAATAAATGCTAGTGACCATAAAAAACGTATTCTTTGCCTGTAGATTCCTCCTATCCAAACAAGGGTTAGAAAAAACAAAATGTGCATATGGAAAAAGTGCATTGATTCGGAATCCAAAATTGCAAATTCTAATAGGCATTGTGTAGTTCATCCTCGGGCCTAGTTTTACCATTTACCATGTAAACGGTGGTAAATGGGTAATAATTATTTACCATAGTAAATTCTTGCAAGCCGCCCTTAAATGACGTTGCCAACTTGGCTAAATCCAAGGAGGAGAATAAGTAACAGAAAATCTGTGGGGTACACCGTGATGTATATGTCCAAGCCACACTGTCCATCCGTTTCATCAGCTCAATTTAGGACATGAGCCCAAAAAATGAGGCAAATGCAAAGCACGTGGACCGCACCATAGGCTACAGTGGGAATCAAACCCCTATCATTGAAAATTTCTCAGGGGCCACAAGTTTTGGATCAAGCTGATATTTGTGTTTTTGGCTAATCCATGTCCTTCTAACCAGATGAACAGGTTGAATGGCAGATACAAAATGCACATCACTATATGCCTCACACATTTCAGCTTTTAACAGTGGACATCATTATCCCTCCTGTTTCCTGTGGTGTAGTCCACTTAAGCTTACAGTCTACCTTACATTCTTGCAAAAGTGAGTCTCTAGACAGTCCTTTGGTACAAAACTGCCGTGTCAACTAATCTAATGGAACACATTTTCTATAGTAAGGAATTATATGATCTGCTACCAGCATCATCTCTAGGTGCACCACCAACAAGGTTTCAACAAATGCATGTCATAACTGAGTTCAAACACCTGCAAATGCTCTCAGGCACGACTGTGTCATTGAACACCCATTCGTCATGTAATTAACAGCATACAACTGCAAGGATCAACGTTCATACTATGCACCGAAACTCAGTGTATATACCATTTCTATCATCAAATCGGACCACATACCCATCAGATCAAAACTGTTCAAACGACAGGCCACGTTTCAAATGAAACAGGCCCTGAAATCAGACCAATCAAATGTTCCTAATCCTGATCAAACAGTCCTCAAAATAACATTCAAGTTGATATACAAGGTGTTCCTAGACATGGTATCAGACAGCGCTAACGTTCAAAAGCCAGAAATACCGTATGGAAGTTGCACAAAAAACTCCCTAGCATGCCTTCTATCAGTGGGGGACTTCTCATATTACACCTGTGATAAAAGAAAACCAATTGAAACCCATGCAGCATGGCCCACCAATTGTAACCGTTCCGACTATCCCAGATATACAAAATCGCTATGAAAGCTAACCCACATAAATGAACCCCTTTGCTCTCATGGGCAGGATTCGTGAATTCAGGGGGTAAAAAACAACAAGGAAAACCCCCAAAATGCAAGGATGATAACCACCAGTCCAATGTCCATTTGATACACAATGCAAACATCAGTGGGTAACAAACCAACCAGCAAATAAAATGACACGTTATGATCTGTCACTGGACGAGTTGGATTCAGAGTGGAGTCGTCGGCGTATGTCGCGCTGTAGCATTTCCATGAACTCCTGCCATAGGAACACTTTGTCAAATGTTTAAAATTTGATGGCCCAAAAAAATTTAAAAAATCAGAAACAAATATGCAAAAGGGAATTAAATACATTGGCGAGCGTAGAATTGCTGCATATTTCTTCCACGAGATCTACAGAAGCATTTTCACCATACAGACGACCTGCATTCTGAACCACTGTACGGAAAAGATCGATAGGTGAATCATGGCCTTCAATACTTTCGACAGCTTCTTGAAGATCAATCTGGAAAACAGCCAAGTTAAAAGGACTTTTGCCCAAATCCAGAGGCTCAAACTGGTACTGACTTTTCTTCTGTTAATAAAAAGAAAGCTAATAACAACAGGCAAATAACTGGATGCCTACAGAAGTTTTAGAAACTTCAATGCTAGAAACTCCTGGAGGATTTCCCTGAAAATTACTCATTTGGGCAAGACACATATCGATGCATATGCAGGTAGGGTTATAGGATAGAATCAAGAGACAATTTTGAGTGGATATGGATAGACCATTGCAAGAAATTCTGAACGGAGAGGATATTTTTAGGAGACTTAAATGGGTATGTAAGAAAAGAAAGTAGAGGATATGAGAGGGTACCTGGAGGATATGGTTTTGTGAGAAGAAATCAAATGGGTGATGCTATTGTCTTTGAGTTAACCATGGCATACAATCTTAGCTCTAGCAAGCACATAATTTTAAAAGAGAGATGAACATTTAATTACTTTAAGAAGTGGATCATATACAAGCCATGTAGATTTCTTTCTACTTGAGAAGACAAAACGATCATATGTGGGTATCGCAAGGTAATACCAGGAGATAGCTTGAGAGTGCAATGTAGGTTAATGGTTATAGATGTTTACATTCGGAAATGGAAGGGAGGGAGTGAAATTAACAGGTGTCCAAAAACTAGGCTGGGAATTTGAAAGGAGAGAAAACAACGTTATTAAGAAATAAATTGATGGACAAAGGAAAGTGGAATGTCAAGGAAGAAGGAAATATTAGTGGAATGAAATAGTTGAGTGCATTAGTAAAGTGATAAAAGTTGTTTCAAGAGTATTTAGAGGGAAAAGTCAATCACATAAGGAAACTTGGTTTTGGAATGATGATATACGGAAAGCTATTAACAGGAAAGGGACTAGAAATGATGAAAATTTTGAACAATATTGAAATGCCAAAAAGATTGCTAAGAAAGTAGTAACAAATCTAAACTCAAGTTTTATGAAGATCTTTACAACAGACAGGGGACAAGGGAGGGAGAGAAAGATGTCTTCAAACTCGCAAAGATACAAGAGAAGGGTAGGGACCAAGATCATGTTAGATGTATAAAAAGCTATGGCTAGAGCATACTAGGCAAGGACAATAAGATCAATGGAAGGTGGATAAGCTATTTTCAGAACTCGTCAACTGACAACCACTCAGACAACATACAGACAAAAGGAACCATAAACACAAATAACGTGAAGACCACAGATACTTTCATACGATTAAGATATCTAAAGAGAAAAAAGTATTGAGAAATATGAAAATTGGAAAGGCCCTTGGACCAGATGGTATACCATCCCATTAGTGCAACTCTCTTTGTGGATGGGAGACGAGTTCCAAATGGGGATCACTGGACCATTTTGAAGACCTCACATGCAATGGACGTGCATCAGGAAGACCCCACTTTGGGATGATGCATGTGGACTGCTTAGGAGAGTTTTAGTCATAAAATTTTTATTTTGTGTTGATTTGACCGTTGGATCTTGTCGATCAAGCCACTAGGACTTCTAAATCTAGGTCTCTTGAACTTTGATCTTGTTTTATTTTATTTTATTTATTTATTATTATTATTATTATTATTTTGATAATTGCTTTGACAGTTAAGATTGGTAGTAAGCGTTTTAATTCACTTATTTTGGATGATGGGCCATATCACTTAAGTGAGATATATCGGCACTACCCATGCGTTTCGTATCACCCAAATGGGATACAAGATATATTGGCCGATATTGTCAATATTTAAAACATTGCCTAAGAATTACTCACATCCACTTGATCATCTCTGCCTTGCCTATCAGCATTACGTTGTGGTGGCGGTTCGGATTCCACAGCATGGGAAGGCGCATGGAGGATTGATCCCTGGCTGAAAGCTTGCGAGACTACGGGCATCAGTTGCTGAAACATCCTTGAAAAATCAATCCCACCTGGATCCCTTCCCGACCCCAAAAGCATGTTTCCAAGATTATGGCTCTGGCCTTCTACATCCCGAGCAATTTGATTGAGGGTATTACTCACTGCAGGGCTCTGAGCAAGCTGTTCCATGATGCTTCTCAAACCAGTGGGAGATTCAATCCCAGCTTGCTCTGACACCCCTTCCAGAAGGCTGTTCAAAGCAGGGCTCTGAAGAAGCTGAGACATCATGCTTGCAGGATCGATTTGTCCATTATTGCCTTGCCCTCCTAAAGGCATACTTCCCATAATCTGACGAAATACAGGGGGCAACTGCACTGACAGACCATTAGCATTCGCATTGGCATTTGAATCTGTCCTACTTATGTTGGAGCCCCGAGATAAAAGAGATTGCAAAACCTGTTGACCCCTAGCAATAGACTGCTCGTCCCGATTCACTGGAGTGGTACAGCTCATTTCACCATCTCTCCCTTGCATCTTCAGCTGCTTGCTTCTCCTCTGGGCACATCATTGCAATAAACAGTCAATTAGGACAGCTCAAGTGTTTGCAGATCCCAAAATCAGAAAGAGATGATTAAGGTCATTGGGCCTCTACCACTGTTATCTGTTGATAGCATTGACACAAAACACACACACACACACAAAACATAAGTTCACATCAACACAAGTATTCACCTTAGGCTGTAAACCTCCAGACCCTAATCCCAATGGAACAGTTTTGCCACCCTCGGAAGGCTCCTGGCTTTGGCTGGAACTAGGAGCATTCTCTGAAGCAAATGTACCAGTATTTTTCTCTGAGGAAGACTTGCTAGAATCTGCCTCTATAGAGTCTCCTGGTGAGCTCACTGATGATGTTTGTATTAAACTTGACCTCACTCTGTTATCTTCAATATTACTAAGTTGGCAGCCAGAGGGTTGGGGCTGATATTTATGAACAAATATGTCAGTTTCCATCTCCTGTTGGCCCCCAAAATAAAATGGGAAAACAAGGTTGAATAAAGCAGGTATCCATGAAATAACATACCTGATGCCCTTCATTGCTGGCACCTGAGTTATAAGGAAAAGCAGAATCGACAACCAACCCAGTCTGGCCAGCTCCATCAACTCCCATGTCGCCCAAGAGCTGATTCTGTTCACCACCAATGCTAGATCTGATGGTAGAACCTTGAGCAGCAGAATTTTCCAATTGGCCTGATTACAGGACAGAGAATTAGCCAATTGGCTCAAGCATGGTTCCATTTCAAGAAAGTATTTGATCACTGATTACCAGTTGGATCTTGAGGTCCACCTACACACAACATATCAGCAGTTTGAGAAGTAGAGTGGGATGAGTTCTCACCCTGCATACTGCCATCAACACTTCCGACATGCATTTGCACTTGGGTTATGACTGTGGAAGGAGAAATAGATTGTGATGTTGGCTGTGAAACAGAACTTCCAATATTGGGTTGTGTTCCATTGGTAACAGATGGATTAGAACCTTGCCCAGAGGCTGTATGGTTAGGATTTGTCTGCTGAGACCTTGTTTGAAGAGGGTAGAAAACGCTTAGAACATGACCAGCTGCATCTGAAGGGGAACGACCTGGAACAGCTGCAACAACATTTCTCGGAGGCAGTGCGTGCATTGGACCCAAATTGACTGAACCAGTTCCATTCACACTTGCTTGTGCCTGATTTGGATGTTGACCTACATGAGCAGCTTCCCCAGTAGTTGACCTGGAGCCAACTGATGATATGCCCGGAGCAACAGCAGTCCCTGATGATTAGACAAGGTCATGACAGCTGCTTTTACCAAGAAGAAATTTCTACTACTATGGTGTTCTCACCGGCATGTATATGGATGCTGATGTTTCTGGGCATATCCGCAGCACCAATGGAACCTGAAATTCCAGCACTTGCCTGAGCGGCAGCTGAAGAAGCTCCAAAGAGGGAGCTTGATTGTAAAGGGAAGGGCTGCAAGGAAATACTAGACCAAGTCATCTATTGTTTATAGACATATCATACATTGTAGGCATCATAAATCAATAATAACCTGAACCATTATAGGATTTGGCCCTGATGGAGATATATAAACTGCTGGTCCAGCATTCACCACAGATTCAGCCTACAGTTTCCCAAACATTATAATGAATATATATATACAGAGAGAGAGAGAGGATGAATCAGTGAAATGGAGAAAGGTAAGAAATCATACAGGGGACTGCCCCATACGCAATGTCAGAATAGTACGACCAAGCTCTAAAAGAAGAGCTCCTAAATGTTGCATGGCCACTCCTACTTGCATTGCTTCCGCCTGAATTTGTCCCCGTGTCACTGGATCAGTAGTTCCCCCCTCTCTTTCAATGCGCCCTGCAATATTCTATGGAACTGCAGAAAGTTACGATTAAGCAAAACTAGATACAAAAAACTAGTTGGCAAAAGATTCAGAGAGTGTAAAATTGTGCATCATAAAAGTCAAAAAGTAATTTCCATGGAAAGAAAATGCCTTGTCGTGCCCAAATTACATCAACGCATTGCCTATGGCTCTGAAGAAGAATGAATGGACTAGGCCTATAAATGCAATTTTATGATAATGACTCTCCAAAATTTTAGTTGCACACAAGATGAGAGCTTTAAAGGAAAGCTACTACAGCAAGATGCAAATCAACACCTGAAATCTACTAATAAAGACATTTATTATAAATATAGTAAATAAAAAGAGTAGCCAATGTTGAACATTTCTTCTAAGCTTTCTCCTATGAATTGTATCTTAGTTATCATTAGACACTGCTTGGTAGAAATGCACCAGCAGGTCCCAAGCTCCGTGAATGACTGATATCGGGTGTGCAGCCCAATGTTGAACTTTTGCCAAATAAATCACCCGTTTCAAGAAACAGATTTTTTAAGCCAACCCCAAAAAGCTTGGACAAGGATAAGATGATACTATTTGAGTCAGCTATCAGGAACTCTTTATCTCCATACACATGGCACATACACAAGATCCAGACCGTTGTATGCTGGGCCCAATCACGGACAGACCACACACCAAAAATCACACTGGTTGAATGATCTTAGATGCCAAATGAAGTGTTTTGCCTACTGTTTATAGAACATTGGTTGGACTTTTTCTAATAGTCCTTTTGCACTTTTGCGATCCTCAAAAATCATATTACTGCTATAATTATTTTTTAAGCCAACCCCAAAAAGCTTGAAGAAGGATAAGATGATAATATTTGAGTCAGTTATCAGGAACTCTTATCTCCATACACACGGCACATACACAAGATCTGGACTGTTGTCTGCTGGGCCCAATAATGGATGGACCACACAAAAAATCACACTGGATGAATGATCTTGGACACCAAAAAATCACACTGCTATAATCCATTTTCTCTCTCTCCAGAAGGGTGAGAATTAAACATCTCATAAAAAAGTCACAGGAAGAGCAGAAGTGAAGTTGAAAATGTGTGGGCCTTTCAAATTAATATCATTTGTTCTCCCAACCAAACAGAAAGCAGCCTCGTTCAAACAGCAGCTAACAGATCTCTTTCCCTTTCAAACAAGCTATATATGTCTCAATTTGTATAAAGAGATCTATGCAATAAACAAACAAACAAAATCAATCAGTGAAGAATGTTGTATGAAAATGTAAAGAAGGAATATAGGATGTACAGAAAGTGCTGCTCCAGTGGGACCACTGAGGAGCTGTTGTGCTCGTCTAATAACGGTGCTTAGCACTTCAGGCGCTGGTAGTCCCCGGGCATTGGAGGATGGAATTGCGGAAACAGGTGGATCTCCGACATTGACGGGTGGCCTTGACTGGTATCCTACATAAATCATAAAGAACAATCAACCTAATCATAAAATCAAGATGGCTCCAATGCAAATAAAGAGAGTACATCCATTTTTTACTACCATTGTGTGACAATGCCAGTTCCATTCGGTTCATGAATTCTGTGAGGGTTGTCAAAGAATCTGGAATGACCTAAATTACAACACGTCAAGACATCAGAAACTCAATTAAATCATTAGATGGTAAACAGAAGACAGACAACATGAATTGGTACCGTTTGTAGTGAAGGAACTGCCCCTGCCCCCAGAAATGGGAATTGTAAAGACTGATGCAAAGATTGGAAAGGGACATTAGGAAAGGCCTGCCCATGCGGTACTTGACTTCCAGTTTGACTCCTGCCACCAGCATTCCCCTGGGTTGCTTCTGCTCCGACACCTTGGGATGGTGGGCCAGCCACATTGGCCTGATAATCACAAACACCCAGATGAGAATACAGTTGAACCTCAATGTAAACTATTACTGCATAAACAAAGCATTACTCACAGCTGTAGGTGTATTGCTCGCCCCACCACTGGTAGCCACATTTCCAACTCCAACAGAATTCAGAACTGCTCCAATAATCTTTGAAAGAAAGCAATGAGAAAAATTAGCCTACAAAACTGGAAAATAGACTGTTATGCATAGGCTGACTGATTGCACTCTTCAGAACAATTGACCGTGACTCACAACAAAACCAATGAACATACCCGCGTAAGGTCAGGTACAATGCCTTCACCTTGGTCCCCAAGATTGAAAGTTCCCAGAACCACACTGTGTGAAATTTGCCCAACCCTGTTACGGGGGGCACTAGGAGTTGAATCATTTCCTGCAAAATAAAACAAATGCTCCATATAGTAAACCTCCATATCAGTTCTAAAAGAATAATTCATGGTTGAAAATGCTTAAAACTGTAAAACTCTTACAACTAGGCTGTTTCCTATGACGATGAGTAAAAAAGAAAGTTAAGGGGCCATTCCAGGGATGGGGGAATAGAAATACCACACTATTCCTGCCCATGTTATACTGCAAGGAAATAGTATTCAGCACTGCTCAATAGCAAAGCTGGTCTGTTGAGCCAGACACTCCAACCAGACAAAACTGAATGACCTGATGGTTGCACCAGCTCACCTGGACAGTACAAATAGTTTTCTTTCCCTTCACAGGTTTGTATGTTACCCAACCCATTCCTTCAGCCAGTCCCAGTCCAAACCAGTACAACCATCCAGTCCAGTACAGGTTTTAAAACACGAAAGAATGCCATAGTATTCTGCAGTCCAATGCAGTGCCTTGAGTTTACAGTGCAGGATTTCTTTCTGAATGAAGATGATGGTTCTCTAACATGCAGACCATGCCTTGGGAATGTATGGAGGAAGCTAAACCTCGATTGTCATGATTTCCCCCCGTCTCTCCAGAGCCAGTCCCTGGCGGTGTTTCTGACTGGATCGGCTGTCTTGCAACTAAATGCAGTGTATGCCCATCTTCCAGATCTAATTATAGTCAAGAGACAACAGAGCGCACAAAAAGTAACAGAACATGGAAAGGATGGAAAGATGGATGAATGCATCAGAGCAAATTAGATTATGGACATTAGAAACATTTGCTCCAAGCATATGATGCAAGGGATATTAGAAACCAAATCAGGATTTTCTTGAACAGATTTCAAAATAAAGAGAGATTTTAACTTATCATCACCATTATAGCCTTGTTCCGGTTATTTCGGGTTGGCTTTCATGGTTTCCCGGAACGAATCTTGGTGACCAGCAGCTTCATTCACATCAACCCTCTTGTAACTGGGAAAAGCTAAGCAAAATGTCTGGGGGCTGATTGTTTACCAGGAATGCATTTCTGGAAATGCATTTCTGCATTTTCCCTCATTTTCTCTGTTTGGTCGCATACCTATAAGTGCATATGTTTGTCCATTAGTGTGAGTCTTGTGTGTTCGAGTCCGGTGAGCCCTATTGATAGGTGAAGAGTAAAGACTTGAAGACCTTCGGCGCCCAAGGCATTGAAGTCTCAGGTAAATCGTATAGTGCTTGGTAATTTCCAAAACCTATGACCCAAGAGAACATTGTAAAACCCAAAAATATCCCTCCAGTTGGCTCGACCTTGATAGGAATATCTGTTGCCTTCATTAGCTAGAGTGAGGTCCACTAGAACAGGATGGACATGAGATAATCTTGTGCAAACAACTGAAACTAGAGAAATATTCCATTTGCATAAGATTGAGCTCTAATCGATCGCTCGAGCTGATACTTGAGCCATCTCGATCGATCGGCTCAATTAATCGAAGTTGCCCAAATTAGTCCAGCAAGTTCTCTGGACAGAAATTCATAACTTCAGGCTATGATCGATCGCTCGAGAGAATTCTCGAGCTCTCTCAATTAAACGACCTGATCGATCGAGTATGCCCAACAATGACCAGTGAACTTTTGGCCTAAAATTGAAGCAAAGCTCGATCGATCGACCCTAGCCATTTTCTGCCTGTTTTTCAACCGTTGCAACTCAATCTATTTAAGCATTGGATGGGGCATTTGGGCATTTCAATGAGAATCCATCTAGAGCTTTGCTAGGATATTTCCCCTTGCACACCCTTCATTCTTGGCTCTATTCTCATGAGTTCATACTTCAATCCTTGTGATTGATATCATTTAATGAGCATTCAAAGCTCGGATTGAATCATGAACTCAAGCATTCATTAATGGCTTGACCTAATCGAAATAGGCAAATCCTTTGTCATTAAAGCCATTGAATGCAAGATTAGGTGAATCCCTTTCTTACCCTACAAAGCCAAACCTTGTAAAAAGATTCGCCCTCACCCATCTCCGATACATTGGCACTACATTAAAGGTTGCTGTTTGTGGGAGCTAATCCGTTGAAGACAAAGCATCTTCAACAAGGTGCTATCAAGGGGCTCATCCAACTAGGTATGTCTTAGTATAGAGTCCATTTGTTGACTCCTTTTCTTATGGAGATTTGGGTTCTTAGGTTGAGACCCAAACTTGTACAGTAATATGTAGGCCTTTGGCGGGAGAGTACGTGACTTGTTCTTGTGTAGGACAAGTGTAGAATAAGACCTTGTGTAGGCCATTGACATGTGCAAAACGTGTAGAACCTTGTGTAGGTTAAGGTTTATGGTGAACTTGATTTAAAACCTTTGTGATAGTGAAATCCGGTACACTTTTGGAGATAGTGCATCAGTCGGGAGTGGAGTAGTCAAGTAGTTGAACCACTATACATTGTGTGCAATGTGATGAATGGATTTTATCTATGCTTGTTTCAAATTGTTAAATGATTATGAATTTGTAGCTGTGCAATGTGGTGAATGAATTTTATCTATGCTTGTTTCAAATTGTTGAATGATTATGAATGCGTAAATAAATTGCAGTTTACATGTTTGATAAATTGCTTACAATATGTTGACTATCCTTTGTTTTAGACTTGAGCGGAACTTGGTGCATAAATTAGTCTATGAGTTTGTTTGTGCCCTTGCCTAATTCGTGGTGGCAGTTTGTACTTTAAATTGTAAAATTTGAAAAGGTCCTATTCACCCCCTCCAGGACTTAGCCATAGTTTCACGCTCCTATTGTAGTGGTAATTGAACTTATATCGCAATTTCAATTGGTATCAGAGCGGGTTCCTCTTGAAGGGTGTAACAACCTAGATTGAGATCCTAAAGGAGCTTGAAAATATGTCCAAGAACGAGTGTACGTCAGTAACCAGGGCTCCATATTTTGATGGAACAAATTATGCTTATTAGAAGGCCTTGATGAAAATATTTCTTAGGTATCTAGATCATGTTGTTTGGCAAATAGTTGAACTGATGAGCTGGCTCACAAAAATGCCATTGTCGAGTTGCTTAACCTGTAAGCCCAAAAAGAAGTTAAGCTCTCCTACCATACTCATTTCAAACTTAGCTTGCACAAGATGGTCAAACTGATGGGCTAGCTCCTCACACATGGAATCGAACATTATGTCATCCACATAAATATGGGTAATAAGAATGGAATCATGGGTCTTCTTTACAAAGAGTGTTTTGTCTACACTCCCCCTAGAAAGATCACAGTTGACCAAGAACTGAGTCAATCGCTTATACCATGCTCTAGGGGCTTGTTTAATACATAAAGCGCCTTCTTCAACCTATACACTTGCTGAGGATACTTAGGGTCAATGAACCCTTTCGACTGTTCTACATATACCTCTTCCTCAAGCACTCCACTCAAGAAAGCACTCTTAATGTCCATTTAGAACAATTTGAACTTCAATGCACATGCTATGGACATCAAAATCCTAATCGATTCTAAGCGCGCTGCGAGGACGAATGTCTCATTGAAATCTATAACCTCTACCTGAGAGTAGCCCTGTGCAACTAACCTCGCCTTATTACGAATCACATTGCCGGACTCATTGGACTTGTTCTTAAATATCCACTTGATTCCTATTACGTTCTTGTTAGACAGCCTGGGCACCAAGTACCACACCTCATTTCTTTCAAACTGCTGTAGCTCTTCTTGCATTGCTAGAACCCAAAATTCGTCTTGGAGAGCTTCCACAGCAGTCTTGGGCTCTAATTTGGAGGTTAAGCACATATGACTGTTTATTGTCTCAAGTTGTCTCCTGGTCTTAACATTGGTACCCATATCTCCAATGATTTGATTGAGGGGATGATGATCCTTGATAATTGGCATGTCAGGTGGAGATTGAGACACTTTAGGAGAGGGTTTTTCAATAGATTTACCTATCTGGTTCGGACCCTCATCCTCATCCACTTCAACTAAGGACCCTGAGCCACTCTTGGGTTGGTCATCAACAATCACATTAATTAATTAATTTTTTTTTAAGGCAACAAACTAAAAATGCATTGAACTAAAAGAGAAGGGAAACAAAGGACAAAAGCAAAAAGAACAAACAACAAAAAAGAGGGGAACAAATCTGCTAAGATAGCAACAGACCCCTAAGTGCCTAAAAAGCTCAAATTAAAATTATTCGAATCCTTAACATTTGTAGCCCATTCAAACACCATCTTTTTAGCCCTAGATCCCATAGCCTTAATAGTTGAAGAAATATCATTGAAGCATCTTTGATTCCTTTCTTCCCAAACAGCCCACCATATAGCTAGAATGGCCATATGCCAGATGGTAGATTTGATCTTCCCTAGATTAAGGCCATTCCAAGAAGAGAGCAACTTTGCAGCTGAATCGGGAGCACACCAACTAAGCGAAAATCTCTGATAGAACTCTGCCCAAATAGGAGAAATGAAAGAGCAATGAACCAGCAAATGGTTCACAGATTCTGCCTTGCGCATGCAACATAGACAAATATTAACTATCTGCATGCCTCTCTTAGCCAGGTTGTCAATAGTAAGGATTCTATTGCGGCCTGCCAGCCATCCAAAACAGATGAACTTAGGAGGAACTGGGAACTTCCATATGAATGGAGTAACGTCATACAAGGGTTGCACCGCAGGATAAATGAAGACGTAGAGGGACTTGATGGAGAAAGAACCAGATTTCTCCAACAGCCACACAATGCTGTCAGGCAGAGAACTGAGAGGCATAGACTTAGAGATGCAGTCCTGAAGAGCCATAAATTCCCTGGCTTCGCTATCGTTAAGGTTTCTAGTGCATCTAATGTCCCAGACAGTTTGAGCTAGCGTGAAAGAGCAACATCTGTTGATAAGGATATCTTTGTCAGGAGAGAGCTAGTAGATTTGAGGAAATAGAAGCTTAAGAGGCTTTTCCCCAACCCATAAGTCTTCCCATAACTGAATAGATGAACCGTTACCCAAAACATAGCTGTTGTTCTCTATTACTGAATTTTTGGTTGAGAGAACTCATAGCCAAATATGGGAAGCCTTATAATATGAAGAATCTTTGGGCCACCAACCACTGTGGGAAAAACCATACTTCCCTTTGACAATCGAAACCCATAGAGCGTCCTTTTCAGAGGCAAATCTCCAAGACCATTTCCCTAACAACGCCGAATTCATGACTTTCAGATTCTTAACATTAGCACCGCCCTCCCTGAACACCTTACAAACTTCGTTCCACTCCAGCAAATGAATCTTCCTCTGATTTTCCTTACCAAACCACAGTAAGTCTCTTCTAATTTTATCCTCTGATTTTCCTTACCAAACCACAGTAAGTCTCTTCTAATTTTATCCTCTGATTTTCCTTACCAAACCACAGTAAGTCTCTTCTAATTTTATCGATAGATTTTAGAACCGGGCTTGGGCATCTGAACAACGTCATAAAATAGAGGGGCAAGCTAGAAAGGGCTGCTTTGATTAGAGTCAGCCGACCGCCCATAGATAAATAATGGCATTTCCAAGAAGCCAAGTGCTTATGAAACTTACTGATGACCCAATCCCACATAGATTTTGGCAGGGCACCCACACAAAGGGGAAGACCAACAAAGGAAGTTGGAAACGTATCAACGTTACACCCGAGCGTTGCAGCAAAGATCTGGAGAGTCGGTAAAGGAACGTTAATTCCAAGAAACTTTGATTTACTCATATTGATTCTGAGACCAGAGACTGCTTCAAAACAGCTCAGGGCAATGAGCATGTTCTCGATGCATTCAGCCGATGCGCCAGAGAAGATAAGGGTATCGTCAGCAAACTAGATGCGAGTAAGGGGATCTGCCAACCCCTGCATCGCAATACCGTGGAGGAGACCTTGTTCCTGCCCTCTTATCAACATTAGAGATAGCGCATCGCCAACAATTAGGTAGAGGAGGGGAGAGGGGGTCCCTTTGCAGCAACCCTCTCGAGCTTTTAAAGAAACCTCTGGGGGATCCATTTAGAATTATAGAAAAGTGGGCCGAACCAATGCAAGCAACGATCCACCTTCTCCACCTGATCCCAAAGCCCATCTGAGATAACATATAAAGAAGAAAATCCCAATTAACATGATCATAAGCCTTGGCAACATCCAACTTGCAGAAAATACCTTTTGACTTAGACTTGTGGCACGAATGAAGGACTTCATTGGCGATAAAAGCTCCATCTGTAATCTGTCTACCTTAGATGAAAGCATTCTGATTACGAGAGATGAGATTCCTGATAACTTTTGAAAGCCGAAAAGATAGGATTTTCGCTAGAATTTTATAGGGACTCCCTATCAGACTGTTTCGATAAGAAAACAAATGCGTTTGATTTAGGGAATTTACTCAATGATAACAAAGAATTCAATGAGAGAACAATGATCACATTTATTCTGAGTTCATTTACATCCTCGGATTCCCTTGATTCTGAAAACAGAGTACAATCAATCAAAGTAATGAATGAAAGATAAGACAGTCCGATGATAATTTCGGTAGCATTTCTACACTTTTGATGTTCCTCACCAAGGCGGAAAGGTTGTGCGGGCTTGAAACCCTTGATCTAACCGTTGAGATCAATTCTGATCATCCTTCCATTCATTCTTCCTTGAATCCCTTGAAATGTGGAGCGGCGATCATCCCTTAAAATGTTAAACGACGATCATTCCTTGAAATGTGGAGCGGCAATCATCCTCCCTTGAAATGTGGAGCGGCGATCATCCCTTGAAATGCATGGACCTTCCATCATGCTCTACTTTCTCTCTCTTCTCTGTGAATTCTTTGATACTCAACTTCTGAAGGTGTGGGGGCCATCTGTCTAAAGGTAGAAGTATACAAGCTTAAACAAGGAACATGAAGTGCATGAGGTTTACTTTGGGACAAAGGCTTCCATCAAGACAAAGTCCACATGAAGTGGCACACCAAAGAGGCTTCAGGACAACATAAACATGTCTTCAAGACAGCCCTCCATGGGAAGTGGCGTTGGAAGCCAAGTCTTAGGACATTCTCCATACGAAATGGCGTTGGAGGCCAATCCTTAGGACATCCTCCACAAGAGGTGGCACATGGAGAAGGCTTCTAGACATGTTTCCATAAGAAAAGGCGCTCCAGTCCTTATCTTAAGACAATGTTCCATCAGAAGAGGTGTTGGAAAGCTTTCATCAAGACAATCTTCCACTTGATGTGGCGCAGAAGGCATAGGTTAAGATAAGAATTCCTCTTAAAGTGGCGCAAAGGAGTTTTTCTCCAACCTCCATTGCGCGGTTGCGGGCAAACAACTTCCATTGAGCAGTTACGCGCAAACTTGTCTTCAGGACAATGTCCCCTTTTTAAAGTAGCGCAAAAGCTTTACACTTGGACAAAACCCCATGCAAAGGGGATTTCTTCCACATTGATTGCGCGGACTAGCGCAATGCACTTCTCCATTGCGCGGGCTGGTGCAATGGGCTCCTCATTGCCTTTCTTCTCTTCACATCTCTTCATTCCTCGTGTCCCAACCTACCAACTGACTAACCCCTCAAATGAAGCATAGGGAGGGGTATTTATAGGCCTCACTCTCTTACATAGTGGTGATCACCACCACTTTTCCCTTCACATAATGTCCATCTTCCTCTCTTAAACAACGGTGTCCACCAAGCTCCCCTTTAAATGGTGGTGTACAACCACTTCTTTCTCCATACAAGGTAATATCCATCTATTCTCTTTTTACCAAAATACCCTCACTCCCTTTTACCAAAATACCCCTGGATACTGATTTTTACCAAAATACCTAAAATACCCCCGGATACTGATTTTTACCAAAATACCTAAAATACCTCCGGATACTGATTTTTACCAAAATACAGAGTGAATGACCATGGGAAAGTTCCGCACCATGGAATTCTCTGACCAATGTAATGGAATATTTTTTGTGCCTCAACAGATGCCCCCTCGATCCTTCTTTGATTGATTCATGAAATCAAATGGAGGATCGATCTTCTTTCGTCTGAAAAATTAAATGAACTGCAACTGAAAGATGACTAAATGATCATGCTTGCATGGAAGACTGAATGATCGCGTTCAATTGGAAGACTTGAATGATCGCGCTCGCACAGAAGACTTGAATGATCACGTTTGAACGGAAGACTGGATGATCGCACTCAAATAGAAGACTTGAATGCCCCCCGCCAGTAGTGTCGAGCGGATGTTTCACTAAAGAGGATAAAATTCTCTTTTCATCGAAACCCGTCACTGCAACAGCTGTGACGACTTCGTCTTTGAGCAATTTGATTAGAGAACTATCTTTCAACATCGTTGCTGCTACAACGGTCTCTTTGATCAACTCCAGCGACTCTTTCCTTCAATTCTGTGTCTAGAGAGTTGTTCTTTAATGCTACTCTTGCCGTAATAACTTTCTCGATTGTTTCCTTTATTCATGATCTTCATAACCCAAGCTTTTGAATGATAGTCTTTCCTACCAAATTAATCGGAATTAGTATCTCAATACATTATAATTTCTTAATTTAGCTTTATGAAGCATTGATAATTTTGAAATATATTGAAAGCTTCTTCTTTTTTTAGGCTGATTGTGATATTCGCAATATGATAATGTTTTAATCATTTCATCTTTGCGCTTGTTATCATGCTTTGCCTTCTTCGTATTCTTTATATCGTGCTCTTGGAGATGCTATCTCCAACTCCAAAGGTTCAACCGCTAAGTCTTTTGTTGAGTCTTTTCTAGTTTGTGCTCCTTAGCATTTCTTCATAGACTTTTCCTTGGATCTTTGCTGATTCTGAAAAATAGACAAGACTTCTTTCCATTTTCATTTAATAATTTTTTGAAGGCCATAGAAATTATTGATGATGATTCCATTTGTTCTGTCTTCATCAGATCTGGTACTTAGAATTTTGCGATATCATTACTAGGATAACAAGAAGTTACCACATCGGCATATGAATTTCTCCATCGTGCATAAGAGATTATCAGAAAGACCAAGGCATAGATTACTTTGAAGACATAGATCCTACCCCCTTTCTAGGTCAACTTTGCATAAAGATTTCTTCAGAAGATAATATTTCCGAAGTGAAGCCTGCTGATACCCCTGAAGGATGGATAATCTTTGCTGCTCCTCTAATGAATCCAAAGAATATATCTGAATCTTTAAATTGTTCAGGAAAAAATGATGATTCTTCGCTAGTTTATTCTCTGCCGCCTTTGAGAATCTTGTGCGATAAGATCTTTTTATATCAAGAAGGCATTTGTTGTTGCCGTAATTTGAACCTAATTCAAGAGAAACGCATTTTTGCATGTTGTTTACTTAATATTTAAAATTTTCATTAGGCAATTGCATATTGGAGCATATTTAAAGTGAAATATATATCTGCAGCATTTTGAATGCTACACAGTTTATGCTTTTGAGCAGTAGAGCTAATGTACTTTTGACTAACCATACTTTGACTGGACATGACTGAATTGAACTTGACTAGTCTAGATTGAACTAGACTGGACTATAGGACTTAACTGGACTGACACTATTGGACTTAACTAGACTGACACTATTGGATTGACACTTACACAGTTTAAGCTCTTGAGTAGTTGGAGCACGCAGTTTCTTAGACTCATGCGGGAGTCAGGTCTCACATGATGGTCTCTGTAACTCTTATGAGTTCACTGGACTTCTCAGTACCTGGTGAGTTCACAAACCGCGATCCATCAAAGGGGCCCAGTGAAGCTACCGGGGCTGTGAACTCGGTTGGATTTACGCACAGGGTTGGCCGCAGTAACTCTCTAGAGTTCACAAGGCTCGCAAGGAAACCTTTGGGCTACCAAATGTAGGGCCGTCAGTCCATCAATGAGTAGGTTTAAGCCCTTCCTCATGATTTAATACTGAAATCAAGCCAAAGATCTGGGAGGTCTTACGCATGGTTGGCCTATCAATGGACATAGCTAAAAAGCTCATACTGCAGCACACGTTTTCTTCGCCTGCAAGGTCGGACCCATTCACGGGAGGGCATTTTCCTCCGTTCCCCGTCACGCTGTCGAAAAGCTATACAGGCGGCATGGGTGTTATGCATGATTAGCCGTTGAAGACGCTTTAAGTCATTGGCTTCATCTACAGCCCGCATGGGTATGCATATGATGGCCTTCACGAGCTTTTTAGGGCCACTGGCTTCTCATCGTTGCCTGAATGGCGATAATGATGGGTCTTATGCGTAGTTGGCCGTATAGGCTTGGCTAGGCTGCCTTCAATGATAGACTGTTGTTGCTGATGTGACAGTTGATCGTACAGGCTTTGCTGAAGATAACAAATCGATAACTGAAGATAATAGATCGATGATTGACATATCGCCCTTGCTGCTGTTGATGATATTATAAAATTTGGCCCAAACGGAGTTTCAGCTTGGTAATAATATCAATTCCGATAAACTTCAATAATAAAATAATCTTCACGTCAGCGATTTGGCGATGACAATGGTAGTTTTACTAATCTAATCTAGCAACCATCGTTGGTGCTTGACAATAATAATATAATTCAACTTGATATGCTTAGGAATCTGCCTTTTCTTCATGTATAGCATCAGCATTCTAGGACTTGGCATTCCTGAGACTTTGGATTCAGAGACTTTGGATTCTGAAACTTTGGTTTCTGAGACTTTGGTTATCTTGGTGTTCCGCTTATCTTACCCCCTTTTGATTTGGAAGTATTATACTAATAATCTTCGAAATCAAAACTGTAATTATCTTCAAGGATAACGTATTGTGTATGTCTTTGTCTGCCCCCTAAAAATTATGCCGTGAATCTTCTGAGTCAAATGCAGTGAATCTTCTTGATCAAAACTCAGTTTTTCTTCTTAGTATTCAGGGATGATATATTTTGCTGAACTGGCAGATATATTGATGAAAATTTGCCCACATGATGAATATAGTCGTCTTGCCTGTTCTTCTTTTCTTCTTTGCTTTATTTCCTTTAATACTTTAGCCGTGGCAATTCAACTTTCTCCGCAATTAGCAACCATAAAGAGTATGTCGTCTTCTTCAAATGTATATTTCCTGTAGTCCTTGAATTGTCTAAACCCTTTCTTTACTTTCTTATTTGCAAAATCGTCGATGTTCTCCTTATCGGAATTTCAACTCTTTTTACCTTTGACGATCCTTCGTTTTGCTTTCTTTTTTCAACAATATCTGCTGCTACTCTCTTAAGACTTTCAAATAGCTGATTCATATGAAAGTTAAGCAGCTTCACTTTCGACTCTTTTCAAATTACAAATTTGACTTGCTCTTCTACTCTGGCAAGTTGTGACGATGCTCCCAAGGTTCTCTATTGATCGATGAATTCGTTAATTCATTAATTGATTCGTCTACTTGTTGGCAAGCAACGCCTGATTCAGTCGAACTAACTTCTCATCTGAAGGCTTTCCTCAAGGTTTACTGTTGTTCACGGTAGTTGTTGTTGGAAAAGTAAGGTCTTCAGTAACATGTTCATTTGGTGAAGGCTGATTAATATCTGCTGGCAAATTTTCTATTTTCTGCACACTTTGAATGTACTGTTATCCATACTCGGCAGGATGATATTCCTTGTAAAAGAAGATTGAACCCTTCATTTTTCAGATATCACTATGTTTCGTTTTTTTTTTTTTTTAAGACCTCCATATGTACGAACTCTTGATATGCATGCCACGGGCCCACCTTTCATCAAATCTCAGCCGTCTTCATCAACTTGATTGAATCACCATTGTCCCTGTATGTGCAATACCCAATACCCTTTGCGCGAGTCTGCACAACTAATCAAGGTTTGCGCGAGTCGGCGCAAAAGTCTCAACACTTGTCAGTCCGATGTTGCGCAGGTGCGTGCGACATCCTATACCATTTGCACGACCCCGCACAACCGGTCATAACTTGCGCGAGCCAATGCAAACACATGAATTCCTACTCTTTACGTATTCCTTTCTAATCTTCTTTCTTCTTTCTTCCTTATCTTTTATATCTTCTCATCTCTCAAAATCGACACATGATGGAAACTTTGTACACTTTTGTGCGTTAACACACTATCATCCGTCCTTCATCGTCTCACTGCACTAGTGATGAAGTAGAAACTACTTCGGACATTACCTAGCATTGTCTGTCTTTAATCGCAACTGATTTGATCTTCTTTGATACCTTTTGGTGGAAATCTATTGGATGTGAAGTAGACAACTATGTTGGTCGGGAGAAAGGTCATTGCGATATACATGCCATTCGGAACAATGTTAGTTATTTTGATTAAATAAAAATGTACTTTGTTTTTAGAGATGAAGGGGAGGATGTTCCCACTGAGAGTCGCCATTTTGATGTCTATACAGACGCCAAAAAGTGATAAATGTTCTCTGAATATTTTCTAAGTTACCATTGAATAATAAATCCCCAGCAGAGTCGCCATTTTGTTTCGACAAGAAAACAAATGCGTTTGATTTGGGGGATTTATTCAATGATAACAAAGAATTCAATTAGAGAACAATGATCACATTTATTCTGAGTTCATTTACATCCTCGAATTCCCTTAATTCTGAAAACAGAGTACAATCAATCAAAGCAATGAATGAAAGATAAGACAGTCCGATGATAATTTCGGTAGCATTTCGACGCTTTTGATGTTCCTCGCCAAGGCGAAAAGGTTGTGCAGGCTTGAAACCCATGATCTGACCGTTAAGATCAATTTTGATCATCCTTCCGCTCATTCTTCCTTGAATCCTTGAAATGTGGAGCAGCAATCCTCCATCCCTTGAAATGTGGAGCGGCGATCATCCCTTGAAATGCGTGGACCTTCCATCATACTCTCCTCTCTCTCTTCTCTATGAATTCCTTGATACTCAACTTTGGAAGGTGTGGGGGTCATCTGTCTGAAGGTGGAAGTATACAGGCTTAAACAAGGAACATGGAGTGCATGAGGTTTACTTTGGGACGAAAGCTTCCATCAAGACAAAGTCCACATGGCACACCAAGGAGGCTTTAGGACAACATAAACATATCTTCAAGACAGCTCTCCATGGGAAGTGGCATTGGAAGCCAAGTCTTAGGACATATTCTCCATAGGAAATGGCGTTGGAAGCCAATCCTTAGGACATCCTCCACAAGAGGTGGCGCATGGAGAAGGCTTCTAGACATGTTTCCATAAGAAGAGGAGCTCCAGGCCTTATCTTAAGACAATGTTCCATCAGAAGAGGCGTTGGAAAGCTTTCATCAAGACAATCTTCCACTTGATGTGGCGTAGAAGGTAGAGGTTAAGACAAGAAGTCCTCTTAAAGTGGCGCAGAAGGGAGATGTCAAGACAAGAATTCCTCTTAAAGTGGCGCAGAGGAGTTTTTCTCCAACCTCCATTGCGTGGTTGCGCGCAAACAACTTCCATTGCACGGTTACAAGCAAATCTGTCTTCAAGACAATGTCCCCTTGAGAAGTGGCGCAAAAGCTTTACACTTGGACAAAACCCCATGTAAAGTGGCGCAAAGGGGATTTCCTCCACATTGATTGCGCGGACTGGCGCAATGCACTTCTCCATTGCACGGGCTGGCGCAATGGGCTCCTCTATTGCCTTTCTTCTCTTCACATCTCTTCATTCCTCGTGTCCCAACCTACCAACTGACCAACCTCTCAAATGAAGCATGGGAAGGGGTATTTATAGGCCTCACTATCTTACATAGTGGTGATCACCACCACTTTTCCCTTCACATAATGTCCATCTTCCTCTCTTCAACAACGGTGTCCACTAAGCTCCCCTTTAAATGGTGGTGTACAACCACTTCTTTCTCCATACCAGGCAATATCCATCCATTCTCTTTTTACCAAAATACCCTCACTCACTCCCTTTTACCAAAATACCCAAAATACTCCCAGATACTGATTTTTACCAAAATACCTAAAATACACCCAAATACTGATTTTTACCAAAATACTTGAAATACCCCCGGATACTGATTTTTATCAAAATACCTAAAATACCCCCGGATACTGATGTTTATCAAAATACCTAAAATACCCCCGAATACTGATTTTTATCAAAATACAGAGTGAATGACCCTAGGAAAGTTCCGCACCATGGAATTCTCTGACAAATGTAATGGAATATTTTTTGTGCCTCAACAGACTAATCGGTCTGAATTCAGAAAAAGAGCTAGCCCCAGCACCTTAGGAATAAGAGAAATGAATGACCTTTGAGCCCTTTCGATAGTCTGCCTCTAGTACGGAATTCCTGGACGAACAAAAGGACGTCATGGCGGACAGACTACCAAAAATTCTAATAGAAGCTCATCGGAAATCCATCTAGTCCTGGAGACTTGTCCCCTCCCAAGGCATCAACTGCAGCCTTAACCATGTCATCAGTGAATTGGGATTCCAACAGCTTAGCATCAACGACCTCCAATCTACTGAAAGAAATATTATCTAAGCGCGGTCTGACCCAATTTTCAGACGACAGAAGATCTCTAAAATGAGAGACGGCGAGGTCTTCGATCTTTGTTTTATCCTCGATTCTGTTCCCATTATCAAATATTTTGCGGATGGCCTTAGACCGAGCATGCATATTATCCATATTATGAAAGAACTTAGTATTCTTGTCGTCCTCTGCAATCCTTTTGACTCTGGATTTGATCCTCTAGGAGGCTTCTTCTTCCAGGGCTCTATTCGAAAGATCCTGAATAATACTAATACACCTCGCCAGGGATTCTGTCGACATCGGAACTACTTCAGATTCCAAATCAATTCTCTGGAGTTCAGAAAGAAGAGCTTCGACTTCTACCACTCTCTTCTGGACTTCCTGCTGACGCCATTCCTTAAGATTTGTTTTGAGAAGTCTAAGTTTGCAAAGGAGTTTGTGGCCAGCAAAACCCTCCACCTGGAAACTAGACCACCAATCAATTATCTTTTGTCGGAGACCCTCTGATTGGAGCCAACAATCACATTAATTGACTCTTGAATGGTGGCAGTCCTTAGATTGTAGACACTATAAGCACAACTATTCAACAAATATCCTAGAAAACTCCCTTTGTCGCTTTTTGAGTCAAACATACCCAGTTGTTCACGATCTCTCAGGATATAACATTTACTGCCAAAGGCCTTAGAAGTATTTCACACTGGGAGATTTTTCGTGCCATAATTCATATGTTGTTTTATTCAGGCCCGCTCTTACGTATACACAATTGATTATATAGCATGTCGTATTTACAACTTCAGCTCATAGATTTTTAGACAAGTTTTTACTATTCATCATAATAATGGCCATTTCTTGTAGCACACAATTTTTCCTCTCAGCGACTCCATTTTGCTAAGGAGTCTTTGGAGCAGAGAATTTGTGTCGGATACCATGCTCATCACAATAATGCTTAATCCGACTATCCTCAAACTCTCTGCCATGATCACTCCTGATCCTCTCAATAGTATATAGCCTTTTTCATTTTGAAATCTCTTCACGAGTTTCCTAAACTCTTTAGAAGTATTAGATTTTTCTCTCAAGAAGGCAACCTATGCAAATCGGGAGTCATCATCCATAACAACTAGAAAATGTCTTTTTTCGCCTTAACTGTGAGTCCTGGTAGGACCAACAAGATCCATATGCAACAACTCGAGGGGCTTTAACGTAGCCACGGAGGATGTCTTTTTATGGGCAACTCGAATGTATTTACCGTTTTAGCACTCCCCACAGAAAATCCTCTTACCAATCTTGGGCAATCCTCTTACCAAGTTCTTTGAACTCAGGTGAGACGGATTTCGGTAGTGGACATGGCCGAGTTTTTGGTGTCATAATTCCGCTTCATTGTCTCGGACCATGTGGCACACAGCTGGAGAAGCAAACTCTTCATTATTCTCAACCACATAACAATTATCACTTCTTTGAAGACCTCTCATGATCACTTTGCTTCTAGAATCTGAGATCTCACACATCCCCTTTGAAAACCTCACGGAGTGCTCTATCGCAAATCTGGGAGATAATTAGAAGACTATGTTTTAATCCATCCACACAGAGAACATTCACAATCTTTGAAAGGCTTGGACCACGACCAACAATCTGCGCAATGCTCCCCTCTCCAAATGTGACTAACCCTCCATCGAAATACATGAAATGGCAGAACTGGGTCCGGTCACCATTCATATGCCTAGAACACCCGCTATCTAAACACCATCCTACCTACATCACGAGCCTTGAGTGTTGTGTGAATCACTAGACAGTTCAATTTCTCCTTCACGACCCATTTTGCAACAATCTTCTTTGGGCCTAGATTGTTCCTAGGAGAGTTTTTTTCCTATACTCATTGCTCGACGGCGAGTTTCTTTTGGGAGATCTTCTCTTGGCAGGAGACTTGCTTTTCTTACAAGGTTGCTCATTGCCCATATTCATCTCATTCATAATTCTTTTAGTCCCCTCATTGATTAAGGCAACCTGCTTCAGCAACTCTATCATCTTGGCATCCTTCTTCGAAGGAGTGGGAAACTTTCTCCTTCAATTCTCCTTCTTAGGTGATATCTTCGGCGGACTCCTCACATGTTGCACCATTCTCCTAGTCACAATAAATTTACTTATCGGACGCATGACTAAGGTGGATCGTAGGTTCTTAAATGCTAGACATTCGAATTTCGGATGACCCACATCTTCGCATGAGTGGCAAACCAGAGACCCTCTGGATATACTCCCAGAAGCTACAGAGTCCTTGATCACAATGAGAACAGAGGTTGAACTAAGACGTATCACTTTCATATCCTATGCCTCTTTTGTCCCCCGACCTTGTGCCCATTCCTAATAATCTTTCTAACATTTCTTTGCCTTAGGCAAACATGTATTTTATATTAGCATGATGAGACTTCATTTGATCAACTTCCAATTTTAACCC
This sequence comes from Magnolia kwangsiensis, assembly GCA_037074715.1. Classification (NCBI taxonomy): domain Eukaryota; kingdom Viridiplantae; phylum Streptophyta; class Magnoliopsida; order Magnoliales; family Magnoliaceae; genus Magnolia; species Magnolia kwangsiensis. The sequence continues at coordinate 67,840,366 of CM073572.1, read as the reverse complement.
ATGATTTACAAATTTAGCATTGTTTAATTCATTTTGTAGGTCATCGTTTTTCTTTAAAGCTTCTTCTAGTTGACCTTCAAGGTTTAAATTGGCCTGACATAGCGTCTTATTCTCAATTTTAATTTCTTCTAGTTCATCAGGCAACTTAATTCTTTTCAGCCTTCGCCCCAATTTCTTTATGACCTTTAGACTATTAGAATAAAACTGGTCATAAGCTTCCTATAAGCCAACATTTTCATCATCCTCTTCTTCTTCATCTTCTTTTAAGGATGTCTCATTTTTCTCTTCTTCTCCAGAGTCATGATTAGTGGTCTCCCGTGTCCTTAATTTATGGGAGATAAGTGGTGGTGGAGGCCATGAGGATTCTTAATGACCCTTGGTCTCCATCACTCTGTGATTCTTCAGAGTCTAATTCTGAATCCTTAGATTCATCCCATGTAGCTACCATAACTTTCCCTTTTGATTTACTTTTACTCTTGGTGGGGCACTCAGATGCAACAAGACCATCTTATCTGCAATTGTAGCATTGTGGATCTTTTGATTTCTTAGAGGATTTGCCTATGAGGCACTTGGAATCACAAGTTTTTCCCTTCTTGTAGGGGCTTTTTCCTTGCTCTTGTTAAAGAATTTCTTTGAATTTTTTAGCCATAGGAGCAAATTCCTCATCATCCTCTTCTTCACCGTCTTCATCAAATTCATGTTTCTTTTGTGAAGTTTTCAAGACACTATTTTGGATTTAGTAAGAGTCTTGAAATGTAGTTCATAAGTTTGTATGGAACCTAATAGTTCTTCGACGTTCATTTCATCAATATTTCTATATTCCTCAATGGTCGTGATTTTAGAGGTGAATCGTTCCGGTAGAGATCTCAAAATTTTCCTACATATGCACAGTTACGGAACTTTTTCACCAAGGCCCCACATGGAGATACATATATCGCTCAATTTAGTATAGAACTCCATGAAGGTATCATGCTCTTTCATTTTTATGTTTTCAAACTTAAGTCAAGAGCGGGAGTTTTGAGCGTTTTACTGTGCTAGTCCTCTCGTGGGTAGTTTCCAATAAATCTCACACTTCACACTTGTTTTGCTGTTTCACAAGTGCATATGCGTGCAAACTCATATTGGGAGACTGCACAGTAAATGGCATTACGAGCCTTCACATCACAACTTGATCTAGTCTTATCATAATTAGTCCATAGTTCTTGGGATTTGGGAATTGTGACTATAGCACCATCTTTTACAACATTTTCAACCGGTACCTGGCAGCCTTGTTCAACTATTTGCCAAACAGCATGATCTAGAGACCTAAGAAATATTTTCATCATGGCTTTCCAATCAAAATATGAAGACCTGGATATTGACGTACCCCCATTCTTGGACATATTTTCAAGCTCCTTTTAAGATCTCACTCTAGGTTGTTATGCCATTCAAGAGGAACCCACTGTGATATCAATTGAAATTGTGGTAATTGAACTTATATCGCATTTCAATACCATCCCAGGCATTGTGTTCTTCAGGGGCAAAAAACCCCAGAAAATTATGCCCCTAGGTTGTACTTGGGGGAAGCCTATCACAGGAATTGTGTAAAGGGACGAAAGATTCAAAACCCTATCCTCTTCTTTCCTTCTTCGTCTCTACACGCCTTCCTCTTGAACCATCACCATCCATATTCAAAGGTTGCCTCAAACCCAACTCTGGAGCTCACAACACTTCACTTCATCATCTTCACAACAACTACATCACATCACCACACAAACTCCTCAAACCCGTCTTCACTACTACATCTGGTGCAACTTTGGTGAAGATGTAGTAGTGAAGATGATGACCCGTAACAGCCCCCATAATGGTCTATTATAGGGCTGACATAGGTTCTTTCGCCCCCCCCCCCCCCCCCCCCCCCCCCCACCGCAAAAAAAAAAAAAGAAGCCCGTAGAGGCGAGGCCCGTATTGTAACAGTAACAGTGGTGGCCATTACAACCATTGTTACCGTTACAGAATACCTAAATCACAATACATTACCCGATACATACAGTATTGATATGTTTCCATACCCCGAGGGTGAAATGCATTGTGCAATATCAATGTGTAAAACATTGTCGAAGGTTGGGAAGCAAAGGGAGAAGACGCATACGATACATGCAATATCGATATGTTTCCACACTCCAAGGGTGAAATGCATTGTGCAATACCGATGCGTAAAACATTGTCGAGGGTTGGGAACAAGGTGCTCCGTATCCGTTACGATATGCCCATAAAGGCCGATACGTATAGGTAATGGCTATGACCGTTACACAATACGGGGGTTACGGGGCATAACAATCGTTACCACCGTAACGGTCAAAAAACGACCACTTTTTTTTATTATTTATTTAAATTCATTTTTCTCCCCTTAAAAACAAAAAACAAAACAAAAACTTTTCTCATTCCAAAAACTCTTCTAAATCATTTTACAATAGATTTCGACCACTCTTACTATAGTTTTTAATATTAAAATCATAGATTAAAGTGATTTGAGCAAATAGAAGATTCGATGGCCTTTTTGAAAAAAATTAATTAAAAAAGTAGTATTTATGCAATTTTTCTTATTTCTAGTTTTAATGCTTGATTGTGATGTGTAAACATTAGATACGTATAATCACATTCACAGATTCACTAGACAACCCAATACAACACTCTCACCAAAGAGTGGACCGTTACACTACCATAAACATGTTAAAAAAAAAAAAAAAAAGTAAAATAAATGCATATTTAGAATATTTACATTATTATTGATTTTCTAAATATTTTTTTAGAATTTTTCAGGTAAAAGAAAATTTTCAACCATTACGGTGGTTGTAAAAGTCATTACGCTCCCGTATCGGCCGTTACAACCAATACCCGTATCGGTAATGGTGGTGACCATTACTGCCACTGTTACCAATACGAAATACATTGGCTTGGAAGTAAAGGCAGAAGACACATAGTGAAGGGGGAAAAAAAATTAAGAATAAGTTTGATGTTTTGCCTACACGAAACAAAATTAGAGAAGATCACAGGTAGATCATTTATGGAACTTGGGGCAGAAAGAGTGGGTTGCCCTCAACACTTGGGGTTCTAATGGGGGCACTATTGTCTTCTTCTTTTTTCTTTTTCTTTTTGGGTGGGGAGACTATTGTCTTTTTTTTTTTTTTTTTTCTTTTTTTTCTTTTTTTTTTTTTTTTGGGGGGGGGGGGGGGGGGGGGGGGGGGGCGGTAGGAATCTTCTTAAGTTTGCAAAGTTAATGAAGAGGCATGTAACTTCTATGCTTCCATTAAATTTCAAATCATCTAAAGAATGTTGTCTGGTTTCCTACCTATTTTGTGGTTCTAATGACACATCAGGCAAAACTCATTTTGGGGAGAACTTCAAAGCATGTGCTATCGATAATAGCCCTTAGAGCTTGGGGGATGATTTTATTCCCAAATAAAAGGGGGGATTGAAGTGTAATTACTAGGCGCATGAGGAATCTCCAACAACATCAACAAGCATGAGAAGATTGATATGTCACTAATAAATGCAAAATTCACTTGGACTGCCCATTTAAGGGCCATCTGGATTGTTAACTTGTAACCAATGTTCGAAATATCAATATCGCATTATGTATCGCACCCTTGGGATATGGATACGTATTGGTTATCGCATGGGATATATTGATTGTATCGTGTAATGTATCGTTGTTGTTGGAAACATGTGGAAATTGGTCGAATTTTTCAATGAAACTTCAGTGATTATTAAAAAATACATCAATACACACTTATAAATCAAAACGAGTGCACATAATAGGTTTTCTTTGTATGGGGTTCTAATACATTCGCTGTCTAACTGAATTCATGCGTATATTCAAAGTCTATTCATATAATTTATAAATTTAAGAAGACGTGTGAAACCACAAGCAATATATTCAAAAGTAAAAGAAGAATCATTAGATCAGGTTACATACGTGTTTGATTTTATGTTTGAACACAAAAATTGCAACCGATTTGTGAAAAATTGAGAAATTTTGATTATTTTTTAAAATTTTCTGTAACTCGTCCCATCTCCTCCAAATCTCGAAATCGAAGCTCCCAATCCATGATGTTTCATGCAAAATATGAAAATCATGGATTTGTAATAATTTGACACTGATTTAACATATGATTTATAGAAGAAGAAAAAAAAGGATTGAAAATAAAAAATGCTCACCGAATTGAACATGTGGGATATATCCCACTACTTGTGCATTTCATATCGCACAGGTGGGATACAAGATATATCGTGGGATATCGGCCAGCATCGTCAATACTTAAAACACTGCTCGTAACAACATATTGAGAACAACACTTTCCAAACACTCCTGAAACTACCTTCGGAGCATACTCCAATTATACCAGAGTCATCGAGTATCACAAGTCGTCCTGCCCGTTCAAGATTGAAAATGTGGGGCAAGATCAACCATAATTTGCAGAATTCACCTAGACTAAAAATGCAGACACCGTTTACGTGTGATCTCAACTGTTTCTTTGCCACATCCTTTGATAGGAAATGGAAAATAGAATGAGTATTCCTATTTTTATTTATATTTTAGATTTACCTTCGCTTTTTTAAGAAATCAGAAAAAATCTTACGATTTGCGATTTGATACAATTAGACAACATTGGTTATGCCCACCTCATCCCTTGATGCAAACCCGGGGGGGGGGGGGGGGGGGGGGGGAGTGGTCTTGGCAACAATGACTAGAGAATTGTTAGCCATCAAACTAAAAACCCTTTATTTAACATAACTTGCAGTCCTAAAAATGATATGACAACACATTGAATGCAGTGTTTTAAATAGCAGTAGCATGTTGCATAGCGTTCAACCCTCTATAGTGTGTAGCATAAGCTACATGGTACTTCTATTTTTTTAATTTAAATATAGGAAAAAATATAACAAATAGTAAGAAAAAAGTAAAAACATAAAAATGGCTAAAAAATTATTCATTTTTTCAAGTATAAGCATATTCAAATGATCAATTATAATTTATCAAAAGCCAATCAACATATAAAGTCATAAACCAAATCAAATAATTATCACATCAACAACTTTCTATGCAAACCACTTTAAATTTTTTTAATCAAACCACTTTAATTAATAATGTCTAATTGAAACCACAAGTCACAACTCACAAGTATGAAAAGAAATAAAAATCCCACATATATTAAGTACAATACGGATGTCATCTATACAAAGAGAAGTTTTCAAAAACTCTCTTTTGAAACCCCTTTTCTTTTAAGTTTAGTTTTAAAGTTTTTTAGCGTGTGAGTTTCACAACAACTTTAACAAATGATCACCCCCATTTTAAGTGAAAGTAAACAACGAAAGATTTGGTTTTAATTTTAATTATTAAGTTTTTTTAAAACAATAATATGATTTCTACACTAGTTTTACAAACATAACTTAAAAATATATAAAAATGTAAAATAAAATAAAAATGAATGTTCTCATCACTCTTCAAAAATAAAATAAATAAAAATACACTATAGCATGCGCTACAAATGCTACACGCTATGCAGTTGTAGTGCACACTACGACCGGAATTACGCTATTTAGCTATGCTACGTAGCGCTATGGCTACGCTACGAGTGCTATTTGAATGCATGCCATTCAATATTTCAAAAATTAGATGGTGGTCAACAAATTATTAAGTCACATCACCAGCCCAATAGCAAGCTGCAAAGCAACCATGTTGTAATGATCAAGCTATTTTTATAAATGTCAACTGTTAAGAATCTAAACGTGTTGCGCGCCAAACCTCATGCTTGAAACATTGGTCCAAAGATAATAGCATATCATTTCTTCATAAGTTGGGAAGAACTATATACAAATATAAACAAGTAAACATATTGGTATTTTCATGATATGATCATGAGCCTTCAGCCAGCCCTCAATTCCTAAATAGTTTGCAAGGCTTCAAAATCACACGATTTAATGAAGTAGTCACAAACAATGTTGTCAAATTGCATATGCCATCATATGTGACCAGAATATGTTGTTCACATATGCCATCACATACTGCTTTGGCCTTTTCTTTTTCTTTCTTTTTTTGAAAAAATTAAAAAATGGAAAAAAATAAAATTGAAAAAGAATCTTAAAAAATTAGGAAAAAAAAAAAAACTATGCCTAATTACTACAAGTGATTGGATTAGGTTATTGCACCTATTTCATTGTAGTTTTGAGTGCTTGAGACTATTAGACCATCTATAAATTATATATTTAATTACTCATATTATATTTACATAAAATTTAACAAAACAATATGCAATCACATATGAAGTATGCCATTGCATACTTGCATATGCGATCGCATACTTATCGCCAGTGCTTTAAATAGTGGTAGCATGTTGCGTAGAGTATATAGCCTTCTATAGCATGTAGCGTAAATAGCATAGCATATAGCGTAAGCTACACAATACGTTTATTTTTAATTTAAAAGTATGATAAATAGTAAGAAAAAAGTGTGTGTGTGTGTGTGTGTGTGTGTGTGTGTGTGTGTGTGTGTGTGTGTGTGTGTGTGTGTAAATGTCTAAAATATTGTTCATTTTTCAAGTATAAGCATATTCAAACAAGTTATTAATTATCATTTATCAACTGGCAATCCACATGTATGAAGTCATAAAATAAATGAAATAAGTATCACATCAACAACTATCTAAGCAAACCACTTTAATTAATAATGTCTAATTGAAAACAACAAGTCACAATTCATAAATATGAAAAGAAAAAAATCCAACAGGTTAAGAGTATGAAGTACAATACAGATGTCATCTACACAAAGAGGGGTTTTCTAAAACCCTTTAAAAAAAAAAAAAAAAAAGTTTAGCTTTAAAGGTTTTTTAGTGTGCAAGTTTCACAAACAAAACTTGAAAAAAAAAAAATGTAGCATACACTACAAACGCTACACGCTACGTAGTTGTATTACACTATTTAGCTACACTGCGTAGCGTACGCTACAAGCACTTTTTGAAACACTGCTTATTGCATAAAACAGTATGTCATCGCATACTATCCTGGATTGCATATGTCACCATGGCATATGCAAACCATTTAGTAATCGCAATACAGAAACTGCCAACAAGAAATATATATCTAATATTTGCTAATATAAATATGGAAACCCTGAACAATATGCATGATTCTGACAACAAAAGCGGGAATTAAGTGCCCAATGAAATTCTATTAGCTCTAACTCCAGAGATAGAGAGAGAGAGAGAGAGAGAGAGAGAGAGAGAGAGGCATAAGTAACAAACTGAAATAGGAGGATACGATATTCAGACAGGAGGTGATTATCCTTTAAGACCTTTCCCCTAAAAATTAGGCGTTGCTGCCCAACCGGAACACCGATTGCCCTTGCTATTTTCTCCTTGAACAAAGAGACTGGCATCTGAAGAAATTAGGCAGCAGAAATATATCAAGATAGACAAACTCCACATTAGCTAAATTGTTCTTAAGGAGGAGCTAGCTTAAAATCGAAGGACAAAATTAGTAACATTTATATCATAAGACATCTCATTCCATAGTTATTGCTTCTTTTGAATTCATAGACATGATACCAATGTGTTTTTTTTTTTTTTTTGGTGACATATTACAGCTTAATGCGGATTATATGTTCCTGTTTTGTTGATGCATTATGGGAATTATGCATTCTAATACGAAATCTGTACAATATGGACTACTAAGATTTAAACAAAAGAAAGAGAATTCACAAACTAATAACACCTTCATCATCACCTAAGCCTTGCCCCAATTAATTGGGGTTGGCTACATGAATCCTATTCCACCATTCCACTCTATCAAGGGCCAGACCTTCAGTTAGATCATAATCATCAAGTCTTTTCTTACTACCTCTATCCACATCCTTTTCCCCTTGCTCTTTTTTAGAGCCTCAACTTGTACCAGCTCACTCCCAAGTGTTGTGGTTCTTGGTCTCTATTGCACATAACCAAGCCATCTAAGTCTACTTTCCCTCATATTATTACCTATTGGTACTACTCCTAAGTTCCCTCAAGCATATTCATTTCTAATTATGTCAATTCCTCGTACTACTACTCATCCATCTCAACATCCTCATTTCAGCTATGCTCATCTTATGAGCATGATGTTCTTTAACTGCCCAACTTCAGTCCCATAAAGGATGGTGGTCTTATAGCTATCCTATAAAATTACCAAGTTTGAGCGGTACATGACAATCACATAAAACTTTGTAGGCACTAGGCACATCTCCATTTCTTCCACCCAGCTTGAATTCTATCGGTAACATTCTTTTCAATAACATAAAGCTCATAAGACCTTCAGTTACAAAAATATATATTTCTGAATTCACACAAAACAAGATTAAGCTTGTGATCACAAGAGGATGCCACAGGAAATCTAACTATTGAAACATCAACCAAGAAGAAGAAAGAGAAGAAATTGGAATACAGCATTATCGGGAGACGTACATGCATGCCGTGTCAAACACAAATATGAAATGGCCAACACAATCTGGACTTTTTCAGGATGAAGGAACATGTCACAGGAAGCCATTCTGACAGAATTAGATAGGATAGCCCTATCTATTTCATCCAAGCAGGAGAAATGAAAGGAATTTGAAATAAGCACCCCTTCAATGCCTTTCCTGCTCCTGCCAGGGAATTTCTGAAAAAAACAGAGCCTACTTTTTTTAGATTCAAATCATTTCCGATTATAAAGACAAATCCAAAATAAGGATTCAGCCACTCTAGAAAAAAAGCCCTTGTTAATAAGGAGAAGTTCTAATTGATCAGCCTGTCATTAAAAAGAAAATCCATGCCAATTATATGAAATCAAACAGGTGAAGTAGATCTCTACATGCCTGCCAAGTTTAGGAGATCTAGCCAAAAGCAATTTTACTCAACCACAACTTACAAGCCATGCACGATGCACCACAGTTGAAACATAAAATTTATTTCTATAAATTTTATGAACAACAAAATAACCAAAACAATGTAACGGCATTGTTACAAACAGAAATAGGATCAAGGTTACCAGAACAACATTACATTTTTGTTCACATGAAAAGCGTAGATCTGAGAATCCAAAGTCTTGACATTGACCTCAACAGTTGATTCTGAACTTTCAGCATTAACATCACTGGAACTTGCACCTTCTGCAGAACTTCCATCAGCCATTTTTTTTTTTTTTCTGAAGAGAAGAAAAACAGGAAACCAAGCAAATAAGACAGTACCAATTAGATAACACTCAAGCACGTAGAGAATAAACAACCAGAATAGCTGCATGGCAAGCTCAGTTTGCAGAAGCTACTAGATTTTGAAAATGGAATAGTTGGCAGAAAATAAAGGATGCCAAGGATCAGACTATTCTTTTAAGACTATCACCAACTTGACATCATTCCTGAAACTTTATGCAAAGGAGAGTGGAAAATAAGCATTACCACAATAACATGTCCATTATTTTTCTTTTCCCAGCAAAACTTCGGAAAGAAGCGATATAACAACACCTAATGGATAAGCATGGAGGTGGCTAACTATGCAGGGCCACAAATCCACTCAAACAAGGGAGAAAATCCATTAAATAGAATTCCAATAATATAGCTGAACTGCTAAACGTACACAACTCGAATAAATGAAACTTATATTCAGCTAAACCCAAAGGTAAGCAATATATGTTTCTGCCATTCTCTAGGCATAGGATATGGAACTAATGAAGGGAAGATTAAGGAGCGGACCAAACGACCCACACTAAGTTTGAAGTCTTCCATAAGGGCCTGTTTAGAACAAAGGAGTGAACGGTATTGAATTGCATTAGGTGGAATAAACACCATTATTACACAATGATTACATGTCTGGAAATACCATGGTATTTTGACAGTCTAATTGATGGGGACATCATGCGCACGCGCACGCGCACACGTACACTCCTGCCCCCCGCACGTACGCAAAGAGGGCCCCACCATCGATCCGAATCGATGACGATGTCCAGGGAGGGCCTCCTACTTAGAGGACTATGTTTTGGTTCGTTGGAGTGGACCCGATAGTCATGTGAATCCCACCAGGGTTCTCATGATCGTGGCCCACTATTCTAATTAATCTAGTACTTTGAGTTTTACTTATTATTGTTATTAGGAGCATCATGGACGGTTTAGATTGCTTCGATTAGTTGCTATTTTTTATTACTTCGTCGCCAAGTAATAAGTTACGCACATGGCCCGAGTTTTGGAATATAAGGTTTTATTATAAATAGGTACCCCTTGTAGTCTCTTTTGATTCATTGAAGATTAATAAAATTTCTATGTTTTTCTGCTCCTCTAAATTTCTGAGTTGTGGAGATTCAATTGAGTGTGAAACCCTCCCTTCATCGAATGTCCAACTACCATGGTGCGAAGCCACACCTATCCCGATTCTCCCCCACCCTCTTCCATCCATATTTCTCCTCTTACAATCATTTACGCTTCAAATCCATCCTCCATTACAGCCGTTTTTCTCTATACAACAAATTTCCAAAATCTGACCCTGTAGGAAGGCTGAAACTTCGGCAGAGCACCACGTACAAACCGTGCATCGGATTGAACTGATATTTGAGGGTTTTGGAGTCCACCCTGGCCGACCAGGACCAAGCTGGCCTTTTTCTGAATAGTGGGCCCCACACACGTGTGGCCGGAATCACACGCACATGCGCCTAGGCCATTACTGTTGTCCACACGTGCGGTACTTATATGGTTTGTCTCTCCTCTCTTTCACCCAAAATTCTTAAACCTAATCCTAAATTATTCAAATCCCAATTTTATACCTTTTTTCAACCTTAGGATTTCCCAAATTAAGATTTCTAAATCCCTTGGATTGGGGGAATTATTCCTGTGAATGTGTGAATGAATTTACCCTCTTTTGATTCTTGTTTGGTTTATAATTTTGATTGATGCGGCCATAGTATGTGTAGGCCTGGATCCACATAAGATTCCCCTTGATTGAGTGTTTGAACTTTTGTGTGGGATGTGAAATTTTGTGTAATTGTTTCTGATCTGGTATGATCTAAATCCTTAAAATCTTGCACATCATATTTGAATTTCATGTCCTGCATAAAATTTGGTATCAGAGCTAAGGTTTTTCATAGCGGATTGCATTGCATGTTTAGGGTTTAGTCTACTCGCATTTATTTTGCATTAAATTTTATCATATAGGGCTATTTAGGACCCATCATTCACAACATAGACTGTTGAATTTTCTATTGTCAAAAATTCACCAATATTCATTGCTGAATTTTCTGTTAACAAACTGTTTAGACAGTTATGTTGCTAGAATTTTAGAAGCGTTGCGTCGTTTCCCTCATATAGTCCTATAGGAGCATTAAGTCTCATTTAGACGCATATAATTGCATTAGAGGACCTTTGAGTTGAGTGGGTAGTTGTATGCCCACACGTACTAGTCGTGGTTTTGGGTTGCACCCTGCACTAAATATGGAGCAATTACAAGAGTCAATGGACAACATAACCCGACAGTTTGAGTTTTTGGATAGGCGCTTAGAACAACGTGTTGACCAACGCTGGGATCAGCTTAATGTGCGTGTTACTCAACTAGAGACCTCCGCCTAAGCAAACTCCACCATTGAGGAAGATGCCCAATCTCAGGCAAGTGGTCAGGAAGATGAACTAAGGAATGGAGGTGACCAAGGAATCGATTATAGGCACGCACCTATGCATCGACCCCGTGAGGGACATCAAGACCACTATGACCCCGATGCGAACTCCTCAAGGGAGTTAGAGTAGATGCCCCTACGTTTAATGGCCACTTGGGCCCTAAATCTTTTCTAGATTGGTTGGCGGATATGGACCACTATTTTAAGTGGTACAACATGTCGGATGCTCGTCAAGTCCGACTTGCCAAGATGAAGCTTATGGGCCAAGCAAAGAGGTTTTGGACTACTGCGGAGCGAAAGAAAGAGAGGTTGAGGGAACCCCCAATAATCCATTAGAGATAAATGAAAAAAAACTCTTAAGAAAAAATACCTCCCTTTCTCTTATCACTTGAGGTTGGTTGAGGAATCAAAGTCCAAGTCTAAGCCTCTCCATATTCTAAATACCAAAGACTTTGAGCGAGAGACTGAGGCGGACTTGATGGTGTACGCCCTTATGGCTAGGGAAAGTGTACCAGAGGCTAGTGCAGAGTTACCCACTGAGGCCATTTCAGTAGTGGATGAGTTTCGTGATGTTTTTGCTGATGATCTACCGGATGAGCTCCCCCCTATGAGGGATATACAGCAAGTTATTGATTTAGTCCCTGAGGTGACTCTACCAAACCTATCTGAGGTGGTCAATTGGAGTCTGGAAAATTTGCTCAGGTGTTTAGTGGGAGAGCACACCAGGACATAGGACACTACACTACCTATCACCGAGTTTGCATTTAATAGTTCTGTCAATAAATCTACAGGTTTAAGTCTTTTTGAAGTCGTTATTAGTTATAAACCTAAGAAGCCTATTGATCTTGTCCCTATATCCCTATCCCATAGACCATCAGAGAGTGCAGAGTCCTTTGCACATCACATTCATTCATTGCATCAACAAATCAGGCGAAAGATCAATACTAGTAATGAACATTACAAAATTTCTGTTGACCAATATAAACGATTCAAGGAATTCAATGTAGGGGACTCTGTGATGGTCCGCATCAGGCCAGAGTGGTACCCTTAGGGAGCCGTTCGTAAATTATGTATAGCGCTGGACCATTCAAAATTATAAAACGAAACGGTCTCAATACGTATGTGGTAGATCTACCACCCTCCATGGGAATTAGTTCCACATTCAATGTGGAAGATCTAGTTGCATTTTAGGGGGCCACTGATGCGTTATCCAGCATTTCACCTAACCATCCTGATTCCTCAGACTTTTTCCTTAATTCATGGTCCTTTCCCAACCAATCTTCCCAGCCTTTACCTCCCATACCTACCCATTCCAACCCATCGTCCCAGCCTCTACCTACCATACCTACCCTTCCCGACCTATTTTCCCAGCCTCTACCTCCTATACTTACCCTTCACACAGCCAGAGAGGAGATAGAGGATATTCTGGACCATCAGATAATATCCACGTCGGAAGGCAGGTTTCAGAAGTACCTGGTTAAGTGGCAGTCATGCCTAGCTTCAGACAGTATGTGGCTCACTGAGGAGGAGCTTCAGAGACTTGATCCTGACATCTTGGAGCGGTTCAAGAGTTTTGTTTTGCCAGTGGCAAAATCTTCGCAGCCGAGGAGAGTTGATGGGGACATTATGCGCACACGCACGCCCTTCCTATGCACGTACGCAAGGAGGGCCCCACCATCAATCTGGATCGATAACGACGTCCAAGAAGGGCATCCTAGTTAGAGAATTGTGTTTTGGTTCATTGGAGTGGACCCGATAGTCATGTGAATCCCACCATGGGTTCTCATGATCGTGGCCCACTATTTTAATTAATCTAATACTTTGGATTTTGCTAATTATTGTTATTAGGAGTATCATGGACAGTTTAGATTGCTTTGTTAGCTGTTATTTTTATTACTTCGTCGCCAAGTAATAGGTTGCGCACATGGCACGAGTTTTGGAGTATAGGGTTTTATTATAAATAGGCACCCCTTGTAGTCTCTTTTGATTCATTGAAGATTAATAAAATTTTACGTTTTCATGCTTCTCTAATTCTCTGAGTTGTGAAAACCTGATTGGGTGCGAAACCCTTCCTTCTTCGAAGGGTTAACTATCGTGGTGCGAAGCCACACCCAACCCAAATTACCCTCATCTCATACCCTTCAAATTCCTCATCTCCTACAACCTTCCCCTCATCAAATCCACCCACGTTTGCAGCTAATTTTTTCCTTATAACAAATTTCCAGAATCTGGCCCTGCAGGAGGGCTGAAACTTCAACAGAGCACCATATTCAAACCAATCATCCGTTTGACCTGAAATTTGGAGGGACGGTGGCTCATCCCTTACCGACCAGGCCCTAGCTAGAAAATCCCAGATTCGTAGGCCCCACACACATGCGGGCCACCATCCACGCACGTGCGTCAGGCCGGTTTACTGTCCACTCGTGCGGGCCGATCATAGGTGCTCTCTCTCCTCTCCTTCACTCCTCTCTCACCTGATTTCCCTAACCTTAATCCTATATTATCCTAAATCCCAATTTCTCTGTCCTTTTTTAACCCTAGGTTTTCCCGAATTGAAACATGTGAATCCCTTAGATTAGGGAAATAATCCTTTGCATGTGTGGATGAATCTATTTGCCTTTTATCATTGTTCAGTCTATACTTTTAATTGATCCAGCCCTAGCATGTGTAGGCCTGGACCTGCATAGATTCCTCTAGTTGAATGCTTGATTATTATTATTATTATTATTATTTTGTGGGATGTAGAATTTTTTGTAATTGTTTCTAAACTAGTATGATCTAAAGCTTGAACTCTTGCATAACATATCTAAATTTTCATGTCCTACATCCCTAATCTCACATTTGGGATAAAAATCTTCCTTTGAGAAGAATATTGTATGCATTTGGTGGACCATGGAATTGCAATCAACAAACCAGATTCACAACTAAAGCCAGTCACCTGTATGCATATGCAACTTTATTGTCATGTGTAAAGGGCACATATATGGATAAAACGCATGCATCAACATGGGGCCCAGAGATGTAGTGATTTTAAAATCTATCAGAAATCCCGCCATTTATCCCGTCAAGACTGGATGATATGATACCTGGATTAATCCAATCATTCACATTCTTTCCAAACGCAAGATGGAATTTACATTGGACAAATGCAATTCCATACCACCTAATCCCACATTCCAAACAGAACCTAATTGAGTATACATTCACAGTAGACGTGACACAACACCAACTCCAATAGGGTAACTGGGTAACAAGCCCACTACCATGCTTTCACAAACACCTCACCCAGAATAGAAAATGTTGGGTCTATATATGGACATCTTCCCCATCATCACCACTCCCCTATAAAAGGATAAGATAACAATAAAGTCTGTTTTATAAGGTTCATGGCTACTTTTTCTTAAAATACAATTAATTTGACACCTAGAGAGAGATGAAATGACAATGACTCTGGGCAAACTTGTAAGATTTTGACTTTGAGCCATATGGTATGGTTCCTTGATAATCCATATTAGTCCATTATTCATAGTTGACCAATCGTTAGTTGACACAGCTAGAACTTGAGATTGATATCGGACTACCAATTGATGTTACATGATAACTGATAACTCCGAACCCGCACTTCATAATGTAGTATCAGCTCAATAGCACCCAGTTCAAATATTTATTATGAGGAAATGCTTGACTTTTTATTTATAAGTTGTATGTCATCAACTAAATGATTGATATACCGATCCTCTCGCCCCCACTTTATTTTGTGGTACTTGCAAAAGTGGTTAGCAGAATGATTGATAAGGAGAACATGGAGGATTTGTGCAGAAGCTTTTTAAGTCAATCTAGATGATTTCATGCGGCCAAACTTTAGTTTGAGGATGAGTGGATGACACGCTCTTGTTTTGTAAAGCAAAAATTGACAAAGTAGCTAACCTAAGACAGGGTGTTGAGATCGAGGCATGCCGTATCAGTTTCAATGGGTGCATCGATGCCCACCGAAACTGATACACTTATTGGCCTTAACAACTGATACACCCCCCATAACGGTATTTTTTTTCTCAAAAATTCCATAAAAAAATGTGGGAAAAATCCCAAATATTTAAAGGATTCCAAATGTGTTTTTTTTAGAACCATGTTTGTGATGGCAAAACGGTCCACTCTTTGGTAAGAATGCGTCTCGACCTGTTTGATGATTTTATTAACCTGACAAGCTTTAATTGATCTCAAATTGGCCCACAATTCTTGCAAGTTACAACACTCATCCCACTAATGCATATCCCTAAGCATTTGACATCATTCTCCCCAGAGAAATTTTAAGAAAAAAAATTGAAATTATAAATGGATGAATAATGTCACTGATTTAATGGGCCATTTGAGTAGTCAACTATGAATAATGCATGGCATTCATCCCACTAATGCATAATCGTAAACATCTGACATCGCTCCTCCCCAGTAATTATAAGAAAGAAAAAAATTAATTCATATGAAAGTGTCAACGATTTGGTGGTCCACTCAAAAGCCCCCAAATCGGCCCCAAATTCATGCAAGCTATGATACCCATCCCACTAATGCATATCTCTAACCATTTGACATCATTTCCCCCTATAAATTTTAAGAAAAAAAATGAAATTAAATTCGGATGAATGTATTGCCAATTTGGGAGATCACTTGATGCCCTAAATTAGCCTCAAATTCATGCAATCTATTAGCATTCATCCCACTAATGTAATTGACCCCATGTAGGTGGATATTTATTGGATGATAATGAATGAAAAAATCCAATGGCCCTATTTCAGAAAACAAGTGTCCACAAATCAATTGTTAAAATCGTCCAAACAAATTGATTTTGGGATTGGGACTTTGCAATAACGGATCCCATAATTTAATTGGTTAATTCTGAGTTAATTTTGAGTTAATATATGCCACGTGTACAATTTTCCGGATGCAAGTGTATCAAGTTTGATGCTCCAACAGAGTATCATACAAGGAAAAAAGAGAGGATCTCAAGTCAAATTGGTTGCACCACAAGGTAGGGTTCACCCAACAAATAATTCCCACTAATTAAGTGTATGTGAAATCCAACCTTTCAAATAGATTGGCCTAAAATGAGGGCCACCTAGTGCAAAAACAATTCATATCTACCCATGAGGTGGGCCACACCATAGACAAAAATTTCTATCCATTGATAAATCACAAAAACTACAAGTGTGGTCCACTTGATAAGTGGATAGCCTAAATTTTGCAAAAGGTGATCATCATGATGGAGCAAACAGATTGGATGGAGTGGATTTCTCGCACGTTAAAAGAAAGTTGGAACTCATCCACTGGTGGACCGCAACTTATGGTTCAACTAGTTGGGCCTTTAATTAAAAAAGAAGGCTTGGACGATATTAAGGCACATTGCATATTTTGAAAGGAAGAGAGAATCATGGTGTGCCAAATCGGTTACGTATCGGCTGATACGGCCGATACGTAACGGAAACGGTGGTGACCGTTACACGTTACGGGGTCGTATCGGCCGATACGGTTTTTTGTAGCCGTATCGGCCGATACGGGCCCGATACGGGGCGTATCGACCGATACGCCCCCGTATCGGCCGTTACGGGCCCGTTACGGGCCGTAACAGGCCCGTATCAACCTTTTTCCATTTTCAGCTTTATTTTTGCTGTTTTTTTGAAACTTCTTGCTTCCAAACTGTTTCTTACTCCTTTTACTACTAATTTCGACCAACTTTGGCTGAGTATTTGAGATAAAAACACATTATATTATGAATTTTCTTGAATCAAAGCTCGATGGGCCATTTTTTAGAAATTTGTCAAAAATATGTATTTATATATTTTTAATACGTTTTGTTGTTTTAATCATACCATATGATGTGTTAATCATAGTAAAACATGTTAATGTGCATTTTACAGATTTTGGATGTCATTTAATATATTTTTTATATTTTTTTCTATTTACGCATGAATTTTGGCCCCTTTTTTTAAAATTTGAAAAATCAATTTTTAATGGTTGTATTGTTGTTTTAATTATGCCATTTGATGTGTTAATCATAGTAGGACATGTTAATGTGCATTTGACAGATTTTGGGTGCCATTTTATATTTTTTTCTATTTACGCATTTATTTTGGCCCTTTTTTTGAAAATTCGAAAAATCATTTTTTAATGATTCTTTTGCTGTTTTAATGATGCTATATGATGTGTTAATCATAGTAGAACATGTTAATGTGCATTTTACAGATTTGGGGTACCATTTTATATATATTTTTATATTTTTTTCTATTTACGCATGAATTTTGGCCCTTTTTTTTAAAATTCGAAAAATCAATTTTTAATAGTTGTTTTGTTGTTTTAATCATGCCATATGATGTGTTAATTATAGTAGAACATGTTAATGTGCATTTTATAGATTTGGGGTGCCATTTTATATTTTTTTTTATATTTTTTTCTATTTACGCATTTATTTTGGCCCTTTTTTTGAAAATTCGAAAAATCATTTTTTAATGATTCTTTTGCTGTTTTAATGATGTCATATGATATGTTAATTATAGTAGAACATGTTAATGTGCATTTTACAGATTTGGGGTGCCATTTTATATTTTTTTTATATTTTTTTCTATTTACGCATTTATTTTGACCCTTTTTTTGAAAATTTGAAAAATCATTTTTTAATGATTCTTTTGCTGTTTTAATGATGCCATGTGATGTGTTAATCATAGTAGAACATGTTAATGTGCATTTTATATATTTGGGGTGCCATTTTATTTTTTATTTTTACATTTTTTTCTATTCATGCATGAATTTTGGCCCTCAAAAATAATTGCAAACACCTAAATGTAAGATATTTTCATATTACATTCATTCTAATATATCTATCATTGATAGTAGATAGTTAGAAAATTAAATACATGAATTTTGTAGTCAAATTCAGGTTATCTGGTTCATAAATTCATCAGACAGTCCGATACAACTTCTGACCAAAGAGTGGACCGTTACACCACCATAAACATGTTCCAATTTATAAATGAATGCATATTTGGAATGCTTAGAATATTTCGGATTTAATCCATATTTTTTCATATTTTTTTGGCAAAAAAAAAATTTTGCGCCGTTATGGGCCGTTACGCCCCCGTATCCGTATCGGTTTCAGAGGGCACCGTTACGCCAACCGATACCGATACGGGACACCTTGATCATAGTAGAATATGTTAATGTGCATTTTACATATTTGGGGTGTCATTTTATAAATTTTTCTTTGTATTTTCGAATTAGTGACTTTATATTTTTATTTGCTTATATTGGACAGGTTTTGGAGCTTCTTAGGGTTTAGTTAGAACATAAAATTATCTTTATTAACATAGGTCATACACTCATACTCATATCCTAAACCTAAAGAAATGTCTGGGTCTGGCCAACAACAAGTAAGTGAGGATATTGGATGGCAACATTGTGAGAGGGTTGGTGGTACTAGGCACCAAATAAAGTGCAAGTATTGTGATAGGATAGTGTCTGGAGGAATTACCCGTCTCAAACAACATTTGGCACATCGAAAGGGTCAAGTTGCGCCATGTGTCAGAGTACCGAGAGAGATAATGCTATTAATGCAAGCTAGTCTGGATGAGTCGAAGGGTAAACGTGCTGCTGTACAAAAGAAGAGAGATGATAGTTTAGAAGCAGCTCGACAGGAGGTGTTTGGTCCTGAATATATGGGCGTTCGTGA
Source organism: Magnolia kwangsiensis (assembly GCA_037074715.1). Taxonomy (NCBI): domain Eukaryota; kingdom Viridiplantae; phylum Streptophyta; class Magnoliopsida; order Magnoliales; family Magnoliaceae; genus Magnolia; species Magnolia kwangsiensis. Next base: position 67,821,009 of record CM073572.1, on the reverse strand, counting down.
TGAAGATATTATTGATTCTGACGAAGATTCAGATCGGGAATTAACCATAGCTATGAGAGAGAGCGTGCGTCTAGCTCGTGAAGAGGAAGAACGTCACCGCATGTTTGGCACGCATGGGTCAGTGCGTGATACAGGAGGGGGCAGTGGGAGTGGGAGTGGGACAGGGAGTGCAACTGGAAGTGCAACTGCTTCTGCAGCTGGGACTGAGGGTAGGGGGGGTAGGTTTGGTGGGTTACGACGTATATTTGGGAGCCGACGACAGACATCTTCACGTGATGCCCATATACATTTGGATGAAGAAGTAAATGAGCCTAGGAGACCCTCTATTGATCCAATCCTGTTTAGGAAAGAATCAACTAAACAAAAGAAGATAAAACAAATGTGGAGTAGAACTTCCGTTGAGAAATTAGGTAGAGCAGCAGCAAAGTTATTTATACATGCTAACATACCTCCTAACGCGGCCAATTCTCCATATTGGCAGGTGGTAATTGATGCAGCAGCAGAAGCAGGTGAAGGAATAAAAGCTCCCACGGCTAAGAAGATTAGGGGGAAATTGACAGATGCAGAGTATGTGGATGTGAAAACATACGTGGCTACCTTTAAACCTGTATGGCAAGCCAGAGGATGCACGATCATGTGCGATGGTTGGACTGGCCCAACCAGACGCAGCATGATCAACTTCATGGTGTACTGCCACTTGGGAACTATATATCACAAGTCAATTGATGCCTCAGAAGTAACAAAAAATTCTGATTATATTACTGGACTAATGGATAAAGTTGTGGATGAGATTGGAGAGGAGAACGTAGTTCAGATTGTGACAGATAATGAAGCATCATATAAGCTTGCAGAACATCTGTTAATGAATAAGAGAAAACATCTTTTTTGGTCACCATGTGCTGCCCATTGTATTGATCTTATATTGGAAGATATTGGGAAGAAGAATGTTAAGGAAATGGTCGAAAGGGCAAGGGAAGTAACGACGTTTATTTACAATCATAATCAAGTAGTCGCAATAATGAGAAAGTTCACGAAAGGACGAGAATTGTTGAGGCCTGCGGCGACTAGATTCGCAACAAACTTTATAGCATTAGAGAGTTTATTCCAGCATAGGGGAGAGTTGAGTGAAATGTTCGCTTCCCGATAATGGCTCAACACAAAACATGGGAAGAAGACATCAGGGACACCGGTCGACGTTGTGAACAACATACGGGACAACAAATATTGGAAGAAGGTTAAGGCGATCCTAAAGGTGATGGAGCCACTAATGAGGGTACTCCGTCTTGTTGAAACCGATGAAGCACCTACCATGGGCTTCCTATATGATGCCATGGATAAGGCAAAGCTTGCAATTCAACGTGATTGTAGAAGCTGAGAGACTTATTGGAAGATGATCGACAGGAGATGGACAAAACAACTCCATCACGATCTTCATGCAGCAGGTTATTACTTAAATCCTAGGTATAGATATGCCCAATCATTTGTTGCGGATGATGAAGTTCGTGTCGGGCTAAAAAATGTGATAAAGAGATTAGAACCTGACTTAGATCTGCAAATAAAGGCGTTGAATGAATTAGATACATTTGGAAATCGCCTTGGTAGTTTTGGAGATGCTCTTGCACAGCATGCAGTATCTAGGTTGCAACCGGCCGAATGGTGGATTAATTTCGGAGAGAGTACGAAGGCTCTCCAAAAAATTGCAGTAAAAGTTTTGAGCCAGACAACATCTTCCTCTAGCTGTGAAAGGAATTGGAGTTGTTTTGCGCTCATTCATTCAAAGAATAGGAATAGATTGCAGACTAGAACATTAGATAGACTTGTCTTCATGCACTACAATATAAAATTAAGAATGCGACGACATCATAGGAGCATTACAGCTGCCGATGATGGAGACTACTGTCCAATAAACTTGGACAATATTTATGATGAGGATGACCCACTTCTACCTTGGTTGGAAACAAGGGAAAAGCAAATTGAAGAGGATAGTGAAGAATTGAAAATTGATGACCCAGAAATACGCAAAGCACAACAAGAGAGTCGTGCAGATGTGTTGGACCCAGTAAGAGGGGCAGCGTTTATGACACGTACGGAAACGCCTCGAGATCAACAAAAGAGTACGAGTAGTGGTAGCGTGTCCGTATCGAATGATGATGACGATGACCCCCCTGCCTCTGGTGCTGGCACTTCTGGTGTTGCTCAATGCCCTATTCAGCCGTCTACAGATCGCGATGCCGATGAACATCGACGAGGTGGTACACGAGGTCGAACCTACGAGTGTACCGAGTCACGATACAGCCAGCAGGAGGGTACATCTAGTGGTGCACCGCGTCCGGGAGGTCCGGAACATCAGCAGGCTCATGGTCTTGGTCATTATGATGGATATTCTTATGGTCAATTGGATTATAATTATGATGGTTATACTGAGCCCGTTCCATCACATTCATGTTGGAGTAGCCCTCCCGATCAATATTCATATGATTATAGATATCCAGATCCAAATCCAAGTTACTCATCACAGCAGACGCACTCTCAATCTCAAGATTCTCAACAGCCTGAGTATGGTTACCAGTATGGCTATTCGACGGGCACTGGTGGATATCCTTACTCAGGGTCAGAGTCGTTACCTAGTCAGGATCAGTCATCCTCTGGTTTCGTTGATCTAGTATTTCCTTCTGGCACTGGATATTATGAATATGCAGAACCTACACCTATTGGACAGCCTCAGCCTGATGGTGACGATGACGATGATGTGGAGGTCGAGCAACCACAAAAAAGCAGATTTTCATTTTGGTGGTGACTTGTGATTGTGAGTATATATTTGTATTAAGGTAAGTATTTGCATTTTGCAGCAGACAGCTCACAAGTATTATTGTAAGAAGCCATGCAATTATGCACACACTTGACACTGCCGAACTTGTATTTAAAATAGCTCCCCTGACAACCAATCAAGTAATCCTTAATCAAGTTGCAGGGGAGTATATCAGACACTACTAATTTTATTTTTTTTAATATTCTTGACTTGAGGATGACAGGTCATAGACATGAATCACAGTCACCTGCACACTGCACAGGTATGTTCGAGAAATTCCTCAAAAATAATTGCAAACACACACCTAATGTAAGATATTTACATATTACATTCATTCTAATATATCTATCATTGGTAGTAGATAGTTAGAAAATTAAATATATGAATTTTGTAGTCAAATTCAGGTTATCTGGTTCATAAATTCATCAGACAGTCCGATACAACTTCTCACCAAAGAGTGGACCGTTACGCCCCCATAAACATGTTCCATTTTATAAATGAATGCATATTTGGAATGCTTAGAATATTCCGGATTTAATCCATATTTTTTCATATTTTTTTGGCAAAAAAATTTTTTTGCGCCGTTACGGGCCGTTACGCCCCCATATCGCCCTTACGCCCCCGTATCCGTATCGGTTTTGGAGGTCACCGATACGCCAACCGATACCGATACGGGACACCTTGGAGAGAATAGAGAGAGACACACATGGTTCTACCCCATGCCAACTCAGACCCATATCACGTAATGGCATGGGCCATTAACATAGGTATCAGCCGTTATAGCCAATAAGTAACCACTTTGGCACACCTTAGTTGAGATGTTTTGAAGTCACTTTAGACAAGAAAATAACATGCAAAAAAGAAATGCTAGCGATTCGGCTGGGGGGAAGGAATGAGTGAGGACGTTAGCAAATACGCTCAGGTGCATGATTGGTAACCTTCCTTCAACTTATCTCGGTCTTCCGCTATGGGGTTAAATCAATGAAACAGTTATGAGATGTCATCATCAAAGAGGGGAACGAAAATTGTGCATGCAGAAAAGCAAATGCGCCTATTAAAGCAGCCTTGTTTTATGCCTACATACTATACGTCCTATTTAAAGTGCTTGGCTAGGGTTTTTCATTGCCTAGAAAGAGTAGAAAAGAGATTTTCTTTGGAGAGGCAAGGACGGATGAAAGGAAGAAATTTCACCTTGAGTGGTGGAATGCGGTGTTGTGCGCACTCCAAAAAAAAGGTGGGTGGCGGAATAAAAGTGTTATATAATTATGAAATGAGCATTGCTTCGATGATGGTAATGGAGATTTGGGACAGATGAAAATAGCTAATGAAAGAGGGTAATTTCTTGAAAAGATGGGATGGAGGGAGGGCAGTGCATGCTAGCATCCTCCTAGTGTAGGACCTCAGAGATTTGGAAGGTGCTTGTCGTGTCATCAGGAGATTTTGGCGATTGGGGCTATAATTAGATTTTGGGATGACAACTGCCATTAGGCCAAGATTTTGTCAGGTTATATAATATATCTCTGTATGTCAGTAGGCTCCAATCTCTCACTGTTTCAGTTTAGGAGGCAATGGGGTGGTCCGAATTGCGTGCTTCCGCAGGAATGTTCAGGACAATGAGATTTGAGAATTTCACCGTGTTGCAAAATCGCATCAGAGAGATTGTGCTGGAGGCTCAAACCCCATGGAAGTTTTTCAATGAGGTCCTTATATCAGCTTTTTTGTGGGGGGTGATTCTAATCCCTCTTTGGTGTTGTCAGCTATTACATGGCAATAACCAGGTCTTCCAGGAGTCGTTATTTTCACGTGGATAATGGCAAACCATCAACAACCTGTGAAAAGAAATGTGGCAATTATTTTGTGTTATCTGCCTTGAGTCAATCAATCATCTATACAGTCAAGTTCTGGAGAAGGCTTCTATCCTTGTTTTGCTAATATAAGGTCATGCCCAATCCGATCGGTGAACTAACACGTTTCTCACATCAGCACATTTGGGGCAAAAGGAAAAAAGCCATATTTGGAAACATTCATTAAGCCATTGTACTGGTCAAGGAAAATCGATATTTGGAAAATTAGATTAAGCCCTTGTGTGGTTGTTGTGGCGTGAGTATAATAAATGCATGTTCAACAATAGAACTGATCCCACAAATGCCATCTTGCACAGGGCCAAGGTTAGATCTATCTCTTGGGTGTTGGACCTTATTTTCGTTCAAGAGTATGAAAGGGAAGATCTCTTTTTCTTTTTCTTTTTTCTTTTTTTTTTTTTTTAAAAAAAAAAGAAGAAGATAAAAGCAGTGTAAGGGAATTCCAAGAATCAAACTCAGGTGCTCTCACACTCAAAGCCAGAATCATATCACTAAACCAAAATTAGAAATGCATAGCAATTTTGGGATGATTCCTCACCATCCCTTGTATTTTTCTTTTCTTTTGTTTGCTTGTAAGCTCTTTTCGTTAGGCTCAAACAAAATTTTAATGTTACCATTAGAAAAAGTCATAAACTATAATTGTAATTTGACAAACTTGGAACCACACAATCATGAAAGTAGTAAAACTTCCACCAGCAAACATCACTATACTTAATATGTTGTATCATGATCAGATGCATTAAAGATGGTCCAAAAAATTTTGATCTGGTGCATTAAAAGATGTGAGAATATGAAAAAAAAAATTCTTAAAAGTTAGAGAAGATAACAAAATTACCCTATTCAGTATGTCTAGTGATAAATAAAGACAATTCTATCTTTAATATTTTTCCTCATTTCACATTTTCATAATTTTTCACTTGATGTTGGTCATTATGAGTTTATGACTCAATGCTAAATCTTTTGACAGTTCAGGCTAGGGATGAGGCACGCTCATAAGATTGAATCTAAAAACTTAGCTCAAACATGCTTAAAGAATCTATCTCATTGTTCTTCTTCTTTTTTTCTATTCTTTTTTTCTTCTTTTGAGGAAAATAATTTTGAGGAAAATAACAGAAATCTTATTGTTCTTATTTGACTTTAATTGCATCAAAACCAACACAACAGAAAACAAAAACCCAAACGGCTTTATTCTTTTTCCACATTTTTTTCTCCGAGCTGTGTGAGTTCTGAACTGATCCTTCAACCGAGGATAAGGTCTGAAAATCATCGAACTGCAAGTTCTCCAAATCCTTTTTTCCCCTTGTGATCTCCAATCTTGGTGGCTCCGCATCTCTGGATGCACATGTGTAGAGAATTCAAGCCCTGCCTAAGAGTTCAAGCTTTCATTTAGATCACTTTGGCCAATAAGATCCTAATTGTAGATGATCTTCAGAAGAGGGGGCTGCTGTCAATAGTAGGTGCATCACGTGGAAGGAGAATGAAGAATGAAGAATGCAGAAATCATTTCTTCCTACAATATACGGTGGCAAGGGCAGTCTGGAGTTTGGAATAATTTCTCCTCTTTGGGGTTCAAGGCTGTCTTAATAGTGCCATTTACGATTTTTTGCAGGTTAGGGAAATGACCCATCCACTCCCCAAGGGAATATTATTATATTATTATCTAGAAGTTGTTGCCAACTGTGATTCCGTGGGGTGTCCAAAGAGAAGATACAGAAGAATTTTTAAGGCAAAGTAGTCTCAACTCATAAGCTAAGTTTTATGATTATCTATGACAATTTTTTGGGCTATGCCATGCCAGAGCTTAAAAGGAATCTCCTTCTTTATCTTATGAGGGATTGGAATGCTTTAATTTGCTATATAGTCAAGCTTGTCATCCTTGATGGTTGGTTGTTGTCCATCCATGCTCTTGTTCTGAATTTCGGGGCATGAAAGATATCTCTCATTGTCCTTTGTTTAGCTCAATTCTCGCATTTTTTTATGCTAATAAAGTTGAGTTACCTTTAAACAAAAATAAAATAAAATAAACCAACAATATTCAAAAAATAAATAAATAAACCAAGCCCCCAGTGAAGATTTATTATATTCAGAATGATTACATTTCTTATATTCAGAATGATTCTCCCAGAACTCTCTGCTCACTACCCCTACATAGAGCATGGACGGCCATAAAAAGGAAAAGAAGAAGAATAAACATAAAACTTCTAACGATGAGATGATTCCAACCTAAAATCAAAATTGGTAAAATTGGTTTTTGGAATTGATATCTTACAACCCTCAACAGCCCTAATAGTCACTTCCCCTTGGTGTGCATATACAAACCATGTTCAGCTTTGGGAATCAATACCATAAAACCCTTATAGACCATTAAATCATCGAAACCAGCAAGTTCTAGGAATCATTTTCATGCCAAATTTTCTCGCTACCAAGTCAGATCCAGTAACTGCTTTGACTGCATTGGATGATTCCTTCTGTCTGAAACAAAACTCATCTAGAATTTTCTTTTTAATGGTCACAACACATAGAATGATGATTAGAAAGTTCTTTCTACAATTTCCTGGTGACATTTCAGGAAAATGGTGCCTTCTTTTGAATAAATAACAGAATTTCATTAAAACCCAAAATAGCAAACAAATTTACAAAGGGAAGGGTGCTTGATTGTTCAGTTCCATGGTTACTAGGAACCTGACCCATCACAAATACCAACTTTTCCCACATTTGGTCTTCGAATCCATTTCACTCATCCAAGTAACTAATGGAAAATTTGTCAGGATTCATGACAAACGTCGAGTAACTATCATAACAAATGTTACAAAATTAGACATTTATTGTGTCCATAATCTGTTTGGCAACAACAGTTAGCACTAACTATTAACTAGTACCTACAAAAGGGTATTCGCCTTTTCACTTAAGAGTCCATGGTTCTGAATATAGGTATTGGGGGACGTATTGGCCCAGCTGAAAAAAGATATGATACGGGGGCTGTGCATCAATATCAGTCCGTGTCAGCCCACATCGGTCGAAAAAAAAAAAATTTAAGCCAAAGAAATAAGAAAAATATCAGGAAAAATAATAATAATAAGCTATTCAAGAATCTATCATTTTTTATTTTTTGGACATGCATATGATGGTGCATTGGACCATTTTTTTAATGAGAAGGATGTTTGTCAGATTGACTTGTTGAAGATCAGCTAAGTGGGCCTAATTGAACACAAATCAAGCATGATTTGGTGAATTAGGGCCCATTACATTGAAATACAACAAAAAGAAGATGAAAATATTAAAAAGAAAGTGAAGGTCTACCCTTCTTCCTGATTTTTCTCATAATAGTTTACTTTGCTTCAATTTGTCGAATCTCATTCAAATCATTTGTTTTTATCCCAAAATAGGTCTAAATCTAGTCTAAAATGAGTTTTCAAGCTTCCTTCATGGTTTAAATGAAGATAAAAGAAGAAGCGTAGACAAGTAAAATTTTGAAAAAATAAATAAAAATAAAAATTCAAAAATGGCCTTTATGGGGGCATTGGCCTGTATCGGTGCCGATATGCCCTATACGGCCGATACGGGTCAGTTTTTTCGTATCAGGCCAATACGGCCCCAAATCGCATATCGTCTCATGCCGATATGATTCCGATATTCAAATCTATGCTTAGGACTATCAACCACCATTCCTATGGCCAGAATACAATAGATGTTAAATGGTTTGTGGAAGCTTTGGAGCTTACAATTGGCTTAAACTGTTCAACTTCGAGGCATTTGTGATGAGGACATTAGAGCACCTTATGGGGTATACCACAGGAGGAGATAAGCACTAGATTCATTTTGGCTTGGTGACCACTACATGGGCCCAAGTGGGCCACATTAAAGACCTCACATGCATGATCCGGCATCTTCGAAGACCCTACACAAGGAAGATGCATGTGCGTTGCTTATTGAGGAGTTTGAACCATTGGATTGCGAGGACATATTAATCAGATGGCTGGATCTTGAGGACGCTTTGATCGAACGGTTAGACCATTGTGATCTTCACATTGATCATAGACTTTAGGATGTTTAGATTTATTCTTTTATTTAGTTTATTATTCTTGTTGGATTTATTTAGATATTTAGTTGAGATTAGGGAGTTAAGAATAACTTTTCTTTCATCAAACGTCTTAATGTGAGGATTTTTATCTGAGAGCGCTTTTTTATAAAAAGTCATTGAGCGCCTTAATGTGAAGATTTTCATCTAAGAGCGCCCTTTGTGTAAAAAGTCCATTTTGAGACTATAAAAGGCTTGGACATCTAAACCTAGCCCATTATTGAAAGTTTTGAAATTAAAATTTAAAAAAATAAAAAATAAAATAAAAAAGAAACTCACTTGTTTTGAGATAGAAAATCTCTTGTGAATGGAGATTGATGGTGCAAAGCCGAGGTTTGAAGCCTAATCTATCCTTTTTGTTACTCTTTGAAAAGGTATTTTTATCTTCACTTTCTCATCTTCTTCTCAAATCCTTCTTTTCTTCCACTTTTCTTCTCAAAACCCTAAATCCCTTTATTATATCCTTCTAAACCTAAACCCGCTACCCCAAACCCATCACCATCGGCCCTACACGTATGGACAGGGCCGTGCAACCATACGGTCAGCCCCCTTCTCTCCATTTTATTCCTTTCTTCAATCCATCTTCCCATCCCATAAACCCTAGCCTAAATAATCATAAATCCCAAAATCCTACCAAAGCCGTAATTCCTTTCAAATCCATAACCCTAGAAAAACTAAATCAACCCCTTTGAATTAGACCTAAGCCTATGCTAAAGGGGAAAGTTCTACCTTCCATTGATCCTTTGAAATTTCTTATTTATATGCTTTAGTTTATTGTGGGATAGTGATTTAGATTGAAATCTAAATTTTATTGTTTATTTGATTTCTAATATTTGTGGTAGGTTCGTATATCTTATGATTTAAATTGTTATTCAATCAGTCTACAATTTCCTTACATCATATATAGCCTAGATCACGCCTCCTACATCAAATTGTAAGTAGAGTCTCGTCAACTTTAATACAGACTATGCATCACAGCCAATGTCTAAAACTGCTACATTTCCCTATGACAGGACACGACATCATTTCACTACTGTCCACAATGGAATCATTTTCATATACAAAACAAGCCTAACTTACTGCTCAAAACTACCATAGTTTTAAGCCATCGTATAGATTAACAGCATGGAATCACATGGAGTATCCAACACTAAGCGGCAGAATTCAAGGGGTAACTTGGCAACCTGGAATTTAAAAGTTACTAAAGAATCTGTTCATAGGAAAGAAAGTCCCTGAGAATTTGATTTTTTTAGGTCATGTTTGGCAACTAAGAAGGTAATTCTATGGATCCAGAAACTGGGATACTAGGAAATCCTCCCCTTTGAGGGTTATTACACACACACACACACACACACACACACACACACACACACACACACACACACACACACACGATTGTCAAGAGAGAACACATTCCCATGGAATTTGCCCACCAGACTCTGGCCAGGAATTCAAGAATGGCCTTTTGCTAGAAATGGATTCTAATAAGAATTTATTGATCATATTTTTTTCATGTTGCCAAATGCAAGAATCTGCCAACTCAGGGGATGTTTGGATTTGGGCAAAGTTGTGTCATTGATAAGCAATTAGGACAAAGTACATCTCCATGTTTTGTTAAACCACTTGTGCATAGGAACCTAGGCACTTTTGAACAAGTAGTCCAAAACATATGATCATCAAAGCATGAAATGATGATCTCTACTTCAGAGGTAGAATTCATTGTTAGCTACACTTTACAGTTTCAATGCCCATTAGGAATGCTCTTATCTGTAAACATGCGTGACATGTTCCAATCCGCTATGTCTGTGATCGCCGACCATCTAACTTCAAGCACTCCACATGTGCATGTGTCGTCATCAATATTCAAGCATATGAAAATGTAGCACATGTGTCACCATGTGCATGTGTCAGAGTCAACGACTACCATCCACAATCCATCGTTCCTCTTCTATGGGCCTGACAAACAAGGAATGGAACAACTAATCACGACATCATGTTCGCCAACCACTAGTCCCAACAATGTCCATAAATAGCCTGTCGCAACACAACTTGACCTGAATCTAGACAGCCCCTTAAGGATTGCAGTTCCAGCAATGTACTTTTCCAGGTGGCCAAACGACCCCAAAGCAATCAAGATCATTAATCTGAGCTCAACCTAGCATTTTAGGGAAAATAAAAATAAAAAATATATAAGATGAAGAATTTCGGTTTGCCAAAATTCAAGATTGATGGCCTCCACTTTTCAATGGAAGTGGAAGCTTTCTCTACTGGCCTCTATATGGTTAATCTGGCTTGAGCACAACAACAGCGATTTTTGGAACCTCTCTTTGTCTGCAGGGATCGTTTTCATTCGGGTGGGGAATTCAGTGTCTGAGTGGTTGTAATTCCGAGCTTGGGGATATGGATTGGAGCTTTTCGGCTCCTTCTGTATAGTTTTCCTTTTTCTCTGTTATTTTGTTTAGTTTTTTCTTCTTCTTTTGGCGCTTCTGCCTAATAAATTTGCATCATCTTTCATATATATATATATATATATATATATATATATATATATATATATATATATATATATCGACGAAACTATAAAAAGATCTCCTAAAATAATAAAAATTGAAAAGAAAGAGAAAAAATATCTACAAAAAATTAAACAAAAATGAAAAAAATAAAAGAGAGAAAAAAGAAAGGCCTTACACTGATGCTTAGGGTTTCACAACAACGAGAAAAGAAAATTTCTGCATAACGAGCGACGATGGAATCATACCTTTGCTGCAGAGTTTCGGGAATCAAGATAGGAATCGGTGAAGAATCGGTGATTCGGAACGGTGGCAGCCGGAAAAGGAAAAACAGCAGAAAAAATGGGAATTCAGAAGGGGCTATAGAGCGATGTTTGCGTTGGGACGAAGAAATGTTAGAATCCTCGGGCCCAAGGACGGTGCAGTGCCCGTTCGGGTCTAGCGTTTATACGGTTCGCGGCAAGCGGGACACATCATTCCGTCATCCAGCAGTTGAACGTATGGCTGCCCCTTGGGTTGCAGCATGAACCGTGAGTCAGTCAGATTGGACGGTTTGTAACCGTCCAACATCCGACCAACTAAGAAAAACAGAGCGAAGGTTCACATTCTGTAGCAAAGAGAAAAGGTGATTGAGGATGATGTTTTGGTACGTCCTTGGACGCGACTTGCCTGTGACAACGATTACAAGAGCCCTGTAGCCCAAGCTATGTGCGGCCCACCGTGTTGTTGTGTCATGAACCTTTTGTCCATCTGTTTCACCGGCTCATTTTAGGAAATGATCCCGCAACACAAGGCCGGCCTAAAGCCAGTGGCGTGCCGCTGGAAACATTTGAAAGCTTTGTGAGGGTACACCGTAATGTTTATATGCCATGTGATGTTTACATGGCATGAGATGCAATCTAACCGATGCATGAGGTGATTGTCCCTATGATGAAAGTAAAATAAAAATATGCTTCATTCAAAGCTTCTTTGACTTACCAGAAGGTTTTAAGAGTGTGCGTTTAATCTCTACTTACCTACTTAATTTTGGATTTATTTATATGTTATAAATAACTGGCAAGATAGAGGGACTTAATAGATTTAACACAAATATCATGCTCGGCTGCATAGAGCTTGGTATAGGGGAGATGCACGGTAATAACAGTTTGCATTATTGAATTGTAGGCCTAGTAGTTAGGGCTGTCAATGGGCCAAGCCTGGCCCGGATTTTGAACTATTTCAGGCTTGCCGTATTTAAAATTATGATTTTATAGGCCCAAGCCTGGCCCATTGTTTGGATGGCTGGATTCCAGGGTATGTGATGTAAAACTCACATCTTTAGTCCTTGTAGTCTATTGGATAAATCAAGCTGTCAAATCCTAGTAATTGCCTGGACTTATCATTAACTTGGACAAGGTTGCATAGTTTACCAAAGTATGTGTTATATCCACACCATTCATTTATCCTGCGAGACCAAATGAGGCACATCCAAAACAGAAATTAACTACACAAAAAGTAGTTGGGATTAATGCCTGCCATTAAAAACTCCCCGTGTGTCAAAGAAGTGTTGGATGAAACTAATATTTGGAGTCATCCCCTAAAATGATATTGCAAAATGAATGAACGGTGTAGATAACATATATTAGGCAAGTTATATGTATAGGTATGTAATCACGTGAGGGAATATAAGAAAATTAAAGCGGCAACAGCAACATCGTATTACATGCGGCTTTACTTAGGACTATGGTTACCAATTTACATAACATCACGGTGGAATCTAGCCATCCAAATACGCCCAAAAATTAGGCGCAACATTGAAGAACTTTTAACTGACCATAGACCTCTTGGTGTGCTAGTTACATTAGGACACTTAAACAATCTAACATATTGATCTCGGGCAATTCATTAGGGGCCTAATTGTTTTTACAAAGCGATGGTAAATACACTTTAATTATTATTATGATTTCATTGTGTTTGAAAATTCATAAGAATTTGTGCCTTTAAAACTGGTTCAAAAGATATAATTTTAATTTTTGAACTGCAAGGTAATGCATATGATATATCCGTTTCGTCTATCTATTTTATTACAATATTTTGAAGCATGAGACAAAAAATGAAGCATATCCAACATTCAAGTGGCCCACGCCAAAAGAAACATTGGCCTCACAAAGTTTTTAACGATAAGTATTCGATTCCCTTTTTCGTATGATGTGGTCCACTTGAGTTTTGAATATGCCTCATTTTTTAAATTCAACTGGAATAATGGATGAACGGTGTGGATAAGCGAAATGCATCACAGTGGGACCCACAGATATTTTGTAATATTCTTGGTTTTCGTGTAAAAAAGTAAGCAGTCAAATCATGTATGTTGTAAATGTATGCGGAAATAATTATTACCATTTTACACAGTATTTACTAGTTCACCGGAAAATCAAACAAGCCCTAGGGGTCTTCTGCCACCCCGCCAAAATCTTAGATTTTGGATAGTTGGAAATTGAAATTTAGGATCTATAAAAGTGCAACCCAGAGCATCCTAGATTTCATTTCTAATGTCATTCAAAATATAGGTTTTTCATTCTTTTTTATTGGATATTTTTGTGTACATTTGTATAAATGATAAGATGCTTTAACATTTATATAATAATGATGAGATACTATAAAAATCAAGCCTATGCAATCATTATGTGGGCTACATAATAAAAAAATTTGACAACTACCAGAAAAGATAATATATAATTTTGTTTTAGTTATGAAATTAATAGGTCCACTTTTGTACAATGAGTTAGATGTAATGATCATCTTATATTGCACATGCATATCATGTTTATAATGTTTGAGAGCATTTAATTTTGTAAACAATGGTGTAAGAAATATTTCAACTAGATAAATCAACAAAAATAAAACCTCACACTTATTGAAATGATTATACTAGTTGTACTTGCGATTGTTGTCAGATATCTTCTGTCTACAACGGGGTCTGTCAATGACATCGATAAACCACTTGATCACATCGAGAAGTCGTCTATCTCATCAACAGTCCACAGTTTTTTGGTCCAAATCAATCCGATTGAAGTTGGCTTCACTTGATCTGATCGAAGCTCTCATCGACTGACTTGCATAATTTTGTGAAATTATGGGTTTTGTTTCCTAATTTGGTTTAACTTTACTTAAGAGTTTGTAATCGAGGATTAGGGTATTAGAAAACATGTTTAGGGTTTTTGTGAGCAATTGGAGATCAAAGGTAGGGCTTTTTGTATGGTTTTTTGGAGTTTATTCTCAGATTGGTAAGTACTTTCATCTCTTATAACATTGATTTTTATAGTGGATTTGTTGTCACTTTGTGCCATAGTTTTTTCCCATGAGGGTTTTCCTATATAAAACTTGTGTTCTCTGTGTACTTGGTTTATTTGATCTCTTATTGCTTGATTCTTACTCGGGGTTGATTCCACATGTCCCCCCAACAAGAAATATTAGAGTGAACGTTGGGGTTTTAATTTTTTTGAATATGAAAATATGTCTTATAAGGGATCTAATATTAAGTATGAAAAAAAGAAGTTCACCATGAGAAATAACTTTGAACTATGAAAGGTTAAGATGAGAGGCCTTCTAGTTTAGCAAGCATTGCAACATCCTCTCCTTGGCAAGGTGAAGCATCTTACATCAATGATTGATGAAGAGTGGGATGACCTAGACGAGAGGGCTACAACCTCAATATAGTTATGTCTAGCGGACAATGTCATATATAATCTTCTCGATCAAAAGGCCATCGCAAGGGTATGGACAAAACTAGATAGTTTTTAGATGAAGAAATTTCTAAGTAGTTGTTTATATCTTAAGAAGCAATTCTATAATCTTAAGATGACAGAGGGGTCTAACATTAATGAACACATGAGCACTTTCAGTGAATTGTTATATAAGCCGATGCATGCGGAGGTTAAGATCGAAAAGGAAAATTAAGCCTTATTTCTTTTGAATTTGCTTCCATCATCCTTCAAGAATCTGGTAGACACGTTGATTTATAGTAGGGATACCATCGATGTAGAGACTATCATCTCCGCCTTTTATGAGAAGTAGTTGAGAAAGAAGGACAGTGGCGGGGGTACCTCTACGAATGCGTTGGTTGTCAATAGAAGGAATACTGAAAGAGAGAAGGGCAATTATCGATCATCATCTAAATCGAAAGGGAATGGCAAGATGAAGTGTTGTAATTGTGGGAGGATGGATCATATGAAAGACAACATGAACCCTAAGGCTCAATGTAATGCCCTGAAATTCAGAGGTCGAGCATAACTCAGCTTCCGAGTTCTAAAACATCACTTATGCAACATAAACAATGATGAATGTATGTTATCTTTATTAGTATATAAAACAAGAAATAGATCAAGCCAGATCAGTAGACATAATTCGGGGATATTGAGGAAATGCAAGCGGAAGACTTAACTACATATATAAATCAAAAATAATCCCCAAAATATGCATGCTCTGCCCAGGGCAATATATATAACTGTGTCTCAAAATACATGGATCAACTGTGCAAAATCGTCATATACATATCTCAAAAAATCTCCGCTCGTCAGGACAAGGCTCACATGAACCCGCTTGAAAATTACATAAATGAAAATGCCTCCTCGTCCTCATCAAAGTCTGGCTCCGCCTCGCCAGCATCGCCGTCACCTGCAACTAAATTAGAGTATGGTTGGTGTTTAAGCACCATCCCAAAACGTGGGAGTGAGTGATCAGCTTAGTGGTCCTATACCGCAAAGGTTAACATGTTATCAATTCAATCAAGCAGTAATGATAAAGCAATACAATCAAACATGTCCTAGATACTCTTATTAATGCAAGAATGGTATGAGGTAATGATGCATGCCCTTACCACAAACTCCCTCATGCGACATCATCTAACGATCGCGGCATGAATCACTGCCACTATGCTCTCACACCAACGCCAATGGCACATGCAGTGCGATGTCATGAGTATGATTATCAAGTTCTTATTAGTCCTTTGTATACAGCAGGATTGGAAAGCTAAGACACCTCCCTTATATCAATCTCCAAACATTGATCCATTCTAGGGTCATCAGTCCTAGAAAATCTCATACGATGTTATATTTCTAAGTCGCTGCAAGGGCTGTCAGGACTGTTGCACTGAATCGTTACACCACTCCCTCATCACCAAATCAATACAAGCCTAGTTATATCCTCAATACTGCAACATGACTCGTCGCCCTTATACTGTGTCAGGATATACTCGAGGTCACTACAAAAGGCTCGTCACCAATCAATGTAGGCCGACAGCAAGAATATAATGTCTCATGCCACCATAATCTGCTCACGAGAGTAGGGTGCTCACTGGTCACTACGGGAAGACTCGTCGCCCTAGCGTAAGCCGACAGCTCGACCACGGTATCTCATACCACCATGTCTAGCTCATGAGTCTTAGGGGATCACGGTACCAAGGTTAATGAGAGTTTCACTGGTAAGCTCGGTGTCTTAGATTCAAACAGTAGCGACCAAACATTGTGAATAAAGATCGATCAATCGGGTTAGTTGATAAGCTCAACTAGGCCAAGTGCAAGTTGAGTTGAACGACATGTAATGCATAAGCACTCCGTGTGGCCTAACCACTGTCGAACATCCCAAGCACGACTCAGATTCGTTGAACTTATCCTGCATGACGAAAATGACCTCAACCACAATTTACAGAATGATTACCGATTACCTAGACTGTAGTACAACCCCAAGCACGTACAAACTCAATAATAGGCATATGATTCATATCCTACCTTCATATGAACATTCATGTCATATAACTGGAACTTAAATACAGTACATGGAGGAAATCATACACACATTTAACATGAATAATCTAAGTCACATAATTCATGGAGGAAATCATACACTCAAATATTGTGATTGAGATTCATGTCTCAACAACCTTAGCAATCACACTCTACAAACTACTAACTCATTTAGGAATTTATACAAATACTTAGATTATACTATTCAACATACATCACATATGTCGATTCCATTACATATTTGGGCAAGTCCTTTCGCTAAGGAGTTGCTGCATACATATCATGCATATGCCGACGATAAATAATCATGGCAATTATAACGACATAATTCATACGTATACGGGTATTCTAACATATACCTGAAATACTCTATTTCTAACATACCTTATACATATATGTACATCGAAACAGATAGCGCATTTGGCATATGTAATAACATTCACGTCATGAATAAATCATTATCTATCATTGAAAGCCTTGAAAACCATAACCTAAATGTATATAGTCCGCACCTTAAACTAGAAAATGTGTAGAAGATATGATTCAGACGATATGTCTTCGTCAACGGCGGATACGCTACCTATGGCATGAAACAAGTTAGCTATAACTTCATTTAAACTATTCTAGGCTTCAAAACAGGTTAGGGTTAGCTTAACTTACTCAAGAATGAAATCAGAATCGCCGGAAGAACGATTCAGATATGCAGGTTCAAGGTATAGATGAAATAGGAAGAATCCTACGGAGAATCAACAAGTTCTCCCATACTTTCTCTTTTCTCTCTCTTGGAAAGCTAGTGTTTAGAAAATTCGTATGGAATTTGAAAATGAGGGTTTAAGGCCTTTTTATAAGCCTAAACTCGACGGAAACAGCCTTAGGGCTAAGGTATACTTAGGTTATTACCAAATCGAGCTCTTTCTGATCCAACAGAGCACTTCTGAAGGTCCCCTTATCAAATGCGGTCGGACTTAAGCTCACTAGTATTGGATCTTTAGTAAGTTAAGTTTTCAGTCTGATCAAATTTTCAGATCGTCCGTGGTGGACCAGCTTCAATTTGACGGTTACCGAAATTCGATCAGGGCTACAAGCACTTTGACATGTATGGGCCACCATTCCTGATCCGAGGGTGAATTTGGGTCAAAATCTAATGGTCATAACGCTTAGAAATAACGTGCAAGCGAAACTATCCAGATTACTTAAAATTATATATAATTTCTTATAAATCTTTAGTTTTTCACTCTCTTCACTCCGGACGCAAGGAAATAGTCTCAGGACATCGTTTGAGCTTGATTTTCAAGGAGATTGTCAAGTCCAATTAAGCAGTCATAATGGTCTAAGTTCATCGATATTGGACTTTCGACGCGCGGTCTAAATCCAATACAAAATTACAAAGCATTCCCGGGAGCAACTGGGTTTAGAGTTGGATCCTAGATTTCAGGGTAATATAGCGTCAACGATTCTATAGGTTTTGGGTCTTACAGATTGTATTGAAAGTTATTGGTTCTAATTCCATAAGTAATCTAGTTTAGCGCTAGCTAAAACACATTAAATTTCTAAAGGATTTGGTTCTAAATGATTTCTGCTAAAGATGGTACTCGGGCCTAAGTACGAATTTTTCCAAGTCGTTACACTCAAAGGGGAAGAAAATCAGAGAATGCGCAAAAAAAGGCCAACATAGTGTAATCATGCAATGAAGGGGATGGTGGTGATGTCTTGACTACATGCAAATCTGGTTACCTTAATAATGACTGGATTTTAGATTCGGGAACCTCATACCACATGACTTCTCACAAGGATTAGTTCACTATATACAACGAGTACAACTTGGATAGGTTTTTATGGGAAATAATATTGCCCGTAAAGTGGAATTGGTTCAAAGTGCATAAGAATGTTCAAATTGGGTGGAGAATATTTTGATAGATGTTCGATACGTTCCGGACCTTGAGAAGAATTTGATATCTCTAGGGGCTATTGATGCACTTGGTTGAAAGTTTACTAGTTATGACATGGTCCTTAAAGTTTTGAAATGAGTACCTATTATGATGAAAGCGCAACGGAGCAGTAATCTATATAAGTTGATTAGAAATACTGAAATAGGTAGAGTTGCAGCGTCTATAGTAATATCCACGTCGGAATGATTATGCATGAGCGCCTAGGCCACATGAATAACTGCAACATGAAAGTACTTTCTTATCAATGCTTGATTCCTGTTTTTAAAAGCATCAAACTTAGTATATGCGAGCATTGTATATATGGTAAACAATCAATGTAAACTTTTAAAAGTAGAAAATATGTTTGTAAATGTATGCTTAAGTATGTGCATTCAGATGTATGGGGTGCATCGTCCATTGTTTCTGTTAGGGAGTCATCATATTTTATCTCATTCATCAATGACTACTTCAGGAAAGTGTGAGTTTATTTTCTTAAAAATAAATTTGATATTTTCGCTCCATTTAAAGTGTGGAAGGCAATGATTAAAATGCAGACATGATAAAAATTAAAGTTATTAAAGATTGATAACGAAGGTGAATTCACTTTAAATGAATTTAATCGGTTTCGCAAAGATGAGGACATTGTGAGGCATATTCCTAAGTAGAATGAAGTGGTAGAATAAATGAATTAGACTCTCTTAAAGAGAGCCCGAAGCATGTTGAGTAAAGTTGGATTGGGTAAGAAATTATAAATAAGGCCACTAACACAACTTGTTACTTGGTGAATATGTCCTCATCTATGTCGATAGACTACAAAGACTCCTAAAGAAGTATAGAGTGGTCATGAGGTAGAATACTCATAGTCACATATATTTGGTTTTGAAGCTTACTCTCATCTACCTTTAGTTGAGAAAGATAAGCTAGACCAAATGGCTAATAAGTGTATTTTTATGGGCTATGGTGATGGTGTGAAAGTGTACTGGTTGTACGATTGGGTCACACGAAATATCATAATTAGGTAGGATGTCAGGTTTGATGAAGATTCATTGTTTTGCAAGGACAAATGCAAAAAACCAGATAAATTTATGGTCATTGATGTCAAGATTGAAAAAGTTGATACACGAGTAGAGCTTAAGTTGTAGGCAAAGGTATATGAGCAGTTGGAGCAACCACTTCTCAAAAGAAATCTATCGAGAGATCATAGATTACCAGTCAAATACAAGGATGACTCAAATGTTATATCTACCTTCATTATAGATGAGGCAGATCCGTTAACCTTTTAGGAAGCATTAAATAGTTTTGATGATGAGAAGTAGATAGCGGCAATGCATAACAAAATGGATTCCCTATATAAGAATGAGACATATGAGCTGGTTGACCTTTTAGTGGGTCGTAAAACGATCGATTGTAAATGATCGGTGAATTTACAAGAGAAGCAGGATAAATAAAGGAAAAATTGGTCGTAAAAGGGTATGTGCAAAGGAGGGTATCGACTTTGGTGAGATTTTTATGCCTTTAGTTAAGCATGTGTCTATCAGATTTGTATTGGCGTTGGTTACTCAATACAACATGTGTAAGGCCTGTATCCTAGACCGTACTATGTCGTAGGCTTTCGCGGTCCTCCCGGTTGAATTTCGGCGACCCCCGATCTGTTACCGGCATTTGTGCACGATTTTGAGTCATGTTTCATATATAAAAGTCGGCATGACCTGAGACTTGTATCCTTGCGACTACGCTGTTGCCGCGGTTCTGACACCGTGTCTCACGCGTTAAGGCGATACCCGGGCCAGAAGATGTGGGCCCACGTTCAGTTTGAGAAAAATGCCGCATGTTACAATTTCAAGAGAAATATCTCATCAATCACCTCTCATGTCAAGTATAAAACCTCATCTCCAAACAACGCTTAAGTCAAAACAACCCATCCCTCACATGTCAAAGTACACATCACCCATCACTCACCTTTTCACCCATCACCCTCTTACATCACTCACACCTCTCTCTTTCATATCTCTCTCATTTCCTCCCAAATCACCCACGTCCAAGCAAGCTCCATGAGAGAGAGCTTTGTATGGCCCACTTTCTATCTCCCATCTCCACCATCCAAGTTTCATCTCGACCGTTGGAATTATTCCTTTGAAGCTCTAGCATGCTTTGAAGGAAGGAGGAGAAGATCATAGGTGGGTGATTTTATTATTTAATTTTATAATTTGAGGGCCCACATATGTGGGACCCATTTTGATGTATGCATGTGTAAGGAGGGCCCTTAGTGGCGGGGTCCCTCCCCTCTCATGATTGTCTCTCTTTGTCTCTCTTCCCTCTCTGTAAGACCCGTATCCTAGTTCGTACTGTTCCGTCAACTCCCGCGATCCTCCCGTCGAATTCTGACAACCTGCGACCGATAATCGATGTTTGCGCGCGACCCTAAGTCGTGTCCTATATATTTGAATCGGCTTAATCCGAGACTTATACCATTGCGACCGCACCGTTGCCGCGGTTCTGACGCCATGACTCGCTCACTGATCCGATACCCTGATAGGGAGATGTAGACCTGCGTTCAGTTTGAGGAAAACACCGCACGTTGCAAATTCTAAGAGAATCTCTATAACATGTTACATCCATCAATCAATCAATTACCTCATGTCAAGTACAAAGTAACCCATGCTTTCTCTCCCCAAAGTCAACTCTTTCTCACCCTCTCTCTTACACCACCTTACATGTCAAGTACCACATCCATCACTCACCTCACCCATCACTCCATCACTCATCCCTCTTTCCTTACAACTCTCTCTCTCTCTCTCTCTCTCTCATTCTCAACACATTTCCAAGAGAGAGAGAGAGAGAGTGGTGCACGTCGAAGCCCTTCCATATGAGAGAAAAGTAATTTTTGGTGGCCCACTTTTCCATTCCAAAAGCTCTCATCCTAGCCATCCATTTCCCATCTCCACCATCAAAGTGAAGCTCTAGGAGACCGGCTTTCCAACGGACCGAGAAGATTAAGCGGTGGGTGCTTCTATAAGCTAAATTTTCATATTTTTAAGATGGACGAAGTGAGGCCTACCGATCAATGGTATGGATCTCACTTTGGATCCTAAGATGTGGTCAACGGCCCGTCTTGATCATCAATATCATTCCATGATGGGGCCATTCTCCATGGACCCTATCATGATGTTTACCTTCCTAAGCTTGTATATGGCTTATCTAAACCGTCTATTTTCATGGAGAAGGGATCTCCACCGTTAAATTTCAATTTTTTTTGGGCCCACATGTTATGGGACCCACTTGGTTTATGTTGTAGATCATGGAAGGGAGGGCCCATAGTGTCGGTGTCCCTCCATCACGCGTGTCCCACTCCCACTCTTTTTCTCTCTCTCCCTCTCTTTTTTTTTATAGTGATGATGATGAGGTTGTGTGGCCCACTTGAATGGACCCCACCATGAAGTATTTTATCCAAGCCATCTATGAGTGAGGCCCACCTTATATGTATTGTACCCACACCACCTACCATTTGGTGGCTCACCTAAACAGGGCCCACCTTGTGCGTGTGTTAGGCCCAGACCGTCCAGCGTCCAGGGATGCTGGACGTGCATGGAAAACCCAAGTATTAGCTTGGTTCTAAGCTAATGGGGGTGACCCACTTGTGTAGGCCCCATCTTAATGTATGTATTCAATCCACGCTGTCCATCCTATTTACCAGCTCATTTTGGGCGTTGAGTCAAAAAGTGAAGTTGATCCAACTTTTTGGTGGGCCATACCTTAGCAAAATAATGATCTTCACCATTTAAATTTACTTAGTTTCTTTTTATACGCTGAAATACATTGGATATGGGGCTTGTTTGATCTGTCTTGAGCTGAGGGATGTAATGGATGGGTTGGATTTTTCGGATGAGGGCCCTACCTAGGAAAAATTGTGAGAAAACTTGGTTTTCAAAAAAAATAAAAATTAAAGTAGCAGAGGGTGCTGCCTTTGGACGACAGCAGCAACAGGGAGAGGACGCACAGGCGTCCTGCGCTGCGGGTGGACGCTAGGGAATCTACGGCTCCAGCCGTGGGCCCCACCTTGATGTTTATTTACCATTTAACCCGTCCATATGGTGGGCCCCTACCATAAGCAGGCCCTCTCCAAAAATGAGCCACATCTAAAGCTCAGGTGGCCCACACCGTAGGAAACAGTGGGATTGGACGTATACCATTGAAGCCCTTTCATGGGCCACGAAAGTTTTGGATCAAGCTGAAATTTGTATTTCCTCTTCATCCAGGTCTGTACGACCTTATCAATAGCTTAGATAGAAAATATATGTTATGGTGGGCCCCACGTGGGAGCCCACAGTGATGTATGTGTTGTACTCCCACTGCCTAGGCGGACGGTGGAGTCCACAGTGATGTATGTGTTATAATGCCACCGTCCAGCGGATGGTGGAGCCCATTGTGATGTACACGTTTGTCTACACTGTCCGCTCTTTGGACAGTGGGACCCACCATGACTTATGTGTTCTATCCACTCTGTCCACACTATGTGTGTGTGAATGTATATATATATATGTGTATATATATATATATATATATATATATATATATATATATTATAATATTGTATATATTATATATATTATATATGTATATATGTATGATGGTGGGCCTTTGTGTGGACCCCCACCATGATGCATGTGTTGTATCCAAACCGTCCATTTATTTTATAAGCTCATTTTATGGCTTGAGCTAAAAATGAGTTAGATCTATGGTTCAAGTGGGCCCACCTTGGTATGTGTATAGGGCCCATGTTGATTTATTTGTGGCCATTCATTGAGGCCCACCTTGGTGTACATATAAGGCCCATGGGATCAGGCCCATTTGACATATATAAGGCCCATGAGATCAGGCCCATTGACATATATAAGGCCCATGGGATTAGGCTCATTTTGATGTATTCCAAGGCCGTGGGTTAAAGCCCATTGTGATGTACTCTAAGGCCTGCAGGTTATAGCCCATTGCAATGTACATCAGGTCCATTACTACGACCCACTTGCTTGATAACCAGAAGGCCCATGTGATATGACCCATTTGATGTATTTAAGGCCTAATGGGAGGTACCTAAGGTCCATTGCAATATGTGATTCCTCCATGGTTTGTGTAATGATATTTTATAGCGGGCCGTGCCTTAGGAGCAATGATGGTTTAATGCCCACATTGTAAGTATAATGTTAGTTAAATGTCCGCATTGTATCTCTCCTTAGGGCCCATTGGTAAGCCCATACTAGTTGTGTATAGGCCGTCTAGGCTCATCTGCATCGTATGAGTAGTCCATTACTTTATAACATGCTTAGTATAATCCCATGACTCATGCCCATATGCATTATATGATCATAGCATGCGCCATTTGGTAGACCATTTACAAGACTCGTTATGAGACAGTGCCTCACATGATCGCGCAGTACGCGCTGGATTGCTGCATGATTTGATGGTGTGATTCATGCATCTCGCATA
This sequence comes from Magnolia kwangsiensis, assembly GCA_037074715.1. NCBI lineage: Eukaryota > Viridiplantae > Streptophyta > Magnoliopsida > Magnoliales > Magnoliaceae > Magnolia > Magnolia kwangsiensis. The sequence continues at coordinate 67,796,561 of CM073572.1, read as the reverse complement.
TGTGTGACTTGATCACTGCACGCCCTAGTGACACTAGGGCCGTAGCCTCCACAGGCACATCGTGGATGGCCATATCGGATACCGAAAATACTTTGTTCTAGCACTGTGAGCACTCAGGATGTCCTTGGGTGAAAGTCTCAGAACTTTTTTGGTACCAGGAGTTGCTCTAACGTTTAGACCGAGTGGATAGATGAGAGCCCGAGTGCCGAATACCAGTAGGCCGCGTCTCCCACTGTGTTGTGGTCAGTTGGAAGGGGGTGTGGCCTTATCCGCTTGAGTGAGGGGGATATAAGCTAGGCTGAGTTTGACCAGCTCACAAATGAGTCCGCTATCGACGAGCCGGGTAGGAATTGACAAACTACTGGTCAGGCGGATAGTGAGGTCTATTCCGCTTGAGTGACTGTGCAGTTAGGGAGGAGGCAGTCACTGCGAAGTGTATTAGACCCCGGTGATATCTAGAGGGGAACTGTACTGATATGTGCACTTGATGAGGACTTGCATGTTTACTTTGCATCTCGCATATGATATTTGACTACATAGGCCTCGCATCGCATGACCTTGGTATGACTGATAGCATTCATGGACTTACCGCATATTTTCGCATCACTCTGATATTGTACACTTGGCGCTTGCTTTGCGCACACACTTACACCACCCTCTAAGCTTTTATAAACTTATGCATGACTGTTGCGTACAGGTAGCGTTGGATAGTAGCAGCGCTGAGGTAAGAGCGAACATCTGATCATTTTGGAGTTTTAGATTCACCCTGTATTTCCCTTTCTGCATTGTACTTAAAGTTTTTACTATAGTGGATATGTGGCGATGTTGTTTTGTGACTTGGTTATGCTTGTGGTTATGCTCCATTATATATATAAAAATTCATACTGAAAATCCTCCTTGTAGGATCCCAGGATCGGAACCTAGCACATGAGTGTCGAGATTCGAGAATGGGGCACTACGGAGGCTATCGGCACCGGATTCGGTGATCGAAAATTTTGTGAGCCTGGTTTTTGAGTTTGGGGCGTGACACTCTCTCTTCCCTCTCCCTCTTGATGTGCGGCCCACCCGATGCGTGCGATATATCCACACCATCTATCACCGTGGAGCCCACCATGATGCGTATGTTGCATCCAAACCATCCAATGGTAGGACCTCAACCGGCTGATGTCAGTAAGTTTTATGGGTCCCATGTGATACATGTGTTATATCTAAACCGTCCAAATGGTGGGATCCATTTGCTGACGATAGTCAGCAAGTTCTGTGGGTCCCACGTGATTGTATGTGTTGTATTACCATGCTGTCCAGTAGCTGAGGACCCCACTATGATGTATGTGTATATCCACACTTTTCATCCATTTTCCTTAGACATGGGCCACCTCACACGTGTGGCTCGTGTGAGGGTGGGGCCCACCTACATGTATGTATTATATCCAGTTGTCCATTAAGGGACGCTGGACATGGCTAATAGTGGAGTGCGTGAACTAACATTGGGTGTGGCTAATAGTGTAGTGTGCACTGACGGTGGAGTGTACTAGCAGGCTAATAAAAAGAAATAAAAATTAATATTTTATATATATATATATATATATATATATATATATATATATATATATATATATATATTATACCATATATGGTGGTGGGCCCTACGTGGGACCCACTTGCTCTTCTTGATGTAGGCAGCTACTAGCTGCCGTATTGACGTCAACAAGGTCTGTGGGACCCCATCCACAGCGTCCATCCATTTGGATGGGCAACACTATGATGCATGTGTATGATCCAGGCCGTCCAGGGCCTGAACGTTGTTGGGACCCACCCCACGTGTGGGGCTACACCTTGATGTATGTAGTTGTCTAGGTGGTGGATGGCCTGGACGTTGATATTATAAATATATTATTAGATTATAATATACATATATAATACTATATGGTGGGTTCCCACATGGGGACTCACCTATTGTAATATTAAATATATAATATATATATAATACTATATATGGTGGGTCCCACGTGGGGACCCACCTGGTGCTGTGATATATATATATATATATATATATATATATATATATATATATATATATATATATAAATGGTTGGTGGGCCCTATGTGGGATCCACCTCTGCCCTTCATCTGCAGCAGGGCTGCATGTGTAGCATCTATATAGCTACACTCTATTGACGTTAGCAAGGTCTGCAGGACTTGCTGCACGTGTGGGTGTAATCCACACCGTCTAGCTATGTGGACCCCACCGCTAGCTGCTGTACAGACGACACTAAGTTCCATGGGTCCCACCTTTTTCATCCACACCGTCTATCTATGGGACCCACCATGATGTATGTGTTGTATCCAACCGGCCAACCATTTGAGATATCATTTTATGGCATGAGTAAAAGAATAGGTCAGATCTAAAGTTCAAGTGGACCCCCCCAACATTTGCAATAATAAGTGGACAGTGACGTCCACTATTCAAACTTCTAAGGTCACAACAGTTTCCAATTAGGTTAATATTTGTTTTCACTTCATTTATCTCTATGTTAACGTATGAATAGGTCGGATCTCAAAAATACATAATGCGTGTGTTTGAGGCCCAGGTGGATGGGCCCGATTTGATATCCATGAGGCCCATCGGTGCGGCCTATTTGATATACATGAAGCCCGTTAGTGCGGCCTATAAAATTCAGCCCATGTGATTTGACCCACTTGACAAAAGAGGCCCATTATGATGTATACGTGGCTCATATAATATATTTGAGGCCCAGGTGTGAGGCCCACCTGTTATGTATTCGAGGCTTGATGTGATGTATGTTAGCTTATATGACGAGGCCTATGTGACGTAAATGAGGCCCATCGTGATTGTACGTGAGGCCATGGGCCCACTATATGTTTGGCCCTATGTAGGTCACTCCTTGGAAGCAATGTTGGTTAGATGTCCATATTGATGGGTAATGATGGTTGAATGTCCACATTGTGACCTTCCCTTAGGTCTTGTTAGGCCTATTCTCATAATTCTCTTGTGGCTTAGCCCAGATAAGTGGGCCATATTCGCCATAGACGAATGACTCTGTGCTATTGGATTTGATATAACCACGGCCCAGTGTCGATCTTTATATTATGGATGATCGGCTGTTCATCTATAGACCCCACTTTGTTTATATGCAGATTGTATAGGCCGACTCCGATTGTTGAGGTCGAGTATCGAGGCCAATTCTGATTGATTGAGGATGATTGTATAGGTCAATTCCGATTGAAGAGGCCGAGTATCGAGACCAATTCTGATTTGTCGAGGCAGATTGTATAGGCCGATTCCGATTGTCGAGGTTGAGTATCGAGGCCGATTCTGATTTATCGAGGCCAATTGTATAGGCCGATTCCGATTGTCGAGGCTGAGTATCGAGGCTGATTCCGATTTGTAGAGGCCAATTGTATAGGCCGATTCCGATTGTCGAGGCCGTGTATCAAGGCCGATTCTGATTTGTCAAGGCCGGTTGTAGAGGCTGATTCCAATTTGTAGAGGCCAATTGTATAAGACGATTCCGATTGTCAAGGCCTATTATCGAGGCTAATTTCGATTTGTCGAGGCCGATTCTGATTGTCAAGGCTGAGTATCGAGGTCGATTCTAATTTGTCGAGGCCAATTGTATAGGCCAATTCCGATTTGTCAAGGCCTAGTATCGAGGCCGATTTCGATTTGTTGATGCCAATTGTATAGGCCGATTCTGATTGTCGAGGCCGAGTATCGAGACCGATTCTGATTTGTTGAGGCCGATTGTATAGGCTGATTTCAATTGTCGAGGCTGAGCCGATTCCGATTGTCGAGGCTGATTGTATAAGTCGATTCTGATTGTCAAGGCCGAGTGTCGAGGCCGATTCCGAGTGTCGATTCTGATTGTTGAGGACGATTTTGTTTGTCGAAGCCGAGGCCGATTGTCTAGGCCGATTGTCGAGACCTATGTGATGTATATGTGGTCTGTATTTGAGGCCCATTGTGATGTATATTCAGCCCGTGTTTAAGGCCCAATGTAATGTATATGAGGCCTATGTGATGAGACCCATTGTGATGCATTTGAGGGCCAGGCGATGAAACCCATTGTAATGTATGTTAGGCCCATGTGAAAGGCCCATCGTGATGTGTATTAAGCTTTTAAGTGAGGCCCATGGTGTTGTATATCAGGCCTTTTATGAGGCCATGGGTCCACTATATGTTTGACCTTATGTGGGCCACCCCTTAGGGGCAATGCTGGTTAAATGTTCACATTGTTGAGGCCAAATGTCGATGCTAATTATTGAGGCCGGTTATTGATACTGATTATGAGTATGTGACAGCATAACATCATAATACATGCCCATACGCATCATTTTCATGTTTGTTTTGAGATGTGATTGACCATTGTATATGCCATATGGAAGATTGTTCATGGGGCTCCCTGATAGGTGAAGTTGTCCCTTATGAGTGCACTGCATGCGCAGGATTGATGCATGATTAGACTGTGTGACTTATGCATCTCGCATTTGTGTGACATTACCACCGTACGCCCTAGCGACATCAGGGCCATAGCCTCCACAGGTATTTCGTGGATGGCCAGATGGGACACCAAAAATCTGTTCTATATGGGTTGCTATAAATATCTCTAGGTGAAAGTTCCTAAACCTTCTCGGTTTTAGAGGTTGCTCCAACATCTAGACTAAGTGGATGCATGAGCACATGAGGGTCGTATACCATTAGGCCGCTTCTCCCATTGTGTCGTGGTCGGTTGGAAGGGGGTACGACCTTACCTACCCGAGAGGAGGGGGCAATGCTAAGCTGAGTCTGACTAGCTCGAGGAATGGGTCCGCTATCGATGAGTCAGTCTTGATATTGGCAGGTGGATAGTGAGGTCTCTTCCACTCACCTTATTGCACGTGATGGAGCGGCAATCTGGTTTGGAGTGTAATAGACCTCGATGATTTTTCAGAGAGGAACCGTACTGATATGTGGACTTATTAAGTAGGAGCTGCATACTCATTCATTTATTCATTCACTATCCACTCGGGCTGGTGGTGCATAACTAATTATTGTGTACCTTCGCATGGCAAGGATTTCGTTTGGGCGCATGACTAACCTGAGATCAGGAGTCTACTACATTGAGTCTGGCTATCTAAATTTAGGTATGAGACTGGTTTGGATAGAAGTCCCTTGTGGTGAACCCCATAGCCTGCGATACTACGTACTATCATCCTGACTTCACTCCAGCTTGGTCATTTCATTCACACTGCATATTGCATTGCATCATCAGCATATGATATTTGGCTTGCTATCTCCGCATTGCATAACTGATCTACATTGCTTCATCAGTATATGATATTATTTTTATTATATTTCTACATCGCATAACCTAAATAAGGTTGATGGTATTTATGGGCCTATCAGTATGTTTTCGCATTACTCTGATATCATATGATTTATGAACTTGCCAGTATTTCTGATATTGTATGATTTATAAGCTTATCAGTATTTTCGCTTACTCTGATTTCTCTGATATTGCTTACTTAGCACTTACCTTGTGCACATACTTTCACCACCCTCTAAGCTTTCTATAAGCTTATGCACGATAGATGCGTGCAGGTGGTATTAGGTTGCAGCATTGAGCACGGAGCATGCATCAATCTTCTGGAGCTTTGATTTTGATATATGTATTTCCTTTTTAGCATTGTATTCAAATGTTTATATTAGTGGATATGTGATGATGATGTTGCCTTTGTAATTTGGGTAAACTTGTGGTTATGCTTCTTATGAGATAAATGTACGTTAACGAATCCTCCTTTTAGGATCCTAGGATCAGAATATGGTGTATGAGTGCTGAGAGCTGAGAATGGGGTACTACGTAGGCTGTCGACACCGGATTCGACGATTGGGATTCCTGTTAGTCCGATTTTTGAATTTGGGGTGTGACAACATGGAATTGGAACAGATGAATGTTTAGACTACTTTTCTACATGGGGAGTTGGATGAGTAAATTTATATGAAGCAACTAGAAGGGTTTGAAGTGAAAGGGGTTGAGAATAAAATTTACAAGTTGAGGAGATCTTTATACAGGTTGAAACAATCACCTAGGTAGTGGTACAAAATGTTTGTTACTTTCATGTTAAGTTAATAATTTACCTGAAGTGAATATAATCATTGTGTCTATTACAGGATATTGAATGATGGACGATTCATTGTACTGGTATTATACATAGATGACATGCTTATTTTCAGTCATAACATGTTTGAGATCGATACATTGAAGACTCATTTGTTAAGGACATTGGAAATGAAAGATTTGGGAGCTGCAAAGAAGATTTTCGATATAAATATTCACAAAAACAGATAGGGGAGCAAACTATGGTTATAACAGACAAAATACATTGAGAATGTATTGATAAAGTTTGGTATGGACAAGGTGAAACTAGTTAGCATACCTCATGCTGCTCACTTTAGGCTTTCTTTTGAACAATGTCTTACTACAAATAAGGAAAAGCAAGTGAGGTCTCGTGTGCCCTATTCAAGCATTGTTGATAGTTTGATGATAACATGGTCTCTATGAGGCTTGATATTTTACATGTAGTGGGTGTTGTGAGCAAATTCATGACTAACCCTGTCAAGCAACACTGGGAGGCAGTGAAATGGTTACTTCAGTATATTCAAGGTATAATTGTAACACTTGACCCAATCGACATAGTGTCCTTAAGTGCCCACGTGTGAATTGACGCAGGACCATATGATCTGATAGCATGTGTGAATTTATTACCGATAAATTAATTCGGATTAAGCTACTAATGTGATTGAATTCAATTGCGTTCGGGCCGAACACAGGCCATAGAGCCAGACAACCTAATTGTACTTGACGACTGTCCGTACGAGCCGTGCATCGCCCCAAGGAAGAATAAAAATTTCAAAACTTGGGGAGGCCATGGGCCTCACTGGGCTTGTGGTCCATCATAGACGACAGACTTGGACTACACCCGAAAATGGACAAATCGTGCCGTTCGAATGATACTTGAAAAATGCAAGTTGCCCTGCCTAGGGAATAAAAAATTAAAATTTTAAATCAATTGGCCCCGCTACTTAAGTTAGTGAATTTGGGTATTTCAGCTGTCAGAGCTCTTCTAAACTTACACTGAAGGCTGAAGATATTTTCCTATACTCGCCCACAAAATCTAGTCATTGATTGAGAATCGGTGACCATTGATCACAAATTGGACCATTGCAGCAAAAGTCCAAATTCGTTTGCCGTCAAACTTCACCCAGTCCTTCATCGGGCCATGGGGCACTTGTCCCATGAATTGGATGGTCCAGGGGGCCATCAGGGTCGCCCCAACAATTAGAAATGGGCCCCACAAGGCCGTTTGAAGAAATTAATGGAACCCAGGGCCAACTGATTAAATTTCTACGTATATAAGCTCTTAAGCCTTTCTCTCTCTCATTTTCACTAAAATTTTCAGCATTTGAGAGAGAGAGAGAGAGAGGAGAGAAGGAGAGGGAGAGTTGTGTAGTGCATGTGGTGCTTAGGGACTGAAATTCCCCGCACCCACACCCCTACATTGCCAGAAACTCCGACCCGATTGTCGTAGGATCAAGATATGCCTGATCCAAGGTAAGATTCAGACTCTAATCCATCTCTCTCTAGTAATAAGCCACATGCATGCACCTTACCATGATTTTCATGTAACACAGGGCCTCGACACGTCGAGTTTGCAGACCTGACGCCGTTAGAGTGATCGCAAGAGCTTCCGGTTGATAATAGGTGCTGACCATTACCTTTAGGTGGCTGATTGTCGTACCTGGCATAGATCTTAGTGAATTTTTGTGGTGTATTATTCTTGCATGTTGCTAAACTTTTGGAACTTCTTGATTTGGAACGTGGACATAGGATTGCCCAAAAATTGGGAGAGGGATTTAGGTCCTAAGCACTCTTGGATGTGTGGAATGTTGGTTTGTTTGTCTATTTAGGGAATTAAGCATCCAATTCCCCAAATATTGCTGATTTGGTAACTCGAACCTTGTCACATGCAAATTACTAGGCGTATAATGGTTGAATTGTCTCCTAATTGTTGAATTGCTGAATTTACTTGATTCCCGCTACATTGCTAAATTATGTGATTTATGTTAGCACATGCAAATTAAATTGTTGAGAAAGGGGTGTATGGCTGTCCATCTTTGCTGAATTGCTAGAATGTGTTGACCTTGAGCTCCATTTGCTACCGAAATTGAAATGCTAACTCTTTCACATGCGGATGTTTAGGTGGAGTCTAGTGTGTTGCTGTCCATATGACTGTAATGTTAATATATGCTTATCATTGTGAGATTGACCCTGAAATTGTTAAATATATGTGATCTAATTATGCACACGTTCCCCTATGGATCGGCCGATCAACTAGAATCTCTTTAGACAACCTTTCCATTGGATCAGCCCACAGGCAAGTTTGGCCCGACTAGTCAAACCGCGAATTGTCAGCCTTAGTTAGACTACACGAGACGTTGTTCTCAAGCCATACAGTCTGTGGTTCATCTTGTGGGGGCATAGTAACCCACAGATTGGCCATCCTTGTATGATAACCATGATTGTACACGTCTGATTGAACCTGAGGTACCCTGTGACCTTGGTGTTCACTGTTAATCATAATTTGTGGTCCACAAGACTCATGAGCCGGGGATGGTGGTATGGGACACTATGCCCATGTTGTCGGCCTACGTTGGGGTGAGGAGCCTTCCTGTAGTGACCAGTGAGCACCAAGACTCGTGAACTAGGGATGGTGGTATGGGACACTGTGCTCGTGTTGTTGGCCTATGATGGGGTGACAACCTCCCCGTAGTGACCGCGAGCAGGACTTTGAAGTCTCAATTATTTTTGAATGAGCTTAAAAGCTATGGGATTGACGAACCCATGAGGGATAAGGATTGTGAGAGTCATACGACCATGACCATTAGAGCCACATGATCGGATTAAGGTAATATTTTTTGACAGGGTATCTCGGTTTCCCCAACCTGCTGGATAAATGAATCTAATACATGAACTTGGCTAACATTTACATGACATTGCATTATTTACTTTGGCGATTCGGTAGTCGACGTCACATTGATGGAGTGTTGGTCATTCATGATCGTTAGATGTTGTCACTCGAGAGAGTGTTGGTAGTGAGAGGCATGCATCATGTCATTAAATCATGCATTGCATTAACCAGAGTATTTAGGATTCTATGATGTATGTTGTTCACTAAATTTACTCGTGTATGATAATTTGTGTAACTTATTGTTAATGGTACCACTAAATTATCTATTCACTCCCACTCTGGGACGGTGTTTTAAAACACCAACCAGAACCTGTCATAGATGTAGGGATGATGGAGCAGGATGCGCTGGATGATGCCGGCGTTGACGAGGAGGAGGAGCAGACGTACTTCCAAACTTTTGATGGGCCGTTCTTGCTCAGTTGGTGATTGCGGGATTGGGCCAGGGCCCTAGTCTTTTTAGGATTACTATATGGATGGGACTAGGCCCCTGATGGATGATGTTTCGAATATTTGGTTTATGTTTGGATATTTACTTCATTTCCAACACTTAATTTTCTGTATGGTTTAATGTTACTTTATGTTTGGTTTAATTCTCCATTACCTGCAGGATACTTTGCATTCACATGCATATGATGCTTGTTAGGGCACACGTGACACTCGAAAATTCAGGAGCCGAGCCTGTTAGGGCACACGTGACACTCGAAAATTCAGGAGCCGAGTTCCTACTCGGCCCTTGAATTTCGAGGCACTACAACAATAGACTATGTCTTGACATTTAAAAGGTCCGAGGACAAGTTTGTAGGTTATGTGAATGTTAATTATGCAAGTAAGGTAGATAGCAGGAGGGATCGACTTCCAGCTACTTGTTTGTGTTAGCGGGTGGAGTGATTAATTGGATATCGAAACTTTAGCCTGTGGTGACTCTTTCCACAACCAAAGCAGTGTATGACAGTGACAGAAGCATTCAAAGGTGTTTGGTTGAGAGGAATGATAAATTAGATCAGGCTTCAGCAAGAAGCCATGTTATTAAATTATGACAACGAGAGCGTGATCACTTTGGCGAAGAATTTGGTTTACCATTCTCATACTAAACACATTGATGTTTGTCATCATTTTATCTGACAAGTGCTTAAGGAAGGTGGAGTGACTTTTAAGAAGTTTCATACAAGCACGAATTCAATGGACATACTTATAAAGGTGATTCCTACAAAGAAGTTGAAGTTTTATGCGACTTCTCTAGGTTTGACGAAGGCTTGATGAAGACAGAGTGTGCACAAAGAGCGATGACAATAATGGAGCTTGGAGCTGTGGTTCCTGATAATTGAAGACATGATGGAGATTGTTATTAAATGTCTTCAATCTGTCTGTAATTGGGTTTGTTGACCGTATCGATAGACTACTCGATCCCATTGATAAAATCTCATATTTTGGCCTTTGCTTACTGGACATTTTTTTAGTCCAAATCGATTCGATCAAAGATGGATTTGATTCCATCAATGGGTTGTCAATGACACTTGATCTAATTGAAGCTCCAATCGATTGACTTGTGCAATTTTACTGAATTATGAGTTTCTAATTTGGTTTTAACTCTACTTAAGCATTTGTAATGGGGGATTTGGGTATTGAAAAACGTGTTTAAGGTTTTTGTGAGTAATGGGAGATTAAAGCTAAGGTTTTTTTGTATGTTTTTTTAGAGTTTATTCTCAAATCGATAAATTCTTTCATCTCTTGTAACATTGATTATCATAGTGGATCATTGTTGCTTTGTGCCGAGGTTTTTTCTTGTGATGATTTTTCCATGTAAAACCTTATGTTCTCTGTGTGCTTAGTTTATTTGATCTCTTATTGTTTGATTCTAAATCGAGGTTGCTTTTGCATGTCCCCCAACAATGATTGATATACAAGCCGTCTTCTGGTTTGAAAATGTGTGGACTAGATCACTCTCTTTGAGATAGTTCACGTGCCTAAAATATTTTATGTGCATAAGATTTGAAACATGTTATCCCTAACACACTACTACACCACATATACATGCCACGCATGGGAACATGAAAATAAAAAGTGAGCCACATTCAATCATTTCCAAGCTAGTTTTCCCATTGGACCGACCTTGAGTGTGTGTATGGGCCAGATCATAGTAATGCACCAAGTGAAAACACTGAGATGAGAAAAACTAAAACTTTATAAACCCTTTAAAAAACTTCTCCAATTCGATATAGGAGTCAAGCTTGCACAAAAGTGAAAGATTGCTTTTTTAAGACTCTTTCTTATAAATTAATCACACTCATCATCCTATGAATATACCACAAATTTATTCTAGGAATTCAATAGTTAAATTTCAAGCTCCTAAACACAATTTTCAAGATCCAATATTTTGAAAAATCATGTTATTAAACATAACTAAAAATCTAAGATTTCAAATCCAGAATTACAAATCTAGAATTCAATTCCATGCTTTTAAACAAACCCTTAAATAGAGCACACATTTCATGGGTTAGCATGCAAACATTTCACATACTTGACAAATTTTAACTGTTTGCTCAATTGTCAATACTACAAATCGTCAGGTTCACTTACTTAAAGCAAGTCTAATTATCAACTTCATCTATCAGTTATTGAATGCATGGCTTCCTTTATTTAAGAAAGAAACACTTTTTTGAACACAATTGTAACCATCTCATCCATAAAACATATGACCTTAGAAAACAAGGACAAACCAAGGATGCATTGGATCATCTAATTAGTGAGATTTTTGCATGATAGCCCATGAATGTATTTTGGACTTAATAGACAACTCGTACCAATTGATTAGGTATTCAAGTGAACTCATGCAACTAGGAGTGCTATGACTTATGGTGCTCAGAGTGTGCTGGAATATTTCTCTTCAATAATAAATCTCTTTTTATAGAGAATGTTTCAAATCTAATATGTTAGAACATAATTATGCTTCATCGAACTAGTAACTTCCAACTTTCACTGTTTATGCATAATCTAACCTTCTAATAGGTTGGTGCCACCACATGGATCACCTTGTGCAAAAATTAGCTCCAACCACTTATTAGGTGGACAACACCATAAAAACAATGTTTAGCTATTAAAAAACAACAAAAACACAAGTATGATCCACTGTTGTGAGTGAATGTGACTAATTTTTACACAAGGTAATCCCAGTGATTAGATCAAATTATTTTCTACTTGGACCATAAATTATGGTCTAACCGGTTGGACTTGGGGTGACCTCCTCTTTAAATATGTTTGTGGGACATAAGTTTGCTATATCTGCACGTAGTACATGTGGCCACTTATCAAGAACATGGAACATCCGAATTATGCATAAGGTGACCATACTATGAAGTTGATGTTGGATATAGGTCCATGGGGTCCACATGGGCAACCACTAATGGGTGGGCCCCAAATGAGTTTCCTTCCATAACCCTCTTTTTACTTTATATTTGGGAATTATCTTTCAAGATTAAGAAAATCAAAGTTAAATTTGATGTTTAATTCCATTTGATGTGGAAGAGATATTGGATAAGATGAACATACCCTTCTCTTATCCAAACTCCTGGATCCCTTGCTTATAAAAGGATGAGGGATCCCTTATACCATTCAATGTCATCAAAATGATTCTTAGAGAGAAAAGAGGAAAGAGAGTTTTATATATCTGTTATCTATCTAGCCCATACCTTATATGATCCAGCCTACTCTCATACTGGTTAGGCAAACCACCAAATGTGCACCATTCATCTTCAGCTTTTGCGAATGTCCCAAGATTACGTAGACCGTTGGATCCTACAGGCCCATCCATGCAGGCCATTATTTAGTGATGTCAGAGCCATTCAATAATGGATCTCCAATTTAGTGTGGATAAATCACATTGAGAGTCAAGTGGCCCTTTCTGGTACCATTCCAAAATTTTATTTAAATGTCCTTTTATTTTAATTATACATTATTGATTATAATGTTCATATTTCTTTTTAGCTTCCTTTTTATCCCTCTGTATTATCCACGTTAATGAAATTAGTATCTTTACTTCAGAGAGGAAAGTGAAATTAATAAAAAAGAGACTAATATTAGAAAATATGCGTCATAGTCATCTACTCAAAGAGAAATTGAGGGTTTAAATTATAAAGAGTCGGGGGGGATTGAAATATGGATTAACATCCTAATGATAAGAGAGAAAAATTGAGATTAAATAGTTAGGGAGATTAACGTAAAATTGGGTTTTGTTGAAACCCTAAGAAATGGAGAAATAAAAAAAGGAAAAAGGGATAAAAAATGAATGTTGTCGGTAGCCATGGTAGCATCCAACAACGCCTATCGAGCAACAACAGTAGCAACGACAACCACCATGGCAGTGCTTACTATCATGCCTCTCCATCTACCCTCTCTTTCATCTCCTTGCTTCTCTCTCTCTCTCTCTCTCTCTCTCTCTCTCTCTCTCTCTCCCCTCCTTATGCTACTGCCTCCTTAGCCACTGCTGTCCATGGCAATTGTGATAGTGACAACCCTCATGGCCACATCTCTCTCTTTATCCTCTCTCTCTCTCTCTCTCTCTCTCTCTCTCTCTTTCTCTTTCTCTCTCTCTCTCTCTCTCTCTCTCTCTCTCTCTCTCCCTCCGTCACGATCTCTTTGGATCTTTCTTTCTCCATTTCTCTCCTCCCTCTCTATGGCTATCGATAGCCACATCTAGCGCGACGACAACTATGACTGCTGCCGCTTGGAGCAATCGTTACAGTGACATCTATTGTCATTATCACCCGAATGACTCCTTATAAATAAAAAATAGAGAAAAAAGAAGAAGATGTTGAATAAAAATCAATGTCTAATGGGTTTTATTGAAACCCCAAGAAAGAGAAAAACTAGAAAGAAGAAAGAGACTAGAAGAAGAAAATGGGGAGTGAGCCTTCATTTTAGGCCTGATTGTCGGGCTACATGGCTTGGTTGCTTTGGGTTAGTAGAAGTGGGATTCTAGCCCATTATAAAGCCTAATTGGATTCAAAATAAAGAAAGTAAAGAAGTAAGCTTTTAAGATGTGCCTAATTGTTGGGCTTTGTGGGCCTTACCATTTTTGGGTTTATAGGAGTGGTTTTTGGGCCTATCTTGTGGCCTAAATTGATAGAATTCCTTAGCCAAATAATAAGAAATCTATGGTCAATAATAAGTTATTGATTATTGTTGTCCATAGTCTCTCAAATTGGCTGGGACCATCTTACACTATCTGTAACACTCCGAATTTTTTCTATTTTAGATTGCCAAAAATCCTTTATTTTTTATATATATATAACTAGCCACGTCGTCACTTACTGACCCTTGACGCTCGAGGTGAGATTATACGCGGCTAGTACCGATAAAGAACTATACAAATAAGATTAATCAATCGTAGAAAACCAATGAATCCAACCAATCACTTAAACATCGAGTTTAGCCCCATAATTTATTCATATAGGGCCAAAATCTAACTGACCTACCACTGACTAACTAAATTAAAGATCTACCCAAACCCGAGCCAGCTATGGGTCAGACCTTAATTAATAAACCAAGGTCGGACCTTAATTAATAAACCAAATAAACCCGGTTACTCTTTTAGCCTGAAACCGATGGTTTAGAGTGATCATAACTGAATCGCCATTTTTGCTAATTTCGAATAGGGCACACTGTGAACTTAGTAAATCTAGAGCTTAACAAATGTGCCTAAGAAATCTCCCTATCCAATTTATTTCAGAAATGCCCCAATTACTCGAATAAGCTCTAGACTGCTCATTAGTGGGCTACTAGTTTCAAAATTATAGAGTAATGTCTATCTCACTGGGCTTGTAGTCCATCACGGATAATGGACTCAAATGATAGCTTGAAATGGATGGTTTGCACCGTCAAGCCAGCACTTGTGAGACGCGACTCTCCAAGTCAATAGCCTAAAAATTTAAAATTTAAAACAATTAGCCCTGTCACTTAGGACAATAAATTACGACATTCGAACCGTTAGATTTTATCCATACTCACACCATAGATTTGAGATATTTCCCTGCCCTTATCCACCGAATCAGACCCTTGATGACAGTGACCGTTAATCGTAAATCGGATCCTTATGATCAATTTTCGTATCCGTTTACCACCAAATTTTGGGCAGCCCCTCATCATATCATGAGATACCTGTCCCATGACATGGATGGGCTAGGAGGCCATTGATACAGCCTCAAAGACCATAAATGAGCCCCATAAGGTTATATGTAATAAGAGTTGCCACCCTAAGGCCATTGGAGCAAAAAATGTAGGTTATCTAAACCTTAAACCCTCTGTCCCTCACTCCCATACAAAACTTCCAGCAAGAGAGAGAGAGAGAGTGGAAAGGGAGCTAGATTTTGAGAGATCTCCCTCTCCTACCACGATCACTTGTCGAAAATCGCAGCTCCACCGCCATAGAAGTGGATTGTCGCTGATACGAAGGTAATTACCCAAAATCTTCTCAGATTTTAGTATGTTAGGCCACTTGCATGTGTCCTAACATGCAAATTCAATTAAAATAGGGCCTCGACGCATCATTTTTTGGACTCAACACCATTAAAGCAACTCCATAAGCCTTCAACTGACCCTAGGCATGGACCATTTCCTCTACGTGGGTGTTTATCACACCTAGGGCGATTTTTGTGATTATGTTTGTAAGTTTACTTTGCATGTTATTTGCATGGAGTGGTATTGTTGAATTGGATTTTGTGCATGGGTAATTCCTAAACTAGGGAAGAAATATTGGTCCCTAAAAACCCCAATGCTTGCATTGTTTGATTCGTTTGTCAAATATGGAATTCTAAGCATAACACCCCCAAATATGCAAATTCAACAAGAAGAATCCTGTTGTATGTCCCCTATGTGTGCGAATTGGGTTAATTAACTGTCAATTTTACTCCACGCATGTTTAATTCCTTTCGAAATCAGTTATTATACTCATTTTCTCCTATGTTCTTTTTTGTAATTTAGGACTCATGTGCATTTTTATTTAGAAATACCCTGAATATTATAAATCCATAACTCTTGTGTTGATATTGGATGTAATTCATTGTTATGTTGCATCTATACACCGTTCCCTTTCCAGATCAACCAACAAATTCAAAACCCACTTGGGTAGCCCTTCTAGTAGGCCCGCCCACGGGCAAATTTGGCCTAATTAGTCAAATTGTGGATTGTCGGTTGTAGTCGGACTATGTGGGACATCGCTCTCAAAGTCGTACAATTCGTAGTTCGTTTAGTGGGGACAAATTAGCCCACCAGTTAGCCATTCATGTTCATTAACCATATATGTACACGCCTACTTGAACCCGAGACACCTCGCATCCATTTGCGCCCACTAACAAACCATTGGTTGTGGCTCATAAGTCTCGGGAGCCGGGCATGGTGGTATGAGACATTAAGCCCGAGCTGTAGCCTACGCTGGGGTAACGAGCCTCCCCGTAGTAACCGCGAACAAGGACTATTTGTCATGCCCCAAACTTGAAAATTGGCTTCACAAAATTCTCGATCTCCAAATCCGGTGCCGACAGCTTCCATAGTACCCCATTCTCGGCTCCCAATGCCCATACGTCAAATTTCGATCTTGGGACCCTACAAGGAAGATTTTTAACATGAATTTGTATCGTAAGAAGCATAACCATAAGCATAATCCAGATATAAACAACATCACCACATATCCACTATAATCAAAATCTTTGGGTACAATACATAAAAGGGAAAGTACAAGATAGATATCAAAGTTCCAGAAGCTTAGCTGCACGCTCCTGCATCAGCTCAGCTATGTCCTATCGTCACCTACATGCATCTATCATGCATAAGCTTACAAAAAGCTTAGAGGGTGATGTACGCGTGCGTGCAACACAGGTGCCAAGTATACAATACAAGTCTATAAATCATACAACTTCGAAAATACTGGCAAGTTCATACAATATTAGAGTCGACAATGTAGATCGATTATGTAGTGTGGGGTCATGGTAAACCAAATTCCATGTACTGGGGATGCAATGTAATATGTGGTGCGAAAGGAATGACCAAGCTAGAGTGTGAAATCGGGATGATAGTACGTTGTATCACAGGCTGTGGGGTCCATCATAAGGGACTTCTATCCAAACTAGTTCCGTACTTAAATTTGGATAGCTAGACCCAATGTGGTAAACTCATAATCTTAGGTTGGTCGTGTGCCCCAACCAAAATTCTGGCCATCACGAAGGTACACATAATGATTTGGTAGCACACCACAGGCCCGAGTGGATAGTGAATGAATGAGTTAAATACTAAGTATGCAACTCCTACTCAGTAAGTCCTCATATCAATAGTGTACATCTCTGAGATCATCATCGGGGTCTAGTACACTCTATGCCAGCTTGTCGCCCCATCAAGCGCACAACTAGGTAAGTGAAAGAGATCTCACTATCCGCCTACCAATATCGGTCCGGCTCATCGATAGTGGACCCATTTATGAGCTGGTCAAACTCAGCCTAATATTGCTTACTTCCTCAGGCGAGTTAAGCCACACCCCCTTCCAACTGACTATAACACAGTAGAAGAGATGACCTACTAGTATACGACCCTCATGCGTTTATGTATATCCACTCGGTCTAGACATTGAACCAAACTAAGTATATCATTTTGTTTCGACAAGAAACAAATGCATTCAATTTGGGGGAATTCATTTACTCAATAGTTAACAAAAGAGGAATAAAGAGAATAATTACAATGTTAATTCATTCTGAATTCATTTACATCATTTATCTCCTTTGATTTCAAAGTAAAACATTTATATAAACATAGCACAAATATTAAATACTCAATTTGATTGTATCATAATCTTCAATGTAGCGGTCATCTCCTGGCCTCGAGGGTTAGGGAATTTCACCCAGGGACATCTATCGCACCCATATGTTAGAACCAAACATTTTTGGTGTCCCATCTGACCATCCACAATATGCCTGTGGAGGCCACGACCCTGATGTTTCTAGGGTGTATGGTGGTCATATCATAAAATGCGAGATGCATGAGTCATACCATCCAATCAGGCATCAAAACTGCGTGTACCATGCGCTTATGTGGGGCAACTCTGTCCTTCAGGGAGTCTCATAGACAATTAGCCTAATGGCACATGCTATGCTCAATCACTTCTTATAACAAGCATAAGGATGATGCATATGAGGATGTATCATGAAGTATATTGAGCATGATTATAATCACATACATCATAGTGGGCCAGTATAAGACGGCCCATGGCCCGTATAGGTGAATGGGTGGTGTGCACATAATCACCTACACATGGTAGGCCTCACACATATAATAGGCCTCACGCATATAATGGTCCTCACACATATGATGTAAGACCCGTATCCTAGACCGTATCGTT
Source organism: Magnolia kwangsiensis (assembly GCA_037074715.1). Classification (NCBI taxonomy): domain Eukaryota; kingdom Viridiplantae; phylum Streptophyta; class Magnoliopsida; order Magnoliales; family Magnoliaceae; genus Magnolia; species Magnolia kwangsiensis. Next base: position 67,778,152 of record CM073572.1, on the reverse strand, counting down.
TGGTAGACTTTCGCGGTCTTTCCGGTCGAATTTCAGCAACCTTGACCCTTAACCAGCATTTGTGCACGACCCTGATTCACACGCCGTTAACCCGAGTTGACTTAACCCGAGACTTGTACCCTAGCGACTGCGTCGTCGCCGGGTTCCGATGCCGCATCTCGCGCGCCGAGGCGATACCCAGGCCAGGAGATGTGGGCCCGCGTTTAGTTCGAGAAAATGCCACGTGTTGCAAGTATCAAGGGAATATCTACAAAACATCTCATCAATCTTATCAATCAAAGTACATATCACCAATTAATGCCAAGTACAACCACCCCTCCCCAAAAGTTAACATTTTCTTACAACAAAGTACATGCTTACATCACTCACCATTACTTCTCTGCCATCACTCTCTCTCTCCCATTTCTCTCTCATTTTTTTAAGCAACTCCCATGGAGCAATCGTCCATGGCTTTCATGGAGAAGTTTGGTGTGGCCCACCTCCATATCACTCAATCCCCCCATGCAAAGACCATCTCCACCGTTCAAATGTATCCCTTGGAGCTCTAGGATACGCTGATGGAAGAAGAAGTCTGAAGAGATAAAAAGGTGGGTGCTTCTCTCTCTCTTTCCATTTTGTGCCCCACAATGATGAGTTTGATCCATACCATCCGATTGCGGGACCCACCATTGTTGCCCGTCCATTTGAACCAGCATGAATGGAGGAAAATACAAATATTATGTTGATCCATAGCTTTGGTGGGCCACTGCGTGGACCCACCTCGATGAGCATGTGCTGGACACACCATGACGTGCGTCCCACATCCATACATCCATCCATTTATCCAGGCCACGACCCACCTGATTTTGACCATCCATGCTCAGGCGTCCGGCAGCAATGCTGCTGGACGGTATGAAAGGGAAAAACAAACTCCAGCTTGGTCCGTGGGGCCCTAGGCCACCACGTGGTCCCCACCTCATGTATATGTTGTATATCCACACCGTCCAGCCTTATGGACGGTGGAAACCCACTGTCATGTATGTATTTAATCCACATCGTCCGTCCGTGGGATGGGCCACTATGTGGACCCCACTTCACATATGTGGGGTACTCACACCATCCAAGCAGGACAGTAGGTCCCACGCAGCACGCAACTGCTGCTGCTGCAATATAACGTCAGCAGGACACATGGGCTCCCATGTAATGTATCTGCCTCAAAACCACACCGTCCACATTGCAAGATGGTGGGACCCACTTCAGATATATGTGTTATCTCTGCCGTCCAGATGAGCTGGACGGTGGGGCGCTGCTTGATGTATGCATTCCAACTACACTGCCCATCACATGTCAGCCCACCTGCCACGTATGTGGGACCCACCTAAATGTATGTGCTTAGCATCCACACCGTCCGTCGCTTGGACGGTGCTGAGGGGTGCACCATGATGCCACGTGGACATCCACCACGACGTATGGGTTTCATCAACATCGTCCGCACATGGGGGCCCACTTCGAAGTATGTTTTATATACAATGTCCCAGCCATCCTGATGGTGGGACCCACTGCCAGTTAACGTCAGCCCATTTTGTGGGTCCCATGTGATTTTCAAACCGTCCAGATGGTGGGACCCACCTGCTGACTGACGTCAGTGAGTTCTGTGGGTCCCATGTGTGGATGTGTTTTATCCAAATCGTCCATCCATTGGCAGGCTCATTTTAAGGCTGCCTTTGACTGTGGCAGACTCAGATCTCTAGTGGGCCACTACTTGGACACCACCATGATGTATTATTCCCTCCACACCATCAAGATTATGCTGGATGGTGCTGGACAATGTTTGAGCGTGCTGTCCAATGTTTGGATGGCGCAGATTTACATAAGAAATGTTTAGATGGTGTAGATGCGGATGGGAAATATTTGGATGGTGCGGGGTTACATGGATAATATTTGGATAGTGCTGATTTACCTGGGTAATGTTTGGACAATGCTGATCATCGTTAGTGGGCCATGTGCCCCATGGAATGATAGTGTGTAGTGGTACACACGTTGCACCTACAACTATTGAAATGATTTTGGTGCGGCCCATGTGATGAGGCCCACCTTGATGTATTTATGGCCCATCCATGAGGCCTACCTCGATGGATTTGTAGCCCTTCCATGAGGCCCGACATGTTGTATATGGGGCCTATGTAATGCGGCCCACTAGATATTTATATGGCTCATGTAGTGTAATTGAGGGACCATATGTAGGGCTCACCTGTTGTGTGTTTGTGGCATTTTATCGAGGCCCAATCTGATGTTTTTGTGGCCCACCTGGATATATTTGTAGCCCACCCTTGAGGCCCACCTTGATGTGTATTAGTGCGGCCTATTGATGTAGCTTACTTGATGCGTATGAGGCCCATTAGTGCGGCCCATTGATGCGGCCCACTTGACGAGGCCTATTGGTGCGACCCATTGATGCAGCCCACTCGACGTTTATAAGGCCTATTAGTGCGACCCGTTGATGTGGCCCATATGATGTATATGAGGCCTGAGCAGTGCGGCCCACTTGTTGTATATAAGGCCCACGTATGAGGTCCATGGCAATTCGTTTACGGCCCATTTGTTGAGGCCCATTGCGATAGTTTGGAGGCCCATGGGCGTGGCCCATTTAGATGTATCTAAGGCCCATGGGGCGTGGCTTATTGTGATACGCTCGAGGCCCTTGTATGAAGTCCAACGAGATACATGAGAAGCCTATGAATAAGGCCCAATGTGATGTATGTGTGGCCATTACGTTGTGTCTGGATCCCTCATGTAGGCCACTCCTCAGGAGTAATGTTGGTTAGATGTCCACATTGAAGGGCAATGATAGTTAGACGTCCTCATTATGACCTTCCCTTAAGCCTTGTTAAGCCCATTCTCTTCGTGGGTTAACCCAAATAAGGGGGCCCCACTCACTGTAGATGGATGACTCCGTGTTATCAGATTTGATATAACCATAACTGAGTGTCAATCTTTATACTATGGTTGATCAGATGATCATCTATGGACCCCGCCTTCTTTTTGTACTGATTATCGGTGTCGATAATCGAGGCCGACGCCGATTATCGACCCTGATTATTGATGCCGATTATCGATTGATCCCGATTATCGTGACCGATTTACTGATTTCGATTGTCGTGGCCGATTGTCGATTCTGTTTATCGTGGCCGATTGACCGACTATCGATCAAGGCTGATTATCGTGACCGATTACCGATCGTGGCCGATTGATCTGATTGTCGTGACCAATTTACCGATTCTGATTATCGATCAATCTGATTGTCGTGGTCGATTGTCGTGGCTGATTGTCGATTTTGATTATCGTGACCGATTTGTCGATTCTACCTATCTATCGATTTCGATTGTCGTAGCTGATTGTCGATTGACGTGGCCGATTGCCGATTCTGTCTATCATGGTTGATTGAACGATTATCGATCGAGACCGATTATCGTGACCGATTACCGATCATGGCCGATTTTCGATTGACATGGCCGATTGTCGATTCTGTTTATCATGGCCGATTGACCGATTACCGATCGAGGCTGATTATCGTGACCGAATACCAATTGTGGCCGATTGATCTGATTGTCGTGACCGATTTACCGATTCTGATTATCGATCGATCTGATTGTCGTGGCCAATTGTCGATTTCAATTGTCGTGACCGATTTGTCGATTCTGCTTATCTATCGATTTTAATTGTCGTAGCCGATTGTCGATTGACGTGGTTGATTGCCGATTTTGTTTATCGTGGCCGATTGACCGATTACTGATCGAGGCCGATTGTCGATTGACGTGGCCGATTGCCGATTCTGTTTATCGTGGCCGATTGACCGATTACCGATCGAGGCCAATTATCGTGACCAATTACTGATCATGGCCGATTGTCGATTGACGTGGCCGATTGCCGATTCTGCTTGTCATGGCCGAATGACCGATTCTGATTATCGAGCCCGATTATCAATCGAGGCCAATTTTCGTGGCCGATTGTCGTGGCTGATCACCGATTCTGATTGTCGAGGCCCAATGTGATGTATATGCGAGCCGTATTTGAGGCCCGCTGTGATGTGTATCCAGCCCGCGTTTAAGGCCCAACGTGATGTATATGGGGCTTATGTGATGAGGCCCACGGTGATGCATTTGAGGGCTAGGAAATGGAACCCATTATAATGTATGTTAGGCCCATGTGAAAGGCCCATCATGATGTGTATTAAACTCTTGAGTGAGGCCCATGGTGTTGTATATTTGGCCCTTGTGTGAGACCATGAGTCCACCATATGTTAGGCTTTATGTGGGTCATTCCTTGGGGGACAATGTTGGTTAAATGTTCATGTTGTCGATGTCGATTGTCAATGCCTGTTATTGATACCGATTATGAGTATGTGACTGCATAACATTATGATACATGCCCATACGCATCATCTGCATGTATGTTATGAGATATGATTGACCATTGCATATGTCATAGTGCTGGTTGTTATGAGACTCCCTGATAGGCGGTGATTGTCTCACATGAGTGTACGGTATGCGTAGGATTGATGCATGATTGGATTGTATGACTCATGCATCTCGCATTGTGTATTGTGATTACTATATGCCCTAGCGACATCAGGGTCGTAACCTCCACAGTCATATCGTGGATGGCCAGATGGGATACCGAAAATCTGTTCTACATGGGGTGCTATAGATATCCCTGGGTGAAAGTCCCTAAACCCTCTTAGTTCCAGAGGTTGCTCCAACGTCTAGATCGAGTGGGTAGATGAGCACCGAGTGCCGATTACCAGATGGCTGCGCTCTCCACTGTGTCGTGGTCGGTTGGAAGGGGGTGTGGCCTTACCTGCCTGAGAGGAGGGGGCAATGCTAGGCTAAGTCTGACCAGCTTGAGGAATGGGTCCGCTATTGACGAGCCGGGCTCGATATTGGCAGGCGGATAGTGAGGTCTCTTCCACTCATCTTATTGCGTGCGATGGGGCAAAAATTTGGTATGGAGTGTAATAGACCCCGGCGATTTCCCAGAGAGGAACCGTACTGATATGTGGACTTATTGAGTAGGAGTCGCATGCTCATTCATTCATTCATTTACTATCCACTCGGGCTGGTGGTGCGCAACTAATTGTTGTGTACCTTCGTTATGGCAAAGATTTCGGTTAGGCGTGCGACTAACCTGAGATCAGGAGTTTACCATGATGAGTCTGACTATTCAAATTTATGTATGGGACTGGTTTGGATAGAAGTCCCTTGTGGTGGACCTCGTAGCCTGCGATACTATGTACTATCATCCCGACTTCACACTCCAGTATGGTCATTTCATTCGCATCGTATATTGTATTACATCCGTGGGCATATGGTATTTTGGGTTGCTAAGTTTCTGCACTTATATGGCCTAGACAGATTTAACAGGATTTGTATATTGCATTACATCCTCGGCATCTGATATATGACTCCTTAGTGCATAAATGTTTTATATTACGTATTCTAATATTGATTGACTTATGAACTTGTCCATACCTCCGCTTACTCTGTCATTGTATGATTTATGATCTTGTCAGTATTTCTGCTTATTCTGATAATTTACGATTTATGAATTACCAGTAATTTCGGTATTGTATGATGATTGTATTATATTGAATACTTGACACTTACTTTGTGCACACACTTACACTACCCTCTAAGCTTTCTATAAGCTTATGCATGATAGGTGCGTGCAGGTGATGTTAGGTTGCAGCCGTGACTGACCTTGGAGCGTGCAGCGGTCTTTTGGAGCTTGATTTTCGATTTATATATTTTTCCTTCAGCATTGTACTCAAATGATTATATTAGTGGATATGTGATGATGATGTTGCTTTTGTGATTTGGGTAATCTTGTGGTTATGCTTATTACGATTAAATATAAAAATAATAATAAAAATAAAAAAATCCTCCTTGTAGGATCCCAGGATCGAAATTTGGCGTGTGAACGCTAGGAGCCGAGAATGGGGTACTATGGAGGCTGTCGGCACCGAATTCGGCAATCGGGATTCCTGTGAATCCGATTTCCGAGTTTGGGGCATGACATATGATGGGCCTCATACATTACAATTGGGTCTCATATAATTATAATGAGTCTCATACAATCACGATGGGCCTCATATAATCACCACGGGCCTTATACCATCACAATGGATCTCATACAATCATAATGAGTCTCATACAATCACATGAGGCCTTATATAATCACAACGAGCCTCATACCATCACAATGGATCTCATATAATCATAATGAGTCTCATACAATCAAAATGGGCCTTATGCAATCACACAATGAGCCTCATACAATCTTATAATGGGCCTCATTCAATCATAATGGGACTCATATAATCATAATGGGCCTCATACAACCACAATGGGCCTCACATGGTCACAATGGGCCTCATACAATCACAATGGGCCTCATGCAATCACACAATGAGCCTCATACAATCTCATAATGGGCCTCATACAATCATAGTGGGCCTCATATAATCATAATGGGCCTCATACAATCACAATGGGCCTCACATGGTCACAATGAACCTCATATAAACACAATGGGCCTCAAGCAATCACACAATGGGCCTTATGTAATCACAAAATGGGCCTCACGCAATCACGACGGGCCTTATAAAATCACAATAAACCTCACAATGACCTTATACAATCATAATGCTATGCTAGCACACACTCAGTATGTATACTAACATAGTCGTAATCAATAATCGGCCTATATATGGCGGGGTCCATGGAAGGACAACAGATCTAATCCATAACATGATGATCGGTCCTCAACAGTGGATATACAGATTCTTCTACCAATGGCCAAAGGTGGTGATGCATCCTCCTCATAACAAGGATGGGTCTAGATGATTAGATGGCCTACTCATGGGCCTAAGAGTGGGCTTCCAGGTTTAGGTACTTCTACTAGCATCAATGGGGACCCAAAGAATTTGGATAGCCCAATGAGGTGAGATGGATCATATTAATAATAGTGGGGGCCCATCAATTTGGGTTAACCCACTAAGGGGGAAATGAGAATAGGCCTAATGAATGGAGCCTAGGGAGGATTACAAGGTGGACATTTAACCACCATTGCTCTTACAATGTGGACATTTAACCATCATTGCTCCCAAGGCATGACTCATAGAATCTATCTCGTGATGGGGGTCCATATGCCTTATACTAACTAGGATAATAGTTGAGCATCATAAACATTACTATATACATCATGGTGGGTTTACACAATGTAATGGCCTCACCACATAGGCCTCTCATATATCACATTGGGCCTCACCATATGGGCCTCTCATACATCATAATAGGCCTCACCAAATGGGCCTCTCATACATCATAATGGGCTACACCAAATGGGCCACATATGCTTCATAATGGGCCTCACCAAATGGGCCACATATACATCACAATGGGCCTCACTCAAGGGCCTCATACACATCCCATTGGGCCTCACACAAAGGCCTCATTTACATCATACTGGGCCTCATCGCATGGGCCACAAATGCATCATTTTAGGCCTCACTCATGGGCCACAAATACATCATTTTAGGCCTCACATAAGGGCTCATGGGCTAGGCACAAGGGGTGGATAGTGAGTGCATCACATACCTCATAATGGGCTTAATGAGTCAGCCCACATAGCCCAGAAAATAAATGGGCAGCAAGGTCAATACACACATCAAGGTGAGCTTCACAAATCAGCCCTATCATTTAGAAAAATAGGTGGACAGATTGCCTACAACACATACATCAAGGTGGGCTTGTTGCACCACAAAATAGGCCTCATGCGGCAACCCATGGTCCAACCAAATTAGATGGGCAACAAATAAATACATCATGGTGGCCCTGCACTTGCCAGATGGGCCCTGCTAGATGGATAACTTAGATATGCAACACATCCATTTTGGAGGGCCGTCTCCCCGAATGGCGAGGATGAAACACGTACAACATGGTCGGTCCCATGATCAGGACGGTCTGGATGACCACATACACATGGTGGGGCCCACGTCCAGCAATGGGCGGTGTGGATATACATCATATGGGCCCCCTGGATGGATGGTGTAGCTGAAACACATACAGTATGGCGGGCCCAGCACCACCATCTAGAGGACGGATAGTGTGAATATAGAATACATATATCAAGGTGGGCCTCACCGTATGGACAGACGGGTAGATATATAATACATACATTCAAGGTGGGCCCCATCCCCACATGTGCCACACGTGTGGGGTGGGCCCCACGTCCAGAAAAAATGGACGGACGGTATGGGTATAACACATACCTCATGATCAGACCACAGAAGTTGCTGATGTCAAATATAGTAGCTACATGCTGCTGGACTGCTGGCCCAATGTCCAATAGATGGATGGTGTAGATATAAAATACATGCATTGAGGTGGGTCCACACTGTGGGACCCACCAGCTTTGGATCAGCTGATATTTGTATCTTCCCTTCATTAGGGTCTGCCCAAAAATGGGTAGCAGCTACTACCGTTGGACGATCAGCAGGGTGGCCTTGCTTAGTGGATGGTGTGGATACAATACACGTAAGTCAAGGTGGGGTCCACGTGGGTAGGCCACCCCACTCGGATCAAGCTAACATTTGTGTTTTCCCTGTGTCCAGGCCTGTCCAAAATGAACAGCAGGGTAGTTGCCAGGGTGGGCTGCAATATGGGCCCCGTTTTGGGTAGTAAGGGCATCCCATAATGGGACAGCGTGGATAAGATTCATGATCATCACGGGTGGGCCATCATATAAGGAAAAATAGAGAGAGAGAGATGAAGAGAGAGATAATGGTTGAGGGAGGGGCCCCGCCACTATGGGCCCCAACTAGGGACCAAGATGGGATCCTCACCATTGATTTGTGGGTCCCACTTGCCCTATGCAAGAAAATGAAAGGATCTACCTAAAGAACACCCACCTTGGATCTTGATCTTCTTCTTCCTCCCTAGTGTTCCAATGCTCCTAAGATGATCTTTTAATGGTGGAGATTGACTCTTGATGGTTGGATTGATGGGGAGAATGGGTGGGAGATTGCTGGATCTTGGGGTTGCTTGGACGTCTCAAGCTTTCTTTAACAATGGAGAATGGAAGAAAGGAGGGAGAGAGAGAGATAAGAGGGAGAGAGAGGTAATGATGATGGTAGGGTAATCATTGCTTGTAAGAGCATGGGGAAGAACTTTTCCATCATGGCTTATAAGAGATATGTTAGCAATCATTGCTAGGGTAGGGAGGCTATAACTAGGGTAATGTCATCATCCTCTTGATTACCTGGGGAATGGTGCTATATGGGATAGGTGGGTCCTACAACATGCGGTCAACGACCATGATAATGCGCATGCCATAATTTATGATTTAAGCGTCAGATTGGTGCACGAGATGTGACGTTGGAACCATGGCGACGACGCGGTCGCAATGGCATGGGTTTCAGGTTGAGTTGGCTTAGGTTGATAGGGTGTGACTCAGGGTCGCTCGCAAACGCTATTTATAGGTTGTAGGTCACCGGAATTTGATCGAGAGGACCGCGATGTCTTAATGAACGGACTGGTCATTAGGACTCAGGCCTGGCACTCTTTCTCAAAATTACCTTTGTATGATTTTAATATTAGGAGTGACGAACCCAAAACGGGACAAGGATCACGAGAGTAATACTGCCATGATCGCCAGGGCCGTGCGATCGGGATAGGGCATTGATCTGTCAGGGTGTCCCATTTTTCCCAAACTGCTGGATGAATAGACGTAATTAATCAACTCGGATAACATCTCACATCACATTGCATTAGCTAGAATTAGCGATTTGGCAGTCGAGGTCGCATTGAGGGAGTGTTGGGCATTGCGATCGTTAGACATTGTCACTCGAGGGAGTGTTGGAAGTAAGGGCATGCATCATATCATGAAAACATACATTTGCATTAATAAGAGTGGTTATGACTTTATGAATGATTACTTTTCACTAAATTTGTCCCTATGTATGATGATATGTGTAACTTATTATTAATGGAACAACTGAGTTAGCTACTCACTCCCACTCTAGGACGGTGTTTTAAAACACCAACCAGAACTTGTCTTAGATGTAGGGATCACATATCTCGACGCTCTTGATGGAGCGAGCGTGGATGATGAGGAGGAGCTATTGTACTTTCAGATCTTTGGCAGATCCATGTAGTCCACTATAGGGATAGCCACGGGACACAGGGCAGGGGTCTCGTTATTTTGGGGATGATATATTTTGTGGGACTAGTCCCTCTTATTATTTACATTGTCTTTACATTTGGACATGGATTTTTATTTAGATGCACTTGATTTCATTCTGTTGGTCTTGATTTATGTTGCATGGTCTGCTATTCTCTCCCCACTACTTACGAAATGACTAAAATACGCCAAACTCCGAAGCCCAATAAGGCATACGTAGCACCTGGGAATTCGGGAACCGAGTACCTACTCGGCCCCTTAAAATTCGGGGCATTACACTATCACAAGTGTATGGAAAACCTAAATGGGCCCCACATTCATGCACAATTCAAGTTTGGTCGAAAAAAGCCCAAGTCACTTTTTAATAACATTAAGTGTATTGAGGGCCTTTAATCAACCATTTATGAGCTAATTTAGATCAAGTGTTAGGAAGTAACTTGGAATTTTTCTATGAGATTTAACTGATGGTGTAATATGTTTTTTTTTTTTTTGTCAACTTAATTTCTTGTTATGATGATGATCGATATATGTATTAAAGTAAAATGACATTAAATAATAGGATTTTGGATGTAGATAATCTTAGTTATGGTATTTGATTATGTGATCATGTCCATATATATGATGTTAAGTGGGCCATACATTTTGAAACATGATAACCAAAATGTGTAACCCCACGTGTCTCTTTATTACCAAGTGTATGTGTGTGTGCATGGAAGTGTATATCCCTCCCAATATGCACACTATCACTATTGATCATGAGTCCGCTAGTGATCAGAACCATTATCTACTGTAATGATCAATGTTGATAGGAGGATCTATCATCAACACTGATCATTAACGGTGATGATCAAATCCATCAGGAGTGAAAATGAACAATGGTGCTGATTGAATACTTTATTCATCTTAATTTATTTTCATTAATTCTTATGATAAGGTTATTATGTATTATAATTAGGCTTGACGTGTTAAGATTAATTGCCCCTTTTATCATTATAAAATTGAAAACTTAATGTGAGGATTATCCTATTTGATTAAAGGTTGTGCATAACCTAAGTGGGAGCTCATCTCCTTCACCAAATGATGTATGCACCCATGATGAAGGGTTGCAGGTTATATAAATAGATTGTTGCAGAAGCGTCTCATTTATCTTACCTTAGAAAACTTGATTGATCTGTACCGTCAATTTAGATATGTGGATTTTTAGATCTCATCTAAGGTAGATATATCACTTTTATAACTTGAAAATTTGTGTAATATGTAGAAATGTTGATGATTAGTGCAAATAGCTTAGATCATAGCTAAGTAGTGATGCTTTATACAATGTAAAGATGACTTATATGACATTAATTATCGAACAACTCAAGGGTCAATAATTTAAGGATAATAACTATGAAGATCGATCCCCCGCCGTGAGATGCCTTCCAGATAGGATAATATTTCACACACTTTAGATGAGGTTCAAGAGAAACCAATAATGGCTACATAAGAAAACTTAGTAAAATATAGGGCTGCAATGAACCACTATAACAAGTGGTGTAAACAAACTAGCTCAGCCTATCCTAATTAAAAATTCACACGTGGTGCAATGAGATTACCACTGGTACACGTGCAAGAGCTATGCGGGGCTACAGAATGAAGGCTATGTCTTAGGGGGAGTGATTAGGATAAAATAAAATTTTCATCTTTTAAACCATAATTGTCTACTTAATCTAATATTCAAATAATGCTAAGCAAGACAATTCACTCTAAGGCTTCCAAGCTAATTGACTACAAATGATATGTCAATTAAGCAACTAATCTATAAACATAATAGTGTGCATGTGTGTGTGGGATGTACTAACTATCAACTCCTAATATTTATCTAATAATGCATACATATAATTAAACATTTAGCATATAAGCATAATTAAATAAGTGCTCAAATACAATCCTGAAAATTAGCATATATAGTAGTTTGGTTTTCCTACTCCGTTCTCAAAGGACGCACTCAACCCATGAATGTACTAGATTTCACTATCGAAGGTTTTAAATCAGGTTGATCTTTAACCTTTACAATCCTACACAAGGATCAGCTCCCACAAGAGACTTTCTGTAGTTTTTTATAAGCTCTCCATGAACCACGGTCCTAGATTAGAACCAACTGATATACATTCCCATCAGAGGCTCCTGCAAGAGACTTTAGTTAGTTTTCCTTAGGATAACCAATAGCTTCGGTCCTAATATAAGGATCTATGTTTACTCCCACTAGAGGCTCTTATGGAGACTAATACGTATGCACCCATGTCCGGTGGCCTACACAAGGACTTGATTTTGACCCTACACAATAGCCAAGGTCTTACACAAGAACCTAGTCGAGTTTGGGTCACAAATTCTTACCCTCAATCCTATACAAGGAAAAAGAGTATACATACTCTTACAATTGACAACTTGTTAAATTGAGTCCCTTTTATAGTGTCATTTCGGGTTGCTTGATCGATGCTTTCCCGTACTTTGATCAGCTCCCCTAATCTTGATGTCGATGCTTTAGTAAGGCTTCAACTCCAAGATTAAACACCTTCTATATAGTACTCCTTTGAGGTGACCAAGGTGATGGGAGTTCGGTTGAATATCTTATAACTAACAGGAAGTTGTAATTCATATGAGATTCACCTAGATGGGTCTTCTAGAAGAATTAGAAAATAACATGCCTATAGAGGTTGAGTTTAATCTCTAGAAAATAGAGGAGTTCAAGTACATCTTAAAGGTGGAGGTTGGAATCCTCATTAGAGTATTAATCTTAAAAAAGATGACTTAGAACTCATTAGTTTAGAGGCTTAGAATAAATGGTATAATCATAAAATCACTTAAGCTTCTATTGCACCATAAACCCATAGAAATGCCTAAGAACTGAATGCCCTTTATAAGAAGTTCGAGTTCCAACTGTAAAATAAGGGTAGATAGCAACTCTTTTAATAGGATTGAGCAGGGCTTCGATGACATCGAATAGTGCTTTAATGGTATTGAGAAAATTAAATTTCTAGTTATATTGCTAGACAGTTTATACGCTGTTATCTGATGTCATTGAGTCGTCTTCGATGACATTGAGGATATCCTTCGATGTTATCGAATGTTCCTCGATTCCATTGAGAAACTCATATAATCTTGTTGGACATATTTGAGTTACCTACTCGATTCCATTGAGTGGTCTTCAATTCCATCAAAGACCCCTCGAGGTCTGCTTATTGGGATCGAGCAATACTTGAAATCTGCTAATTTAGGCGTATTATTTCACAGTAGCTTCACACCTCTTCTACCCTTATTTATCATGTTCCAATTAGGTTTCTAAGGCTAAGGGATGATCAACAAGATTTACCTATTAAGTCGAGATCATTTAGATATTTAAGGGTTATTTTGGGTTAAGGGTTTGTATGAGGTTTGTATGAGGCTCGTATCTTAGCCCGTACCATTCTGTAAATTCTCGCGGTTCTCATGGTCGAATTTCGACGACCTGCGATATGTTATCGACATTTACGCGCGATCTTGAATTATATCCCGTATTTTAGAGTCGGCTTAACCCAAGATTTATACCCTTGCGACCGTACTATCGCCACGATTTCGATGCAGCATCTCGTGCACTGAGGCGATACCTATGCCAGGAGAGGTGGGCTCGTGTTCAGTTTGAGGAAAACGCCGTGCTTTACAAAACGTAAGAGAATTTCTATCAAATTAATCAAGTACACATCCCATTATGTTAAGTACAAGAGCAACCCCAAAGTCAATTCTCTCTATTACAACCCATACTTGTCAAGTACACACACATACATGTCAATACATACCTATCACATCACTCCATCACTCACTCACACCCATCCCTCTCTCTCTTTACATCCCATCGTCTCTCTCTCTCATTTCTCCATTTTCAAGCTCGTGTGACCCACCTTCCTACCTCCCATCTCCACCATCCAACTGTCTAATCTCCATCATCCTCCGTTAAAGTCGAAGTCAAGGAGTTAGGGATTTCATCGAACTAAGAAGAAATGAAAATGGTGGGTGATTTATCGGTTAAATTGTGTTTTTTTGGGCAAGTGAGACCCACCAATCAATGGTGAGGATCTCATCTTGGTCCCATCTTGATCACATGCATGTATTATAATGCAAAAGGGGCCTATAGTGGCGGAGCCCCTCCCACAACCACTTTCTCTCTCTCTCTCTCTCTCTCTCTCTCTCTCTCTCTTTTTATGATGTGTGGCCCACCTGATGTGTACAGCACATCCAGACCGTCCAGGGCCAGTAGACCCACCATGATGCATTTTATCCAAGCTGTCTGTTTAGCTGGTGGGGCCTACCTTGTTGTCCATTTTGGGACAGGCATAGATAGAGGGAAAACAATAATATCAGCCTTGATCTAAAACGGGTGGGCCACACTAATGTGGACCCCACCTGATATATGTGTTTCATCCGTGCTATCCACTATCCAGTAAGGGACGGTGGAGCCCACTTGATATATGTGTTGTATATTCATCGCCAGCAGCAGGCGCTGCTGGAGGGAATAACGGAAATATCAGCTTGATCCATAAATTTTGGTGGCCCACACATGTGGACTACTTTAATGTATGTATCTGATCTACACCATCCACCCTATTTCCCAGCTCATTTTAGGCATTGAGTTGAAAACTGAAGTCAATCCGAAACTCTGGCAGGCCATATCGTAGAAAATAATGGTTTTGGGTGACTTAAATTGTTAGGGCCCACTATGATGTTTCTGTGCATCAAAACATATAGAATATTGGGCTCATTGGACCTGTCTTGAGCCCGGGAACCCAGTAGGCAGACTGGATTGCCCAGATGTGGGCCCCACCTATGAAAATCTTTAGAATAATATATATATATATATATATATATATATATTTATATATATATATATATGTATGTATTAAACAGCAGACACTGTTGCTGTTATCGTCGAGAGGACGCTGCAACAAGTAGTGTTCGCTACTTGTTTGGATGCAGGGTCAGTAGGCCCCACCACAAGCTCTACCTTGATGCGTGTTGAACATCAACACTGTCCATTTGATGGGTTCTCTTTAATTATTGGGACATCCCAAAAATTAGCCGTACATGGCACTCAGGTGGTCCACACCACCAAACAGCAGGGGATTGAACATCTACCATTGAAACCCTTTTTGGGCCATATAAGTTTTGGATCTATATGAAATTTGTTTTTCCTCTTAATCCAAGACTTTGTGACCTTACATACAGATGGGATGGAAAATAAACGTTACGGTGGGCCCCACATGGGACCCATTGATGTAAGTGTTTTACCCACACCGTCCCCACGTGTGGACCCACCTTGTGATGTGAGACGGCTGGTGTACCTCACTCCAGCTATACAACTGCTGTAGTGATGTCAACAAGTTCTGTGGGACCCATGCAATTGACAGCTGCTGTGAGGTCAGCAAGTTCCGTGAGTCTCATTCCATGCCATCCATCTGTTTTTCAGCTGGACCGTCCATCCTTGTGGACCCTATCATCATCGTCTAGACCATGGACGGTGGGACCCACCATGATGCATGTGCTGTAATCTATACCATCCAACCATTTTTAGAGATCGTTTTACGGCATCACAAAGAGAATGAGATGGATATAAAGTTCTAACGGACCCCACCATTGAAAATTGTGGGGACAGTGACATCCACCGTTCAAAACTTCTTAGGAGCCACTGTAGTTTCCAATCAATCTGATATTTTATTTTAACTTCATCTATCTCTATGTTAACTCATGAACAGGTTGGATCTTAAAAATACATAACAGTGGGTCCTATAAACATTTCAACGGTGGGTGAGCCTGCTCTTATGGTTTTCTGTGGTGGGCCCTGTAGGATTTTAACGGTGGAAATCATTATCTTCACTGCTAGTTGTAGTATGGTTTAGATGATCTTTTGATATGATTCATTTTTTTGGAAATGTTTGTGGCCCACTTGTTGTATATGGGGCCCATTGGTGCGGCCCATTAATACGGCCCACTTGATGTATACAAGGCCCATTGGCGCGACACATTGATGCGGCCCACTTGATGCATATGAGGCCCATTGGTGTGGCTCATTAATGCGGCCCACTTGATGTATATGAGGCTCATTGGTGCGGCCCATTGAGTAGCCCATTATGATGTGTACTAGGCCTATGTCATGCGGCCCATTGTGATGTGTATTAGGCCCATGTCATGCGGCCTATTGTGATGTGTATTAGGCCCAGGTATGTGGACCGTTGTGATGTATTTGAGGCCCAGGTATGTGGCCCGTTGTGATGTATTTGTGGCCCGTTGTGATGTATTTGTGGCACATATGGTGAGGCCTGATGTGGTGTATATGTGGTCATTGAGCGAGGCCTAATGCGATGAATGTGTGGACCGATGTAATGTATGATTTCACTATAATGATGTTTATGTGAGCTACTACTTGGGAGCGATGTTGGTTAAATGTCTACATTGATGGGCAATGATGGTTAGATGTCTACATTGTGACCTTCCCTTAGGCCCATTGTAAGGCCTATTCTTATTATGAGTGGGCTGTCTAGGCCCATCCTTGATAAGAGGAGAGTACACCGTCATCTTATAATATGCTTAGTATTACTTCACGATCCATGCCCATGTGCATCATATGTATGCTTGATATGGAGAGTGATTGATCATAGCACATGCAATTAGGTAGATTATTATGAGACTCTCTGATAGGAGGAGTTATCCACGTGAGCACGCGGTACATACAGGTTTAATGCATGATTGGATGGTATGACTCATGTATCTCACAATTTGTGATATGACCACCATACACTCTAGCAACATCAAGGTCGTAGCCTCTTTATGCATATCGTGGATGACTATATGGGACATTAAAAATCTATTCTACATGGGGTGCTATAGATATCCCTGGGTGAAATTTCCTAAACCTTTTTGGTTCCAGAGGTTGCTTCAACGTCTAGACCGAGTGGATGCATAAGTGTATGATGACCGTATACCCTTAGGCCGCCTCTCTCATTATGTCATGGTTGGTTGGAAGGGGGTGCCACCTTACCTACCTGAGAGGAGGGGGCAAAGCTAGGCTGAGTTTGACCAACTCGAGGAATGAGTCCGCTATCGACGAGTTGGACCCGATATTGGTAGGCGGATAGTGAGGTCTCTTTCACTCACCTTGTTGCGCACGATGTGGTGGCAATTTGGTTTGGAGTGTACTAGACCTCGGTGATAATTCCAGAGATGTACGATACTGATATGTGGACTTATCGAGCATGAGTTGTATACTCAACATTTTACTCATTCATTCACTATCCACTTAGGCTGGTGGTGCACAACTAATTGTTGTGTACTTCGCAATGGCCAAGATTTTAGTTTGGGCGTGCGACCAACCTGAGATCAAGAGTCTACCACATTGAGTTTGACTATCCAAATTTAGGTATGGGACCAGTTTGGATAGAAGTCCCTTTTAATGGACTCCATAGTCTGTGATACCATGTACTATCATCCCGACCTCATACTCTAGCTTGGTCATTTCATTTGCATCGCATATTGCATTACATCCGTGGCATATGGCATTTTGGGTTGCTATGTTTATGCACTTATATGTCCTAGAATAACTTAGCAGGATTTGTATATTGCATTGCATCCTTAGTATATGATATTTGGTTCATTATGATCTGCATTGCGTACTTTGATATTGTATGACTCGTGGACTTACCAGTATGTTTCCGTTTACTCTGATATCGTATGATTCATGATCTTGCCAGTATTTTTGATATTGTATGATTATGACATTGTATTGAATACTTCGTACTTATCTTGTGCACACACTTATACCACCCTCTAAGCTTTTTATAAGCTTATGCACAATAGATGCATGCAGGTGGCTTTTGGTTGCAGCAACATCGAGCATGGAGCTTGCAGTGGTCTTCTGGAGCTTTGATTTCGATATATATATTTTCCTTTTAGCACTATATTCAAATGTTTATATTAGTGGACATGTGATGATGATGTTGCCTTTGTGATTTGGGTAAACTTGTCATTATGCTTCTTATGAGGAAAATGTACGTTGAAAAATCCTCCTTATAGGATCTCAGAATCAGAATCTGGCGTATGGGCGTTGAGAGCCGAGAATGAGGTATTACGGAGGCTGTCGGCACCGGATTCTGTAAATCAAAAATTTTGTGAGCCTGATTTTTGGGTTTGGGGCGTGACAGTTTGGGTCATTAAGGCACCTCATTTACTTGTTCTTAGCTTCTTGATGCACTTGTCCTCTTGTGTATTCGGCCTTCAGCTTCTTGCGGCTCAGCTGACTACATGATACAAGGATTCACGTGATTGACAAACAAGATGCATAAATTAGTACACTAACAGTAATTAGCACCATGCACAAGGAGTTCATATTTACAGATGAGGTACATGAGACCATTAAGAGAATCTGAGATACACTAGCTAATACCTATACAGAAGTCGGATACACACATTAGGACAATGAAATTAGAGTTTCAAGAGTATTAGATGTTAGTCGACTGCTCCATGAAGGATCATATCCATAAAATGAAGTAAATGATAGGTACCCTTGGGAACTTTGGGTGTATTTTGACAGATAATTAAAAGATCATCACAATACACCGTTCCTTCCCTAAATCATGGGCCCCAATTAAAAGGATTATGAACCATACTAATTTCATGTGAGTTCAGGAATATTAAGACACATGCCCAAGTCTTTTAAAAATAGATAACACAAGGCCAATAACATAAGAGAAGAGTGGCAAAAGATAACTCAGAAGAGATATAAGTGGTAATGGCCAACGTAATAAAGAGGAGAGTGACAATGATCAACTCATTAAAAGAAGAGTAGCAACGGCTAACTTAACAAATAGACAAGTGACAATGGCCAACTCAAATATAAGGAGAATGATAATAACCAACTCAATAAAGAGGAGAGTGGCAAGGGCCAACTCAATAAATTGATAAAGGCAAGGGCAAGGCTTGTATCCATGGTCGCACGTAAATTTAGAAAGATCACTTGTAATCAACATTACACTGTAAGCTAAAGGCAAATAATTGATGGTAAAATATATAATTGTAGGAAAAATTTAGAGTAATATGAAGGCATGTAAAAAGCAAGATAAAATAACATGAAGCGTCTAAAAGGCAAGATGAAATAACAAGAGGGCATGTAAAAGGCAGGATAAATATAACGACTTAAATTAGTGTAAGCTTAAGGGATAAAACCCTCACCTCTGATGTCTTTTCTCCCTCAATTATGAGCATATGCTATAGGGCTTGAATTCTAATCTAGTTTTTAAAACAATTCAGGTGGTTAGATCACTTCATTAATTGTTTCACATGGTTAGGATTAAATACTAGAATTCGGCTTAAGATCTATGGTTAGGATCTGCCTTACCAAGGTAACCTATTAGATGTGAATATATGAGGAGATTACCATGGTTAGTAATCTAACTTAACTGACCCACCTTAACCCTTATTAGGATTTTCTAACTATGTTGACTTGGTTCGACTCAATCCTAAACAATCCATATATAGTTGTTGGAAACCTAAAGATTTACAAGGAAATTGATCTTGATGCTTACCTATGATTTTCAGGGGAATCTGCTCCAGATTTGGACTCAACTCGGCAGCTTAGCAAGTTGCCGCTCGAGCACTCGGTCTCTCTCTCTCTCTCACGTTTCTTTGCCTTTCTTTTCTTTTCTTTTCTTTCCTTTCTTTCTTGTTGTATGTGTCCATCAACAGTTGTATGTGTAGGGGTTTTATACATGACTGGATGTCTGAAATCTTCCTACACAAGTCTGACTGCATAGTTCGTACGTATTTCCTACGCAGATGGAGTGCGAATGAGTGGTGTAACTTGTGTAGTGCGAAGTGTGATGATCTATTATCAGTCATGTTTTTCGTTTCTTCTTTCTTGGTTTTCTCTCCTTTTCTTTCGTAGTTTAGGTGGGTCATCAGACAGTTGTTTTGATCAGGTCATCAAATCTAGGGTCTGATCATCCCGTTGACATTGTCCTTGAGAATGAAATTTCCATGCATTGCGGCTATTTGTGTGTGGAATCTACTGGTTATTGCAGTTTCTCCTCTTCCCCTTTTCTTTTGGATGACGTGGTAGTGATTAGATTTCTCTTCTCCGGGGAACGAATGGCTTGGATGGAAGTCGTGCTTCAAGACTCGCTTGTCTTCCGCAGTGGAAGTTGGTGTGTGAATGAGCCTTTCACAGATTGTATGGAAGATCCTCTATTCCTAGCGAGGTTGGACTCCTCCAAATCTTCCTGGACTTTCTGGGAGGATTGAAATCCTCCTCTTCTTTGGCTGGACGGTTCAGATCTATGGATGGCTTGGGCATATGTTTTGATATTCCTGAATTAGACACATCCACCTCACGAGGGGTAAAGTAAAATACTAAATATAACGGATCAGTGCAAGTGGAATAAATAAATAAATTTCAGGGATGAAATTTTGTTTAAGGGGGGTAGATTGTAATACACCGAACTTTTCAATACCTGAGTATTGAAAGTCCTTGAATGTTACCATGAATTTAACCTATTATGCACACGTGTATGATATCAGTCTAGCTAACCTAACGCTACATCCATCCTCCAACGTGAATCTAACCGATTAAGAATGATCTTCATCCATAAATCAAGTTATCCGATCGTTGATCATGTGGTTTGATATATGTACCATCCCTTGAATAAATCGGTGAATAACTCTTTAACGATAATGATTTAGATGTAAGTTCTTTTGTAAGAACTATTTAAAAATGGACATACAACCATGTAGAACCATTAGATTTCACAAAATTCTTAGATCATCAATAATTACGAAAATGCCATTAACTTAGACCCATGAATTCTAGATTTCATGATTTCTATGGTCTGCTTGATGAGAAGTTTTATACCATACCTATTTATTATGAATTAACCATACACGTCGAATTTCAGTCCTTAGATCATTGTAAAAGTGGCCTAATTGACAAATCAGCCCGTAACTGTTGATTTTGGTGTTCATCGAGTGAAGAAACCTTGTGGGTAGTTGTAGTAGGATATTTCCCTTCATGTGAACAACTTAGATTGTCCATAATATGGACAAAGTGTGAAATATAAGGACTCCACTTTCGTAGGCTTTTTCTTAAGCTTTCTTGGCTTATCAACTCTGTGAAAACCTAGATCTCAGATCTAACTACTTCTTGCCGTCCATCGCAACTCAAATTTGGATCACATTTTGGCCTCACATGACTAAGACATCATACAAAATTTGTACTACGATCTATGATCCTACATCGTTGAACACTGAAGTCAGCTCATTCCTTTTGACGCAAAAGGTGATATTTTAGATTTAACCATTTTCCACCATCGATCAATCACCAAGTTTTATCTAATTGTCTGCATATCTTAGCAACACATTTCCTCCAAATTTGGGACCTGATTATTAAGCGTGGACCATTAATTTAAATCAAGTCCATTTTGGCACCCGCTAGGATACCTTTCGAGATAAGCTTATGTAGGGCTCTGAACTGCTTTATATTTGGGATCATGGGCCAACATGACCTAACTAAACTGATGAGTGAAAGGGATTCTCCAAAAATTCATCTCAATGGGACCCACTGGTTCTGTACAAGTGAACCAAAGGTGTAGCTTCTGCATGCCAACACACGAGGAGTCTTTGCAAGTAGCTTCTTAAGGAAATTACACCCACATGTTGTTGTATCATGTGGCCTACTTATAACTTCGATTCACCCCATATTTTGGCCCCTACCCTAACATGACCCGACCAAGCCATTGAAAGGAGTGGATTACTCAAGAAACCACCACAACGGACCCCACCATTTCCCAGCCATTCACAAACCAAGGAGCTACGTGCACTCACGTTGCACGCAACTACTTATCATAATAATCTCGTTCAAAAGGTGAGCATGGTCCTACGTTGATTAGTGATGTGGCCCACCCAAAGATTAGATCCACCTCAAACTTTGGGCCATGGGCTACAACGTCACGCCGAAGTTAGTATATGGCGTGGATCTCTGAAAGGAAGATCATAAGTGGACCCCACCAAGACAGCCAGTGAACGTGGTCGAACCGCCCTTGCGCCGCAACAACGTAAAGATCTCCAACTCGGGATTTCCTCCTTCCGACTACATCACCCACGCGTAACTACTACCCCTCATCGGCACCGTCCAAACCCTGCCAGGAGAGGCTCTGATCCGAGCTTAGAAGTCCAGCAGGACTGAGAGATATCGCACATGCCGAAACGTTGTCTCCTTGCGAATCCGGTTACGGTAGCGTGAAAAGAACAGATAACCCACCAAAAGCTTGGATCAGCTCCAAATTTGGACCCATTGGCGAACATAACGTGCCAAAGATGATGAAGGGAATGTATCTCCCGAAAATCCATGATTTGTGGAACCCAACCAATCAAGAAGATCGACCAAAGGCAAAAGCCCAGCAACTGCGACAACGACCGTTAAAAGCGGCTAGAAAGAAGCCTTCCAGATGGAAACTCCTGATCTTTCATGCGATCTAAACTGTCCAATCTCAGCTGGAAGGAGTTCCGACTAGCTCCACGTCAGCCGAAAAAGAAGGAGAGAAGTGGAGTGATCGGCGGTCCGCCGTTTCCCACGGAAATGAACCGCAAAACGCGGCAACCGTGTTCGCATAAGAACACTTTGCAGGGGCATCCAAACCACGGATCTGTGGGCCACCTCTCGATCAACTGACCCTCCTACAAGAAATACCGCCCCAACAACCAGATAAGACCAATCCCTACGCCCACTCCACAAAATCGGATTCGCACACAAACCGACTGCGAAATCTACCTGTGTAAGTTGAGTGTGAAAGGCCAGACACTGTCCGACTACAATCCAAACTCCGACTATCAAGCACTGTAAAACAAAACGGAAGAAAGCAGACTAAAGGCCCAACCAAGAGAGAAGAAATAGGGAAGAAAGAAGAAGAAACGAGCGAGAGAAGAAGAGAAGCCGAAAGCACATCAGACCATCCCGGCAAGATGCCAACTCCGGGGTCGTTGCTCCAACTTGGTTAGGTCTGAAACTCGTTCCTCCTTACTCCCTTGCAACCTTTCCCACGATAGTAGAGGTGAATCCTAAGATAAACCACCCTTCCTAAACTTAGATAATATCTAGTAATACCAACTACTCGACACAAATCCTAACCATCTCGAATTCTTGGATTAGGATAAAGGAAATAGATTTGATATTAAGACCTTCCTAAGCCGACAGCCTTATCAACGGATGATCAAAGGTGAGGGTTTGATCCTTTAAGCTTACATTAATTTAAGTTATTATATTTATTTTGCCTTTTATATGCCTTCTTGTTATTTTATCTTGTATTTTACATACCTTCATAATACTTTGAATCTTTTATGTGTTTTACCAACAATTATTTGCGACTAACGATATAATGTTGATTATAAGTGATCTTTCTGAATTTATGTGGGGCCATGGACACAAGCCTTGCCTTTGCCTTATCAAATTTATTTGAATTGGCCTTGCCACTTTTATCTTTATGGAGTTGACTATTGTCACTCTCCTATTTGTTATATTGGTCATTGCCACTGTTTGAGTTGATCATTGTCACTCTTCTTTATATTGACCTTGTGTTATCTATCTTTAAAGGGCTTGGGCATGTGTCTTGATATTCCAGAACCTCGATAATTTAATTTATATTCTCCGTAAGTGCAAGTACTATGTTAGGTATCCCTCTTTTAGCGATCGAATAAATACCGTGAACGTAATGCGTTTTCGGTTGTGGCCCTGGGACAACACGTAATTCCATGTTTCATGGGTGAGGGTGCACAAATTGATGTATGTAAATCATTATATATACGTGTTACATCAATTCTTTTCTTTCGGGGCTTGGATGTCGCATTTAGTCATTCTAATTCGGTCTTTTCTTTTATGGGTTGGTTGTCGCAATTAGTCACTCCAATCCGGGTTGCGTGATTTACCTAGTCATGTGTTGTGTTCGTCTTGGGATAGCCGCATAAATATATGTTAAATGTGGGACACGTTGGCAAATCTCCGTACTATAGGATGGGGGCAAGTCGGATAACTCTAATCATATTCCACATTGTGGCGATTGTTAAGGGTGATGAACTGCATATACTTTGCCAGGCATGTATCTTATGTAGATTATTTGTGCATATTGATACCTCTTGTAGTTGTGGAGTATGGTACATATTAGAACCTTTACATTACTTTTATGAATCTCTTGAATTACTGTTAATCTTAAAGGATAACCATCACTATGACTAAGGTATTAACCCTCACCCAACTGTTCAGATGATGTAGGTGATGTATAAATTGAAAACCTAGAGGACCATCTCCCTAAAGAAGACTATACTGAAAGAATTCGAAGATAGTTTTACTATTTAGTTTTATATTTCTGCTGCAAAATTTGATAATGTATTGAGCTTTCATTAAGAAGGCATTTGATTATTTAATGTATTCTTTTACTCTGATGAAATAATCAATATAATTAGTTTTATTCTCGTGAATGATTACCTTCATGAATGTACCTGGATGTGATCGAAATGAAAAAAAATAAAGCATCCAATTCATTCTATTATTGACACCTGATTTCCTTGGACATGAGTACAAAACTCTGGCTGTGAAAATTCAGGATGTTACAGTTGTAACACCTCGAACTTTTCAATACCCGAGTATTGAAAGTCCTCGAGAGTTACCATGAATTTAGCCTATTATGTATACATATACGGTACCAATCTAGCTATCCTAACCTTACGTCTATTCCCCACCGCGAATTTGACCATTGGAAATAGTCTCCATTCATAGAACAAGCCATCTAACCGTTGAGTTTGAGATATGATCATTATATACCCAATTATTCTTACCCATCTATCATAATGAATCGTTCAATCAAATATGCACTGCTAGATAGAGATAACTAACCGTCCACTCTGATTTTAGAACACCTGATCGTAGTAAACTAGTTACTCGATCTCTACATCCACTCATACACTTATCAAGTTGAGATTTTGATCTACTCATCTTGTACATCACTTATGAATATGTTAAACCCACCATCAGAACTACAATCTGAGAAACTTACACATGCGAATAGGACACTCAAATCTAACGAAACACATGTTCTACCCCTAATCACTCTGAAAACCCACTTTATGACCATCCATCTATGAAACTGACCGTACATCCGCCTATATACATGGTTAGAGTGCTAACCATCAAGTTTATTTATTTTTAACAAGTCATCTGACTGACCGTCATGTTTGGATCTGCTAAATGGACCACTCAAATATAATGGTAAACTGATCACCATGAAGATCTTAGGGTATAGGTCCAAACTACTCGTTAACTTGTCAATCAGAGGTGTACAAATGTTATTTAGAACTATGGGTGTGTTAGCCACTAAAGGAGCATCTTGGTCATCCTTGAGAGATCTGAGCCCAAATTTAACCGGTTGAGAGATCTCGAGAAATAATGATCGGCTGTGAAATTTAGCCTCTATTTGATGGTGTAATTTGGAGTTACGTACGGTAGGGAAAAATTGTAAAATATATCTCAAAATTCATGTACACATAGCAGTGTGAAGATTTCACGTAGGTTTCTTACGTGTGAGTGAACTCACATGTTTTGGAGGTGTGGCCCACCCATATCTTGAATCTACTTCAAACTTGAGACCATAGGCTCACACAGTGAGCTGAAGATGGTGAACGGAGTGGATTGCTTACCAGACATAACAAATGGACCCCATCAGATACCACATTGAAACATGTATCTTATTATGTGGTTAGCCAATCACGTAAATCTTGTTATGTGACTCCAGCAACATCCAAGCATGGTAAGCCTCAAATGAGCAGGGGTTTTGTGGCCCACCAAAGGCTTGGATTTATTCTATCTTTTGGCTCATGGGCAACACGATCTCTTCATGCTAATGAAGGGAGTGGATTTGCTCGCAAACATCATGATGTAACCAACTTACTACCTCAGGATCTCGCCCACTCACCATTCCAACCAGGAAGCTAGGATTTCGCTCCACCATGTGAACACCCCTTTAAACAGGGAAGTTCTTATTTCCGCTTCAAACTGAGATCTCCCTACAACTCACTCCTCTATCCAATCCACACCGTTTAAACCTCATCTATGAGGATTCTGACCTAACTAGGAACCAGAAAACACCCACCGTTGTGGCAAAACCCAAAGGAGATGTGCGCATAACAACTCTCCCACTGAAACCTTCCACCGATCTAGGCCGTCCAAACCCTGAGAAGGGAAATTTCGACCCAAGCCATGTTGGCTGAAAGGAGTGCAAGGGATAGAAGAATACATTCTTCCGCCCTTTTTTCACTTACGTGGATCGCAATTCCAATAAGTTCGTCCACACAACACTTTCGCGGATTTCGTTCACAAATAGCGATCAGACCACTGAACCTGGTGGGCTAGAGATCATCGAACGTTAGATCAGAGCTGTCAAGAGGATCTGATTAGGCAGAACATGACCATGGCCAAAACAGTGTCCATTTAACCAAGCAAGTTGGACGGTCGACAGTGTCATAATGACCAAGAAAAGATCACCACCTGATGATCCGATTAAGACCATTACCTGATGGGCCATCGTAAGACCAAAAAAGAAAGAAAGAAAGAAAGTAAAACGAAGGGAATCGAAATTGGAAGAAACACAGTAGGTGCGTTGTCGGTTTGCACTCCACATCGGATGGATCACCTAGGCTATTACGCACACCACCTTCGTAAGGGCTGCGCAGGAAGACTCCGGAAGCCTAGACCATTATAAAAACCTCCACACATCGCTGGTAATACACACAACAAAGGAAGAGAGAGAGAGGAGAAGCGAGGGAGCAAAGAAGAGAGAGAATCATAAGAGAAAGAAAGAGATAGAAAATAGTGAGTTGCTGTATGAGCAACCAGTCTAGTTTTTATTTTATTTTATTTTCAATAAAAGAGGTGGAGAATCCCATTGTGACGAACTGAGTCGACTCATTTTTTTTCAGTAAAAGAGGTGGAGAATCCCACTGTGATGAACCGAGTCAACTCGGTTGAAGGATGCACTAAAACACTTAAAAATTGAAGTTTACCAACAAGGCTATACATAACATATCCAGATCATAACTTAAAATTAAACTCTCTCATATTTACTAAGCCTAGTTAAAATTAACAAAGCCATGTGAATTTGGACAAGTTTTAATTCTAAGTGCATCTCCGAACATCCAACCTGAGTAGTGGACAATCAAACAACCAAAGGTGAGGGTTTTATCCTTTAAGCTTACATTAATTTAAGTTCTTATATTTATCTTGTCTTTTACATGCCTTCCTGTTATTTTATCTTACCTTTTACATGCCTTCATATTACTTTAAATCTTTCCTGCAATTACGTGTTTTACCATCAATTATCTACCTTGCCTTATCAAATTTATTTAAGTTAGCCCTACCACTCTCCTTATTATTAAATCGGCCATTGCCGCTCTTCTATTTGTGAGTTGGCTATTGCCACTGTCCTTATTGTTGAATCGGCCGTTGCCGCTCTTCTATTTGTTGAGTTAGCCATCACTACTCTTCTTCTATTGAGTTGACCATTGTCACTCTCTTATTTGCTATATTGGCTATTGCCACTGTTTGAGTTGACAATTGTTACTCTTCTCTTTATGTTATTGGCCTTTTGTTATATATTTTAAAGGGCCTAGGCGTGTGTCTTAATATTCCTGAACTCCTATGGTTCAATGGATTTCCTTTTTGGTATAAGTACTATGATAGGTATCCCTCTTCTAACGATCTAATAAATATCGTGGACATAATGCATTTTTGGTTGCGACCTTGGGGTGACACGTAATTCTATGTTTCATGGGTGATGGTGCACAAATTGGTATATATAAATCATTATATATACGTAATACATCAATTCTTTTTTAGGAGTTGGATATCACATTTAGTTCTCTAATCTGATCTTTTCATTTGGGTTTGGATATTACAATTAGTCATTCCAATCCGAGTTACGTGATTTGCCCGGTCATGTGTTGTGTTCGTCTTTAGATAACATCATAAATCCATGTTAAACGTGGGACACGCGCAAATTTTCGTAGTATGGGATGCGGGGCGAGTCGGATAATTATAATCGTATTCCACATTGTGATGATCACTAAATGTGATAAACCACATATACGTTGCTAGGCATGCATCTTATGTAGACTGCTTATGCATTAATACCTCTTGTAGTTGTGGAGTATGGGACATACTAGAACCTTTACATTACTTTTATGAATCTCTTGAATTATTGTTAATATTAAAGGATGACCATCACTATGAGTAGGGCATTGACCCTCTCCCAACTATACAGATTATGTAGGTGATGTATAGATTGATGACTTAGTGAACAATCTCCCTACGAAAGATTATGTTGAAAGAATAAGAAGAAAATTTTATGATTTAGTTTTATACTTTTGTTACGAACTCGATAAATGTAATAAGCTCCCATTGAGAGGGCATTTGATTATTCTTTTTACTCTAATGAAATATAATCAATATGGTTGATTTTATTCTTGTGAATGTCACCTTCATGAATGTATCTGGATGTGATCCAAATGAAAAAAATAAGGTGCGATTTTCAAAAGCATCCAATTTATACATCATTAACACCCAGTTTTCTCGAGCATGAGTATAAACTCTGGCTGTTAAAATTCGTGATGTTACAAAATGAATGCAATTTGCCCAAGTAAAGCTAGTGCCTTTGCAGAAGAGACCCACAAATAGAAGGCTAATAGGAGATGGTCCAAAGCTTAGAAGAATGCAAAGAAGAACGACCAAGAACAGAAGCCCACAACACCTCCTAATCCCATGAAAGGAAAAGTAAAGAAAAAGCCAAGAAAGTCTAACTTAATATGCTTTGTTTTTGAAAACTCTGCCTACTATGTTTGTCAGTGCGTCAGTAAAAATTATAATAATTCTTAAGTCACCAGATACTTTGTTTGCGGGCATTGGTTCTGAAATTATTTCCATTTATAAAATGTTCATGCATAATAAAGCTGATGACACGAGATCCTTGAGTACTTAAGGAATTCCAACCTTCAGCCATGGAGAGTTACAAGGTGTACATGGAGAATGATGTTGTTGAAGACGTATTAAGGATTGATGTTTATTGTCTCCAAATGTGTATAGGACGAATGATAATCCTCGATGACACTCTTTTTGCACCAGGCATGCGTCAAAGTTTAATTTTTATTTTTAAGTTGTTAACAAATGGTTTTAACATTCATTTTTCTAGATCTAAAGTGTAACATCCTGAATTTTCACAGGCTGAGTACATACTCGTGCTTGAGAATTCTGGGTGTTAATAATGTATAAATTGGATGCTTTAAAAATCACACCATTTTTTTTTCCATTTAGATCACATCCAGTTATATTCATGAAGGTTACCATTTATGAGAATAAAATTGACGATATTTATTATTTCATTTGATTAAAAGAATTTAATATATATTCAAATGCCTTCTCAATGGGAGCTTGTTACATTATCGAGTTTGTTTGAGGCATAAAAAGAGAGAAAGACAAAAGAAAAGGTTTTGTGCACAAATCATTGTGTGCAAATTTTTGTACGAAGTTAAGTGTTGTGCGTAGATTATTGTGTGGAAATACACCTTAAAATATAGATATCCGCACACTAGCTTCCACACAATGGAATCCGCACAAAGTCGTCCGCACAAAGGAGTACACATAAAGAAGATTCGCGCAAAAAGGACCGCACAATGACTACGTGGCATGTTCGCACATGTGAGAAGGCTATAAATACCCCCGACCTGTCAGTAAGGCGTCAGAAGCAGCCAATCAGGAAGTAGAAGAAGATTTGAAGAGAGATAGGTAGAGCTTCGCCTGCATTGTGTGGAATAGGTGTTGTGTGGTGCATAACACCATTGGTGCACAAACACTATCAGCGTGCAACAAGCGCCAGCGCACAACAAGCGTTAGTGCACAACGAGCCTGATCGCATAATGTGCTTAGGCACACAACAGGGTTGACGCACAATGGGTTCCTCTAGCACACAATGTATCTTAGTGAACAGGGATTTTTGCGCACAATTGACCTGGGCAATAGTCTGCAATACATGATGTTTCCATCAATTATTTTTCTTAGTTAATATCATTTTTTTTTTACTATTATCACAAGTCTATTTTGGAATCATAGGAGAAAGGGATGTAAAAGAACTTAGAATAAATAAATAATGTGATTATCTTCTTTGTCTTCTTTTGTTAATTATTAAGTGAATAATGAAATTTTCCAAACAAAATGCATTTGTTTCTTGTTCGAAAAAAAATGGCGACTTTGCTGGGGAATGTTTTCATATTCACTTGAATATTAACTTAAGAATTGCACGGGAGGTGATCACGACTGTTTGGCATCTTTAAGGTGCCAAAATGGCGACTCTCAATGGAAACATCCTACCTTTCATCTCCAAAATAGAATATGACTTAATATAAGTACTAACTTTTTCTTTTTATCATTTTGTGAATGTGAATGACTCAATAGAAGGAATATTGCAATCAACCAATCAATGGAAATCATTCAAGGAAATACAGTTTTCTACTTCACTATGATATGGTTTGTTGTGGAGTATGTTGACAAACAAACTGGATGTCACAGAGATAAAGTAATAACAAGCAAACAAATAGAATCATGGGAAGTTGTCACAGTTGTAATTGCTTCGCCAGTAGCATAGGGAGAAATAGATGAATGGATCATCGTCACTTGCAGGAGGATGAGAAGCGTCACTGCAACGGGAACAGATTCGCCACTGAGAAGCGCTAGGGGGCTGATAACAAGAAACACAACCAGGAAACATCCTGAACTTGCCTTGCTGGCAATCTATCCCACACAAGTGATGGTTCCTTCAACTGCGCAAGATTTCCCTACTTTGCCTATTAAGGGCTCCCAATAGACAAAAGAACAGAAAGGGAAAGCTTTACTGACAAGCCCACTCGGATCCGCATCTCCAATCTCCATGTCTTCCCGCTCAGCCGGTTACTTCAGAAATACATAAGGTTCAAGCAAGTCCCCTCTTTCGGCAACTCCCATAATGTCAATGCGCTCTCCTCTTTCGACTACTGCCTCGTCAGGAAGTGGAGAGGCTGCTGTTCATATGGCCAGAACAAACCAAGGACCTTCTCCTATTACAGAGGATCGCATTGCTGAGATGGCAGAAATGCAAAAAGCAATAATGGAGGAGTGTAGGAGCCTCCAGGAAGCCTTGGGAACTCTGGCGCATAATATGGCGTGAATGACGGCACCCTCGACGACCGATAACATAAACGAACGAGAACAGCATCCTAAAGGATCATAGCCACCGCGAACTGGGTCACACGGGTTTGCCCCTACGATGAGAGCATTAACACAAGAAGATGTACAACAGGTTGTCGAAGAAGAGGTTAGATCATAAAGGGAATGTGATAGTACAAGAAGATTTAGATATAGGACACCATATCCAAGAGAAGTCAAAGATATTCCATTTCCAAATAATTTTAAGTATTCATATTTTCAAAAGTTCAACGAGGATGGGTCGCCAAAGGAACATTTGATGCATTTTATTACCAGTATGGGGAATTTCTCCATGATACCACAGTATTGCATACGTTTGTTCAGATCAACCCTCACAAGTAAAGTGTTCCAATGGTATTCTAGTCTGGCCCCAAGATTGATATGCACATGGGAGCAGATGTAAGATGCCTTTATGTCAAACTTCTTCTCTTTAGAACGCGATGTCAGCATTACAGAGTTGTCTTCGGTACGACAAAGAGAAGGGGAACTGGTGGAGAAGTTTATAAACAGATGGAAAACACTGGGAGCCTCTTGCAGACAGCTACTGGAAGAAAAAGAGTAGGTCAAGATGTGTTTAAATTCCATGGAAATGGGAATTGCGTTCGGTCTCACTAGCGTTGATGTTAAGACTTTTCGTGAATTGGCCACCAAAGCCCATGCCCTAAAGCTGATGACCTGAAAAATGCCAGCATTTCATTATGAAACGACCAGGAGAGGACCCAGTAGGTTAATCGCAAATACTATGGATCACGATAAAAGGAGCCAAGAAATAAGAGGTTTAGGAGAGAAAAGTGTAGAACGAAAGGAAGAATCAAATCACCCTAGAAGCAGGTTCGCTGGAAAAAGGCCTAGATCACTTAATTCTCATGAAGGGTTTGCATTTGACAAGGAAGACGTTCTCCTTATGATGAATCAACTATTGAAAGACGGTAGGATAGAATTACCCGCGTCCAAGTGCCCTGAAGATGCAGGAAGATCGAGAGAAAGAGATTTTTGCCACTATCATCATCTGGTAAGACATCAGACAAAAAATTACTATACATTAAAGTGCATAATACAAAGAATGATAGATAGGGGTGACATAATGATCAGTAAAGAAAAACAAAGGGACGCGATAGTAACCGTAAACATGTTGATAATACAGGAAAATGCTCATGACAGAACAAAGAAAGAAAATCATGAGATGTCAAGGAAAGCCGTGGTAATTACGCTACGGTCTGAAAAAGAATGGCAAGACCCCCAAGGTAGAAAGTCAGAACGACGAAGGCTGAGTTCATCAAGGACTAACACAATAGTAAAAGAAAGATGAGAGAAATGAAATAGCAACAGTGACTTATGACATCGTGAATCTTTTGAAGGGTATACGGGCCCAATTAAGTGTTTATGACGAGTTGAAGTTATCAGAAGATTGCAGGCAAAGACTGATTTAAGCGCTATCTGATAACATTGTCAGAGAAAAATTGCTGTAGAATTGGAAAATTAAAAACGCAAAGAGAAAGAAGACTGTATGTTGGTGGTCTCCTTCTCTGACGATGATCTAGCTTGTGATGCAGGGCATAATAGGCCATTGATGATGATAGGCTATATTCATGATAAAGAAGTAAAAAGGATTATGCTTAACAATGGATCCGCAGTAAACTTTTTACTGTTAACAATGCTAAATAAACTGGGTTACCGTCGTTTTGATTTGTGCTCTAGTGGAATGATAATACAGGGCTGTCGATCAGGTATCAGACGCAGATCTCAAAGTAGATCAAGCACCCTAAGACAGCTCCAAAGCAGATAGAAGACGGGGGGCAGCCCACGATCGATAACTTACGAGAGGTAAATTTGAGTACAAAAAAAGAACCGAGAAATACATTCATAAGTGCTGGTCTTCCTGAATAAGAAACTAAAGAATACATCCGGTTGTTGAAAGAAAATAAAGATGTTTTCTTATGAACTTATGCTGAAATACTAGGTTTAGAACCTTTGGTAGTAGTGCATCGATTAAATATTTCTAAGGATAAAAGACCAATTAAGTAAGTGCAAAGGCGATTTCATCTAGATTTGGTCCCTCTGATAGAGGAAGAAATAAATAAACTGATCAAAGTTGGATTTATCAGAGAGGTCGAATATCCCAAGTGGATATCGAATATAGTCCCAGTAAAAAGGAAAAGAGGACAAATCAGGGTGTGTGTAGATTTCAGGGACCTGAATGAGGCTTGCCCAAAGGATGATTTTCCACTCCAAATAATGGAACTATTGATCGACAATACGATGCAATACGCTGTCATGTCTTTCATGGATGGCTACGCTGGGTACAATCAAATTAGGATGGCTCCTGAGGATGAAGAGGCAACAACGTTCAGAACCTCGTTAGGAATTTACTGCTACAAAGTTATTACTTAAGTCAAACTTTGATAGGTGTAGAATGTAATTAGTCTTTGATCGAGAAGGAATGTCTGCCACTGATATTTGCGGTATAAAAATTGAGACATTATTGCTTGTCCCATGACATAACTTTGATTTCAAGGGCAGATCAGATAAAGTTTTTGATGACAAGGCCGATGTTGTCAGGAAGATTGGCCAAATAGATGTTGTTACTTTCGGAATACACCATTACCTATGAACTAACAAAAGTAGTAAAAGGACAAACAGTAACAGATTTCTTGGCAGCGCATCTTGTAATGGAAAGTGAGACAATTTGCGATGATTTTCCCGATGAGCACGTAATGATGATTGAACCACAAGACCAATGGCAGATGTATTTCGATGGAGCTTCTCGAGCATCAGGAGTGGGGGAAGGAGTCATTTTCATCACACCTCAAGGTGATTTATTACCGTATTCTTTTACATTGGGGACTACTTGTACGAACAATGAGGCCGAATATCAAGCTCTCATCATCGGGATGGAAATCGCCCATGAGATGAAAGTAAAGAAGTTGCATATTTTTGGGGATTCTAAGCTAATTATAAATCAGCTAATGACTGATTTTAAAATAAGAAAGCAAGAACTCCTGCCGTACTGTCAAAAAGCCTAGCAATTATTAGAGAAATTTTACCATGTCGAAATCAACCATGTGCCACGATCCAAAAATGCAAAGGCAGATGCTCTGTCTAGTTTGGAAGTAGCCTTGTCCTATTCAAACTGAAGTTCACTTCAAGTGACTATCGAAGAAAGAAGATTCCTGCCCTCTCCCGAAGTTGTTGAAGAGGTTGGCAAAGCATTTCCGATATCGTGTTTGGAAGTGACAATGGATGATTGGAGGCAGCCATTCATAGATGATCTCAAATATGATAGTTTTCCAGAAGATCTAGCACAAAAGCAACGAATCAGATAGAGATTAAGCAGATTCATCATTTGCAGTGAAGTGCTTTACAGAAAATCTTACAACGGGATGCTGTTACGTTGTCTTGACGAAAAAGAAGTAGGTCAAGTGTTACGAGAAGCACATTCTGGAGAGTGTGGGGCACATCAGGCTGGATGAAATTTATTTCATTGAATACATCAAATGGGGTATTATTGGCCTGCAATGTTTAGAGATGTAATAGATTATGCAAAAAGATGCCACGAATGTCAAATTCATGGAGATGTCATGCATTTTCCGGCTGAGGATCTCCATCAAACGGTTACTTTTTAGCCTTGGACCTATAAATCCGCCTTTATCCAAGGAAAAACAATATATTCTAGTAGCAACAGACTATTTCTCTAAATGAACGGAAGAAATTGCATTGCACAACGTCAAAGCGAAAGATGTGGTCAATTTCATGATAATATATAGCCACGACATCCCAAAGAAGATTGTTACCGGTACCCCCTTCAAGAACAGAGACATGAAGAAACTGTGTTTAAAGTTCAGTATTCAACATTCATTTTTAACACCTTACTATCCGCCGACAAACAGATTGGTAGAGGCATTTAACAAAATGATTGTGAAAATACTGAAGAAGATGGTGACTAGAAATAAGTGCGACTGGGATGAAAAGTTACAGGAAGCGCTATGGGCATATAGGCCTACTCACAGGATGGTAACAAGTGCAACACCATATTCATTAATTTATGGTGTAGAGGCAGTCGTTCTGAACGAAACACAAGTCACGTCACTCAGAGTAGCAGTGCATCAATCAATTACAGATGATGAAAATGTAAAGATTAGATTGAAAGAACTAGACTTGCTCAATGAGAAGCATCTGGCAGTCCAATAGCGATTGCGATCTTATGAAGCAAGAATATCAACCATTTTTGATAAGCAAGTGAAATATCACTCTTTTAAGAAAGGGGATATGGTGTTAATGTTGAAAAGACCAATAGTGGTGACTCGCAGAACATGGGGCAAGTTTGAGCCCAAGTGGGATGGGCCGTACATTATAAAAGAAGTATATTCAAATGGAGTATACAGAGTGGTTGATCAAGATGGATTGGGTATCAGTATATCAATCAATGCACGCTTCATCAAGAAATATTATCCTTGAAGAAGATTTTGGTTTTGATCTAGAAAGCTTATTGCCATAATGCTTCTACATCAAAAGGGGGCAAAGACAAGTGAAGCCATGATCATGTATATTCTTTGTCAGACAATCGAATAAAGGAGGAATTTTAAATATATCATCAAATATTACATATCAGTGGTTTATTAAACGAAAGTCACCATCATCCGTGAAAATTTGTCGAGATTGGTATCATTACCAGGCCGATATATCATTATTATGAGTACAACATGAATATCGTCAACATTATCAGCAGTGGTGATATATCGATTAAGACACTTATTATTATGACAAACGATGGCAGCTTATCATCATTTAAGGCAGCTTAGCCAAGCCTATACGGCCAATTACGCATAAAGCCGATCTCCATCTCCATTTGGGCAGTGGTGAGAAGCCAGTGGCCCTAAAAAGCCTGTGAAGGCCATCGTACGCATACCTATGCGGGCAACGGATGAAGCTAGTGATTAAAAAGCCCTAAAGGGCAAAAAGTCCTCAATGGCTAATCACGCGTAACACCCATGCCGTCTGTATAACTTTCCAACAACGTCACGGGGAATGGATGAAATTGCCCTCTTGTGAATGGGCTCGACCTTGTAGACGAAGAAAATGTAGGCTACAGTGTGCGCTCTTTGGCCATTGTCCATAGATAGGCTAACCATGCATAAGACCCCCCAAATCCTTGGTTTGATTTCAGTAGAAACTCATGAGGAAGGGCCTAAACCTATTCATTGATGGATTGACGGCCTTGGATTTGGTACCTCAAAGGTCGCCTTGCGAGCCCCATGAACTCTAGAGAGTTAGTGCAGCCAACCCTGTGCGTAAATCCAATCGAGTTCACGGCCCCGATAGCTTCACTGGGCCCCTCTAATGGATTGCAGTTTGTGAACTCACCAGGTTGTGAGAAGTTCAGTGAACTCATGAGAATAATAGAGACTATCATGTGAGACCCGACTCCACTACTCAAGAGTCTAAATTGTATTGCTCCACTACTCAAGAGCTTAAACTGTATGTGATCATCTAACTAAACTGAAATCTAGCACCGCCTATCAAAATAAAAATCACATAGGGGAATCCTATACTGACAATCATAATATGTGAAGATTTTGTTATCAGTTCTTCATTAAAATACCATGTTGAGACTATTGCATAGATGAATATGCTTAAAATGATTCATGATGTAGAAATTTATGGAAGAGCAAAATATCTTAAAATATCTCTAATAAAAGTTGCAAGTTGTTTATACATCATAACACAAAAGGAATATTTACATATAATGCCTACTGATCTTCAGTTATGTTCAATATCCCTAAGTAATGTTGCGAATCTTCTTTCAATTGAGATTGTGCTACAACAGTTGTGCGCTCAGCTGCAAGGATCATGCTGGCCTGATTAGGAGCACCAATTAGTTTGGATTCCAAAGAAGCAGCAGCTTCCCCATTCCTTGTCCATTCAGCTTGTACGGTATTAGTTAGTTAAGTGTTTATTTCAAGCTCAGCTTTGATCTGAAAAATAGTTGAGTCTTCTACTTCCCACTGACTCTTGAGTAATAGAATCTCCCTCTCAAGAAGAGTAATCTGATCACCAATGATTGCCTTATTTATGTTAGAAACCTACAATTTCTCATGGAGAGATTGATTAGTAGTATTACAATTAGC
Organism: Magnolia kwangsiensis; assembly: GCA_037074715.1. Lineage (NCBI taxonomy): Eukaryota > Viridiplantae > Streptophyta > Magnoliopsida > Magnoliales > Magnoliaceae > Magnolia > Magnolia kwangsiensis. The sequence goes on along the minus strand of CM073572.1, from coordinate 67,740,484 downwards.
AAGGACATCATCCGCCTGAGAGAGTTTCTACTTAAGAAGTGCCAATTACTTCTGACGACTTAGAATTTTGGGAGTAATGACCATACTCCGCGCTGCTTCTAAGTTCTTTGTGGAGTCATAAAATTGTGATAAGGAAGTGTAAAGAGACTGAACATCAACATGTTCCAGGCAAGCTGAATGAGCGAGAACTGATAGAGCACTATCCAAAAAGGGCCATTGAGTTGGATCTTTAAAAGCACCGATGATGACGGAAATCGCATTCTTGAAGAGCCCCAATATAAGAGGTGGCACCTTTTCCAGAGAGAGTTTGTCAAAAGCCGCAGTCATTGCGTTAGATCCTTTAGATCCACTGGGAGTTGGCACAACTGAAATTAAAAGATAAGAAGGGAATATAAGTTCAAAAGAAAACATATATATATTCAATGCCGATATAAAATTATATATATATATATATATATATATATATATATATATACCTGGAGTAGGAGCAACAACAGAGGCAACTGGAATAGAATGGGTTGTGGGTGCTGTAGAGCTGGGGACTTCCGTAGTCATAACAGCATTGAAAGAAAGTTCTTGAGCTCCTACAGTGCTTGAGTTAAGAGTACTTGGAGTAGGGACGTCAATTGGATCAGAAAGAAATTCCAAACTTCGAGCTACCGGCTGAATAGGAGAAGGATGTGCAGTAGGGGACTTGCTAGTCTGAGTGGGGGCATCAGATGTTTGAGGGATTAATGACAAGGTTTCTTCTGGACTAGGAAGAAGAAGTACATTCCCCATCATTGCCTGAATATCGGATGATTGAGCCTCTGCATCCCTTGAAGTTGATGTTCCGCGAGCAACCACATCAACAACATCCATGATAGAAGGGGAATACGAAGCATCAAAAGAAAGAAAGATATTCACACTAGGAGAACAACTGTATTTTCCACAATCAAGTTGTTCTTCATTATTCAGGGAGGTCTCTGGAATGGGATGAGAAGTATTAGGATGAGTGGTTGGAGCATTAGGAAGAGAGGACCTAACTCCAACATCACTCTCTTCACCAATATCTACCTCAACATCAAGATCTGCATTTAGCAAAGCATCTCCTTCATCTGTGAGGCTTATGGGAGAAGACGTATCTTTGCTTGCAGTATTCGCCAAATATTCTGATGAGCTGTCTTCTTCCGATATGGTTTGCTTTCCTTTATAGGTAGTCTTCACAGGAAGAAGACGTGCACCTTGGGAGGGAGAAGGACTTGGTTACGGTAAAACCTCAGGAGACAGTAAGTTAATACGAGAGTGGGTCATAGGAGATGTAACAATAACAATTCGATGCGTAGCTAAAGAAGTTGTGATTGTAGCGCTATTGGTTGTGGCTTCTGTAATATCCACAATGGGGATAACTATGGCATTCGCACATTCAGTAGGTTGAGAAGCTATGAAGACACGAGTTCCGTAATAAGAGGAATGACAGGAGCCGGACATGTAGGTTGATCTCCTCCTTCGAGAGTAGGAGAAGGCAGAACACGGCATGCAGTTTCGAATTTATGGTGGGGAGCAGCCAATTTTTCTCCTCGATTTATCAAATCTAAAGGAGAACTGAAAGCAATCCAACCTTCCAGAGTGTTTGGAGGCTTTGTCTCTCTGATAGGCTCTTCCACAGAAATCTTACGACGAAGCTGTCCTGGAACGACGGCCTGATCTTTTTCGTAAAAATATCCAATCCCTTGTTCCGGTCTATAATTTCTTAGGCGTGGGGGAGGCATCTAGATAGGATGATTCACTGAAAAGCAGTTACGTACTAAATAGTAATGATGATGCCACCATCGCATCCAGGTATACGAAGCTATTATTCTGTGATTGTACCTCGGAAGGACAAATGGAGAACCAAAATTTCTAGTTAGGAGTTGCTTCCATATCAAAGCCCAATTATAAGGACCAACTTCATAACTCCTCATCGTTCGGGTGACCTCCTCACTTGCTTGGGGCATGACATGATCATATTCAAACTGTCTAGCGAATTGGCTTGGATGGTATGGTTCTCGCCAGAACTCTAGTCCTTCTCATAATGGAAGACTGCAAGAACGAATGTAGAGAAAGAAAGTCCTTACGAGAGGTTCCAAGTCATTGTTATCTTCCACATCTCTGTCTTCATCCTGGTAGTCGAAGTAAAAAGGGAAGAATTCTATAGATTCCATGTTGTTAATTTTATCAACTATCCATTCGTATCCCTTCTTTATCATTTTTCGCTTCAAAAAATGCCACAAGAGCAAATGATCAGGATGGACATAAGCTTTCTCCGGATCATTGTATGTCCAGGGGAAATAGATGCCGAGCCATCCGGTGAAGAAATGCCTTGGGGTAAAAGTGGATGAAACTCCTAGTGCCGGGCTTGAGCAGTGCGCCGTGACATGACCAAAAGCTGTATATAATGAACATAAGACGAGAGGGGCTAGGGAATATATTTTTCTGCTTCTGCCATCGCACCCGCCGCCACTAATAAAGTTGGCCAAATGGAGTCTGAACTTTTTGAACTGGGAAACACAACTAAGCTCAACTAGTAAGCCAGGAAAGCAGGTAATTCAGTTTCAACGGTAAGGTCGGCCGGGCCCCTTATTTTTTTATGATTAGCTTCTAACTTAGCGCAATGACTGCCAGGGAACCTTAAAAAAAAAAGAGAGGAGAAAGACCAGTGAGCAATTCATATTTATAGGAAGGTATTGTTTGAAAGGGAAGGGGAATGTTAAAATACTTATAGCAAGTATTGGGAGAAATGGGCTAGCCATTAAAGAGGAGAAAATTTGTGGACCTCAATAAAGTAAGATGTTTCTCGAAAAAGCTCGATGGTTGATGATGTGATTATGGGCACTCTATTGGGTGTGACATAGGCAAACTCTTCGTTCGAGGGAACGTATTCATCAAGGAAGGATCCAGAGATAGGAAGACAGACCATCTTATGTAGATCCCATAAGGTGATACTCACTTCTCCTACCAGAAGATGAAAAAAGTTTGTAGTAGAAGACCAATATTTCAAAAAGCCTTTGTAGATCATCGTATCTTTTTGAAAGAATTCCGAAGTGGCTTCTATGGCATAATAGATCCTTGCTGCTAGGAGGACGTTTTCATACTTTTTCATAATCGCCTTGGACTAAGCGCTGTAATATGAATGACTAGTCCAAAGACCTCACGTTCTAAATTCATTTTACCCCACAAAGAATCACGATGATGGAAACGTTGTTGAATTATTTCGAAGAAATGAGTGTAATATAAAGAGTGTGGGTCGTGACATGGTGTGAGAAAGCACATATATCTCACTTACTTGGTCTTTTGAGTTAAGCCTTTGTCTATGAGGTAGCCTTCAGGGATTTGTGGCTCCTTGATCACCCAATTGGATACATACAAAAGCCTATTATATGTCATATGGTCCGTTGGTTCACTTCGAAGAATGGATCGGTGACGCTGAAGTTGTAGAGGAAGAGTAATGGTCTCATCTTTATACAGGTTACAAAATTTAATCACCTCCGTATTCAACTTAATCGAATCCCAAGCGTTTTGAAAACTTCTTCGATTATGTTCTCGAGTCTTTTCCCAGAAAGCTTTTTCTTGGGTCTTTTCTCTTGGACGTTTTGGAACAGATGGGGAAGGAGAAGCCTCTATGGCAGAAGGATGGGTGTCATCAGTGTGAAAGTTGGTTGTGCATTTCAACCAATCATCCCAATCAAATTCTTATCCTGAAATAGGGGGTCCCTCTATCTCCTTCATTACTATGGTCATGCGGATATGCTCGGACAAGTGTTGAATATGATCAGCAAAGTTCATGATGACAGGAGCTGGCTCCTTGAAGAAGGAACTGTAGTTCTCACCAGAGTGGGGTCTTTTTTGGTTAGGGTCTTAGCAGATTGTGGGTCAGACGGCTCGACAATACTTGGGGAAGCAAGAGGTCTTTTTGAGCTTGCCATTGGAGATCTATACAGGAGTTGATAAAAATTAAAGTTAGAAGGAAAGATTTATTAAGCTAAAAAGAGAAGTATGAAAGAATGCTGTGGAGGGAGGATAGATAAACTTGAAGTACAAGAAAAAATGTTCAAGTCCAAGTTATAGTGTGCAAAGTGTTACGCGTAAAATGTTGTACATAATCTGTCGCGTGCAAAGAACTGTGCGCAAACTATTACACGCAAAGTATTGTGTGTAAATTGTTGCGCACAAAGTGTTGAGCATAAGGGCATTGTGTGCTACCTGTAATGTGCAGAAATTTTGACCAAGTACGAAAGGGTGCTGCATGCTCAGTCTTGTTGTGTGGGATAAGATGTTGTGTGCAAAAGGTTTTGTGTGGAACAGTCGTTGTGCAACATACACTGAGGTTAGCGCACAAAGGTAGAATCTTGACGCAAAAATAGTATGGAATAAAGGAGAAAAGTGGAGAGAATAAAGATAAGTCCTGTATTTATAGGCGGGGACTGAGCCGTTGTGTGGTAAATGTTGTGCAGAATTCGTTGTACGCAGATTAGTGAGTGCACAACAAAGAAAATAAGCGCGTAATAAAGTAGGGAAAAATAAGCATTTGGGGAGAATTGTTATTGTAATGCCCGTGAAAAATCCGTACTTGGGTTCGAGTACCAACTCGACCCGAAATCGCGTAGGAATAATTTCCATGGAAATTAAGCCTAAGTTAGCTAGCGCAACGCTAGAGTAGCTGGGAAATAGTCCCTGATCACTTTAAATACGTTCTGCAAGACCCAAATCGAGTAGAACAAACAACTCTACAATACTCTATAACCTCGGATCAAACTCTAAGCGGGTTTGTCCTCCGGACCACGTTGAACTTTTGTATTAGATTTAGACCGCGCGTCGAAGGTCCGATACCTCCTATCTTAGACCGTTAGAACCGCCCAGCTGGACTTGACAATCATCTCGAAAATCAAGTCAAACCGATAATCACAGACTATTTCGTTGAACCCGGACTGAAGCGACCGCGAATAGGGACGAATCTGGAATTTCAAATTCAAATCTGGCACACGACTTGACGCGTCAGTATTAAGCGTTCTGACCGTCAGAATTCATCCAGATTACACCCTCGGATCAGGAAAAATTTCTATTTATTATCATGAGACTTTCAGCCCTCATCTATGTGCGGTAACCGCTGAACTGAAACTGGTCCGCCACGTGCGATCTGCGAACCCTGCTAGACTGAAAACTTAATACGAGCTACATCTGGTACACATGAGCTTAAGTTCGATCGCAATCGACCAGGGGACCACCAGAAAGCAGTTTCTGGACCGAAACAGCCCCGAAATGGATAGGCACCAAGTAAACTTCGTCCCGGAGCCTATTTCCGACATTTTTAAGCTTATAAAAGGGGTTGAAACCCTCATTTCTCCCTTCCATCCGAAAATCCCAAACCCTAGAGAAGAGGAGAGAGAGTTTGAGAGAAAGAGAGGAAGGGAATTTTCCCGCTTTCGAGCCGCCGATTGCTAGTGCTTCAGCACTTCTTCCCAATCACCTGGCTGGTGATTTCTCCCCTTTTTCAGGTATAAAATAACCTCAAAACTTGCTGATTTAGGGTTTACCTAGATTCATAGCACGTTAGCTAACGTATTCCATAAATCAGGTTCTCCTACCGCCGTAGACGAAGCGTACACGCTCTGTTCAAAATCCCGCAACCGTAAGAGACTAGGTGAGGATTTTAGACGCTTTGATTGACGGTTTACAACGCTTTCAATGTCGTTTAATAGTAGATTATCGACGGCATCGCCGTTTGGCATGTACAACATGCTCTCTGTTTCCTGTTTCGTAAATTAACGAAGAATATGAGATTTAGGGCATTTTGGTCATTTGTAGGAAGTACGGTCTACATGCATATTTTGCTGATGTGATTGACATAGTTTGTCACCGCATTAGGGAGTTAGGAATGCTTGCATAATCAGTTTGGCGAAGAGATTCGCCTAGTTGCGCACTTTGGGTCGACATACTATATGTAGACTTAAGTGTGTAGTGTATGTGTTTGTATAAATGCTTGTATTAGTATGTATTGAATTAAATGATGTTATGTAGTAATTTGAGATTGATTTCATGATTAATATGCTGACCTAAATGATTTCCTACATGTTTACCTTATGCATGATTGCCTTACATGCATGGAAAGTATGCCTTGAAGATTTGCTTAAGTTGAATGTTATAACATGTGTTAACATGCTCACATGATGTATTTCAATTCCAATACTTTAACATGTAATGCTAATATGATTCCATAGATGTGTGGGACTTGACTTAGTCCAGGCAGTCGGTAACCGAGCGAATTCGTGGCTGACTGGTCATAGCCATGAACGACGCGTCGACGAACGTGATTCGTGTTTAGAGTTGGCGGCAGTGGTTAGGCCACGCGAAGTGTTTTACGCACTTCATGTCGATCGACTTGAGATGCGATCGCGCTAGTCGAGCCCGTCAAGTAACCCGACTGGCCGATGTATGTTCACCTTGTATGAGTCATAACTGCTTGAACCTAGGGTACTGAACTTACCACTGAAAACCCTGTTAACCGTGGTACCTTGATCCACGAAGACTCATGAGCCGGGCATGGTGGTATGGGACACCGTGGTCGAGCTGTCGGCCTACGCTGGGGCCACAAACCTCCCCGTAGTGACCAGTGAGCACCTTGACTCGTGAGCAGATTATGGTGGTATGGGACACTATATTCTAGCTGTCGGCCTACACTGATCAGGCGACGAGCCCTTTGTACTGACCGCGAGCGTATTCTGAGTCCACGGGAGGCGACGACCCTTCCGTTGCAGTAGAGTACAGTAGGCCTGTATTGATAAGGTGATGGGGGAGCGGTGCAACGAGTGCGAGCAACAGCCCTGGCAGCCCTTGCAGTGACCTACGAAATATACTTCGTATGAGATTACTAGGAGTGACGACCCTAGACAGGATCTGTGTTGGGATTGATACAAGGAAAGTACCTTAGTTTCCCAATTCTGCTGTTTGAATGGACTAATAACAACTTGGAAATCATATCACCATAGCATTGCATGTGCCTGGAAGATGTGGAGCACTCTAGGGAGTGTGGCATGCCGCGGTCGTAAGATGTTGCCGCATGAGGGTGATCGTCGGTGAGGGCATACATCACGTCATATCATCTTGCATTAACAACAGTATTAGGATTGTCTGATTTACTGCTTTACTATTATCGCGTGATTGAATTGTGTACATGCTAATCTTTGCTCTATGATTCCACTGAGTTGATCACTCATTCCCACGTTACGGGATGGTGTTTGCAACACCCACCAGACCCTGTTGTAGATGCAGGTGAGGACGAGATCCAGGAGGTGGAGCCAGAGATCGACGAGGACCAGGATGAGTTCTCGTATATGCAGTATCACGACGGCTTCCCGTAGGCGACCTGGATCGAGGGGACATCAGTGGGACTTTCTTTTTGAACATTATTCTTTTGTTATGTATATGTATATGAGACTCAGAGATGTAGTCATACTTTGGAGACAGATGAGATTACTTTGTTTTTCCATACAGTGATATATATATTGTTTAGTCTTCCGCTTGCTTTTATCACTGGATCTGAAGTATGAATTGCAGTTTTGGTATACTTTTACTCATGTGAATGCTTTAAATCAGACAACCTTGAATCATAACCATTTTTGTTGCATAAGTGACGGTCTGGAACTCGGGAGTTGAGTTTATACACGACCCCCGATTTTCAGGGTGTTACAGTTATTGATCCTACATGTTTAATTTTTAGGTGTAAAAATAAAAATGCAGGATCAAGGGGGCATCTGTTGAGGCATAAAAATAGAGAAAGACAGTAGAAAAGGTTTTGTGCGCAAATTGTTGTGCAAAGTTAAGTGTTGTGCGCAGATCGTTGTGCGGAAATACACCTTGCAATACAAATATCCGCACACTAGCTTCCGCACAATGGAATCCGCACAAAGTTGTTTGCACAAAGGAGTCTGCATAAAGGAGGTTCATGTAAAAAGGACCGCACAATGACTACATGGCATGTTCGCACGTGTGAGAAGGCTATAAATGCCCCTGATCCGTTAGTAAGGGGTCAGAAGCAGCTAATCAAGAAGCAGAAGAAGATTTGAAGAGAGAGAGGTAGAGCTCCGCCCTCATTGTGTGGAATAGGTGTTGTGCGATGCACAACACCATTGGCGCATAAATGCCATTAGCGCGTAAGAAGTGCTAGCACACAACGAGCCTAAGCGCATAATGTGCCCGGGCGCACAACAGGGTTGACGCACAATGGATTCCTTTGGTGCACAATGTATCTTAATGAACAGGAATTTTTATGCACAATTAACTTGGGCAATAGTCTGCAATACATGATGTTTCCATCAATTATTTTTCTTAACTCATATCATTTTTTAAAACTATTATCACAAGTCTATTTTGGAATCAAAGGAGAAAGGGATGTAAAAGAACTTAGAATAAATAAATAATGTGATTATCTTCTTTGTCTTCTTTTGTTAATTATTAAGTGAATAATGAAATTTCCTAAACAAAATGTAATTGTTTCTTATTCGAAATAGAGTTTGCAGCGGAAATATAAAACTAAATCATAAAACTATCTTCTTATTCATTTAGTATAATTTGTCATAGGGAGATGGTCCTCTAGGTCTTCAATCTGTACATCACCTACATCATTTGTACGGTTGGAGAGGGTCAACGCCCAACTCATAGTGATGATTATCCTTTAAGATTAGCAATAATTTAAGAGATTCATAAAAGTAATATAAGACTTCTGATACGTCTCGTACTCTATCACTATAAGTGGTATTAGTATGCACAACCAATATATATATATATATATATATATATATATATATATATATATGATTGCATGCCTAACAAAGTGTGTGCAGCTCATCATACGTAGTGATCATCACAATGTGAAATATAATTCATAGAAAACCCAACTCGCCCCGCATCCCATAATTACGGAGATTCGTCGATGTGTCCAACATTAACATGGATTTGTGTAAACATCTTAAGGTGGCACAACACATGCATCAGATAAATTACATGACACAATTTGTTCATGGAGCAACCATTTGCGACATCCAATCCCGAAAGTGATTTAACACATATTGTGAATTACTTACATCGATTTGTGCACCACTACCCGAAATTCATAGGATTACGTGTCGACCAAGGGGGCCGTTACTCGAACCGCATTACCTCTATGATGAATATTTGAATTTTTAGTTGTGATACCTCTAACACATCACTTACACCAAAGAGGAAAGAAATTGAATCATGGGAGCTCTTGAATTCCAAGACACGTGCCCAAGCCTTAAAGGGAGGTAGTACAAGGCTAACATAATAAAAGAGAAGAGTAGCGATATGCCAACTAAATAAAAAAAGGAGAGTAACAATGACTAACTCAACAAAAGAAGAGAGTAACAATGGATAACTTAAAGACATTGGTAAAGACAAGGCTAAGGCTTGTATCCATCGCCCTACATAAATTAATAAAGATCACGCATACTTAAATTTATACCTTAACCATAATTCCCAAAGGATAAATAATTGTTGATAGTAAATTAAACAATAGTAGGGAGAGAATCATATAACGTGAAAGCAAAGTATGTAAAAGGTAAGATAAATCATATCAACTTAAATTAAGGCAAACTTAAAGGAATCCCTCACTTTAGCCTTAAATCTAAACCCTAGGTAGATATCCATGTAGGAAAGCTTCTACATGAAAAGCTTCCATATGAATCACAACATCATTTGAGCAACAGGTAGACACCATACATATGGAGAAGGAAGAAGGTGTCTACGCTTCTCCTTCTCTCTCTCTCTCTCTCTCTCTCTCCCCCCCTTTATCTTTCTCTCTCTTTCTTTCTTTTTCTTTTTCTTTTCTTTTTCTTTTTATTTTTCTTTTTCTTTCTCTCTCTCTTTTTCTCCTTAGGCATTAGGAGATTGGGTGTGTGAGTGGAGAGGGGAATGCACACCCATTTTTAAAAGGAGTGGGCATGCGAGAGGGGTGTGCTTCACATCCCTCTTGGATTGGGTTTCTCCAGTTTTTTATTTTTTGATGATCTTTCTTTAAATATAATTCATACATTGTATTAGGTCGTTGAATAGAGCTGAGGTATATGATTTTCTTAGCGATCTGAAATTTAACTTGGCATATCTTGAAAAGTCTCCTAATGGGTGTCAGAACAAACTTGATCTCAATTAACGGTCCACACTTAATGATCAGGGCCCAATTTTAGAAAAAATGTGTAGTCAGGATAGGCAAATAGTTAGACAAAATTTGGTGGTCGATCGGCGGTGAAAAAAGCCTAAATCTAAAATTTCACCTTTTGTATAAAAAGGAAAGAACTGACTTCAACCTTCAAGGATGTAAGATCATATATCGGGACTTAAATTTTATATAACCTCATAGTCATATGAGACCAAAGTGTGGTTCAAATTTGAGTTGTGATGGATGGAATGAAGTAGTTAAATCGAAAGATCCAAATTTATGAGGAGTTAGTAGGCCTTGACAGGATAACCGCGCGCCCAAGGAAAAACCTACTAAAGTGGGGTCTTCATATTTCATACTTGGTCCATATTATGGGAAATTCAAGTCATTCATATGAAGAAAAATATCTTACTATGACTACTCACGAGGTTTCTTCACTTGATGGACATTAAAATTAATGATTACAGGGTTGATTTGTCAATTGGGCGATTTTTACAATGATCTAAGGGCTAAAATTTGACATGTATGGTTAATTTATATTATATAATCTTAGTGTAAAATTTCACATCAAACGGATTGTGAGAACTACGTGATCTAGAATTTGGGGGTCTAGGTTAATGACATTTTCATAATTATTGCTGATATGAGAGTTTTGAAAAATCTAATGGTTTTACATGGTTATAGGTATATTTTTAAGTAATTCTTATAAAAGAACTTATATCTAAATCATTATGAATAAGTAATTATTCACCAAACTAGTTAAGGGAATGTACATATATCGTTCAACATAATGAATGGTCAGATGACATGTTAAAATAGAAAAACTTAATAATTAGTACTCTGATCATGTATGTAAGTGGGTGTACGGTTAGTTTTGTAAACGGATTATCACAAGTGAGTTTTTGTAGTGATCAAGAGGTAGAATATGTATACCATTAGATTCAAGTGACTTGTTCACATGTATAAGTTTCTCATATTGTAGTTTTGATTGTGGGTTAAGCATATTCCTAGGTAGTAAACAAGATTAATGGATCAAAATCTCAATTTGATATGTGTACAAGTGGATGCAGAGATTAAGTAGCTAGTTTACTATGATCAGGTGGTCCAAACTTAGAGTCGACAGTCAGATATATTTACCTTGTGGTGAATAGTTGCCTGAATGGTTGGTTATGATGGACAAGTGAGAATACTTGAGTATATAATGATCCTATCTTAAAATCAACGGTTAGATGACTTGATATATGTCACACCCTAAACTTGAAAAACGGGCTCACAAACTTTCCAATTGCCAAATCCGGTGCTGACAGCCTCCGTATACCCCATTCTTGGCTCAAACGCCCATACACCAGGTTCCAATCCTGAGATCATATAAGGAGGATTTTCAGTGTAATTTTCTTTTTATAAATAAAGGAGTATAACCACAAGTGTACCCAATTTACAAAGACAACATCATCATCACATATCTACTAATATAAAAAACTTGAGTACAATACATGAAGGAGAAATACAAGATAAATGCCAAAAGCTGTAGAAGCTCTGCTGCATGCTCCTACTTTAGCTCGATCGCATCCTATCGTCACCTGCACGCATCTATCATGCATAAGATTATAGAAAGCTTAGAGGGTGGTGTACGTGCGTGTAAGATAAATGCCAAGCACACAAACATCAACATAATAGGAATACTGGCAAGGCTGTAAGTCATTCAATATCAGAGTATGCAATATACATCGGCTATGCAATGCGGAGTCATAATGATCCAAATATCATATACTGAGGATGCAATACAATATGCAATTATGAATAGCCACAAATACCATCAACCTTATCTAGGCCATATAAATGCAGAAACATAGCAACCCAAATGTCATATGCCGCAGATGTAATGCAATATGCAGATCTTGGAGAGTTCATAATACCATCAACCTCATTCAGGCTATGCAATAGAAAAGCATAATAAACCAAATGCTATGTACTAAGGATGTAATACAATATGTAGTGCAAAAGAAATGACCAAACTATAGTGTGAAGTCGAGATGATAGTACGTAGTATCGCAAGCTGTGGGATCCATCACAAGGGACTTCTATCCAAACTAGTCCCATACCTAAATTTGGATAGCTAGACTCAATGTGGTAAACTCCTGATATCAGGTGGTCGCGCGCCCCAACTGAAATCCTGACCATTACGAAGGTACACATAACAAATTAACTGCGTACCACCAGCCTAAGTGGAAAGTGAATGAATGAATGAATGAGTAAAATGCTGAGTATGTAACTCCTACTCAATAAGTCCACATAACAATACCGTACATCTCTGGGATCATCACCGAGGTCTAGTACACTCTACACCAGCTTGTTGCCTCATTAAGTGTACAACTGGGTAAGTGAAAGTGACCTCACTATCCGCTTACTAATATCGGCTCAGCCAATCGATAATGGACCCATTTATGAGTTGGTCATACTTAGGCTAACATTGCCTACTCCCTCAGGTGGGTAAGGCCACACCCCCTCCTAACCGACCACAATACAGTGGGAGACGTGGCCTTCTGGTATACGACCCTCGTACACTCATATATATCTACTCAGTCTAGACGTTGGGGCATCCCTTGGCCTTGATGGGTTTAGAGATTTTCACCAGGGACATCTATCACACCCGTATGATAGAACCAAATATTTTTAGTGTTCCATTTAACATCCATGACATGCTTGTGGAGGCCACGACCCTGATATCGCTAGGGCGTACGGTGGTCATATAAAAAATGTGAGATGCATGAGTCATACCATCTAGTTATGCATCAAACCTCCGCATACTGTGCACTCATGTGGAACAACTCCGTCTCTCAGGGAATCCCATAAACAATTACTCTAATGGCACATGCTATGCTCAATCACTCCTCATAACAAGCATGCAGATGATGTATATGGGCATGTATCATGAAGTATACCAAGCATGATTATAATCACATACATTATAGTGGTCTGGTATAAGATGGCCTATGGCCCGTATAGGTGAATGGGTGGTGTGTAATAATCACCTACACATGGTGGGTCTCACACATACAATGGGCCTCACACATATAATGGTCCTCACACATATGATGGACCTTTTACATCACAATTGGGCCTCATACAATCATAATGAGCCTTATACAATCACAATGAGCCTCATACAATCACAATGGACCTTGTATTATCACAATGAATCTCATACAAACATAATGAGTCATATAATCACAATGGGCCTCATACAATCAGAATGGGCCTCACATGGTCACAATGGGCCTCATATAATAATTAGCCTTGCAATGACCTTATACAATCATAATGCTATACTAACACATACTCAGTGCGTATACTAACATACTCGTAATCAATAATTGGCCTATATATGGCAGGGTCCATAGAAGGACAACAGATCTAATCTATAACATGAAGATCAGTCCTCAACATCAGATATACCAAATCTAATACCACAGATTTTTCTACCTATGACCAAAGGTGATGATGTATCCTCCTCGTAACAAGGATGGGTCTAGATGGCCTACTCATGGGCCAAAGAGTGGGCTTCCAGGTTTAGGTACTTCTACCAGTATCAATGGGGACCCAAAGAATTGGGATAATCCAATAAGGTGAGATAGATCATACTAATAATGATAGGGGCCCATCAATTTGGGTTAGCCCACTAAGGGGAAATGAGAATGAGCTTAATACAATCACAATGGGCCTCATACCATCTCAATGGTTTGTATCATGATGTTATACTAGCACGTACTCATGGTCGATATCGATAATTAGCCTATACACAAGATGGGATCCATAGATGGACAACAGATCCATAACATAAGGGTCAATCCTTAACTGTGGATATACTAAATCTGATAGCACAGATCCTACTATCTACGGTAAAGATATACCCTCCCCATATCAAGGTTAGGCTTAGGTGGCTTACCCATACTCCTAAGGATTCGAAAAGGGTTCCTTCTCCATATACTATCATATAGCCCTGCTAAATGCCCTAAGGGGGCCTAAATAAGTCCTAAATGGACTCCAAGATAAAAGAAATAATCCTACTAACAACTAATGGGGGCCCAACATCTTGGGTTAGCCCAATGAGAATAGATAGATCATATAAATGGGACCCAATGATTAGGGTCAACCCACTTAGTGAAGGATGAGAGAGGGCCAAACAAAGGCCAAAGGGAAGGTCACAATGTGGACATTTAACCATCATTGCCCATCAATGTAGACATTTAACCAACATTGCCCCTAAGGAGTGACCCAAATAGAACCTAATATATAGTGGGCCCATGGCCTCATACAAGGGCCTCATACACAACATAATGGGCCTCACACAAAGGGCCTAATATACATCATGATGGGCCTCACTCATGGGCCACTAATATATCATAATGGGCCTTGCTCATGGGCCACATATGTATCATAATGGACCTCATCAACAGGGCCATAAACACATCACACTGGGCCTCACCAAATGGGCCACAATTACATCACAATGGGCCTCACCAAATGGGCCACAAACGCATCATATTGGGCCTCATCAAATGGACAGCTTAGATCAAACACATTCATCATGTGGGGGCCACATGGGTGGACGATGTGAATATACAACATATCACAAGGTGGGCCGCATAAGTGGACGGCATAGATGAAACACGTACAACATGGTGGGCCCTGCGATTACACAGCAAGTGGGCCCGCACCTCCCAATTGGGCCCCACTAGATGAACATGGACAGCAGGGATGTACAACACACACATCATGGTGGACGATCTGTATACGACACATATATCATGGTGGGCCTCATATACAACAGTGGGCTTCACAGCTGCACAATGTGGATTTAACACATATTACAGGTGGGCCAGCTAGTGGGTGGCCAGCCCACCAATGCCCTGGCCTAGATGGGCGTCCAACCCATGGATGACCCAGACAAAACACATAAATCATGGTGGGTCCTACGTCCAGAGGACGGTGAGGATACAAAACTTACATCATAGGGCCCCACCGTCCATTGCTGGATGGTGGTGGATGCAATACATATATCATATCAGGACCCCACCGTCCATTGCTGGACAATGGTGGATACAATACATATATCATGTGGGTCCATGTGGGTGTGGCCCACCCACTATATATATATATATATATATATATATATATATATATATATATATTTACTGATCCAGCATCCATGTCATCATCAAGGTGGGGTCCATGTCCAATGGTCTGGATCAAAACATTTGGTGGGCCCCATATATTAGGGTAGGTCTCATCGTCCATGCATCTGGACGGTGTGGCTGGACAGTTTGGATATGAAACGCATACATCACGTGTGGGGTCCACGTCCATGGACTGGATAGAGTGGATAAAACACTTACATCAGAGGGCTCCACCATCCATTGCTGGACAGTGGACAACATGGATAAAACATATACATCATGTGTGGGCCCCACGTGTGTGGACAACACACACATCAGGTGGGGTCCATGGACAGACGACCTTGATGAACACATCTCATGGTGATTCACACCGTCCAGACAACTGGACGGTGGAGATAAACACATATATCACGGTACATCCCACCGTTCATACAATTGGGTGGTGAGGATATATAATACATATCACAATGGTCCCACATGTGGGGTCCATGGCTGCTAAGCATCGAGGATGAAATACATAACGGTGGGTCCTCGCTGATGGACAACCCTGCTGGCCTAGCCGGACGGATGGCGTGGAAGACATATACATCAAGTGGGGTCCACATGTGCATGACCCACCATTCAATCAAGTTGATATTCACATTATCCCTCCGTCCAGGCTGACCTGAAAGCGGCAGTAGGGTGGGCCGGCTGGACGTGGCCGTGATGTGGGTCCCCGTTTAGACAGCGGGTGGTCCACTTGGGTGGACGACATGGATCACCTCATGCATAATCAAGGTGGACCATCAATAGGGAAAAAGAGAGGGAGAAAGAGAGACGTGTAACGGAGGGCGTCGTCACTACAAGCCCTCCCTTAGAGATACAACACAAACATCATCTTGGGTCCCAATACTTGTGGGCCCACCAACATAAATTGATGGTGGAAATCCCTTTTTCACCAAAAATGCAAGGTTTAGATGACCTCCTTACAATGGAAAAATAAACATCATGATGGGGTCCATGGAGAATGGCCCCATCATGGGATGAACATATGAATCATGGTGGGCCATTGGCCACACCTAGGGTCTAAAGTGAGATCCATACCATCAATCGGTAGGCCCCACTTGGCCCATCATCAAAATCACAAATCTAGTCCTATGAACACCCGCCGATGGTCCTCTTCTTTAGCTCCTTATAATCTTTGACTCTTAAGCTCTCCCTTTGATGGTGGATGAGGAAGTTTGAAGGGTTAGGATGAGAGATTTTGGGGTAGGAAGTGGGCCTTGATATTGGGTTCTTTCTCTCCTTAGAATTTTCTCTCTTGGTTGCTTGAGATTTGGGTAGAGAAATGGGATGGGATGGATTGATGGATGGAAGAGAGGGATGGTGTTGTGTAAGAAGGATGGGTGGTGTTGACTTTTGGATGAGAGGGGGGATGGGTGTCATGCCTTGTTGGTAAGAGAGGGATGGGTTAAGTATAGGTTTTGATAGGATGTGTACTTGATTGATTGATATGAAAGGTGGTAGAGATTCTCTCAAGATTCGCAACTCCCGGCATTTTCCTCGAAATATGAGTGGGCCCACAACTCCTGGCCTGGGTATCGCATCGGTGCGCAAGACGCAGCGTTGGAACGACAGCGATGACGTGGTCGTAAGAGTACAAGTCTTAGGTCGATTTGTCTCAGATATGTGGGATGTGACTTAGGGTCGCACACAAATGCTGATTACAGGTCACGGGTTGCCGGAATTCGACGGGGAGGGTCGCAGAAGTCTAAGGAATGGTACGAACTAGGATACGAGCCTTACAATATATGAATGAAGATTATTCTCAACAGTCAAATTCGTGTTGAAAAATGGTTGTAAGGTTAGGATAGTTAGATTGGTATCATACACATGTACATAATAAGTTAAATTTCATGGTAACACTCGAGAACTTTCAATACTCGGCTATTGAAAAGTTCAGGGTGTTACATAATTTTTACTATGACTTAATAACCTCATTTTTATATGGGTGAGTTTGGTATCAGATTTATTAATTTATATTTAGAATGCTATGATGCACCCCTTGCTTTATCTTTGTATATGAATTTATTGTATAAAAATCTATAAAATGGCACGCAAGGTTAGGTCACATTGAAAATGACCATATGATAAGACTGGCTCATTCTGGTATGTTAGATTCTTTATCTAAAGTTAATTTATCTTTTGTGAATACTGCGTATTTAAAAAGATTTCTAAGAAACCATTTTCTAAACTAGCTACATCTAAAGGTTTACTAGAGTTAATTCATTCAAATATATGTGGACCCCTGAATGTACATGCTAGAAGTGGATACCAATGCTTCGTCACTTTCATTGACGATTACTTGCATTATGGATATATGTATCTTTTCTCAAATAAATCTAAGGCTTTTAACTATTTTCTCAAATATGAAGCTAAAGTAGAGAATCATCTGGAGAAAAAGATCAAAATTCTTATATCTTATAGAGGTGACATGTATACATCTGAAACATTTAAATCACATTGTGAAAACATTAGCATCATTAGACAATACACAATGTCTTATACTCTATAGCTAAATGGACTTTTAGAGAGAACAAAAAATGACATTATTGGACATTATTAGATCAATAATGGTACATGTAAATATCTCTACCACATTTTTGGGAGACACCCTGCTTACAATCTTCTATGTTCTTAATAAAGTCCCATTAAAATCTGTTCTTAAGACCCCATATGAGATGTGAACTTGGAGGATTCTTTCTATAGCCTACCTATACTCTAATGAATATTTAAGAAATGTTTTGTTACCCACTTTGCAAAAGACTGATATAAAAACATTGAGTGCGTATTCATAAGATACCCCATGCACTCAAAGAGATATGTTCTAGTTTATGAAGATTGTGGAGGATGAATTAAGATAGAATCTTAGGATGTGGCCTTCTTCGAAGATAGACACCCTAGTCAAAAAAAGCAGACAGTACTTTAAGATATGAGTATTGCTACTTTAGTGTACGACGATGAAAGGCAATTGATTGATCAAACTTGGTTACGTCAAGAAAGTGGCTTCGTTGATTCCAAATTAGACATCTGTGTGGAGAGGAGTTCATGACAGCTATACCAAGTTTCTAAAACTATTAGTATACACTTGAAGACTTATATGTCGAAAGTATCGAGTTTTGAAAATTTTTTACAAATAGTATTCTTTTTAAAAGTATATATTTTTATTTTAAAATGATTCAAATCGATGTTTGTGAAAAAATAAATTTTAAAATAACTTAATAAGTTGAATAAGTGCATATGTTGATTGAGTACTCTAGATCAGAAGTTAACTCTATCCGGTGTGGTCATGCCAACTAAGACATGCATTACAAAGCTTAGGTTATTGAGTGTTAGTTAGGAGGTCACTTAATAGTTAAATACCTACAAGAAGACAATAATGTTCAAGTTGGTTTCATGCCTCTGATTCTTTCAATTGCGACTTTTGATTTTAATTGTTATAAAATGAGTAAGATAAACAATTTACATTGTACCCATCCCACAACATGATTGAGTGGGAGATGTTGGATATGGGTCCATGGGGCTCACTTATCGGTAGCCACTAGTGGTGGGTGTCATGCCCCAAACTCAGAAACCGGGCTCACAAAATTCTCAATCGTCGAATTCGGCGCTGATAGCCTCTGTAGTACCCCATTCTCGACTCCCGACACCCATACACCAGGTTTCGATCCTGGGATTCTAAAAAGAGAATTTCTAACATGATTTTGATTTGTAATAAGTATAACCATAAGCATAACTCATGAACAATAACCATAAGAACACCATCACAAAATCTACTATGATAAAAACTTTGAGTACAATGCATATGAAAGGAAATACAAGATAATGATAATAACGGAAACTCATGAAGCTCAATTGTATACGGCTACGGCTACGTCTTGGCATCACTTGCACGCATCAATCGTGCATAAGCTTATAGAAAACTTAGAGGGTGGTGTAAGTGTTTGCGTAATGTGAACGTGCTCAGAGTACAATGTCAAAGTAATGCGGAATCATGCTAAAGGGTATATGAATGCAATCAGCCATACCAAGGCTATGTGGTACAAGATATGAATGTTATCGACCATATCAAGACTATGCAATGTGAGATGTAACTTAAGCATGCTAACCCTCATCCAAATCCACATATCAATGCAGTTCTTCATTAGAGCATCAAATATCAATACAGTTCTCATTCTGAATAATCACTGGAGTTTAGTACATTCCAAATGGCACTGCCCCTTTCCCAAGGATGCAGTCCAAGTGAGTGTAAGAAACCTCACTATCCGCATGGCCAATAGTCTGTCAATACCTATTCGGCCCGTCGATAACGGATCCATTCACGAGTTGGTCAAACTCAGCCTAGCAATGCCCTCTACGCTCAGGAGGGTAAGGCCACACCCCTTTCCAATTGATCACGATACGGTGGGAGACGTGACCTCCTGGTATTCGACCCTCATGCGCTCATGTATCTACTCAGTCTTGACATTGGAGTCATCCTCTGGTACCATTGGGTTTAGGAGTTTTCAGCTAAGGACATTTATGACACCCCAATGCTAGAAACAGTATTTTCGGTATCCAATCCGGCCACCCACGATGTATCTGTAGAGGCCACAACCTTGATGTGGCTAGGGCACTTAGTAATCACAATTACATAAATACAAATGTGCATGAGTCACACAGTCCAATCATGCATCAATCTTACACATATCGTGCGCTCATGTGGAGTAACTCTGCATATTAGGGAGTCTCATAAACCACCTGCACTATGACATATGCAATGGCCAATCACATCTCATAACAAACATATAGATGATGCATATGGGCATGTATCACAATGTTATGTTGTCACAAACTCGTAATCGACAATGGTAGTCGGTGTTAGTAATCGACACCGATAATCAGCATCGATAATCAACCTCGACGCAAGGCGGGGTCCATTGATGGACGTCCGATGATGGACCAATTAAAATTAATGGGGCCGAAGCATTTGGGTTAACCTATGAGAGAATGATGAGGAAGGGCCTAACAAGGCCTAAGGGAAGGTCACAATGTGGACGTCCAAGCATTATTGCCTAGCAATGTGGACCTTTAACCAACATTGCTCCTAAGGAATGACGCTCATGGGGTTAATTGTATAATCGGTCCACAATCTCATACAAGGGTCTAATACACATCATCATGGGCCTCGTTTATGGGGCATATACGCATCACATTGGGTCTCACTCATGAGCCAATATAACACCAGGTCGTATCAAATGGGTCAAATTAAATGAGCTGAATCAGATGAGCCGATTCAAATGGGACAAATCAAATGGGCCGATTCAAATGGGCCGATTGAAATAGGCCGAATCAAATGGGCCGAATCAAATGGGCCGAATCAATGGGCCGAATCAAATGGTCCGAATCAAATGGGCTGATTCAAATGGGCTGAATCAATGGGCCAAGTCATATGGGCCCAAACCAACCACACCATTCATCTATTGTTAGAGATTATTTTAGAGCTTTATTTTAAAAAACAGAATCATATCCAAAAGATCATCTGGACCATACCATAAATGACAGTGAAGATAATGATTTCCACCGTTAAATTCTAGTGGGCCCCACCATAGTATTTATTTTCCATCCAGTCTGTTCATAAGGTCACAAGGACCTAAATAGGGAGGGAAAAATAAATATTATATTGATTCAAAACTTTTATAATCCCAAAAGGGGTTTCAATGGTAGACGTTCAAATCCATTGTTGCTATAGTGTGGTCCACCTGATAACTGGATTTGTCCTATTTTAGCCTCAAACCCTGAGACGAGATCACCATATGAATGGGCTTTTTGGATATAATGCATACATTAGCGAGCCCCACGCAGGGGAACAGATAGATGACGTGGATACTATAAATGCATCACCGTGGGGCATGCATCTCCTGCTGCATGTGCAACAACATACGTGTGGGGTCCCACCGTCCTGTGGTGTAGACAGTGTGGATACAACACATATGTGTGGGTCCCACGTGGGAGTGGCCCACATAACATCTATTTTAATATAATATAATATATTATATAATATTATATTATGTATAAATACATTACATATATCATGGCAGGAGGCTGCCCAGACCCACCGTTCAGACCCATCTGGATGGTGCTATATACGGTGTTAAAGGTGGGTCCCACATGGAAGTGGCCCACCCTGATGTTATGTAATATAATATATTATATTATATGTAATATATATATATATATATATATATATATATATATATATATATATATATAAAATATGATATCATGGAACCTAGTCCAGCGTGTGGGACTTTCCACCGTCCCAACAATGGACGGTGTGGATCTCTCCTAAAATGTGGTGGGCCATACCGTCTGATGGACGGAGTATATATAACACATATTGGTGGGGCCTGGTCCATCATAAAGGGGAGAGAGAGAGAGAGAGAGAGAGAGAGAGAGAGAGAGAGAGAGAGAGAGAGAGAGAGAGAGAGAGAGGAACGTGAAAGGGGAGGGACCCCGTCACTAATGGGCCCTCCCTTATACAATGTATACATCAAGTGGGTCCCACATCAAGTGGGCCCTTAAAAATCAAAATAAATGGTGGATCACCCACTTATTGGCCTTCTTCTTCAGCTCCTTAGACTCCTATGCTCCTTACCTTCTATTATAATGGAGGTTGATAGAGAATGAATGGTTGAGATGGGAGATGAGAGGGTAGGAAAGTGGGCCACACATGTTTTTAGGAGAGAGAGAGAGCTTGGATGTTGGAAGCTCTCATGGGAGTTGGGTGGTTGCTTAGAAAATGAGAGAGAAAGAGAGGTGATGGATTGATATGAGGTGGGTGGAATGGGTGTTGTAAGGAAGGGGATGGAGAGGTTTGGGTTTGTTTAAAATTTTAGTAAAAGAGGGATGGTTAGGGAGAGAGAGAGTTGACCTGTGGAAAAGAGGGAGTGGGTGTTTGTACTTGGGATAGGGTGAGGTGGCATTGAGGTATGGAGGATGTACTTGACTTAATTGATGGGACATGTTGTAGAGATTCTCTCAGAATTCACAACGCGCGGCGTTTCTTCAGAATGAATGCCAGCGCACATCTCCTGGCCCAGGTATCGGATCGATGTGCGGGTCGCAATGTTGGAACTGAGGTGACGGCGCGGTCGCTAGGGTACAAGTTTTGAGTCGAGTCAACTTCAGTATGCAGGACTCAACTTAGGATCATGCGTAAATGTCGGATATGGGTAAAGGGTTCCCAAAATTCAACCGGCAGGACCGCAAGAGCCTATAGAATGGTGCGGTCTAGGGTACGGGTCTTATAGTGGGCCCCACATGAGTTTTCTTTGGTAGTCTCTTTTTTACTTTATCTTTGGGGAATATCATTCTAGATTAAGAAAATCAAAATTGAATTTGATGTTTAAATTCGATTTTAATTCCATTTGGATGAGGAGGGGATATCAGATGAGATGAATGTACCCTTCTCTTATCCAAACTCCTCAATCCCTCGTAATATCTAATGTACTTAAAACGATTTTGAAAGAGAAAAGAGGAAAGGAAGTTTCATATATCTATTGTCCATCTAGCCCATCCCTTATACGATCCACTCTGCTCCCATAATGGTTAGGTGGACCACCGGATGTACACCGTTCTTCTTTGGCTTTTACAAAAAATTCTAAGATCGTGTAGACTGTCAATCCTGTGTGTCTACCCATCTTGGCCATCTTTTAATTGAAGATATGTAGAAATCAATTAGTTTGCTTATTAGGTGGGCCACGCAATGTGTGAAAGCCAAATGGTTCAATAAAAGTTGCCAATGGTGAACGTGTGTCCCACATGATTAGTAAACAAGCCTAATATTTTGCATATTGGTCATCTTAGGGCTAGGGCCACCTTGTGTTGCAATTTATATCTCTTGTGCATTTATAGGTTTGACACTTTCTTACTAAACATTTTAGGAATGCTCAATGCTCTCGGATTTCCGTACTAGGTGATTTTCATGGTGTGGCCTACCTTTTGCACATAGAAAACATTATATATATATATATATATATATATATATATATATATATATATATATATATATATATATATATATATATATATATATATATTAACAAATAGCTGAGTAATGAAAGTTTGAGTACAACCATTGAATGTGATCATTTCTCATGGATCAGTGGTTATTAGTTGTCTTAAGTATCCACCTTTTCATATTCATGTGCCCCACATGATCCAAATAATGAATAGATTGCTACCATTTTGGTAGAAAAAAATCCTCACTCTAAGAACATCACATAATTAAGAAGAAAAAAATAAGGGAATTTTATAAAAAACTACCTAATTAATATAGAATTTACATCTCAGTACCTTAAAAAAAAGGTTTTAAAAAAGATACCTCATTAGCCTATATAATTATCATTCCACTACCTTCCGCTACATTTCTTTTAATGGTTGGTTAGGTACGCGTTTAGGAAAATGGGTGGGCTTCTTGAGTTCTCCACACTATAATATTTATGTAAAATCCATCCTGATTACGAGGTGCATCACCTCATGTTAGGCCACAGGCCAGACACTCCCTTCCGTGATTTAGGTAGACCACATGATTAGAAATAATGTACAGGGCAACGATTGCCTTCTAAATTATTTTCCTTAGGATGGCTCACCTGAATAACAAATGGGCCTAATTTTTATGGCCCATGGCTAAATTTTAGTGTGACATCTAATGGTTAGAGTGAATTTCATATCATCATCATAAGGGGCTTTGTAAAAATCAATGGTACATGTCTCTCTCCAACTGTTTTCTTTCTTGTGGCTTACTTGAATCAAAAGTAAGCTTGATCTTTCAGCTCCAGGCCTAAACAGGGATTACAGTTATATTGGTCAAAGTGGATTTTCCATACACAACTATGGACCCCATAAAAAAATAAGTCATGGCGTCCCTCTCCAGCCGTATGCAAATAATATTAAGTAAAAAAGATTTGTAGGAGATGTGACTCTTGATTTTGACGGGGCTTATCATAATCTTTATGTAGGATCGACTTTGATCATTAGATACTTAGTCTTATAATGGCTCAAAGATAAAAACTCAAGCCGACAAGTGATTATGGTGGGTCACATGATCATAATAAACCCCAAGTGTAGGGTTGCGATGAAGCAATAACTCGGTGAGACCGAGGTTGTACCCACAAGGACATAATTGTGTGATTTCTTAAACATTTTAGAACTAGAATTAGAACTAAAACTAACTTAAAAAATTTGATTTAAGAAGTAATCATGTAATTAAGTAAAGAAAAGAGGGAAATCAATAGACATGAAACACTAGAGCATTGAGGGTCACTTATAGCCATTCTTAATGTTTAATTCACTTGATTCAATCATATAACTCAACTAGAATTGAAGACTTATTCTATTTAGCTGGATAATAGAGTGGTTAAATCATCGTTCATCAACAAACATAAATTTGAACTTCGATTGAATTTCTTCCTACATAAAGCATCAAAGTATTGATTGTAGGGAATTCAAAGCATCAATCTTTCGTGCACTTAATTTACGATAGATCATTGAATTTTATAGATCAATCCTTTCAAAATAGATAAACAATTACTCTTATCTTTTCAAAGTTTCTAATGTGCCCAGAGTCGACAATGAATCAAAGTAAACAAAAAATATATCTTCATTCAAACCAAATATCAATGAATTGTTCAACATTCAAATCAATAACATTAACCAAAGTAAATTAAGACATTAAAAATTACTACAAGATTCACCTCTTAGCCCTATCTAGCTAAGAGATTTAGCCAACCATAGACATGATTGAAATAGACTCAAAATAAAAACATAAAAACTAAAGAAGAACTGAAGGATTAGAGAAGAAAAATGACTCCATAGAAGCTTCATAACCCCTTGCTCTTTCTCTCATTCTTTAATTCATATTTTGTAAGACTAGATTAACCCCTATAAATAGAAAAAATTCACACCGACTTGAAACTGACTTTAATTTTATGCGCTTATGTTAAGCTTCGGTCGTGCTGATGATAGCCTTTGGTTGTAGCCGAACATGCACCTAACCCTCTTTCAGTTGTAGTCAAATTTGTCCAATATAGGTCTGAAGTCTTTATCTCCCTCAGGTTGTACTAAACTCTTCTTCAGTGGCACTGAACATGCCTTCGGTCGCACCTAAGTATTGAGCTGAATTTTTTCTGAAAATCACAGTTTCTTGCTGGACTGTTTTATGCACATTCGGTCAGATTGAAACAAACTCAGGTGGGATTGAACAATCTATTATTTCAGTTATTGGACTTTGTGATTTTTTCCAATTTTTTTCTCTATCTCTTTTACACTTAATTTTCTTGTATATTTGGCACTTGAAACCTTCATTAATCACCTCCAAATATCCAAAACTTTACTTGGTCATTCTTTGAGTATTAAACTTTTCTTTAATAATTCTTTTCATCTTAACTCTCCAAATCACCTCGCATAGCAAAAATATACGTAAATGGATCAATTAAAGGCATCTATGCTTATAAAATCAATGCATAATAGGGGAAAATGTACAATATTTCTCACTCAACACACTCCCAACCAACATTTTTCTAGTCTTGAGTAAAACATGTGCAAAACTAATCTTCAAATCTCAAATTTTAAACCTTTCTAAAATAAACAACATTCTATATAATCGTATAAATATAAGTAAAATTTCAACATATAAGGACGAAATATCGTTAGTCTAAAAACTAATATCACTAGTAAACCATTAAACTAAGTTATCCTCCATCAATCAATTAATAGAAGGTAATTAAACATCAAGTTCCTAGTGTGCTCAGTGAATTCCAACTTATAATCCATAAGAGTTAGCCTTCTCTCCATAATGTTAACTATGAAATTACCTTAAAGTGGCAAGATTAACACACAATATTGATTTTGAATCCATTTCATTTTCTACTTATTTTTTCAGGTTTTTAAAATTTTTAATTAACGGCTTTCACCTATCATCTTTTTTTTTTTCTTTCTTATTTTCTCTTTTAGGCACATGCAATAGGTAGCCATTTTAGATTCCACTTTTTTAGCTGGTTTTTTTTTTTTTTTTTTCTTCTTTACATACCAAGGTAAATAAGGATCTCTAGACTTAGTTCCTAACACTCTTAAGTAATTATCATGTGAAAACACTAGGAGTTCAAGTTAAAATTTAAAGACTATGAATCAGATTGAATTGTGAACTTGGCTCAATTGATGTTTAAATTTTCCTATCAATCAATTCATTAAAAGAACTTTGTTAAAAAGTTTTCTAATCAACTAGACTCTATACTTTTAAAAATTGCTTTATATCTCATCATCCTACACTCAAATATATTCAGATTCACAGAATATTAATATTAAAAGGAGTTTTGAAATCTGAAAATTGAAATTTTTTGAAAAAAATTGTAAAAAATTAAGAAAATACTGATTAATTTCATCTAATCTCACAGCTAACCTAAAATCTACATTGTCCTCATTGTAAAAAGATATGCAATGCATTATAACATAAGACAGCGAAAATAGAAGAGGAATGAATAAGGGAGCGTACCTGAAGAAGATCATTAGGATGACATGAAATCTTCACCATCTAAAGGGGTTTCCATTAGAAATAAACTAAAATGAGCCTAAACTATTCTATCCTAATTGTAAGAAAGTAGTAAATGGGCAGATGGACTTCCATCTGACTAGAATGTCAATCTTGATTGACAGGATCATTCAAAGGGATGGACATATCCTTTGAATGAAATTTCTCACCAAATGGTTTAAGGTTGTGACCGTCCACTTTGAAAATATTACCATTTGCCGGATTTTCCATATTGATAACCCCCTGAGAACAAACCATTTTGACCTTAATTGGGTTGTTCCAATGAGATCTTATTTTTCCAGAAAATAAGATGAATTCTTGAGTTATACAGAAGAATTTTTTGATTTGGTTCAAAAGTTTCCAAATAATGTTCTTATCATAGAACACCTTCTTCTTATTCTTGTATGTCCAAGAGTTATCGTAAGTCTTGTCCTATATTTCTTTAAGTTCATTAAGTTATAACTTGCGCAACGAGCCAACTTTGTCGAGATTGAATTTAAAATTCTTTATACCCCAACATGCATTATGTTCTAAGTCTACAGGTAAGTGACAAGCCTTTCCATAGACAATTCTATAGGGTGACATACCAAGAGGGGTTTGTACATCATATGATAAGCCCACAGTGCATTGGTTAATCGAATTGACCAATCCTTGCGATTCGGGTTAACTATTTTTATAAGAATTTATTTAATCTCCCTATTTAATATTTCGACTTGGTCGCTCATATGGAGGTTATAGAGGGTGCTTACCTTGTGCGAAATATCATATTTCTTCATTAATGTTATGAATGGTCTATTGCAAAAGTGAGATCCTGTATCACTTATGATGGTTTGAGGTGTTCCAAACCTTAGAAGAACTTACATACCTCAGTAAAGAATTTCTTCTTATCTTGCATGGTCCAATGAGTAGGAATTGTACTTGTGGTAAGATAATTAGCAATATCAACGTACTAAGCTAATTGGGTGACTTTAAAAAGTTATTCATCAAAGAACATGCCATTCATAGGTGTCGTCTCCATGTAATTGGATAGGCCAAGCCAAGAGAGATGATAAGCCACTACATTTTTTACTCATTTCTTGTATCAGATTTCAAGGTCAAACTCTTAGAGTAGAAGGATCCTGAAAGATGATCTATAGATGTAGGACAATGCCAATACCTTATAAAATTTTGCGGAGATAAAATTCTCAATCACACAAAGTATTGAAAACCTTGATTCTAATTAATTCATAGGACAACCGTCACCTATTATTTTAGGTAGGATAACCTTATTTTACGATGTCTTTGGAATTAATCTTTCAAAATAGTAAAAGGTAGAGAATCAAATAAATCAATTACCACAATGCATAAGGAGTAATAGTGGTTCGGTGTTTAACAAACACCTACTCCACTCCCAAAATTACAACTCTGGTAATTTTGGATTTCCATTATATCAATGTTTTTGTAGGTTCACATTAACAACCTCTTATAGTTCTTGTGATTTTCATAGGCTAACCACATTTTCAGGCTATCTCAACAAACCTAAATATAATAATAAATCAAATGACAATACTTATCTTCAAAAGATAAAACGTCAGTTTGAAGATGAAGTCGAGGCTTCGAGTAGTGATCTTATTTCTTGAATGTTGATGTAGCAGTATATGCTCAACTAGAAAGAATATAAGGATTTAACGTATCTCAAAGAATATAAACCCTAACTGTTGTAGATTCAATTATCTATTTCCCAAGTAGAGTATAGATTACTCTTGAATTACAGTTAATACTAACTTGAGAAAAAGAATTGAATAAGCTAAAATAAGAATAATAATGACCACACAGATAGATTTTGGAGGACTTAAGTTTCTCTCTAACTTATAGAAGGTTTTTCACCAATTTTTGTTGTTGAAATGAATGAGAGAAGGTCCCTATTTATAGCTTAGAAATTCGGTCAGCCTAAAATTAGGTTTGGCTGACCGAATTCTAACGATTCTATTCCAACAACTATTGGATTGCACGGGATAAGATTTATCAAAAATTTGGCTAGCCCGCCAAAATTTGACTGGCCGAATTTAAGGTTTAGCTGGCTGAATCCCTTTAAAATTTGAAAGTCCCATTGTTGAAAACTTGACCCAAGACACCTTCGGGCTGGCCCAATGACAAGTTGGGCTGGCTGAACCTAAAGTTGGGTTGGTTGAACTTGCAACAATTTTTTTGATATTTTGAATATGAAAATTTAACTGAATTTGTAGTTGGGTTAGCCAAAGTTAGTTAGGTTGGCCGAACTTGAAGTTGGGCTGGCCGATCTTCAATGAATTTAAACTGTAAATTATGTATTTTAAGCATTTAAAGCCATGTTTTAAAAGCACCTAACCTAAGGTATTTTCTAGGGTCATTCAACCTAATAGTTGGTATACACACTGATCGTTATCTTAATCTTGAAATTATGTTGAGTCTTCTAGTCTTGAGCTAATCTCCCTGAGGTTCCATAGAGGACTAAAGTGTACTTGAGATCTAACCAGCATTTTGTCTACAAAATTTGATAACTCCATGTGTGCTTTAAATATAAGTACTTAAAATCTCCCCCTTTATCAATTTCATGACAAAATAAATATACATACATACACATCATACACATTTACATTAAACATACATATCTCATGGACTCAGCCATCAATTTGAAGCTTCAGTTCAAAATTTATTTTCACATCACCTGTTGTTCCCCCTGAGAAATATACTCAAGTTGTTTTTCATCCAAATATACACACAAGATATATCCATGCCTAAGATGATTTTTTTTTTTCAATTTGACAAGCATTTAAGCATCGTATCATCACATGCATATGTATTTAAGCATCGCATCATCATGTATATGAGCACCACTTCTCCCCCTTTTTGTCATTAGTTGACAAAGAAAGGTGTAAAAAGAAGCAATATCACATGGGCAAATGAATGAATCACAAAGAAAATAAACTATTTATGCATATAAGCATCATAAAACCAAATCAAGTGTATCAAATAGTGTCACACCAAACCAACCAAACATAAAGTTATTACAAACCAAAATTCGGAACATTATCATTCAGACTAAGAGGATGATGGAGCAGGCATCTCAGGATCGTTTATCTTCAAACTCCTACTAAATCGATGCAAGTACTTCTTTATGTACTTCAAGTTTAATTTTTAAGTTTGAGATAGGGACTCCTGGGGTACATGCAGAGCACCCATCCTTTGCTCTAAACTGATAATCTCTCATCAAAATGAGAGGGTTGGTAGTATAAATTTGTTGTGTCTTCTGATTCCTCCAACTCATCAAAAATATCATCCATGTTTATATCGCCTTCTTGCCTTTCCTCTTGACTGCCACGTTGCTTAAGAAGAGGTGATAGTCGCATCATATTAAGATTGGAAGAATTAAAAGGTAATTCAGACTCTGGTGCCTCAATCGATGAAGTTTGGACATGGAATTGCAAAGCAAGCAAAGTCATAAGATGTGTAAAATGAAGTGAAGCCTGTCTAGGATGTATACAATATTGAATAATTGAATACTAAATTAGAGAAGGAAGACATATTCTAAGTCTAGAAGCAACATCATGCAAAGTATGAACCATGAAGGGAGTAAGATCAGTCTTATTCCTTGCTTTTGGATAGACATTCTAGGTAAAAATCCGATGAAGGACATGGTATCTTGGGAATAGTCTACTAATAGGTTGGGCATTACAGACCTCATCTTTGTATTAAAACCACATAACACTCGGGGGATAGACTCTTTTCTAAATTGGACATTTTGTTAGAAAGAGTTAAAATAGGAATCATATCTTCCACCATATTTATTTCCATCAATAAATAGATGGTGTAAGGTGTTACAGTTATGATTTCTTCTAAAAATTTAATTTTGAAAAATAATTTATCAGTAGAAATCTCAGAGATTGAAACATACATCCCTTGCACAACGGACCGATAAGCTGCCCCACTCCATCATAAAATTTTCTCCCATCCTAGCTCAAATAGGAGATCAAAAAGGTTGTATTCAGCAATATGATTAAGATTAATAGAACATTCTATGGTGATACTGTTTGTTCTAAAATTTTAAACATTTTCGGTGTCATCATCTGGTGATCGTAGGGTTCGAGTATCACGTGGACCGGATCAGGATGAAGATCTTGCTTGAACATTGTGTACGGTATGTTTTGTTCTAAATTCCATGATTTGGAACAAAAAGAAATAAAGAAGATAGAGGTAGAACAAGTAGATCAGATTTTGTAAGAAAAACCTACCAAAAATGGTTTCTAAATTCAACAAAACTAGAAAAAAATCAAGATTTAAATGCAAATAGAGACTTAAATCTATAAAAGGAATGCTCAAAATCCACTTACAAAGAAATTTGAGAGAATGGGTTGGCCGAATGGAGCATCGACGGACTGAAGAAGAAGAAGTGGAAATGGGAAAAATGAAAAAATTTCCCCTTTTGATGGAATCCACATATGATTCGGTTGGCCGAATTTTTTTGTCAGGGATGGGTTGGCCAAAAAATCCAAAAACTTCATTTTCATCATTTTTTTTTCATATTATTATTATTATTATTTTTTCATATTATTTTCTTTAATCAAATAATAGAGAAATAATGCTAAAAGAAAAATAAAAATAAACAAAATTATTATGATATAAAAAAAAATCAATTAATAACACACAACCGAATATCATGCTTTAAGTTTGAGAATCTGATACCATCGAGTTGCTTAGTCAAGATATCTACAAGCTACTTTTTAGTTTTAATGTATTCCATCATGATAGTCTTTTCTTCAACCAACTCTTATATGTAACGATATCTTATATCAATGTGTTTTGTACGAGAGTGTTAAATAGATTTTTTTGATATATTTATAGCAATTATGTTATCGCAATATAAATTCATTGTATTCTAAATAATGTCATAATCAGCTAGTATACATTTCATCCACATAATTTGATTACGAGAATTCCTTGCAGCGATGCATTCTATCACACTCAGACTCGGTGACCGGATTCACGAGAATCCTAATAGCCAATTCCGGCACCAACAGCCTCCGTAGTACCCCATTCTCGGCTCCTGTCACCCATTCACTAGGTTCCGATCCTGGGATCCCACAAGGAGGATTTCTATAACATAATCTAATCCATAAAGAGCACACCCAAGATCATAACATAATAACCACTGGAAATAACCACATGAACACATTACAAAATCCAGTAAGAATTTAAACCTTATACAAGGTACATGGCTCAAAGGGAATACATAAACAGAATAAAGGAAATCTTCAAAAGGTCAACGACACACTCCAACGCTCCTCCTCAGTTACGGCTGCTGCCTAGAATCTCCTACACGCATCAATCGTGTATAAACTTATACAAAGTTTAGAGGGTGGTGTAAATGTGTGTAATACTAGTGCCCGGAAAGCAATATCAAATAATGCGAAAATACTGCGTGAACCATGAATACCATCAATGCCAATAGCCATACCAAGGCTATGCTATACTAAGCATGAATGCAGTAAGCCATACTAAGGCTATGCAATGCAACATTTGAGTACTGGGTGCCATACCAAGGCAATGCACAAGAGGCCTACATAGCTAATGCTATATGCAATGTGCAAATGCGATCATGCTAGTCTCCATATCCAGTCCACATAACCATACAGTTCCACTCTAGGGAAACCACCGGGGTCAAATACACTGCCAGCCGACTGCCGCTCTCCTAGTTGCATAGTCTAACGAGCATAAGAGACCTCACTACCCGCCTATGGATAGCCAAACACAAGTAAGGTTTGATGAAAGCAGACCCATTCACGAGCTGGTCCAACTCAGCCAAGCTATTTCCCCTAACTCAGGCGGGAAAAGCCACACCCCATCTCAATCGACCGCACTACAGTGGGAGTCGTGACCTAATGGTATAAGGCACTCAGGCTGTCATGTTTTTCACTCGGTCTCAGCATTGAGGTATCTCATGGTACCATGAAGGTTTAGGGGCTTTCACCTAAGGACATCCTAAGTGCCCTAAATTCTCAAGTAACATTTCTTATGTCCAAATCTAGCCATCCATGATATGCCTGTAGAGGCTACGGCCCTGATGAAGCGAGGGTGAATGTCAATCATGCTATGCAATACTAGATGTATGAATCACACATATCAACCATGCCTCAGTCCTAAGCATCCAACGTGCTCAAGAGGGGTAACTCCATCCCTCATAATATCCTGCCCAATGGCATAACCATGACCAATCACATCTCAACCAAGCATGCATATGATGCGTATGGGAGTGGGTCATGAAGATGAACAAATATGCCAATGTGGTGAAGATGTACTCTCCTCCTAACCAGCAGGGTTTAGATACTTAGACAATTTTCCATAAGGAATACAACCTCTAGTGGGGGCCCAATAGCCTGGGGTAGCTCACAAGTTTAAGATAGATAATGACATGAGCCTAAATGATGAGAATGGGCCTAACAAGAGTCTATGGTGGACCTTTAACCACTCATAGATGCAAGTGGGCCTACCATGGGGCCATAAATGTGGACATACAACCACCATTTGTCCCAAGGAGGTAACCCAAAAACATTTTACCAAGAATCAAGGCCTATGGCTTAAATACAATCATACAAAGGAAATGGGCAGCTATATACATACCGCATACATCACATGTTGGGCCTCAAATAAATGGCCTAAGGCCAATATATAACAAGGGTCTAAAGGGAAACACACGGCCCAATCTATACCCAATAACATGGGCCTAAAGGGAAGGTTATGGCCCAAGAATAAGGTCACCAAGTCCATATATTATGGTGGGCCTAGTGGGTAGCTCATTATCCCAATCACATAGGCAAGAATCACATTCAAGTTAAGCAAATTGGGCCTTACAACTTTAGCCTAAGAATCTATTTGATTTGGGTGGAAACCAAGGGCCCAACCACACATTTATTTCCAGTCCAACCAGCCCAACATAATGATGGACATAGCCCATAAATCCACTGGGCCTATCTAGGAAGTTCCAGCTCATTTGGGCCTACAAGGATTCTTAAAAATCTGGTTACATATATGTCCATCCAACCTAACCAAAGTGGGCCTCCAAGATACATTAATTTAACTCAAAAGCCAGGGAAATAAAGGCATGAAATATCCCCACAAATCCTCACAATATGGTGGGCCCCACACCCTTAAACTCCAGCCATAAACAATGTATTTTAATAAGGTACACAGCTGGATTTTTAGTCCACCAGCTACCTGGGCCTGCTGGAGCCCAGTAAAATAATTTTCTGATTGGAATACAAGTCCAGGGTGGTCTAACAATATGTACAGGGAGTCCCACCACATAGGGAGTGGCCAATCAACACACAAAACTAGTGGGCCTTGCTGTTGGATTGAGAGTCTAGCAACAGTCCAAACAGTGGGTGTCCCACAAAGGGGTGGCCGGTCCAAGGCCTGGACGGCCTGGCCCACATCAAAGCTAAAGTGGGCCCCACCATGGACGCCTACTTAGGGGTTGGCCATGTCCAAGTGGGCTACACCAGATGGATGGATGCATGGATGAAACATTACATCATGGTGGGCTCTTGGAGGGTGGGACATCCAGCTCATGCTGGATGTCAGCCACCATGGGACATCCAGCATGGCTGCTGTCCAGCCACGTACACCCAAAATATGGTGCCCCAGGATGCCCTTAAATCATATAGAAGGGGTCTTGGCAAGGTGGGCTACAATGGAGATAAATTTGTAGGTCATACACAAGCCTAAAACAATCACACATAAAAAGTACAACAAGGTATAACTAGAAAATTCTATTGCTGAAATTGTTGCTGTCCCCATCTTTGACACCTTATGGGGTGGGCCTAGGCCTGCCAAACCAAGGGGAAAATGGATGGATTTAATGCTCCTATGTATGGACAGCAAGTGGGGTCCACTGGAGTGGCCCACTTTCCCCAAAATCAAAGTATATTAAGTCCATTTCCAACATGCAACATTGTTGGACTGTCCAGAAATTTCTAGACATCTAACCCTCTTTAGCCGATCCCACAGGTCTTAATCATGGGGTAATTGATGTGGGCCCCATCCTAAATTAAGGTGGGGTCCATACCTCAGAAAACCCCAAAAGAAATTAGGGAAAGAAGCCTCACAAACAAGCCTAAAACCATGGGCATGAAAATTGGATAGCAACATATGTTGTCCATTCCCAGCCCATAAAAAAATATCCAGAGGGATTTATGCCCAAATAATACAAGTGGGGTCCGCCTTAATGGACCATAAAAATTTCAGACCCAAATCCACCCATAAATCTCTAAGAAATCATGCCTTATGGGGCCATCCAATCCATATAACCCACATGCATATGGACGTCTAGCCTAGTGGGCCTGGACGTCCTAAAAATCTGAGGATCTGGGATGTTTTTGGTCTCATCAATGGGCCACCATCATCAGAAGCAAAAGAGGGAAGAAGAGAGAGGAAGAGAGAGAGAGAGAGAGAGAGAGAGAGAGAGAGAGAGAGAGAGAGAGAGAGAGAGAGAGAGAGAGAGAGAGAGAGAGAGAGAGAGATCAACGACCATAGGGGAGGATCCCGAAACTATGAATCCTCTACCAATGCAATCCACACCTTTCATCTTACATGCATGCATGCATTAGATATCTACAAATCAAGAAATTTCTCAGGTGAGGATGCCATCCCCACCATACATTTATGGTCTAGTTGGCCCAACAAATCCTAGATTAAAATGAGTCCATCATGATGGGTCCATGGAGAATGGCCCACCATGGCAACATGCATGCATCAAGTGGGCTTCTAGCCACACATTATGGAGCTATGTAGGACCTCCACCATTGATTGGTGGGTCCCACATACTCCCAAACATGAGAAAAGAAATATGCAAGAAGAAAGGAAGGAAGAAGCTCCAAATGCATCACCCACCTTCAAGATCACCCATCCTCTTCAAGCCATAGACTTCATAGCTCCAAAGGTGGGATTCTAATGGTGGTGATGGGGTTTAGATGGTGGGATTGGGAGAGAGAATGGGGAGAAGTTGCTGGAATAGGGGAGAAATGGTGGATGTCCCACCTAGCAAGGAAAGGAA
This sequence comes from Magnolia kwangsiensis, assembly GCA_037074715.1. Lineage (NCBI taxonomy): Eukaryota > Viridiplantae > Streptophyta > Magnoliopsida > Magnoliales > Magnoliaceae > Magnolia > Magnolia kwangsiensis. Next base: position 67,704,443 of record CM073572.1, on the reverse strand, counting down.
GGAGAGGGAAATGAGAGAGAAGAGAGGAGAAAGGTGTGTTGTAGAAAAGCAATGATTAGTTTTGGAAGAAGGGCTACCATGGGAAGAGGGATGCATGGGTTAGGGAGAAAAATCTCATGATTATTTTTTAGAAAAATAAAATAATCATTAGGCTAGGTCATTATGGAGGGTAGCTAGCATGGGGACATGAGCACTGGGTTGGCCCACATGGAAAAATGTGCCCATGGGTCTAGGTGGGTCTCACATGTATGATGGATGACAAAAAATGGTGGGATCCATATCTCGAGATGTTCATGTTGGAATTATGCATGAAACGCAGCGTTGGAACCTCAGCACTGATGCGGTCACAATGGCATAGGTTTCATGTCGATCCGGGTTGGGTCTACATGATGAGACTTAAGGATGATTGCAAATGGAGTCCACAGGTCGCGGGTCATGGGGATTTGAACGGTAGGACCGCGGGACCTAAAGGAACGAAATGGATACTTAGGTAGGGTCTTACATCTCTCCCCACCAATAAAGAAAATTCATCCTTGAAATTTCTAAATTCTGGACAAAAGGAAATGCACAAACATCATTATATATAGATATATATCAATCAACAATCACAAGAGAAGGAAATACTAAAGTAATATAAGTAATCAATCAACAAACAAATGGGGATAGCGCTCTCGAATCTCAGCTTCATGCTCCCAAGACTCCTCGACCTCTGAATGATGACCCCACTGTACCTTCACCAGGGGAATGACCTTGGTCTTGAGAACCTACTCCTTCTGATCAAGGATGTGAATAGGCTACTCAATGTAAGAAACATCCTCATGGACATCATGGGGCTGCCAATCAATCACAGGAATAATGTCCAACCCACACTTCCACAACATCGATACATAGGACATGTCGTGGATACCGGACAACTCAGAAGGTAAGGAAAGCTTGTAGGCCACGGTGCCCACGCGCTCAGTAATTTCAAAAGGTCCAATGAATTTCAAGGCAAGCTTGCCCTTCGCTTTAAACCAAACCACACCTTTCATAGGTGAGACCTTGAGATACCCCAACTATAAGCTCGAGGGATCAACGTTGATGATCAATAAAAATTTTCTGTCGGCTCTGAGGTGTGCACATCCTCTGCTTGATAATATCAATAATCTCTGATGTTTGCTGCACAAGCTCGGGACTTAGGAGGCGATGCTCTCTAACCTCGGTCTAACAACTAGGAGATCTGCACGGTCTGTCATACAGTGCCTCAAAAGGAGTCATGCCAATGGTCGCTTAATAATTGTTGTTGTATATGAACTCAGCCAAGCACAAGTGCTCATCCCAGTTACTCGTGAAGTCAATCACACAGGCTTGGAGCATATCCTCTAGGATCTAGTTAACCCTTTTGGTCTGCCCATCTGTCTGTGGATGATAAAAGGTGCTAAGCTGTAAGGTAGATCTCATCGCCTGTTGAAAGCTCCTCTAAAAATGAGACATGAATCTACGGTCTCAGTCAGAGACGATCGAAACCAGAATGCCGTGCAGTCGCACTATCTCATCAATGAATACTTTTGCAAGCCGGTCTAATGTCCAGGTCACATGCATCGAAATAAAATGTACCGATTTTGTCAGACGATCGATGACAACTCAGATGACATCATGACCGCGCTGAGTCTTCGACAAGCCTATGATGAAATCGGCCGACATGTGCTCCCACTTCCAAAGTGAAATGCTCAACGGATGCAAAGGACCAGGGGGTCTCTGGTGTTCGGCCTTGACCCACTGGCAAGTGTCGCACTCGTCCATAAAACTAGTGATCTAGCACTTCATTCCCGATCAGAAATACTGCCTCCTCATATCTTTGTACATTTTCAAGGAGCCCGAGTAGATCATAAGTCTCGATCGGTGTGCGTCGGTTATTAGATATCTACGCAACTTTGGTACATCTGGAACACATAATCGGCCTCTGTAGCGAAGTCCACCATCGAAACCAACTGCCAGTCTGACTGTTCCACGGATACTGCCTTTGCTCAGTATCCCTGTAATGACTCATTTGTCTACTGAACCTCGATCACCCTTGCAACAAGAGAGGGTTGAATTGACAGGCACGAAAGCTGAACAATAGAGGACTGCAGGCCAAACTTAAGGTTGAACTCTGATACATCCTTGAGCATCTTCCATTCACGAACCATCATCTGTGCCACCATGCCTTGTGGTTAATGGCTGAGCACGTTCGCCACCATGTTAGCCTTGCCTGGGTGGTATTGAAGGTCAAAACATAATCCTTCAAAATCTCCATCCATCGCCTTTATCGTATATTCAGCTCTGACTGCGAAAATAAATACTTCAAGTTCTTATGGTCTGAAAAAAGCTTGAACTTAACCCCATAAAGATAATGCCTCCACATCTTTAGTGCGAAGACAGCTGCTGCTAACTCTTGATCATGTGTGGGGTAGTTCAACTCATGGACCTTGAGCTGGCGCGAGGCATATGCCACTGGCTTCCTATGTAGTATCAGAACAACACCCAAACCAACTCGAGAGGCATCAGCAAAAACCACAAAACCATCACTCCCATCTGGAAGAGTGAGGACAGGAGCGGACGTGAGATGGTCCTTCAACTCCATAAATGTCTCCTCACAGGCGTCACTCTAGACGAACTCGGTGCCCTTCCTCATCAATCGAGCCAACAGTGCTGCAATACGGTAGAAGCCTTTAATAAATCATCGATAATAACCTGCTAGACCAAGGAAGCTACGGATCTCGGAAGCATTCGTGGGCTGGTCCCACTGACACACTGCATTAATATTCAAGGGGTCCACAATGACACCCTCCCTCATCACCACGTGACTGAGGAACTTCACCTCCTCTTAACAGAACTCACACTTCTCAAGCTTTGCATATAGCTGGTGGGCACAGAGGGTCTCCAATACAATCTGTAAATGCATCTCATGGTCCTCCTGGGTCCTCGAATATACCAGAATATCATCGATGAACACCAAAACAAACTAGTCGAGGTAGGGCCAGAAGACCTCATTCATTAGCTACATGAACACGGCGAGCGCATTGGTTAGCCTAAAAGACATGACTAGAAACTCGAAGTGACCGTAACGTATACGAAAAGCTGTCTTCGATATGTCCTCCTCTCGGACCCAAATCTGATGATAATTAGAGCTCAAGTCTATCTTAGAAAAGAACTGAGCACCCTGCAACTGGTTGAACAAATCATCAATCCTGGGGAGTAGGTATTTGTTCTTAATATTGACCTTGTTGAGCTCACGGTAATCCACACATAGCCTCAACGAGCCATCCTTCTTCTTCACAAAAAATACTGGGGCTCCCCATGATGAACTGCTAGGATGAATAAAACCCAACTCTAGCATCTCATCCAACTGCTCCTGCAGTTCTCGTAACTCCATCGGTGCCATACGGTAGGAGGCCTTTAAAATAGGCTCAACATCGGGCACCAAATCTATCTGAAACTCTATCTGTTGGTGCGGTGGCAAACTTGAGATCTCTTGAAACACATTTAGGAACTCGTAAACGATCGACAACTGCTCAAAACACCCTACCACAGAATCCTCAACAACATAAGCCAACAAGTTCGATAGCGGCTCTCCTTTGGGCTCGACAATGAACTAGAATACTGGCAAGCTAGGAATTTGAAACGTGACTATCCTCATAGTATAGTTCAAGATAGCATGGTACTCGGCAAGCCAGTCCATCCCCAGGATCACAGCATAGTCGACTATTGGCAACACAAATAAATCAACGGGTAGGAACATCTCACCAACCAAAACCAGACAAGATGAACAACGACGACTCAAAATTGCAGATTTCCCCAAGGGAGTCAAAATGGATAAGGCCTCTGGCTCGGACTCTGATGGAATACCGATTGATCGATAGAACTCCTTAGCCATGAATGAATGAGATGTGCCCGAATCAAAAGTACACGGGCAATACAAGCAGAGATAGGAAGAATACCCTCGACTACTCCTCCAGAAGATGACTATGGGTCCTGATTAGCAGTATAGATTTGCCCCGAGAAGGCAAGGGAAGCAAGCCTGAAGACTGTGGATCCTGACCCTGCACCTGTTGTGCGGCATATACTTAGCCCTGGGTCTACGAGGGAGGTGCCTGTCCCCTCTACTACTGTCTCTGGTGTTGTTGCGGCCACTGAAGTGGCCTACCCTACTGCCTCTACTGTTGGGGAGGAGGCCTAGGAATGAGAGTCTGATGCTGGGGTCACTGCTACTGCTGTTGTGGGGCTTGCTGTACTTCCCTCTACTATTAATGGGGATGGGGACACTCGCACCTATGGTGCCCAGACTGTTTGCAACCATAACATATGCCAGAAAATAGGCCAGAAGAAGAAGAAGCTGGCTGCTAAGATGATGCTGCGGGCTACGTTACAGGCGATCTGAATCTAGAACGACCCTGATGCCGTCGATATTGGTGCTGATGGGAGCTATCGGAGGGTGCCTTCCTCTTTCGTTCTCCACTGGAACTCTACTCCCTGGACCTCTACCTCATGGCCCAGTCCTCCTTATAAACCAAGTCCCTATGCACGACCTCATCAAATGTAGTCAACAAATGTCCCAAGACGCGATTGCGAAGGGCGGGACACAAGCCGCTCACAAAATGGTGAGCCTTCTACTTCTCGTCATCAATGAGGTAGGAGGCAAAACGAGACAATGTAACAACTCGGGCCTTATACTGAGACACCGTCATCTCACCCTGCACCAGGGTCTCGAACTCGAGGGCCCTTTGCTCACGGATATGTCTGGGAAGAACTTCTAGTCAAAACGAACCATGAACTCCTCCTACGTCCATACAAAATCTAGCCCGGCCATCCGAGAAACTGACGATCACCAATGCCTTACCTCACCTTGAAGAAGGAAGACGACCGAAGGAAGTCTCTGCTCACTGGTGCACGGCATGGTGTCAAATATCTTCTCCACCTCGGTGCATCATAACTCTGCTGCAGACGGGTCTAGCTCACCTTGGAACTGTGGGGGATCATGCTTCCTAAAGTCTCGGAGCAGTTCACTCGCTTGCAACTGCTGAGATTGCTCAGGAGTCTCGGGAACTAGACGATAGGTCTGAAGAACAGTAGTGATAACCTGCATTATTTGTTGGAAATGCTTGATTCTAACCGGAACTGTAGGATAAGTAGGGGCAGAACTAGCCTCTGGCAGAGGCACAGGTGTGGCAGGAGACTCTGGAACAGGAATGATAGGCTGAGGTGGGGGAACAAGTGCCACTTGAGGTGGAATCACAACCTTCGAAACAGGTGCTTAGGTTGATCGGGTCGCTGGAGTATCACGGGTGTCTCTACCTCTCGTGCCTTGACCACAGGTGCCTCATTTAGGCGGCATCGTCTACAAAAGAATAAAGGTGATGGATGCATTGAGATCAAAACCTCGAAGGCTCAAATGGAAACAAGGGAAATGCACTCGGGACATGACTTGTCCTAAGCTCGCAGTAGATATGTGATGTCATCCTAAGTTATTCTGTAAGTTACTTGTTATGCTCTGATACCACCAACTATTACGCCCCAAACTCGATGACCAGACTCACGAGAATCCCGATAGCCGATTCTTGTGCCGACAGCCTCCGTGGTACACCATTCTCGGCTCCTGTTACCCATTCACCAGGTTTCGATCCTGGGATCCCACAAGGAGGATTTCTATAACATAATCTGATCCATAAAGAGTGCACCCAAGATTATAACATAATAACCACTAGAAATAACCATAAGAACACATTACAAAATCCACTAAGAATTTAAACCTTATACAAGGTACATGGCTCAAAGGGAAATACATAAACAGAATAAAGGAAATCTTTAAAAGGTCTATGGCATGCTGCAACGCTCCTCCTCAGCTACAGCTGTTGCCTAAAATCTCTTGCACGCATCAATCGTGCATAAGCTTATAGAAAGTTTAGAGGGTGGTGTAAGTGTGTGCAATACCAGTGCCGGGAAAACAATATCAGAGAATGCGGAAATGTGACGTGAACCATGAATACCATCAATGCCAACAACCATACTAAGGCTATGCTATACCAAGCATGATTGCAGTAAGTCGTTCCAAGGTTATGCAATGCAACATATGAGTACTGGGTGCCATACTAAGGCGATACACAAGAGGCCTACATAGCTAATGCTATATGCGAAGTGCAAATGTGATCATGTCAATCCTCATTTTCAGTCCATATATCCATACAGTTCCACTCTAGGGAAACCACCGAGGTCAAATATACTGTCAGTTGACTACCGGTCTCCTAGCCGCACAGTCTAACGAGTGTAAGAGACCTGACTAGCTTGTGGATAGCCAAACACCAGTAAGGCTCGACGGTAGCGGACCTATTCTTGAGATGGTCAAACTCAGCCTAGCTATTTCCCCCTAAGTTAGGCGGATAGGTTACACCCCATCTCAACTGACCACACTATAGTGAGAGTTATGACCTAATGGTATAAGGCACTCGAGTGCTCATTTTTTCCACTTGGTCTCGGTGTTGAGGCTTCTCCTGGTACCATGAAGGTTTAGGGACTTTCACCTAAGGACATCCTAAGTGCCTTAAATGCTCAAGTAACATTTTCGGTATCCAAATCCATCCATCCATGATATGCCTGTGGAGGCTACGGCCCTGATGAAGCGAGGGTGAATGTCAATAATGCTATGCAATACCAGATGCATGAATCACACATATTAACCATGCATCAGTCCTAAGCATCTAACGTGCTCAATAGGAGTAACTCCATCCCTCACAATATCCTACCCAATGGCATAACCATGACCAATCACATCTTAACCAAGCATGCATATGATGCATATGGGAGTGGGTCATGAAGATGAAAAAATATGCCAATGTGATGAAGATGTGCTCTCCTCCTAACCAGTAGGGTCTAGGTACTTAGACAATTTCGCATAAGGAATACAACCTCTAGTGGGGGCCCAATAGCCTGGGGTAGCTCATAAGTCTAAGATAGACAATGATATGAGCCTAAATGATGAGAATGGGCCTAACAAGAGTCTATGGTGGACCTTTAACCACTCATAGATGCAAGTGGGCCAACCATGGGGCCACAAATGTGGATATGTAACCACCATTTATCCCAAGGAGTTAGCTCAATAACATTTTACTAAGAATCAAGGCCCGTGGCCTAAATACAATCATACAAAGGAAATGGGCAGTTGTATACATACCACATACATCACATGTTGGGCCTTAAATAAATGGCCCAAGGACTATATATAACAAGGGTCTAAAGGGCAACACATGGCCCAATCCATACCTAATAATATGGGCCCAAAGGGAAGGTTATGGCCCAAGAATAAGGTCACCAAGTCCATACATTATGGTGGGCCTAGTGGGCAGCCCATTATCCTAATCACATAGGCAAGAATCACATTCAAGTTAAGCAAATCGGGCCTTACAACCTTAGCCCAAGAATCTATTTGATTTGGTGGGCAACTAAGGGCCCAACCACAAATTCATTTCTAGTCCAACCAGACCAACATAATGATGGACATATCCCATAAATCCATTGGGCCTATCTAGGAAGTTCCACCCCATCTGGGCCTACAAGGAGTCCTAAAAATTTGGCTACATATATGTCCATACAACCCAACCAAAGTGGGACTCCAAGATGCATTAATTAAGCCCAAAAGACAGGGGAGTAAAGGCATGAAATATCCCAAAAAATCCTCCTAATATGGTTTTCCCTACACCCTTAAACTCCAGCCATAGACAATGCTTTTAAATAAGGTACCCAACTGGATTTTTATTCCACCAGCTACCTGGGCCTGTTGGAGCCTAGTAAAATGATTTTCTGATTGGAATACAAGTCCAGGGTGGTCCAACAATATGTATAGGGAGTCCCACCACATAGGGAATGTCCAATCAACACACAAAACTAGTGGGCCTTACTGCTGGACCGAGAGTCCAGCAGCAGTCCAAACAGTGGGCGTCTCACAAAATGGAGGGTAGTCCAAGGCTTGGACGGCCTGGCCCACATCGAAGCTTAAGGTGGGCCCCACCATGGACTTCCCACTTAGGGGTGGGCCACGTCCAAGTGGGCCACACCAGATGGATGGACGCATGGATGAAACATTACATCATGGTGGGCTCTAGGAGGGTGGGATGGCCAGCCCATGCTGGATGTCAACCACCATGGGACGTCCGGCATGGCTGCCCTCTAGCCATGTACACCTAAAATCTGGTGCCCCAGATGTCCAAAAATCATATAGAAGGGGTCTTATCAAGGTGAGGTACAATGGAGACGAATTTGGAGGTCATACACAAGCCCAAAACAATCACACACAAAAAGTACAGTAAGGTATATCCAGAAAATTCTACTGCTGAAATTGTTGATGTCCCCATCTTTGGCACCTCATGGGGTGGGCCTAGGACTACCAAACCAAGGGAGAAATGGATGGATTTAATGCTCCTATGTATGGACAGTAAGTGGGGTCCACTGGAGTGGCCCACTTTTCCCAAAATCAAGGTATATTAGGTCCATTTCCAACATCCAACATTGTTGGACTATCCAGAAATTTTTGGACGTCCAGCCCTCTTTGGCCCATCTCATAGGTCTTAATCATGGGGTAATTGATGTGGGCCCCATCCTAGATCAAGGTGGGGTCCATACCTCAGAAAACCTCAAAAGAAATTAGGGAAAGAAGCCTCACAAACAAGCCTAAAGCCATGCCCAAAAACCATACAACAAATGGGCTTGAAAATTGAACAACAACATATGTTGTCCATTTCCAACCCATAGAAAAATATCCGAAGGGATTTATGCCCAAATAATACAAATGGGGTCCACCTTAATGGACCATAAAAATTTTAGACCTAAATCCACCCATAAATCTCCAAGAAATCATGCCTTATGGGGCCATCCAATCCATACAACCCACATGCATATGGACGTCCCAAAAATCTGAGGGTCTGGGATGTTTTTGGTCTTATCAGTGGGCCACCATCATCAGAAGCAAAAGAGGGAAGGAGAGAGAGAGAAAGAGAGAGAGAGAGAGAGAGAGAGAGAGAGAGAGAGAGAGAGAGAGAGAGAGAGAGAGAGAGAGAGAGAGAGATGAACGACCATAGGGGAGGATCCCGACACTATGAATCCTCCACCAATGCAATCCACACCTTTCATCTTACATGCATGCATGCATTAGATATCTACAAATCAAGAAATTTCTCAGGTGAGGATGCCATCCCCACCATACATTTATGGTTTAGTTGGCCCAACAAATCCTAGATCAAAATGAGTCCATCATGATGGGTCCATGGAGAATGGCCCACCATGGCAACATGCATGCATCAAGTGGGCTTCTAGCCACACATTATGGAGCTATGTAGGACCTCCACCATTGATTGGTGGGTCCCACATACTCCCAAACATGAGAAAAGAAATATGCAAGAAGAAAGGAAGGAAGAAGCTCCAAATGCATCACCCACCTTCAAGATCACCCATCCTCTTCAAGCCATAGACCCCATAGCTCCAAAGGTGGTATTCTAATGGTGATGATGGGGTTTAGATGGTGGGATTGGGAGCAAGAATGGGGAGAAGTTTTTGGAATATGGGAGAAATGGTGGACGTCCCACCTTGTAAAGAAAGGAAGGAGAGGGAAATGAGAGAGAATAGAGGAGCGAGGAGTGTTGTAGAAAGGCAATGATTAGTTTTGGAAGAAGGGCTAGCTTGGGAAGAGTGATGCATGGGTTAGGGAGAAAAATCTCATGATTATTTTCATGAAAAGAAAAATAATCATTAGGCTAGGTCATTATGGAGGGTAGCTAGCATGGGGAAATGAGCACTAGGTGGTCCCACATGGGAAAATGTGCCCATGGGTCTAGGTTGGTCCCTCATGCATGATGGATGAAAAAAATGGTGGGATCCATATCTCGAGATGTACATGTCAGAATTATGCATGAGAAGCAGCATGGGAACCGCGACGCTGATGCGGTTGTAATGGCATAGGTTTCGAGTTGATCCGGGTTGGGTCTACATGACGAGACTTAAGGATGACTGCAAACAGAATCCACAGGTCGCGGGTCACCAGGATTCGAATGGTAGGACTGTGCGACTTGAAGGAATGAAATGGATACTCAGGTAGGGTCTTACATATTCTGCTTTTACAGTGGATAAAGATTCAAACTTTTACATTTTGCTCATCCATGGCACAAGATAGTTTACAATATAGAAACATCCATCACTAGTATATTTCTTATCGTTAACATTTCTTTCATAGTCTGCATCAGTATATCCTGCTATTTGAATAGACATATCATGTGGATACCATAAACCCAAATTAGCAGTATTTGTAACATAACATATTTGATTATTCATTTATGAATAAATGCGATTCTTTAGGGTCAGATTGATATCTAGCATAAATGCTGAAACTAAAAGAAATATTAGGTTTGCTGGCAGTCAAATATAGTAAGCTATCAATCATGTTATCATAAAGATGAGAATCGACACCTTTGCTCGATTCATTTGTTGATAATCTGATTGTTGTACTCATAGGTGTATTGAAATTCTTACCATTTTCGAAACCAAACTTTTTTTTTTCTAAATTTAGTGCGTATTTGGTTTGGGAGAAGAAAATTCCGTCTTTAAGCTATTTAACTTGAAGATCAAGAAAGTAATTTACTTCATTGACCATACGGATTTTATAAGTTTTGTAAACTTAGAAGAAATATCAGTGCAAGTAGATCAATAGATAATGTCATCAACATATATCTATACAATTAAGATATCATCATCAAATTTTTTTGACAAACATAGTTTTGTTAACACTATCCGTCTGAAAGTTATAACTAAGTAAAAGTTTAGTCAATTTTTACTTACCATGCTCTAGGGGTTTGTTTTAAACCATATAATGCCTTTTTAAGATGGTATACATGATCAAGAAGTTTGGGATCTTCAAAATCCTTTGGTTGTTCATTCATTTGGTATATTCTAAAATTTTTGTAACAAGCAATATAAATAAATATCTTAAGAGATTCAAGGTGCGCAACTAGTGAAAAGGTTTCATCATAGTTAATACCTTCTATTTGAGTATAACCTTGCACAACAAGTTGTGCCTTATTTCTGATAATGTTTCTAAGTTCATCAGATTTATTTTTAAAAATACACATGGTTTCAATCATATGTTTATCAGATAGTCTGAGAATAAGATACCATACATCATTTCTAACAAACTGATTAAGTTCATCAACCTTAATTTAGTAATATTTGATTAGTAGATGGTTCAGATTGATTAACCAAAATAATATCATTATCACTATCATCTTGGTCAAGTTTAGGAATGATCGGTTGATCGTCAATTACAACATTTATTGATTCTTGAATCACCCTAGTTCTTTTATTTAAAACACGATATGCTCAATTGTTTAAAGTATATCTTAAGAAAATTCCCTCATTGCCTTTTATATCAAACTTATCCAAATTTTCTCGTTCATGTAAAATATAGCGTTTGCTTCCGAAAGTACATAAATATTTAATAAAAGGCTTTTTCTTAAACCATAATTCATAAGTTATTTTATTTTTTGTTGTTCTTATGTAAACATAGTTAATTATATAGTATGCAATATTCACAGATTCAACCTATAAGTATTTAGGCAATTTCATGCTATTAGCATTACACTAGCCATTTCTCGCAGAACTCATTTTCCTTTCAGAAACTCCATTTTGCTGATGCATTTTTGGAGCAGAAAATTCATGTAATATGCTATGGTCAATATTGCATTCTCAAAATTCCTATTTTCAAACTTAGTTCCATAATCACTTCTAATTCTGATTACTGAAAATTCTTTTTCAGTCTGGATGTATTTTAATAGCTTTTTGATTTTATCAATAGCATTCGACTTTTCTCTTAAAAAGGCTACCCATGAGTATCTAGTGTAGTCATCAACTACATCTGGGAAATATTTCTTTACACCTCTACTCTCCATTCTAGTAGGTCTAACTAAGTCCATGTGGAGAAGTTCAAGAGGTCTTGCAGTGGTTAAGGAGTTCACTTTCTCGTGACTACTCCTAATTTGCTTGCCTACTTGACAAGAACTACATACTTTATTCTCTCTCTCTCTCTCTCTCTCTCTCTCTCTCTAGTTTCAGTAAACTACGCAAGTGATTTCTTTTGTTCAATTTATATAAATCTCTATAGTTTACATGTTCAAGATGTTGGTGCCATAATTAATTCTCATTTTTTTAGACCATGTAATATGAATGATTAGTTGAGAAAGATTCATCAATGATATAACAATTTTTAGACGTTCTATGACCATTTAATATTACATGTCCTTTATTATTCATTATCTCACATCCATGATAAAAAAATTTTACACTATGATTGTTACCATAGATATGAGACATGCTCAAGATATTATATTTCAAACCTTCAACATATAATACATTTTTAAAGATAGGTAAGTTGAGAAGTTGTACATTACCTTTGACGATGATCTTATAATTGCTACCATCTCCGAATGTAACTGATTTGCAATCGATCTTGTTGATATTTGAGAGAATGTCTTTATCACCTAACATATGTCTCGAACATCTACTATTCAGGTACCATATTGAATGAATATTTTCTTTGAAAGCTATGTGGATTACAAGACACTTAACCTTTGGAACCCATTTCATGATGGTTTTAGGCTTTGAAGGATCTCTTACCTTTCACTGTGCTTGGGAGTTAGGATTTCTCCTGTTTCTGTTTACTCTGTTCTTACCGGAGTTGGATTTCAACAATTCTTTAAGCAAGTCCACTATTTTATCAGCAAGATGAAGATTTTTATTATCCCTCGTTTGATATATGTGGTTGTTGGCATATGTTTTTACATTAGTGGATTTTTGAAAGGATTTTGTATTTTTGAAGTTATTCTTTTTATAGTTTAATTCATTTAGAATTTCTGCTTTAGAGTTCAAGGATTCTCCTTAAATAAAGGTAAGAGCTAAATTCTTAGATTTCACATTATCATCTTTAGTATAGATAAGTTTAGATTTGTCACTACTTCGACGATATGAAGTTAGCAGTTTTTCAAGATTCTAGTCTCCTTGAGTATATTTCTAAGTATCCTTTAAACTCTAAAGTGAAGAAACTTTAATTTTGGATTTCTCATTTTTAGATTTAAGATTTTACAATTTAGAAAATTTTCAGACTTATATCTAATTTTGACTTTTCAAAGTAACTAGAAAAATGAGATTTTTCCAAAACAACCTTTTCAAGTTCTTATTGTAATTTGATACATTTTTCCTTTTAAATTTTCAATTTATCTACAATCTTGCAACTTTCTCTGTACATGGCACCATTTGCTTCTTTAAGATCATCTTCATTTTCAGAGTCACTTCCTGGAGTTTCAAAATCAGTTGTTTCACAATCATGTGAGGAAGTGATTCTGGCTGCAGTCATAAAGGCATTATGTTCTTTTATAGTTTTCTGATATGATTCGTTAGTTACTTAATTAGTTTTAGATTCTGATGATTCATTCTAAGTAGTAATCATGCATTTTCTCTTTGATTGATCCTTCTTAGGGCATTTTTAAGCGAGATGTCCAAATATAGAATAGTTAAAGCATTAGGTATCTTTAGATTTAGATTTCTAATAGTTTGAATTTCCTTTTCTTTTATCAAAAAGTTTTTAAAAATCATTTCTTTTCTTATTTTAAATTTTTTTATAAAACTTCTTTGCAGCATAGTCATATCATCCTCATTTTCCTTGTTATCTGAATTTACATTTAGAACATTTGATTTAGACTTAGAGAAGTTGAGGGCAATGGACTTGATCTTAGGAGCTTTGAAATTCAACTCGTAATTTTTTAGAGATCGTACCAACTCTTTAACCTTCATAATATCGATATCCCTCAATTCTTGTATAACGGTAACTTTGGAATTAAACCTATCAGGAAGTAATCGTAGTATTTTTACACAAATCTTGCTTTCAAGGATACTTTTACTAAGACCCTACATAGAATTGACTATGTCATTCTATATGGATTTCCTCAAATTGGGTTGTTAGGATTTTGATCGTAATTTATTTTTCACAATGATGGTTCCTTCACATGTCATTTCAAGTATATCTCAAGCTTGTTTTGTTGTATCACACAAAATGATTCTTTTGAATTCATCTTGTAAAAAAGCACAAGTTATAGCATTCAAGGCTTTAGCAGTTATACTACTTCCACTTTTCTAAGTAGCCGTCCAAAAATCATAAGTAATTTCTTTCATGGCTATGGTTCCATTCTCAGCAACTACTTCCATCATAGGAGGAATCCATTAAGTCACAGTGGCTTGCCATATACTTTCATCAATGGATTTGTGGAAGATCCTCATCCTGACTTTCCAATATGAATAATTTGATCCATCAAGGGGAGGAGGGTTAAAAATTGATAAACTCTTGAAATTTGACATCTTATAGCTCTGGATCTAGCTTTAGGAGTTAAATCCCAAAAAGTGCAATCTCACTCTATTACCACTTGAAAGATGAGCTATAAATGTCTACGAGAGGGACTGAATAGGACAATGCCAATACCTTATACAATTTTGCAGAAATAAAATTCTCCATCATACAAAGGATTGAAATCTTCATTCCAATTAATTCATAGGAAAACCTTCACCTATTATTTTAGGCAAGACAACCTTATTTTACAATGTCCTTCGAATCAATATTTCAAAATAGTAAAAGACAAAGAATCAAATAAATCAATCACCACAAATGCATGAGTTATAGTGGTTCGGTGTTTAACACACACCTACTCCACTCTCAAAATTACTATCCTCGTAATTTTGCCTTTTCACTATATCAAGGTTTTCACAAGTTCACCTTAACAACCTCCTATAGTGAAAGTGCCCTAGTTTGTCAATTAGCGTGAGTGTTAAGTCAGCTAGACAGAGAAGCTCCATAGGAAGATCAGTCAACCGTCTTCCTCAACTGGATGTGGGCCGGAACTAGCCACAGGTAAATCTTAGCCTCATATCGTATGTTCCAAAACACTAGGTAAATAAAACCCTTAAAATTGATTAGAATATCATAGGGTTTTTGGGGTTAGAAAACTTTTTTCAAAATTCAGAAAAATCTCTAAGTTTTCTGCCTCTGTCGATTTATCGATAGACTAATCGATGTAATCGAAAAGTGCTATTGACATCCTCGAAACTCACTCGATAATATCGAAATGAGGACAAAAGATGTTCAGCAGCCGCATATACTTTTGGATGGAATTATCGATGTATCGATAGATGTATCAATATCATCAAAATTTGAATCTCAAGTCTATCGAAGTTGACTCGATAAAATTGACATCATATATGTTGTGTTTAAAGATCTGCTGAGAAAATCATGAGATCTTTGATATATTGAAGTACTCCTCGATATCCTCAGAATTTAAACTTCGATGATATCGGATTGGACACTTTGTTTTCCTGTAATATTTTCAGGATGTTTTATCTTGGATCAAGGGTCACTCAATAGAATCGATATTTAAATTTTGATGATATCAAGTATGGGTCGATTGCATTGAGAATGGACATAAACTGTCCAGCAAGCTTAACTGAAAAATCCTTTGGATTTATTAATGTATCGACACAACTATCGATATCATCAACATTCAAATTCTGATGATATCGAGTGTGCCTCTATCATTCTTTTATCCTGAAATATTTCAAAGGAAAGTCTCTCTCATTTTCAAATGTCGATGAATCGAACCTTGTGTCGATGAAATTAGAGTTCAAAATCTGATGACATCAATGCATGTTCGATTTCCTCGACCAGCTGACAAAAGGTTTCAAAAACGTCTAATAATTGAGTTTGTGTCATCAAGTGGTTAGTCGATATAATCGAGAGTATATGCATGATGATATCAACCCTACTCGATGATATTGAACTCTGTCATAAATGTAACCATTTTATATCCGTTGGAACCTTTTGCCTATATATAGAGAGCTTGTCTTCAATTGTTGGTAGAGAGAAAATAAAGAGTGCTTTTGTGTGTTTAACCCTAGATCATATACCCTAAGCCTTCTCTCTCATGGGAGTTCATCCTCCAGTCTACCCACATCATTAAAATTCAATAGAGTGGATTGGGGAATGAACTTCTGCATTCAAGGATCCTCTATCTACTACCTTAATGGCAAAGCATTAAGCTGGGATGCCTTGAATGCATAGATGATTGGAATCGCTCTATCTTCCTTATAGGAAAATATTTGAGAGTAGGATTCCATCATTACCTTGACCCAACCTGTCACCATATATTGGTACATCTTCTGAGTTATGGTTCAAGGAAGCAAAAGATTCTTTGTCATCAAAGGAGGCAAAGGAGGAGATCTTTAATAATGCTCTAAACGGGGCTCATCTACTTATCTGTAAGTCAGTAGTCCAGAGGACTCTTGTGATCATTCATTTGTAGGATTGGATCTAAGGTGTTTCTCATCCCTTGCAAGCCCTAGTAGAAGGCCTCTGGCGGGAGTGTACATGGTGGGTGTAAACTGTTAGGTCCTTGTAATAGGTCCTTGGCCAGTGTGCCTAAAAGTAGGTGCAATGTGTTGACCCTTGATCATGGGAGCATAAACATGTGAGGTTCCTTGAGTGGATCCTTGGTTAGTGTGCCTAAAATTGGGTGCTATGTGTTGACCCTTGCTCATGGGAGCATAAACTGTTAGCCTAGGTGTAGATTGTACTGGTTAGAGGTGAACCTGATTTAAAGCCTCCGGTTTAAGGTGAACCTGTTGTGAAACCTGATTAGTGAAATTCGGAACACTCAAGGGTTGAGTGGGTATGCTGGGATTGGAGTAGACAAGTAGTCGAATGACTATAAAAATGATTGTGTTTGTGATTGCTATTGTAACTGTTATTATCTTTCACTCCTTATATGATTATAAGCTTTCATATTTGATTATCTGAGATCACACCTCACAAACACAGTCATATCATCATAAACTAATTTGCATGTGTTTATCTCTCAAGTAGTTTTATGATTGGATCCTTTACCAGGCTTGGAAGCCAGTAGAGTTACTCTTTAGTAATCCTAAGGTATGCTTGCTGTTAGGATTAGAGTGATAGGATTTTAAATTGTTATAAAATATTAAAAAGTCCTATTCACCCCCTCTAGGATATATTGACATATTCCTACTTTAACTAAAGTGATCATTACCACAATTTCATATAGTTCTTATGATTTTCATGAACTTACCATAATAAAATTGAAATTGCAGTAGAACCGCTATTACTAAAGTATGAAGTATGTCCAAATGTCCTAGAGGGGGATGAATAGGACTTTTCAAAAACTTTTTTTCTATTACGAATAAACAATGCCTAACTTTAATCGAAAGAGAAAGGCAAAGTAACTCCATGGCTTCTAAGCCATTAGAGGGTCCAAATCACATAGGCTTATATATATATATATATATATATATATATATATATATATATATATATATATAGAGAGAGAGAGAGAGAGAGAGAGAGAGAGAGAACAAGCCTATTAGGAATAGTGTATATGATAGTGTGCGGTGGGATATGATTTCTATTAGTACTTATACATCAACTAAATTATGCAACATAAAGACATTTGATAATCATAAGCATAATTAGAATAATACACAAATAAAAATCCCAAACACAATCATATATAATAGTTCGGCTCCTTGTGTCATGCCTAAAACTCTGAAACTGGGCTCATAAAATTCTCGATCACCGAATCCGATGCCGACAGCCTCTATAGTACCCCATTCTCAGCTCTTGGCACCCATATACCAGGTTCCGATCCTGGGATCCTACAATGAGGATTTTCAATATGAATTTATTTCATAATAAGCATAATCATAAGTATAACCCACTAACAATAACCAAAAACATCACCACATATCCACTATGATAAAAAACTTTGAGTACAATGCATAAGGGAAATACAATAACAATATTGGAAGCTCATCGTCCTAGCGTCACCTGCACGCAATGATCATGAATAAGCCTATAGAAAGCTTAGAGGGTGGTGTAAGTGTGTGCGGAGGATAATTGCCAAGTATGCAATATCAAAGCAATGCGAAAACATCTAGTAAGTCCATAAATGCTATCAGTCATACCAAGGCTATCGATGTAAGGCGTGAATGCTATCGGCCATACCAAGGCTATGTGATGCAAGGCCTATATTTCCAATGTTATATGCGAGATGCAACTTAAGCATACCAATCCTCATCTGAATTCACATAATAACACAGATCATCTCTAGAAAATCACCGGGGTCTAGTACACTCCAAACCAGATTGTTGTCCCATCGCTCACAACAAGGTGAGTGGAAGAGACCTCACTATCTGTCTCACCAGTAGTCTGCTAATATCTACTTGGCACATCAATAGCGGACCCATTCCTCGAGCTGGTCAAACTCAGTCTAACTTTGGCCCTCCACTCAAGTAGGTAAGGCTGCACCCCCTTCCAATTGACGAAGATACAGTGGGAAGCGCTGCATCTTGGTATTTGGCACTTGATGCTCATGTATCCACTAGGTCTAGATGTTGGAGCAACCTCCTAGTACCATAAGGGTTTAGGGAATTTCACCTAGGGACATTATCGTGCCCCATGTAGAAGTAAAATATTTTTGGTGTCCAATCCTGTCATCCATAATATGCCTGTGGAGGCTACGACCCTAATGTCGCTAGGGTATACAGTAATTATAACACACAATGCAAGATGTATGAGTCACACCATTTAGTCATGCATCAATCTTACGCATACTGCGCGCTCATGTAGGGCCACTCCATCTATCAAGGAGTCCTATAAACAACTTACCCAATGGCATATTCTATGATCAATCACTTCTCATAATAAGCATGGGAATGATATGTATGAGCATGTATCATAATACTATGCTAACACATACTCATAGATAATCTTCCTATATATATGGCGGGGTTCATAGAAGGACAATAGATCCATAACATGAAGGTCAGTCCTCAACTGTGGATATACCAAATCTGACATCGTAGATCCTACCATCTACGGTAATGATATACTCTCCTCATGATAAGGATGGGCCTAGGGATAAGGAGTGGGCTTCCTCGCCCATTCCAACACGTAACAAACTGAGCTTCCCAATGGGCCTAATATGCACAAGATGGGTTCTATGACCTTAGACAAATCTACAAGGCATGATGGAAACACCAGTAATAATGGGGCCCAACGGTTTGGGGTAAGCCCAATGAGGTGGGTCATGTTAATATCAATGAGGGCCCAATGGATTGAGATAGCCCAATAAGGTGAGATGGATCATACTAATAATAGTGGGGGCCCATTGACTTGGGTTAGCCCACCAAGGGAAGATGAGAATAGGCCTAACAATGGTCCTTAAGGAGGTTCACAATATAGACATCTAACCACCATTGATCCTTCAATGTGGACATTTAACCATCATTGCTCCCAAGGCTAGGCCCATTTAGAATCTATCCTATAATGGGGGCCCATAGGCCTTATTCTAGCTAAGGGATGGATGGGCATCATAATCATTATCACATACATCATGGTGGAATCACTCATCACAATTGGGCCTCATCACATCACAATAGGGCTCATACAAGGGCCTTATTCATATCACAATGGACCTTACATAAAGGCCTCATATACATCACAATGGGCCTCACATAAGGGCCTCATGTACATCACATTGAGCCTCATCACAAGGGCCTCATATATATCACATTGGGCCTCACACAAAGGCCTCATATACATCACATTGGGCCTCACACAAAGGCCTCACATACATCACATTAGGCCTCACACAAAGGCCTCATATGCATCACATTGGGCTTCATCACTCGGGCCTCATACACATCACAACTGGGCCTCATGAAATCGTCCATGATCCAGTAAAATAGATGATCAACATGTGTAAGAAATACATTAAGGTGGGCCTCACAGGTTAGCCTTATGGTCTAGAAAAATAGATGGACAGTGTGCTTACAATACACACATCAAGGTGGGCCTTATGCATTACAAAATGGACCCCACTAGCTGGATATACAATGCATACATTATGGTGGATCCCACCGTCTAGCAGGCTAGATGGTGTGGAATAAAATACATAAATCATGGTGGGGTCCACGTCTCATGTGGACGGCTTAGATAAAACATGTACATCATACGGGATCCATAAACGTACGGTGTGGATATACAACACATGCATCAATGTGATCCACACCATCCAGGGATGGACGGTGCAGATACAACACATATCTAAAGGTGGGCCCCACCCCCACACGTGCAGCACATGTAGGGTGGGTCCCACGTCCAAAAAATGGATGGACGGTATGAATAAAATACATAATTGTGGTGGAGTCCCACCATCTAGCTGGATGAAACCCATACATCAAGGTGGGTCCACACGTGTGGCCCACCAACTTTGGGTAAAGCTGATATTTGTTTTCTCTTCATCCAGGTCTGCTGGACAGTACCAGCAGTGCTGGACCGTCTAGCCAGCTACTGGATGTTAGAAGGGTGGGCCCCATGGGCGGTCGACATGGATGAAACATATAAATCATGTAAGGGGTCCACGTGGGTGGGCCAGCCATCCAGAAAATCAAGCTAATCCTTGTGTTTTCCCTCATCCAGATTGGCCCGAAAATGGGTAGCAAGGTGACCCAAAAATCTAGATGTGTGGGCGTCCCATGTTTGGACAACAACATGCTTTAGGTGGGCCATCATGCAAAGGATTGAGAGAGAGAGAGAGAGAGAGAGAGAGAGAGAGAGAGAGAGAGAGAGAGAGAGAGAGAGAGAGAGAGAGAGAGAGAGTTGTGTGATGGAGGGGCCCCACAACTATGGCCCCTCTAGGATCTACAACATACATCATACATTCATCAAGATGGGTCCCATGATTGGGTGGGCCCTCAAATCAGTAAATCAAGGTGGAGATGTCATCCCCACCACAAATGAAGGGTTTAGATGACCCATCAATAGCATGAATTTAAATAAAACATCATGATTGGGTCCATGAAGAATGGCCCCATCATGGATTATGCATGCAACAAGGATGAGCCATTGGCCACATCCAAGGGAGCAAGTAAGATCTCCACCATTGATTAGTGGATCCTACATGCTCCTATGCAAGAAAAACCAAAGATCTATGAAGGAAAAAGTGAAATCTAGTCCTAAACATGCACCCACCATGGATTTTCAACTTCTTTTTCCACCTTAGGGTCCTAGAGCTCCAAAGGAAGGGATTTCTATGGTTGAGATAGCTTTTTGATGGTTAGTTATGGGAACTAAAGGTAAAAGAGGGTTGGAAATGGAGGGGCTACGATGGACATCCAAGCTTTCCCTTGCTAGGAAATGAGGAAGAAAGAGGGAGGGAGAGAGATAAGAGAGAGAGAGAGAGAGGTGAAATGATTGCTTTGTAATCATGATTTATAAGAGGTGTAAGGCAATGATGGAGTTGTAAGAACATGGGGAAGAGAGGCCATCATTACCTAGCAAGCA
Source organism: Magnolia kwangsiensis (assembly GCA_037074715.1). Classification (NCBI taxonomy): domain Eukaryota; kingdom Viridiplantae; phylum Streptophyta; class Magnoliopsida; order Magnoliales; family Magnoliaceae; genus Magnolia; species Magnolia kwangsiensis. Next base: position 67,682,995 of record CM073572.1, on the reverse strand, counting down.
TGGGGTGATGAAATCACCTTCATGATAGTCCTATGAAATGGTGCTCTTTGAAATACCCTGGCCTCGCAATGTGTGGTCCGTCGCCGGAATAGAGCACGGGCCATATCTCACAATCTACGCATCACATTGGTACACGATACGCGGTGTTGTAACCGTGGCATCGGCACGGTTGCAATGGCATAGGTCTCGGGTTGAGTCAGCTCGGGTTTATAGGATGCCACTTAAGGTCAAGGGCAAATATTAACTACAGGTCACGGGTTGTCAGAATTCGACCGGGAGGACTATGGGATCCTATGGGATGACGAGATACTAGGACACAGGCCTAACAACTTGCCTACTCTACTCCCGGTGGACGCACTCTCTCCTAGAGTGTACCGGATTTCACTATCCAATTGGTTTTAAATCAAGTTAACTATGAACCTTCACAACTTACACAAGGTTAACTAAGGGACCTACTCAAGGTTCCATTTAATGCTTAAACAAGGCGACTCATCCTACACAATGTCTCAACTGGCAGCCTACCTAAGGTAACCGTAGCCTACCCAAGGCTACTTAGTCCTACACAATGACATAATATTGGGAGCCTACATAAGATAACCCAAGCCTACTACTCGTCCTACACAAGGACCATATATTTTTCCGTCGGAGGCCTATGAGAGGTCTTGGTGAGTTTGTCACATGAACTTTGAATCCCAATCCTACACAAGGAAAGGGCTTTAGAAACATTAGACTTTAAGTACTTACTAGTAAGTGGATGAGTCTCATTCTCACACAATGTGAAGATCTTTAATGATGATGAAGAGTCTTTAGCTCCCTTGAACCGCAACCTGCTTTTGATGCTTCGCTGAATGCTCCGAGGTTGTGAGGTTTAGGGTTTTGATCTTCTCAATTAAATGGTATGATTTAACACATAGAGAAGGTTCCCATGAGCTATGCATTTAAGAGTTTTAGTAATAAGATATACCCATGATGAGGTTAGTTGAAAACTCAATGAATGCTAGAGTTCATAATTCAATCCAAGCAAGGAAGATGTTGAGTTAATTCTTGTGCTAAAGATTGATTGATGAACTCTAATAGAAAAGAGAGAGTGAGGAAGAAGGTGTGTAGATCTTGAAGTAACAGGCTCAAACTCACTTGGATTCTAGCTTATTTTACTAAGAGGCAACCTATGGTATTTATAGAAGAAGAATCTCAAGAGTAAAAAAATGGACAGAAATCTGTCATTGTCGATACTTTCGAATAGTCTTGGATATCATCAAAATTTGAATTTCGGTGATATTGAGTCTAATACAATTGTATAAACTCTCTACACTCATTTTTTTTTTTGTGTAGAATAGATTTTGCTTGATCTTATCGAGTACCTTTCGATTTTATGATGTGCACTTCGATGTCATTGAAAGGTAGTTTGATTCAATCAAATTCTCTTCAGAAATATACCTTTGGTTGTTGGAAGATTTTGTCCAGATATTCGATGCTATCGATCATCATTCAATGCTATTAAAATTTGAAGTTGAATTACATCGAATGGTGTTTGATGTGATCGAAAAAGATGTATTTTCTTTGATGGCTTGCTAGACAAAAAGTTCCTAATATTCGATGTAATCGAGTATGATTCGATATAATCGAGAACTTACTATCGATGTTATCGAAGGTGACTCAATTATATCGATGAACACTTTGAGAATGTTTTTATGTAGAAGGAGTGCCCAAAGTCAATGTTATCGAATAAGGTTTGATTATATCAAATTTTAAATTTTGATAAGATTGAACTATATTCGATGTAATCAAGATTTCCAGACAGATGGTTAGATTGTTGCTGAATAGAATGGACCTATAACTCGATTCAATCGAACCATGTTCAATAGAATCGAAAATGACTTCGATTACAAATCGATGTAATCAAGTTTATTTGTGCAGTTCATGTTTTACGCCTTCAACATTCTAAGTGTTCAACACTTAAGCTTACTAAAGGTGTTTTTAAATGAATTTGAGGTAAGTTTAAGTTAGATGGGGGTCATATACCTTAGGGTTTGGTTTAGGGAAGTGAGGCTTCATTTATCTGTTTGGAGCACTCGAGCTTCTCTCTTGTTGAGATCTTCATCTTAAAATCTTTATCTTGAGACTTACTTAAAGACAGACTCAACATTCACGTAATTTGACAAACTAGGGCACTTTCAAAAACCCTCTTAATGATTTTCACGAGCTAACCACTAATCAACCTAATGAGATTTCTGGGCTATCTCAACAAACCCAAATATAATAATAAATCAAATGACAATACTTATCTTCAAAAGACAGAATGTCAATTTAAAGATGAAGTCGAGGCTTCGAACAGTGATCTTCTTTCTTGAATGTCGATATAGTAGTATATGCTCAACTAAAAAGAATATAGGGATCTAATGTATCTCAAAGAATATAAACTCTAACTACTGCAAATTTAATTATCTATTTCTCAAGTAGAGTATAGATTACTCTCGAATTGTGTTTAACACTAACTTGAGAAAGGGAATTAAATAATCTAAAATAAAAATAATAATTACCATACAGATAACTTTGGGATGACCTGAGTTTCTCTTTAACTTGTACAAGGTTTTTCACCAATTTTCGTTGTTGAAATAAATGAGAGAAGATCCCTATTTATAACCAAAAGATTTAGAAATTTGGTAAGCCTAAAAATGAATTTGACTGGCTAGATTTGAATGATTCTATTTCAACGACTATTAGATTGCATTGGATAAGATTTATAAAAAATTTGGCTAGTCTGATCCAAAATTTGGCTGGCCAAATGCTTTTGAAATCCAAAAGTTTCATTTCTTGAAACTTAACTTGAGACACCTTCGGGCTGGCCCAATGCCAAGTTCAGCTGGTCGAACTTGTAACAGATTTTCTGATATTTTGAATCAGAAAACTTAGATGAATCTTTAGTTGGGTTAGCCGAAGTTAGTTAGGCTCTTCAAACATGAAGTTGGGCTGGCCGAACTTCAGTGAATTTAAATTATAAATTATGTATTTTAAGCATTTAAAGCCATGTTTCAAAAGCATGTAACCTAAGGTATTTTCTAGGGTCATTCAACCTGATCGTTGGCATACACTCTAATATTTATCTTGATCTTGAAATCATCTCGAGACTTCTATTCTTGAGCCGATCTTCATGAGGTATTGTAGAGGACTGAAGTGTAGTTAAGATCTAACCAGTATTTTGTCTGTAAAATTTGACAGCTCCATATGTGCTTTAAATACAAGCACCTATAGATCCATCTTAGCAAGCAAGGCTTAACATCCTTCTTAGAAAGAGAAGGTACTTCAACACTGCATAATCGGTAAAGATGATGATCTTGGATCCTTTCAAGTAGGACCTAAATTTGTCCAAAGTGAACATTACGGTTAGGAGTTCCTTTTCCATAGTAGAGTAGTTCACTTGTACAGAGTTTAGAGTTCTACTCGCATAATATATAACATAGGGCTTCTTCTCATTTGATTGGCCCACCACCGCCCCAATTGCATAGTCACTTGCATTGCACATAATTTTAAAATGTGTATTCCAATCAGGTGGTTGCATGATGGGAGTTTTAGTCATCATGTCTTTTAGCTTGGTGAAAGCTTTTTGGTGTTCCTCGCTCCACTCGAAGAGAGTTTCCATTTGAAGAAGGTTGTACAGAGGACAATAAATGAGACTAAATTCCTTTATGAACCTTTGGTAGAATTTGGCATGTCGTAGAAAGGATCACATGTCACGTATACTCTTGGGTGGTGGTATGTTAGAGATTAAGTTGATTTTTGCTTTATCCACCTTAATTCCATTAAACGTTATTATGTGTCCAAGGATTATTCCCTTTTGAACCATGGAATGACATTTCTTCCAGTTCAGCATAAGGTTCTTTTGTTCACATCTTTGCAACACCAATTTCAAGTGCTTAAGGCACTCATTGAAGGATGAACTGAAGATAAAGAAGCCATCCATGAAGACCTTTAAAAATTTCCCAAACATGTTAGAAAAAAAAATAATCAACATGCATTGCTGGAATGTGACGAGGGCATTACATAATTCGAATGACATCCTTCAGTAAGTGAAAGTGTCAAAAAGACATGTGAATGTCGTCTTCTCCTGGTCCTTAAGGGCTATCTCTATCTGGATGTAGCCAAATACATGTCAAGGAAGTAGTAATAGGAATGACCTGCTAACCTTTATAAGATCAGATCAACAAAAGGTAAAGGAAAGTGGTCCTTCCTCATGATGATATTCAATTTTTGGTAGTTAATACACAATCTCCAACCAATAATGACTATGGTTGACATGAGTTCATTATCCACATTGGTTACAATGGTAATCCCGGACTTCTTGGATACCCCCTGAGTTGGACTCACCCATTGGCTATCAGATATAGGGTATATGATACCCACATCCAATAGTTTTAACTCTTCACTTTTAACTATTTCCTTCGTATTTAGATTTAGACGGCATTGTGGTTGTCTAGATATTTTTGCATTATCTTTGAGATGGATGCAGTGAGTATAAATTAGAGGGTCTATTCCCTTGAGGTCCGTAATCATCCATCCAAGAGCTCCTTTATGTTCTTTGAGAGTAAAAATTAGCATACTCTCTTGTTCTTCAACAAAGTGGGAAGAGAATACCAATGGATATCTTTTAACTTGACCTAAATAAGCATATTTAAGATCTGTAGACAAAGGTTTTAGGTCAAGCTTTGGTGCCTTGACACTAGATGGTAGAGGCTTTGAGTTAGTTAGAGGTAATCTTTAAAATTCAGACATTCACTGGTTAGTTTTAAGTACTAGTGTCATATAAAGTAAGGCATCCATCTCCCTAATCACGTCATCATCCAGATCAGTGGAGTGGCTCAAGCACATCCCTAAAATGTTGGAGTATAAATTCAAAAGTGACTTATCTTCCACGAAAGAGTTTATCAAGTTAATCTTGTGAACATCATCACTATCCTCCTGTTGTTTGAACATGTTGAACATGTTCAACTCAAGTGTCTTGTTCCTAAAAGATAGTTTTATAATCCCATTCCTACAATTGATTATAATGTTTAATGTGGCTAGGAATGATCAGACAAGGATGATAGGAATTTGAGTGCTAGCATCAATGACAGGCTATGTATACAAAAATAATAAAATCTACTAAATACTAGAATTTATCAACTTGGATAAGCACGTCCTCTATTATCCATCTTGGTATATGAATTGAACAATTAGCAAGTTGGAGGGTGGTCTTGGTGGATTTTAATTCTCCTATGCCAAGCTGTTCGTAGACCGAGTATGGGATCAAATTCACACTTTCCTCCAAATCGAGTAGTGCGTATTCAATCCGGTGGTCCCCATTCACACATGAGATGGTTGGGTTACCTAGATCTTTGTATTATTTATTTATTTTTTATTTTTTTATGTACATTGTGCCGTCTCTTGGCCGTACAAAGATCTTTTGGGAATCTGGTATAAGATATGATTTGTTTTATGGCATCCAGTAACAGGATATTAATTTTCACCTATTTTAGAACCTCTAAGATATTTGGAGTGTTGGGTAGAGGCTTAGGTGAGATCAACTGTTGTGGGAATGGCACAACCAGCTTATATTCTTTTTCGGTTCTTTCCCATGTGTAGTGTTGCTAGGCCCATCATCTCTCTTAGATTCATTTAAGTCCTTAGGCTTCTCAGGCCTTGTTGGGATATTTTTGTCAATAATTTTTCCACTTCTAAGAGTGGTGATGGACTTTTCTTGCTCAACAACTAAGTCAAAGAGGCTGGGTTTCTTATCTCATATTGTGGTTTTTGGTTAGGTAGAGGTTGGGCTAGAAGAGGCCCCTTCTCCCTAACAGTAAGTTGTAACTCCAATCTTTGAATGGATGGTGCAAACACTCCCAATGATGTTTTAATATCCAGGAATACTAATACTTATAAAGTATTTTGATTGAATTGCTCTTGATGTTGTTTGAGTTTTTGAATCGGATCTTCTTGGGTTCTTTTATGAGTTAATAGTAGAATGAATATCTAAGGAAGTGACCCTTAAGGATTTTTTTCTAAACTTTTGTGGTTGTAATGTTCCTCTTACTTTATAATTTCCTTTACTGATCACATCAGCCATGAGGATCTTGTCTTAGTCTTCCATGTAATGATATCGTCATGTGTTAGCATACTAGCCGTTAGATCTGGCAAGGTCAGATCAGGTGTAAATACATACATAGTGATGGGGATAATGGGTCTAGTGGGACAAAAAATCGATGGCTACCATCTTAAAAATCACATTCACTCGACAATCTTGACTAACAAATGTTATGAGCTTGCTGGATTAATGTGAACCCTGGGTACATGTTGAACTTTAACAGTCAAAAGCCCATGGCATACCGATACCCCTGGCAAGTGTGGCACATAAGTGCCCCACGTATGCCAAAATGGCAGACATGTGAGATCGGGACCATTCATGATCAAGAGTTCAAATTTCACAGGTAAAATCATACGATTTAGTAATTTGATCAGTGTGAACTTTGGTCTATGAGCCACCAACTACAATGCTTAAAATTTGGATGCTCCAGATTACTGTGCACACATGCCATACATACACTATCGTGATGGTTTCCATGTACATTATACTATCATGATTAAATTAATTTTTCTTGAGTACGTCATATGCACCAAATGTGGGTGTACAATCAATCCCTATCCCCATTTGTTGCATATGCTTAGTGTTGTGTTGGTTTTGTTTTCGACTTTATGTGTGTGGGCGTGCTAGAATTGAAATTGCAGCTCAATTCAAACTGAACAATTATGATCCTGAGCGCCAAGATAGGCAGACACGTGGTGTATGACCAAGACCTGATGAGATTGGTCGCCTATTCAGCCACTTGCTCAATGTGTAAACAAGATAAGGCGATATTCAGAGGGTGGGGTTCATCCTCTAATGATGGGTTACACCTTTGCCTTCTGTACGAAAGAACTTTTTAATGCAGATAAAGTAAAATGAGAAAGGGATTCTTATAGTTAGTCAAGAAGAACAACTATAAAACCTTTTCGAGTGAAGAACTGAATCCAGCGTACGACCGTAGACTCAAATTATACTTAAAATTACCAGCTACTTGATTAACACTATGAATTACACTACAGAATGTAAACAACAGGCTAAAAGTAAGGAATTACACTAAGAAATGTAATTTACTTGGCAGGCAAAGAAAAGGATTATACTAATAAATGTATTGACAGGTAATTGAAAACATAATTGAAAGGTAATGTTTAATTTGATTGGGTTGGTGTGAGTTGATTTTTTATGTTGAAATCTTTTACTACTTATAACTTGGATCCAACCATCTGAATCCTTCTCACGTTCTGATGGTTGTCATAACCATTCACCACAACTTGGCTTCCTCTGTTTCTCCTTTTGTCATTTGTCCTGTAATTACTTCTACACGACTGCTCTTCTACCAGCTGATTGAACAATTACGTGGCACTGTTTGATACATCCCAGTTGTTGTTTGCTAAGAAATCTTTTCAAATCTCCAAATACACCATGCAGATCTGTACAAATCACATATAACTTGCCTTGATTGACTCTTATGAGGAATGGTGATAATGGGGATGAACACTTAGTAATCTAAATCATGCATATGTATGGCTACTTATTGGTTGAAGTAAGACCCGTATCTTGGTCCGTACCTTTCCGTACACTCCCGCGGTCGTACCGGTCGAATTTCGGCAACTTTCGACCCTTAAACAATATCGACGCGCGACCTGGATTCATGTACCGACAACCCGAGTCGACTCAACCCGAGACCAATACCATAGCGACCGCGCCGTCGCCGTGGTTCCGATACCGCGACTCGCGCGCCGAGGCGATACCCGGATCAAGAGATATGGGCCAACGTTCGGTGCGAGAAAACGCCGCGCGTTGTGAAAACCAAGGGAATCTCAACGATGTGTCACATCAATCACATCAATCCCATCAATCAATCACCCATCAACCCATCACATGTCAAGTACACATCACTCTCACCCATTTTTCCAAGCAACCACAAAAGTCTTCACATCTCATACCTCTCTTACACAAAAAGCCTCAAAAGTCTTCACAACCCATACCTCTCTTACACCAAAGCCTCAAAAGTCAAGCTTTTATTACACAACCATCACTCACCCATCCATCCAGCACTCTCTCTCTCTCCCTTTACATCACTCTCTCTTTCTCTCTTTCTCATTTCAAAGAAAAAGCTCCAAGCAAACATCCCACGTATGGAATTTCCCAAGTCCCTCTAAGCTTCAAGTGGCCCACCTTCCTACCCCAAAATCTCCCATCTCAACCCTCCATTCTTCATCTTAGCCATTAAAGTTGAAGACAAGGTGCCAAGGAACCCCTAGGAGCGAGAAGATCGGACGGTGGGTGCTTCTATAGGGTAGATTTTCTTGATTTTATGGTGGACCAAGTGAGGCCCACCGATCCATGGTGTGGATCTCACTTGGGACCCTTATTTGTGGCCGATGGACCACTTGGATCATCATGATCGTTCCACGATGGGGCCATTCTCCATGGACCCCATCATGATGCTTATTTTCATCTAGAAAGGTCATCTAGACCGTCCGTATCGGTGGAGAGTGGATCTCCACCGTTGATTTATATTTTTAAGGGTCCCATGTGCAAGGGATCCATTTATTGTATGTTTCATTACAAGGGAGGACCCATAATGACGGGGTCCCTCCATCACAAGCCGTGTCCCACTCTCCATGTCTCTCTCTCTCTTTTATTTTATTTTATTTTATTTTATTTGATTTTATTATTGCAATAGGACGGTGTGGCCCACTTGAATGGATCCCATCTTGATGTATTTATTTTATTCAAGTGGGGCCCACCTTAGATGTTACTCCCATGCCGCCCACCATGTGGTGGCCCACTTCATCAGGCCCACCACAGAAAGTTTTATGAGAGCCAGCCGTCCAGCGTCTAGGACACTGGACGTTTCTAAGGGAATGAGAACAAGAAGAAAAAGAAAGGAAAAAAAAAAAAAAGGGAAGAAAAGAAGGGAATGGGGTGTTTCCCCTTGCATAGGCCCCAACCTGATGTTTATGTTTGATCCAAGCCGCCCATCCTCTTACCCATGGCATTTTAGCCGTTGGGTAGAAGTTTGGAGCTGATCCAATCACCCGGTGGGCCATACTACTAAATATTGTATTGTCACCATTCAAATGACAATTTCTTATTTTATTCCACTTCCAAGCATCAAAAAAATTCTAACTCTAGACTCATTTGGACGGCGTCGAGCCACTGGACGCAATGGCTGGGGCGGATTTCATTTTAGCGGGCTCCATACGTGAAAAACCCCAGGAAAACGGGTTTTTCCCGAAATTGAGAAGAGGCAGAGCCTCTGCTCTTGCGCCAGGCGGGTGGCAGCGCTGCACGCTCCTGCGTGCAGTCTTGTGCAGGCAGCGGACGGGCGTGGGAGGTGGCCCACGGCCCTGCTCGTGGGCCCCACAGCAATGTTTATTTTGTCATCCAACTTGTTCATTTGGTGGGCCACCCCAGTGGTGGGCCCCCCTCCAAAAATGAAGCAGATCCAAAACTCAGGTGGCCCACACCAAGTGAAACAGTGTGAATTGAAATTTTTCATTAAAATCCTTTTGGGGCCCACTGACGTGTTGGATCAAGCTGAAATTTTTGTCTTCCCTTCAACCAGGCCCGAGTGACCCAGTGAGTGGCTTGGATGGCTTATAGACGTTTCAGTGGGCCCCACATGGGACCCACAGTGATGTATGCATTTTATCTCCACCGTCCAACGGACGGTGGAGTCCAGGGTGATGATTGTGGAGCCCCTTTGGGCGTGCGTGCGTGCGTGTGAGCGTGCGTGCGTGTGTGTGAGCATACATGCAACGTGTGTGTATATATATATTATACTATATATAATGTTATATTATATTATTGATAATACTATAATATATTATAATATTATATATATATATATATGACATTGTAGATTTCATACATGATGGTGGGTCTTCTTGTGGGCCCCACCATTGATACGGGTGCTACATCTAATCTAGCCGTCCACTTTAAAGATCATTTTGTGGAATTAGTCAAAGTATGAGACAAATCCACAGTCCAAGTGGAGCCCGTCTTAGCATGATTTGTGGCTCATCTCGATGTATTTGTGTCACTTATTGGGGCCCACTTTGATGTGGATGTACGGTCCATGGGATTGGACCATTTGATATATTCTAAGGCCCTTGGGTCTAGATCCATTTAATTCATAAAAGAGCCTATGGGTTAGGCCCATTTGATTCATATAAGGCCTATGGACTTAGGCCCATTTGATGTGTTGCAAGTCCATGGGACTAGGCCCATTTGATGTACTTCAAGGCCCATGAAATTGGACCCATTTGATATATGCAAGGCCTAGGGGTTTAGGCCCACTGAATTCACGTTAGGTCTATGAGTTGAGGCCCACTTGATCTACATGTAAGACCCAATTGGTATGGCCCATTGGTCATATTTTAGACTCACGAGACTAAGCTCAATTGATGCAATCCAAGGCCCACGGGTTTTGACCCATTGCAATGCACTTAAGACCCATTGGTGTGGCCCATTTATATGGCCCATCTGATGAATAAATGGCCCATAAGGTATGGCCCATCTGATGAATAAAGGGCCCATAAGATATGGCCCATTTGATATATATGTAAGGCCCAATGGGAGGAACCTAAGGTCCATTGCAATGTGTAAACCCATTACCGATTATGTAGCGGTATTTAAGAAGATCGTACCTGGAATGCAATGATGGTTTGACGTCCACATTGCGAGTGTAATGTTGGTTGGATGTCCACATTACGACTCTCCTTAGGGTCCATTACTGGGCCGTACTTGTTGTATTTCGGCCGTCCAGGCCCATCTGCATTGTAAGATAATTCATTTTATTATAACCTGTTTAGTATAGTTTCATGACCCATGATCATACGCATCATATGTATGCTTGATATGAGGATTGACTGATCATAGCATATGCCTTCGGGCAGGTTGTTTATGGGCTCCCGGTTAGGCAGTGTTGCCCTACATGAGCGCACGGTATGCGCAGGATTGGTTGCATGACTAGATAGCGTGATTCATGCATTCCGCATTTGTGTGACATGGTTGTTGAACGCCCTAGCGACATCAGGGCCGTAGCCTCCACAGACGCATCGTGGTTGGCAGGATTGGATACCGAAAATCTTGTTCTACATGGGGTACTATAGATATCCCTGGGTGAAAGTCCCTAAACCCTTATGGTACCAAGAGGTTGCTCCAATGTCTAGACCGAGTGGGTAGACGAGCGTTGAGTGCCAATTACCAGATGGTTACGCTCTCCACTGTGTCGTGGTCGGTTGGAAGGGGGTACGGCCTTACCCGCCCGAGTGTAGGGGGCAATACTAGGCTGAGTCTGACCAGCTCGAGGAATGGGTCCGCTATCGACGAGTCGCGCCCGATATTGACAGACGGATAGTGAGGTCTCTTCCACTTACCTTATTGCGCGCGATGTGGCGGCAATCTGGTTTAGAGTGTACTAGACCCCGGTGATATTCCATACTTTGAGCTGTATTGACGTGTGGACGTTGATGAGTATTTGTATGCTTGAGTTGCATTGTACATTGCATGGCCTTGGGATGGCCGATACCATTCATGTCTTGCATTGCATAGCCTTGGTACGGCTCATGACATTTTGGTTCCATCTGCATATCCCGCATTACTCTGACATTGCATTCATATTACTACCTTGCGCACACACTTTCACCACCCTCTAAGCTTTCTGTAAGCTTATGCACGACCGTTGCGTGCAGGTGACGTTGGACTGCAGCAGCGCTGAGGCAGGAGCACGTTGCTGATCATTTTGGAGTTTTTGTTATTTGGCATTGTATTTCCCTTTATGCTCATTGTACTTGTAAAATTTTTGATCATAGTGGAAATGTAATTGAGTGCTTGGTTGTTGTTTGTGGGTTATGCCTTTGGTTATGCTTATTACGTATCAGACTGATGTTAAAAATTCTCCTCGTAGCATCCCAGGATCGGAACCTGGCGAATGGGAGCTAGGAGCCGAGAATGGGGTTCTACGGAGGCTGTCGGCGCCGGATTCGGCGATCGGGAATTCTATGAGCCCGGTTTCCGAGTTTGGGGCGTGACAGTTGAGAAGTTAAATTGATGATATACCATGAACTGTGCTTGTGGATAGTTCTAAAAATTATATCAAATGGGATAGTTCTGAAAACTACACCAATTGGATGGTTATGATCCTTCAATTAACGAAAACATGAAATGTTGGGGCCATTGCTCATGGACTATTGCGATCATGGGCGATGGTATAAAAAGGAGTTCTAATTCTAAACTAGTGAGACCATTTGGTGGGCCCGTCGTTAGATTGCCATCCATTAATTCCTTTCAATTGCACACCAAGAGCGGGTTTGAGTGACAAAAGAAAAAAACATCCCCTCACTTATGCATGCAAGGCTGACATCATTTAAGCTTTATCGTAATCAATTAGGATCACTACATGAATTTTGTTCTAGCATTCCACTCAATCAAAGGATCCATTGTGTGTAGATGGTTGCCTCCTCATCTTCCACCCTGTCATTCCAGCAAAATGATCTCGTTATAGTGATTAATGCTTTTGCTAATAAGTGCATCGATAAGACAATATTTCAATCACCCATCGGTGATTACCACTGCTTAGGTCTAGCATTTACTCCGACAATGGGAGTTGAAGAACTTAGCATGATGTATTCTTTATTTTCCATGTCCTAGGGAAACTCTACTGATAAAATCCGACTCTATCCCTGATTCTGCAAATGCCTTAAAGAACCCTCAATCACGGCTGAAACCCCTTTTGGAATGGGATGTTTGGTTCACTCGTGTCTCATCTCAACATGAGACAAAATGGAGAGCATTAGGTATTATGAGTGTATCAAGCTCTCCATTTACGATTATCCATCAGATTCATCCTTCCTCGCCGCAGCTTCAATATTCTGGGGTTCATTGACCAATACATTTTTCTTCAATTGTGGTCCTATAAATCTAGCCATTTTTTATATCATGACTTTAACCCAACTTCCCCCCTTTAGTGAAGTTGTTTATCCAAGTTTCGCACAGAAAGATGTCAATTGCTTCTCAAATAAGGCCGAAAAAGTCCATTCTCACTTCATGTAGGCATACTGCAATCTTAGTGGACTGGTCGATTGTGAAGAACATATAGCTTTCTTGCTACTTTGGGTCTGTCGACATCTGCTCTGCGTGAATGCTTTGCAAATAACTACTGAATATGTCTCTTTAGTCGAGGCCCTTGCCAACAGTAAAAAACTCGCCTTAGGGCGTTATGTACTCGACCAACTATACAAAGGAATCTACGCTATTACTAATAAAGGCCTATTTCTTAGAGGAGGACCATTGTGGCTTCTTTAGTTTCAAATGTGGATCTATGAGTTCTTCCGCCCTTCTCTTGTACATCATTCTATCCATTCCGAAGCCACTTATACTTCCTATGGCAAGTGCATCATCAAATCTCTTTTTCAGTGTATACGAATACATTATTTTCTCTTCGGGCAGAAGTAGACGGAATCGGTCGTTCACTCCATTCCATAATAAAGAATATGGTCCTGGTTGGTTTACTGTGTGCAGGAGAACGATCATGAAGCATCCTAGACATATGGCTTGGAAAAGCTACCTCATCAACCGAGACCTTCCATATGGAGATTCAATCGATTTTAGCAAGAATGCTAAGGTCGAGATCAAACATATTACCCGAATTTGCTCTCTTGGCAATTCAGTTTAAAATAATGTATCCCTTATCCATTTACCTAGACGAATTGCAATCAAACCCCTTTTAGTCGGCTAGTCACTGGTAATGTCAAGCTCTATTGGTCTCTCCATTCTTCTTTTCAAGAAGCCAGCCTGGCTCTTAATCTTCCTTGCTATCCAAATCAACCACAAGCAATGAATACTTTTGACGTTTGGTGGGAGGGCCATTATCAGAGGTTATTGAAGAAATCTCTAGAAGAGATTATAACACAACTTTCTTCAAAACTTGAGCCTAAAGGAAAGAAGAGAGCAGAACCCTCATTGGTCAGTACACTGATCTGAAAAAAAAATAAGCTGAAGACAAGATTGGCCATGACATCTTCCACTCAAATTCACCAACTGAAGCAGTTGCTGCTCCTACAAAGCGCCAGAAAGTTGTGGCAAGGATTTCTGCTACTCGTATACCTCCACTAATCCATCAGTTCCATCAGCTCTGAAGAGAATTCTTGACTTGGGAGCTTTGCTAGGTCTACCTCCAAAGCCTCTTGTCTTGGTTCTCAAATGTGCCAATCCACCTTCTTAACCAACAACTGTGGATCGACTGTTATTGACTCCATTAAAGCCGCGATGGACATCAGGTACTTCCTCGACCGAGGCCGTATCTTCCTTTGAAAAATATTTCAAAATTAAGTACTGGCTAGGTCTCTCCATCACCTATTACTCACAAGAAATCGAGGAAGGCTTGAAACGTCACTAGAAAGATAATTATAACAAATGCGGGAATAAATGGTGACAAGATAGAGAGAGATTAAATAACCCTAATCTTCCCTTTAATGAAAGTACCTTACTCCCTATCACCTCAATCCGCCACCATTCCCAAGTTTAAGGTAAGCGCTGGCGATGATTATTAAAAATCCTCGGGCTGTGGACACACAATTCATCACTTGTGCTGTCTGTTTTGATTTAGGTGAAAATCTTGAATTTTCTCAATTTTCATACCGACTGACTATGCCTTTTCCTTGTAGTTACTGGGGAGCTATCGACTGCTGATAAACGGATCATTGTGGCATAACCATTACAACAGTGCCCACCAACAACCGATATTCTTAAGATCGTTGATGTCCAGACCATTGAGTCGGAGAACACGGTCAGCACTGAGGCCCTCCCATCCCAGAATTCTCCCAAGTTCATGACTCTTCAATCATCGCTTGAATATATGATCGACATATCTCTGACACCTCCAACTGCAGTTGATTAGGGAGAAAAAGAAAAAGTGCCACTCCTTCACCACTTTGGTGAGAAACCATTTTCCCAGCCAACAATCCATTCATTTGACGAACAAGTTCCTCCAACAGTTGAGGAATCTTAAGCTTATGAGGGAACCATCATTATGACTGAGGAAGTTGTAGCGATCGGTGTCCTAGAGACTGACTCGCATCTGTCACCCACTCTTGAAAGTGCCCTCGTCTGTCAATATACATGAGTGTTGAGTCTGTTAGTCCAAGTGAGACCAATGAGACCTTAGATGAAGACATTAAGACTAAGATTCTACAAAGATGAAGGCCATGATCAAGCTTAAATTTGTAAAATACAGCCTCATCAACCCACAACAAACCCTAATAGGTATATTCCCCCATATAATCCCAACTTACCCTAAAAATGAATTAAACATCTTCTGGTCAAGTTGGAATATAATGCATTATTAGTATAAATGGAAGAAAGAAACAAAACTGGAAAAATCACAAGCCCTTATTGAGTTCCTCGAACTGCAATCAAGGATATATTTGATAACATTGAACATCATTCAATGACATCAAACGCATGCCCATTCTATCTAACAATAAAATGAAAGATATGCTGGAAACATCAATTGCATCGATCGTTGTTCGATATCATCGAAATCCATGTTTCGATAACATCAATTGACCTTTGCTTCAACCTTAGACCTCTTAAAAAAAGTCAAAAGATGGTTCGATGCAATCGAAGATGCTTTGATGATATCGGAATTCAAATTTTGAAAACATCAAACACCCTTCGATGGCATGTACAATATCAAATTTCTACCAATTTTTTTACCGTTGGGATTTCAACTCTATATATACACTAATGTTGCTCATTGTAAAATGAGATAGAATCCAAGAGAGTTTGAGCCTGTTATTCTAAGATCTACATACCTTCTTACTCACTCTCTCTTTTCCATTAGAGTTCATCATTTAATCCTTTGCACAAGCATCAACTCACTATTTTTCTATGCTTGGATTGAATTATGAACTCTAGTATTCAGTAAGCTTCTGACTAACCTCATCATAGGTATATCCTATTATTAGAACTCTTGAATGCATAGCTCATGGGAACCTTCTCTATGTATTTAAATCATACCATTTAAATAGAGAAGATCGAAACCCTAAACCTCACAATCTCGGAGCATTCGTCAGCATCATAAGCAGGTTGCAGTTCAAAGGGAGCTAAAGACTCTTCATCATCATTGAAGATCTTCACATTGTGCGAGAATGAGACTCATCCACTTACTTGTAAGTACTCAGAGTCTATTATGTCTGAAGCCCTTTCCTTATGTAGGATTAGGATTTAAAGTTTGAGTGTCAAACTTACTACGTCCTAGTTGTAGGGCTCCGATGGGAGAATAAGTTGTGTCCTTATATAGGATGTGCGTCCTTGTGTAACACTTGTTGCCTTGCGTAGGCATGGGATGCCTTGTGTAAGATCCCAAGTTGTGTCCTTGTGTAGGACATGTGTCCTTATGTAGGACGTGTTGCCTTACGTAGGCATGGGATGACTTGTGTAGGATCCCAAGTTATGTTCTTGTGTAGGACTTCTTGCCTTGTGTAGGCATTTAGGGCAACCTTGTGTAGGTCTCCTAGTTAACTTTGTGTAGGTTGTAAAGGTTCATGGTTAACCTAATTTAAAACTATTGGATAGTGAAATCAGGTATACTCAAGGAGAGAGTGCGTCCGCCGAGAGTGGAGTAGGTAAATAGCCGAACCACTATACATGAATGTGTTTGGGATTACTTTGAGTACATTTACCTAGTTATGCTTTTGTTTATCATTTGATCTCTATGATACATGATTTAGTTAATGTATAAGTGTTAACTAGAAATCGCATCCTACACACCAACTCATACACTATCCCTATAGGCTTGTCCTTTGTTTGTATATCTTGAGATAGCCTAAGTGAATTGGACCCTCTATAGGCTTGGAAGCCTTAGAGTTATTTTGCCTTATCCTTTTAATTAAAAGTTAGGCATTGTTTGTACTTAATAGAAAATTATTATTGAAAAGTCATATTCACCCCCTTTAGGACATTTGGTCATACTTCATACTTCAATACTAGCGGTTCTACCACAATTTTAACTCCCATACCAATAATGATAGGTGATAGTCCGACTCTTGGTGCTTCTGATGAAGATGAGCTTCAAGTCGATGACATCCTTTCTTCCTTTGAGCAAGTTTTAGTTGAAGATTTTGTTGTGTCTGACTCACCCTCTCTATCGACTAGTCTGCAAAGCCTTAAAGAAGAATTCTAGGTTCACCTATTGTTATCCAGAACCTTAACAGTAAAGGTAATCAGTAGATTCAACCAATTAGTCTAGTCATATAATGCCTTTTCTTACTTAGATCCCAGTCTCATAGCTAAATTAACAACCCTCTATGAATTTCTAGGATTCTTTAAAGAGAAACATAGGATAAGCATTGTTGTCGGTCGTCTTGAAGTATAACAAGCCGCAACAAAGTCTTAATTGGCTTCTGCTAGGGAGGTTGCCAACCAACTCTTGACCAACATTGCCAAATTAAAATCGTTTGAGGCCACGATGGATGGAGACCAAAAATAGTAGCTTTGGAGATAGAACTACTAACTCTGAAGAAAGCTTATGTAGAAAAACACACTAAGCTCGACCATTATAAGAAATTGGTTAAGGACTTAGTGACGACTGCTAAGGCTCAAACCACAATAATCAGTCGACTTCATCGGGTTACTGTCAAACATGAAGTTGTTTTACATGCTTCAAGGAGTCAACTAGAGGAGATGGGGGCATCGATCCAACAATTTTTTTTCTTTCAAATTATAGCCGATTTACTATAATGATTAAATTTTATCAATGCAATCGACCAGCAACCCTCTTTATTTTCTCATGCCTTAGCTTTTCTATTCTTTTGTGTTTATAACTAACTGCTGACTTGGCCCAGCCTTAACGACTACATGTTCCTAGTTGCTCATAACATGTAGGGATTTTCTACGTATAACTGCTACGAATCATGGGTGCCAAAAATCATCTATTTAAACTGATCTAAGCCTCATTTAATTTTACACTAACCTTATATTTATGCTTCTATCTTGCTTCCATGTCTTCCAACACTTCTTCTTTGATCGCTGGTGTTGAGAGTTATTTGAAGGAGATCTTTGAATGGGGCTTAGCAGAGTTTGAAAAGGCCGAGCTATCAAGTCCTAGAGGGGTGAATAGGACTATGCCAAATTTAAATAAATTAACAGTAGAATTTAAACAATTAAATAAAGATAGCACTTAAACAATCCACAATGCAGAAATGTAAAATAACCTCAAAAATCTAGTATTCAGAGGTTGATATAAACTTCGTTCTAAGGACAACCTGACACCAAAAATCAATGGTTTATGGAAGGACAACCTTACTAGAATGTGGTTAAGTATCAAAAACTCAAACTGAAGAGGATATGAAAGAAATATAAACTAATTTATTACAACATTCACCACATAATGCTAAAATGTAAAGATTACAACATTCACATTCACATCCACAAATACATCCTACAATCTTAAATCATAAAAGATAAAGAAAATAAACCATAATCCACCAAACACAAAGAATTATAGTGGTTCATTTGTGTGTACACTAACTGTTAAACAACAACCACATAACTACTCCACTCCTAATATCCTCACACAGTGGATATTTGTGTTCATTATAAAAAGGGGTTTTTCAAGGTTCACCTAAAATCCTCACAATTGTGTCTTTCAAGTGGGCTTACACAATTCAAAAACCCCACACTGAGTTTTCTGGATCACCTCAGACAAACCAAAACAAAGAGATTTTTTTGGCACAATCTCTATGAAACCAAAATAAAGAATTTACAAAGCTGTAAAATACCTGGATATTCTCCTTTTGATGCAGACCGGAAGAACCAAATTAGAGTAGAAGTTCAATGTCCACACTCACTTATGAAATGGTTCTAGGTTCTAGATTGATTTTAAAGTAAATCACCTTGAGCTAGCTTAATTTGATTTTGATTCCAAGAAATGGAAATACTTCAATTCCTCTTTCAAATAAAATTGAAATGCAAAATACAAAACCAAATACAAAGAAAGCTAATTAAAGAGAATATATAATGAACACTAAATAGCTTAAGAATATCACTAACTTATCTCTTAGAGTGGCATAATGATTTTGCTTGAATTGAATATCAAACTCTGAAAATCATGCTCTATTTATAAGTGAAGAAATCGCACTCTCAACTGGCCCTGAGGTCGGCACGACTGGTCATAGGATCAACAAACTTTTAAAATTTGGGCGTGATAAGATAAGGCCATTCCACGACTGGTCATAGGGTCTGCTCGACCGGTCGAGTGACCTCCATGATTGGTCGAGTCTTGTCCACGACTGGTCATGTGGAACCCAATTTAGTTGCTTGACTTTGAGTCGAGCACGCAGGACTAGTCGAGCACATGTTGAGCACTATTCATACAACCGATCGATCAGTCTACAGGACTGGTAGAGGCTTTAACAAAAATTATGAAAAATCAATAATAAAATTAGGACTGGTCAAGGAATTCTTAGACTGGTCGAGCCAGTGCCAGGAATAGTTGAACATAGTCCAAGACTAGTCAAGAAACCGTCTATGCACTTATAAAATGATCCAATTTAAATTATGTATTCAAAATGACCTACCCTATGGTCAATCTAGGGTCATTTATACCTTATATATAATGTATGAACATTGAAACTTCTTTTCCTTCAGTTGATAGATGATCTTTGAAGTTCACAAAGCTTGAGATCTTAACATATATAAAAGCTTGAACTTGAGACCTTTTGAAGCTTGAATTTGACTAACATTGAAGCTTAAGCTTGAAGTTCAAAGTATAGGAACTTTATCTTGACTTGAAGCTTGAACTATGAATCTTGAAACATTGAAATCACACTTGATGTTGTACGCGAACATGAACATGTAATCTTGCTTTTGAAGTTCTTGAAGTAAGGACCATTGTTCTTCCACTGTCTTGAATATATCGATGCGTTGGACAAGACACAGATTCTAAGATGTTTTGGCACTACAAAATTTGATAATTATAGGAGCTAGAAACCATAACACTTACAGAGTTCTGTCATTCCTCATTACTCTTTGATGCAAACTATTTCATCAGAGAGGAAACAATAGTGGACGAATCAAAAGATGCGCTTGAAGAACTCCAAAAGCTAAAACATCTATATTCTGTAGAATGTCACTGTCTCAAGCTTACCTTTGTTTCTAAACTGCTCTCTGGATACCTCTGTAAACAAGCATAGACCAAGGAAGACTCTGCAAAGGTGAGTAAGTTCTCGTTTGTTAAATCTGAAGTCTAAAGACTGAATTTGAACTCTGAAGCCTGAATATGAAATCTGAAGCTTGAATATGAAATCTGAAGTCAAAAAATTTGTTTAATAATTATGGCTGAAGTCTGAAAATTAAGTATTGAATTTGAAACAACTTGTTGTTAACAAACATCTGAAATATCTGAAAAATGTTAATTTGACACATTTGCCCCTATCTCCCATTTGGATATATTTTACATTATAAAGAAATTATTTTTTATTAAATGAAAATAAAATCATTATATTTAATTTAAATAAACTAAAATACTTAATAGAAAACTAAAATATCATTATTCATAAGGCCCTCAATTCCTCTCAACAGGAAGATTGTTACTATGTGTCGTGTAGGCTTGAGCACCAGTAGCAACAAAACCTTCAAATTGAATGTGACCACCACTCTCCCTCTTTTTTCTCATTGCACTTTGATATGTTGGGTATTACGTGGTCCACTGTAATGTATTTGTTTTATATCCACTCCATCCATCCCCTTTGCCATCTCATTTTACCGCATGGGCCCAAAAATGAAGTAGACCTTAATCTCTGGTGGACCACACCATCAGCACTGGTGAAATAATGGTGTCCACCTTGGGTGCATTTGGACTCATGCTGATTGGGTAGGATAAAGATTTCCTAGGAAAGGTTTTTGCAGGAAACTCTTATGCTGGGAACCTTTGTGGGGCCCACCATGATTTTTTGATAAATCCACCACGTCCATCCGTTCTGTGAGTTCATTGTAGGAGTAGAGGCCAAAAATGAGCCCGATCCAATCCTCAACTAGGCCAAAAATGTGAGAATTGAATGGCCACAATTGAAATACTTATGGGGTCACAGAAGTTTTGAATTAGGCTAGTATATTTACTTTTAGTTCATCCCAGTAGGAATGACATTACGAATGGTTCCAAGCGCTTGAACTTCCCTACCCACCTTTTCCTTTAATGCTGCCCACTTGAGTCTTAGATCCAGCTTATTTTTGGCCTTTTATCCTAAAATGAGCTCAAAAAATAAATGACCGTAGTGGATTTATCAAAAACATCATGGTGGGCCCCACAATGGTTCTAAGTGCAAGAACTTCTCGCGAAAGCTCAAAACCTGCGTCTGATTGGGTACCACTTCACCCATGCACGGAGAATGGGTTGGTTACTCCCCCTGCCACTAGCCCCATGGCTTATGGTTGATGCTCTATGGGTCCCACCATGATGTACGTGCGTCATCCATATTTACATATAATTTTAGGGCTTAATCCAAAAATTTAGAGGAATATAAATCTCAGGTGGACCACATCATAGGAAAATAATAGTGATTGGATATCCACTATTAAAATCCTCCTAAGGCCCACTATGTTGCTTATGTGACATCCAATCTTTTGATTAGGTCATACAGACCCAGATGAAGGAAAAAAATAAAGATCAGCTTGATCTAAAACTTTTATGGCCCTAAAATTTTTTTAATGGTCGACCTTCATTCAACACTGTTTCCTGTAATGTGGTCCCCTTAAGATTGGGATATACCTTATTTTTGGTCTCATATCATAAAATAATCAAGAAAAATATATGGACGACATGGATGAAACACATATGTCATGATGGGGCCCACACAGCACCGACCACCAGCCATTGGCTAGTGGCAGGGGGAGTAGCCAATCTATTTCCCAAGAAATCGGATTACATTCTAAGTTACTCAAGATGCTCTTATCATACTGAGTAAACTCAGTTGGGCCCACCATGAATGTATGTAGTCTATCCACGTCGTCCATCCATTTTTCCAAATAATTCAAGGGGTTGAACCCAAAATTGAAGAATATCTAAAGATAGGGGTGCACATGGTTCAATTCGGTCTGGTTCTGGGATGAAACCGGAATTGAGTTGTTCCCTGTGGTTCTAGGATTTTTGGAACCAGAACTGGACCGTTAGCACTATAAGAACCTTAGCCTTAGTATCCATTTTGTTCTGTTAAGTCCCGTGGTCCTACCGGTTAAATTTCGGTGACTCACGACCTATAGATTTCATTTGCAGTCATCCTTAAGTCCCGTCATGAAATTCGATTCGGATCATCCAGAAACCCATGCCATTACGACCGCATCGATGCCTCGGTTCTGACGATACATCTCATACGTAAATCTGACATGTACATCAAAAGTTATGGGCCATGCTCTATTTATTCCATCGATTGTGATTTGGTGGGACCCACCTAGCTTGCACATTTCCCATGCATGATGACATTACCCCTTCATAATTAGCTAGAAAGCCTAGTCCTTAAAAGCCCCCCCCCCCCCCCCATGCTTTCCTACACACTCTCATTTCTTCTCCTTCTCTCTTGCTAGAGCTCCTTGGCCATCCCACCTTGCTCCCCATTCTCTAGCCCCTTTTCTCTCTAAAATCTCCTCATTTAACCATCCACCTTCAATCTCAACGTTAGATCCTTGAAGCTTGAAGCATAGGGAGTCCCTTGGTGGAAGTTTGGTGAAGATCCATTGAGGTGGGTGTCTTTTAGATTGGGACTTCTTTATTTATTTTTTAGACATTCTCATTCCCCCTTTAGGAGCTTGTGGGGCCCATCAAATGATGGTGGAGGCCCCCAAGTCTACATGGATGTGGCCTATGGCCCATCCTTCTTGCATGCATGTTCCATGGATGGGGCCATTCTCCATGGACCCCGTCATGGATTTTTTTCTTTTGATGCATGTCCTTATGGGGGTCATCTAGACCCTAAATCTTGGTGGGGATGGCATCCCCACCTTAGATTTGATATTTTATTCCACGCATGTTTATGATTTACATTGTAAATGTACATAGTGGAGGATGCGAATGTTTGTGATGAAGAGAGGGCCTCAATAGTGGTGGAGATCCTCTCTTGTGGCCATATCTTGATTTTTTTTTCTTTTCATATTTTTTCTTTCCTCATTATTAGATTTCTATAGTGTGTGGCCCACTTAGTGGCCTTGCAATGTCTAGACCGTCCAAATATAGTGGACACCTATCGCTGTCCACACTAGGGACGTTGGTGCCCCATTTGCCCCACATGTGATGCATGCAACGGATTTTAGGGAGAGGATATGGCCTGGATATTTGTGGGGCCCACTAAGGTGGATTATAACACCAATTTTACGGGGTATTTTTATTTTTAATTAATATTTTTGGGTAGTTTTATTCAGATATATATTGTGGTCCAGAAAATTTCTGGACTGATTTTAGACTGTTTTGAGCATGGATTATGAGGTGATTAAAGGGGTGTTTTACTCCCACTATTAGGTTATTTCTAGAGGTGTGGACCCCACCTAAAGGTGTACCAAATTTCACCTCCATCTGCCCTTGATTGATCACCCAAAAGAATGGGCCAAGAGGGCTGGACGGTCTAATTTTTTCTGGACTGTCCAGCCATTCTGCATGATGAAAAACTTAAAATATTAAATTATTTTTAAAATAGTGGGCCACTTTTTTGGACCCCACCTTAATGTATACATATAAGGCGATCTTGGCCCCATATTTTCCCAATTTTCGGTGGACCTGGGCCCACTCTAATGGGATGCAAAAGTAGAAGGCAACAACATATTTTCAGCAGCAAAAATTTTTTTGGACCTTGTTGTCCACCTTTTAAAAATTGGTTAATCATGTGTGTATGGCTCATAAATGCCCCTTTTTGGTGGCCCACCTTACCGGCACCCTCTCCATGTGCATCAGGACATTCAAACCTTTTATTTTGGGGGCATATTTGTTGGGCTAGCAGCCCTGCTGGACGTCCCAAGTGGGGTTGATGCCCAGCATGGGCTGGCCATCCCACCCCCCTTGAGCCCACCATGATGTAATGTTTCATTCATCCATACATCCTTTTAGTGTGGCTCACGTGGAATTCCACACGTGGGGCCCACCTTGGTGTCCTTCTAGCCAGGCCGTCTAGGCCCTTGGACCGCCCAACCATGTGGGATGCCCCAACATTTTGGGCTACTACTAGACTTGCAGTCCAGTAGTAGGCCCACTTGTTTTATGTGATGTATATCCACTCTCCATCTGGTGGGACCCCCTGTGAGTATTTCTAGCTACCATGGGATTATTATTCACTCAGTTCCACCAAATTTCTAGACCTCAGCAGGTCTAGGAAGTTGGGTGGGCTGAAAGTTCAGCACGAGACCTTAAAAGTATATTGTATGTGGTTGGAATTTTAAAGGATGTGGGGCCCACCATATTAAGAGACTTGTGTGTATGTTCCATACCTTTATTCTTGAAAATTTTGGGCTTAATTAATGTTATTTGAGGCCCACTTTAGTTGGATTATGAGGACCCATTATAGACCATATTTTTAGGACATCCAGCAAGCATAGATTGGGCTGGGACATCCAAGCTTGGCCTAGTTACATGTATGGGCCGTTTCCACCATTATGCTGGACTTGTGGGCTGAATTATAAATGTGATTAGGTCCTTGATTACCGACCAAAATTACCAGTTTTTTGCTGATGTTGTGTAACACCCTGTACTTTCCAGTACTCGGGTCTTATCTTGAAGGCCTAGATTAATATAAATATGAATCTAACTCGATTTGACAGTATTAACCTAAATCGGACAAACAGAGTCAAACCATTAATGACTCTGATTTAAAATCAGGTCCCACACAAAAAAATAAATAAATAAATAAAATAAAAAGGTAAATAAATAACCATGTATATAGATGGTAACAACTATAATAAAATCATGAGACGGATAGTCTTAATAACCTACCGAGCAGGACCCGCAATAGAAGATACATACATATGTGAAATTAAAAATAAAAATAATAAAGTGAAATAATTTATGATGATAATAATAGTAATAAAATTTATATTAATATTAGTAATTGATATAGTGGTATACTATGAAGGTTTTAAACGCACACGTGACCAAGTATGACTCTTTTAACCGTTGACGCTCAATCCTGAGATGATCCAACCATTAGATGGACAGAAACCCACCATTGGGAGTAGGAGTTTAGGTGTATGGCCCACTTAAGATTTAGATCCGCCCCATCTTTGGTCAGGAGATATAGCAGGGCCCACTAAGTGGGATGAATGGTATGGATTGCCCAGGGCACCACTTTGGGCCCCACATTTGAGCATGCGTGTACATAGTGCGGGTGCATTAGCTATGCATCGGACCTGCCTACTTGGTCAGACATGGTCTAACCGAGCCTACCCGAAGAGGAAAGGCCTCTCCCTCCTTTCCCTCTCCCTGTTCTTTTCAAAAACTAACGGACGCTGTCTGTGATTTCGATCAGTGGCTTGCCATCACCCTCAGGGGCCGTGATCTAATCCATCCATTGTGCTCATGGCATGGGCCTGACCAAAATCATGTCACTCGTGCAAGCCCCTGCACAGGTGTGTTCACACAACAACCGACACAAGTAGGACCCGAATGCCCATAGTTTTCAAAAATGGAAACTGTATGCTCCCTTCCTTTCTTCCAGCTCAGTAATCCGTGTGAAGCTCTCCCTCCTTACATCTTAGCCATCCCTTAGAGGGCTATCTCAGCCGTCCATTTTCTTATAGTTTTCCAAACAAAACCATGTTCGGTTTGGGTTTTTGCCCACCGTATTCGGAGGCAGTTTCGGCCAGAGAAGATCCGGGCCATCTAGTCCTCATCCAATGGCCCTAAGAAAACCTAGGGCTCGATTTAAGTCAAGAATATGGAGTTGCTATGGGTCTCTCTCCCACGCCCTTACTGCAGCTCGTCAACCAACCATTTCCCTTCTCTATTAGAACCCATCACCCAAATCTCTCCCAAGCTTCGAAAAAGCCTATCCTTAAGCTTCATAGGGTCCATATGGACCGTCTGAAAGAAACAGATCGAAGGAAGAAGCTCTCATTTGTAAGATGCCATTGATGGTTATTTTCTTCTCCACTGAGAAACAGGAGATTGCTGGTGGTTTTAGCCTTCGTCTGCCCTTGTCTAGGCCTAGAAAAAAAGAAGAAAAGAAAAGAAGGAAGAAGTAGGTGCGTGGGTGCGGTCCACCGCACTGCCTCAGCCCAACCGAGTCGTTGGCCATGCGCTCGGGTTGCTGCCGACCTCGAACTAGGTTGGGGGTTGCTGTTCGACCTCCTGCTGCACCATCTTGAGTCAGGATGACTCACCCCAGGCATTTCTGGAAGTAGACAGTAGAGAGGAAGAAGAAAATAGAGTAGGGGGAGAGAGGAGGTGGGTGCAGCCGTTGCACCACTTCACTCTACTTGGTGGTGCGAGTTGGTGTCTGGGTTTTGGCCCAGCGATCTCGCTGAGGTGAGGAAATGAGAAAGAAGGGAGAGAGATAGGAAGAGAAGAAAAGAAAAGGGTAGAGAGGAGACAAAGAGGGTGAGATGGGGCTGAGTTATGGGCTGAATCGTTGTCGTGTCAATTGGGTCGAGTTCGGCCTAAGTAGGCCTGTTTCAGTTGAGTTGTGCTGGTTCACTCCAGCAACCTTGTTGGGCATATGGGTTTGTGTAGGGGTAGAAGCAGAAGATAGGGAAGAAGAAGAAAAAGAGAGAGGAAAGATGAGAAAATTGAAGAAGGGCCGAGTCGACTCGGTTGGAACGAGTCAGGGCCCAGTTCAGCTGGGCCAGATAATGTTTGGGCCTAGTCCAGGCCTTGCTGAGGTCGAGTTGGGTCGACTCAGCTGAGTTGAGTCAGGGAGTGGGTCTATGGCTCAAATGGAGGACGAGTTGAACTACCAAGTCTATCAATGATACAATTCTAAGGGTGCAAGTACTTAGCGACACTAGAAGGCGATTTAAGTATAAGGTGATGATTCTTTCCCTTGAGCTTTCCATCTTTCCATTAGCTTAAGTTATAGTTTTTATTTAAATTTATAATTGATATCTCTTTCTTATAATCACATGTGTTAGTTGGTGGAATTTGAATTGCTATATTGCCTGCTTAATGTTCATCCTGTATATTTATTCATGGATTATTTGTGAATTGCTTATGGAACTTAAACTGGTACATCAGTGGGAAAACCCTACTTATAAATGTACACCCATACTTAGGATATAACTCGATTGATGGTGATTGCTATGGACCTTCGACCTAGTGGTTATTGAGTGGTGGTCTAGATGGATCATTGATGTGGGCCTACCATCCAGGGTTGTTGTGTCCAATGGTTTTAAAGATGGTCTTTTATCGCATGGTTTTGATAATTGCCCTATGTGGCTTATTTTTGTATTTGCCTTATGTGGCCTGTTTTGATATCTCCCTATGTGGCTTTGTTCTGATATTTTTTCTATATGGGTTCGATATTTTTTATCATACAACCATGCGATGGTAAGCCCCATATGTTATAATATGATTGGCCACTAGTTGACGGGTTCCATTAAACATCCCCATATGTTGTAATATAATTGGCCACTAGTTGACGGGTTCCATTAAACATCCTAAGATGGTAGCCTCATGAGCAGGGGATGGTGGTATGGGACCTATGCCCGAGCTGTCAGCTTACGCTGGTGACGAGCCCTCATAATGACCTTGAGCTTATTTAAAACTGGCTGATTATAACTGCACTAATAATGGTTTGGCTAATCATGCATACATGGCACAAACCAACGTCTATCGCTAGGCTGTCGTTACGCTATACTTAGTATGCTTTCGCTAACGATTAGCCTCTGTCTGACTGGATGTTTTTTTTAGGTCGATGATTGTATTCTGCACGGTTGATCCTGGGGCGTTGATTGCGTATTTTCATGGGTGACGAGCCCAAATTCGACATGGATGAGCATCCCTGGGGCGTGACTGCATTCATGCATCCATGTATCTAAGAAGACCTGCATCATGTATTATTTTGTATGTTTTAATTATAACTATGCTTACCTAATGCGACGATGTGTAATCTTGAGGGGAATTCACACTGATTTGGCCACTCATCCATCAAATATACAACCGTACCGGTAGTATAGGTAGCTTAAGTAATATGCATGTTTAGACTTGATGAGGAGTAGGGTCAATCGCCAGGGATGCATGATTGTATATGCCTGGAGGAGCTGCATGATCTTGCGGCTTATATTTATATGCTTTTTGTCATCCTTCATATATTGAATCATGTCAATCTTATACTTATTTAAATTCTGAGACATTGGTTTGTATAAGTCATTATGGGCACTCTCTTGTATACTCTAAATGTAATTGTAATTTTTCTCTATACTGATTTGTCCATTCTAAGCTCATCTGCTTACTCTGATGAAAGGAAAAAAAATATACTCAAATTAGACCATCCTTTAAGGTTAACACTCAGGTTTTGGGACACGGGTCGTATACATGGGTCCTGAAAAGTCGGGGCATTACATGTTGTAAAGCTCGTTTGACCCAACTTTGACATGATTTTTCCTATGTATTTGGGCTTATGGGCTGCCCACTAAGACTAACATAATGCATGGATTCGGCCATGATTCGTCTCTCTTGGCCCATGTTGTTGTATGTAGGTTGGGCCATTTTCTTAAGGCCCATTATGTGGAATATATGTATATGGCCACCCCTTTTATTCTTATAGTGGATTTGGGCCCTGGGCCTTGCTTCTAGATAGATTATGGTTGGGCTGCCTTTGGGGGGTAATGGTGGTTAAATGTCCCCATTATGGACCCCTCTAGGCCCATTTGTTGGCCTATTCTCATTTAAGTGTAGTTGAATGTCCACCTTAGACCCTTGATAGGCTCGTCCTTATCTTTTAGGCCCATGATATTATTGCTTAGTGGGCTACCCCAAACTAATTAGGCCCCCCACTAGTAGTTGTACTCCTTTCATATCATGTAGAAATTGTTTAAGTACCTAGACCCCTCCTTGATTGAGAAGAGAGTATAACATCATCGTATGACGTACATAGCTTAATCCATGTTTCATCCCCATGTACACCTAGACCCAAGGAGAGTATATCTCATGGCATACTTGGTCATTTTCATGACTCATGAGCATCATGTGTGTGCTTGGTAGATGGTTGATTTGTCATGGCATTATGCCTCCAAGCAAGTTGTTATGGGACTCCTTTAGAGATGGGATTGCCCCTCTTGAGCATGATGGATACATAGGATCAATGCATGTTTGACTGGTGTGGTGCATGCATCTGACATTATTAGAGCATGTTGTTATTCACCCTAATTTCATCAGGGCTGTAGCCTCCACAAATACCTCATGGATGACTGAGTTTTGGAT
Organism: Magnolia kwangsiensis; assembly: GCA_037074715.1. Lineage (NCBI taxonomy): Eukaryota > Viridiplantae > Streptophyta > Magnoliopsida > Magnoliales > Magnoliaceae > Magnolia > Magnolia kwangsiensis. The sequence goes on along the minus strand of CM073572.1, from coordinate 67,653,497 downwards.
GCCAGAAATATTCATTGAGCATTGTAGGGCACTTAAGATGTCCTTGGGTGAAAGTCCTAAAACCTTCATGGTACCAGGAGACGCTCTAACGCCGAGACCGAGTGGAAAACATAAGTTTCGGTGCGTTTACCATTAGGTCATTTCTCTCACTGTATCGTGGTCATTTGGGAAGGGGTGTGGCCTTACCTGCCTGAGTGAGGGGGCAATAGCTATGCTGAGTTTGACCAGCTCGTAAATGGGTTCGCTACCATCGTGCCTTGTTGGTGTTGGCTATCCACAGACAGGTAGTAAGGTCTCTTACACTTGTTGGGCTGTGCGGCTAGGAGGGTGGCAGTTAACAGGTAGTGTATTTGACCCCAATGATTCCTCAAAGAGTGACTGTACTGATAAGTTAGATTGATATGAGGATAAGCTTGATCATATAGCATATTGCACGTGACATTGGCTCCATAGGCCCTGCATTGCATTTCATAGCCTTGTTATGGTTGGTGGTGTTCATGGTCCTTACTATGGAAAGATCTGAGTCCCTTCAATTCTGAGGTCCGATGCCACACTAGTCAGATCGGATACATAAGAGTAAAACTGTAGGAATGATCTGAAGGAAGATGCTAGGCTCTGCTTTAGTTGAGCTCTTGCACCGAGGTTGTTAGTTCAGAGTAATCTAAGATTGAGGTAGTCAATGCGAAAATCATACCAGAACCTACTTGCGAGATCTCGAACCGCTCCACTACGGCCTGACCAGAGACGAATCGTTCGACCATTCACATCTATGTCACCCGTTGCGGAGAAACTTAACTCGACGGGTTAAGTCTGCCTCCCACCTCAGAGCTTGAAGGGGAGACCTCCAAAATGCATGACAGACAAGTAGGGCCGAGTCCAACATGAGTCTAGATCGAAGCTTGGCTCGGACTTGGGACATGGTCCTTGCTTAATAACTCAATGGAAAAATTCCATGTGTATGTTGGTCAGGGTCTGAGGCTTGGAGTCTAGGCATCCTTAGGCTGGATGTGGACGTTTCATGTGCTAAACCAAGAAACTACCTTAAGTAGACACGACCGATTGTCTCATACATAGATACGCACGATACGCTACACGATCCCCAGATTACGGATAATATCTCCACGATCATAATATCCCACTAATTGAGTGAATCGTGCCGAGATTAATGGACCCAGACTATTCGATAGTCAGGTATAAATACCATGAGACTCCATTGTTATAGGTACGCAACATCTCATGCACTCTCTCTGCAATCAACTTAGACTCAGATTCCCTTACCCTGACTTAAGCATCGAAGGGTCCCCCGGCTTAGCCAGGGTCTCCTTTACTCACTCTCTATGCAGGACTAGGGTTCCTTGGAGGTTCTCTGTGCTGAGTGGAGGGTGGTCTAAATTTTGACTTCAACATTTTTTGGTGTCGTCTGTGGGAATTTGATACAAAAGGTTAGGTTCCTATTCTTAAGCATAATGGCAAGAGGAAAGAAGAAAGTGGTAGTTATGGAACCAGAGCAAAATGATCAAACCTGTTCCTCTTCACTACTTCATGCCGAATTAGCTCCAGGGCCTTCCCAGCATTCTTGCAATCGGGCAAGCAAGTATCGGGCTATGCAAAGCGAGATACAGGCCTTGCATGATGAAATTAACCAGATGAAGAAGCAACGGGAGCCATAACCACATCCTACGCAGGAAAACCCTGTTCTAGAGCAGGTCGGTCCGGTTGTGGAAGCCCATTCCGTGCCGAGGAGTATGAGACCCGAGGGGCCTCAACGTCAACCCCCTCGGGTGCCAGCTTATGTTTAGAATCCTCCTCCGACCTAAATCTGAGTTTCAACTTGGAACACAATAACTCGAGTTCTGATGAATGCCTCGGTCACCTCGGCCCTGGCACCAACGGATCTTCGACATGAGTTAGAAAGGAGGGGGAGGAGAACTCCTGAAGTAGAAAACACACAAGAAGTGGTGGCTGAAAACAAAGATCCGTGGGAGACACGGTTTGCAGAGTTCAACAATAAAATTCTGACACTAGAAAAGAAGCAGCAACCATCATTAGTTTCCACCACCATTCAGGAAATGATGGAAGAGACTGAGCCTCTTGTCATCCAATACTTTGGGTTTGGTGACCCATCCAAGCCCGTGAAGGCTTATCGTTCGTGGATGCAATTCCAGATAGCAATGGATGCAATGATGTATAGGGGGTTCTTGATCATACTCACAGGATCTACTCAGAGTTGGTACCGTCAACTCAAACCCAACTCCATTGATTCCTTCACAGAACTTAGCCGATTATTCCTTACCCAGTTTATAAGTGGTAAGAAGAGTCGGAAGCCGAATACTCATCTGTTCACCATCAAGCAAGAGCCTTAAGAGTCTTTGAAGGACTACATTGCTCGCTTCAATGAGGAAACATTATAGGTGGAAGACTACGATGACAAGATGACACTCTCTGATGTGTTCAGTGGTCTGAAAGAGGGAAAGTTCACCTTCTCCATTAGAAAGAATCCACCAAAGACGTCAACTGACCTCATCGCACAAGCTTAAAAGTATACTAATGTCGAGAAATTCTCCAACACCCACAAAATTGTTCAAGTGACAGAGCCAACAGGCAAGGGGAAGAGACTAAGGAACGAAGAACCTCAGCCGTCCAACAAAGGACCATATGACCGCACTCCTCGCGATCATGGTCCAAGAGAAAACCAGAGGGTAAATTTCATTCCTACACCCCCCTCAACACATCTACCAAGAAAATCTTACTGGACATGAGAGGGTACAAGCTTCTGAATTAGCCTATTTGTATGAAGGCTGATCCGAAACATCGGGACAAACGCAAGTTTTGCCATTTTCGTCAAGATCATGGCCACAACACTGCCGACTACGTGGACCTAAAAGATGAGATTAAGGCCCTTATTCGAAAAGGTCATCTATGACGGTATACTAAGGAAGAGAACCACTCGTTAAGAAGAGAAAGAGCAGTCAAAAATACCACAAAAGAGCCAGCCGAAATCAACACCATCTCTGGTGGCTCGTCTGGTGGAGGAGACTCAAACCGGGCTTGAAAAGCTCATTCTCGGAAGTCCGATCCAGAACACTACATCCACATGACCAAGCGGCCAAGCGAAGAACTTCATGTCAGCCCGTGCAATATGATCTTCTCAAAAGACAATGTGTGCGGAATCCAGCATCCTCACGACGACGCCCTAGTGGTCAGTATGACCATAGCTAACCGCAAGGTGTACCATATCTTGATCAACACCGGAAGCTCTACAGATGCAATCAACTCTGAGGCTTTCAAAAGAATGGGGATTCCAAGGTCACTCCTCAGACCTATGAAGACTCCCCTACACGGCTTTACCGAAGAAAGGGTGGTCTCCGAGGGAGCCATCTCCCTCCCTGTGACCACTAGAGAAGGACAACATCAAGTCACCCTCATGGTAGACTTCCTAGTTGTTAATGTGTCATCGATGCACAACGTCATTCTAGGCAGACCTTATCTCAATATAATGAGGACAGTCGTCTCCACCTATCATTTGATGATAAAATTCTCAGCCAAGGGCAGAGTAGGCTACCTCCGGGGCGATCAGTGCGAAGCTTGGAGATGTTATGCGATAGCAGTGAAGAAAGGGTCCGTAAAAGAAGTGCTCACTGTCAACATTCTAGATCCCAGAGGACCTGCAGAGGACTCATCTATGAAAGACTTGGAGAAAGTACCGCTCGATGAGGCAGACTCGAGCAAAACTGTTCAGCTCGAAACATCGTTGAATTTTGAGCTGCGGTCTGAAATGCTAGCCTTCCTATGACAGCATCGAGATATCTTTGCATGGTCGCATGAAGACATGCCCGGGATCTCTCCGGATGTCATGGTCCACAAGCTGAATGGGACCCGGATCATAAACCCGTGAAGTAAAAGAGAAGACCGTTCGATGCCGAGCGGTACGAAGCCATAGCCGATGAAGTCTCCATACTGCTCGGCGCTGGTTTCATAGAGGAAGTACACTATCTATATTGGATCACAAATGTGGTCCTTGTCAAGAAAGCCAACAGAAAATGACGGGTTTGTGTGGATTACTCGGATCTAAACAAGGCCTGTCCGAAAGAAAGCTTCCCATTGCCTTGGATCAATTAACTGGTGGACAGTACAGCCAGGCACGAATTACTCTCCTTCCTAGACGCTTACTCTGGGTATAACCAGATCGCAATGCATCCCCCAGATAGGAAGAAGACTACCTTCATCACTGACAAGGGACTTTACTATTACCTGGACATGCCATTTGGCCTGAAGAATGCAGGGGCAACATATCAAAGGTTGGTGAATCAAATGTTCACCAAACAAATCGGGCACACTATGGAGGTTTACGTTGATGACATGCTTGTCAAGAGCATCAAGGCATCAGATCACTTGACTAACCTCGGAGGAACCTTCACCGTCCTCCAGGAGTACCAGATGAAGTTGAATCCCACAAAGTGCGCCTTCGGAGTTAGCTCCGGTAAATTCCTCGAGTTTCAAGTCAGCCAAAGGGGCATTGAAGCGAACCCCAACAAGATCAAAGAGCTCCTCGACATGAGTTCACCTCTGACGATCAAGGAGATACAGTGCCTCACCAGACGAGTAGCAGCTCTCGGATGATTCATATCCAGAGCCATAGACAAATGCCTCCCCTTCTTTCAGTAGTTAAAGGGTCATAAGAAGGCAGAATGGATGATGAAATGTGAACAGGCTTTCCAGCAGCTGAAACAGTATCTAGGTTCACCGCCTCTACTGTCTAAACCCGAAGGGGGTGAGTCCCTATTCTTGTATCTTGCAGTCTCGACCTCAGTTGTCAGCTTAGCCCTGATTAGGGAAATAGGGGGCAAGCAACATCCTGTATACTATGTGAGTAAGGCCATAGCACCCGCCGAGATGAGATATCTGGCTTTGGAGAAATTAGCACTATGTCTTATTATCTTGGCTTGGAGGTTACGTACATACTTCCAAGCTCATTCCATCATTATCTTGACCGACTCCCCCCTTAAACAAGTCCGTCAGAGGCCCGAAGTATCGGGTCGACTAACCAAGTGGGTCATTGAACTAAGAGAATTCAACATCTAGTACTAACCAAGGACAACAATCAAGGGTCAAGCTGTGGCTGACTTCATTAAAGAATTCACCACCTTGATCGAAGAAGGGTTCAGTGCCAGAGTCGAGATGACTCCTTCGCCTATTTCGAGTGATCAAGAGATGGTATTAGAATCAGGATGGATTCTCTATGTAGATGGGTCGTCCAATGTCAATCGTGTCAGAGTAGGAATTGTCCTAGTCGCACCTGATTCCACACCCATCCAGTATGAAATCTGACTCAGTTTCAAGGCCTCTAACAATGAGGTGGAGTACGAGGCTCTGCTGGCCAGACTTAAGCTAGCAGCTAGTTTGGGGGTCCACTCTCTCCACATACGATGTGATTCTTAGCTAGTAGTGAATCACATGTCTACCGAATATGAGGCCAAAGAGACTAGGATGGTTGCTTACATAGACGAAGCAAGAAAACTAATAGAAAAATTTTGGAGCTGCACTATCCATTAGATTCCTAGAACAGAAAATTCTTGGGCCGACGCCCTAGCTAAGCTAGCCTCAGACATAAAAGGAAAGATCTCACAAATCATTCCCATGGAATTCATAGAACATCTGAGCATCGACTAGACAATGAAGAAAATGGTCAATCCGGTAGATGATACTCTAAGCTGGATGGACCCAATTTATTGCTACCTCACATCTGGTGAGGTCCCCTCGGGTAGGTTAAAAGCTAGGCACCTGAGAGTCAGAGTGGCACAGTACATAGTCTTGGATGGGATATTGTACAAAAAATGGCATTCACAACCCTATCTCAGATGCCTCTGAACCGATGAAACAGATTACGTGATTTGGGAGATTCATGAAGGCATTGTGGGAACCATTCTGGTGGTCGGGCCCTGACGCTGAAAATCCTCCACCAAGGATACTTCTGGCCGACCATTAGGGAAGACTCGAAGAGCTACGTTCAGAGGTGTGACAAGGGTCAACGGTACATGACTGTGCCCAATGGGGGATTGATATTATTGAACCCCTGCCCACCGGGAAAGGGCAGGTCAAATTTGTTATCGTCGCAATTGACTACTTCACCAAGTGGGCTACTTCACCAAGTGGGCCGAGGCTGAGCCGGTTGTAAAAATCACTGAACAGAAGGTGATTGATTTTATATGAAAAATATCATCTGTCGATTTGGGATTCCACGCACCATCGTGTCTGACAACGATAGGTAGTTTGATAATGATAAGTTCTGAAGTATGTGCCAAGGGCTCAACATAAAAAATGTATATTCTTCGCCTCGGCACCTGTGATCCAATGGACAAGTTGAGGCAGTTAGCAAGGTCATCAAGCACCATCTCAAGAAAAAATTAGAGAAAGCGAAAGGTAACTAGGCCAAGGATCTCCCATTCATCCTCTGGGCTTATAGGATTACGGCTCAGTCATCCATGGGGGAGACCCCATTTTTGCTTTCCTATGGCTTAGAGGAAATGGTGTCAATTAAAATTGGCCTCCCCATGGCTCGGGTTAAAAATTATCTAGAGGGTTGGTAGCGATGACGGTCTTCGGTATCATGGACAAGTATGCATTCTAAACAATGCCAAATTGAAGAAGGAAGTGATGGTAGAAGCCCACCATTCCAAGTTAGCTATCCACCCAGGGAGTACTAAGATGTACAATGACGTTAAAAGATAGTACTGGTTAAGAAATATGAAGAGGGACATCGCTAAATTTGTGGCAAAATAAATGGTGTGCTAAAAGATCAAGGCCGAGCATCGTAATCCTGTAGGCCTCCTTCAGTCGTTACCTCTAATCGAATGGAAATGGGGCAGCATTTCTATGGACTTCATATCTGGTCTTCCTAGATGTAGAGAAACACAACTTGATCTGGGTCATTGTCGACAGGTTGACAAAGGCCGTTAGATTCCTCCTGATCCGCATGACACACTTCGCTGATAATTTGGCAAAGTTATACATCCGGGAAGTCGTGCGATCCCATGGAGTTTTGTGAGAAATCATATCAGATCAAGACTCCAGGTTTACTTTGGACTTTTAGAAGAGGTTGGAAGAAGAGATGAGTATAAAACTCAAGTTTAGTATGACATTTCATCCTCAGACAGACGGGCAGACTAAAAGAGTGAACCAGATCTTAGAGGATATGCGAAGAGCATTGATCTTGGACTTTCAGGACAATTGGGATGATCACCTGGCACTGGAAAAATTCACGTACAATAACAGTTTCGAGTCGAGCATAGGCATGGCACCGTATAAGGCTCTTTATGGTTGCTCTTGCCGAGCCCCTTAGTGCTGGACAGAAATCAGAGGAAGAAGCTTGTTAGGTCCCGAGCTGGTTCAGGCTACTACTCAGGTCATCAATGTGGTCAGAAAATGTCTGCGTACCACCCAGAGCAGACAGAAGAACTATGCTGATAATCGACGACGTGACCTAGAATTTACAACTGGCGACCATATATTTCTAAAAGTGTCACCTATGAAGGGTCTGATGAGGTTCGGATAGAAAGGGAAGCTAGCACCGCATTTCATCGGGCCTAGCCGTAGCATATCGCCTTACACTACCTACTGCACTGGCCGGTATTCACAACATCTTTCATGTATCCATGCTGAAGAAGTATATACTAGATGAGTCACACATCGTTAGCTGGGAACAGATCGAGCTGACAGATAACGCCTCTTACATCAAGGAGCCTATCTGTATCTTAGACTGCAAGGATCAGGTGGGCCGCAATCTAAGAAAGCAGGTGGGTCGCACAAACTTTGTGTATCAGGTGGGCCGAACCCTAAAAAGTCAGGTGGGCCACACTCTGAAAATCAGGTGGACCGTTCAGGTGGTTGCACCCTCATTCAAAGCGCTGTGGGCCTCACCAGAAATGTGCAGTGAGACTCACCTTCCATAGGGGGCTGCACTTTGCAATGCAGATGGGCCATACTCAAATGGGATGGTGGGTTGAGCCATGAATTGATGGGCCAGGGATGGCCTAAACTAGTTTCATCTTGGGTCTTGTTAGGCCCTATAGCTGGGCCAAAATGAATGCCCAGTTCGGCCTTTAGTTAGGTGTGATTTTATGGCCCAAATTGGGTCCTTACTGGGTAAGAGGTTGGTGGGCCTAGTCACCAGGAATCACGCCCATGTCCCTTAATCACCAAGTCCTCTCTAGTCGTACTCATTTTACAGATGGGAATGCCTTCTAATGTCAGTTATTGTATTGGGGATGAGTCAAGGAGGCTACTCTCATGATATTGAAAAGCTAGGTCTTTACAATCACTCGGATTGAGGGGCATACTACTATTTGTCTGGTGATGATTTTTCTCCCCTTAAGTTTTTTTATCCCTAACTAGACCAGAAATAGTAGTTTTGTTAATTTTAACGGTCAATTAGACTAACGATAAATTATATGTGGAAATGGACTGCTTTTACTTGAGCTATCTATTTAACAAAATGATTCCCATGCTTACTATCGTTTAGACTCTTGATTATATACTCTAAACTACCTAGGGGAATAATTCAATCATTCATGTCATCTATCTTATGTTAACTCAATTAGTGTGTTTTGGCAGAAATATATGTATTGTTTCTTATTCCCTATTCATAATAAGATCTATATTGCTGATATGATAATGTGACACACATATTGCTGAAATCTCTCCATAGGAAGTCCTAACAAAGGAGAGTCTGTGCTTAGGGTGTAAATGGGCTAGTTGTGATGTGCATAGGCCCCTGACATGGAGGTTTGGGTTGTTGGCATTTGACCATGGGGCTTACCATCCATGTGTGTTTTCACCTAACTGATTTGGGGTGAATTTCACAACCTTTCTGATACCGCTATTTACTCGTCTTTGAACCATCCATGCCATCATGCTTTAATTGTCATATTTAGTGATTTCAACCTTTCATTCCCAGTTGAGATTGGTGGTGGCCCCTTTACATTGAATTGATTGACCACATGTTAGTGGGTACTATAAACACCCTAAGACAGTAGCCTCATGGACCAGGGATGGTGGTCATGGGACACTATGCCCGAACCGTCGGCCTACGTTGGTCCATGTGCTCCCCATAGTGATCGTGAGATCATTTAAATTTGCTGGTTGTAATTGGACTAATAACGGGTTGGTTAATTATGCATGCATCGCACAGACCAACATCTATTACTGTTGTACGTGACCTACGTAATTGCCTGTCTGGATGTCTTACTCGAGGCACACTAGTATCTAATGTCATCGTACGTATTTGCCTGATTGAATGTCTTACCCGAGGCACAAGTTGTCTGGATGTTTTACCTGGGCTAATGATTGCATCCATGTACTGTGTTCTGGATTATCTGTATGGTTTTATACGATTCCTTGTTTAGCACGACAGTGTGTAATCTTGAGGGGAGATCACAATAAGCTGGCTACTCATTCATTAATGTTCAACCGTATAGAAGACGCAGGTACAGGAGCCGACGAGTATGCGGCAGACTTGGAGGCAGTGGCGGTCAAGGAGAAGCTTTATGACGAGGAACCGCTGCCGAAGGTAGCTGCCTATTTTGGGCTAAACCAATAGATTAGTCCTTTACCATCATTTCATTACATTTAAAATTTGAGAACTTGAGGTTATGTAATTTGCCCCCAACTGAGTGGGCTAGAATATTGTTCCCATTTTTCGATAACATCTATGCTATGTTTTATTCTTGCTATGCACTTTGATTTATTAATTACCACTATTAGCAGTTAACTCCTGGGTTTTTTAAATGCGAGTCATGTACTTGGGTCCTGAAAACCGGGGTGTTACAAGTTGGTATCAAAGCAAAGTATGAGATAACTTGGTTGTGAGACCAGCATACAAACCTTGAGAGATTAACTTGGGCAAAACTTAGAGACTCCCCTCTGGAAAAATAGCTAGGATGAATGAATATAGAAACAAAAACACTTAGGTCCCTTAGACATTAGCAAAGAACAAATGTTTGTGCTTGTGAAAGGATTCCCAATAGCTAGGAAGAACTTAGGATATGAATCATCTAGGAAAGAACCTAAGATCCTCTAGAAAACAGCAAGTCAGTCATCTGAACTTAGAAACCAATAACAGAAACCTTAGCCCCCTTGCAAGATGCAACCTAAAGATGTTAGTCGAAGGATGAACATCTCGTCATGCAATTGGCAAAATCTATGACCCTGATAATACTTTATGTTGACTAGAACCGTTCTTCTCCCTTCTATTTCCTAAACCACGAAAATCTAATCTCGCAGGAAGCCATGACACCAGTAATGCGATCCCATCAAACCAACACGGTCGACATCCACCCCATCCCGTCAATAGAGCACCAGTGGGAGTGCAGCCCAGTCTACACGCTAGGCCTTCCGCATAAAGTAGCAAATGGGGTGTAAGACCCGTATCTTGGTCCGTACCTTTCCGTAGACTTCCGCGGTCTTACCGGTCGAATTCCGGCAACCTTCGACCCTTAACCGATATCGACGCGCGACCCTGATTCATATGCCGACAACCCGAGTCCACTCAACCCAAGACCACTACCATAGCGACAGCGCCGTCGCTGCGGTTCTAATGCCGTGACTCGCGTGCCGAGGCGATACCCTGGTCAAGAGATGTGGACCAACGTTCGGTGTGAGGAAACGCCGCGCGTTGCGAAACCCAAGAGAATCTCTACGATGTGTCACATCAATCATATCAATCCTATCAATCAATCATCCATCAATCCATCACATGTCAAGTACACATCACTTTCACCCCTTTTCCCAAGCAACCACAAAAGTCTTCACCTCCCATACCTCTCTTACACAAAAGGCCTCAAAAGTCAAGGATTTCTTACACCTCTCATACCTCTCTTACAAAAAAGGCCACAAAAGTCAAGACTTTCTTACACAACCATCATTCATCCATCCATCCATCTCTCTCTACAGCACTCTCTCTCTTTCTCATTTTTCTCATCTCATTCTCTCAAGCAAAAATCCCAAGCTCCATACGTATGGAATTTCTCCAAGCTTCCTAAACTCCAAGTGTGGCCCACCTCTTCACACCATGATCTCCCCATCCTAACCTTCCATTCTCCATCTCCTCCATTGAAATCCAAGCTAAGGTGCCAAGGAACCCCTAAGAGCAAGAAGATCGGACGGTGGGTGCTAGATCATACTAGTTTTTCTTGTTTTTATGATGGGCCAAGTGAGGCCCACCGATCAATGGTGTGGATTTCACTTGGGACCCTAAGTTGTGGCCGATGGACCACTTTAATCATCATGATCATCCATGGTGGGGCCATTCTCCATGGACCCCATCATGATGTTTATTTCATTGTATTTAAAGGTCATCTAGATCGATCATATCGGTGGAGAACGGATCTCCACCGTTGATTGTCAATTTCGGTGATTCCATGCATAGAGGGATCCATTGATGTATGATTTCATATAAGGGAGGGCTCATAGTGGCGGAGCCCTCCATCACAAAGCGTGTCCCACTCTCCATGTCTCTCTCCCTTTTTATTTCTTTTTATTTTGTTTTATTTTATTTTCTGCAATAAGGTTGTGTGGCCCACTTGAATGGACCCCACTAGGTTGCACGTTTTGGACCCAATCCATTTTTAGATGGGGCCCACCTTGTATGTGCATGGGGTAGCCATGTGATGGCCCACCTAATCAGGGCCCACCTCAATGCACTATATTTTTTTAAAATACCCAACCGTCCAGCGTCTTAGACGCTGGACGTCTCTGCTAAAAAAAAAGAAAAGAAAGGTTTGGGTGGGCCGGCTCATGCAGGCCCCACCTTGATATGTATGTTCAATCCATGCCTTTCATCCCTTTTACCAACTCATTTTAGGCATTGAGCCGAAAAATGAGGTTGATCTATTGATCGGGTGGGCCATACTGTAGAAAACTGTATTCCTTGCCCTGTATTCCTTGCCCTTTAAAACTATTTGGACCCACCTTGCTGCACCTACATGCTAAAAATACCGAACATTAGACTCGTTCGGTGTGTTTCGGGCCCTAGAAACTAATGGACGGAGTGGATTCTCATGATGCGGGCCCCACACCCGAAAAACCCCAGAAAATCAGGTTTTTTCCAATTTTTACAAGAGGCTCTGCCTCCTCTCTGACAAAAGAGCAGCAGCTGCACGCTGCTGCGTGCAGCGTCATCGGGCGGGCGGTCAGCGAGCCACCCACGGCTGCTGCTGTGGGCCCCACCATGATGTATGTAAAGATCCACGCCGTTCATGAGGTGGGTCCCCTCCTCAGGCGGGCCCCCTCCAAATTTCAACTCGATCTAGAACTCAGGTGGCCCACACCACATGAAACAGTGTGAATTAAACTCTACCATTGGAATCTTTTTGGGCCCCACAGAAGTTTCAGATCAATCTAAAATTTGTGTTTTCACTCCATCCAGGTTTAAGTGACCTTATGAATGGGTTGGGTGGCATCCAAACATTACGGTGGGTCCCACATGGGACCCACAATGATGTATGTGTTTTAAGTCCACCGTCCAGGCGGACGGTGGCACCCACCTATATGTGTTCGATCCTCACTGTCCAGCGACAGTGGGACCCGCCATGATGCATGTGAGGCATCCAAACCGTCCATCCACTTGGTAAGATCATTTTAGGTGAGTGATGATTGGGTGGGCCACCTACGTTTGGGAAAGGCCCATTTAATTTATTCAAAGGCCTATGGGTTAGACCCATTTAATTTATTTAAAGTCTATGGGTTAGGCCCATTTGATTTGTTTAAGGCCTATGGGTTTAGGCCCATTTGATTTCTACAAGGCCTACGGGTTTAGGCCCATTTGATATACCATAAGGCCTATGGGTTTAGGCCCATTTGACTCATATAATTCCTAGGAGTTTAGGCCCATTTGACTCATATAAGGCCTATGGGTTGAGGCCCATTTGATGTACATATGGGGGCCCAATTGGTGTGGCCCATTTGATACATATTAGACTCATGAGACTAGGCCTAATAGATGCAATCCAAGGCCCACGGGTTTTGACCCATTGCAATGCACTTAAGGCCCATTGGTGTGGCCCATTGATGTGACTCATTGATGAATAAAAGGCCCATATGATAGAGCCCATTTGATGTATTTAAGGCCCAATGGGATGTACCTAAGGTCCATTGCAGTGTGTGAGCCCAACACGGATTATGTAACGATATTTGCGACGATCGTGCCTTGGGAGCAATGTTGGTTTGACGTCCACATTGCGAGTGTAATGTTGGTTGGATGTCCACATTACGACTCTCCTTAGGGCCCATTGCTGGGTCGTACTTGCTGTGTATAGGCCGTCTAGGCCCATCTGCATTGTAAGGATAGTTCATCCCATTATAACATGTTTAATATAGCTTCATGACTCATGATCATACGCATCATATGTATGCTTGATACGAGAATTGACTGATCATAGCATATGCCTTCGGGCAGGTTATTTATGGGCTACCGGTTAGGCGGTGTTGCCCTACATGAGCGCACGATATGCGCAGGAGTTATTGCATGACTGGATAGCGTGATTCATGAATTTCGCATTTGTGTGATATGGTTATTTTACGCCCTAGCGATATCAGGGCCGTAACCTCTACAGACGCATCGTGGTTGGCAAGATTGGATACCGAAAATCTTATTCTACATGGGGTGCTATAAATATCCCTGTGTGAAAGTCCCTAAACCCTTATGGTACCAAGAGGTTGCTCCAACGTCTAGACCGAGTGCGTAGATGAGCGTTGAGTGCTAATTACCAGACGGTTACGCTCTCCACTGTGTCGTGGTCGGTTGGAAGGGGATGCGGCCTTACCCGCTCAAGAGTAGGGGGCAATGCTAGGCTGAGTCTGACCAGCTCGAGGAATGGGTCCGCTATCGACGAGTCGCGCCCGATGTTGGCAGACGGATAGTGAGGTCTTTTCCACTTACCTTATTGCGCGCGATGTGGCGGCAATCTAGTTTAGAGTGTACTAGACCCCGGTGATATCCCATATTTGAGCTGTATTGATGTGTGGACATAGATGAGGATCTGTATGATTGAGTTGCATTGCACATCACATGGCCTTGGGATGGCCGATACCATTCATGTCTTGCATCGCATAGCCTTGGTACGACTCATGATATTATGGATCCATCTGCATATTCCGCATTACTTTGACATTGTATGTTCATATTACTACCTTGCGCACACACTTTCACCACCCTCTAAGCTTTCTACAAGCTTATGCACGACTGTTGCATGCAGGTGACGTTGGTCAACAGCAGCGCTGAGGCAGGAGCACGTTGCAGATCGTTTTGAAATTTTTTTTTTTCTTTACCATTTTATTTCCCTTTATACTCATTGTACTTGTAAAGTTTTTGATCATAGTGGAAATGTAATGGAGTTCTTGGTTTTTGTTTGTGGGTTATGCCATTGGTTATGCTTATTACGAATCAAACTGACGTTGAAAATCCTCCTCGTAGCATCCCAGGATCGGAACCTGGCGAATGGGAGCTAGGAGCCGAGAATGGGGTTCTACGAAGGCTGTCGGCGCCGGATTCGGTGATCGAGAATTTTGTGAGCCCGGTTTCCTAGTTTGGGGCGTGACATGGGGACACAAGGTCTAAGGCAGTAGGAGACTCTCCCTCCCTTCGGATAGTCACTTCTGGGATGCCCTCGCAGTACTTCGGGCGGCGAACCCCTTCGGCCGATCCCTCAGAGGATGTATGTCACACCCTAAACTCGAAAACAGGGCCCACAAAATTTCTAATCACCGAATCTAGTCCCGATAGCCTCCGTAGTACCCCATTCTCGGTTCTCAGCATCCATACGCTAGATTTCGATCCTGGGATCCTACAAGGAGGATTTTTTGATGTACATTTAACTCATAATAAGCATAACCACAAGTTTACCCAAATCACAAAGGCAACATCATCATCACATATTCACTAATGAAAACAGTTGAATACAGTGTTGAAAGGGAAATACATATGTTAAAAATTAAATCTCCATAAGTCCGCTACATGCTCCAAGCTCAATGCTGCTACAACCTAACGCCACTTGCACACATCTATCGTGCATAAGCTTATAGAAAGCTTAGTACGTGGTGAAAGTATGTGCACAAGGTAAGTGCCTAGTAAGCAATATCAGAGTAATCAGAGTAAGCGGAAGTACTGACAAGTTCATAAATCATACGATAACAAATTAAGAGGAAATATACTAATAAGTATATGAGTGTCATCAATCATACCAAGGCTATGCGATGCAAGGCATGAGTACTAATGACCATATCAATGCAGAAACATGGCAACCCAAAATGCTAGGTACTGCAGATGCAATGTAATATGCGATGCGAATAAAATGACTAAGCTGGAGTGAAGTCGGAATGATAGTACGTAGTATTGTAGGCTATGGGGTCCATCACAAGGGAATTCTATCCAAAGTCCATCACAAGGGACTTTTATCCAAACCAGTCACATATCTAAATTTGGATAGTCAGACTCAATGTGGTAAACTCCTGATCTCAGGTTAGTCGCGCGCCCAATCGAAATCCTGGCCATGCAAAGGTATACAACAATTAGTTACACACCACCAGCCCGAGTGGATAGTGAATGAAACAAATGCATGAGTATGCAACTCCTACTCAATAAATCCATATATCAGTACGGTTCCTCTCTGAAAAATCACCGAGGTCTATTACACTCCAAACCAGGTTGCCGCCCCATCGCGCGCAACAAGGTGAGTAGAAGAGACCTCACTATCTATTAGCCAACATTGATCCCGGCTCGTCGATAGCGGACCCATTCCTCGAGCTGGTCAGACTCAACCTAGCATTGCCCCCTCCTCTCGGGCAAGTAAAGTCGTACCCCTTTCCAACCAACCACAACAAAGTGGGAGACACGGCCTAACGGTATACAGTCCTCGTACGCTCATGCATCCACTCGGTGTAGACGTTGGAGCAACCTCTGAAACCAAGAGGGTTCTGAGACTTTCACCCAATGATATTTATAACACCCCATGTAGAACAGATTTCTAGTATCCCATCTGGCTATTCACGAAATACTTGTGGAGGCTACAGCCCTAATGTTGTTAGGGTGTACGGTGGTCATGTCACACAAATGCGAGATGCATGAGTCACACAGTCCAATCATGCATCAATCCTGCGCATGCCATGCTCTCATGTGGGGAAACTCCACCTATCAGGGAGCCCCATGAACAACCTGCCCTATGACATATGCAATGGTCAATCACATCTCATAACAAACATGCAGATGATGCGTATGGGCATGTATTATGATGCTATGCTGTCACATACTCATAATCGGTATCAATAACCAGCATCAACAATCGGCCTCAACAATGTGGACATTTAACCAACATTGCTCCCAAGGAATGGCCACATGGAGCCAAACATATAATGGGCTCATGACCTCACACAAAGGCCTAATATACAACACAATGGGCCTTACTCAAGGGCCACATATACACAACAGGTGGACCCTGCTCATGGGCTTGATATATATCACAATGGGCCTTGTCCATAGGCCATGAATACATCACAATGGGCCTTACCCATGGGCCATGAATACATCATAATGGGCCTTACCTACGGGCCTAATACGTGTCACAATGGGCCTCAACTATAGGTCACTTGTACATCATATAGGTCTCGACAATCGATCTTGGCAATCAAAATCGGCGTCGACAATCGAGGTTGGCCTCAACAGTCAGAATCAGCCTCGACAATCGGAATCAGCCTATACAATCGGCCTTGACAAATTGGTCAAGTCAATTAGAATTAGCAATCGGCCACGACAATCGAAATTGGCAAGTCGGTTCGACAATCGGAATCAGTCAATAATCGAAATCGGTAAATCAGTCACGACAATCGGAATCGGCAATCGACCATGATAATGAGAATCGGTTAATAATCAGAATTGGCAAATCGGTCACGTCAATCGGAATTGAAAATTGGCCACGACAATCAGAATCGAAAAATCGGTCACGTCAATTGGTCATGATAAACGACCTCGATTGATAGTTGGCAATCAGCCACAACAATCAGAATCGACAAATCGGTCACGTTAATCGGAAATCGACAATCGGTCATGATAATCAGCAATCGGCCACGATATTGGAATCGGTTAATAATCAGAATTGGAAAATCGGTCATGTCAATTAAAATCGACACCGACCACGACAATGGGAATCGGTCAATAATCGAAATCAGCAAATCGGTCACAACAATCGGAATCGACAATTGGTCACGACCGAAATCGATCAATAATCGAAATCGGCAACTTGTTCACGTCAATCGGTCATGATAAACAGCCTCGATCGCTAATCGATAATCGGCCACGACAATCGGAATCGATTGATAATTGGAATCGACAAATCAGTTACGTTAATCGGAAATCGGAGATCGGTTATGATAATCGGCCTCGATCGGTAATCGGCGATCGGCCACGATAATCAGAATCGGTCAATAATCGGAATCGAAAAATCGGTTACATCAATCAAAATCGATACCGATAATCACCAAATAAACAAAGTGGGGTCCATAGATGATCATTCGATCGACCATAGTATAAAGATCGACACTCGGCCGTGGTTATATCAAATCCGATAGCACGGAGCCATCCGTCTACGATGAATGGAGCCCACTTATCTGGGTTAATCCACTAAGGGAATGATGAGAATGGGCCTAACAAGGCCTAAGGGAAGGTCACAATGTGGACATCCAACCATCATTACCCATCAATGTGGTCATTTAACCAACATTACTCCCAAGGAGTGGTCCACATAGGGCCGAACGTATAGTGGGCCCATGGCCACACATGCAAGGGCCTAACATATATCACAAGGGGCCACCCACACGGGCTTCATAAACTTCACATCGGGCCTCTTACACATCGTAATGGGTTGCATCACGATGGGCCACATACATCACAATGGGCCGCACTAATGAGCCTCATACACATCAAGTGAGTTACATCAATGAGCCGCACAATATATTAAGGTGGGCCGCAGAGATGAGCTACGAATATATCAAGGTGGGCCATAAAAATATTAGATTAGGCCTCGACAAAGGCCATAAATACATAATAGGTGGACCCTACTCATGGACCCTTAAATACACCACATAGGCCATATAAGCATTAAGTGGGCCGTATTACATGGGCCTCATATACAACATGTCGGGCCTCATGGACGGGCTACAAATTCATCAGGGTGGGCCTCATGGATGGGCCATAAATACATCAAGGCAGGCCTCATACACGTTGCAATGGGCTGCACCAAAAATCATTTCAATAATTGTAGGTGTAAATGTGTATCATTGCACACATGGCCCACGTATGATGATCAGCACTGTCCAAACATTGTGCAGGTAAATCAGTACCGTCTAAACATTATCCATTTAAATTGGTGCCATCCAAATATTGGCTATGTAAATTAGTGCTATTCAAACATTGTCCAGCACTGTCCAAACATTGTCCAATACTGTCTAAACACTCTGGACGGTGCATATATGAAACATACATCGAGGTGGGGTCCATAGCATCGTCCAAAGATGGTCTAACAGCGTCTAGACATCCTAGAGGATGTGGATCAAAATATACATTATGGCTGGCCCCACATCTGCACCTTTCTAGACAGCAGATGGCCAGTTTGGATAAGACACAAATGTCATGGTGGTCCACTTGATACTAGATTTGTCTTATATTATTATTATTTTTTCCAAGCCTTAAGATAAACTCACCTGTTAGATGGATGGTTAGGATGCAAGATATGCATCAGATAGTGGGCGTCCAACCATTTGGACGGTGCTGCTAAGACCCAAACATCACGGTTGCACCACAAAAATGGATGGAAGGTAGGGATACAACACGTGCATCATGGTGGGGTCCAGGAAGCTTACTGATGTCAACGTCCAGATAATGGACGGTTAGGATATAACAGTACCTCATGGTGGTGGCCCACAGACCCTGCTAACGTGTACAGTAGCCACCAGCCATTGTTGCTGGCCCACCGCCCCTGATGGACGGTGATGGTATAAAACAAATACATCACGGTGGTCCACGTACATCATGGTAAGCCCCATAGTCCATGTGGACGGTGGGATGAAACAGATACATCACGGTGTCCCATGTGAACGGTTGGCGTGGATGAAAACCATACGCCTGGTGCGTGTGTGCTGCATAGTACCATCCAGATGGATGGTGCACATTTAGAATAATTGCATTAAGGTGGGTCCCACGTAGGGCCACCATACTCTATATTATAATATATTATATATTATATTATAATATATAACAAGGTGGGTCCCATGTCCGGCCCACCATATATTTTAATATATATAATATTTATTAGTGATATGGAGGTCCAGCGTCCAGACCTTGGGCACTAGATGGTGTATGTGAAACACACACGTCATGTGGGATCCCACCAGCCGGACAAGCGGATGGTGTGTATAAGAGGTGGGTCCACACACCACGTCACATGCACCACGTGGTAGTTCTCAGATTACAGCAACTGTAAACTGCTACACAGCTGCCCAACTGTCCAATGGACGGTGTTGATTTTACCTCATGATCAGCACCCACGTGCACATACATACATCTCAGAAGGGCCTACACAGCACCGTCCAGATGGACGGTGCAGATGACACTCACGCATCATGGAGGGGCCCCATGTGGCAGGTGGCGGTATAGGTAAAACATATACCTCATGCAGGGCCATAGAATTTGGGGACGCCTGTGCAGCAGCCATCATCTGCTGTAAAATGGATGGACGGCATGGCTTTAAGCAACAGGTGGAGTCCCACCCGCACGTGTAAGGTGGACCATGCTGGAGGACAGAGTGGATATACCACATGTATCAACGGTGGGCTCCCACAAAGCTTGGTGACGTGGCACAGCAGCAACGTCCGGCTGTTGCTTTGGTGCAACCCCTGGATCTGCACCGTTACAGGTGGGCGGAGTGGGTGTAATACACCCATCAAGGTGGGCTCCATAGATGGCTATGGATGCATGTATTAGGTGGGCCATCAAACAGTCAAAGAGAGAGAGAGAAAGAAAGATTTATGGTGATGGAGGGGAGGGACCCCGCCACTATGGGCCCTTATATACATACATCAAGATGGGCCCCACATATGTGGGCCCTCTAATCATCAAATACAAATAAAAAAATCATGCACCTTGTGATCTTCTTCTTCCTTCTTCAATCAACGCGTTTAAGAGCTCTAAAGGGTGCGATTCAACGGTTGGGATCGATTTAGGAGGGTGGGATTGGGTGATAGGGAGTGGGCCACACCTAGTTCCTCTCATAGAGGCCATGGACGTCCAAGCTCTCATGGTGCTTGGGAGAAATGAGAGAGAAAGATGAGAGAGAGGGAGAGATGATGGGAGATAAGTGATGGGAGAGAGGGATGGTGATTGATGTAAGTAGGTACTTTGTTGTAAGAAAAGGTTGACTTTTGGGGATGGTAGTTGTACTTGGGGATGGGTGTGAGTGATGGTGAGTGATGGGAGTGTACTTGACATTTGATGCGATGGATTCTCTTGGGATTTACAACACACAGTGTTTTTTTCGAACTGAACGTGGGCCCACATCTCCTGTCTCGGATATCACCTCGGCGCGAGAGACTCGGCATCGGAACCGCGGTGACAGTGCGGTCGTACAGGTATAAGTTTCGAGTCGAGTCTATTCCGATATGCAGGACTCAGCTTAAGATCGTGCGCAAATATCGAATACAGGTTGAGGGTTACTGGAATTCGATCGGGAGGACTACGGAAGCCTACGGAATGGTACGGTCTATCATACAGGCCTTACAATGTACATGCAGATCCGCCAATGGAAACTGCAACCTTTACAGCATTTGTGCAGATGGTTACCACTATGCAACAATAACAGGACATATTCATGTGACAATAGCAAGACATGCACACACTAATAATGGAGTCCTTGAGGAGCAGGGATCGTGGGGACGCGTCTCGGGAAAGATATAACAGGGGCGCAGATATCTTTGAGCTGTTCTAAAAGCTTCGGCTGCCGACATTTGAAGGGGTACTAGACCTAGTGCAAGTGGAGCACTGGTTGGCGAGGATTTTTAAAATAATGCGACCCCCGGAATGTAGTGACCACAGATGGTGAGCTTGGCCACATACTTATTAGAAGGGGAGGCAGATAATTGGTGGCAAAGCCTGTAGCGGAGTATCCCGACCACCTACTCCTGGACATGGGCTTGGTTCAAGGTAAAATTCGTAGAAAAGTATTTTCCGGGGTCATGCCACAATGAGAAGATTGCATGATTTTTATAGCTGGAGTAGGGGAGCCTTACAGTTGCCAAGTACGAGGCCCGATTCGACGAACTCTCTCGGTATGTGCCCAAAGTCTTGGAGGATGCTGAATACAAATTGCATAAGTTTGAGGGACTTAGGCCAGGGATCCAGTCATAACTATGCGCTTGGGATTTTAAGGACTTTGCAAAACTAGTAGACAAAGCCACGCGGGTCAAGAAAGACTTCAAGCGCACCCTGAGAACCCGCCCTCCAGCTAGAGACGTCCAGTTCTGACCAAGGCAGGAACCTCTAACTCCATCTACTCCTCTAGAGAGGCCCAGGCCTATATTTGCTCGAGCTTCACCCTTACCCTCTGGCAGAAGCTGTGGTTACTGTGGAAGAACAAACCACAACACCCAAAATTACTTTTTGAGAATGCGAGATCGGGGTGTTCTGCCCCAGGTGAACTGACCACAGCAGAACTAGGTGGCAGCTAGGGCAGCACCTAGGCCTCATCAATCCAGACAGGGCCCCCCATCTTAGCAAAGAGCTCCCCAGGCCAGAGTATACGCAGTTGCTGCCACATAGGCTAAGTAGGACCCCTTGTTGACTATCCATGGTACTCCCTACATTAATAGTACCCATATACTTACTCTTTTCAATTCTGGTGTAACTCTATCCTTTATTGATTCTGCTATTGCATCTAGACCAGCATTGAAAATCACTAGAATGCATGTTCCCTTAGCTGTAGCATCCCCTATGGGCAAGTTTGTAGAAACCGATAGGTATGCAGAGCATGTCCCATCACGCTCGCAAATCGCTAGGTTATTGTGGACCTAGTTGTCATACCTGTCAGGCAGTTTGACGTCATCCTTGGGATGGACTAGCTCACTTTAGTGCGTATGGTCATGAATTTTCATGACAAAACAGTGACAATATCCATCCCAGGGCAGGCCTCTTTCAGTTTGACAGGGAGGGGCAGATGCTGAGAATTTGAGAGCTTGTAGGCTCTAGAGGAAGCTGAGTTAGTGGAAGTCATCATTAGACAGATACTAATAGTCTGAGATTTCCCCAAAGTATTTCAAGAAATACCAGGGCTACCCCTTAGAAGAACGATAGACTTCTGCATTGACCTTAAGCCAGGGACTGCTCCTATATCACTCCCACTATTTCACACGCCTCCTTGCGAGATGGAGGAGTTAAGGAGTCAGATTGATGAGCTGCTAGCTCAGGGCTTTATCTGTCCCAGCGTCTAGGGAGCACCGGTCCTCTTTGTTAAGAAGAAGGACGGGTCGATGCGTCTCTGTATAGACTACGAGAGACTGAATGATGTAACGATCAAGAACAGATATCCCTTACCACGTATCTACGATCTATTTGATCAGTTGAAAGATGTTAAGTACTTCTCCAAAGTAGACCTACATTCAGGCTATCACCAGTTAAGGATTAGGGATGAGAACATCCCAAAGACGACCTTTAGGACTCGTTACGAGCACTATGAGTTCCTGGTGATATCTTTCGGCCTCACAAATGCTCCAACAGTTTTCATGGACCTTATGAAACGAGTATTCATGCCTTACCTAGACCGGTTTGTAATTGTGTTCATTGATGACATCTTAGTCTACTCCAAAAACCAAGAGAAGCATGAGCAACATCTGCGTACGGTTCTAAGTACGTTAAAGGATAACCAACTATATGTTAAGTTGTCCAAATGCGAGTTTTGGGAGAATGAAGTGAAATTTTTGGGTCATGTGGTAAAGGCAGAAGGTATAGCAGTTGATCCGGCTAAAGTAGAAGCAGTATCTAAGCGGGTGCAGCCCACTATAGTGACTGATGTTTGGAGTTTTCTAGGTATGGCTGAGTACTACAGACGCTTTATTAAGGATTTCTAAAGAATCATGCGACTGCTCACTCAACGGTCGAAGAAGAACGCCCGATTCACATGAGACGAGAATGCAGAAATGGCATTCCATGAGTTGAAGATGAGATTAACTTCTGTACTGATCCTCACTCTCCCACAAGAAGGAAGAAGTTGGTGGTATATTGTGATGCCTCAAAGTTGGGCCTTGGCTGCATTCTAATGCAGAATGACAGGGTGATCGCTTACGCCTCTCGCCAATTGAAGAAGCACGAGGAGAACTACCTAACTCACTATCTGGAATTGGCAGCCGTAGTTTTCACCTTAAAGATATAGAGGCATTACTTATACAAAAAAAAAATAATTTCAGCTATTCTATGATCATTAGAGCCTGAAATACATCTTTATGCAGAAAGATTTGAATATGCACCAGCATCGGTGGATAGAGACTCTTAAGGATTTTCACTTTGATATCTCATACAACCCTGGCAAGGCATACTCCGTGGCCAATGCTCTGAGTTGGAAGAAGGAGCATGAGCTAGTGGCCACTCTAATGATCAAGGAGTGAAAAATGATGGAATTCGTATAAGACTTCGATATCCATCTTACCCTCGATGAACCTGATGCTTGCGTGGCTCTGTTAACTGCTGAGCCAACCCTGTTCTGACACATGATCTCCACACAAGACTAGGCTGAATGGCTAGTCAGGAGGAAAGAAAGGTGTATGAATGAAGATATTTTTGATTGGAGGGTTGGTAGCGACGATGGTCTTCAGTATCAAGGACGAGTATGCGTTCGAAATAACCCTGAATTAAAGAAGGAAGTGATGGTAGAAGCCCACCATTCCAAGTTAGCTATCTACCTAGGGAGTACTAAGGTTTGTAATGACGTTAAAAGTTAGTGAGGGACATTGCCAACTTTGTGGAAAAATGCATGGTGTGCTAGAAGATCAAGGCCGAGCATCGTAAGCCTACTGGCCTCCTTCAACAGCTACCTCTCACCGAATGGAAATGGGACAACATTTCTATGGACTTCATATCTGATCTTTCTAGGACGCGGAGGAAACACGACTCGATCTGGGTAATTTTCGACAGGTTGACAAAGGCTGCTAGATTCCTCCTGATTCGCATGACACACTCCACCAATAATTTGGCAAAGTTATACATCAGAGAAGTCGTGTGATCCTAAGGAGTTTCGCAAGAAATCATATCAGATCGAGACTTCATGTTTACTTCTGCCTTTTGGAAGAAGTTAGAAGAAGAGATAAGTATGAAACTCAATTCAGTACGAATTTCATCCTCAGACAGACGAGCAGATTGAAAGGGTGAACCAGATCTTAGAGGATATGCTGAGAGCATGCGTCCTGGACTTTTAGGGCAACTGGGACGATCATTTGGCACTCGCAGAATTCACGTACAATAACAGTTTCCAATCTAACATAGGCATGACACCGTATGAGGCTCTCTATGGTCACCTTTGCCGAGCCCCTCAGTGCTAGGAAGAAATCGGAGATAGAAGCTTGTTAGGTCCCGAGCTAGTTCAGGCTACGACTCATGTCATCGACGTGGTCAAAAAACGTCTACGTACCACCCAGAGCAGATAGAAGAGCTATGCGGATAATCGACGGCGTGACCTGGAGTTTGCAACTGGCGACCATGTATTTCTAAAAGTGTCACATATAAAGGTTCTGATGAGGTTCGGACAGAAATGGACGCTAGCACAGCGTTTCATTGGGCCTTTTGAGATTTTGGATTGTGTGGGAGCCTAGCATACCGCCTTACACTACCTACTGCACTGACTGGTATTCATAACATCTTTCACGTATCCATGCTTAAGAAGTATACAATAGATGAGTCAAACATCGTTAACTGGGAGCAGATCGAGTTGACAGATAATGCCTCTTACACCAAGGAACCTATCCATATCTTAGATCGTAAGGATCAGGTCTTGTGAACAAAGACTATACCTCTGGTCAAGGTTCTTTGGTCACACCATAGGGAAGAAGAAGTGACGTGGGAGCGAAAAGTAAAAGTTAGGAAGAAGTACCCTCACCTGTTTAGTGACACACCACAGGTAATTTTGAGGATGATTTTCTTTTAGGGGGTAGATTGTAACACCCCATACCTTTGGAACACGGGTGTTACCCTTTCAACCCAGATCAACCTAAATAAGATTGGATTAACCAAATAGCTTGAACTTAACATATATAGGATGGGGATTCCATTCAATATTAAGGCTATCCATCAGGGTCTTCAGGAGCCAGAACGCACCCTATGACAGTCAAGAAGGTGAGGCTATCTGAACACTCTAAATTTAAGCCACTATGTCAATTAATTTTGGTACAACACACTTGTCACCAACACTTGAGAGTTAGTTAGTGACAAACCAAGCCTTCATCATAACCAGTACCTTATATTAACCGTTGAAAACTAGTATCGGGCCCACCCGATCAACAAATCACGTCATATGGGCTGATAATAGCCCAAAGAAGTGGGTAACAGCCCACCTGGGCCTCGACCCTGCACCAAAATGGGACAGGACCCCATTCCTGGGTCCCAAGAAAAATGGACAGAATGGATTTGGCACAACTAACATGATGGGCCCTCTCACGGAGTGCACATGCACCTCATACATGTGCACACGGCTTAAACTAGGACTACTGGCTCGGTCAAATGAGCTTTGACCGAGCTCTTTTGCAAATAAGAGGAAAACTGCCAAAGCAAACATTCAAATGGATGATCTTTAAGCTCCTAGGTGGCCCAGCCTGGCCACTTTCTGAGCCATCTGATCAGTTCAAATTCTCCATGGGGCCCAACTCAACAATACCGTATAGCCTTTCGATCCCTTGTAAACTGGCAAAGGAGATGGGCTGCCACTGTATAATGTCTCGAAAAAATCCGTACAGAGACCCGAGTACCACCTCAGGTAGAAATCACTTAGGATTAATTCCTTTATAAATTAAGCGTAAGTTAAGTAGCGCTATGTTAGATTAGCTATGAAATTAGCACTGATCGCTTTAAATACGTTCTGCAAGACCCAAAACTTGTGGAATCGTTAACGTTATAACATCCTGAAACCTAGGATCAAACTCTAAACCCGTCTGTTCTCAGGAACCCTTTGAAACTTTGTAATGGACTCTGACCGCACGTCATGAGTCCGGTAGCAATGAACTTAGACCATTATGACCGCATCGTTAGACTTGACTACCACCCCGAAAATCAAGTTCAAATGATGTCCTGAAGCTATTTCATTGAGCCTGAAGCAAGGAATGTGAGAGAGAGTAAAATTCTTTATAAATTAAATGTGATTTTAATAAATCTGGCACATGTTGCTTGCGGGTTAATTATAAGTATTTAGACCGTTGGAATCTGACCCAAATACACCCTCGGATCAGGGAACATTTCTCACTCATGTCAGTATACTTGGAATCCCTGATCGAGTCTCAGTGACCGCTGAACTGAAACTGGTCCGCCACGTGCGATCTGGAAACCTGATCGAACTGAAAACTTAATGTGATCAGGATCCAACATTCATAAGCTTAAGTCCGACCACATTCAGTTAGGGGACCTCCAGAAATGTTCTTTTGGATCAGAAAAGACCCGATTTGGCTATAACCCAAGTATACCTTTGTTTAAAGTCTAAATAGGTGAGTTTTTAGCCTATATAAGGGTCTTAAACCCTCTCACATCCCTCTCATACGAATTTCTAAGAAACCTTAGGGGAGAGAAGAGAGAAAAGGGAGAGATCGTGTGGGAGTTGTGAGGGAAAGTCCCTGTCATTCTAACCTGTTACTATTCGTACCTAACTATCGCGATCAAATCACTCTTCCAATGATTCTGACTTCATTCTAGGTAAGTAAACCCTAACCTTAACCTGTTTTAAGATTTCTATCGATACAAGTAGCGAAGTAGCTGACTTACCTTATGTATTAGGTTGTCATATCGTCGTTGGCAAGGGCGTAGAGTTCTTATTCGATTCATTACGCTCCTACGGCATAAGGTACAGATTTTAGATGCTTAGGTTACCTGTTTTCAAAGCTTTCAATGTTGTTTAATGGTAGATTATTGACAAGGACGCTGTTTGGCATGTAGAACATGCTGTCTGTTTTTCATTTTGAATACGTACGAAGAATATGAGATTTAGGATATTTTAGGTATTTGTAGGAAATACTGTATACGTACATATTTTATCGATATGATTGCCATGAGTATTTGTTGTGTTCCTATACTAGTTATGTGTGTATGATCTGTTTGGTGAAGAGATTCGCCCTAATGCATACTTTTAGTCGACATATGCTATGTAGACAAATGTTTGTAGACTAAGTGTTTGTGTAAAAGTATGTATTAGTAAGTATTGAGTGAATGGGGTTGTAGATTAGTTTGGAGATTGTATTCTCAACTAATATGATGATGTACATGATTTTCTCCATGTTTATTATATTGAATTGATTTCCTTATATATATGAAATGCTTTTGTTAGGTTGAATTGCTTATGTTGTATGTTATAACATGTTGCTAACATGCTTGGATTATTTGTGTTTCATTTCTGTCACTCTCATATGATTATTGATTTAAATTACAAGTGCTTGGGGCTATATTCTAGTCTAGGCAGTCGGTAACAGATTTGAATTCATGGTTGGCTTCTATTCGCCACGAAGGATGTGTTGACGAACCCGAGTCGTGCTTTTGTTGACGGCAGTGGTTAGGCCACACGAGGTGCTTATGCACTTCATGTCGTTCAGCTTGAGATGCGCTCGTACTAGTGGAGCTCGTCAAGTAACCCGACTGACCATTATATGTTCACCTTGTATTGGTCATAACTGCTTGAACCTGGGGTACTGAACTTACCAGTGAAAACCCTGATAACCATGGTACCTTGATCCATTAAAACTCATGAGTCGGGAATGGTGGTATGGGACACCGTGGTCGAGCTGTCGGCCTATGCTGTGGCGATGAGCCTCCCCGTAGTGACCAGTGAGCACCTTAGACTCGTGAGTCGATTGTGGTGGTATGGGACACTACATTCGAGCTGTCGGCCTACTCTGATTGGTGACGAGCCCTTTGTAGTGACATCGAGTGTATTCTGCGTCTACGTCAGGCGACGACCCTTCCGTAGCAATAAGAGTACAACTAGGCCTGTATTGATAAGGTGATGGGGGAGCGGTGCAACGAGTGTGAGCAATAGCCCTAACAGCCCTTATAGTGACCTAAAAATATATCATCGTATGAGACTACTAGGAGTGACGACCTTAGATAGGATCTTTGTTGGGAATGATATAAGGGAAGTACCTTAGTTTCTCAATCCTACTGTTTGAAAGGACTAATAAAAACTCGGTAATCATATCTATATCGCACTGCATGTGCCTGGAAGATGTGGAGCACTGAGGGAAGAAAGCATGTCGCGGACGTAAGATGGTGTCGCATGAGGGAGTATGTCGGTGAGGGCATGCATCATTACTACATCTCATACTTGCATTAATAACAGTGTGTAGGAATGTTTGATTGCTTGCTTTACCAGTAATGCATGATTGATCTGATAACATGCTAATCTTTACTCTATAATTCCACTGAGTTGATCACTCACTCCCACGTTTCGGGATGGTGTTTCCAACACTTATCAGACTCTGTCTTAGATGCAGATAGCGAGGCGATTCAGGAGCTGGAGCTGGACTACTACAAGGACTAGGACGAGTTCTCTATATGTAGTTTTCTGACAGCTTCGCATAAGTGGCATGGATCAGCGGGATTTTGCTAGTTGGACTATGATATGACCTTTGATTTTGGTTTGTTATATGTATTTGTGACTCAAAGTTATATTCATACTTTGGAGACAGATCGAGATTGTTTTGTTTTACATACAGTGATATATATATCTTCTAGTCTTCCGCTTGCGTTTTATCACTGGATCTGGAGTATGAATTGCAGTTTGGTAAAATCTCACTCATGTTAATACACTAACTCAGACAAAATTTAATCATAAGCATATTTGTTGCATAAGTGATGGTCTGAAACTCGGAAGTTGAGTTGTCACTTGACCCCCGATTTTCAGGGCGTTACACACTGTCCAACGCATTGGACGTGGAAGGCATCCAATAGGTGGGGCCATGGTGGGATCAGTTGGATGGCTTACAATTGGTTCGATCTTGCAGTCGCAACCATCCGTTTCTTAGTTGAGGCATGCTCTCCCTCCTTGCCAAAAATGGCCAAACAGGGCTTGTAGGTGAAAAAGTGGGAGAGGACTTTCCTCTCTGGGGAAGAACAGAGGGTGATGGATCGCAGCCATCCGTTGGCTATGTGAAAATCCGACCGTTGGAGCCTCCCCTCCAACGCTATAAAAAGGTTCCTGTAGCCCTTGGGATTCGGACCAACGAGAAAAGGAAAGAGAGAAAAGGGAGAAGTGATTAGAGGTGTGAACGACTGGGTGAACTCAGTGCACCCTGCACCGTCTCAGCCGTGAGAAGCGTGAGAATGGCTGAGAGCTAGGCAGGTAATAACCCATCTCTCTCATTTTTTCCTTCCTTCTTCTTTAGTCATTGATGCCAGTGTAAGGGTTGTGGCCGGCCTCCTTCCAGCCATGAAGACAGGTTGTGCCAAGTTCTAATGGGCCAGTGAGTAAATCTGGGGCCAAGCCAATCGATGGCTTTGTTACGGGCTAAGAAATGATAGTGTTTTCGAACCAAAGCCTTGCAAGATGGTGGCTGCACTTCGGGCCAAAATCAAGCCTGTTTATGGGAGGGTGTTTGGATTGGAACCAAGCCTAGAAGTGGTTGTGGTTCGGTTAAGATAGAAGCTCTGCTCTGAGCTAGAATCAGGCCAAACAATGGCCATGACTTTGAGCTGAATCCGGAATGAGTGATGGGTGTGTTTTCGGACCGAGGCCATGCCGAATGATGGCTTTATCTAAGGCTGAAATCAAACCAGATAGTAGACATGGTTGGCCTGCAAATGGGTAGTGAAATCACCCCTCCAATGAGCTTTAGTTAGGCTGGAAATAAACCTCTAATTGGGCACTTGTTAGAGCTCTCAGTCAGGCCCTTGATCATCTACAATCAGGCCTTGAGGTGGAGGGTGCGCAGTCCCTTTCGTTGGGCTGAATCCAACCTCAAGGACTGATAGGAAGTTGGGCCGAGAATGAATCCCGAATTGGACCTCAACCTAGTTGTAAAAAGGCCCTAAAAATGGCTCCTAGCTAGACCCAATATGGGTCCTAGAATAGATCAAACGCAGACCCGTATCAGGGCCCTTTAATGGGTTGATAATGGCCATCGACTAGACCTTGGGTTCTAACTTGAGATGGGCAGGGATTGGGCTGAACTCAGGGCCGAACCACACTAGGCGGGCCGTTCAGGTGGGCCGCACTCTAAGAAAGCAGGTGGGTTGCACAAACTTTGTGTATCAGGTGGGCAGCACCCTGAAAAGTCAGGTGGGCCACACTCTGAAAATTAGGTGGACCGTTCAGGTGGATCGTACCCTAAGAAATTACTTGGCTGGATCAACTCTGTACATCTGGTGGGCTGCACTATGTTGAAAAAAAAATCAGATGGGCCGCACCCCCATTCAAAGTGTTGTGGGCCTCACTAGAAATGTGTAGTGAGCCTCACCTTCTACAAGTGGCTGCACTTTGCAATCCAGGTGGGCCATATTCAAATGGGATGTTGGGTTGAGCCATGAATTGATGGGCTAAGGACGGCCTAACCTAGCTTCATCTTGGGTCGTGTTAGGCCTTATAGCTGGGCCAAAACAAATGCCCAGTTCGTCCTTTAGTTATGTGTGATTTTGGGGCCCAAATTGGGTCCTTACTGGGTAAGAGGTTGGTGGGCCTAGTCACTGGGAATCAGGCCCATGCCCCCTTAATCACCAAGTCCTCTCTAGTCGTACTCATTTTATGGATGGGAGTGCCTTTTAATTCCAGTTATTATATTAGAGATGACTCCAGGAGGCTACTCTCATGATATTGGACAGCTAGGTACTCGCAATCACTCGGATCGAGGGGCGTACTGCTATTTGTCTGGTGATGATTTTTCTCCCCTTAAGCATTCCATCCCCAACTAGACCAGAAATAGTAGTTTTATTAATTTTAATGGTTAGTTAGACCAATGATAAATTGTGTGTGGAAATGGACTGCATTCACTTGACCTATCTATTTAACAAAATGATTCTTATGCTTACTATCGTTTTGACTCTCGATTATATACTATGAACTGCCTAGGGGAATAATTCAATCATTCATGTCATGTATCTTATGTTAACTCAGTTAGTGTGTTTTAATAGAAATATATGTATTGTTTCTTATTCCCTATTCATAATAAGATCTATGTTGCTAATATGATGATGTGACACACATATTGCTGAAATCTCTCCATGGGAAGTCCTAACAAAGGAGAGTCTGTGCTTAAGGTGTAAATGGGCTCGTTGTGATGTGCATAGGCCCCTGACATAGAGGTTTGGGTTGTTGGCATTTGACCATGGGGCTTACCATCCATGTGTGGTTTCACCTAACTGATTTGGGGTGAATTTCACAACCTTTTTGATACCACTATTTACCTGTCTTTGAACCATCCATGTCATCATGCTTTAATCACCATATTTAGTGATTTCAACCTTTCATTCCTTATCGGCATTAGTGGTGGCCCCTTTACATTAAATTGATTGATCACATGTTGGTGGATACTATATACACCCTAAGACGGTAGCCTCATGGGCTGGGGGTGGTGGTCATGGGACACTATGCCCGAGCCGTCGGCCTACATTGGGCCATGTGCTCCCCGTAGTGACCGTGAGCTCATTTAAATTGGCTGGTTGCAATTGGACTAACAGCAGGATGGTTAATCATGCATGCATAACACAGACCAACATCTATTACTGTTGTACGTGATCTACATAATTGCCTATCTGGATGTCTTACTTGGGGCACACTAGTATCTAATGTCATCATACGTTTTTACCTGGCTTGATGTCTTACCCGAGCCACAGGTTGTCTAGATATTTTACCTGGGCCGATGATTGCATCCATGTATGCATGCATTTAACAAAACTACATATACTGTGTTCTGAATTGTCCGTATTTTTTTATGATATTCCTTGTTTAGGGCGGTGGTGTGTAATCTTGAGGAGAGATCACACTAAGTTAGCCACTCATTCATCAATGTTCAACTGTATAGAAGACGCAGGTACAGGAGCTGACGAGTACACGACAGACTTGGAGGCGGTGGCGATCGAGGAGGAGCTCTATGATGAGGAGCCGCTGCCGGAAGCGGCTGCCTATTTTGGGCTAAACCAGTAGATTAGTCCTTTTCCATCATTTCAGTACATTTAAAATTTGAAAACTTGAGGTTATGTAATTTGCCCTCAGCTGAGTGGGCCAGAATATTGTTCCCATTTTTAGATCACATTTATGCTATATTTTATTCTCGCTATACACTTTAATTTATTGATTACCACCATTAGTCGTTAACTCCTGGGTTTTTGGAATGCGAGTCATGTACTCGGGTCTTGAAAACCAGGGCATTACATCTTAACACTTAGAAGATCTCGAGGGCCGTCAGCTCCCCCACCCCTGGAATGCTGAGCATCTAAAAATCTAGTACCCTTGATGTATTGGCCTTTAAGGCCCCTAATAAGTGTACGCATTTGAGTGACTAGCCTTTAAAGCTCCCAACAAAAATTCACATTTCTTCATATCTATATGAGCAGATTATCTACTATAAATAAGTTGCCTCTCATAAGCAGGGGCCGACTCAACGAATTGATCCCATAAAGAAGGGGTTAATACATTATCCCACGAAAAGTTCTACGAGGCATCCCCTCATGTTCAGGGAAAAGCTCATAGATGACCCAACTCCCTCACAGTGATGTCGGTTCATCGTCCGACCAACGAGTTTACTAAACATCGCTCATCAATCGTGGGAGAAACCGATCCCCTAAGGGTCAGGTCCTAACAATTGCAATATTGTAGAGTTCTACGAAATGACATTGAAATGAGCTGACTCATCAAGGAGTTGGCTCGGCAATGCCCCAAAATGATCCAAACTGTCAATGAATCAATTAGGCCATTAACAATTAACAATCACCATCCAAAAATCAAATACGGATTAACATATAAAAAATCATCATCCACATGCCCTCTCTAGAGGGTTAAAAAATATCATCCATCAATCATTGAAAGACAAATTTAAAAAGTTATAAAAAAGGGAGATATTTTAAAAGCTAGTTAGTCGAAGCTAGAGGAGGAGGAGCTTGGGAGCATGAAGCCTGATCTGGGTGAGCATTCCCAGAGGGCTTTTTTCCTGCATCTTCGGGCAGTAGAGGCTCGAGGTTGAGGTCCGGATACAAATCCTGGACCGCATCAATGCAAGCGTCGAAGCCACAGTTGTAAAACTTGTTAGCTTCAGCGGCCCTCTCCTCTGAAGCCTTGAAGGCATCCACTGTAGTAGCCACCGCCAAGGCCAGGGAGGCCTCATCCTCAGCTCACTGAGCCTCCTTCACTTGGAAAATGGCTCGGCTCTATTCTTCTGTCACCTCAGCTTTGGTCTGCTCTAGCACTTCCCCCAATCAGTCATTCTCCTTTACAAGCGAGTTTTCATGGGCCCTGGCTCAGGATAGCTCGGCCACAACAACATTATATCGGGCTTCGAGATCACTCACGACCCCCTATAGTTGGAGCTCTTGATCCTTCCCATCATCAAGCTGCCGACGCAATTCCGTCTGTTCCATTCGGAGGAAGGCAGCCTCATCTCGTAGGATCCCAGCCTTGCCCTTGAGGGCTTCCACCTCAGCATCTCTCTTTTTGAACTCCCTTAATCTCTCCCGAGGCAGAAGGAGCCTTGGAATGGACTGAACAAAAATAAAAGAATGAGTATTCGAATGCAGTAAAAACTGAAGGCAAGAAAAGTTAACAAAAGTATTCGGTAGAAGACGAAAGTAATGTCGCTGATGAATGACTCATCTGACTTGGTGAGAAGGCTGGCTATCTCCTCCTCCGGGACCCAGAAGCCTCAGCCATGCCTGCATATAAAGTAAGGAATCAGTAACCAAGTTATGAGATTCAATCCTTTTAAAGTAAGGAACGAAGGAAAAACTTACTGAAGGAAGTGGAGAGGGGCTTGGACTTGTAAAGTCTGGACCAATGAAGGTTGGCAGATGTGATCAGATCTGAATAGGAGCGGAGGTCTACCGATCGCGCCTTACCCTTGACGACTTGATTCTTCTGGTCAAAGGTACGGAGAGGCAAACCTCTTAAAAAATCTATAGAAATAAAAGGAAAGCTTCAGACCAACCACAATAAAAGGGAGAAGAATGTAAAAAGAAATATGTGCGGGGTCTGACCTTGTGTGCTAAATCAGGTGGGGACCTGAGTCGTCAAGTCCCTGAACTCTGCCATCGGTGTCTCTCATTCACCTGAAGCCCAGAACCATTATTTCTTCCAATCCTTGTTAGAGGACGAAAGATTCATTACCATCCCTAACCCTTTGCTGCCACGAGTCGCAAAGTAATACCACGGCTCATGACTATCGTGCTTGACTATGTGCAAGCTTATTAATTCTTCTAGAGTCAGCTCTGGGTTCCCAACTTGACTCCAGATGATATAAGAAGAGATAAAAACCCTCTAAGGATTAGGGGTAAATTGACCAAGAGCAAGTCCTAAGTTGGCCGTCAGGGCTCGGATGAAGGGGTGTATAGGGAGTCGAAGTCCACACTGCAGAGTGCAGAGGAAAATTGTGACTTCTCTATCAGCAGGAGCACCGACGATGTCAAGGGGCTCTAACGCCCTTATCTACATGGAGTCTGGGATCTCAAACTCTGATTGAACCATCCCATCTGGGACTCCGCCAGCACGGAGATTCCCAGGATGACCTTCGAGGCTCGCCCACTCGCGGGCATCTCAGCACCGCCCGCCGCAAAGTCTCGGAGGGGGGAGGGGGGGGGGGGGGCTCGGGAGGCCCTCTTTTTTCCTGTGTGACGTGTCCTATCCGCCATTTCTTTGCCCCTCCTCGGCTGGGGAAAGAGAGGTACTGCTTCCAAGGGGTCTTCAGATGCCCCCTCATGTCACTCAAGCTCCCCGGCCCGAAGTCATCATTAAAATCATAACTTCCTTGGACTATATTTAAATCATTCGACATCCCGCAAAGGAAAAAGAGGCTCATTGAACATCCACCAGGAATTGCCTCCGTCAGAAACCCTTGATCGGTTGGAATTGCCTCGTCGAAAAATTCAAATCAGTCGGCATCACCTTCGCCAAAAATTACCTCCTCAGGGAACCAACAGCCACACAAATTCAAAATGCAGAAATGAGGAGTGTTTTTGAAATGTTAGGGATTATATAGCCGGGGAAGGATCTTCGCATTAATGGCGAGGCAAGATGGCCGTAGCCGAATCATCGCGAGTCGACTCTGGGACACACATGACTGCACATCACTCGCTCAAGCTCTACCAGGCCGCGTGCTTCTGATATTGGGTTACGAGCTCGGGGTAGTGGAAGCGGCACTTGACAAGGAGAAGCGTCGCTCGAACGTCTTCCCTGAAATACATGGCAGTCAGCCATTGGTTCAACAATGATTCATAGCTTAACCATTGCCACGCGTTCGCTGGAGGCTGGCCTATGGAAAAGAAATCCTAAGGACGTATCTCTTCAAATGTAGAAATAATAATTACAACCACACGCATGGAAGATATGATTGGAGAAGATGTTGATCTTCCGTATACGTTTACTCTCCGAGTCCGTGTCCAAACTTGGAGAGTAGGGGGCTTCTGTTATGGGAAGATCTGAGTCCCTTCAATTCCGTGGTCCAACGCCACACTAGTCGGATCAGATACATAAGAGCAAAAATGTAGGACTGACCTAAAGGAAGATGGTTGGCTTGCTTTAGTTGAGCTCCTGCACCAAGGTTGTTAGTTCAGAGTAATCTAAGACCAAGGTAGTTAATGCAAAGATCATATCAGAACCTACTTGTGAGATCTCAGACTGCTCCACTACTGCCCGACTAGAGACGAATCGTTCGACATTCACATCTGTGTCATTCGTTGCGGGCAAACTCAACTCGACGGGTTAAGTCTGCCTCCCACCTCGGAGCTCAGAGGGGAGACCTCCAGAATGCATACAAGCGAGTAGGGCCTAGTCCAGCATGAGTCAAGATCGGAGCACCGCTCAGACTCTGGACGCGGTCCTCGCTTAATAACTTAATGGAAAAAGCCCATGTGTATGCTGGTCTAGGTCCGAGGCTTGGAGTCAAGGCCTTCTTAGGTTGGATGTGAATGTTCCATGCGCTAAACCAAGAAACTACCTTAAGCGGGCACAACTAATTGTCTCACCCACAGATACACATGATACGCTACACAATTCCCGAATTATGAATAATATCGCCATGATCATAGTATCCCGCTAATTGAGTGAATCATGTCGAGATTAATGGACCCAGACCATCCGATAGTTAGGTATAAATACCATAAGCTCCATTGCTATAGGTACACAACATCTCATACCCTCTCTCTGCAATCAACTTAGACCCAGATTCCCTTGCCCTGACTTAGGCATCGGAGGGTCCCCCAACTTAGCCAAGGTCTCCTTTGCTCACTCTCCGTGCAGGACTAGGGTTCCTTAGAGGTTCGCCGTGCCGAGTGGAGGGTGGTCCAGATTTTGACTTCGATAGTCCTTACTGCATATTCTTCATACCCTGTTATTACATTCACGGCGCTTGCCCTACACACACTTACACTTCCCTCTAAGCTTTCTATAAGCTTATGTATGATCAATGTGTGCAGGTGATTCCAGGCCAGTGAGCGGAGCAGGAGCTGGGGTGAGTCATTGATCCTCTTAGAATTTTCTTCTTACTGTTCTTTTATTTTCCTTTTTGGAACCTTACCTTGTAAAAGTTTAAATTTCTAGTGAATTTTGTAATGATGTTCCTACAGCTATAATGTTATGATCTTGGGTATGTTCATTTTGAATCAACTCGACCGTACCGTTTCGTAGGCTTCCACGGTCCTCCCGATCAAATTTTGGCAATCCTCGACCTGTATCTGACGTTTGCATGCGATCCTAAGCCCAGTCCTGCATGCCAGAGTCAGCTTAACCCAAAACTTGTACCCTACCAACTGCGCCATTGCCACGGTTCCAACACTGCATCTCACACGCTGATCCGATATCTAGGCCAAAAGATGTAGGCTCGCATTCATTTTAAGGAAAACACCGCATGTGCAAATTCTGAGAGAATCTCTACAACCTATCTAATCAATCAATCAATTAAGTCGAGTACACACCATACCACAAGTACAAGCAACCCATTCCTTTCCCATTTTCAAAGTTAACTCTCTCTCTCTCCACCCATCCCTTTCTTATAACTCCATCACTTCAGCCATCACCCATCACCCATCACCCATCACTCCATCTCTTATCAATCCATCTCCTCTCTCTCTCTCTCTCATTCTCTAAGCAACCTCCCAAACTCCCAAGAGAGCTTCCAACGTCCAAACTCTCTAAGCTCTCCCAAAGTTAAGTGTGGCCCATTTTCCCACTCTCTCATTTCCCATCTCAGCCTTCCAATCTCCATCAACCTCCATCAAAGTTGAAAGCAAGGAGCATAGGAGTCCAAGGAGCTAAAAAAAGATGCCTAACGTGGGTGATCCACCGTTGATTTTGATTTTTTTAGAGCCCACTTGTTGTGGGACACACTTGATGTATGTATAGGGAGGGCCCAATAGTGGCAGGGTCCCTTACCTTTACATATCTCTCTCTCTTTTATTCCTTGGTGATGATGATGATGTGAGTGGCCCACCTATGACGTATGTATTACTTCCATGTCATCCACTTTGGGACATATGGACCCTACTGTGATGAATGGATTAGATCCACACCGTCCATAAGTGGACCACATGATTGTGGATCCCATTTGTTGCACATGTGCATACTATCCATTCATCTGGGGCCTACCATGATGGATGAGTTTTCCATCCAGGTCGTTCGTCTAGCGTCTCTTGATGCTGGACACTGGCATCTCTTACTCACACACACACACACACACACGTGTATACATATATATATATATGTGATATATAATATTGTATAACATAATATATTATATTAAAATAATAAATGATATGGTGGGCCACTCCCACGTGGGACCCACCATATGTACAACAACTACATAGCAGCTATATTAATGTCACCTACCTCTGGCGTGAGGAGAAATCCTCATCGTCTAGGGAGCAGTGACGTCACCAGTTCTATGAACCCCACCGTATATGTGTTTCATCCTTTTGGCATGATCATCTTAGGAGGGCCACGCTCGTGGACCCCACCTTGATCCATGTGTTTCATCTGCACCGTCCATTTAGATAGTGTCATGCAAGGCCCCACCATGATGTTTGTGTTGTATCCCTACCATCCATCTGTTTATGGATGTGGGGGCAGGAGGGGGGCCAACGTGATGTATGGGTTTTGCCACGCCCGCCCAGTATGCTGGACGGGTGGGATCCACCAAAGATGTATGCGTTTTATCCATCCGTCCATCTGGATGGTGCAGTAGGGGCCCACCATTGATGGATGTATTCTATCCAACCGTCCACCCATTTGACATGCTGGACACATGCATGGACCCCACCATGATGTATGTGCTGCATCCATGCCGCTCATCAGTGGGCCCCATGACGTCAGCAGTCCTATGGGGCCCGCTGCTGTATGTGTTGCATCTAAACCGTCCATCCATTTGCAAGACCATGTCAAGGCTTAAGACTAAAAATGAGACAGATCCAATTATCAAGTGGACCACACTACAGAAAACAGTGGTGTTGAATGTCTATCATTGAAACCCCATTTTGGGTTACAGAAGTTTTGGATTAATATGATATTTGTTCCTTCCCCTGTCCAGGTCTTTATGGCCTTGGGAATAGACTAGATGTGAAATAAATACTATGGTGGGCCCACTAGAAATTCAACTATGAAAATCATTATCACCACTGCCAATTGTGGTATGGTCTAGACCTTTGGATATGATTCTTTTTTTAATAATGCTCTAAAACGATCTTTAGCAATAAATGAATGGTGTGGTTGGTTTGGGTCCATCCAACTCGGCTCATTTCATTCAACCCATTTGATCGGCCCAATTGATTCGGCCCATTTGATTCAGCCCATTTGTATAGGCCCATTTAATCGGCCCAATTGATTCGGTCCATTTGTACCGGTCCATTTGATTCGGCCCATTTGTATCACCCAATTTTATCAGCCCACTTAATTCAGCCTATTTATACCAGCCTATTTGATTAGGCTCATTTGTATTGGTTCATTTGATCAGCCCAATTGATTCGGCCCATTTGTACCGGCCCATTTGATTCGACGCACTTGATTTGGTCCATTTGATGTAAATGAGGCCCATGATGATGTATATTAGGCCCTTGTGCTAGGCCGTGGGCCCCTATCTATTTGGCCCTATGAGCGTCATTCCTTGGGAGCAATGTTAGTTAAAGGTCCACATTGATGGGCAATGGTGGTTGATCATCCACATTGTGACCTTTCTTTGAGCCATGTTAGGCCCATTCTCATCATTCTCTAAGTGGGTTAATCAAATGCTTGGGCCCATTCATTTTGATTGATCCATCATCGGCCATCCATCTATGGACCCTGTCTTGCATCAGGGTTGATTATCGATGCCGATTATTGGTGTCGATTGCCGATACTGGCTACCATTGTTTATTATGAGCTTGTGATAGCATAGCATTATGTTACATGCCCATACCATCATCTGTATGTTTGTTATGAGATGTGATTGACTAATGCATATGCCATAGTGCAGGTGGTTTTTGAGACTCCCTGATAGGCAGAGTTATCTCATATGAGTGCACGGTATGCGTAGGATTGATACATGATCGGACTACATGACTCATACACTTTACATTTATGTGATTGTGATTATTGTATGCCCTCGCCACATCAGGGCCATAGCCTCCACAGACACATTGTGGATGGCCAGATTAGATATCAAAAATACTGTTTCTAGCATCGGGGCGCTATAGATATCCCTGGGTGAAAATCTCTAAGCCCGATGGTACCATAGGATGACTCTAATGTCAAGACCGAGTGGATGCATTAACGCGCAAGGGCCGTATACTAGTAGGCTGTATCTCCCACTGTATGTTGGTCAGTTGGAAAGGGGTGTGCGTTGGGATAGGGGAGGTAAGTTGGCGTAAAGTGTACTAGACCCTGGTGATTATCCAGAGTAAGAATTATACTGATATTCGATACTCTAGTGATGAGCTACATTGACATATGGATTCAGATGAGGACTGGTATGCTTGAGTTACATCTTGAATTGCATGGCCTTGGTATGGCCGGCATCATTTACTCCTTGCATCACATGGTCTTAACATGGCAAATAGCACTCATGCCTTGCATCGCATAGCCTTGGTACGACTGATGACATTCATGGACTTACCGGCATTTTTGCATTACTATGATATTGCAAACTTGCATTTCTACCATATGCACACACTTTGACCACCCTTTAAGCTTTCTATAAGCTTATGCACGACTATTGCATGTAGGTGACGCTAGGCAGTAACAGTTAAGGAGCAGGTGTGTGTTGCAGAGCTTTCAGAGTTTTGGCTTTATTATCTTATATTTTCCTTCTTATGCATTGTACCTTAAAGTTTTTTTATCATAGTAGATTTTGTGATGGTGTTCTTATACTTATTGTTCGTAGGTTATGCTTATGGTGATGCTCATTACAAATCAAATTAATTTTAAAAATTCTCCTTGTAGGATCCCAGGATCGGAACTTGGTAAATGTGTGCCGAGAACCAGGAGCCAGGAATGGGGTTCTACGGAGGCTGTCGGCACCGGATTCGGCGATTGTGAATTTTGTGAGCCTAGTTTTCGATTTTGGGGCATGACAACTTGTATTATTGAAATCCTCCTTATAGGATACTAGGATCAGAACCTGGTGAATGGGCACAAGAGCCGAAAATGGAGTACTATGGAGGCTGTCGCCGCTGGATTCGACAATCGAGAATTTTGTGAGTCGGGTTCCCAAGTCTGGGGAGCGACAAGCACCCTAGAACTGAACCGGATCCAGACCATGAAAACCAGTTCGATTCTGGATTAGTTCCATGGTTCTTGGCTTTTTAAACTCTAGCCCAATTGCACTTTTTTAACAATACTATTAAGGTCTTGATGCATTCAAATGAGATTGGGGCCCAGGATCAGAGATTTTATCTGTTGATCTGAGGGTACCAACAGTGAATAGGTGACTCCTTAAAAAAAAAAAACCAAGTCAGGTGAAGTGAACGGTTGGATCACAGACAAAGGGATACCATTTGTACAATGTAGATGCATAAGGACCTTTAAAATTCCTCAACACATTTGTTCTATTTTACTTAATTCGGTATACTAGTGCAACAATATTAGCTAGATGGGGCCCACATGGCTGAACGATGCATACTATCGTGGATGGGCAATTCTGCAAAGTGTTCCTATATAGGTGAATCCTAATCATATGATAATTTGCCTTGGAATTAGATAGTTAAGAA
Organism: Magnolia kwangsiensis; assembly: GCA_037074715.1. NCBI lineage: Eukaryota > Viridiplantae > Streptophyta > Magnoliopsida > Magnoliales > Magnoliaceae > Magnolia > Magnolia kwangsiensis. The sequence continues at coordinate 67,611,859 of CM073572.1, read as the reverse complement.
TAAAATATAGGTAACAGTCCAAAAGCAACAGGTGAAAGTACTAGTCTTATCACATGGAATTTTTTAAATCCATCATCATCAATCTTGGTGGGTCCAAAAGTAACATGTAAAGCTCAGATTGACGATTTAGATCCACGGATCATGTCATAGTTCGGATCAACAGTTCGGTTCGATTCTACAGGGCCTTAAACCGGAACCAATCTGTAATCAACGGTTCTGAAAATTTTGGAACCAGAACCGGACCATTAGCACCCTAGAACCGGACCAAACCGGACCATTAGCACCCTAGAACCGGACCAAACCGGACTGATCCAACGGTTCCAGTCTAGTTCCACGGTTCCATCAGTTCAATGTACACCCCTATCCAAAGATCAAGAGGATCATACCACAGGAAATAGTGGGAATAATGATTTCCACCATTGAAACCTTGTTGAGCACCAAAGTGATGTTTATTTGTCATCAAACTAGTTCATAAGATAGTACAGACATGGATCACTGGAAAACATAAAAAAAAAAAAATCTTGATCCAAAACATATGCGGCCCCTAAGAATTTTTCAACGGCAAATGTTCAATTCACTCTGTTTCCTGTTGTGTGGTCCATTTTAGTGTTAGATATGCTTAATTTTTGGATCCAAGCCCTAAAATTATCCGATAAAAGGGATGGACAGAGTGGATCAAATACATAAATCATGGTGAACCTCATAGAGTTTACTTACCGTACTGAGTTACTCAATACGCAATCCACTTTTATTTCCCAAGGTGCGCGGATTAGGTGGTCGCAGATTTCTTGCTAAAGAAGTTCCTCTATTGGGAACCTAGGTGGGGCCCATAGTTAAGTTTATGAGAGATCCACTACGTGCATCCGTATTTTGAGATCATTTTAGGACATAAGGCCAAAAATGATCCAGATCCAATACTCAAGTGGGTCGTACTAAAGGAAAAGGTGAGTAGGGAAATTCTTACTGTTGAAATCTCCCTAGGGTCAACAATGATGTTTTCATGCCATCCATACCTTTCATAACCTCATTACTGCTTGGATAAACTTAAAACACAAATATTAGCCTAATTCAAAACTTTTTTGGCCCCACAAATATTTCAACTATGGAAGTTAAATCCTCACTTTTGCGGCCCACTTGAGTATTGGACCCAGCTCATTTTTGGCCTTATGTTTAAAATGATCTAAAAAAATGTATGAACATGATGGATCTCTCATAAACATAACAGTGGGCCTCACCTAGGTTGCTAGTTCAGGAACTTTTTGTGAAAGGCTTTAGTAGAAAATTCGCGTCTGGATTACTTACTACCCTACGAAAATGGACTAGCTAGGGTGCACACGAGTTGGTTCGGTCTGGTTTTAGGGTGAAACCGGAACCGAACTGTTCTCAATAGTTCTAAGATATTCAGAACCGGAACCGGACCGTTAGCACCCTAGAACCGAACTGGAACCGGACTGTTACAACCGGTTCGGTTCCGAATCGGTTCCATGGCTCTGGGCTTTTTATAATCCAGCCCAATTGCATGTTTTATTTTATAATCTAGCCCATGTCCGTTCATATTATGATCCATTTGATGAATGGTTTAGATATTGTATAAGGTGTGCAAAATACATTTATGGAAATAATCAAATGGTGTATTGTAAAACATAAATCATGAGTCAAATATGGAAACAATCAAAGGGTTCCTGGTTCAGTTCTAAGTTCGGTTCCGCAGTTCGGATCCACAGTTCGGTTCGATTCTACATACCTCCAAGCTAAGAACCGAACCAATGTAATCGGTTCTTTAATTTTTAGAACCGGAACTAGAACCGGTGCAGTCTAGAACTAGACCAAACCAGACTATTTGGTCGGTTCCCGTCTGGTTCCATGGTTCTATCAGTTCGATGTGCACCCCTACTGGCTACTCCCCTGCCACCCGCCAATGGCTGGTAGTAGGTGCTACGTGGGCCCCACCATGATGTATGTGTTTCATCCATGTCGTCCATCTATGTTTCTAGATCATTTTATGTTATGAGACAAAAAATGAGGTATATCCCAATCTTAAGTGGACCACATTACAGGAAACAGTGTTAAATGAACGTCGACCGTTAAAAACTTTTTGGGGGCCATAAAAGTTTTGGATCAAGCAGATCTTTGTCTTTTCCATTCATCTAGGTCTATATGACTTAATCAATAGATTAAATGTCAAATAAACAGTACATTGAGACTTAGGAGAATTTTAATGGTGGATACCTAATCACTTTATTTTCCTGTGGTGTGGTCCACCTGAGATTTATATTCCTCTCATTTTTGGTATCAAGCCCTAAAATGATCAGTAAAAATGGATGAACAGAATGGATGAAACATATACATCATGGTGGAGCCCACATAGCATCGACCAGCAGCCATGGAGCTAGTGGCAGGGGGAGTAGCCAATCCGTTCTCTACCACTGCTTATTCAGAGCTCGAGACTGGCAGAGGCTCCAAGGGCCACTGAGGGGCGACCTTAATGTATGAACTTTATCTACACCCTCTATACATTTTTTTCATATTATTTTGGAATACTAACCTAAAAATAACGAAGATTTAAGTCTCAAATGGGCCACACAATTCGAATTAAATTCCTATTGTTGATGTCACTTTTTGATGGCGGAACGCTTTACTCGCCTCAGCCCGTCCTCTGCCTGCACAATGTCAAACACAAAGGGGACCCTGGCTCAAGCCGGGGAATCTCCGATGCTAAAGTCAGTGTTCTGATCAATAGCAAAGAAGTTTTAGGATTTGGTGTTGCGTACTTTTCTTCCTAGAGGACCTGGGTATTTATGAATTTTAAGAATCCTTATCGTATGAGGATTCTTCTCCTTATTATTCAAAGATTTGATCCTCTCCACTGATTTCGCCTGATCCCGAGATCCTCGAGATCGGACACCTGTATTTCTGAATTTCTAAGGCGGCATTTATTCTCACATCGCCTTTCCTGTCTCGGCTCGACCGTTGCCGACTCTGGAAGAGTCTCGATCGGCTTAATCGGATAAGTTTTCTTCCCCCCTTACGGATGGAATAGTCTCGGTGTTTTCCCGTCATCCTTCCTTATACTGTAGCCGACGGAACCGACTCATTTGGTCAGTTTTACTCTCTCGGTCGGGTGGCTTTTAACTTACTTGGCCTTCTGTAGGCTTACGCAGACGCAGTCGTCTCTATGACAGAGTAACTTAAGTCATCTTATACTTATGCCTCTTGGCCTTATCCATTATTCCCTCGACTCCGACCGTTGTCTCGGATTCTTCAGACAGTGTCAGCAGAACCGACCTACTTCGTATCCGAGTCTCCAGACTCAACATATTTTTTCCCAATAGTGAGACCCCCTTACTTCTTGTGTCGTTCTCGACACCAAGGAGTAATGAGTTCTTCGGTCGGTTCGCATCAGAGTCCGAGGTCATAATGAGACATTTAATGCCTTTTGTGTCGAGTCCAAGGTCATAATGAGACATTTAATGCCTTTTGTGTCGTCCTTAACACATGACGGTGCATTTTTCGAGGTCGTACGAGCAGCCAGCCGTCGCATCGTTTCGTCGCTTATGAACATTGGATGCGTGGTGAAGGCGTTACCGCTGTCAGTCGGCGTGCGCCACATGTCGAGCGGGGGAGTCAAAGTGAGCGTCGTTTCCCCTTTTCATTAAATACCCCTACCACGTGGCGTGGTTATAAAAGGATCGGGTGGGAGGAACGTGTAAATTTTAGTTTTGCCTCTCGCCCTCCTGCTCCCTTATCCTCTTCCGTTTTCCTTTCTTCTTCTTCCTTTCCTTTTCCTCCGTTGTCGATTTCCTCTCCGGTGAGTCCTTTTGCATCCGTCGTTACTTTCTCCGGTGAGTTCTTTCCCTCCCTTTTTATTGATATTAATGGCTACTCATGGCTATCAAAGCCCCTGGGAGGGAACTTCCGGTGACGAGGGTGATTCGCCGTATATCTGAAATGTTGAGGAGTCACCCTCCTTACTGACGGAGTTCACCGTTGGTGCAGATGCCGCATTCCGGCTTGTGAGGGCTGACAACTCATTAGCTGAGCATCCCGCTCAAGTCGGTCCTTCTAGTAGTGGATTGTCTTTGGTAACCCATCCAAGGAGGCCCAATCTCGTGATGGACCCACTGGAGGAGGAAGAGGGAGAAGAGGAAATAGTTATAGCTGAGGGGGTCGTTGTATCGTCCCCTGTAACTCGGTCGGCCCACGACTCTGAGTCAGCTTCTGAGGGAGAGGGGGCCGAGGATGACCTTAGTGGTCCTATCACTTCCATTTTGACTAATTCCCATCTAAATAGAATTCGAGCCGGGTACCATGTCCCGGACTCGGTTATACTTCGGCTCCCTCGGTCGGAGGATTTGCCCGATCATCCCCCTACTGGGATGGTCACAATCTATCGGGTCTCGATGCAATGCGATTTACGTTTGCCTCTCCAACCTATTGCTCGGGATTTCCTTTCTCACGTCAAATTCGTCCCTGGTCAGATCATTCCAAACGGGTGGAGGAATTTATTTGGGTATGTTGTGCTATGGGCCGACCTAGAGCAGCCCCTATTAATAGTCGATGAATTCCTCTACCTGTACCAAGTGAGGCCAAACCCCGAATTTTTCCGGCTTTTACTTTCTAAGTGTGTGGTGAGGCAAGGGCGGTTCTCTCATAACCGACCCTCTAACTTCCAATAAGCATTGGAAGGAAAGATGGTTTTGGGCATGCGGACAGTGGGAGACGACCCATTTGTGGCCCTATGAGCCTTGAGTCTCCAGTTCATTTCGTAAAGCAGGTGACTCGGCTAGAAACTTTCTATTTCTCCTCATTGTAATGCGCTGAGTCTAACCTTATGGTGTTTTACAGATATTTTGAAGAAAAGGCCGAAGCTTGGATCCGACACTCTAGCTCGGATCAAAGATCTGAAAAAGCTAAGTACGGAAGATTGGTCTTGGAAGCTACTTTTACAACAGGAGCGTCTACACCTTGCGGGCTTAGACTCGTTCGTGTCAGGTAATTCTTCCTACACTGCTTCATTCTCTCAGTTCCTTATCTGACTCATCTTGTTCTTTTCAGATCTTCCTGAGGCTCGACCATATCTTAAGTCGGCCTCTTCTACCATGGCTGAGTCTCATCCTTCTCTGAAGCTGATCTCCAAGGTGAGGGCGCCTCCGAGGTCGGGTCTTCTATCGGGGTCTCGGCCTTCAAAGCAACAGAAAACAACCATCATGGCAAAGGAGCCAGCTGCTCCATCTGTTCCCGCTCCGGCCGCCCCACAAGCAGTGGTGCTCTCTGACCCTGATGAGAAGACAGAAGAGGCAGAGGCGGTTTTTCCTGTGTCTTAGTAGACTCCTGAGCCAGGACCTGTTGCAGAGGAGGTCCCGAGACAGAGAGAGGGACCGAGTGGTGAAAGAGGGGAGATGACTCAACAGGAGTATAACACCTCGGATTTTGGCCAACCTGGGATTAGACGTCCTTAGGCAATGGTTCAACTAAAACACCTGGGAAATCACTCAGAACCCAATTCCATAGCCAAAGAAACCACTTAGGATTAACTCCTTTAGAAACTAAGCATAAGTTAGCTAGCGCAACGCTAGAGTAGCTGGAAAATAGTCCCTGATCACTTTAAATACGTTCTACAAGACCCAAAACTTGTAGAATCCATGGAGCTATGATACTCTAAAACCTCGGATCAAACTCTAAACCGGTTTGTTCTCTAGACCTCTTTGAAACTTTGTATTGGATCTAGACCGCGCGTCGAAAGTCCGATACCTACAATCTTAGACCGTTATAACCGCCTAGCTGGACTTGATAATCATTTCGAAAATCAAGTCCAACCGACATTCACAAGAAATTTCATTGAGCCTGGAGTGAAGAGAGTGAGAATAGGGTTAAAATTGGAATTTGAAATTCAAATCTGGCACGCGACTGGACGCGTCAGTATTAAGTATTCTGACCGTTAGAATTCAGCCAAATTACACCCTTGGATCAGAAAAAATTTCTACTTCATATCATGAGACTTGTAGGCCTGATCTACGTGCGGTGACCGCTGAACTGAAACTGGACCACCACGTGTGATCTACGAACACTGATGGTCTGAAAATGGGATGTGAGCGACATCCGACAAGTACGAACTTAAGTCCGATCGTATTTGGCCAGGGGACCACCAGAAATGGTCTTTTGGACCGAAACAGCCTCGATTTAGATATACATCAAGTAAACATTGTTCCCGAGCCTATTTTGGGCATGTTTGGGCTTATAAAAGGGGTTGAAACCCTCACTCCTCTCTCCCATCCGAATTTGAGAAAAACCCTAGATTGGGAGAGAGAAAAGGTGAGAGTTTGTGAGAGAGAGTAGGAGAGGATTTTCCTGCTGTTGCGCTGCCTGTTGCATGTGCTTTAGCAACACGCTCCAATCACTTGGCCGGTGATTTCTCCGCGTTTCTAGGTAAGAAAATACCTAAATAAGTTGTTGATTTGAGGTTCCCTTGGTTTCATAGCAAAGTAGCTAATAGATCTTGTAAATCAGGTTGCCTAGTCGCCGTAGACGAAGCGTATACGCTCCGTTCGAATCGCTTCACCTATAAGAGAAAAGGTGCGGATTTTAGACGCTTTGATTAACTGTTTCCAACGCTTTCAATGTCGTTTAATAGTAGATTATCGACGGCAACGCCATTTGACATATATAACATGCTGTCCATTTCCTGTTTCGTAAACCGACGAAGAATATGAGATTTAGAGCATTTTAGTCATTTGTAGGAAATACTGTTTTCATCGATAATTTACTGATGTGATTGACATAGCTTCTTGTCACATTAGAATACTAGGAATGTGTGCATAATTAGTTTGGCAAAGAAATTCATCTAAATGCGCACTTCGGGTCGACATACTATATGTAGACCTAAGTGAGTAGTTTAAGTGTTTGTATAAATGCTTGTATTAGTATGTATTGAATTAAATGGTGTTATGAATTAGTTTAAGATTGTTTTCTCAATTAATATGCTGATGTAAATGATTTCCTACATGTTAGCTATATGCATGATTTCATTATATGTATGAAATGCTTGTGCTTGATGATTCACTTAAGTTGTATGTTATAACATGTGTTAACATGCTCACATGGTTGTATTTCATTTCCAATACTCTCTTATGATTGCTGATGTGGATCCATAATTGTTTGGGCCTATAACTAGTCCATGCAGTCGGTAACCGAGCGAATTCGTGGTTGGCTTATATTTACCACGAACGACGCGTCGATGAACGCGAGCCGTGTTTTGGAGTTGGCGGCAGTGGTTAGGCCACAAGAAGTGTTTTACGCACTTTATGTCGTTTGACTTGAGATGCGATCGTGCTAGTCGAGCCCATCAAGTAACCCAACTGGCCGTTGTATGTTCACCCTGTATGAGTCATAACTGCTTGAACTTAAGGTACTGAACTTACCATTGTAAACCCTGTCAACCATGGTACCTTGATCCACAAAGACTCATGAGCCGGGCATGGTGGTATGGGACACCGTGGGCGAGTTGTCGGCCTACGCTGGGGCCACAAACCTCCCCGTAGTGACCAGTGAGCACCTATGACTCATGAGCAGATTATGGTGGTATGGGACACTATATTCTTATTGTCGGCCTACACTAATCAGGCGACGAGTCCTTTGTAATGACCGCGAGCGTATTCTGAGTCTACGGGAGGCGACGACCCTTCTGTAGCAGTGAGAGTATAGTAGGCCTGTATTGATAAGGTGATGGGGGAGTGGTGCAACGAGTGCTAGCAACAGCCCTGATAGCCCTTGCAGCGACCTACAAAATATACATCGTATGAGATTACTAGGAGTGACAACCCTAGACAGGATCTGTGTTGGGATTGATATAAGGGAAGTACCTTAGTTTCCCAATCCGACTGTTTGAATGGACTAATAATAACTCGGCAATCATATTACCATCACATTGCATGTGCCTGTAAGATATGGAGCACTGAGCGGGATGCAAGCATGCCGCGGGCGTAAGATAGTGCCGTATGAGGGAGAACATCGGTGAGGGCATCCATCATGTCATGTCATATTATATTAACAACAGTATTAGGATTGTTTGATTTACTGCTTTACTATTATCGCATGATTGATTTGATAACATGCTAATCTCTGCTCTCTTATCCCACTGAGTTGATCACTCACTCACACGTTACGGGATAGTGTTTTCGGATACCCACCAGTCCCTATTGTGATTGCAGATGATGGCGCGGCCTGCGAGGCGGAGCTGGACTTGATGATGATGAGGAGGATCTCTCCTTTATGCGTGATCTGATTGACGGGATTACAGGGAGGTTGATTAGATGCCTTGACACTTGTCATTTTATATTTTTAGAGCACTCATGTATATTCTTTCTGTTTACTTTTGGAGTATACATGTATGTATATGTAACACCCTGAAAATCGGGGGTCGTGTTTAAACTCAACTCCCGAGTTCCAGACCGTCACTTATGCAACAAAAATGATTATGATTCAATGTTGTCTGATTTAAAGCATTCACATGAGTAAAAGTATACCAAAACTGCAATTCATACTCCAGATCCAGTGATAAAAGCAAGCGGAAGACTAAACAATATATATATCACTGTAAGGAAAAACAAAGTAGATCTCATCTGTCTCTAAAGTATGAATACATCTCTGAGTCTCATATACATATACATGAACAAAATCAAATATTCAAAATAGTCCCACTGAAGTCCCATCAACCCAGGTCGCCTACGCAAATCCATCATGATACTGCATGTACAAAAACTCATCCTGGTCCTCGTCGAAGTCTGGCTCTGCCTCCTGGAACTCAGCCTCACCTGCATCTATAATAGGGTCTGGTGGGTGTTGCAAACACCATCCCGTAACGTGGGAGTGAGTGATCAACTCAGTGGGATAAGAGAGCAGAGATTAGCATGTTATCAAATCAATCATGCGATAATAGTAAAGCAGTAAATCAAACAATCCTAATACTGTTGTTAATATAATATGACATGACATGATGGATGCCCTCACCGATGTTCTCCCTCATACGGCACTATCTTACGCCCGCGGCATGCTTGCATCCCGCTCAGTGCTCCATATCTTACAGGCACATGCAATGTGATGGTAATATGATTGCCGAGTTATTATTAGTCCATTCAAACAGTCGGATTGGGAAACTAAGGTACTTCCCTTATATCAATCCCAACACAGATCCTGTCTAGGGTTGTCACTCCTAGTAATCTCATACGATGTATATTTTGTAGGTCGCTGCAAGGGCTATCAGGGCTGTTGCTAGCACTCGTTGCACCACTCCCCCATCACCTTATCAATACAGGCCTACTATACTCTCACTGCTACAGAAGGGTCGTCGCCTCCCGTAGACTCAGAATACGCTCGCCGTCATTACAAAGGACTCGTCGCCTGATTAGTGTAGGCCGACAATAAGAATATAGTGTCCCATACCACCATAATCTGCTCATGAGTCATAGGTACTCACTGGTCACTACGGGGAGGTTTGTGGCCCCAGCGTAGGCCGACAGCTCGACCACGGTGTCCCATACCACCATGCCCGGCTCATGAGTCTTCGTGGATCAAGGTACCATGGTTAACAGGGTTTACAATGGTAAGTTCAGTACCCTAGGTTCAAGCAATTATGACTCATACAGGGTGAACATACATCGGCCAGTCGGGTTACTTGACAGGCTCGACTAGTGTGATCGCATCTCAAGTTGAACGACATGAAGTGTGTAAAACACTTCGCGTGGCCTAACTACTGCCGCCAACTCCAAACACGAATCGCGTTCATCGACGCGTCGTTCGTGGCCAAGACCAGCCAGCCACGAATTCGCTCGGTTACCGACTGCCTGGACTAAGTCTAGTCCCAAACAATTATGGAATCACATCAGCAATTTTTGTAGGAGTATTGGAATTGAAATACAATCATGTGAGCATGTTAACACATGTTATAACATACAACTTAAGTAAATCTTCAAGCACATATATTTCATGCATGTAATGAAATCATGCATATAGTCAACATGTAGGAAATCATTTAGGTCAGTATATTAATTGAGAAATCAATCTCAAACTATTTCATAACATCATTTAATTCAATACATACTTATACAAGCATTTATACAAACACATACACTACACACTTAAGTCTACATATAGTATGTCGACCCGAAGTGCGCAATTAGGCGAATCTCTTCGCCAAACTAATTATGCATGTATTCCTAACTTTCTAATGTGGCAACAAACCATGTCAATTACATCAGCAAAATATGAATGTAATCAGTACTTCCTACAAATGACTAAAATGCCCTAAATCTCATAGTCTTCGTTGATTTACGAAACAGGAAACGGAGAGCATGTTGTACATGTTAAACAGCAATGTCGTCGATAATCTACTATTAAACGACATTGAAAGCGTTAGAAACCGTCAATCAAAGCGTCTAAAATCCTCACCTAGTCTCTTATAGACGTGTTGTTTCGAACGGAGCGTATACGCTTCGTCTACGTCGATAAGAGAACCTGATTTACGAGTTACGTTAGCTAGCATGCTACGAATCCAAGTAAACCTTAAATCAGCAACTTCTAGGGTTTTTTTATACCTGAAAATGTGAGAGAATCACCGGCTTGGTGATCAGGAAGGGTTGCTTAGGCGCTAGCAACAGATGGCACGAAGAAGGGAAAAATCCCTTCTACACTCTCTCTCAAACTCTCACCTTTTCTCTCTCCCAAATCTAGGGTTTCTTGCAATTTTGGATGGGAGAGAGAAGTGAGGCTTTCAACCCCTTTTATAAGCTTAAAAACGACCGAAATAGGCTCGGGAACGAAGTTTACTTAGTGCATATCCAATTCGGGGCTGTTTCGGTCCAAAAGATACTTTCTGGTGGTCCCCTGGCCGAATGTGATCGGATTTAAGCTCATGCGTACCAGATCTAGCACGTATTAAGTTTTCAGTCTGGCAAGGTTCACAGATCGCACGTGGCGGACCAGTTTCAGTTCAGCGGTCACCGCACGTAGATCAGGGCTGAAAGTCTCATGATATAAAATAGAAATTTCTCCTGATCCGAGGGTGTAATCTAGATGAATTCTGATGGTCAGAATGCTTAATACTGACGCGTCAATTCGTGTGCCAGATCTGAATTTGAAATTCCAATTCTGTCCCTATTCGCACTCTCTTCGGTCCGGGCTCAATGAAATAGCCTGTGATTATTGGTTTGACTTGATTTTTGAAATGATTGTCAAGTCCAGCTAAGCGGTTCTAACGGTCTAAGATAGGAGGTATCGAACTTTCGACGCGCGGTCCAGATCCAATACAAAGATTCAAAGTGGTCCAGAGAACAAACCTGCTTAGAGTTTGGTCCGAGGTTATAGAGTATTGTAGAGTCATTGGTTCTACTTGATTTGGGTCTTGTAGAACGTATTTAAAGTGATCAGGGACTATTTCCCAGCTACTCCAGCGTTGCGCTAGCTAACTTACGCTTACTTTCCATAGAAATTAATTCTACGCAATTTCGGGTCGAGTTTGTACTCGAGCCCAAGTATGGATTTTTTCACGAGCGTTACAGTATATAACCTGGTAACATGTTCACACTCTAGAGACATACAACAGTTTATATATGTTATACATACTATCACGGTCTTCCGCTTGCTAATTTAACGGTCTCTGGAGTATGATATGATGTTCTGACGTAGCCCTACTCATGTTTAATACATTAACACAGACAACATTCAATCATACATATCTATGTTGCATAAATAATATTTTGGAACTCGGGAGTTGGGTTTTTACTCGACCCCCTAATTTTCGAGATGTTACAGATGGTATCAGAGCATGATTTGGATTAAACCGAGCCTGGGTTATGTTCACGCGACGTACGCTGTCGCTTCCTTTGACTTAGGTGGGTACGAGAAGGGTCTAGAAACACTTATAGGATCACAGATTCTCCAATAAGCGAAGTCTATTCGTATCGATCGCGCGATCGAGTCCGTAACTCATCTAGGGCCGCTTGAAGGGACCTGAGTAGCTCCTAAGTTGTAAGCAGGTGGGTTGAGACATTCTTTGAATGATTTTAAACCCATAAATGTGAATCCTTGGGCTGTGGGGCAACCACAACCCTTACATTCAATCGCTAGGGCTTAAAAACCCCGTTTCACCTAAATTCTTCGAAATTCTTCCTCTCACCACTCCATTCTTTAATCCTTTCATATTATTTTCATGTTAGGCATTGATCGTAATGTGAAAATGAAACAAAATCATACTTTGATAAAATTTTATAGTGAATAGTAAAATTTCATGAAAAATGGCCATTAGGCCATTCTAAGTTTACAATATTTAGAAACTAATGGGATAGATGGATGTATTAGATCCTTTTACCCCAAAATCATATGCTGCATGATAGAGAATTGTATTCAGAATTACAGATTGACCTCGAAAAGCTCTGAATGCATGTTTGGGCCTCCATAGGGCAATCTACAATGAGCTGAGGTGGGGCCCATAGTTTTTTGAGGTCCCTGGACCATGGGGGACCAGACCCATGTGGTCCCACAGGCCACTGTGCAAGATGGCTAGCAATGCCATGGCCGTCCGGTGGGGCCCACTTGATGTGAAAACTGGGCACACGCCCTATTTTGGGTAGTGTACACCTCCCATGTAGTGTTCGTCCATAGAAAACCTCAAAAAGGGGTACTTCCTTCACAACAGCCCCCATCCCTAGCCTCATTTTGCATTTTCTTGCTGCCCATCTCCAAACCGTGATTCTAAATCGCTCCCAAACCCATTCTTGGTTGAAAACGACTACACTCCATCACTCCATTGAAGTTTGCAGCCTTCACTCTTGCAAATCTCGTCGTTTGGAGCTCTTACAACCCCCAAAATGAGCTGAAATCGTGAGGTGCTCCATTCCCTTTTTTTCTTCTCTTTTCTTTTTGAAAATCCAGCCTTTGGGAGCTTGATGCATCCCTCTACAGGGCATAAATTTTATTGTCCATTTGAACAACCATTTCTCCGCATTTCCTCCACTTTCTATGGTTGTTGTTAAGGCTGTTTTAGCTCTTTTCCTCCCTTTCCATCGTCCTCTCTCTCAAGTCCCTTTTATTTGATCCTCAGACTCGTGGAAACCTACTTACCCATCCCATTCCTCCACGTTCTTCGCTTGTTTGATTACTGTTTTAAGAATTTCTGTGTTTTGTTGTTGTTGGGTCTAGTGATGTCATAGGTAGAAATGTGTTTGCGTGATGTTTTGGGCTTAATATAGCCGAATGTGTTCCTGTCATAATCCATGTGGAACTTTATTCCATGTATTGTGATAAAATTTTGCTAGACGGAGTCCATGCCATTTCGTTCGCTGTAAGGTATTGTCCCTAGATTGGGTGTATCCTATAGTTTCCACTGTCATATTGTAAATCCCGGGATTAAGTCTACAAATTAATTTTTATCCCAACCCACCCTCCTACCAAGCATGCCACTTTTAATCCCACCATGGGACTAGGAATGTCGTTCCATTTAATACAACTTAACGCTACTGGCCACATAGGCCCTTGGCGTTTTAGACCTAGTGTTAGCACTCTTAGATTTGAAGGATCTGACTATATAGGAAAGCCAATTCTATTTAGATAATCTTGACCCTAAGCGATAGAGCAATTCCCTGTATTAGTAATGGTATGGAACCATTTACTGTATAATCTTAGGCTTTGGATTATAGCTACTGAGTTACCGACTAGTCTACTAGTTACCTTAAGTAGTGTAAAGCCTGTATATGCTAAGGAATAGTAAGTTAGATTTACTTGGAATGAGACTCCCTTCCTTGGATAGATCCTCATAACATCCATAGACTCCTTCAGTAACTCTCAGGAAGCTTATGTAACTTAGAACCATTCACTCTCAGGGACAACTTATGAATCCCTTAGATTGAACTTAGGATGAATTAGCACGCCCCTTAGTATTGCCTTCCCCAAGGGCTTATTGCATTCGAGAACATGGAGTAAAGGAACGGTATATGTAAGTGATATATTTGCGGTTTGAATCGACTTCTTAATCCTAGTGGTTACCAATAAATCCAATGCTCTGATCAAGCAGAAGATCGGCATCGACTCGGATTAAGAATTGATACAATAAATCTTCTGTCCTAGCTAGACAGAAATTCTATGTATCTGGCGCAGACCTACTACACAACCTTTCTTCTGTGATGGCCCAACCACCTATAACCAAACGGGATCACATTACCTTTGAAAAATGACGAGGACTTAAAGCCAGTAGAGAATTCGACATCTTGCCACCAACTCATGCCTGCCCCTAAACTCAACCACAATAGAGAGTAGGCCTATTTCTACAACCATAGATACCAATGCCATAGAACGCATCATTAGTAAAGGAAAACCACTGTAATGAGAGGTTGTTTCCCAATTCATGTCAAGGATAGCCCCTAAGTCGCATCTCGTTCCGATATACGGAGCGATGCATAGATTCTTGAACTTTAAGTAGAACCAAGTTTTAAGGGGGGTAGAACGTATTGAGTCCAATCCAGTTAGGTTAGTCAACACTACCGTTCGATCTGAGTGGCGCAGCGGAAGCGTGGTTGGCCTCTTCCCCACTGGCCCAGGATCGAAACATTTGAGTTAGGATATACGTAAGGTGAGGTTATTAAATAGGATTTGAACCTTCCTTAGAAAAAGTACTCCTTACCCTTCGCCAATTTCGGGGACGAAATTGTGTTTTAAGGGGGGTAGATTGTAACACCCCGGATTTTGGCCAACCTGGGATTAGACGTCCTTAGGCAATGGTTCAACTAAAACACTTGGGAAATCGCTCAGAACCCAATTCCATAGCCAAAGAAACCACTTAGGATTAATTCCTTTAGAAACTAAGCATAAGTTAGCTAGCGCAACGCTAGAGGAGCTGGAAAATAGTCCCTGATCACTTTAAATACGTTCTACAAGACCCAAAACTTGTAGAATCCATGGAGCTATGATACTCTAAAACCTCGAATCAAACTCTAAACCGGTTTGTTCTCTGGACCTCTTTAAAACTTTGTATTAGATCTAGACCGCGCGTCGAAAGTCTGATACCTACAATCTTAGACCGTTATAACCACCTAGATGGACCTGACAATCATTTCAAAAATCAAGTCCAACCGACATTCACAGGCTATTTCATTGAGCCTGGAGTGAAGAGAGTGAGAATAGGGTTAAAATTGAAATTTAAATTTCAAATCTGGCACACGACTTGACGCGTCAGTATTAAGCGTTTTGACCGTCAGAATTCAGCCAAATTACACCCTCAGATCAGGAAAAATTTCTATTTCATATCATGAGACTTGTAGGCCTGATCTACGTGCAGTGACCGCTGAACTAAAACTGGACCACCACGTGCGATTTACGAACACTGATGGTCTGAAAACGGGATGTGAGCGACATCCGACAAGTACGAACTTAAGTCCGATCGCTTTCGGCCAGGGGACCACCAGAAATGGTCTTTTGGACCGAAACAGCCCCGATTTGGATATACATTAAGTAAACATTATTCCCGAGCCTATTTTGGACATATTTGGGCTTATAAAAAGGGTTGAAACCCTCACTCATCTCTCCCATCCGAATTTGAGAAAAACCCTAGATTGGGAGAGAGAAAAGGTGAGAGTTTGTGAGAGAGAGTAGGAGAGGATTTTTCTGCTGTTGCCCTGCCTGTTGCACGTGCTTTAGCAACACGCTCCAATCACTTGGCCGGTGATTTCTCCACGTTTCTAGGTAAGAAAATAGTCAAATAAGTTGCTGATTTGAGGTTCCTTTGGTTTCATAGCAAAGTAGCTAACAGATCTTGTAAATCAGGTTGCCTAATCGCCGTAGACGAAGCGTATACGCTCCGTTCGAATCGCTTCACTTATAAGAGATAAGGTGCGGATTTTAGACGCTTTGATTGACTGTTTCCAACACTTTCAATGTCATTTAATAGTAGATTATCGACGGCAACGCCATTTGACATGTACAACATGCTGTCCGTTTCCTGTTTCGTAAACTGACGAAGAATATGAGATTTAGGGCATTTAGTCATTTGTAGGAAATACTGTTTTCATCCATAATTTGCTGATGTGATTGACATGGCTTCTTGTCGTATTAGAATACTAGGAATGCGTGCATAATTAGTTTGGCGAAGAGATTCGCCTAAATACACACTTCGGGTCGACATACTATATGTAGACTTAAGTGTGTAGTTTAAGTGTTTGTATAAATGCTTGTATTAGTATGTATTGAATTAAATAGTGTTATGAATTAGTTTAAGATTGTTTTCTCAATTAATATGCTGATGTAAATGATTTCCTACATGTGAGCTATATGCATGATTTCATTATATGTATGAAATGCTTGTGCTTGATGATTCACTTAAGTTGTATGTTATAACATGTGTTAACATGCTCACATGGTTGTATTTCATTTTCAATACTCTCTTATGATTGCTGATGTGGATCCATAATTGTTTGGGACTATACCTAGTCCAGGCAGTCGGTAACCGAGCAAATTCGTGGTTGGCTTATATTTGCCACGAACGACGCGTCGATGAACGCGAGCCGTGTTCTGGAGTTGGCGGCAGTGGTTAGGCCACAAGAAGTGTTTTACGCACTTCATGTCGTTCGACTTGAGATGCGATCATGCTAGTCGAGCCCGTCAAGTAACCCGACTGGACGTTGTATGTTCACCCTGTATGAGTCATAACTGCTTGAACTTAGGGTACTGAACTTACCATTGTAAACTCTGTCAACCATGGTACCTTGATCCACAAAGACTCATGAGCCGGGCATGGTGGTATGGGACACCGTGGGAGAGCTGTCGGCCTACGCTCGGGCCACAAACCTCCCCGTAGTGACCAGTGAGCACTCATGACTCGTGAGCAGATTATGGTCGTATGGGACACTATATTCTTGTTGTCGGCCTACACTAATCAGGCGACGAGTCCTTTGTAGTGACCGCGAGCGTATTCTGAGTCTACGGGAGGCGACGACCCTTCTGTAGCAGTGAGAGTACAGTAGGCCTGTATTGATAAGGTGATGGGAGAGCGGTGCAACGAGTGCGAGCAACAGCCCTTGCAGTGACCTACAAAATATACATCGTATGAGATTACTAGGAGTGACGACCCTAGATAGGATCTGTGTTGGGATTGATATAAGGGAAGTACCTTAGTTTTCCAATCCTGCTGTTTGAATGGACTAATAATAACTCGGCAATCATATCACCATCACATTGCATGTGCCTGGAAGATGTGGAGCACTGAGCGGGATGCAAGCATGCCGCGGGCGTAAGATGGTGCCGTATGAGGGAGAACGTCAGTGAGGGCATCCATCATGTCATGTCATATTGTATTAACAACAGTATTAGGATTGTCATGATTGATTTGATAACATGCTAATCTCTGCTCTCTTATCCCACTGAGTTGATCACTCACTCCCACGTTACGGGATGATGTTTCTGGACACCCACCAGTCCCTATTGTGATTGCAGATGATGGTGCGGCCTGCGAGGCAGAGCTGGACTTGATGATGAGGAGGAGGATCTCTCCTTTATGCGTGATCTGATTGACGGGATTAGAGGGAGGTTGATTAGATGCCTTGACACTTGTCATTTTATATTTTTAGAGCACTCATGTATATTCTTTCTGTTTACTTTTAGAGTATACATGTATGTATATAACCTGGTAACATGTTCACACTCTGGAGACATACAACAGTTTATATATGTTATACATACTATCACGGTCTTCCGCTTGCTAATTTAACGGTCTTTGGAGTATGATATGCTGTTCTGGTGTAGTCTCACTCATGTTTAATACATTAACACAGACAACATTCAATCATACATATCTATGTTGCATAAATTACATTTTGGAACTCGGGAGTTGAGTTTTTACTCGACCCCCCAATTTTTGGGATGTTACAAGGAGTTGTCACCCTACCACAAGGTCATCTCGGGTATGATCCCTTGGGCCATCGCTCACGGGAGCGAGAAGGATTTTGCCATCTTCTACAATGCCCTGACTCTGCAGACTCTCGGGCATACGGTGAGGCTTCTTTTCAAGGTAAAATCCTTTCTTTTCACTTCTCTGTTGCTTTCGATTAAGTCCTTGGTTATGACTTACTATCTTCCTTTCGCACTTAGCCCCCTACATTGTTAAGGCCTGCTCGGAGTTGTCCGCTGCTCAAAAACTCGCGACCAAGACAGAGACAGCGAAGAGGGTTACGTCCGAGGCAGAGGGTCACCGAGAGATCGCCGAGGGTCGCATCGGCATTATGACTGGCGACTTCTCAATCGCTAGGAAGGCGGCCGAGGATGCCAAGAAAGCGGCCGAGGATGCAAGGATAGTTCTTGAAGGAGCCAAAGCTGACAATGCCCATTTGACTTCGCTTCTAAAGGAGGCTGAGAAAAAGTATCAGCATCTTCTTCAGGTTCACAGCACTTGCAAAAGCACTCTCGTTCGGACTAGGGCCGACGCTGTGGCTCTCATTCAGGAAGTGCAAGAAGAGGACCGCCAAGCCAAGGAGGTACAGGACAGAGCTGTAGATGCCTTCCTTGAGTCCTCGGAGTTTGAAGAAGAAAGGGACCGCCTTTATCAAGGCGGTTACAGGGCCTACATTGTAAGACCCGTATCCTAGACCGTACCGTTTCGTAGACTTTCGCGGTCTTACCGGTCGAATTTCGGCAACCTTCGACCCTTAATCGATATTTATGCATTACCCTGATTCGTATGCCGTCAACCCGAGTCGACTCAACCCAAGACCATTACCATAGCGATCGCGCCGTCGCTGCGATTCTGATGCCACGACTTCAGCGCCGAGGTGACACCCTGGTCAAGAGATGTGGGCCAACGTTCAGTGTGAGGAAAACACCGCGTGTTGTGAAACCCAAGAGAATCTCTACGATGTGTTACATCAATCCCATCAATCAATCAATCCATCAATCCACCACATGTCAAGTACATGTCAAGTACACATCACCTTTCACCCATACCCAAGCAACCACAAAAGTCAAAAAGATCTTACAAGCCCATGCTTTTCTTACACAAAAGGCCATCAAAGTCAAGATTTTCTTAGACACCCATCACTCACCACATCCATCACCCATTTATCTCTCTCTCCCTTTTACAACTCTCTCTCATTTCTCAAACTTCATTCCAAACAACCAAAAATCTCATACGTATGAGCCTCTCCCTCTCTTTTAAAACTCCAAGTGTGGTCCACCTTTCCTACCCATTCATCTCCCATCTCAACCATCCAAACCTCATCTCAACCATTGAAATCGAAGCTAAGGTGCTAAGGAACTCATAGGAGCAAGAAGATCAAGCGGTGGGTGATTTTTAAATTTTTGTTTTCATACATTTGTTTGATTTAAGGGCCACATGTAGTGGGACCCACCTTGATGTAGGCTTTGTATTAAAGAGGGGCCCATAGTGGCAAGGCCCCTCTATTTTTTTTACCAGTGTCTTTCTCTTTCTTTCTCTCTCTCTTCTATGATTTTGGCCCACCTAGAATGTATGTATTTCATCCATGCTGCATACCGGTGGACCTCATCTATGTGGGACGCACCATGATGTTTTTATACCATCCTAACCATCCATAGGGGACCCACCTTGGGGTGGCCAATGGTGGGGTTGGCTGCCAGTGGAGTGTGATCCGACGTGGGCCCACACAAACCCATAGCTCAGGTGGTAGACCGGGTGAAAGATGCCATGTTTCAACGCTGGGTCTTGGTATCGATCCCTGTTGAAGTGGCTAGCATGGAGTGTGTACTGACCTGGGGTGTGTACTAACATGGTGTGTGTACTGACATGGGTGCCTGCTAACATGGGTGTGATGAGCGTGGGGTCCATGGGACTCATCCGAACTGTCCTTCCATTTAGATGGCCCCACCACAATGCATGTATTCCAGTGGGCCACGCACACTGAGTGAAAGATACAACGTTTCAACGCTGGGCCCACCGAGCACCATGGCTCATGGTGGAGACTGAGTGAAAGATGCCTCAGTTCTGCACTTGAGGCCTTGGCATCGCCCCCTGTGGTGGTGGCTAACATGGATTGTGCACTGACAGTGGGTGTGGACTGGCATGGGGTCCACGGGACCCATCCACATCGTCCATCCTTTTTCATGGGGCCCACCATAGTATGTGTGCTTCATCCCAACTGTCCGCCACCCAAGATGATGGGGCCCATGTTCATGTGGGGCCCTCCTTGCACACCCAGATTCACAGCTCAACTGGTAGACCGAGTGGGGAAACCTCCTTTCAACGCTGAGGTCATAGGGTCCATGGGACCCATCCATGACCGTCCGTCCAGTTTGGTGGGCCCACCATGATGTATGCCACGTAGGACCCATCCCACGTGTGGGACCTATCTTGCATGCTAGTGACGGTTCAGGCCTTTGGATGGCCTGGACGTCATATAACCCATATTCTATATATAATATAATATATGTTATATATTAAATGTATTATATTATATTATATATATACTCAAATGGTAGGCCCTACATGGGACCTACCACTGTTATGTCAGGGAAGAAAAGAAAAGAAAGAGAAAAAGAAAAGAAAAGAAAAGAAAAGGAAAAAGTAAAAAAAAGGGGGGCCACGTGCCCTCCCTCTCTCTATATCTCTCTCTCTCTCCCTCTCTCTCTCTATATCTCTCTCTACCTCTCTCTCTATCTCTCTCTATCTCTCAAGTGTCCAGAGACTTGTGGGTCCCACCTTGTGGCACATGTGATCTAATGGTGGGACCTACTCCACGTGTAAGATGGTGTATGTGTGTGTATGTGTGTGTATATATATATATATATAATATTATATTATATGTGATATAGTATATATATACTATATATAGTTTATATATTATATTATATATAATATACATGATAGTGGGCCTTCATGTGGGCCCCCACCATGATGTATGGGTTGCATCCAATCCATCCATCCATTTGGAAGGCCCATTTTATGGCATGGGTATAAAGAATGAGTCAGATCCATAGTCCAAGTGGGCCCCACCTTGGCATGTTATGAGGACTATCTTAAATGTATCTTTGGTAGTTCATTGGGGTGCACTTCGATATGGATGTAAGGCCCATGTTATGAGGCCATTTGATGTATTTGTGGCCCATAGTTGAGGCCCACTTTGATATATATGTAAGGCCCACGGGTTGAGGCCCATTTGATGTATACAAGACCCAACGGGTTATGGCCCATTGCAACGCACATAAGGCCCATTGGTGCGGCCCATTGATGTGGCCCACTTGATGAATATAAGGCCCATATGACATGGCCCATTTGATGTATTTAAGGCCCAATGGGATGTACCTAAGGTCCATTGCAATGTGTGATCTCAACATGGTTTATGTAATAATGTTTATGACGGTCGTGCCTTGAGAGTAATGTTGGTTTGACGTCCACATTGCAAGTATAGTGTTGGTTAAATGTTCGCATTATGACTCTCCCTAGGGCCCATCGTTAGGCCCGTACTTATTTTGTATAGGCTGTCTAGGCTCATCTGCTTTGTAAGGATAGTTATTACTTTACTACCTATTTAGTATAGTTCCATGACTCAGGATCATACGCATCATATGTGTGCTTGATATGAGGAGCGACTGATCATAGTATATACCTTCGGGCAGATTGTTTATGAGACCCCGATTGGGCGGTGTTGCCCTGCATGAGCGCGCGATACGCACAGAATTTGCTGCATGATTGGATAGTGTGATTCATGCATTTCGCATTGTGTGATATGGTTACTGTACGCCCTAGCGACATCGGGGCCGTAGCCTCCACAGACGTATCGTGGTTGGTAGGATTAGATACCAAAAATTTTATTCTACATGGGGTGCTATAAATATCCCTGGGTGAAAGTCCCTAAACCCTTATGGTACCAAGAGGTTGCTCCAACGTCTAGACCGAGTGGGTAGATGAGCGTTGAGTGTCGATTACCAGACGGTTGCGCTCTCCACTGTGTCATGGTCAGTTGGAAGGGGGTGCTGCCTTACCCGACCGAGTGTAGGGGGCAATACTATGCTGAGTCTGACCAACTCGAGAAATGGGTCTGCTATCGATGAGTCGTGCCCGATATTGACAGACGGATAGTGAGGTCTCTTCCACTTACCTTATCGCACGTGATGTGGTGGTGATCTGGTTTAGAGTGTACTAGACCCCAGTGATATCCCAGTGTTGAGCTGTATTGACATGTGGACTTAAATGAGGATCTTATGCTTGACTTGCAGTTTGCATCGCATAGCCTTTGTATGACTCATGATATTTATGGATCCATCTGCATATTCTACATTATCCTGATATTGCATGTTCATATTACTACCTTGCGCACACACTTTCACCACCCTCTAAGTTTTCTATAATCTTATGCACGAGGCAGGAGCACTTGCAGATCATTTTTGGAGTTTTTGTTCCTTACCATTGTATTTCCCTTTATGCTCATTGTACTTGTAAAGTTTTTGATCATAGTGGAAATGTAATGGAATTCTTGGTTGTTGTTTGTGGGTTATGCCTTTGGTTATGCTTATTACGAATCAAACTGGCGTTGAAAATCCTCCTCGTAGCATCCCAGGATCGGAACCTGGCGAATGGGCGCTAGGAGCCGAGAATGGGGTTCTACGGAGGCTGTCGGCGCCGGATTCGGCGATCGGAAATTTTGTGAGCCCAATTTCTGAGTTTGGGGCGTGACATGCGTTTTGGAGATGAGGGCTGCCTTTCCTGACCTTGACCTTTTCACTTTTGATGCCGATAGTCTTGAGGCCGAGACTACTGGTTTTGATGCCGCCGACGGAGAAGCTCCTACTGCGGACGCTATTGCTGAAGAGGCTGGTCCCTCTGGGACTGTTTAGGGAGTGCACCCTGACCGAGAGGGATTATTCACTCTGTCAGAAGTAGTTTTGTACTTTACTACATGGCTTTAATTGTATCTGCTGTTAATCCGATACGAAGTACTTAGAAAAAATTAAAACTCTTTGTTTTATTGAATCGACTTTGTTTACATTTCTTTCTCATTCTCATTTCGCATCTTCAATTCTGCCTTCAGGGTAATAAATCTTGAGATACTTGGCATTCCAAGGGTGAGGCAGCAATTACTCATTTAGGTCTTCCAGTCGATACGTTCCAAGGCGGATGGTACTTGAGACAACATAGGGTCCTTCCCAATTAGGTCCCAATGTGCCCGCACCAACTTCCTTTGTATTTAGAAATATTTTTTGGAGGACCATATCCCCGGCTTGAAATCGTCTGACTTTGACTCAGTTGTTATAAAATCGAGACACTTGTCTCTACTGAGCCATCGTTCGTAGTCAAGCTTTTTCTCTTTTCTCCTCTAGCAAGTCGAGTTCGAGTGATAGGAGTTCGTCATTTTCCTGTTCACTGAAAGTATTGACTCGGGCCGAACCCATACCGATCTCAACCGGGGCGACTGCTTCTGAGCCATAGCAAAGGGAGAAGGGAGTTTCTCCCGTGGCAGTTCAAGCTGTAGTTCAATAAGCCCACAATATATTCAGAAGTTCTTCGGCCCACGCTCCTTTTGCTCCATCGAGCCTCGTTCGGAGGTGCTGCTTTATAATCTTGTTAACAGCCTCGATCTATCCATTCATCTGAGGATGATGAGGTGAAGCGTACATATTCTGGATCCCGAGGTTACTACACATCTCACGGAACCATCTGTTATCGAACTGCCTTCCATTATCAATGATAATAGTCCGAGGTATCCCAAACCGACAGATAATGTTTTTCCAAACAAAACCGGTAATCGTCTGCTCGATTATCTTTGCTAGTGGCTCGGCTTTGGCCCACTTTGTGAAGTAATCTACCGCAACCATGACAAACTTGGTCTGACCCTTTCCCAAAGGGAATGGTCCAATGATGTCGATCCCCCACTACACAAAGGGCCACGGTCCAGTCATCGGTGTCAATTCCTCGGGAGGCTGCCTCGGGATTACCACAAATCGCTGACACTTGTCACACCTCTGGATGAACTTCTTAGCATCATGTTGTATGGTCGGCCATTAATATCCCTGCCGTAACACTTTGTTAGCGAGCGAACGTCCTCCCGAGTGATTCCCACATATTCCTTTGTGTACTTCTCGCAAGACATAATCGGCTTCATGGGAATTCACGCATCGTAGTAAGGGAGTGTTGAACCCTTTCTTGTACAATACCCCATTCAAGATGGTGTAACGCGACGCTCGAACCCTTATCCACCGTGCCTCGGTATGATCTTCCGGTAGTTCTCCATCATGGAGATAACGGACGATAGGATCGAACCAAGTAGGTTCCGAGTTAATGGTAAGTATAGCCGAGTCTATCGGCTCGTTTATACTCGATTTAGATACGTATTCGACTGGGATCGATTGAGGTATTTCGTCTTCATCGGTCGAAGCTAGCTTTGCTAACAGGTCAGCCTTGACATTCTCGGCTCTGGGTATCCGAATCACCTCACAATGCTGAAATCCACCGATTAACTCTTTGGCCTTCTCCATGTATGCCTTCAGTTATTCTTTGCGTGTCTGATAGATACCAGTAACCTGGTTGACGACCAAATGTGAATCATTGAAGACATGGAGATGAGTTACACCTAAACTCACGGTGAGTTGAAGGCCAAGTAGCAAGGCCTCGTATTCTGCTGTATTGTTCGATGCTTAGAATCCAAGTCATAAGGCATACTACATACATGTATGATCAAGAGTCTCCAATACTATTCCGGCCCCGCTTGCCTTAGAGTTGGATGAGCCATCGATGTAAAAGTTCCACAGTGCCGGGTTAGGCGAGGGGTCAAGGGAAGAGGACGCCGCTGTGCCGATAACTTCATCAGAGTTTGAGGAAGTTACTTCAACAAGAAAGTCGGTTACGGCTTGTCCCTTTATTGCTGTTCTCGGCCTGTACTGTATGTCGAACTCAAT
The DNA here is from genome assembly GCA_037074715.1 of Magnolia kwangsiensis. NCBI lineage: Eukaryota > Viridiplantae > Streptophyta > Magnoliopsida > Magnoliales > Magnoliaceae > Magnolia > Magnolia kwangsiensis. The sequence continues at coordinate 67,586,962 of CM073572.1, read as the reverse complement.
CAACTCGATAGCCCACTTTGTAAGTCTACTGGAAGCTTCAGGTTTTTGGAGGATTTGTCGTAAAGGTAAGTCGGTCATAACAATGATGGTGTGATCTTGAAAGTATGGCCGGAGTCTTCGCGACGATACTACCAGGATTAAGGCTACCTTCTCAAGCGGATGATACCTCGTCTCTGCCGGTAGTAAGGCTTTGCTGACATAGTATACTGATAATTGCTTCCCTTCGCTCTCTCGTATTAGGGCCGAGCTGACTGCTGCATCGGATACAACCAGATATAGCAACAAAGCTTCTCCTGGCTCTGGTTTAGACAACAGTGGTGGAGATCCGAGATAAGACTTCAATTCCTGAAATGCCTTTTCACACTCTTCTATCCATTCCATTGACTGCCGGACAGGAAGCGATTGAGCACGGCTACTCTTCCTGTCAGCCTTTGAATGTCTTTAATTGTTCTTGAAGACTCCATGTCGAGCAAAGCTTTGATTTTCTCAAGATTCGCTTGGATTCCTCACTGACTAATGAGGAAACTGAGAAATTTTTCTGAGCTTACACCAAAAGCACACTTGCTAGGATTCAACTTTATTTTGTACTTGCGCAAGGTCAGGAACATTTCTTCTAGGTCTGCTACATGGTCGGCTGCGTGTACACTTTTGACAAGCATATCATCTATATACACTTCCATGGTTCGGTCGATCTGTCAAGCGAACATTTTGTTCACCAGCCTTTGATACGTCGCCCCGGCATTTTTCAATCCAAACAGAATCACTCGGTAACAATAAAGACCTTTGTCGGTGACAAAGGTGGTTTTTGATTTATCAGTTTTATGCATTACAATTTGATTGTAGCCTGAATAGGCATCCATAAAACTAAGCAATTCGTGTCCCGCAGTACTATCCACCAACTGATCAATGCGAGGAGGAGGGAAGCTATCCTTGGGACAGGCTTTGTTCAAATCTGTATAATCAATACAGAGATGCCACTTCCCATTGGCCTTTCTCACGAGTACGACATTAGCTATCCATTCTAGGTAGTATATCTCTTCAATGAATTTGGCCTTAAGGAGCTTGCTGACTTCCTCCTCAATGATCGCGTACCTTTCTGGGCCGAGAGGTCGTCTCTTCTGTCGGATTGGCCTATAAGTTGGGTCGATGTTGAGTCGGTGCATGATGACTGAGGGATCAATTCCAGACATATCATCGTGGTTCCATGCGAATACATCAGCATACCGTCGAAGCAAGGTGATCAGTTCTTCTTTAAGAGGTGAAATCAGAGACGAGACGATTTGCACTACTTTTGACTCGTCTGTCTCGGTTAAGGGTTCTGAGATAAGTTCTTCCATTAGTTATCCCCGTTCATGAGATCCGACATGAGGATCTAGAGACTCGATCGTCGATATTTTCACTGGGGCTTTCACTGCGGTCGCATAGCATCGTCGGGCGTCTTGTTGATCTCCTTTCACAATTCCTACTCCTAACTCAGTTAGAAATTTCATGGAAAGGTGGTACGTAGATACCACGGCTTAAAGGAGGCTTAGGGATGGTCAACCGAGTATAGCATTATACACCGATGGTTGATCGATGACCAGGAAGTCGACCATCGTAATTGTCTGGTGAGGTGCAGTTCCGGCAGTGAGTGGTAGTGAAGCGATTCCCTCGAGAAGTACCTATCCACCCGAGAATCCTATGAGTGGGGTTCAGACCAGACGTAAGGCCGACCGTCCTATGCCCATTTTGTCGAACACTTAGGTGAACAACCAGCCACAGATGACCCGGTGTCCACCAACACTCGGAATACTTTCCTGTTGGCGATGGTGAGAGCAATGACCAAGGCATCATCATGAGGGTGATAGATACCTCGCGCGTCATCCTCAATGAACGAGATACAATATTTTTCTCTTTTCCTTTCTTTGGAAGGCCGGGACAACAGAAGAATTTTGGATTCTGGACGATTAATGCTCCTGGCATGATTCTTTCGTGCATTGTTGGAATCTCCACCGCCCTGATGTCCTCCGATAATCGTCTGAATTTCTTCTGTGGACCGATCTTCGCTCGATCCTGCTGGAGCACCAGATCCTTCCACATGTTCTCTGAGTCGGCTTTCTTCGATTAGCCGCTCGATTTCATCTTTCAAGTCGTATGACTCTCTGATCACACAAATGCTCTAACATGTATTTCATGACGGCCATCTCGGAACGCATTTGTTGGACTTCCCTATCCAATTGTGCATTCCCTCGGTTCTGCAGGCTTTTAGTTGTAGTAGATGCCACAAGTGGTGCTGCCGATGGGACTGCTGGGGGAGCTCCTTGAGCTGTGCTAGCAGCAGCTTCCCCTGCTTCATCTTGATCCCCTCTTCTAGTTCTCGCCATTCAAATAGAGTATAAGAAATAACTTTTTGCTCGCTTCCCACAGACGGCGCCAAACTGTTGATGTCACTTTTTGACGGCGGAACGCTTTACTCGCCTCAGTCCGTCCTCTGCCTGCACAATGTCAAACACAAAGGGGACCCTGGCTCAAGCCGGAGAATCTCCGATGCTTAAGTCAGTGTTCTGATCAATGGCAAAGGAGTTTTAGGGTTTAGTGTTGCATACCTTTCTTCCTAGAGGACCTGGGTATTTATGAATTTTAAGAATCCTTATTGTATGAGGATTCTTCTCCTTATTATTCGAAGATTTGATCCTCTCCACTGATTTCGCCCGATCCCGAGATCCTCGGGATCGGACACCTGTATTTCTGGATTTCTAGGGAGGCATTTATTCTCACACCGCCTTTTCTGTCTCGACTCGACCATTGCCGACTCTGGAAGAGTCTCGGTCGGGTTAATCGGATAAGTTTTCTGCCCCCCTCACAGATGGAATAGTCTCGGTGTTTTCCCGTCATCCTTCCTTATACCGTAGCTGACGGAATCGACTCATTTGGTCGGTTTTACTCTCTCGGTCGGGTGGTTTTTAACTTACTCGGCCTTATGTAGGCTTATGCAGACACAGTCGTCTCTATGACAGAGTAACTTAAGTCGTCTTATGCTTATGCCTCTTGGCTTTATCCATTATTCCCTCGGCTTCGACCATTGTCTCGGATTCTTCGGGCAATGTCAGCAGAACCGACCTACTTCATATCCGAGTCTCCAGACTTAACATATATTTCCCCAACACCTATCAATGAAAAATTCTTAAGGACCACAAAAGTTTTGGATCAAGATAATTTAAGTCTCAAGTGGGCCGTGCGATGATTTTTACATGCTTTAGAATGATCTGAAAAAGTTGATGGACGGTGTGGATCTAACATATAAATCATGGTGGGCTTAAAGAAGTGCCACATGTTAAAAGTTGGGATGTGTATAACGCAAGGGAGAAAATCTCTCTCCCAGAGGACAATTTTGGATTAAAAAAATATAAATCATCAATTGCATTCTTGATTCACCATTAAGATAGATTCCCATCACAGAAAAATTTCAACATAAAATGGTGGAGCACTTTACTTCTTCGGCATTAACAAACACCACTAAACATGGAACATTTTTCAAATTCTGCACTAAGTACAAAAATTCAACATTAACAAATGGGTGCTAAGACTCATAAACTTGCTTGGCACGACCGATTGCGTTGGGTTTAGACACACTAGTTCAATCGCACCATGCTTCGTGTGTTGGAAGCTTATTACATCAGACTAATGGAAGAACTCAAGGAACGGGAACATTCTTTCTTCGCCAGTGATGTGTTCATCTCAAAAGACCTCTCATTTTTAGATGAAAAGATTGATATATACCAGATGTGGTAAAAAATTAGTCTCAGCGCAGAGAAGCCGAGAACAGGGTTTCTTCAAACAACATCCATGTCAACAACTGCTTCACCTTCTTCCGATCATCATTGAGAAAGGAGTAGAATGGGCCCCAAAACAAGAGAAAAATGAGGTTGAGATGCAAGCACTCAAAGAATTTAAGGGAATGAAGATCAAGATAAATTATGTCACTTGGTCACCTCATGTTTTCCTTTCTTTTCTCTTTCCGGCGACTATAATGTGGTCGATGACCAACAATGTTATCAAATAAATCTATTTTCTTCAATAAGATTGATATGACTCGTCATGGGAAGTATGGAATATTTTCTCTTTTTTAGGCACCGGGCCTTTTATTATTAGCCACAACTAGAAATGTTCGAAAAAGGTAACCGATCCGAACAGTATCCCTATCATCGACCGCATCTTTCTATCACAAATCGGTCATTCCATACTTAAATGTTTTTTTATTCACGTATGTCCTACCATATGCTAACAAGGCAGGAGTAAATACTCAATGTTCATTGAGGAAACTCATTTATTCCATTGCATCCCCCATATTCTCATAAATGAATTGACAACCTAGCTGTCTGCGTCAGGTTCCTAACCATCGAATCCTATCTGCTGCATGCATTTATTATTCCTTCTAATGTCTATAAAAATTCATTCCCTGCTCAGATTTGCAACACACCACAAACAAACCTCGACAGCGAGCCCTACTACTATGTAATGCCTTGTGTTTTCAAGACCCAAGTATATGACCCATTTCCCAAAAACCCGTGTGTTAACCTATAGAGAACCAAATTCTATATATATATATATATATATATATATATATATATATATATATATATATATATATATATATATATATATATATATATATATATATAAAATATATATATATATATCTGTCATCTGTCATCTGTCAGAGTTAGCAATATATCGTAGGATCGAAAAATCAACATAAATGGAAATTTATATTTACATTTAGAATGTACAAGAGGCTGTCCATAATGACTTATACAAATAAATGTCTTAATACTTAAAATTATGAAATGAGATAGCATTGCATGTGAAACGAAATACATTAGAACAAATCTTGAGCTGTAAAATCACGTAGCAACTCTTAGCAATACAATCATGCATCCTCAATGACTACACTGTACTCCTCATCAATATGAACATGAATATCAATTGGGTCACCAATGCTACTTGTACGGTTATATATTCAAAGATTGAGTAGCCAGCTTAGTGTGAATTCTCCTCAAGATTACACATCGCCGCATTAGGTAAGCATAGTTAAAAAGAACAAGGAATTCAAAACAATACATGATGAAGTACTTTTAAATGTATAGATAAATGAATGCACATCGACTTGGGGATACTCATCCAGTCGAACTTGGGCTCATCACCCATGCAATCATTGACTTGGAAATGCTCATCCAATCGGACTTAGGCTCGTCACCCATGCAAAAGATTGGTCTCAAGTGTAGCATATCTTATACAACATGATACCAAGTAATCAAAATACGTCGATAGTTGATGGTCTGGGAGATAGCTAAATGATACTAGAGTAAGCCTAAGGGCATGTGCTATAACATCTAGAATTAGCCACCCGTCATTGCCGAGAGTAGGTCGATAGTCGATGGTCTAGGAGCTAGTTAAATGATACCTCACTAAGCCTAAGGGCACGTGTTACTGCATTTAGAATTAGCCACCCATCATCACTAATATGCTATGAGTACATGTTAGCCAAACCATTATTATTACAATCACAATAAGCCAATTTAAGGAAAATCAAAGGTCACTACGTGGGGCTCGTCACCCAGCATAGGCTGACGGCTCCAGCATAGTGTCTCATGACCACCATCCCCGGCTCATGAGGTTCTCCCATCTTAGAATGTTTAATGGAACCCATCGACTAGTGCCAACCATATTTAGTATGTGGGGCTTGCCATCGCATGGTTGCACAAATAAACATCGAACCCTTATAGGAAAAATACCAAAATAAAGCCACATAGGGCGAATATAAAAAATATGTAACATAGGGCAAATACAAATCGAAATCATCTAGGGTAGGTATCAAATTGACACGATAAAAGACCATCCTCAAAACCATGTAGACACAATAACCCATGGATGGTAGGCCCACTTCAAGATTCATATTATCATAACCACTTTATCAAGGGTCCATTATAAACACAATCAATCGAATTACATCCCACGTATGGGTGTACATTTATAAGTGAAAGTTTTCACTGGTGTACCAGTTTTAAGTTCCATAAGCAATCCATAAGTAATCAACAAGCATAAGAAAATATGTAGGATAAATATTAAGCATGTAATCTAGCAATTCAATTCTGACAGTTAACACATGTAATAATAAAATGAAGATAGCAATTATCAAGTGAAATTAAAACAAAAACTATCACTTAAGCTAATGGGAAAGTGGAAAGCTCAAGGGAAAGAAATCATCACCTTATGTTTTGAACCACCTATGTCATCACTAGGAGGTGCGTGCGTCCTTAGGGTCGAATCCTACTACAAATTATGAACATGTACAATTAGATCCAAGTTCTATGCACTATCTAGGGTTATGACCATAGCCTAAGGTTTGAATTATTTATTTTTAAGGTTCTAATATATAATTAGGGCTTCGTACTAAGGTTTAGTTCTAGGTTTAGACGTAGGAGTTCATCCTAGAGTTTAGTTAAATGTTTAGATTTTAAGATTTGAATCCTAAATTATTATAAATATTATTATTATTATTATTATTATTATTATTATTATTATTATTATTATATAATGGGTCAAATAATATTCATAATAGGAGTATTAATCCATCAATATTAATAATGATGGTTCATAAGTTCATATTTAAATGTACCGACATTATCTAATATTCTTATAATGACTGATAACCTCTTAAATAATACCAGTAATAATAATAAAGTCTTTACAACCGATAATATAATAAGGACTAATAATAACAATTATATTAACAAGAATTATACTAATCCTATAATGAGAATGATGATATTTTCTAATGATAATAATAATAGTTATCATTAATGAATCTAGTTATGATCTAACATTAAGGATAATATTTAAGAGGGTTAAATAAAATACTACTATTTGGTAATTACAAGTTTGTTTACAATAACTAGGTTGGGTACAAATAATCTACTAATGGCTAATTAATCAATCTCAACAATTTCCAAGTAATGGGGCATTGGGGAACCATCCTACTATACTTGAGGTTATCATAAGGTGGTGTTAGGCTTGGTTCCTGGTTGCACTCGATTAAGGATTTAACTTGTAATGGTTCTCCAAATGTTGTGCCCAAATGGAACCAGTTAGATTAATTCTACCTAAGCTCCATACTCCACTGAGTTAATGACCTATACCTTACACATTTAGAATAATAGATCACATGAGGGGATTACCTGAGGAGCTGACTTGGTTAGGTTGTGAAGGAATCAGATTCACCCTAAGGAGAAACCACTGAGTCATGGCCAGGTTGGTGCTGGTTAGGTGGCGACTAAGTCAACTCGGCTGGACTGAGTTGATTTCAGTGCAACTCCCATCCTTTTCTCATTTCTTCTTTCCTTCTCTACTCTCTTCCTCCCTATTACTCTTTATCTCTCTTTACCTTCCTGTTGGAAGATGTCCAACACTAGACTCTGAAGAACTCAGCCTGACTCGAGTTCGCAACTCGACAGCGAGTTAGGCTCGACTCGGTGCAGTAGCATAGGGTGCTTCTCTCCCTCTCTCTTATCTTCCTTCTTCTTTTTACCAGCTGCGTCCAACAATCTGGACCACTGAATGGTTGGAAAGCGAGTATGTGTGGCCTATGGTGATGTGGTGAGGTGAGTCAGCAAGGTCGAGACCCGCCTTTAATCAAACTGAAGGACAGACCAGCAACCCAATCAGGGCCTAGACTTGGATCGGCCTGGGAAGGACCCCTGACGAGCAGCACACATGCTGCTGTTACGACGAGGCTGGATGGATGCACACCCTACTCCCTTTCTTCCCTTTCTTTCAACTTCTTTCTTCTAGCTGGGAACGTCCAGCCATGGACGTCGAGTTCGAACAGACTCGGTCCAATTCAATGTGGTACAATAACAACACCTCTATAATCCCCTCCTTCTTCTTTCTTCCTTTCTTCCTCCTTTCTCATCCTATCTATTTCCACTTACTTAGAAAGGTCCAACAACGTCTGAACCCGATCCAAACCCAGCATTGTGGCTCGTCTGAAACTTGGTAGGTGTAGTGAAGGTGAAGATGACCGTTAATGGTGCCTTCGAGCTCCTTGTTTCTTTATCCCATCTGATGCTTACATGTTGTCTATACGGACCCTATGAAGCTTCTAGACAAGCTTCATTGAAGCTTTAAAGAAATTGGATTAGTGGGTTCAAGCGGATAGGAAAAATAATCAATTTTACATCTCTTTGGTTTCTTATTGCAAAGCCCTTATGATAAACAATTGGGATTGCTTGAGAATGGAGGGCTGAGATGGCGCAACAACCAGTGCACGTGGATTGCTGAGCTGACTGTGAGGATAGTTTCCATTTTTGAAAACTTGTGTTTATAGCACCCATTTACAGAAACGATTATGCACGTGCACACAAGCTTCGAGGCATGGAATCAGTTGGGGTTTGGTCGGACGGATCATCTACATCAGATGGACGGTTCATATCATGGAAGTGGGCCCACCCACATGGGCCATGATTAAAAAAATGGTCCGTTTAAAATGGACGTTAGAAGAACGAAGGAGAGAGGATTTCTCTCTTTTTAAGGGAATTACGGGTCAACCCTCTTTAACCGTGTTGCCCTTCCCAGTGTACAACGAGTGCATATGAACTGTGCACATGCACTACCCCAAAGTGGGGCTATGAGGCTCGCATCCTAGCCCGTACTGTTCCGTAGACTTCCGCGGTCCTCCTGGTCGAATTCGGTGACTCACGATCTGTAATTAGTAGTTGTGCAACACTGAGTCGTATCCTGTTTTCTAGAGTTGACTCGATCCAAGACTTATACCATTACGACCACACTGTCGCCGCGGTTCCAATGCAGTGACTTGCACACCGATCCGATACCTAGGTCAAGAGATGTGGGCCTGCGTTCAGTTCGAGAAAAATATCGCGTGTTTATAATCCCAAGAAAATCTCTACAACATGTCCCATCAATCAATCAATCAATTACCTCATGTCAAGTACAAGAGTAACCCCAAGGTAACTCTTTCTCACCCTCTCTCTTACACACTCATACATGTCAAGTACACCTATCACCTCACATCCATCACCTCTCTTACAACCACCCCTTCTCTCTCTCTCTCTCTCTCTCTCTCTCTTTCTCAACATAAATTCCAAGCAAACAAGAAGTGTGGACATCCAAGCTTTCCTAAGAGGAAACTATGTTGTGTGGCCCACCTCCCACCCCAAGATCCATCATCCTAGTCATTCCTTTCTCATCATCTTCCATCAAAGAGGGACACAAGGAGATTGGCGTTCCATCGAACCAAGAAGATCGAACGGTAGGTGTTTCTATAGGCTTAGATTTCATATTTTTATGATGGGTCAAGTGAGGCCTACCGATTGATGGTATGGATCTCACTTTGGACCCTAGATGTGGCCGATCGTCCACCTTAATTCCTATGATCATCCATGATGGGGCCATTCTCCATGGACCCCATCATGGTGTTTATTTTCCTTACATGGATAGGGTTATCTAGACCTTGAATTTCGATGGAAAAAGGATCTCCACCGTTGATTTTGATCGGTAGGCCCATATATAATGGGACCCACTTGATATATGTTGTAATGCATGGAACAAAGGGCCCATAGTGCCAGGGTCCCTCCACCACCATTTTCTCTCTCTCTCTCTCTCTCCTTCTATTATTTGTGGTCCACTAAATGAGTTATTTGATGTCTAAACCGTTCATCAAATGGAGCCCACGGCCGTCCAAAACATGTGGGCCCTACCTTATGGCGATGGGAAAACACAAATACCAGATTGATCTAAATTAAGTGGGCCACATCCGTGTGGGACCCACCTTGATTGAAATTGACACGTCCAACATCCTTGGATGCTGGACGTGGTCCAGTGAACCGTGAGCAAACAGTGGGGTGTACTGACAATAACAGAAATATATATATATATATATATATATATATATATATATATATATATATATATATATATTAGCTTGGTTTAAGCTTTTGGGGTGGGCTGCTCATGCAGACCCCACCTTGATGTATGGGTCCAATCCAAGCTGTCCATCCCATTCCCCTACTCATTTTAGGCGTTGAGCCAAAAAATGAGGCCGATCTGATTATCTGGCGGGCCATTTCATAGAAAATAGTTATTTTTACCGTTAAAATCCCCTTTGATGTTTCTATACGCCAAAACACATCGAAAGCTCATTCATGCTGTCTTGAGCCGTAGAATCCAATGGTTGGGTTAGATTCTCCTAATGCAGGCCCCACCTATGAAAAACCATGACAAAACATTATTTTCCAAAAAAAATAATAATAATAATCAAGCAACAGGCATTGCTGCTGCTGGAGCAACAGCGTCCTGTTGCGTTTGACGGATGGGCAGGGACCACAGTCCCAGCTGTGGGCCCCACCATGATGTGTGAGAACACCAACACTGTGCATTTTGATGGGCCCCTTTCGGAAGTGGGCCCCTCCAAAAAAATCAGTCGTGTAGGGAACTCAGGTGACCCACCCTACCAGGAAACATTGAGGATTGAACGCTTGCCATTGAAACCCTTTTGGGTGTAAAAGTTTTGGATCATTATGAAAATTATTTTTCCTCTACATCCTGGTCGGTGTGACTTTATTAATAGATTGGATGGTAGATAAACATTATGGTGGGCCCCACGTGGGATCCACTATGGTGTAGGTGTTTTACCCACACCATCCACACCATTGGATGGTGGGACCCACTATGACGTATGCATGTTATCTATGTTGTCCAACCATTTTGGCTGGGCTGCTGGACGGTAGGGGACCCCACCATGAGGCATATGCTTTATTCATGTTGTTTATCCCTATGGGACCCACCATGATGCATGTGTTGCATCCAAACCGTCCAATCCTTTGGCAAGCTCGACTTAGGGCTCAAGGCTAAAAATAAGATAGATTTAGGATCAAGTGGACCACATTATAGAAAACAGTGGGTTTGAATGTCCACCATTAAGTCCTTGGGCTTCAAAGTTTGGATGCATATGATATTTGTTTTTCCTCTAAATCTAGGCCTTTGTGACCTTATGAATATCCTGAATGGGAATTAAACCCTATGATGGGGCCAACTAGAATTTAACTGTGGAAATCATGATCACCATTGTTATCTGTGATATGGTCCAGATGATCTTATGATGCGATTCGTTCCTTTAGGAATGCTCTAGAATAATCTTTATATGGGTTATGGCCCATTACAATGTGTAAAGCCCATTTGATTTGGCCCATTGACTCGACCCATTTGATTAGCCCAATGTGATGTATGGGGCTCATTGTTGAGGCCCACCTTGATCTATATGATACCCATGTGATATGGCCCATTTAATGTATTTAAGGCCCATGGGTTGAGGCCCATTATGATGTATTTGGGGCCCATGGGTTGAGGCTCATTGTGATGTATTAGGGCCCGTGGGTTAAGGCCCATTGTGATGTATTTGGGGCTCGTGGGTTGAGGCCCATTGTGATATATCCAAGGCCCATAGTTGAGGTCCAGTGCGATATATGTATGGCCCGTTAAGTTGTGTATGAATTCCTTGTATGGAACACTCCTTGGGAGTAATGTTGATTAAATGGCCACATTGTTGGGCAATGATGGCTTAATGTCCACATTATGACCTTCCCTTAGGCCTTGTTTGGCCAATTCCGATTGTCAAGGCTGATTATCAGTGCCGGTTATCAATATCAATTATCGATACCAATTATGAGTATGTGACAACATAGCATCATGATACCTACACCTTAGAGCCACCTTGTGTATATATTGGGTCCATAGGAAAGTCTAGTTTATTGCGCGATAGAGAGAAAAAGGAAGCCCACTTATTGCACTTAGACTCAGATCTGCCTTCGATGGAGGATATTGTGATGCTCCATCACTGTGATCACATGTGGGTAGATGCATGTGGGCGGACACTGATGTGGATGGGGCCTAAGGAGCCTGGGCAAGCTAACAGTGATTGGCAGGCTACTCTGCACACAGTGAAGGCAGAACTTTGTCCCACATCGGAAGCATCATCCAATGTTGTGGTGGCTATAAGTTAGATTCTTTAACTATCATGACACATTTTAAATCAGTGAGCTTATCTTGATATTTAGACTAGATCTGTCATCCTTCTGTGGACCCCCATCATTCGTATGCATGTTGTGATGGATGATTGATTAAAGTAAATGCCATTGGGCTAAGATGTTTATGGGACTCCTTGTGAGATGGAGTTATCCCCACATGATCGTGCGATACATACATGTTTGATGTATGGCCTAGATGAGGTTGATGGTTTCGTGGCTCGTCAAGATTTACATATTGCATTGCATCCTCGGTATCTGTTATTATTTTATTATGTTTTGCATTGCATACCTTGATATGGCCATTAACATTCATGCCTTGCATCGCATGGCCTTGGTATGACTGATAGCACTCATGGACTTACCAGTATATTTTCGCTTACTCTTATTTTGTATGATTCATGATCTTGTCAGTATTTTCACTTACTCTGATTACTCTGATATTACATACTTAGCACTTATCTTGTGCACACACTCTCACCACCCTCTAAGCTTTATATAAGCTTATGTACGATAGATGTGTGCAGGTGGCGTTAGGTTGCAGCAACGTTGAGCTTAGAACGTGCAACTGTCTTCTGGAGCTTTAATTTTTGACATATGTATTTCTCTTTCAGCATTGTATTCAAATGTTTATATTAGTGGATATGTGATGATGATGTTGCCTTCGTGATTTAGGTAAACTTGTGGTTATGCTTATTACAAGTTAAATGTAAGTTAGAAAAATCCTCCTTGTAGGATCCCAGGATCAAAATCTGACGTATGGATGCTAGGGGCCGAGAATGGGGTACTATCGAGGCAATTGGAACCGGATTTGGCGATCGGAAAGCCTGGTTTTCGAGTTTAGGGCATGACAGGGGCCCACAAGACTTGCTAACAAAATCAGAGCCATCCATCAACTTCCACTGGTCTTATTATGACCCCTTACCAACTACAAGACAGATCATAAACTCAAATGGCCCGCACTTGGCTGATTACACATTCAATTAATGATTTCAGCCAATCCAATGGTCATATTTCTTCTTGGTTTGAACATGCTAACTTACAAGGTCTTAAGGATCAAAGATGGGGCTGATCAGAAACTCAGGTGGGCCATACCTAATGATTTCATTATCGACTATTGATTTCTGCTAATTCGATGATCAGATTGATTCCTAAGCCTGATCATTGCCAATCTGATAGTTTTAGGGGCCCAAGGACTATTCGCCTAGTGATCTACGGCTAGATTTGAGGCCCAATTCCTATAGTAAAACCTTGTATTGTTTATGACTCATTTCTAGGGCTAAGGATTGATGGATCCGATGATCTAAAGTTCTACATCTAAGATGGTTGGTTAGATTCTTCTGTTAATGAAATTAGAAACCCTAAAACTCCCTCTAACGATGTGATGGCCCTTCTTGAATAACAATAGATGGATAGCTTGACCTATAAGTGGGGATTTCTTTTAACGGTCGGAATTAGACTAGAATGAACATAAATATTTGAATAAGTTAGGTCGGTATTTATTCTAAGTTCGATTATACGGTAAAACTTAAGTATTGAAAAGTACGGGGTGCTACAAATTACCCCCCTTAAAGAGAATTTCGCCCTCGAAATTCAACACTTCGACTGCGAACATGAACAACAATCTATTTTACAGTGTCCGTGTGCATCTGCTAGCTCTCCACACTAAGTTTATTTGTATATGTAAATACTCATGACTTACTATCGAGACAAAGGTCATTATAATCTACCCCCCTTAAAGAAAAAGAAATAAAGTTCTACTTCAAAATCTAATGATATATGTACCTATTATTAATATTATGAGTGGTTCAATTATCCTAAAGATGTGCCCTATGTCTACATATGAAATCCCAATGAGCTTTATTTAAATTCCTCACAACCCTTAAGTTTCTCATCTAGCAGATCAACTACGGTGTCTAAGTTCCACTGAAGGTTATATATCATTCCTGTATTAACCAAAACTAACAAATTATTTTAATTCTTACCAACATACAGATTCCCTAGAGTATTTACTAAGATCAAAAGTTCATCAAAGTGGGAACTAATAATAATATCGTGCCTTTCCTTTTATTTCCTTTTACTCTTAATGTTTGGTCCCCATTGTCTAAGGTACGATATAATTTTTCATTTTCAGTGTTCGAGCTAACACGGATGGATGGTTGTAGTAAGTTTGAGCCCAATACATCAATCCTTTGCCTACGTATAGCAGAAGATTTGGGTATCAATTCATAATCCTATTAAATCTCAGTTCTTTACTTGATTAGGGCATTGGCATCATTGAGATTAGCTAGGACTTAGAATTTGAGACAAACCACGTACACATCGCGTGATTACATCAATATGTGATCCCCGATTGTTCTATTCTTCTGAAAAATACCATGCGATCATCTATTTTCATAACATATGAGTCTATGTGGCCTACTACGCTTTCACTACGCATTCTGATTATCTAATGCACCTCTTGGAAATTTCAAGGCTAGGATTTCTACATGAAACCTGAGTTTAAAATTTTGATAAATTTATCTGGGATTTCAAGTCTAGTCCCAGTATGCTTAGTCTAGGGTTGGAATTTTACCCAAAATTCTATAACTTCACCTCTAGTCAAATCTAAGTATTGGAGATTATGAGAGATGTCGCCTCTAGCTAAAGAGGTGTATTAGGGGAGTCAGTTTATAACTCCTAATATGATCCCTTACATTTAAGGAGTGCTTATGTTCAACCTAACGTACAACATAGTGGTAAGGAATTTCCAACAATACCTAAGTTCGTTTCATGTGCTGAATATTGTAATAATATTATTTCTAACTAGTAAAGTCTCATGAGAGTCTGGTCTTCGATTTCTATAAATTGTTCATTTGGAAGTCAAGTATAAGAAATGTCCTTATGTAGTCTTATGTACATCATAATGAGTGTTTGGTATACATATTTAATTCCTAAGTCCCACAACTATTTTGGTAGTTTACAAGGGAACCAAAGTTGTATTTCTAAGTTTCAAACAATGGAGCTATTGTTTATAGGGGAACCAAAGTTTTTATCTCTAAGTTCAAATGACTAAACCTAGATGTTCAAAGAGATCTAAGTTCATTTCTAGGTTCTCCACCTTCCCTGACTCAAGGGAATATTGAATGGCTACTCCAACAATTTCAAGGGAATCTAAGTCCTACAATTATCTAAATAATTTTCAAGGGAGCCTAACATTTTCAAGTATCTATGTTCTCAAAAATATAATTTTTTGAAGGGAACTTTTCATAAGTCTAGATGACTATTCTAATAGTTTCTAAGTTCGATCGACTAACTTGAAAATTTAAAAGGAACCTAAGTTTGGGTTTTTACATTCACAATCATTCTTCTAAGCTTAAGAGGAATTTACCTAAGTTCAGATTTCTAATTTTAAACATCCTAACTTAAGACATTTAAGGCTTATATAAGTTCATTTTCCTAAGGCCTAGTTTATCCAAACTATGCTCTGATACCAACTATAACGCCCCGTGTTTTTAGGACCCGAGTATATGACCCGTTTCCCAAAAACCCGAGTGTTAACCTATAGAGAGCCAAATTCAATATGTGTGTGTGTATTATCTGTCATCTGTCAGAGTTAGCAGTATAGTGTAGGATGGACAAATCAACATAAAAGGGAAATTTATATTTACATTTAAAATATACAAGAGGCTGCCCATAATGACTTATACAAACTAATGCTCAATACTTATAATTATGAAATAAGATAACATTGCATGTGAAACAAAATACATTATAATAAATCTTGAGTTGTAAAATCACATAGTAACTCTTAGCAATACAATCATGCATCCTTGATGATTGCACCTTGCTCCTCATCAATACGAACATGAATATCAATTGGGCCACCTATGGTACCTGTACGGTTATATATTCGATGAATGAGTGGCCATCTCAGTGTGAATTCTCCTCAAGATTACACACCGTCGCATTAGGTAAGCATAGCTAAAAACAACAAGGCATTCAAAATAATACATGATGCAGTCTTTTTAAATGCATGGATGCATGAATGCACATCGACCTAGGGATGCTCATCGAGTTGGACTTGGGCTCGTCACCCATGCAATCATCGATCTGGGAATGCTTATCTAGTCAGACTTAGGCTTGTTACCCATGCAAAAGACTGGTCACTAGCGTAGCGTATCTCGTATAACATGGTTCTAAGTCATCAAAATATGTCAATAGTTGGTGGTTTGGGAGCTAGTTAAATGATACCACACTAAGCCTCAGGGCACGTGCTACAAAATCTAGAATTAGCCACTCGTCATTGCCGATAGTAGGTCAATATTCGATGGTCTAGGATCTAGCTAAACAATACTTCACTAAGCCAAAGGGCACGTGCTACAGCATCCAGAATTATCCATCCGTCATCGTAAATATGCTATGAGTGCATGATTACCCAAACCATTATTATTCCAATCACAACCAGACAATTTAAGTAAACTCAAAGGTCAATACAAGGGGCTCATCACCTAGCATAGGTCGATAGCTTAGGCATAGTATCCCATGACCACCATCTCTGGCTCATGAGGTTCTCCCATCTTAGAATGTTTAATGGAACCCATCAACTAGTGGTCAATCATATTTAGTATGTGGGGTTTGCTATCGCATGGTTGCATAAAAAAAACATCGAACCCTTATAGGGAAAATACCAAAATAAAGCCACATGGGGTGAATATAAAAAATATGTGACATAGGGTAAATACAAATCGAAATCATCTAGGGTAAATATCAAATTGACGTGATAAAAGGCCATCCTCAAAAACTACATAGTCACAATAACCTATGGATGGTAGGCCCACTTTCAGATTCATATTATCCTAACCACTTTATCGAGGGTCTATTATAAACACAATCAATCGAGTTACATCCCACGTATGGGTGTACATTTATAAGTAGGTGTTTCCCACATGTGTACCAGTTTAAGTTCTTTAAGTAATTCATCAGTAATCCACAAGCATAAGAAAATATGCAGGATAAATATTAAGCATGTAATCTAGCAATTCAATTATGACAGTTAACACATGTAATTATAAAATGAAGATATCAATTATCAATTAAAATTAAAATAAAAACTATCACTTAAGCTAATGGAAAAGTGGAAAGCTTAAGGGGAAGAAATCATCACCTTATGTTTTGACCTCCTACGTCATCGTTAGGAGTTTCATGCGCCCTTAGGGTCGAACCCTGCCACAAATCATAAACTTGTACAATTAGATCCAAGTTCTACGCACTATCTAGGGTTATGACCATAACCTAGGGTTTGAATTATTTATTTTTAGGGTTCTAATATATAATTAGAGTTTCGTCCTAGGGTTTAGTTCTAGGCTTAGATTTAGGGGTTCATACTAGAGTTTAGTTAAATGCTTAGATTTTAGGATTTGAATGTTAAATTATTATAAATATTATTATTATTATTATTATTATTATTATTATTATTATTATTGTATAATGGGTCAAATAATATTCATAATAGGAGTATTAATCCATCAATATTAATAATGATAGTTCATAAGTTCATATTTAAATGTACCGACATTATGTAATATTCTTATAATGACTGATAACCTCTTAAATAATACCAGTAATACTAATAGAGTCTTCACTAATGATAAAATAATAAGGACTAATACCAATAATTATATTAACAAGAATTATACTAATCCCGTAATAAGAATGATGATATTTTCGAATGATAATAATAATAGTTATCATTAATAAATCTAGTTATGATCTAACATTAAGGATAATATTTAAGAGGATTAAATAAAATACTACTATTTGGTAATTACAATTTTGCTTACAATAACTAGGTTGGGTACAAATAATCTACTAATGGCTAATCAATCAATCCCAACAATTCCCAAGTAATGGGGCATTGGGGAACCATCCTACTATACTTAAAGTTGTCATAAGGTGGTGATAGGCTTGGTTCCCGGTTGCACTCGATTAGGGATTTAACTTGCGATGGTTCTCCAAACGCTGCTACCCAAATGGATCTAGTTAGATTAATTCTACCTAAGCTCCATACTCCACCAAGTTAAGGACCTATACCTTACACATTTAGAATAATAGATTACATGAGGGGATTACCTGAGGAGCTGTTAGGGTGTGGAGGAATTAGATTCACTGAGTCATGGCCAGGTTGGTGTTGGTTAGGTGGTGACTGAGTCAACTCGGCTGGACTAAGTTGATTTTAGTGCAACTCCCATCCTTTCTCATTTCTTCTTTCCTTCTCTACTCTCTTCCTCCTTATTGCTCTCTATCTCTCTCTACCTTCCTATTGGGAGATGTCTAGCACTGGACTCTGAAGAACTCATCCTGACTCGAGTTCGTAACTCGACAACGAGTAAAGCTCGACTCGATGTTGCAGCAGAGGGTGCTTCTCTCCCTCTCTCTCATCTTCCTTCTTCTTTCTAGCAGTTGTGTCCAACAATCTAGACCACTGAATGGCTGGAAGGTGAGTATGTGTGGCCTATGATGACGTGGTGAGGTGAGTCAGCACGGTCGAGACCTGCCCTCAACCAAAGTAAAGGACAAACTAGCAACCCAATCAGGGCCTGGACTTGGATCGGCCTAGGAAGGATGCCTGATGAGCAGCACATAGGCTACTGTTACGGTGGGGCTAGATGGATGCATGCGCTACTCCTTCTCATCCCTTTCTTTTAACTACTTTCTTTTAGCTGGGAACGTCCAGCCATGGACGTCGAGTTTGGACAGACTCGGTCCAATTCAATGTGGTGTAATATCAACACCTCTAGAATCCCCTCCTTCTTCTTTCTCCCTTTCTTCCTCCTTTCTCATCCTATCTATTTTGTCTCACTCAGACAGGTCCAATAACGTCTGAACCTGATCTAGACCCGGCGTTGTGGCTCGTTTGAAACTTGGTAGGTGCAGTGAAGGTGAAGACGACCGTTAATGACACCTTTGAGCTCCTTATTTCTTTCTCCCATCCGATGCTTACAGGTTGTCTATACGGACCCTATGAAGCTTCCAGATAAGCTTCATTGAATCTTTGAAGAGATTGGATTGGTGGGTTCAAGTGGATAGGAAAAATAACTGATTTTGGATCTCTTGCAAAGCCCTTATGACAAACGGCAAGGATTGCTTAAGAATGGAGGGCTGAGATGGCGTAGTAACCAATGCATGTGAATTGCTGAGCTATCTATGAGGACAGTTTCCATTTTTAAAAACTTGTGTTTGTAAGACCTGTTTGCAGCAAGGGTTGTGTAACACCCCGGATTTTTTTCCAACCTGGGGTTAGGCATCCTTAGGCGATGGGCCAACCATAACACCTTAGTAACCTCTCAGAACCCAATTCCAAAGCCAAAGAAATCACTTAGGATTAATTCCTTTAGAAATTAAGCGTAAGTTAACTAGCGCTACATTAGATTAGCTGCGAAATTATCCCTGATCACTTTAAATACATTCTGCAAGACCCAAAACTTGTAGAAACAAGGACGCTACAATACCCTAAAATCCAGGATCAAACTCTACATCGGTTTGTTCTCTAGAACCCTTTGAAACTTTGTATTGGATCTAGACCGCGCGTCGAAAGTTCGATATCTATAATCTTAGACCATTATGACCGCCTTGTTGGACTTGACAATCTTTTCTAAAATCAAGCCCAACCAATATTCTGAGGTTATTTCATTGAGCCTGGAGTGAAGAGAGTAAAGAGTAAAGATTTGGAAATTTAATTCAAAATCTGGCACGTGTCTTTGTACGTTATTATTAAGCATTCTGACCGTCAGAATTCAGCCAAATTTCACCCTTGGATAAGGAAAAATTTCTCTTTCATGTCGTGAGACTTGTGGACTTGATTTAGGTACGATGACCGCTGAACTGAAACTGGACCACCACGTGCGATCTGGAAACTCTACCGGTCTGAAAACTTGATGTGTGCTAGATCCGATATACATGAGCTTAAGTCCGACCGCGTTCGGCCAGGGGACTTCCTGAAACTCTCTTTTGGATCGAAAAAGTCCCGACTTAGCTATAACCCAAGTATACATTGTTTTCAAGTCTATTTAGGTTAGGTTTTAGCCTATATAAGGGCCTTAAACCCCTTCATATCTCTCCCATCCGAATTTGGAGTAAACCCTAGAAAGAGAGAGAGAAAAAGTGAGAGATTGTGAGAGAGTTATGGGAGAGATTTCCCGCCACTTGCTACAGCTACTACCCGTGCTCATTCACTGCATTCGAATCACTTTTCCGGTGATTCCAACGCACTTCTAGGTAAGAAAAACCCTAACCACTTACTGTTTTAGGATACCTTCGATTCAAATAGTGAAGTAGCTTATATATCTTGTGCATTAGGTCACCTTTTCGCCGTTGACGAAGCGTATGTGTTCAAATCGAATCGATACACGTCTAGGGCAAAAGGTGAGGATTTTAAATGCTTTAATTGACTGATTTCAAAGCTTTCACTATCGTTTAATAGTATATTATTGACAGCAACGCCGTTTGTGTAACACCCTGAATTTTTTCCAACCTGGGATTAGACGTCCTTAGGCAATGGGTCAACTAAAACACCTGGGAAATCACTCAGAACCCAATTCCATAGCCAAAGAAATCACTTAGGATTAATTCCTTTAGAAATTAAGCGTAAGTTAGCTAGCACTACGCTGGAGTAGCTGGGAAATTGTCCCTGACCGCTTTAAATACGTTCTACAAGACCCAAAACTTGTAGAATTAATGGTGCTATAATACCCTGAAACCTAGGATCAAACTCTAAACCCGTTTTCTCTCAGGAACTCTTTGAAACTTTGTATTGGATCTAAACCGCGCGTCGAAAGTCCGATACCTAAAATCTTAGACAATTATGACCGCCTTGTTGGACCTGACAATCATTTTGAAAATTAAGTCCAACCGACATTCAGAGGCTATTTCATTGAGCATGGAGTGAAGAAAGTGAGAATAGGGTTAGATTTAGAATTTGAAATTCAAATCTGGCACACGACTTAGCACATCAGTATTAAGCATTCTGACAGTCAGAATTCAGACAAATTACACCCTCGGATCGAAAAAAATTCTATTTTATATCACGAGACTTGTAGACTTGATCTAGGTGCGATGACCGCTGAACTGAAACTGGAAAGCCATGTGCGATCTGGGAACTCTACCGGTCTGAAAACTTGATGTGTACTAGATCCAGTATGCATGAGCTTTTGTCCGACCGCGTTCGGCCGGGGGACCTCCAGAAATATCTTTTTGGACCGAAACAGCCCCGATTTGGTTAGGCATCAAGTGAACATTGTTCCCAAGCATGTTTTGGGCATGTTTTAGGTTATAAAAGGGGCTTAAACCCTCACTTCTCTCACCCATATGAATTTTCTAGAAACCCTAGCTGGTGTGAGAGAAAAGGTGAGAGATTATGAGAGAGAGTGGGAGAGAATTTCCTGCTGCTTGCACTACCTGTTGCACGTGCTTAAGCAACGCACCTCAATCACTTTCCCAGCGATTTCGCCATATTTCTAGGTAAGAAAAGACCTCAACCACTTGTTGATTTAAGTTTTTGTTAGTTCCTTAGCATGGTAGCTTATACATCTTGTTAAATAGGTTGCCTATTCGCTGTAGACGAAGCGTATACGCTCCGTTCGAATCAATACACTTCTAGGATAAAAGGTGCGGATTCTAGATGCTTTGATTGGATATTTTCAACGCTTTCAATGTCGTTTAATAGTAGTTTATCGACGGCAATGCCGTTTGACATGTACAACATGCTGTCCGTTTCCTGTTTCGTAAGCAGATGAAAAATATGAGATTTAGGGCATTTTAGTCATTTGTAGGAAATACTGTTTTCATCCATATTTTGCTGATATGATTGACATGGCTTCTTGTCACATTAGGATATTAGGAATGCGTGCATGATCAATTTGGCGAAGAGATTCGCCTAAATGCGCATTTTGAGTCGACATACTATATGTAGACTTAAGTGTGTAGTCTAAGTGTTTGTATAAATGTTTGTATTAGTATGTATTGAATTAAATGGTGCTGTGAATTAGTTTGAGATTGAGTTCTCAAATAATACACTGATGTAAATGATTTCCTTCATGTTGGCTATATGTATGATTTCATTATATGTATGAAATGCACGTGTTAGATGATTTACTTAAGTTGTATGTTATAACATGTGTCAACATGCTCACATTGTTGTATTTCATTTCCATTACTCTTGTATGATTGCTGATGTAAATTCATAAATGTTTGGGACTATACCTAGTCCAGGCAGTCGGTAACCGAGTAAATTTGTGGTTGGCTTATCTTTGCCACGAACGCCGCGTCGATGAATGCGAGTCGTATTCTGAGTTCGCGGTAGTGGTTAGGCCACGCGAAGTGTTTTATGCACTTCATGTCTCTCTGCTTGAGATGCGCTCGTACTAGTAGAGCCCGTTAAGTAACCTGACTGGCCATTGTATGTTCACCATGTATGTGTCAACCATGGTACCTTGATCCACAAAGACTCATGAGACGGGCATGGTGGTATGGGACACCGTGGTCTAGCTGTCGGCCTACGCTGGGGCCACAAACCTTCCCATAGTGACCAGTGAGCACCTATGACTCGTGAGCAAATTATGGTGTCAGCCCTGATAGCCCTTTGTAGTGACCTCGAGCGTATTCTGAGTCTACAGGAGGCGACGATCCTTCCGTAGCGACAAGAGTACAAGTAGGACTGTATTGATAAGGTGATGGGGGAGCGGTGCAACGAGTGCAAGCAACAGCCCTGGCAGCCCTTGCAGCGACCTACAAAATATACATCATATGAGATTACTAGGAGTGATGACCTTAGACAAGATCTGCATTGGGATTGATATAAGGGAAGTACCTTAGTTTTCCAATCCTTCTGTTTGAATGGACTAATAATAACTCGGTAATTATATCATCATCACATTGCATGTGCTTGGAAGATGTGGAGCACTGTGGGATGAAAGCATGCCGCGGGCGTAAGATGGTGCCGTATGAGGGAGATCGTCGGTGAGGGCATCCATCATGTCACGTCATATTGCATTAACAACAGTATTAGGAATGTTTGATTTACTGCTTTACTATTATCGCATGATTGATTTGAGAACATGCTAATCTTTGCTCTATTATTCCACTGAGTTAGCTACTCACTCCCACGTTATGGGATGGTGTTTTCGGACACCCACCAGCCCCTATTTTGTTGGCAGATGATGGCGCTGCTTGAGAAGCAGAGCTGGACTTGATGATGAGGAGGAGGATCCCTCCTTTATGCGTGTTCTGATTGACGGGATTACAGGGAGGTTGATTAGATGCCTTAACACTTGTCATTTTATATTTTTAGAGCACTCATGTATATTTTTTTTATTTACTTTTGGAGTATACAAGTATGTATATAACCTGGTAACATGTTCACACTCTGGAGACATACAACAGTTTATATATGTTATACATACTATCATAGTCTTCCGCTTGTAAATTTAACTGTCTTTGAAGTATGATATGTTGTTTTGGCTTAATCCCAATCTTGTTTAATGCCTGTTTACTGACAACATGCATCTAATATTATCTATGTTGCATAAATAACATTTTGGAATTCGAGAGTTGGATTTTTTACTTGACCCCCGATTTTTAGGATGTTATAGTTTGACATGTAGAACATGCTGTCCGTTTTCCGTTTCATAAATGTATGGAAAATATGAGATTTAGGGCATTTTAGTCATTTGTAGAAAATACTGTTTACATCCACATTTTGCTGAAATGTTTGTCATGATTATTTGTCGTGTTAGGATATTAGGAATGTGTGCATGATCTATTTGGCGAAGAGATTCTCCCTAATGTGCACTTTGAGTCGACATACGCTATGTAGACTAAAGTGTGTAGACTAAGTGTATGTATAAATGTTTGTATTAGTATAAATTGAGTAAATGGTGTTGTGAATTAGTTTTGAGATTCAATTCTTAATTAATATACGGATGTATATGATTTCCATCATGTTTGCCATATGAATTGATTTCCTTATATGTATGAAATACATGTGTTGGATTGATTTGCTTACTTGGTATGCTATAACATGTGTTAACATACTTGTATTGTTGTATTTCATTTCTATTACTCTCATATGATTATTGATGTGGATTTATGAATGCTTGGGGCTATGACCTAGTCCAGGTAGTTGGTAATGGATTAAATTCGTGGTTGGCTTCTATTTGCCACGAAGGACGCGTCAATGAACGCGAGTCGTATTTTGGGTTGGCAGCAGTGGTTAGGTCACAAAAAATGTTTCATGCACTTCATATCGTTCAACTTTAGATGTGCTCGTACTAGTCGAGCCCGTCAAGTAACCCGACTGGCCATTGTATGTTCACCCTGTATGAGTCACAACTGCTTGAACCTAGGTACTGAACTTACCATTGAAAACCCTGTTAACCATGGTACCTTGATCCATAAAGACTCATGTGCCGGGCATGGTAGTATGGGACACCGTGTTCAAGCTGTCGGCCTACGCTGGGGCCACAAACCTCCCCGTAGTGACCAGTGAGCACCTATGACTCGTGAGCAGATTATGGTGATATGGGACACTATATTCTTATTGTCGGCCTACACTGATCAGGTGACGAGCCCTTTGTAGTGACCGCGAGCATATTCTGAGCTACGGGAGGTGACGACTCTTCCATAGCGACGAGAGTACATTAGGCCTGTATTGATAAGGTGATGGGGGAGCGGTGCAACGAGTGCGAGCAACAGCTCTTGTAGCCCTTGCAGCGACCTACAAATATAACATCATATGAGATTACTAGGAGTGACGACCCCAGACAGGATCTGTGTTGGGATCGATATAAGGAAGGTACCTTAGTTTCCCAATACTGCTGTATGAAAGGATTAATAATAACTCGATAATCATATCCACATCGCATTGCATGTGCCTGGAAGATGTGGAGCACTGTGGAAAGAAAGAATGCAGCGGGCGTAAGATGGTGCCGTATGAGGGAGAATGTCGGTGAGGGCATCCATCATGTCATCTCATGCTTGCATTAACAACAGTATCTAGGAATGTTTGATTGTTTGCTTTACTATTATCGCATGATTGATTTGATAACATGCTAATCTTTGCTCTATGATTCCACTGAGTTGATTACTCATTTTCACATTACAGGATGGTGTTCCGGACACCCACCAGTCCCTATTTTAGTTTCAGATGATAGCGCTGCTTGTGAAGCAGAGCCGGACTTGATGATGATGAGGAGATCCCTCCTTCATACGTGTTCTGATCGACGGGATTACAGGGAGGTTGATTAGACACCTTGACACTTGTCATTTTATATTTTTGGAGCACTCATGTATATTCTTTTCTTTCCATTTTTGGAGTATACATGTATTTAATTAACCTGGTAACATGTTCACACTCTAGAGACTTACAATTACTTATGTATTTTATGTATTTATCACAGTCTTTCGCTTACTAATTTAACTGTCTCTGGAGTATGATATGCTGTTTTGGATTAGTCTCAATCTTGTTTAATGTCATTCTACAGACAACATGTATTTATCATTATCTATGTTGCATAAGTGACGTTCTGGAACTTGGGAGTTGGGTTTCTACCCAACCCTCGATTTTCGGGGTGTTACAGGTTGTGCGCATGCACATAAGCTGTGAGGGTGGAATCAGTTGGGGTTTGGTTAGACAGATTGTCCGCATCAGATGGACAGTTTAGATCATGGAAATGGGTCCACCCTCATAGTTCATGATTATAAAAAAACACGGTCCGTTTGAAACGGACGTTGAATGAATGAAGGAGAGAGAGGATTTCTCTCTTTTTAAGGGAATTGTGGGTCAGCCCACTTTGACCAGGTTTCCCTTCCTAATGCACCACAAGTGCACGTGAACTGTGCACATGCAATGCCCCAAAGTGGAGCCCATAGGATTGGCTAACAAAATCAGAGCCGTCCATCAACTTCTACCGATCTTATTAAGACCCCTGACCGACTACAAGGCAGATCCTAAACTCAAATGGCCAGCACTTGCTGATTACACATTCAATTTATGATTTTAACCAATCTAATGGTCAGATTTCTTCTAGGTTTGAACATGCTAACTCACAAGGTCTTAGGGATCAAAGAGGGGGCTGATCAGAAACTTAGGTGGGCTATACCTAGTTATTTCATTGTTGACTATTGATTTCTACTAATTTGATGGTTAGATTGATTCCTAAGCCTGATCATTGCCGATCTGAGAGTTTTAGGGGCCCAATGACTATTCGCCTAGTTATTTACGGTTGGATTTGAGGCCCGATCCTTTAGTAAAACCTTGTATTATTTATGACTCATTTTTAGGGCTAAGGATTGATGGATCCGATGATCTAAAGTTCTACATCTAAGATGGTCGATTAGATTCTTCTGTTAATGAAATTAGAAATCCTAAAAGTCCCTTTAATGATGTGATGGCCCTTCTTGAATAACAATAGATGGATAGCTTGACATATAAGTGAGGATTTCTTTTAACAATCGGAATTAGACTAGAATGAACGTAAACATTTGAACAAGTTAGGTCGGTATTTATTCTAAGTTAAATTATATGGTAACACCTGAGTACTGAAAAGTATGGGGTGTTACATGCTATAACTTCCTCTTCCTTCTTTTCTTAATCCTTGACAGTTTTGGAGGAAATCCTTAGTGGAGGGATTGACTCCTTCTTGAGTTCCTCCCTTCTCTGTAATACTTATCTCTTCCTAGGGGAGACAACTGAAGTGGCCAAGACCGATGAACCTCTTGGCGAGGTTCTCGACGTCCTTTCAAACTTGCAGCGGCTTGGAGAGACATACTCCAAAGCTAATTCCAAGCTCAAACAATTCGCTACTTCTCTAGCCCTTCGAACTCGACCAATTCCAAGCTCGAACAAAGGATTTCCATTTCACCATCCTATTATAAGCATGAGTAATGACTACTTTATTAGTGACGATTAAATTGAGGGCCCTCATTCGAACTTCTTCTAACCCTTCGAACTCGGCCAATATTGCTTCCATAAACTCAAGAGGGGTTAATTTGACTTGATAAGTGATCCGTAAAGATGGCACAATGACCTCTAGAGTTACTACTGCATCATGTCCATATGTCAGCACAAATGGCAACATGCCACTACTTGTATGCGGTGAATTTCGATAGGCCCAAAGTGCTTCTGATAACTTTGTATGCTATTCGCGAGAATTCTCTTCAATCATTTTTCTTAGAATATTTTTTATTACCTTATTACTAGACTTAATCTGGCCATTAGCATGTGCGTACTATGGCATCGAACATAAGAATTTTGTTCCATACTTGGTGGCTATCACCCACACTTCCTTAGCCGAGAATGCTACACCTCGATCCATTATAATGGATTCTAGAATTGTAAATCAATGGATAATATTATTCTCGATGAATTCAATGATTTTTTATTACCGACTCATTTCATGGGCTTTACCTCTACCCATTCAGTGAAGTAATCGGTTGTAACAATTATAAACGAATCCATCTGCGATGAAGGTGGGTGGATCTGTCCTATCAAGTTGATCGCCCAACCTCAGAATGGCCAAGTCTTTATAGTAGAATGTATCTCCGTGGTAGGCACATGCTGGATCGTCCCATTTCTTTGACAAGCCTCACAACCGCTAACATACTAAATACAATTGGCCATCATTGTCGGCCAGAAGTAGCCGTAACATTTGAGCATGAGCCTCATTTTCCTCTATGCTTAGTGAACCCTGGGTATTCCTTCATGGACTTCTCACATTACTAGTAGAGCTTCTTTATTGGATAGGCATCAGAGTAAAACTCCATCAGCCCCTTTGCGATACAATTCGTTGTGAATCATGACATAATTGGCGGCCGATCTCTAGGGGTGTACGAACTGAGTTAAGTTGGCCTCAACTCGACTTCGCACAGCCACTATCCGACCTCAACTCAAACTTGGATCGGCTTAGTCCTCGAGCTTGACTGGCTAGCTCGGCTCGGTTCGGTCAGTTGCTCGGTCTAGTTCGAGTTGAGTTCGAGCCAAGATCGAGTCGAGTTCACCATTGCAGCATGTTTACAAACATCTGGACTACACCTTCAAATTCTCACTGTATTTAAGACGACAACAATGGTTTTACAGGTATTTTATCAAATAAGCAACATAAAAATTAAGAAAAAAATGGTGTTGGTTTCATATACAAACCTTCCTTGCCACCAGCCACACTTCTTTGAGTCATTTCATCAAACACTTGGTGAGCAACATCAATGTCAAAGTAACCGAGTCACCAAATTAGTTTGATCCGAGTTTGATTCGAGCTGGGTTCGATCTGAGTTGAGTCGAGCTGGAGCCAACTTGAACTCATTTTCGAGCTCAAAAAATCAACTCAACTCGACTCGAACTCAACTTTGAACTGAGTCGAATTGAGATTTTTCGAGTCGAGTCGAGCGAGCTAACCGAACTAGCTTAGTTCATGTATACCTCAACCGATCTCCTCAGATTCCTATCGGTCTTGGTACACGGGCTCTACAAATAACCCATGAGAGGAGCCCTTTAATCTTCCTCCCCTAATTCTAGCTTGCATATTTCCATAATGTAAGGCCTATATCTTAGTCCATAATATTTCGTAGACTCCCGCAATCCTCCCTGTCGAATTTTAGTAACCTGCGATCTGTAGATAGTGTTTGTGCATAACCTTAAGTCACATCTCGTAGATCTAGCCATCTCGACTCGTAACTTGTACCATTGTGACTGCACCATCACTGCGGTTCCAACGTCGTGTCTTGCGCATCGATGCGATACCCAGGCCAGGAGATGTGGACCCGTGTTTATCTCAAAGAAACGCCACAAGTGACAAATCCTAAGAGAATCTTTACAACCCATCAATCAATCAATCAATCAATAGTCAAGTATATATCCCATCATAACCCATGCTTTCTTTCTCCCCAAGATAGGCAACCCTCCCCAAAGTTAACCCTCATGCACTCACACCCATCACCCATCACCTCTCTCTTACAACCACCCTCTCTCTCTCTCATTCTATACCCATTCCCCAAGCAACTCCAAGAGTGTGGACGTCCAAGCATTCCAAGGAGAGAAAGAGCTTTGTGTGTGGCCCACTTCCTACCCTAAAATACTCATCCTAGCCCTTCAAACCTCATCATCTTCCATCAAAGAGAGAGTCAAGGAGTTTGGCATTCCATAGAACTAAGAAGATCTAACGGTGGGTGTTTTGTAAACTTAGATTTATGTTTTGATGATGTGTCAAGTAGGGCCTACTGATTGATGATATGGATCTCACTTTGGAGCCTAGGTGTGGTCGATGGCCCACCACGATTCATATCTTCATCCCATGATGGGGTCATTCTCCATGGACCCCATCATGATGTTTATATTGATTTCCATTGTAAGAGGTCATCTAGACCTTACGTTTGTGGTGGGGATGGTATCCCCACCTTGATTTCCATTTTGAAGCGCTCACTTTTTTTTAGACCCATTTTGATGCATGTAATATAGCTCAAGGGAACTCATAGTGGCAGAGCTCCCTTCACCTCTTGATTCTCTCTCTCCCTCTCTCTATTTATTCCATGATTGATGGCCCACTTGATGAGCATATGAGTTTCATCCACGCTGTCCATTTAAGCAGGCAAACCTGCTATCCATATGGTTCCACCTTGCCACCCATTTCGGGCAAGGCTGGATGAAGGGAAATCATAAATATCAACTTATTTTGAAGCTTCTTGGGGGCCCACCGTGAGGTGGCCAACTGATGGATGGATAGGATCACCCGTGTGGACCCCACATGTATGTATGTATCCAACATCCAGGCTGTCCGTCAGTGCACCTGGACGCTAGAGCAGGATAGTGATATATAATATAATATAATATATATAGTGGGTGGGCCACACCACACGGACCCACATGACTTATGTATGGCTTTCACCACCGTCTAGCAATGGATGGTGGGGCCACTGATGTATGTGTTTGTCCTCACTGTCCATCTGGATGGTGGGAGATGCCACAATGCACATGTGTCATCCGTGTCGTCTAGTTGATGAACGTGGGACCCACCTTCCCTTATACGTAGTATCCAAACCATGTATGTGTGGGTCCTACCATGATGTATGTGTGGCATCCTCATCGTCCAATCTCTGGACGGTGGGAAGAAGGTTGGCTGGAATACCTCCCACATAGCATGTAGCTACTGCATTGACATCAGTAGGTCTATGGATCTGCACTGAGGTATGTGTTATATCCCAACCGTCCATCTGTTGGGTCACACGAGCTATATAGTTGCTATAGTGATGTCAGCAAGTGTGGGCCTGATCATGAGTTATGTGTTAGATCCAAACCATCCATCCACTACGCGAGTTCGTCTTAAGGGTTAAGAAGAAAAATAAGACAGATCTATTTATCAGATGGACCACACTGTAAAAATCAGTGAAGGATTGAACGTCTACCATTGAAACCATTTGGGGTCACAGAAGTTTTGGATTAATATGAAGTTTGTTTTTCCTCTTAATTCAGGTCTTTATGACCTTATGATCAGACTGGATGGAAAATAAACGTTATAGTGGGCCCCGTGAATTGTTTAACAGTGGAAATCATTATCTCCATTGCTATTTGTGGTATGGTCCAGATGATCTTTTAATATGATCCATTTTTTGGGTAATGCTCTAAAACAACCTCTAAAAATAGATGAATGGTGCAGATAGTCCAGTTAAGACGATGCAGCCCACTTGATGTATATGAGGCCCTTTATTATGGCCCATATGATGCAGCCCACTTGATATATATGAGGCCCATTGTTGTGGCCCATTGTGATGTATATTAGGCCTGTGTGAGAGGCCCATTGTGATGTATATTAGGCCCGTGTGAGAGGTCCATTGTGATGTATATTAGGCCCATAAGATGAGTCCCTTTGTGATTGTTTATGAGGCCCATTGAATGTGTGAGGCCCACTAGGATGTATGTGCTATATACACACTATTTACCCATTTTTAGGCCATGGGCCCCACTGCCTTAGACAGGCCCACCATGTATGAGTAATGGGCACACGCTATCCATCCATTTCCTAGATAGTCGGAGGGTGGAGGGCCCCGTTATGATTTTGATTCCGATTTCCAAACAGATCGCTCCTTAGGACAATGGTGGTTAAATGTCCACCGTTGTATGCTTTCCTACGGCCCATCATTAAGCCCACGTCTAACCTTACCTAGTGGGCTAACCCAAACCATTGGGTCCCCACTTATATCATTAATACCCATTGAGCTAACCTAAACCGTGGGCCCCCATTGATGATGATGCTTTCCACCATCCTTGCAAGGGACCTTGCCTTATGATATGCGATATGCTAGTACCTTGAATAGGTTATGATAGTCTAACATGGACCATTCCATATATACTTCTATATGTCTAGCGGGGTGTATCGTTCAGCCCTTACTCTTGTAAGTGATATACCGGTTAAGGCCGATCATCGCCTGCTAGATATGATAATCATGCTAGTTTACTTAGTCTAGTAGGACACACTGAGAATATGCTTAGTATTGCATCATGATACATGCCCATACGCATCATTTGTATGCCTGTTATGAGGAGTGTTTAATCATAGCATATGCCATTCGTCAAAGACATTTATGGGACTCCTTGAGAAGCAGAGTACCCCACATGATTGCGCGGTACGTGCATGACTGATGCATGACTGGATAGTATGACTCATGCATCTCGTGTTTTATGTGACATGATCATTGTACACCCTAGCGACATCAGGGTCGTGGTCTCCACAGGCACATCGTGGATGACCAGATTAGATACCGAAAAAACTTAGTTCTAGCACTGTGGGCACATAAGTTGTCCTTGGGTGAAAGTCCCAGAACCTTTTGGTACCAAGAGATGCTCCAACGTCTAGATTGTTACACCCCATACTTTCCAATACTCGGGTGTTACCTTTTAAACCCACAATTATTTAAACTCGAGACCTGTCAACCTATTGACTTAACTTAACATGCACAGGGCAGGATTTCCCAAGTAGCATTGAGACAATCCGCCACGACTCTGGAGACTCAGCTTACACTCCACCCCAACCAAAGAAGTAAGTGGGACTGAATCACCTAAGCTCAATCAGTTTTGAAGACTATACGCGTTAGCAGTACTTTGGAAAGTCAATCCACATAAGTTAGAGAGTAACCAATGGAGCACCCCTGTGTCTCAAACATGCATTCAACCATTGAAAACAAATATCGAATCCATTTGACCGACAGATCGCATCATGCGAGCCCAATATGGCCCAAAAAGGAATATAATGGCCGCCTGAGCCTCACAATGCACCCCAAACTGCACTAGGGCCCCTATATAGGGACCCCTAAGTAAATGGTCAGAGTAGATTTGTCAAAAACATCGTAAGGGGGCCCCACACTCAATGCATGAGTACAATACACAACAGTACACAAAGTGCACTGAACAAGGTGGTGCGGTCAAATAGGTGTTGACCGACCATTTTCTCAAATAAGAGGGAGATGCTCTCCCACCACTTTCACCATTGGAAACTGATGGGTTTTGAACCCTTAAGTGAGCCACTCTGGCCACTTTTTGAAAAATCTAGACCATCTATTTGGCCGGTGGGGTCCACCCCAACAAAACTGTATAAGGATGGGGCCCTCCAAGAACAATTGAAGGAGATCAATATTGACCATCCATTTTATCATGGATAAACAGGATCCGATTGGACCGCTAGTTTAGAGGGATGAGCTGCATCGATTTAACCAGGGGACTTCTGACGTGTCAGACGCCGGCTCTCTCCCTCTAACCATAAACGACCAAATCGGGAAGAATTACAGCTGCATTTTGCCTTTTTGAGAAAAAAGCAGAGGCGACCATTGATGACCATCGCCTGGAGATTTGCAGAGCAAATCTCAGCTGCTGGATACTCCCCCTCCATTCCTATAAATGGGGAGCTCAGCTCTCACAGAATCCACATAGAAGAGAGGTGAGAAAGGAAAGAAACAGAAAGAGTAGAGAAGAGGAAAACAGGGGATAGGGTGAGCTTTTG
Organism: Magnolia kwangsiensis; assembly: GCA_037074715.1. Taxonomy (NCBI): domain Eukaryota; kingdom Viridiplantae; phylum Streptophyta; class Magnoliopsida; order Magnoliales; family Magnoliaceae; genus Magnolia; species Magnolia kwangsiensis. Next base: position 67,553,868 of record CM073572.1, on the reverse strand, counting down.
GTGAGCTTGGAGCGCACTGCCCCAACTCAGTCCGTGAAAAACTGGACAGAGACGAGTCAGTGTGGAGCCATAGCCACACCATTTGAGAGGTGAAAGAGAAGGGAAAGTGAGAAAGAAGAGAGGAAGTTAGTGGGGGTGGTGGCTGCGTGCGGGTCAGACCCGACTATTGGAGGTAAGAACTTCTTTTCCATTCCTCTTTCTCTCTAAAGATAAACCCAAAACTGAGGCCCCATCACACTTCACCCACACCTGTTCATGGCTAAAAAACACCCATCACCAGGGACCGTTCATGAAGCCAGAAACACTCTGTTTTGAAGATAAACATGCCCTGCAAAACAGACCTGAGTGCAGGCCTTGTTTGGAGCCAAACAATGGCGTGGGGATAACCTTAAACTAGGGGCTGAAACTCGATCCAGGAGCAGCCCTCAAATAGGACCTGCTTGAACTCTAAATCGGACCAAAAATGGCCTGCAACAATGGCTGCTTCATGTCAGATGTAGGAGGTAGCCAAGCTCGTTGAAGCAAATGCAGGTGGGTTGTACATGGGCTGCGCCAAACACTGGTGGGCCTTGCTAAATGCAGGAGGACCTCACCAGGTACTAAGGGGCTGCCTTAGCTATGAGCCTTGCACACGTGCAGGTGGGATGCACCCTACGTCAGCAGGTGGGCCTTACCCTACCACAAACAGTAGGCCACATAAGTGGACCCCACCTTGATGAGGTAGCCCGTCCAGGCCATCCATCCATTTTCCCAGGCCAAGACGTCCTGCCTTAAAGGAAAAATAATAATAAATAACAAAAAATAAAAATAAATAGTATATTACAATATATAAGCATGCATTTGTACTTACAAGGGAATTATGAATAGTATACGCCCCTGATGTATGAAGAAGGGTGCATATGTGGATTTGCATCGGGACCGTCCCTCCATCAGCCATGGACCTCCATGATTCATCCAGGCCACCCATCACATGGCCCACCTTGATGCCACGTGGAACCCACATTGAGAGGGAATATATAACAGGTACATAAGACATACACACCTCAGATGCATGTAACGTCACGTCAGATGCATATATATCCCTGTATACACCAGATGCATATGACGTTAATATATATATATATATATATATATATATATATATATATATATATATATATATATATATATATATATATCCATACATGCACCAGATGCATATGACGTTATTATAAATATGGCGACAATATGGCCCCATGTGGAACCACGTTGATATGGTGTTGGAACATACATCAGATATGTATGATATATAGTCATTAAATATACCTTAGATGTTTGAATATATACATATGATATATAATGCTTGAATATATCAAGTACGTGTGTGATGGTGGGATTTACCCAAACCGTCCATCCTGATGAAATTGTCAGCTTATAGCCTAAGACAAAATAAGACAGATTCATCAGGGGGATCACAGTGCAGTAAACAGTGTTGATTAAGTGTTCAGTGTTGGAACCTTTTAGGTCACAGAAATTTGGGATCAATGTGATAAGTATGAGCGGCTAGGATGGACGATAAAACATCACGATGGGTCGGTGGAGTTTCAACGTATGGTAGAAATCAATGCTACCACTGTTATTAGTGGTACGGTCCAGGTGGTCCTTCAACTTGATCTATCCTCTTGAAAAATGCTCTAAAATTGAAATACAATAGACAACAGGGTGAGCCACTGGCCTATAGTATATATACACTATCCACCCGACATGATGCCTGGGCCTGTCCCACCTGGGTCAAATTTGGACCTAACACCCAGGGCCTTACTGTTTTGTCCCTTTGAACTTTGGTACCAAGCCATAGAAATTCCTTACAATGCAAGCTATGATTTTAGGATCTTTGAGTGACCCCGAACCACAGGAAGACTCAGACTAAGTCCGGGAACCCTACCATTCAAGTGATGATTCTTCCCCTTGAGCTTTTCATCTTCTCATTAGCTTAAGTTATAGTTTTTATTAAAAGTTATAAATGATATCTCTCTCTTATAATCACATGTGTTAACTGTTGGAATTGAATTGCTATATTACATGCTTAATGTTCATCCTGTATATTTGTTCATGAATTATTTGTGGATTGCTTATGAACTTTAAACTAGTACATCAGTGGGAAACCCCCACTTATAAATGTACACCCATACTTGAGATGTAACTTGATCGACGGTGAATGCAATGAACCTTCAATCTAGTGGTTATTAAATGGTGGTCTAGATGGATTATTGATGTGAGCCTACCATCTAGGGTTGGTGTGTCCAATGGTTTTTAAGGATGTTCTTCATCGTATGGTTTTGATATTCGCCCTATATAACATATTTTGATACTTGCCCTACGTGGTTTTGTTTTGATATTTTCCCTATATGGGTTCGATGGTTTATACTGTGTGACCATGTGATGGTAAGCCCAATATATTGTTATATGATTGACCACTATTCGATGAGTTTTCATTAAACATCCTAAGATGATAGCCTCATGGGCCGGGGATGGTGGTAATGGGACACTATGCCCGAGCTGTTGGCCTATGCTGGGCCATGTGCTCTCCGTAGTGACCTTTGAGCTTATCTAAATTGGCTGGTTGTAAAAGGACTAATAATGACTTGGATAATCATGCATGCATGGCATATTACGATGGCTTAGATCACTTTGCCCTGTGATTACACTGAATTTTATGCTTATAACCAGGTATTCGATTTATGATGATGACTTGGATCTTCATACCCATGCGATTACATCGAGTGTTACACTGATGACCAATCACATCCTTAGGTGACAACCCCAATGCCCATTCGGATGTTTTACCCGAGGCACCGACCATCCGGATGTTTTACCCGAGTCGATGATTATATAGGTGATTCGACTGGATGATGTTTTTCAGGTTCGATGATTATATTCATGCATCTATGCATCTAAAAAGACTGCATTTACTCTGTTTTGGTTGTCTGGTTGTTTTATAACTATGCTTACCTAATGCGGCAGTGTGTAATCTTGAGGAGAATTCACACTGAGTTGGCCACTCATCTATCAAATATACAACCATACAGGTAATACATAGCTTAAGCAATATGCTTGTTCAGACTTGATGAGGAGTAGGGTACGATCGCCAGGGATGCATGACTGTATTTTCTTGGAGGAGCTAAGTGATCTCGCGACTTATGTTTCTATGCTTTATGTTATTCTTCATGTATTAAATCATGTAAATCTTGTACTTGTTTAAATTCAGAGATATTGGTTTGTATAAGTCATTATGGGCTACTTGTATATTTGAATAATAATAAAATTTTCCTTTATGTCAACTTGTCCATCTTACACTCATCTGCCTACTCTGATAGAAAAAATATATATATATATATATATATATATATATATATATATATATATATACTCGAATTTGACCATCCTTTAAGGTTAACACTCGGAGTTTTAGAAAACAAGTTGTGTACTTGGGTCCTAAAAAGTCAGGGCGTTACATAAACTGAGTGGATAATGAGCGCATGATTGCCGAATACCAGTAGGCCACATCTCTCACTGTGTCATGGTCGGTTAGAAGGGGTTGTGACCTTATCTGCCCGTGTAAGGGGGTTGTAAGCTATGATAAGTTTGACCAGCTCGCAAATGAGTCTGCTATTGACGAGCCAGGTAAGTATTAGCAGAATATTAGTCAGGCAGATAGTGTGGTCTCTTCCACTCGCTGGGCTGGCAACTAGGGAGGTAGTCAGTGTGGAGTGTACTAGACCCCGGTGATATCTTAGAGGAGAACTGTACTGATATATGTACTTGATGAGGACTAACATGCTTGCATTGCATCTCACATATGACATTTACCTACGTAGGCCTCGCATCGCATGGCCTTGGTATGGCCGATAACATCCATGCCTTGCATCGCATAGCCTTAGTATGGCTGATAGTATTCATGAACTTACCAGCATATTTTAACATTACTCTGATATTGCATACTTGGCACTTGCCTTGCGCACACACTTACACCACCATCTAAGCTTTTCGTAAGCTTATGCATGCCCGTTGTGTGTAAGTGACGTCGGATCGCAGCAGCACTGAGGTAGGAGCACGTGACAGATTATTTTAAAGCTTTTTAATCATCTTGTAGTTCCCTTTCCGCATTATACTCAAATGTTTCATTATAGTGGATATGTGGTAATGTTGTTTTATAACTTAGTTATGCTTGTGGTTATGCTCCTTTAAAAAAAATTCATATTGAAAATCCTCCTTGTAGAATCTCAGGATTAAAATCTGGCATATGGGTGCCGGGAGTTGAGAATGGGGCACTACGGAGGCTTTCAGCACTAGATTTAGCGATCAAAAATTCTGTGAACCCGTTTTCTAAGTTTGAAGTGTGACAGAAGTTGGTTTAAAGCATAACTTGGGAATACCTGAGGATCACATCACATATCTTCTATGAAGTTAGAATGAATAACTCCTAAGTCCGAATAACTTAGCGATTTTCTTACATAGACCCTTAACGTCTTTGCCTTCGATAGTTCTCAAGGCTGATAGACCCATGTTCCTTCTTATAGAACATGTCACCTAGGAGAGAGAACCGAGTGACTCCTACTCCCCCGTCCGAGACCAGCGCCGCCTCGACCGTATCGGTGAGTGCGAATCACCTTCAGCAAATGTTGCAGGCTATGACTACTATCCTTCAGGGGCAAGGCAAGCGTCCCGTTGGTACGCCAGTCCAGGCAGAGCAAAAGCGTGCAAGGGCTGTTCTTCGAGACTTCCAATAGCACTATCCCCATGCTTTCAAGGTGAGCTAGACCCGACTGCAGCAGAGTAATAGTGCTCTGAGGTGGAAAAGATATTTGACACCATGAGATGTACAACCCAGCAGGGAGTCCCGTTAGCTTTATTTCTTCTCCAAGGCGAGGCTGAGCACTATTGGGCATCAGTTGCTCGAGTGACAATGGCCAATTTCGAGTGGACCTATGAGGACTTTGTAGACCGGTTCAACTGAAAGTTCTTTACTGAGCATATTCGACAGCAGCGCGCGTTGGAGTTTGAGACTCTAGTCTATGGAGACATGTTTGTGTCACAGTATGAGGCTCGATTCGTCGCGCTATCTAGATTTGTGACATATTTGAGTGATGATGAGGGGCAAAAGGCATGCTGTTTTGAGAACGACTTGCTCTCTAGCCTCAGGAGCCGTGTTGCCAGATACATGATTCTGACATTTGAGCAGGTAGTATAGATGACCTAGATATACAAGGTGGATTGGGCTGATTCGCAGAGGGTTCATGACCGCAAAGGAGATCGAAAGAGGAAGGTGTCTAGTAGCTCCTAAGAGCGACAGCATTGTCCACAGTAGCAACACACGACCAAGCATTAGTTTGAGGACCTCTAATCATTCCATCAAGTAATCATAAATGATAAATTTTGCTACGTATAATGTTGATAATACATGCATAGCTAAAGTGCTCATCTTAAAATAGGATAGAGGTATTGAAATTCATCACATATTCAACTATTTGACTTTAAACTCAATTCATCAATTATTTATAAAACTCAAATTCAATATGAGCAACCAACCACATTAAGCAATTGATAAGATACATGAACGAAAATGAATAAACAAGCCAACTATCTTAATGTGGTAAAGCTTGAAGGATAATCCTCACCTTTGGTGTGGACGTACTTCTCACCAATACTTGATCTTGAAATCAAGACACTTGGATCTAATCCAACCCATATTGATTTTAATTGATTCCTCACAAAAGGTCTATACCTAAAAGATTTAGATTCCACATTTAAAAAATGAATTTGAGGTTTAACCAAAGTGAAATAAAAATTACATAATAAACTCAGTGAACTTACCTAACCTAACTGAGTTGACTAATCTAGTTTGACATGCTTCGAATCGATTTAATTTTAGTGCGGTAATGGAACTAAAACTTAGCCGAAACAAGGCCAACCTAACAAGATGACTCAATGAGCCGCCAAGTTTATTAAAGAAATAATAGAATTGTAATTTTCTTAGAATCATGTTTGCATGAAATACTGTAATTGGAAAAAGTTGCTGACCTGACTAAGCTTGACCCGGCTTACTATGGATCAGTGAGTCAACTCAGTGAGTTGAATCAGTAGACTAGAAATCAATTATTCATCACTCTTCTCTTTCTTTCTTTCTCTCTCTTCTCTCTTTCCATTTTCAACTTAGATAGGTCTAGACGTGGCCTAGATGCGGCCCAGACTCGGCCCAAACTCGGACCGTGACTCAACCGAGTCGAGGTAGCCTGACTCGACAATAGTCCAACCCGACTCGACTTCTGTCCTCCTCTTCATTGCCTTCTCCTTCATCCTTCCTTTCCTTCTTGCTCCCAGCTAGAGCACATCCAGTGGAGGTCACCAAACCTGACCTGACTCGTTCTAGACTCAGCTCGATTTAAGCTGAGGCGACAACACACGTTCTTCCTCTCTCCATTCTCTTCTTGCACTCTTCTTTCTTCTTTTTCTCCTTTATTCCCCTCCTACTCCCGCTTCTCTGCTATTCTCGTGCAGCATCTAGACTCAGATGGACTTGTAGACTCGGAGGAAAGCCAGGCCAGATCCTAGTTACCTGGTGCAGTAGCTCGGTGCGGCATGAATGCAAGCAGCCCTTCTCCCCCTCTCTCTTATTTTTCTCTCCTTGCTCTTCTGTTTATCTTATTCTCCTCCCTCCTGCTAGAAGACATCCAACAACAGCCTCCCCGAGCCGACCTGACTCAATTCCAATCGAGCTAAGTCGACCTAGTGCGGCATAAACGGACGAAGCTCTTTTCTCCCTCTCTCAATAACTTTTAGGGCTTCGTTGGCAGGTTTCCTGAATTGGAAAGGGAGCTTTTATAGCTACCCTAAGTAGCTTCCAGAATTTTCGAGTGTAACTAATCACAAAATTAGCTACAAGCGCTCGACTTAATCAAGAGTGTTACAGACAACAACTTAAGATCTGGCCTGCATGGCCAATATTTGATGATATGGATGATCTTCTGATCGTATGGCTTGTCAAAATGACGTATCTCATCAACAAATACGACCCACCCCTTGATGATGGGTTCTTCGGTCAGTTGGAGAAGAAGGTGAGACCGATCATGGAGAGATCTCATTGGAGGATTGATCTCAAGATCTGACGCATATGGAGGGTTTGGATGGGTCACAAAGACCATGTGGGACCCACCATTTGCACTGTTATTAGTGTTTGCCTAATGAGTGCGTGATTAGAATGTGGCACCGTCTCTCCTATTGCGATGGGAACCCTAAAGCTGGCATGAATTGTATGGCGGAGATGTGTTGAGGTGGATTGTTGAGATGGAAAGGAAAGCGAAACAAATCTCCAGCCTGGCAGAAATGGAGTTTCCATTTTAGTGAAATACCACGCACGACTCCTCTTTGTGTCAGAATTCGTTTGTGTGCACTCGCATTTCGACATGCGATATAAATTGATTTTTGTTCGGCCCACTGCTCTGATCATGATGGACGGCTCAGATCATTGAGACAGATAGTTATGGTGGCCCGTGGGTGACTCGGATTTTATTTTAGGAAGCATTGTAAATACGTCTGATTGGTGTTGAAGGTTAAATAGCCACACATGTGATTCAACATGAAAAAGTGATTAGGGTCTGGTCGAAATCGACCATTCTTCATGATGGATGGTTTGGATTTTCCAACCGTAACCAATTGGTGGGCCACCGATCATCAACACGAAAATCATCCATTTGGACTTAGTTCGTGCGAGAAATATGGAGGGATTTCTCCCTTTTTCAAATTTTTGTTGCACTTCGAGTGCATCACTTGCATGTGTATAAGCATATCAAAAGTGGGGTCCACTGTGATGATTTGTGAAATCTACTCCATCTATCTATCTTGGCCAGTTATTCTAAGGTCTTGGACCAAAGATGGAGTAGATTAAAAACCCAGGTCACCCTCATCTATCAATTTATGTGTCTAATTAATCATTTTTGCTTGATTTAGCAATCGGATTGATTCGAGTTTGGACCTCAACGGTCTTGGAGACTGTTCGGATTGATCGGGACTGCTCATTCTATGAACTTGCAATTCTAATGTCTTTATTATAGCATTATCCATAATATAAGTTATTATTATTATTATTATTATTATTGATATTATCATCATCATCTAAATTTTAAAATTGTAGGTTATACTTCTAAATAGAGCCACCATTGTGGTAGATCAACTTGTACGAGTCGTAAACCTAATTCTTAAAGTATTTTAACAATTAGGTGTGCCACACTTTTAACTATTATGTGGGCCACACCACATGAATGTCAAATTACCAACTCCCGGCATCCTGACCACTCCAATCATCCAATGGTTGGATTAACTCGTATTAAGTCATCGATAATCCTAGGAATCTTAAGTATGTTTAGGCATGATATGGGAGTTGGATATGAAGACCATATAATTCATTATGTGTTTTCAAAGAGTGGACCATACAATAGAACGTCGTAACCCTGATGAACGGTGGATCTAATGATTTGATGATTCATCTCGAGAGTCAATGGATGGATGTGTTGACCTATAGATGTAGATTACTTATAATGGTTAGATTTAGTCAAAATGAAGATGAGTGGTTCCATAAGTTACGTTATCGGGTAACACCTGAGTACTGAAAAGTACAGGGTGTTACAATCTACCCCCCTTAAAGAGAATTTTATCCATGAAATTTAACACTTCTATCATGAATGGGGTGAGGACTATCTATTTTTGTAGTATTTCTAAGGATTCAGTATATTTTCCATGCTATTAGGTTGTATGTTTATAACAACAAAATTAAAAATAAAATGAAATAAAATAAAATAGGGTTATTACAATATACCCCCTTAAAGAAAACTCGTCCTCGAGATTTGATGATGCATGTCCCGACTATTAGTACTACTAGTAAGGGATCAGTCCAAATTTGAAATAGCAACTTATATCCTTAACAAGAGATATTTAAATCTACGGTAACCATTAAGTCTCGAATCTACCGATCAACTAATGAACATGGGTTTTATAAACCTTTAGAACTCTTCTTAGCAGCTTACAAAACTAGAAATATATTTCAAAGTCAATCAAACCCACAATTTCTTATATTTATAAAATGTTCTGTGGGAGTTGGTTCAAGGAATGTTCTTGTTTTATCTCATGTACATCATAAATATTATTTTGTTCTTTCATTGTATTTAAGTTTAGTTTCTAAGTTGGAACAATTATTCTGATAGTTAATATTGGGGACCTAGGTTTTGCTTCTAAGGTCAATGGTCATCCAGGCAATCTTCTAGAGAACTTAAAATCACTAGTTTCTACGTTCACTAATTTTCCCTAACTCAAAGGGAATTTTGAATAAATTCAAATGACTATTGAAAAAGGCGAGCCAATAGTCCTAGAGGGGGAGAGGGGGTGAGTAGGACTATGCCAAATAAAAACATAAAGTACTGAAATAATAAATAAATCAAAATAAATCAGAAATCTCAATAGTATTAGTATTAAAAAATTGATTAAAACTTAGTTCGTAGGATAACCTTACACCAAAAATAAGGTTTTACATAGGACAACGTGATTTTATAAACGTTTTTAAGGATCAAGATCACAAACTAAGCAAGAGATAAGAGAGCTATCTATTACAAGCATTCACCACATTTGCATAAATAAATTACAATCATTCACTACATATGCAAAAACTAAACATCCACCACAAACACCAGGAGTTATAGTGGTTCGGTGTGCACACCAACTATTCTCAAATAGCCACACCTACTCCACTCCTAATAATTACAACCCACGTGATATTAGCGTTCACTAAAAAAATAAGGTTTTCATAGGTTCACCTTAAAACCTTACATGGTTGTGATTTTAGAAGGGCTATCACAAAAAGAAGCCTAATGCTGAGATTTTCTGGCTATCTCAGTCAAAATTAAAACATGAGATTTTCTAGCTATCTCAAAGAAATCAAAAATACAGAATATAGAAATATACTTATCTTATTCTTGAAGAAGAATCTCTTGAAGTAACCTGTAGAACTACTTTGCTTGAAGTAGAACGTTCAATGTCCAGTAACACAAATAAAGGTTCTAGGTTCTATATTGATTTTAAATTAATTCAAACTAAGGGCTACTTGTTTGAATTCCTTAAGATCTCAAAAAGAGTGATTACTCTCTTTTTAAAAAAGTAAGATTCATAAAAAGAGATCAAGGAATCAAAATAAAAGCTATATAAATAAAATATTAAATACCATCTAATTGCTTGAATGTCACGCCTTGAACTCGGATACCGGGCTCACAAAATTTCTGATCACCAAATCCGGCGCCGACAGCCTCCATAGTATCCCATTCTCAGCTCCCGGCACCCATACGCTAGATTTTGATCCTGGGATGCTATAAGGAGGATTTCTAATCATCAATTTAATTTGTAATGAGCATAACCATAAGCATAACCCACGAACAATAACCACGAGAACACCATCATAAAATCCACTATGATCAAAAACTTTAAGTACAGTGCGTATGAAGGGAAATACAAGATAATGATAGTAACAGAAACTCCAAAAGCTCGGCTGCACACTCCAACTGCGACAAGGCTATGGCTGTGTCCTGGCGTCATCTACATGCATAAATCGTGCATAAGCTTGTAAAAAGCTTAAAGGGTGGTGTAAGTGTGTGCACAATATGAGCATGCTCAGAATGCAAGGTCAGAGTAATGCGGAATCATGCTGATGAATACATGATTGTAAATCAGCCATACCAAGGCTATGCAGTGTAAGATATGAATGCTATCGGTCATATTAGGACCATGTGATGCAAGATGCAACTCAAGCATGCCAATTCAAATCCACATATCAGTACAGCTCATCAATATCAATACAATTCTCATTCTAAATAATCACCGGGGTCTAGTACACTCTAGCCAGCTTGCCACCCCTATCCAAATGCACAACTGGGAGAGTGGAAGAGACCTCACTATCCGCCTGCCAAAATTGGGCCCAGCTCTTCGATACCGGACCCATTCCTCAAGCTGGTCAAACTCAACCTAGAAATTGCCCCCTCACTCAAGCGGATAAGGTCACACCCCTTTCCAATCGACCACGACAGTGGGAGACGCAACCTAGTGGTATACGGCCCTCGTGCGCTCATGTTTCCACTCAGTCTCGACGTTGGAGTCATCCTCTAGTACCATCGGGTTTAGAGATTTTTACCCAGGGACATCTATGGCACCCCGATGCTAGAAACAGTATTTTTGGTATCCAATCCAGTCATCCATGATGTGTCGATGGAGGCTATGACCCTGATGTCGTTAGGGCATACAATAATCACAATCACATAAATGCAAATGCATGAATCACTCTACCAAACATGCAACAATCCTGGGCATACAGCGCACTCACGAAGGGCAACCTCGTTTATTAGGGAGCCCATAAACAATCTGCCCGAAGGCATATGTTATAATCAGTCATTCCTCATATCAAGCATACATATGATGTGTATGAGTATGAATCATGGATCTATACTAAACAGGTTATATGATAATAGACCCTGTTCGTAATGAAGATGAGCCTATACGGCCTACACACTACAAGTATAGGCCTAACAATGGGCCCTAGGGTAAGTTATAATGCGAACATTTAACCAACTTTATTCTCTACAATGTGGACATCAAACCAACATTGCTCCCAAGGCACGACCTGCCATGAATCACACATTTTAATGGGCCTTGTGTACATCCTATTGGGCCTTGACTCGAGGGCCTCCAATACATCAAATGGGCCTCATATATATATTAAAGTGGGCCTCAACATCGGGCCACAAATACATCAAGATGGGCCTAACCACATGGGCCTCATATATATACATGAATCATATCAAAAGATTAACCGGACCACACTCCAAATAACAATGATGACAATGATTTCCACCATTAAAATTCTTAAGTCCCACACTAACGTTTATTTTCTACCTAATCTGGTCATGAGTTCTCACAGACTTGGATTAAGGGGAAAACAATTTCTTAACCATCCAAACTTTTGTGACAACAAAAGAATTTCAATGGCAGAAGCTCAATCCCCACTGCCTTTTTACTGGGTGGTCCACTTGATCTAGATTTATCTCAGCCTGCATGTGATACCCGTATCCTATGTCGTACCATTTCGTATGCTTTCGCGGCCCTTTTGGTCGAATTCTGACAACCTTCTACTTATATCCAACGTTTGTGCGCGATCCTAAGCCAGGTTCCGCACACCAATGTCGGATCGATTTGAAACTTATATCATAGCTACCGCACCGTCGTCGCGGTTCCAACGCCGTGACTTGCACACCAAACCGATACCTAGGCTAGAAGATGTGGCCCCACGTTTATTTCGAGAAAAATGCCGCACATTGCAAATTTTGAGGGAATCTCTACAATGTGTCCCATTAATCAATCAACCACCCAAGTCAAGTACAAGTCATACCCCAAAGTACATCAACCCATCCCACCTTTCCCATAAGTCAACTCTCTCTCTCTCTCTCTCCCTTCACCATTCCCCTTTAAAAAATTTCAACCACAACCATACCTCTTTTACAAAAAAATCAAACTAAACCATACCCTCCCATCTCCTTCCTTACATCATCCCATCCATATCATTCCCATCACCTTACTCTCTCTCTCTCATTTCTCAAATTTCCTGAGCAACCCAAAATTTCCAACGTCCAACACTCTCTCCCAAGCCAAGTGTGGCCCACCCTCTCATCTCTCATCCCCACCATCAAATTCCCATCAACCTCCATCAAACTTGAAGGTAGAGAGCTTACAAGACTTAGGGAGCAAGGAGAAGGCCTAGATGTGGGTAATCTACCGTTGTTTATGACTTTAAGGGCCACTTGTTGTGGTACCCACATGATGTATGCATTATACAATGGAGGGACCATTAGTGGCGGGGTCCCTTCCCCTTCACATCTCTCTCTCTCTCTCTAACTATTATGATTGGAGTGGGCCCCACGAAGTGTTTTATATAGATGTCCACAAATGGTGTGGCCCATCCTATTACAGGTGGTGGTCCACACCATCCATTAATTAGGAATGTGGAGATCCCCACACTAGACTAAGCGTATATGTTATATTATATTAATATAAATGTGTATATATACATATATGTTTGCATAGTGGGCCACGTCCAAGTGGGACCCACCATGATGCTTGTGCTATATGCAGACCGTCCAGCGTCTCTGGACGCTGGACGTGGTGTGGCAAACAGAGAAGTGTGATCTAACGTTGGTGTACTAGCCAGCTTTTAAAAATAATAATAATATATTTTTTTTGGGCCGCTCATGTAGGCCCCACCTGGGTGTATGTATAAAATCCAAGCCGACCATCCTTTTCCTCGGATCATTTTAGGCGTTGAGCCAAAAAATGAACCCAATCTGATTTTCCTGATGGGCCATAGCATAGAGAATAGTACTTTTACCATTGAAATAGACTCTAAGATTTTTTGTACATCAAAACCCATCAAATATTAGGCTTGATGGGTTTGTATCGAGCTATAGAGACCAATGGGTGGGGTGAATTCACCTGATGCAAGCCCCACCTAGGAGATTCTACAAAAAAATAAGGTTTTTTTAAAAATGAAATAATATATATGCAGCAACTGACGCTACTGCTATCAGAGGCGCAAGCAGCGCCCGCTGCGGACAAACAGCCTGGCAGGGACCCATGGTCCCAGCCGTGGGCCCCACCATGATGAGTGTCGATCATCAACACCGTGCATTTGATAGTTCCCCTTTGGGACAGTGGGCCTCCCAAAAATCAGCTGCTACAGGGACTCAGGTGACCCACGTTACAGGAAACAGAGGTGATTGACGCCTACCATTGAAACCCTTTTGGATTGCAGAAGTTTCGGATCAAAAATGAAAATTTCTTTTCCGTTCCATCCAGGTCCGTTTGACCTTACCAACGGTTTAGATTGCAAATAAGCATTATGGTGGGCCCCACATGGAAACCCACTGATGTATATGTTTTATTCACACCGTCCACGACAGTGGAGGGTGGAAGCCACAAATGTGCTCTGTCCGCACCATCCACGACACTGGACGGTGGGACCCAATGATGTATATGTTTTCATCCATGCCTTCCATCTATTTGGGACCTACCATGATGCATGTGTTGCATCCAAACCATTCAACCATTTTGGAAGCCCATTTTATGGCAGGGGCTAAAGACTGAGTCAGATCCATTGTTCGTGTGGACCCCAACCCTTGATGCATGTGGCATCCAAACCATCCAACCATTTGGCAAGCTTGTCTTAACAGGCTTGAGACTAAAAATAAGACAGATCTATAGTTCAAGTGGACCCCACCTTAGTATATGTATGAGGCCCATCTTGATTTATTTGTGGCCGTCCATTGAGGCACACCTTGGTATGTATATAAGGCCCAAGTGACTAGGCCCATCTTGACGTATTTATGGACCGTTGTTGTAGCCCACCTTGATTTACATGTGGCCCATACGATCAGGCCCATCTTGATATAATTATGGCCCATTGTTGAGGCCTACCTTGATTTGTATGAGGCCTGTTGTTGAGGCCGCCTTAATAGATATGAGGCCCATTGTGACGTATGCAAGGCCCATGTGATTAAGCCTAACTTAATGTATTTGTGGCCCACCCACTGAGGCCCACTTTGATATATATGAGACCCATGGTATGAGGCCCATTTATCGTATTGGAGGCCCATGGGTTGAGGCCCAATGAGATGTACATAAGGCCCATGGGACAAGACCCAATGAGAAGTACATAAGGCCCATTGTAGCGTGATTCCACCATGGTATATGTGTTAACTGTTATAGCAGGCTATGCCTTGGGAGCAATGATGGTTTGATGTCCACATTGTAAGGATAATGTTGGTTAAAGGTCCACATTATAACTCTCCCTAAGGCCCATTAATAGGCCCATACTTGTAATGTGTAGGCCGTCTAAGCCCACCTTCATTATAAACAGAGCCCGTTACCACATAACATGTTTAGTATAGATCCACGATTCATGATTATATGTATGCTTGATATGAGGACTGATTGATCATAGTATATGCCTTCGGGCAGATCGTTTATGGGCTCCCAGATAAGTGAATTTGCCCTACATGAGCGCACGATTCGCGCAGGGTTGTTGCATGACTGGTAGTATGATTCATGCACTTACATTTGTGTGATTGTGATTATTGTATGCCCTAGCGATATTAGGGCCATAACCTCCACAGACACATCGTGGGTGGCTGGATTGGATACCAGAAATACTATTTCTAGCATCGGGGCACCATAGATATCCCTGGGTGAAAATTCCTAAACCCGATGGTACCAGAGGATGACTCCAACGTCCAGACCGAGTGGATATATGAGCGCACGAGGGCTGAATACTAGGAGGCCGCACTTCCACTATGTCGTGGTCGGTTGGAAAGGGACGTGGCCTTACTTGCCCGAGGGTAGGAGGCAATACTAGGCTGAGTCTGACCAGCTCGTGAATGGGTCCGCTATCGACGTACCAGATAGTATTGGTAGACTATTGGCTAAGCGGATAGTGAGGTTTCTTATGCTCACTTGGACTGTGTGGCTGGGAGAGCGGCAGTGCCATTTGGAGTGTACTAAACCCTGGTGATTATCCAAAATGAGAATTGTACTGATATTTTATGAGCTGTATGAGGATTTGGCTGATAATTAACATGCTTAAGTTGCATCTCACATCGCATGGTCTTGACATGGCCGATAACATTCATAGTTTGCACTGTATAGCCTTGGTACGGCTGATTGTATTCATGTACTCATCAGAATATTTTCACATTACTCTGACCTTACATTCTCAGCACGCTCATATTGCGCATACACTTACACTACCCTCTAAGCTTTCTATAAGCTTATGTATGACACCAGGGCGTAGCCATAGCATAGTAGCTGCAAGAGCGTGCAATTAAACGTTTAGAGTTTTCGTTATTTGTATTATCTTGTATTTTCCTTCAGAAGCATTATACTTAAAGTTTTTTATCATAGTGGATTTTGTGATGGTGTTATTATGGTTATTTTTCGTGGGTTATGCTTATAGTTATGCTCATTACAAATCAAATTGATGATTAAAAATCCTCCTTGTAGCATCCCAGGATCGGAACTTGGTGTATGGGTGCTGAGAGTCGAGAATAGGGTACTACGGAGGCTGTCGACGCCAGATTTGACGATCAAAAATTTTGTGAGCCCGGTTTCTGAGTTTGGGGCGTGACGGAAGTTGGTATCAGAGCATAACTTGAGAATAACCGAGAACAACATCACATGTTTTCTATGAGTTTAGGACGATTAAGTTCCGAGTGCGCAACCTTCCAATTTATTTTCCTAACGTGCAATTCTTAAGGTTGATTGGCGTCATTGTTCTTTCCTATAAGACATGTTGCCCAGGAGAGTGACTTAATCGACTCTCGCTCCACCACTTGAGGCTCCAGCTTTACCACCTATGCCTCCCGTTCCACCCCTAGAGATCCCTGCTCCCCTGCCTGAGGATGACATTCCTCTACCTGAGGCCGATGCAGAGCCAACCGTACCTATGAGTGCCTCTCAGTTATAGCAGATGTTACAAGTTATAACGGTCACACTTCAGGGATAGGGCAGGCACCCAGTTGTTTCGCCAGCCCAAGCCGAGCCGGAGAGCGTGAGTGCCCTTCTTCATGAGTTCTGACAACTTGATCCTCCGCGCTTCCAGGGCGAGCTAGAAGCTCTGATGTAGAGAAGATTTTTGATACTATGACGAGTATGACCGAGCAGCGAGTCCGGTTGGTAGTATTTCTTCTTCAGGATGAGGCAGAGCACTGGTGGACCTCGGTTACCAGTGTTGTAGGGCCCGACTTCTTCTGGACATGGGATGATTTTATAGACTGATTCGAGGAGCAGTACTTCCCTGACCATATTTGTCGTCAGAGAGCACTAGAGTTTGAGACTCTGGTGCAGGGGGATATGTTTGTGATGCAGTATGCGGCCCGTTTTGTGGAGCTATCGAGGTTTGCGTCATATTTGGTTGATGACGAGGGGTGGAAGGCCTGCCATTTTGAGAACAGCTTATGTTACGGTCTTCGAGGCCGTGTTATTGGGCATGAGCTCCCAACCTTTCAGGCGATAGTACGGAGGGCCCAGATTTACGAGACTGAGTGGGTCGGCTCACAGAGCGATCGAGATCAGAGGAAAGGTCGGAAGAGGCAGGCCCCCTCCACTAATTCTCAGCAGCATCGACGACCACATAGGTACAGGAGCTACCCACCTGCTAGAGCACCCGCAACACCTCCAGCGCCACCCCAGTAGCCATTCTCAAGGACATGTTTTGGATGTGGTGGGACAAGACACCGCATATCTAAGTGCCTCCGCCCTCATCTGCAGTAACTAAGAGCACCACAGCAGCAGCGACCACATCAACAACGACCCCATCACTAGCGTCCACAGTCACCTCAGCCGCCGAGGCCCCAGCAGCAGCAGAGACAGTAGTACAGGCCGCTACAGAGGCAACAACAACACCAAGGACCCCAGAGGGGACAGGAACCTCCCCAACCAGCTTAGGCTAGATTTTATGCGGCTCAGCAGGACCGGTAGACCTCTGGAGGAGTCGTAGAGGGTATACTTCCGGTCTCTTCATACATCGCACGTATACTGTTTAATTCCTGTGCTTCGCACTTATTCATGTCTGGGGATTTTTATCGAATGACTGGATTAACAACAAAGTTTGCTAGTGAGGGATTGACCGTATTGATGCCTTTAGGAAAGACCACAGTATTGGGCCATTTTTTTTTCATCTTACCCTATTTTGGTTGGTGATATCTTTTTGTCCGCTGACTTATTTATACTGCCGATGTCAGATTTCGATGTTATCTTGGGCATGGATTGGCTTGTTGAGTACTACGCCATCTTAGACTACTTCATGAGGACAGTCACATTCTGCATACCAGGCTTACCACAGTTTCAGTTTGTTGTCGAGCCCAGAGGAGAGCCATCCTGCGCCGTTGAGGAGCCCGTTGTAGCATGTATTGACCATTGCCAATAGTTTGTGATTTCCCCGACGTGTTTCAGGAGATTCTGGGGTTACGGCCTTGCTGTCATATTGAGTTCTAGATAGATCTTATGCCTAGTACCGCGCCCATCTCGAAGGCCCCATATCGTATGGCACCGATGGAGTTGCGTGAGCTGCAGCGGCAGTTAGATGAGTTGCATGAGTTGGGATTCATTCATCCAAGTAGTTCACCTTGGGGAGTGTCGGTACTCTTCGTCAGGAAGAAGGATGGCTCGTTGAGGCTCTGCGTGGACTACAGCGAGCTCAACTAGGTCACGATCAAGAACAAGTACCTGCTCCCGAGGATAGATGATTTGTTTGATCAGGTGCAAGGTGCACAGTTCTTTTCGAAGATTGACTTACATTCCAGCTATCATTAGATTCGAGTCCGAGAGGAGCACATCTCGAAGACGGTTTTCAGGACTCGTTATGGTCATTTTGAGTTTCAGGTTATGTCCTTCGGACAGACCAATGCACCTGCGGTCTTCATGCAGTTAATAAATGAGGTCTTTCATCCATATCTCGATCAGTTTGTTGTGGTTTTCATCAACGACATTCTGATATATTCAAGGACCCGTGAGGGCCATATGTAACATTTGGAGAACACCTTATAGACCTCCGTGCTCACCAGCTATATGCGAAGATGGAGAAGTGCGAGTTCTAGCAAGAGGAGGTGAAGTTCCTCGATCACTTGATGACGAGGAAAGGTGTCGCAGGGGACCCCTCAAAAGTTGAGGCAGTGCGTAGTGGGGCCAGCCCACAACTGCATCTGAGATCTGCAGTTTCCTTGGCTTGGCGGGCTATTATCGACATTTCATTGAGGGCATCTCTCATATTGCAGCCCCATTGACCAGGTTGACTCGAAAGGGCACATATTTTATTTAGACTGATGCATGTGAGCAGGCATTCGTGGATCTGAAGGACCGTCTGACGTCCGCTCCTATCCTCACTCTTCCCTTTGGGAGTGATGGATTTGTTGTGTTTACTGATGCCTCATATATTGGTTTAGGTGTTATCCTGATGTAGCATGGCAGGCCTGTAGCTTTCGCATCTCTTAAGCTCAAGGTCTATGAGTTAAACTACCCCACACATGATTTGGAGCTAGCAGCAGTCGTTTTCGCACTAAAGGTGTGGAGACACTATCTCTATGGGGTTAGGTTCAAGCTCTTCTCCAACCACAAGAGCTTAAAGTATCTATTTTCTCAGTCTGAGCTGAACACGAGGCAGAGACGCTGGATGGAGCTTCTGAAGAATTATGATTTTGACCTCCAGTACCACTCAGGCAAGGCGAGCGTGGTGTCGGATGCCCTCAGCTGTCAGCCACGAGGCCTGGTGGCACATATGATGATTCAGTAGTAGAGGATGGTTGAGGATATAGCAGAGTACGACTTAAATTTTGGTCTGCAGTCTTCTATCATTCAGCTATCGAGCTGTCGATTCAACCCTCTCTTGTTATAAGGGTGATCAAGGCTCAGTAGACAGATGAGTCATTACAGGATTATTGAGTAGAGGCAGCATCTGAGAATCAGACAGATTGGAAGATTAGTTCTGATGATGAACTTTGCTTCAGAGGCCGATTATGTGTCCTGGATATTCCTGAGTTGCGCAGAGATCTTATGACTGAGGCATATCAATCACAGTTTTCTATCCACCTTGGCTCAACGAAGATGTATCATGATATGAGGAGACAATATTTTTGGACGAGCATGAAGCGCCAGATCGCCAATTTTGTGGCGAGTGTGACACATGCCAGCATGTCAATGCCAATCATCAGAGACTTCTTGGTCTGTTGCAGCCGTTGAGCGTCCCAATGTGAAAGTGGGAGCACGTATCTACCAATTTTATCATAGGTTTGCCAAGGACTCAATGCGATCATGACGCTATCTGGGTTGTCGTGGACCATCTGACGAAGTCGGCACATTTTCTTTTGATCCGTGAGACTTGGCATATAGACTAGCTCGCCAAGCTATTTATTGAGGAGATAGTGAGACTGCAGGTGTTCCAGTCTTAATCATTTCTGACAAAGAAGGGAGGTTCACGTCTCAGTTTTGGAGGAGTTTTCAAAGAGTGATGGGCACTGATTTGTAGCTCAGTACTACGTATCATCCGCAGACTGATGGCCAGACCGAGAGGGTTAACCAGATACTTGAGGATATGCTTCGGGCCTGCATGATTGATTTTGGGGTAGCTAGAATGAGCATCTACAATTGGCTAAGTTCGCATATAACAACAGCTATCAGGCAACCATTGGCATGACTCCTTTTGAGGTATTGTATGGTAGACCATGCAGATCTCTGAGTTATTGGACCGAGGTTAGAGAGCGGGGTCTCTTAGGTCTCGATCTTGTGCAGCAGACGTCAGAGGCTATCGATATCATTAGGCAGAGGATGCACACTGCTCAGAGCTGACAGAAGAGTTTTGTTAATCGCCGGCGTCGTCCCTTGAAGTTTGATATAGGGGACCATGTGTATCTCAAGGTCTCACCCATGAAGGGCGTAGTTCGATTTGGAGCGAAGGGCAAGCTTTCTCCGAGATTCATATGACCTTTTGAGATCACTGAGCGTATTGGCATCGTGGCCTATCAGCTTGCCTTACCATCTCAGTTTTCTAGCATCCACAACGTTTTTCATATCTCTATGCTGAGGAAGTGTGAGTCAGACATTGTTCCTGTTATTAATTGGCAGTCGTTGGAGGTTTGTGAGGACGCTTCTTACATTGAGCAGCCCGTACGTATCCTGGATCGAAAGGAGCAGGTCCTCCGGACCAAGGTCATTCCCTTAGAGAAAGTTCAGTGGGGTCGTCATTCTGTTGATGAGGCATCATGGGAGCGCGAGGCCGAGATTCGAGAGTGTTATCCCCATCTCTTTGATGATTGATTGTATGATGTATCATGTATGCTGTCTCTGATTATATATGACGATGCATTGTTCCTCTTCTATTACGAGTTATGTCTACTTGCAATGATCGTGTAAATTTCGAGGATGAAATTTTTATTTGGAGGGGAGAGTTGTAAGATCCGTATCCTATGTCGTACCTTTCATATGCTTCTGTGGACCTTCCAGTCGAATTCCGGCAACCTATGACCTGTATTCGACGTTTGTACATGATCCTAAGTCAGGTCCCGCACACTGACATCGGCTTGATCTGAAACTTGTATCATAGCGACCGCGTCATCACCGTTGTTCCAACGCCGCGACTCGCGCACCGAACCGATACCTAGGCTAGAAGATGTGGGCCCATGTTCATTTCGAGAAAAAAGCTACGCGTTTTGAATTTCGAGGGAATCTCTACAATGTGTCCCATCAATCAATCAACCGCCCAAGTCAAGTCCAAGCCATACCCCTAAGTACATCAACCCATCCCTCATTTCCCATAAGTTAACTCTCTCTCTCCCCTCACCATTCCCTTTATAAAATTTCAACCACAACCATACCTCTTTTATAAAAAAATTAAACTAAACCATACCCTCCCATCTCCTTCCTTACATCATCCCATCCATATCATTCCCATCGGCTCACACTCTCTCTCATTTCTCAAATTTCCTAAGCAACCCAAAATTTCCAATGTCCAACACTCTCTCCCAAGCCAAGTGTGGCCCACCCTCTCATCTCTCATCCCCACCATCAAATTCCCATCAACCTCCATCAAACTTGAAGGTAGAGAGCTTACAAGACTTAGGGGGCAAGGAGAAGGCCTAGACATGGGTAATCTACCGTTGTTTGTGACTTTAAGGACCACTTGTTGTGGTACCCACATGATGTATGCATTATAAAATGGAGGGACCATTAGTGGCGGGGTCCCTTCCCCTTCACATCTCTCTCTCTCTAACTATTATGATTGGAGTGGGCCCCACGAAGTGTTTTATATAGATGTCCACAAACGGTGTGGCCCATCCTATTATAGGTGGTGGTCCACACCATCCATTAATTGGGAATGTGGAGATCCCCACACTAGACTAAGCGTATATGTTATATTATATTAATATAAATGTGTATATATACATATATGCTTGCATAGTGAGCCACGTCCAAGTGGGACCCACCATGATGCTTGTGCTATATGCAGACCGTCCAGCGTCTCTGGACGCTGGACGTGGTGTGGCAAACAGAGAAGTGTGATCTAACGTTGGTGTACTAGCCAGCTTTTAAAAATAATAATAATATATTTTTTTGGGCCGCTCATGTAGGCCCCACCTGGGTGTATGTATAAAATCCAAGCCGACCATCCTTTTCCTCAGATCATTTTAGGAGTTGAGCTAAAAAATGAACCCAATCTGATTTCCTGGTGGGCCATAGCATAGAGAATAGTACTTTTACCATTGAAATACACTCTAAGATTTTCTGTACACCAAAACCCATCAAATATTGGGCTTGATGCATGTGTATCGAGCTATAGAGACTAATGGGTGGGGCGGATTCACCTGATGGGAGCCCCACCTAGGAGATTCTGCAAAAAAATAAGATTTCAAAAAAAAATGAAATAATATATATGCAGTAGCTGACGTTGCTGCTGTCAAAGGTGCAGGCAACGCCCGCTGTGGACGGACGGCCTGGCAGGGACCCACGGTCCCAGCCGTGAGCCCCACTATGATGAGTGTCGATCATCAACACCATGCATTTGATAGGTCCCCTTTGGGACTGTGGGCCTCCCAAAAATTAGCCGCTACATGGACTCAGGTGACCCACGTTATAGGAAACAGAGGTGATTCACGGCTACCATTGAAACCCTTTTGGATTGTAGAAGTTTTGGATAAAAAATGAAATTTATTTTTCCATTCTACCTAGGTCCGTGTGACCTTACCAACGGGTTGGATTGCAAATAAGCATTATGGTTGGCCCCACGTGGGAACCCACTAATGTATATGTTTTATATGTGGACGGTGGAAGCCACAAATGTGCTCTATTCACACGATCCACATCACGGGATGGTGGGACCCAATGATGTATATGTTTTCATCCATGCCTTCCATCTATATGGGACCTACCATGATGCATGTGCTGGATCCAAACTGTTCAACCATTTTGGAAGCCCATTGTATGGTAGGGGCTAAAGATCCATTATTCATGTGGACCCCACCCTTGATGCATATGGCATCCAAACCATCCAACCATTTGGCTAGCTTGTCTTAAGAGGCTTGAGACTAAAAATAAGACAAGTCTATAGTTCAAGTGGACCCCACCTTAGTATATGTATGAGGCCCATCTTGATTTATGTGTGGCTATCCATTGAGGCCCACCTTGGTATGTATATAAGGCCCACCTTAACGTATTTGTGGACCATTGTTGTGGCCCACCTTGATTTACATGTGGCCCATACGATCAAGCCCATCTTGATAAAATTATGGCCCATTGTTGAGGCTCACCTTGATTTGTATGAGGCCCGTTGTTGAGGCCGCCTTAATAGATATGAGGCCCATGTTATGAGGCCCATTGTGACGTATGCAAGGCCCATGTGATTAAGCCCAACTTAATGTATTTGTGGCCCACCCACTGAGGCCCACTTTGATATATCTATGAGACCTATGGTATGAGGCCCATGGGTCGAGGCCTAATAAGATGTACATAAGGCCCATTGTAGTGTGATTCCACCATTGTATATGTGTTGACCATTATAGCAAGTTATGCCTTGGGAGTAATGATGGTTTGATGTCCACATTGTAAGGATAATGTTGGTTAAAGGTCCGCATTATAACTCTCCCTAGGGCCCAATAATTGGCCCATACTTGTAATATGTAGGCCGTCTAGGCCCACCTTCGTTATTAACAGAACCCATTACCACATAACATGTTTAGTATAGATCCACGATTCATGATCATATGCATCATATGTATGCTGTGTGAGGAGTGATTGATCATAGTATATGCCTTCGGGCGGATCGTTTATGGGCTCCCAGATAAGTGGAGTTGCCCTACGTGAGCACACGATTCGCGCAGGGTTGTTGCATGACTGGTAGTATGATTCATGCACTTGTATTTATGTGATTGTGATTATTGTATGCCCTAGCGACATCATGGCCATAACCTCCACCACAAACACTTCGTGGGTGGTTGGATTGGATACCAGAAATACTATTTCTAGCATCGAGGTGCTATAGATATCCCTGGGTGAAAATCCTTAAACCTGATAGTACTAGAAGATGACTCTAACATCGAGACTGAGTAGATATATGAGTGCACGAGGGCCGAAAACTAGAAGGCCACATCTCCCGCTGTGTTGTGGTCGGTTGGAAAGGGGTGTGACCTTACTCGCCCGAGAGTAGAGGGTAATACTAGGCTGAGTCTGACCAGCTCTTGAATGGGTCCGCTATCGATGTGCTAGATAGGTATTGGCAGAATATTGGCCAGGTGGATAGTGAGGTTTCTTACGCTTACTTAGACTGTGCAGCTGGGAGATCGGCAGTGCCATTTAGAGTGTATTAAACTCCGGTGATTATCCAGAATGAAAACTCTACTGATATTTGATGAGCTGTATGAGGATTTGGATGAGAATTGACATGCTTGAGTTGCATCTCGCATTGCATGGTCTTGACATGGCCGATAGCATTTATAGTTTGCATTACATAGCCATGATACGGCTGATTGCATTCATATACTCATCAGCATGTTTCCACATTACTCTAACCTTACATTCTGAGCATGCTCATATTACGCACACACTTACACCGCCCTTTAAGCTTTCTATAAGCTTATGCACGATCGATGCGTGCAGGTGACGTCAAGACGCAGCCGTAGCATAGTAGCAGCAGAAGCGTGCAGTCGAACTTTTAGAGTTTCCGTTATTTGCATTATCTTGTATTTCCCTTTAGATGCATTGTACTCAAATTTTTTGATTATAGTGGATTTTGTGATGGTGTTCTTTTGGTTATTGTTCATGGGTTATGCTTTTGGTTATGCTCATTACGAATCAAAATGTTGATTAGAAATCCTCCTTGTATAATCCCAGGATCGGAACCTGGTGTATGGGTGCCGGGAGCCGAGAATGGGGTATTATGGAGGCTGTCAGCGTCGGATTCGACGATCAAGAATTTTGTGAGCCCAGTTTCTGAGTTTGGGGCGTGACACTGCAGTTCATGCCATAGAATAAGCTTCCAAAATGGTTGGACGGTTTAGATGCAAGACATCCATCATGGTGGGTCCAATAAGGATGGACAGTGTTGATGAAGCAGGAGGGGCCACGGAGCTTGGTGACGCCGCTCCAGCAGTATATGCTGGAGTGAGTTACATTAGCCGTCCCACCTTGGGATGAAATGGGGTGCAATACATTCCTCTGTGGGTCCCACGTGGGGCCCACCATAATGTTTATCTATCATCCAAGCCATTGACAAGGTCACACAAACCCTGATGAAGAGGGAAAACAAATTTCTTAATGATCCAAAACTGTTGGACACCCAAAAGAGTTCCAATAGCAGACGTTCAATCCCTACTGTTTCCTACCATGTGGGCCGCCTGACTCCCATATACAGCTGGTTTTTGGGGTGGCCCACAGTGAGAAGGGGGCCCACCCAATGCATAGTGTGGATATACATCACACGTGACGGTCAGGCCTACAGATAGGACCATGGGTCCCTGGCTTGTTAACGCCCACGGCGCCTCTCTGATGGCAGCAACAGATGTTGTTACTGTTGTTGCTTAGTAATTTTTTTAAAAAAAAAATGAGTTTTTCTGAGGAATTTCCTAGGTGGGGCCTGCATCAGGGAAATCAGACCTAGTCATTGGTTTCCATGGCTCCATATAAATCTCTCAAGCCCAATATTGGGTATATTTTGGTGTGTAGAAGTATCAAGGTGTATTTTAACGGTAAAAATATTATTCTCAATGCTATGGGCTGTCAGGAAATTAAATTGAGTTTATTTTTTTAGCTCAACGCCTAAAATAATCTGAGGAAAAGGATGGACGACTTGGACTAAGTACAAGCATCAAGGATGGACGACATGGATAAACATGGCATCATGGTGGGCCCCACATGTCGTGGCACACATTTTAATCAAGGTGGGTCCTACGTAAACGTGGCCCACCTGATTTGGATCAATATGATACTTGTGTTTTTCCTTCATCTTGGCCATCCAATGGACCCGTTGCAAGGTGGGCCTCACGATCGGATGGTCAAGATCATCTTGCACCGTGGTGGCCACAAGACATCATAGAAAAGAGAGAGAGAGAGAGAGAGAGAGAGAGAGAGAGAGAGAGAGAGAGAGAGAGAGAGAGAGATGGTGATAGAGGGACCCCGCCACTATGGGCCCCTCATGGATACATCACATATATCAAAATGGGTAACACCAATAAGTGGGCCCTAAAATAAGAGTGAACAGTGAATCACCCACCTCTAGGCCTTCTCCTTTGTCCCTTAGTCTCCTTAGCTCCTATGCTTAACCTTTGACGGTGGATGACAGAATTTTGATTGTGGGAATGAGAGATGAGAGGGTGGGCCACACGTGTGAAAATTTTTGGGTTGTTTGGAAGTGGAGAGATGGAATGAGAGAGAGAGAGAGAGAGGAGTGATGGTGAAAAGGATGCGTGAGGTGTGATGGGTGATGGGTGGAGTGATGGAAGTGATGTGAGAGTTGACTTTGGGTTGCTTGTGTAAGAGAGAGGTAATGGTAGGGTATGGGCTACTTGACTTGATATGTGATGTGTATTTGATTGATGGGATTAATTGATTGATTGATGGGATAGGTCATAGAGATTCTCTCAAAGTTCATAACACATGATGTTTTCCTCAAAATGAATGTGGGCCCACATCTTCTAGCCTGGGTATCTGATCGGTGCGCGAGTCACGGCGTTGGAACCGCGTCGATGACACAGTTGCCAAGATACAAGTTTCAGGTCGAGTCGACTTTGGTATGCGGGACTCGGCTTAGGTTCATGCGCAAACATCAGATACGGGTCAAAAGTTGCCGAAATTCGACTGGAAGAACCGCGGAAGCATACAGAACGGTACGGTATAGGATACGAGTCTTACATTGAAGATAGTGGGGACTTCTCTCTTTCTAAGTGGAGGCTTTTCTTAGCTTAGATGAGTAATTTTGGATTGAGAGAATGCCTCTATTTATAGGCTGAAAAGTTGTTCCTTCGACTTGTATAAGGTCTCCTTTGACTTGTCAAGGATTTAACTAAATTTTAACTTTTGGGCGCGATCAGATAAAATAATTCTTCGACTGGTCAAGGGCCCTCTTCGACTGGTCAAGCATAGGCTTCGACTAGTCATGGGTGTAAAAAAATAGTTGTTGGACTTTGAGTCGAGCAACCCTCGACTAGTCAAAAAATTACTAGAAATATCCGTTTTTTAGATTTCAAACATAGATTGGTCGAAGAATATCTTAGACTGGTCACGCCACAGCTTAGACTAGTCAAACCAAGGCTTAGACTAGTTGAACTAAAGCCTAACCAAAGTATAAAAGCCCCTGTAAGTTTATCATTTGAAAGCACCGAAGTCTAAGGTCTTTCTAGGGTCAATTATACCTGAGAAAACTGAACGTTGAAGTGTAAAGCTTGAATCTTCAATAGTGCATAGTTGATCTTTTACTTGAAGTGCAGTCGTAGGTGAAGCTTGATCTTCTAGTAGTAGTGAAGTAGAACTTGAATTCATTTTAGATTGAGCTTTCCAACTTTATGACTTATGCTTATGCTTGCAGTTTTCAATTTCATGACTAGTACTTGAAGCTTGGTTTCCACAAAAGATTATGAACTTGAGACTTGAAACTTGAACTTTCCATCTTGATGCACTTGAAGGTGAACTTTCCATCTCATTGTGTGAACCATATCATTAGTTGTTTTGTCCCATCGAAATTTGACAAACAAGAGTATGCTTTATACATTATAGCACCTACAATCTCTCCCTTTGTCAAATTCGTGACAAAACACTTAGTACAACTTGACAAATAAAATATCACTGAAATTGCAGCTACTCCCCCTTAATGTGGGCTTCTCTTTGCTTTGATCAATACCTCAATCATAACATATACTTCTCATACACAACTCCAACAGCCTTTTCTATTCATTTAGAATAAATAGCATAATAGCATAGTAGCATCAATTATATTAATCATATTCATCAATCCAATCACATCATTCTAAGTATTCTCTCCCCCTTTTTTGTCACAAATTGACAAAGGAATGATTAATTATGTGACCACAATATAATTGTTAAATAAGAACTAGAAAATGCATAACTGAACTATGAGATAATCATTATAATTAAGTCCAGAAAAGGAGTTAAGAAAGTATAATGAGAGAATAGAGAGTATAATCCAAGAGTCAGCAAACCAATCACATAGTGAAAATTAATAGAGAGTATAATCTAGAAAATGCATAACAATTAAACTAATCGGACCCAGAGGAAGATGAAGGAGGTATGGAAGGATCAATTTGGTGAAGTCCTTTGGTAATGCGACGAAAATATTTACACATGTATTTCATGGAGGCTTTGTGACTTTCAGCTAAAGTATCCTGAGATACCGTCAACTCAACAACTTTCTCTTCTAATGATCGAAGTCGATCATCAAACTGAGAAGGCTGACAATCAAGATCAGCCTCATCGTTCGATTCTAGCTCAGCAAAAATGTCATCCATGGATGTGTCTTTAGGTAAAGGTGCTTCCTCTTCTTCTACTTCATCCTCATCCTGCTGGCCAGGTAGGTAGTGCAGATTCATCTTGTGAATGTTTGTGTTATTAAATGGAAGGGCTACCTCAGGTGCCTCAGTAGGAAGAATGACAACATTACAATGAATGGTAAGGCTAGACATCAGATAAGCAAAAGGAATCGACCCATGTCCAGGATGAATATGAAATTGAATAATTAAGTAGCAAATTAGAGAGGGAAAACAAATAGGAATGCTGGACACAACAGCATGAAGAACACGGGACATAAAGGGAGTAAGTTCAGACTTATTCCCGAACCTAGGATAGACATTGGAAGTGAAAATACAATGAAGAACTCTATATTTGGACAACATCTTATTGGCATGAAGGGCATTACCCAAACTCCATTCGACATTAAACAAACATAATTTACAGGTAATTTTCCGACGTTCAGTTTCATTCATCCTTTCAGCAAGGGTAGGTATGAGAATACCTTCATCATTGACACAAATGTCTATCAACCCTGAAATAAGATGCCTATCAACAGGGAATGTCCATTCTCTAAAATTAATAGAGAATGTCAGATTATCTAAGGAAAGTTCACCTATTGACGCATACATTCCTTGCGCTATAGAGCGATATGCCATTCTGCCCCAATTAAGAATGTTTTCCTTACCGAGGAGATGATAGGAAGGATCTGGAATGGAACAATGTGATCAATGTTCACCGTCTTCTCTATGATAACTTTCCAATTACGGAGATCCCTAACATGCTCCGAATCTTCTTCGAGAGATCTTAAGGTTCTCACCCTTAATGGAGTCAACCTAGAGGAAGAATCATGAGTTACTTTCCTCTTAGTGTGATGCTCCATTTAGAGATTGCAATAGAGAAAATTACAAATAAAAGATAGGTTTGGCAAGGATCAGATTTTTGCACAAAACCCACTATAGAGAAGGTGTGAAACTCAAAATAAATCATAAAGGAATGATTAACTAGCAACAATAAACCCAAATCTAGAAGAAAAAGTGAAATAAACCACTTACATGAAGGCAATGGAGATGGGTTTAACGAGTGGAGCCACGACTAGTCGAGAAAGAAGAGAGAAATGGGGGTGAAAAAGGTGTTTTTCCCCTTTTTAATGAGTAAGCCCACAATCCACGACCGGTTGAGTGTAGTCCTCAACTCGTCGAGGGTGGACTGGTCAAGGACACCCGTCGAGCATCTTTAAAAAAAAACTCATTTTTATTATTTTTAAATGTTTTACAATTTTTATTGATATGCAAATAAATACATAAATAAAAATAAACAACATGATTTAATTAAATAAAAATACACATACCAATATCATGTTTTAATTTGAAATATTTATTCCTATCAAGCGGTTTAGTCATAATGTCAGCAAGTTGTTTTTCAGTCTAGATATATTCTAATGAAATGCTTTTATCCTCAACCAATTCTTGAATATAATGATATCTAATGTCTATATGATTGTTACGAGAATGTTGAATAGGATTCTTTGAAATATTTATTGCACTAAAATTATCACAGTACAAAATCATTGTATCCTATGCAATTCTGTAATCAGCTAACAAATTCTTCATCCAAACCAGCTGGGTACTAACATTACTAGCTGCAATGTATTCTGCTTCAACTATAGATAAAGATATAAAACTCTGTTTCTTGTTGTGCCAGGAAACTAAACAACTCCCTACATAGAAACATCCACCGCTGATAGATTTTCTATCGTCAATGTTTCATGCCCAGACAGCATCATTATATCCAAATAGTTGTATAGTTTTATCATGAGGATACCATAGATCAAAATTAACAGAACTTGCGACATATCTAATTATACGTTTAACAACAATAAGATGAGATTCTTTTAGATCAAACTAATATCTAACACAGATTTTAATACTAAAAGCAATATTTGGTCTACTAGAAGTTAAGTATAAGAGACTACTAATCATGCTTTGATATAAGCGAGAGTCTATACTTTTACCTATTTCATCATTTGAAAGTTTAAGAGTTGTACTCGTAGGAATATCAAACTTTTTACCATTCTATAATCCAAAATTCTTTACCAAATTTAAAGTATATTTTGTTTGAGAAATGAAAATACCATCTTCTTGACGTTTTACTTATAAACTAAGAAAGTAATTTAATTCTCCAACCATACTCATTTCAAACTTGGATTTCATAAGCTCTGCAAACTCAATGGACAAATTAGTGCTTGTAGATCCATAAATAATATCATCAACGTAGATCTATACAATCAATATGTGTTCATTATATTTTTTTGACAAATAATGTTTTATCAATGCTTCCCATGATAAAGTTGTGACTGAGTAAGAACTTAGTCAGCTTTTTATACCATGCCCTGGGAGCTTGTTTTAGACCATAAAGTGCCTTTTTAAGACGATATACATGATTTGAAAATTTAAAGTCTTCAAAACCCGTGGGTTGTTCAACATAAACTTCTTCATATAGATCACCATTTAAAAATTTACTTTTCACATCAATTTGATATATTTTAAATTTTTTATAACAAGCAATAGAAATAAATAATCTAATGGATATATCATGATCTGTATAGTACTTCTCAAAATTACTATTTTCAAACTCAGTACCACGATCACTTCTGATCTTGATTACATTTACTTCTTTTTTAGTCTGAATTCGTCTCAGAATTCTTTTGACTTCATCGAGAGTCTTAGATTTCTCTCTTAAGAAAGCTACCCAAGTATATCTGGTAAAATCATCAACGATAACCAGAAAATACTTATTTCTACCTCTACTCTCTGTTCTTGTTGGTCCAGCCAAATCCATATTGAGAAGTTCAAGAGGTTTGATTGTAGCTAAGGAGTTCACTTTCTTGTGACTACTTCTAGTTTCCTTGCCAATTAGGCATGCACCACATATCTTTTCTATCTTTTTAAATTTGAGTAAACCCTGAATTTGATCTCTTTTGCTCAATCTATAAAGATTTCAATAGTTAACATGTCCAAGACATTTATGTCATAGTTCTATTTCGTCGGTTTGGATCATATAACATGAAAAGTTAGAAGATCATGACTCATTAATGATATAGCAATTTTCAGAAGTCCTACGACCATTTAATATCACACAGCCTTTCTCATTTGTAATCTTGCATCCGGGATTAGTAAAATTTACACTGTGTTTGTTATCGCAGATTTGAGAAATACTTAGGAGATTGTGTTTAAGTCCTTCAACATACAAAACATTCTCAAAAGGAGGAAGATTAGAGAGTTGAACAATACCTTGGCCTATAATTCTGCAGTTGCTTCCATCACCAAAAGTAACCAAACCGTCATTCATGTCACACCCCAAACTCAAAAATCAGGCTTATAAAATTCTCGATTGCTGAATCCGGCACTGACAGCCTCTGTAGAACCCCATTCTCGGCTCCCGGCACCCATTTACCAGGTTCCGATCCTAAGATGCTATAAGGAGGATTTCTACTCATCAATTTGACTCGTAATGAGCATAACCATAAGCATAACTCATGAACAATAACCACAAGAACACCATTACAAAATCCACTATGATCGAAAACTTTGAGTACAATGTGTCTGAAGGGAAATACAAGATAATGAAAATAATAAAAACTCCAAAAGCTCGACTGTGTGCTCCAAACTGCAGACCGTATGCTCTAACTACGGCAAGACTATGGCTGCGTCCTGACGTCACCTACACACATCGATCATGCATAAGCTTATAAAAAGCTTAGAGGGTGGTGTAAGTGTGTGCGCAATATAAGCGTGCTCAGAATGCAAGATTAGAGTAATGCAGAAACGTGCTGATGATTTCATGAATGCAATCAGCCGTACCAAGGCTATGCAATGTAGAATATAAATGCTATCGGCCATAACAAGGCCATGCGATGCATAATGCGAGTCAAGCATGCCAATCCACATCCATATATATCAATGCAACTCCTCACTATAGCATCAAATCAGTACGATTCTCAGTCTGGATAATCACTAGGGTTTAGTACACTCTAAATGGCACTACCGCTCTTCTAGCCGTGCAGTCCAAGTGTGCATAAGAAACCTCACTATCCACCTGGCCAATAGTCTGCCAATACCTATCCAGCACATCTATAGCGAACCCATTCACGAGCTAGTCAGACTCAGCCTAGTATTACCCCTACCCTCGGATGAGTAAGGCCACACCCCTTTCCAACCGACCACGACACAGTGGGAGACGCGACCTCCTGGTATTCAGCCCTCGTGCACTCATATACCCACTTGATCTCAACATTAGAGTCATCCTCTGGTACCATCGGGTTTAAAAATTTTCACCCAGGGACATCTATGTGCCCCGATGCTTAGTAACAGTATTTTCGGTATCCAACCCAGCCACCCATGATGTGTGTGTGGAGACTATAGCCCTGATGTCGCTAGGGCATATAATAATCACAATCACACAAGTGCAAGTGCATGAATCATATTATCAGACATGCAACACTCCTGTGCATACTCCACCTATCAGGGAGCCCATAAATGATCTACCCGAAGGCATATGTTATGATCAGTCACTTCTCATATCAGGCATACATATGATGTGTATAATCATGAATCATGGGTCTATACTAAACAAGGTATGTGGTAATGGATTATGTTCATAATGAAGATGGGCCTAGACAGCCTACATACTACAAGTATGGACCTATCAATGGGCCTTAGGGTGAGTGACAATGCAGACATTTAACCGACATCATCCTTACAATGTGGGCATCTAACTATCATTGTTCCCAAGGCATGTCCCGTTATAAATATCATTATATATATACCACGGAGAAATCACACATTGCAATGGACCTAAATTCATCTCACTGGGCCTTAAGTACATCAAATGGGCCGTATCACACGGGCCTTATGTGCATTAAATGGGTCGTATCAATGGGCCGCACCAATGGGCCTTACGTACATTGCAATGGGCCATAACCCGTGGGCCTTAGAATGCATCAAAATGGGCCTAATCACATGGGCCTTGCATACATCACAATAGGCCTAATCACATGGGCCTTGCATACATCACAATGGGTCTAATCACATGGGCCTATATCTATATACCAAGTGGGCCTCAACAATGGGCCATAACTATGACAAGTGGGCCACATTACATGGGCCATATGTATATACCAAGGTGGGGTCCACCTGAACTATAGATCTGTCTTATTATTAATATTATTATTATTATTATTTTTACCTCAAGCCCTAAGACAAGCTTTCAAAATGGTTGGACAGATTGTATGCAACACATGTATCATGGTGGGGGTCCACATGAACCATAGATCTGACTCATTCTTTAGCTCATGCCACAAAAGGAGCTTTTAAAATGGTTGAACGGCTGGATGCAGCACATGCATCATGGTGGGTCCCATATAGATGAATGGCATGGAGAGAACACATACCTCAATGGAGTCGCACTGTCCAGTGATGTGGATGGTGCAGACAGAACATATATACCATGGTGGGCTCCATCGTCCACTGGCGTGGACGGTGTGAATAAAAATCATACATCATTGTGGGTTCTCATGTGGGGCCCACCACAATGTTTATCTGCAATCCAACTCGTTGGTAAGGTCACACGGACCTGGATGGAAAGGAAAAATAAATTTCATAATGCTCCAAAACTTCTAGACCACAAAAAGGGTTTTTCAATGGCAGGCGTTAAATCCCATTGTTTCCCATGATGTGGGCCATCTTAGTTTCAGATTAGGCTGATTTTTTTGGAGGGGGCCCACTCCAGGAAGTGGCCCACCCAATGAACGGTGTGAATATTAGACATACATCACGGTGGGGCTCACGGTTGGGATCGTGGGTCCCTGCCTACCCGGCGTAGGACGCTGTTGCATCCTTGGGTGGTGTCAATGGAGGCAACAGAAGCCGCTGCCTAATATTATTATTTTTTTTTAAAACAAAAATCATGTTGTTTTTCCCATGAGGGGCCCACATCTAAAAAATCCAACCCGGCCACTAGATTCTACAGCCCCTGATCGACAGAATGAGACCAATATGCGACATATTTTTCATGAATAGAATAATCAATGTGGATTTTAACAGTAATAGCACTATTTCCAATGGCATGGCCCCCTTGAGTGTCAAATCAGCCTCATCTTTTGGTTCAACGCCTAAAATGGCCTGAAGGAAAGGATGGACGGCTTGGATTGAGTACATACATCAAAGCGGGGCCTGCATGAGTGGCCCACCATTTCCTTCTCTTTTTTTTGTTAGCTTGCAAGTACACACCCATGTCGGTGCACATACTATATGTTAGCCACACCTGTCTAGCGTCCAGGGACGCTGTACGACATGGATAAACACATACATTATGGTGGGTCCCAAATGGATGTGTCCCACCATTCTAACCAAGGTGGGTCCCACACAAACGTGGCCCACTTAACCTAGATCAATTTGATATTTATGTTTTCCTTCCATCTGGGCCCACTAATGGGCTAGATGGGGTAGATCCAACACATCCATCCGATGGGTCCCACATGAAATATATATGATTCATGGTGGGCCACACTCACTCCTTCATCATCATCACCATTCAAAGAGAGAGATAGAGAGAGACAGTGATAGAGAGGAGGGACCCCACCACTATGGGCCCTCCGTTCTTACATTACATAGATCAAAATGGGTCCCACCAATAAGTGGACCCTAAAATAAGAATTTAACGGTGGATCACCCACCTCTAGGCCTTCTCCTTACTCCCTTAGGCTCCTAAGCTCCTTGCCTTCAACTTTGATGGAGGTTGATGGGGTTTTGATGGTGTAGATGAGAGATGAGAGGGTGGGCTACACTTGATGTTTTGGGGAAAACTTGGGAATGCTTGGATGTGTGGAGATTTTTATTGCTAGGGAGGTTTGAGAAATGAGAGAGAGAGTGAGGTGATGGGAATGATAAGAGGTGATGGAGTGATGTGGTGGTTGTAAGAAAAAGGTGATGGGAGGTATGGTTGTGGTTGAAAATGGGGTAAAAGAGGGATAGTGAGGGGAGAGAGAGAGTTGACTTTTAAAAAGGGAGGGATGGGATGTTGTACTTGAAGTATGGTTGTACTTGACATTGATTGATTGATTGATAGATGAGACATATTATAGAGATTCCCTCGATATTCATAACTCGTGGCGTTTCTTCGAAATAAACGCAGGCCCACATCTTCTAGCTTAGGTATCGGTTCGGTGCTCGAGTCATGGCGTTGGAACCGCGGTGACAGCGCTGTCGCTATGATACAAGTTCTGGTTCGAGCCGACTTCTGTATACGAGATCCGGCTTAGGATCGCGTGTAAACATCGGATACGATCAAGGATTGCCGGAATTCGACTGGAAGAACCATGGAAGCCTACGAAACGGTACGGTCTAGGATATGGGCCTTACAGCTCTCCCATCCAAATAAAAATTTCATCCTTGAAATTTATACATTCATCGTAACCAGACATAACTCATAAGGAAGAAGGAACATCGCATTATCATATAAAATCGGAGATAGTTTATAAGATACAACATACAATCAATCATCAAAGAGATGGGGATAGTGCTCTTGAATCTCAACCTCGCACTCCCAAGATGCCTCTTTAATAGAATGATGACCCCACTAAACTTTCACTAAGGGAATGACCTTAGTCTAGAGGACCTGCTCCTTCCAATCAAGGATACGAACTAGCTGCTCAATTTAAGAAACATCCTCACAAACCTCCAACGGCTGCCAATCAATAACAGGAACGATGTTTGACCCACATTTCCTCAGCATAGAGACATGAAAATCATTGTGGACGCCAGACAACTCAGATGGTAAGGCAAGCCGATAGGCACAGCGCCAACGCGCCCAGTGATCTCAAAAGGTCCTATAAATCTCAGGGTAAGGTTGTTCATTGATCCAAACAGGACTACGCCCTTCATGGGCGAGACCTTGAGATACACATGGTCCCTTACATCAAACTCCAAGGGATGATACCGACGATCAGTAAAACTCTTCTGCCGACTCTGAGCTGTGTGTATCCTCTGCCTAATGATATCGATAGCCTCTGATGTTTACTGCACAAGCTCGGGACCTAGGAGACGCCGCTCTCCAACCTCGGTCCAACAACTCAGAGATCTGCATGGTCTGTAATATAATGCCTCAAAAGGAGTCATGCCAATGGTCCCCTGATAGCTGTTGTTGTATGCAAACTCAGCCAATCGCAGATGCTCATCTCAGCTACCCCTGAAATCAATCACGCAGGCCGAAAGTATATCCTCAAGTATCTGGTTGACCCTCTCGGTATGACCATCTTTCTGCGGATGATACGCAGTACTAAGCTACAAATCAGTGCCCCTTTCTCTCTGAAAGCTCCTCCAAAACTGAGACGTGAACCTCGGGTCTCGATCAGAAATGATTAAGATTAGAACGCCTTGCAGTCTCACTATCTCCTCAACAAATAGCCTGACGAGCCAGTCCGTATGCCAAGTCTCACGGATCACAAGAAAATGTATTGACTTCATCAGACGGTCATAGCATCATGACCGCGCTGAGTTCTCGACAAACCCATGATAAAGTCTGTCGATACGTGCTCCTATTTCCACGTCAGGACACTCAACGGTTGCAATAGACCAGGGGGTCTCTGATGATCGGCCTTGACACGCTGGCATGTGTCACACTCGGTCACAAAACTGACAATCTAGCGCTTCATCCTCGCCCAAAAATACTGTCACCTCATATCGCGATACATCTTCATCGAGCCAGGGTAAATAGAAAATCGTGATCGATGTGCCTCAGTCATAAGATCTCTACGCAGTTCAGGAATATCTGGGACATATAATCAGCCTCTGAAGCAAAGTTCACCATCAGAACCAATTTACCAATCTGTCTAACTCCCAGATGCTTCTTCTGCTCGGTAATCCTGTAACGACTCATCTCTCTACTGAGCCTCGATCACCCTTGTGACAAGACAGGGTTGAATCGACAGGCTCGATAGCTGAACGATAGAAGACTACAGACCAAAATCGAAGTCGTACTCTGCTATATCTTCGAGCATCCACCACTCCTGAATCATCATATGTGCCACCAAGCTTCGTGGCTGACGGTTGAGGGTATCCGCTACCACATTTGCCTTGCCTGGGTGGTACTGGAGGTCAAAATCATAATCATTCAGAAGCTTCATCCAGCGTCTTTGCCTCATGTTCAGCTCAGACTGAGAGAATAGATACTTCAAGATCTTGTGGATAGAGAAGAGCTCGAACCTGACCCCATAGAGATAGTGTCTCCACACCTTCAGTGCGAAGATGACTGCAGCCAGCTCCAAATCGTGTGTGGGGTAATTCAGCTCATGGACCTTGAGCTGACAAGACACAAAGGCTACAGGTCTGCCGTGCTGCATTAGGACAACGCCTAAACCAATACGTGAGGCGTCGATAAATATAGTAAATCCATCACTCCCAAAGGGAAGAGTGAGGACAGGAGCGGATGTCAGATGGTCCTTCAACTCCACGAATGCCTACTCACATGCATCAGTCCAAACAAAATCTGCACCCTTCCGAGTCAACCTGGTCAACGGGGCTGCAATACAAGAGAAACCCTCAATGAAACATCGATAGTATCCTGTTAAACTAAAGAAATTGCGGATCTCGGACGCAGTAGTAGGCTGGCCCCACTGACGAACTACCTCAACCTTCGAGAGGTCCACTGCGACACCCTCCCTCGTCATGTGAGCCCTGTATCCTAGATCGTATTGTTCCATAGACTTCCGTAGTCTTCCCAGTCAAATTTCGGTAACCTTCGACCCTTAACTGGTATTTTTATGTGACCCTGATTCACACGCCGTCAACCTAAGTTGACTCCACCCGAGACTTGTACCATAGCGACCGCATCGTCACCGCGATTCTGATGTCGTGACTCGCGCGCCGAGGCGATACCCTGGTCAGGAGATGTGGGCTAGCGTTAGGTGCGAGAAAAATGCTGGGCGTTGTAAAACCTAAGAGAATCTCTATGACTTGTCACATCAATCCATCAATCTCAACATGTCAAGTAAATGTCAAGTACACATCACCTTTCACCCATTCCCAAGCAACCACAAAAGTTAAAAAGTTCTTACAAAGCCCTTACTTTTCTTACACCATTTGCCACAAAAGTCAAAGTCACTTACACCCATCACTCACCATGTCCATCACTCTATCACATCTCTCTCTTTACAACCCTCTCTCTCTCATTTCCTAACACAACTCCAAGCAACCAAGAGGTGCTCACGTCCAAGCCCTCCCATTGAGAGAAAAATGCATGTGTGAGGCCCACCTTTCCATCCCAAGATCTCCCATCCTAGCCATCAATTTCTTATCTTCCTCCATTAAAGAGATGCACAAGGAGACCGACAAGCTGAGGGAGCAAGAAGATCAAGCGGTGGGTGCTTCTATAGGCTAGTTTTTTTATGTTTTTATGATGGGCTAAGTGAGGCATATCGATCAATGGTTTGGATCTCACTTGGGACCCCAAGATGTGGCCGATGGCCCACTTTGATCATCATGATCATTCCATGATGGGGCCAATCTCCATGGACCCCATCATGATGTTTATTTCCTTGTATTAAAAAGGTCATCTGGACCATCTATATTGGTGGGGAAAGGATCTTCACCGTTGATTTTTGATTTTGATGGACCCACATGTATTAAGACCCACTTGATGTATGATTGATTGCAAGGGAGGGCCCATAGTGTCAGGGTCCCTCCATCACCTCCGTTGTCTCCTATCTCTCTTTCTCTCTTTTTCCCATCTCTTTCTTTAATTATGGCCCACCTAATATGTGTATATCATCCATGCCATTTACCGGTGGACCCCATCTATGTGGGGCACACCATGATGTTTATATGCCATCCCAACTGTCCATAAGGGGGGCCCACCTTGAGGTGGCTAATAGTGGGGGTGGCCGCCAGTGAAGTGTGATCCACGTGGGCCCACCCAGCCCCATAGCTCACTGGCAGACCGAGTGAAAGATATCTCGTTTCACGTTGAGGTCTTGGTATTGATCTTTATTAGTGGTGGCTAACATGGAGTGTGCACTGACATGGGTGTGAGGTGGCTGACATGGAGTGTGTACTGATATGTGTGTGCTGACAAGGGTGTGAGGTCCATGGGACCCATCCACATCGTCCATCCATTTGGCGTGGCCCACACCACCATGCACGTGTGGTGTCCATCGTGCTTGGATGGTGGGACCCACCCCCTCGTGTGGGGGCCTCCTTGACACCCAAATCCATAGCTCGACTGGTAGACGGAGTGAAAGATACCTCATTTCAAACACTGAGGTCATGGTATCGACCCCTTGTGACGGTGGCTAACAGGGAAGTGTGAACAACGGCGGGGTTCACGGGACTCACCCACACCGTCCATCCACTAGGGTGGACTGCACCACCATGTATGTGTTGTGACCACCGTCCATTTGAAGGTGGGACACACCCCCACGTGTGGGCAACACATTGATGTATGATTTCTGTCCAGGCTGTCCATGGCCTGGACGTTATATAATATACATGCTATTATGGTGGGCCCTATGTGGGACCCACCTCTGTTTTGTCACAGACTAGAAATGAAAAAAAAGAGAAGAAAAGAAAAATTGAAAAGGCAGCCACGTGCTGCTCTCTCTCTCTCTCTCTCTCTCTCTCTCTCTCTCTCTCTCTCTCTCTCTCTCTCTCTTTCTCTCTCAACATCAGTGGGCAGGTGAGCCCACCTTCTATGGTATACGGCCTTGATCCAAACCGTCCCACCATTTGGTGATCATGTGTGGGGGCCACACTGCAATGCATTGTCCAGGCCATCCAAGGTCTGGACGTTAATGCTTTATTAATTAATATTATATATATATATATATATATATATATATATATATTAAATATGGTAGTGTGGTGGGCACTACCTGGGACCCACCTCTGCCCTCTCTTTAAATTGCATAAAAGCTACTTTGTAGCAGTATTTTATATTATATATGTATTATATATTGTATGTTAATATATATACAAGATATGTGAGGGTGGGCCTGTAACGCCCCGAAAAAATCCGTACTTGGACTCGAGTACCAACTTGACCAGAAATCGCGTAGGATTAATTCCTTTAGAAAATAAGCGTAAGTTAGCTAGCGCAACGCTAGAGTAGCTGTGAAATCATCCCTGATCGCTTTAAATACGTTCTATAAGACCCAAAACGAGTAGAACCAATGACACTATAATACTCTGAAACCTCGGATCAAACTTTAAACCGATTTGTTCTCAGGACCCCTTTGAAACTTTGTATTGGATCTAGACCGCGCGTCGAAAGTCCGATACCTATAATCTTAGACCGTTATAACCACCTAGCTGGACTTGACAATCATTTCGAAAATCAAGTCCAACCGACATTCAGAGGCTATTTCATTGAGCCTGGAGTGAAGAGAGTGAGAATAGGGTTAGATTTGGAATTTTGAAATTCAAATCTGGCACACAACTTGGCGCATTATTATT
Source organism: Magnolia kwangsiensis (assembly GCA_037074715.1). NCBI lineage: Eukaryota > Viridiplantae > Streptophyta > Magnoliopsida > Magnoliales > Magnoliaceae > Magnolia > Magnolia kwangsiensis. The sequence continues at coordinate 67,512,751 of CM073572.1, read as the reverse complement.
AAGCGTTCTAACCGTCAGAATTCATCCAAATTACACCCTCGGATCAGAAAAAAATTTTCTTTCATATCATGAGACTTGTAGACCTGATCTATGTGCGATGACCACTGAACTGAAACTGGACCGCCACGTGCATTCTACGAACACTACTGGTCTGAAAATGGGATGTGAGCGACTCCGACGTGCATGAACTTAAGTCCGATCGCGTTCGGACAGGGGACCTCCCGAAATGTCCTTTTGGACCGAAACAGTCCCGATTTGGTTAGGCATCAAGTAAACATTGTTCCCAAGTCTGTTTTGAAAATATTTTAGGTTATAAAAGGGCCTTAAAGCCTCACTTCTCTCACCTATCCGAATTTACTAGAAACCCTAGCTGGTGTGAGAGAAAATGTGAGAGATTGTGAGAGAGAGTGGGAGAGAACTTCCTGCTGCTAGCACTACCTGTTGTACGTGCTTAAGCAACGCACCTCAATCACTTTTTCGGTGATTCCGCTGCACTTCTAGGTAAGGAAACACCCTAAATACTTGCTGATTTGAGGTTCCGTCGATTTCTTAGCAAAGTAACTTATACATCTTGTGAAATAGGTAGCCTGTTCGCCGTAGACGAAGCGTATACGCTCCGTTCGAATCGGTTCACCTCTAGGGAAAAGGTGCAGATTCTAGACGCTTTGATTGGCTGATTTCAACACTTTCGATGTCGTTTAATAGTAGATTATCGACGGCAACGCCGTTTGACATGTACAACATGCTGTCCGTTTCCTGTTTCGTAAGAAGACGAAAAATATGAGATTTAGGGCATTTTAATCATTTGTAGGAATTAATATTTTCATCCATATTTTGTTGATATGATTGACATGGCTCTTTGTCGCATTAGGATATTAGAAATGCGTGCATAATCAGTTTGGCGAAGAGATTCGCCCAAATGCGCACTTTGAGTCGACATACTATATGTAGACTTAAATGTGTAGACTAAGTATTTGTATAAATGTTTGTATTAGTTTGTATTAAATTAAATGGTGTTATGAATTAGTCTGAGATTGAATTCTCAAATAATATGCTGATGTAAATGATTTCCTAAATGTTGGCTATATGCATGATTTCATTATACGTATGAAATGCATGTGTTAGATGATTTACTTAAGTTGTATGTTATAACATGTGTCAACATGCTCACATTGTTGTATTTTATAAAGACTCATGAGCCGGGCATGGTGGTATGGGACACCGTGGTATCTTGATCCATAAAGACTCATGAGCCGGGCATGGTGGTATGGGATACCGTGGTCGAGCTGTCGGCCTACGCTGGGGCCACAAACCTCCCCGTAGTGACCAGTGAGCACCTATGACTAGTGAGCAGATTATGGTGGTATAGGACACTATATTCTTGCTGTCGGCCTATACTGATCAGGCAATGAGCCCTTTGTAGTGATCGCGAGCGTATTCTGAGTCTACAAGAGGCGACGACCCTTCCGTAGAAATGAGAGTACAGTAGGCCTGTATTGATAAGGTGATGGGGGAGTGGTGCAACGAGTGCGAGCAACAGCCCTGGCAGCCCTTGCAGCGACCTACAAAATATACATCGTATGAGATTACTAGGAGTGACGACCCTAGACAGGATCTGTGTTGGAATTGATATAAAGGAAGTACCTTAGTTTTCCAATCCTGCTGTATGAATGGACTAATAATAACTCGGTAATCATATCACCATCACATTGCATGTGCATGGAAGATGTGGAGCACTGTGGGAAGAAAGCATGTCGTGGGCGTAAGATGGTACCGTATGAGGGAAATCATCGGTGAGGGCATCCATCATATCACGTCATATTGCATTAACAACAGTATTAGGAATGTTTGATTTATTGCTTTACTATTATCGCGTGATTGATTTGAGAACATGCTAATCTTTGCTCTATTATTCCACTGAGTTAGCTACTCACTCCCACGTTATGGGATGCTGTTTATAACACCCACCAGACCCTGTCTTAGATGCAGGTGAGGCAGCGATTCAGGAGGTAGAGCCGGATTATGATGAGGACCAGGACGAGTTCTCATATATACAGTACCACGACGGCTTTGCTTAGGTGGCCTGGATTGGCGGGACTTCTCAGTGGGACTATTTTTGACATTTTGATTCTGTTTATTTACATGTATATGAGACTTAGAGATGTATTCATACTTTGGAGACAGTTGAGATCTATTTTGTTTTTCATACAGTGATATATGTATATCCTTTAGTCTTCTGCTTACTTTTATCACTGAATCTGGAGTATGAATTGTAGTTTTGGTATAATTTTACTCATGTGAATGCTTTAACTCAGAAAACATTGAATCATAAATATTTTTATTGCATAAGTGACGGTCTGAAACTCGGGAGTTGGGTTTATACACGACTCCTGATTTTCAGGGTGTTACAAGTTGGTATAAGAGCATGAATGAGATTATACCGGGCCTGGGTTATGGTCATGCGATGTTCGCTGTCACTCCTTTGACTTAGGTGGGTGCGAGGAAGGTCTAGAAACACTTATAGGATCGCAGTTTCGCCAATAGGCGAAGTCTATTTGTATCGATCGTTTGATCGAGTCCGTAATGCATCTAGGGTCGCGTGAAGCAACCTAAGTAGCTCTTAGGTTGTAAGTAGGTGGGTTGATACGTTCTATGAAAGGTTTTAAACCCGTAAATGTGAATCCTTGGGCTGTGGGGTAACCACAACCCTTACTTTCAATCGCTAGGGCTTAAAAACCCCGTTTCACCTAATTCCTTCAAAATCCTTCCTCTCACCACTCCATTCTTTAATTCTTTCTCTGAATTTTCATGTTAGGAATTGATCCTAATGTGAAAATGATATAAAATTATGCTTAGGCAATTTTTTTTAATGAATAGTAAAAATACATGAAAACCGGTCATTTGGCCATTCTAAATTTGCAATCTTTAGGAACTAATGGGCTAGATGGATGTATTAGCTCCTCTTACCCCAAAATCATATGCTATATGATGGGTAAATGTATTCTTGTTTACAGACTGGCCCCAAAAAGTCCTGAATGGAAGTTTGGGCCTCCCTAGGTCAAAATATAATGATCTGGGGTGGGGCCCATACTTATTTGGAGTCCCTAGGGTAGGGGGACCCATCCCACCAGGCCAAACTAGCCGGATTTGGAGATGGCCGGCGATGCCATCGCCGATCCGACGATGCAACACAGTACGGTGGGCCCTGTTTGGGCTGAAATTTGGACGCATGGTGTTTTTAGGGTAGGACACCCCTCCCATACAGCGCCCGTCCGTCAAAACCCCTTAGAAAGGGTACCTCCTTCACAAACAGCCCCCTCCCAAGCTCATTTCACATTTTTCTTGCTGTCCCATCTCAAATCGCTGGCCCAAACCTCTCCCAATCCCATTTCCTACTGAAACCGAATCCATTCCATGCCTCCATTACTATTTGAAACTCCTCCTCTTTCAAAACTCGTCGTTTGGAGCTCCTACAACCCCCAAAATGAGCTGAAATCGTGTGGAGTTCTAAACCCTTTTAGCTTTCCCTTTTTCCTTTGAGATTCTAGCCCTTGGAAGCTTGATTTATCCCTCAACAATGCCTAGATTTTCTTCTATCTGTTTTGGCAGTCATTTCTCTACATTTCCCACATTTTTCATGGCTTTTGTTGAAGCCATTTTGGCTCTTTTCTCTTTCTCCACCATCCTCTCTTTGATGGGAAAGAGAAAGACCGCAGCGGATGAGGCTGGGCCTAGTCGCCCGGCACAATCAAGAAGACCAAGGGGTGGCGCCGCTAGCTTAAGCGCCGCCGTAAGTCCAAGCACAGCCCGGGAGTTTCATACAAAGGGGGATTTGGATCCCCATGCTCAAATTGGGCGAGTGCTGTTAGCAGAGATGCCTCACGGTGAATATACTGACCGTAAGGTGTTGTCTGAGGTGGACGTGGATGGGCGACTCTTTGGTGAATTTCTATTATTTGAGCGCATTGAAGCTGCACATTAGGGTTCGCTCTTTGAAGCCCGTTCTCGTGCTAATGTGAGCACCGTTCGTGCCTTCTACGCTCGTATCCAGAATCCTACGTTAGAGCCATTGCAGTTGAAGATTCCCTTTGATAGAGACCGGATGGCTACGATCGATGTTCGGTTGATAGCGCGATTTCTGAACATACCCCTTGGTGATGTTCATCCCAGTGCAAAGAATTTGAAGAGTACGCGTTAGCGAGATCGTCGTACCAGGTTCCTATGCGGTAGTCTGGTTCCATGACAGCCTAATAATAGCCTCAAGGCGTCTCATATGTCTAATGATTTACGCCTGCTGCACCACATTTGCACGTTCAACGTGTATCCCAGGTCAAAAAATCACATTGAATGTATGCGCCTTATGGTTGATTTCTTGTATCAGGTGGCCCAGGGAGAAAATGTGTGTATGGCCACTTTCGTGTTGTGAAAGATTATCCTCATAGCGAAATCAAGAAGAACGTCTGAGTCGCTTCCTTTTGGTCGGCTTATATGCAAGATTGTGCTTGAGTTTACTTACAGACTTGGGCCAGAGTTGCCAGTTTCGATTCACTGCATTGATGAGTCTACCATGGTCAAGATGAAGATCGGGTCTCAGTACCATGAGACTCAGCTTAATGAGGATAGTGAGGGCAATTTTGATGGCGAAGAGTATCTAAGTGAAGGAGAACCCGGGGCGGAAGTAGAGGAAGAAGCCCAGGAAGAGGAAGAAGAGGAGGCTCAGGATACTGATGAGAGCCCTCCTCCTTCTACTCAGGCTACTAGTGATACTCACATTGCCCGAATTGAGGAGAGCTAGGTCGCCTTGCGAAGGGAAGTTCAGGAACTTCGGGCTAAGGTCGAGGATACTAAGGCTGTTATGAAGAGGAAATTCGGTAAGGTGACTCGTACCTTGAAGGCGATCCTATACTGTTTGCAGGATAAGGGTGCTCCTCCTCCATCACCCTACTCAGACTAGCGATGAGATTTTAGATGTTGTTGGTAGTAGTTAGTCATTTCCTGCTTTATGTTGTGTAAGTCTGTTAAGGCTAGTAGTTTACTTATGTTGCTGTTGTAGCTTTAACTGTCTTAGTTCCCATGTACTTCTTGTCATGATGCCTGTAAGAAGATATCCCTTGTATTATGATAATTTTGATTAAATGAAATGCATGGAATGCTTTTGACTCTTTATGTGAATGATTGCGGTGTGTTTGTGCTATTGAGACTGATAAGGTTGCGTCCTATTTTGAATATAGGGAATGCCGCCTAAGGCTACACGGAGCACAGCTCAGCTTACATTGGGTGAGCCTATGGATCAGGTTCCCCTCCAGTCTGATGCTCATACGGACCCTGCTGTGGGCCCGATTCCTGAGACAGCACGTGAATCTCAGCCTCCTACTGGTCCTGCAGTTGGACCACCACCATTCACACCGCCCTTCAGAGAGCAGTACCGTGCGTCTTCTTCGACGCAGTACATGCCACATCCTGCTCCACCTCCAGATAGATTTGAGCAGATGATGGCCATGATGTAGCAGCAGCAGCAGCTCCTGACTACTATAGTGGGGGCTCTAGCCCAGGGTGGGAGTGTGACTCCACCTGCACCACTTATGCATCCAGCTGAGGATGCCGGTACTTATGCTCAGGAAGAGGGCATTGCTCATCTTGCACCGCCTGCTTATCCTATGGGGACTGCTGCAGATACACGGGGCCTACTCGAGCGATTCCAACACTTGCGGCCTCCTACTTTTATGGGTTCTCACAGACCCGAGGAGGCCGAGTATTGGCTCGACCGTGTGTCAAAAATACTACGGATGCTGCATTGCTCAGAGACTGAGCAGGTTGAGTTGGCTACGTTTTTGTTCAAGCGAGAGGCCAGCTTATGGTGGGATAGTGTGTTGCGAACCGTTGTCGCTGATTACATCTGGACCTGGGCAGCGTTCGAGTTCCATTTTCACGAGAAATACTATCCCCAGACGTACAGGCATGAGCGGGAGAATGAGTTTCTACGCCTCAGACAGAGAGGCATGACTGTCACGGAGTATGAGCATTGATTCACTGAGTTGGGCAGATATGTCCTGACTATACTTGCTGATGAGCAGATGCACATACGGCGCTTTTCTGAGGGTTTGTGATTGGATATTCGGTCGAAGATGTGTTGCATGAGCATTCCCTCCTACGCTGAGTTGATTCACATGTCCATGAGGGTAGAGCAGGATGTGGATCGACTTGGGCGATCTCGTGGCCCTATTGTTCCTAGGCCACGACCAGAGTTACACGACAGGCCCTTTGCGGGCAAGAGGCCTCGCGTCAACCCTCCTCCTAGGGCTATAGAGCCAGTACCCCCGATGAGGTGCCCCGATTTATCATGTACTTATTGTGGAAGATCAGGCCATTTAGCACAGAGTTGTTTCGCTCGGATGCGGGACAGTGGGTTCTCATCGCCGCAGAAGATCAACCGTACACGCCCACAGGCTATATCAGCACCGCCTTTACGGTTGGCTCCTGCGCACCCTTCCTTCATACCTCTCGTATCTCAGTTCAGGCCGCCTCTATGGCCCATGGTACAGCGGCCGAACCGGCCACAGCAAGTGCGAGTGCATGCCTTGACAGCTGAGGCAGCCGAGACAGAGACTTCTCAGCATTCGGCCTTTGAGGTCACTGCTCACATCGGAGGTACTCCTATACTTGTGATGGTGGATACTGGATCCACGATTTCATTGATATCGCATGCCACAGTCAGGCGCATTGGGCTACCGACTATTAGGATGGATGGGGTGCGAGTTTATACAGCTCACGGGTCCTTTACAGATGCCATCCTGATGTGTGAGGGCTGTTTGGTGGATCTGGGGGGTAGGACGATGGCTATTGATCTTGTCATCGACCCATCTCTCTATTATCTCAACATCGTTCTTGGCATGGATTGACTGACTGCAGCGAGGGCCGAGATTGACTGCGAGACTTGTATAGTGACTGTCTACGAGCCAGAGGGCGCGTCCTTTACATTCCCAGTGCGGGTAAATCTCCCCTTTCGCATACTTAGCTACGCTTCTTTACTTCGGGACGTTGATGCCCCGACGCTTCAGCATACGCCAGTCGTTTGTGATTTTGGGGATCTGTTCAGGAAGATCCCTGGTTTGTCGCCTCGACGAGAGATTGATTTCACTATCGATCAGGTGCTTGGTTCCGCGCTCGTCTCACTGCTGACGTATCGCATGGCACCGTGTGAGATGGAGGAGTTGAGGACGCAAATTGATGGTCTGTTAGAGCTTGGCCTTATTCGACCCAGTGTGTCTCCTTGGGGAGCACCAGTCCTGTTTGTAAGGAAGAAGGATGGTTCGATACGATTGTGTATTGATTATTGCAGACTGAACCAAATCACGGTGAAGAACAAGTACCCTTTACCCAGGATCGATGACTTGTTTGATCAGTTGAGAGGAGCGCAGTACTTCTCGAAGATCGATCTTCAGTCAGGATATCATCAGTTGCGCGTCAAGAATGAGGACGTACAGAAGACAGCATTCAGGACCAGCTTTGGCCACTATGAGTTCCTTGTGATGTCGTTCGGTCTCACGAACGCACCAGCCATGTTATGGATCTGATGAACCGGGTATTTCGGCCTTTCCTCTATTGATTCGTCGTTGTGTTCATTGACGACATTTTGGTATACTCCAGGAGTCGAGAGGAGCATGAGGAGCACTTACGCTTAGTCCTGGATACACTCAGACAGCATCAGTTGTTCGCACAGTACAAGAAGTGCCACTTCTGGAAGCAGGAAGTGAAGTTCCTGGGACACGTAGTGTCCAAGGATGGGATGACAGTTGACCTGGCAAAGGTAGCTGCAGTTCAGGACTGGGAGCAGCCTGGTTCTATCACTAAGGTGAGGAGTTTCTTGGGTCTCGCTGGCTATTATCAACGCTTCATCAAGATTTCTTGAAGATAGCGAGACCTTTATCTCAGTTGACACGGAAGGACGTGAAGTTCACCTGGAATGACAAGGTGGAGTCAACTTTTCAAGAGCTGAAGGACAACTTATGTCCACCCCTTTGATAGTATTGCCAGAGCAAGGGGTTAGATACACTATATATACTGACGCGTCTAGCGTTGGTCTGGGTTGTGTCCTTATGCAGAAGAATAGGGTAATTTCGTATTCCTCGAGACAATTAAGGAAGCACGAGGAGAATTACCCTACACACGACCTGGAGTTGGCAGCCGTCATATTCGCACTTAGGCTCTGGAGACATTACCTCTATGGAGAGGAGTTCGAGCTCTTTTGCGACCACAAGAGCCTCAAGCACATATTCACTCAGCGAGACTTGAATATGAGGCTGCGGCGATGGATGGAGACTTTGAAGGACTTCAAGTTCGAAGTCTCTTACCATCCTGGGAAGGCGAACCTTGTGGCTGACCCGTTGAGCCGCAAGAAGGCGATAGAGTTTGCGGCTCCTCTAATGGTTGCTGAATGGGATATGGTTGAGTTTTTGTGAGACTTTGAGCAGAAACTCACTGTAAAGGAGCCATATGAGTTCATCGCACATGTGCAGGTGCGATCTCAGATCGATGACTAGGTCATCGAGGAGCAGAGGGATGATGCGCGTTTGACTGAGCTTCGAGAGTAGGCCAGTGATGATGCAGACGCCGAGTGGCGAGTTGGCACGGATGGGGGCTTACGTTATCGTGGCCGATAATGCGTCCCAGATATCCCTGACTTGAGACGAGAGATTCTCGAGGCTGCGCATTGTACCAGACTCGCGATGCATCCAGGCAGTACGAAGATGTATCACGACGTGAGGAGGACCTATTGGTGGGAAGATATGAAGACCCACATAGCAGAGTTCATGTCCCGTTGTCTTACTTGCCAGCAGGTGAAGGCAGAGCATCTCCAACCACCTAGACTTCTTCAGCCTATGCCGATCGCAGAGTGGAAGTGGGACTTCATTTTCATGGATTTCGTTTCAGGGTTGCCGAAGACGAGGAAGGGACATGATTCCATATGGGTGATCGTCGACCGTCTGACGAAGTCGGCGCACTTCCTACCGATCAGAGTCACGAACTCTGCAGACGAGCTGGCTATATATCAGAGAGATCGTGCATCTGCATGGAGTTCCGTTGGAGATCGTGTCGGACAGAGACACGCGGTTCACTTCTATTTTCTGGACTCGCATTCAGGAGGCTATGGGTGTGAAGTTGAAGTTCAGTACTGCCTTCCACCCACAGACAGACGGACAGACAGAGCGGGTGAACCAGAACTTAGAGGACATGTTGCGAGCTTACGCATTGGACTTCAAGGACAGTTGGGATGACTGTCTTGCATATGCAGAGTTCACGTACAACAACAGTTTCTAGGCGAGTATCGGTATGGCACCTTACGAGGCGTTGTATGGGAGACCTTGTCGAGCACCGCATTGCTGGGCAGAGGTCGGTGAGCGCAGATTGATTGGCCCAGAATTAGTGCAGGCGACGTCGGAGAAGATTGATATTATTAGACGTCGGCTTCTCACAGCGCAGAGCAGACAGAAGAGTTATGCCGATACGAGACAGCGGCCGCTAGAGTTCACGGTTGGGGATCATGTATTTTTGCGAGTTTCCCCCATGAAGGGAGTCCTTCGGTTCGAGAAGAAGGGGAAGCTGGCACCGCGATTCATTAGTCCATTCCAGATCCTCGATCGTGTGGGAGCAGTGGCATACTGTTTGGCTTTACGCACGCCTCTCGCGAGCGTTCACAACGTATTTCATGCTTCTATACTGAAGAAATACGTTTCTGATCCTTCCCATATCATCAGATGGGAGCAGGTGCAATTAGGATAGGATGTTACATATATTCTGCGACCGACACGTATCCTAGATAGGAAGGAGCAGGTACTGCATAGCAAGGTGATTCCCCTTGTGAAGGTATTGTGGACGCATCACTCTAAGGAAGAGGCTACCTGGGAGACAGAAGCCGAGATCAAAAAGAACTACCCACAGCTTCTCGAGGAGTACGAAAAGGTACAAATTTCGAGGATGAAATTTTTGTTAAGGGGTGTAGATTGTAACGCCCCGAAAAAATCCGTACTTAGACTCGAGTACCAACTCGACCAGAAATCGCGTAGGATTAATTCCTTTAGAAAATAAGCGTAAGTTAGCTAGCGTAACGCTAGAGTAGCTGTGAATCATCCCTGATCGCTTTAAATACGTTCTACAAGACCCAAAATGAGTAGAACCAATGACACTATAATACTCTGAAACCTCGGATCAAACTTTAAATTGGTTTGTTCTCAGGACCCCTTTGAAACTTTATATTGGATCTAGACCGTCTGATACCTACAATCTTAGACCGTTATAACCGCCTAGCTGGACTTGACAATCATTTCAAAAATTAAGTCCAACCGACATTCAGAGCCTATTTCATTGAGACTGGAGTGAAGAGAGTGAGAATAGGGTTAGATTTAGAATTTTGAAATTCAAATCTGGCACACGACTTGGCGCGTTATTATTAAGCGTTCTAACCATCAGAATTCATCCAAATTACACCCTCTGATCAGGAAAAATTTCTCTTTCATATCACGAGACTTGTAGACCTGATCTACGTGCGATGACCGCTGAACTGAAACTGGACCGCCACGTGCGATCTACGAACACTACTGGTCTGAAAATGGGATGTGAGCGTCATCCGACGTGCATGAACTTAAATCCGATCGCGTTCGGACAGGGGACCTCCCGAAATGTTCTTTTGGACCGAAACAGCCCCGATTTGGTTAGGCATCAAGTAAACATTGTTCCCAAGTCTGTTTTGAGAATATTTTAGGTTATAAAAGGGCCTTAAACCCTCACTTCTCTCACCCATCCAAATTTACTAGAAACCCTAGCTGGTGTGAGAGAAAAGGTGAGAGATTGTGAGAGAGAGTGGGAGAGAACTTCATGCTGCTTGCACTACCTGTTACACGTGCTTAAGCAACGCACCTCAATCACTTTTTCGGTGATTCCACTGCACTTCTAGGTAAGGAAACACCCTAAATACTTGCTGATTTGAGGTTCTGTCGATTTCTTAGCAAAGTAACTTATACATCTTGTGAAATAGGTAGCCTGTTCGCAGTAGACGAAGCGTATACGCTCCGTTCGAATAGGTTCACATCTAGGAAAAAGGTACGGATTCTAGACGCTTTGATTGGCTGATTTCAATGCTTTCAATATCGTTTAATAGTAGATTATCGACGGCAATGTCGTTTGACATGTACAACATGCTTTCCGTTTCCTGTTTCGTACGCAGACGAAAAATATGAGATTTAGGGCATTTTAGTCATTTGTAGGAATTAATATTTTCATCCATATTTTGCTGATATGATTGACATGGCTCTTTGTCGCATTAGGATATTAGAAATGCGTGCATAATCAGTTTGGCGAAGAGATTCGCCCAAATGCGCACTTTGAGTCGACATACTATATGTAGACTTAAATGTATAGACTAAGTGTTTGTATAAATGTTTGTATTAGTATGTATTAAATTAAATGGTGTTATGAATTAGTCTGAGATTAAATTCTCAAATAATATGCTGATATAAATGATTTCCTACATGTTGGCTATATGCATGATTTCATTATACGTATGAAATGCATGTGTTAGATGATTTACTTAAGTTGTATGTTATAACATGTGTCAACATGCTCACATTGTTGTATTTCATTTCCATTACTCTTATATGATTGCTGATGTGGATTCATAAATGTTTGGGACTATACCTAGTCCAGGCAGTCGGTAACCGAGTAAATTCGTGGTTGGCTTATCTTTGTCACGAACGATGCGTCGATGAACGCGAGTCGTGTTTTGGAGTTGGCGGCAGTGGTTAGGCCACGCGAAGTGTTTTATGCACTTCATGTCGCTCAGCTTGAGATGCGCTCGTACTAGTCGAGCCCGTCAAGTAACTGGACTGGCCATTGTATGTTCACCTTGTATGATTCATAACTGCTTGAACCTAGGGTACTGAACTTACCATTGTAAACCCTATTAACCATGGTACCTTGATCTATAAAGACTCATGAGCCGGGCATGGTGGTATGGGACACCGTGGTTGAGCTGTCGGCCTACGCTGGGGCCACAAACCTCCCCGTAGTGACCAGTGAGCACCTATGACTCGTGAACAAATTATGGTGGTATGGGACACTATATTCTTGCTGTCGGCCTACACTGATCAGGCGACGAGCCCTTTGTAGTGACCGCGAGCGTATTCTGAGTCTATGGGAGGCGACGACCCTTCCGTAGCAATGAGAGTACTGTAGGCCTGTATTGATAAGGTGATGGAGGATCGGTGCAACGAGTGCGAGCAACAGCCCTGGCAGCCCTTGCAGCAACCTACAAAATATACATCGTATGAGATTACTAGGAGTGACGACCCTAGACAGGATCTGTGTTGGGATTAATATAAAGGAAGTACCTTAGTTTTCCAATCCTGCTGTATGAATGGACTAATAATAACTCGGTAATCATATCACCATCACATTGCATGTGCCTGGAAGATGAAGAGCACTGTGGGAAGAAAGCATGCCGCGGGCGTAAGATGGTGTCGTATGAGGGAGATCGTCGGTGAGGGCATCCATCATGTCACGTCATATTGCATTAACAACAGTATTAGGAATGTTTGATTTATTGCTTTACTATTATCGCGTGATTGATTTGAGAACATGCTAATCTTTGCTCTATTATTCCACTGAGTTAGCTACTCACTCCCACGTTACGGGATGCTTTTTACAACACCCACCAGACCCTGTCTTAGATGCAGGTGAGGCAGCGATTCAGGAGGCAGAGCCGGATTATGATGAGGACCAGGACGAGTTCTCATATATGCAGTACCACGACAGCTTTACTTAGGTGGCCTGGATTGGTGGGACTTCTCAGTGGGACTATTTTTAACATTTTGATTCTGTTTATTTACATGTATATGAGACTCAGAGATGTATTCATACTTTGGAGACAGATGAGATCTATTTTGTTTTCCATACAGTGATATATGTATATCCTTTAGTCTTCTACTTGCTTTTATCACTGAATCTGGAGTATGAATTGCAGTTTTGGTATAATTTTACTCATGTGAATGCTTTAACTCAGACAACATTGAATCATAAACATTTTTGTTGCATAAGTGACGGTCTGGAACTCAGGAGTCGGGTTTATATACGACCCCCGATTTTCAGGGTGTTACAGGGCCCTACGTGGGACCCACCCCTGTCTTACTTTAAAGCAGCAATAGCTGCAGGTACGGCAGCTACATGGCTATTCTGTTGTCGTGCAACCAGTTGCTGTATATGGTAGCAAGCTTTATGGGTCCCACCTACTTCATCCACGCCATCTGTCTATGGGATCCATCATGATGCATGTGTTGCATCCAAGCCTTCCAACCATTTGGAAAGCTCATTTTATAGCATGAGCCAAAGAATGAGTCAGATCATAGTTCGAGTGGACCCCACCTTGGTATGTGGTTGAGGCCCATCTTGATTTATATGTGGTAGTCCATTGGGGCTCAGTTTGATGTGGATATAAGGCCCATGTTATGAGGCCCATTTGATGTATTTGTGGCCCGTGGTTGAGGCCCACATTGATATATATAAGGCCCATGTTACAAGGTCCATTTTGATGCATTCTAAGGCCCACAGGTTATGGCCCATTACAATGTACTTAAGGCCCATTGGTGCGGCCCATTGATGTGGCCCACTTGATGAATATAAGGCCCATCTGATTTGGCCCATTTGATATATTTAAGACCCAATGGGATGTACCTAAGGACTATTGCAATGGGTGATCCCAACATGGTCTATGTAATGATGTTTATGATGGTCATGCCTTGGGAGCAATGTTGGTTTGATGTCCACATTATAAGAATATTGTTGGTTAAATGTCTGAATTAAAATTCTCCCTATGGCTCATTTTAGGCCCATACTTGTAGGCCGTCTAGGCCCATCTTCATTATGAACAGCATCCATCACCGTAAAACATGTTTAGTATAGTTTCATGATTCATGATCATGCGCATCATATCTATGCTTGATATGAGAAATGACTGATCATAGCATATGCCTTCGGGCAGATTATCTAGGGGCTCCCGGTTAGGCGGTGTTGCCCCACATGAGTGCACGATACATGCAGGATTGCCGCATGACTGAATAGTGTGATTCATGTATTTCACATTATATGACATAGTTACTGTACGCCCTAACGACATCAGGGTCGTAGCCTCCACAGGTGTATCGTGGTTGGAAGGATTGGATACTAAAAATCTTGTTCTACATGGGGTGATATAGATATCCCTGGCTGAAAGTTTCTAAACCCTTATGGTACCAAGAGGTTGCTCCAACGTTTAGACTGAGTGGTTATAGGAGCGCTGAGTGCCGATTACTAGATGGTCGCACTTTTCACTGTGTCGTGATCAGTTGGAAGGGGGTACGGCCTTACCCGCCCGAGCATAGTGGGCAAAGCTAGATGAGTTTAACCAGCTCGAGGAATGGGTCCGCTATCGATGAGCTGAGCCTGATAATTGGCAGGTAAATAGTGAGGTCTCTTCCACTTACCTGATTATGAGTGATGGGACGGCGATCTGGTTCAGAGTGTACTAGACCCTGGTGATATTTCAGATTTAAGCTGTATTGATATGTGGACTTAGATTAGGATTTGTATGCTTGAGTTGTATTTCACATCGCATGGCCTTGGTATGGCTGACATCATTCATACTCTACACCACATGGCCTTGGTACGGCCAATAGTATTCATGGATCCACAAGCGTATTCCGCATTACTTTGCTATTACATGATCATATTACTACCTTGTGTACACACTTTCACCACCCTCTAAGCTTTCCATAAGCTTATGCACGACCATTGCGTGCAGGTGATGTTGGATCGCAGCAGCGCTGAGGCTTGAGCACTTGGCAGATTATTTTGGAGCTTTTGGTTTATCATCATTGTATTTCCCTTTATGCTCATTGTACTTATAAAGTTTCTTATCATAGTGGAAATGTAATAGAGTTTTTGATTGTTGTTTGTGGGTTATGCCTCTGGTTATGCTTATTAGGAATCAAACTGATGTTGAAAACGCTCCTCGTAGCATCCCAGGATCGGAACCTAGCAAATGGCGCTGAGAGCCAAGAATGGAGTTTTACGAAGGCTGTCGGCGCTAGATTCAGCGATCGGGAATTTTATGAGCCTAGTTTCTGAGTTTAGGGCGTGACAGAAGTTGGTATCAGAGCATAACTTGGGGATAACTAAGAACAATATTACATGTCTACTATGAATGACTGAGTCCCGAAGTACGGATAGCTTAGTGATCTTCTGTTATAGACCCTTAACGTGCGTGCCTTCGAGAATTTTTCAAAGTTGATAAACGCCTTCGCTCTTTCCTGTAGGACAAGATGCCCAAGAGAGTGACCCGATCGACTCCCGCACCACCACCTACGATCCCCACTCCACCACCAGAGATTCCTACTGCCCAGCCTATGGATACAGCTCCTCCACCAGAGACTGGTGCAAACCCGACCGTATCCGTGAGTGCCTCCCAGTTACAGTAGATGTTACAAGCTATGACGGCTGCACTTCAGGGACAGGACAGGAACCTAGTCGTTTCACTGGCCCAGGCAGAGCAGGAGCGCGTGAGCGCCCTCCTTCGTGAGTTTCAACGGCTCAATCCCCCGTGTTTTCAAGGTGAACCAGACCCGACGGTAGCTGAGAGATAGCACATTGATTTGGAGAAGATATTCGATATGATGGGATGTACGACTGAGCGGTGAGTCTGATTAGTCGTATTTCTTCTCCATGGTGAGGCTGAGCACTGGTGGACATCAGTCTCTCAAGCAACAAGCACTGATTTTGTGTGGACTTAGTAAGATTTTGTGGATCGGTTTGACCGACAGTATTTTCTTGATCACATCCGACGACAGCGAGCATTAGAGTTTGGGGCCCTGGTGCAGGGTGATATGAAGTGGCTCAGTATGCAGCTTATTTTGTAGCACTGTCCAGGTTTACACCATATCTTATAGATGATGAGGAGCGGAGAGCCCGCCGCTTTGAGGACGGCTTGCGTTACAATCTTCGCGGTCGTGTTATTGGGCATGAGCTCCCGACTTTTGAGGGAGTGGTACGGAAGGCCCAGATTTTTTAGGCTAAGTGGGCCGGTTCTTAGTTTGATCGCGGTCAGAGGAGAAATCGGAAGAGGCAGGTTCCTTTTGATGACTCCCAACAGCATCAACCACAGTAGCAGCTGAGCACCAGTAACACCTCGAGCACCACCTCCAAAGCAGTTCACCGATACCTGTTTTGGTGCGGTGAGACGGGGCACCGTGTATGGGAGTGTCTCCACCCCCAGTAGCAACAACAGCAGAGAAGTCCACAGCAGCAGCAACAGCAGCCCCCACCACCGAGGCCACCTCAGCAGCAGCATCAGCATCATCCCTCAAGGCCGCAGCAGCAGAGGCAGAAGTTTTGACTTCCTCAGCCACCCC
Organism: Magnolia kwangsiensis; assembly: GCA_037074715.1. Classification (NCBI taxonomy): domain Eukaryota; kingdom Viridiplantae; phylum Streptophyta; class Magnoliopsida; order Magnoliales; family Magnoliaceae; genus Magnolia; species Magnolia kwangsiensis. The sequence continues at coordinate 67,496,318 of CM073572.1, read as the reverse complement.
AGCAGCAGCAGCACGCTCAGAGGGGATAGGCACCTCCCCAGCCATCTCAGGCTAGGTTCTATGAGGCTCAGCAGGACCCGCAGTCATCCGGAGGAGTCGTTAAAGGTATACTTTTAATCTCTGCATGCACTGCACGTGTGTCGTTTAATTCTGGTGCATCGCATTCTTTTGTGGCCGAGAGTTTCTGTCGATCGACTGTCTTACCGTTGGAGTCTGCTCACGAGGGTCTGTTAGTATCGACTCCCTTGAGGAAGACTACAGTGTTGGGCCAATTTTTCTTATCTTTCCCTGTTCTAGTCGGGGATACCTTTTTGCCTGCCGATCTGTTTGCATTGCCGATGTCCGAGTTTGATGTCATCCTGGGCATGGATTGACTTACTGAGTACTATGCATATTAGACTGCTTCACGAGAACATTTACGTTCTGTATACTCGGCGTGCCACAGTTCCAGTTCATTGCGGAGTCCAGAGGAGAGTCGTTGTCTTGTTTGATGTCGTGTGCCATAGAGGAGCCCATAGCTGTGAGCATTGACCAGTTGCCCATGGTTTGTGATTTTCCTGATGTGTTTCAAGAGATTCCAGGATTATTGCCTCGTCAACTCACCGAGTTTTACATTGATCTTGTGCCCAGTACCGTGCATATTTCGAAGGCCTCTTATCGTATGGCACCGTTAGAGTTACGGAAACTGCAGAAGCAGTTAGACGAGTTGCGCGAGTTGGGCTTTATCCGTCCGAGCAGTTCACCGTGAGGAGATCTGATACTCTTCGTGAAGAAGAAGGATGGCTCATTGAGGCTCTGCATAGATTACCGCGAGCTCAATAAAGTCACGATCAAGAACAAGTACCTGCTCCCAAGGATTGATGATTTGTTTGATTAGCTGTAGGGTGCACAGTTCTTTTCGAGGATCGACCTCTGTTCCGGTTATCATCAGATTCAGGTCCGAGAGGAGGACATTTCGAAGACAGCATTCAGGACGAGTTACGGTCATTTTGAGTTCAGGACATGTCCTTCGGACTGACCAATGCACCCACGGTCTTCATGCAGTTGATAAACTAGGTTTTTCGTCCATATCTCGATCAGTTTGTTATAGTCTTCATCGACGACATTCTGATCTATTCGAGGACTCTTGAGGAGCACAAGCAGCATTTAGAGATTACTTTGCAGACTCTCAACGCACACTAGCTGTATGCGAAGCTGGAGAAGTGCAAGTTCTTGCAAGAGGAGGTGAAGTTCTCAGGTCACGTGGTGACGAGGGAGGGCGTCGCAGTGGACCCCTCAAAGGTCGAGGCAGTGCGTCAGTGGGGCCAGCCCACGAACACGTCCGAGATTCGCAGTTCCTTAGTTTGGCGAGCTACTACCGGCGTTTCATTGAGGGCTTCTCTGATATTGCAGCTCCGCTAACCAGGTTAACTCGGAAGGGTGCAGAGTTTATTTGAAGTGACGCTTATAAGCGAGAATTTATAGAGTTGAAGGACCGTCTGACGTTCGCTCCTGTCCTCACTCTTCCCTCTAGGAATGACGAATTTATTGTATTTACTGATGCCTCACATATTGGTTTGAGTGCTGTCCTGATGCAGCACGGGAGACCAGTGGCTTTCGCATCTCGTCAGCTCAAGATCCATGAGCTAAACTACCCCATGTATGATTTGGAGCTGGCTACAGTTGTCTTCGCACTGAAGGTGTGGAGGCACTATCTCTATGGGGTTAGGTTCGAGCTCTTCTTTGACCATAAGAGCTTAAAGTACCTCTTCTCGCAGTATGAGTTGAATATGAGGCAGAGGCAGTGGTTGGAGCTCCTGAAAGACTATGATTTCGATCTCCAATACCACCCGGGTAAGGCAAACGTGGTGGCAGATGCCCTCAGCCGTCAGCCACGAGGCCTAATGGCGCATATGATGATTCAGGAGTAGCGGATGCTTGAGGATATTGTACAGTATGATTTTGAGTTTGGCCTGTAGTCTTCTATCGTGCAGTTATCGAGCCTGTCGATTCAACCCTTTCTTATCGCAAGGGTGATCGAGGCTCAGTAGGCTGATGAGTCATTACAGAGTTATATGGCTGAGGCGACATCTGAGAATCAGACAGATTGGCAGATTGGTACAGACAGTAAACTTAACTTCAAAGGCTGATTATGTCCAAGATATTCATGAGTTACGCAGATATCTTATGAACGAGGCACATCGATCGTGATTTTCTATCCACCCTGACTCGACGAAGATGTACAGTGACATGAGGCGACAGTATTTTTAGGTGGGGATGAAGCGCTAGATCGCTAGTTTTGTGGTCGGGTGTGACATATGCCAACGTGTTAAGGCCGATCATCAGAGACCCCCTAGTCTATTGCAGCCGTTGAGCGTCCCGATATGAAAGTGGGAGCACGTGTCGACAGATTTCATTATGGGCTTACCGAGGACTCAGCGCAGTCATGACGCCATTTAGGTTTTTGTGGATCGTCTGACGAAGTCGGCACATTTCTTTACGATGCGTGCGACTTGGTCTATGGATCGGCTTGTGAGGTTATTTATCGAGGAGGTTGTGAGACTGCATGGTATTCCAGTCTCGATCATTTCTTACCGAGACTTGAGGTTCACATCTCATTTTTGGGAGAGCTTCCAGGAGCGATGGGGACTGATTTGCAGCTCAACACCGCATACCATCCGCAGACCAATGGCCACATCGACAGGGTCAACCAGATCCTTGAGGATATGCTTCGGGCCTACGCGATTGATTTTGGGGGTAGCTGGGATGAGCATCTGCGATTGGCTGAGTTCACATACAACAGCAGCTATCAGGCGACCATCGGCATGGCTCCTTTTGAGGCACTATATGACAAACCATGTAGATCACCGAGTTGTTGGACCGAGGTTGGAGAGCGCCATCTCCTAGGTCCCGAGCTTGTACAAGAGATGTCAGATGCTATTGATATTATCAGGCAGAGGATGCGCATAGTTCAGAGCCAGTAGAAGAGTTTTGCTGATCGTCGGTGTCGTCCCTTGGAGTTTGATGTAGGGGACCATGTGTATCTCAAGGTCTTGTCCATGAAGGGCGTAGTTCGATTTGGAGCGAAGGGCAAGCTTATCCCGAGATTCATAGGACCTTTTGAGATCATTGGGCACGTTGGCATCGTGGCCTATCGGCTTGCCTTACCACCTCAGTTGTCGTCACGCCCCAAACTCAGAAACTGGGCTCACAAAATTCTCGATCGCCGAATCCGGTGCCGACAGCCTCCGTAGTACCCCATTCTCAGCTCCCAGCACCCATATACCAGGTTCCGATCCTGGGATGCTATAAGGAGGATTTCTAATAACTATTTGATTCGTAATGAGCATAACATAAGTATAACCCACAAACAATAACCACAAGAACACCACCACAAAATTCACTATGATCAAAAACTTTTGAGTACAATGCATCTGAAGGGAAATACAAGATAATACAAGTACGGAAACTCCAAAAGCTCGGCTGCACGCTCCAACGACGGCAAGACTAAGGCTGCGTCCTGGCGTCACCTGCACGCATCAATCGTGCATAAGCTTATAGAAAGCTTAGAGGGTGGTGTAAGTGTGTGCGCAATATAAGCGTGCTTAGAATGTAAGGTCAGAATAATGCAGATTCATGCTGATGAATACATGAATACAATCAGTCGTATCAAGGCTATGCATTGCAAGATGTGAATGCGATCGGCCATATCCAGACCATGTGATGCGAGATGCAACTCAAGCATGTCAATCCTCATCATATATCAGTACAGTTCTCATTCTAGATAATCACCGGGGTCTAGTACACTCTACACCAGCTTACCGTCCCTATCCGAACGCACAACTAGGAGAGTAGAAGAGACCTCACTATCCGCCTGCCAATATCGGGCCCGACCCGTCGATAGCGGACCGATTCCTCAAGCTGGTCAAACTCAACCTAGAAGTTGCCCCCTCACTCAGGCGGGTAAGGTCACACCCCTTTCCAACCGACCATGACATAGTGGGAGACGCGGCCTATTGGTATACGGCCATCGTGCACTCGTATATCCACTCGGTCTAGACATTGGAGTCATCCTCTGGTACCATCGGGTTTAGAGATTTTCACCCAGGGACATCTATGGCGCCCATATGCTAGAACCAAATATTTTTGGTATCCAATCCAGCCACCCACGATGCATCTGTGGAGGCTATGACCCTGATGTCGGTAGGGCATACGATAATCACAATCATACAAATGCAAGTGCATGAGTCACACTACCAGTCATGCAACAGTCCTACATATGCCATGTACTTATGTAGGGCAACTCCGCCTATCAGGGAGCCCATAAACATTCCGCCGAAGGTATATGCTATGATCAGTCACTCCACATATCAGTCATACATATGATGCGTATGATCATGAATCATGGATCTACACTAAACATGTATATAAAGATGGGTCTTGTATATAATAAAAATGGGCCTAGACAGCCTATTCACTACAAGTATGGGCCTACCAATGGGCCTCAGGGAGAGTGATAATGCGGGCATTTAACCGACATCATCCTGACAATGTGGGCATCTAACCATCATTGCTCCCAAGGCTTGCCTCGCCTTAAATATCATTAAATAAATCATGGTGGAATCAAACATTGCAATGTGCCTTAGGTACATCCCATTGGGCCTTAAATACATCAAATGGGCCGTATCTCATGGGCCTTATGTTCAGCAAGTGGACCACCCCAATAAGCTTCACCAATGGGCCTTAGGTACTTTGCAATGGGCCATCACCCATGGGCCTTGGAATGCATTAAAATGAGCCAAATCACATGAGCTTCGTATGCATCAAATGGGCCTAATTACATAGGTCTTATATATACCAAGGTGGGCCTCAACAGTGGGCCACAAATACATCAAATGGGCCTACACACATGGGCCCATATATAACAAAGTGGGCCTCGACAACGGGCCACAAATGCATTAAGGTGGGCTTAATCACATGTCAAGATGGGCCTAAATACATCAACCCATATATACCGAAGTGGGCCTCATGTGAGGCCCGCCAAAATGTTTATTTTCCTATCTAATCTGTTGATAAGGTAATATGAATAGGGGCCCACCAAAATGTCTATTTACACCCAATCTGTCCAAGCCCACAGCGATGTTTATTTATCACCCAAACAGTCCATAAGGTCATGTGGACCTGGAGCTCATGGTGACGTTGGTTCACCATCCAAACTATTCATGAGGTCAAGTGGACCATGAGCCCACTGAAATGTTTATTTGCCATACAATTTGTCCATAAGGTCACATGGACAAGGAGGGCCCACTGTAATATTTATTTGACATCCAATATATTTAAAACAAATCGCGTGGACCTGGGAAAGCTGGGGTCCACTGGAAATGTTTATTTTCCATACAACCTATTCACAAGGTCACGCAGTCAGGGGGCCCACTGTGATATTTGTTTGACATCCAAACTGTTAATAGGGTCACACGTATGTGGAGCCCACTGAAATGTTCATTGCCATCCAAACCTGTTCATAATGTCACGTGGCCAGGGGCTCACGTGATGGACGGCATGGAAACGATACATACATCTGAGTGGGGGCCCACGGCCACACCACCACTAGGCGCTGGCACGTTCTAGCTGCATGGGCTCACTATAATGTTTATTTGTCATTCAACCAATTCATGAGGCCACAGTTGGGGGCCCACTGAAGGGTGGTTCGCCAATCCAACCCACTCATTATATGTGTCCCATATAACTGAGGGTCCAGACCAAGTTTCAGCCATGTCCAAATCTCAAGTAGGCCCCACCAAGTGCTTTTATATGTTTCAGGCGTGTCTTCACATGATTTTAGATGGTATGGCCCACCTGAGTCTGTATACGGCTGATTTTTGGCAAGGACCCCACTGCCCTAGGGGGCTTCCTAATGGACGGTGTGGATTTTTGAATCGCACCACGTGGGGTCCACTGCTGGGGCCGTGAGCCCCAGCCACCTCGTCCGCCTTCCACTCGCTAGCGCTAGACGCTGACATCCCCTTTTTTTTTCCTTTATTATTTTTTTTATATGGGGCCCACAATGAGATGATCCAAACCATCTATTGTGTGAGTCCCACATGGTGGACCGTCTAGTCAAATTTTAGGGTGCATCCAAATTTCAGGTAGGCCCCACCGAGTACTTTTATATGCTCAGGCATGTCTCCACATGTTTTTAGATGGTATGGCCCACCTGAGAATCAGATTGATCCCAAATTTTGGCTCAACGCCTAAACTAATCTGAGAAAGAGAATGGACGGCTTGGATCAAGAACATACATCAAGGTGGGGCCATGTTGGAGCAGCCCACTATTTCTCTTCCTTAACATGGACGTCTCTGGACGTCATGGCATAAAGTCATGCCAATAAAAAAAATATTCTTTTTATCCTAGGTGGGACCCACGTTAACTAGATCTATCCTGTCCATTGCATGTGTCCCACAAAAATAGGGGTCCAAAATAAGTTTCAGGTGGGTCCAAGCTTCTGGTGGACCCCAGCAATCATTCTTCCAAGTTTCAACGGAAAATACTACCATTCTTAATACCACGGCCTGCCAGATGATTGGATCAGTCTCATTTTTAGGCTCAATGCCTAAAATGATCCCGAGAATAGAATGGATGGCTTGGATCAAATATAAACATCAAGGTGGGGCCATGTTGGAGGGCTCACCATTTCCCTTCATTTTATTTTTTTTAAAAAGCTTGTAAGTACACACCCCTGACATTACACACACTCCACGTTAACCTCTTCACTCCCATGCCTCTAGTCCAGCATCCCTGGACGCTGGACGGCATGGATGAACACATCATCATGGTGGGTCCCACATGTACGTGGCCCACCATACCCATATACATATATATATATATATATAATATTAATATAATATAATATATATGTATATATATACATGTATCAATAAATATGTATATATACATATATCATATCACCTAAAATGTGGTGGACCACACCATTGATGAATGGAGTGGATTTAACATGGCCCACTTCATTCTAGGGAGAGGAGAGAGAGAAAAAAAAAAGAGAGGAAAAGAGAGATACGGTGAGATAGAGGGGAGGGTCCCCGCCACTATGGGCCCTCCATAGTTACAACACATACATCGAGTGGGTCCCACAAAAAGTGGACCCTTAAAAATTGAAATGAAGGATGATCACCCACCTCTAAGCCTCCTCCTTGCTCCTTTGGCCTCCAATGCTCCTTTGCTTGACTTTTAATGGTGGTAGATGATGGATCAATGGTTGAGATGAGAGATGAGAGAGTAGGGAAGGTGGGCCACACTTGGCATTTGGGAGAAGGAGAGAGGGCTTGGACGTGTGAAGCTCTTTTGCTTGGAATTTTTTTTTGAGAATGAATGAGAGAGAGAGAGAGGGGAGTGATGGGTGAAAAAGGGTGATGGAGTGATGTGGTGAGATGGGTGATGGGTGGAGTGGTGTGTTGTAAGAAGGGATGGGTGGAGAGAGAGGTGAAGTGATGTGAGGGTTGACCTTGGGCTTGCTTGTGTAAGAGAAAGGTATGGGTTGTTGTACTTGGATATGGAGTGACTTGACTTGTACTTAACATGAGTGATTGATTGATTGATGGGATATCTCGTAGAGATTTCCTCGTAATTCGTAACGCGCGGTGTTTTCTTCGAATTGAATGCAGACTGACATCTTTTAGCCTGGGTATCGGGTCGATGTGCGAGTCACGGCGTTAGAACCGCGGCGACGACGCGGTCGCTAAGGTATAGGTTTCAATTTTAGCCATCTTTGGCATACAGGTCTCAGCTTAGGATCGCGTACAAACATTAGAAAGTGGTCGAGGATTACTGAATTCGACCGGAAGGATCGCGGGAGTCGACGGAACAGTACGAACTAGGATACGGGTCTTACAGTTGTCTGGCATCTACAACATTTTCCATGTCTCTATGTTGAGGAAGTGTGGGTCAAACATAGTTCTCATTATTGATTGGCAGCCGCTGGAGGTTCGTCAGGATGCTTCTTACATCGAATAGTCAGTTCGTATCCTTGATCAGAAGGAGCAGGTCCTCCGGACCAAGGTCATTCCATTGGTAAAGGTTCAGTGGGGGTCACCATTCTGTTGAGGAGGCTTCTTGGGAGGGCGAGGCCGAGATTCGAGAGCGTTATCCCCATCTCTTTGACGATTGATCATGTGTTGTATTTTGTATATTATCTCTGATGTTATATGATGATGAGTATGTTTCTTCTTCCTCGTGAGTTATGCCTAGTTACGATGATTGTGTAAATTTCGAGGATGAAATTTTTATTAGGAGGGGAGAGCTGTAAGCCCCGTATCCTAGATCGTACCGTTCCATAGACTTCTGCAGTCTTCTCGGTCGAATTCCGACAACCTTCGACCCCTTAACCGGTATTTACGGGCGACCATGATTCACACGTCGTCAACCCTAGTCGACTCCAACCGAGACTTGTACCATAGCGACCACGTCGTCGCCATGATTTCGATGCCACGACTCGCACGCCGAGGCGATACCCTGGTTAGGAGATGTGGGTCAGCGTTCGTTGAGAGAAAAATGCCGCGCGAACTCAAGAGACTCTCTATGACTTGTCACATCAATCCATCAATCTCAACATGTCAAGTACACATCACATTTCACCCATTCCCAAGCAACCATAAAAGTCAAAAAGTTCTTACAAAGCCCATACTTTTCTTACACCATTTGCCACAAAAGTCAAAAAGTCACTTACGCCCATCACTCACCACATCCATCACTCTATCACATCTCTCTCTTTACAACCCTCTCTCTCTCATTTTCCAACACAACTCCAAGCAACCAAGAGGTGCTCACGTCCAAGCGCTCCCATGGAGAGAAACATGCATGTTGAGGCCCACCTTTCCATCCCAAGATCTCCCATCCTAGCCATCCATTTCTCATCTTCCTCCATTAAAGAGAAGCATAAGGAGACTGGCAAGCCGAGGGAGCAAGAAGATCAAGCGGTGAGTACTTCTATAGGCTAGTTTTTTATGTTTTTATGATGGGTCAAGTGAGGCATATCGATCAATGGTTTGGATCTCACTTGGGACCCCAAGATGTGGCCAATGGCCCACTTTGATCATCATGATCATTCCATGATGGGCCAATCTCCATGGACCCCATCATGATGTTTATTTTCTTGCATTAAAAAGGTCATCTAGACCATTTATATTGGTGGGGAAAGGATCTTCACCGTTGATTTTTGATTTTGATGGACCCACATGTATTGGGACCCACTTGATGTATGATTGATTGCAAGGGAGGGCTTATAGTGTCAGGGTCCCTCCATCACCTTCGTTGTCTCCTATCTCTCTTTCTCTCTTTTTCCCTTCTCTTTCTTTGATTATGGCCCACCTAATGTGTGTATATCATCCATGCCATTTACTGGTGGACCCCATCTATGTGGGGCACACCATGAGGTGGCTGACATGGAGTGTGTACTGATATGTGTGTGCTGACAAGGGTGTGGGGTCCATGGGACCCATCCACACCGTCCATCCATTTGGCACGTGTGGTATCCACCGTCCTTAGATGGTGGGACCCACCCCCTCGTGTGGGGCCCTCCCTGACGCCCAAATCCATAGCCTGACTTGCAGACAGAGTGAAAGATACCTTGTTTCAAACACTGAGGTCATGATATCGACCCCTTGTAACGGTGGCTAACAGGGAAATGTGAACAGCGGCAGGGTCCATGGGACCCACCCACACCGTCCATCCACTGGGGTGGACCGCACCACCATGTATGTGTTATGACCACCGTCCATCTGATGGTGGGACACACCCCCACGTGTGGGCAACACTGTGATGTATGATTTCTGTCCAGGCCATCCATGGCCTGGACATTATATAATATATATGATATTATGGTGGGCCGTACGTGGGACCCACCTCAGTTTTGTCACAGACTAGAAAGGGAAAAAAAAGAAGAAGAAAAGAAAAAGTGAAAAGGCAGCCACGTGCTGCTCTCTCTCTCTCTCTCTCTCTCTCTCTCTCTCTCTCTCTCTCAACGTCAGTGGGCAAGTGAGCCCATCTTCTATGGTATACGGCCTTAATCCAAACTATCCCTCCATTTGGTGATCACATGTGGGGGCTGCACTGCAATGCATTGTCCAGGCCATCTATGGCTTGGACGTTAATGCTTTATTAATTAATTTTAATTTTATATATATATATATATATATATATATATATATATATATATATATATATATATATTAAATATGGTAGTGTGGTGGGCCCTACCTGGGACCCACCTCTGCCCTCTCTTTAAATTGCATAAAAGCTGCTGTGCAGCGGTATTTTATATTATATATGTATTATATTATATTATATATATATATATATATATATATATATATATATATATATATATATATATATATATACACAAGATATGTGAGGGTGGGCCCTACGTGGGACCCACCCCTTTCTTGCTTTAAAGCAGCAATAGCTGCAGGAACGACAGCTACGTGGCTGTTCTGTTGTCGTGCAACCAGTTGTTGTATACGGTAGCAAGCTTTGTGGGTCCCACCTACTTCATCCACGCCGTCTGTCTATGGGATCCATCATGATGCATGTGTTGCATCTAAGCCTTCCAACCATTTGGAAAGCTCATTTTATGGCATGAGCCAAAGAATGAGTCAGATCCATAATTCGAGTGGACCCCACCTTGGTATGTGGTTGAGGCCCATCTTGATTTATATGTGGTAGTCCATTGGGGCCCACTTTGATGTGGATGTAAGGCCCATGTTATGAGGCCCATTCGATGTATTTGTGGCCCGTGCTTGAGGCCCACTTTGATATATATATGGCCCATGTTACAAGGCCCATTTTAATGCATTCTAAGGCCCACGAGTTATGGCCCATTGCAATGTACTTAAGGCCCATTGGTGCGGCCCATTGATGTAGCCCACTTGATGAATATAAGGCCCATATGATTTGGTCCATTTGATGTATTTAACGCTCAATGGGATGTACCTAAGGACTATTGCAATAGGTGATCCCAACATGGTCTATGTAATGATGTTTATGACGGTCGTGCCTTAGGAGCAATATTGGTTTGACGTCCTCATTATAAGAATAATGTTGGTTAAATGTTCACATTAAAATTCTCCCTATGGCTCATTTTAGGCCCATACTTATAGCCCGTTTAGGCCCATCTTCGTTATGAACAGCATCCATCATCGTATAACATGTTTAGTATTGTTCCATGATTCATGATCATACACATCATATGTATGCTTGATATGAGAAGTGACTGATCATACCATATGTCCTCGGGCAGATTGTCTAAGGGCTCCCGATTAAGCAGTGTTGTCCCACATGAGCGCATGATATGCGCAGGATTGCCGCATGACTGAATAGTGTGATTCATGCATTTCGCATTGTATGTCATGGTTACTGTATGCCCTAGCGACATCAGGGTCGTAGCCTCCACAGGCGTATCGTGGTTGGTAGGATTGGATATCGAAAATCTTGTTCTAAATGGTGTGTTATAGATATCCCTGGCTGAAAGTCCCTAAACCCTTATGGTACCAAGAGGTTGCTCCAATGTCTAGACTGAGTGGGTATAGGAGTGCCGAGTGCCGATTACCAGTTGGCCGTGCTTTCCACTGTGTCCTGGTCGGTTGGAAGGGGGTGCGGCCTTACCCGCCTGATCGTAGGGGGCAAAGCTAGGCTGAGTTTGACCGGCTTGAGAAATGGGTTCGCTATCGACGAGACGAGCCCGATAATTGGCAGGCTGACAGTGAGGTCTCTTCCACTTACTTTATTGTGCGCGCTAGAGCAGCGATCTGGTTTAGAGTGTACTAGACCCCGGTGATATCCCAGATTTGAGCTGTATTGATATGTTGACTTAGATAAGGATTTGTATGCTTGAGTTGCATTTCGCATCGCATGGCCTTGGTATGGCCAACATCATTCATGCTCTACACTGCATGGCCTTGGTACGGCCAATAGTATTCATGGATCCATTAGCATATTCCGCATTACTCTGTTATTGCATGATCATATTACTACCTTGCGTACACATTTACACTACCCTCTAAGCTTTCCATAAGCTTATGCACGACTGTTGCATGCAGGTGACGTTGGATCGCAGCAGTGCTGAGGCTTGAACACGTTGTAGATTATTTTGGAGCTTTTGGTTTATCATCATTGTATTTCCCTTTATACTCATTGTACTTGTAAAGTGTTTGATCATAGTAAAAATGTAATGAAATTTTTGATTGTTGTTTGTGGGTTATGCCTTTGGTTATGCTTATTACAAATCAAACTGATGTTGAAAACCCTCCTCATAGCATCCCAGGATCGGAACCTAGCGAATGGGCGCTAGAAGCCGAGAATAGGATTCTATGGAGGCTGTCGGCTCCAGATTCGGTGATCGGGAATTTTGTGAGCCCGTTTTCTAAGTTTGGGGCATGACACGTCACCACGTGATCGAGGAATCTCACCTTCTCCTGCCAGAACTCGCACTTCTCTAGCTTCGCATACAGTTGGTGGGCATAGACGGTTTGTAAGGTGATCTTCAGATGCTGCATATGGTCCTCACGCGTCCTCGAATATATCAGAATATCGTAGATAAAGACCACAACAAACTGATCGAGATATGGATGAAAGACCTCGTTCATCAACTACATGAAGACCGCGGGTGCATTGGTCAGTCCGAAGGACATGACCTGAAACTCAAAATGACCATAACGAGTCTTGGAAGCCATCTTCGGGATGTCCTCCTCTAGGACTCGAATCTGATGATAACCAGAATGCAGTTCAATCTTCGAAAAGAACTTTGCACCATGCAGCTGATCAAACAAATCATCTATCCTCGGGAGCAGGTACTTGTTCTTGATCAGGACCCGGTTGAGCTCACGGTAGTCTACGCATAGCCTCAGCGAGCCATCCTTCTTCCTGACGAAGAGTACCAGCGCTCCCTATGGAGAACTGCTCAGACGGATGAATCCCAACTCACACAACTCGTCCAACTGTCGCTACAGCTCAGGCAACTTCATTGGTGTCATACGGTACGGGGCCTTAGAGATAGGCACGGTACCGGGCACGAGGTTAATCTGGAACTCAATATGTTGACGAGGCGGCAACCCAGGAATCTCCTGGAACACGTCGGGGAAGTCACAGACAACCGGCAACTGATCAATATAAGTGGCAATAGGCTCCTCAATGGCACAGGACATCAAGCATGACAATGGCTCTCCTCTAGGCTAGACAACAATGGCTCTCATCAAGCAAGCCTGGTATGTAGAATGTGACTGTTCTCGTGAAGAAGTCTAAGATAACGTAGTACTCGGCAAGCTAATCCATGCCCAAGATAACGTCAAAATCTGACATCGGTAACATAAATAAGTCAGCAGGCAAAAAGTTATCACCAACCAAAACAGGGCAAGACAAACAAAAATGGCCCAATAATGTGGTCTTCCCTAAGGGCGTCGATACGGTCAATCCCTCACTAGCAGACTCTGTCTGTAATCCAGTCGATCGGTAAAAATCCTCAAACATAAATGAGTACGAAGCGCCGGAATCAAACAGTACACGTGCGATGCATGAAGAGACTGGAAGTATACCCTCTACGACTCCTCTAGAGGTCTGCGAGTCCTACTGAGCCGCATAAAATCTAGCCTGAGCTGGCTGGGGACGTACCTGTCCCCTCTGAGGCCCTTAGTGTTATGCTGCCTCTACGGCAGCCTGTACTGCTATCTTTGCTGCCGTTGGGGCCTCGACGGCTGAGGTGGCTGTGGACGCTGCTGATGTGGTCGCTACTGTGCTGGAGGCTGCTGCTGTGGTGCTCTCGATTGCACAAAAATGAGGGCGGGGGTACTCAGATATGCGGTGTCCTGTCCCACCACATCCAAAACAGGTCCCTAAGAATGGCTGATGGAGTGGCGCTGGAGGTGCTGCTGGTGATCTAGCAGGTGGGTGGCTCCTGTATCTCTGTGGTCGTCGATGCTGCTGGGAGTTACTGGAGGGGGCCTGCCTCTTCTGATTCTATCCTCTCCTCTGATCTCGATCACTCTGCGAGCCGGCCCACTTAGTCTCGTAAATCTGGGCCCTCCATACTACCGCCTGAAATGTCGGGAGCTCATGCCCAATAACATGGCCTTAAAGACCTTAACGTAAGCCGTTCTCGAAATAGCTGGCCTTCTGTAACTCATCGTCAACCAGATACGACGTAAACCTCGATAGCGCCACAAAATGGGCCGCGTACTGCGCCACGGTCATGCCCCCCTTACACTAGAGTCTTGAACTCCAGTGCTCTCTGACGTCGAATGTGATCAGGGAAGTACTGCTCCTCGAATCAGTCTATAAAATCATCCCATGTCCAAACGAAGTCGAGCCCTGTAACGTGGGTAACAGAGGTCCACCAGTGCTCGGCCTCACCCTAGAGAAGAAATACTGTTAATTGGATATGCTGCTATGTCGTGCATGTCATTGTATTAAAAATCTTCTCCACATCAGAGCGCCATCTCTCGGCTACAGTAGGATCTGGCTCGCCCTAAAAATGCGGAGGGTCAATCTGTCGAAACTCTCGAAGTAAGGCGCTCACGTGCTCCTGCTCTGCCTGAGCTAGTGAAACAGCCGGGCGCCTGCCTTGTCCCTGAAGTGCGGCTGCAGTCGGATCTAGATCACCCTGAAAACGTGGAGGGTCAATCTGTCGAAACTCTCAAAGTAAGGCGCTCACGCGCTCCTACTCTGCCTGAGCTAGTGAAATAGCTGGGCACCTGCCCTGTCCCTGAAGTGCGGCTGTCAAAGCCTGCAACATTTGCTATAACTGAGAGGCACTCACAGGTACAGTCGGATCCGCACTGACCTCAGGTGGAGGAACGTCATCCTCATGCAGGGGAGCAGGGATGTCTAACGGTGGAACGGGAGGTGCAGGTGGTAAAGCTGGAGCATCGGCTGGTGGAGCGAAAGTCGATCGGCTCACTCTCCTATGCATCATATCCTATAAGAAAGAACAATGACGGCAATCAACCTCAAGAATCACACGTTAGGGAATTAAATCGGAAGGTTGCTCACTCAGAACCTAATCGTCTTAAACTCATAGCAATCATGTGATGTTATTCTCAAGTTATGCTCTGATACCAACTTCTGTCACACCCCAAACTTAAAAACTGGGCTCACAAAATTTTTGATTGCCGAATCCGGCACCGACAGCCTCTGTAGAACCTCATTCTCAGCTTCCAGCACCCATTTACTAGGTTTCGATCCTGGGATGCTACAAGGAGGATTTCTAATCATCAATTTAAATCGTAATGAGCATAATCATAAGCATAACCCATGAACAATAACCACAAGAATACTATTACAAAATCCACTATGATCGAAAACTTTGAGTACAATACGTCTGAAGGGAAATACAAGATAATGAAAATAATAGAAACTCCAAAAGCTCGACTGTGTGCTCCAAACTGCGGACTGTATGCTCCAACTACGGTAAGACTACAGCTGCGTCCTGGACTCACCTACACGCATCGATCTTGCATAAGCTTATAGAAAGCTTAGAGGATGGTTTAAGTGTGTGAGCAATATAAGTGTGCTCAGAATGAAAGATCAGAGTAATGCAGAAACATGCTGATGAGTTCATGAATGCAATCAGCCGTACCAAGGCTATACAATGCAGAATATAAATGCTATCGGCCATAATAAGGCCATGTGATGCATAATGTGAGTCAAGCATGCCAATCCACATCCATATATCAATGCAACTCCTCACTATAGCATCAAATCAGTACGGTTCTCAGTCTGGATAATCATCAAGGTTTAGTACACTCCAAATGGCACTGCTGCTCTCCCAGCCACGCAGTCTAAGTGAGCATAAGAAACCTCACTATCTGTCTGGCTAAAGTCTGTCAATACCTATCCGGCACGTCGATAGCGAACCCATTCACGTGCTGGTCAGACTCAAACTAGTATTACCCCCTACCCTCAGGCGAGTAAGGTCACACCCCTTTTCAACCGACCACGACACTGAGAGATACAGCCTCCTGGTATTTGATCCTCGTGCGCTCATATATCCACTCGGTCTCGACGTTGAAGTCATCCTCTGGTACCATCGGGTTTAAGAATTTTCACCCAGGGACATCTATGGCGCCCCGATGCTTAGTAATAATGTTTTCGGTATCCAACCCAGCCACCCACGATGTGTCTGTGAAGACTATGGCCCTAATGTCGCTAGGGCATATAATAATCACAATCACACAAGTGCAAGTGCATGAATTATACCATCAAACATGCAACAATCCTGTGCGTACCGCGCGCTCATGTAGGCCAACTCCGCCTATCAAGGAGCCCATAAACGATCTACCCAAAGGCATATGTTATGATCAGTCACTTCTCATATTAGGCATACATATGATGCATATGATCATGAATCATGGGTCTATACTAAACATGGTATGTGGTAATGGGTTCTGTTCATAATGAAGATGGGCCTAGACGGCCTACATACTACAAGTATGGACCTACCAATGGGCCTTAGGGTGAGTGACAATGGGAACATTTAACGGACATCATCCTTACAATGTGGGCATCTAACCATCATTGTTCCCAAGGCACGTCCTATTATAAACATCATTATATATATATATATATATATATATATATATATATATATATATATATATATATATATATATATATATATATATATATACCACGGAGAAATCACACATTACAATGGACTTAAATTCATCCCACTGGACCTTAAGTACATCAAATGGGCCGTATCACATGGGCCTTATGTGCATCAAATGGGCCGTATAAATGGGCCGCACCAATGGGCCTTACGTACATTGCAATGGGCCATAACCCGTAGGCCTTAGAATGCATCAAAATGGGCCTAATCACATGGGCCTTGCATACATCACAATGGGCCTAATCACATGGGCCTTGCATACATCACAATGGGTCTAATCACATGGGCCTATATCTATTAAGGTGAGCCTCAACAACGGGCCATAACTATGACAAGTGGGCCACATCACATGGGCCATATGTATATACCAACGTGGGGTCCACCTGAACTATAGATCTGTCTTATTATTATTATTATTATTATTTGCCTCAAGCCCTAAGACAAGCTTTTAAAATGGTTGGATAGATTGGATGCAACACATACATCATGGTGGGGGTCCACATTAACCATGGATCTGACTCATTCCTTAGCTCATGCCACAAAAGGAGCTTTTAAAATGGTTGAATGGTTGGATGCAGCACATGCATCATGGTGGGTCCCATATAGATGAACGGCATGGAGAGAGCACATACCTCAATGGAGTCCCACTGTCCAGTGATGTGGACGGTGCGGACAAAACATATATACCATGGTGGGCTCCACCATCCACGCCAGTTGACGGTGTGAATAAAACACATACATCATTGTGGGTTCCCACGTGGGGCCCACCATAATGTTTATCCGCAATCCAACCAGTTGGTAAGGTCACATGGACCTAGATGGAAAGGAAAAATAAATTTCATAATGCTCTAAAACTTCTGGACCACAAAAAGGTTTTTTCAATGGCAGGCATTAAATTCCACTATTTCTCATGATGTGGGCCATTTGAGTTTCAGATTGGGCTGATTTTTTTAGAGGGGGCCCACTCTAAGAAGTGGCCCACCCAATGAACAGTGTGAATATTAAACATACATCATGGTGGGGCCCACGATTGGGACCGTGGGTCCCCGCCTGCCTGACATAGGACGTTGTTGCGTCCTTAGGTGGTGTCAGCGGTGGCAGTAGAAGCTGCTGCCTAATATTATTGTTATTTTTTAAGAAAACTAAAATCCTGTAGTTTTTCCCATGTGGGCCCACATCTGAAAAATCCAACCTGGCCACTGGATTCTACAGCCCCTGATCGACAGAATGAGACCAATATACAACATATTTTTTACAAATAGAATAATCAATGTGGATTTTAACGGTAATACCACTATTTCCAATGGTATGACCCGCTTGAGTGTCAGATCAGACTCATCTTTTAGTTCAACGCTTAAAATGGCCTGAAGAAAAGGATGGACGGCTTGGATTGAGTACATACATCAAAGCGGGGCCTGCATGAGTGGCCCACCGTTTCCTTCTCTTTTTATTTGTTAACTTGCAAGTACACACCCATGTCAGTGAACATACTTCATGTTAGCCACACCCGTCCAGCGTCCAGGGACACTGGACGACATGGATAAACACATACATTGTGGTGGGTCCCACATGGACATTGCCCGCCATTATAACCAAGGTGGGTCCCACATAAACGTGGCCCACTTGACCTAGATCAATCTGATATTTATGTTTTCCTTCCATCCGGGCCCGCTAATGGGCTAGATGGGGTAGATCCAACACATCCATCTGATGGATCCCACATGAAATATATATGATTCATGGTGGGTCACACTCACCCCTTCATCATCATCACCATTTTAAGAGAGAAAAAGAGACGGTGATAGAGAGGAGGGACCCCGCCACTATGGGCCCTCTGTTCTTACATTACATAGATTAAAATGGGTCCCACTAACAAGCGAGCCCTAAAATAAGAATTTAACGGTGGATCACCCACCTCTAGGCCTTCTCCTTGCTTTCTTAGGCTCCTAAGCTCCTTGCCTTTAACTTTGATGGAGGTTGATAGGGTTTTGATGGTGTAGATGAGAGATGAGAAGGTGAGCCACACTTGGTGTTTTGGGGAAAACTTAGGAATGCTTGGATGTGTGGAGATTTTTGTTGCTTGGGAGGTTTGAGAAATGAGAGAGAGTGTGAGGTGATGGGAATGATAAGAGGTGATGGAGTGATGTGGTGGTTGTAAGAAAAAGGTGATGGGAGGTATGGTTGTGGTTAAAAATGGGGTGAAAGAGGAATGTTGAGGGGAGAGATAGAGTTGACTTTTAAAAAGGGAGGGATGGATTGTTGTACTTGAGGTATGGTTGTACTTGACATTGATTGATTGATTGATTAATGGGACATGTTGTAGAGATTCCCTCAATATTCGCAATGCGCGGTATTTCTTCGGAATGAACGTAGGCCCACATCTTCTAGCCTAGGTATTGGTTCGGTTCGCAAGTCGCGACGTTGGAACCGCGGCGACGGCGCGGTCGCTATAATATAAGTTATGGTTCGAGCCGACTTCGATATGCGTGATCTGGCTTAGGATCACACGTAAACGTCAGATACGGGTTGAGAATTGCCAGAATTCGACCGGAAGAACCGCGAAAGCCTACGAAATGGTACGGTCTAGGATATGGGCCTTACAATTCATTTCTTTGAACTTGGTGAATATTGCTTTGTCACCTGTCATATGTCTTGAACATCCACTATCTAGGTACCATTTTGAATGGCTAGAAGCTTTAAAGGCTGTGTGGGCAACAAGACAAAACTTTTGGAACCCATTTCATTATGGTTCTTGGTTTAGGAGTTCCATTGATTTTTCTCTGTTTTTGGGAGTTGAAATTTTTGCACTTTCTGTTAACTCTGATTTCATTTGAGTTAGATTTAAGAAGCTTTTTAAGTAAGTCCACTATTTTTTCAACTAAAGGATGTTTATTATATATTTGATTTCTATAGATGATAGCATTAGAATTAATCTTAAAAGCTTGTAAAGATTTTGGATTTTTAAAATCATTTGGCTATAATTTTTCAAATTCTTTCCTTTTAAGTTTAAGGATTCACCTTTTACAAATATATGAGTTACATTTTTTTACTTTTCAGTGAACTATCTTTGATATATCCCAGACCTGATTTATGGCTAAATTTTCTAGATGCGATTAATAGTTTTTCCAGCTTAGGGTCTCCATAGGCATATCTCCAAGTATCTTTAGAACTCAAATGTGATGCCCCATCACTGTGGTGACATGTGGGTGGGTGCTGATGTGGGTGGGACCTGAAGGTCTGGGCGAGTTACCAGTGGCTGGTAGGCTACTGTGTACCCAGTGAGTGGTGGAACCTTGTCCCACATCGGAAGAGTTGTCTGAAGTTGTGGTGGTTATATGTGGAGTTGTCACCCTATACTGTATGAGGCCTTTTGGGAGCGACTCTGAGAACAAAATCATGTGCCCTGTGGGCAGAACGGACAATATCATACAATGTTGGCGTGGGTTGTTACATCAAAAGAGAAGAAACTTCGAGTTTTATATTCTCATTTTCAATTCTAAGATTTTCTAACTTTGAGGTTTTGAAATTTAAATCAAGTTTTATTTTTTTAAAGCAATCAGAAAGATGAGATTTTTCCAAAATATTGTTTTAAATTCTTCTTTTAGTTTAAGATATTTTTCCTTTTGAATTTTTAGTTTAACAGCAATTTTGTAACTTTCTTATATAGGGCATTGTAGGCATCTTAAAGATCATCTTCATTCTCATTTACAGGGTCACTCCTAAGATCATCATAATCAGAAAAGTTATAACTATCTGAGGAAGTGACTCTGGCTATAGTCATTAGGGCTTTTACTTCATTTGAGTTTTCTTGTTCTGATTCATTTGACTCAAAAGAACTTTCAGAGCTGGATGATTCATCCCAAGTAGCTATCATGCCCTTTCTTTTTAATCTATCCCTTATAAGACACTTATTCTCCAAATGCCCATATTCATGGCAGTTGAAATATTGACTTTCTTTTATAAATTTTCAAGATGTAAATTTTTCTTTTCTTTTCTTAGATGGTTTTTAAAAATCAGTTCTTTTCTTGTTTTTGAAAATTCTATAAAATTTCTTAACAAGTAAAGCCATATCATCTTCTGTATCTTTAACATCAGAATTATCATACTTATCTTTTGAAACAGATTTAGATGATTTAAGAGCAATGGACTTGCCTTTAAGAGCTTTAAAATTTAACTCATACGTTGGGGTAGAACCAATTAACTCTTCAACCTTCATTTAATCAGTGTTTTTTAATTCCTAAATAGCAGTTACTTTGGAATTGAATCTCTTAGGAAGAGATCGCAGTATTTTAACATGGACCTTAATGTATGAGATTCCATCTGTTGAGGGTCAAATATTGTATATTAGACCCCAGTTATTACCTTAACATCCTATTTTAATCATGTTTGTGTTGTAAGGTGAATTTAGGAGCCTGGACTGAAAAAGGGTGCTAAAAGTATGGATTTAATACTCTAAAATCACCAAGGTAAGGGGCAGACCCCAGGGGACCAAGATCAAAGGATTTACATGCCATAGATCTAAGAAAATCATGCCACTCACATTAAACGGGCCTAAAAACTGTCCAAAATGCAAGATCAAAGGATTCCCACCATCCGTTCGGCTCGAGACTTCATATATAGCCTGAGGACAATAAATTAACCGTACATATCAAATTTCAGCCATTGGATCCTTGTGGAAGTGGCCCAACGGATAAATCAGCCCCTAAAATCCTTATTTAGGACCCGCCTAATATCTGGATATGCTTCAAATTCAGTTTTAACCCCTTAAATGATGTGAAAAAATGGATGGAAAGTAGATTTCTCAAGAACATCATGCTAGACCCCACACGTACACTGCATGTACATAGGGTACACGTGCACCAGTCATGCACCATTACAACTTGTAGACACTGAAAAATTGGCACCCACGTTGATTTGGTGTTGTATGGTTTTTTGGTGGTGGGGTGATTTGGTTGATTTGTGGATGTTGAAGTTGCCACTAGTCGAAAAAAATCTCAAAATTTCGCGGTCGGCTAGAACCACGGAATACGTAAGGTGGGAGAAATCCGAAGACTTCCCTACCTTAAATTGACTCCTGGTTTACGATCCGGGATTCTGAGTTAGGGACCTCAGTTACAAAGAGGGAAGGTGTTAGGCACCCTCTTTGCCCATACAAATATACGGTCTCTACTTTGTATAGTAAAACAATCTCAAGGGATGGATGATGTGGTCGAGATAGGACTAGGCACACATATGGATTTTTGATGCGACAAGATTAGAGATTTCGGCAAGCCACAGAGCATACATCCAACGACGTGTCTAGAAAGCGAGTATGCTGATGCTTATGCAAAGATTAAAAAAGGACTAGATCACTAGAAATTTCTGATATGACAGGATCTGATGTACGGTAAGCCACAGAGCATACGTTCACTAGAGATCTAGAGAAGCATGGGGGTTGAGAAGAGAGTAAGTGTCATGATGGATGCTTATAGAACGAATGGATCTTTGACTTGATCTTGAGTAGGTTAGGATGTGGGTTGAACCATGATCAACTGGACTAGGTTGGGAGGTTAGGATGGCTATGAAGGCAAGGAGTGGGCTAAGAAGATAGTTGAAAAATCTAGACTTGAAGGCTTAGGAGCATCTCCTCACCCTTACTCTATTCCTCTCTCTCTCTCCCTCTCACTCTCCTTCTCACTTAAGCTTGGAAGTGAAGAGTTGATGAAAATATGAAGAGGAGAGGGTTATTTATAGCCTTCTCCAATGGTCTTATGGTAATTATGAGGTTTGGGAGGGGTAAAAGGTGTGGTGGCAAGTTATGGTTGGTTGTGAAGAGAGGAATGCCACGTGACACTCTCTCATTGGCCATGGGGAGTGGTAAAAGGGTAAATAGTGAAGGCTGGAGGGATAAATTTGGAGGAAAGTTGACTTTTGGATGCTGGGACAGCTATTCACACATGGGCCACAAGGGGCGGCATTCGAAGTACTGCAGGAAGTAGTCAGACTACCGCTCGTGGCAGTCAGACTGTCGCTCGGGCTTCGTTCGGGCTAGGCTTGTGCGTGCAGGTTTTGTGCATTGTGCGGGTTCGCTTGGAGGTCTTCTTTTGGAGTTTGCGGCACAGATAGGTGGGTCTAGGCTGGGGTAAAGGGGGGTCTTAGTTGGGGTATAGGGTAAAGGTGTGGTTGTATATGTGTTGAATGGTTTGGATCATGGTTTCAGGTTACGGATTGGGAGTTTAGGGACTTTTAGGTCAGGGTTTGGTTTAGGCTGGGATTAGGGTTTGATTTAAGGTATGATCATGGTTCCTGTATAGTCTTAGCCTTCTCTAGATACATCCTAGGTGGGGTGTCTGCACAGCCAAAGTTTGTTAGCACACGCTGACCAACTTCTTCTTCAAAATCTCAAAACACAACAGCGTCTTGACGCACGCGGTGCATTTTTGAGTAGTGGGGCCCACCCATCATTCAAATAGAAGATTTAAAACCTCTAATGTGAATAGAGGGGGGGGGGGGGGGGGGGGGGGGGGGAGGGCGGGCGCTTAAGCCTCGCCTAGGTGTCCTTTTGGCCCTATACACACATAGACATGTGGATCGTTGAAAAACGTATGATGGATGGTGAATTGATTTTATACAAGTGACCGCACCAAAACTCAACCAAAACCACAAAATTTTAACTGAAATTTCACCAAGAATCCAATGAACGGGGTGGATTTCGCATAAAACATCACTGTGGGGCCCATCGAACACGTCAGTGTAAGAAAATCTTCAAAATACGCTTGTCAGACGTTATCTCCTCCGCTGGCCGTTCTGTGATCACAACAACAGTCAAATGCAAGATCCAAACCATTCAAAAACTTGGTAAGGGAGTTTTCACCCCAACCATGGAGTCAAAATTCATTATTAGAGCGTCCATCATCTAAAAATCCATTACAAACACAAGTCAGCTACGCTTTCTTCTTTATGCATGCTCCTTTACTGTGTAAGGAGTTCTCCAACGCTCTTCATCCTATAAAAGGAAAGGAAAACATGGAGAGGGGCATCAAATCTTTTAGGGGTAGCCGTGGAGGCATCTTGGAGCGAGGGAGCACGAGTTTTTCCTTCCCTTATCTTCATTTTCTTCTTTTTCTGTATTTTAGCTTGATCATGTCTGGCTAAACCTCTTAGTTAGGGCTAAGAGGTGAATCTTGTATCGTGATGGGGAGTTTTTAACGGTTTTGATTTATGTTTATAAACCTCTTTGATGATAGTTTGATTATATGAAATGTTTTTAGTCTTTAATGGTTTATTGTGACTTAAATTACAATAGATATGCAATGGCTCGAAGCATATTCTGTTCATAATAAGGATTATGAACGTGGGAGCCCTGTTGTTCACCATCGTCTCCTGGGCATGGTTGGATGATGAAACCCTTCCTAATGTTTATAACTCCCTTAAATTGGTTATGAATTGGCTAAATTCTATTCTTTGCTTTGTCTCATGGGCATGATTTTGTGATGGAATCAATTCTAATTCTCATACTTATCTTCTATTTGATAACTAGATCAAAAGAAAGTTCATATTTCTGTTTTAATAGATTATCTTCCAATTGGATGAAGATATGACTCTCAATCTAGTTGTATTCTTGAATCAAGCGTAGATCTCCCTGATCTCTACAAGTGGATCCTTGGCACCCTACTTTCCCGCCTTTGAATTTTCTAAGTTTTAGTTTAATATTTCACAATTATTCCCTCATATTCACTTGATTTAGATTACATCTTATTCTAGTTCTAGTTCGAGTTGCTTTCAGATTACATACAAAGTTCAATCCATGTGGATTCGACCTCGGTCTCATCGAGATTATTACTACATCACAACCCTATACTTGGTATGTGAACAAGTTTTTGGCGCCGTTGCCGGGGATTGACGGTTATGTTTTTCTAAGATTAATAAAATTGGGATTAGTTTAAGATTACTATTTTTCTAATTTTAAGTTAGAATTTTTCTGTTTTATTTCTAGAAACTAGCCTGTTTTCTTGTTTTGTAGGATCCTGACATAAACTTCTAATTTGGTAATCCCTTTCTAATTTCTCTATTTTTTCTATTTTTAGAATTAGGGTTTTAGTTTTAAAAACTTTCTAATTTTAGGCTTTCTTTTTTAGAAATTTTCTATTTTCTAATTTTAGATTTAGATTCTTCCTCTAAGTAACTTTCTATTTTCTAGTTTTAGAATTTTTTTTCTTTTTTAGAAACTAACATTACTTTCTAATTTTAGGATTAGGTTTTCTATTTTAGAAACTTTCTAATTATAGAATTCTTTTAATTTTAGAAACTAATTTCTTTTATTTTCTTATGCAGGACCTTAACATAGAACTCAAATTTGGTAACTTCTTTTTAACTTCTCCTCCTCTTACTTTACATACTATTGTAGGACCTTTTCTTTTATTTTCCTGAGGATTAGATTCAGAGTTAGGGTCTCACCATGTATATGCACGAGTGGGAACGTCAATATGCTGAGATAGCTTTTGAGCATGCGAAAAAGTGTGAAGGGATGTATGATGATTATGATAGCAATCAACATATGTCTCAGAATTTTCCTAAAACAATCATCGAGAATCGACCAGAGTATAGCGCTCCATCAGTTAAGAAGTCCTTACACGATCATATATGGGAGAACCCCACAGACAGTACGTGAGTGTTGGGGTTATCATAACTATGAGAGTGAGAATTATTATCGCCATCCGATAAAAAGAAAATAATGCGTGATTACATTTTAAGTAATAATAAGTATTACCAACCATCAGATTCTCCCACCTATGATTTGTATGAATATAACTAGTGGAAACATCAATGTTGGGAAGATGAACCAATAATATATCATAGTGATAATTCTCTTGGATCCTCTACCTTTGAAACCCAATCAGAAACAATCCAAGAGGATTCACTTTAAAAACTCATAAAAGTACAAGAGCAGTTCAATCAACTTGTCATACAATCATGTGAATTGCTTAAATCCTCAATTCCAATAATTTAGTTACACCTTATGGAAAAGGAAGAGGCTAGGTTACCCCAGCCTCATCCCAATTTAAAAGCACAATGTGAAGAAAGTGATCATAACTCACTTATGGAAGAAACTTAAATTATGAATGAGGAGTTGGATACCATTAATGAGCATATGGTTCAATTTCCTAATAAGTCAATCTCGATGACTGTCTAAAGGAATGATCAAGAGACGTGGATGTCTTTTAAATATAATGATAATGACACACTTCACTCACATGACACACTTGATTTCAATGATGAGGAAGAGGTTACTTTATTCGAACCTTAACCCAATATAGGTTTAGAATGTGAGGAATGTGATCCCATCCCAAGTATATACTGTACGAAATTAGACGATGATGAGTATTGAGATTCAATCTCAAGTTCGGTCCATATCAATGATCAAGCGGTTCGGGAAGTTGTCAACCATAATGATCTACTCCACCTATCTGACATGACCAATTTAAACATGGAGAATGAACCACTTCCACCTAAACTTTCTAACCTTGTGATGCATGTTTGGACCACTCTCCTTAATTGAATGATGATATGATTCAGGAGATGGACGATTTACTCGATATGACTCTGGAATTTGAAACTACCTAGTTGTGACTACAATCTGAGCTATATACTTTAGATGATTCAATGCCTCCACTAAGAAGCTTCAATGACCAAAGTCTTCATATCAATTCTTTTCTTTTTTATTTTCAATCTGACTATGTAGGGCAAGAGCAAGAGAGCATACATCCATCCACTTTCAAAGACGATAGATTCCTTGGGTAGATCATCACAAGTTTCAATGTGGAAAATAAGTCACTCTCAGCCGAATTTCTCAATTCTTTGAATGAATGCTTGGCACACTTTGCGGATCCCAACGATCCTTTGATAAAAGAAAAGTGCAAGGAAATATCTCAATACTTGTTACTAACCGAGAGAACCCTTTCTCTGACGCCCCTTCTTCCATAGATCCTGATCCTTTACCATTAAAGGAGGAGGAATTGATAGTGGAACCGAAATCTGGAACTTCAGAATGTGTTGAGACTACATCACTTCCTAAGAATTTTTCTGAATTTTTTCTACCTATAGTCTCAGATTCACCATCGAGTACTAACATTGAAACTTTTTCCGTCACATGTGAATCATATATACTTTGAATACCTTAAGTGATTCAATGACAATTTTATGCTGAGGTATATAAATTTCTCTAGAAAGTCATGTTCCAGGGCATTCAAGCATATTGAAAAAATGGCTTTTGGATGATCTTGTTGAAAAATATGCTAAGAAATTTATCCAGATATTGATCAGAAGAGAAACCTTGCGGCATAACTGAGTAGCTTTTCCCCTGCTTTAATAGGACTAGAGTAGTTTACTTTATGTCGTTCTAGGATAGTCGGTTTTATGTCATTACATTAGCTTGCTTTATACATTATTTTAGGATAGTTTTCTTTTGTTGGTTTCACTCTTGTGCTGTCCCGCTCTCACGCTGATATCTTTGGAAGGCCTCATGATTTTTTCGTTCAGGTACTATCTTTCCATCACTCCTCTTTTACTTTCGTTGTCCCATGTGCATTGCATGTTTATTTCTTTTACATTGCGGACAATGTAGATTTTACGTTGGGAGTGGGCGATTAGGTCACATAATCAGAATTTTCTCAGTCTTGAGAAAAAATTGTGAAGGTGATTAGGTCACTTAATCAGTATTTGCTCAATCTTGAGCAAAAATTGTGAAGGCGATTAGCTCACCTAATTAGTATTTTCTCGGTCTTGAGTAAAAATTGTGAAAAAATTTTAAAATTTTTCTGAAAATTCTTATGAATTCGAAGTGATTTTTAAAATTATAAGATGCGGAGTATTGAGGATTTACGTCTCTTAGATTTAGTTATCTGATATATTTCACAGTTGAGTTCGAATTATCTATCCATGATTAGAAGGTTTAAACATTGATTTAATCATAATTTTACATGTCATATCTCGCTTACACATTGAGGTTTCAGTTCGATATTGAAAGATTAACTTGGTAATCACTAAGCATGTAACACCCTGTGTTTTTCAGTACGCTGGTATTACTACTTAAACCAACGTTAATGGAATCTAGAATTTAGCAAATCAAACACCTTGAACTCAACATACATAGGGTGAGACTTCCAGCCATCATTGAGGCCATCCACCAAGGGCACTGGGAGCTGAGTCAAAGCCTACAACAGCCACTAAACTCCTTAAATGTAAGCAGCAAGCGAACCTTCGAGTCGAGGGGTATTGGTACAACATATTGATGATTGACCGTAAAAAGCTAATAAGTAGCCAACCAAGCATTCAATGCACCTAAGATTCTCAGTTAACCATTGAAACAAAATCTCAGACCTATCTGACCATCGGATCGAGATATATGGGCCGAATAAAGCCCTGAAAGGTGTAATAAGGCCCACCTGGACCTCAGCCCCTCCCCAAACTGTGCCGCGACCCTTATATTTGGTCCCAAAGACAGTTGAATGGGCCAGATCAAGTACCAAAGTCATGATGGGCCCCCAATGCTTAGTGCACGTGCACCCCAAACACTATTACATGATGTGGACTAGACGGCCACTCGTGGTCAAACAGTGTTTGACTGAACTCAAACACCAAATCTCTCAAAACCATTCCCGCCAACACCCTATTTAAAAACGTTGGCCTTTGAGCTTTAAAGTGGGCCACCATAACAGTTTTCCAGACGATCCAAGCCGTCCATTCTCCTCGTGGTGTTCGCCCAACCCAAACGATATAGGGATTCGGCCCCACGCATAGGGACCTGGGATTTGGGTCCCAACCGTCCATCCCCTTCACTAGCGGCTAGGATCAAGAGAGAAGAACCATCCGGTGGCTTGAGAGGCAAACCACCACCCCCTTTGTCCAGGGGACTGAAGCTTCAAGCATGCCAACAGGAGGAGGTCCCCTCATGGCCAAATAAGGGTGGAAGAGCATTAATGAGAGGAAAAGAAGGCTTTCCATTTTTGTCCGTGAATGGACGGCGACGCCGTCGGAGGTTTTCCCTCCTTTACCTATAAACAGGCATTTCTACCCTGCAACTCTCACATAAACAAAAAGAAAGAAGGAAAGGAAGAAAGGAGGGAAACGGAGGAAAAGAAAGAGAGAAAAAACAGAGAGAATGAGTGAAACAGGGAGCATTTTTGGTGCGCTCGGTGCACACTGCCCCAGCTCAGTCCATGAGAAACGGACCGAGTCGAGTCAGTGTGAGACTACAGCCACACCACTTGAGTGACAGAGAGAAAGGAAAGGGAGAGAAAGGAGAGAAAGAAGAAGGAGGAAGTAGGGAGCGTGGACGTCGGTTCAACCAAGTAATCACCCCGTAAACTGCAAGTTTTTCTTTCTTTCCTTCTTATCTGCTATCTCCTTCCATTCGTGTAACTATGGGACCTGTTACGCGCCACATTTGGGGCTGAAAGACCTGACCATTTTGAAACTAAACGTGGACTGAATGCAACCTCTGTTTTGGGCTGGACATGGCCTGAGTACAGGCCTTGTTTGGGGCCAAACAACGGCATGAGAATGGCCCCAACTGGGGACTGAAACTCGGTCCAGGAACAGCCCACGAACAGGCCCTGTTTGAGCTCTAAATTAGACTGAAAAATGGCCCAAGAGTGGGCCGCATGTGGAGCAGAATCAGACGTCCAACAGACCTGTAAACGGTTGGTTTCTCAGCTGAAAAACAGCTGAGAACACAGCCCGTAATAAGCTACATACCCAGCCTATAGAACAGGTGAAAATCTGTTTGAAAACGGCTGGGAGTACGTCTTGAAAACGAGCTCTGTTTGAGTTGCAGCATGCCCCAAAAATCAGACGGAAAACAGTCCGGAAACCAGGGGGAAAACGCCCCTCTTCAGGCCGTTCTTTGGCTGGGAAAATGGCAGCCACCATGCCTCCGTTTGAGCGCCGATCTGGGTTGAAAAAGGGCCCAGGGATGGGCCGTGTTTGGGGTAAAAATTGGGGCCGGAAGTGGCTTCCAAAATAGCCTGCAAACTGACGACGTTCTTGCACATTGGCCGCTGGTGGGCTGCACCAGCCGTGGGCCTCACCAAATGTAGGTGGGCTGCACTAGCCGTGGGCCTCACCAAACGCAGGTGGGCTGACGGTGGGCCACACCAGGCCGCATGGGTCATCCAGACCGTCCATCAGGGGACGTCCGGCCCTGGACGTTGCTGCCTGCAATGAATATATAGTTGCAGTAGTATATGTAATATTTAAATAAAGTTATGGTAGGCCCCATGTGGGTACCCACCTTGAATATGTATTATCCTATATCTGCACCGTCCATCTGGACGGTGCAGTATTAAGGGACGCTGGTTGAGGTACATCAGCTTTATCAAGGCCGGTGGGTCCCACATGTGTGGACCCACCTATGTTTTTTTTTTTTTTTTAACACACGCACACACACCCTCACACACTCACGCTACACGCACACACACCCCCACACGCACACCGTGGGATTTCACCACTATGGGTACTCGAACCCTTGACCCGGTGTTGAAACTCCAGGGAGTCTACCTATGTTGTATGTACATATGTATGCTCTCATTTAGGCCTTCCACCGTCCAGGGGTCGGGATGGTGGAGCCCGCCTGTGATGTATGCATTTCACTCTCACGCCGTCCATCTGTTTCTGACGTTGGACATGGGGCTCACCTTGATGTAATTATTATATATCCACTCCGTCCAACCGGGGGGCCCTGCTGCTGCACCATGGCCCATGTGTTGCATCCACGAGGTCCAAAGTTTGGACGATGCCGACCCATATAAACTATGTTTAGACGGTGCCGATTCACATGAACCATATTTGGACGGTGCCGGTTC
This sequence comes from Magnolia kwangsiensis, assembly GCA_037074715.1. Classification (NCBI taxonomy): domain Eukaryota; kingdom Viridiplantae; phylum Streptophyta; class Magnoliopsida; order Magnoliales; family Magnoliaceae; genus Magnolia; species Magnolia kwangsiensis. The sequence continues at coordinate 67,465,825 of CM073572.1, read as the reverse complement.
ACATGAACCATATTGGGACAATACTGATTTACATAGGCTATGCAGGGACAATACTAACTATCATTAGTGAGCCACGTGCCCCAAAAGATGACAGTGTATATTGAAACACATGCTACACATACAACTATTAAAATGATTTTTGATATAACCCAAGCTCTCACTTGGGCCCATCCATGGGCCCACCTTGCTTGAATAAGTACATGGTGGGCCTAGCACAAGCCTAAAAGGCTTTGTTGTTGCATTTCCTTTGAACCTTCTTGATAGTGGGACAAAACTGCAGGAATACTTGACAAATATAAACTGCAATTTTTTAAGATTCCTTGGATGACTCTGGACCACAAGATAATTTGGATCAAGAACGCGAACACAACCATACAAATGATGATTTCTTCCCCTTAAGTTTTTCATTTTTCATTAACTTAAGTTATAATTTTATTTTGATTCAAATTGATAATTGTTAACTCCATCTTATATTTACTTATGTAATTGAATTGCTATATCACATGCTTAATATTATCGTGTATATTTAATTTATGATATTGGATTACTTGTGGATTGCTTTTGGAATTTAAACTAGTACAATAGTGGGAAACCCTCACTTATAAATGTACACCCATACTTGGGATGTAACTCGATTGATGGTGATTACAATGGACCTTCGATCTAGTGGTTATTACGTGGTGGTCTAGACAGATCATTGATGTGGGCCTACCATCCATGAGTTGTTATGTCTAAATGGTTTTCAAGGATGATCTTTTATCATATGGTTTTGATACTCGTCATATGTGGCTTATTTTGATATCTGCCTATATGGCTTGTTTCGATATCGCCCTATGTGGCTTTATTTTGGTAATTGTCCAATATGAGTTTGATGTTTTATATCGTGCAACCATGCGATAGTAAGCCTCATATATTGTAATATGACTAGCCACTAGTCGACAGGTTTCCATTAAACATCCTAAGATGGTAGCATCATGAGCCGGGGATGGTGTTATAAGATCTATGCCCGAGCTGTCGGCCTACGCTGGTGACGAGCCCCCGTAGTGACCTTGAGCTTATATAAATTGGCTGATTGTAACTAGACTAATAATGGTTTGGCTAATCATGCATCCATGACATATTGGCGATGACGGGTGACTAATTTTGGATGCTGTAGCACGTGCCCTTAGGATCATCGGGGTATCGTTTCGCTAACTCTCAGACCACCAATTATCGATTTATTGTTCCGACTGGATGATTTTTCGAGGTCAATGATTGCATAGGTGACAAGCCCAATTTCCGCACAAATGTGCATCCCCGGAATGATGTGCATTCATGCATCCATGCATTTAAAAAGACTGCATCATGTGTTGTTTTGATTGTCTTGTTATTTTATAATTATGCTTACTTAATTAATGCGTGGGTGTGTAATCTTGAGGGAAATTCACACTGAGTTGGCCACTCATCCATCAAATACACAACCGTACAGGTGGCCCAGATGATGTTCATATTCATATTGGTGAGGAGCAGGCTATGGTTAACAAGGGTGCATGATTGTATTTACTAAGGGCTGCTACAGGATTTCACTATTTCGATAAAGAAAAAAATGCGTTTGATTTGGAAAATTTATTCAATAATAACAAAGAATTTGTTGAGAGAACATTGATCACATTTATCTGAGTTCATTTACATCATCTGATTCCTTTGGTTCTGAAAACAAAATACAATTAATGCAATGTACTGAATGAAAGAGAAGATAGTTCAATAGAAATTTCGGCAGCATTCCGATGCTGTTTTGGTCATCTCCTAGGTACTTAGGAGGAATATCGATCTGATCAACCAGTCTTCCAAGTAAGAGGGCTTGTGCAAGTTTGAATCCTCTGATTTAACCGCTAAGATTGAATCTAAGCATCATTCCAGTCATTCTTCTTTGAAATATGAAGCGGTCCATTAACATATGGCCAGGACCCAAAGGAATCAGGTCGATCACATCAAACGGACCTAAAATGTCCCCCAGAATGTAAGATCATGGGGTTGTCACCGTCCATTCGGATAGAAACTTTATGTACAGCCTTAGAACCACAAATTAGCCGTACACATCAAGTTTCAGCTCCTGAATCCTTATAAAAATGACCAAACTGACAAATCAACCACTAAAATCATGATTTGGGACCCACCTCATATCTGGATACAATTCAGATTTGGTCCCAACGTGTTAAATAATATGAAAAAGCAGATGGATGGAGCAGATTTCCCACGAGCATCATGCTGGAGTCACATGTACGTCGCATGTACATGGTGTGCACGAACACCGGCCATGCATGGAATTTCTCAAGGTCAGTCAGCAGGCACTGACCGACTTCTTCTTCTCAAAATACAAAAATGCACAACGTCTTTGGAACTTCCTTTATAATTTTCTTAGTGTGGCCCACTCCACAGTCAAATCGTTGATCCGTACCGTCCACTGTGTATAGAAGGGAGATTTAACCCTTGGTAATGTGGCATTCTGAAACCATGCAGGCTGTTGTAGAATCATGACCATTGAACATGAAATGGATGGCGGAGTAGATAGGCTAGTGGGCCACGTTGATTTTCCTCCAAAAGCACTCTATTCCTGATGGTTTTTCGTCCTGAGACCAATGAACGGAGTGGATTTTCCAAAAAATCCAGTAAACGGGCCACCAAGTGTCACAGAGTCGACGTACGTCGACTCTGTTGAAAACAGAGCTTCCATTCGTTCGTAGTGGGCTACCATTATACAGCTAAAGGTGGATCTAATCTATTTGCCAGGTAGAAGGATAAAAACCCATCAAAATCATGTTGAGCTTTTATGATCATGTTCTTCCTCATGATTGCTACAATGATCAAAAGAAGACTGTTCAGCTGCTTTCGTGGCTTGACTATCTAGGTGGGCCACGTCAACAGAAGATCAAAGCCTACTATTCACGGTTGAAATCTCAAGAGGGATCCAGTAGACGGTATGGATCTCTCAAAATATGACCTTACTGGGCCCCACCAGCAGCACAGTTAAAAGGAATTTCTTCCTCTCTGTTTACGCCTGGCTGAAAGTCCGGCCTGTTGCTCAGTTCGCACAACGGAATCTTTCCCTCAGACGGCATTGTAGACTCCCGTATCTGTTGCGTGGGTCGCACTGACAGTGCATTCCCTTGTGCGGTTAATGCTATTCCTTCCATGCGTTGCGCGGCTGACACAACACTTTCATTCGGTTGGGCGACTGGCGCAACACCTTTACTCAGTTGCGCGACTGGCGTAATTGCAGCTCTGCTGTTGTGCGGACCACGCAACAGACTCGCTCTTCTCACTTCTCCTTCTTCATTGTCTGGCCCACCAACTGATCAAAACCGATCATCTTCCAAATGAAGCAGGGGTGGGGGTATTTATAGGCCCCACTACTCTTACAAAGTGGTGATTAGAGCTGGGCATCGGACCGAGTTGAATTGAATTGGGCCTAACTCGACCAAATCCGAGTTCTGAATAGCCAGACCCGAACTCGGTCAGAACCGGGACCGAGTCCTGGTCCTCTGACCCAATCCGATCCTAACCCATGTGGCCCTGGACCGATCCGAGTTAGACTCGGTCAGGAAAACCGAGTCGGATCGGATTGGCCCAAGTTCGGATCCGATCCAAGAAAAAAAAAGAGGTGAGAGAGAGAGAGAGAGAGAGAGAGAGAGAGAGAGAGAGAGGTTTTGTACCTTGATATGACATCGCTTCTTCTTGTTGAATCTGAGGAAGAGAGAGGGCCATTGCAGCTCTTCTTGTCTTCTTCTTCTTTTCTTCTTCTTCTTCCCCTTGGATAATCTGCATACCTTTACAATGGAGATTCATCCTCACCCTTGAGCCGTAGACCTCAGCGGTATCGAAGAAGGTTATGCCGCAATCAATACTAGTGTTAAAAGCAGCTTTCACTGACTTCAGCTTCTTATCTGACATCACAAAGTTAAAATCCAATTACACAGATATGATTTGAAGCTAATTATAATTCAATAACTAAATAAATAATAACTGAGAGTCTATTAAGAATCAGGACACCAAAAAAGATTAGAAGATTAATATTAGAATGCATGAAAACAAAAAGAATCGAAGTTGGTCTAATCTTTATATGAGACACTCGCAAGCACACCATTGAACTGAATGTTTATGATTAGTTTAGCAGAGTGCAAATGAATAAATTTCAATGCCTTTTTTTGAAGGGACAAGCTCCAACTTGAAATTACATTCCCTTTTAGTAGGACTTGAACTGAATGTGACTGCAGTTTTAGGAAGTGTTACTACAATTTGGTCCTCTCTCTTGATTGAACATGAATCTTCACATCTCAATTCAGTTGTGCATCCAAACACACCCTTCGTAAAATCAAAAAATCAACAAACATAACACCACTATGAAGGGAAAGAAAAGGAACATGAAAAATACATTACCATTCAAAAAATAATTCCAAACTCATTATCATATTAACAAATACAAAATCTGTTCCCAGGTAGTAAATAAATAAGTTTATGTTTTTTTGGTGGTAGAATCTGAAATTTCAATTACGTCCAATCATTATCATAAATAAGTTTCTATTTTTTTTTTTTTTAACAGTGGCATGCCAATTGAGTTGACCAGCTTGATTTTCTCCCAGTTTATATTCATGGTGAGAGCCACCTTTTGCATGTCTTGGATCATCATCCTCATCTGAGCGTCATCCCTACTAATTGGGGTTGGCTACATGAATCCCACCGCACTTTATCGAGGACATGAATCCTTTTTTATGTCTTGAATGTTCTCCACAAGTTACATGACAGGGAAGACATGGATGTGGAAGTTCACATACAGTGCCTGTATGTGAATATATCTCATTAAAAGAATGTTGTCCTTTGAGTAGAGATTTTCCCCTACTTCGTCCCATGGAAACCATTACACATTCGAGATCAAAGAAGCACCTAAAAATTATATTGGGCTTGTGGAAGTGGGTACTAAAAGGTTATCCACATCCTTGCATCAGAAGGCCATGCAGCTAAACATTTCTGTAGGACATAAAGAAAGGATTTTGAAGCGATTAGGCACCCAAATACCATAAACAAGAGACAATTTAAATTTCAGATCAACAGGTTAATGCATGAAACGTGTAAGCAATTTTGAAAGTCAGATCTAAACATTGATTATTGTGGAAGGAAATGCATTGCAATCTGATAATTCATATCGATCATGATTCATACAATAGAAAATACACCAGTGATGTCCTTGTGGAACTAATCATGCTTGTTGATATGTTCTATCCAAATTGTTGCAATGAAGCCTTTTAAGGAAATTGCATCAAAGCATCAATTCTGTTTTTAGGATTTTCTTTTCACTATCCTGAGAGAGTGGGTATTTTGGATTACGGGGGAGAAAAAGGAAATTAGTTCCATTTGAGAGAAACAATTCGGATGCAAGGACACAAATACAATAAAAAGGAAATTGGTTCCATTTGAGAGAAACAATTCAGATGCAAGGGCACAAATACAATACCATTTGATGGTTGTGCTGTTTTCATTCTGCATAAGACTAACTTCAACATATACAGCAAACAAATATAAATAATGAGGAATCATCTTTCAAGCGATAAACTAATATATTTAAGAAGCATAAATGATACACATTTGTCTTGGAAAACAATTTAACAAGCATATTTCACCCGATAAAATTAATAAAGCTGTGAAGAATAAATAATATACACCTGTCTTGGAAATCAGCTATCACTGCCTTGATTATATCAGGAGGAAATTTCTTTCCATTAAGTTTCTTTTGCAGCTCGACTGTTGTAAATGCTCTGTAGGGAGAAAGAGCATGCTTCAAAATACTGATCTAGTTAATAGAGAGAAAAACATGAACTATGGCAAAGAGATGAAAAGAATTATGTAAGGAAATAAAATAATAGGTTTGCATTAGAAAAGAAAAGCATCTCTGATATCATGAACAAATTTCCTTAAAGCCTAGAAAAACTTTATACCCTCTTAAATGAAATGGAATGAACTGGAACTTAGGCCATGGAAACTTGTAATTTTAGCTGAAATGTGCTTTCAACTGTATCATATCTATGTATGCATTTCTTGGTGTAGGGTGTCTGCACGTACACATGCGTGCGCACACCCACACCCACACGCATGTGCACACGCACACACACACATATATAAATAAATGTGCTCATGGAAGCCCGCCGCTTTGTGTATGCGTGTGTTGACAATGGATTGGCTTTGAAGCATAACAATATAATAGATATGTCTATTTTTGCTCAATGATCACAAGTCATTGTTTTCAGGAAGAGATGTTCAGGCTTATCCAAAATCTTTCAATTGAGCAAAATACAGAACACATGAACATAGAGATAAGCTTAAAATAGAATGGAAGCTGCCCCATGAAGATTTTCAAACCTTGTTGCAAGAACTTCGACTGCCATTTTTTCAGCATCTTGCTTAGTTTTTCCGGCATGTGTTGCATCCTTCTCAAAGACACCATTATTATCGGATATGTTAAATTTTCCATTATGTTGTTCAGCCTCATCTATGAGATGATGATCCATGACTTCCTGATCATGACCAGTGTCATCTTCAAGATCTGAAAATTCCACCATACCTCCAATCATATTGCTTGAGTTCACTGCATGAACAAGAAAAAGCTGATGAGAGATGAAAGAAGCTAAGCAACTGCATTTGTGAAACCCTTGCATGTAAATTAGCATCTTAATTAACATTACACACTACAATAGGTACATGGTTTCTATGAAGTCTTACTAGTTTCAGCATCAAAGATTCTCTCAGCACTCGAAAAATGATATTGAGACCCATCATTCACATTTGATAATCTGTGTTACTGTTTTGTCATGCGAAAACGTAGCTTTCAAAAAACTTAAATCTGAAGAACGATCAATTGCTTTTTCCTTGGAACTCTTTGTATGTCGAGAATTTTGATTTTCTCTTCCAAGGGAATATTTCTTTGGAGTGTATCTTATAGGACCAGAGGATTGATAAGCTCTACAGCAGCTGATGGTACTGGATTTTTTCATCCTAATATTACAAAATAATAATAATAATAATAATAATAATAATAATAATAATAAGTCAAACCGAGATTTCATCATCCTAAATTCGCAAAGATTGCACAAATCCTACACATCCAATTGATGGCTAGAGCTGTACACAAGTCAAACCGAGATTTCATGACTAATCAGTCTAATTTGGTACAAATTTTCATGAAATTTGGTACCAAACACACTTTAAGCTAAAATTTTAAAAATAATAAAGAAAGAAAGAAAGAAAGAAAAAGAAAAAGAAAAAGATTAGGTAAAACTTGCACATATTGACATAAACTATGTCCAACATCAAAAGTAAAAAAACCTAACATGAATATACTGACATATAGATTAGGTAAAACTTTCATACATTCAATACCCTCTATATGATGAATGCCTTTGTGGCATGTAACTATATGAACCTTATTTGTAATAGTAACCCCCTCCTCCACCTCCACCTTTGTCACCAAATTCATCCTTCAGTTCTCTTTTTACAGATTCAACTGCAGGAGAACTCTTGGGCGACTCCGAGCTGGATGTGTCTAACAAATGGTCATTCACCTTTGCTGAATCGGATGGTGGGGATCTCTTCCCATCGTCCTCATTCATAGATGCAAGAACTTTTTTCAGACACTTTTTATGATCCGATTTGTACGGGATTCCCAATAGCCTATAAAATGCTGCAAGAATTTTAACAAACTTTGATGGTTTACTTGTGCCTGCTTCAGCATCATGTTGTCTTGGAGATGGATGTTGTTGTCCGGTACTTCTTGATCTGTATGCCATTTGCATGCTTTCTTTGACGGCCTCTTTAAAATTTCGTTCTTCTTGCTCCCTTAAAATTCTCTCTTGTTCTTCTTCTCTACTAATTATGGTTTTGGAAGGCCTGGAACTAGAGCTAAAGGCAGTTGCAGTTCCTCTGCTAAACCCTTCTTCATTTATAACAGGCCTACTTCTATATATTCTTTGGTTAGTTGTATTGGTTGTAGTTGCAGGGTGATGGGTGTGGGAAGTCTTTGTATTAGAATCGAGAATGGCTCCAAATAAATCTCGGACCTCCTGAGAAGCTTTTCTATAAGGTGCAGCGTCTCCTCCCCGACAAGCCAAATGTAATTTGAGTCGATTTGTTTTGTTGACAAACTGTTTTCCACACAACTTACATTTCAACTTTATCTTTCTATCCTGAGAGTAGATTTGGACTCCATAATCCCAAATATCCGCCGATGCATCATCTTCCGATGACATATCTACTGTATATCTGGTTAGCTTAGGACAAAAAAAAAGAATTAAAGTTATGGATGAACACAAGTACCTAATAATATAATAAGAGATTTAAACAACATTATCTAATTGAATATTACTAATGAAAAAAGAGAAATATTCATCCACCCATAAAACATAACCATAAACCTTCAATGTAACTGTTTTAACAAAATTACAAATAACATGATATAACAAATTTAGAAGGCATTAAAATCATATTGCGGCTGCAGGCACTATCTCTTTAATCTTGTCACTCTCCTCTTCATCGAACTCTTCATCAATAGAGGTCTCTTTCCCCCACATCGGACGCAGCCAATCTTGGGTACAAATGAGCTCTTCAACTGATTTAGGTGTAAGTGATCTTCTATACTTGCTTACGATCCTACTCCCCGTACTGAAAGCGGATTCTGAAGCCACGGTTGAAATTGGAATTGATAATATGTCGCGTGCCATTAACGAGAGCACATGGTACTGTAACTTACCAGATCTCGACCTCCACCACTCCAAAATATCAAAATCTTCGCCTTTGTTTAGAACTAGAATATCCTCATTGAGATACTCTTGAAGTTCTGATATATGCATCTATACTTGAGTTCCTTTCAGCTGTGTATAGTAAGACATGAAATCATCTGTCGTGTCTTCTTGCAATTCATCAAAAGCAGAACTAGAACCCACATGAGGAGATTGTTCTTTTGCGGCACACGCATACAAATTATACAATTCACTGGTTGCACCAGAAATCTTTTGTCACTCCCCAAACCCAGAAATCGGATTCACAGAAATCCCGATCATCGAATCCGGTATCGACAGCCTCCGTAGTACCCCATCTTCAGCTCCCAGCATTCATATGCCAGATTCTGATCCTGGGATCCTACAAGGAGGATTTTTCTTTTATACATTTAACTCATAATAAGCATAACCACAAGATTACTCAATTCACAAAGGCAACATCATCATCACATATCCACTAATATAATCATTTGAGTACAACACTGAAAGGAAAATACATAAATAGAAAATCAAGCTCCAGAAGACCACTGCACACTCCAAGCTCAACACGGCTGCAACCTAACATCTCCTGCACGCATCTATCGTGCATAAGCTTATAGAAAACTTAGAGGGTGGTGTAAGTGTGTGCACAAGGTAAGTGTCAAGTATTCAATATAATGTCATAATCCTACAATACCGAAAAAAAAAAACCTTTAATTCATAAACCATACAATGTTTGAATAAACAAAAATACTAATAAGATCATGAATTATCAGAGTAAGCAGAAGTATGGACAAGTCCATAAGTCAATCAACATCAAAATATGCAATATAAAACAGCTATGCAATAAGGAGTCATAAAGAGCCAAATATCAGATGCCAAATATGCAATGCAATATACAAATCCTGCTAAGTCTGTCTAGGCCGTATAAGTGTAGAAACATAGTAACCCAAAGTGTCATATACCTGTGGATGTAATGCAATATGCGATGCGAATGAAATGATCATGCTGGAGTGTGAAGTCGGGATGATAGTGCGTAGTATCGCAGGCTACGGGGTCCACCACAAGGGACTTCTATCTAAACCAGTCCCATGCCTAAATTTGGATAGTCAGATTCAACGTAGTAAACTCCTGATCTCAGGTTAGTCGTGCGCCTATCCGAAATCCTTGCCATAACGAAGGTACACAACGATTAGTTGCGCACCACCAGCCCGAGTGGATAGTGAATGAATGAATGAGCATGCAACTCCTACTCAATAAGTCCACATATCAGTACGGTTCCTCTCTGAAAAATCACCGGGGTCTATTACACTCCAAACCAGATTGTCGCCCCATCGCATGCAACAAGGTGAGTGAAAGAGACCTCACTATCCTCCTACCAATATCGGGCTCGACTCGTTAATAGCGGACCCATTCCTCGAGCTAGTCAGACTCAGCCTAGCATTGCCCTCTCCTCTCGAGCAGGTAAGGCCACACCCCCTTCCAACCGACCACGACACAGTGGAGAGCGCAGCCATCTGGTAATCGACACTCGGCGATCATTTACCCACTCGGTCTAGACATTAGAGCAACCTCTGGATCCAAGAGGGTTCTGGGACTTTCACCCAAGGATATCTATAGCACCCCATGTAGAACAGATTTTTGGTATTCCATCTGGCCATCCACGATATGCCTGTGGAGGCTACGGCCCTGATGTCTCTAGGACATATAGTAATCACAACACACAATACAAGATGCATGAGTCATACAATCCAATCATGCATCAATCCTGCGCATATCTTGAGCTCATGTGAGAGAATCTCCGCCTATCAGGGAGTCTCATAACAACATGCCCAATGACGTATGCAATGATCAACCACATCTCATAACAAACATGCAGATGATGCGTATGGGCATGTATCATGATGCTATGCTGTCACATACTCATAATCAGTATCAATAACTGGCATTGACAATCGACCTCGACAATGTGGATATTTAACCAACATTGCCCCCGAGGAATGGCCACATAGAGCCAAACATAATGGACCCATAGCCTCACACAAGGGCCAATTATACAACTCAATGGGCCTTACTCAAAGGCCACATATCCACTACCGGTGCACCCTGCTCATGGGCGTAATACATATCACAATGGGCCTTGCCCATGAGCCATGAATATATCACAATGGGCCTTGCCCATGGGTCATGAATAATGACATGTGGGCCCTACGCATGGGTCTTGAATACATTAAATGAGCCATGCATCATGGGCCTAATACGTGTCACAATGGGCCTCAACTACGGGTCACATGTATATCATATAAGTCTCGATAATCGGTCTTGGCAATCGAGATCGGCCACGACAATCGAGATCGGCCTCAACAATCGAAATCGACATTCTGAATCGGCCTTGAGAAATTAGAATTGGCCTCGATACTCGGCCTCACAATCAGAATCAGCCTATACAATCGGCCTCAATAAATTAGAATCGGCCTCGATAATTGGAATTGGCAATCGGCCACGTTAATCAAGATCGACAATCGGTCACAATAATCGGCCTTGATCACTAATCGGCAATCGGCCAAATCAGAATCGGTAATCGGCCAAGACAAATCAGAATCAGTAATCGGCCTCGATCGATAATCAGTAATCAGCAAAGACAAATCAGAATCGGTAATCGGCCTTGATCAATAATCGGTAATCGGCCTCGATCGATAATCGGTAATCAGCAAAGACAAATCAGAATCGGTAATCGGCCTTGATCGATAATCGGTAATCGACCTCGATCAATGATCTGTAATCAGCAAAGATAAATCAGAATCGGTAATCGGCCTTGATCGATAATCGGTAATCGGCAAAGACAAATCAGAATCGGTAATCGGCCTTGATTGATAGTCGGTAATCGGCCATGACAAATCAAAATTGGCGATTGGGCACAATAATCAGCAATCGGCCATGTCAATCGGAATTGACCAAACAAGGCCTAAGGGAAGGTCACAATGTAGACATTAAACCATCATTTCCCAACATGTGGACATTCAACTAACACTGCTCCCAAGCAGTGGTCCACATGGAGTCAAACATAAGGTGGGCCCAAATATTCAACAAGTGGGACTCAAATAGTTGTTACATGTGGGCCTTACACATGCAACACGTGGGCTTACACATCACGATGGGTCGATACATTGGGCCGCACCATTAGCCTAATATACACATCACGGTGGGTCGCATCATTGGGCCGCACCAATGGGCCTCATATCCAACAAGTGGGCCGCATCAATGGGCCGTACTAATGGGCCTTATACACATCAAGATGGGCCTCAATAAATGGGTCGAAAACATATCACAATGGGTCATGACATATGGGCCGAAAATACGTCACAATGGGCCTTGACCCATGGGCTGAAAATACATCTCAGTGGGCCTTACCAAATGGGCCATAAACACAATAGGTGGGCCCCATCACATGGGCTAAAAATACAAATAGGTGGGCCCTACACATGGGCCAAAAATACATCATGATGGGCTGTATCAATGGGCCGCACCAATGGACCCTCATATACATCAAGTGGGCCACATCAATTACATTATTCATCTATATTTTAAAGATCATTTTAGAGCATTTCCAAGAAAATAAATCATATCAACAGATCATCAGGACCAAACCATAAATAGCAGTGGAGATATTGATTTTCACCATTTAAAAAAAATTCCAGGGCCCACCATCAAGTTTATTTTCCATCCAGTCTGTTCATAAGGTCACCATGGTCTGGTTGAGAGGAAAAATAAATATCATTTTGATCCAAAATCACTGTGGTCCTAAAAGGATTTCAATGGTAGATGTTCGTCTCTCCATTGTTTTCTGTAGTGTGGTCCACCTGATAGATCTGCCTCATTTTTAGTCTCAGCCCTTAAGAGGGGCTCGCCAATTGGGTGAACGGTGTGGATTTTACACGTGCCTCATGATCAGGTTACTGTCCGGGCCCCAGGATGCACAGCCTGGATATAAAACACATGTCATGGTGGTCCACATCAAATGGTTGGACGGTATAGATGAGACACATAAACCGTGTGGGACCCAAAGAACTTGCTGATGTAACAGCAACTGTAATTACTAGTGTGAGGCCCACACGTGTGATCCACCCAAAATAAATGGATGGACGGTCAGGATTACCATAGTACCGCATGATCAGACCTGCAGCTGCTGCCCAAACAAACAGACGGTGTGGAAATAAGACACTTACACCAAGGTGGGTCCCACTCACACGTGTCACACGTGTGGGGTGGGCCCAACAGATGGACGGTTGTAGATATCATGCCTGCTGCACCGTCCAGCAACTGGACGGTGTAGACATAAACGTACATCATGGTATGATCCACATGGTGGCCCAACAATATAATATTATTAATATATAATATACTATAATATAATATTATATATTAAATATATCTACACGGTGGCAGCACTTCCCATACTCACCGTCCAGGCCCATCTGCACGGTGCAGATTTCACAAATAAAGGTGGGCCCCACATAGGAGTGGCCCACTACAACATTTATTAATATAATATATTATAATATAATATTATATATATATAATATGTGCATGTGTGGGTGTGTGAAACTGTGTGAATGGCAGCCTTGTTGTATGCGAATTAAATCAAACTATGCCCGTATAAACAGATGGGCGGTGTGAATTAAACACTTGTGCTGGTGGGTCCCACCGTCCATGTTGTTGGACGGTGCGGATGCATCACACGTGTAGGGCCCCACACAATGGACTGATGGTGTGGATAATCACGTACATCGCTGTGGGACATATCAGCCTGGTTTAAACAGTCCAGCACCGTCCAAATTGTCTGGACGGTGTGGATGGAGCAAATCCATCACAGTGGACACCACCTCTGGGCTGTACACGTTCATCAGGGTGGATTCCTTGTGCTGGATAGCGGGGTAATACAACACATACTTCATGGTGGGTCCCCACTGCCAGGACCGTCTATCAAAATGGACAGACGGCGTGGATTCAGAACATGTACACACTGTCCAGACCGTTGGACGGTGTACATATACAATACATACATCAAGTGCGGCCCCAGTTCATGGACGGTGTGAATAAGACATACATCAGTGGGTCCCACCAAATGAACGGTCTGAATATAACATAGACCCCATAATCAGATCCAGAGAGCTCCTGGCGTCAATCCAGTAGCTGCATGCTACTGGGGTTCACATCAGCGTCCTGATGATGGACGGCTGAGATGGAACGCCTACATCATGGTGGGATCCACAGATGGATGGCGTGGACATAAGAGACATACCTCATGCGGGACCCACATGGATGCTGACGTAAATACAGCAGCTGTATAGCTATTGTAAATGTACACAGCCAATCGTCGTCCACAGAGGTGGGTCCCACGTGTGAGTGGCCCATCATTGAAATATAAAATATAAAATTATAATATAATACATATCATATACATATATATATATATAATATTATTTATATTTCCCATAAATCCAGCGTCCAAGAGTGTTGGACGGTTGGGATGTGCAATACATCCAAGTGGATGGTGTTGATAGAAGACCCATCACAATGGCCCGTGGTCCAGAGACAGGCGGTTCAGATACACCACATACCTTGTGGTTGGACTCACAGAACTTGCTGCTCCAGCAGCTACGGCATGCAGTGTGGGACCCACCGTCCTTGTTTGGACGGTGTGAATCCGACACATCATCAAGATGGGCCACACGTGTTGCCTGCTGCTTTGGAGAAAGCCGTTATTTGTTTTTCCCCTACGTCAGGGTCTGTCCAAGTCGGCAGCAAGGGTGGGCCCTCAATTCACAAAAATTAATAAGTAAAAGCACCCACCTTAAGATCTCTTCTTCCTTCTTCCACCAACGCGTTGGAGAGCTTCAAGGGAACAAGATTCAACGGTTGAGATCGATTTTAGAGGTTGGGATTGGGTAATAGGAAGGTGGGCCACACATGGTTTTCTCCATGGAAGCCATGGACGATTCATCTCTTGGGGTTGCTTGGGAGAATGAGAGAGAGAATGAGAGAGATGATGGGAGAGGAGTGATGGGAGAGAGGGAGGAGTGGTGTGTAAGAGATAAGGCATGAGAAGTATGGGTCTCTTTGACTTTTGGGATAAGAGGAATAGGCTAAGCATGAGTTACTTTAATTAGTTGGTGGGAGAGGTATGGGTGAGTGATTTGATTGATGTGATTGATGTGATGTTGGGTAGAGATTCTTTTCTCAGGATTTGCAAAGCACGACGTCTTTCCTTGAACTGAATGTAGGCCCACATCTCCTGGCCAAGGTATCGCCTCGGTGTGCGAGATGCGGCATCGGAACAGCGGCGACGGTGTGGTCGCTAGGGTACAAGTCTCAGGTTAAGTCGACTTGGGTTGACGACGTATGAATCAGGGTTGTGCATAAATGTCAGTCAAAGGTCGAAGGTTGCCAAAATTTGACCAGGAAGACCGCGAAAGCCTACAGAACGGTACGGTCAATGATACGGGTCTTACATCTTTTCAGCCTCAGCAACACTTATCACACCATACAACCTATTACATATGAAGCCAACCATAAACAACTTGTACCGGGGATCAAGAACGATCGCAACACCCATTACCAGACTACACTCAGACCAATACTTATCAAACTTTACCTGCATACCCATGATCATGAATTATAAAAAATCTTGTCCACTACTGCTTTTGCGCAAGGCATCTTTTACCTTCCAAAGTTCAGGAAAAAATATATTTACTGTTGGATACTTGTAGCCCAAAAATTTCTTCGTGCAGTTGTAATAAATAAAAAGGAACTTACGAAATGATATAGCTCTTGACCAATCATCTTCAGAAAGCAGCCAAATATACGCACTGTCACGCTCTGCATAGCGAGAGAAGGCAGGTCTCAAATCTATTGTTGAATCCAACATTTCAAAAGTTGAATTCCAACATGTCGTGACATCCAACTTCATCATTTTCTGAGTTAACAAATTCAACCGCTTCACGATCTCATTCCATGCATGTAATCGTGAAGGTGACCCCCTTATGTACTTCACACTCTCTCTTATGTTTTCGATCGTGGGATCGATTGTTTTAAGGCCTTCTTGTACAATCAAGTTTAGGATGTGGGCACAACACCTAACATGAAATATCTTTCTACCAAAATACAAGTCATCGGTGGCCTTAAACTGGCTGTGTAAATTCATTATCACGCTATCATTTGTGGACGCATTATCTAGTGTAATTGTCGAGATCTTCTTCTCAATTCTCCACTCCATTAGACATCTTTGTATACAGTCTGAAATCATTAAACCACTATGAGGAGGCGCAAGATAACGGAAGTTTATTATTCTCTTGCAAAACCTCCATTCAGCATCAACGTAGTGAGCAGTTAGGGACATATATCCCTTTCGTTGATTGGATGTCATCCACAAATCTGATGTCAGGCTAATTCGAGAAATCGTGGCCAACTCTCCTTTCAACTTGACCTTCTCGCCTTCATACATCTTCATACACACCCTTTTGATTGTTGTACGAGATACCTTTTCGTATTTGGGGTTAAGGCATTTGGCTAGTCCAACAAAAGCAGGACTCTCTACCATCTGAAATAATTAACTTGGCCATCCACTCATTCACCAACTCTTTCTCATACTTGTAGATGGACACTAACGGACCCCCTGCAGATTGTGAAAATGAAAGTGTTTGTTGGCTTAGCCCACTTCTCGCTTTTTTAAGACACTTTGTTAGATGTTTCTTCAATGTTGTGGTCGAACCATCTGCTTGCTTAGTGTACTGACTCTTGCAATGCTTACATTGTATCTTCACTTGACCGTTCTTCAGGGTTATTTCTTCAAAATCTTCCCACACTACCGACCTCTTTTTCATATTTTTTGTGACATGTGACTGTGTGGTACTAATATCAACCACGTCGACGGGCACTTCTCCATGTTTAAGACCTAATCCTTCATCTTCAAGGATCATAGGCGATGTAATTGATCGACCACCAGGGGCCGAGGACAGGGTATTGGAAACACCCTCGCTTTCCATCTGATAGTTGAAATATACTAAATCAAATTAGCATTAGCAATCTAATGCTAACAGAGTTATACTAAATCCTAAATTACTTATCCATCCAAGGTTGGATATATTGTAATACTTTCATATTCTCATTTAAACGTCCGCGCCGAAAATTCGGCAGCATCTCCCCATGCCTCTCCAGATAAATTAATCTTACATTACATTTCGATGCCAAATATTTAAAGCAATGTGAAGATATTTGACATTGAATACGAAACGGAAGAAACGTATCCAGAGAGAAATGAGGAGATGAATCGTAAATCAGGCATGAACATTTAAATAGGTTATATGAAAGCATACTATCCATCTAACCTTGAACTGTCCAAAAAGGGACAATTTGAGCGATTTCTATGCCACCAAAAATATATTATATCTATATATGACCACATAGAAATCCTCAAATGAGTAACTAATTATCTAACTTACAAGTAACAATTAAATCCTAAATTAGTTACCCATCCAAGGTTGGATAAATTGTAATACTTTCATATTTCCATTTAAACATCCACACAGAAAATCCGACAGCATCTCCTCATGCCTCTCCGGATAAGTTGATCTTACGTTACATTCCGATGCCAAATATTTAAAGCAATGTGAAGATATTTGGCATTGGATACGAAACGGAAGAAACATATCTAGAGAGAAATGAGGAGATGGACCGTGGATCAGGCACGAACATTTAAATAGGTTATATGAAAGCATACTATCCATCTAACCTTGAACTGTCCAAAAAGGAATAATTTGAGCAATTTCTATACCATCAAAAATACACTATGTCTATATATGGCCACATAGAAATCCTCAAACAAGTAACTAATTATCTAACTTATAATTTACAAATCACAATCATAAGTCACAATAATAATCTAAGCAAAGAAAGCAATAATGGGATAATATAAGCAAAGAAAGCAATGTACATATTAAGACTAGAGTACATAGCTAGTAATCAATCTATGGGTTGTTAGATCAACCTGTAATCTGCATTGTAATCACTCACATTTATCAAGAAGAAATGACAATAGTTAAATGTTGTTTTCCTAGCATTCATAAATCAGGAAGTAGCCCTCAAATTACAGCTATGTTTCTTTGAAGTCCAACTTAATGTGCATCCAAATGCAAGGAAACTACAATTAGGATAGTGATTACAATTCAATTCGAGAGTGCAACCTACATGCAAATGTTACGCATGCGGTATTTTTTTGCATTAAGACAAAAAATAAAGACAGGCCAGAAATAAAAATAACTGACCTTACAAAAGGTTGTTCCTCTGCTTCAAGCCTTCAACCTGAAAAAGGAACAGAAAGAAATAAAGATTAATATATTGGGATAAATGATTTAAAAAAAGTAATGTCAAGCATATAACCATATTCATTGTTTCCATGTTGCTCTTCTTTATCAATAAGTGTTTTTATTTTAGTGGAAAAGCTCTCTAATTTTAACATACTTTACAAGCTTAAATTACAAGCTTAGAGAATTTTGGCAAGGACATCTAGGCGGTAGCAAATTTCAATATTAGAGAATTTTGGCAAGGACATTTACAATCATGATTTATCTTCTATACTTCATCTGTTTCAACATGATATGCTAATTTTCGGTTCCAATCAATAGTGGTTTCATGGTATTCTTGAGTTGAAAATCAAATTTAAATGATACAAACAGCGTACATCACATACCCTCATGGGCTTATTACATCATTGCTAATGGGCTAAAGCAGAAAAATAATATTTCCAGCACTGATCCTTGATTCCATGGGTCATTTGATTATAGCGTGTGGCTTGGATTAACAGCTCTGATTGGTTTGAGTGACCTTGGATGCTAGTTGGTTGGATTCTGGGGCCATAGATCCAATCAGTTGCCATTTTCTGAACCACATTTTCCAGTTTAATTATCTATGGTCAATCTCCAGCATGATTTATTTGATTTCAAGCAGGTATATCTTCCAGGTGCTATTTTTAAAAGTGCCTTAGGCTACCTGCAGCTGTCCAATCCTCTAATGTTCCTGTGAAAGAGTTAATTTTGGAATGAATATATAGTATAAAGCAACTGCATATCATCTCTACATGCAATAGAAACTATTTTTGGAAACAGGACATTGTTGACATATTTAGCAGGGTTAGAGCAATCATATGCAACTCATTGTAGGAGTAGATATGCAGTTGTTGTTCTCTAGCATTTTTCTATAGAGAGTTTATTTGTACATGAAATAAAAGCTACTAGTAGAAAAAAGGAAGAACAGGTTGACATATTTAGTAGAATTACAAGGAACTGTATCCTCATGTAGACCCATATAGTTATGTACTCATTATAGAAGTAGATATGCATTTTTTTTTAAAATTTTTATTTTTACAATTGGTTGTTCTCTAGTATTTTTCTATACTTCTTTGCAGTGTTTCTCTGGCAATATATGCTTGTAATAGAAAGGGAATTTAGAATGTCTAGAAGGCCGCATATGCTTGTAATAGAAAGGGAATCTGGAATGTCTAGAAGGCCGCACACAACCTATAAAAGAGCTTGCGGCCCATATGAGGGAAGGAATTCTAAGATTGTTCAAGGTGAGTCTCATGGAAGTTGCCTCTCACTTACAGTTCGTGGTCAACACAGTTACTTTTTGCAATGCAGGCATGAGTCAGATTTGGGTTGTCAATATTATTCTGAAAGTAAAAAAGATTTAAAAGTAACTGTCCAAAGCATGCTTCCTAGTTTAGATATTTCAAAAAACCAAAGCTAAAGACTTTTTTTTATATATTATTTTTATGTTATGACCGTCAGATTCTTCAACATTCAATGGACGGTTGAAAATGAAAATATCCCATCATTTTTTTTTTCATCAACAAACTAGTGTCCTAAACTCGAGGTTATAACCATTCAAAACAAACTAAATTTTAGGGTAATAGCTTAATGGATGTTTAGAAACAAACTAGTGTCCTAAACTTCAACACACTGAAAAGATGTGTGTGCAATTTGTGATACATGGCCCAAAATGGGTTCCAACATTGAAATGCAAATAACGACGAGTCATGAAGTGCCAAGCATGCTCTAGAATCTCATTAGTGTTGCAGCAATTTGCTCAAAGTGAGGCTGAAGAGGTATTTTGCAAGTACAACCTATGTTCTCGCCTCTTCAACGACATCCGGCAAGTGGGCCTCAAACCTTCGAACTGAATGTGCACATGCGATCGGAAACCATGTTTAATAAGCTACCATTGTAAACCGTGTTTAACCAAGATCAAGATTCCAGCATGCAGTCATCATACATCCAAATCGGAACCAAATTCCAGCATCAAATAAAATGGGGAGAAAACTTTTTTATAAAAATGAAATATGGAATTTTGCATA
This sequence comes from Magnolia kwangsiensis, assembly GCA_037074715.1. Taxonomy (NCBI): domain Eukaryota; kingdom Viridiplantae; phylum Streptophyta; class Magnoliopsida; order Magnoliales; family Magnoliaceae; genus Magnolia; species Magnolia kwangsiensis. The sequence goes on along the minus strand of CM073572.1, from coordinate 67,445,635 downwards.
AGAGAGAGAGGTAGAAATACTTTCAGACCACCATCGAGCAGACAGGGACAGGACGACACTATGACGGACGGCGGGTTCGGATCGTGCATTCGTTCGGGCAGGACAGTGACGGACGGCGGGACAGTGACGGACGTCGGGCGCTGAAGAAGAAGAGGAAGAAGATCGGGTGAAAACAGGAAGAAGATCGGGTAGGGTAACTTAGTAAAAATGAAAAAGGGTCGCTCGTTCTTCGCCGGGTAGGGTAAGAAAGAAAAGAGGGGTGGGTTAGGGTAAAAAACTTAAAAAGAGTATTTATAGTACCCGCCGGGTCGGGTCTGTTCGGTTCGGGCCGGTTCCATTCGGTCCGGGTATCCGGTTCCGGGCGGTCCGGATATACCTTTATCCGCACCCGATCCGAAAGACGAACGGATCTGGGTGGTCAGACCCAATCAGGCCGATCTCAGCCGTCGGTTCTGTTTGGAATGGTACCGATTTGGGTCGGGTAGGGTCGGATCCACCGGATCAGGTCCCAAATGCCCACCTCTAGTGGTGATTACCACCACTTATTCCTTTACATTTGAACTTCTTCTTTTCTTAAACCATGGTGTCTACCAAGCTCCCTCTTAAATGGTGGTGTATAACCTTTCTCCATTAAAATGACACCTGTGCACCCCTATTTACCGAACTACCCTTTTACCAAAATACCTAAAATACCCCTGGACATGGAATGTTACCAAAATACCTAAACTACCCCTGGAACTGAATTTTTACCAAAATACCTAAAATACCCCTGGACATGGAATGTTACCAAAATACCTAAAATACCCACTGGAACTGAATTTTTACCAAAATACTTAAAATACCCCTGGACATGAAATGTTACCAAAATACCTAAAATATCCCTGGAACTGAATTTTTACCAAAATACCTAAAATACCCCTAGACATGGAATGTTATCAAAATACCTAAAATACCCCTAAACAGAGAATGTTACCAAAATACCTAAACTACCCATGGAACTGGATTTTTACCAAAATACTGTCGAACATGGAATTCTCTGACCACTGCAATGGAATATTTTTTATACCTCAACAGATGCCCCCTCGATCCTTCTTTGATTGATTCTTGAAATCAAATGGAGGATCAATCTTCCTCCACCTGAAGAACTTGAATGAACTGCAATTGAAGGATGACTGGATGATCATGCTTACATGGTAGACTAGATGATCATACTTGACCAGAAGATTGAATGATCGTGTTCGATCGGAAGACTAGAATGCTTGCATTCAAACGGAAGAGTGGGTGATCGCGTTTGAATGGAAGGCTTGAATGATTGCGTTCGAATAGAAGACTTGAATGATGACGCTCGAACAAAAAATCGGAAGGCTCGTGCTCGAATGAAAGGCTTGAATAATTACTTTCGAATAGAAGACTTGAAATGATGGCGCTCGAACAGAAGACTGGAACGCCCCCAGCCAACAGTGTCGAGCAAATGTTTCACTAGAGAGGATAAAATTCTCTTTTCATTGAAGCACGTCTCTGGAACAGCTATGACGACTTCGTCTTTGAGCGATTTGATCAAAAAACTTTCTTTCAACACTGTTATTATTGTAATGGTCTCTTTGATTAACTCTAGCGATTCTTTCCTTTTGATCAACTCTAGCGATTCTTTCCTTTTGATTAACTTCAGCGATTCTTTCCTTCAACTCTATATCTGGGGTTGTTCTTTAATGTTGCTCCTACAGCAACACCTCTTTCGATTATTTCTTTTGTTCATGATCTGCATAACCCAAGCTTCCAAATAATGATCTTTCCTGCCAAATTAATCAGAATTAGTATCTCAATTTATTATAATAATTTTTATTTTTTTTTCAATTTAGCTTTATGCAATATTGATAATTTTTTAAATAGATTAAGAGTTTCTTCTCTTTTTAGGCTGAGTGTGATATTCGCAATATGATTTAAGCAATCTTTGCACTTGTCATCATGCTTCGTATTGTATTCTTTATGTTCTTTATATTGCACTCTTAGAGATTTCATCTTTTGCTCCAAAGGTTCAACTGCTGAGTCTTTTTACTGAGTCTTCTCTAGTTTATGCTCCTTAGCATTTCTTCATAGACTTTTTCTTGTATCTCTGCTGATTTGATGATGATTCCATTTGTTCTTTGTCTCCATTAGATCCGATGCTTGGAGTCTTGCGATATTATTATTCATAATACTCAGCATATGAATTCCTCCACCTTGCATAAGAAGTTATCAGAAAGACCAAGGCATAGATTATTTTGAAGACATTAAATCTTGCCCCCTTTCCAGGTCAATGTCACATAAATATTTCTTTAGAAGATAATATTTTCAAAGTGAAGCTTTTTGATACTCCTGAAGATTGGATAATCTTTACTAATCTTCTCACGACTCCAAAGAATATACCCAAGTCCTTGTACTGTCCGGTAGAGAATGATAATTCTTTACTAGTTTATTCTCTGCCCCCTTTTGAGAACCTTGTGCAATAACATGTCTCTATTCATTAAGAATGCGAGAGACGAAAAGACCTCATAACTCTTGTCAATATATTAATTGACCTTGGAGACTTGAGTTTTTGAGTAGATAATCACCAATATCTTGAAGGCATTTACTGTTGATGTAATTTGAACCTGATTCAAGAGAAACGTATTTTTATATGTTGTCTAATCAATGTTTAAAATTTTCATTAGGCAATTGCATATTTGAGTATATCTAAATTGAAATATATATCTACAACATTTTAAATGCTAAACTTAGTTTATGCTTTTGATGGAGTTAACATACTTTGACTGACCATAACTTGACTGGACATGACCTGACTTGACTGAACTGGATGACCAAATTTGATTAAACTGGACTTGACACTTGGATCAAAGAGCAAGATAGTTTACCGCTGATTTCGGGAAAGATAGTTTACCGCCGATTTCAGGCAAGATAGTTTACCGCCAATTTCGAGCTTTTTAAATCGCTGAAGCTTTGTAGGTCTTATGCGTAGTTGGCCATATAAGCTTCACTTGGCTGCCTTAAATAATCATTTACCATTGCTATCTTGCCATCGTTGTCGTAAGATTTGTGTGGTTGACCATGTAGGTTTATTCCACTGCTTATTTCACTACCATAAATAGTGAATCCATAACTAATATTTCACCGCTGCTGATAATATTCTAAGAATCAATAATTGATATTTCAATGCTACTGATAATATTTATTTTTGACGAATCCATAACTGATATTTCACCGCTGCTGATATGTTCTGAGAATTAATAATTTTTTGGCGATGATAACATTTTTGATAAGCGATTAATGGCAATAGCAATAGTTGTTAATTTTGGCGATAATCATTGACACTTTTCATTTGGCGATTGCCATTGGTGCTTTTCATTTGATGATGACTTAATATGCTTGAAAGCCTGCATTTTATTTATATACAAAAGAAATACATTCTATAGTGAGAAATACATTTTACAGTTTTTACTCACCTGTCTTGTCCCCTTTTGATTTTGGAAGTATCATACCGATATCTTTCGAATTCAAAATAGTGATCAACTCTTGAACTGGCAGGTATTGCAATGCATTTCTGCAACGAATATGCTTTTTATCATGACTTTACATCTTTTGCCTCACTCGCTTCTTTCATTTGATTATTTAGGCTATGACAGTTCGATCTTATTAATTACTGACCTTTCACCATATGAAGCATGTTATCGTCTTTTAACGTGGATGCTCCTAGAATTTTCTTTATCGAGTTTCTGTCATTCTTCTCTATTTTTCTCTTTCTGTCATGCTCTTTTCATCGTAATTTCTCCCTTATCGATCATCTTTTGTAGCTTTTTCCTGAGAGAATTATAATTTTCTATATGATGCCCAAATTTACGATGATAATTGCAATAATCCATTCCTCTTATATTTTTGATTTCTTCGAGGTGTCTTAGCCGAGGTAACTCAATACTCTTCATACCCAACAATTAATTCAGTATAGGAAGCATATCTTTTCTTGCAAACGAATATTTTGTATGATTTTTTATTTTGCCTAAACCTTTTATATGTCATTATAACCGCACGACCATTTCTATCTTCTTCATCGCTGTCTTTTTCCACATCCTGATAATCTTCTTTAGTTTCTTCTTTCTGAGTTATGTGAGTTGATTTTGATTGAAAAGTAAACACTCTTCCTATCATCTTTTTAAGAGCATAAGCTTTCATAGCAAAATTATGAAAGGTTTTCCAATCTTTACTAATCAAGTGGCATGTCAGCTCTGGTTTTATGCCTTCTAAACATAGTTCTACTTGTTCTGATTCCTGCAGAGGATGTTGACATGATACTGCCAATTCCTTCCATCAACTAATGAATTCTTCAACTGATTCATTTTCTTCTTGGTGAATAGAGGCTAATTCAGTCAAACTAACTTCTCGGTACAAAGAGAAAAAGTTTGACATAAAAGCATCATGCATCTGTTCCCAAGTATGAATAGATCCTAAGATTAAACCTGAATACCATTTGAAAGCTCTTCCTGTCAGAGAAGATCCGAATAATCATAAACAATATTGAGGAACTCTAGAGAAATTTCTCATCTTTGCTATGAAATGCATCATATGCTGTTCTGGTGATTCGTTCCCGTTGAATTTTTAAAAGTCTGGGTGTTCGAAGTCAGCGGGAAATGACATTTCTTCTATTTCAGGGGGATACGGTGTCTGATATCGAATTTTTTTATTCTAACCTCATTCATTCTCTAGATGAATAGATTCGATAACCATCTGCCTGATATTTTTCCGCGTGATATTCTGAGTAATATTAAGCATTAGCTCTTGAAATCTAACCACTTGCGGTTGTGGCCTTTCTACTTGTGGTTCAATGTTGTTTACGGCTGTCACTATTGGCATATTAGGGACTTCCTCAGCCACATGCTCATCTAAGATAATTAATATCTGTCGATGAACTTTCTGTTTATTTATACTTCGATTATTTTGATATCGAAGAAGGAAGTGAGCACCGCGCTGCTGACGTTGTTGAAGAAGATGAACTATTATTTGATTTGAAACCAAAGTATTGTCGTTTCGAAGGACTAGCTGACTCAAATTGTGGCATTCTCAATGCATGAGTTTGCTTGAAATCTTTTGCAGGAGGTGCTGTGAGTGGACATTCACTGGTTACGGTCGTCTTCCACTTATTTTTCTGAACCTGCAATGATTTTGCGGAAGATGTCTTTACGGTTATAGTTGATGGTATTGAAAGACCTTTTGGAGTGACGGGCCTTTCTATTTTTCTCGAATGAGCTGATCATATGACTGAAGCAGAATTGTGTCTCATGACATTTTACATAATCGATTCAATACTTAGCGAGATGTTGTTCTTGTGACAGTTGGTCGAACTTTCTGACTTTTGGATGTTACTATCTTCCGTCCTTCCTCATCTTCTTGAGCTATTGGCGAAACAGAGATTGTTCCGTCCATTACACGAAATTCACTACTCTTGATCACAACAGATTTTTCTTTCTCTGACGCTTTCTACTTACCTGGAGACAAAATATAAAATCACAATTAGGCATCTAATTGATAAGACATTCTATCTCAGAGAAAGCATTAAAGAGTGTTAGTTAATTTATCAAATAAAATTGTGCTTTATTTTCAGAGATGAAGGGGAAGAAGTTCCCGTTGAGAGTCGCCATTTTGGCGTTTGCAAAAATGATAAATGTTCTCGGAATATTTTCTAAGTTACCATTGAATAATAGTCCCCAGCAGAGTCACCATTTTGTTTCGACAAGGAAACAGATGCGTTTGATTTGGAAAATTTATTTAATGATAACAAAGAATTTGTTAAGAGAACATTGATCACATTTATCTGAGTTCATTTACATCCTCTGATTCCCTTGATTCTGAAAATAAAATACAATTAATGCAATGTACTGAATGAAAGAAAAGACAGTTCAATAGAAATTTCGGCAGCATTCCGACGCTGTTTTGGTCATGTCCTAGGTACTTAGGAGGAATGTCGATCTGATCAACCAGTCTTCCAAGTAACAGGGCTTGTGCAAGTTTGAATCCTCTGATCTAACCGCTAAGATTGGTTCTGAGCATCATTCTAGTCATCTTTCCTTGAAATATGGAGCATCCTTCCGGTCATTCTTCTTTGAAATATGAAGCGGTCCATTGACATGTGGCCAGGACCCAAAGGAATCAGGCCGATCACATCAGACGGACCTAAAATGTCCCCCAGAATGTAAGATCATAGGGTTTTCACCATTCATTCGGATCGAAACTTTATGTGCAGCCTTAGAACTACAAATTAGCCGTACACGTCAAGTTTCAGCTCCTGAATCCTTGTAGAAATGACCAAACTGACAAATCAGCTGCTGAAATCATGATTTGGAGCCTGCCTCATATCTGGATATAATTCAGATTTGGTCCCAACGTGTTAAATAATCTGACAAAGCAGATGGACAGAGCAGATTTCCCATGAGCATCATGCTGGAGTCACATGTACGTCGCATGTACATGGTGTGCACGAACACCGGCCATGCATGGAATTTCTCAAGGTCGATTAGCAGGCACTGACGGACTTCTTCTTCTCAAAATGCATAGTGTCTTTGGAACTTCCTTTACAATTTTCTTAGTGTGGCCCACTCCAAAGTCAAATCGTCGATCCGTACCGTCCATTGTGTACAGAAGGGAGATTTAACCCTTAGCAATGTGGCATTCTGAAACCATGTAGGCTATTGTAGAATCATGACCATTGAACATGAAATGGACAGCGGAGTAGATAGGCTAGTGGGCCACGCTGATTTTCCTCCAAAAGCACTCTATTCTTAATGGTTTTTCGCCCTGAGACCAATGAACGGAGTGGATTTTCCAAAAAATCCAGTAAACGGGCCACCAAGTGTCACAGAGTAGACGTACATCGACTCTGTTGAAAACAGAACTTCCGTTCGTTCGTAGTGGGACACCATTACGCAACTAAAGGTGGATTTGAGCCGTCTGTCAGGTAGAGGGATAAAAACCCATCAAAATCATGTTGAGCTTTCATGATCATGTTCTTCCTCATGATCGCTACAATGATCCGAAGAAGACCGTTCGGCTGCTTTCGTGACTTGACTATCTATGTGGGCCATGTCAACAGATGATCAAAGCCTACTATTCACGGTTGAAATCTCAAGAGGGATCCAATAAACGGTATGGATCTCTCAAAATATGGCCTTACTGGGCCCCACCAGCAGCACAGTTAAAAGGAATTTCCTCTCTGCTTATGCCCAGCTGAAAGTCTGGCCCGTTGCGCGGTTCGCGCAGCAAAATCTTTCCCTCGGACAGCATTGCAGACTCCCGTATCTGTTGCGCGGGTCGCACTAACAGTTTATTCCCTGAAATCGGATTGCATACTGAGTTACTCAGTACGCTCTTATCGTACTGAGTAAACTCAGTTGGGCCCGCCGAGAATGCATGTGGTTTATCCACTTCGTCCATTCATTTTTCCATATCATTTTATGGGTTCAAACCAAAATTGATGCATATACAAACCACAAGTGGACCATACTACTGGAAAAAGTGTAAGTATTGATTTCAACCGTTGAAAACTATCTAAGGCCCCCAGTGATGTTTATTTGTCATCCAACCTGTTCATAATATTAAAAAGACATGGATGAAGGGAAAACACAAATATCAGCTTGATCTAAAACTTCTGTTGTCCCCAAGAATATTTCAACAGTAAATGTTCAATTCACACTATTTCCGGTGGTGTGGTCCATTTGAGGGTTGGATATACTCCATTTTTGGGACAGCCTTAAAATTATGTGTTAAAAGAGATGGACGGAGTGGATATAATGCATGAATGACACTGGGGCCCACAGAGTTTACTCAGTAGGCTTACCGTACTGAGTTACTCAGTACGCAATCCGCTTCCGCATTCCCTTATGCGATTGGCGCTGTTCCTTTTATGCGTTGCGTGGCTGACACAACACTTTCATTGGGTTGGGCGACTGGCGCAGCACCTTTACTCAGTTGCGCGACTGGCACAATTGCAGCTTTGCTGTTGTGCGGACTGCGCAACAGGCTCTCTTTCGTCACTTCTCCTTCTTCATTGTCTGGCCCACCAACTGATCAAAACCGATCATCCTCCAAATGAAGCAGGGGTGGGGGTATTTATAGGCCTCACTACTCTTATAAAGTGGTGATTACCACCACTTATCCCTTCACATTTGGACTTCTTCTTTTCTTAAACCATGGTGTCTACCAAGCTTCCTCTTAAATGGTGGTGTACAACCTTTCTCCCTTAAAATGACACCTGTGCACCCCTTTTTACCAAACTACCATTTTCAATCCCTTTTACCAAAAACCTAAACTACCCCTGGGCATGAAATGTTACCAAAATACCTAAACTACCCCTGCAACTAGATTTTTACTAAAATACCTAAAATACCCCTAAACATGGATGTTACCAAAATACCTAAAATACCCCTGAAACTAGATTTTTACTAAAATACCCCTGAAACTGGATTTTTACCAAAATACCTAAAATATCCCTGAACATGAAATGTTACCAAAATACCTAAAATACCCCTGGACATGGAATGTTACCAAAATACCTAAATTACCCTTGGAACTGGATTTTTACCAAAATACCCCCTGACATGGAATTCTCTGACCACTTGAATGGAATATTTTTTATACCTCAGCATTCACACATTAAGATTGATGCAATTTACCTAGTTTTATATATAATGTTATTTCATTTTGTATTGTAAGTATGGGGACATTGGTTTGTATAAGTCATTATGGGCAGCTCTTGTATATTTAAATGATAATGCGAACTTTCTTTTATATTTGATTTGTCCATACTACACTCATCTACTTACTCTGAATGAAAAAAAATGTGTATACTCGAATTTAACCATCATTTAAGGTTAACACTCAGTTTTTTTAGGAAACGGTTCATGTAATCGGATCCTAAAAAGTCGAGGTGTTACAAAGCATGAAAGGAACTAACCAGAGAAAATTGAAAGGATTGGGAGAATGGTCTTCACTATAGGCTTGCTCCCTATAGGTGAAGGTTCGATTCCACAAGGTTGACATTCGACAATTGTTGGGCGACTGGTCTTCACCATAAGTTTGCTCCCTATAGGTGAGGATTTGATTTCTTTCCTTGGCATTACTTTTAATGAAAAAAATCAAAAGCTGAAAGAAAGAAAAAGGATGACCTGTGAGGCACATTTTAGCCTAGGTTTTGGGTGTCCTGAATGCTCTTGTTGGTTACCAATGATATCATGAAATAACGAATTGAATCTTAATATTGATAAGCCGAGATTACACTATACGCCCATGGATCTTAATGTTTAAAATTTTTTTCTAATCGATGGATTAATACTTTGAACTTGATTATGAAGTCTACCGTGAACTTGAGTCTAGGAGAAAGTAATGCCCATAATTCATGAATCTTAGAATTCTAGTACCTGGATTGTTTTAAAAAATCACTCGAGTTTATAGAAATTGTTCTGTAGTTCTCAACTTATTTTTTGTATACTTTGCTCGAGACTAGAAAAATGTTGGTTAGGAGTTGTGTTGAGAGTCAAATATTGCATATTAGAGCCCAGTTATTACCTACTTTTACAAACGTGATACTATTTAATGGCCTATTTTAATCATGTTTTTGTTGTAAGGTGAATTTAGGAGCCTGGACTAAAAAAGGGTGTTAAAAGCATGGATTTAACGCTTTAAAATCACCAACACAAGGAATGGACCTTAGGGGACCGAGATCAAAGGATTTACATGCCAAAGATCTGAGAAAATCAAGCCACTTCCATTAAACGGGCCTAAAAATCGTCTAGAATGCAAGATCACAGGGTCTCCACTATCCGTTCAGCTCAAGACTTCATATATAGCCTGAGGACCATAAATTAACCGTAAACGTCAAATTTCATCCATTGGATCCTTGTGAAAGTGGCCTAATGGATAGATCAGCCCCTAAAATCCTGATTTGGGACCCGCCTGATATCCGGATATGCTTCAAATTCATTTTCAACCCCTTAAATGATGTGACAAAATAGATGGACAGAGCGAATTTCTCAAGAACATCATGCTGGACCCCACACGTACACTATGTGTACATTGGGCACACGTGCACTAGCTGTGCACCATTACAACCAAAATCGGTTAGGCACGCTGACCAACTTCTTCTTCAAAATTTAAAAATGCAACAGTGTCTTGATGTGCGCCATGTTTTTTTAAGTAGTGGGGCCCACCCATCATTTAAATGGAAGATATGAATTGTCCAATGTGACCAGAGGGGGGGGTGTTTGACCCTCGCTTAGGTGTCCCTTTGGCCCCATACACACATTGATACGTGGATCATATACAGGATGAATGGCGAATTGATTTTATATAGTGGACCGCACCAAAACTCGACTAAAACCACTCATTTCCGACTGAAATTTCACCAGGAATCCAATGAACGGGGTGAATTTCATATAAAACATCACTGTGGGGCCCACTGAACACATCAACAAAACAAAATCTTTGAAATACACACACCAGATGCTTTCTCCTCCGTGGGTCGTTCTGTGATCACAAAAATGGTCGGATGCAAGATCCAAACTGTTCAAAAGCTTCATAAGGGGGTTTTCACCCTAACCATGGAGTCGAAATTCATTCTTGAAGCATCCATTGTCCAAAAATCCACTCCAAATGCAAGTCAGCTGTGTTTTCTTCGCTGCGCACGTTTCGTTGTTGCGTAAGGAATTCTCCATCGCCCTTCATGCTTATAAAAGGAAAGAAAAACATGGAGAGGGGCATCAGATCTTTTGGGGCAGCCATAGAGGCATCTTGGAGCAAGGAAGCACGAGTTTTTCCTTCCCTTATCTTCATTTTCTTCTTCTTCTGGGTTTTGGCTTGATATGTCTGGTTAAACTTCTTAGATAGGGCTAAGAGGTTAAGCTTGTAGCGTGATGGGGAGTTTTTAACGGTTTTGGTTTATGTTTATGAACCCTCTTTGATGATAGTTTGATTATATGGAATGTTTTTAGTTTGTAATGGTTTATTGTGACTTAAATTACAATAGATCTACGATGGCTTGAAGCATATTCTGTTCATAATAGGGATTATAAATGTGGGAGTCTTGTTGTTCACAATCATCTCCTGGGCATGGTTGGATGACGGAACCCTTTCTAATGTTTATAACTCCCTTAGATTGGTTATGGATTGGCTAAATTCTATTCTTTGCTTTGTTTTATGGGCATGGTTTTATGATGAAATCAATTCTAATTCTCATGCATATCTTTTATTTAATAACTAGATCAAAAGGAAGTTCAAATTTCTATTTTAATGGATTATCTTTCAACTGGATGAAGATAGGACTCTAAATCCAGTTGTGTTCTTGAATCAAGTATAAATCTCCCTGATCTCTACAAGTGAATCCTTGGCACTCTACTTTCCCACCTTTGAATTTTTTAAGTTTTAATTTGATATTTCACTATTATTCTCTCATATTCACCTAATTTATATTACGTCTTATTCTAGTTCTAGTTCAAGTTACTTTCAGATTACATACAAGGTTCAGTCCCTATGGATTCGACCTCGGTCTCACCGATATTATTACTACATCACAACCTTATACTTGGGGTGTGAACACCATCTCCTTGACCCCACACGGAATTTACTATATCATTTAATTTCGTATAGAATTCATTAATGTTTCATTTTCTTCCATACGTATTTCCTCAAATTTTGTAGTGAGGATTTGAACTTTAGATTTTTGACTATAATAGTTCCTTCATGTGTCATTTCAAGAATATCTCAGGCTTGTTTAGATGTATCACATGAAATGATTCTTTTGAATTCATCAGGTGATAGAGCACAAGTTATGGTATTTAAGGCCTTAGCATTTGCACTACTTTCACTTTTCTTAGGTATAGTCCATAAATAAAATGGAGTTTTTTTTTCAAAGATTTGGTTCCATCACTGCCTAGAACTTCAGACATAAGTGGTATCCATTTGATTACTGTGGCTTGACACACACTTTCATCTAAGGATTTTAAGAAAATACTTATTCTGGCTTTCCAGTATGCATAGTTAGGGCCATCAAATGGTGGTGACCTAGTAATAGACAAACTATCGAAATTTGACATAATGAAAGCTCTAGATCTTTAAACTCAACAAACTTAATCCAAAAATATGAGCAACTTAGCTTTGATACAACTTGAAAAAGGTGAGCTAACAGTCCTAGAAGGGGGGGTGAATAAGACTATGCCAAATAAATACTTAAAGTACTGAAATAATAAATAAATCAGAAATCTCAATAGTATTAGTATTAAAAAAATTTATTCAAACTTAGTTCGTAAGACAACCTTACACCAAAAATAAAGTTTTAGGTAAGACAACCTAATTTCACGAATGTTTGTAAGGATCAAGATCTCAAACCAAGTAAGAGCTAAGAGAGCTATCTATTACAAGCATTCACCACATTTGCATAAATAAATTACAATCATTCACCACATATGTACAAACTAAACATCTACCACAAACATCAGGAGTTATAGTGGTTTGGTGTGTACACCAACTGTTCTCAAATAGCCACACCTACTCCACTCCCAATAATTACAACCCACGTGATATTGGCCTTCACTAAAAAATAAGGTTTTCACAGGTTCACCTTAAAACATTACATAGTTGTGATTTTAGAAGAGCTATCATAAACAGAAACCTAATGCTGAGATTTTCTAGCTATCTCAGTCAAAACCAAAACATGAGATTTTCTGGCTATCTCAAAGAAACCAAAAATATAGAATATAGAAATGTACTTATCTTCTTCTTGAAGACAAATCTCTTGAAGTAGGCTATAGAACCACTTTGCTTGAAGTAGAACATTCAATGTCCAGTAACACAAACGAAGGTTATAGGTTCTAAATTGATTTTAAATTAATTCAAATTAAGGGTTACTTGTTTGAATTCCTTAAGATCTCAAAAAGAGTGATTATACTCTTTTTAAAAAGTAAGATTCATAAAAAGAGATTAAGGAATCAAAACAAAAGATAATATTAAATACTGTGTAATAGCTTGAAGATAGTGGGGACTTCTCTCTTTCTAAGTTTAGGCTTTTCTTAACTTGGATGAGTAATTTCGGACCGAGAGAAGGCCTCTATTTACAGGCTGAAAAGTTGTTGCTTCAACTCGTCTAAGGTCTCATTTGACTCATCTAAGATTTAACCAAATTTCAAATTTTGGACACGATTGAATAAAACAGTTCTTCAATTGGTCGAGGGCCCTCTTCGACTAGTCGAGCATGGGCTTCGACTGGTCGAGGGTGCAAAAAAATAGTTACTGGACTTCAAGTCAAGTAACCCTCAACTGGTTGAAGGTGCCTTTTCGACTGGTCAAAAAAATACAAGAAATATCCATTTTTTGGATTTTAAACTTGGACTGGTCGAAGACTATTTTAGACTGATCAAGTCACGGCTTTGAAAAGGCCGAGCTATATGTCCTAGAGGGGGGGTGAATAGGACTATACCAAATTAAAATGATAACAGCAGAATTTAATGATAACAATATGTCCTAGAGGGGGGAGTGAATAGGACTATGCCAAATTAAAATGATAACAGCGAAATTTAAACAATTAAAGGAAAGATAACACTTTAAACAATCCACAATACGGAAAAGTAAAGCAACCTCAAAATTCTAGTACTGAGAAGTTGATACCAATGTTGTTCTAAGAACAACCTTACACCATAAAAACAAAGGGATTATGGCAGGACAACCTTACTAGAACGATTTGAGTATCAAAAACTCAAATTGAAGAGGAATAAAAAGGAAATAGCTGGAAAGAAAATATAAGCTATTACAACATTCACCACAATGCATGAAATGTAAAAGATTACAACATTCACATCCATAAATACATCCCACAATATTGAATAATAAAAGATATAAAAAATAAATCACACATCCACAAAACACAAAGAATTATAGTGGTTCGCATGTGTGTACACTAACTATTAAACAATAGCCACACAGCTACTCCACTCCTAATATCCTCAAAAAGTGGATATTAGCGTTCACTATCAAAATAGGTTTTTTCAAGTTCACCTAAAACCCTCACAATTGTTTCTTTCAAGTGGGCTTACACAATTCAAAAAACCCCACATTCTGAATTTTCTGGATCACCTCAGATAACCAAAACTGAGAGATTTTTCTAGCTTAATCTCAAAGAAATCAAAAATAGAATATTTACATAAATATAAAATACCTGGATATTCTCCTTTTGTTGCAGCCCGAAAGAACCAAATCGGAGTAGAAGTTCAATGTCCAAACTCACTTATGAAATGGTTCTAGATTCTAAATTGATTTTAAATTAAATCAAGTTGGGCTAGCTCTATTTGATTTTGATTCCAAGAAGTGGGAACTCTTCAATCTCTCTTTCAAATCAGATTGGAATAAATAATAAAAAATTAAATATAGAAAGCTAATAAAAGAGAATATTAAATATGCACGATATAGCTTAAGAAGTTTACAAATTTATCTCTCAGAGTAATATCTTGATTTTACTTGAATTGGATTATTAAACTTTGAAAATCGTGCTCTATTTATAAGTGCGGAAGTTACCTTCACGACTGGTCATGTGGACACCATGACTGGTCGTAGGACCAACAGATTTTTAAAGTTTTGAGTGCGATTGGATAAAATCGTTCAATGACTGATTGTAGGCATTGCACGACCAGTCATGAGACTTCCATGACTGGTCGTGATCTGTCCACGACTAGTCGTGCGGAGTCTGATATAGTCGCTAGAGTTCAAGTCATGGTTGTAGGACTGGTCGAGGACGAGTTATGCACTGTTCACACGACTGGTCGAGCAGTCTCCAGGACTGGTTGTGGCTCAACAAAGATTTTGAAATTTTGCAACAAACTTAGGACTGGTCTTGAAATTTCTTGGACTGGTTGAGTCAGTGCTAGAACTAGTCGAAAAGAGTCCAGGACTAGTCTAAGAACAGACCAAACACTTATAAAATGATTCAATTTGAATTATGTATTCAAAATGACCTACCCTAAGGTTAATCTAAGGTCTTTCATACCTTAAACATGACGTATGAACATTGAACCTTCTTTTCTTCAGATGATAGACGATCTTTGAAGTTCATGCAGCTTGATATCGTGACACATAATGAAGCTTGGACTTGTGATCTTTTAAAGCTTGATTTTGTAGTACTTGACTTGTACTTCATCTTGAGTCTTGAGTATGAACAGTTCACTTGTCTTTCGATCGCTTTAAAACATTGAACTTTGAAGCTTAAAGGAGTGAACAGTGTACCTGATCTTGCATTTCTTTGAAGTAGATCTTGTTCTTTACTTGAAGCATTGTCCTTGTACATGTGATGCATTCTTGAACATATATATTAATGTGCTACACAAGACACAGATTGTGGTTTTGACACTACAAAATTTGACAATCAAAAGAGCAAGAGACCATAGCACTTACAAGCTTAGACTAGTTGAACTAAGGCTCAGACTATTCGAACTAAAGCCTAACGAAAGTATAAAAATTCCTATAAGCTTATCATTTGAAAGTACCTAAGTCTAAGATCTTTCTAGGGTCCATTATACCTGAGAAAACTGAACATTGAAGTGTAAAGCTTAGATATTCAATAGTGCATAGTTGATTTTTACTTGAAGTGCAGTCATAGGTGGAGCTTGATCTTCTACTAGTAGTATAATAGTAGAACTTGAATTTATTTTAGCTTAAGCTTTCCAACTTCATGACTTGTGCTTATACTTGCACTTTCCAACTTCATGACTAGTACTTGAAGCTTGGTTTCTATAGAAGATAATGAACTTGAGACTTAAAGCTTGAACTTTCCATCTTGATTCACTTGGAGGTGAACTCTCCATCTCATTGTGTGAATCATATCATTAGTTGTTTTGTCCCATCGAAATTTGACAAACAAGAGTGTGCTTTATACATTATAGTACCTATAACTATCTTATCAATTCCTAAGGGAGCTTAAATTTGGGTATCTATATTCTCAAACTTTCCTTAAGTCTAGAGGAGATTTAAATATGTTCAAATATCTCATTTCAACATCCTAACTTAAGACATTTAAGCTTTGGATAAGTTTGTTTCCCAAAGGCAAGGTTTGTCTAGACTCTCTCTAATACCATCTTGTAATACCCTGATTCTCAGAACCCGAGTACGCTACTCGTTTTTCAAAAACCCGAGTGTTAACCTTTAACCATGGCTCAAATTTCACGTACATTTTTTTCCTTATCAGAGTTAGTAATTTAACAGAATAAAGATAAATCAAGTATAAGAGAGAGTCCAAATATACATAACCAAAATTTCAAGTGGTTAACTGAAAACTTATACAAATCAATGTCTTAAGGTTTTATAATACATAACAGTAGAAATGAAATCAGGAATAGAAAGTCGTAAGGTTGTCTGGCTCCTATTCCACATGAACACCAGTATGCGCATCCTTTGCGTCTCCTTCACCCTGATTATGGTTTGATGGTGTCAATGGCTATCCCAATGAGGTATAACCCCCAAGATTTATCATATCATCAAGATAATTAAGCATAGTTATCAGGAATAGTGTATAATAAATATTTCACCATAATTACCATAAAAATTAGATAAGGTTCATCAAATGCGCATTCATTAAATAAATTTTACAAAGATAATTTGTTTATATGCATGAATGCGTGCACATGCTCACAGACCTGGGGATGCACATCCAGCTAGTAAAAAGGTCACCTAAGGAGAACTAGCCCCCGAAAAAGTACTCAAAGGTACGCTATAAGGAGAACTAGTCACTCAGAAAAAACTATGTAACGAAGACACCCAAGGTGCCCTAGCTTCTTGGAAGAGTACTCTATGTATGTCAAAAGAAAACTAGACACCTGAAAAAGCCCATGCGAAAAGGATAACCCATGGTAGTTGAATGCACGCAACGAAAACTTAGGATCATCAGGTAAAATACTATACGGTACAGTCCATAGTGACCCAAGAAAACTCTATGTCTTGTATCGACCATCCAGTAAAGTCCATATGCAATGAAGATGCATGATTAGCCCGACTATTATTATTCTAATTTCAAACAACCATTTTATGGAGGCTCAAAGGTCATTATGGGGGATTTGTCACCCATCACAGGTTAACAGCTCAGACATAGTATCCCATTCCACCATCCCTAGCTCATGAGACTAACAAATATGATGTTTAAAGGTAACCTACTCAACTAGTGGCTAATTATAATTTTACAAGTGAAACTTATCATCACAAGATTATATAAAAATAATCCATTAAAGCCATTTAAGGTAATTATTCCATAAAAGCCACAAGGACCAAATGTTCCAATCAATGATGCAACAAGAAGAGATTTTCCCAAAAGCCAGATAGACCCAAATGATCAACAAGATGGTAAGTTCACATCGACTATTTCATTTAATCTGTTAGATGAAATGGCCACTAGTTTAAGGACCTCCAAGCATTCCATCAAGTAATCATAAATGATAAAATTTTCCACGTATAATGTTGATAATACATGCATAGCAAAAGTGTTCATCTTAAAACAGGATAGAGGTAGTTAAAATTCATCACATATTCAAATATTTGACTTTAAACTTAATTCATCAATTATTTAAAAAACTCAAATTCAATATAAGCAACCAACTATATTAAGCAATCGATAAGATACATGAACGAAAACTAATAAACAAGCTAATTATCTAGACGTAGAAAAGCTTGAAGGGTAATCTTCAACTTTGGTGTGGTCGTACTTCTCACCAATACTCAATCTTGAATTCAAGACACTTAAATTTAATCCAACTCAAGTTGATTTTAATTGATTCCTCACAAAAGGTCTATACCTAAAAGATTTAGATTCCACACTTAAAAAATAAATTTGAGGTTTAACCAAAGTGAAATTAAAATTAAGTAATAAACTCAGTGAACTTACCTAAGCTAACTGAGTTAACTAATCTACTTTGAAATGCTTCGACTCGATTCAATTTTAGTGCGGTGATGAAACTAAAACTTAGCCAAAACAAGGCCAACATAGCGAGATGACTCAATGAGCCGCCAAGTTTATTAAAGAAATAATAGAATTCTAATTTTCTTAGAATCATACTTGCGTGAGATACTGTAATTGGAAAAAGTTGCTGACCTGACTAAGCTTGACCTAGCTTACTGTGGATCAGCGAGTCGACCAATGAGTTGACTCAATAGACTAGAAATCCATTCTTCTTCACTCTTCTCTTTCTTTCTTTCTTTCTCTTCTCTCTTTCCATTTTCAGCTTGGATAGGTCTGGACGTGGCCCATATGCGGCCCAGACTCGGCCCAAACTCGGACCGTGACTCAACCGAGTCAAGGTAGCTAGACTCGGCAATAGTCCAACCCGACTCGACTTCTGTCCTCTCTCCATTGCCTTCTCCTTCATCCTTCCTTTCTCTTCCTTTCATTCCTGCTCCCAGCTAGAGCATGTCCAGTGGAGATCACCAAACTTGACCTGACTCGGTCTAGACTCAGCTCGATTTGAGCTGTGGCGGCAACACATGTTCTTCCTCTCTCCATTCTCTTCTCGCACTCTTTTTTCTTCTTTTTCTCCTTTATTCCCTTCCTACTCCCGCTTCTCTATTGTTCTCGTGCAGCATATGGACTCGGCTGGACTTACAGACTCGAAGGAAAGCCAGGCCAGATCCGAGTTACCTGGTGCGGTAGCTAGGTGGGGCATGAATGCAAGCAGCCCTTCTCCCTCTCTCTCTTGTTTGTCTCTCCTTCCTCTTCTATTTATCTTATTCTCCTCCCTCCTGCTGGAAGACGTCCAACAGCAGCCTCCCCGAGCCGACCTGACTCAGTTCTAGTCGAGCTGAGTCGACCCAGTGGAGCACGAACGGACGACGCTCTTTTCTCCCTCTCTCTCGCTAACTTTTAGGGCTTCGTTGACAGGTTTCCTGAATTGGAAAGGGAACTTTTTTAGCTACCCTAAGAAGCTTCCAGATTTTTCGAGCGTTACTAATTACAAAATTAGTTACAAGCGCTCGACTTAATCAAGAGTGTTACAGACAACAGCTTAAGATCTAGCCTGCGTGGCCAATATCTGATGATATGGATGATCTTCTGATCGTATGGCCTGTCAAAATGACGTATCTGATCAACAAATACAGCCCACCCCGTGATGATGGGTTCTTCGGTCGGTTGGAGAAGAAGGTGAGACCGATCATGGCGAGATCTCATTGGAGGGTTGATCTTAAGATCTGACGCATATGGAGGGTTTGGATGGGTCACAAGGACCTTGCCGGACCTACCATTTGCACTGTTATTAGTGTTTGCCTAATGGGTGCGGGATTAGCGTGCGGCGGCGTCTCTCTTATTGCGATGGGAACCCTAAAGCCGACTTGGATTGTATGGCGAATATGTGTTGAGGTGGATGGCTGAGATGGAAAGGAAAGAGGAACGAATCTCCAGCCTGGCAGAAACAGAGTTTCCGTTTTAGTGAAATACCGCGCGCGACTCCTCTTTATGTCAGAATTTGTTCGTGTGCACTCGCATTTCGACATGCGATATAATTATGTTTTGTTCGGCCCACTGCTCTGATCATGATGGACAGCTCAGATCATTGAGACAGATAGTTATGGTGGCCCATGGGTGACTCAGATTCTGTTTTAGGAAGCATTGCACGTACGTCTTATTGGTGCTGAAGGTTAAACAGCTACGCACGTGATTCAACGTGAAAAAGTGATTAGGGTCTAGTCAAAATCGACCATTTTCACGATGGATGGTTTGGATTTTCCAACCGTAAGCAATTGGTGGGCCACCGATCATCAACACGGAAATCTTCCGTTCGGACTTGGTTCAAGCGAGAAATAGGGAGGGATTTCTCCCTTTTTCAAATTTTTGTCCGGTCAACAAGTTGTTGACCCGAATTGTAATCTGTTGCACTTCGAGTGCATCGCTTGCATGTGTACAAGCATATCAAAAGTGGGGTCCACTATGATGCTTTGAAAAATCTACTCCATCTGTCTATCTTGTCCAGTTATTCTAAGGTCTTGGACCGAAGATGGGATAGATTAAAAACTTGGGTGGCCCTCATCTATCAATTTATGTGTCTAATTGATCATTTTGGTCAATTAAATGGTCGGATTGATTCGAACATGGACTTCAACGGTCTTGGAGATTGTTCAGATTGATCGGGACAGCTCATTCTATGAACTTTCAATTCTAATGTCTTTATTATAGCATTATCCATAGTATAAGTTATTATTATTATTATTATCATCATCATCATCATCATCATTTAAATTTTAAAATTGTAAGGACTACTTCTAAACAGATCCACCCTTGTAGTATATCAACATGAATGAGTCATGAACTTAATTCTGAAAGTATTTTAACAATTAGGTGTGCCACACTTTTAACTATTAAGTGGGCCACACCACACGAATGTCGAATTACCAACTCCTGACATCCTGACCACTCCAATCATCCAACGGTTGGATTAACTCATATTTAGTCATCGATAATCGTAGGGATCCTAAGTATGTTTAGGCGTGATATAAGAGTCAGATATGAAGACCATATAATTCATTATGTGTTTTTAAACACTACCAGCAAACTGGGCAAAGGCTACGAATAAAATCCGTAGCCATAGACCTATGGATAAAGTTTTTGTCTGTAGCTAGTTCGTGGCATGACCATAGTCGTAAGTGCCGTAACAATAGGTCTGGAACCTATAGCTACGGATTTAATCCGTCTCGATAGGTTACAACAGCTACAGATATTATTTGTAGCTACAAGTCCGTAGCAATATGTCAAATTTAATAATGGCTACAGCTGTCGAATTATCGTCTACGGTCAATATCCGTAGCTATTTCATACATTAAAAAAATATATATATAATCATTTGTTCATTCAATTACCACCTGCATAATCATTAATTCATTCTATTACAATCAATTACAATCATTCATTCATTTAATTACAATCAATTGCAATCCTTCATTCAATCAATTACAATCCTTCATTTAATCAATTACAATTACAATCAATTACAATCCTTCGTTCGATTAATTACAATTACAATTACAATAATGCTGAAAATATAAATCTTTGCCTTTATTAGAGAAATTTGTTCGACTTCACCCTGAAATTTTAATGATAAAGAATTGAAAGAGAAGATATATTTTGACGGTATGATATATTTTTTTCAGAAATAAATAGGCCTTTTTCAGCTATCACTTACCTGAAGAATTAAAAACCGATTGTTGTCTAAGTTCACTCCTTTTCCTTTCAATTTCTTAGTGACCTCTGTAAAATTACTTCCACGGTCATTTATATAGTACTTTGAAGAGTTGTCTCGAAATGCAACTATAGTAATAACAAAGTCACTTCTTGCAACAGCTTCGTACATTCCATCATCCTACAAATAGTCATGGCATTCATAAATCAAAATGACCATTAGAGGAAAGAAAAATAAAGTGAAAGAAGTGCATCATGTATATAACCATTTTCTTTTTTTCTTTTTTAGGTTTAGTTTATAGATTAAGGTTTAGGTTATAGGTTATAAGTATAGATTTAGGTTTAGGTCAAGGTTTAGGTTTAGGTTCAGGATTGGGTTTAAGTTTGGGTTTTCAAGTTTAGGTTTAGGTTTAGGTTAGGGAGTCGAGATTAGGATTAAGTGTAGGTTTAGGTTTAGGGATTTGAGAATACATTTAGGTTTTAGGTTTAGGTTATAGGTTTTAGGTTTAGGTCAAGGTTTGGTTATAGGTTTTGGTTTAGGTTAAGGTTATAACTTTAGATTTAGGTTATAGGTTATATATTTAGGTTAAGGTTTACGGATTCGGGTTCGAGTTCGGGTTTAGGTTATACGTTTTGGTTTAGATTATTGGTTATAGGTTTAGGTTATAGGTTTTGGGATTTGAGAATAGGTTTAGGTTATAAGTTTAGGTTTAGGTTGGGTTATAGGTTAAGGTTTAGGTTTAAGTTATAGGTTTTAAGATTTGAGAATAGGTTTAGGTTCTAAGTTTAAGTTTAGGTTGAGTTATAGGTTAAGGTTTAGGTTTAGGTTATAGGTTTTGGGATTTGAGAATAGGCTTAGGTTTAGGTTAAGTTTTAGGTTAAGGTTATAGGGTTTAGGTTAGGGTTTAGGTTATAGGTTAAGGTTAAAAGTTATAGGTTTAGGTTTAAGTTATAGGTTTAGGTTTAGGTATAGATTTAAGTTTTAGGTTTAGGTATAGGCTTAGGTTATAGGTTATAGGTTATATGTTTAGGTTAAGGTTTAGGGATTCGGGTTCGGGTTTGGGTTTAAGTTCGGGTTTAGGTTATAGGTTATAGGTTTAGGTTATGAGTTTTGGGATTTGAGAATAGGTTTAGGTTATAAGTATAGGTTTAGGTTGGGTTATAGGTTAAGGTTTAGGTTATAGGTTATAAGTATAGGTTTATGTTTAGGTTAAGGTCTAAGTTTAGGTTATAGGTATAGGTTTTGAGATTTGAGAATAGGTTTAGGTTAAGGTTATAAGTATAGGTTATAAGTTTAGGTTTAGGTTTAGGAAATCATGTTCGGGTTCGGGATTGGGTTTAAGTTTAGGTTTTCAAGTTTAGGTTTAGGTTTAGGTTAGGGAGTTAAGATTAGGATTAGGTGTAAGTTTAGCTTTAGGAATTTGAGAATACATTTAGGTTTTAGGTTTAGGTTAAGGTTTGGTTATAGGTTATATGTTAAGGTTTAGGTTATAGGTTTTGGTTTAGGTTAAAGTTACATGTTTAGGTTATAGGTTTAGGTTAGGTTAAGGTTTAGGTTATATGTTATATGTTTAGGTTAAGGTTTAGGTATTCGGGTTCGGGATCGGGTCTGGGTTCGGGTTTAGGTAATAGGTTATAAGTTTAGGTTTAGGTTATGGGTTTTGGGATTTGAGAATAAGTTTAGGTTGAGTTATAGGTTAAGGTTTAGGTTTAGGTTATAGGTTTTGGGATTCGAGAATAGATTTAGGTTATAAGTTTAGGTTTAGGTTGGGTATAGGTTAATGTTCAGGTTTAGGTTTTAGGTTTTGGGATTTAAGAATAGGTTTAGGTTATAATTTTAAGTTTAGGTTGGGTTATAGGTTAAGGTTTAGGTTTAGGTTATGAGTTTTGGGATTAAAGAATAGGTTTAGGTTATAAATATAGGTTTAGGTTTAGGTTTAGGAAATCGGGTTCGGGTTCGGGATTGGGTTTAAGTTTGGGTTTTCAAGTTTAGGTTTAGGTTTAGGTTAGGGAGTTGAGATTAGGATTAGGTGTAGGTTTAGGTTTAGGGATTTGAGAATACATTTAGGTTTTAGGTTTAGGTTATAGGTTTAGGTTTAGGTTTTAGGTTTAGGGTAAGGTTTAGTTATAAGTTATAAGTTTAGGTTATAGGTTATAGGTTATAGGTTTTGGGATTTAAGAATAGGTTTAGGTTAGAGGTTTTGGTTTAGGTTAAGGTTATAGGTTTATATTTAGGTTAGGTTTAGGTTTAGGTTTAGGTTATAGGTTATATGTTTAGGTTAAGGTTTAGGGATTTCGGTTCAGGTTCGGATTTGGGTTCTGTTTTGGGTTATAGGTTTTGGTTAAGGTTATAGGTTATAGGTTTAGGTTAAGGTTTAAGTTTAGGCTATGGGTTTTAGGATTTGAGAACAGGTTTAGGTTGGGTTATAGGTTAAGGTTTAGGTTTAGGTTATAGGGTTTGGGATTTAAGAATAGGTTTAGGTTATAAGTTTAGGTTTAGGTTGGGTTATAGGTTATGGTTTAGGTTTGGGTTATAGGTTTTGGGATTTAAGAATAGGTTTAGGTTATAAGTTTAGGTTTAGGTTGGGTTATAGGTTAAGGTTTAAGTTTAGGTTATAGGTTTTGGGATTTGAGAATAGGTTTAGGTTATAAGTATAGGTTTAGTTTTAGGTTTAGGAAATCGGGTTCGGGATTGGGATTAGATTTAAGTTTGGATTTTTAAGTTTAGGTTTAGGTTTAGGTTAGGGAGTTGAGCTTAGGATTAGGTGTAGGTTTAGGTTTAGGGATTTAAGAATACATTTAGGTTTTAGGTTTAGGTTACAGGTTTAAGTTTAGGTTTTAGGTTTAGGTTAAGGTTTGGTTATAGGTTATAGGTTTTGGGATTTGAGAATAGGTTTAGGTTATAGGTTTTGGTTTAGCTTAAGGTTATAGGTTTAGGTTTAGGTTTAGGTTATAGGTTTAGGTTAGGTTTAGGATTAAGTTATAGGTTATAGGTTATATATTTAGGTTAAGGTTTAGGGATTCGGGTTCGGGTTTGGGTTTAGGTTCGGGTTTGGGTTATAGGTTTTGGTTAAGGTTATAGGTTATAGGTTTAGGTTAAGGTTTAAGTTTAGGTTATGAGTTTTGGGATTTGAAAATAGGTTTAGGTTATAGGTTTTGGTTTAGGTTAAGGTTATAGGTTTAGGTTTAGGTTATAGGTTTAGGTTAGGTTTAGGTTTAGGTTTAGGTTATAGGTTATAAGTTATATGTTTAGGTTAAGGTTTAGGGATTCGGGTTCGGGTTCAGGTTTGGGTTATAGGTTTTGGTTAAGGTTATTGGTTATAGGTTTAGGTTAAGGTTTAGGTTTAGGTTATGGGTTTTTGGATTTGAGAATAGGTTTAGGTTTGGTTATAGGTTAAGGTTTAGGTTTAGGTTATAGGGTTTGGTATTTGAGAATATGTTTAGGTTATAGGCTTAGGTTTAGGTTGGGTTATAGGTTAAGGTTTAGGTTTAGGTTATAGGTTTTGGGATTTGAGAATAGGTTTAGGTTATACATTTAGGTTTAGTTTGGGTTATAGGTTAAGGTTTAGGTTTAGGTTTAGGTTATAGGTTTTGGGATTTGAGAATAGGTTTAGGTTATAAGTTTAGGTTTAGGTTATAGGTTATAGGCTTAGGTTTAGGAAATCAGTTTAGGTTAGGTTTAGGTTTAGTTTATAGGTTATAGGTTATATGTTTAGGTTAAGGTTTAGGGATTTGGGTTCGGGTTTGGGTTATAGGTTTTGGTTAAGGTTAAAGGTTATAGGTTTAGATGAAAGTTTAGGTTATAGGTTTTAGGATTTGAGAATACGTTTAGGTTGGGTTATAGGTTAAGGTTTAGGTTTAGGTTATAGGGTTTGGGATTTGAGAATAGGTTTAGGTTATAAGTTTAGGTTTAGGTTGGGTTATAGGTTAAGGTTTAGGTTTAGGTTATAGGTTTTGGGATTTGAGAATAGGTTTGGGTTATAAGTTTAGGTTTAAGTTGGGTTATAGGTTATGGTTTAGGTTTAGGTCATAGGTTTTGGGATTTGAGAATAGGTTTAGGTTTAGGTTTAGGTTTAGGTTATAGGTTATAGGCTTAGGTTTAGAAAATCGGGTTCGGGTTCGGGATCAGGTTTAGGTTTGCATTTTCAAGTTTAGGTTTCAGTTTAGGTTAAGGACTTGAGATTAGGATTAGGTGTAGGTTTAGGTTTAGGGATTTGAGAATACATTTAGGTTTAGGTTATAGGTTTTAGTTTAGGTTAAGGTTATAGGTTTAGGTTTAGGCTTTGGTTATAGGTTTAGGTTAGGTTTAGCTTTAGGTTATAGGTTATAGGTTATATGTTTAGGTTAAGGTTTAGAAATTCGGGTTCGGGTTTGGGCTCGTGTTTGGGTTCTAGGTTTTGGTTAAGGTTATAGGTTATAGGTTTAGGTTAAGGTTTAGGTTTAGGTTACGGGTTTTGGGATTTGAGAATAGGTTTAGGTTGGGTTATAGGTTAAGGTTTAGGTTATAGGTTATAGGCTTAGGTTTAGGAAATAGGGTTCAGGTTCGAGATCGGGTCCAGGTTGCGTTTTCAAGTTTAGGTTTTAGTTTAGGTTAGGGAGTTGAGATTAGGATTAGGTGTAGGTTTAGGTTTAGGGATTTGAGAATACATTTAGGTTTTAGGTTATATGTTTAAGTTTAGGTTAAGGTTTGATTATAGGTTATAAGTTTAGGTTATAGGTTAAGGTTTAAGTTATAGGTTATAGGTTTTGGTTTAGGTTAAGGTTATAGGTTTAGGTTTACGTTAAGGTTTAGGTTTAGGTTATAGGTTTAGGTTAAGGTTTAGGTTTAGGTTATAGGTTATATGATATATGTTATAGCTTTTAGGAATTGAGAATAGGTTAAGGTTTAGGTTTAGGAAATCAGGTTTGGGTTCGAGATTGGGTTTACACTTGGGTTTTCAAGTTTAGGTTTCAGTTTAGGTTAGGGAGTTGAGATTAGGATTAGGTGTAGGTTTAGGTTTAGGGATTTGAGAATACATTTAGGTTTTAGGTTATAGGTTATAGGTTAAGGTTAAGGTTAAGGTTAAGGTTTAAGTTATAGGTTTTGGTTTTGGTTTAGGTTTAGGTTTAGTTTTAGGTTTAGGTTATAGGTTATAGGTTATATGTTATAGGTTATAGCTTTTAGGAATTGAGAATAGGTTAAGATTTAGGTTTAGGAAATCGGGTTCGGGTTCGGGATTGGGTTTATGTTTAGGTTTAGGTTATAAGTATTGGTTTATGTTTAGGTTAAGGTTTAGATGTAGGTTATAGGTATAGGTTTTGGGATTTGAGAATAGGTTTAGGTTAAGGTTATAAGTATAGGTTATAGATTAAGGTTTATGTTTAAAAAATCGGGTTTAGGTTCGGGATCGGATTTAGGTTTGGGATTAGGTTATAGGTTATAGGTTTTGGTTTAGGGTTAGGTTTAGGTTATAGGTTATAGGTTATAGCTTTAGGGAATTGAGAATAGGTTTAGGTTATAGGTTTATGGTGTAGTTTAGGTTAACGGTGTGATACCTGTATATACAGATATAAATACGGCCTGTCTAAATGGCTAGGCCCCTCTAATGCTGTCCATAGAAAATGGACAACTTCATCATGGTCATAACACCGGTTCCCACCTTCCACAGACCCCCGCTCATCCGAATAGCTCTGACGCACATTCAGGTCTGCTCCATTAATTTTGAGCAAATACATAAACACGGCCTATCCAAATAGTCAGGCTCCTCCAATGCTGTCCATAGGAAATGGACAACTTCATCATGGTATAACACAAATATCTTTTTATGATTCAAAGAAGAGAACTCAAGGGTTTTCCTTACCTTCCATTGTATGCTTCCAAGGTGTAGATGACCCCTGAAACACACATACATCCTGGGAATCGCTTCTTACAACCGCAGACTATTTTGTTTTAAAACTCGTTCATCTTACCTGAAAACCTGTCACATAATGAATAGCTGTAACCACAATGATAACTATTATGAATGCACTATAATGAATAAATTATTATTATTATTATAGATAACTGTAATTACAACATAGATACTATGCACACGATATCACATAATGTATTATTTGATGAACTACACATGTGCATTCTTGACAAGAGACATACCAGATGCTTGAATCTGAAATATGCAGCTCCAATCCTCCCACATGCAACATCCACCTGAAAGAATGTACATAACCGTCATGCTTGAGTAATTAATACAGGAATGTACAAGTAAAACTATAAAACCAGAGATACTGCATTTTCAAGATCTCCTCTATAGTTAATGATCTCATTCTAAAGCCCTTCTCCCTCCTTCTTTACCCGGGCTTGGGACCGGCTATGCAAGAAGTTGTATTGGCGGAGCTAAAAAAGAGCTTAGGCTCCATTTATTTTTATTTTTTTTAAAATATTTTCATAAATACTAATGTGATGACCATATGAAGCCTAAGACTATAAATACGTTTAAATTAGAGTACAAAATTCATTCAATATTAAAAAAAATAAGTGCCTAATTAGTTCAAAATTAGATCAAAATGCACACTACACGTTCAAAATTAGTCCAAAATGCATACTACACATGTTCAATTATAGAGTACCAAATTTGTTCAAATTATTGAATTCTCAAAGCCTCTTTCCCCCATTGCACAAATGATCCCGGACTGGCCTCTCCAAGTGTAGATGCGAACCCATCTTCTTTCGACAAAGGAGCGAAAGATTGTATAACCTCAGTCAGGACAATAGCAAAAGCTTCATCCTCCAACGGTTCGCCGTGGATAGTTGCATTTGGATTAACTTCGTGTACTTCACCATGAGCAACTACACTACATTTTCCAAAATCAAACAAGTCGCATCTTTTATCGATATATATAATATCCAGCTACATTTATACATAAAATGGCTTTGGTATTGTTAGCATTTATAATATAATTCTAAGCTCAATAGAGTAAAAAAATAATACTTGCATACCGATGATGCCTGAGCAGATTTAGCGACTGTTGGTAATGAGAGATTTTGACTATACTGTCTCTCTTTCTATGTATCCACCAATGTTTTCTTCACCTCAACTATATCTTGAGTCATATCATCCAATTTTTTCTTCACCTGAAATAACTCTTGAGTTACGCCCTCTTTTTCTTTTGTCACATTTTCTACCTTTGAATGAGCAGGGGCTGACTTCTTTAGTTCTAGCTTGCTTATTGAGCAACCTAGACCCCGCATTCACCCTCTATTGTTAAAACTGACCAATTGTAAAACATTATAAATCAAGTTATTAGGATATTCATAATTATCATAAAACTTAAGTAATTTTTAAATTTTATTAGTACTTCTGTAAGAGCATCATCCATGCTAGTCATCCTAGAAGAAGGATTGCTACTATAGAGCTCATCTAGTTTTTTTCATGAAAAAATACAAATGAATGCAATATAATTTAAAGTTATACATAGGCTTTTCATAAAGGTACTAGTTAGTGGTATGAGGGATGCACTTACAACAAGGTCAGGATACTGGACAACTTTGTCCTTTCTTGTATGGGCTCTTAAGAAGACTTTACATCTACCTATTTCGACATCAGAGGTAAGATTCTTCTCCATCACCTTTGGCACATTAAATATCATTTAAATACACATCATTAATAGATTTAGATGAATGATAATTCAAATTTAATTTTAATTTTAAACTATAATATATATTTTTAAATACATACCATCTTATGGCGAGTAACAGCCATATTGTGCCTCCTAAGACACGCAGGTCCTTTTAGCTTGGCCTGATTGACTTTATTCCTTTCGCTTGCCCTTGCCCTCTTGAATTCCTTGGTGGTACGTTGATCCACGAAGACCCTTCAATCCTCTATAGGGATACCTGGGGGGGCAAGACCATCTCTCACAGCAATAGGATCCTTGTTTTTAATATATTTTGTAGTCAATTTTCTCTTGTAATTCCTCCACACTTCATTGATGTATTTTGTAATGTAATCAAGACTTCATCCCAACTTTGACTCTCAAACTCATAAAACTATGACAATCTTTCTGTGACCATATGAATTTGTTCATGAGGCAGTCCAGGTATATGATTGGGATATGAGAACGGGTGAGGACATTGACATGCGATACAAAGTCTCTGTGATCGGAAGAGTCCTCATTCGGTTGCCCAAATTCATTCGTCTTTAGAAATTTTTTCCTATCAGGTTGCACAAGTAAAGAGACCCCCCTAGTAATGCCTCTCTTTCTAGATGAAGAAGAAGTTGACATAATTACATAAAAAGAATAATAGTTATATATACACATCAATGATTACCGCCAATATATAAGAAAAAGAAAATTTACATATATAAATAAGGAGAAGTATCTTATTACCTTTGGTGTTGCTTGAATCTATAGTCCTAAGCACCTGCGCACCCAATTCCTCTGGTTGTGAATCCATGTGCCTATTTCCTCCCTGATATAAAAATAAAAGAAAAAAAACTAATGAATAAGAAATAATTTAGATCACAGATAAAGTATAAAAAATTCACTATATTATCCAAACCTTGATTAGATTTCCTCCAATAAATATCATTTTGTTACACACTTAGAAAATACAAACAAATCAGTAGATCCTCTTTGATCATTTTCTTTTCTTTATTTTCTCAACCACAACAATGACGTCTTTAGATTCATTGAATATCAACTCATCAACCATTGCTAATGAGGTGAGATCAGGTCCTACATCAGCATTACTTACAACCTTTAATCATTCCGATAGAACACACGTCTCTTCTTCGACAAAAAAATTTTTTGGAGCCTCCAAGACCACATGCCAGTCAGGATTTTTTGGATCTCTAGAGTAGAAAACTTGTGTAGCATGCTCTGCAAGAATGAAGGGCTCGTCACCAACTTTGTCTGAACTATAAAGACTAGAAAAATTTACTAATCTCAAATTCGCTTCGATATCAAAAGAAACACCATGATGTGTCACTTTCACCCAATCACACTTAAATAGGATGGGCTTGTACCCTGTTCGGTACTCCAATTGGATAATTTTACTAAGGACTCCGTAGTAAGGTTGATTTTCATCGACTGTATTGATATCCTTAGCACTTGATCGGAATGTTGTCATACCCTCTGTCCTAACCCCACTGTTTTGGTTCGTTTTATTCTCCTCATAGTCCTTAGTGACAAAGAGGAAACCATTAATACAATACTTATTATATTGCATAGAAAAAGCTAGAGGTCCTCTCACTACATCTTTAAATTCATTATCGTCAAATTCAATGAACTCTGATTGCCTCTTCAACCAAGATATGAATTCATCCTCTATAGGCACCCTGTTGGTCCTCTTATAGCATCGCTATAAGAAATCTTTGTGCTTCCTGTGTGATATTCGATAACATTGCTATATTGAAATCGTATAAAGTAAGGAAGATACACATACACACACACACACACACACACACACACACACACATATATGAGCTTATTATACATACCCTCCTACTCGTCGTAGCTGGGATGACTCTTCAGTACCGATGTACGAGCTTGTTCGTATTCGATACCCGTTAGGATAATACTTTAACCCGAACCTACTGGACCAACGTCGTCATCATTAGGGTCATCATCAACGATATCTTCCAACTTACGTAGTCCTGGAATGACTCCGTTAAACCGTTTTTCCAGCTTTTCCAGTAGGGTTGTTTTCTGTTTTCCTTTATATTGGTTGCAGAATATAACTGTTTCCTCTTGGATGTACTGCTATGCAATACAACTCTCAGGTCGTGTCTTGTTACGAACATATGCCTTGAATGTCTTCATGAACATGAAAAAGTTAATGATACATTATATATACATGCAAATGTAGATGTTAAATCGATTTATTATTATTAAGCTCACAGCGTACCTTTCGAATGGATACATCCATCGATAGTATCAATACCACATATGCAAGCCTGGTAAGCTAAATGGATCGACAAATGCATCATAATGACAAATATCGATTGTGGGCATATAGTTTCAAGCTGACATAATGTCCTAGCTATGTCTCTCTCGAGAGTAAGGAGTGTTGAAGGTCTACGGTTGTCGAGCACAAGGCATTAAAGAAGGTGCAAAAGCTTGTAATTATATGACGAATGGCCTTCCTATCCCTGAATGCATGTTGGATGAGAACTGGGAGCAGATGTTGCATCAACACATGGTAAGAATGAGACTTTATTCCCTTTAAATCCACGCAATCTTCCTTTACGATGGTCCTCCAATTCACACTAAAACCGATCGAAACACGCAGCTTATGCAAAGTTTGGATGAAAAGTTTTTTCTCTTCTTTTCTTAGACAGAAAGGACCTTGTTTCTGAAGCACCTTACCATTGTTCTTTTTCAGCCATAAATGCTTCTTAATTCCCAATTGTTTCAGTTCCTTACATGCATTAGCATCATCCTTGGTTTTGCCAAGCGTGTTCAACATCAAGGCAACAAGGATTTCACATATATTTTTCTCAATATACATGACATCAAGGTTGTGACACACGGGAATATCTTTTCAATACTTCAGATCAAATAATATAGACCGTTTGAAGAACCACGGTGATTCAATATCATCCGTTAGCTCTTGTCGGCCTCCATCAATACCCCTTATATTATCTTCTCAGTCTTCCCCCACTGCATTTCAAGTTTGCAGTTTGTCTTTTGACCTCAATTCCATCCAGACGAATCGGTTGACGTCGTATCTCCACCTTCTTGTTGAACGTGTCAGCACCTGTGTCCTTTCTAGCTTGTTCTGACATTGGCAACCATCGTCTATGGCCTATATAAATATGTTTCTTTCCATATTTGAGTGGCAAAGAATTTGTGTTAGAACCACATACAGGACAATCATACTTATCCTTTGTCCTACAACTAGAAATGTTACCATATGCTGAAAAGTCATGGTTTGTCCAAAGCAGAATGACACGCATGTTGAATATATTTTCATGGTATGCATCGAACGTCGTGACCCCTTCTCACCATAACTTTTGAAGTTCATCAATCAATGGCTATAAATAAACATCAATATCCTTTCTTGGTTTTTGCGGTCCCTCAATGAGAAAAGTTAACATAGTAAATTGAGGTTTCATGCAAAGCTTTGGTGGAAGGTTGTACGTCACACACATAATGGGCCATGAACTATGTGACATACTGAAATCGTCGAATGGGTTAAACCCATCTATAGTCAAACCCAATCGAACATTGCAAGGTTCAACTGAAAAATCTGTATACTTGTCATTAAGATTCTTCTATGCAATAGAATCAGCCGGATGTTTAATCTTTTCATGTTGAAATTTCTTGGTTGACTACCAAGACATTTCTTTCGCCAACCATGGCACACTGAATATTCTTTGTAACCTTGATGTTAATGGAAAATACCTTAATACCTTCCTAGGTATTTGAGATTGTTTTCTCTCAGAATCCATTTTAGTCTTGTACCTAAAAGTTTTATAATTTGGACAAATGGTTTTCATCTCGTTCTCTCTCCAGTATAAGATGCAGTCATTTGGATAAGCATAGATTTTCACATAATCAAGACCCAACTTTGTAATAATCTTCTTCGCTTGGTAGGTATTAGTTGGGGCCTTGTTACCAGAAGGTAACACCTCCTTTAGTAGTTGAAGGAGTTTTGTAAAGCTTTTTTCACTCCATCCATGATTCACCTTTAATTTGAAAAGCTGTATAATGAAAGTCAGCATAGTGAAATCTTGGGCCCCAGGGTATAGCTCAGTCATTACGTCTTGTAGATTTGCTTCAAAGTCATTTGTTTCATTTTCTCTAAAGACGCCTTCCACTATAGGGGTCACATTCGGTTCATCCTGTACAACTTCATCTACGTTATTACCACCAAGTTCTTAAACGATCACATTATGAACATCATTTATGTTCGGGACACTATGGTATTGTTGAGAACTTGATTCACGTACAGTACACTTAAGTGATACATGCTCCCCATGCATATTCCAAACCCTATAGCTTGGGTCGAATCCATTTTTCATTAGATGTATTTCCATATCATCATAAGAAACTAGAAAACGTGCACATCTGTAAGTGGTGCATGGACAAGGAACGGATTCTCTACTAGGAATGTTTTCTCGTGCAAACTTTGAAAAACTTCTTATTCCAGAAATAAAACGTGGGTCTGGGAAACTTAGTGTCATCCACTCCCTATTCATTACAGTCGAATCTCGATTAACCAAGGGGTCCATTTTCAACCTGCACCTTACTAAAAATTAAAGTTGGAAATTAACCTTACCAAAAACATGAGTATTCGCACCCACATATATATATATATATATATATATATATATATATATATATATATAAATATATATATATATATATATATATATATATATTTAAATACCTAGTATGTCCAAGATTATTATTTTTTCATGCATACTCATACTCTTCACATGATCTTTAACAACTTCACAAGTAGATACCACATTTAGTAGCATCTCAAGCAAGAGTTTGGCTGACAATTATTTTAAGGAAAAAATCATGTGTAAAGGAAATTAAGAATCAACATTATCCAATTTGTATTACATTAGAAACTTTCAAGCAATTCCCTTCATCAAGGGAAAACTATATATACATGTCTATTGGAAGATATAGACAATTGTAGGTGCTAACTTGGTTGAAATGTGAAAAAATAAATCCCAAACAAATGAATTAATTTCATATATTATCGAATGCTGAGAAGTTATCAAAGCCAAACAAAAGGTTTTTTTTTTTTTTTTAAAAGGTCAACATATTAAGAATTTAGTTAAAAACTGTTTAAGAAAATCATCTCACATGCAAATCCATACCTAACAAAATAACATTATGTTTCATAAGAGGGAAGTATTTCAGCATTCAATGAGTATATTCATAGGAGCTTTCCAATTGTGCAATGAACGAAACTCATGGTCCATTGCCAACTCGATAGTAAATGTGGCTATACAGTCAGTGAATCCTGACTGTCCAAATGGTTGGCACTAGTATGGATGGCCCATGGTATAAAGGCCAATCTAACTGAAAAAATAATAGCAACCAGTTAAAAAACTTTCCCCTTTCTAATACAGAGTTAAAAGGACTTGAATCAAGGATACAATATCCTCAGATACTATTACCTACATGGACTTGAATTAAAAAAAAAAAAAAAAAAAGATGCAATGAAATATTGATTTTTGGTTGAATGTAACCATGGTTGTACTTTCTTTCTTCCCTTTGTAATTCTTGGCCACGATCTTTCCATCTTGGAGATTTTGGTTCATGCCAATCTAAAGTGTGGCCATATATTAATAGTCCAGATCACTAAATCA
The DNA here is from genome assembly GCA_037074715.1 of Magnolia kwangsiensis. Classification (NCBI taxonomy): domain Eukaryota; kingdom Viridiplantae; phylum Streptophyta; class Magnoliopsida; order Magnoliales; family Magnoliaceae; genus Magnolia; species Magnolia kwangsiensis. Next base: position 67,411,117 of record CM073572.1, on the reverse strand, counting down.
TGGGCCCCAATTGTACGAACCAAAACCTAGAACAATATGGTGTAAGCATTCTTTAATAAATCAAGTAATAACCCCAACTAGCATGCACATAATGAATGGAAAAACATAGTAAATAGAAGGCTAGTAATATGAGCAAAGAACCAATGTCATCTCTTACTCAAATGGACAGGCCTTACCAGCTAAAATACACCATTCACATGATCTAACCATTGGATTGAAGGACTTCTAATGGTTACAAATGAACAATTGCAAAAGATCCGGCCAAGGGTCTACATTCAATAGACAAAAGTCACCAAACAGGCACTTGGGGAAATCTTCTCTTTATCCATGAGATTCCCACCACCTCTCTTCTCGGCATTTCTTCAAACAAGCATTGTGCATCATCCATCTTTCCACAACTTGTGTATACTTAGTTACCACTAGCATTCCTATGGTAATTATGTGGAGTGTAAAAAATAACTCATACTCCTCATTTGTGGCACTGATGTACGAGTTTCTGCATCAAATGGTGAATCCATTGGAACTGTGCATATTTAAATTTACACTGATAGAGCAATCCCAACCAATGAGAACCAAATACCCAAAACAAACAATAGGGGCCTCATGTACAATTCCACATACAACAAGGAATTTCCCAAGGAAATAAGTAAAAGTAATATTAAAGTAGCACCAGAACAAGAGCATTAAAAACAAATCTCATGAAATGCACAAAGATATTAGATGAAAATGTACAAAGATATTAGACAAAAATGCACCAAATATCATGATTAATCATTCTAATTTAAGTACAAAATCTCATGAAATTTTATGATATTTGAATCAACCTAAAAATTGAAGCAAATTCAAAACTCAAGTGGGCAGATTGAACGCCCACCGTTGAGACATTCTTGAGGCCACAAGTTTTTCATCATGCCAAAGTTGTTGTGTTTTAAATTCATGCCAATGAGAATGACCTTGTGAACAGTTTGAATGCACATAGACATTACAATAGATCTCAGAAAGGTTTCAACAGTAAGCTATTATCTCCCACTTTTCCCCATCGAATGGTCTACTTGAGCTTTGGATCCACCTCAGTTTTTGGCTCATGTATGACACTGTAAGAAAAGTCCATATGGTAATGCCACCAACCTGACTGAGCCACGGAAGTTTTCAATTGTGAAGATATATTTTTTTCTTCCATCTTTTATCTCATGAACAGGTTGAATGGCATACAAACAGCACAATGGGTCACTGGAAGTCTCCCTTGGTGTGGCCCACTGAGTTGTGGATCTGCATGATTTTAATGCATCATGTGGCTCACAATCCAAGATTAAAGCTGTGAAAATGGGGAACTGATTTAGGAGGAATTACATATGTGGCGCCATGTGTCTGCTGATGGTTCAATAATCTAGACCATTCATGTCCATTTCGTCCATGGTTAAAAAGACTAATCAGCGACTCCCATCAACTCATTTGGCCTTGAGTCCAATTCCCACTCGCCCAAGTCAGAGCTGACTCAGCCTGTCTTGCTTGTGTTAAGGGTAACTCAGATTTGACTTGTGTTGTCAAACTGGATTAGGTCCAACTGAGTCGGCGTTGACTCGTCAGAGTAGCACTCCACACAGATGATTCCTAAAACCATGATTCCACAGTTGGGATTTGAGCTAGATATATGCAAAATTTACAGACATTATGTCTACAGTTCCTTGGAAGAGCTCTATGACAGATCAACCACCATAAACAAATAGAAGAAAACGGAATAGGGTTTGGACATTCAATATGAGAGAGAGAGAGAGAGAGAGAGAGAGAGAGAGAGAGAGAGAGAGAGAGAGAGAGAGATACCAAGGATGACGAGGGGCTGATGGGAAGAAACCCTTTGTTTTTACCTGACGGGAAGAAACCTTCCATCCACAATGAGAGTGGCAGCGAGATAGGAAGAAATGCTCTATTTTTTTCCTGACAGGAAGAAGGCCTTCCGTCCACAAGGAGAGTGGCAGCAAGATTGAGTGAGCAAGCACGAGAGAGCGAGAGGGAGACGACAAAGGAGAACGAGAGAGCGAGAGCGAGAGTGAGAGGGAGAGGGAGGGTTTTTTGTTCTTTTAGAGCGAGAGGGAGAGAAGAGTCAGAGGGTTTAGGCGGCCAAAATTCTATTGACCACCAAAACGATTTTAAGGGCAGGCGTTCAATCCTCCACTGCTTTATACTGTGTGGTCCACTTGATTTTTTGATCTGTCTTATTTTTTGTCTCAAGCCTTACAACGAGGTCGCCAAGTGGATAGACGGTTTGGTTATAACTTATACGCCATGATAGGACCCACACAACTTGGTGACGTCAACACACCAAATCACGTGTGTGCGACAATCCGCTTCCAAGCTTGGGATATATTTTGGACGGTGATCATTAGGGCTATGTGGGGGCCACCATGATGGATGTGTCTTATCCACGTAGTCTATTCATTTATGCAACCATGGATAGGATAGGAAACCAAAAATGAGGCAGATTGAAGGCCCAAGTCAACTACACCACTCCAAAATAATTTTCAACAATCTGCACATAATTTTTAGTGTTTACTATTGTGTGGTCCACTTGAGGCTTCAATATGCCTCCTTTTTTGGACAAATACACTAAAATACGATATCAAAACAGATGGATGACTTAGATAAAACAAATACATTACGATGGGCCCCACTGAGACCCCTATGAGATTGTAAAGCGTGGCGGTGGGTAGTAGGCTATAGCTACGGATTTAATCCATAACTATTTAGCTACGAATTAAATCTGTAGTCATAGACCTCTATAGTCTATAGCCTTTGCTCATTTTTTTGGTAGTGAAAGAGTGGACTGTACAACAGAACATTATAACTTTGATGAACAGTGGATCTAATGATTTGACGATTTATCTCGAGAGTCAATGGATAGATGACTTGACCTATAGATGGAGATTACTTACAATGGTTAGATTTAGTCAAAATGAAGATGAGCGGTTTCATAAGTTAGGCTATTGGGTAACATCCAAGTATTGAAAAGTACAGGGTGGTACAATTCTTGACCCATCAAAGATCAACTTTCACGGTGTTAATTGTACATATAGATTCAAGATTTCTTGAGAAATTTGATCTTCTAGGTTAGACGGGTGGTCAGCCCAAAAATCAGGCTATCAAACTCGGACAAAGCTAACACTCACTTGACAATTCAACCATTCAAAATAAGCTAAATATTCAACATGTATTTCACTAGCTAAATCAGCCACCGCTATTACATATCTCGGTGGCACCCAAGCATGCCCATTGTAAATTACATATCTGACTTTATTAATGAGTTCATCTCTTCATCTATTACCTTGTTATCACAACACTAGCTAGGCAACATATACGGAATTTACAATACACACTAGATCTAAATTTGCAACTAAGAAACTGCGAATGAGCTCGAAGCACCGGTGAAGTATTGATTAGGAGGCAGCAGAAATTTCATGGATGATCCGAAGTGCCTTAGCCGATAAACCCCGGAAACTGCTTCTTTGGGCACTTCCCATTCAATGGTGGCCAAGCTATATGAGCTACTATTGTCCATACTCCATTTAAAAAACAAGGAAAAATCATCGTCGTCGTAGGTCGGTATCCACCGTTTTTTGTAGAGCATTTCTATAACGGCAAAAGTTCCTTCGGTCAAGAGATCATTCCTGGGGCTGGCACTCCAAAATGTGGCACTAACCTTGTCTCCCTTACCAAATGATCCTTTAGTTGGTATGACGACGTCATGTTGTATGTCGCCGTATTTCTTTTCCTTAGGGCTTGAATCACCGAATGGTGGCGGTAAGAGGCTTATTAGGGCATCCGAAAGATCGGGCGGTGATAGTCCGGTGTGGCTCGGCTTCTCTCCTTTGGCCATGGATATTGCTAGTTTCTTGAATTCTTGGATGTATGCTGACAATGTATGAGGTCCGTACAATGTGGAAGCTGCCTGCACATTTCATTGGTATGTAATTCTTTAGTACAAGTCAAAGAGGTAACTGGGTGTAATTCTTTATTGGTATATGTCATATCGACATATACCAATAACGTATGAGCCCATTTGAAAATTAAGCTAGCCCACTCATTATGTGTCCATTCATCATAAACATACACGTGTCACTTATATGATAGATGAACCAGTCTGATTTTTGGCCTTGGACGTGTTCATGGCTGGCCTCACCCAATGAATGGCCTAGATCAGATGAAGCACGCTTGCATATAGGGATACACGAATTACTTAGCACCTACCTCGTATCGCTGCTGCTTGTATTCTTCGAACGTCGCGACGTACTGAGAATAGGTGTTGGTAAGGCCAGCAATCACGATATGGGTTTTGTCATCAAATTCCCCGTTGCTGTTGCTTGTCAACGTCTCTTTAACGGCCTCCCTCAGTCTCCTCCCAGCCATGGTCGTGAACTCTGTTAATGTGAAATTATTAAGTATTAGAAATTAAAATCTATAATACATAATTACTATTAACTAAAATGATCAATGAACTCATTTTTAAGCGTCTATCGCTCACGATCTAATTTTCTTATATAGATATAAGTAATAATATATATATATATATATATATATATATATATATATATATATATATATATAGAAAAGGTACTATGCGCTCGAGCTGATGGGAACGTCCCATGAGGTCGAGCTGTGTGGGCCCCACCGTGATGCGTTTCCAACATCTACCCCATCAGTCAGATGCACCATTCCATCGTGGGCCTATCTCTCAAAGATCAACTCAATCCGTCACTTGAGTGGCCCACACCACATACAGAAGTTCAGAGGGGCCGTGCACCATTAAAACATTCATAACCATTTTTTGGGCCCACCGAGATGTGGTTCGCAAATCCAGCCCATCCATTATGTGTGTCCCACTTGGATGAGGCTTCAGACCAAGTTTCAGACGCATGAAAATTTAAGGTGGGCCCCACAAAGTGATTTTATATGTTTTTGGCATGTCTTCACATGATTTTAGATGGTATGGCCCACCTGAGTTCCGTATACGGCTGAGGTTTGGGATATCCCATAATTTAAAGAGGACCCATCAAATGCACGGTGTTGATGGTCGACACGCATTCGGGTGGAGCCCACACAGCTCGACCTCACGGGAACTTATTGAGAGCACGAGCACATAGTACCGTTTCCCCCTCTCTCTCTCTCTGTGTATATATATATATATATATATATATATATATATATATATATATATATTAGTACCTTTTCCCCCTCTCTCTCTCTCTGTATATATATATATATATATATATATATATATATATATATATAATAGCTCAGTTTTAAGGCATGCTCGTCAGAGTAGAGCCTAACTGAGTTGAGGTTGGCCCAACTTGGCTCGAACTCGGTTCACCTCAGTTCTTGCACCTAATTGGTCAGCTTAGCTCGGCTCACTCAATGGCTCAGGATAGCTCGAGCTAAGCTTGAGCTCAATCTTCCAAGCCGAGTTATAATATATAATATATAATTTATTTAAATATATAAATATTTATAAATTATTTATATTAAGTGAACCTGATTCAAGTTTAATCAATTTGAACCAAGTTAGGTTCGAGTCAAGTTCCGAGCTGAGTTGAATCAAACTCAGTGTAATTCGAAATCAGCTCAAATTTTTTTCAAGCTAAAAAAATCAGTTCAACTTGGCTCGAACCCAATTACAAGCCAAGTTGAGTTGAGCTTTTTCAAGTCAAGTCAAGCAAGTTAACCGAGCTAACTCGGTTTGTGTACAGCTCTAGTTGAGATCCTTGCTTTTAAGAGGTTTGTGGTTAAACCTCTCTCACACTCTTTTGGAACAAGTCGGTATGAGTCAATACTGAGTCAGGAGAGTTGAGGGCGAGTCAACAATGAGCCTGGTACAATCTGAGTTTATGAGACAACTCAGTCTAGAAATTAGCCGAGTCAGCCAACTGCTAGTCGTGTCACTGAGTTTTGGATCTATGCTCAGCCTCAACTAGTCAAGTGACTCAGCATGATTCTATCATTGCTTTTCTTCACTATAGAGATAATGCATTACTATTAATTTTCATTATCTCTATAACTTTTATTATTATTTAATTTTGGAATATCAGGTCAAGTCTAATAAATGCTTTTAATACAATATGATTATTCTTAACATTTATCATCACCATGAATATTTTTAATTTAATTATTAAATAAAAGTCGAGTCAAGTAATGACCTGGTCGAGTTGACCCAATCCAGCTAAAAACATTGAGTCGAGTAAGTAATGACTTGGTCGAGTTTTTGAGTTTTTGAACTTTGATAAGGCAAGTAGGCCAATGGTTAAGTTGTCCAAACCGTTGATTTTATGGCCTCAAAATGGAGGGCCTATTTACGAAATTTATCCTAGATGGCGCCTAGCACTTCAATTGGTGGCTAACAAATAGACAGATGAGAAAGAAAAAAATAAAGCAACAATCTATGTCCAACCAAAAATAGGCTGAATACTGCATGGGTTATGTACGGTGAGGTCCACCATATCAATGGTTTGGATCCTTGAACCGTGTCAAACCCCACTTGCACTGCACAAACTTTCTGCCTGAGCATTGGATAATACCCGAAAAGGAATTGGATACATTACAATGGAAATATCATTCACGGCCACGCACGACAATGTGGAGACATTCCTCACTGTTTATCTATCCTGGCCCAAAAATATTCTTGCAAGCAAGTGGGCCTCATTGGCAAGTGCGGTTGTGAGTAGAGTTGTGCAGACAGTTGTAGGCTAGCTGCAGGGATCTCTTTTTGAAAGTAAACGTTAACGGTCTACAATCGATGCAACCGTTTTAAGTGTACGGCTAGAAACGGGTCATGCTGGTCCGGGCATGGCCCACCCAGATCCCACCTAGTAACGAGTTGGAAAGCTCACCTCCAGGAACTGAAAGTATGACTAGTTTACCAATCCTCAACATCTGTATAGGGAGAATTGCAGGCTGCAATACAAACAACACAGAAATAAAAGCTAAGGTGAAGAATCACGGTTTATGTGCTTTCTACCCATTCATATAGATGATCATCTGTGTCATTTTCTTTTTTTACACTCGGGATACATGGTTCAATAATCCAGACCATTGGTTTGTTGCAAGCCACCTTGGATGGACCATACTTTGAAAACTACCGATAAGTGGACCATCGAAAACTACTCAATTTGCAGCTTAAAATAGATGGTTAAAAAGAGAAATGTGGGGGTGGTCCACTTTCAAATGATGAAAGGCCAATCAATGGTGTGCCTTAACATATCAATGGCTAGGATCACAGAAACATTGCCATGCTTAATCTCTCTCCCTTTCTCTAATGAAAGCAAGAGGTAATGATATAGTTACCGTCCATGGCCAAGGGTCAAACATCTCTCCGGCATCAAGCAAAACGGCCTTGGGCTTTTGACACTCCACCTGTTCTTTACTTGGCTGTTTCAGCATATTTCTCACAAATTTCCAGAATTCATTTACCTGCAAAATGAAAAATAGTAAAAAATGATTTTCTTTCTTTCTAAGAGGTTGTGACTAGCACGTGTCATTGAAATACCAATGTGTGAGAATGAGATTGGTATAACTGCTGAAACGCTCGACCACAGCGAACTTCCACAGCTATTATTCGGTAATTACTCATAAAACAAAAGGCAAAGGGCGTTATCGTCATTACCTCCTCGTCACCTTGTTGAAACCCAAATTTTCCAGGGCCATCTGTGGTCCCGGCAGCGAAACCAGGACCGAGGGCAGCCGGACAGGTCTTCACCACCTTGTTCGATCCCAAATTTACCTCGATATTCGTGAAATTCAGATAGACGTGGCGGTAATCTATCTTCCCGGTCAGTTTCTCTTGAGCGGTCTTAAAGAGGTCTACAGCCTTTTGGAACTGTCTCTGGCCGATGATCTTTGTACTTAGTATCTCATCTGGGTATCTGGCCCACAAAATTAAAACTCAATGTCAAATGATGTTTTAATACATTTTTACCACAAAAATCGACGGTGGTTATACATTATCTTTGTTGCACATGCTCATTGATATCTTCCCTCCAATCGATGAGCAGTCCTAGATTGATGCTGAAGAAATGACAGATGGACATTGCAGGTGTAGGACCAGGACTGCGTACTAACTCTATGGGCCCCACCATGACGTGTTTTATTTATACACGTTATCCATCCATTTTGTCCGGATCATTGTAGTAGTTTATGAGCCAAAAAACCAGGGCATTTTTAGATCTCGGGTGGATAACAGAGGTGATTGAACGTCCACCGTTAAAAACTTTTTGAGAACCACAAAACTTCGCATTCATGGTTTCCCTTCATTTAATTATATCCGAGTGAGCTTCTCAATAATAGATTGGATGACAAATAAACATTACAACAAGCCTTATAAAGTTTTTAAGGGTGATCTGAGCGTTCAATCACCACTGTTTTTTGTGGAGTGGTCCATCTGATATTTGGATCTACATCATTTTTTAGGTTCATACCCTGAAATAATGAACCAAAATGAATGCATTGTGCATGCATATACCATAGTGGGGGCCCACAGAGCACTGTCCAACAGCGGTATGCAATCCACGTTCATTGATGGGGATGATTAGGAAAATTCAACCAGTCCCATTTTTAGGCCATGCCACATCGGTGAGGTGATAATCAATTTGGATGGTCCACATAAATGGGACTGTTTTCCGCATTGATTAGGCAACAAATATTTTACAAATCTGAGGCTTGGTGTATATGAATTCAAGAGACTTCACCCCTACAAACTTTCAATTCGCTCGGGGCCTATGATTCTATATATTTGGGACCATGGTTTGGTGATCCAAACGTATGATTGCAGCACCCATGTGTGGAAGATCCTAACCATTAGATCAGTGACCCAAAAATAGATCGATATACAGCAAATATCCACATTTAGTAAAAGATTAGGCCAAAGATTGAAGAGTTAGGATTCCACTAACATTATCAGGCCAATCAGATCGAAAATTACTGTTGCCTTATGTTGGATGTATTGACAAAATGCGGGAAAATGAAAAATACCCAGGTCCTCGGCCTACACAGAGTAGGGTATTGCCGTTGCACGATGAATGGTTGAAATCGCATGGTAAGCCAGTATCGGTGCAGAATGCTCCAAGGACGTTCGGGCTCACATCCCCAACGTTGGATTGGCAAAATGCTGCAACGAACTGGGACCCACCAGTCTTCCTCACTTTGAATTTTCTACTTGTGGTTTCATTACATGTTTCTCCTCCAGTGGCTTTGATTCTACTTGCTATTTCCACCAATCTGTTCACATCTATTTCACAAGAAAATTTCAAATTAATTGGAGTAAGTGGTTAACAATAACACTCTGGCAGAGTGTATCCTCCGTATACCAGCGCGCGGCTTATGCTCTTTTATTCTGTAACTAACTCTTTGAAATATTACTACAAAAGTATATCCACACCGCTGAAATGGATGGACGGTGTGGATATTACACATACATCATGGTGGGGCCCATCGAGGTTTGTCATATCAACACAGTACAAACCTCGTTGCTTTGTTATACAGTACGTAATGGGAGAGCCACAAACACATGGCGTGTACATGAGCTTAATTGGACGCGCGTGTGCGCTTTCCGAAGCTCGAAATTCACATAAAAAGACATCAATCTTTCTTTATTTTTTTCCCTCCCCCACTTGTAGGAAAATCCTAACCGTTCAAATGGATGATTTGTTTTAAAGTACGCATCAATGAAACTTTGGTTGGCCATCCACTCACCTTCCTCCAACGTCCAAACGAACGGTTAGGATCGACCAATCAATGTGACTTTTGAGCTCTAGTCCATCTACGTTGGAGCCCATTTGGTGATCTTCTTGGATCTTTTACATGTGCCACGTGTACAAAATTCCGTGCCTGATAAATAACTTGTATATGTGCGTATGTGTTAGTCCATCCAAAATCTAGTGTCATATTTTAGAGGTTTACCGATCTGGGGTACATGTATACACCAATTACTCAGTGTATATGCTTTTTCATTGCCACTTGCCCAACTACACAACTACTTCGATGGGCCCACCTATCACCACCATCATATTGATCAAACGGTGGATAAAATGCACATACACCGAAGCTCTACACCCACCGGTTCCCTTGTAAGATTACCTTGTAGACTAGTAGAATTTTGTGAAGCTGTTTTAGCCATTTGAGGGGGCGCTTTGAAAGATAATCTAAACCAGTCCTCGAAGAACCTCGCTGCAGCCCCTTTGTTATCGCCGCTGATGAGCTTGTTGTTCTTACTCATCGACGTCCCATGGGTTGCGAACCAATTGAAGGCTCCGATGCTCTTTCCGGTGGCCCCATCCACGAATTTCAGGAGGCTCATTTCGGGATCGACGTCTTGGGTGTAACGGGCTCTCTCCTCGGGTGGATTGAAGAGATAAGCACTTGGGCTTCTGTTTATTCCAGCATTTATCACATTTCCTACTCAAGAAAGCAAGAATTATCAAAATCAATAAAAGTATTATTTACAAAGGATCATCAACTGCAGCTCTTATACACTGCAGTTAGTGTAAGTGATCATTGAAACCATTGTTTTGAAACTCACTGATTCGACTCGAAACTTGGATGAGTCAACTCGACTCGACAAGATTTCAAGCCGAATCACTGAGAAACTCGGGACTGGGCGTGATGGCCCTTTTCTGACTCAGGAAGACTCGTGTTGACTCGCAGTGACTCGAACCCTAAACCGAGTCACGTGAGGAATCAAGGTGGAAGCATTTATAGAATGAATTGGGAGTGAATCTACAACGTCCATTTCTCTTTCTAATTTTCTGATTTATAAATTATTAAAATATCGAGTCAACTCGGGTCGAGTTTTCGAGTGATCAACCTGATTGGATGAACATGGAATCTGAGTCAAGTTTTTGAGTATTTGAACGGTGCATGGAACTGATCATCTGTGGGGCCATAATGTAGAGTGGGTCACATACAATTTCATGGCCAAGAAGGACTAGAAAAGGCATGATGGGAGGTGGAAGTGATTTGGACCATCAAAACTTAAATCGGGGTATCTCGCAAACTGGAATGAGTTATCCGACATGCCACATATAACTTTGGGGTAGGACTAGCTACTTTAACCACGCAATCTACTATGTTGGGTTGCAAACGCCGAATTTGTGAGATTCCATCATATTGATAGTTGAATTTCTATTTTATTTTTATTATTTATAATAAATTTTAGTTTGATTATAACTCTTCATCATTTAGGCTTTAGGAGTTTCATCGGACATGAAAAGTTTTTAGAATAATCAAGAGAATAGCATGGTTGAGCAAAATAGGAAACTTACTATTTTTGGCAAAAAATCATGAGGCCTAGTGGAAATCACAATAGTCTATAAACAATAAGTCACAATTTTTAGGAGTTTCAGTTATAGCATGATTCCCAAACTTCTTCCTAGGTTTATGTTATTATTTAAGAGATTGTAAGCTCATTTTTCATCACCAATCAATTTATTAAGAATTTCTAGAAATTATTATTATTATTATTATTTTATTTTATTTCTCCATGGTGGATTCGAAGTATCTTTACGAGAAGTCTAGATAAGCTCCATGGATACGGAGTACTTATCATCTGAGGAAGACGGTGCTCGACCTCAACATGTCCTTCCCCTGCGTCTGCCCACCAGTCAACCGATGCACTTGAAGACATGGGATGAGAAGATCAATACGTACATTAGGTGGGTCCCGGATGGTAGAATCTAGCTGGTGATTGTAGAACAGCGGAAAATTTTTTAAAACCATATTTTGTTTCTGTGACGCGCGTTCCACCTGATGGCTTGATCGGTCTGATTTTCTAGCCAGGTCATCTCCATAGTCCGGCCCACCAAACAGACGGATCAGATGTCCCATAAATGGACTATATAACATTATTCTCTACCTCTTACCTTTGTTGATGAGAATGGAACCGGGCTTGAGATTGGTGTGGGCTTGGACAATGACCTGCTCGATTGCAGTGACAATGGCGTCGAAGGATTGTTGAACGAAGCCAAGGGAGGTGACGGAGTAGAGCACGTATTGCAAGTACCCGCCTGGCCCAGCATGGGTGTGGGTCCCACTAATCGCTAGGTTCTCTTCAGTGTACAGTTTTCCGTACCTGAGGAGATAGACGGCCACGATGATACAAAAAAAAAAAAAGAAAAAAGAAAAAAATTCAACTGCTTTCTACGTTAGACAATGTGCACTCATGCATGCAGATATGACTTGCGATGGGCGGGTCTGGGTCAACCCAGCCCGACCCAATTATAAATCGACCCAAGCCCAGCCCTTTAAGTAATCAGGCCTAAAATATGGTGGTCCACTCGTTAAGTGGGTCAATTTGACCAATGGTCTACATCCAATGCACACGTGTCACACCTGATAAGTAGACCGATCTGATTCTTGGGCTCACCTAATGGATGGCTCAAATCTAAAACGCGTGTAGACAGGGATTATCAAAATCTCTGAGTTTGATTACCTTGTTTTAAGTTTCTCGAGGACCTTAATTGTAACCAACTGAGAAGCCATACCGGCATCAAGGTTCACAAATGCGAACCTTGGGCCTTTGGACCCTTCGGCTACAATGAAGGCTCGCGCTCGTAGCCGGAAGTGAATACCGGCGGTGCTTTGTTTCATGTTGGCATAGCCCATCATGTTCACATCCGACGCTGGACCTGTCATATCATAGCTGCCCAGCCCGATCAAAAACTCACCGTTGGTGACGCTAATCGTGTCAAAAACAACGGTGGCCAGCGTGATGATGAGCAAAACAAACGGCGGAGATGAATGCATTGATGCCCTCATCATCTTCATTTCTACTAATGAATGATTAGAGGTGGGTTTAAATAGGTTGATTGATGGGGATGTTGTACAGCTATAAGGGATGTTTTTTAGTGGGGAGGTCTCAAGTCCTTCCGGTTGGACTATAAAGTTCCTGTCCACCCAGTGGATAATTACTGACCTTTTTATGTAAATGTGACAATCCAAACCGTCCAATAGGTTGTCCCAATCATTTCAGTTTCCTTATTAAAAAATCTCCTATATCCACGTATTGAGTACATCACACTTGTATCAATGGATACAAATTTTTTTAATGGTGTGGCCCACATGATGAGTAGATAGGGCTGAATTTTGTATTATGTATTCCCCATGGTGTGTTCAAACTATTGGATAGATTGGATTTTACATGCACTTAATAAGTTAGAAATCATCCGTTGGGTAGACTGTAGGTTGTGGTCCAATCAGTTGGACATGAGATCCTTTCTTTCTTAGTTAGGAGTGACAATATTGAAGGGTTGGTTTTGTTGGGTTGCATTGGGTTTGGGTGGCACAATAGTATCTCTTGTTGGGGTGCTCGGCGGTGGGCCCGGACTTGTCGATTAGTGTAAGATCTTGGGCCCCCGCTCACGCTTGAGTTTGCCACACCGTGTTAACGGTAATGAGTAGTCCACTCCACACATGTGGCACACGTGTGCTCCAACTCTGCCCGTCTAACTTGTGGGCCCCACTATGGATGGAGTATAACCCAAAACTCATATTGATTGGATGATCTTAATCATTTGATTTGGGTCTGAAGAATAGATGGCTAAAAAAGGAAGTTTTCAATGGGTAAAATTGAATAGACGAAATCAGACGGTTAACATTTTCTGATCAGTGTCATATTCGGGTTATGATCTATCGACCAAGAGGCCCACAATTCTGACAGTTTGGATTAGCATGAATATGTGTCACTTAAGGGTCGATGATACGAATACTGAAGCTGCTTCCTAGGGTGACGGTTGGATCGATGGATTTGTCAATCTGTCCATGTCGAGCAATGGATCTCGTTCGGTCTGGAGTCAAGTCCTAATGGATGAAGCTGGACAACTCGGTTGAGTGGCAGAGTCGCCCTTTTATTTTCAATTTTAACAGGTAAGGCCCAAGGTACAGTAATCTAGATCATTGGTATATTGGTTTGCATCTTGACCGCGTAAAAAAGAAAAGAAATGAAAATCCAGATTGGCAAAATCAAGTGACCTATATTAGGACCATTTTCAGTTGAACCCGTAGTTTTGCTATTTCTCTCTTTTTAGCGGTCAATATGTAGGTCACGGCTTACTAACGGTCTGATTGCCCAACATGGCCCTACTTTCCATATTTAAAACACACATATTCTCGGCCAGATGAGTCATTCGGGCTGCAAACTTGCCCGATTAAGCCATATTACTCGAGTTTGTAATAACTCCCCCAACTCGGCATGAGTCACTCGAGGTATATCATCCATGTTGAGTCCAACTAGGTCCAAGTGGACTCGAGTTGTTTCAGACTGGTCCGAGACTTAAAACCATAAACAATGGTTGGCTTTCCTATAATTTAAATCTGGTAGGGTCGTGGCAATTTATGATTAACTTCAGTCACAGGCAATCGTGGTTTTTCTTTGGAGATTTATACTGTGGAATCACTTAGAAATGGATTTAGGATAGCAATTCAATGGCACCAAGCAAATATAAGAGAACATAAAGATTTAACATGGAAAACCCTTTCGAGAAAAAACTATGGCACAAAGTGACAGAATTTCATTATGAAAATATAAATTACAAAGAGAAAAGATTTACCGATTCGAACAACCTCGAATCTTACCCTTACTATACTCTTTAGAAACCTTAAAACCCTTTTAAGAATTTTTGGAATCCCTTTAGATAGCCTTAGCATTTCTTAGAAAAACCCTATGGACCCTTATTTATAGTTTAGGAAACTCCACTTACGCACCTCTCTAAAACCATCTCAAATTTACGCAGTTCGTACAGAATCCGCGCACCATCTGTGTAACCTTGGAATTTTCAAAAACATCGTTGATGGACTTCGAGTCAAGCGAGTTTCGACTGGTCAAGGGATACTCGACTAGTCAAGCCAACCCCTCGACTGGTCGAGCAGCGCAGTGAAACCAGATTTAAGACATCTGTTTTCAACAATCTCTACTATGTCTTCAATCTTTAACTGTGTGGCTTATTGATCTCTTCTCTTATCTCTACATCACATCATAACTTATTGTGCACACTCCGTCCTCCTTTTATGTAATCACCAGGCTTAAAGAAGTTGCAAGAACTTGAACTTCTCTGCAGGAACGATCTAGATGAGCATGTTTGTCGGATTTAAATCCACATGCCCAACCACCTTTGCTCCTGTCTTCCTAAAAATAAAGACGTAGACTTCTTACCATCTCACAGCTACCCAATATTACTTGCCTGGGTATTTGCTCACAACATCAATAGCCTGTGAAATAATCGATCTAATATATACCATGGCATGCACTGCCAACTACATTCAAATATGGCTCATGAGATGTATCTTACTTTTCCTCATCTATTTTGGGACACGTCCTGAGGAAAACTTGAGGAGAGATGCGTAGGGAACGCTCTCCGATTTTACCTGGTCCATCATATACTTGATTAATACCTACCTAAGGTATTTTGCCTAAGATAACCAAAGCCTACTCCTCTTTCAGTCTCAATGAATATCACTGTCGAGAACCTTCTTTGAAGCTGTCGCAAGGAAGGACGTGAGGTTGAGCACCGTCTTCCTCAAGAGGATAACTATTCCGAATCCACGGAACTTCTCTAGACTCCTCACAGAGACTTCTCGAATCCATGAGGAAAGAAAGTAGAAAATAGAAATAAATTCTAATAAAATTGAAATTGATTAATGAATGAATAAAAACGACTTCACAACCCTTTCAATAGGGGTACCAAGCAATAGAAAAGAAATCAGAATCAAACTGCAACTAAAACTCTTAGAATCTGCGACTTATTATAAACAGTAAACTCACTATTTATAGACGGTCGTGATATCTAGTAGTGTGCAAGGTTTTGGCTAAAAATAGTGAGTGTCCTATTTGGCCTCACCAAACGGTTCTCCTAATTTTTTAAAGCTCTTTTCATGTTGGACACAACTCCTAAAGCCCAACGGATGAAGAGTTATAATCAAACTAAAACTTACTATTTATAGCAAAAATGAAATTAAAACAGGGAAACAACCATTGATCCAGGGTTTTTTTCACAAATTCGACTTGCGCAACTTGGCATTGCCGAGTTGGTTGGCTAAAGTAGCTCATTCTATCTTAAAATCATATATTTTACATCAGATAACTCATTCTGGATTGTGAGATACGCCCGATTTAAGGTCTGATGGTCTGGATCACTTCTATCGTCGACCGGGCCTTTTCTGATCCATCTTAACCGTGTAACTGTCCGCGACCCGCTCTACATCAGCAGCCCCCCGATTCTTCATCCTTAATGTCTCACTTAACAGAGTATTTAGTACATTGATTTCAGACATGTCATAATTGGTGATCTACATGTCATCAACATGTACATATAATACCTAACCCACCATGAAGGAATCAAACTATTGCATAGGTGATAAGTCGTATCACGACCTCATCTAAACTTTTTTCTTAGCCCCTTTAACTTCGAACCACTTTGGTTGTGTCACGCCCCAAACCCGGGGACGAACAGCTTCCGTGATGCCCCAAATCCGACACTCGACTTCTATACAACAAGTTCCGAGTTCGGCGCACCACAAGGAAGATTTTTGACTGATTTTTTTTTCACATATATAATAATACCTGAGCATAAAGATCCATAATCAAATTACCAAGAAACATTCTCCAATAGAAATCCTGATGGTTACAAGTACAGTGCTTTCCAAAAGGTACACAACGTTAACATTGTCAAATCGAAAAATAGATGCAATGCATCGAGAAGGAAAAGTCTTCCAAGCTACTCCAGCCCTGAAAAAAAATGGAAAATAGGAGGCTTAGGCAAAAAGCCTAGTGAGTACACACGTGTGTGTAGTGTGTCCTACATGCAAGCAAGATAAATACATTACAAGGAAATCATATAAGTAAAAGACGTATAACACGTAAAGTATGATGTCAATGTCAATGCAATGCATATGCATCATAGTAATACTCCAAGTCAATGCCACTAGCATTACCAAGTCATATTTTCATTTCTCCTATGCCACAGCCATAACCGTATTATACGCATCCATAATCACATCATCATTATCATATTGTCATGCGATAGTTATAAAATATTAAAAATACTGACAAGTCCATGAGTCAAATAATATCAGAATACGCAATACAGATCAACTATACAAATGAGGAACAATATCAGGATACGCGATACAGATCAACTATACAAATGAGGAGTCATAAAGAGTCAAATATCAGATGTCGTATTATATAAATGCAGAACCACAGGTAACCCAAAATGTCATATGCCGCAGATGTAATGCAATGTGCAGTGCGAATGGAATGACCATGCTAGAGTGTGAAGATGAGATGATAGTACGTAGTATCGCAGGCTATGGGGTTCATCACAAAGGACTTCTATCCAAACCAGTCCCATACCTAAATTTGGATAGTCAGACTCAATGTGGTGAACTCCTGATCTCAGGTTAGTCACGCGCCCCAACCGAAATCCTGACCATTGAGAAGGTACACGTAACAAACAGTTGCGCACCACCAGCCCGAGTGGATAGCGAATGAATGAATGAATGAATGAATATGCAATCTCCTAATCAATAAGTCCACATATCAGTACAGTTCTCCTTTAGGATCATCACCGGGGTCTATTATACTCTACGCCAGCTTGCTGCCCCTATCCAAGCGCACAATTGGGTAAGTAGAAGAGACCTCACTATCCACCTGCTAATATCGGGCTCGGTTCGTTGATAGCGGACCTATTCCTCAAGCTAGCCAAACTTAACCTAGATATTGTCCCCTCACTTAGGCGGGTAAGGTCACACCCCTTCCCAACTGACCACGGCACAGTAAGAGATGCGGCCTACTGGTATACGGCCCTCATGCACTCATATATCCACTCGGTCTCGACGTTGGGGCGTCTCCTGGCCACGGAGGTTTAAGAATTTTCACCCAGGGACATCTATGGCGCCCGTATGTTAGAACTAAATATTTTCGGTGTCCCATCTGGCCATCCACGATATGCCTGTGGAGGCTACGGCCCTGATGTCGCTAGGGCGTATAGTAATCATAATGCAAGATGCATGAGTCATACAATCCATTCGTGCATCAGTCCTGCGCATATCGTGCGCTCATGTGAAATAACCTCCACCTATCAGGGAGTCTTATAACAACATGCTCAATGACATATGCGATGGTCAACCACATCTCATAAAAAACATGCAGATGATGCGTATGGGCATGTATCATGATGTTATGCTATCATGTGCTCATAAACGGCTTCAACAATGTGGACATTCAACCATCATTGCCCCTCAATGTGGACATTTAACCAACATTGCTCCTAAGGAGTGGCCCACATAAATATCAATACATACATCATGGCGAAATCACACATCACATCGGTCCTCATATAAATTGATTTGGGTCTCACACAAGGGCCGCACATTCATCGCATTGGGCCTCACTCATGGCCCGCATATACATCACATGGGTTGTATCATATGGGCCTTACAGATCACAATGGGCCTCGGCACATGGGCCATGAATACACCACATCAGGCTTCACGACCCATGGGCTTCAAATACACAACAGGTGGGCCCTACACATGGGCCTCAAATACATCATAATGAGCCACAACCCATGGGCCTAAAATACATCTCAATGAGCCATGCCCATGGGTCTCAAATACATCACATTGGGCCTCGCCCATGGGCCTCGAATACATTACTAGTGGCCTTAAATCTATTTCACAGGTAGGCCACATACCTGGGCCTAATACACGTCACTATGGGCCACATCACGTGGGCCGAAAATACATCACAATGAGCCTCATCATATGGCCCAGAAATATATCTCAATGGGCCTATGATCAATCTGTCATAAGTCCTAAGTTCATGTACCCAAGAAGTTACACCATCAGCATAGTCCATGAGTCTGAGTATTCACACAATTTCTCATATGCCCACACGGTCTTATGGCCACTCCATTATTAGAAGTTCGTATGGTTGAGTGGCCACATCAATGTCACTTGTCATAATTAGGGACTTAAGGTGAGATGGTTACTTATTATTATTATTATTATACCATATTTCGCATAATGGGGCAACCGCTTTACTAAATTTTACGTAGCCAGGCGGCCAGTACCACAATTTCGCATAATTTAGTAGTCACCAAAGCACTACTTGATCATATGGTTGGGCTACACATTCCTCACATACCTACATGATTTACGGCTATCCATGTTATACATGATCAAAAGATTTATGAGCTACACATTCAGCACCATTTTGTCAAATCTAGTTATCACTCATCCTGTCAGTGATCATATGGTTAATGGCCACGACAATCATAAATCTACTTAGACAAGTAGTCACACGATTGCCCCAATTTTCATACAGTTAGGTGGGATATAAAAATACAGCACTCACATGTGGTGGTCCACACAACTTCCACTAATCCACACTACTAGTTGGGCCACCCAAGATCCCAAATTCCTATAGTGTAGTGATCTACATGATTTCTACCAACTGGCAGACTAAATGAGGAATAACTATTACAATGGGCACCATGAAAATGACTTAGATTGCAGTAGATATATAGGCAGCCCCATACTCTAAATTGACCTAATCAAAATAGATGAATGACAAGTAAAACACGTATATTAGGTGGTCCATGATCAGTTAAAAGGAATAGATGGATAGATTTCTCATAAACATTACTGCAACTCTAGGAAATATTTAACGGTGGACAAGTGATCAATATTGCTTCTGTGGCTTGAGATTTGGATTTGACTAGTGTATGGAACCATTCCCTAAAATGATGAGGATAAACCAATGAAAGGCATGGATCTACATCATACTACAAAGTGGAATCCATGGTCAAGGAAGCATCCCAGTATATAAGGGCACACTAGAGCCTAAGAATTTTCAATGGTTATTTTACTGTTTCTACTTGTAGCGTGACCTAGCCCACCTAAAATTTAGTTCTATTTCATCTTGTGTCCACGAGCAAGAGGTGGGCTCACTTCCCAAGTGACTGGAAAATATATAGGCAGTGTGGGTATACAACACATGCACCTAGGTGGGCTTCACATGCATCACATTATGTTCAGGGAAGCTTTTCATTGGTAAGCATGCAATTCATTTTCCTTATTATTATTGTATAATTGTGGGTCCCATTGACATGGTGGGGTTCACCCCATGAACAATTCATATAACAAACAACATCATAGCTGATACCACCCACTAGATGAATGACATGGATATAAGGTACATACGTCGAATGAGACTTATAACACATGAATGGTCTAAATGAAGGACGACTGGGATGTAAAATACATGTAACGAGTTGGCTCCACGATCTAATGGCTGACCCAACTTTGGTTGCAGTCACACATCACAGTAGAACTCAAAGGATTTAATAGTAGGAAATTTTATTCCCACTGTTTCTTATAGTGTGGTCCACCTAAGTTGTGGATCTGCCTCATTCTTTTACTCATGACTTAAAATGGTCTGAAGGAGTGGATGAATGGCCCAGATATACCTTTCATCACCAAGGTGGGCCCCAGAAAAATCTAATTATTTTGTGTACAATTTTCATTGTCCAAGTGGCATGGCCTACATGAACTTCTAATCGGCCTGATTTTTGGGACCATACAATAAATGGTGCTAGTAAGATGGATGAATGGTGTGGATTTAGCACATACATCATGGTGTGGCCATGATCGGCCCACAAAATTTTACCCCAAATGTGGATGTCCAGTGAGGACGTCACTTCCTCACACCATTATTTTATTTTGATATTATTATTATTTATATTATTATTTATATATTTTCTCATCAAGGTGGGTCACTTGAGAGATCCAGTCCATCCATTGTGTGTGTCCCACTTGGTGGAGGGGTCAGTCAATGTTTCAGATGCATCAAAGTTTTAAGTGGGCCCCAGAAAGTACTTCTATATGTTTTAACATGTCTTTAAATGATTTTTAATGGTGTGGGCCACCTGAGTTTCGTGTACGGTTGAAATTTGGGGGTGACCCATTTTCAAACGGGACTCATTAAATGTATGGTGCTGATGTTCAAGATACATCAAGGTGGGGCCTGTGGTGGGGTCCACCTCTTTCCAGCGTTAATAGCAAACGCTGCTGCTGCAGCGTTACATTTTATTTTATTTTTTTCCATACATGGGGCCCACAACAGGACGATCTAGTCCGTCTGTTGTATGTGTCCCATGTGGTAAACAAGTCATTCCAAGTTTCAGATGCATCCAAATTTCAGGTGGGCCCGAACGAGTACTTTTGTAAGTTTAAGCATGTCTTTACATGATTTTAAATGGTGTGGTTTATCAAAGTTTTGGATTATCTTCATTTTTCGGCTCAATGCCTAAAATGATCTAAAATATTGAATGGACGGCGTAGATTTAATACATACTTCGTGGGTGGGGCCCGTTGAGACCCACAGCCCCAACCCTTCCTTTTTTTTTATTTTTTTCTTTCTTTTGTGCTGCTGGACGCTGCAACGATAGCGTCCTCTCTTTTTCTTTTCTTTTCTTTTCTTTTTATTTTTATTTTTGTGCACGTGTGTGCATGGGTGTGTGTGTGTTTGGCCAACACAAAGGACCATACTTTGGATGGTTGGATGGCTTGCAAAATTCTAGTGGGGCCCACAATCAATGGGTCCCACATAAAGTCCATATATATATAAATTATTATTATTCTTTTTATATGTATCCTCCCATTAATCCACACCATTAAATACATCATTTTCATCATATCATCACCATTTGTTTTTAAAATGTACCATCCTATATATCCACACCATTGATCACATTATTATCATCAAATCATCTCCACCACACACAAGTACACAACAAAACAAAATAAAAATAAGTAGGGTGGGTGTACTCACCTTGATGGATTAGATGGATGGTTGAGATGGATGGATGAGATGGAATTGATGGTGTTGATGGCCCACCAAGATCACTCTCTCTCTCTCTCTCTCTCTCTCTCTCTCTCTCTCTCTCTCTCTCTCTTTCTCTCTTTCCATGGAAAAAAATGGTGAAATGCTTAGGGGTGGAGGGGTATATGTAGGGAAATTATAAAAAATGTGGTTAGATTCACTTAATGTGATCTTGGTTAGCTTAGACTAGGATTATATCAATTAATTCATGATTTGCAATTAATGGTGGATTAAAGGAGCATTGGATGGCATGGTGTGATGATGTCATGCTTAAGGTGTGGCATGAGAAAGAGTTGACTTGGGGAGACATGAGAGATGGGAGGTATGGGTGGGTGACACCACACACATGGGTAGAGATTCTCTCACCCATGTGTGGCATGTGCATGTGTGTATGACATGTGTGGTGCACATGTGTGGAATGGAATACACGGCGCGTTGCGCACATGATACATCAATGATTCTTCACGGCGTATTTCACTAACGGAGTATCGTATAAATGCACGGGTGGTACCTATGCAAACGCAGCGACGGGGCGGTCGATATGAGATAGGTTTCGAGGTCTTGGGGTTCTGGTTAGTCGGGTGTGTACTATAAACAGTTAATCTAGGTCTAGCTAAGCGCATCGATCATCGTGTACATATGCATCGAAAATAGTGCGGAAGGGATGAGGTGTTACAGGTTGCTTCATGTAGATCTGCTCTTCCAATTTTCTATGCAGAAGTGCAGACTCTACATCCATCCTTTTCAGCTCAAGATCACATTGACCAACCAACGCCAATCATGAATTTAATAGACACCTGCTATATCGTCGGCGCGAATATCTCTTAGAAACTGATCCCTTCTCTCTGAGCGTAACCCTTTGCTACCAACCTCGTTCTACATTTATATTGTATCCTCCTGAAGATCCACCTGCATCCAACTACTTTTCGACCCACTGGAAGCTCCACCAGCTTCCATGTGTCGATCTGGTACAACGAGTCCATCACATCACCCATAGTTACCTTCCACTTCTCATACCAGGCTTACCTAGAGCCATTTGAATAGAAGACGGATCCTTGCGATATTAGAGTCATCCATGTACCTCGCCGATATCCTGTAATTATGCTGTGTGATTTTTCTCATAGGTGTCTGCTCCACCTACTCTGTATCCCTGTCTGCGCGTCTCAGCCTTCCTACCCTGCCTGCTCATGTGGCCATGCCCAACATGCTACACACGTGTAGAGGTGGAATCCGTTACAGCTAACAGTAGCTCCACCTGTTGAAGTGCTCCCGATCAACCTGTAAACATTATCGAGTTGTTCTTCTTTCATGATTACTCGTGCCCCCTAAGATACTTTAAGGACACTATCAATACTTGTGAACCTGCACCGTATAGCCTCGAGTGTGCTGAGAGAAATCATGCTCTTCTTTATGTCAAGAACATGCCTCACCCAAATCAGGGTACGCTCTATTCCATTAAACATCTTGATACGCACCGTACCAACAACCACAACATTACATGCACTGTCATTGCCCATAAATACCTATCTACTGTCGTACTCCTTATAGCTGGTGAACCAACTCCGATGAGGAGTCATGTGAAAGGATGCCCCTTTGTCTAGAATCCACTCATGTTTACATCATCGTATGGGCATCCGATCGTAGATATAGATAAAACATCACCATCACATCCACTCGATCCATCTGACATGGCAGCATTGGCTTCCCTATACGAAGCCTTAGATTCTTCTCTCTTAGATTTAAGATTTGTACAATTCTTCTTCACATGTCCTTCCATCCTATAGTTCCAACACTTTACCTTTCCTTTGCCCTTTCCTACCTCTTGTAAGCAATGCATCAGAAGATATCCCCATGTCGACGTTAAGCTTTCTTATTGCCCTCCCTTGAAGGGCTGAGATAACAGTGTCAACACTTAGAATTTTATTCATGATGCGCATTATGTCCTTAAATGACTCATACGATGCTGGAAGAGAATTCAGCAACATACATGCTTGTTCCTTATCTTCCATCACTTCCTCCATATCTAACAATTTGTAAACCAAATTATTGAAGTTGCTGATGTGAGCCTCCAGATCTCTACCCCCTGCCATCTTGAAGTTATACCACTGTCGCTTCAAGTGTAGGCAATTTTCAGAGGATTTTTTCACATAGACATCCTCTAACTTTACCCATAACTTAGCCGCAGTTTTCTCCCTTATGACATTATACAGAACCTCATCCGTGAGACATAAATGGATCGATGATAAGGCCTTCTTATCAAGAGTATTCCAATTATCATCAGTCATAGTAGACTTTTGCTCCTCAAGAGAACCATCTTCATCTTCCTTGATTAAGGAACTGATCATTTTGATCTTCCATAACTTAAAGTTATTTTTCCTTGAGTACTTCTTAATCTCATACCTAGTACTTCCCATTGATGTTAATCTATCAGATTTAGATCTGTGCCCCAACGATTGCTCTGATACCACTTGTTGGGATTTGTGCTATGAAATCATACAGATATGGATCTAGGATAGCAATCTAATGGCACCAAACAAACATAAGAGGACACAAAGATTTAACATGAAAAAACCTTTCGGGAAAAAACCACGGCACAGTGACAGAATTCCATTATGAAAATAAAAATTACAAAGAGAAAAGACTTACCCAATTTGAACAACTTCGAATCTCACCCTTGCTACACCCTTTAGAAACCCTAAAATCCTTTTAGGAACCCTTGGAACCCCTTTAGAAAGCCTTAACATTTCTTAGAAAAGCCCTAGGGACCCCTATTTATAGTTTAGGAAACTCCACTTATGCACCTCTCTGAAACTATCTCAAATTTACGCAAGCCTTGTAGAATCCGCACACCATCTGCATAACCTTCGGCTGGTCGAGCCTGTCCGTCGACTGGTTGAGCCTGTCCGTCGACTGGTCGAAGACCTTGGGATTTTTAGAAACACTGTTACTAGACTTCGAGTCGAGCGGGCTTCGACTGGTCGAGGGGATCCTCAACTAGTCGAGCCAGCCCCTCGACTGGTTGAGCAGCACGATGAAACAAGATTTAAAACATTTGTTTTCAACAGTTTCCTCGGATTGGTATTGCAAGATTCTCTCAGCAATTTAAATGAGTATCTTTACACATCGTCTGTTAATAGTTTGTGTCCATGGATGCTTGTGTGACACAAATATGGGCAACAAGGCCTCACATTATGCTGTTTATGGATTGCTGGGCCATGAGTTATCTAGATTGTTGATCAGATATAGTTTGATATGTGCATATGTGGGATCATGGATCATTTTTATGACTTTACCATTGAGTGGTTGATTAAGTAAAAAAAAGGCATCCATGTCTATATAGCTTCATAAGCATTTTAGTGGGCTATAAAGTTTAGAATACATGTTATGTAATTGAGTAGTTGAGTTGTTGTGGATAATATAGTTATTTAATTACGTGTTAATCAATGAAGACAAATTATTCGATCTTCTTTCTTTTATAAAAGAAAATTTTACAAAGAATTACCTAATTAATATGGGATTTATATTCTGGTACTCTTTAAAAAATATATATATTCAAACAATTACCTCATTAATTGGAATTATTATTATCCTACTACATTTCATTACATTCTTTAATGGTCGATTTGGTGTGCGTGCGAGCAAATGGGCTAGCTGCTAGGGTGGGTTCCACTGTGATATTTATGTAAAATTCATCTTCACCACCAAGTGTGTCACCTCATGTTAGATCAAGGTGCGAACACTAATTTCTCGCGCTCACATCCTTTTCTCTTTCTTTGCACATGTGTGTAGACTCGGATATATGATATAGTTGATTTGAGGTTAACACTAGCCAATTAGCTCAAAATTTCGCAATTGGCTAGACCCTGTAGAACCTTATGAATGCTAGAGATTTCGGAGAATCTCTTGCCTTGAAATGACTCATGATCTACTACTTAAGATTTTGAGTAAAGGGACTTCAGTTATAGAGAGATAAGGTGTTAGGCATCCTCTATGCCCATACAAGCATGCAATCTCTACTTCATGTGGTTATTTGATTTTTAAGAGATTTGATGATTCTATGCAAAAATATTAAAAAACAGGACTAGGCGTCCTTGGATTTCTGATGTGACTAATTTTGGAGTTCCGACAAGGCATAGAGTATATGCCCAAAGAGTGTCTAGAGAAGCAAGGAGGTTGAGAGAAGATGGGATGATGCTAGGATGATATGTAGAGGGATTAGGCAACCACGAGTTTCTGATGTAATAGGATTTGAAATTTTGGCAAGTCATAAAACATATGCGTAGTAGAAACCTAGAGGAACAGGGGGGTTGAGAAGGAATTCAATAATGCAATGAATGAGGCTTGTAACTTGAAATGACTCAGATGCTTAAGAGGCTCAATTATAATGAATGAATGATGGTGTACTATGGTTGAAAATCGTGGTTTGGGCAAACTTAGGCTCAGAAAAGGGCTAAGGAAGGCTAAGGGTTTGGAGAGGGGGTTAGAATGGATGGGAGCTTGCAACCTCCCCCCCCTCTCTCTGAGATGACTTTTTCTTGATTATATGGTTTGTGAAAATGAGGAGAAAAGTGAATATTTATAGCCCCTTGGGATGACATTTTAGCATTTTTTGGGGCTTTTTATGGTACATGTTAATATGTAAGTTTATGATTAGTGGGGAGGAGAGAGGTGCCATACGACAATCTTTCAATGGTTAAAGTGGATGAAATACGTGTAAATAAAGAGAATGGTTAAGGCATTTGGGTATTCAAGTACTTTGGAATGAAAATG
The DNA here is from genome assembly GCA_037074715.1 of Magnolia kwangsiensis. Lineage (NCBI taxonomy): Eukaryota > Viridiplantae > Streptophyta > Magnoliopsida > Magnoliales > Magnoliaceae > Magnolia > Magnolia kwangsiensis. Next base: position 67,384,428 of record CM073572.1, on the reverse strand, counting down.
CATGTTAAAATGTGTTTTTTGATTTCATTTCTTGCTTTGAAAAAGACTTTCAGTTATCTCGGGACTGTCACATTGGAAGGCAGTACTTGAAGTGTGATATTTGCTTAATTTTACTTGATTATCCATAATTTCACATTATTTTCTCATGCATATTAATGATAAATTAGTCCTCATTAGATGAATTTTCATTATTAAGGAGATTGTTAGAAGTCCAAGTGATCTAAGTTGTTGATGAAGATTAAAATCCTAAAAGAGATCAAGATCGAGTGTGTTGAAGTCCTGAAGAAACCAATGTTTGAAGGTCAAAAGAATCGATCACTTTCCATGGTGGAGATTGTCGATAAAACGCCTTAAATTAAAGTGCAAAAAGTAGGATTTTTGATAGAATCGATGATTTAATTGAAAAAAATATCGATTTGATCAAAATATTCTGAAAATCTGAATTTACTAGCTAGACATTTTTTAGCACTTTCGATTCAATTCATAGGGTTATCGATTCGATCAATGGTCTATCAATTGTTGTTGATTCAATCAACAATTAGATTGACAGTGCGCGCAGAATTATGTAAGTGCAGGTTTTGTTTCTAATTCGGGTGGGAGTCTCTATATAAGTCGTTCTAAGCACAATTAGGGCTTAATAACAGAAAGAGAAAGAGGAAGGGTGGTGCATCTTTTCTTCTTCATCTTCTAATTTAGGTTTTTGATGTTTTTATTTAAGAGTATTTCTTCTTAGTGTGATATTTGGCTAATTTCTAAGTTAAGGCTAAGGGGTGAACCTTTCGATGAATTCCTAATATTTTATTTTTTTTATCTAATATAATGATTTCAATGATGATTTTTAATTAATTTGATTAATAATTAGTTTAGTGAAAGTTATTAATTCGTAAAATCCCTTAATCTATTGTTAACTCTAGGTATAATAGATGCTTGGAATTATTCTAATGCCTTTCCATATCAAGATGTCTTGTTGCTCTTACTAAGATTACGAGTTCATTTAAGTGGCAACTAATAACACTATTATGCCTCTCCTTTCTATTTCCTTTTACCTCTAAGGATAGTTTTCCCTTGTCTAGGGTATGACATAATTTTCCACTTCTAGTATCGAGCTAACACGGATAGATGGTTGTAGTGGGTTTAAGCCCGGTATGTCGATCCTTTGCCTACGTAAAGCAGAGAATTTTCTATATCAATCCCTAATCCTGGTAAACCTCTATCTTTTGCCTGATCAGGGCATTGAGATCATTAGAATCTGCTAGGATATGGGGTTCAGATCAAACAACACAACTTCGCTTAAATATAGTTCCATCAACCTATGATCCCGATCATTATGGAATTTTGAGAAGTATCATGTAATCTTACAAGTCTATGTGACACATTATACTTGTACTGCGTACCTCAATCATCTAAGCACTACTTGGAGTTTCAAGATTAGGATTTCTACGTGAAACCTGAGTTTGAAATTTTGTTAAATCTATGTGGGATTTCAAATCTAATTCCAATATGCTTAGTATAGGGTTGAAAATTCACTCAAAATTCTTTGACTTCATTTTTAGTTAACTTTAGGTGTTGAAATCTATGAGAGTTGTCGCCCCTAATTAAGAGGATGTATTAGGGAATTTTAAATTATATTCCTAGTGTGACTCTTTGAGTTTAGAGAGAATTCACATTCAATCTAATGTGAGAGCATTTATGTTCAATCTAATGTAATTTCTGGTGGGTAAGGAATTTCCTATTATGTCTATGCACATCTCATTCGCCGAATCTTATGACAATGTTATTTCTAATTAAGAAATCACGGAAAAGTTGGAATTCTTGACTTTCTTAAGCTTGTTCATTAGGAGCCAAGTTCAATGAATTCTTGTTTGGTCTTACATATATCATAATGAGAATTTGTCCTCCCACAGTACCTAAGTTTAATTTCTAAGTTCACACGACTAGACCTAAAATGTTCAAAGGGCCTAAGGTTTTAAGTTTCCAAGTTCTCAACCTTCCTTAATTCTAAGGGAATTTCATATGCATTCGAGTGGTTATTCGAATAATTCCTAAAGGAATGGGTTTTTTTTTTTTCAAGTTATATGGCCATCCAAACAATTTGTAGGGAGCCTAAATTTTCGTGTCTCTACATTCTTAGTTTCTCCTAACTTTAAGGGGATTCTACATCAATTCAAGTGACTATCTCGATAATTCCTGAGGGAACCTAAGTCCACTATAAGTTCTCAACATTTCCCAACCCCAAGGGGACCTAAAGTTTGAAGTACCTATGTTTCCAAATTGTCCTTAGTCCAGATGGAATTTCATATAAGTTTGGATTGCCATCCAAATCACTTCTAAGGGAACCTAAGTTTGAGTCTCTACATTCTTAATGATTCTCCTAAGTCTAAGGGGACTAAGTTCAAATTTCTAACTTCAAACATCCTAACTTGAGACATTCAAAGCTTGTATAAGATCATTTCCTAAGGCCTACTTTGTCCAAACTATGCTTTGATGCCAATTGTAATGCCCCAATTTTTTAGGACCTGAGTATAGGACCCGTTTCCCAAAAACCCGAGTGTTTACTTTTAGAGGGTCAATTTCCATACATATATTTTTCCTTTCAGCAGAGTTAGCAGATTAGCGTATAATGAACAAATCATATATAATGAAAAATTTAGATTTACATTTAGAATACACAAAAGATTGCCCATAATGACTTATGAAAACCAATGTCCCTATTCTTGTAGTTATGAAATGAAATCATATTACATGTGAAACAAAGTAAATTCACAACAATCTTGAGCTGTAAAATCCAGTAGCAACCCTTAACAAATACAGTCATGCACCCTTGTCAACCATAGCCTGCTCCTCATCAACATGAACATGAATGTCGTCTAGGCCACCTGTGCTACCTGTACAGTTATATTTTTGATGGATGAGTAACCAACTTAGTGTGAATTCTCCTCAAGATTACATACCGCCGCATTATGTAAGAAATAATATAAAACATCCAGGGAACCAAAACAGAGTAAATGCAGTCTTATTATATGCATAGATGAGTGAATGCAATCATCGCCCTGGGGATGCTCATCCATGCGGACATTGGGCTTGTCACCCATGCAATCATCGACTTGAATATGATCATCCAGTCGGACAAAATACGTACATCATGTACGATAGCGATAGATGCTGATATGTGCCATGTATGCATAATTAGTCAAATCATTATTAGTCCAATTACAATTAGCCAATTTAAATAAGCTCAAGGTCATTACGAGTGCTTGTCACCAGCGTAGGTCGACAGCTCGGGCATAGGTCCCATACCACTATCCCTAACTCATGAGACTACCACCTTAGTATGTTTAATGGAAACCCGTCGACTAGTGGCTAATCATATATCAGTATACGGGGCTTACCATTGCATGGTTGTACAAAATAAAATGTCAAACCCATGTAGGGTAAATACAGAAACAAAGCCACATAGGGCGAATATCAAAACTAAGCCGTATAGGGAAAATATAAAAATATGCAATAAAAGACCATCCTTGAAAACCACTGAGACACAATAACCCCTGTATGGTAGGCCCACATTAGTATTCAATTCAAGCCATCATTTAATAACCACTGAGTCAAATGTCCATTACAATCACCTTTAATCGAGTTACATCCTAAGTATGAGTGTACATTTATAAGTGGGGGTTTCCCACTAATGTACCAGGTTAAGTTCCATAAACAATCCAGAAGTAATTCATAAGTATGAGAAAATGTATAGGATAGATATCAGGTATGTATTCTAACAATTCGATTCCAACAATTAACACATATGATAATAAGATAAAAGATATCAATTATCAATTGAAATTTTAAATAAAAAATATCACTTAAGCTAATGAAAAAATGGAAAGCTCAAAGGGAAGAAATCATCACCTTACGAGTCGAATCGCTCCCAATGTTGCTAGAGTTAGTTGTACACTTAAGGGTCAGAATTAACACAATCTGTCCAGTTAAATCACAACATTATGATACTTATATGGCTAGGATGAAACTTGGGGTTTTGAGTCCTACATTTCAATCAAGATTTTTTAAAGATACTGCTATACTTAAACTAGGTATGCATAGCTTCATAAGGAAATGTACTTAGGGATATCAACTCGCTTGGAAGCTAGCTGGTTGCCGAATCTCGCCTTCGGGTTGGGCTTGATTGGCTCCATCTAGCATGACTTAAATCCCTATAATTGTTGTACCCAAACAACTATTACCAACAATATAATTTAACAAGGTCTATTAAGTTAACTTAGTTCAACAATTTAGCTTGAGCTTGGGTTCAATCTAGGATCTGAGAGTGGAGGTTTGAAACTAGAGTTCCCTACCTTTCAAACATGGAGTAACATCAAATCACTTTTATTATATATATATATATATATATATATATATATATATATATATATATATATATATATATATATATATATATATATATATATTTAAAAGGGATAAAATATAATATAGGTTTTAAATGCCTTTCACCTTGCTTAACCAAGTTAGCTTGACCCGATCTCACCACAACGTGACTTGAATTGACCCAGCTGTCTGAAATTGTGGTAAAGACATGTCCGAGAGGGGGGGGGGGGGGGGGTGGGGGAATAGGAATTTTTAATAAATTTATGATAATTTAAAATCTACACTAATCCTAACACCAAGCCTAAATTGGGATTACTTAAGAGTAACTCTACTAGCTTCCAAGCCCGGTAGAGGATCCAATCACAAACTATTTGAGAGATGAACAATATGCAAACTATTTTATGATGGATATGACTATGTATGTGTGTGAGGTGTGATCTCAGATATTCAGATATGAAAATATTAATGTAAATCACACAAACAAAAGAATAGCAATCTCAAACACAGTCATTTTTATAGTGGTTCGACTACTTGTCTACTCCACTCCCGATAACCGCACTCAACCCTTGAGTGTACCTGATTTCACTGAGGTTTTCCATGGTTCCCCTTAAACCGAGGTTTTAAATCAGGTTCACCTTTAAGCTTTACAACCCACACCTAGGCTGATTGTTTATGCTCTCACGAGCAAGAGTTCACAAATCGTACTCACTTTTAGGCACACTGGCAAAGGATCTTTCACAAGACCCTAACGGAAGTTTCACACGGTTTACCTTTAATCTAAGGTTTTAGATAGGTTCATCTTTAACTAGAAATTTATGCTCTCCACAGAGGAAGGGTCAACACTACGTACCCACTATGTACACTCCTATCTCCTAGAGGATTTGTAAGGGTGAGAAACACCTTAGACCCAATCCTATAAAGGAATGATCACAAGGGTCCTCTGGACTATTATAACTTACAGATAAGTAGATGAGTCCCTTTTTGCTCATTATTAAAGCTCTCCTCCTTTGTTGATGAAGAGTCTTCTACTTCCTTGAACTGCAACTCAGAAGATATACCGATGTATGGCGACGGGTTGGGTTAAGGTTATGATGGAATCCTACTCTCAAATATTTTCCTATAAGGGAGATAGAGTGATTCCAATCATCTATGCATTCAAGGCATCCCAGCTTAATGATTTGCCATTAAGGTAGTAGCTAGAGGATCCTTGAATGTGGAAGTTCATTCCCCAATTTACTCTATTGCATATCAATGATGAGGGTGGAATGGAGGATGAACTTCCTTGAGAGGAAGGGCTTTGGGTAAATGATCTAAGGTTAAACACTCAAAAGCACTCTCTTCTTTCTCTCACAGCAACTAAAGACAAGCTCTTTATATATAGGCAAAAAGTTCCAACGGATATAAAACGGTCGTATTTATAACAGAGTTCGATATCATCGAGCATGGTCGATATCATCGAGTAGGGTCGATATCATCGAGCATATACTCTCGATTGCATCGACTGGTCGCTCGATGACATAAACTCAAATGTCATACACTTTTGAAACTTTCTTCCAGCTGGTCGAGGGCATCAAAACATGCGTCGTTATCATCGAATTTTAAACTCTGATAATATCGATACAAGGATCGATTCCTCAACATTTGAAAAATGAGAGAGACTTACTTTAAAATTTTTTAGTTCAAAAGATATGATCGAGTGATACTTGATATCATCAGAATTTGAATGTCGATGATATCAAAGGTCGTGTTGATGTATCAATAAATCCGAAGGGTTTTTCAGTAATCTTGCTTAATAAGTTTATGTCCATTCTCAATGTCATCGATCCAGCCTCGATATCATCGATATTTGAATATCGATTCTATCGAGTGACCCTCGATCTGAAATAAAAACCACCTGAAAAATTATTGTTGAAAAGATTGTGTCCAAGACCAATATCATCGAAGGCCTTCTTATATCATCGAGATTTGAAATCTGATGATATCGAGGGTACTTTGATATATTGAAGGTCTTCATGATTTTCCTATAAAAAATAAGGACATAAATACTCTGCTGTCAATCATATCGAGTCTAGTTCGATAAGCTCAATTTTCAAATATCGATGATATCGATAAGAGTATTGATACATCGATAATTCCGTCCAGATGAATATGTGATTGCTGGACATTTTATGTCCTCATTCGATTTTATTGATTGAGCTTTTGAGGACATCGACAACACTCATCAAATTTATTGAACCTGATATCGATAAATCGACAGAGGAAGAAAACTTAAAGATTTTCTGATTTTGTAAAAAAGTTTTCTAACCCAAAAACCCTATGATATTCTAATCAATTTTAAGGGTTTTATATACCTGGTGTTTTGGGACATGGGATGTAAGTATTAGATTTACCTGTGATGAGTTCGACACACATCCGGTTGAGGCAGACAACTCATTGATCTTCCTATGGAGCTTTTCTGTCAAGTTGACTCAACACTCACGCTAATTGACAAACCAAGACACTTTCATTGTCAACTTGCTGGGGTAGTTTGAGCCCATCTCCTCTTCACTACCGCCAACTGATGCAAGGCAAGAATGGATAGGGCTGGCCAAACCCAGCAGAGATTCAGCACAACTTGCCAAGTCAACTTGGTAGTGACTAGGCTGGCACATGGTTGCATAACCTCCCACTTTCTCTTTCCTTTCTTCTCCTTCCTTTCTTTCCTTTCTTCCCTATTTCCTTGAAAACTTGACCGTTTCTGGATTGAACCAAGTCGAGTCACGTCAGCGAGTCATCGACTCAGTGCAGCCGAAAACTGCACTTCTCCCTCTCCTCTCGCACTCTATTTTCTTCCTCCTTCTCTACTCACCCTGGGCCTTGTCTCATGGCTGGACAAGGCCTAGACTCAGTCCCAACTTAAGCCGAACTCAGCCTGGCTCTGTCCAAACTCTGCTCAGTTCGAGCTACTGTCAGGTAGAGTAGACGCTCCTGCCCTCTCTTTCTCTCTTGTTCCTCTTCCTCTGTCTTTTCTTCTTTTTTTTTTTTTTTCCAATTAAGAAAGTCCAGCAAGGGACGTTCAAGCCTGACTCAAGCTCGGTTGAGTTGAGTCGTGCTGGTGTGCACTAAAACGGTGAGGGAGAAGACGACTGCCATTAATGGCGTCCTTGCCATCATCACATCTCCTCAAAATCTGACTCGAGTAGGCAGTCTGTGAGGTCCCTAGAGAGCTTGCCAGCGAGCTTCATCGAAGCTTGGAGAAAATTTGAGTGGTGGGTTCTCATGAAGGAGGGAAATGACTGGTTCTCTCTCATTCTTTTTCTTTTATAAGAACCTAGCTTTGGAGGGCTAGAATTGCACCTCATGGACGACTGAAATGGAGGGATTTCGCCTCACTCAGATTGCTAAGCTGGCATACAATGGAATTTTCATTTTTGGAAAGCATGTGTTTACAGGCCATGCTTTCACCGGAGATTGTGATCACACGCATGCATTTCAACATGCGAGATGGGTTGGGTTTTGGTCAGCTCCACCTCCTTGATCGTATGGGCAGTTTGGATTGTCTGGGTAGATGATGATGATGGGCCACAAATCAACACAAATGTACGCCTGTCTGTCCGCTGTCAAAACTGAATAGAGAGAGAGAAATCTCTCTTTTTAAGGGATGCATCGGTCAAGGTACCCTTGACTGCTCCTGTTGGTATGGTGCACAACAAATGCATCCCCCATGGTGCACATATCACACATGTATGGGGTCCACCGTGATGTTTTTAAGAAATCAACTCCGTCCGTGCTCCTCTATGGTCCTATCTAGGTCATCTGACTGTAGGCAAGGCAATACAAGGCTTAAGTGGGCCATGCCAACTAAATCTTGACCTTTAATTGACAATTATCATTGTTCTGGTGGTTAGATTAATCCCAATTCGAACATCAACAGTTAAAATGGCCCTAAGGGTCGTTTGTATGTTTCTACTGTGAATTTTATTGCCCGAAAGATATAAATTTTTATTATTATAAACATATTTCATTTTATTTTAATCATGGTGTGGGACACTTAAGCAGGGATGGGGCATATCTAAACCACAGTTGGGCCTCATGACATGACTCTTGGGTCATATTTGGGGGTTTCCATCAACTCGACGGTTAGATCATCTTTAAATCTGATCTCCACGGTTCATATAGGATCCTAGCTCATTTTAAAGGGGGTTTAACGGTCCGATTGACTCATTGACAATGATCAACGGTCCTATAGGACTCCAACCTAGTCTAGGTGCACATGATCAGTTAGTGTTACCATCAAGTAGTCAGATTCACACGATCTAATGCCCGATCATTGAACAAGATGACATGGACTTGATGAACGGTGGATATAACGAGTTAGGCCCAAATGTTAAGATGATTTATTGTCAGAGTCTTCCAAAGACCACATTGGATGACTTTACTAGTTTTTAAGGCTTTCAAATTACAACTTAAAAATTGATTTTATAACTTGATGGTTGGATGGGTCTCAAATCTAATTCACATGGAGCATTCGTTCCGTTGGTCCATGTAAGGTCATGAGTCCAAGAATGAGGCTGATATAACATTCTAGTGGCCCTATGACTTGATTTATACTCTTAACAAATAATAATTGATGACCCTGATGAATCAACGGTTGGATCTTTATCAGCTATGATTGACCTGGTCCTAAGGAGTCCTAGGAATTGTTTAAGGGGAACCTAATAGTTTGTGTTGTACCAAATAATTTACTTTATGTAACTCAATCAACAACTTTACTGATGGGATATCATGGTCCTGGCGAGTAGTAGGTCTATTAATCTAGGCCTTACATCAGATGATGTATGGTTAGGTTTGTCTATTAGTGAATTGGGATACTAAAAATAATTATCTCTGGTGGTATGGTGATCCATTTTGAAAATTGACAAATGGATGGCTTGTTGTATGAATGGGGATTGTTTTCAAGGGTTGGATCTAGGCTAGAATGAACATGAGGGTTCATTTAAATGTTAGTGGGCGTTCACTAACGATCACATGATTTATGATCATGACATTCCATGGTCTACAATGGATGACTAGATGGTCGATCTTGTGATTGAATAGATGTGCAATCTAAACCAAATGAATGATCTCGATGCTGATGGCATGATTGGCCTTATTTCATGGTCATGATGAAGGTTGTTCATGTTGATTCAGGGTCGAGCTCAATTTGGGATGTTTCACATGCAATGTTGCACACTTCAATTGTGAGTTGAATAATTGTTGATGGTACAATCCCACAATGAGGAGTTATGGGTCGATCAATGGCAGGATGATCTCGAATGGGCCGGTTACAATGAACGAATTGTAGCAATCAAGTACTGTATCAATTATAGATCATGTAAGACCCGTGTCTTAGTTTGTAAAGTTCCGTAGACTTCCGCGGTCTTACCGGTCGAATTTCAGCAACTTTCGACCCTTAACCGATATTAACGCGCGACCCCGATTCATATGCCGTCAACCCGTATCGACTCAACTCAAGACCATTACCATAGCAACCGCGCCATCGCTACGGTTTCGATGCCGCGACTTGCGCGCTGAGGCGATACCTTGGTCAAGAGATGTGGGCTAACGTTCGGTGCAAGGAAAACGCCGCGCATTGTGAAACCCAAGAGAATCTCTGCGAGATGTCACATCAATCCCATCAATCAATCAATCTCATCACATCAAATGTCAAGTACACATCACTTTTCACCCTTCCCAAGCAAGCCTCAAAAGTCAAAAAAGGTCTTACAAGCCCATGCTTTTCTTACACAAAAGGCCACCAAAGTTAAAAAGTTCTTACACCCATCTCTCTCTCATCCATCACTCCATCACCCATCACTCTCTCTCTCTCTCCCTTTACAACTCTCTCTCTTTCTCATTTTCAAAATCCATTCCAAGCAACCAAAAACCCTCCATACGTATGAGAATTCTCCAAGCCTCTCCCTCTCTTTCAAAACTTCAAGTGTGGCCCACCTCTCCATCTCAAAATCTCCCATCCTAACCATCCAAACCTCATCTCATCCATTAGAATCAAAGCTAAGGTGCTAAGGCCTAGGAGTAAGAAGATCGAACGGTGGGTGCTTGATGTTAGTGGTTTTTCATATTTTTAAGATGGGCCAAGTGAGGCCAACCGATCAATGGTTTGGATCTCACTTAGGACCTTAAGATGTGACCGATGGCCCACTAGGATCATCATGATCATTCCATGATGGGGCCATTCTCCATGGAGCCCATCATGATGTTTATTTCCTTTCCTTAAAAAGGTCATCTAGACCGTCCATATTGGTGGGGAAAGGATCTCCACCATTAATTTTAGATTTCGGTGGTCCCACATGCTTTAGGGCCCACTTGATGTATGATTCATTATAAGGGAGGGCCCATAATGTCGAGGTCCCTCCATCACACGCGTGTCCCACTCTCTATCTCTCTCTCCCTCTCTATTTCATTTTTCTTTTATAAGATCATGATGTGTTTGTGTGGCCCACTTGAATGGACTCCACCTTGAAGTATTTATTTTGTCCAAGCTATTCTCAAGTGGGGCCCACCTTGAATGTATTGTACCCACACAATCCTCCATGAGGTGGCCCACCATAAGTAGGGCCCACCTCCAATGCATTCATGAGCAACGTCCAGCGTCCAGGGACGCTGGACGTGGGTTGAGAAAACACAAATATAAGCTTGCTTCCAAGCTTTAGGCTGACCCACTCGCATAGGCCTCACCTTGATGAATGTATTCAATCCACACCGTCTATTCTGTTCCCAAGACTATTTGAGGCGTTGAGCTAAAAAAATGAGGTCCATTCGAGCCTCAGGCGGGCCATAACATGCAAAATAGGGTTTCAACCATTGAAAGACACCCTGGCATTTCTATTCAGTGAAAAAATATCAGATATTAGACTCATTGAGACGGTCTTGAGCCACTGAAGCCAATGGACGGGGTGGATCCACTTGATGCGGGCCCCAGGTGTGAAAAACCCTGAAAAAATGGGTTTTCCAATTTTTTTTAAAAAATCAACACAGAGGCTCTGCCTCTCTTTGACGCTGCAGCAACAGCTGCAGCAGGCGGGCGGGCGGCCAGCTACCCATGGCTGTTGCCGTGGGCCCCACCATGTTGTATATGTCTTATTCACGCCGTTCATGAGGTGGGCCACCCCCAGCAGTGGGCCCCCTCCAAATTTTGGCCCCATCCACTGATCAGGTGGCGCACACCATAGGAAACAGTGGGATTGAACCTCTACCATTGAAACCCAAAATTGGGTCCACAGAAGTTTCAGATTAAAATGAAATTTGTGTTTTCTCTTCATCCAGGTCAGAGTGACCTTATGGACGGTTTGGATGGCATTTAAACATTACAGTGGGCCCCACATGGGACCCACAATGATGTATGTGTTTTATATCCACCGTCTAGGCGGACGGTGGAAGCCCACCATGATATTTTTGTTTTATCCGTCTAGCGGACGGTGGTGCTGGGGCCCACAGTGATGCATGTGCACCGTCCAACCTCAGTGGACCCCGCCATGATGCATGTGATGCATCCAGATCGTCCATCCACCTGAAATTATCATTTTAAGGCATGAGTTGAAGAATGAGCCCGATCAATGATCAAGTGGGCCACCTATGTATGGGTTAGGCCCATTTGATTTGTATAAGGCCTATGAGTTTAGGCCATTTGATTTGTATAAGGCCTATAAGTATAGGCCCATTTGATTTGTATAAGGCCTATGAGTTTAGGCCATTTGATTTGTATAAGGCCTATGAGTATAGGCCCATTTGATTTGTATAAGGCCTATGGGTTAGGCCCATTTGATTTGTATAAGGCCTACGGGTTTAAGCCCAATTGATGCATTCAAGGCCCAACGGGTTATGACCCATTGCAATGCACTTAAGGCCCACTGGTGCGGCCCATTGATGTGGCCCGCTTGATGAATGGAAGGCCCATATGATATGGCCCATTTGATGTATTTAAGGCCCAATGGGATATACCTGAGGCCCATTGCAATGTGTGATCCCAACCTAGTTCATGATATTTACTACGGGTAACACCTTGGGAGTAATGTTGGTTTGACGTCCACATTACAAGTTTAGTGTTGGTTAAATGTCCGCATTACAACTCTCCCTAGGGCCCATTAATAGGCTTGTACTTGTTGTGTATAGGTCATCTAGGCCCATATGCTTTAAAAGGATAGTGCATTATTTTATAACATGTTTACTATAGTTCCATGACTCATGATCATACACATCATATGTATGATTGATATGAGAAGTGACTGATCATAGCATATGCCTTCGGGCAGATTGTTTATGGGACCCCAATTAGGCGGTGTCGCCCTACATGAACGCACGATACGCGCAGGATTTGCTGCATGATTGGAAAGTGTGATTCATGCATTTTGCATTGTGTGATATGGTTACTATACGTCCTAGCGATATCGGGGTCGTAGCTTCCACAGACGTATCGTGGTTGACAGGATTGGATACTGAAAATCTTGTTCTACATGGGGTGTTATAGATTCCCTGGGTGGAAGTCCCTAAACCCTTATGGTACCAAGAGGTTGCTCCAATGTCTAGACCGAGTGGGTATATGAGCGCTGAGTGCCAATTACCAGATGGCTGCGCTCTCCACTATGTCGTGGTTGGTTGGAAGGGGGTGCGGCCTTACCCGCCCGAAAGTAGGGGGTAATGCTAGGCTGAGTCTGACCGGCTTGAGGAATGGGTCCGCTATCGACGAGTCAAGCCCGATATTGGCAGACAAATAGTGAGGTCTCTTCCACTTACCTTATTACGCGTGATGAGGCGGCAATCTGGTTTAGAGTGTACTAGACCCTGGTGATATCCCAGATTTAAGCTGTATTGATGTATGGACATAGATGAGGATTTGTGTACTTGAGTTGCATTTCACATCGCATGGTCTTAGGATGGTCGATATCATTCATGTCTTGTATCGCATAGCTTTGGTACGACTGATGGTTTCATGGATCCATCTACATATTCTACATTACTCAGATATTGTATGTTCATATTACTACCTTGCGCACATACTTTCACCACCCTCTGAGCTTTCTATAAGCTTATGTATGACCGTTGCGTGCAGGTGACATTGGGGCGCAGCAGCGCTGAGGCAGGAGCGCTTTGCAGATCGTTTTAGAGTTTTTGTTCTTCATCATTATATTTTCCTTTATGCTCATTGTACTTGTAAAGTTTTTGATCATAGTGAAAATATAATGGAGTTCTTGGTTGTTTGTGGGTTATACCTTTGGTTATGCTTATTACGAATCAAACTGATGTTGAAAACTCTCCTCGTAGCATCGTAGGATCGAAACGTGGCGAATGGGCACTAAGAGTCGAGAATGGGGTTCTACGGAGGCTGTCGGCGCCTGATTCGACGATCGAGAATTTTGTGAGCCCGGTTTCTGAATTTGGGGCGTGACAGATCATGTGTCCACACACGTGCTTGTGTAAATTTTAATTTAAATGGTAACACCTGAGTACTGAAAGTATGGGGTGTTATAGTAAATCATATACATCACGATGGGGCCACAAGTTTCAATCGATAATAACATGGTTTTTATGGATCGATTTTCGAGATATAATTGCTTTACAATTTTAAATAGGTGAAGTTAATCATAATTACTTATTTACATGTATTTACTAGCAAAATTTAAAATCAAACAGCCCCTTAAGTTATAAGGTTAAATAAATGAATTAAGCATTGTGGATTGATTAAAAGGAGATCTCTAAAGTCTTAGGTTTCCCTTATTATTATTTTAAACACTTTAATTTGGTAGAGTGAAAACTAGATTCCTTCTCTTTATTCTAGTTAGTATTTTTATTCCCCCAGTCCCTGTGGATCTACCTTAGATTCATTGGGTACTTTACTACTTCGCTACCTACACTTGGAAGTACAATCTTAAAGTTGTATCAAATTTTTGGCATCATTGTCGTTAAATGACGGTTTTAATAACACTTTATAATAGCTTTTTTTTTTTTGTTTTTTTTAAATAATAATTTAATTTCACCTTTAATTTTGTTTTTATGTTAGTTTTTATTCATGTTTAGTTCATTTCCACTAACTTATTTTTCTTATTGTTCTTTAAGATTATCCCTAGTTGTGTATCTTCTTCTCTGGTAACATTTGTCCTCATTCTTTTTACTTGTTTACATAGATAATTATTTTTTCTCTTAGGATTTAGATATTTTTGGGTTTAGTGTGTTCAAGCCCAAGTGGAGAGTTGATCACACAAAACGTCTTTTAAGTTAGAAAATTTTGGTTAAAGCCTTGTCCAACAACCTTGTTGAAAATGATCCTAACGCTTGTGAATTAGTCAGAAATATGGTTGAGATTGAATCCAATCAAGAAGAGAATGAGGTGAATAATGTGCTGTAAATTAGAACGTTACGTGATTACTTACAACCTACATGAACGAGTACTTCTGTATGGTTTTTCCAACTAATATAACAACATTGATTCCATAGACTTGACTCTGAAAGTCTTGACTTGCATCGAAAGGAATTTGATGAGATAGTCACTATTTTGCATTATAATAATGTCTCTGAAGATATGATTAGACTTAAACTATTTTTATTTTCCTGGAAGAAGAAAGTCAAATCTTGATTACACTACTTTAGGCTTAAAACCATTGGGACATGGCAAGAGATGAATAGGGAATTTCTTAAAAGTTTTTTCCTATTCAAAAGACCAACATCCGAGATGTAATATCATGAATTTCTCCCAAAAGAAAATGAAACTTTCTTTTAGTGTTGGGAACATTTCAAGGAACTCCAACTTGCTTACCCACGTCATGGCTACGAAACATGGTGAGTGTTTAGTTTCTTTTATGATGGCTTGAGATCACGTGCCAATTCGTAGGGATGATATTTAATGATGAATTTATGATTAAAGGTCCTGATGAGTCTTGGAATTATTTTGATCTTCTAGTAGAGAATACCTAATCATGGGATGCATCAAATAAAATAGATAAAATTAAGCCTGTGCCCATGACGCAGGGAAGGACGTGAGGTCGAGCACCGTCTTCCTCAAGATGATAAATATTCCGAATCCACGAAACTTCTCTGGACTCCTCACAGAGACTTCTCGAATCCACGAGGAAAGAAAGTAGAAAATAAGAATAATTTCTAATAAATTCGAAATTGATTAATAATCCCTGAAATCGAGTTCACAACCCTTTAAATAAGGGAACCAAGCAATAAGAAAGAAATCAGACTCAAACTACAACTAAAACTCCTAGAATTCGCAACTTACTATAAATAGTAAACTTACTATTTATAGACGGTCATGATGTCTACTAGTGCGCAAGGTTTTCGGCCAAAAATAGTAAGTGTCCTATTTGGCTTCATCAAACCGTTCTCTAATTATCCTGAGCACTTTTCATGTTGGACACAACTCCTAAAGCCCAACGGATGAAAAGTTATAGTCAAACTAAAACTTACTATTTATAGTAAAAACAAAATTAAAACGAGGAAACGACCGTCGATCAGGTGGTTTCTCACAAATCCGGGCTACGCAACCCGGCGTAGTGGGGTTGGTTGGCTAAAGTAACTCGTTCTACCCCAAAATCATATATTTTACATCGGATAACTCATTCCGGATTGTGAGATACTCCCGATCTGAGGTCCGATGGTCCGGATCACTTCTGTCGCCGACCGTGCCTTTTCTGATCCATCTTGGCCATGAAATTGTCCGCGACCCACTCTACATCAGTCCCCTCCACTTGAAAAGAACTCGTCCTCGAGTTCTCCTCCTGCGCTGGTTCATGATACTCGGTCAGGTCCACAACGTTGAAAGTCCGTGAGATCACCATGTCATCTGGAAGATCAACAACATAAGCATTGTCATTGATCTTTCGGATGATCGGTACCGGTCCAAGCTTCTTATTCTTCAACTTGTTTTACGTCCCGGTCGAAAATCTTTCTTTTCGCAAATGGACCATTACCTGGTCGCCCACCTCGAACACCTTTTGTTGACGATGCTTGTCCGCTTGTTCCTTATACTTTTCGTTCGAGGCAGTAGCTTAGTCTGCACCTCCGCATGAATACCCATGATCTTGTCTGCCATATGTTTTGCTGCAATACTCATGCTTAGGAGCTTGGGCAGAGGGACTAAGTCTAGTGTGTGGTGAGATACTCGTCCGTAAATAACCTGGAATGGGGATTTCCCTATCGAGCGGTTCACCATGTTGTTGAATGCAAACTCCGCTTGAGACAAGGCCAAATTTCACTGCTTCAGTTTCTCTCCTGAAATACATCGAAGGAGGTTTCCCAAAGTGCGATTCACAACCTCAGTTTGACCGTCAGTTTGTGGGTGGTAGGCGCTGCTGAACTGAAGTCGTGTATCGATCGAGTCCACAAAGTTCGCCAAAAGTGGCTTATGAACTTCGTGTCACGGTCAGAAGTAATAGTCTTGGGAACCCCGTGTAGCCATACAATTTCTCTGAAGAATAGATTCGCCACGTGTGTTGCATCGAGAGTTTTCTTACATGGAATAAAGTGCGGCATCTTGGAGAAACGATCTACTACCACGAACACTGAATCCATGCCACGTTGTGTTTGTGGGAGACCAAGCACGAAGTCCATAGATAAATCCTCCTAAGGGCCATCAGGCACTGGCAACGGGGTATAGAGGCCCATATTATGAGATTTCCCCTTAGAGGTTTGACAAATGTAACAACGTTGGACTTCCCTTCCCACATCACGTACCAACTGCGGCCAGTAATACCATTCTTCCACAAGAGCTCGCGTCTTGTCTCGCCCAAGGTGTCCACTGAGGCCACCTCCATGTAGCTCTTGGATTATCTGCTCCCTTAGCGAACTGTTGGGGATGCACAATCGATTTCCCTTGAAAAGGAACCCGTCTTGCATATGTAAGTCGTCAGAGTGACCTTCTTGGCATCTAACCCATGCGTCCCTGAAGTCGTCGTCATCGGCATATATGTTTTTGAGGCACTCGAACCCGATGACTTCATTGCTCATAGTTACTAACAAATTTGCACGGCGACTCAATGCATCGGCTACCTTGTTCTGTTGTCCTGACTTATATTTTAGCACGAACGTGAATTCCTGTAAAAATGAGATCCATCTAGCGTGCATACGGTTAATGTTAGCTTGACTATTAATAAATTTGAGAGTTTGATGGTCCGTGTAAAGTATGAATTCCTTTTGAATCAAATAATGTCTCCAATGTCGCAATGCCTGGACCACCGCGTATAACTCGATCTCGTATGTAGACCACTTCTTACGTGCATCGCTAAGTTTCTCACTGTAGAAGGCTACCGGCCTACTTTCTTGAGACAAAACTCCCCCAATTCCGACATATGATGCATCATATTCAACTTCAAACAGTTTGTCAAAGTTGGGAAGTACAAGAACCGGGGTCATAGATAATCTGCGCTTGATTTCGGTAAAGCTCTTGTTGGCTTCATCAGTCCACTGAAACTGCCCTTTCTTTATGCAATCTGTGGTTGGTGACACAATAGTACTGAAATTTCTCACGAACCGACGATAGAATGTCGCCAGTCCATGAAAACTTCGCACTTCGTGAATATTTGTGGGAAGTGGCCATTCTCTGATTGCCTTCACCTTTTCCTCATTCACTCGAATGCCCGTGGACGTTACGACAAAATCCAGAAACAATAGGCTATTAGTCATGAAGTGACACTTCTTTAAATTGAGATACAGTTTATTTTCAGTAAGCACCTGGAGGACCTTCTTGAGGTGTTCCTGTAACGCCCGGGAAAAATTCGTACTTGGACTCGAGTACCAACTCGACCAGAAATCGGGTAGGATTAATTCCTTTAGAAAATATGAGTAAGTTAGTTAGCGCAATACTAGAGTAGCTGGGAAATAGTCCCTGATCACTTTAAATACGTTCTACAAGACCCAAATCGAGTAGAACCAATGACTCTATAAAACTCTATAACCTCGGATCAAACTCTAAGCAGGTTTATTCTCTAGACCACTTTGAAATTTTGTATTGGATCTAGACCGCACATCGAAAGTCCGATACCTCCTATCTTAGACCGTTAGAACCGCCTTGCTGGACTTGACAATCATTTCAAAAATCAAGTCCAACCGATAACCACAGGCTATTTCATTGAGCCCGGACTGAAGAGAGTGCGAATAGAGACAGATTTGGAATTTGAAATTCAAATCTGGCACACGACTTGACGTGTCAGTATTAAGCGTTCTGACCGTCAGAATTCAGCCAGATTACACCCTCGGATCAGGAAAAATTTCTATTTCATATCATGAGACTTGCAGCCCTGATCTACGTGCGGTGACCGCTGAACTGAAACTGGACCGCCACGTGCGATCTGCGAACCCTTCCGGATTGAAAACTTGATGCGTACTAGATCCTGTATGCATGAGCTTAAGTCCGATCGCGTTCGGCCAGGGAACCACCAGAAATCATCTTTTGGACCGAAACAGCCCCGATTTGGATATGCCCTAAGTGAACTTTGTTCCTGAGCCTATTTTGGGCATTTTTGAGCTTATAAAAGGGGTTGAAACCCTCACTCCCCTCTCCCATCCGAATTTGAGAGAAACCCTAGATTGGGAGAGAGAAAAGGTGAGAGTTTGTGAGAGAGAGTAGGAGAGAATTTTCCTGCCTTTGTGCCGCCTGTTGCACGTACTTTAGCAACATACTTCAATCACCTGGCCGGCGATTCCTCCACGTTTTCAGGTAAGAAATAGCCCTAGAAGTTGCTGATTTGAGGTTCGCAAGGATTCATAGCATGTTAGCTGACGTATCTTGTAAATTAGGTTTTCTTATCGCCGTAGAAGAAGCGTATACGCTCCGTTCGAATTCACACGTTTATAAGAGATAAGGTGTGGATTTTAGACGCTTTGATTGACTATTTACAATGCTTTCAATGTCGTTTAATAGTAGATTATCGACGGCATCGCCGTTTGACATGTACAACATGTTGTCCGTTTCTTGTTTCGTAAATCAACGAAGAATATGGGATTTAGGGCACTTTAGTCATTTGTAGGAAGTACTGATTTCATTCATATTTTGCTGATGTGATTGACATGGATTATTGTCGCATTAGAATGTTAGGAATAAGTGCATAATTAGTTTGGCGAAGAGATTCGCCTAAATGCGCACTTTGGGTCGACATACTATATGTAGACTTAAATGTGTAGTGTAAGTGTTTGTATAAATGCTTGTATTAGTATGTATTGAATTAAATGGTGTTATGAATTAGTTTGAGATTGATTTCTCAATTAATATGCTGATGTAAATGATTTCCTACATGTTAGCCAAATGCATGATCTCATTGTATGTATGAAATGCATGTACTTGATGATTTGCTTAAGTTGTATGTTATAACATGTGTTAACATGCTCACATGGTTGTATTTCATTTCCAATACTCTCCTATGAATGTTGATGTGATTCCATAATTGTTTGGGACTATACTTAGTCCAGGCAGTCGGTAACCGAGAAAATTCTTGGTTAGCTTATCTTGGCCACGAACGACGCGTCGATGAACGCGAGCACCTAGTCTCGTGAGCAGATTATGGTGGTATGGGACACTATATTCTTACTGTCGGCCTACACTGATCAGGCGACGAGTCCTTTGTAGTGACCGCGAGCGTATTCTGAGTCTACGGGAGGCGACGACCCTTCAGTAGCAGTAGAGTACAGTAGGCCTGTATTGATAAGGTGATGGGGGAGCGGTGCAACGAGTGTATGCAACAGCCCTGACAGCCCTTGCAGCGACCTACGAAATATACCTCGTATGAGATTACTAGGAGTGACGACCCTAGACAGGATCTGTGTTGGGATTGATATAAGGGAAGTACCTTAGTTTCCTAATCCTGCTATTTGAATGGACTAATAACAACTCAGAAATCATATCACCATACCATTGCATGTGCCTGGAAGATGTGGAGCACTTGAGGGTCGATTGCATGCTGCGGTCGTAAGATGGTGCCGTATGAGGGAGATCGTCGGTGAGGGCATACATCACGTCATGTCATATTGCATTAACAACAGTATTAGGATTGTCTGATTTACTGCTTTACTATTATCGCATGATTGATTTGTGAACATGCTAATCTTTGCTCTATGATTCCACTGAGTTGATCACTCATTCTTACGTTACGGGATGGTGTTTGCAACACCCACCAGACCCTATTTTAGATGCAGGTGATGCTGAGATCCAGGAGGTAGAGCCAGACTATGATGAGGACCAGGACGAGTTCTCATATATGTAGTACCATGATGACTTTGCTTAGGTGACCTGGGTTGGCGGGACTTCATAGTGGGACTCTTTTGGACATTTATTTCTGTCATTTACATGTATATGAGACTCAGTGATGTATTCATACTTTAGTGACAGTTGAGATCTACTTTATTTTTCCATACAGTGATATATATATTCTTTAGTCTTCCGCTTGCTTTTATCACTGGATCTGGAGTATGAATTGCAGTTTTGGTATACTTTTACTCATGTGAATGCTTTAACTCAGACAACATTAAATCATAATCATTTTTGTTGCATAAGTGACGGTCTGGAACTCGGGAGTTGAGTTTATACACGACCCCCGATTTTCAGGGTGTTACAAATTGGTATCAGAGCATGAATAAGAGTATACTGGGCCTGGGTTATGGTCACGCGACGTACGTTGTCACTTCTTTTGACTTAGGTGGGTGCGAGAAGGGTCTAGGAACACTTGTAGGATCACAGATTCGCCAATAGGCGAAGTCTATTTAAATCGATCGCGCGATCGAGTCCGTAGCGCGTCTAGGGTCGCATGAAGCAACCCGAATAGCTCATAGGTTGTAGGTAGTTGGGCCGAGGCATTCTTTGAATGATTCTAAACCCATAAATGTGAATCCTTGGGCCGCGGGACAACCACGACCCCTGTATTAAATCGCCAGGGCTTAAAAACTCCGTTTCACCAAAAATCTTCAAAATTCTACCTCTCACCACTCCAATATTCAATTATTTTTTATCCTTTTCATGTTAGGCATCAATCCTAATGTGAAAATAACATAAAATTATACTTTCACAAAATTTTACAGTGAATAGTAAAATTTCATGAAAAATGGCCATAAGGCCATTCTAACTTTGCTTTCTTTAGCAAATAATGGGCTAGATAGATGTACTAGCTTCTTCTACTCCAAAATCATATGCTGCATAATGGGGTTTTATATATGAAATTGCAGATAGGCCCCAGAAAACCCTGAATTCATGTTTATGCCTATATAGGGCAATCTACAATGAACCAAGGTGGGGCCCATGGTTATTTGGGGTCCCTGGATCATGGGGGACCAAACCCATGTGGTCCTACCGACCGAACAGAAGATCGGTCGGCGATGCCATCGCCGGTTCGGCGATGCATCATCGGCCACTGTGGTCTCCTCGATGTGTGCTTTGGCACGTGTGGTCGGTTGGGGTAATACAATCCCCCCATGTACGGTTTGTGTGTAGAAAACCCCAAAATAAAGCACTTCCTTCACAAACAGCCCTTCCCCTAGCCCCATTTGCATTTTCCAGCTGCCCTACCTCCAAACCGTGGTTCCAAACCACCCCCAAATCCATCCTTGGCCAAAAACGACCACACCCTTCCACTCCATTAAAGTTTGCAGCCTTCCCTCTTGAAGATTTCATCATTTGGAGCTCTAAAAATCCTCAAATCGAGCTGAAATCGTGAGGTGCTCCATTCCCCCTTTTCATTCTCTTTTCTCCTTGAAAATACATCGTAGGGAAGCTTGAAGCATCCCTCTACAACACCTAGATCTTCCTTTTCTAGTTTGGACAGCCAATTTTTCGCATTTTCTCCAATTTTCATGGCTTTTGTTGAAGCCATTTTAGGTCTTTTGTCACTCTCCACCATCCTATCTATGATGGGTAAAAGAAAAATTGCAGCAGATGAGGCTGGGCCTAGTCACCTTGCTCAATCAAGAAGGCTGCGGGGTGGCGCCGATAGCTCAAGGGTCACTGCAAGTCCAACCACAGCCCGAGAGTTCCATACAAAGCGGGATTTGGATCCCCATACTCAACTTGGGCGAGTGATATTAGCTGAGATGCCTCACGGCCAATACACTGACCGTAAAGTGTTGTTTGAGGCGGACGTGGAAGGATGACTATTCGACAAATTTTTGTTGTTCGAGCGCATTGAAGCTGCGCATTGGGGTCCGATCTTTGAAGCTCGTGCTCGTGCTAATGTGAGCACCGTTCGTGCTTTTTACGCTCGTATCCAGAATCCTACTTTGGAGCCATTACAGTTCAAAATTTTCTTTGGTAGAGATCGGATGGCTACTATCGATGTGCGGTTGATTGCGCGACTTCTGAACGTACCTCTTGGTGATGTTCATCCTAGTGAGAAGAATCTGAGTAGACGTGAGCGAGATCGTCGTACCAGGTTTCTATGCGGTAAGTTGGTTCCATGGCAGCCTAATAATAGCCTCAAGGTGACTTATATGTCTGATGATTTGTGCCTGCTGCACCATATCTGCACGTTTAATGTGTATCCCGGGTCGACAAATCGCATTGAGTGTACGCGCCTTATGGTTGATTTCCTGTATCTGGTGGCCCAGGGAGAGAATGTGTGTATGGCCACTTTCATCTTGCGACAGATAATCCTCATAGTGAAGTCAAGAAGAACGTCCGAATCTCTTCCTTTTGGCCGACTGATATGCAAGATCACGCTTGAATTTGCCTACAGACTTGGGCCGAAATTGCCAGGTCTGATTCATAGCATTGATGAGTCAACTATGGTCAAGATGAAGATCGGGTCTCAGTACCATGAGAATCAGCTTGAGGAGGATAGAGAGGATGACTTTGATGATGAGGAGGATCCAAGTGAGGGAGAACCTGAAGCAGAAGTTGAGGAAGAAGTCCAAGAAGAGGCAGAAGAGGAGGCTCAGGATATAGATGAGAGCCCTCCTCCTTCTTCTCAGGATACTGGCGATGATCGCATTGCCCAGATTAAGGAGAGCCAGATCGCCTTGCGAAGGGAAGTTCAGAAACTTCGCGCTGAAGTCGAGGATGCCAAAGCCGTTAGGAAGAGGAAATTCGGTAAGGTGACTCGCACCTTGAAGGCGATCCTGTGCTGCTTGCAGGATAAGGGTGCTCCTCCTCCGTCACCAGACTCAGACTAGCGATGAGATCTTTGATGTTGTTGCTAGTAGTTAGTCATTTCCTGCTCTATATTGTGTAAGCCTATTAAGGCTAGTGCTTTGCTTATGTTACTGTTGTAATTTTAACTGTCTTAGTTCCCATGTATTTCTCGTCATGATGCTTGTAAGGATATATCCCGTGTATTGTGACAATTTTGATTAAATGAAATGCATGGAATGCCTTTGACTCCTTGTGTGAATGATTGTGGTGTATTTATGCTATTGAGACTGACAAGGTTGCGCCCTATTTTGAATATAGGGAATGCCGCCGAAGGCTACACGGAGCACGGCTCAGCTTGCATTGAGTGAGCCTATGGATCAGGCTCCTTCGCAGTCTGATACCCATGCGAACCCTACCGTGGGCCCGATTCCTGAGATAGTGCGTGCGTCTCAGCTTACTGCTGGTCCTACAGTTGGACCACCACCGTTCACACCGCCAGTCAGAGAGCCTTACAGTGCGTCTACTTCGACGCAGCACACAACACAGCCTGCTCCACCTCCTGACAGATTTGAGCAGATGATGGCTATGATGCAGCAGCAGCAGCAGCTTCTGACTACTATTGTGGGGACACTAGCCCAAGGTGGGGGTGTGACTCCACCTGCACCACCTGCGCATCCAGCTGAGGATGCTGATACATATGCCCAGGATGAGGGCATGGCTCATCCTGTACCACCTGCTTATCCTGTGGGGAATTTCGCAGATATACGAGGCTTGTTAGAGCGATTCCAACGCTTATGGCCTCCCACTTTTACGGGTTCTCATAGACCCGAGGAGGTCGAGTATTGGCTCGACCGTGTGTCGAAGATACTACGGATGTTACACTGTACAGAGGCTGAGCAGGTAGAGTTGGCTACGTTCCTGTTTGAGAGAGAGGCCAGCTTGTGGTGGGACAGCATATTGTGGACCGTTGCCGTCGACTTTATATGGACATGGGCAGCGTTTGAGTTCCGCTTCCACGAGAAGTATTATCCCCAAACGTACAGGCATGACTGGGAGAATGAGTTTCTCCGCCTCAGACAGGGAGGCATAACAGTCACGGAGTATGAGCATCGGTTCATGGAGTTGGGCAGATACGTCCCAACTATTTTGGCTGATGAACAGATGCGCATACGGTACTTTTCAGAGGGTTTGCGATCGGATATTCGGTCGAAGATGTGCTGCGTGAGCATTTCCTCTTATGCGGAGCTGATTCACATGTTCATGCGGGCAGAGCAGGATGTGGATCGACTTGTGCGATCTTGTGGCCCTGTTGCTCCTAGGCCACGACCAGACTTGCCAGATAGGCCCTTCACGGGTAAGAGGCCTCGTGTCGACCCTCTTACTCGGGCTCTAGCGCCAGCACCATCGTTTCGGCGCCCCGAGTTATCATGTACATACTGCGGGAGGTCGGGCCACTTAGCGCAGAGTTGTTTTGCACGGATGCGGGACAGTGGGTTCTCGCCGCCGTAGAAGATCGACCGTACACACTCACAGGAGATATCAACACCGCCTATACGGTTGGCTCCTGCGCACCCTTCGTTCAGACCTCCGGTATCGCAGATCAGGCAGACTCCACGGCCCATGGCGCAGCGGCCGAACCGGCCACAACAGGCACGGGTTCATGCATTGACAGCTGAGGCAGCTGCGACACCGACTTCTCAGCATTCGGCCTTCGAGGTCACTGCCCATATTGGAGGTATTCCTATTCTCGTGATGGTGGACACTGGATCCATGATTTCTTTGATATCACGTGCCATAGTCAGACGCATTGGGTTATAGACTATTACTATGGATAGGGTGCGAGTCCTTGCAGCTCATGGGGATTATTCAGATGTCACCCATATGTGTGAGAGTTGTTTGGTAGATCTGGGAGGCAAGATGATGGCTATTGATCTTGTCGTCGACCCCTCTCTTATTTATCTCGACGTCATTCTTGGCATGGATTGGTTGACTGCAGCGAGGGCCGAGATTGACTGCGAGACTCGTATAGTGACTGTGTACGAGCCAGAGGGTGCATCCTTCACATTTTCAGTGCGGGTAAATCTCCCTTTCCGCATACTTAGTTACACTACTTTACTGTGAGACGCTGGTGCCCAGATACTTGAGCATACGCCAGTCGTTTGTGAGTTTGGGGATCTGTTCAAGAAGATCCCTGGTTTGCCGCCCCGACGAGAGATTGATTTCACTATCGATCTGGTGCCTGATTCCTCGCCTGTCTCACTGCCGACATATCGCATGGCACCGTGTGAGATGGAGGAGTTGAGGACGCAGATTGATGGTCTGTTGGAGCTTGGCCTTATACGGCCTAGTGTGTCTCCTTAGGGAGCACCGGTCTTGTTCGTGAGGAAGAAGGATGGTTCGATGCGATTGTGTATTGATTATCGCAGGCTGAACCAGATCACGGTGAAGAATAAGTACCCTTTACCCAGGATCGATGCTTATTTGATTAGCTGAGAGAAGCGCAGTACTTCTCGAAGATTGATCTTCAGTCAGGATATCATCAGTTGCACGTCAGGGATGAGGACGTGCAGAAGACAGCATTCAGGACTAGTTTTGGCGACTACGAGTTCCTCATGATGTCGTTCGGTCTTACGAACGTACCAGCCGTGTTCATGGATCTGATAAACCGGGTATTTCGGCCTTTCCTCTATCGATTTATCGTTGTATTCATTGACGACATTTTGGTGTACTCCAGGAGTCGAGAGGAGCATGAGGAGCACTTGCGTTTGGTCCTGGATACGCTCAGACAACATCAGTTGTTCGCACAGTACAAGAAGTGTGACTTCTGGAAGTAGGAAGTGAAGTTCTTGGGGCACGTGGTGTCCAAGGATGGCATGACAGTTGACTTATCTAAGGTAGCTGCGGTGCAGGACTGGGAGTAGCCTGGTTCTGTCACTGAGGTGAGGAGTTTCTTGGGTCTCGCTGGCTACTATCGGCACTTTATTCAGGATTTCTCGAAGATTGTAAGACCTTTATCTCAGTTGACACGGAAGGACGTGAAGTTCGCCTGCAATGACAAGGCGGAGTCAGCTTTTCAGGAGCTAAAGGACAATCTTACGTCTGCCCCTGTGCTAGTATTGCCAGAGTAAGGGGTTAGATACACTATATACACTGACACGTCTAGCGTTGGTATGAGTTGTGTCCTTATGCAGAGGGACAGGGTAATTTCGTATGCCTCGAGACAATTAAGGAAGCACGAGGAGAATTACCCTACACACGACCTAGAGTTGACAGCCGTCATATTCGCACTGAGACTCTGGAGACATTACCTCTACGGAGAGGAGTTCGAGCTCTTTTACGACCACAAGAGCCTCAAGTACATATTCACGCAGCGAGACTTGAATATGAGGCAGCGACGATGGATGGAGACATTGAAGGACTTCAAGTTCGAAGTCTCTTACCATCTTGGGAAGGCAAACCTTGTGGCTGACGCGTTGAGCCACAAGAAGGCTATAGAGTTTGCGGCTCCGCTAATGGTTGCTGAGTGGGATATGGTTGAGTTTTTGCGAGACTTTGAGCAGAAACTCACCGTAGAGGAGCCGTATGAGTTCATCGCACATGTACAGGTGCGATCTCAGATTGATGACCGAGTCATCGAGGCGCAGAGGGACGATGTACATCTGACTGAGCTTCGAGAGCAGGCCAGTGATGATGCTGACACCGAGTGACGAGTTGGTATGGATGGGGGCTTACAATATCGTGGCCGCCTATGCGTCCCAGACGTCCCTGACTTGAGACGAGAGATTCTCGAGGCTGCGCATTGTACCAGACTCGCGATGCATCCAGGTAGTACGAAGATGTATCGTGACGTGAAGAGGACATATTGGTGGGAAGGTATGAAGACCCACATAGCAGAGTTCGTGTCCCGTTGTCTCACTTGTCAGCAGGTGAAGGTAGAGCATCGCCGACCACCTGAACTTTTGTAGCCTATACCGATCGCAGAGTGGAAGTGGGATTTCATTTCCATGGACTTCATTTCAGGGCTGCCGAAGACGAGGAAGGGACATGATTCCATATGGGTGATCATCGACCGTTTGACGAAGTCGGCACACTTCCTACCGATCAGAGTTACGAACTCTGCAGACGAGCTGGCTAGACTGTACATCAGAGAGATTGTGCGTCTGCATAGAGTTCCGTTGGAGATCGTGTTGGACAGAGACACGCGGTTCACTTCTATTTTCTAGACTCGCATTCAGGAGGCTATGGGTGTGAAGTTGAAGTTCAGTACTGCCTTCCACCCACAGACAGACGGACAGACAGAGCGGGTGAACCAGATCTTAGAGGACATGTTGCGAGCTTACGCATTAGACTTCAAGGACAGTTGGGATGATTGTCTTGCATATGCGGAGTTTGCGTACAACAACAGCTTTCAGACGAGTATCGGTATGGCACCTTACAAGGCGCAGTATGGGCGACCTTGTCGCGCACCACATTGCTGGGCTGAGGTCGGTGAGCGAAGCTTGATTGGCCCAGAGTTGGTGCAGGCGACGTCAGAGAAGATTGATATTATTAGACGTCGGTTTCTTACAGCGCAGAGCAGACAGAAGAGTTATGCCGATACGAGATGGAGGCTACTAGAGTTCACGTTGGAGATCATGTGTTTTTGCGAGTTTTCTCTATGAAGGGAGTCCTTCAGTTCGGAAAGAAGGGGAAGCTAGCACCGCGATTCATTGGTCCATTCCAGATCCTCGATCGTGTGGGAGCAGTGGCTTACCGATTGGCTTTACCCACGCCTCTCGCGAGCGTTCATAACGTATTTCATGTTTCTATGCTGAAGAAGTACATTTCTGATCCTTCCCATATCATCAGATGGGAGCAGGTGCAGTTAGGAGAGGATGTTACATATATCCTGCGACCGACCCTAGACAGGAAGAAGCAGGTACTGCATAGCAAGGTGATTCCCCTTGTGAAGGTATTGTGGATGCATCACTCTAAGGAAGAGGCTACATGGGAGACAGAAACCGAGATCAGAAAGAACTACCCACAGCTTCTCGAGGAGTACGAAAAGGTATAAATTTCGAGGATGAAATTATTTGTTAAGGGGGGTAGATTGTAACGCCCGGAAAAAATCCGTACTTGGACTCGAGTACCGACTCGACCAGAAATCGCGTAGGATTAATTCCTTTAGAAAATATGAGTAAGTTAGCTAGCGCAACGCTAGAGTAGCTGGGAAATAGTCCCTGATCACTTTAAATACGTTCTACAAGACCCAAATCAAGTAGAACCAATGACTCTATAAAACTCTATAACCTCGGATCAAACTCTAAGCAGGTTTGTTCTCTGGACCACTTTGAAATTTTGTATTAGATCTAGACCGCGTGTCGAAAGTCCGATACCTCCTATCTTAGACCGTTAGAACCACCTTACTGGACTTGACAATCATTTCAAAAATCAAGTCCAACCGATAACCACAGGCTATTTCATTGAGCCCGGACTGAAGAGAGTGCGAATAGAGACAGATTTGGAATTTGAAATTCAAATCTGGCACACGACTTGACGTGTCAGTATTAAGCGTTCTAACAGTCAGAATTCAGCCAGATTACACCCTCGGATCAAGAAAAATTTCTATTTCATATCATGAGACTTGCAGCCCTGATCTACGTGCGGTGACCGCTGAACTGAAACTGGACCGCCACGTGCGATCTGCGAACCCTTCCAGATTGAAAACTTGATGCGTGCTAGATCCTGTATGCATGAGCTTAAGTCCGATCGCGTTCGGCCAGGGAACCACCAGAAATCATCTTTTGGACCGAAACAGCCCCGATTTGGATATGCCCTAAGTGAACTTTGTTCCTGAGCCTATTTTGGGCATTTTTGAGCTTATAAAAGGGGTTGAAACCCTCACTCCCCTCTCCCATCCGAATTTGAGAGAAACCCTAGATTGGGAGAGAGAAAAGGTGAGAGTTTGTGAGAGAGAGTAGGAGAGAATTTTCCTGCCTTTGTGCCGCCTGTTGCACGTACTTTAGCAACATACTTCAATCACCTGGCCGGTGATTCCTCCACATTTTCAGGTAAGAAATAACCTTAGAAGTTGCTGATTTGAGGTTCGCAAGGATTCATAGCATGTTAGCTAACGTATCTTGTAAATTAGGTTCTCTTATCGCCGTAAACGAAGCGTATACGCTCCATTCGAATTCACACGTTTATAAGAGATAAGGTGCGGATTTTAGATGCTTTGATTGACTGTTTACAACACTTTCAATGTCGTTTAATAGTAGATTATCGACGGCATCGCCGTTTGACATGTACAACATGTTGTCCGTTTCCTGTTTCGTAAATCAACGAAGAATATGAGATTTAGGGCACTTTAGTCATTTGTAGGAAGTACTGATTTCATTCATATTTTGCTGATGTGATTGACATGGATTATTGTCACATTAGAATGTTAGGAATAAGTGCATAATTAGTTTGGCGAAGAGATTCGCCTAAATGCGCACTTCGGGTCGACATACTATATGTAGACTTAAGTGTGTAGTGTAAGTGTTTGTATAAATGCTTGTATTAGTATGTATTGAATTAAATGGTATTATGAATTAGTGTGAGATTGATTTCTCAATTAATATGCTGATGTAAATGATTTCCTACATGTTAGCCAAATGCATGATCTCATTGTATGTATGAAATGCATGTACTTGATGATTTGCTTAAGTTGTATGTTATAACATGTGTTAACATGCTCAAATGGTTGTATTTCATTTCCAATTCTCTCCTATGAATGTTGATGTGATTCCATAATAGTTTGGGACTATACTTAGTCCAGGCAGTCGGTAACCGAGAAAATTCGTGGTTGGCTTATCTTGGCCACGAACGACGCGTCGATGAATGCGAGCCGTGTTTTGGAGTTGGCGGCAGTGGTTAGGCCACACGAAGTATTTTACGTACTTCATGTCGTTCGACTTGAGATGCGATCGCGCTAGTCGAGCCCGTCAAGTAACCCGACTAGCCGTTGTATGTTCACCCTGCATGAGTCATAACTGCTTGAACCTAGGGTACTGAACTTACCATTGTAAACCCTGTTAACCATGGTACCTTGATCCACGAAGACTCATGAGCCGGGCATGGTGGTATGGGACACCATGGTCGAGATGTCGGCCTACGCTGGGGCCACAAACCTCCCCGTAGTGACCAGTGAGCACCTAGTCTCGTGAGCAGATTATGGTGGTATGGGACACTATATTCTTGCTGTAGGCCTACACTGATCAGGCGACGAGTTCTTTGTAGTGACCGCGAGCCTATTCTGAGTCTACGGGAGGCAACAACCCTTCAGTAGCAGTAGAGTACAGTAGGCCTGTATTGATAAGGTGATGGGGGAGCGGTGCAACGAGTGCGTGCAACAGCCCTGGTAGCCCTTGCAGTGACCTACAAAATATACCTCGTATGAGATTACTAGGAGTGACGACCCTAGACAGAATCTGTGTTGGGATTGATATAAGGGAAGTACCTTAGTTTCCCAATCCTGCTGTTTGAATGGACTAATAACAACTCAGAAATCATATCACTATACCATTGCATGTGCCTGGAAGATGTGGAGCACTTGAGGGTCGATTGCATGCCGCGGTCGTAAGATGGTGCCGTATGAGGGAGATCGTCGGTGAGGGCATACATCACGTTATGTCATATTGTATTAACAACAGTATTAGGATTGTCTGATTTACTGCTTTACTATTATCGCATGATTGATTTGTGAACATGCTAATCTTTGCTCTATGATTCCACTGAGTTGATCACTCATTCTCACGTTACGGGATGGTGTTTGCAACACCCACCAGACCCTGTTTTAGATGCAGGTGATGCTGAGATCCAGGAGGCAGAGCCAGACTATGATGAGGACCAGGACGAGTTCTCATACATGCAGTACCATGATGACTTTGCTTAGGTGACCTGGGTTGGCGGGACTTCATAGTGGGACTCTTTTGGACATTTATTTCTGTCATTTACATGTATATGAGACTCAGTGATGTATTCATACTTTAGTGACAGTTGAGATCTACTTTATTTTTCCATACAGTGATATATATATATTCTTTAGTCTTCTGCTTGCTTTTATCACTGGATCTGGAGTATGAATTGCAGTTTTGGTATACTTTACTCATGTGAATGCTTTAACTCAGACAACATTGAATCATAATCATTTTTGTTGCATAAGTGACGGTTTGGAACTCGGGAGTTGAGTTTATATACGACCCCCAATTTTCAGGGTGTTACAGTTCCATATGGGTAGTTTCATCTTGACTGTATATCAAAATATCATCGAAATAAACCACAACGAATTGTCCAATGAAAGGTTTCAGAACTTGGTTCATCAATCTCATGAACATGCTAGGTGCATTCGAAAGACCGAAGGGCATGACCATCCATTCATACAATCTTTCCTTAGTCTTAAAGGCCATTTTCTACTCATCACCTGGTCGTATTCGAATCTGATGATAGCCACTCCTTAGATCTAATTTCAAAAATATTTTAGCACCCTCTAACATGTCCAGCATATCGTCCAACCGGGGTATAGGAAACCTATACTTTATGGTTATTTTGTTGATGGCTCGGCTGTCGACACACATGTGCCAACTCCCATCTTTCTTTGGAGTTAACAGAGCTGGTACAGCACATGGACTCATGCTTTCTCGAATAAGACCCTTACGGGTCAACTCTTCCACTTACCCTTGAAGAATCTCGGACTCATTCGGACTCATTCGATAATGAGGCCGATTGGGTAGATTGGACCCGAGGATAAAGTCGATATAGTGTTGGATATCCCGCATGGGAGGCAACCCATCGGGAAGGTCATCGGGCCAGATTTCTTTGAATTTATGTAGCAAGGGCTTTAGTTTTTCAGGGATGATGGTAGGCTCGAGTTCTTCTCCTTTTACAATTAATGCATAAGCCTGTCCTGTTTCTTTAGATTCTTCCACGAAGTCCCGTATGGTTAAGAGAAAATGACCCTCCACTTTAGAAGTTTCAGGTGGTCCCTCTGGATCCATAGGGGCCAATATGGTCTTCCGGCCATCCTTGACGAAGATATATATGTTATCTCGCCCTTTATGAGTGGCATCACGGTCAGATTGCCAGGGTCGACCGAGTAGTATGTGACATGCTTGCATGTCAACCACATCGCATACTACTTCATCCTTATAATGTTTACCAATTGAAAAGGATATGGTGCACTGTTCAGTTACCTTTGTTTCACTGACCTTCTTGATCCAACCGATTGTATATGGAGAGGGATGACACTCTGTTTTCAATTGTAATTTCTCCACCATGACCTTGGAGATGATATTTTCACTGCTGCCACTATCAATAATCACGTCGCAAACCTTTTGATTCACCGTACACCTAGTGCGGAAGATGTTATGCCTTTGTGGATGCACTTCTTTTCTTGGCACATATAATAACCGCCTCACGACGAGTGACTCACCGCGATCTTGCTGAACCCAACTTGATTCATCTACCTCATTCTCGGTGGTATGCTCCTGCTCTTCATCATCTGGATCTTCATCGGTGTTATCAGCACTACCATCATTGAGGGTGAGGTTCGCCACCTTTCGCTGGGGACAAGTATTTGATAGGTGGCCCGGTTGGCCACAATGATAGCAGTTGTCAGGCTGGGGTCGAGCGTAAGGGTTCGGGATTCTACTTGGACCAGTAGCAGTCGATACGCCCCTTGGGGCCTAGCTTGTCCACTTCCCTGATCTCGACTCTTAGACGTAAGAGGTTGAGTGCGTGCTCCTACGGGTTCCTTCCCCTTAGACTGTGGAGCTCCCTGGGGTGGACCTGCCGTAGTGATCCTTGCAGTAGAATAGGGCCGTTGGTAGAACATTCAAGTTGTGCTTCTGCCCGAGTAGCCAACTTGATTGCATCATTCATCGTCCAGACGGGCTGCATCTGGACCCGATCCTGGATCGTCATACTCAGTCCACCATTGAATCGGGCTACTTGCTACAATTCAGTCTCGACTAAATCGTTACGCGCCGCCAGGCGGTAAAATTCTTCTGCGTATTCTCTCACCGACCGACTATCCTGTCGACAATTTTAGTATTGTTGAAATAATACTTGATCGTAATCGCTAGGGAGGAATCGGGCACGTAATAGCTGCTTCATCCACTGCTATGTGCGGATTGGTGCTTTCATTTATCTAGTTCGTGCGAGTTACAGTTGTTCCCACCAAGCTGAAGCTCCTCCTTTCAACTTGTAGGCCACAAGCGTGACCTTCTTTGCTTCAGGGATATCCATATAGTTTAAAAATTGCTCAACTTCAGAAAGCCAATCGAGAAAATCCTCCTTGTGTAGTTGGCCATTGAAGTTAGGAATATCAACCCGCATCTTAAATTCTCGATCTGTCCGATCTACTCGATTGCCGCCTTGTCCGGGGTGTTGAAAGATTATGTCATCAATTTTCTCCTCACTGGATCCCCCTTCCTCATAAATGACCCATGGATGCATTGCTGGTACTATCCTGCGATCAGGGCGATTGCGATTTTCAACAATCGGCGGTAGAAGATTACCACCAGGAACATGGAGTTGCCCTAGGGTTTTCGCCAAGAGATTCTCTATGCGGTCCATAGAAGCCTACAGCCCTTGCATGGCTTATCGATTCTCTTGCATGGTTGCTTCGAAAACTGCCGCCGTTAAAGGTAAATTCCCTGGGGCACCGCCCATGGGATTGTTGCCCAACCCGTCGTTAGAAGCCATCGATCCGAGGAGAAACCTCGCTCTGATACCAAACTGACGCAGGGAAGGACGTGAGGTCGAGCACCGTCTTCCTCAAGATGATAAATATTCTGAATCCACGGAACTTCTCTGGACTCCTCACAGTGACTTCTCGAATCCACGAGGAAAGAAAGTAGAAAATAAGAATAATTTCTAATAAATTTGAAATTGATTAATAATCCCTAAAATCGAGTTCACAACCCTTTAAATAAGGGAACCAAGCAATAAGAAAGAAATCAGACTCAAACTACAACTAAAACTCCTAGAATTCGCAACTTACTATAAATAGTAAACTTACTATTTATAGACGGTCATGATGTCTACTAGTGCGCAAGGTTTTCGGCCAAAAATAGTAAGTGTCCTATTTGGCTTCACCAAACCGTTCTCCTAATTATCCTAAGAACTTTTCATGTTGGACACAACTCCTAAAGCCCAACGGATGAAAAGTTATACTCAAACTAAAACTTACTATTTATAGTAAAAACAAAATTAAAATGAGGAAACGACCGTCGATCAGGGGGTTTCTCACAAATCCGGGCTGCGCAACCTGGCATAGCGGGGTTGTTTGGCTAAAGTAGCTCGTTTTACCCCAAAATCATATATTTTACATCGGATAACTCATTCCGGATTGTGAGATACGCCTGATCTGAGGTCCGATGGTCCGGATCACTTCTGTCGCCGACCGTGCCTTTTCTGATCCATCTTGACCATGAAATTGTCCGCGACCCGCTCTACATCAGCCCAAGGAAAAATGTGGTATGTACCTTCTAAAAGAGGATGATGATGTTTATGCAAAGAAAGCATATCTCACACATAAAGTTAAAGCCATGAAATTGAGGAAAGTTAATATGGTTAAAACCAAAGTTGCTAAAAGTGCTTGTGTTATTTATGAGAGCAATGCACACTTAACCACGGATTATACTACAATCCTTGATTTCTATGAAGTGTTGCACGATTAAGACAATGCCATGAATGCTTATCAAAGGCCCTTTAGTTCTTATATGTTAAACACGTATAATCCTAATTGGCGGAACCTAATTTCAGTTGGAGGAACGAACCTACTACTAATATGGGCAATAATCCTCAAAGACCTACAAGTAGCCCTTATGCACTCCCACTAAAGAATACCCAAGAGGATACCATGCAAGCATTCATGCAAGGACAAACTCAAATAAATCAGAGCACCATGCAAACCCTTTAGGAGCTAAAATTTGCAGTTGAAATAATTGAATCAATCCTTAATGATAGGGAGAAAGGGACTTTTTCAACTCAACCTCAATGTAATCCTAAGGGGCAATATATATAAGGTGGGTGATTCTAGTTCTTCTAACCCTCATGTAGAGCATGTTAAATTTGTCACCATTTTCAAAAGTGGTAAAGTGATTGGGAAAGATATTCCAAAGGAGGCTAACAAAGCTAAGGAATCTACTAAATATAAGAGTAATGAGTGATGAAAAATCTATTGATGTTCAAAATAAAAAAGAACAAGAGCATTGTTAAAATGTGGTGGCCCCATTCCCTCAATGATTACTCTCATATAAATCGTTGATTAACAATTAAGATGTTTTGGAAGTTTTCTAACAAGTGAAGATCAACATACCCTTGTTGGATGCCATTAAAAAAAAAAATACATTCATATGCAAAATTTCTCAATGATCTTTATATGGTTAAGCGAAAACTTAATCTAAAAAAAAAAAGCATTTCTGACTAAACAAGTTAGCAATATCATCAAGTAGAACACTTCCCCCAAAATACAAAGATATGGGTAGTCCTAGTATTTCTTGCATATGGGAACTTACATATTGAATAAGCACTTCTCGATTTGGGGGCAAGTGTCAATCTTATACCCTACTTGGTATACGAACAACTAGGACTTGGTGAGTTCAAACCCACTAAAACTACTTTGTAATTGACATATTGTTTTACGAGGATACCAAGGAGGTAGGGGAAGATGTGTTAGTTCAAGTTGACAAATTTTACTTCCTTGTAGACTTTATTGTCATGGACACCCAACTTGTGATGAATGCTAGTACTCAAATACTTGTTATTCCTAATTGTCCATTCTTGGCAACTTCCAATGACGCAATTAATTGTATGAATGGGGTCATGAAATAGTCCTTTGGAAATATGATGTTAGAGCTCAACATTTTTAATATGTGCAGATAACAAGGAGCTAATAATGAGATCTACGAAGTCAACATGGTCAATACCCTCATGGCGGATGAGTTTATCCCTTAGATGCATGCTTGGTTCACATTGTTGATTTTGATGATGACATGATCTTTGATGTGGTGAAGGCCTTACTTGATTCTACCTTGGTGCTTAAGACTAACCAGTGGAGGCCTCGATTTGAAAAGCTTTCCTCTACCGATTCAAAGCCTTTCCCATTAAGTGTTGAAGCACAGAAGCTTGACGTGAAACCATTTCCTTTAAAGCTTAAATATGCATATTTGGGTTAATGTGATACTTTTCCTATGGTAATTTCTTCTCTTCTTAATAAAGACCAATAGAGTAAATTGATCAATGTTCTCATGGAACAAAAGGGAGCTATAGGTTGGACAATTGTAGATATTAAGGGAATTGACATATTGATTTGTACTCATAGGATACACCTAGAAGAAAATGCTAAATATTCTAGACAACCACAATGTAGGTTAAATCCAAACATGAATGAAGTGGTTAGAACCAAGGTCCTTAAGATATTAGATGTGAGTATCATCTACCTTATTTCAGGTAGCCAATGGGTAAGTCCAACTCAGGTGGTGCCTAAGAAATATAGAATTACCATAGTTAATAATGCCAACAATGAATAAATATTAACTAGAGTCACTACTAGTTGGAGAATGTGCATTAACTATTGGAAATTGAACACGGTTACTAAGAATGACCACTTTCCCTTACCATTCATTGATTAAATCATAGAAAGGTTAGTTGGTCACTTTTATTATTGTTTCCTAGATGGATACTCCGGATACAAACAAATAGAAATTATCCCACAAAACCAAGAGAAAAATATATTCACTTATCCTTTTGGCACCTTTACATATAAAACAATGCCTTTTGGTCTTTGTAATGCTCCTGCTACTTTTCAGAAAATGCATGCTTAGTATTTTTTTGACATGATTGGACATTTTTTAGAAGTTTTCGTGGATGATTTCTCAGTGTTTGCTTACTCTTTGATAAATGTTTGAATCATTTACAATTGGTCTTAACACAGGGTGAAGAAAAGAACCTGGTTCTGAATTGTGAGAAATGTTACTTTATGGTTCAGAAGGAGATTATTCTTGGACACATCATTTTGTCTAATGGAATTGAAGCGGATAATGTAAAAATTGACTTAATTATGAATTTATCAGCCCCCTAAAGAACACAAGATATCCAATCCTTCTTAAATCATGTAGGATTTTATAATAGATTTAAAAAGCATTTTAGTCATATTTCTCGTCCATTATGTAATTTCTTTCAAAAGAATGCTCCTTTCATGTGGAGAAATGACTTCTAAGAAGCTTTTACAAAGCGTAAGGGTATTGAAAAGGAGAACTAGAGATGTCTTAGAATGGGGGTGAATAGGACAATGCCAACTAATCAAAATAAATATGGAATATATAAATATTATAAAAATCTCAATTGCCTAAGTATTGAAACCTTGATTCTAAATGATTCGTAGGACAACTTTCACCTAAAATATTAGGCAGGACAACCTTATTTCATGAATATCTTTAAAATCAATCTTTCAAACTAGCAAGAGAAGATAAAAGAATTACAACATTCACTGCAAGAATGAAATAATAAGTAGAATCCACCACCAAGAGATTAACGCATTCACCACATGGCACAAGAGGTTATAGTGGCTTGGTGCTTAAAACACCACACCTACTCTACTCCCAAAATTACTACCCTAATAATTTTGGCTTTCACTATAATAAGGTTCTTACAAATTCACCTTAACAACCTAATACATTTGTGATTTTCACAGGCTCACCACAATAAAAACCCCTTTTATGATTTTCATGGGCTATTACAAATAAAAACCTCTATTGAGATTTTCACATGCTATCTCAGAAAAACCTTTACATAGATTTTCATAGGCAATCTTAGAAAAACTTAAAATGAAATACAGTAAATGTATTTATCTTCAAAATGGAGATTCGAAGATGCGACAGAAGCTTGTAGCAGAAGAGATTCTTTCTTGAACGTAAATGGCGCAATGTTCAATCAGACAGAAAGAGTCTAGAGTTCTATAGATTTTATAAATGAAAAACCCAAATTTTACTTGATTCAATTTTCTTAGATATCAAAGAGGAGTATATATTACCCTCTTAGAATCAAATTAAAAAGATTTTGAGATAAGGGAATTGAATAAGCTATAAATTAAATTTATAAATACCAACAGATAGCTTGCTGAGAACTTGTGCTTCTCTCTCTCTCTCTCTCTCTCTCTCTCTCTCTCTCTCTCTCTCTCTTGTAGAATGATTATAGTAAATTTTCATTGTAATTTAGAATGAGAGGATGACTTAATTTATAGGTAAAAAGGTTGGAACTTTGACTTGCCTAAGATTGGCTTTGGCTAGGCGAATTCCATTGGATTCGTTCTAACGGCTATCAGATTGTGCGGGTAAGATCTATCCAAAATTTGGTAGGTCGAAGGTCAAATTTGGTAGGTCGAACATCATAACTTGGCTGGCTGAATTTGCCACTCGGCTGGCTGAATTCCTATAAAAATCAAAGATTTACATTGCTGGAATTTCACCCAAAATTTCTCGGGCTAGTTGAACCAAAATTTAGGCTAGCTGAATTTTTAACAAAATTTTTTAATCTGTTCGGGCTTAAAGTTAGGCTGGCTAAACTAAAAGATAGGCTGGCTGAATTCCAAGGAAAAAACACACATTAAAACTCAAGTTAATGAAGTTTTGAAAGTACCTAAACCTAAAGTATTTCTAGGGTTATACCACCTGTGTTTTAACAAATATATGAGATATCTTGTCTTAAACTTTGACTTGATCTTATCTTGAATACGAGTGTCAATTTCTTGAGAAGATGTGACGATCTTGAGTTGATCTTCAGGCATGTAGAGTATTTGTGATTCCATACATGTGATCTGACCTTGAAGTACTTTTCTCTTACGAAATTTGAAAATTTATGCATGCTTAACATAACAACACTTACAATCTCTCCCTTTGTCAATTTCGTGACAAAACACAACATATATAATACATCCATCATTTATGATTACACTCATTCACAAGAATCATTAACAAGATCAATAAGCTTGAAGCTGCCCTATGGAGGTTGTAATGATCAACCTTATAATCCTCATAGAAAATTGTGATGCTCCCCCTGAGAAATACAACATATGGTGTGCAAAATAATAAAAAATGTAGCATTCCACCCCACACACTTTTTTCTCCCCATTTTTTTCACAAGTTGACAAAGGAAGAAGTTCTATGATATATCAAGAAGCATATCAAAGTAGGGTAAAATAACATGAATGTCAATATGTAGAAATAGCAATTAGCAAGTATATCAGTGAAAATATGACATCAAGATAAATAACACTGTATAAAATATCCAAAATATTCATACAACCATAATATATCATCAAGAAAATCATCCAAAATATGTAAACAAACCATCAAATAAGTTTAGTACAGATCCAACATAATTAAAGAAAGTAAGCAAATCAAGCTTAATCTTACCCTAAGGAAAATGGTGCAGGCATCGAAGGATCATTAAGCCATAAACCCCGGTTGATGCGATGAAAGAACTTTTTCATGTACTTCATTGTACACTGTTGGGTTTGGGCTAATGAAGCCTGAGATACAAACAGAGCCTCAACCTTCTCATCTAATCTAGATAACCTCTCATCAAATTGAGAGGAATGATATTTAGAATCAGCTAGTTCATCAAAATCTTTTAATTCATTGAAGAAGTCATCCATGGTTGTGTACCTGCCACCACCTATAGTTCTTCTTGTCCTTCTCTTTGCTCAGGTGGGGGAGTGAGGTTCATCATATTCAAATTCGAGTTGTTGACCGGGG
Organism: Magnolia kwangsiensis; assembly: GCA_037074715.1. Taxonomy (NCBI): domain Eukaryota; kingdom Viridiplantae; phylum Streptophyta; class Magnoliopsida; order Magnoliales; family Magnoliaceae; genus Magnolia; species Magnolia kwangsiensis. The sequence continues at coordinate 67,344,189 of CM073572.1, read as the reverse complement.
TTTTAGATTCTGATGCCTCAAACGTATGGACTTGGACATTGTAATGAAAAGCATGACTAGACATAAGATGTCCAAACAGAATCAACCCTTGCTTTAGATGCAAGAGAAATTGAATGATGATGTAACAAATCAAATAAGGTAAATAAACACAAATGCCCATAATAACGGCATGGAAGACTCGAAGCATAAAGGGAGTAGGATCAGTGTTATTCCTAGCTCTTAAATATACATTAGATGTAAAGATGCGATGTAAGATGCAATATTTAGGAAATAACTTGTTGGTGGGTAAGGCATTACCAGATCACCATTCAGCATTAAAACCACATAATACCTTTAAAAGTGTAGCGATTAGAATTTCATCATTTGCAATGTCTATGTCTATTAAAGTAGATATGATGGAAGGCATAATAGTGATTGTCTCCTCTACAAATTTAATAGAGAATGATAAATTCTCAAGAGAAATATTACAAATAGATTCAAGCATGCCTTACACAGTGGACTGGGAACTCATCCCACCCCAATGCAAAATTCTTTCCCATCTAACCTCAGAAAGAATTTCCACAAGACTAAAACGAGTAACATGGTCTAGATTCATATATTTTTTAATAATAATATTACTTGTGCGAAAATCTTAGGCATGTTCCAGATAATCCTCTAGTGAGTGCAACGATCGTACACCAAGAGGGATGAATTTAGAAGTTGAACCAACTCTAGATTTATATATAGTATGCTTTACTCTAGGTTCCATCTTAAAAGCATAAGAAAAATTATACAAAAAATGTAGATCAGATTTTGAGAAAAACCCAACAAGAAAAGGGTTTTAAATTGAAGAAAACCTACACAAACTTGCAAATCTATGAATGGACAACCTAAATCTTGAAGAAAATTGAAATAAAATCGCTTATAAGAGAGTTGGGTTGATGGGTTGGTCGAATGGGGCACCGGCTAACCGAAGAAGAAGAAGTGAAGAATGAAAATTTTAGAGGCGTTCCCCTTTTTGGTTCAATCAGTGTGAACTTCAGTAGCCTGAGCATGTGCTTAGCTGGTCAAATTTTTTGGTCAGTAATGAGCTGGCTAAAAAATCCCTAAAAATTTTGATTTTTTTTAATATTTATTTTTAGTTTTCATTTTTCTTTTCACGTATTTCTTAATTATAAATAAATAAAAACAAAAATTCAAAGAAAAAAATAATCATTTGACAATACATAGTCCAATATCATGCTTTAGATTTGAAATTTTAACATTGTCAAGTGACTTAGTTAGTATATTTCCAAGTTGCTTCTTAGTTTGAATGTATTCTAGCATGATAGACGTATCTTTAACTAATTCTCAAATATAGTGATATCTTATGTCAATATGCTTTGTATGAGAATATTGAAATGGATTTTTAGAGATATTCATTACACTAGAATTATCACAATATAATGCATCGTATCTTGTGTAATTCCATAATCAGCCAACATTCTTTTTATCCACATTAGCTAAGTGCAAGTATTTCCTGCAGTAATATATTCAGCCTCTGCAGTAGAAAGAGATACAGAGTTTTGTTTCTTATTAAGTCATGATACTAAGCAGTTTTCAACACAAAAGCATCTACCATTGGTAAATTTTCTATCATCAATATTACATGCCCAATTTGTATCTATATAAACTGCGATTTGCATGATCGTATCATTTGAATACCATAAGCCTAATTTCACAGAACTTGTGATATATCTAATTATCCGTTTAACAACTGTAACACCCCAAATTTTTGCCTACTTGTAGATTTAAACGTCCTTAGGTAATGGGTCAATCCTAACACTTGATTAACTTCTCAAAATTTAATCCAAAAGTCTCAAATCCCTAATTCCTTCGAAAATCTCACCTTTCACTACTTTATCCTTCAAAAATTTCTAGGAGCTTTCATATTAGACACAAATCTTAAAGTTTATGAGATGTTAATCAATACTTAAACTAAAAAGTACTATGAATAGTAAATAAATAAATAAAAATAGTTTTTGACCATTAAATTTTTGTAATCTCACGAAATAAGTAGGCTATTTGGATATATCAGCTTCTCCTACCCCAAAATCATATATTGCATGTCAAATAACTCATCCTAGGTTCTAAAATACACCCATTTTAAATATCAGACAGCGAAATCACCCCAAACAGGTCAGCGAGCGGCGAGGGGATCGCCGGTTTGGCGAGGCATCGCCAAACCCATCCGTACAACTGTAAGGCCCACCCCCGCAGCACATGATATTGTCTGCTTTTCCCGGTGGGCTCACGGCTTTAAAACGCGTCATTTGGGGTAAGGATACTGGTAGCTCGCCCAGACTCGGTGCTCCCGTGGTCCCGCCCACATCAGCACCTACCCGTCCATGATATTGTCCAACCTAACCGTCATCAGAGTGCACAGTGGAGGTTTTTCCTGGCACACAAGGCCAACGCGTCATTTGGGATAAGGATACTGGTAGCTCGCCCAGACTCGGTGCTCCCGTGGTCCCGCCCACATCAGCACCTACCCGTCCATGATATTGTCCAATCCAACTGTCATCAGAGTGCACAGTGGAGGTTTTGCCTGGTGCACAAGGCTAACGCGTCATGTCTGTTAAGGGAGAAACCCCACATATAACCACCACAACTCTAGACAACTCTTTCGATATGGGACAAGTTACGCTACAGTCAACTGCAACAGTAGCTCACCCAACACAGTAGCCTGCCAGCCACACAGTAGCCTGCCAGCCAGCTTGGAGCACGCCCACATGTGCGCCCGCCCATATGTGCCCGCCCACATGAAGCAGTGACCAGGGCGTCACATTATCCCCCACCGAGGGCAGAGCCGTCCTCGGCTCTGATACCATTTATATTTTATATGACTGTAGAATTTAATATTTCTCGAAATTTAGTATCTTAGGAATTAGGATTATTGGAGTTTAGGTAGCAAATTCATTAGGGCATTGTGGAGATCCATATCCATTGGTTAGTTACACTTGAGTCACCCTCCATGTGAGATTTTCATATAGAGAAGAAGAATAGATGCAAAGGCCTTCCCTAAAGCAATGGGGTCTCCTTCCACAACGGAACTCAACAATGCTAAATAACTATAAAATTAAATAAAAGTAATATTTACATTCTCTGGACAGGATGATGGTTGTGTAAGAAAAGGCTAGTTCACTTTTTACATATATCCACTTTATCATGTTCAACATTATCTATTTGTAGTAGATATGTGATGTGATCCTCAGGTATTCTCAAGTTATGCTCTGATACCAACTTCTAAGGCCCACCCCCCCAGCACATGATATTGTCCGCTTTGCCCGGTGGGCTCACGGCTTTAAAACGCGTCATTTGGGGTAAGGATACTGGTAGCTCGCCCAAACTCGGTGCTCCCGTGGTCCCGCTCACATCAGCACCTACCCATCCATGATATTGTCCAACCCAACCGTCATCAGAGTGCACAGCCGAGGTTTTGCCTGGCACACAAGGCCAACGCGTCATTTGGGGTAAGGATACTGGTAGCTCGCGTAGACTCGGTGCTCCCGTGGTCCCGCCCACATCAGCACCTACCCGTCCATGATATTGTCCAATCCAACTGTCATCAGAGTGCACTGCGGAGGTTTTGCCTAGTACACAAGGCTAACGTGTCATGTCTGTTAAGGGAGAAACCCCACATATAACCACCACAACTCTAGACAACTCTTTCGATGTGGGACAAGTTACGCTACAGTCAACTGCAACAGTAGCTCACTCAGCACAGTAGCCTGCCAGCCACACAGTAGCCTGTCAGCCAGCTTGGGGCCCGCCCACATGTGCGCCCACCCATATGTGCCCGCCCACATGAAGCAGTGACCAGGGAATCACATTATCCCCCACCGAGGGCAGAGCCGTCCTCAGCTCTGATACCAACTTCTTTAAATTCCAAATGGTTAGGCTCACCTTGGTGCACATCTAAGACCGTGGGATTTAGCCCATTTGGCATATGCAATGCCCATGAGATTCGGCCCACTTATTCTATATAAGGCCCATGGGATTCAAGCTCATTTGATACATATTAAAGCCCATGGGATCAAGCCCATTTGATGTGCATGGGGTGTGAATGGAATGGCCTATTTGATATATTTCAAGCTCATGTGTGTAGGCCCATCTAATATATATTAAGGCCCAAGTGTGAGGCCCACTTTGATGTATTTCAAGGCCCATGGGTCGTGGACCATTGCAATGTACATAAGGCCCATTAGTGAGGCCCATTAATGCAGTCATTTGATGAATGTAAGGCCATGTGATACGGCCCATTTGATGTATCTAAGGTCCATAGGTTGAAGCCCAAAGAGATGTCCTTAGGGTCCATTGCAATGAGTGATTTTCCATGGTTCATGTAATGATATTTATGGCGGGTCGTGCCTAAGGTACAATGTTGGTTTGACGTCCACATTGTATGTATAATGTTGGTTAGATGTCCGCATTGTAACTCTCCTTAGGGCCCATTTCGCTTTATAACATGCTTAGTATAATCTCATGACTCATGCCCATACACATCATATGTATGCTTGATTTGAGTAGCGACTGATCATAGCATATGCCATTGGGCAGACCACTTATGGGACCCGTTATGAGATGGAGTGCCCCACATGATCGTGCAGTACGTGCTAGATTTTTGCATGATTTGGCGTGTGATTCATGCATCTCGCATACGTGTGACTTGATCACTGCACGCCCTAGCGACATCAGGGCCGTGGCTCCACAGGTACATCATGGATAGCCATATTGGATACTGGAAATACTTATTTCAGCACTGTGGTCACTTAGGATGTCCTTGGGTGAGAGTCCCAGAACCTTTTTGGTACCAGGAGATGCTCCAACGTCTAGACCGAGTGGATACACGAGCGCCCGAGTGCTGAATACCAGTAGGCCGCGTCTCCCACTGTGTCGTGGTCGGTTGGAAGGGGGTGTGGCCTTATCCGCCTTAGTGAGGGGGCTATAAGCTAGGCTGAGTTTTACTAGCTCACAAATGAGTTCGCTATCGACGAGCCGGGTAGGTATTGACAGACTACTGGTTAGGCGGATAGTGAGGTCTATTCCGCTCTCTTGACTGTGCAGCTAGGGAGGTGGCAGTCACTGTGAAGTGTATTAGACCTCGGTGATATCCAGAGAGGAACTGTACTGATATATGTACTTAAGGAGTACCGACTTGCTTGGATTATATTTCGCATATGACATTCGGCTATGTAGGCCTTGCATTGCATCGGTGTGGCTGATGGCATTCATATCTCGCATCATGCCTTGCATTACATAGCCCTGGGTATATTCATGGACTTACCTCATACTTCCGCATTACCTGATCTTGTACACTCGGCGTTTGCCCTCCGCATACACTTACACCACCCTCTAAGCTTTTGTAAGCTTATGCACGACCGTTGCGTGCAGGTAGCGTTGGACAGCAGCAGCGCTGAGGTAGGAGTGCATATCAGGACCTTTTTAGAGCTTTTTGATCACCTTATATTTCCCTTTCTGCATTGTACTTAAGATTTTGATATAGTGGATATGTGGTGATATTTTTTTGTGACTTGGTTATGCTTGTGGTTATGCTCCATTACAAAAAAAATTCATTCTGAAAATCCTCCTTGTAGGATCTCAGGATCGAAATCTGGCATTTGATTATCAGGAGCCGAGAATGGGACACTACGGAGGCTGTCGGCACCGGATTCAGCAATCGGGATTCATGTGAATCCGATTTTCGGGTTTGGGGCGTGACAACAACGATCTGGTAGGCCGATTTCTGCACTTTTTTCTGCATATTTCTTTCAAATTTGAAAAATCATATCTCCTTCGTTATAACTCTGATTTAGGTGATTCAAAAATAAAATTGAAGCTAAATGAGTCTAGTTTTATATAAAAATATGTGAAAAATATAATAAAATATTCAATATAGTTTAAAGTAGGTCATTATGAGCAACTATCCGATAATCACTTGTTGGACAGTTGCTGCTTCTGGAATTTTTAGAATTTTTTTATAACTCAAAATCTTATAAAATTTGGTGGAGTCAGGGTAAACTTGATGATGAACTCCCAAAAAAATAATAAAAATAATACGATAACTAGAAGTGCCCAAAATGGGGCATAGAATGGCCCTAGGACCGTATTCTTTCCTATTAGGGTAGAATTTGGTTAAGTACCAATCTGAATACTCAGTAGAATTAACTTGGATCGCTTTAAATATATTCTGTAAGACCTAAAACTTGTAGAACTAATGACGCTATAATACCCTAAAATCTAGGATCAAACTCTAAACCCGTTTGCTCTCAGGAACTCTTTAAAACTTTGTATTGGATCTAGACCGCGCGTCGAAAGTCCGATACCTACAATCTTAGACCATTTTGACCGCTTAGCTGGACTTGACAATCGTTTCAAAAATCAAGCCCAACCGACATTCAGAGGCTATTTTATTGAGCCTGGTGTGAAGAGAGTGAGAAATGGGTTAGATTTGGAAATTTTAATCCAAATCTGGCACGTGACTTTGCGTGTTATTATTAAGCGTTCTGACCGTCAGAATTCAGCCAAATTTCACCCTTGGATCAGGAAAAATTTCTCTTTCATATCATGAGACTTGTAGACCCGATTTAGGTACGATGACCGCTGAACTAAAATTGGATCACCACGTGCGATCTACGAACTCTACCGGACTGAAAACTGGGTGTGAGCAACATCCAGTGACCATGAGCTTAAGTTCGATCGCGTTTGACCAGGGGACCTCCCGAAATGCTCTTTTGGATCGGAACAGCCCCGATTTGGTTATAACTCAAGTATACCTTTGTCCCAAGTCTGTTTCAGTGAAGTTTTAGCCTATATAAGGGCTTGAAACCCCCTCATATCTCTCCCATCCGAATTTGGATTAAACCTTAGAAAGGGAGAGAGAAAAAATGAGAGATTGTGAGAGAGTTGTGGGAGAGATTTCCCATCACTTGCACCAGCTTTTGCACGTGCCAAAGTAACGCATTCAAATTACTTTTCCGGTGATTCCAACGCACTTCTAGGTAAGAAAAACCCTAACCACTTTCTGTTTAGGGATTCCTTCGATCCAATAGAAAAGTAGCTTATGTATCTTGTGCATTAGGTCGCCTGTACGCTGTTGACAACGCATACGCGTTCTATTCAAACCGATACACATCTAATGCGAAAGGTGTGGATTTTAGACACTTTGATTGGCTGATTTTAAAGCTTTCAATGTCGTTTAATAGTAAATTATCGACGACAACGCCATTTGACATGTACAACATGCTGTCCATTTTCCATTTTGCAAACGTATGGAAAATATGAGATTTAGGGTATTTTATTAATTTGTAGGAAATACTGTTTACATCCATATTTTGCTGAAATGTTTGCCATGACTTTTTTATGTTAGGATTTTAGGAATGCGTGCATGATCGATTTGGCGAAGAGATTCGCCCTAATACGCACTTTGGGTCAACATACGCTATGTAGACTAAGTGTTTATATAAATGTTTGTACAAGTATGTATTGAGTAAATGGAGTTGTGAATGAGTGTTGAGATTGAATTCTCAAGTGATATGCAGATGTAAATGATTTCCATCATGTTGGCTATAAGTATTGATTTCATTATATATATGAAATGCATGTGTTGGATGATCTACTTAAGTTGTATGTTATAACATGTTTCAACATGCTTATATTGTTGTATTTCATTTCCATTACTCTCATATGATTACTGATGTTGACTTACGAATGTTTGGGGCTATACTTAGTCCAGGCAGTCGGTAACGGAGTAAATTCATGGTTGGCTTATATTTGCCACGAAGGACGCATCGATGAACGCGAGTCGTGTTTTGAGTTGGCGGCAGTGGTTAGGACACACGAAGTGTTTCACGTACTTCATGTCGTTCGACTTGCGATGCGCTCGTACTAGTCGAGCCCGTCAAGTAACCCAACTGACCGTTGTATGTTCACCCTGTATGAGTCATAATTGCTTGAACCTAGGGTACTGAACTTACCATTGAAAACCCTGTTAACCATGGTACCTTGATCCATAAAGACTCATGAGCCGGGCATGGTAGTATGGGACACCGTGGTCGAGCTGTCGGCCTACGCTGGGGCCACAAACCTCCCCGTAGTGACCAGTGAGCACCCTACTCTGAGCAGATTATGGTGGTATGGGAAAATATATTCTTACTGTCGGCCTACATTGATAAGGTGATGGGGGAGTGGAGCAATGAGTGCGAACAACAGCCCTGGCAGCCCTTTGTAGTGACCTTGAGTTTATCCTGACACTGCATGGGAGCGATGAGTCCTGATGCAGTCTTAAGGATATAAATAGGCTTGTATTGATCAGGTGATGGGGGAGCGGTGCAACGAGTGCGAGTAACAGCCCTGGCAGCCCTTGCAGCGACTTACAAATATAACATCGTATGAGATTTCTAGGAGTGACGACCCTAGACAGGATCTGTGTTGGGATTAATATAAGGGAAGTACCCTAATTTCCCAATCCTGCTGTATGGAAAGGACTAATAACAACTCGGTAATCATTATCCATATCGCATTGCATGTGCCTGGAAGATGTGGAGTACTGTGGGAAGAAAGCATGCCGTGGACGCAGATGGTGCCGCATGAGGGAGTATGTCGGTGAGGGCATCCATCATGTCATTTCATGCATACATTAACAACAGTATCTAGGAATGTTTGGTTGTTTACTATTAACGCGTGATTGATTTGATAACATGCTAATCTTTGCTCTCTTATCCCACTGAGTTGATCACTCACTCCCACTTTACGGGATGGTGTTTCAAACACCCACCAGTCCCTATTTTAGTTGCAGATGATGGCGCTGCTTGAGAAGCGGAGCTGGACTTGTATGATGATGAGGAGGACTTCTCCTCCGTGTTCTGATCGACGGGATTACAGGGAGGTTGATTAGATGCCTTGACACTTGTCATTTTATATTTTTAGAGTACTCATGTATATTCTTTTTGTTCACTTTTGGAGTATACATGTATGTATTTAACCTGGTAACATGTTCACACTCTAGAGACATACAACAGTTTATATATGTTATACATACTATCACAGTCTTCCGCTTGCTAATTTAACTATCTCTGGATTATGATATGTTGTTTTGGCTTAGTCTCAATCTTTTTTATTGTCATTCTACAGACAACGTGTATTTATCATTATCTATGTTGCATAAGTGACGTTCTGGAACTCGGGAGTTGGGTTTCTACCTGACCCCTGATTTTTGGGATGTTACAACAACAGATAAGTGAGATTCTTTAGGATCAGATTGATATCTAGCACAAATGCTAACATTGAATTCAATATCAGGTCTACTAGCTGTTAAAGAAGACTACCGATCATACTGCAATATAGTTGAGAGTCTACGCTTTTACCTGATTCATCTTTTGAGAGTTTAAAAATAGTACTCATTGGAGTATTAAAATTCTTACCATTTTCAAAACCAAACCTCTTTACTAGGTTGATCAATGCATAATTGGTTTAAGAGATGAATATTCCATCTTCAACTTATTTAACTTTTAATCCAAGGAACTAGTTTAGTTCGCCAACCATACTCATTTCAAACTTGGATTTCATAAGATTTGCAAACTCTATAGATAAATTATCACATGTAAATTCATATATAATATCATCAACATAGATTTGAACAATCAATATATTATCATTATATTTCTTGACAAATAGGATTTTGTCAACACTACCCATAATAAAATTATGACTAAGTAAGAATTTAGTCAACTTTTCATATCATGCTCTGAGAGCTTGTTTTAAACCGTAGATAGCCTTTTTAAGAAGGTAAACATGATCGGGAAGTTTGGGATCTTCAAAACCCTTTGGTTGTTCAACGTAAACTTCCTCATTTAATCACCATTTAGAAAAGCACTTTTTACATCTATTTGACATATTTTGAATTTTTTATTACATGCAATGGAAATAAATAATTTGATTTATTCAAGACATGCAACTGGTACAAAGGTTTCATCGTAATTAATACCTTCAATCTGAGTATAATCTTATACAACCAATTATGCTTTATTTCTGATAATGTTCCCCATTTAATTAGTTTTATTTTAAAATTTTTACTTGGTTCTAAGCACATGTTTGTAGTAGGTCAGGAAACCAAATACCATATATCATTTATAATAAACTGATTTAATTAATCTTGCATGACATTTATCCAATGTTCATCAGTGAGCGCTTCATTTACATTATCCAGTTCAATTTGGGAAGTAAAACAGATATGATTACATATATTTTCAAGTTGTCTCCTTGTCTGAATGCCAGTATGAGGGTTACTAAGTATATGATTAGTCGAATGGTCTTTGACTAACCTTAACTCGGTATTGTACGATTTAGATGAAGATTCAAGTATATTAACTAAATTGATATCATCTTCATCTTGATCAAGATTGGCTGTGATCTATTGATCATCTATCATAACATTTAGAGATTCTTGTATAACCCCAGTTCTTTTGTTAAGTACTCGGTATGCCCGACTATTTAGAGCATAACCTAGAAATATTCCCTCATCACTTTAACAGTGGGCTTTAAATTTTCCCAAGTTTTCAAGGTCACATAAAATAAATCATTTACTTCCAAAAGTTTAAAAATATTTAATGGCAAGCTCTTTGTTAAACCATAATTTAGAAGCTATTTTGTTTTTAGTATTTCTAATGTAAACACAATTAATTATATAATATGTAGTACTAATAGTTTCAACATATAATTTTTTAGGTAAGTTCATGCTATTTAGCATTATACTAGCCATTTCTTGCAAAATTCTATTTTTCCTTTCAACAACCTCATTTTGCTGATGCATTTTTAGAGCAGAAAAATTATGCAGTATTCCATGGTCATTGCAATATTTCTCAAAATTGCTATTTTTGAACTCAGTTCCGTGATCACTTATAATTCTCATAATAGATAACTCTTTTTCAGTCTAGATGCTTTTTATAAGTTTTTTATTTCGTCAAGAGTATCTGAATTTTCTCTTAGAAAGGCTACTTAAGAATATCTAGTGTAGTCTTCAACTACAACCAGAAAATATTTCTTTCTCACTCTACTCTCGGTTCTAGTTGGTCCGACTAAATCCATATCGAGGAGCTCAAGAGTTCTTATCATGGCTAAGGAGTTCACTTTCTTGTGACTACTCCTAATTTGTTTGCCTATTTGACAGGCGCCACATACTTTTTTTTTAAATCTTTTTCAATTTGGGTAGGCCACGTTAGTGATCTCTTTTGCTCAATTTATATAAATCTCTATAATTTACATGTCCAAGACGTTGATGCCATAGTTTAGTCTCGTTTGTTTAGACCATGTAGCACGAATGATTTGTTAAGCAAGAGTTATCAATTATATAGCAAATTTCAGAAGTTTTGCGACCATTTAATATTACATTTCCTTTTTCATTAATTATCTCACATCCGTGATCTGAAAATTTTATGCTATGTTTATTATCACAGATCTAAGATATGCTCAAAAGATTATGCATTAACCCTTTAACATATAAAACATTTTCAAAGAAAGGTAGGTGAGGAAGTTGTGTATTATATTGGGCAATTATCTTGCAGTTGCTTCCATCTCCGGATGTAATCGAACCGCCATTTATTTGGTTGATGTTTGAGAGTATAAGTTTATCACCTGTCATGTGTCTCAAACATCCACTATCCAGGTACCATCTTGAATGACTACTTCTTTTGAAAGCTGTGTGGATTACAAGACACTTGACCTTTGGAACCCATTTCATTACAGATCTAGGTTTAGGAGGATCTCTTGCTTTTTTTTGTACTTAGGAGTTAGGATTTCTCCTTTTTCTATATACTCCAGTCGTATCAGAGTTGGATTTCAATAGCTCTTTAAGCAAGTCCAAAATTTTATCAGCTACATGAGGATTTCTATTATTATTTCTTTAATAGGTAGTTGGCACTATTTTTTATATTAGAGGCTTGAAATTTTTTTGAATTTTTGAAGACATTCCATTTATAGTTTTATTCTTTTAAAGTCTCTGTTTTAGAGTTCGAGGATTCTCCTTTTACAAAAGTAGGTGTAGAATCCTTAGCTTTCAAAGAGTTATTTTTAATATAATCCAGTCCAGACTTGTCACCACATTGCCCAAATGATGTTAACAGTTTTCAAGTTTCTTGTCACCAAGGTATATTTCCAAGTGTCCTTAAAACTCTGAAGGGAGAAAACTTCAAGTTTTAATTTCTCATTTTCAGATTTAAATTCTTGTAATTCAGAAATCTTTAAACTTAATTTAACTTAGTTTTTTTTAAAACAATAAAAAAAATGAGATTTTTCTAAAGCAACTTTTTCAAGTTCTAATTGTAGTTTAGCATAAATTTTTTTTTTTTGAATTTTCAGTTTATACACAATTTTACAACTGTCTTTGTATAGGGAATTATATGCATCTTGATTATCATCTTCTTTTTTGGAGTCATTTCATGGAGTTTCATAATCAGACATATCACAGTTATTTGAAGAAGTGATTCTGGCTATAGTCATAAAGGCTTTCAAATCATTTTCATTTTCCTGGTTTGATTCATTAATTTCAAAATTATTTTCAGACTCTGATGATTCATCCCAAGTAACTATCATGCCTTTTCTTCTAAATTTATCCTTTTAAAGACATTTAGAAGCTAAATGCCCATATTCAGAACAATTGAAACATTAGGTGTCATTTGTTTTAGATTTTCAAAAACTTGAATTTCCTTTTCTTTTATTAAATGGTTTTTGAAAATCTGTTCTTTTTAAAATTTTTTTTTTTATATATATAAAATTTCTTTGCCAACATATCCATACGGCTTCATTTTCTTTAATATCAGAATTTACATTAGAATCCTTTGGATTAGTTTTAGAAGATTTAAGAGCAATGAACTTGATTTTAGGAGCTTTAAAATTCAGCTTATAAGTTTAAAGGGAATCAACTAATTCCTCAACCTTCATGGTATCTATATCCCTTAATTCTTGTATAGCAGTAACTTTTGAATTAAACCTATCAGGAAGTAATCGTAGTATTTTTACGCAAACCTTGCTTTCAGGGATTCTATTTCCAAGACCCCAAATGGAATGTACTATGTTATTTAGTTTCATATAAAAGTCCATAAAAGACTCATTTTATTCCATACGAATTTCCTCAAATTTAGTTGTGAGGATTTAGATTTTAGATTTTTTGACAATGGTAGTGCCTTCGTGTGTCATTTCAAGAATTTTCCATGCATGTTTAGCTGTATCATAAGAAGTAATTCTTTTAAATTCATCTTACAATAGAGCACAAGTTATTGCATTTAAGGCCTTTGTATTTGCACTACTTTCAGTTTTCTAAATAATAATCCAAAAATTGTATGCAGTTTCTTTCATTGACATGGTTCCATCATCGGCTACTACTTCCATCATATGAGGGATCCATTTAGTTACAGTAGCTTGTCACACACTTTCATCAATGGATTTAAGGAAAATACTTATCCTCGCTTTCTAATATAAATAATTAGAGCTATTAAAGGGAGGTGACCTGGTAATGGATAAGCTTTCAAAATTTAACATCTTATATCTCGGATCAAGCTTAAAGAGGTAAATAAAAAAAAGAGCAACTCGCTCTGATACCACTTGAAAAGGAGAGCTAGCGATGTCCTTGAAGGGGGTGAATATGATAATGCTAAATAATTGAAATAAATGCGGAATATATAAATATTACAAAAATCTCGATTGCCTGAATATCAAAACCTTAATTCTAAATGATTCGTAAGACAACCTTCACCTAAAATATTAGGCAGGACAACCTTATTTCACGAATATCATTAAAATCAATCTTTCAAACTAGCAAGAGAAGATAAAAGAATTACAATATTCACCACAAGAATGAAATAATAAATAACATCCACCACCAAAAGATTAAAGCATTCACCATAAGACACAAGATGTTATAGTGGTTCACCTTAACAACCTGATACAGTTCCTTATGATTTTCACGCGCTCACCATAATAAAAACCCCTTTTATGATTTTCACAAGCTATTACAAATAAAAACCCCTACTGAGATTTTCACAGGCTATCTCAGAAAAACCTCTATAGAGATTTTCACAGGCAATCTCAGATAAACCTATAATGAAATGCAGTAAATGTACTTATCTTCAAAATGGAGATTGAAAGACGCGATAAAAGCTTGTAGAAGAAGAACTTCTTTCTTAAACATAGATGGCACAATGTTTAATCGGATAGGAAGAGTCTAAGGTTCTATAGAATTTATAAATGAAAAACCCAAATGTTACTTGATTCAATTTTCTTAGATCTCAAAGAGGAGTATAGATTACCCTCTAAGAATCAGATTAAAAAGATATTAAGATAAGGGAATTGAATAAGCTATAAATTAAATTTATAATTACCAACGGATAGCTTGCCGAGAACTTGAGCTTCTCTTTCTTTCTTGCAGAAGGATTATAGTAAATTTTTGTTGTGATTTAGAATGAGAGGAAGACTCAATTTATAGGCAAAAAGGTTGGAACTTCGGCTAGCCTAAGACTGGCTTCGGCTAGTCGGATTCCATAGGATTCATTCTAACAGCTATCAGATCGTTCGGGATAAGATTATCCAAAATTTGGCTCGCCCAAGGTCAAATTAGGTAGGCCGAACATCACAATTCGGCTGGCTAAATTCCTGTAAAAATTAAAGATTTGCATAGTTGGAATTTCACTTGAACTTTCTCAAGTTAGTTGAATTTCAAGCTTAGGCTAGTTGAACCAAAATTTAGGCTAGCCGAATTTTTAACAGAATTTTTTATTCTATTAAGGCTTGAAGTTAGGCTAGCCGAATTCCAGGGCAAAAATACTTATTAAAACCTAAGTTAATGAATTTTTGAAAGTACTTAAACCTACTTTCTAGGGTTATACCACCTGTGTTTTCAAAAATATATGAGACACCTTGTCTAGATCTTTGAGTTGATCTTGTCTTAAATATGGGCGTCAATTTCCTGAGAAGATGTGTTGATCTTGAGTTGATCATAAGATGATCTTGAATTGATCTTCAAGCATGTAGAGTATTTGTGATTCCATACTTATGATCTAACCTTGAAGTACTTTTATCTCATGAAATTTGACATTTTATGTGTGTAACACTTACAAGTTTGTTAACCAGTTCACCAATAATGCGACTACCTGATTGGAACATACCTTTTGAAATTATGTGTGACATGATTGATTATACTGTTGGGACAAAGAAAGGAGAAGAAGCCCTATGTTATTTACTATGCTGGTAGAACTTTAAAAAGTGCCCAAGTTAACTATTCTATTACAATAAAGGAACTCTTTATCCTAGCTTTTTCCCTTTACAAGTTTAGGTCGTACTTGATTAGATCTAAAATTGTGATTTTTATTGATCATGCGGCTCTTAAGTATCTTTTTTCTAAGTAAAATTCTAAGCCCTACTTGCTTAGATGGATCCTTTTACTACGAGAGTTTGACCTTGAGATATAAGATAAAATGAGAGTAGAAAATGTAGTGGTTGATCACTTGTCTCACCTTGTACTTTCTTATTCCAAGGAGACAATACATATAAAGGGCACTTTCCCTAATCAACAATTGGTTATAGTCTCCCAATCACCTTGGTTTGGTGACATTGCCAAT
Organism: Magnolia kwangsiensis; assembly: GCA_037074715.1. Taxonomy (NCBI): domain Eukaryota; kingdom Viridiplantae; phylum Streptophyta; class Magnoliopsida; order Magnoliales; family Magnoliaceae; genus Magnolia; species Magnolia kwangsiensis. The sequence continues at coordinate 67,328,563 of CM073572.1, read as the reverse complement.
TATCTTGTCACATGTGAAAATTTTTAATCATTTAACTTTACAAGATAAGAAGTTTTTTTTTTATAAAAAAACTGAGGAACACATCCTTTTTTAAGGATGATTCTTATTTAATTAAATATTGCCCATATCAAATTATAAGGAAGTGTGTTCTTAACCAAGGTGTGAGATTCGACCTGAGTTCGCATATGTGCATGTGTATGTGTGTGAGTACGCATTTCGTTTATTTTGGTCTCGCGATCCTACCGGTCAAATTTTGGTGACCCGCAATTTTCAGATAGTGATTGCGATCACCCTTAAGTTCAGTCACGTAGACCCGACTCGGATTGACCCGAGACCTATGTCATTACGACCGTATCGTTGTCGCTGTTCCAACGCCGCATCTCATGTTTAAATCCGATATGTCCATCAAAAGTTATGTGTCGCACATCTTTTGTACCATTGATCACATTTTTGGTGGGACCCACATGATTTATACATTTTCCCATGTGCACGTTCGCTAATGGTGATGACATCACCATTTCCATGATGACTTATGGCCTAGTCTATGGACCTATAGTCACTAAGCAAGCATGAGATTTCTTTCTCTAACAAATAATCATGAGTTATTTTTTTTCAAAGCAATCATGAGCTACCCTATCCCATGAGCACTTAAGTGTTTCTATTTTCAAATATCACCTTTTCTAAGAAATTCCATCATTTCACTTCTACAAATCTCCCATCTCTCTCCCTCTTTCTTCATTTCTTTCTTCACCTCTTTACAAAAGGCCCTTCAACGTCCACCATTGCTGAAATTTCCAGCCCTCTTTCCTCTCTCTTCCCCTTAATCCAACCCTCTAAATCACATCATCACCATAGAATCTTTTTCCTTGAAGCTTGAGGAGTATGGTAGTTGAAGAATCGTAACGATCCATCATGTGGGGTGTTACATGGTTTTTCTTTAAAGATATTTTGTTGCTTCATATGGAGAGTGTATGTGTGTAGGACTCACCACATCAATGGTGGAGGTCCTCCACCACTCATTGGATGTGGTCTTTAGCCACTACTTTCATGCATGTGAACTTGATGGGGCCATTCTCCATGGACCCCATCTTGATGAGATTATTCCCCTTCATCTATGCATCATGGGTCATCTATGTAAGACCTATATCCTAGTCCGTACTATTCCGTCAACTCACATGATCCTTCCCGTCAAATTTCGGCAACCTGTGACCGATAATCGACATTTGCATGCAACCCTAAGTCGTGTCTTGTAAATTTGAATCAGCTTAATCCGAGACTTGTACCATTGCGCTACACCGTTGCAGCGACTCACTCACCGATCCGATACCCTCGCAAGGAGATGCAGACCCGCGTTCAGTTCGAGGAAAATACCTCGCATTACAAATCTCAAGAGAATCTCTACAACATATCACATCCATCAATCAATCAATCACCTTATGTCAAGTACAAAGCAACCCATGCTTTCTCTCTCCAAAGTCAACTCTTTCTCACCCTCTCTCTTACACCACCTTACATGTCAAGTACCACATCCATCACTCCATCACCCATCCGTCTTTCCTTACAACTTTCTCTCTCTCTCTCTCTCTCTCTCTCTCTCATTCTCAACACATTTCCAAGTAACATTTTCAAGAGAGAGAGAGAGAGAGAGAGAGAGAGAGAGAGAGAGAGAGTGGTGCACGTCTAAGCCCTCCCATATGAGAGAAAAGTGATTTTTGGTGGCCCACCTTTCCATTCAAAAAGCTCTAATCCTAGCCATCCATTTTCCATCTCCACCATCAAAGTGAAGCTCTAGGAGACCGGCTTTCCAACGGACCGAGAAGATCAAACGGTGGGTGCTTAAATAAGGTAGTTTTTCATATTTTTAAGATGGGCCAAGTGAGGCCTACCGATCAATAGTATGGATCTCACTTTCGACCCTAAGATGTGGCCAATGGCCCACCTTGATTATCGATATCATTCCATGATGGGGCCATTCTCCATGGACCCCATCATGATGTTTAATTTTAGTTTGAAAGATGTCATCTAGACCATTCATTTTGGGTGGAGAAAGGATCTCCATCATAGATCTTTGATTTCATGCAATGGGACCCACTTGATGTATGAATTAGATGCTCGAAACAGAGGGCCTATAGTGTCGAGGTCCCTCCATCATGCGCGTCCCACTCACTCTCTCTCTCTCTCTCTCTCTCTCTCTCTCCTTTTTTTTTTTAACTATTTTTTGTGTGATGTTATGGCCTTATGGCCACTTGGATGGACCCCACTATGAGGCATGTCTTTTATCCAAACCATCTATAAGTGGGGCCCATCTTATATGTATTGTACTCACACCATCCATCATGTGGTGGCCCACCTAAACAGGGCCCACCTTAAATATGTTTGTTAAGCCCAAAAATGTCTAGCGTCTGGACGTTGCTGGAAACAAAACACAAATATGAGCTTGGCTTTCCAAGCATTGGAGAAGGGCCACTCATATATGCCCCACCTTGATGTATGTATTCCATCCACGCCGTCCATCCTATTTAACAGCTCATTTTAGGCGTTGAGCTGAAAAGTGAAGCTGATTCAACTTTCTGGTGGGCCATACCTTAGCAAACAATGATCTTCACCATTTAAATTCACTTGGTTTCTTTTTACACGCTGAAATACATTGGATATGGGGCTCGTTTGGTCCATCTTGAGCCGAGCGATGCAATGGATGGGTTGGATTTTTTGGATGCGGGCCTTACCTAGGAAAAACCGCGAGAAAACTCAGTTTTCAAAAAAAATAATTTAAGTAGCAGAGGCTGCTGCCTCTAGACGATAGCAGCAACAGGGAGAGGATGCGCAGGCATCCTGCATTGCGGGCGGATGCCAGGAAACCCACGGCTCCAGCTGTGGGCCCCACCTTGATGTTTATTTGCCATCTAACCCATCCATATGGTTGGCCCCTACCTTAGACAGGCCCTCTCCGAAAATGAGCCACATCTAAAGTTCAGGTGGCCCACACCGTAGGAAACAGTGGGATTGGACGTATACCATTGAAGCCCTTTCATGGGCCACAAAAGTCTTGGATCAAGCTGAAATTTGTATTTCCTCTTCAACCAGGTTTGTACGACCTTATCAACAGATTAGATGGAAAATATATGTTATGGTGGGCCCCACATGGGTGCCCACAATGATGTATGTGTTGTACTCCTACCATCCAGGCTGACAGTGGAGTCCACAGTGATGTATGTGTTGAAATGCCACCGTCCAGCAGACAATGGAGCCCACTGTGATGTACACGTTCGCTCACACTGTCCACTGTTTGGACAGTGGGACCCACCATGATTTATGTGTTTTATTCACTCTGTCCACACTATGTGTGTGTGAATGTGTGTGTATATATATATATATATATATATATATATATATATATATATATATATATATATATATATATATATATATATATATATATTATGTATATATGTATGATGGTAGACCTTTATGTGGACCCCCACCATGATGTATGTGTTGCATCCAAACACTCCATTTATTTTATAAGCTCATTTTATGGCTTGAGCTAAAAATGAGTCAGATCTATGGTTCAAGTAGGCCCACCTTGGTATGTGTATAGGGTCCATGTTAATTTGTTTGTGGCCATTCATTGAGACCCACCTTGTGAAAGTGCACCTACTAGTGCCCTGGTTTGTCAATTACTGTGTGGGTTGAGTCAGTCGAAAAACAGCGCCTAACAGGAAGATCAATTCAAGCGTTTTCCTCAACTTGATGCGTGGAAGCTCGTCATAGGTAAATTATAGCCTCACATCCCATGTCCCAAAATACCAGGTGATTAAAACCCTTAAAACTAAGTAGAACATCTTAGGGTTTTATAATAAGAAAACTTTTTATCAAATAGGAAAATCTTCAAGTTTTCTTACCCTGTCGATTATATCGATTCACCTTTCGATATGATCGACCTGCTCTGTTGATGTCTTCGGTATCTTAATCGATACAATCAAGTGAGGACAAAAAGCATCCAACAATCACACATTCATCTAGACGATTTATCGATATATCGAAGTATTAATCGATATCATCGATATTCAAATATCGAGCCCATCGATAGTAGATCGATAATATCGATAAGCAGTTTTACGGTGCCCCTGTTTTTTTAAAGAAATCTACTATAAGCTTCAATATATCGATTACTGTTTCGATTCAATCTGAATTTAAATATCGATCATTTCGGAAGTCGTTCGATTATATCGACAGTGGGCGCATGTTTCCTCCAGCAAATATTTTAGGAGGTTTTAAAAGTTAATTGGGGGCCACTCGAGGAAATCGATATTCTTATGTCGATGCCATCGAGTCCTGGTCGATGGATCGAGTATTGTCCAGCGTGCTTATAGGTAAATCTATATGATTTATCGATCCTATCGACAAGTTCTCGATATCATCAACATTCAAATTTCGATGACATCGGTTGACCCTTGATCATATCCTATATCCTAAAATATTTCGGCTAGTCTCTCTCATTCTTCAAGTGTCGATAGATCGATTCAAATATCGATGGAATCGGAGTTCAAAATTCAATGACATCGACACATGTATCGATCCCATCGATCAGCTGGCAATAGGTTTCAAAAGCGTATGACTTTGAAGTTTATGTTATCGAGGGGACAGTCGATTCCATTGAGAGTATACACTCGATGATATTGACCATGCTTGATGACATCGAACTCAGTCATAAATATGACCGTTTTATATCCGTTGAAACCTTTTTCCTATTTAAAGAGAGACTCGGTCATATTGTTGGTAGAGAAAGAAGAGAGTGTTTTTGTGTGTCTTACCCTCAGATCATATACCCAAAGCCCTTTCTCTCACGGGAGTTCATCTTCCAATCCACTCTTACCATTGACATTCAATAGAGTGGATTAAGAAATGAACTTTCGCATTCAAGGATCCTCCAGAAATTATCTTAATAACATATCATTAAGCTGGGATGCCTTGAATGAATAGATGATGGGAATCACTCTATCTTCCTTGTAGGAAAATTTCAAGAGAGTGGATTTCCGTCCTAACCTTGACCCAACCCGAAGCCTAGTACTGGTACATCTTTTGTGTTGCGGATCAAAGGAGCTGAAGACTCTTCATCAACAAAGAGGTGATCTTCATCACTACGCTAAATGAGACTCATCAACTTATCTGTAAGTATCTAGAGTCTAGAGGACACTTGTGATCATTCCTTTCTAGGATTGGGTTTAAGTGTTGTTCACCCTTTGAAGTCCTCAAAGGAGGCCTCCGACGGGAGTGTACGCTGTGGGTGCATTGTGTGGACCCTTGCTCTGTGGAGAGCATAAATATCCGGATACGTTGTGTGAACCCTTGCTCTGTATGGGCATAAACATCTGGTTAAGAGTGCACTAGCAAAACTCTAAGGTTAGAGGTGAACCGAGTACAAACCTTCGTGTAAAGGTTGAAGGTGAACCTAATTTAAAACCTTAGGTTTGAGGTGAACTATGAGAAACCTCCTTAGTGAAATTCGGTACACTCAAGGGTTGAGTGTGGTAGCCGGAAGTGGAGTAGATAGGTAGTCGAACCACTATAAAAATAAGTGTATTTTCGATTGCCTTGTTTATGTGATTTGCTTTACTATTTTAATATCTGAATGTTTGAGATCACACCTCACATACATACACAGTCATATCCAGCATGAACTAAGTTCTATATTGCTATCTTTTGAATAGTTTGTGATTGGACCCTCTGTCACGCCCCAAACCCGGAGATCGAATTCACAGGAATCCTGATCACCGAATCCGGTGCCCACAGCCTCCGTAGTACCCCATTCTCGGCTCCTAGCATTCATATGCCAGATTCCGATCCTGGGATCCTACAAGGAGAATTTTTTTTTTGTACATTGAACTAGTAATAAGCATAACCATAATATTACCCAATTTACAAAGGCAACATCATCATCATATATCCACTAATATAATCATTTGAGTACAACACTGAAAGGGAAATACATAGATAGAAAATCAACTCTAGAAGACCGCTGCACGCTCCAAGCTCAACACGGCTGCAACCTAACATCACCTGCACGCATCTATCGTGATAAGCTTATAGAAAGCTTAGATGGTGGTGTAAGTGTGTGCACAAAGTAAGTGTCAAGTATTCAATACAATACCATCATCTTACAATACCGAAATTACTGGTAATTCATAAATCGTACATTATCGGAATAAGCAGAAATACTGACAAGGTCATAAATCATACAATGACAGAGTAAGCGGAAGTATGGACAAGTTCATAAGTCAATCAATATCAGAATACATAATATAAAATAGCTATGCACTAAGGAGTCCTAAAGAGTCAAATATCAGATGCCGAGCATGTAATGCAATATACAAATGCGAATAAAATGACCATGCTTAGAGTGTGAAGTCGGGATGATAGTACGTAATATCGCAGGCTACGGGGTCCGCCACAATGGACTTCTATCCAAACCAGTCCCATACCTAAATTTGGATAGTCAGACTTAACGTGGTAAACTCCTGATCTCAGCTTGGTCGCGCGCTCAACCGAAATCCTTTCCATAATGAAGGTACACAACAATTAGTTACGTACCACCAGCCCGAGTGGATAGTGAATGAATGAATGAATGAATGAATATGCAACTCCTACTCGATAAGTCCACATATCAGTACGGTTCCTCTCTAGGAAATTACTGGGGTCAAGTATACTCTAAACCAGATCGCCGCCACATCGCGCGCAATAAGGTAAGTGGAAGAGACCTCACCATCCGTCTGCCAATATCGAGCTCGACTCGTCAATAGCGGACCCATTCCTCGAGCTGGTCAGACTCAGCCTAGCATTGCCACCTACTCTCGGGCGGGTAAAGCCACACCCACTTCCAACCGACCACGACACGGTGGAGAGCGTAACCATCTGGTAATCGACACTCAACACTCATCTACCCACTCGGTCTAGACGTTGGAGCAACCTCTGGAACCAAGAGGGTTTAGGGACTTTTACTCAGGGATATCTATAGCACCCCATGTAGAACAGATTTTCAGTGTCCCATCCGGCCATCCTCGATATGCCTGTGGAGGCTACGACCCTGATGTCGCTGGGGCATACAGTAATCACAACACACAATGCAAGATGCATGAGTCATACAATCCAGTCATGCATCAATCCTACGTAAACCGTGTGCTCATGTGAGACAATCTCCGCCTATCAGGGAGTCTCATAACAACCAGCACTATGACATATGCAATGGTCAATCATATCTCATAACAGACATGCAGATGATGCGTATGGGAATGGATTATGATGCTATGCAGTCACATACTCATAATTGGTATCAATAATCGGCATCAACAATCGGCTTCGACAATGTGGACATCTAACCAACATTGCCCCAAAGAGTGACCCTCACAGATCCAAACATATAATGGGCCCACGACCTCACACAAGGTCCTAATATACAACACAATGGGCCTTACTCAAGGGTTACATGTACACAACAGGCGGGCCCTGCTCATAGGCCTAACATACATCACAATGGGCTCCTTTGCCTGACCCTCAAATGAATCACAATGAGCCTCATCACCTAGGCCTCAATATACATCACATTGGGCCTTAGACACGGGCTGAATACACATCACGTCGGGCCTCAAATACGGGTCGCATGTTCATCACATTGGGCCTCGACAATCAGAATTGGCAATCGGTCATGACAATTCAAAATCGATAATCGGCCTCAATCGATAATCGGTAATCGGCCATGACAAATCAAAATAGGTAATCAGCCTTGATCGATAATCAGCCTCGATCGATAATCGGCAATCGGCTATCAGAATCGGTAATCGGCCTCGATCGATAATCGGCAATCGGCCACGACAAATCAGAATCCGCAATTGGCCACGTCAATTGACAATCGGCCACGATCGATAATCGGTCATGATAATCGACCTCGATCGGTAATCGGTCAATCAGCCACGCTAAGCAGAGTCGGCAATCGGCCAAGTCAATCGATAATCGACCACGATCAGTAATCGGTCACGGTAATTGGCCTCGATCGGTAATCGGTCAATCGACCACGATAAACAGAATCATAATTGGCCACGTCAATTGACAATCGGCCATGATTGGTAATCGGTCACGATAATCTGCCTCGACAATGGGTACTCGGTCAATCGGCCACGATTGGTAATTGATCACGATAATCAGGGTCAATAATCGACGTCAACCTCGATAATCAACACCGATAATCAATAGATAAACAAAACGGGGTCCATAGATGATCAGTCCATCAACCATAGTATAAAGATTGGCACTCAGCCGCGGCTATATCAAATCTGATAGCACGGAGCCATCCGTGTACAACAAATGGGGCCCACTTATTTGGGTTAACCGAGTGAGGGAATGATGAGAATGGGTCTAACAAGGCCTAAGGGAAAGTCACAATGTGGACATCCAACCATCCTTGCCCATCAATGCGGACATCTAACCAACATTGCTCCCAAGGAGTGGCTTATATAGAGCTAAACATATAGTGGGCCCATAGCCTCATGCAAGGGCCTGATACATATCACTAGGGGTCGAGTCACATGGACCACGAATACATCAGATGGGCCACGTCCCATGGGTCCCGAATACATTGCAATGGGCCATAACCCATGGGCTTCAAACACACAATAGGTGGGTCCTACACATGGGTCTCATATACATCAAATGGGCCATGTATCTGGGCCTCGAATACATCAAATGGGCCTTGCCCATGGGCCACGAATACGTCACAATGGTCCTTGCCCAAGGGCCTTGAATACATCACATTGGACCTTATCCAAAGGCCATGAATACACCATAATGGGCCTTACCCAAGGGCCTTGAATGCATCACATTAGGCCTTGTCCATAGGCCATGAATACGTCATAATGGGTCTCAGCCCACGGGCCCTAATACATCGCGATGGACCTTAAACCATGGGCCCCAAATACATCATAATGGGCCTCAACCCATGGGCCCTAATTACATTTCATCAAGCGTCATTAAATGGGTCACATACACATCAAGGTAGGCCCCATGATCTGGACAGTCTGGGTGACTCAGATGGCTAGACGGTTTGGATACAACACGTACCTCAAGGTAGGCCACATGTACAAGGGGCGGACGACGAAGATACACAATACATGCATCAATGGTAGGCCCCACATAACACCATCCAGCGGTTGACGGTGTAAATATAGAATACAAATATCAAGGTGGGCCGCATCACATAAGACGGACGATGTGGATAACAAATACGTCATGGTGAAGCCCCTGACACCGTCTAAACATTGTCTATGTAAATCAACACCGTCCAAACATTGGACAGCACTATCCAGATATGTGGACGGTGTGGATGAAATAAATACATCATGGTAGTACCCACGGTCCCGTGGACGGAGCGGATATTCAGCATGCCATCAAGGTGGGTCCCGTCGTCCTATGAACGGTATAGATGAAACACATAGAGCGTGTGGAACCCACAAAGCTGCTGAAGTCAGATGGCTGACGATGGACCCACAGAATTGTTGACGTCTATAAAGCAGCTATCTGCTGCTGGATGGATGGCTTGCACATTCCATCAAATGTGGGTCCCACCATCCTGTAACCTGGACGATGCAGACATGAAATGTATATAAAGGTGGGTCCCACATAGGCCCACCACATATGGTATGATACGTATATGTATATAAATATATATAATATTAAATTATAACACTGCAGCTTCTGATCGCTGCATACATCCAGGCCCTGGACGGCTAGGATATTACATCACGGTGGGGTCCATGACCACGTCCAGATGGACAGACGGCATGGGAGAGACCCATACATCAAGTGGCCCTACATGACTTCCTAGATGGTGTTGATGAGTGAAACACATATATCATGTGTGGGCCACGTAGCCTGCTGATGTCAAACATAAATGGGCCCCATCGTCACAAAATGGACAGAAGGTTTGGATATACAAAAAATAAATCTAGGTGGGTCCCATGTTCGTACAATGGAGGGCGTGGATAGAACAGTTACATCAAGGCATGGGTCCCACCGTTCTGCCACTTGGGCGGTGTGGATAAGACCCATGCATCAACGCTGGGTCCCACAGAATTGCTGATGTCGCTGGGCCCCACAGAATTTGCTGACGCAATGCATCAGCTAGGTACGGTGGTCCCCACTGCTGCTGGGCTCAGTCCAGCACGTCCTCAAATGGATGGTAGACATACATACCTCAACATGGACCCCACACGTCCAGCAGATGGACGGTGTGTACCCAGCACACGTGTGCTGATGTAGGTCCACGCCAAGGTGGGCTACCAGTAAAAATGGATGGACGGTTTAGCTATAACGCATACCTCGTGATCAGCCACTGTCCAGAGGTCTGGACGGTGTGATTGAGGCACATACATTACTTTGGAGCCCACTGTACCGTCCTAGACGGTGGGTATACATAACACGTGATCAAGATGGGTCCCACCATCAAGGTAGATGGGTGGCTTAGATAAGGCACCTACCACATGTGGGATTCACACATGTGGACCACAAGCTTGGAGAAAGCTGATATTTATGCTTTTTCAGCATCCAGCAGCAACAGCTTCTGGACGACGGTGTGCATTCAACACATGCAAATGGAGGCGTCCACATCAATGGACGGCTTGGATACCACACACCGCATGATGGGGCCCACCATACTGATGACGTCACTACAGCAGCCAACACTACTGGCTATCCATGCTGTCCAATAAATGGATGGCCCACAACCACTCAGATACAAAGGTGGGTCCTACATCAGGTTGATACCTACATTTCCCTTCATTCGGGCCTGTCCAGACGGACGGGCAACAATCCGGTCCGTTGGACAGTCCAGTAAGGTGGGTCTCATGATCAAACGGTCAGGATCATCTTTGAATTGTGGTGGCCATAAGACCTCACAAAAGAATAGAGAAAGAGCGAGAAAGAGAGAAATCGGTATTTTAGAGGGACCCCGCCACTATGGGCCCCTCTTGTTACAACACAAACATCAGAATGGGTCCCACCAATGTGGCCCTTAAATCACAAAATATATAAATTAAAAAAATATAGATCTAAGATCACCCACAAAATAAAAGAAAAAGAGAGAGAAAGAAAGAAAGGAGCACCCACCTTTGATCGCCTATTCCTTCTGCCGCCTATGCACTCTAGAGCTCCAAGAGGACATTTTTAATGGTTGAAATGATGATCCAAGGGTTAGATTTGATGGTAGGAAGGTGGGTCACACCTAGCTTCTCCATAGAAGTCATGGATGGTTTCTTGCTTAGAGGATGAAAGAGATAGAATAAAGAGAGAGAATGAGAGGGAGAGAGAGGGAGGGATGGGTGTGAGTGATGGGTGATGGGTACTTGACATGTAAGGGATGGGTTTGTAAGAGAGAGAGTTGACTTTAGGGGAGGGGTGGTTGTACTTGATATGATGTGGTAATTGATGGGATTGATTTGACATGTTGTAGAGATTCTCTTGGGATTATAAATGCGCGGCATTTTCTCAAACTGAACGCGGGCCCACATCTTCTGGCCTGGGTATCGCCTCGGTGCGTAATACGCGGCGTCAGAACCGCGGCGACGGTGCGGTCCCTAGGGTATAAGTCTCGGGTCGAGCCGACTCTGGAATACGGAATATGACTCAAGGTCGACCGCAACTGCCGATTATAAATCGTGAGTTACCGAAAATTCGACCGGGAGGATTGCGGAAGCCTATGGAACAGTACAGGCTAGGATACGGGTCTTACTCCCTCTACTAGGCTTGGAAGCTAGTAGAGTTACATTTGAGTAATCCTGATAATTATATATCTGATAGGATTAGTGCAATAGGATTTTTAAATACATTGTAAAACTTTAAACAGTCCTATTCACCCCCCTCTAGGACATATTGGCATATTCCTACTTCAACTCAAGCGGTCTTCACAGCTATTTCAATTGGTATCAAAGCCAGGTTTCTCTTTAAGGGTTTCACCACCTAGAGAGTGATCTTGACTGAAGTAGGAATAATGTTCAAGGAAGTCCCAAAAGATGTGACAGATCAAAATAATTACCTTGTAATTCATACTGCTCTGAAAGTTGGCAATAGTTCGAAATGGTATCTTAATAGTGGATGCTCCAGACACCTGACTGGTGATCAAACTCATTTCTGTGAGTACTCAAACTTTGATGGAGGATTGGTCACATTCGAAGATGGCAGTTCAGCCAAAATTATTAGACAAGGAACAATAGCTGTACCAGGTCTTCCAAAAATCAAACATGTCCTCTGTGTAGAAGGTCTGAAACATGATCTTCTTAGTATTTGTCAGATTTGTGACAAAGAACATCTTGTCACCTTCTCAAAAAATATATGTAAAATCTTAGATCGCACAAGAAAATCCCTCATAAATGGATTACGCACTAGTGATAACTGTTACATCATAGAAAGTGCAAATGAGGATGTGATGACTACAAAGTGTAATATGACTATGAAAAATGAATCCAAATTGTGGCATCAAAGACTGAGACATGTTTACTATTGGAATTTAACCAAGCTCAGCTCTAGAAATCTGGTTAGAGGTCTTCCCAAGATTAGAAAAGAAGAAAAAGTTGTGTGTAGAGAATGTCTAAAAGGAAAACAAATAAAAGGACACAAAAGACAACCACCATAGCAACAACAAAACCATTAGACCTACTACATATGGATCTAGTTGGCCCAACCAAAGTGAAAATCCATGGAAGGAAGAGGTACTTTCTTGTTATAGTCGATGACTACACCAGATTTACTTAGGTTGCATTCCTTCAGGAAAAATTAGATGCTTTTGAAGAATTTGCAATCCTGGCCAAATGAGTTCAAAATGAAAAGGGATATGACATTAATCTTATTAGAAGTGATCATGGTGGGAATTTTAAAAATGAAAAATTTAAAAGATACTGCAATGAGAAAGGAATCCATCATGAATTCTCAGCCCTAAAAACCCCACAGAAAAATGGAGTCGCTGAAAGAAAAAATCGTGTGCTGCAACAAATGGGGTCAGTCATGGTAAATGGAAAGGATATGGCAAAATTTTTTTGGGCAGAAGCTGTCAACACCGCCTGCTACAATATAAATAGAGTATATCTTAGAGCAGATCTGAATAAAACTCCATATGAACTTATGTAAGGAAAGACACCTAGTGTAAAGTATTTTCAAGTCTTTGGGAGTAAATGTTATATTTTGAGAGACAGAGATCACCTAGGTAAATTTGAACATAAAAGTGATGAAGGTATTTTTCTGGGGTATGCCATGAATAGTCGTGCATATAGAGTATACAATCTAAGAAGTCTCACTATTCAAGAGATAGTCAATGTGGTAATTGATGATCATCTTCATGATGAGGAAAAACCTGCAAATGAATTAGAAGATGATGTAGACTCATGGATTTTAGAAATATCAGAGAATAAAACCCCAGCACCAAATGAACCTGGACCGTCTTCTGAAATACCCATCATAAAGGATCACCCACAGGAACAAATCATTGGAAATCTAAATGATGGTGTAAGAACTCGACGAAAAATAGGAAGTATTTATAGTCATTTCTACTTTACCTCAAAAATTAAACCTAAAAATGTTATGGAAGCTCTTCAAGATGAACATTGGATAAATGACATGCAAGAAGAACTTCAACAATTCCAAAGAAATGAGGTATGGAAATTGGTTCCTAGACCAACTGATACAAATGTCATTGGAACTAAATGGGTTTTCAAGAATAAATCTGATGAGTCAGGAAATGTGATCAGAAATAAAGCAAGGTTAGTTGCCCAAGGATACTCACAGATAGAAGGAATTGATTTTGATGAGACCTTTCCTCCTGTTGCTCATCTCGAATCTATTAGAATACTCTTGTCTATCGCTTGTGCTTTAAAATTTAAACTGTTTCAGATGAATGTTAAAAGTGCATTTCTTAATGGGGATCTTGCTGAAGAAGTTTATATAGAACAACCTAAATGATTTTCAGATCACAAGCTTTCTCATTATGTTTATCGTCTTGATAAAGCTTTGTATGCTCTCAAACAAGCACCCCATGCATGGTATGAACGGCTAACAAAAATTCTGTTAGATCATGAATTTTGTAGAGGAAGTGTAGATAAGACACTTTTTACTCAAAGAATAAAGAACTCCTTGCTTATTGCGCAAATCTATGTGGATGACATAATGTTTGGATCAACATGTGGAGATGAGGCACACAAATTCGCCAACCTCATGAAATCAGAATTTGAAATAAGTATGGTTAGTGAATTAAACTTTATTTTAGGGCTGCAAGTCAAGCAACTACCTGATGGCATTTTCATAAACCATACCAAGTATGCAATAGATTTGGTGAAAAGATTTGGGCTTGAGTCAGGTCGTACCTATCACACACCTATGAGTACCACTCTTAAACTCTCCAAAGATATTAATAGCAAAAGTGTGGACCAACATCTTTATCGAAGCATGATCGAAAGTTTACTGTATCTCACAGCTAGTCGTCCAGATATATCCTTTAGTGTGGGTGTATGTGCTCGATATCAGGCAGATCCTAAGGAATCCCACTTAACAGCTGTTAAAAAGATTATCAAATATGTAGCTGGGACTACCACCTTTGGTCTATGGTATCCATATGAAACATCCACCATCATTGCAGGTTATTATGATGCAGACTGGGCTGAAAATTTAGACGATCGAAAATCAACATGTGGAGGATGTTTTTATATCGGTAACTGTTTGGTCTCCTAATAGAGTAAAAAGAAAAATTCAATCTCGTTATCCATTGCAGAGGCTGAATATATAGCTGCAGGTAGCTGTTGTGTGCAACTCTTGTGTATGAAACAAATACTGCTGGACTACAGGATTGCACAGCCTATAATGAGTCTTTTTTGTGACAATACAAGTGCTATAAACATCTCAAAAAATCCTGTTCAGCACTCTCGGACCAAGCATATTGACATCCGTCATCATTTTATCTGAGAACTTGTTGAAGAATAGATCATTGCATTGGTTTATGTAGCTACCGAAAAATAACTTGCTGTTATTCTCACAATGCCTCTTTACACAAACTGATTCTGTAATCTTCAAAAATCCATTGGCATATGTTCTCATTGATAAGTATCTCAAGAATAATAGCTCACATAGATACACTTAAAGTCTGAGATATCCCTGGCCACACTGTTAAGTGAGCAAATGTAAAAATTTTCATAGCAGCGATACTATCCATACAATCTTTGATTTCATCATCGATGTAATTGAAATAGTATATCGATCCAATCGACAATGGCAGGAAATACCATAAATTCCATCCCATAGTCAAACTGGATTCAATTGTCTTCCTGATTTCCAATGACCATTCGCATAACTCTTGATGGAAGACATAACGATTCTATCGATAACTGATCGATATGATTGATGAGGGTGCTATATTAAGAGAAGAATTCAAGCTGATTCGTAATACTTCCTTTCCAGTATTTCATCTCTTCACCATGATCAAGGGAAAAGGAAAGTCGTCACTCCATCCTCAGAAATTAAAGAATGTACCATCGAAAACCAGCAGGCATCACCTTATGGAAGGACATCCATCTGCTATCATTGAACGTATTGTGCTTAATAGTGCCATTGAATCGTTTGGTGTGGATCTACTTCTGGAAGTAATCGGTTGGAAAAATATCCTCAATCTTGGAGGATCATATCAGGTAGGGGTGATCTACGAATTTTTCAATCACTGTTATATCATTAGCAATGATCCCCCTAGCATTCAGATTAACCTCACACACCACTCCAAGCTGATCACTCCAGTTACCTTGGCTCATCTTCTTGATCTAGAGGTCTCTCGCATTCTCGTGACTTCTCGAAATCTCAACGGTTTGGGTGTATGGGGAGAAGTAACTCGTGCACTCTGTCAAGGCACGACTGTTCCGAGGAATGATGAAAATCTGCTCCATGTCAACTATCTAGGCCCCACGTTCAAAATTCTTCATAGCATTCTTGGG
The DNA here is from genome assembly GCA_037074715.1 of Magnolia kwangsiensis. Lineage (NCBI taxonomy): Eukaryota > Viridiplantae > Streptophyta > Magnoliopsida > Magnoliales > Magnoliaceae > Magnolia > Magnolia kwangsiensis. The sequence continues at coordinate 67,312,556 of CM073572.1, read as the reverse complement.
TCTAATGTACATCCTTGCGATATTAAAGGGAATCATCTTCCTCTTTTTGTGATCAATGTCCTCTATGATATACATTAAGAAATTCCAATCTGTCTGCCAATTCTTCTTCTCAAGCAAATCATTCGTGTCATCCATGGCAATCATAGGGAGACACTACTCTTCCCTGTGCTCATATGGAAACTCGCTCATCATGCGGGCCTACCTTCCACCTCTGATGAAGTATATCCTGAAAAATGGTTTGACGATGATGCAACACTACTAGCACAACAGTTGTTATCTCGGCCAAGTGTTTCCATTCCCAGGAGTGTTTCACATGCTTCACCATCCAATCAACCTATCCATGTCGGGTCAAATCCCATGCCATTGCTAAGCCCTGAGTCAATTACAAATCGACAATCCTATCACCTCAAACGTCACCTACTAAATGGGATGGCAGGGCTGGAAGACCGATTGCATCTATGCGAACGACGCCTTACTGCGATTGAAGATAAGTCTACATTCTCCAGCAAACCACTCAGCAAGTGGTGGATTTACTCACACATCACTCTTCTCAAGGACATTAAGCAAGTGCAGTCCTTCTCTAATTATCAAATGCATCTGATGTTGTGATCCTTGTCTTATTATACTACTGCTGTCTGTGGCAATATATTTTGCATACTGATTGACTATGGCTGCATCTAATTCTATTCTGTTTACTGTAGTGATATACTATTGTTCCCTGGTTGGATAAAGTTTCTGCTATCAAATGCTTGTGGTTTTCATGATTATCTCATCTGACCTGTTTAAAATGCATTCCTATTTTCTCATGATAATGTGTGCTTTCCACTGATCTCATCTATATACATCTCTAACTATGGTTCTCCCATATGCTTACAATCTTCAGTCAATGTCACTTGTTATGCCTTTGCCAATGACTGACAAAAAGGGCGAGAAAAGTTACAAACACCTCATGCAAAAAATTGGATATTTGTGCTCTTATATGTTGCAGGTGTAAGGGGGAGCAGCTGCACTAAGAAAAGGGTATTTACAGTAAGGGGGAGAAAATTCTAGCTGTGTACATGAATGTGTTAGAATTTGTAAAATTGTGTAATCACATGTACACACAATTTAGAATGTATCTGTCTAGATATTTTTCTAAGGTTTTTTTAAAATTTTATCACATAATTGACAAATGGGGAGATTGAAAGTACACCTACTAGTGCCTTGGTTTGTCAATTACTATGTGGGTTGAGTCAGTCGAACAACACCACCTAACAGGAAGATCAATTCAAGCGTCTGCCTCAATTGGATGTGTGAAAGATCGCCATAGGTAAATCATATCCCATGTCCCAAAACATCAGGTGATTAAAACCCTTAAAACTAAGTAGAACATCTTAGGATTTTATAATAAAATTTTTTTTTTATCAAATAGGAAAATCTTCAAGTTTTCTTACCCTGTCGATTATATCGATTCACCTTTCGATATGATTGACCTGCTCTGTTGATGTCCTCGGCATCTCAATCGATACAATCAAGTGAGGACAAAAAGTGTCCAGCAACCACACATTCATCTGGACGATTTATCGATATATCGAAGTATCAATCGATATCATCGATATTCAAATATCGAGCCCATCGATAGTAGATCGATAATATCGACAGGCAGTTTTCAAGCACCCCTATTTTTCTAAAAAAATCTACTATAAGTTTCGATATATCGATGACTATTCTGATTCAATCTGAATTTAAATATCGATCATCTTGGAAGTCGTTCGATTATATCGATAGTGGGCGCGTGTTTCCTCCAGCAAATATTTCAGGATGTTCTAAAAGTTGATCGGAGGCCACTCGAGGAAATCGATATTCTTATGTTGATGTCATCGAGTCCTGGTTGATTGGATTGAGTCTAGACACAAACTGTCCAGTGTGCTTATAGATAAATCTTTATGATTTATCAATCCTATCGACAAGGTCTCGATATCATTAACATTCAAATTCCGATGACATCGGTTAACCCTCGATCATATCCTATATCCTGAAATATTTCAGCTAGTCTCTCTCATTCTTCAAGTGTCGATATATCGATCCAAGTATCGATGGAATCGGAGTTCAAAATTCGATGACATCGACACATGTATCGATCTCATCGATCAGCTAGCAATACGTTTCAAAAGCGTATGACTTTGAAGTTTATGTTATCAAGCGAACAGTCGATTCCATCGAGAGTCTACGCTCAATGATATCGACCATGCCCAATGACATCGAACTCAGTCATAAATATGATCATTTTATATCCATTGAAACCTTTTACCTATTTAAAGAGAGACTTGGTCATATTGCTGGTAGAGAAAGAAGAGAGTGCTTTTGTGTGTCTTACCCTTAGATCATATACCCAAAGCCCTTTCTCTCACGGGGGTTCATCTTCCAATCCACTCTTACTATTGACATTCAATAGAGTGGATTAGGAAATGAACTTCCGCATTCAAGGATCCTCCAACAATTATCTTAATAGCATATCATTAAGCTGGGATGCCTTGAATGAATAGATGATGGGAATCACTCTATCTTCCTTGTAGGAAATTCCAACAGAGTGGATTTTCGTCCTAACCTTGACCCAACCCGAAGCCTAGTACTGGTACATCTTTTGTGTTGCGGATCATGGGAGCTGAAGACTCTTCATCAACAAGAAGGAGATCTTCATTACTATGCTAAAATATCATTACACAAACCATGGAGGAATCACACATTGCAATGGACCTTATTTACCTCCCATTGGGCCTTAAATACATTAAATGGGCCATATCACATGGGCCTTTTGGTTATCAAGCAAGTGGGCCACATTAATGGGCCCGATGTACATTACAATGGGCTATAACCTGTGAGCCTTAGAGTACTTCACAATGGGCCATTACCCACGACCTTGGAATACATCAAAATGGGCCTAATCCTATAGGCCTTATATATGTCAAATGGGCCTAATCCCATGGGCCTTATATGTACACCAAGGTGAAATAGCGGTGAAGACTGCTTGAGTTGAAGAAGGAATATGCCAATATGTCCTAGAGGGGGATGAATAGGACCATTTAAAGTTTTACAATGTATTTAAGAATCTTATTGCATTAATCCTATCAGATATACAATTATCAGGATTACTCAAATGTAACTCTACTTGCTTCCAAGCCTAGTAGAGGGTCCAATCACAAACTATTTAAAAGATTGCAATATAAAACTTAGTTCATGCTGGATATGACTGTGTATGTGTGTGAGGTGTGATCTCAAACATTCAAATATTAAAATAGTAAAGCAAATCATACAAACAAGGCAATCGCAAACACAGTCATTTTTATAATGGTTCGACTACCTGTCTACTCCACTTTCGACTGCCACACTCAACCCTTGAGTGTACCGAATTTCACTAAGGAGGTTTCCCATGGTTCACCTCAAACCTAAGGTTTTGCATTGCGCTTGTACGCACAATAAGGTTTTGCATTGCGCATGTAGGCACAACAAATTCCTATATCATTTGAATACACAATCAAGGCCAGGTGGTTGAAATGAATGGTCCAGATCAGATGCGAGAGTGGGCCATGGCACGAAGATCGAGATTTGACACATGTGGGGTTCCTATAAATACCCTCTCACTCCCTTCATTTGGGAATCAAAGATTTTTGGAAGAGCAGAGCATCAAAAGGTGAGGAGCAAGGTCTCCATTGCGCTTAGTTACTTTGCCTTTATGCAGGGACGCGCAGTACAAGTCCCTATTGCATGGGGACATGCAACACAAATCTGCGTTGCACGTGTAACATTAGTGTTGCATGGGTACGTGTTTCTCACTGCTCCATTGCGCGTGTACGCAAAAGCACTAGATGATTTGTCTTGAATGGAGGACGGAATGCTGCCGGATCTACTGAAAGCATTCAAGTTCACTCTTCATCACTTCAGACCCTCTCCTCTGTCTAAAGGATGAGCTCAAAAGTGAAGCCAAGTTGATCAAATCAACATTCCTCCTAAGTCCTAGGAGATGATCAAAATAACTGCCGAAAGGCTGCCGAATTCCAGATTTGTTATATAAAGCTTCATTTATAATGCTTTACTTTCTCAAAATGATCTATTTTAGAATCAAGGAATGTAACGAGGATGTAAATGAACTCAGTATCAATGAAATATGATGATTGTTCTAAATACTCTTTCTGTTATGTTTAAATAAGATAACTTCCTAAATCAAACGCATCTGTTTCTGTTCGAAACAAAATGGCAACTCTGTTGGGGATTTTATTATCTTATTTAATATTAACATTGAGATAGTTATGGAACCTTCATCATAATTTGGTGTCTTTCTGACGCCAAAATGGGGACTCTCAGTGGGAACATCCTCCCCTTCATCTTTAAGGTTGATCATCTTATTCTTCAAATAGTAATCATAAATGTATTTCATGACAAAAGGTATCTGGATTCAACTGCAAGTTACAATCAAATGACGATTCCCACAAGAGAAGTGAGCTTCTGTTTCACTTCAACTAGATTTCTGATAGAGTATGTGCCGAACCAAGCCACCGCGTGTATGACTCAACTTCCCGCGAGAAAGAATAACATGACTCGAACAACAGTCGGGGTTGTGTCTGCTTCGCCCCAATCGATGGACGGCGATAACGACTGGACTGTTGTGATGTCCCATAAAATGAGAGTACGAAATACAAGAAACTCTCGGATAAATCTGACTTCGTCAAGAGTTGGAGGGCCTGTCACCCGTAATGCAGCTAAGAAGTATCCCCAGCTTGCTCCTCCTGAAATATATCCAGGGCGGATGGTTCCACAATTGGTTTCGCGCGACTTTTCAGCTTTGGTCACCCCAAGGGTAAGATGGACGAAAGAGCAGAAAGGCAAAGCTGTAATGGAAAATTCGCCCGTATCCGTGTCCCCACAGATAAATTCGCCCGTATCCATGTCCCCTCAGATAAATTCACCGACATCCGCATTGCCCCAATAGATTGATAGCACCAGAGGCATAGAGAAGTTGAACGGGACACCAGCCTCTCCTCTTTCTGTGAGTCCTGTTACACCTATATACTCTTGCCTCATCCCAGCTACAGTTTCATCTAAGAGTGGAGAAGCTGCAATACATGTGACTGGGACAAATTATGACAATATGCCAACCACGGAAGATCACATCAACGAGATGGCAGAAGCCCAAAGAGCACTGATGGAAGAGTGCGGAAACCTTAGGGAAGCCCTGACAACCCTTGCACATAACGTAGCTCAGATGGCGGCCCTACCATTGATGGGCACCAGGAATCGACAAGAAGACTGGCCTGAAGGCTCTCATCCGCTAGGGGTAAGATCGCGAGGGTCTATTCCATCCACGAGAACCATAACACAAGATGACGTCAGACAAGTTGTCAAAGAAGTAGTGAGAGTAAAGAGAGAGCGTGAAAATACTGGTCGCTTCCGATACTGAACACCATACCCAAGGGAGGTAGAGGATGTCCCGTTCCCGGCCAACTTTAAACATCTAGATTTTCAGAAGTTTAATGGAGAAGGGTCGCCAGAAGAACATCTGATGCACTTCATTACCAGTATGGGAAATTTCTCTATGATACCGCAGTATTGCTTGAGGTTGTTCGGATCGTCGTTCACGTACAAAGCATTTCGGTGGTATTCCAGGGTCGATAAGAACTTGGGAACAAATGTAGGATGCCTTTATGTCAAACTTCTTCTCCTCAAAAAGTGATGTTAGTATTACAGAATTGGCCTCCATACGGCAGAAATAAGGAAAACCAGTAGGAAAGTTCATAGACAGATGGAAAACATTAAGAGCCTCGTGTAGACAGCTGTCGGAGGAAAAGGAACAGGTTAAAATGTGTTTGAATTCTATGAAAATGGGAATCACGTTTGGACTGACAAGTGCTAATATCAGAATGTTCCGTGATCTAGCTACTAAAGCTTATGCCCTGGAATTAATGACTCGTAAAATGCCAGTAATTTACCACGAGATGGCTAGAAGAGCGCCTGACAGGACGAATGTGAATACTTTTGATAGTGATAATAAGAGTAAAAATGCAAGGGACTCAAGGGACAAAAGGCCAGAACGGAGGGAAGGATGGAGCCAGTCAAGGAGTAGATATAATGGGAAAAGACCTTGAATGCTTAATTCACATGAAGGGTTCAATTTCGATAAAGAAGATGTTGTTCCTATGATGAAACAGCTGCTAAAAGCCGGTACGATAGAGTTACCAAAACCTAAGTGTCCCGAAGATGTGACAAAGACCAGAGAATGGGATTTTTGCCGTTACCATCGCCTGGTGGGACATCCGACAAAGAATTGCTACACACTAAAATGTATAATACAACGACTGATAGATAAGGGTGAGATAGTGACTAGCGAGGGAAAAGAAAAGAGTACGGGGGCCACAGTAAACATGCTCACCGCCTGGGAAGGGGACAAAAAGTAAAAGAAGGAGAAGACCGAAAGGTGATAAAGAAAGCAGCAGTAATTACATTACGATCAGGAAAGAAGATGACAAGCCCTGCGAAGCAGAAGGTGGAGGTTATAAGAAAAGAAGCTGCTGAAAGACAAACCAGTGGTGATAGAAATGAAGAAAGGGGTGAAACAGTGAGAGTTACTTATGATGTGGTCAATCATTTGAAGGGTATACCGACACGGTTAAGCATCTATGATGCGCTCAGGTTGTCAGAAGAATATCGACAAAGTTTGGTCCAAGCACTATCCGACCATGATGTTAGAAAAACTTTACTGACATAAATGAAACGCGAAGAGCACAACGAACAAGAAAATAGCCTGCCGGTCATTTCATTCTCCGATGAGGATTTGATCTGCGAGATGGAGCATAACAGGCTACTAATGATAGAAGGCCATATTGGTGAGAAGAAGGTTAAATGGAATATGATAGATAACGGATCTATAGTGAATCTATTACCGCTCTCGATGTTATGTAAGCTAGGCTATCACCGTTCTGATCTACGCTAGTGAAATGATGATACAAGGCTTCAATCAAGACAGGCAACGAGCGCTCGACAAGATTACGGGGATACTAGAAATAGGAGACCTGACTACCAATGTCGTGTGCCATGTCATGAATGTCGTGACAACGTAAAACCTTCTCTTGGGGAGACCATGGATATATCAGTACAACATTGTACCCTCTACTTTGCATCAATGCTTCAAGTACTGTAAGGATGGAAGATAGAATAAGGTGATCGCTGATGCAAGGCCATATACAGAAGCAGAGTCTTTCTTCACAGACACTAGTTACTATAAAGGGTTTGCCGAAGAAGCAGGAAATAGTGACGAGAATAGAGTACTAAAAGGCATTAAAGCAAAGGATGTCAAGGGAGAAAGGGGAGAATCCTCTAAGACTACAGATACAAAGAAGAAATTCTAGTTTGTACCAAAGCGTCTGAGACAACCAGGATAACCACCACTAACCCTACTGTCACTAGAGCAATTAAAAATATTACACTCTAACTATACAGTGTCGTTGCCTAGCATTGAAAGGTATAAGCCATTTTCAGTCGCTCCAGGAAGGTTTCAAGTCAAAGCCAGCACGAGATACCCTAAGCCGATAGAATTTTACACTACAGTAGAAACAAGAGTAAGAGAAGAAGTTGAAAATAATGTACATTGTGGTAAGTTGACTCCAAAAAATCTAGAAAGATACAGCTCGGTAAGCAAGAAAATCATGAGAAGCATGGGTTTTAACTACAAAGAACCCATGAGATTAAATCATGGGAGAGGAATTCAGATCCCTCTTGGGGTTGATCAAGAAAAGTGAAGAAAATTTTAAGGATTGGGGGTAGAGTCATCGGTAAATATGATTACAACTGTGCAAGCATCGGAAGAAGATCCCGAAACATTCAAGTATCCTGAAGTAGTTCTAAGGTAGATGGAAGACGGGGGGTAGCCAACGATAGACAGCTTGCGAGAAATAAACTTGGGTACGGAAGAAGAACCTCAGAACACATTTATCAGTGGCGATCTCTCTGAACGAGAATCTGAGAAATACTTCTAACTGCTCAAAGAAAATAAAGATGTATTCGCATGGACGTATGCAGAGATGCCAGGTTTGGAACCCTCTGTAGCAATGCACCGATTAAATATCTCAAAGGAGAAAAGGCCGGTTAAATAGGCACATAGGCGATTTCACCCGGACTTAATTCTATTGATCGAAGAAGAGGTCGGCAAGCTGATTAAAGTCGGGTTTATCAGAGAAGTCAAGTATCCTAGGTGGATATCGACTATTATCTCCGTGAAAAAGAAAAATAGACAAGTCAGAGTGTGTATTGACTTTAGGTATTTGAAGGAGGCTTGTCTGAAAGATGATTTTCCTCTCCCTATAACAAAGTTGCTTATTGATAGCATGACTCAGTATGCTGTTATGTCCTTTATGGACAGCTATGCAGGGTACAATCAGATTAGAATGACACCTGAAGATGAAGAAGCAACGACATTTAGAACGTCGCTTGGAATTTATTGTTATAAATTCATGCCATTCGATCTCAAAAATGCTGGGGCAACATATCAAAGGGCAATGCAAATAATTTCCAAGACATGATGCATAAACATGATGAGTGTTATGTCAACGACTTGGTGGTCAGATCAGGAGATCATCAGGAGCATCATGAACATTTGGCGTCAATTTTTCGTCGATTAAGAAAGAAATAATTGAAGATGAATCCAGCCAAATGCTCTTTTAGGGTATCCTCATGTAAATTTCTTGGTTTCATTATACGGCATAGGGGTATCAAAATCAATCTTGAGAAAGTCAAAGCCATTCAAAATATGCCACCACCGACAACGTTAAAATAATTAAAAAGTTTGCAAGGAAAATTGGCATATATTCACCGTTTCATTTCAAACCTGACAGGGAGATGTCAGTCATTCTCTCATTTGATGAAAAAAGATGCAGAGTTTGTATGGGATTAAGCTTGTCAAAAAGTATTTGACTCAATAAAGGAATTGCTGAAGCATCCACCGGTACTCACAGCTCCAATAAAAGGGAAGCCTCTTATTTTATACATATCTGCAGCTGAGAATTCTTTAGGTGCTTTATTGGCTCAAGTAAATGAAGTCGGGAAAGAGGCCGCTCTTTATTACCTTATTCGAACACTGATGGGGGCCGAATGCAATTATTCTCCAATCGAGAAAGAGTGTCTAGCACTAGTATTCACAGTCCAAAAGCTCAGACATTATTTTCTCTCTCATAACATAACTTTGATCTCAAGTGCAGATTCCATCAAGTTTTTAATGACAAGGCCGATGTTATCTGGAAGACTGGCCAAATGGATGTTGTTGCTTTTAGAATACACTATTACTTATGAACCGGCCAAAGCCATAAAAGGACAAGCGGTGGTAGATTTTCTCACGGCGCACCCCGTTGCAGAATACGAGACTATCATTGATGACTTTCTGGATGAGCAAGTTATGCTGTCCGAGTCACAAGGCTCATGGTAAATGTATTTCGACGGTGCCGCACGCGCATCAGGAGCTGGGGCAGGGGTGAATTCATAACTCCTTAAGGTGACTTGTTACCATAATCCTTCACATTAGGCACCGTGTGCACGAACAATGAGGCTGACTACAGAGCCCTCATCATTGGGATGGAAATGGCTCAACAGATGGGGATAAAGATTTTGCACATCTTCAGAGATTTCAAATTGATTATAAATCAATTGACAACTGAATTCAAGGTAAGAAAGTAAGAACTCTTGCCCTATTGCCAAAAAGCATAGCAGTTGTTAGAATAATTCAGCCATGTAGAATTTCGGCACGTGCCGCGGTCTGAAAACGTCAAAGCAGATGCGTTAGCCAGTTTGGCATTTATTTTTAACTCCTTACTATCCACCGGCTAACGTATTAGTAGATGCGTTTAATAAAATGATAGTCAAAATACTGAAAAAGACAGTGACAGGGAACAAACGTGATTGGGACGACAAATTGCAAGAAGCATTATAGGCATACAGACTACTCATCGCATAGCAACAAGGGCCACACCGTATTCACTAGTCTATGGCGTCGAGGCAGTTATCCCGATTGAAACACAAGTAGTATCGCTCAGGGTGGTAGTACATCAGTTTATAACGGAGGATGAGAATGTGAAGATAAGGTTGAAAGAATTAGATTTGCTCGATGAGAAATGTCTAGCCTCACAGCAGCGGTTGCAATCATATCAGGCAAGGATATCAGCCGCTTTTGATAAATGGATTAAATACCGCTCTTTCAAAATGGGGGACATGATGCTTATGTTGAAAAGACCGATAGTGATCACCCATAAAATAGGGGGCACGTTCGAGCCCAAATGGGATGAGCCATATATAATAAGCGAAGTATACTCCAATGGGGCATACAGAGTAGTAAATCAAGATGGATAAGGTATCAGTGTACCAGTCAATGCTCGCTTCATCAAAAGATATCATCCCTAGTGACACTACGGATTTGATCCACAATATTATCGGCATAATGATTTTGCATCAAAAGGGGGAAAGAATGGACAAGATCATGTCTACGTATCATCAGATGAATAAAAAGGAAGAAATTTGTGAGTATATCAAGACTATATTCCATGGGTATTGCAAGGAAAAGAAAAATCGTTATCATTAAGCGAGCTCTACAGAACTCTATCGAAATCAATATCATCACCAAACTGATACATTACTAACAAGCACAAATGAATATTCTTGAAGATATTAGCAAAGGTGATGATGTATCAATTTCAGTCAGAGATGACTATTATTCTCACGACGGTAATGATCGCATCTACTATTATCTATCAAGACATTTTAAGGCAATCTAGCTAAAATCCTTAAAAGGGTCCAAATCCTAAAGAAGGACAAAATCCTACAAAAAAAAGAGCTAAACCCTAAAAGGATCAAGCTCTAAAAGAGTCAGGAGGTCTAAAAAGGATCAAGCTCGAAAGGACCAAACCCTAAAAGGATCGAGCTCTAGAAGGGTCGGCCATGCATAAAACCTATCAAGATCACCATTCAGGCAGCAACGAGAAGCCAGTGGCCCTAAAAAGCCCGTGGAGGCCATCATATGCATACTCATGCGGGCAGCTGACGGAGCCAGTGACTAAAAGTACGCAACAGCCAGTCATGCATAACCCCCATGCCGTCTGTATAGCTTTCTGGCAGCGTCATGGGGAACGGAGGAAAGTGCCCTCCCGTGAATGGGCCCGACCTTACAGACGAAGAAAATAAGGGCCGCAGTGTAAGCTTTAGATAGGCCAACCATGCGTAAGCCCCTCCAGATCTATGGTTTGGTTCCAGTACTAACTCATGAGGAAGGGCTTAAACCTACTCATTGATGGACTGGTGACCCTAGGTTTGGTACCCCAAAGGTACCCTTGCGAGCTCTATGAACTCTAGAGAGTTACCGCGGCCAACCCTGTGCCTAAAATCAACCGAGTTCACTACCCCGGTAGCTTCACTGGGCCCCTCTGATGGATCGCGGTTTGTGAACTCCCTAGGTAGTGAGAAGTCCAGTGAACTCCTAAGAGTTACAAAGGCCATCATGTGAGACCCAGCTCCACTACTCAAGAGCTTAAACTCTGTGTGCTCCACTACTCAAGAGCTTAAACTGTGTGTGACTAACTAAACTAAAATACAGTACCGCTAATTAAGACAAAGATCATTTAGGAGACCCTTACTAACAACACACATATATATATATATGTGTATAAAAAGATACAGTATGATAAAAATGAAGTAAAAGAAAGTTATTGCACCATAATACACCAATCAAAATGTCATTTGAAATATCACAAGTCACTAGTACAACTTACAATTGTGAAAGCATGTATAGTAGCAAAATACATCAAAATTATACATTTCATAGCTCTCCTGTAATACCTAATGCTACTAAATACTGTTGCAAATTGTCTTGAAGATTAACTTGAGCTGCAGCATGTTCTAGTCTGGCATTTGAAATAATTCTAGCATGATCTGGGGTATCGGCTAGTTTTTCCTCTAAGGAAGTGATCAATTTCTCATTTTTTGCCAAATCGGATCTTTCGGGATCCACAGAATGACAGCTACACTATCTTTTCTTAAACTCTTTCAATGTTTAAACTTGCCTCCAAACTTTGTCGCTCTAACTGAGTAATTTCTTGCTTCAGAAGGACAATATGATCCTCGATAGATTTCTTCTCATCAACAAAGGTCTTCAATTATTCTTGTAAAGGCAACTGTTCTTGATCATGGTGAGAGATAATGGAAGAGATTTGAGAAACTTTCTCCTTGGAATACGCAAGCTGTTTCCTATACTCCAGGATTTCAGGAGGAACAATCACAGTTTCAGCTGAGGATAAGGTAGTTATCGAATTATGAAATCTTAAGAGAGCATTGCACATAGACGAAACATAAACTTTAGCCATTTGAGAAGCACCATCCAGGACAGTCAAAACGACAGCTAAATCGGATCATTGGTTTGGGTCTCTGAAGATTTCAACAACAACCAGTATGGAATTCTTGATTAGGGCTAATTTGTGTGCGAAAACCTTCTCAAACGATAGTGCATTTAATGAAGTACCAATAGAGCCAGAACTCGCTGCACCATTTTGAGGTAAATCCCCTGTTAAGAAATAAGAAATATAAAGTTATAATAAAATTTTTATGAACAGGTAACATGAAAAGTGTAAACAAAGGAAAGGAACCACCTCTCGTTGGCACCGAAGTGGTGAGAAGTTGTGTCTCCCTGGCAAGAGAAGGAGTAGGATCCACCATCTCTACAAGAGATGGGGCCCTATTTTCAGTACTTGAGGCAACGGTGGTGGGAGTAGGCAAATTAGTCGGCTCCGTCGAAGAAGCCATTTCGCGTTCACTACTCAAAACAACAATATTATGAATGGGAAAAATAATTGGCTTTGTTGGAAAAGGAATCTTACACACTGCTACCTTCGGGGGCATCAAAAATCTCGGCGAGGCTGTTAGGGCAACAGGAAGTAAATCCAGAGGGGAAGCTTGATTGTAAGAGAAGAAGAGGGAAAAGAAAAGGAGCAAATGACGATAGTAAAATTTTCTTACAAGGAAAATATCTGTATCCTCTGTGGAATAGGGGTTCTTCTTCCCTTTCCCCTACTGCAGACGAAACTTTTAAGGGGATAGCCTCAGAAGAGGGGAGTATGTCTCCCTTAGCCGCAGGAATATCTTCTGCAGCTATCTCATCTCTACTGCTAATGTTAACTTTCCCCTCTTCATAATCACTATCTTGGCTTTCCCCCTCCGTGTCAGCTTCATCAGAGACACTATCACTAGATAAGGAAGTTAAGCCTTCACTACTCAAATCTTCTTCGCTCGATTCTTCAACAATGACTTGTTTTCCTTTGGAAGGAGGTTGTTGGCTTTCTGGTTGAGTAGTTGCGGTAGTCACCACCGAAAAAGTAATACTGGTAGTCCTTTCCTAGGGGGAAGCTTGGGCACGTGCTCGAGATCTAGTAACAGGAGAAGAAGTTGGTTGCTGTCGATGTTGAACGGTCTTAGAAGCAGGGAAAGAAATTGGCTGCTGTGTAGATTGAGCAATCCCAGAAGTAGGAGAGGTGTTCGACTGTTGCTGGAGATGAGTAGGTGGAGACAATTCATCTTAGGGATTGGTAGTATCCTCTCGATGAAGGGGAATGTCTGTTGTAACCCTTCCTCTTTGATGAAGAGAAACTGGTTCAAATTCACGAGTCTCGCCATATGCTACCCAACCTTCCAAGGTGTTGTCAGGTTTTATCTCACGAATAGGTTCGTCTACAGATATCTTAACATAGTGATAACCAGTAGAGGGGGCATGGCTAGTTTCTGGAATGAAACTGACTCCTGATTTGATGACATGACCCTTAAGCTCGGGAGGAGGAAGCCACACAGGTTTATCCACCGGCAGGCTTTTTCTAGCCAAGTGGGATTTGTGTACCCACCACCTCATGTGATTGTATGATGCTCTGAGAGTACGATCATAGCCTGGAATAATAAAGGAAGAATCCGCTCGGCATAACAGTTACTTCTAAACTATTGCCCAGTTAAATGGACCAGTGTCATAGCTTCGCATTCTCCTGGTAACTAGCCCGCAGTCTTCTGGCACTGCTTGATAACCAAATTGACGAGAAAATCAGCTTGGATAATATAGTTCCCACCAGAATTCTATCCCTTTCCTCGATGGGAGGCTGCACGATTTGATAGATACAAAGAATCTCCTTTCTGCTACAGTAAGTGGAGATGCGTCTGTCCTCTCTGTGTCTTCAATATAACATGGTAGGCTGAAATGAAAGTAATTTATCTTTTCATCCCAGGAAATAACATCTTTTTCCCAATCGTAAGATCTCTTCGCCATAGATCTCTTTTGAAAGAAGCAGAGGGGAAGTTTCGAGGGATGAACATAAGCCTTTTTTGGCACGTCGAAAGTCCATGGGAAGTAAACTCCGAGCCAGCCAAAGAAATAATGCCATGGCATGAAGGTTGAGGTAGAACCAACAGAAGGGCTCTTCACATGGGAAGTAATTTCTCCAAAGCCTCTGTAGATCGAACAAAGGATGAGAGGTGCAAGAGAATACCTGACTCCCTCAGCCATGGCACCTGCTATCACAAACAAGGAGGGGCGAATGGCATCTGCTGACTTTGAACTTGGGAAAACTACTATGTTTAGCCAATAAGCCAGAAATGTCGTGAGTTCACCATAGACAGAATATTCGGCATGACCTTTGATACCTTTTCGAAGGCATTCAAGTTCCCATGAATGATTGCCCTCAAATCCAAAAAATGAGTAGGTAAAATCAAGATTATATATATATATATATATATATATATATATATAACAAACCATAACATGAAAAAGGGAGTTAAGGGAAGAAAGAGAATTAATTGAAACCTCGGCTGAAATGGGCCAGCCATTGCATGGGATGAATTTTGTGAATATTCGATAATTTAGACATTTTCTTGAAAAGTTCTGTAGTCGATTCTGAAATAGAAGGTATACGGTCAGGTGAAGAGATGAAGGAAAATTCCTCATTAGTAGGGACAAATTCATTAAAGATTTTGCCTATTATCGGTAAACTAGTGATTCTGTGAATTTTCCAAAGAGTGATGCTCATTTCACCTTCGAAAAAATGAAAAGATTTGGTGGAAGGACACCAGTAGTTAAGGAAAGCCTTCAAAATAGAAGTTTCCCTATAAAAATGTTGCAACGTTGCTTCAATGGCGGCGAAAATATCGATCTTCAATAGAGTGTCCGTGTGTTTTTTCATGACGGCAGTAGCCCACTCCGAATAGTAATTTCAAGGAGTCAGAGAGCCTCTCATTCTGAACTCTTCTAGGAGCCAGATAAGTCGACGATAGCTGAAACGTTGTTGAAGCGTTTCGTAAAAGCAAGTGGGGTACAAGATGTGAAGATCATAAGAAGGCATCAGGAAGATCATGGGGTGCACACTGCCAATCCGCTGCCTTAGTTTTGGTGGTTACAGGATGCCTTCCAGTATTTTCGGTTCTCTGAATGACCAGGACTCTGAGTAAGATAGTCTCTCTGAGGTTAGGAAGTCCCTGGGCTCACAGATTAACATAGAATGATGACGGTGGATTTTGATGGGGATTGAGACGATGCCTCGTCTATAAGGGTTGTCAAATTCTATGGTGTTTTGGACTAAGCGAACTGATTCCTAGGAATTGTTGAGCTTCTTCCTGTTATGTTCTTTGATTTTCTCCTGGAATTCCTTCACTTTGTTTCTATGAAATTTCTTCGTTCTGGAGGGGGGAGGAGTATCTTCTCTGGCAGGTGGTCTTTTTCTACTCATATGGTAATGCGCCGTTGTTTTTAGCCATTTATCCCAATCATAATCTCAACCGTGCGTTGGCGGCCTTTCGATGTCTCCCATGATGATGGCCCTTTGGATAGGAGATGGTAAAGCCTCGATGCGGGGGGAGAAGTCGAATGTTGGCAACACTGGCTCCTTTATATAGGCAGGGCGCTTGACAGTTGTCTTGAAACGTTTGAGTAAGGGTTGAGCAGGAGACGATGGAGATTTCGTGGCTTGGGGTGTGATAAAAGGATCAGCATTGGGGAGGTCTTGATGAGAAGGATGATCGGTAGGAGGATTGACAGCGATGAAGGTTCTCTTAATACGAGCCATGACTAGAGAAGATTAGAACCTTAAGAAGAAAGAAGTTGGGAAAGTCAGTACAGAGTGAGCAAAGCCAAGTCTGGAAAGAGACAAGTGTTGGTTGAGTACAATGCACAGACAGAAGGTTGTTACGCGTGTACGCGCAACCGAGTAACCATGCTTAAAAAAGTTTTCTTTGCACGTGTACGCGTAACCGAGTTAACTGTTTGAATAAAGCAGAGGTTGCGTAAGCACGCATAAGTGAATTTTCCTTGCGCGTTGCGCGTGGCCACGCAAGAACTTACTAGGAGAAAGAAAATCGCCAGAGCTCTGCTACAGTAGAAGGAAGTGGATAAATGAGGCAGTTGCGAGTATTTATAGGGAAAACGGGGCAAGTGCGCTACTTGGACATAAGTTGCGCATGGTCACGTAGGTGAAATTCTTTGCCCGTGGCCGCACAGGATGTCCATTTATGCATGATCATGAAAGGTAATTGGATGAAAAATATATGAACTAGTGAAGATTAATCCTGATTCTTTGATTCATGAGAACAAAGAACGGATCAAGGGGGCATCTGTTGGAGCATAAAAATTATCATCAGGATAAAGAGAAGAAAAGAAAGTAAGATGTTAGTTGCGAGTGTGCGTGCAACAACTCCTTGTTGCGCGATGGCACGCAACATGGCACTTCTTGCGCGTGGTCGTGCAGACAATCTTGATTGAGTGGGGATAACAAGATAAGGTTTTACATTGCGCATGTACACGCAATAAGGTTTTGCATTGCGCTTGAACGCGCAATAAGGTTTTTCATTGCGCATATAGGTGCAATGAATTCCTATATCATTTGAATACACAATCAAGGCCAGGTGGTTGAAATGAGTGGTCCAGATCAGATGCCGGAATGGGCCATGGCACGAAGATCGAGATTTGGCACGTGTGGGGGTCCTATAAATACCCCCTCACTCCCTTCATTTAAGGATCGAAGATTTTTGAAAGAGCAGAGCATCGAAAGGTGAGGATCAAGGTCTCCGTTGCACGTAGTTACTTTGCCTTTGCATAGGGATGTGCAGTACAAATCCCCGTTACGTGGGGACGTGCAACACAAATCTCCGTTGTCCGTGTAACATTAGTGTTACGCGGGGACGTGTTGCCCACTACTCCATTGCGCGGGGTCGCGTAACCAGTCTGCAGGTTGCGCGTGTACGCAGAAGCACTAGATGATTTGTCTTGAATGGAGAATGAAATGCTACCAGATCTCCTGAAAGCATTCAAGTTCACTCTTCATCACTTCAGATCCTCTCCTCTGCCTAAAGGATGAGCTTAAAAGTGAAGCCAAGTTGATCAAATCAACATTCCTCCTAAGTCCTAGGAGATGATCAAAATAATTACCGAAACGCTGCCAAATTCCAGATTTGATATATAAAGCTTCATTTATAATGCTTTACTTTCTCAAAATGATCTATTTTAGAATTAAGGGATGTAAAGAGGATGTAAATGAACTCATTATTAATGAAATATGATGATTGTTCCAAATACTCTTTCTATTATGTTTAAATAAGATAACTTCCCAAATCAAACGCATCTGTTTCTGTTTGAAACACATACAATCAGGATTTTTAGATTTTTGAGACTTCCGGGCCCAAGTTTAGTGGATGCCCAAGCCCAACTATGTTTCCTAGTTTTGTTGCTTGATTTGAAAGGCCTTTGGGCCTGATTTCTTAGATTATCTTGAAAGGGGCTTGGGCATGAGAGTTGTGTGACACATCAAGGTGGACCTCATCTTGTGGAATCTGTGATTTATTTTTCATTTATTAATTTTATGGGCTGATCTAGACAACAACATGTTGTTGTCCAGATTGTTAAAATTTTTTTATGTTGTAATGTATGGGTTGTAGGACTTGTTTGTGGATTCTTTTTCCTTGATTTCCTTCTTTTCTTTGAGGTATAGACTACCTAAAAGTATGTTAAACCTCACCTTCAAATGTCCCTGTTCGATCACCCAAAAGGGTGGTCCAAGGAGGGTGGATGGTCCAGATTTTTCTGGATTGTCCAGCCACATTGTTTGCTAGAAAAACATAAATATCAGCCTGATCTTGAAATGGTGGGTCACCTTTGTGGGCCTCTCCTTACTGTATACTCGTATAGGAAGGTTGCTTTGCATTTTTCCAAATTTACATACACCTAGGCCCACTCAAATAGGGTGTAAAAGTTAGGGACAACAGCATTGCTATAGCAAAAAAATAAAATATAGACCTTGCTGTATATAAATTGCATGAGTTAAATAAAATAGTTTTACTAACCCAAAAATTCTAAACTTTTACAGTGAGGTGTCCCACCAATGTTAAGACCTACCTGCACAATTTCAGGGCCAATGGATCCCATTTGGACATCCAAAAGGGTGGGCTAACATAGTGGACTGCCAGAAATTTCTGTTGTGCGGTTCAGCAGCGTAATCCCCTAAAAACAAAAATTTTAAAAACAATTCTCCAAAGGTGGGCCATCTTTCTAGGTCCTAAATTTTTGTAGGATTGATGAGAGACCTTGGATCCAAATTTTATGAATTTTGGAGGCCCAGAACCCACCCATTTGGATGGCCCATGTTCAGGATAGTTTTATTTCCAGCAATACTTTACCCTAGATAGCTTGTAATTCTGAAATTTATTAAAATACTTTTGAGTATTCAAAAATTATGAAAATTTTCAGGGAGGTGGTCCACCCATGGTGGGACCCACATAAAAGTTTTTAGGGCCAATGGACCCCTGTACACACCGTGGAAAGGGATAGACTAGCCCACCACTTTGGGATGTCCAAGTCAGTCAGATTTTTTGGATAGACTGATTTCTATAAATTAATTAAAATACTTTCAGTTATCAAAAAATTACAAAATTTTGTGGAGGTGTGTCAGACCCATGGAATGACCACCCTACAACAATTTAAGACCATCATGCCACTGTAATGACCATGGTGTGACCTGCAATTTAGGTCAGTTTTGGGGTAAATACCCAGGCCCATAGGACTAACCACCATGGGACGCCTCTACCTTGAGTTGTTGGGCCTGCATTCCAATGGCATGGCCTACTTGAATTAAGTATTATATATCTCCCTTTTTATCTAGTATGATATGTGCGGGTCACCTTCGGTCAGTAACCCATTTAGATTCAGTAAAAATTTAGACTCCAGCAGGCCCAGGAAATGGGTAGGATAGAATTCCAGTAAGGGGCCCAAATTTGCTGCATAGTTGATTGATTTGGAACTGTTTAGCCCACCAGATTTAAGGGTGTGTTACACACACTCTTGCCTTCTTTCCTTAGACATTTTTTAGGCTTATTTAGTACCCCTTAAGGCCCACCTCTGTAGTGATATTGTAGGTTAACCCTAACCAGATTTTAAAGTAGTTTTATAGGACCATGTAGATGAACTACCAGGCTGCCCATGAAGCCCACCACAACATAATGGATTTAAGACTTTTATGGTTGGACCCAAACCTCACTTAAGTGCCCACTATATGGCCTATGAGATTAGGCTTGAAGTATGGACCATTAGACCATACATTGCTTAGGCCTCAGATCTTACATTATATGCATAGTGGGCTACCTTTTAAGACCCAGTTGAGGTTGGATGTCCTCCTTGGTGGTCCTAAGGTAGGCCCATAGAGGCCCTTATAGGTGGTTAAAGGCCCACCTTAGTCTTGACTAGGACCGTTCCTCTTTAGGATTGGGCCGTCCCAGATTAATGGGCCTCCACTAGAGGATTTCTCTTCTCCTTAGAACACCTGTGTATGTGTCTAGACCTTATCCCTCCTTAGGATGGGAGATTTCATATAGGTAGTACACTTACATGATCCATACGTATCATTTGTATCAATTGATTACATTGTGTGGTGGTCCTGAGAGATGGAGTTTCTCCCCTCGTGCACATTTTGTGCTTGCGGCTAGTACATAATTTGTATGTGTAACTCGTGCATTGGCATCACATTTTATGATGATACCACCCTTACTTCATTAGGGTCTTTCCTCCATAGGGACGTTCGTGAATGGTCATATGTGTGGACACCAAAAATATAAATTGAGCATACCGGGGGCATAGGATGCCCCTGGGTGAAATTTTTAAAACTTCCATAGTACTAATGAAATGCCCCAATGCCGTGACCAAGGGAAAACTATGAGTGCACGAGAGCCTTATACCATTAGGCTGTGACTCCCACTGTCGTGTAGTCGGTTGGGTATGGATGTGGCCTTATCCGCTTATGAGGTAGGGCATTATTAGGCTGAGTCTGACTAGCTCGTGAAATGGGTTTGCTACCACTAGGCCTTGTTGGTGATTGGCTATCCACAGGTAGGTAGTGAGGTCTCTTACCCTCGTTTGACTGTGCGGGTCTGTAGAGCGGCAGTTATTTGACAGTGTAATAGACCCCGGTGATTTTCTTATATTGGAAATGTACTTGATATGTGGTTTGGATATGAGCACTGGCATTACTTGCATCGCATTAGCATTAACAGTATAAGCCCTTCATGCATTGCCTTAGCATAATGTCCAGTACTCATTACATCGTATTCATGATAAGTTCTGTTAAGGCTAGTGATATTCATATTGATCATGCTTCTCTCCTTGTACCTCTACTATTCTTTTGTGCACCATTATCACAAACTTTCATCACCCTCTAAGCTTCTATAAGCTTATGCACGATTAATGCATGCAGGAAACTCTAGGCAGGCGTCATAGTAGCAGATCATGGAGTAGAGTTGAGCTTGAGGACTCTAGTGTTGCTGATTTCTCTCTCTTTTCTATTATCTTCTGTATGTCCATTTAAACCTGATGAAAATTTGTAAAAGTTCAAATTCTTAGTGGATTTTGTGATGTGTACCCCTTATTATTATTAGATGTACTTGTTATAATCTTGGGTATGCTTTTATTGGAATGACTATACTGCTGTGAAAATTCTCATGTAGGATCCTAGGATCAGAACCTGCCTCAGGAGCTAAGAATAGGGTACTAAGGAGGCTGTTGCAGCTAGAACCGGCTATCAGGTTCCTTGTAAATCCATTTACTGAGTCTGGGACATGATGAGAGTTGGTATCAGAGCATAACAAGTAATTTTGGAATAACTCTGGATGACATCGCATGTCTACTAAGCGCATAGGACAAGTAGTGCCCCGAGATCCTTCCTTTCACTTTGTATTGAGCCTGTAATTGTTCTGATTCCTTGTAACATCATTATTTTATGAAAGATTCCGCCTAGACGTACCACTCAAGGTCGCGACTCCCGTGGTCATGGTGCCCATAGACGAGGCGCCCAAGATACCCGTCCTATTCGAACACATCCTGCTCCTGTTGTTGAGGATCCGATTCTAGAGGTCCTGATCCAGCTTGTTCCTTCGATTGAGCCTGTAGCACCCACCCCTTCAGTTACTCTAGATCCCCCACCAGTTCCCCCTCATCAGGCTACTGTTCTAGTTACAGAGGCTCCTACCTCGTTAACCACACCCGTGCCTCCACCTAAGGTGAGTGTCGCCCCTGCTTTTCTGACAGTACCTATAGGAGCTGAGCATTTCTAGCAGTTGATGCAGCTTGTTGTTACTACATTACAGACTCGTCAGCCTACTACTGTCAAGGTTTCTGGGTAGTCTGACCTACCGCATGCTAGTCCGATAGCTCAAGAGTTCCGGCAGCAAGACCCCCCTGAGGTTCAGTGGTGACCCTGACCCTTCTGCTGCCGAGGCTTGGTGCACTGAGGTTTTGAGAATTTTTGACACTATTCAATGTCCTGTGGATCAAAGAGTATCCCTTGTGACCTCAAGGTGAGGCCTGTCATTGGTGGTCATTTGTATCCAGGATGGTCGGGCCTCAGTTCATTTGGACATGGGAAGAGTTTATGGTCCGTTTTGACCAAAAGTTCTTCCTTGAGCACGTTTAGATCCAGCGGACGATTGAGTTTGAGACCCTAGTGCAGGGTGATTTGACTGTATCTCAGTATGAGCCCATTTCTTGGCCTTGTCTAGATTTGCTCCTCATCTCACCAGCGATGAGAAGATGAGGGCCCATCGTTTTGTGACTAGTTTGCGTCATGCCCTTACAGTCATGTGGTAGGGCATTGTTTGGAGACATTCGACCAGGTCGTTCATCGGGCACTAGTTTATGAGGGGGATTGGGCTATGACCCAGAGATTTAGAGAGCAAAGTTTCGGTGGAGACCGAAAAAGGAGGGCACCAGTCGACAGTTCCAGGCAACACTATCGGCAGAGATGGAGGGGTAAATCAGGGTTTCAGCAGCTTACGGTTCAGACATAGTTTCATCATCATCTTCAACACTGCTAGCCATTTCATCTTTCGACCCATTTTTCGGTATTTGTTTCGGTTGTGAACAGGTTCGGCATCAAAGGCGTGAGTGTCCTCTCCCCATTCAGCAGCAAAGGTCACCGCAGTTACCTCCTCCTTGTCCTCCTTAGCAACAGCAACAGAGAACACAGCTTCCACTTACCGTTCCTAGGGCACCTCCTCAATAGCAGAGGCAACTAAGTAAACCTCCTCAGAAGAGACAACAACAATAGAGACAGCAGCAGTCGCAACACCAGCAAAGGGGATATACATATGTCCGATTCCTGGGCCCAATGTGTATAGCAGCCCAGCAGGCATAGACTCAGGACCCTCAATCTTTCGGGTTACTTCCCCTACCAGCTCAGGGCCGCTTTTATTCTGCATAGCAGGCGCCAGGCGAGGACTCACAATTATCGACCGGTGGAGTCGTTAAGGGTATTCTTCTTATTTCTGCTTACATTGCTCATATTTTGTTTGATTCCAGCACTTTCCATTCATTTGTGGCCGAACAGTTTTTTCGATCGACCGGTATTTTATCAGAGTCTGTGTCTGAGGCCTTAGTCGTTTCGACTCCCATGGGGAAGTCTGTGGTATTGACCCGTCGCTATCCTTCTTGCCCGGTGTTAGTAGGCGAGATGTTCCTTCTTGTCAATCTGTTTGTGATGCCAATGACATGATTTGATATTATTTCAAGTATGGATTGGCTTGCAGAGTATGGTGCCATCTTAGACTATGCTGCGAGGACAGTTGTGTTTCATATTCTAGGCTTGCTAGTATTTTAGTTCGTCGTCAAGCCCAGAGAGGGAGTCGTTATTTAGTTTCTTAACTTCAGTCGTTGAGGATTCTGTGGCAGAAAGTATTGAGCAGCTGCCTGTTGTTTGTGAGTACCCGAATGTATTTCAGGAGATCACGAGTTTGCCACCGTGTCGATAGGTGGAGTTCCAGATTGATTTGGTGCCCGGTACCGTGCCTATCTCGAAGGCCCCTTACCGGATGACACTATTGAAGTTGAGGAAACTGCAGGAGCAGTTAGATGAGCTCCGGGAGTTTGGTTTCATTCATCCTAGTAGTTCACCTTGGGGAGTCCTAGTATTGTTTGTGAAGAAGAAGGATGGTTCATTGCGGCTCTGTGTGGACTATCGTGAGCTCAACAGAGTCACTATCAAGAACCAATACCTACTTCCCCGATTTGATAATCTGTTCGATTAGTTACAGGGTGCATAGTATTTTTTCAAGATAGACTTGTGTTCTGGTTACCATCAAATTCAGGTCCGAGAGGACGACATTTCGAAGACGGCTTTCCGGACACACGATGGTTAATTCGAGTTCCTGTTCATGTCGTTCGGACTGACCAATGCACTTGTCGTATTCATGCAACTGATGAATGAGGTTTTTCAACCGTTCCTCGATCATTTTGTGGTGGTATTCATTGATGATATTCTTATATATTCGAGGACCCGAGAGGACCCTGTTGAGCACCTACAGATTGTGCCTAAGACCCTTTATGCCTACCAGCTGTATGCAAAGATGGAGAAGTGTAAGTTTTGACAAGAGGAGATGAAGTTCCTCTATCATGTGGTGATGAGGGAGGGTGTCGTTTTGGACCCTTCGAAGGTTGATACAGTCCGTCAGTGAGGTCAACCCATGAACGCGTTCGAGATTCACAGTTTCCTTAGTCTAACGGGATATTATCGAAGTTTTATCGAGGGTTTCTCCTGTATTACTGCATTGCTGACCCAGTTGATGTGGAAGGGCATCGAGTCGGTCTGGAGTGATGCCTGTGAGGAGGCATTCACGGAGTTGAAGGACCGCCTCACGTTCTCTCCTGTTCTTACTCTTCCTGATGGGGGTGAAGGTTTTGTTATTTTCATCGATGCCTCCAGAGTTGGCTTGGGTGCTGTACTTATTCAGCAAGGGAAGTCAGTGACATATGCCTCACGCTAGCTCAAGGCCCACGAGCTGAACTACCCCACCCAAAATTTAGAGCTGGCAGCAGACATCTTCGCACTAAAGGTGTGGAGGCATTATTTATATGGGGTTAGGTTCGAGCTCATCTTGAACCATAAAAGCTTGAAGTATGTATTTTTGTAGTCTGAGTTGAACCTACGTCAGCGGCAATGGATGGAGCTGTTGAAAGACTATGATTTTGACCTTTTGTATCACCTAGGAAAGAAAAACATGGTGGCGGATGTGCTCAGCCATCAGCCGCGAGGCCTGGTGGTACAGATGATGGTGCAAGAGTGGCAGATGCTTAAGGATGTTTCAGAGTTTGACTTTGAGTTCATCTTGTAGTCTTCCATTGTTCAGCTTTCGAGCTTGTCAATTTAACCCTCTTTGGTGGCTAGGGTGATCAAGGCTCAGCAGATGGACGAGTCACTTCAGGAGTATCGAGCAGAGGCCGCATCCGTGGAGCAGTCAAACTGACAGATTAGTTCCGATGGTGGATTACGCTTTAGAGGCCGATTGTGTGTCCCGGACATACCAGAGTTGCATCGTGATCTAATGAATGAGACACACCGATCGAGGCTTACTATTCACCCAGGCTCCACGAAGATGTATAATGATATGAGGAGGTAGTACTTTTGGCAGGGGATGAAATGCTAGATTGCTAGTTTTGTGGCTGAGTGTGACACATGCCAGCTTGTCAAGGCCGATCACCAGAGACCCCCTAGTCCCTTGTAACTGTTGAGTGTTCCAGAGTGAAATTGGGAGCACGTATCGATGGACTTCATCACAGGTTTTCCAAGGCCTCAGTGCGGTCACGATACCATCTGGGTTATCGTCGATCGTCTGACGAAGTCGGCTCATTTCATTCCAGTGCGTGCTTCCTGGTCTATAGATCATTTGGCGAGGATATTCATTAAGGAGATAGTGAGACTGCACGGCGTCCCAGTTTCGATGGTTTCAGACCGAGACTCTAGATTTACGTCTCATTTTTGTAAGAGTTTCCAACAGGCGTTGGAGGTCACTTTGCATCTTAGCACCGCTTATCATCCGCAGACGAATGGGCAGAATGAAAAGGTCAACTAGATCCTCGAGGATATGCTTAGAGCTTGTGTGATCGACTTTGTGGGCAGTTGGGATGAGCATATGCTCCTCACCGAGTTCGTATACAATAACAGCTATTAGGCGACTATTGGCATGACTCCTTTTGAGGCACTATATGGTAGACCGTACAAATCTCCTAGTTTTTAGACCGAGGTAGGAGAGTGTCATCTCTTAGGTCCCGAACTTGTGCAACAGATGTTAGAGGCTATTGATGTTGTCAAGCAAAGGATGCGCACAACTCAGAGCCGGCAGAAGAGTTTTACTAATCGTCGGTATCGACCCCTTGAGTTCACAGTCGAGGACATGGTATATCTTAAGGTCTCAACTATGAAGGGCGTGGTTCATTTTGATGTGAAGGGCAAGCTCACCCTAAGATTTATTGGACCTTTTGAGATTACCAAACGCATGAGCGCTGTGGCCTATAGGCTTGCCCTACCTCATGAGTTGTTCGCGATCCACGACGTATTTTATGTTTTTATGTTGTGAAAATATAGGTCGGACACTATTCCTATGATTAATTGACAGCCACTTGAGGTCCGTGAGGATGCTTCCTATATTGAGCAGCTAATTCGTATTCTTGATCAGAAGGAGTAGGTCCTTAGGACCAAGGTCATTTCCTTGGTGAAAGTGCAATGGGGTCATCATTGGGAGGCCGAGGCGTCTTAAGAATACGAGGCCAAGATTAGAGAGTGTTATCCTCATTTATTCGATGATTGA
The DNA here is from genome assembly GCA_037074715.1 of Magnolia kwangsiensis. Classification (NCBI taxonomy): domain Eukaryota; kingdom Viridiplantae; phylum Streptophyta; class Magnoliopsida; order Magnoliales; family Magnoliaceae; genus Magnolia; species Magnolia kwangsiensis. The sequence goes on along the minus strand of CM073572.1, from coordinate 67,286,414 downwards.
TTGCTTGTATTTCTTACATTACCTTCTCTTGTGTTGATGATTGAGATATATATAAGATGATGATGTTATTGCATTTTATTGTTCCAGTTTTGTCAATTTCGAGGATAAACTTTTTTCGTTGGTGGGGAGGATTATGAGACTCGACCTAAGTTTGCATGTGTGTTTGTGTGTACGCATTTCATTTATTTTGATCCCACGATCCAATCGGTCAAATTCTGGTGACTCGCAATCTTAGGATAGTGATTGCGGTCACCCTTGAGTTTAGCCATATAGACCCAACTCAGATTGATCCGAGACCTATGTCATTGCGACCACATCATTTTCATGGTTCTAACGTCACATCTCATGCGCAAATATGATATGTCCATCAAAAGTTATGCGTCGTGCATCATTTGTACCATTAATCACATTTTTAGTGGGACACACATGATTTACACATTTTCCCATGTGCACATTTGCCAATGGTGATGACATCACTATTTCTATGATGACCTATGACCTAGTCTATGGACCTATAGCCACCAAGCAAGCATGAGATTTCTTTCTCTAACAAATAATCATGAGTTATTTTTTTCAAAGCAATCATGATCTACCCTATCCCATGAGTACTTAACTGTTTCTCTTTTTAAAGCTCACCTTTGTAAGAAATTCCATCATTTCACTTCTACAAATCTCCCATCTCTCTCCCTCTTTCTCCATTTCTCTCTTCTCCTCTTTGAAAAAGGCTCTCCAACATCCACCATTGCTGAAATTCTAGCCCTCTTTCCTCTCTCTTCTCCCTTAATCCAACCCTCTAAATTACATCATCACTATAGAATCTTTTTCCTTGAAGCTTGAGGAGTATAGTGGTTGAAGAATCTTGAAGATCCATCATTTGGGTGATCATGTAGGATAGATTGCATGATTTTTCTTTAAAGATCTTTTGTTGCTTCATATGGAGAGTGTATGTGTTTACAACTCACGACATCAATGGTGGAGGTCCTACACCACTCCTTGGATGTGGTCTTTAGCCACTACTTTCTTGCATGTGATCTTAATGGGGTCATTCTCCATGAACCCCATCTTGATGAGATTTTTCCCCTTCATCTATGCATCATGGGTCATATAGACCTTAGATTCTTAGCTATGGCCCATGCATGTATGAGATCCTCTTTGATCTTACATGTGCATGTTGTTTCGTTGATTATGAAGGGTTCATAGTAGTGGAGACCTCCCTATGGCCAGCATGTTTCCTTTATTTTTCTCTTCTCTCCCTTATGTGGTTTGGATGTGATGATTGTGTGTTCCACCTAATGTACCATGCAACTAGGATTTTCAGATTTTTGGAACTTCCAGGCCTAAGTTGCTGAACGCCTAGACCCAACTATGTTACCTAGTTTTGTTGCTTGATTTGGAAGGCCTTTGGACCTGATTTCTTGGATTATCTTGGAAGCGTCTTGGGCCTGAGAGTTATGTGACACATTAGGGTGGACCCCACCTTGTGAAATCTGTGATTTATTTTCCATTTATTAATTTTATGGGCTGATCTAGATAGCAACATGTTGCTGTCTAGATTGCTAAAAAATTTTTATGCTGTAATGTATGGGTTGTAGGCCTTGTTTGTGGCTTCTTTTTCTCTAATTTCCTAAACTTTTCTTTGAGGTATGGACCCTACCTGAAAGAATGTTAAACCTCACCTTCAAATGTCCATGTTTGAACACCCAAAAGGGTAGGCCAACGAGGGTGGACGGTCCAGATTTTTCTGGATTGTCCAGCCACACTGTTTGCTGGAAAAACATAAATATTAGCCTGATCTTAAAATAGTGGGTCACCTTTGTGGCCCTCACCTTTCTGTATACCTGTATAGGAAGGTTAGATTTTCATTTTTCCAAATTTACATACACCTGGGCCCACTTAGATGGGGTGCAAAAGTGAGGGACAGCAGCATTGCTGCAGCAGAAAAATAAAATCTGGACCTTGCTGTCCATAAATTACATGAGTTAAATAAAATAGTTTTACTAATCTAAAAATTTTAAAATTTTGCAGTGAAGTGTCCCACTCATGATAGGACCTACCTGCATAATTTTAGGGCCAATGGATCACATTTTGGCATCCAAAAGGGTGGGCCAACATAGTGGACTGCTAGAAATTTCTACTGTGCAATCCAGTAGCATAGTCCCTTATAAATAAAATTTTAAAATTATTTTCTCCATTGGTGGGCCATATTTCTAGGTCCCAACTTATTATAGGATTGATGAGGGACCTTGGGTCCAAATTTTAGGAATTTTGGAGGCCCGAAACCCACCCATTTGGATGGCCCAAATTCATGACAATTATATTTCTAGCAATACTTCACCCTGGATAGCTTGTAATTTTGAAATTTATTAAAATACTTTTGAGTATCCAAAAATTATGAAAATTTACAAGGAGGTGACCCACCCATGGTGGGACCCACCTACAAATTTTTGGGGCCAATGGACCCCTGTGCACACTGTGAAAAGGGCTGGACTGGCCCACCACGTTCGGACATCCAGGTCAATCCGATGTTTTGAACAGACTTTCTATAAATTAATTAAAATATTTATAATTATTAAAAACTTAAAAAATTTTGTAAATGTGTGGCCCACCCATGGAAGGACCACCTTGCAAATTTTTAGGGCCATCAAGCCCCTATACCAACCATGGTGTGGCCTGCCCATAAGACTAACCACCATGGGACACCCCTGCCTTAAGTTGTTGGGCCTGGATTCCAACGGCATGGCCCACTTGAAGTAAGTGTTTTATATCCCCTTCTTATCTGTTGGGGCCTGCTGTGATATGTGTGGGTCTCCTTTTGTCAGTAACCCATTTATATTAAGTAAAAATTTAGACTCCAGTAGGCCCAGGAAATGGGTGGACTGGAATTCTAGCAAGAGGCCCAAATTTTTTACATAGTTGATTAATTTGGAACTATTATGGCCCACCAGATTTAAGGGAGTGTTGCACACACTCTTGCCTCCTTTCCTTAGACAATTTTTTTCCTGCTTAATTAGTGCACCTTAAGGCCCACCTCTATGATGATATTGTAGGTTAACCTTAACCGGATTTTTAAGTAGTTTTATAGGCCCATGTAGATGGGCCGGCCATGAAGCCTACCACAATATAATGGATTTAAGACTTTTATGGTTGGGCCCAAACCTCACTTGAGGGCCCACTATATAGCCTATGAGATTGGGCTTGGAGTATGGCCCATTAGACCATATATTGCTTAGGCATTAGACCTTACATCATATGCATAGTGTGCTACCTTTTAGGACCCAATTGAGGTTAGATGTCCTCCTTAGTAGCCCTAAGGTAGGCTCATTGAGGCGCTTATAGGTGGTTAAAGGCTCACCTTGGGCCTAACTAGGACCGCTCCTCTTTAGGATCATGACTCACTTAGCTTGTGGGTCATCCCAGAGTATTGGGACCCCACTAGAGGATTTCTCTTCTCCTTAGAACAACTGTGTGTGTACCTAGACCTTGTCCCTACTTAGAAAGGGGGGTTTCATATAGGTAGCACACTTACATGATCCATACGCATCATTTGTATGAATTGATTGCATTGTGTGGTGGTCATGAGGGATGGAGTTTCTCCCATCCTGCACATTGTGTGCTTGTGGCTAGTGTATGATTTGTATGTGTGACTCATGCATTGACACCACATTTCATGATGATACCACCCTTGCTTCATCCGGGCCTTGCCTCTACATCGATGCTCGTGGATGGCCGTATGCATGGACACCAGAAATATAAATTGAGTATACTGGGTGTATAGGATGCCCATGAGTGAAATTTTCAAAACTTCCATGATGTCAAGGAAATGCCTCAATACCGTGACCAAGTGAAAACTATGAGCACACGAGGGCCTTATATCGTTAGGCTACGATTTCCACTGTCGTGTAGTCAGTTGGGTATGGATGTGGCCTTATCCACCTGTGAGGGAGGGTATTATTCGGCTGAGTCTGACCAGCTCATGAAATGGGTCCGCTACTACTAGGCCTTGTTAGTGATTGGCTGTCCACAGGCAGGTAGTTAGGTCTCTTACGCTCGTTTGACTGTGCAGGTCTATAGAGTGACAATCATTCGACAGTATAATGGACCCCGGTGATTTTCTTATGATTGGAAATGTACTTGAAATGTGGTTTGGATATGAGCACTGGCATTACTTGCATCGCATTAGCATTGCCTGTATAAGCCCTTCATGCATTGCCTTAGCATGACATCCAGTACTCATTGCATTGTATTCATGATAAATCTTGGAAAGGCTAGTGATATTCGCATTGATCATGCTTCTCTCCTTGTACCTCCTACTATTCCCATGTGCACCATTGTCACACACTTTCACCACCCTCTAAGCTTCTATAAGCTTATGCATGATTAATGCGTGCAGGAGACTCTATGAAGGCGTCGTAGTAGTAGAGTGTGGAGTAGAGTTGAGCTTGAGGACTCTAGTGTTGCTGATTTCTCTCTTTTCTATTATCTTTTGTATGTCCTTTTGAAGCTGATGTAAATTTGTAAAAGTTCAAATTCTTAGTGGATTTTGTGATGTGTGCCCTTTGTTATTCTCAGATATACTTGCTGTAATCTTAGGTATGCTCGTATTGGAATGACTATACTACTGTGAAAATCCTCCTTGTAGGATCCCAGGATCGAAACCTGTCTTAGGAGCCAAGAATGGGGTATTATGGAGGTTATTGCGGCCAGAACCGACCATCAGGTTCCTTGTGAATCCGGTTACCGAGTCTGGGGCATGACACATGAGTAAACCAATGTCATCTCCTTTTTGCATTTTTATGCATATGGTGGGAAGTTTTCTGCTAAGAAAACTTCTATGGGGATTTTTCAATGTGGTTTTTATTAGCCCTTAATGTTCAAAGAAACACATGTTTACTTCAAAGCATGCGAGCTTTAGAAACTAGGTGGAATCTCCTATAGGAGTATGATACATCTTAATCCAATTTTGATTATCAAGGTTCTTTACTGTTAGGACATCGATTTCTTGGGACCACTCCCCTTTTCTTTTGGATATCTTATATCCTATTAATTATGTTTACAAATAGGTTGAATTTGTCCATGCAATACCAATGATCACAAAATGGTTTTATGATTTAAATATATATATATATATATATATATATATATATATATATATATATATATATATATATATATATATATATATATATATACTATCAAGATTTAGAACCCCTCAAGCCATTATTGATGATGGGGGTACACACATTTGTAATAGACATTTCAAAGCTTTAATGAAGAAATATGGTATTACACACAAAGTGGGTACGCCCTCTCAATCACAAAAAGTAGTCAAGCTAAAGTTTTCAATAGGGAAATAAAACATATTTTGAAAAAAAAAATTAATTAATTTAGATGGTAAGGATTGGTCCCTTAGACTAACCGATGCATTGTGAGCTTACCATACTACTTACAAACTCTGATTGAAATGTCCCCATATATACTTGTCTATTGGAAATCTTACCATCTACCTATGGAGTTGGAGCCATCTACCTATGGAGTTGGAGCATAAAGATTATTGGGCTATAAATAAGTTCGACTTCAATCTTAACAAGGTTAGCTTACTTCGTAAACTCTAGTTTAATGAGTTGGAGGAAATCATGAATGAAGCTTATGATAATGCCAAAATTTACAAGGAACATATGAAGATATTTTATGATAAGAATATCCTTTAAAAATCTTTTCAACCCTATCAAAAAGTTCTCTTGTACAATTCAAAGCTGCATCTATTTTTATGAATGTTAAAATCTTAGTGGATCGACTCTTTCATAGTTAAAACCTTTTATCCTCATTGAGCTTTGAGATTGAGAATCCCTCAAATGGAAATGTGTTTAAAGTAAATGGATAAATTTTGAAGCCATTTTTTTGAGAAATTTCCCCCACAGGAGGAGTTCATCCCTCTGGAAGATCCTATTTATCAAGATTGATCTCCTAGTTTGATGGAGATCCCATTCTATGTATATTAGTAGATTAGTTTATTTTAGTACTTTGTCTTTATTTTTATTGTCTTGGGACTTAAAGAGTTTACGCACTCATGATCATTTATCCTTTCAGGTAATTCCTCTCATCTTCTCTCTACATTTTAGTTGCATGTCATATTGATTTTATTTTTTTTATGCATGGATTTTCAACATTGAGGAAAATGTCTCATTTAGGTTGGGGGTGGGATTCCTATGGAAAGTTCTTCCAAATGTCTATCTTTTATTTTTTTATTTTTTTATTTTTATTTTTATTTTTATTTTGGGATTTTTATTTTTTATTTTTGGAAGTTTGATTTCTATGTACTTGTAAAACCTGAAGGTAGTCTGAATACTAGAATGATAAGGCACTTGGTGACATAAATTTTAAAGCTTAGAAACTAGTTAAATTGAAAAGTTTAAAATGAGTTATTTTCATTAATTTTTCGTGAGAAATTTGCAAACATTGTTAAATCTTACATTTCACATTTGGCTTACACTTCTAGGGTCTAAGTTTGGTACAGTAATTGTTGACTTGATGATTACTTAGGGTAGGATCCACCAATCCTATTCAACCTTGACTATCTTATTCACTTGATTCACGAAATTAACAAAGGGGGAGATTGTAAGTGCTAAGCACACATGTAGTTGTCAAATTTCATAGATAAAATGTGGTATAGCACACCTAAATCCCCTACCACACTTCAAGAGCGTAACTGAATATCTCTTGTTTTGAAGATTAAGAAGAATTTCAAGCATAAGATCAAGTGTAAGCTAACCTACAAGTAAAATGACCTTATAAAAGAACATAGGATAGTATTCTTGATCATGCCTTTTATTTCTCTAAATTGTGAAAATTTTTCATGAAAATTTGAGGATGTTTGGCCAGCATAACCCTAGGTTCGATCAACCAAATTCAACTCGGGTTAGCCCGACATCAACCTATGCCAAGTTTCCACTAACTTCAATTGTAAAATCAATTACAAGTTCAGTCAACCCGACCTTGTTGAGATGTGGAGCCACATCTGGGGGCCACTCGACCGATCATGGCCCCTAATTGACCAATCGTGCAGCCCACATGACTAGTCGTGGACTAGCTCGACTCAAAGTTTAGCGAGCATCAATTTTTGAGTTTCGAGTTGCTCAACCGGTCATGACACATGCTCGACCGGTTGAGGGATCCGCTCGACCGGTCATGTACCCTGCTCGACCGATCGAAGTTACACAGATTCATTTTCAAATTTAATGTGGACTGTGGATTTTTTAGTTAGCTTTCACAAGAGTGCGAAAGGAAAGTTGCCTAAACTATATATAGGTGTCCCTAGAGATTTTTTAGGGTATAGAAAAATAATTCTAAGGTGTGGTCAATGGGTTTTCTCTGTACTTCCAAGGGAGAGATTAGTATTTTGACTCGTAATATTCATTTTTCTTCATAGTGAAAAGTTTGCATCTGTGGTTTTTTACCCTAGTTTGAGGTTTTTCTATGTATATCTTGCCTTCTAGTTCATTTGGATTGCTTTGATCTGTTTCTTGTTTATCATTTGTAGGTGAGACTGGAGATTGAATCTCAGTTCACTACATTGCGCAACAACTGGTATTAAAGCAAGTTTAGTTCTATTGGGAGTGATGACGAAAGAAAGAAAAACTAGAATTGAGAAATTTGATGGTTCAAACTTTGCCTTCTAAAAGATGCAGATAGAGGATTATCTGTATTAAAAGGACCTCTATATTCCTCTAGGAGGAAAAGAGACAAAACTAGAAAAGATAACAGATGATGAATAGTTTTTACTGGATAGGAAGGCTTTAGGAACGATCCAACTCTCTTTGTTTAAGAGCGTCACCTTCAATATATCTAAGATGAAAACTATAAAAGAATTAATGGAAGCCCTAGCCACCATGTATGAAAAGCCCTCTGCGTCTAAAACGGTTCATCTTATGAAACAGCTATTCAACATGAAGATGTGAGATCGTGGAAGCATGGGTGAACATCTAAACGAGTTCAATACAGTCATGAGCCAATTGGAATCCAATGGCATTATTTTTGAGGATAAGGTCAAGGCGTTATTGATCTTATCCAGTTTGTCAGATAGTTGGGATGGTTTGGTGATTGCTGTGAGCAATTCTTCAGGGTCGATAAAGCTAAAATTTGATGACGTGGCCAGTCTAATTCTCAGCAACGAATCTAGAAGAAAGGCATCAGGAGTTTTAAGCGATTTAGGGAATGCTCTAAACACTGAAGGAAGAGGAAGATTGTTGAACAAAGAAGGTAATAAACACGGGCGTTCTAAGTCAAGGAAGAAGTCCAAGGGATCAAAAGACAGAGACGGGTGTTAGTATTGCTGTAAAAAGGGGAATATGAAACATGATTGTAAGGTGTTCAAGAAACAAGAAGGAAGCACTCAAGGCGAGAAGATTCAATGAATCTATCTGAGGAGAGTGATACAGGGGCATTGATCTTGTCTATTGATGCAAGGAATGAGTCTTGGGTTATAGACTCAGGTGCTTCGTTTCATGCCACTTCGTATAAGAAAGTTTTGCGTAACTATGTATCAAGTGACTTCGGGAGACTCTACCTGGGTGATGATGAGTCGTGTAGTATTGTTGAAAAGGGAGACGTTCATATAAATCAGAAAAATGGAACAAAGTTGAAATTAAATGATGTTAGACATGTACTAAGTTTGAGAATGAATCTGATCTAAATGGGGCAATTGACTGATACCAGTTATGTGACGACATTCACTAGTGATTCCTGAAAGATCATAAAAGGTGTCTTAGTGATATATCGAGGCAAAAAGGAAGGTACTGTGTACGTGACTTTAGGATCGTATAATTCACTCTCAGTCGCATCAACTGGAGTGAATAGACAGTCATGGCATCAGAGGTTGGGACATATGAGTGACAAGGGAATGAAAGTGTTATTGTCTAAAGGGAAGCTACCAGGGCTAAAGTCTATTAACTTAGAATTCGGCGAGGACTGCGTGTATGGTATGTAGAAGAGGGTAAGCTTTAAGAAGACAGGATGCGCTCTAAAGACATATATGTTAGAGCTTATACACACTGATGTGTGGAGACTGGCACAGGTATTATCTCTTGGTGGCTCACGTTATTTTGTTTCTTTTATTGATGATGCTAGTAGAAAACTGTGGGTTTATTTCTTAAAGTACAAATCTGATGTATTTGATGTATTTAAGAAGTGAAAAGTTATGGTAGAAAACGAGACAGGTAAAACAGTAAAATGTCTTAGATCTAATAATGGGGAAGAGTACTGTGATAAGAGGTTTGAGGAGTATTGTGCATCAAGTGGAATCAAACAACAGAAAATGATTCCGGGGACACCACATTAGAATGGTATGGCTGAGCGCATTAACAAGACCATCCTTGAGCACGCCAGGAGCATGAGGTTACATGTAGGGTTGCCTAAGATGTTTTGGGTGGATGCTATGAATACTGTCGCATATTCCATTAATAGAAGTCCCTTAACATCATTGGATGGTGGGCTACCAGAAGAAACGTGGACTGAGAAAGAAGTGAACTTTGCACATCTCAGAGTATTCGGTTGCACTTCATATGTTCACATTGATGCAGAGCAGAGAAACAAGTTAAATGCAAAGTCCAGGAGATGTACGTTTACAGGTTACGGGCGACATGATTTTGGCTACAGGTTTTGGGATATAAGACCCGTATCCTAGTTGGTACTGTTCCGTCAACTCCCACGATCCTTCTTGTCGAATTTCTGCAACCTGTGACCGATAATCGATATTCGCGCGTGAACCTAAGCAGTATCCTATAGAATTGAGTTGGCTTGATCTGAGGCTTGTACCATTACGACCGCACAGTCACCGCGGTTCCAACGCCGCGACTCATGTACTGATTCGATACCCTAACTAAGAGATGTGAACTGGCATTTATTTTGAGAAAACACCGCGCGTTGGCAATCCCAAGAGAATCTCTATAACATGTCAAATCAATCTCATCAATCACCTCTCATGTCAAGTACAAAGCACCCATGCTTCCTTTCTCCACAAGTCAAGTAACCACCAAGTCAACTCTCATGTCAAGTACACCATCACCTCACTCATCACTCACATCCATCACCCATCTCTCACATCTCCTTACATCCCATCTCCCTCTCTCTTTTCTCACACCATTTCCAAGCAAGGAGAGAGCACTCCCAAGTCCAAGCTCTCTTCCATGTGAGAGAGTGCATGTTGGTGGCCCACTTCCCATCCCAAATCTCTCATCCTAACCATCCATTCTTCATCTTTCACCATCAAAGTGAAGCATAAGGAAATAGGCTATCCAACGGACCTAGAAGATCGATAGGTGGGTGCTTCTATAGGCTAGTTTTTATGCTTTTAAGATGGGCCAAGTGAGGCCTACCGATCAATGGTATGGATCTCACTTTGGACCCTAAGATGTGGACGATGGCCCATCTTAATCATCAATATCATTCCATAATGGGGCCATTCTCCATGGACCCCATCATGATGTTTACTTTCCTTTCATTAAAGAGGTCATCTAGACCGTTCATTTTTAGTGGAGAAAAATCTTCACCGTTGATCTTTGAATTGATGGGCCCACTTGTATTACGGCCCACTCGATGTACGATTGAATGCAAGGGAGGGGTCATAGTGGTGGAGCCCTCCATCACGCATGTCCCACTCTATCTCTCTCTCCCTCTCTTTTCATTTATTTTATTTCTTTGTGTGTGATGTAATGGTCGTGTGGCCCACTTGGATGGACCCCACCACTAGATATGTATTGACCCAAGCCGTCTAAAAGTGGGGCCCATCTTATAAGCATTGTACTCACACCATCCATCATACGGTGGCCCACCTAAATAGGGCCCACCTTGAATAAATTGTTAAGCTCAAAACGTCCAGCGCTTGGACGTTACTGGACAAAAAGGACAAATATGAGCTTGATTTCAAGTCTATGGGATGGGCCACTTGTATAGGCCTCACCTTGATGTATGTTTCTAATCCATGCCGTCCATCCTCTTTCCCGACTCATTTTAGGCTTTGAGTCGAAAAATGAGGTTGATCGGAGTATCCGGTGGGCCATAGCGTTGAAAATAGTACTACTACCCTTGAAATACGCTTTGGTCATTTTATACGCCAAAAAAAATGAATATGGGGCTCATTCAGACTGTTTCGAGCTGTAAAAGCCAATGGCTGGGATGGATTTCACTAATACGGGCCCTACCTTGATGTTTATTTGTCATCTAACCCGTTCAAGAGGTGGACCACCCCCTAAGGTGGGTCCCCTCCAAATTTCAGCCGCATCCAACGCTCAGGTGGCCCACATCAGAGGAAACAATGTGAATTAAGTGTCTACCATTGAAGCCCTTTCATGGGCCATAGAAGTTTTGGATCAAGCTGAAATTTGTATTTCCCCTTCATCGAGGTCTGTACGACCTTACCAATGGATTGGATGGAAAATATATGTTCCGGTGGGCCCCACATGGGAGCCCACAGTGATGTATGTGTTGTACTCCCACCGTCCAGGCGGACGGTGGAGTCCACGGTGATGTATTTGTTGTATTTCCACCGTCCAGCAGACGGTGGAGCCCACTGTGATGTACATGTGTCCTCACTGTCTGCTGTTTGGACAGTGGGACCCACCATGATCTATGTGTTCTATTCACTCTGTCACACCATGTGTGTGTGATGTGTGTGTGTGTGTGTGTGTGTGTATATATATATATAATATTGTATATATTATATATATTATATATACATATATGTATAATGGTGGGCCTTTATGTGGGCCCCCACCATGATGCATATGTTGCATCCAAACAGTCCATTTATTTTGCCAGCTCATATTATGGCTTGAGCTGAAAATGAGTCAGATCTATGGTTCAAGTGGGCCCACCTTAGTATGTGTATAGGGCCCATCTTGACTTATTTATGGCCATTCATTGAGGCCCACCTTGGTGTACATATGTAGCCCATGGGATCAGGCCCATTTGACATATGTAAGGCCCATGTTACGAGGCCTATTGTGATGTATTCAAAGGCTCATTGGTGCAGCCCATTGATGTGGCCCACTTAATGAATGTAAGGCCCATGTGATTATGCCCATGTTGATGTATTCTAAGTCCCACCTTTGATATGTTTTGTGGCCATCTGTGAGGCCCACCTTGACGTACTTTGTGGCCCACCCATCAGGCCCACTTTAATGTATTTCGTGGCCCAATCGAGGGGCCCACTTTGATATACATGTGACTCATCAGGATGTATCTTTGACCCATGAGTGGGCCCCACCTATTACACGTTTGAGGCCCAGGTGCAGGGCCCACCTGTCATGTATTTAGGGCCCGTGGGTTGAGGCTCATTGTGATTTATTTCCGACCCATTTGGCAAAACCCATTGTGATATATTTGAAGCCCATGGGTGAAGGCCCATTGTGATGTATTAGGGCTCATGGGTTAAGGCTCACTGTGACGTATTTGAGGCCCATGGGTTGAGGCCCATTGTGATGTATTCAAGGCCGTTATTGAGGCTCCCTTGATGTGTATGGCCCATTGTTGAGGCCCACCTTGAAGTGTATGGGGCCGTTGTTGAGGCCCACCTTGATATGAATGTAAGGCCTATGTAAGAGGCCCATCTTGATTTATTTGTGGCCATCTTTTGAGGCCCACCTTGATATATATGAGGCCCAAGTTATCAGGCCCTTTTAATGTATTAGAGGCCCATGGGTCGAGGCCCAATGGGATGTACATAAGGCCCATTGCAATGTGATTCCACCGTGGTTTATGTGTTAACATTTATAGCAGGCCATGCCTTGGGAGCAATGTTAGTTTGACGTCCACATTATAAGAATAATGTTGGTTAAATGTCCTCATTATAACTCTCCCTAGGGCCCATTGATAGGCCTGTACTTGTTGTGTGTAGGCCATTTAGGCCCATCTGCTTTGTAAGAATAATTCATTAGTTTATAATGTGCCTAGTATAACTCCATAATTCATGACCATACGCATCATATGTATGCCTGATATGAGGAATGTTTGATCATAGCATACGCCTTTGGGCAGACCATTTACCGGACTCCTTATTAGACGGAGTGCCCATATTATCGCGCCGTACACGCAGGATTGCTGCATGACTGGATAGTCTAACTCATGCATCTCGCATATATGTGACTTGATCATTGTATGCCCTAGCGACATCAGGGCTGTGGCCTCCACAGACACATCGTGGATGGCCAGATGGGATACCAAAAATGCTTGGTTCTAGCACTATGGGCACGTAGGATGTCCTTGGGTGAAAATCCCAGAACCTCCTTGGTACCAGGAGATGCTCTAATGTCTAGACTGAGTGAAATATGAGCGCCCGTGCCTAAACCATGAGGCCGTGTCTCCCACTGTGTCGTGGTCAGTTGGAAGGAGGGTGTGGCCTTATCCGCCTGAGTGAGGCAGCTATAAGCTAGGCTGACTATTGACCAGCTCGTGAATGGGTTCGCTATCGCCGCGCCGAATAGGTATTGGCAGACTATTGGCCAGGCAGATAGTGAGGTCTCTTACGCTCCCTAGGCCGTGCAACTAGGGAGGAGGCAATCGAAATGGAGTGTAATAGACCCCGGTGATTTCCCAGAGAACAACCATACTAACACGTGGACTTGATATGAGGACTGACATGATATTATGACACCCCGTCACAGTTGCACATGTGGACGGGCGCACATGGGCGGACGCTGATGTGAGCGGGTGTGATGTGGCGGGGCTGAGGCCTCAGCGAGCTACTACACTGGGCGAGCTACCAGCGGTTGGCAGGCTACTGTGCTGACAGGCTACTAAGTAGGAGTTGCATACTCATTCATTCATCCATTCACTATTCACTCGGGCTGACGGTGCACAACTATTTATTACGTGTACCTTCGCAATGGCCAGGATTTCGGTTGGAACGCACGACTAACCTGAGATCAGGAGTTTACCACATTGTGTTTGACTATCCAAATTTAAGTATGGGACCTGTTTGGATAGAATTCCCTTGTGATGGACCCCGTAGCCTGCGATACTATATACTATCATCCCGACTTCACATTTCAGCATAGTCATTTCATTCACACCACATATTATATTGCATTCGCAGTACTTAGCATTTTGAATTACTACGTTTCTGCACTTATATGGCTTAGAAGAACTTGATAGGATCTGCATATTGCATCGCATCTGAAGTATATAATATTGGCCCATTATGATCTACATTGCGTACTCTGATATTATGTAACTCATGGACTTACCAGTATATTTCTGCTTACTCTGATATCGTATGATTCATGAACTTATCATTTTTCTTGCTTATCTCAATAATGTATGATTTATGGACTCTACTGTATACTCGACACTTACCTTACACACACTTACACAACCCTCTAAGCTTTTGTAAGCTTATGCACGATAGATGCGTGCAAGTGACGTTAGGTTGCAGCAGCGTTGAGCTTGGTGCGCGCAGTGATTTTCAGGAGCTCTAATTTTGATATATGTATTTTTCCTTCAGCATTATATTCAAGTGATTATATTAGTGGATATGTGATAATAATGTTGCCTTTATGAATTAGGTAAACTTGTGGTTATGCTTATTAAAAGACATAATGTACGTTGAAAAATCCTCCTTGTAGGATCCCAGAATCAAAATCTTGCGTATGTTACGCTGGGAGCCGAGAATGGGGTACTAGGAAGGCTATCAGCACCGGATTCGGCTATCGAGATTCCTATGAATCTGATTTTTGAGTTTGGGGTGTGATAGAAGTTGGTATCAGAGCATAACTTGGGAATACCTGAAGATAACATTATATATCTACTGATAGTTACCCTGCACTCTATGATTGTCGAGAACTTAAAATGGTTAGATCCCCGAGTTCGAATAACTTAGATATTTTCTGATCTAACTCCCTATCGTTGAGATTGTGAGACTTTATAGGATTCCAAATTCGATCGTTTCTGATCCAAGAGTCGAGATTCAGTTGAATCATCATAGTGCTGATGAGGCGTTTTGGGAGCAGGAGGCTGATATTCGTGGGTGTTATCCCCATCTCTTAAGTGTTTGATTATGCTGACATGTTGTGTTCGGATAGAATTTTTCTTCCCTGGTGAACTCTGTATTAGTTGTGTCGTGTTTTAAATTTTGAGGATGAAATTTTTATTAGGTGGGGAGAGCTGTAAGACCCGTATCCTAGTTGATACTGTTCCGTCAACTCCCGCGATACTTCCTATAGAATTTTGGCAACCTGCGACCGATAATCGATATTTGCGCGTGAACCTAAGCCGCATCCTATAGAATTGAGTCGGCTTAATCCGAGACTTATACCATTACGACCGCACAGTTGCCGCGGTTCCAACGCCCCGACTCATGTACCGATCCGATATCCTGACTAAGAGATGTGAGCCGGTGTTTATTTTGAGAAAATGTCATGCGTTGGCAATCCCAAGAGAATCTCTACAACATGTTAAATCAATCCCATCAATCACCTCTCATGTCAAGTACAAAGCACCCATGCTTCCTTTCTCCACAAGTCAAGCAACCACCAAGTCAACTCTCATGTCAAGTACACCATCACCTCACTCATCACTCACATCCATCACCCATCTCTCACATCTCCTTACATCCCATCTCCCTCTCTCTTATCTCACACCATTTCCAAGCAAGGAGAGAGCACTCCCATGTCCAAGCTCTCTTCCATGTGAGAGAGTGCATGTTGGTGGCCCACTTCCCATCCCAAATCTCTCATCCTAGCCATCCATTCTTCATCTTCCACCATCAAAGTGAAGCATAAGGAGATAGGCTATCCAACGGACCGAGAAGATCGATAGGTGGGTGCTTCTATAGGCTAATTTTCATGCTTTTAAGATGGGTCAAGTGAGGCCTACCGATCAATGGTATGGATCTCACTTTGGACCCTAAGATGTGGACGATGGCCCATCTTAATCATCAATATCATTCCATGATGGGGCCATTCTCCATGGACCCCATCATGATGTTTACTTTCCTTGCATTAAAGAGGTCATCTAGACCGTTCATTTTTAGTGGAGAAAAATCTCCACCGTTGATCTTTGAATTGGTGGGCCCACTTGTATTAGGGCCCACTCGATGTACGATTGAATGCAAGGGAGGGCTCATAGTGGCGGAGCCCTCCATCACGCGTGTCCCACTCTATCTCTCTCTCCCTCTCTTTTCATTTATTTTATTTCTTTGTGTGTGATGTAATGGCCGTGTGGCCCACTTGGATGGACCCCACCACTAGATATGTATTGACCCAAGCCGTCTAAAAGTGGGGCCCATCTTATAAGCATTGTACTCACACCATTCATCATACGGTGGCCCACCTAAATAAGGCCGACCTTGAATAAATTTTTAAGCTCAAAACGTCCAGCGCCTGGACGTTACTGGACAAAAAGCACAAATATGAGCTTGATTTCAAGTCTATGGGATGGGCCACTTGCATAGACCCCACCATGATGTATGTTTCTAATCCATGCCGTCCATCCTCTTTCCCGACTCATTTTAGGCGTTGAGCCGAAAAATGAGGTTGATCGGAGTATCCGGTGGGCCATAGCGTTGAAAGCAGTACTACTGCCCTTGAAATACGCTTTGTTCATTTTTTACGCCAGAAAAAAAATCGAATATGGGGCTCATTCAGACTATTTCGAGCTGTAAAAGCCAATGGCTGGGATGGATTTCACTAATACGGGCCCCATGTTCAAAAAACCTTGGAAAAACAGGTTTCTAAAAAAAAAAATACATATAACAATAGTAGCAGCTGCTGCTATTGTCAGTAATGTAGTCCGCGCCAGTGGGCGGACGGGCGAGCGTACGGGCAGTAACCCACGGCTCCATCCGTGGGCCCCACCTAGATGTTTATTTGTCATCTAACCCGTTCATGAGGTGGACCACTCCCTGAAGTGGGTCCCCTCCAAATTTCAGCCGCATCCAACGCTCAGGTGGCCCACATCAGAGGAAAGAGTGTGAATTGAGTGTCTACCATTGAAGCCCTTTCATGGGCCATAAAAGTTTTGGATCAAGCTGAAATTTGTATTTCCCCTTCATCCAGGTCTGTACGACCTTACCAACGGATTGGATGGAAATATATGTTCCGGTGGGCCCCACATGCGAGCCCACAGTGATGTATGTGTTGTACTCCCATCGTCCAGGCGGACGGTGGAGTCCACAGTGATGTATTTGTTGTATTGCCACCGTCCGCCCACTGTGATGTACACGTGTCCTCACTGTTCGCTGTTTGGACAGTGGGACCCACCATGATCTATGTGTTCTATTCACTCTATCACACCGGGTGTGTGTGATGTATATATATATATATATATTATATTATATATATTATATATACATATATGTATGATGGTGGGCCTTTATGTGGGCCTCTGCCATGATGCATGTGTTGCATCCAAACAGTCCATTTATTTTACCAACTCATATTATGGCTTGAGCTGAAAATGGGTCAGATCTATGGTTCAAGTGGGCCCACCTTGGTATGTGTATAGGGCCCATCTTGACTTATTTATGGCCATTCATTGAGGCCCACCTTGGTGTACATATAAGGCCCATGGGATCAGGCCCATTTGACATATGTAAGGCCCATGTTACGAGGCCCATTGTGATGTATTCAAAGGCCCATTGGTGTAGCCCATTGATGTGGCCCACTTAATGAATGTAAGGCTCATGTGATTATGCCCATGTTGATGTATTCTAAGGCCCACCTTTGATATGTTTTGTGGCCATCTGTGAGGCCCACCTTGACGTACTTTGTGGCCCACCCGTCAGGCCCACTTTAATGTATTTTGTGGCCCAATCGAGGGGCCCACTTTGATATACATGTGACTCATCAGGATGTATCTTTGACCCATGAGCGGGGCCCACCTATTGCACGTTTGAGGCCCAGGTGCAGGGCCCACCTGTCATGTATTTAGGGCCCGTGGGTTGAGGCTCATTGTGATGTATTTCTGACCCATTTGGCAAAACCCATTGTGATATATTTGAAGCCCATGGGTGAAGGCCCATTGTGATGTATTCAAGGCTGTTATTGAGGCTCCCTTGATGTGTATGGCCAATTGTTGAGGCCCACCTTGATGTGTATGGGTCCGTTATTGAGGCCCACCTTAATATGAATGTAAGGCCTATGTAAGAGGCCCATCTTGATTTATTTGTGGCCATCTTTTGAGGCCCACCTTGATATATATGAGTCCCAAGTTATGAGGCCCATTTAACGTATTGGAGGCCCATGGGTCGAGGCCCAATGGGATGTACATAAGGCCCATTGTAATGTGATTCCACCGTGGTTTATGTGTTAACATTTATATCAGGCCATGCCTTGGGAGCAATGTTGGTTTGACGTCCACATTGTAAGAATAATGTTGGTTAAATGTCTGTATTATAACTCTTCCTAGGGCCCATTGATAGGCCTGTACTTGTTGTGTGTAGGCCATTTAGGCCCATCTGCTTTGTAAGAATAATTCATTACTTTATAATGTGCTTAGTATAACTCCATAATTCATGACCATACGCATCATATGTATGCTTGATATGAGGAATGTTTGATCACAGCATACGCCTTTGGGCAGACCATTTACGGGACTCCTTATGAGACGGAATGCCCATATTATCGCGCTGTACACGCAGGATTGCTGCATGACTGGATAGTGTGACTCATGCATCTCGCATATATGTGACTTGATCATTGTATGCCCTAGCGATATCAGGACTGTGGCCTCCACAGACACATCGTGGATGGCCAGATGGGACACTAAAAATGCTTGGTTCTAGCACTATGGGCACGTAGGATGTCCTTGGGTGAAAATCCCAGAACCTCCTTGGTACCAGGAGATGCTCCAATGTCTAGACCGAGTGGAATATGAACGCCCATGCCTAAACCATGAGGCTGTGTCTCCCACTGTGTCGTGGTCGGTTGGAAAGAGGGTGTGGCCTTATCTGCCCGAGTGAGGGGGCTATAAGCTAGGCTGAGTATGAACAGCTCGTAAGTGGGTCCGCTATCGACGTGTCGGATAGGTATTGACAGACTATTGGCCAGGCGAATAGTGAGATCTCTTACGCTCGCTGGGCTGTGCAGCTAGGGAAGAGGCAGTCGGAGTGGAGTGTAATAGACCCCGGTGATTTCCTAGAGAACAATCGTACTGATACCTGGACTTGATATGAGGACTGACATGATAGTATGACACCCCGTCACTATTGCACATGTGGGTGGGCACACGTGGGCGGACGCTGATGTGGGTGGGGCTGAGGATTGGGCGAGCTACCAGTGGTTGGTAGGCTACTGTGGTGACAGGCTACTGAGTACGAGTTGCATACTCATTCATTCATCCATTCATTATCCAATCAGGCCGGCGGTGTGCAACTATTTGTTACGTGTACCTTCATAATGGCCAGGATTTCGGTTGGAGCGCGCAACTAACTTGAGATCAGGAGTTTACCACATTATGTTGGACTATCCAAATTTAGGTGTGGGACTGGTTTGGATAGAATTCCATTGTGATGAACCCCGTACCCTACGATACTACGTACTATCATCCCGACTTCACATTCCAGCATACTTATTTCATTCACACCACATATTATATTACATTTGCAGTACTTAGCATTTTGGATTATTACGTTTCTGCACTTATATGGCTTAGAAGGACTTGACAGGATCTGCATGTTGCATCGCATCTGAAGTATATAATATTGGCCCATTATGATCTGCATTACGTACTCTGATATTATGTGACTCATGGACTTACTAGTACATTTTTACTTACTCTGATATCGTATGATTCTTGACCTTGTCATTTTTCCTGCTTATCTCGATAATGTATGATTTATGGACTCTACTGTATACTCGGTACTTACCTTACACACACTTACACCACCCTCTAAGCTTTTGTAAGCTTATGCACGATAGATGTGTGCAGGTGGCGTTAGGTTTCAGCAACATTGAGCTTGGTGCATGCAGCAATTTTCAGGAGCTTTGATTTTGATATATGTATTTTCCCTTCAGCATTGTATTCAAGTGATTACATTAGTGGATATGTGATAATGATGTTGCCTTTATGAATTGGGTAAACTTGTGGTATTGCTTATTAAAAGATAAAATGTATGTTGGAAAATCCTCCTTGTAGGATCCCAGAATTGAAATCTAGCGTATGTTACGCTGGGAGCCGAGAATGGGGTACTACGGAGGCTGTTAGTACCGGATTCGGCAATCGAGATTCCTATGAATCCGATTTTCAGGTTTGAGGCGTGATATGGGATGTAGAAAAAAGGAAAATCATCAGAAGTAAGGACGTAGTCTTCAATGAAAAAGTGATGCATAAGGACAGTGTGCAGGAAAATAAGGCTAAGGAAAATAAATTCTTAGAGTTAGAAGAGTTACCAGATATGGGTGTTACAGTGCCATAGGATGATCATGCACTGGAACCCACGATCTGATACTCACCCTCCTTACATTATCTACTGCCGACAGATAATGGTGAACCAGAGTGTTTTGAAGAGGCATTACAGTTAGATACACGGGTTAAGTGGGAGCGGGACATGGATGATGAGATGGACTCTCTTGAGTCTAATTATACATGAGAGCTACTCACTCTACCCAAGGGTAAGAAAGCTCTTCATAACAAGTGGGTTTATAGACTGAAGGAGGAGCACGATGGTTCAAAATGGTACAAGGCTAGACTAGTTGTAAAAGGATTTCAACAAAAGGCAGGTATTGATTTCACTGAGATATTGTCACATGTGGTGAAAATGTCTACAATTCGCATGGTCTTGAATATAGTGGATACAGAGGACTTACATCTAGAGCAATTAGATGTTAAGACAGCCTTTCTTCACGGGGACCTTGATGAAGAGATATATATGCATCAGCCAACAGGATACATGACACTAAGAAAGGAGAACAAGGTGTGGAGACTGAAAAAAAGTCTATATGGCCTGAAGAAGGCCCCAAGAAAGTGGTATAAAAAGTATAATAGTTTCATGTCGGGAAACAGTTTTAGGAGATGTCATGCAAACCATTATTATTACTTGAAGAAGCTTGATACATCGTACATCATCCTTATTCTGTATGTTGATGATATGCTTGTGGCCGGTTCTAGCATGAAGGACATCTTAGATCTCAAAAGACAACTATCTAGATAATTTGCCATGAAGGATTTAGGAGCTGCAAAATAAATTCTAGGCATGAGGATAAAGTGTGACAGGGAAAATAAGAAACTGATTTTATCACAAGAAGAGTACATATCCAAGGTACTTGATCGATTCAATATGGGAGGTGTTAAGCCGGTTAACACTCCATTAGCCAACAACTTCAAGCTATCTAAGGAACAAGGTGTAAAGACGCAAGAGGAACGAGACTACATGGCTAAAGTCCCATACGCATCAGCTATTAAGAGTCTTATGTATGTTATGGTGAGCACAAGGTCAGACATTGCTCAAGCAGTGGGAGTTGTTAGTAGGTTCATGAACAACCCCGGGAAGGAACATTAGAAATCTGTGAAGTGGATCCTTAGATACCTGGTAGGTACTAAGGATGTAGGGTTGTGTTATGGTGGATCAGAAATCAAACTACAAAGCTACATGGATTCAGATTTTGTAGGAGATATCAATAGCAGAAGAAGCACTACATGTTATGTGTTTACTCTAGGTAGTGCTGCAGTCAGTTGGGTCTCTCAGTTACAAAAGATAATATCTGTCAGTACGACAAAAGTAGAATATGTTGTGGCTACAAAAGCGTGCAAGGAGATGGTGTGGATGTAAGGTTTCATGGAAGAGTTGGGTAAGAAGCAAGTAGATTGCAAGGTATACAGTGACAGTCAGAGTGTAATACACTTGGCTAAGAATTCAGCCTTTCATTCAAGGACCAATCATATTACCATTAGATATCACTTCATACATTCGTTACTGGAAGATGGATCGATTGCTCTGGAGAAGATTCATGCAAATAAAAATCCTGCGGATGTGTTGACCAAGGCGGTCACACGGGAAAAGCTGAAGCTCTGTTCAGCTTTGATTGGTCTTCAGACTTGAAAATAGGGAGGTGGTACACTCCGGATGTAGAAGAAAAAAGTTTATAGTGATGTGTCTCTAAGTGAGAGATTGTTGAGATGTGGAGTCACATCTGGGGGCCGCTCGACCGGTCGTGCAGCCCAGATGACCAGTCGTGGACTGGCTCGACTCAAAGTCTAACGAGCATCAATTTTTAAGTTTCGAGGTGCTCGACCGGTCGTGGCCCATGCTCTACCAGTCGAGGGGTCCGCTCGACCAGTCGTGTAGCCTGCTCGACCAGTCGAAGTTACGCAGATTCGTTTCTTAATTTGATGCGGACTACAGATTTTTGAGTCGGCTTTCGCAAGGGTACGAAAGGGAAGTTGCTTAAACTATATATAGGTGTCCTTAGGGATTTTCTAGGGTATTGGGAAATAATTCTAAAGTATGGGCAAAGGGTTTTCTCTGTACTTCCAAGGGAGAGGTTAGTATTTTGCCTTGCAATCTTCATTTTTCTTCATAATGGAAGTTTTCATTCGTGGTTTTTAACCCTAGTTTAGAGTTTTTCCACATATATCTTATCTTGTGGTTTATTTGGATTACTTTGATCTGTTTCTAGTTTATATTTCTTCTTGTTTATTGTTTGTGGGTGAGACCAGAGATTGGATCTTGGTTCACTGTGTTGTTGGCGTGTTGTGCAATAGACCCTGGATTTGACTAGCCGAACTTAGCTTGGGTTCGCCTGAGAGTGACCTAGGTCAAGTTTCCAACAATGCATTATTTTAAATTTCAGGGGAATTCGGCCAACCGAACCCTATATCCATCCAGCTAAAGGCTGCTCGGGCCCGCCAAATTTTTCATTAAATCAAATCCCATGAAATCTAAGAACCGTTGGAATAGTATTGTGAAAATTCGACCAGCCAAAGTAAATCTTAAGATGACCGAAAGTCCAAAACCTTTATCTATAAATAGATACATTTTCTCATTGTTTTAAACATGAAAAAGTGAGATAATTCTTCCTCAAGCAAAGAGAGAAACTCTAGTCCTTTCCAAACTATTTGTATGGTAATCCTTATTTTATTTATAGCTTATTCAATTCCTTTTTTCAACTACATTTAAAATTAATTAGAGAGTAAGAAATATTCAACTTGAGATTAGAGAATTGAATATGTAGCATTTGGGGTTTTATTCTTTGAGAAATTATATATCCCTAGATCCTTTCTGATTGAGCATACATTGATCCATCATGATCCAAGAAAGAAGATTGCTGCATTGATTGAAGCATCTTCTTCATTATTATCTTTGCATCGATGTTTCGTCTACAAGAAGATAAGTATTTGTTTTAATTAAATTTTGATCATTTGGATTTGTTGAGATTGCCCAAAAATCTCATTGAGTTGTGTAGTGATTAGCTCGTGAAAATCACTAGAGGCTTTATTATGGTAAGCCTGTGAAAATCAGAAGAACTTTCAGAGCTTGTTAAAGTGATTTTGTGAAACCTTGAAAATAGTGGAAAGCCAAAATTACATGTAGTAATTTTGAGAATGGAGTAGGTGTGTGTTAAACACAGAATCATTATAATTCTCTGTGTATTGTGGTGATTGTTAATTTATTCTCTGTGTATTGCTTTTAAGGATGTTGTGAAATAAGGTTGTCCTACCTAAAGTTTTAGGTGAAGGTTGTCCTACAACTTCATTGAAATCAAGGTTTCAATATCCTTTGCAATTGATAATACATTTTTCACAATTAATTATCAGGAATTGATTTAGTCCTATTCACCCTCCCTCTAGGACATATGTAGCTCATCTTTCAATTTTTGAGTACCCCCTTACAATGGTTCAATGTTTGAGGGTGTTGTACGTTTAAGTCTCTTTGAGGTTCTTCTATTAAATTAGTTCATCAAAAAATTATCATTTCAAATACACTAGGAATTATATCATTTAGGTGAAGATCTTGAAGAAAAGTACCAACATAACCCTCTTGGCATAAAACTAGTCTTTAAATCCCATCTTCTACAACACTTGAGGATAAGATGTTTAAAGGTAAGATAATGATATTTGTAAATCGTGTTCAAATAAGAAATGAAAAATTGATAGAATTTAAGAAAAAATGCTTATATTTAGATATTACGAGACTCATGATATAATGTATGTTGTGCAGGATGTGCCATTGGCGATAACCATGCCAACACATAACATCCACAATAACCATCTAGTGACACATGCTTCGTGAAAAGAAGTTATAACCGTCTCCTAAATTCAGAGGAACATGCAAATGCATATTTATTCCTTCAAACAATTTCCTAAGCCTATAAATAGGGGTGAGAATGATGAAAAAGTTATTAACAACTCATTATAGTCCATTTCTCTACTACACAAGTGCCTTAACTATATGCGACATCAATGTCATTCTTCAACATCAGTGTTATGTGTATGACGCATTCTACTATAGTGTTTCCTATATTTTCTTTGTTATAAATGTGTCTTAAGGGTTGATTTGGCATCTCTACTGTATTTTAATAAGAGATTTTCAAATAAAAGCTATTCTAGTAAACTCTTTTTATTCTAGCTCTTGTTTTAAATAAGCTCATTTGGTAAATCATATTTTCAAAACCATACAAAATCTCTTATTTGAGATAAGCACATTTGAGAAAACATTCAAATAAGAGTTTAAAGGGTAGTTGATGACATTCGTAAAGATTATAACAACTCCATTATAAGAGCAACCTGGACAGCTGTTTTCATGGATCTAATCATAAATTGATCATGCTCCAAATGGCAAGAGAATGGATGGCTACAAATTTCATGCTTTAAGACATTTGTGTTATTCATTATGTTGAACATTAGATGTGGATCCTCCATCTTATGAAGCCCACCTTTGATATGAATAATCCATCATGTGAGCCAAACCTTAAAAGTGGGTCATCCATCATGCAAGGCTTGTCTTGGACGATGTGGACCATTCATCATTAGGAGTTGACCTTTGAGGTGGACAATCTATTATATGGGGCCCACTTTGATGTAGGTCATCCACCATGTGGGGCCCACCATCAATGCTAATTGTCCTTTATGTGGACCCATCAATGTCCACTACTCATGATGTGCCATCCACATTTGATGGGTTCATCGTGTGGGCCCTACCTTCGAAGTGGGTTGTCCATCATGTGGGCCCCACTTTTAATGTCCACCATCCCTCATGTGTGTGAAGCATGCCTTCTATATAGATCACATATCATGTTAGGCCACTTTCGATATGGGTCATCCATCATGCAAGGCCTTAGATGTGGACCATCCATTAGGTGAGGCCCACTTGATGTATCTTATCCATCACATGGAGCAACACTTTGATCTAGGCCATCCATCATGTGAGGCCCACTCCGTCAATTATGTGTGCCACCTTCAAGTGGACCATTCATATGGGGCCCCATCTTTAATACAGGTTGTTTATCATGTGGGCCCACCTTTGATGTTAACCGTCCATCATGTCGGCCCACCTTTGATGCCCATCATACATCATGTGGGTCCCACCTTTGATGTGGATCATCCATCAAGTAGGGCCCACTTAACATGGATGGTCTATTATGCTGGGCCACACTTTGATGTGTGTCATCCATCATGTGGGGCCCAACCTTCAATATGGGTCATACATCATGTGGACCCACCTTTGATGTCGACCTTCCATTACGTGGTGCCACCTTCAATGTCCACCATCCATCATGTGGGTCCACCTATGATGTGGGTCGTCCATCATGTGGGGACACTTTAATGTGGGGCATCCATCATGTGGGGCCCAACTTTGATATAACCGTGCATTATGTGGGCCCCCTTGACGTGGATCATTCATCATATGGAGCCCCACTTCAATATGGGTTGTTCATCATGTGGTCCCACGTTAGAGAGATTGTAAAGTGGAGAAAATAGCAAGATGGAAATTATTTAAAAAGTTTAAGGACAAACTTATCCAAAAATTAACCAAAAAATGTTTACCCACAAGCTAAATAACCTCTTAAAGAAAAAGTGACTTCCTCATCACTTATTTTTTAAGAGATTATTTGCTAATTTCTAAAAAAATTAAAATTAAAATTAAAGCCTTACTAAACAATCTATTTTCAAAATAAGAGCATATTTTTTTAGAATAAGCAAATAAATTCTTATTAATAGAGATGCCAAACGACCCCTTAGTATGGGAGATTCCAAGATTCAACTGATTGTTGATTCAATGATTACTTGGGATAAGATTTGTTTATATGTAAACAACAAAGAGTCTATTTAGAAAGGGTTACGATTCCATCCTCCATTGCAAGAAATAAAGTGTAACACCCTGAAAATCGGGGGTCGTGTATAAACTCAACTCCCGAGTTCCAGACCGTCACTTATGCAACAAAAATGGTTATGATTCAATGTTGTCTGATTTAAAGCATTCACATGAGTAAAAGTATACCAAAACTGCAATTCATACTTCAGATCCAGTGATAAAAGCAAGCGGAAGACTAAACAATATATATATCACTGTATGGAAAAACAAAGTAATCTCAACTGTCTCCAAAGTATGACTACATCTCTGAGTCTCATATACATGTAAATAGACAAAAGAATAAGTTCAAAATAGTCCCACTGAAGTCCCCCTCGATCCAGGTCACCTACGGGAAGCCGTCGTGATACTGCATATACGAGAACTCATCCTGGTCCTCGTCAAACTCCGGCTCCACCTCCTGGATCTCGTCGTCACCTGCAACTACAACAGGGACTGGTGGGTGTTGCAAACACCATCCCGTAACGTGGGAATGAGTGATCAACTCAGTGGAATCATAGAGTAAAGATTAGCATGTTCACAATTCAATCACGCGATAATAGTAAAGCAGTAAATCAGACAATCCTAATACTGTTGTTTAATGCAAGATGATATGACGTGATGTATGCCCTCACCGACGATCACCCTCATGCGGCAACATCTTACGACCGCGGCATGCCACACTCCCTAGAGTGCTCCACATCTTCCAGGCACATGCAATGCTATGGTGATATGATTACCAAGTTGTTATTAGTCCATTCAAACAGCAGGATTGGAAAACTAAGGTACTTCCCTTGTATCAATCCCAACACGGATCCTGTCTAGGGTCGTCACTCCTAGTAATCTCATACGATGTATATTTCGTAGGTCACTGCAAGGGCTGCCAGGGCTGTTGCTCGCACTCGTTGCACCGCTCCCCCATCACCTTATCAATACAGGCCTACTGTACTCTACTGCACGGAAGGGTCGTCGCCTCCCGTGAACTCAGAATACGCTCGCGGTCACTACAAAGGGCTCGTCGCCTGATCAGTGTAGGCCGACAGCTAGAATATAGTGTCCCATACCACCATAATCTGCTCACGAGTCAAGGTGCTCACTGGTCACTACGGGGAGGTTTGTGGCCCCAGCGTAGGCCGACAGCTCGACCACGGTGTCCCATACCACCATGCCCGGCTCATGAGTCTTCGTGGATCAAGGTACCACGGTTAATAGGGTTTACAATGGTAAGTTCAGTACCCTAGGTTCAAGCAGTTATGATACATACAAGGTGAACAAACATCGGCCAGTCGGGTTACTTGACGGGCTCGACTAGCGCGATCGCATCTCGAATTGAACGACATGAAGTGCGTAAAACACTTCGCGTGGCCTAACCACTGCCGCCAACTCTCAACACGAATCACATTCATCGACGCGTCATTCGTGGCTATGACCAGTCAGCCACGAATTCGTTCGGTTACCGACTGCCTGGACTAAGTCAAGTCCCACACATCTATGGAATTACGTTAACACTATACAAAGGTATTGGAATTGAAATACATCATGTGAGCATGTTAGCACATGTTATAACATTCAACTTAAGCAAATCTTCAAGGCATACTTCCCATGTATATTCAACTTAAGCAAATCCTCAAGGCATACTTTCTATGCATGTAATGCGATCATGCATAAGGTCAACATGTAGGAAATCATTTAGGTCAGCATATTAATCATGAAATCAATCACAAACTACTACATAACATCATTCAATACAATACATACTAATACAAACATTTATACAAACACATACACTACACACTTAAGTCCACATATAGTATGTCGACCCAAAGTGCGCAACTTGGCGAATCTCTTCGCCAAACTGATTATGCAAGCATTCCTAACTCCCTAACACGGCGACAAACCATGTCAATCACGTCAGCAAAATATGCATGTAGACCGTACTTCCTACAAATGACTAAAATGCCCTAAATCTCATATTCTTCGTTAATTTACGAAATAGGAAACGGAGAGCATGTTGTACATGTCAAACGGCGATGCCGTCGATAATCTACTATTAAACGACATTGAAAGCATTGTAAACTGTCAATCAAAGCGTCTAAAATCCGCACCTAATCTCTTACGGTCGCGAGAATTTGAACGGAGCGTGTACGCTTCGTCTACGGTAGTAGGAGAACCTGATTTGTGGATTTAGTTAGCTAACATATTCAGAATTTACATAAACCCTAAATCAGAAAGTTTTTGGGGTTTTTCTATACCTGAAAAAGTGGAAAAATCACCAGCCAGGTGATTGGAATGAAGTGTTGAAGCAGCAACCGTTGGTGGTTCGGAAGCGGGAAAAATCTCCTCTTCCCTTTCTCTCAAACTCTCTCTCTCTTATGCTAGGGTTTGTGAAATTCGTATGCAAGGAAGGAATGAGGGTTTCAACCCCTTTTATAAGCTTGGAAACGCCGAAAATAGGCTCCGGGACGAAGTTTACTTATTGCCTATCCATTTCGGGGCTGTTTCGGTCCAAAAACTGATTTCTGGTGGTCCCCTGGTCGATTGCGATCAGACTTAAGCTCATGGGTACCAGATGTACCTCGTATTAAGTTTTCAGTCTGGCAGGATTCGCAGATCGCACGTGGCGGACCAGTTTCAGTTCAGCAGTCACCGCACATAGATCAGGGCTGAAAGTTCCGTGATAATAAATAGATATTTTTCCTGATCCGAGGGTGTAATCTGGATGAATTCTGGCGGTCAGAACGCTTAATACTGACGCGTCAAGTCGTGTGCCAGATCTAAATTTGAAACTCCCAATTCGTCCCTATTTGCGGTCGCTTCAGTCCGGGTTCAACGAAATACTCTGTGATTATCGGTTTGACTTGATCTTTGAGATGATTGTCAAGTCCAGCTGGGCGGTTCTAACGGTCTAAGATAGGAGGTATCAGACCTTCGACACGCGGTCTAAATCCAATACAAAAGTTCAATATGGTCCAGAGGACAAACCTGCTTAGAGTTGGATCCAAGGTTATAGAGTATTGTAGAGTTGTCTGTTCTACTCGATTTGGGTCTTGTAGAACGTATTTAAAGTGATCAGGGACTATTTCCCAGCTACTCTAGCGTTGCGCTAGCTAACTTACGTTTAATTTCCATGGAAATTATTTATACGCGATTTCGGGTCAAATCGGTACTCGATTCCAAGTACGGATTTTTCACGGGCGTTACAATCTACCCCCCTTAACAAATAATTTCGTCCTCAAAATTTGTACCTGTTCGTACTCCTCGAGACGGTGTGGGTAGTTCTTTCTGATCTCGGCTTCTGTCTCCCAAGTAGCCTCCTCCTCAGAGTGATGCGTCCATAGTACCTTCACAAGGGGAATCACCTTGCTACGCAGTACCTGCTCCTTCCGGTCTAAGATGCGTGTCGATCGCAGGATATAAGTAACATCCTCTCCTAACTGCACCTGCTCCCACCTGATGATATGGGAAGGATCAGCAACGTACTTCTTCAGCATAGAAACATGAAATACGTTGTGGACGCTCGCGAGGGGCGTGGGTAAAGCCAATCGGTAAGCCACTGCTCCCACACGATCGAGGATCTGAAATGGACCAATGAATCGCGGTGCCAGCTTCCCCTTCTTCCCAAACCGAAGGACTCCCTTCATAGGGGAAACTCGCAAAAACACATGATCCCCGACTGTGAACTCTAGTGGCCTCCGTCTCGTATCGGCGTAGCTCTTCTGTCTGCTCTGCGCTGTAAGAAGCCGACGTCGAATAATATCAATCTTCTCTGACGTCGCCTGCACCAACTCTGGGCCAATCAAGCTGCGCTCACCGACCTCTAACCAGCAATGCGGTGCACGACAAGGTCGCCCATACAGCGCCTCATAAGGTGCCATGCCGATACTCGTCTGGAAGCTATTGTTGTACGCAAACTCCGCATATGCAAGACAGTCATCCCAACTGTCCTTGAAGTCCAATGCGCAAGCCTCCAGGATCTGGTTCACTCGCTCCGTCTGTCCGTCCGTCTGTGGGTGGAAGGCAGTACTGAACTTCAACTTCACACCCATAGCCTCCTGAATGCGAGTCCAGAAAATAGAAGTGAACCGCGTGTCTCTGTCCGACACGATCTCCAACGGAACTCCATGCAGACGCACAATCTCTCGGATATACAATCTAGCCAGCTCGTCTGCAGAGTTCGTAACTCTGATCGGTAGGAAGTGCGCCGACTTCGTCAATCGGTCGACGATCACCCAAATGGAATCATGCCCCTTCCTCGTCCTCGGCAACCCAGAAATGAAGTCCATGGAAATGAAATCCCATTTCCACTCTGCAATCGGCATAGGCTGCAAAAGTCCAGGTGGTCGGCGATGCTCTGCCTTCACCTGCTGACAAGTGAGACAACGGGACACGAACTCAGCAATGTGGGTCTTCATACCTTCCCACCAGTACGTCCTCTTCACGTCAAGATACATCTTCGTGCTGCCAGGATGCATCGCGAGTCTAGTAGAATGCGCAGCCTCGAGAATCTCTCGTCTCAAGTCAGGGACATCTGGGACGCATAGGCGGCCACGGTAACGTAAGCCTCCATCCATACCAACTCGCCAGTCGGCGTCAGCATCATCACTGGCCTGCTCTCGAAGCTCAGTAAGATGCGCGTCGTCCCTCTGCGCCTCGATGACACGGTCATCGATCAGAGATCGCACCTGTACATGTGCGATAAACTCAAACGGCTCCTCTACGGTGAGTTTCTGCTCAAAGTCTCGCAAAAACTCCACCATATCCCACTCGGCAACCATCAGCGGAGCCGCAAACTCTATCGCCTTCTTGCGGCTCAACGCATCAGCCACAAGGTTCGCCTTCCCAGGATGGTAAGAGACTTCAAACTTGAAGTCCTTCAGCGTCTCCATCCATCACCGCTGCCTCATATTCAAGTCTCGCTGCGTGAATATGTACTTGAGGCTCTTGTGGTCGCAAAAGAGCTCGAACTCCTCTCCGTAGAGGTAATGTCTCCAGAGTCTCAGTGCGAATATAACGGCTGCCAACTCCAGGTCGTGTGTAGGGTAATTCTCCTCGTGCTTCCTTAATTGTCTCGAGGCATACGAAATTACCCTGTCCCTCTGCATAAGGACACAACCCAAACAAACGCTAGACGCGTCAGTGTATATAGTGTATCTAACCCCCTGCTCTGGCAATACTAGCACAGGGGCGGACGTAAGTCTGTCCTTCAGCTCTTGAAAAGCTGACTCCGCCTTATCATTCCAGGCGAACTTCACGTCCTTCCGTGTCAACTGAGATAAGGGTCTCGCGATCTTCGAGAAGTCCTGAATGAAGCGCCGATAGTAACCAGCGAGACCCAAGAAACTCCTCACCTCAGTGACAGAACTAGGCTGCTCCCAGTCCTGCACCGCAGCTACCTTAGACAGGTCAACTGCCATGCCATCCTTGGACACCACGTGTCCCAGAAACTTCACCTCCTGCTTCCAGAAGTCGCACTTCTTGTACTGTGCGAACAACTGATGTCGTCTGAGCGTATCCAGGACCAAATGCAAATGCTCCTCATGCTCCTCTCGACTCCTAGAGTATACCAAAATGTCGTCGATGAAAACAACGACGAATCGATAAAGGAAAGGCTGAAAAACCCGGTTCATCAGATCCATGAACACGGCCGGTGCGTTCGTGAGACCGAACGACATCACGAGGAACTCGTAGTGACCAAAACTGGTCCTGAATGCTGTCTTCTGCACGTCCTCATCTCTGACGCGCAGCTGATGATATCCTGACTGAAGATCAATCTTCGAGAAGTACTGCGCTCCTCTCAACTGATCAAACAAGTCATCGATCCTGGGTAAAGGGTACTTGTTCTTCACTGTGAGCTGGTTCAGCCTACGATAATCAATACACAATCGCAGCGAACCGTCCTTCTTCTTCACGAACAAGACCGGTGCTCCCCAAGGAGATACGCTAGGCCGTATAAAGCCAAGCTCTAGCAGACCATCAATCTGCGTCCGCAACTCCTCCATCTCACATGGTGCCATGCGATACGTCGGCAGTGAGACTGGTGTAGAACCAGGAATCAGATCGATAGTGAAATCGATCTCACGTCGGGGCGGCAAACCAGGGATCTTCCTGAACAGATCCCCGAACTCAGACACAACTGGCGTCTGCTCAAGTACCTGGGCACCAGCGTCGCGCAATAGAGTGGCGTAGCTAAGAATGCGGAAAGGAAGATTTACCCGCACTGAAAATGTGAAAGGCGTGCCCTCAGGCTCGTACACCGTCACCACACGAGCCTCGCAGTCAATCTCAGCTCTCGCTGCAGTCAACCAGTCCATGCCAAGAATGACGTCGAGATATACGAGCGAGGAATCGACGACCAGATCAAGAGTCATCGTCCTGCCTCCCAGATCAACTAAACAACCCTCACACATCTGGGTGACATCCGAATAATCTCCATGAGCTGCAAGGACTCGCACGCTATCCATAGTGATAGTCTGCAACCCAAGACGTCTGACTACGGCACGCGATATCAAAGAAATCGTGGAACCAGTGTCCACCATGATAAGAACAGGAGTACCTCCGATATGGCCAGTGACCTCGAAGGCTGATTGCTGGAAAGTCGGCGTCGTAGCTGCCTCAGCGGTCAGTGCATGAACTCGTGCCTACTGTGGCCGGTTCGGCCGCTGTGTCAAGGGCCGTGGGGGCTGTCGAATCTGCGATACCGTGGGTCTGAACGAAGGATGCGCAGGAGCTGACCGTATAGGCGGTGCTGATATCGCCTGTGGACATACACGATCAATCTTCTGCGGCGGCGAGAACCCACTGTCCCGCATCCTGAAAAAGTAACTCTGCGCTAAATGGCCCGTCCTCCCACAGTAGGTGCATGATAAATCAGGGCGCCGAAACGGTCGTACAGGCGCCGTGGTCCTGGTAGGAGGATCAATGCGAGGCCTCTTGCCCGCGAAGGGCCTATCTGGCAACTCCGGTCGCGGCCTGGAAGTAGTCGGGCCTCGAGATCGCGCCAGTCGATCTACGTCCTGCTCTGCCCGCATGGACATATGAACCAACTCCGCATAGGAAGGGAAACTGACGCAGCACATCTTCGACCGAATATTCGGTCGCAAGCCCTCCAAAAAGCGCCGTATGCGCATCTGCTCATCAGCCAGAATCGTCGGGACGTACCTGCCCAACTCTGTGAACCGATGCTCATACTCGGTAACCGTCATCGCTGCCTGTCTGAGACGGAGAAACTCATTCTCCCTCTCGTGCCTGTAGGTCTGGGGATAATACTTCTCATGGAAGCGGAACTCGAATGCTGCCCACGTCCATACGAAATCTGCGGCAACAGTCCGCAATATACTATCCCACCACATACTGGCCTCTCTCTCAAATAGGAAGGTAGCCAGCTCTACCTGCTCTGCCTCGGTACAATATAACATGCGTAGAATCTTCGACACTCGGTCGAGCCAGAACTCTGCCTCCTCAGGTCTGTGAGAACCCGAAAAGGTAGGAGGCCGCAAGTGCTGAAATCGCTCCAGAAGGCCCCGTGTGTCGGCAAGATTCCCCGCAGGGAAAGCAGGCTGCGCAGGATGTGCTATGCCCTCATCCTGGGCGTAAGTATAGGCATCCTCAGCTGGATGCGCAGGTGGTGCAGGTGGAGTAGATGTAGTCGCACCCCCACCCTGGGCTAAAGTCCCAACTATAGTGGTCAATAGCTGCTGCTGCTGTAGCATCATAGCCATCATCTGCTCGAATCTATCAGGGGGTGGAGCAGGCTGTGGCGGATGAGGTGCGGAAGTAGATGCGCGCTGTGGCTCTCGAACTGATGGTGTAAATGGCGGTGGTCCATCTGTAGGACCAACGGCAGGCTGAGACGATCGAACAGTCTCAGGAATCGGGCCCACAGCAGGGTCCGGACGAGTGCCAGACTGAGAAGGAGTCTGATCCATCTTCTCAGACAATGAAAGCCGAACCGCACTCCTCGTAGTCTTAGGTGGCATTCCCTATATTCAAAATAGGGTGCAACCTTGTCAGTCTCAAGTGCACATATACACCACAATCATTCACTTAAAGAGTCAAAGGCATTCCAGGCATTTCAATTAATCAAAATTGTCACAATACAAGGGATATATCCTTACAAGCATCATGACTAGAATGACATGGAAATTAAGATAGTTAAGCGACAGCAACATAAGCAAAGCACTAGCCCTAATAGGCTTTACACACATAAAACAGGAAATAGCTAACTACTAATAATCAACATCAAAGATCGCATCGCTAGTCGGAATCTGGTGACGGAGGAGGAGCACCCTTATCCTGTAAACAACACAGGATTGCCTTCAAGGTGCGAGTCACCTTCTTCTTCGTAACGGCCTTGGCATCAGCGACCTCTGCTCGAAGTTCTTGGACTTTTCTTCGCAAAGCGGTCTGACTCTCCTCCATCCGAGCAATGCGATCGTCAATAGTAGTCTGCGCAGAAGGAGGAGAGCTCTCATCAGTATCCTGAGCCTCCTCTTCTGCTTCTTCCTGAACCTCTTCCTGAACCTCTGCTCTAGGTTCTTCTTCGCTTTGATCTTCCTCTTCATCAAAGTCGTCCCCACTATCCCTTTCGAGTTGATTTTCACGGTATTGCGACCCAATCTTCATCTTAACCATTGTCGACTCATCGATGGTGTGAATCGATACCGGCAATTCGGGTCCAAGTCTATAGGCAAACTCAAGCGCAATCTTGCAAATGAGTCGGCCAAAGGGAAGGGATTCGGATGTTCTCCTCGACCTGGCTATGAGAACTATCTGCCGTAATATGAAAGTGGCCATACATACGTTCTCTCCCTGGGCCACCAGAAATAAGAAATCGACCATAAGACGTGTACATTCAATGCGGTTCGTCGACCTAGGATAAACATTGAACGTGCAGATATGGTGCAGCAGGCGCAGATCCTCAGACATGTACGTCGCTTTGAGGCTATTATTAGGCTGCCATGGAACCAACTTACCGCACAGAAACCTGGTGCGGCGATCTCGTTCACGTCTAGTCCTCAAATTCTTCTCACTTGGATGTACATCACCTAGTGGCACGTTGAGAAGTCGCGCAACCAACCGGACGTCGATCGTAGCCATCCGATCTCTACCAAAAGGGATTTTGAACTGTAAGGGCTCCAAGGTAGAACTCTGGATGTTAGCATAGAAGGCACGAACGGTGCTCACATTAGCACGAGCGCGAGCTTCAAAGATCGGTCCCCAGTGCGCAGCTTCAATGCGTT
Source organism: Magnolia kwangsiensis (assembly GCA_037074715.1). Taxonomy (NCBI): domain Eukaryota; kingdom Viridiplantae; phylum Streptophyta; class Magnoliopsida; order Magnoliales; family Magnoliaceae; genus Magnolia; species Magnolia kwangsiensis. The sequence goes on along the minus strand of CM073572.1, from coordinate 67,250,900 downwards.
CGAACAATAAATATTCACCGAACAACCGTCCATCTACGTCCGCCTCAAATAACACTCTACGATCAGTGTATTCACCATGAGGCATCTCTGATAGGATGGTTCGTCCAAGATGTGCATGGGGATCCAAATCCTGTTTTGTACGGCACTCCAGGACTGCAGCTGGACCTGCGGCGGTGCTTGAACTTGCGGCACCACCCCGCGGTCTTCTCGATCGAGCAGGGCGGCTCGGCCCAGCCTCGTCTGTCGCAGTTTTCCTCTTACCCATCAAAGATATGATGGATGAGAGCGACAAAAGGCCCAAAATGGCTTCCACAAAAGCCATGAAAAATGCTGAAAATGCGGAGAAATGGCTGCCCAATCTGACAAAAGGAAATCTAGGCGTCGTAGAGGGACGCTTCAAGCTTCCCAAGGCTGTACTTTCAGGGAAAAATTTAAACAAAAAGATGGAATGGAGCTGCTCACGATTTCAGCACTATTTGGGGGATTTTGGAGCTCCAAATGGGGAAATCGTCAAGGAAAGGGGCTGCCAACACCCAATAATTGATGGGTGGTGGTCGATTTTGGCCAAGGAAGGGTTTAGGAGGGGTTTGGGTCGCCGGGATTTGGAATGGAGTGCTGAAAATCGAATCTAGGGTATGCAAGGGGGCTGTTTGTGAAGGAGAGGTGGGTTTTAGGGGTTTTCGTGGGATGGGAGGTAGCTAGGGGTGATGTGGAGGGCATTTAAGTGGGTGCGCCCGAAGGGCAGCACCAACGGAGGTCGCCGGCCGGCGATGCATCGCCCGGCCGGCGATGGCATCGCCGGTCAACTCGAAAGTTGACCGGTGGGACCCCATGGGTCTGGTCCCCCATGGTCCCAGGGCCACAAAAAATTAGGTCCCACCCCTTGGTTCATAGCATTTTGGTCTCTATGAGCCCAAACATGTGTTCAGGGCTTTCCGGGTCCACATCGCAATCCAGAATACCAAACTATATGATGCAGCATATGAATTTGGGGTAGAAGGAGCCAGTACATCTTTCTATCTCCTTAGTTGCTAAAGAAAGTGAAGTTAGAATGGCCTTATGGCCATTTTTCATGAAATTTTAATATTCACTGTAAAATTTGGTGAATGCGCTAATTTGTGTTATTTTCACATTAGGTTTGATGCCTAATATGAAATGGATAAGAAATAACTGAAGGTTGAAGTGTTTAGAGAAGGAATTTTGAAGATTTTTGGTGAAACGGGGTTTTTAAGCCCTGGCGATTGATTACTGGAGTCGTGGTCATCCCACGGCCCAAAGATTCACTTTTGCGGTTTAAAACCACTCATAGGACGTCTCCACCCGACTTCCTACAGCTTAGAAGTGATTCGGGTCGCTTTACGCGACCCGAGATACGTTACAGACTCGATCTTGCGATCGATCCTTATAGACTTCGCCTATCGGCGAATCTGTGATCCTAGAAGTGTTTCTAGACCCTTCTCGCACCCACCTAAGTCAAAGGAAGCGACAGCATATGTCGCAAGACCATAACCCAGGCCCAGTATACTCTCATTCATGCTCTGATACCAACTTGTAATACCCTGAAAATCGGGGGTCGTGTTTAAACTCAACTCCCGAGTTCCAGACCGTCACTTATGCAACAAAAATGGTTATGATTCAATTTTGTCTGATTTAAAGCATTCACATGAGTAAAAGTATACCAAAACTGTAATTCATACTTCAGATCCAGTGATAAAAGCAAGCGGAAGACTAAACAATATATATATCACTGTATGGAAAAACAAAGTAATCTCAACTGTCTCCAAAGTATGACTACATCTCTGAGTCTCATATACATGTAAATAGACAAAAGAATAAGTTCAAAATAGTCCCACTGAAGTCCCCCTCGATCCAGGTCACCTACGGGAAGCCGTCGTGATACTGCATATACGAGAACTCATCCTGGTCCTCGTCAAACTCCGGCTCCACCTCCTGGATCTCGTCGTCACCTGCAACTACAACAGGGTCTGGTGGGTGTTGCAAACACCATCCCGTAACGTGGGAATGAGTGATCAACTCAGTGGAATCATAGAGTAAAGATTAGCATGTTCACAATTCAATCACGCGATAATAGTAAAGCAGTAAATCAGACAATCCTAATACTGTTGTTTAATGCAAGATGATATGACGTGATGTATGCCCTCACCGACGATCACCCTCATGCGGCAACATCTTACGACCGCGGCATGCCACACTCCCTAGAGTGCTCCACATCTTCCAGGCACATGCAATGCTATGGTGATATGATTACCAAGTTGTTATTAGTCCATTCAAACAGCAGGATTGGAAAACTAAGGTACTTCCCTTGTATCAATCCCAACACGGATCCTGTCTAGGGTCGTCACTCCTAGTAATCTCATACGATGTATATTTCGTAGGTCACTGCAAGGGCTGCCAGGGCTGTTGCTCGCACTCGTTGCACCGCTCCCCCATCACCTTATCAATACAGGCCTACTGTACTCTACTGCACGGAAGGGTCGTCGCCTCCCGTGAACTCAGAATACGCTCGCGGTCACTACAAAGGGCTCGTCGCCTGATCAGTGTAGGCCGACAGCTAGAATATAGTGTCCCATACCACCATAATCTGCTCACGAGTCAAGGTGCTCACTGGTCACTACGGGGAGGTTTGTGGCCCCAGCGTAGGCCGACAGCTCGACCACGGTGTCCCATACCACCATGCCCGGCTCATGAGTCTTCGTGGATCAAGGTACCACGGTTAATAGGGTTTACAATGGTAAGTTCAGTACCCTAGGTTCAAGCAGTTATGATACATACAAGGTGAACAAACATCGGCCAGTCGGGTTACTTGACGGGCTCGACTAGCGCGATCGCATCTCGAATTGAACGACATGAAGTGCGTAAAACACTTCGCGTGGCCTAACCACTGCCGCCAACTCTCAACACGAATCACATTCATCGACGCGTCATTCGTGGCTATGACCAGTCAGCCACGAATTCGTTCGGTTACCGACTGCCTGGACTAAGTCAAGTCCCACACATCTATGGAATTACGTTAACACTATACAAAGGTATTGGAATTGAAATACATCATGTGAGCATGTTAGCACATGTTATAACATTCAACTTAAGCAAATCTTCAAGGCATACTTCCCATGTATATTCAACTTAAGCAAATCCTCAAGGCATACTTTCTATGCATGTAATGCGATCATGCATAAGGTCAACATGTAGGAAATCATTTAGGTCAGCATATTAATCATGAAATCAATCACAAACTACTACATAACATCATTCAATACAATACATACTAATACAAACATTTATACAAACACATACACTACACACTTAAGTCCACATATAGTATGTCGACCCAAAGTGCGCAACTTGGCGAATCTCTTCGCCAAACTGATTATGCAAGCATTCCTAACTCCCTAACACGGCGACAAACCATGTCAATCACGTCAGCAAAATATGCATGTAGACCGTACTTCCTACAAATGACTAAAATGCCCTAAATCTCATATTCTTCGTTAATTTACGAAATAGGAAACGGAGAGCATGTTGTACATGTCAAACGGCGATGCCGTCGATAATCTACTATTAAACGACATTGAAAGCATTGTAAACTGTCAATCAAAGCGTCTAAAATCCGCACCTAATCTCTTACGGTCGCGAGAATTTGAACGGAGCGTGTACGCTTCGTCTACGGTAGTAGGAGAACCTGATTTGTGGATTTAGTTAGCTAACATATTCAGAATTTACATAAACCCTAAATCAGAAAGTTTTTGGGGTTTTTCTATACCTGAAAAAGTGGAAAAATCACCAGCCAGGTGATTGGAATGAAGTGTTGAAGCAGCAACCGTTGGTGGTTCGGAAGCGGGAAAAATCTCCTCTTCCCTTTCTCTCAAACTCTCTCTCTCTTATGCTAGGGTTTGTGAAATTCGTATGCAAGGAAGGAATGAGGGTTTCAACCCCTTTTATAAGCTTGGAAACGCCGAAAATAGGCTCCGGGACGAAGTTTACTTATTGCCTATCCATTTCGGGGCTGTTTCGGTCCAAAAACTGATTTCTGGTGGTCCCCTGGTCGATTGCGATCAGACTTAAGCTCATGGGTACCAGATGTACCTCGTATTAAGTTTTCAGTCTGGCAGGATTCGCAGATCGCACGTGGCGGACCAGTTTCAGTTCAGCAGTCACCGCACATAGATCAGGGCTGAAAGTTCCGTGATAATAAATAGATATTTTTCCTGATCCGAGGGTGTAATCTGGATGAATTCTGGCGGTCAGAACGCTTAATACTGACGCGTCAAGTCGTGTGCCAGATCTAAATTTGAAATTCCCAATTCGTCCCTATTTGCGGTCGCTTCAGTCCGGGTTCAACGAAATACTCTGTGATTATCGGTTTGACTTGATCTTTGAGATGATTGTCAAGTCCAGCTGGGCGGTTCTAACGGTCTAAGATAGGAGGTATCAGACCTTCGACACGCGGTCTAAATCCAATACAAAAGTTCAATATGGTCCAGAGGACAAACCTGCTTAGAGTTGGATCCAAGGTTATAGAGTATTGTAGAGTTGTCTGTTCTACTCGATTTGGGTCTTGTAGAACGTATTTAAAGTGATCAGGGACTATTTCCCAGCTACTCTAGCGTTGCGCTAGCTAACTTACGTTTAATTTCCATGGAAATTATTTATACGCGATTTCGGGTCAAATCGGTACTTGATTCCAAGTACGGATTTTTCACGGGCGTTACATAAAGTCACAAAATATTCTGGGTTTACATCATAGAAAATGTACGGACACGTTTCCAGTGCTAGTGTTGTATGTAGGAATTCTACAACTCAAACATGACGTGGTGAAGGATGTGATGAGGTTGATCACTTTCTTCCTCAAGGAATAATTACTCCAAATCCACGGAGTTCTTTGGACTCCTCACAAAGATTCCTCGAATCCATGATGGAATAAAAAGAAATAAATTCTAATAAAATTGGAAATAAATAGACTGATGATAAAAATGAATTTACAATCCTTTAAATAGTGATATCAAACCAAGGAAGAAGTTTCAGAATTAAACTCCAACTCAAACTCCCTAAAAACATGACTTATTAGAAATAGTAAATAAATGGTAAACTTACTATTTATAGACGATCATGATTTCTACTAGACTTCATGGTTTTCAGCCAAAAATAGTAAGTGTCCTATTTGTCCTAACCATGTTATTCTCCTAATTTTTCTAAGCCCTTTTTATATTGGGCATGACTCCTACAACTTAAAGGATCAAAAGTTATAATCGAGTTAAAAATTACTATAAATAGTAAAAATGCAAATTAAATGAACTTTTGACCATCAATCTGATGGAATCTTGAAAATCTAGTGTGGGCGACCTAGTATAGAGGGGTTTATTGGCTAAAGAAGCTTCTCCTACCCCAAAATCATATATTATACTTCGAATGAATCATTCCAGTTTGCAAGATACACCTGCTTTAGGGTTCTAACAGTATCACGTCCCAGACTCAATGACCGGACTCATAAGGAACCCGTTAACCGGTTTCGACCACAACAGCCTCCGTGTTGCCCCATTCTTGGCTCGTAACACCCATTCACTAGGTTTTGATCCTGGGATCCCACAAGAAGGATTTATAACATAAGTCTGAATCTAATAAGAGCATCCTCAAAATCATAACATCATAACCACAGATAGTAGCCATAGGAACACATCATAAATCCACTAGGAATTAAAACTTTATACAGGTACATGGCTCAAAGGAAAAATACATAAGTAGAATAAAGAAAACTCCAATAGGTCCTTGGCACACTCTGAAAGGTCCTCGGTCACCTGCATGCATCAATCGTGCATAAACTTATAAAAAGCTTAGAAGGTAGTGTAAGTATGTGTAATACCAGTGACAGAAAGAAATATTAGAGAATGCAGAAGCTTGACATGAACCATGAATACTATCAATGCCACTAGCCATACCAAGGCTAAGCTATGACAATCATGAATGCAACAAGACCTACTAAGGCTATGTAAAGAAATACATGGGTATTAGGCGCCATATCTAGATGATACATAAAAGGCCTATATAGCCAATGTCAATGTAATGCAATACATGTCAATCCTCATATCAAGTCCACAAATTATATACAGTTTCATTATAAGGAAACCATAGGAGTCAAGTACACTACTGGCTGACTGCCGCTCTCCAAGACCCGCACAGTCAAGCGAGCGTAAGAGACCTCACTACCCGCCTGTGGACAACCAATCACCAAGAGGCTCGACGGTAGTAGACCCACTCACGAGCTGGTCAGACTCAACCTAGCTATGCCCACTCACTTAGGTGGATAAGGCCACATTCCATCTCAACTGACCTCACGACAGTGAGAGACGCGGCCTAACGGTAAAAGGCACTCGGACGCTCATGTTTTCCACTCGGTCTTGACGTTGAGGCATCTTCTTGGTACCATGAAGGTTTAGGGGTTTTCACCTAAGGACATTCTAAGTGACCTATATGCTCAAGAGATATTTTCGATGTCCAATACGGTCATCCACGATACTCCTGTGGAGGCTACGACCCTGAAGAAGCAAGGGTGAATATAAACCATGTAATGAAATGCCAGGTGCATGAATCACGCATACCAGTCATGCATCAACTCCAAGCATCCTATGTGCTTAAGAGAGGAACTTCATCCCTCTGGGAAGCCATAATATCTTGCCCAATGGTACAACTATGACCACACACACATAATGCTAACAAGCACACAATGATGTATATGGGTCATGAAGATGAACAAGATGCATCATGCGGTGATTTATGATGTCATACTCTTCGCCTATCCATGAAGGGACTAGGTCTAGGTACTTAGACGAATTTCCATAAGGAATCAACCTCTAGTGGGGGCTCGATAGTCTGGGGTAGCCCACAAGGTTAAGGAAGGACAATAACATGGGCCTAAGTAAATGAAACAGGCCTAGCTACGGTCTATGGTCTTTCTCAGTAGAGATGAGGTCTTTAATAACATCAACGCTTTCCCTCACTGCGGATATATTTCTTTTGAATATCCCATATTGACGTTGCACTATTATTAAGTGATATTCCTTTAATTTATATCTTTCATACTCTTATTTTTTTCTTTCCTCTTTTTTGTAGTTAATCTGACCTTAAGCGGTTCTGCCAGCTCAAACTCGGTCGCCACTATATCAGATGCACTTTTATTAGAGAAAATTCCTCCCTATAAGCTTATTTTGATCAAAGGCACCTTATCAACCGATGCTTATATGTTCAAAGACCCATATCAGTGGCCTATTCTAGACACTGCTTTGGGAGTTTTGGATAATACTTCAAGAATGGCTAACATCAACCTTTCACCTTTACGTAACTCCTTGGCTCATTTTCGTGCTTCTCTACGTTAGTTGGAATCAATTTGTAATATAGTCATTGCTCCAGAGATTTTGGTTTACCAAAAGGAATTTTCTTTTCTCAAGGATAAAGCTTCTAGAGCTGTAACGATGATTTTCGGCTATAATAAAGAGCATAGCTCTCTCCAAGAGTAGTTGAAGACTTCTTAGCATAACATAACAGCCATTGAAAGAGAGATAGCCAAGATTAAGGAGCAAATAGCCACTCTTGGGATCCAAAGGCAGGAGGAAGAATTGAAGGTGAGTAAGATCATAGCTGATATGAAAGACAATGCTCATATTGCTGATATTGAGAAGTCAAAACTTTCAAGAGATGAAGCTGCGATAGTTTCCCTGGAGCAAGAGTTAACTGGTGCCCCTGATCAGGCCAGACTTATTGTTGATGTTGAATTGGTTACTATAGCTGCCCAAGTGCAATTCAAACAAGATTTACAGGAATACATAACCACCTTGGGTGTTTTAGAGGAGTTGTAATGTTTTCATAATTGATATGTATCATTATTTTCTCATATATGAAATTTCAGAATCCATTTTAGAGTCATTTCTAAACATAAATGTCTCGTGATAGCAGATGTTCATATTTCATCTACATACTTTTATAATTGGAAAGCATAATACAATGAACATATGCATATATGTCAAAATTTTCATGCATCAATTCAAGGCTTTGATTGCACACTTTAGTATGATGTACAACTTAAAAATATAATACACTAACAACATGTTCTTTTGCTAGTATTCCCTATATGGTGCTTATTTTCAATGGGTGGAACTATTTTAGAGTTTAGTTAACATCTAAGGCGCCACACACAATTTAAGCTTTTAAGTAGTTGGAGCACACAGTTTTTTAGGTTCTTGAGTAGTTGAAGCAAATACAGTTCTTTAGGCTATTGAGTAATTGGAGCAAATAGGACTTATGCAAATAGCCTTTGTAACTCTTAAGAGTTCACTAAACCACCATAACTAGGGAAGTTCGCAAACTACAGTCCATTAGAGGGGCCCAATGAAGCCACCGGGGTAGTGAACTCGATAGGATTTATGCACAGGGTTGACCTCAACAACTCTCTAGATTTTGCGGGGCTCATAAGGCTACATGTTTGGGTACCAGATCTAAGGCCGTCAGTCCACCGATGAGGGGGAGCTCATTTAAAGGTCGACCCTTCCCCATGAGTTTCTATTAAAATCAAGCCAGGAACCTGAAGGTCCTTATACATGGTTGGCATATCTATGGATGAATCAAAGAGCTCACACTACGACCAACTTTTTCTTCACCTGCATAACCTGGACCCATTCATGTGGGGGCATTTTCTCTGACCCATCCTCATGATGCTGTCAAAGAGCGATATAGGCGGCATAGGTCCCATGTGTGGTTGGCCTTCATGGGCTTTAAGCTGCTTGGGCTTTTAGCCACTGGCTCTCTCCCATTCCCGCATGGGTATAAGTATATGATTGCCTTTGCAGACTTTTTAGGACTACTAGCTTTTCACTGTTGCCCGTATAATATATATGACGAATTGGCAACATAGTAGGTCTTATTTATGGTTGGCCTTCATAGGTATTTGGTCTCTTGGGATTTTTAGCCATTGACTCTCATTGCTACTGTAAATGATAAATCGTCATTGCTAATAACATAAGAGTTACGTGTGGTTGGCCTTCATGAGCACCCACCATTGCCATAAATGATAAATCACCATCGCTGATAACATAGGACTTATGCGTGGTTAGCCTTCGTGGGCGCTCACTACTGTCATAAATGATAAATTGGCATCACTAATAACATAGGGCTTATGCGTGGTTGGTCTTCTTGGGCGCTTACTGCTAGTGTAAATGATAAATCAGTAATATAATCAATCCTGTGCAATTAGCGATGATCAATAATCAGTGAAATCATTAATGCGGTGATGATATCAATATGGCGATGACTAACCGTGATATTAGCTTGGTGATAGTCGGCGATAATATCATTTTGGCAACAATATTAGTGATGATTTGTAATAATAGTATTCCGTAATGCGACAATGTCTCAGTGATCAACAATGCTTTATAATAATATTCCATAATCAGTGATAATTGACAATGATGGAAATAATCAATGATATCTCGATAATCGATGATGCTTTATAATGTGTGTTGGAGCATAAAAATTATGAATCATGAAGAAAGATTCAAGGTTAAAAATTAGACATAGAGTGAAGAAATGAAAAGAAGAAGAGTGCTTTGATTAACAGTTGTGCTAGTCACACAACCAGATACACTCAACAGTAGTTACACGAGTCGTGCAACCAGTTAAATGTGTTCACAGTAGTTACGCAAGTAGCGCAACTAGTTACAGTAGTTGCAAGGATTGTGCAACAAATTTAGGTAGCAGCGCGAATGGCGCAAACAGTTTATCTCTTTTACGGGTCGCGCAACTGAGTATACCATTGTGCGGACTACGCAACCAAACTTTTCAGTTGCACGGGTAGCGTAGTCAAGAATAGAGAATGAGCAAGATGAATGGTCAGATCTGATGCAAAGTGGGACCCATGGCACAAAGGTCAGGGTTGGCACGTGTGGGGGCCTATAAATACCCCCTTCCTCCCCTCATTTGCGCGAGAGAGAAATCTTAGAAGAAGAGCGGAGCTATGAAAGATGACTGAAGGTGAGGAGCAGAAGAAGGGATCAGTTATGCGAGCCGCGTAACCCATTTATCAAGTTTTGTTGACCGTGCAATCAACTTAGCAAGTTACACTGACCACGCAACCCACATCTCTAGTTGTGCTGACTGCGTAACCAGCAAATCGGTTGTGCAGGTCACGCGACCAGGTCACTATGTGCCTAAGGTTAAATGGGAGGTCGAAATGCTACCGAAATTGCTGAAAGCATTCAAGTTCGATCTTCATTATTTCAAGCTCTCTCCTTTGCATGAGGGCCAATCTTAAAAGAGAGATTGATTGATTAAATTCGACATTCCTCCTAAGTCTTAAGAGATGACTAAAGCTATTGTCGAAATGTTTCCTAAATCAAGATTCAACAATTCAAACTTTATTAATTACAATTTGTTTACTTCAAATAATCTATCTTGGAATCATGGGATATTGAAGGGATGTAGATAAACTCAGAATCAATAATACAACAATTGTTCTATTTATTCTCTTTGTTACATTCAAATAAAATAATTTTCCCAAATCAGATGCACTTATTTCTTGTTCAAAACAAAATGGTGACTCTGCTAAGAACTATTATTATTTTATTTCGATAATAACATCGAGTGTATTATAGAATTTTCATTGTAGTTTGGCGTCTTTTGATGCCAAAATGGTGACTCTCAGTGGGAACATCCCCCCTTCATCTCTAAAATAGATTATTTATTTTTCAAATACTAATTACAATTACATTTTGTAACTGAAGGTTTCTGAATTCAACTACAAGCTATAGCAAATGGCAACTCCAGTAAGAACAGTGAACTTTCGTTTCACCTCAATAAGGTTCATGATAGAATACGCACTGAGTCAACCCCAAAGTCTATGACTCGAATTCCTATAGGTAAAAATGACATGATTCGAGTGGTTACTGGGGTTGTATCTGCTTCACATTCAACCGTCGGAAGGTGATAAGAGCTGGACTGTTGTAACATCTCGCAAGATGAAGGTAAGGAATGCAAGAAGCTCTTGAATGAATCTGCCTTCACTAAGAGTTAGAGGGCCAATAACGTGTAATGCAGCTAGGAAGCATCTTGAACTCGCTCCTCCTGAGATATATCCTGAGCAAATAATTCCACAATTGGTATCACGCAACTTTCTAGCTTTGGTCACCCCAAGGCTCAGATGGACAAAAGAGCAGAAAGGTAAAGCATTAATGGCAAGTTCACCATTGTCCGTATTGCCTCAAACAAGTTTACTAAAGTTTGTATCACCTCAATCGATTAATAACACCGAAAGTATAGGGAGGTCAAATGAAACCCCATCCTCTCCTCTCTTTATAAGCCCTGTCACGTTGACATACTCTCATCCCCACCCAATTACAGCTTCATCGAAAAGTGGAGAAGCTGCAGTACACATGACTGGGACAAACCACGAAAGTATGCCAAATACAGAGGATCGCATGAATGCGATGGCAGAAGCATAAAGAGCACTAATGGAAGAGTGCAGAAACCTCCGTGAAGCCTTAGTGACTCTTGCAAAAATAGCTCCCCCAATGATGGGCGCAATGAATGGACCAAAAAAATAGCCCGAAGGCTTACAACCACAAGAGGCAGGATCACTGAGGTCTATTCCAGCAGCAAGAACTATAACACAGGACAAAGTGAGACAAGTCATTGAAGAAGCTGCCAGAATAGAGAGAACACAAAAATATTGGCTGCTTTAGATATCAAACACCATATCCAAGAGAGGTGGAAGATGTCTCATTTTCAGCCAACTTCAAACATCCATATTTTTAGAAGTTTAATGGAGAAGGATCGCTAGAAGAACACTTAATGCACTTCATCACTAGCATGAGAAATTTTTCTACGATACCACAATATTACTTGCGATTGTTCGAGTCGTCAATCACACATAAAGCATTCCAATGGTATTCTAGCTTGGCTCTAGGGTCGATACATACTTGGGATCAAATGCAGGACGCGTTCATGTCAAACTTCTTCTCTTTGGAGCGTGAGGCTAGTATTACAGAATTGGCTTTCGTACAGCAGAGAGAAGGGAAACTAGTAGAAATGTTTATCGACAAATGGAAGACATTGGGAACCTCGTGTAAACAGCTGCTGAAAGAAAAGGAGCAATTTAAGATGTGTCTAAACTCTATGGAGATAGGGATCGCATTTGGACTCACCAGCGCCGACATTAGAAATTTCCATGACCTGGCCACTAAGGCCCATACTTTGGAATCGATGACCCATAAGATGCCGGCGTTTCTCCATGAGACATTAAGGAGAGTGCCCAGCAGGATGGCTGTAAATACTGTCGATCGTGACAAAAGAAGCAAAGATATAAGGGACTCGAGGGAGAATAGGCAGGAACGAAAAGAAGAATGGAGCCAATCAAAAAATACATATAGTGGAAAGAGGTCCAGGATGCTCAATTCTCATGAAGGATTCGCATTTGATAAGAAAGACGTCATTCCTATGATAAACCAATTGTTAAAAGTCAGCACGATCGAATTACCAGAACCCAAGCGCCCTGAAGATGCAACAAAAACCAAAAAGAAATTTTTACCGCTATCACCGCCTGGTAGGACATCCGATGGAGAATTGTTATACATTGAAGTGTATAATACAACGGATGATAGACAGGGGTGAAATAGTAATTGAAAAAAAAAAAAGGAAAGGGGTACAATGGCAACAGTAAATATGCTTACAATTCGAGAAAAGGCTCGAGATATGAAAAAGAAAGAAGAACATAAGGCGATGAAGAAGGTAGCGGTAATTACTTTGTGATCGGAAAAGAAGATGACAAGCCCTGTTAAGTAGAAAGCAACAATCGTACGAAAAGAAATTATTAAAAAACAGAACGATGGTGATGAGGAAGAAAAGAAGAATGAGATGGCAAAAGTGACTTATGATGTGGTAAGTCATTTAAAGGGTATACAGGCTTAGTTAAGCATCTATGATGCGCTCAAGTTGTCAGAGGAATTTCAGCAAAGTTTGGTCAGAGCATTGTCCAATCATGATGTCAGAGAGACATTATTGGTAGAAATGGAATGAAAAAAGTACAATGAGGAAGAAAACTACTTGCCGATCGTTTCCTTTTCTAATGATGATTTGATTTGTGAGACAGAGTATAATAGACCGCTAATGATGGAAGGCTATATTTGTAGGAAGAAAGTTATGCGAATCATGATAGATAATGGGTCGACAGTGAACCTCTTACCACTCTCAATGTTAAGTAAACTGGGTTATCGTCGTTCTGATCTGCGCCCTAGTGTAATGATAATACATGGCTTTAATCAAGATGGCAACGCACACTTGAAAAAATTAAAATGACGCTAAAAATAGGTGAGCTGACTACTAATGTCGTGTGCCACGTTATAAGTGTCGTGACGATGTACAATCTCCTCTTAGGAAGGCCATAGATACATCAGTACAACATTGTACCCTCTACTCTACATCAATGCTTCAAATATTGTAAAAGAGGAGTGCAATATAATAATGGATGATACGAAGACTTATACAGAGGCTGAGTCTTTCTTTCTAGATGTCAGTTATTATAAAGGGTTTACTAAAGAAGAGGGAAAGGGTGATGAAAGCAAAGTCCTAAAGGACATTCATGTAAATGTGATTAAAGGAGAAACAGAAAAGGCAGAATCATCAAGGAAGGCAGAATCAAAGAAAAAATTTTATTTTGTGCTGAAGTATTTGCGACAACCAGGGTAGCCGCCACTAACATTGTTATCACCTGAATAGTTGAGGACTTACAGTCTAATTCTACAGTGCCGTTGCCATTTGTTGAAAGGCAGAGGCCATTTTTGGACGCTCCAGGAAGATTTCAGGTTAGGCTAGCACAAAATAACCGAAGCCAATAGAATTTCATGCTTCGAAAAAAGTAAAGACAGAAGAAATGGCCAAGAATAATGTGTACCATGGAAGGTTGACATCACAAGATCTTGAAAACTACAGTCTAGCAAGTAAGAGAATCATGAGAAGCATGGGTTTTGATCACGAAAAACCCACCGGCTTGAATCAAGGGAGAGAGATTCAGATTCTTATTGGGGTCGACCAAGAAAAGCAGAAAAAATATCAAACACAGGGGGCAAAGTCGTTAGTGAATATGGTTACAGCCGCATAGCTATTCGAAGGAGATTCTAAGACAATTAATCATCCTAAAATGGCTCCAAAGTAATTAGAAGATGGGGGATAGCCGACGATAGATAGTTTGCGAGAGATAAATCTGGGAACAGAGGAAGAGCCAAGGAATACATTCATTAGCGCCGGTCTTCCTGAACAAGAGGATGAAGAATATATTTGCCTTCTTAAAGAAAATAAAGACGTCTTTGCTTGGACATATGCAGAGATGTCAGGCTTAGAACCTTCAGTAGTGCTACACTGATTAAATATTTCTAAAGAGAAGAGGCCGATTAAACAAGAGCAAAGGCGATTTCATCTGGATCTAGTTCCTCTGATAGAAGAGGAAGTTAATAAGTTGATAAAGGTTGGATTTCTCAGGGAGGTCAAATACCCCAAGTGGATATCAAACATCATCCCTATGAAGAAGAAGAACGGACAAGTTAGGGTATGCGTTGACTTCAGAGATCTAAATGAAGCCTGTCCAAAAGATGATTTTCCTCTCCAGATCACTGAACTATTAATTGATAGTATGACTCAGTACGCTGTCATGTCCTTTATGGATGGTTATGCAGGGTATAATCAGATTAAAATGGCACCTGAGGATGAAGAAGCAACTGCATTCAGAATGTCGGTGGGAATTTATTGCTATAAGACCATGTCGTTCGATCTCAAAAATATTGGGGCAGCGTATCAGCGAGCGATGCAAAATATCTTTCAAGACAAGATGCATAAATATGTTGAATGTTATATTGATGACTTTGTAGTCATATCAGGAGATCATAGAGAACATCATGAACATTTGGCATCAGTTTTTCGTCAACTCAGAAAGAAATAGCTAAAGATGAATCTAGTTAAATGTGCATTCGGGGTGTCCTCAAGTAAATTTCTCAGTTTTGTGGTCCGACACAGGGGGATTGAAATTGAGCCAGGGAAATTCAGGGCCATTCAAGATATGCCACCACTGAAAACACTAAAAGAATTGAAAAGTTTACAAGGAAAGTTGGCATATATCTACCATTTTATTTCAAATTTGGCAGGGAGATATCAGCCATTTTCCCATTTGATGAAGAAAGGTATAAAATTTGTTTGGGATCAAGCTTGTCAGAAGGCGTTCGACTCAACAAAGGAATTGTTAAAACGACCGCCGATATTGACAACCCCGATAAAAGGGAAGCCACTGCTGATTTTGTATATATCTGCAGCTGAGAATTCTTTGGGAGCTTTGTTGGCACAGGTGAATGAGTCTGGGAAAGAGAATGCTCTCTATTATTTAAGTCGAACTCTGATGGGCGCGGAGTGCAATTAGTCTCTAATTGAGAAAGAATGTCTACCATTAATATTTGCGGTTCAGAAATTGAGACATTATTATCTCTCACATGACATAATGCTGATCTCAAGAGCAGACCTGATAAAAATTTTGATGAAAAGACCAATGTTGGATGAAAGGCTAGCCAAATGGATGTTGTTGCTTTTAGAATATACTATTACATACGATCCGGTAAAAACAGTAAAAGGACAAGCAGTGGTGGACTTCCTTGTAGTGCACCTTGTAACCAAATGTGAAACCATCACTGATGACTTTTCAGATGAACAAGTTATGGTGGATGAGTCAATGTATTTTAACGGTGTTACTCGAGCATCAGGAGAGAGGGCAGGAGTGATATTCATTACTCCTCAAGGTGATTTATTACCTTACTCCTTCACGTTGGGTACTATATGCACAAACAATGAGGCTGAGTATAGAGCCCTCATCATTGGAATGGAAATGGCTCAAGAAATGGAGATAAAAACGTTGTATATCTTTGGAGATTCTAAATTGATTATAAATCAACTAACGACTGACTTTGAAGTAAGAAAGTAAGAACTTTTTCCAAATTACCGGAAAGCGCAATAGTTGCTAGAGCAGTTCTGTCATGTTGAAATTAAGCATGTACCACGGTCTGAAAATACAAGAGTGAATGCTTTGGCCAGATTGGCAGTGGCTCTGTCCTGCCTAAATCGAAGCCCTCTCCAAGTGACTATAGAAGAAAGAAGATTTTTTCCATCTTCAGAGGTCATCAATGAAACTATGGAGACACTTCCTGTGTCATGTTTAGAAGTGATAATAGATGATTGGTGCCAGCCTTTCATCGATTACCTCAAATATGATATCTCACCAAAAGATCCAGCGCAGAAGCAGTAAATTTGGCAAAGGTCAAGCAAATTCATCATATGTGGCGAGGTGTTATACAAAAAATCTTACAATGGAATGTTGTTACGTTGCTTAGATAAATAAGAGGCAAGCTAGACATTGCACAAAGTACATTCTGGAGAATGTGGGGCACATCAGGCTGGCTGAAATTTATTTCATAGAATACATCAAATGGGGTAATATTGGCCTATCATGTTCCAAGATGCGATAAATCATGCGAAATGGTGTCATGAATGCCAAATTCATGGAGACGTTATACACGTTCCTCCAGAAGATCTCCATCAGTCAGTTGCCTCTTGGCCCTTCAGCTTAGGGACTTGATGTCATTGATCCTATAAATCTTCCTTCGTCCAAAGTAAAATAATATATCTTGGCAGCGACAGACTATTTCTCTGAATAAACAGAAGCAGTGACATTACGCAGTGTCAAAGAGAAGGACGTGGTCAATTTCATCCGACACGCGATAATATACCGCCATGGTATTCCAAAGAAGATTGTTATAGATAATGGCACTCCCTTTAAGAAGAGAGGCATGGAAAAGTTATGTCAGAAACTCAGTATTCATCATTCATTTTTAACTCCTTACTATTCACCGACTAATGGATTAGTAGAGGAATTCAATAAAATGATAGTCAAGATACCGAAGAAAACAGTTATAGGGAACAAGCGTGATTGGGATTAAAGATTACAAGAAGCCTTATGGGCATACAGGACTACTCATCGAACAGCAACGAGAGTAACAACATATTCACTAGTCTACGGCATGGAAGCAGTGATCCTAATTGAAATACAAGTGGCATCACTCAGCGTGGCAGTGCATCAATCTATTACAGATGATGAAATGCAAAAATAAGGCTGAAAGAGCTGAATTTTCTTGATGAGAAACGCCTCATAGTCCAATAGCGATTGCAATCATATCAGGCAAGGGTGTCGGTAGCCTTTGATAAACAAGCTAAATATCTCTCTTTCAAAAAGGGGGATCTAGTGTTGATGTTGAAAAGACCTATAGTGGTCACTCGCTGAACAGGGGGTAAGTTCGAGCCTAAGTGGGATGCGTCGTACATAATAAAAGAGGTGTACTCCAATGGTGCATATGGATACGTGGATCAAGATGGACAAGGTTTCAGTATACCGGTCAATGCTCGCTTCATTAAAAGATATCGTCCCTAAAGACACTACTGATTTTGATCCATAATATTATCAGAATAATACATCTGTATCAAAAGGGGGCAAGAATGACCAAGACCATGGCTATGTACGATCAAATAAATGAATAAAGAAGAAATTTGCAAGCATATCAAGACTATGTGCTAACAATATTGCAAAAAGAAAGCGATCATCGTCATCATCAAGCGAGCTTTGTAAAATTTTGTTAAAATTGGTATCATCACCAAGTTGATATATTATAAACAACCCATATGATTATAGTTGAAGATATTAGCAGAAGTGGTGGCATACTATCAATCTCAGGCAGATGTGTCTATCAGCGACCACCTATTTTTATCTTTCAAAGGTAGCTTAGCCAAACCTATGCGACCAACTACTATAAGGCCTATCAAGATTATCATTCGAGCAGCGGCGAGAAGCCAATGGCCCTAAAAATCCCATGAAGGCCATCGTACGCATACTCGTGCGGGCTGCGGATGAAGCCAGCAACCAAAAGCTTAAAAGGCCAAAAAGTCCTCAATAGTTAGTCACGCATAACCCCCATGCCATCTGTATAGTTTTCCCATAGTGTCACGTGGAATGGAGGAAAATTCCCTCCCGTGAATGGGCCGGACCTTGCTGGTAAAGAAAAAGTGGGCCACAGTGTGAGCTCTTTGACCATGTCCATAGATAGGCCAACCTTGCGTAAGACCCCCTAGGTCTTTGGCTTGATTCCAGTACTAACTCATGAGAAAGGGCTTAAACCTACTCATTGATGGACTAGTAGCCCTAGATTTGGTACCCTGAAGGTAGCCTTGCGAGCCCCGTGAACTCTAGAGAGTTACTGCGGCCAACCCTATACGTAATTCCAATCGAGTTAACGGCCCTGGTAGTTTCACTGGGCCCCTCTAATGGATCATGGTTTGTGAACTCTCCAGGCTATGAGACATCCAATGAACTCTTAAGAGTTATAAAGAGCATCACGTGAAACCCGATTCCACTACTTAAGAGTCTAAAAAACTATGTGTGCTCCATTACTCAAGAGCTTAAACTGTGTGTGACTGACTAAATTAAAATTTAGTAACACCAACTAAGACAAAGATCATCTAGGAAATCCCTTACTAACGAATCATAAGAGGATAAAACAAAAAGCATAAAACAAAGAGCATAATACATAAATCATAAAACATTAATTAAAACATTGTGTAAATAAAACAAGACCATCATTATCAAAAATATCATGAGATGGTTGTATGAACTTGCAATCCTGAAAGTATTTACAGTAACAAAATAAAGTGAAATATATCAAAGGTATACATCTTATAGTTCCCCTGTAATGTCTAGCGCTTCTAAGTATTGTTGCAAATTTTCTTAAAGATCAATTTGAGCAACAGCATGTTCTAGTCTAGCATTCAAAATCATTCTTACAGGATTTGGGATGTCAGCTAACTTTTCTTCCAAAGAGGCAATTAGTTCTTCATTCTTTGCCAATTCAAACTTTTCAGAGTCTACAGAATGGAGGCTGCACTCTATCTTCTCTTGCACTCTTTCGATGTTCAAACCCACCTCCGAACTTTGTTTCTCCAATTGTGTGATTTCTTGCTTCAGAAGAGTGATGCGATCCTAGATTATTGTCTTGTCATTAGTAAAGGTCTTCAGTTGATCTCACAAATATAATTGTTCTTGATCATGGCGAGAGACAATGGGAGCAACCTGAGAAATTTTCTCCTTAGAATATGCAAGATGCTTCTTGTATACCAAAATTTCAGGAGGAATAGTCACGGTTTCAGCTGATGACAAGGTAGCTATCGAATTATGGAATCTCAGAAGAGCGTTGCACACAGAAGAAACATTGACTTTGACCATCCGAGCAGCACTATCCAAGACATCTAAAGCGATGGTCAAATCGAACCATTGATCAGGATCCTTGAATATCTCAACAATAGCCAATATAGAGTTTTTGATCAATGCCAATTTGTATACAGAAACTTTCTCGAAGGATAGCATGTTTGACGAAGTCTTAATAAAGCCAGAACTTGCTACGCCACTTTGAGGTACATTTCCTATTGAGAAATCAGAAATATAAAGTTATAAAAATTGTATGTGCAGGCAATATAAAGAGTGTAAGTGGAAAAAAATGTACCTTCCGATGGTACCATAACAGCGAGCAGTTGCGTCTCCTTAGCAAGGGAAGGATTAGGTTCTACCATTAATGCGAAATATGGAGCCCTATTTTCGGTGCTCGAAGTAACAATAGTGGAAGTGAGTAAAATAGTTGGCTCCATTGAAAAAGCCATTTCGCGTTCAATACTTGAAGCAACCATGGTGGGAGTGGGCAACTCAGTTGGCTCTACTGGAAAGGAAATCTCACGCACCACCGCTTGCGGAGGTATTGAGAATCTCGGTGAGGCTACTGGTGCAACAAGGAGCAAATCCAGAGGAGAAGTACTATTTGCCTCTGTATTTGCAGCATGATCACCTGAAATAAAATGTGTAAGACAAGAAAGAAGAAAATAACAAAAGTAAACAACGATAGTAAGACTTTCTTACGTGGCGAATATTCATATTCCCCATAGTCTAGGGGTTCTTCTTCTTCCCCTGCCACAGGGGAAGTTTTTGCAGGAACGACCTCAGAAGTTGGGAGGATATGTCCCTCATCAGCGGGAACATCTTCCACAATTATATCATCTTCACCACTGATATCCACTTCCCCATCCTCATAATCATCTTCTTGATTCTCTCCTTCTATCTCACGTTCATCAGAAGTAGTATGCCCAGATGAAGAAGTTGAACTTTCACCAACCGTATCTTTTATGCTCGACTTTTCGATGACAACTAGCTTTCCTTCAGAAGAAAGAAACTGGTGACTCTCCGGTTGAGTATTTGTAGTAGCCAAAATTGGAGAAGCAGTAGCAATGGTCTCATAGGAGAGGAAGTTGGCTGCTGTTGAGGGTAAATATTTCTAGAAACAGGAGAAGAAGTTGGCTGTTGTTGAGGGAGTGTAGTCCTGGATATAGGAGAAGAAACCGGCTGATGCTAAGGATGAGTAGAAGAAGAGGGCTGATCTTGAGGATTGGAAATATTCTCTGAGTGAGGGAAAGCTTCTTTTGTAACCCCTTGTCTTTGTGGACGATGGAGAAGAATTTGTTCAAATTCATGAGTATCATCATATGTTGTCCATCCTTTGAGAGTATTATCGAGTTTTACCTCACGAATAGGTTTGTCCACAGAGATCATGACGCAGCGAAGAGCAGCAGAGGGGGCATGACTGGTTTCTACAATGAAACTGACTCCTGCTTCAATGATGCGACCCTTAAGCCTGGGAGGTGGAAGCCATACGGGCCTAGTCACTGGTATACTTTTTCTAACTAAGACTGGTGCACCCACCATCTTATATGGTTGTATGATGCCCTTGGGGTACGATCACAGCCTGGAATAATAAAGGAAGAATTATCTCGGCCTAATAATTACTTCCAAATCATTGCCCAATTAAATAGACCAGTACCGTAGCTCTGCATTCTCCGAGTAACCAACTTACAATCTTCTGGCACTACCTGATCGAAGCCAAACTGACGAGCAAAACGGCTAGGATAATATGGTTCTCGTCAGAATTCGGTCCCTTTTCTCAGTGGGAGACTGCATGATCTAATTGATATAAAAAATCCCCTTTCTGCTGAAGAGAGTGATTCCGTGTCTACTTTCTCCGTGTCTACAATGTAACGAGGTAAGCCGAAGTTGAAGTAGTTTATCTTAGCATCCGAGGAAATGACATCTTTTGCCCAGTCGTAAGATCTCTTTACTATGGATCTCTTTTTTAAAAAGTAGAGAGGGACCTAGGAAGGGTGGACATAAGCCTTTTCTGGTACTTCGAAAGTCCATGGGAAGTAGATACCAAGCCAACTAAGAAAATAATTTCATGGCATGTAAATTGAAGCGAAACCGATAGAAGGGCTTTTTATGTGACATGCAATTTCTCCAAAAACTCTATAGATCGAATAGAGAACGAGAGGAGTGAGAGAATACTTAGCTTCCTCGGCCATGGCACCCGTAATTATAAATAATGAAAGACGGATGGCATCTGTTCATTTAGAACTTGGGAAGACCACTATGCTTAGCCAATACGCAATGAATGCTCGAGCTCCCCATAGATAGAATACTCAACACGACCTTTTATACCTTTTCGAAGACGTTTAAGCTCTCATGAACGGTTGTCGTAAAACTTGGAAGAAAAAAAAGAGATAAGTAAATGAAATCAAAATTACATACATATCAAGCTGCAATAGAAGGAGATTAAAAAGAAGAAGAAGAAGAAGAAGAAGGAAAAATTACTTGAAAGCTCTGCTGAAGTGGGCCATCCATTGCATAAGATGAATTTTGTTGATGTTCAGAAATTTTGACATTTCCTTAAAAAGTTCAATGGTCGACTCCGAAATAAAGGGGATACGATCAGGAGAAGAGATGAAAGTAAATTCCTCATTGGTGGGGACGAATTCATCAAAACATTTTTCTGTTATCAGAAAATCGGTAATCCTATGAATATACCAAAGTGTGACACTCATTTCACCTTCAGGGAGATGGAAAGAATTGGTGGAAGGACACCAATAGTTAAGGAATGCCTTTAAAATAGAAGATTCCTTGCAGAAGGGATGTGACGTCGCTTCAATTGCGTGGAAGATGTCAATCTTCAACAAAGTCCTAGCATGTTTCACCAGAATTGCGGTAGCCCATTCAGAATAATAATTACGGGGAGTTAGAAGACCTCTCGTTCTAAATTCTTCCAGGCTCCAGATGAGGCGATGGTGGCTAAAACGTTGCTTAAGTGTCTTATAAAAGAAAGTTGGATATAGACTATGAACGTCGTAGGAGGGGACAAGGAAAATCATGGAATGAATGTCGCCTATTTACTGTCTTGGTTTCGGTGGCTATAGGATGTCTTTTAATAGTCTTAGTTCCTTGAACGACCAAGACTCTATGTAGACCAGTCTTTCAACGGTCAGGTGATCCCTGGGACCGCAGACCAGCATGGAGTGATGGCGGTGAATACTGGTCGAAATTTTGATGACACCCTGTATATAGGGGTTGTCAAATTGAATGACACAATTAACAGCACGGATTGACTCCCAAGAGTTGTGGAGTTTCTTCCTGTTGTGTTCTTTAATCTTCTCTGGAAACTTCTGGGTTTTGTTTCGACGATGCTTCTTGGATCTAGGAGGAGGGGTATCTTATTTGACAGACAGCTTCTGGCTGATCATCTGATAATGCGTCATTGTCTTCAGCCGTTCATCCTAATCGTATTCACGACCGTGTCTTGGAGGCATTTTCAGATCGCCCATGGTGATGGCCCTGTGGATGGGAGATGATAATGTCTTAATGCATGGGGTGAAGTCAAATGTAGGGAGTACTGGTTCTTTTATGTAAGCAAGACGTCTAACAATCGTCTTGAATCTCTTACGCGGGGGTTGAGCTGGAGAGGATAGTGATTCTACTACTTGAGGAGTTGTCATTTGACAAGCTTCAGTTTTTGGCAGGTCTTGGTGGGAAGGTTGATCAGAAGAAGGATCAACGGCAATAAAGGTCTTTTTGTATGGGCCATGCTGGAGAAAGTTGGAAATTTGGCTAAGTCTAGAAAATTAGCCAAAGTGGTGGTTACGCGGGTGGCGCAATAATTTGAATCCTCGCGCGAACAAAAATACATTGCGCGGGTCATGCAATGGTTTCTGAGTTGGGCGGATGGCGCAACAATTCAAGTCCTTGCACGAATGAAAATTCATTATGCGGGTCGTGCAACAACTGTTGGTTGCATTAGGAGAAAATAAAGAGACAGAGTTTCACCGCTGCGGAATGAAGGGATGAAGAAATGAGGAATGATGGACTATTTATAGAAGTTTGGGTCGAGTAAGAAAAGTAGAAATTGGAGAAGATTGATCTAGATTCTTGGATTCAAGTGAACTAAGAACGGATCAAGGGGGCATCTTTTGGAGCATAAAAAATCATGAATCATGAAGAAATATTCAAGGTTAGAAACTATACATGGAGTGAAGAAATGAAAAGAAGAAGAGTGCTTTGATTAATAGTTGCACTAGTCGCGTAACCAGATACACTCAACAGTAGTTGCGTGAGTCGCACAACCAGTTAAATGTGTTCACAGTAGTTGCAAAAGCAGCACAACTAGTTACAGTAGCTGCGAGGATCGTGCAACAATTTGAGGTAGTTGCGCGGATGACGCAAATAGTTTATCTCTTTTGTGGGTCATGCAATTGAGTATACCATTGCGCAGACCGCGCAACCAAACTTTTCAGTTGCGCGGGTAGCGCATTCAAGAACAGAGAATGAGCAAGATGAACAGTCAGATCTGATGCAAAGTGGGACCCATGGCATAAAGACCGAGGGTTAGCACATGTGGGGGCTTATAAATACCTCCTTCCTCCCCTCATTTACAAGAGAGAAATCTTGGAAGAAGAGCGGAGCTTTGAATGAAGACTGAAGGTGAGGAGCAAAAGAAGGGATCAGTTGCGTGAGCCGCGTAACCCATTTATCAAGTTGCATTGATTGCGCAATCAACTTAGCAAGTTGTGCAATCAACTTAGCAAGTTGCGCAATCAATAAGGTGGATATTCTTTGGTAGTTTGTAAATCGCCAAATAACTACCATTATTATCTCATATTCTTTGATTGTCATTTTATCGTCAATTATTAACTCAACAGGCTCTTATGTAACTTTGGGTGTAATGATAAGTTTGTGAATCTGTTCTTTACTTGGAGTAATATACAGAGAATACACGTTCTTTACAAAGAGCTTCTCGTAGTCGTAGAACTACACTTGTCCTACCCCCTTTTGATTAGGATAGATTCTCTTGATAATCTTTCTCAATCAAAATTTTATTTGTCTTTCAAAGATGATATTTTCTGATAAATCATGCATTGACAGATATTGTGATGCGTTATTTGTTTTGATTTGTAATCCACTAGGCCTTCTTATAGTAAATACCTGTTATGATATGTAATATGTCTTATTTGGAATTGGAATTGTCCCCGGTTCTATGGATAACCATAATGGGCCTTTGATCATATCTTGCATATATCTTATTGAAGGACATAACTATTCATTTCATTTTCTTTCATTGGTGGGGGGGCAGGTCGTCCCCCCAATCCATGAAACTTTTTCTGTTTTCTTTCATTTACACCGATTGGGACTTGAATACCTTTGCCATTACCTAGCCCTATCAGCTCATCACAGTCGAACCCCATATTTAGTATAATCTTTCTACTGATTGCGCTGTATCTTTTTAGATTCTCTGATGAGAGTTGATCATAAGTCATTATTTCACTCATCCTTTCTTCTATTTCCTCTTTGACAAAGTGTAAAATTTGATTGGTTCTGAATTGCTTGAGTGAGGTTGTACATAAAATCTTTTTGTCATAGTTAGGAACGGTTTACTTCTCTCAGCTCATGGTATCGGTACTGTAAAATTCAATTGTAATGTTTCCACCTATTCTGGTGACAGCAACGTCAGAGGAGGTTGGCCGGGTTGTCTTAGATGTTTCGGTACAAAATAAAATTTCTTCTTCTTGTTCGTCTTTTCGTTCAATTTCATTTTCAAGACTTCCTTTTCCATTTCTGACATCCTGTCACTTTTTAACATTATGTTTCTTTTATTTTCTTCTTTATTCTCTTCTATTGCAATTTCTTCATAATAACTTGTATCTAAAAAGAAAGATTTTTCCTCTGTATATGATTTTGTGTCGGCCACTACTTTATATTGGAGCCCATTCTTATAGTATTTAAAACACTAATGCAAGGTAGATGGCACAATACCATATTGATGTATTTAAGGTCGTCCTAGGAGGAGATTATACATTGTTACTACGTTGATTATTTAACACATAATGTTCATGATTAAATCTACTATCTCCATTGTTAATGTAATATTCCCCAATGTTCACTACCCATCTTGATTAAAACCCCAAATCAACATCCCGCTAGAATGCAGATGAGAATAGCGATATCCTAGCTTATTGAGCATATTTAGCGGTAATAAGTTCATTGCAGAGCTATTATCCAACATTATCCACTTAACTTGTTTCTCACGAATATGACCAATGACCATTAATGGTCTATTATGTTCCTTGTCATCTGTTAAATCATTGTTGGAGAAGGTAATAACAGACATGCAGTTGCATATTTCTGCCATTTTGGGTGTATCAACATGTGGAAGGTGATTTTCTTTTCTTAATTTTGTATTTTCCATTTCAACACGCAACGCTTTTCTAACAACATCATCCGATAAGGCTTGAACTAGTGTTTGGTGAAAGTCTTTTGACAATCATAATGCATCGTATATACTCAACAGAGCAGGGATGCCTTTTAAATGACTTACGATGTCATAAGTAACTTTCTCTGTCAATGATGCCTCCTTATTCGGCAATCTATTTATCTCATCCTTTTCACTATTTCATGGCATCTCTGGTGCTTTATTTTGTATTACTATAAATTCTTGCTTTCGAGGAAAACTTACTATCTTCTTTCCCAAATGCAATGTAAATCTGCCACTTTATGCGCAGTTATCGACAGTGACCTAGTCAGTTTGTCAGACGATTTGATAACAATCACATTATGGTTTTTATTCTTTTGTTCATTGCATTGATGTTGTTTCCACTCAATCCTTTCACATTATGTTTCTTGTATGAGGTATCCTGAACAAACATCATGTTCGTGGTCACTTTTATATTTATTTCCTTTTCTTTCTCCATCATGATTTCATCGTTGTTTACCATTCTTTGTAATATGTTTTTCAATGTAAAATAATTTTCTATCAGATGGCTAGCCATAGTTCTTTTCTTTCATCATCTTGATTTCTTCTGGATGCTTAGACTGGGGTAATTCGATTGCTCAGGCAGTCAATAGTTGATTCATCATGGGTAGAACGTCTTCTTTCTCAAACACGTACCCTTCATGAGAATCGTACGATCTAGTTCGTTTATCATTCATCTGGCCTCAGTAATGATTTGTATCCTCTCTTCTATCTATTTTACGTCAATTACGGGGGTCCTCTCTTTTCTTCTCTTAATCGGCAACATTCGTTACTAGTCGAATCAGCCCTCATCACACTGTTTCATTTTGGAAGGCTAGTATTTTCTTAGTCATAATTTCAAGTGCATGAGCTTTCATGGCGAGGTCGTAAAAAGTCCGTATATCGGCGCTTGTTAGGCTGAACGCAATTCCTGTCTCCATCAAGTTCAAACACATTTTCACTTTCTCTTTCTCTTTAGGGAGTTATCTACATGATGTTCCCAAAGTCTTTTATCTTTCAATAAATTTTTCTACGGTTTTGCCTTCCCTTTGCCATACAGAAGCCAATTTAGTAATGCTAGCATCCCGATCAAATGAGAAGAAGTTGGCCATGAAAGTATCTTGCATCTGATCCCAAGTATGCACGGATCCTGGTGACGAATGTTGAAGGCTTTCCTGGTTAGTGATAAACCAAACAGCCATAGGCAATACTGTGGGACTGTCGAGAAGTTGCCCATAATGGTGATGAAGTGCATGATATGTCTCCGTTAAATTCCTAGAAGTCCAGATATTTGAAGTTTGCGGGGAATGGAAAGTTTTTGACTTCACATGGGTATGGCATTCTGAAATGGAATCTCCAAGGGTGTTCTCATTCCCTTTATGTTCTAATGGTTTCTAACACCACCTGTCATATGTCGTCCTGTGTTATCGAATGAATTGCTAAAGTTGATCCGTGTAATCCTGCTCTTGGCGGTTGTGAGCGTTCTGGCTGCTATTCTTGGCCATTTACCAAAGCCACGGTAGGAGGAACAATGACTCGAGCCACATTATGGGCCAGCATAGCTAACACCTTTCTTAGACTTATGCTTTCTTCCATTAAGATTGTTTGTGCTCGAGCCATCTCAGCTAGACGTTCATCTGTAGACGATGGCTAATTCTAGCTTGTTCCCACCACATAAATGATGGCTTTTTTACTCTTTGATTGCTTTACTATAGAAGGAGAGGAAGGATACGTTGTCATGGGTGAGTTTAGAGAAAAACAACCTTCGTTAAACCTATTGACGCTCTCACGAGACCCTAATGGTGTCACACCCCAAATTCGAAAATCGGATTCACAGGAATCCCGATCGTCGAATCCGGTGCCGACAGCCTCCGTAATGCCCCATTCTCGGCTCCTGGCCTTCATATGCTACATTCCGATCATGAGATCCTAGAAGAAGGATTTTCAAAATGATTTTTTTTTTTTTGTAATGGAGCATAACCACAAGCATAACCAAGTCACAAAACAACATCACTACATATCCACTATATCAAAAACTTTAAGTACAATAGGAAAGGGAAATACAAGGTGATCAAAAACTCTAAAATAGTCAGATGCTGCCTCAACGCTGCTGTTGTCCAACGCTACCTGCACGCAACGGTCGTTCATAAGCTTATAAAAGCTTAGAGGGTGGTGTAAGTGTGTGCGCAAGGCAAACGCCAAGTGTAGAATATCAGAGTAATGCGGAAGTATGCGGTAAGTCCATGAATGTTATCAGTTGTACTAAAGCTATATGATGCAAGGCATGAATGCTATCGGCCATACCAAGGCCATGCGATGCGAGGCCTATGTATCCAAATGTCATATGCGAGATGCAAAACAAGCATGTCAGTACTCATCAAGTACACATATCAATACAGTTCCTCTCTAGATATCACCGGGGTCTAATACACTTCGCAGTGACTGCCACCTCCCTAGCCGCATAGTCAAGCAAACAGAATAGACCTCACTATCCGCCTGACCAGTAGTCTGCCAATACCTACCCGGCTTGTCGATAGCGGACTCATTTGCAAGCTGGTCAAACTCAGCCTAGCTTATAGCCCCCTCACTTAGGCGGATAAGGCCACACCCTCTTCAAACTGACCACGACATAGTGGGAGACGTGGCCTACTAGTATTCTGCACTCCGGCGCTCGTGTATCCACTCGGTCTAGACTTTGGAGCAACTCCTGGTACTAAAAAGGTTCTGGGACTTTCATCCAAGGACATCCTAAGTACCCACAGTGCTAGAACCAAGTATTTTCGGTATTCGATACGGCCATCCAGGATGTACCTGTGGAGCCACGGCCCTGATGTCACTAGGGTGTGCAGTGATCAAGTCACACATATGCGAGATGCATGAATCATACTGTCAAATCATACAGCAATCCAGCGCGTACTGTGCGATCATGTGGGGAACTCTGCCTCATAACGAGTCCCATAAATGGTCTGCCCAATGGCGTATGCTATGATCAGTCACTACTCATATCAAGCATACATATCATGCGTATGGGCATGAGTCATGGGATTATACTAAGCATGTTATAAAGTGTTGAATATTAACGAGTATGGGCCTATCAATGGGCCCTAAGAAGAGTTATAATGCGAACAATTAACTAACATTGTACTTACAATGTGGACATCAAACCATCATTCTTCCCTAGGCACGACCCACCATAAATATCATTACATGAACCATGGAAAATCACACATTACAATGGACTCTAAGGACACATTGCAACACATACATCACTGTGGACTCCACCGTTCACCTGGATGGTGGGAGTACAACACATGCATCACTGTGGGCTCCCACGTGGGGCCCACCATAACATATATTTTCCATCTAATCTGTCGGTAAGGTCGTACAGACCTGGATGAAGGGGAAATACAAATTTCAGCTTGATTCAAAACTTCCGTGGGCCCAAAAAGGGTTTCAATGGTAGAGTTCAATCACCGTTGTTTCTTGTGGTGTGGACCACCTGAGATCTGGATCAAGCTGATCTTTGGAGGGGACCCACCTCAGGGGGTGGTCCACCTCATAGATGATGTGGATAAAAAATATACAGTGATAGGAGGGTTCCATTCATTGATTTTGAACCATCACTATTAGTTACTTCAGTGATAGGAGGGTTCCATTCATTCACTATGGCCAGCCACACACTTTCATCCAAGGATTTAAGGAAGATCCTCATCCTGACTTTCCAATAAGCATAGTTTGTGCCATTAAAGGGTGGTGGCCTAGTGACTGATAGGCTATCAAAATTTGACATCTTAATATAGCTTAGATCGTTAGCTCAGGAAATAAATCCAATAAATAAATAATATGCACGAGCTATTAGGCTCTGATACCACTTGAAAGGGCCTAGCTAGATGCCCTAAAGGGGGGGTGAATAGAGCAATGCCAAATAAAACTAATAATAGCGGAATAATAAAAGAAATAAAGCACAATGCTGAATTTAAAGAAATCTCAATAGCCTAAAATAAAGAGAATGATACTTTATCAGTTCTAAGGACAACCTTACACCAAAAACCAAAGGTTTAAGGTAGGACAACCTTATTTCTAGAATGACCTTTGTATCACAAACCAATGAGGAATAAAAAGCAAGGAA
Organism: Magnolia kwangsiensis; assembly: GCA_037074715.1. Classification (NCBI taxonomy): domain Eukaryota; kingdom Viridiplantae; phylum Streptophyta; class Magnoliopsida; order Magnoliales; family Magnoliaceae; genus Magnolia; species Magnolia kwangsiensis. The sequence continues at coordinate 67,220,990 of CM073572.1, read as the reverse complement.
ATCAAAATAACTTGCAGAAATAAATCCTAAGTTATTACAACATTCCCCACACTTACTAGGAATAAAAAGATTACAACATTCATCCACGAATACAAACCCCAAAACTGAATGAATAAAAGAATGAAAGAATAATGCACATCCACAACACAACGATATATAGTGGTTCGCCTGTGTGTACACCAAGTGTTATCCAACAGCCACACAGAATGCTACTCCACTCCTAATATCCTCACATAGGGGATATTAGCATGCACTATCAAAATAGGTTTCACAGGTTCACCTAAAACCTTCACAATTATGTCTTTGAGCTCGGGCTTACATAATCCAAAAACCCCCCACAATCTGAGGTTTCTGGCTCTCCTCAGATAACCAATACAATGAGATTTTTCTGGCAAATCTCAAACAAAACCAAAGAAAGTAAATTATAAAAATGTAAAATACCTGAATCACCTTTTGAAGAAGCCCGGTAGTACCAATCGGAGTAGAAGTTTGATTCAACATTCAAAGTCCAATACTCATTTTAAGAATGGTTCTATGTCTAATTGATTTTAAATCAAAAGGGCTAGTTCTATTTGATTTTGAATCCAAGAAGAAGGAATATCAAAAATTCCCCTTTTCTAATAAGATTGGAATGTAGATCAAAATCAAATAATCAACAAGCTAGCAAAAGGAATATTAAATAAGCACAAAGTAGCTTAAAACAAACACAAACTTATCTCAGAGAATGTCCTAAAGATTGCTTGAATAAAATTGTATTGAATTGCTAAAACTCTGAAGTTCATGCTCTATTTATAGCTTAAAAAATCCCGTCTACAACTGGTCTTAGGATCCTAGGACTGGTCGTAGCTTCAAAGATTTTCGAAGATTTCTGCGGGATAAGATTTTGTGGTTCCACGACCGGTCCTAAGTGGTCTCCGACCGGTCGTGGGCCACCTACGACTGGTCGTGGGACACCTACGATCGGTCGTAGGACCCTCACTTTAGTTGTTGGAGTTTGAGTCGTAGGTCTACGATCGGTCGAAGGATGACTCGTAGAACTCACAGGACTGGTCATAGGATGTCCAGGACTGGTCGTAGGACAGCTAGAAAGATTTAAAAATCTTCAACAACCTAGGACTGGTCCTGAAAAACTTAAGACTGGTCGTAGCAGAGCTAGGACTGGTCTTGAAGTCCCTGGGACTGGTCTTAGAACAGCCCAAACAATCATATTAAAATATATGAATTATGTATCCAGAATGACCTATACTAAAGCCCATCCTAAGGTCAATCTAAGGTCAAACAAACCTTAAAAGTGAGATGGATATTGAAAGTCTGTACACTCAGATGACCCTTAAGAGAAGCTTGAGAATATATAAATCTTGTAGTAGGCCTTCTTGAGCTTGATCTTGACTTGACAAAATCTTCTAACATACTTGAACTTAATTGAATCTTGAACATGCAAACTTGAAGGCTTGAACTTGATTGAATCTTGAACCTGCAAACTTGAATTCTTCATCCATGAGTTGAAAACTTCTTCATTTAAGATCTTGTCTTGAAATGCGATGTCTTGAAGTAAAGAATAGTCTCAAACATGAAACACAAGATATACAAGACATAGATATAGGTTTTGGCACCACAAAATTTGACAACCAAAGGGATATAAAATTATAGCACTTACACAATCAAACGTCGAAAAGATGGGTATAACGCTCATGGATCTCTGCCTCGCGCTCTCAAGACGCCTCATTCACACTATGATGGCTCCACTGCACCTTCACCAAGGGAATGACCTTAGTTCTAAGGACCTGCTCCTTCCGATCAAGGATACAAACTGGCTGCTCATTGTAAGAAGCGTCCTCACGAACCTCTAATGGCTGTCAATCAATAACAGGAACGACGTCTGACCCACACATCCTCAACATAGAAATGTGGAAAATGTTATGGGCGCCAGACAACTGAGGTGGTAAGGCAAGCCGATAGGCCACGGTGTTAACGCGCCTGGTGATCTCAAAAGGTCCAATGAATCTCAGGGTAAGCTTGTCCTTCGCTCCAAAACGAACCACACCCTTCATGGGTGAGACCTTGAGATACACAGTCCCCAACGGCAAACTTCAAGGGACGACGCCGACGATCAGCAAAACTCTTCTGCCGGCTCTAAGCTGTGTGCATCCTCTGCCTGATGATTTCGATAGCCTCTGACGTCTGCAACACAAGCTCAAGACCTAAGAGACGTTGCTCTCCAACCTCAGTCCAACAACTCGGAGATCTACACAGTTTACCATATAATTCCTCAAAAGGAGCCATGCCAATGGTCGCCTGATAGTTGTTGTTGTACACGAACTCAGCCAATCACAGGTGCTTGTCCCAACTACCCGAGAAATCAATCGCGCAGGCACGAAGCATATCCTCAAGGCTTTGATTGACCCTTTCGGTCTGACCATCAGTTTGTGGATGATACACGGTGCTGAGCTGCAAATCAGTGCCCATCGCTCTCTGGAAGCTCCTTCAAAACTGAGACGTGAACCTCAGATCTCGGTCTGAAACAATTGACACAGGAACACCATGCAACCTCACGATCTCATCAACAAACATCTTAGCGAGCCGATCCGTATGCCAAGTCTCACGAATCGTAAGAAAATGTGCCGACTTCGTCAGACGGTCCACAACAACCCAGATAGCGTCATGACCGCGCTGAGTCCTCGACAAACCCATGACAAAATTGGTAGATATGTGCTCCCACTTCCACATCGGGATGCTCAGCGGCTGCAATAGAGCAGGGGGTCTCTGATGATCAGCCTTGACACGCTGGCAGGTGTCATACTCGGCCATAAAACTGGCTATCTGGCACTTCATCCCTGACCAAAAATAATGACGCCTCATATCGCAACACATCTTCGTCGAACCAGGGTGGATAGAGAACAGCGATCGATGTGCCTCGGTCATAAGGTCTCGGCGTAACTCAGGAATATCCAGGACACATAATCTGCCTCTAAAGCGAAGTCCACCATCAGAACCAATCTGCCAATCCGTCTGACTCTCAGATGCTGCCTCTACTCGGTAATCCTATAATGACTCGTCTGTCTGCTGAGCCTTGATCACCCTTGCGACAAGAGAGGGTTGAATCGACAAGCTCGATAGCTAAATGATAGATGACTGCAGACCAAACTCGAAGTCGTACTCTGCTATATCCCCGAGCATCCTGCACTCCTGAATCATCATATGCCCCACCAGGCCTCGTGGATGACAGCTGAGGGCATCCGCCACCACGTTCACCTTGCCCGGGTGGTACTGAAGATCAAAATCGTAGTCCTTCAGGAGTTTCATCTAACGCCTCAGTCTCATGTTCAGTTCGGACTAAGAGAACAGATACTTCAAGCTCTTGTGGTTGGAGAAGAGCTCGAATCTCACCCCATAAAGATAGTGCCTCCACACTTTCAGTGCAAAGAAAACTGCTGCCAACTCCAAATCATGTGTGGGGTAGTTCAGCTCATGGACCTTGAGCTGACAGGACGCATAAGTCACCGGCTTCCCGTGCTGTATCAGGATAGTACCATAGCCAAATTCATCACTCCCAGAGGGAAGAGTAAGGACAGGAGCGGACGTGAGGCGGTCCTTTAACTCCATAAATTCCTGCTCACAAGCGTCACTCCAAACAAACTCAGCACCCTTTCGGGTCAACCTGGTCAACGGGGCTGTAATTCGAGAGAATCTCTCAATGAAACGTCGGCAGTAGCCCGCCAAACCAAGAAAACTACAGATCTCGGATGTGTTCATGGGTTGGCCCCACTGACGCACGGCATCAACCTTCGAGGGGTCTACAACAACACCCTGCCTCGTCACTACATGACCAAGGAACTTCACCTCCTCCTGCCATAACTCGCACTTATCCAGCTTCACGTAAAGCTGGTGTGCACGGAGGGTCTGCAATGTAATCTCAAGATGCTGCTCATGCTCCTCATGGGTCCTCGAATATATCAGAATGTTGACGATGAACACCACAACAAACTGATCGAGATACGGACGGAAGATCTCGTTCATCAACTGCATGAATACTGTGGGCGCATTGGTCAATCCGAAGGACATGACCTGGAACTCAAAATGACCGTAGCTCGTCCTGAAGGCTGTCTTCGGGATATCCTCATCTCGAACCCGAACCTGATGATAACCGGACCGCAAGTCTATCTTCAAAAAGAACTGTGCCTCTTGTAGCTGATCAAACAAATCATCGATCCTAGGAAGTGGGTACTTGTTCTTGATCGTGACCTTATTGAGCTCGCGATAGTCTATGCAAAGCCTCAACGAGCCATCCTTCTTTATGAAGAGTACCGGTGCTCCCTACGGTGAACTGCTCTGACGAATAAAGCCTAGCTCACGCAACTCGTCCAACTGCTTCTGCAGTTTTCGTAACTCCAACGGTGCCATACGATACGGGACCTTAAAAATAGGTGCGGTACCAAGCACAAGATCAATCTGGAACTCGGTGTGCATTCGAGGTGGTAACCCCAGAATCTCCTGAAACACATCGGGAAAAGTACAAACGACCAACAACTGGTTGATACTCAAAGCAGCTAGCTCCTTAACGGCACATGATAACAGACAAGAAAGCTGCTCTTCTCTGGGCTCAGCAATAAACTGAAACTATGGTATGCCGAGTATACAGAACTTGACTGTCCTCATGAAGCAGTCTAATATGGCGTAGTACTCGGTAAGCCAATCCATGCCCAGGATAACATCAAAATCATACATCGACAATACAAATAGGTCGGCAGACAAGAAGATATCCCCAATCAGAATGGGACAAGATGAGCAAACTCGGTCTAATACTGTAGTCTTCCCCAAGGGTGTCGATACAGACAAACCTCGAAGGCAGACTCCATCGGCAAACCGGTCGATCGGTAGAAATCATCCGCCACAAAGGAATGCAATGCACCAGAGTCAAATAATACATGTGCAATGCATGCAGAAATAGGGAGAGTACCATCGACGACCCCTCCTGATGATTGAGGGTCCTGTTGGGTGGCATAAATCTACCCTGAGCCTGCTGGGGAGGTGGAGGTCCCCTCTGAGGTCTCTGCTGCTACTGTGGTCGCTGTGGGAGCCTAACCTGCTGCCTCTGCTGCTGTAGGGGAGGTACAGGAGGCTGGTGTTACAGTCGCTGTTGCTGTAGTGGCTGTCGCGGAGGTGGATGCGATGCCCTCGGCTGCTGTTGCTATGGATGGGGACGCTCGTACCTACGATGTCCTGTCCTTCTGCATATAAAGCAAGTACCTGTAAATGGTCCTGAAGGTGACACTGGGGGTACTGCTGGTGCTCAAAATGCTGGGCGGGTCGTGCGTCGTTGTTGTGAACGAGGCTACTGGTGGGAACTACTAGAGGGTGTCTTCCTCTTCTGATCTCCCCTCTGATCACGGGCTCTCTGCACACCCATCCAATTTATCTTATATATCAGGGCTCTCTCCACTATCTGCTCAAATTTCAGAAGCATGTGTCCAATCACCCGGCTCCTGAGGGAAGGACGCAAGTCGTTCTCAAAAGGGTGGGCCTTTCGCCCCTCATCGTCAACAAGATACGTCATAAATCTCGATAGTGCGATGAACCGAGCCTCATACTGGGACACTGTCATGTCTCCCTGGACCAGAGTCTCAAACTCTAGTGTGCGCTGCTATCGCACATGCTCGGGAAAGAACTTTCGATCAAACAGGTCTATAAAGTCCTCCCAGGTCCACTCGAAATCAGCCGCTACTGATCGGGCCACAGATGCCCACCAGTGTTGAGCCTCACCCTGGAGAAGGAATACAGCTAATGGAACTCACTGTTGGGTCGTACATCTCATGGTGTCGAATATCTTCTCCACCTCGGAGCACCATATCTCTGCAGCAGTAGGGTCTGGCTCACCCCGAAAATGCGGGGGATCGTGCTGTAAGAAATCCTTGAGAAGGGCGCTAGCACGCGTGGGACGCTTGCTCTGCCCCTGAAGAATAGCAGTCATTGCCTGTAACATCTGCTGCAGCTGAGTAGCACTCACAGGTATGGTCGGATCCGCATCAGTCTCAGGTAAAGGAGTGGCATCTCAGGCTGGAAGGAAGGAATCTCTGGTGGTGGAGCAGGAGTAGCAGGTGGTAAAGCGAGAGCCGCAGGTGGTGGTTTGGGAGTCGCAGGTCGTGGAGCGAGATTAGCTTAGGTCGCTCTTCTAGCCATAATGTCCTACAGGAAGGAACAATGTCCTATTAGACTTGAGAATTCTCGAAGGCATAAACGTTAAGGGTCTATGTCGAAAAATTGTTATGTCATTCGAACATTAAACCTATTTATAGTAGATATGTGATGTGATACTCAGGTATTTTCAAGTTATGTTCTGATATCAACTTCTGTCACGCCCCAAATCTGAAAATTGGATTCACAGGAATTCCGATTGTCGAATCCGGTGCCAACAGCCTCTGTAGTGCCCCATTCTCAGTTCCTGATGATCATATGCCAGATTCTGATCTTAGGATCCTACAAGGAGGATTTTCAGAATAATTTTTTTTTGTAATGGAGCATAACCACAAGCATAACCAAGTCACAAAACAACATCACCACATATCCACTATATCAAAAACTTTAAGTACAATAGGAAAGGAAAATACAAGGTGATCAAAAATTCCAAAATATCCAGATGCGCACTCCTGCCTCAACGCTGCTGCTGTCCAACACTACCTGCACACAACGGTCGTGCATAAGCTTACAAAAGTTTAGAGGGTGGTGTAAGTGTGTGTGCAAGGCAAACGTCAAGTGTACAATATCAGAGTAATGTGGAAGTATGCGGTAAGTCCATGAATGCTATCAGTTATACTAAAGCTATATGATGCAAGACATGAATGCTATCAGCCATACCAAGGTCATGCAATGCGAGGCCTATCTAGCCAAATGTCATATGCGAGATGCAAAGTAAACATGTCAGTACTCATCAAGTACATATATCAATACAGTTCCTCTTTGAATATCACTGAGGTCTAATACACTTTGCAGTGACTGCCACCTCCCTAGCTGCACAGTCAAGCAAGAAAAATAGACCTCACTATCCGCCTGACCAGTAGTCTGCCAATACCTACCCGGCTCGTCGATAGCGGACTCATTTGCGAGCTGATCAAATTCAGCCTAGGTTATTGCCCCCTCACTCAGGTGAATAAGGTCATACCCCTTTCCAACTGACCATGACACAGTGGAAGACGCCACCTACTGGTATTTAGCACTCAAGTGCTCGTGTATCCACTCGGTCTAGACGTTGGAGCAACTCCTGGTACTAAAAAGGTTCTGAGACTTTTACCCAAGGACATCATAAGTGCCCACAGTGTCAGAACCAAGTATTTTTGGTATCCGATACGGCCATCCACGATGTACCTGTGGAGCCACGGCCCTGATGTCACTAGGGCGTGCAGTGATCAAGTCACACATATGCGAGATGCATGAATCATATTGTCAAATCATGCAGCAATCCAGCGCGTACTACGCGATCATGTGGGGAACTCTGTCTCATAACGAGTCCCATAAATGGTCTGCCCAATGGCGTATGCTATGATCAGTCACTACTCATATCAAGCATACATATGATGCGTATGGACATGAGTCATGGGATTATACTAAGCATGTTATAAAGTGATGAATATTAATGAGTATGGGCCTATCAATGGGCCCTAAGGAGAGTTATAATGCGGACATTTAACCAACATTGTACTTACAATGTGGACGTCAAACCATCATTGTTCCCTAGGCACGGCCCACCATAAATATCATTAGATGAACCATGGGAAATCACACATTGCAATGGACTCTAAGGACACCTCATCGGGCCTCGACCCATGGGCCTTGGATACATTGAATGGGCCGTATCACATGGGCCTTACATTCATCAAATGGGCCACATTAATAGGCCTTAACAACGGGCCTTATATACATTGCAATGGTCCAAAACCTGCAGGCCTTAGAGTACATCACAATGGGCCTTAACCCACGGCCTTAGAATACATCAAATAGGCCTAATCCCATGGGCCTTATATATGTCAAATGGGCCTGATCTCATAGGCCTTATATATGTCAAATGGGCCTGATTCCATGGGCCTTATATATGTCAAATGGGCCTAATTCCATGGGCCTTATATATGCACCAAGGTGGGCCTCAATGAATGGCCACAAATAAGTCAACATGGGCCCTATACACATACCAAGGTGGGCCCACTTGAACCATTGATCTGACTCATTTTTAGCTCAAGCCATAATATGAGCTTACAAAATAAATGGACAGTTTGGATGCAACACATGCATCATGGTGGGGGGTTCCACATAAAAGCCCACCATCATACACATATGCATATATATATATATATATATATATATATATATATATATATATATATATATATATATATATATATACACACACACACACAATCACACACACATAGTGTGACAGGGTGAATAGAACATATAAATCATGGTGGGTTCCACTGTCCAAACAATGGACAGCGTGGACACATGTACATCACAATGGGCTCCACCATCTGCTGGACAGTGGCAATGCAACACATACATCACTATGGACTCCACCGTCCGCCTAGACAATGGGAGTACAGTGGACTGTGGGAGTACAACACATACATCACTGTGGGCTCCCACGTGGGGCCCACCATAACATATATTTTCCATCTAATCTGTTGGTAAGGTCGTACAGACCTGGATGAAGGGGAAATACAAATTTCAGCTTGATTCAAAACTTCTGTGGGCCCAAAAAGGGTTTCAATGGTAGAGTTCAATCACCGCTGTTTCTTGTGGTGTGGACCACCTGAGATCTGGATCAAGCTGATCTTTGGAGGGGACCCACCTCAGGGGGTGGTCCACCTCATGGATGGTGTGGATACAAAATATACATCATGGTGGGGCCCACACGGTCAGCCATGGGACCCCCTGGCGTCCGCCCGCAGCGCAGGATGCCTACGCGTCCTCTCCTAGCGTCCAGAGGCAGCAGCCTCTGCTGCTTTTATTATTATTTTTTTTGAAATCGTGTTTTCTCACGATTTATCATGCGTGGGGCCCGCATCTGATGAATCCACTCCAGTCATTGGAGTCCATAGCCCATAACAAGTCTATCAAGACCAATATTGGGCCTCTTTCAGTGTGTAAAAAAAAATCTGAGAAGGTTTCAATGGTAATAATATTATTTTCAACACTATGGCCCACTAGATACTCCGATCAACCTCATTTTTTTGGCTCAACGCCTAAAATGAGTTGGTAAATGGAATAGATGGCGTGGATTGAATGCATGCATCAAGGTGGGTCCTATACAAGTGGCCCTTCTCCAATACTTGGAAAAAAAATAAGCTCTTATTTGTGTTTTCTTTCCAGCAGCGTCCAGACGCTAGACAATTTTTTTTTTGTTTAGGTGGGCCACCACAAGATGGATGGTGTAAGTACAATACACATAAGATGGGCCCCACTCATGGACGGCTTGGATAAAATACTCACTTCATGGTGGGATCCATTCAAGTAGACCACACAACCTCATCATCATCACTAAAATATATATATATATATATATATATATATATATATATATATATATATATATATATATATGAAAAGAGAGGGAGAGAGAGAGAAAAAGAGTGGGAGTGGGACACACGTAATAGAGGGACCCCGACACTATGGGCCCTTCCTTTCATGATCTACAACATACATCAAGTGGGTCCCATTACATGTGGGCCCATAAAATTGAAATTCAATGGTGGAGATCCCTTCTCCATGAAATTAGACGGTCTAAATGACGCATATACAAGCTAGGAAGGTATATATCATGATGGGGTCCATAGAGAATGGCCCCATCATGGAATGATATTGATGATCAAGATGGGTCATCGGCCACATCTTAGGGTCCAAAGTGAGATCCATACCATTGATCGGTAGGCCTCACTTGGCGCATCTTAAAAACATGAAAAACTAAGCTATGGAAGCACCCACCTAGAGATCTCCTTGGTCCATTGGAAAGCCTATCTCCTTGTGCTTCTCTTTGAAGGTGGAAGATGGGAGATGGATGGTTAGGATGGGAGATCTTGGGAAGAGAAAGTGGGCCACACAAACTCTCTCTTCTCTCACTTAGAAGCTTGGACGTGGGGGTGTTCTTGCTTGGCTTGGGAATGTTGAGAAATGAGAGGGAGAGAGAGTTGTAAAGAGAGATGTGAGTGATGGGTGATGGAGTGATGGATGTGGTACTTGACATGTAAGGTGGTGTAAGAGAGAAGCTGAGAAAGAGTTGACTTTGGTAGTTGCTTGGGGATGGGGTGAAAGGTGATGTGTACTTGACATGAAGTGATTGATAGATTGATGGGACATGTTGTAGAGATTCTCTTGGTATTGCAACGCTTGACATTTTCTTCGAAATAAACGCTGACCCACATCTCTTAGTCAGGGTATCGGATCGGTATGCGAGTCGTGGCACGGTGCGGTCGCAATGATACAAGTCTCAGATTAAGCTGATTTAAATGTATAGGATACGACTTACGGTCGTGCCCAAACGTCGATTACAGGTCACGGATTGTGAAAATTCGACGGGAAGGATCGCGAGAGTTGACGGAACAGTGTGGACTAGGATACGAGTCTTACAGATGGTTTAGGCGAAGATACAACTGGCGTTACCATACGCAACGACGTAGTTCCAGTAAATTCTGCTGATGACAATTTATTAATCAAAGGAGAGTTCCCATTTTCTTTCTGGGTCCACCGCAAAGTTGTGGTCGGCAGGGTAGGGAAATCTCATGGAGTGAAAGAAATAGCTTCGGCTTACCTCGGGTAAAGTGGAGGTGGGGCTAATGCATGCGGGATTCGTTCTTGCAGCGGTATGAGTGATGGGTTCACTAATCACCCGTAGTGGAATTGGACTTCTAGCCGGAGGAGATCAGACTTTCGCTCTCCTAGATGATACTATTGTCCATTCTTCTTTACTGTTCTATGTGATTGGTGACATGGAAATCACCCCAGTCATCACTTTTATCGAATTATCTATGGTCGAAGTCAACTGAACTTTCTTGACCAAGATCTCAGCTGACGTTTGTACAGAGTCAATAGAGAATCCATTGGACGTGAAGTAGAAAATCGTGTTGATTGATGGAAAGTCATTATAGTTAGGAAGAGTTGGAGATCCTAGGAGAAATGACAGTACATTAGTAGTACAAACTGAGAAAAATATAGTTTGTACTGGAGATGAAGGGGAGGATGTTCTCGTTGAGAGTCATCATTTTGGTGTCATAGCGGTTCCATTTGATGGTGATAATTCTTTTTATGATTCTTAAGTTATTATTAAATAAGATAAGTTCAATCCTCAATGGAGTCACCGTTTTGTTTCGACAAGAAATGAATGTATTTGATTGGGATATCTTATTTAATAACAACAAAGGAAAATGAAAGAATAATCATCATCAAATATTTTATTAATTATGGAATTCATTTACATCCTCATATATCCATTGATTCCAATTCAAAATATATGTAATGAATGTGATAACATGAATAGAAATAATTCAGATGTTGATTTCGGCATCATCTCGCCTTTCGGCGTGTTCATCTTAATGACAGAAGGATTATGTGGATTGGGGAATCCTTTAGAATCCTTCATTCTTTCTTGATATGCTTGGAGTAATAATAATCGTGAAGGATCATAGAAGATTACTGCCTTTATGAAGAATACGCAAAAGCCATATTTATAGTAAAAATCTATTATGCGCGCAACAAGTTCTTGTTATGTGGGCTCACGCAACATGCGCAACATATATTTCTCTCGTTGCTTCCTTCTTCTTCTTCCTCTTCTTCTCCCATAGGATACCTAGGGGAGGTCTTGAAAAAATCTTGAATCTTTTCAAAATCCTTTGGAGCTCTGCACTTATGAATGGATCAAATGAATGAGCGAGGGGGTATTTATAGGCAACCGCACATGTGAATCCTATTTCTGCACAACCACATATCATTGTGCGGGTATGCAGGAGACTTATTACATGCTGCGCAATGGGCCACAATCTTACATGCGCAACACATCTGTTGTGCGCACGCAACACATTTGTTGTGCGCGTGCAACACTTATGTTCTACACAAATGTGAATTTCTCCTCCTTTCTCTATCTTAATTTCTTTTCTTTCTTTTTGATTTTTGTGTTCCAACACTGGGTTTTGTAAGGGTCCATTTACAATTTCTTCAATCGTCTTCTTCAAGGGTTATGTTGAGGGTTTATTACAATCTTTGGTTGGTGAGAAATTATTTTATTTTATTATTGATTATAAACCACCTTTGGATGAAGTAGTGTGGGAATCCAAGAGGTCTTTTGATGATTATACTTCTATTATTTTTTATTATGGTGAATTTGTGTTGGATTAGGTTCCGTGAGTTTTACTTTCACATTATAGAGTTTTTCATGTACAAAAAAGGTATCTCTTGTATTCTATATTTTTTTATTATTTACTTGTTTGTATTAAAAGTGATTTTCATCCTATAAATTTTGTATGTTATTAATTTTATTGATTTGTACACTGAAAGAAAAGGTATTTGGTTTCCCAAGATGCACCACAAAAATCATCACATGATACATGATTTTAAAACTTAAAAATTCAACCTGAAAGTATCTCGAGTTACTCAAACGATTTTCTTTAGAATGTTTCTTGAAAATATTTAACATCTTATACACACAAATCTATCCAGAGTCAACTTTCATCAAGGTTTTTTGTCAAGTTCTAAAGAGTTGTGGTGAGTGTTTGTTTGTTTGTTTTTCCTATGAGTCGTGACCAGATGGGTTTTTCGCAAGTTACTATGAAATCTCATCAGGAAGGTTAGGCTGATGAAATCAAGGGACACATATACATATGGTCCAATCGATGGAATCTGGCATATCTTAGCCGAACTTTTTGTGTGGGCTCGCTGATGAAATCAAGGGACACATGTACATATGGTCCAATCGATGGAATCTGGCATATCTTAGCCCAACCTTTTGTGTGGGCTCGCTGATGAAATCAAGGGACACATGTACATATGGTCCATTCGATGGAATCTGGCATATCTTAGCCAAACCTTTTGTGTGGGCTCACGGCCTATTAGTATGGTATAGATAGGCTTACTTGTCTTATAGTTTAGGTGCTTCATCTTTCTTTGGTTTCATGGCTCCTTTTGTTTAGTTCAATAATACCACTTATCCTAGTAAGTTTTAGGGGCCCACTGAGTCACAAGCTTCTCAAGCTGAAGCATTTACTTTTATAGTTAGAAATTACTAACGTCTCATGACTGAACTACTGATTTAGGACTTATTTTTATTGTGCGGCCCAGTACTTATGGTGTTTTCATCTTCTATTCAAGTTACCCAATCTCACGGCGGATTTGGTGTATCTTTTCCTATATTCAATCAAGTATCCCACTTTAATCAACCTTAACAACCAGAAAAGAAATGGCTTTAATAAAATCTTAGTCATCTTTCATTTCACCAAAGTCATTTGATACTTAGCTGATGATACTTATAAAGCATGCACTCAGATATTCTACAACTAGCATTCACCAACTCAAATTAAACCACTTAAATTCTGGAACTCGTTGTAACTAAATCACAAACCTAAAATCAATTTGGTTGAACAATTTCAATCTCTGATTCATGGACACTCCTTTTCTGAAATAGACCGTTGGATTCTCTTTATCTTAACCGTCCAATAGATGCCACCAATTTGACAGTTACGCCACGAAAACGGTAATTTTTGTATCATGATACACTCAAACTGAATCCGATTATTGGACCAACTCAATTTGAATTTACTAATAGAGTACACATACAAATTTTCAGTGGCTGCTCATCAACCTCGCACTTTTCGAGGGTATCGAAGTTTTAACTGAAAGCAAAAGGCAGAAGGCAAAAGCAAAGCCGACATTCAACCGACACTCTCCCATCTTCAAAGCTTTCACACTCTGGTAGAATGTGCACACGTTACGAGGCACTTCAAAATTAAATAAAAAAATGCGCGTGCCATGCAGATTTTTTATTTTATTTTTTATTTTTTAATTTTTGGTTAGCTTGTTAGTACACCCCACTTTCGGTTCACACTTGGGGATCGATACCAAAGACTTAAGTGTTGAAACGAGGCATCTTTCACTCCGTCTGCCACCGTGCCCAAGTTATTCAAATTAAACGGTCCAAATTATGGTCCCCACGGTTGATTGTTTCTAAACAAAAAAAAAAAAAAAGCACCTTTATTTGATTACCTGACTATGGGATCAGTGGAAATTTATTTATTTGTTAAAAACGAATGGTATCTAATGCCCTGTTTCAACAACCAAGTCTCCGCAATCAGTGGATGGGATTGTTCGATCTGATTTTAGGAATGGGACTTGGCTACCATGTATGCTACAATTTAATAAGTTTGATTTGAGTTAACGCACTCCATGGGTAAAATTGTTAATGCCTGCTTATAAAATGTCATACTCTGCCAGAGCATCGAATAATTCTTCCCTGCAAAACCCCTTGAAACGGATTGGCTATTCCCCTTGCCACCAGCTCGGTGGCCAGTGGTCGGTGCTATGTGGTCCTACCATGACGCATGTGTTTCATCCATGCCGTTCATCCATTTTTATTGATCGTTTTATGAAAAATTTAGAGGGATATAAATCTCAGGCGGAGCACACCACAGAAAAAGAATATAATTTGATATCTACCGTTAAAATCCTTCTAATGCCCACTGTACTGTTTATTTGACATCCAATATATTGATTGGGCCATACGGACCAGTACGAAAGGAAAAGACAAAGATCAGCTTGATCCAAAACTTTTATTGCCCCAAAAGGTTTTTAATTGGCTACGTTCATTCAACACTGTCATACAGACCGGACCAATACGAAGGAAACAGTGTTGAATGAACGTCTCTCATTAAAAACTTTTTGCCTCATACCTTAAAATGATTTAAAAAAAAAAAAAAAAAAAAAGACGGCACAAAGAGCACCGGCCAGCAGCCATTGGCTGATGGCAGGGGGACTAGCTAATCCGTTTGACCCATTGCTTTAGCGTTTTGAACAGCAGGCACGGAAAGTATTGGCGCACTCCGCAACGGCGGTTCAAAGTTTCAACCTGGTCGAAAGCGGATTGCGTCCTACCCCCGCCCCGACTGTAATGCGTCCTGGCAGGGCTCCGTGAGGTCCACCATAATTTAAGGGTTTTATCCACGCCATTAATACCTTTTCTCAGATAAATTTATGGGATGATACAAAAAATTAATCAGATCCAGACCTTCAGTGGACCACACCAACGGAAGCAACGGTGATAATGACATCCACCATTGAAACCTCCCTAAGGGCTAGTGTGATGTTGTTTTAACCATCCAACCAATTCATAAGGTCATGTTGACCTGGATGAAGTGAAAACACTAACACCAGCTTGATCCGAAACTTCTGAAGCTTTCAAAAAGTTGTTAATAGTGGTAGTTCAATCCCTACTTTGTGGTCCCCTTGGTTCTGTGTTATTTTTCGTTACATGCCGTAAAATGATGTTTAAATAGTGATGGGCAGAGGTATAATACGTTTACATTACGGTAGCTACCACAAAGCTCTGCCCGACGGATTACCGTCCGGGCGGGGTAGGACGCAATCCACTCTTCAACAGGTCGGCATGGAAATGATTAATGCGCAATTTCCAACTGTACGACCCATAAATGGCCCACCACCATTTTAAGCCCACTTGCAATTTACCTCTCAAAAATAAGTCCCAGCTGTACGGTCTCATTTCTCATGCCGAAACTGCCCCTGCTTTCCTTCCCGTGACGGATCGTCTGGTGCTCGAAGTCGAGCGTTTACTTTCCTCAAACTCCGAGTTATACGAACGGTTCAAACGATTTCAAAGTTATATGGCCCACAATTATCTATTTATTATACCCATCACGTTTATCCATATTTGAAGATTATTTCGGGGCATTATCAAACATGATAAAAAAATTTCATACCCAAAGATCAACTGGACCAACCACAAAGTGCAACCTGAAAATTGATTTTCCACTGTTAAAAATTTTGTAAGTCCAACCGTAACATTTACTTTCCATCCAATCCATTCATAAGGTCACAGAGACCGGGATGAAGAGGAAAAACAAATTTCATAATCATCCAAAACTTATGTAACCCCTGAAAGAGTTTCAATGGTATACGTTCAATTTCCCACCGCCTTTTACAGTGTAGTCCACTTGATAGTTATATCAGTCTTATTTTTCATCTCAAGCCTTAACATGAGCTCGCCAAATAGATGTACGGTTTACGGACCTTATGATGGGACCCACAAAAGCAACGAAAATATTAATGGAAAAAAAAAAGACTAGATTGCCTCGGCATTACCGCACCAATGATAGAAATTATTTTTTAATATATACAAGGAGGACCTTTTCCTCCTTATATTTTTCTCTAATATATAATTATGTAAATATATATATAAGTATATAAAAGTAATTTTCTATCTTTTAATTCATTTCTTTATCTATTTATTTAACAAGCACATCTCCTAAATTAGAATGAGTTACTAACGAACCACATATGGCTTTGGGGTAGAAGCTAATTTAGCCAACCAATGTAGTTATTTTCCAAGATTCCATCCGGTTGATGGTCAAAAATCTATTTCATTCACCTTGCAATCAATTTCATTCATTTTATTCACTTCGCGGTCAATTCGCTTCACTTGACGGTCATTTCCATGCATTTCACGGTTATTACTAGCAATTCCGTTTAGATTCATAGTCATTTCTATGCACTTCATGGTCAATTCCCTTCACTTCATGGTCATTTCTATGCATTTCACAATCAATTTCAGCGATTTCGTTTAAATTTACGGTCATTTCCATACACTTCATGGTCAATTTTCATGCATTTCACGATCAATTCACTTCACTTGAAGGTCATTTCCATGCATTTCACGGTCATTTCCAGCGATTTCGTTTAGATTCACGGTCATTTCCATGTACTTCACGATAAATTCCCTTCATTTCACAGTCATTTCCACACATTTCATAGTCAATTCGCTTCACTTCATTGTCATTTCCATTCATTTCACGGTCATTTACGGCGATTCCATTTAGATTCACGGTCATTTCCATGCACTTCATGGTCAATTCCCTTCACTTCATGGTCATTTCTACGCATTTCACAATCAATTCGCTTCACTTCACAATCATTTCCATTCATTTTACGGTCATTTCCGGTGATCTCATTTAGACTCACGGTCATTTCCACGCACTTCACGGTAAATTCCCTTCACTTCATGGTCATTTCGACGCATTTCACGGTCAATTCACTTCACTTCACAGTCATTTTCGACGATTCCATTTAGATTCACAGTCATTTCCATGCACTTCACGGTCAATTCCCTTCACTTCACGGTCATTTCCATGCATTTCACAGTTAATTCACTTCAATTCAGGGTCATTTCCATGCATTTCACGTTCATCTCCGGCGATTCCGTTTAGATTCACGGTCATTTCCATGCACTTCACGGTCATTTCCATGCATTTCACAGTCAATTTGCTTCACTTCACGGTCATTTTCATTCATTTCACGGTCAGGCAATTCCATTTAGATTCACGGTCATTTCTATATACTTCACGGTCAATTCCCTTCACTTCACAGTCATTTGTATGCATTTCATTGTCAATTCGCTTCACTTCACGGTCATTTCCGTTTATTTCATAGTTAATTCGCTTCACTTCAAGATCATTTTCATGCATTTCACGGTCATTTCCGGCGATTTCGTTTAGAATCACGGTCATTTCCATGCACTTCATGGTAAATTCCCTTCACTTCATGGTCATTTCCACGCATTTCATGGACAATTCGCTTCACTTCACGGTCATTTCTAATCATTTCACGGTCATTTTCGATGATTCCATTTAGATTCACAGTCATTTTCATGCACTTCATGATCAATTCCCTTCATGGTCATTTCCACGCATTTCACGGTTAATTCGCTTCACTTCAGGGTCATTTCCATTCATTTCTCGGTCATTTCCGACGATTCCATTTAGATTCACGGTATTTTCATGCACTTCATGGTCAATACCCTTCACTTCACGTCATTTCCATGCATTTTCATGGTCAATGAATGGAAATTGCCGGAAATTACCATGAAATGAATGGAAATGACCGTGAAGTGAAGCGAATTGACGATGAAATGCGTAGAAATGACCGTGAAGTGCATGAAAATGACCATGAATCTAAACGGAATCACCGAAAATGATTGTGAAATGCATGAAATGACCCTGAAGTGAAGCGAATTGACCGTGAAATGAATGGAAATGGTCGTGAAGTGAAGCGAATTGACCGTGAAATACGTGGAAATGACCGTGAAGTAAAGGGAATTGACCGTGAAGTGCATGGAAATGACCGTGAATCTAAACAGAATCACCGGAAATGACCATGAAATGAATGGAAATGATCGTGAAGTGAAGCGAATTGACCTTGAAATGCATGGAAATGACCGTGAAGGAAATTGACCGTGAAGTGCATGGAAATGACTGTAAATCTAAACAGAATCGCCGAAAATGACCGTGAAATGCATGAAAATGACCGTGTAGTGAAGCGAATTGACCGTGAAGCGAAGGGAATTGACCATGAAGTGCATTGAAATGACCGTGAATCAAAATGGAATCAACGGAAATGACCGTGAAGTGAAACGAATTGACCGTGAAATGGGTGAAAATGACCATGAAGTGAAGGGAATTGACCGTGAAGTGCATGAAAATTATAAGACCCGTATCCTAGTCTGTACTATTCCGTCGAATCCCGTGATTATTCCTGACGAATTCTGACAATCTACGACCGATAATCGACATTTGCGGTCGATCCTAAGTCATATCTTATAGGTTTGAGTCGGCTTAATCCGAGACCTATACCATTGTGACGCACCGTCGCCGCGGTTCCAATGCTGTGTCTCGTGCGCCAATCCTATGCTTAAATCATAAGATGTGGATTGTGCATTATAATGATAGTGGACCGTACATTATGGGACCCACCCATCCCATGTGGCACCAATCCCTAGGTAATTATGAGGGTGATGGATGACATCACCCTATCTATAGCCACCCTATCCTAGTTATAGCCACCCTACCTACCCCTAGCCCTCTTACAAGCACTTATGGCTAGCCACTCTACCCCTAGCCCTCTTACAAGCATTTATTGCTAGCTACCCTCTCTTACAAGCAATCATGACCTACCTAAGCTACTCTTTCTCTCTCTTTACAACCCCTTGTCTCTCTTTCTCAATACTCTATCTCAAGCAAGCAAGAGAACTCACATCCCAGCCTTCCCATGGAGAGAAAAGAGTGATCTTGGTGGCCCACTTTTCCATCCCAAATCCATCATCCTAGTCATTCAAACCTCATCTTCCACCATCAAAGTGAGACACAAGGAGATTGACTTTCCAACGGACCAAGAAGATCGAAGGTGGGTGCTTATTAGGATAGATTTTTCATGTTTTGATGATGGGCCAAGTGAGACCTACCGATTGATGGTATGGATCTCGCTTTAGACCCTTCATGTGGCCAATGGACCACCTTGATACTCATGATCATTCCATGATGAGGCCATTCTCCATGGACCCCATCAAGATGTTTATTTTCCTTGTATGGATAGGGTCATCTAGACCTTACATTTGGTGGAGAAAGGATCTCCATCGTTGATTTTCTATTTGATGGGCCCACATGCAATGAGACACACTTAATTTATGATTGAATGCAAGGGAGGGCTTATAGTGGCAGAGCCCTCCATCACAAGTGTCTCTCTCTATCTTTCTCTCCCTCTCTCTCTCCCCCTCTTTTTTTTTTTCATTTTTGTATAGTGATGAGGCTATGTGGCTCACTCGGATGGACCCCCACCTTGATGTATATGATCCATATCACCAGCCATGTGGTGGCCCACCAAAGTAGGGCCCACCTTAAATATATTTGTTATGCCCAAAAAACGTCCAGCATCTGGACGTGAACTGAAAACCCAAATATTAGCTTTGGTTAAAAGCCTTTGGGAATGACCACTTATGCAAGCCCCACCTTGATGTATGTTGTTAATCCAAGCCGTCCATTCCATTCCTTAGATCATTTTAGGCGTTGAACCGAAAAATGAAGCTAATTCGCTTATCAGGCGGGCCATACCTTTTAAAATAGTGATTCTCACCGTTTAAATTCACTTTAATTTTGCTACAGGTTGAAATATATTCAATATTGGACTCATTTGGCTTGTCTTGAGCCATGGGAGCCAGTGGACGGGGTGGATCTACCTGATGTGGGCCCTACATATGAAAAACCTCTGAAAAACCTTTTTTAAAAAAAAAACACATAAATGGGCAATAGTAGCGCGTGCAGGCAACACCTGTGTGCACTGGCGGGCGTGGACGGGCAGGGACCACGGGTCCCCACCATGGGCCCCATCATGATGTATGCATAGTATCCACACTGTTCATTGGATGGGCCACTCCCTGAAGTGGGCCCCCTCCAAAGATCAACAACAAACATGGCTCAGGTGGCCCACATAATAGGAAACAGCGGTGATTAAACGTTACCATTGAAACCCTTCTGGGTCACCACAGAGGTTTTGAATCAATATGAAATTTTTTTTACTCTTCATCCGGGTCTGCGTGACCTTATGAATGGATTGGATGGCTTATAAACATTATGGTGGGCCCCACATGGGACCCACAGTGATATATGTGTTTTATTCACACCGGACGGTGGAACCCACCTAGATGTATGTGTTTTATCTATGTTGTCCAGCCATTCAGCGGGGCTGCTGACGGCTAGTGGACCCCACCAAAATGCATGTGTTTTATTTATGTCGTCCAACCATTTTAGATGGCTGCTGGACGGCAGGGGGACCCCACCATGAGGTATATGTTTCATTCATGCCGTCCATCTATATGGGTCCCACCCCACGTGTGGGACTACACCTGATGTGTGTATGTGTATATATTATATTATATTATATATATTATATATGTTATATATAGATTATATATTATGTAATATATACATGATGGTGGGCCTTCATGGGATGTATCACCATGATGCATGTGTTGCATCTAAACCATCCCAACCATTTGGCAAGCTTGTCTTACAGGCTTGAGACTAAAAATACGACAGATCTATAGTTCAAGTGGACCCCACCTTGGTATACATATAAGGCCAAGCGATTAGGCCCATCTTGATATATTGTGGCCCGTTGTTGAGGCCCACCTTGATATATATGAGGCCCATGTTATGCGGCCCATTATGATGTATTCAAAGGCCCATGGGTTATGGCCCATTGCAATGTACATAAGGCCCATTGGTGCGACCCATCGATGTGGCCCACTTGATGAATATAAGGCCCATGTGATATGGCTCATTTGATGTATCTAAGGCCCATAGGTCGAGGCCCAACAGGGTGTCCTTAGGGTCCATTACAATGTGTGATTCTTCCAGGGTTTGTGTAATGATGTTTTATGGTGAGTCATGCCTTAAGAGCAGTGTTGGTTTGACGTCCACATTGTAGGATTAATGTTGGTTAAATGTCCGCATTATAACTCTCCCTAAGGCCCGCTGATAGGCCCATGCTTGTTACGTGTAGGCCGTCTAGGCCCATCTTTGTTGTGAGTATAGTTTATCACTTTATAACATGCTTCATATAATTCCATGACTTATGTCATACACATCATATGTATGCTTGATATGAGTAATGACTGATTATAGCATATGTCATTGGGAAGATTACTTATGAGACTCATGGATAGGAGTCACCCACATGAGCGCTTGGTACGCGCAGGATTGCTGCATGAGTGGATAATGTGACTCATGCATTTCGCATATGTATGACATGATCATTGTATACCCTAGTGACGTCACAGTCGTGGCTCCACAGGCATATCGTGGATGGCCGTATCAGGATATCAGAAATTATTGGCTCTAGCATTGGGGGCACGTAGGATGTCCTTGGGTGAAAATCTCAGAACTTTTTTGGTACCAGGAGATGCTTTAACGTCTAGACTGAGTGGATACACAAGCGCCCGAGTGCCGAATATCAGTAGGCCGCGTCTCCCATTGTGTCGTGGTTGGTTGGAATGGGGTGTGACCTTATCCACCTGAGTGAAGAGGCTTTAAGATAAGCTGAGTTTGACCAGCTCGTAAATGAGTCTGCTATCGATGGGACGGGTAGGTATTGGTAGACTACTGGACAAGCGGATAGTGAGGTCTATTCCGCTCGTTGGGCTGTGCGACTAGGGAGGTGGCAGTCAGTGTGGAGTGTACTAGACCCTGGTGATATTTAAGACAGAAACTATATTGATATTTGTACTTGATGAGTACTAGCAAGCTTGTTTTGCATCTTGCATATGACATTTGGCTACATAGGCCTCGTATAGCATGGTCTTGGTATGGCCGATAACATTCATGCCTTGCATCACATAACTTTAGTACAGCTGATAGCATTCATAGACTTATTGCATATTTTCACAATACTCTGATATGGTACTGTAGACACCCCACCCAGGCTACATCTTAAGAAGGTTAAGACCGTTCAAGAACCATGATCATACCTAATCCCTGCCTAAACCGAACCAATGTCCCTAAAACTCAAATCTGCAATCCAAAACCACGATCCAAACCATTCAGCACATATGCAACCCCGCCTATACCCTATACCATGGCCCAAATCCTCCTTACCCAAGCCGAAACTCATTTTTCTGAGCCAAAAAATCCAAAAGGAGACTTCTGAGCGAACCCGCACAGTGTACAAGGCTCGCACGCGCGAAACCGGCCCGAACTGAGCCGGGTACTTCAGGTACCACCACTCGCGGGCCGCGTAAGTACAACAGTCTCAACTTCCAAAAATCAACTTTCCTTCAAATTACCCTCCGAAATTTCACTATTTACCATTTTACCGCCCCCATAGAAAATGAGAGTGTGTCATGTGGCATTTCTCTCTCTCTAACCAACCATAACTTGCCATGTCATCCTTTACCCCTCCCAAATCCAGAAAATACCAAAATGCCATGGGAGAAGGCTATAAATAGCCCTCTCCTCTTCTCATTTCAAAGACACCAACTCACACCAAGAGCCACTCTTCACTTCTAAGTTGAAGTGAGAAAGAGGGAGAGAGAGAAGAATAGAGTGAGAGTGAGGAGGAGCTCCAAAGCTCTCAAGTCCAGATTTTTCAGCTATCTCCTTAGCCCACTCCTTGCTTTCCTGGCCATCCTGACCTCCCAGCCTAACCTTGTTGATCATGATTCAGCCTATGTCTTAACAAGAGAGCAAGCAGAAGATCCATTCATTTTACAAGCATCCATCATGACATTTACTCCCTTCTCAACCCCCCTGCTTCTCTAGATCTCTAGTGAACGTATGCTCTGTGGCTTGACGTACATCGGATCCTGTCACATCAGAAATTCCTAGTGGTCTAGTCCATTTTTCTTACCACTTTGCATAGGCATCATCACATCCGCCTTCTAGACATGCCGTTAGACGTATGCTCTGTGGCTTACCGAAATCTCAGATCTTGTCGCATCAGAAATCCACGTGTGTGCCTAGTCCCATCACGGCCACAATATTCATCATCCCTTGAGATTATTTTACCACACTGAGTAGAGACCGTACATTTGTACGGGCAAAGAGGGTACCTAACACCTTCCCTCTTTGTAACCGAGGTCCCTTGCTCGAAATCTCAGATTGCAGACCAGGAGTCAATCTAAAGTAGGGAAGTCTCCAGATTTTTCTCACCTTGCGTATTTCGTGGTTCTAGCCGACCGCGGGATTTCAAGATTTTTCGGCTAGTGACGACTCCAACATCCATAATCAGCCTATCACCCCCAATCAACCATACAAATCGCAAATCTAGCGTGGACCCCGATTTTTCAGTGTCTATAGAATGGCGACTCTGCTAGGGAATTTGCTAGAGTACACTAGCTGAGACCTAACTCGAAAATGTGTGGTACTCTAATCTCGAGGAATATCATCATTTGCATTCATATAAAAAAAAGAGACAACAAAAAATCTTTTGGCTTATTCTTGTTTAGGCACAGATCCAAATCATGACTACTCGATCCCGCGTAGCCATAACTTCTCAAGCCTCTCATGAAGAAGATCCGGCAGCTCAGCCAACTCCCAAGACCTCAGCACCCACACCCGCACCCGCATCTACACCCGCATTACCACCAGTAGTCCAGGCAAACCCCCAAGCCGATGCAACCACCCAAGAGCTGCTCCTTCGAACAATGTAAGAATTACTACTTCTCTTGGTGACAAATTCCTCTCCAAATACATAGGTAACTCAGCCTAGTGTACAGAATAGTTCACTCACACAAACTCCCTTTGTTTCTCTCTCATTCCCCCAGCAAATCCCGTGCTCCCTCTCCCGGAAGAGTCGGTACAAAAACAACAACAACCAGCAAATGGAAGTAATCCTCCCGCACATCCTTACTCAACACATCACAACAATCAGGTTACAACACAGGCTCCCCCTAATGGGAACCACCGACAAGAACTGGCAGATGCCCATGAAGGGGGCCAGTTTTGAGTCCAATTCACTCCCCCTAACGGGAGCAATGTCCCGGACTTGACAAATACCCCAGGCGGGAGCTATTTTCAAACATTACACCCTCCTCCGAAAGGGAGCAGTGTTCAATTCCAGCAACCTCCCGCCACTGGGAGTCCATCTTCTTTCCAACAACATCCCATAATCGATCCATATGAAGAAGAAGCAGCACAAGCCCTGCAGCAAGGGGCAAGATACCCGCAGTACGGCAAGATGGAGATAAAAGAACTACAAGAGCAATTGCAAATGGTGCAAAGTCAGCTTAAAAAACAGCAAGGAGTTGATCACCCATCCACCAAGTTCAGGGATCTCTATCCCTTCCCAGACGCTCGAGTACCTCCAAATTTTGAGGTACCAAAATTCAAAAGGTATGACGGTAGTGGGTGTCCCACAACACACCTGAAAGCATTTTGCGAGGAACTCAATGCGATAGCAGGGAATGATGGAGCCTTGATACGACTCTTCCAGAAATCCCTCAAAGGCGATGCTTTGGATTGGTATACCTCTTTGGACAACCATCAAATTAGAACCTGGGAAAAGCTCTCTCAGGCATTCATTGACAGGTTCTCATACAATCTGAATATGATTCCAAGAAGGTCCGACTTGGCTGCCTTGAGACAGAAAAGTGACGAATCCTTATCAGCATACGTAGGGCGATGGCGAGTCATGGCAGCTCGGATGAAAAACCCCATCGATGACGAGGAGCAGATATCCATGATTGTGCACTCGGCAAGTCCTAGCATTTCAGGATATTTAATCTCATACCCATACGTAAACTTTTCTCAACTCATCCGAGCTGGAGAACAAGTCGAGGCAGGGATCAGAGCCGGAACCATTTCTCCATGGCCACATCAGACCCCTACAATCAAAAGAAACAAAGTAGAAGGGAAACCTGTTGGTTATGAGAATGGAAACGACACTGCTCCTGCACAACGCACTACAGAAGTTAACAACATTGTTGCTAACACTCAGGGCAGTCAGTATGCTCCACAACAGGAGCCACAACATGACAGCCAATACTAAGCGCAACCAAACAGGCAGTACCAATCACCGCAAACCCAACAGGGATATCAGGGCAGTCGTCTCAACAACAACAACAATATCCTAGGAGAAATGCGCCAGGCCCATACAAACAAGCAATGTTAGAGAGGAAGTTCACCCCTTTAGCACAAACATACAATCAGGTTTTGACAATGTTGGTGTAAAAACAACTCCTGACACCTCTCCAACCTCGACTTCCTCCTAACTCCTTGCCAACTGGTTACAATGAAAATCAATACAGTGCATACCACCAGGCTCCTGGCCACCTAACAGACTGTTGCTTCGCTTTGAAACATGCGGTCCAGGATTTGATCAAAAGCCAGGAGATTGCAATCACCCCACAGGCTAACAATACAACTCAGGCCAACATTCTCCAAAATCCCCTGCCATTGCATCAAACAGGACCAAGCACATCTAGCGCCTCTGCTGTCAACCACATTGAAGGAGGGCAACCCAGGTATTCCTTCCCACATCATTCCATACAGGCAATCATGCAAGACACAATGAACCAGGCATGGGGATACCAACAAGCACCATCACCTGGGTCACAGATATTCCTTGAAGTAACACCAACCATTCAATCCCTTGTCTTTCTAGAAGCAGCACCATCAGCACCGCCTCTCCTGACCCTTGAAGTCGCACCTAACACGTTGCATTTGCAGCATCTTGCCTCTCAAGGTGCACATCCCGCATGTCCAATAGGGTCGAATTCTGAACCTGTCATTCTTCTAATAGGTTTCCCTGATCTATCTTCGCTAACTTTGGAAGGGGCACCCCCAGTTCAAGGTCCCAAATTCCTAATGCCTCATCAACTGACACATGTCCAGAGAACCTCTCCTATACATCAAAAAGTGGAAGAAGACACCAATGTCAAAACCTTTCAAACTCTGATGGCACCTCAAGAGAAACCATCAAATCTCCCATAAACTGTCACAACCACAACCCCTCAGCCTCAGGAACCCCTGATATATTTGGAAGGGAGGGTAGTTCCATCCTACAACCCGAAGGCAGTCCCATGGCATTACCCAGAATGCGCCGAAGTAGGCAACAACGGGAGGTACTTCAGGAGAGATAACCATAACCCAAAGAAAACCCAGGGAGATTTGTCGGGAACCACCTGCAAAATCGATGCTGCTTATAACATAGCAGCCCAGCTTAAAACCATTCCCGCACAGATATCCATCTGGAAAATCTTATGCACATCAAGATCGCATCGAGAAATCTTTGCAAAGACTCTAAATGATGCACATATCTCTCCTGATGTACCCCCCAAAATGGTGGCAAGTATGATTGGACAACTCCTCACACCGTAAGCCAGCACCTTCTCTGATGGTGAATTACCACCTGAGGGACGCAAGCACGGGCGCTCATTGAACATAGTGGCCCGCCATAAAATTTTCAAAGTCCTACTTGTGCTTATTGATAATGGATCTAGCCTTAATGTTTACCCTCTGAGGACTGCCGAACGGTTAGGGATAGAATCATCCTCTTTCAGGCCCAGCATTATGAGTGTCAGAGCCTTCGATAATTCCTGAAGGCAAGTTGAGGCAGAGATTGACATTGAGCTACAAATCGGACCAGACCTGACCCTTGTCACATTTCAGGTCATTGATATCCCTGCCTCGTTTAACCTTCTATTGGGGCAGCCATGGCTCCATGCTATTGGAACCATTCCCTCAACCCTCCATCAAAGAGTCAAATTCCCTTTAGGAAATCGAATCATCTCAGTGTTGGCCGAACCAGAAACCGTCCTGCCAATAATGGTTAATATCTTAGAAACTGACATCCCTGTAATCGACATCTAGCATGCAGAGGGTGATGTATCATATCACAGCTTCGAGTTTAAAGTTATAAATTCAATCGCTAATCCTCGCCCTCTCACTGCTGAACATGTCATTTCCCCCACTGAACGATTAATCTGGAACTACTGTACTGAGTTCCATGAGAAGGGTATAGAAGTAAAGCCAACACGTGCTAACATGCAGAAACAGGGACTGGGATATCAGCCAACACCGGAGGATCAAGTTGAAAGGCCCAAGAAGAGATAACCATTTAGGTACACACCTGTCAAATTCATCAGGGCTGGGATAGTTTGTGAAGACTCAGTGATTCCCCTTGAGGACCACCTTCAAAGGCTCAAACCCTCAGATCATTCCCATCCGGAGTCTGTCTGGCCACCCATAAGATGAGATAAGATTCTCGAGGCATCAAAAACACATCTGACACAAGGGGCAGAATCCCCAGGTCCACCATAAAAGGCAAGGGGCACGGAAATAGGTCCACCCATGCGGGATCCAGAATCAGGAATGCCCCTTGAAAAGGATATAGGAAAACCCAGGGAGACACCCATTCCCGCACACAGTCAAGGGAACATGTCCCCAACACCAGCCCAGCAACACAAGGGGAAGAAGCAGCCCATCCATTGGATTGACAAAGGGAAATGGCCTGCCCTTGACTGGACAGACATCAAGGTCCCATCGCAGGACGAACCAGAGGAACCGAAGAATTCCAGCTCTTGGGTGAGGAAGTCGAATTAGATTCTGACTCTGAGCCTAGCCTAGCAGACATCATGGTCATCAAAGCAGGTGACCCACAAGAACACACAGATCCAGACAGCAAGATTGGGAGGGAAGAATCACCATGGACGACTGTCCCCCTAACAATCAAGTCGATCAGGGAATCCTCTATGGATGCTGATCTCAAAAAAAAATGCCGATGTAAATAGCAGTTGGTACCCCAGACTAGGACAGGATCAATCTTGGTTTGTAACACCGTCCTGTTCGGGACCTCCAAGTGATAAAAAAAATTAAAAAAATTTTAAAACACAAAAACATTATATATTTCCAAAAGTACAAAAAAATCAGATATTTCTCAAAATCATAAAACATCAGAAAATCTTCAAAACACAAAAACAACAGAAAAGCTTTCAAAAACCATTGTGCTAAACATCCCACACACACCGCAAGAGTTCGAGGTCGACTCATATGATTTCGATCTTGAATTGGACTTCGAGCTCATGTGTATAGATGAAGTCCCGGATGAGGGAAATGATGATACAACTCTCGAATTTGAGGACTCCCTTGAAAAATTTGAAACAAAAGCCAATGTTGTAGCAGACTACTTTGAAATTGTGAACTTAGGGTCAGCATAACTCCCTAGAGAGGTGCGCATTAAAAGATCGTTGTCTCCGGAATACAAGCAGAGAATGATGGAGTTTTTGAAACCGAGGTTGTCCAACTTTGCTTTCTCGTACGAGGACATGCCTGGGCTTGATGAAGATTTGGTGGTGCACCATCTACCAACAAAGCCAGACATGAAGCCAGTCAAACAAAAGCTGAGAAGAATGAAGCCAGAATGGGCCCTGAAGGTCCGTGATGAAGTCATCAAGCAATACAATACGGGGTTTCTCGTAGTCTCCAACTACCTAGAATGGCTCGCAAATATCGTACCAGTTTCAAAGAAGGATGGGAAAGTCAGAATGTGCATCGATTTTAGAGATCTTAACAGAGCAAGTCCTAAAGATGACTTCCCTCTGCCTCACATCGATACACTAGTAGATAATACTGCTGGACACAAGATCTTCTCCTTCATGGACGGATTCTTAGGATACAATCAGATTAAAATGGCCATCAAAGATCGCGAGAAGACCTCCTTTATCACACCATGGGAAAATTTCTACTACCAGGTCATACCCTTTGGATTGAAGAATGCAGGAGCTACATATCAGCGAGCCATGACTGCCTTATTCCACGACATGATAAACAAGGAAATGAAAGTCTATGTGGATGACATGATCGTCAAATCTCACACGATTGAAGGACACTTCAAAGACCTCGAGAAGCTCTTCGACAGGCTAGAAAAGTTTAAGCTCCGACTCAATCCACAAAAATGTATCTTCGGGGAAACCGAGGGCAAATTATTAGGCTTCATTGTTAGCGAGGATGGTATTCAGGTAGATGAAACCAAGGCCAAGGAAATCATCAAAATGCCACCGCCCAAAAATGAAAAAGAAATTCGAGGCTTCCTCGGGCGAATCCAGTATATTACCCAATTTATTACACAGCTCACCCCAGTTTGTGAGCCAATATTCAAGCTCCTGCGGAAGAACTCGCCAAAAGAATGGAATGACGACTGTCAAGCGGCCTTCGACAAAATCAAAGGGTACCTACTAAACCCTCCAGTGCTCATGCCACCTGTTCCAGGAAGGCCATTACTGTTGTACATCTCCATCGCAGCAGAAGCAATTGGATGCGTTCTTGGCCAACACGATGATACAGGAAGAAAAGAGCAAGCGATCTACTATCTGAGCAGACGGTTCACAAGCTATGAAGCCAAATACTCCAGCTTAGAGAAAACGTGTCTCGCCCTAGTCTGGGCAACACAGCGGCTGCGACAATACATGATCACTCACCCAGTCCTTCTGCTCTCTCGCATGGACCCATTAAAGTACTTGTTTGAGAAACCAAGACTAATGGGTAGGATTGCAAAATGGCAATTATTACTTTCTGAGTTTGACATCACGTATGTCACTTAGAAGGCAATTAAGGGGTAAGCACTGGCCGATCATCTAGCCTCACATTCCCTACCTAACTACCAGCCACTGAAGACCTTCTTCCCTGATGAGGACATCCTCCTAATTGAAGAAGAAGAGGAAAGAAAGGCAGGAGAATGGACACTCTTCTTTGACGGAGCTGCAAACTCGAAAGGAAGTGGAGTAGGCGCCATACTCTACTCTCCCGAAGACGTCCCAGTTTCCATATCCAGAAAACTAGCATTCTAGTGCACCAACAATGTAGCAGAATACGAAGCATGCATTACTGGTCTAAGAGAAGCCATAATCCTTAATGCGAAGAAATTACAGGTCTTCGGGGACTCGCAACTCATCATCAATCCGACAAATGGCGACTGGAAGACTAAGGATGAGAAGCTAATACCCTATCATGTCTATCTGGAGAACCTAATGGAGGAATTTGAGGAAATCACTTTCTCTTACATGTCTCGAGCTAAGAACTAGTTTGCAGACGCTTTGGCTACCCTCGCTTCGATAATGGAGATCTCAAAAGGAGTTGCTGAATGGGAACTCACTGTGAAACTTCAGGAGGAACCTGCATTCTGCATATAGATCAACGAAGCTGACCTTCCCTCAAACGATTAGTCGTGGTATACAGACATCAAGGAATATCTCGAGCACCAGAAGTACCCAGAAGGAACAACTCTGACAGATCGTCGCATCATACAACGGCTGGCAGCGCAATTTGTAATTACCGGCGGCATCCTCTACAAGCGATTCTTCAATCAAGTCCTTCTTTGCTGCTTGGATGAAACAGAAGCAACGCATGTCATGTCAGAAATCCATGAAGGACTATGCGTCCCACACATGAATGGACACATAATGGGGAAAAAGATCTTGCGACTTGGCTACTATTGGCTCACAATGGAGAAAGATTGCTACAAGCATGTCAGAAAATGTTTCAAGTGTCAGGAACATGCACATCAAATCCATGCTCCTACATCCGAACTCTACAACCTGACATCCCCATGGCCTTTTTCTGTATGGGGGTTAGACATCATTGACAAAGTCAGCCCTAAAGCTTCAAATGGGCATGAATACATCCTATTAGCGGTAGACTATTTCACCAAGTGGATAGAGATAACATCCTACACCACCATCGCAGCATCTCATGTGGTAAAATTTATGAAGAACAACATCATCAGCCGCTACAGGGTCCCTCAGGCCATCATTATTGACAACGGAACTCCGTTCGTCAATAAAAGGATGGGTGACTTCCTCGACAAATTCAAGATCCAGCGCCATCGATCAAGTCCCTATAATCCCCAGATGAATGGTGGGGTTGAAGCAGCAAATAAGACCATCATTCGTATATTAGAGAAGATGGTGAGAACATATCGCGACTGGTCGGAGATACTTCCCTATGCACTTTGGGCTTATCGAACGTCTGTACGATCTGCTACAAGCGCAACTCCATATAAGCTTACATACGGAATGGAGGCGGTACTACCAGTTAAGATTGAAATCCCATCACTGCATATATTGCTAGAAAGTGAAGTCAAGGAGGGTGAGTGGTTATAAGCAAAATACAATCAACTACATCTGGCAGATGAAAAGCGCATGCGGGTGCTAAGCAACTCCCAATGTTACCAAAGAAGGATCGCTCGGGCCTACAATAAAAGGGTCCGTAAGAGAAGTTTTAAAGTTGGCGACATGGTCATGAAGCGTATCTTGCCACCACACCTACCAGATCCCAGAGAAAAGTTGAAACTCTCGTAGGAAGGACCACTGATCATCCGAGAAGTGCTCCAGGAGGCGCTCTCTGGCTCACCAGTCTGAAGGGAGAAGATCTTCCTGAGCCCATCAACGCTGACAACATGAAAATATATCACGGGTAACCCTACCTAACTTTGTCAATGATTACAATCGCAAAGCTGCACCTATCGTTTCCCCATTAAAAAAAAAAGAAAAGGGGTATATCCACCTCTTCCCCCGTCAAAAAAAAAAAAACACCAATCGTCTATCCCTAAATAAAAAAGGAAAAGAAGAAAAAAAGAAGGGAAGACAAAAGCAATAGCAAAAAAAAAAATCATCAGAAAATAAGCCTAAAAAAAAATGAAACAAATTCCTCCCAAAATTTTCCCCTCACCAAAGGCAGCTTT
The DNA here is from genome assembly GCA_037074715.1 of Magnolia kwangsiensis. Lineage (NCBI taxonomy): Eukaryota > Viridiplantae > Streptophyta > Magnoliopsida > Magnoliales > Magnoliaceae > Magnolia > Magnolia kwangsiensis. Next base: position 67,188,731 of record CM073572.1, on the reverse strand, counting down.
CAATTGTACTCAAAGACAAAGACATGAGAGTAATCAGTTGTCCGGTAATGAAGGAAGTCTCTCCACCTCCTCCATCACTTCTGGCGTGCCAAAAGAAAATAAAAAAATATATATAATAAAAGAGGACATGCCTAAGCAAAAGGGGCAAGTTGAAAACCTGAAAGGGTGGCTCGAGTAAAAACAGCAGGCATGTAGCGGACTTGGTGAAAACCTAAAGAGGCACCAAGGGTAAAAATAGCACAGCTGCCAAGGGGCAGGCAAGATCAAAAACTCGGGACGTAGTAAAAATTTGAAAAGATGCTACGGGCAAAAATGACGGGAAAAACTGGACGTAGTGAAAACCTGAAAGGGCGCTACGGGTAAAAAAAGTAAGAAAAATAAAATAAAAGTGCAGGTATAAGAAGAAGCTGAGGAAACAAGCATCACAACAAGATATAAGGAAAGGATAACTTCGGATCAACACTCTATCAAACTCTGCCCAAATCCACGAGATGTGATCTCGGATGCCCCTTCAGGGAACCAAGACCCTAAGAACACAATCTAGGGTACTGCAGACAATGTGGGCTGAGCCCCAAGATTCTGATCCCAATCATCCAAAGCACGAATCCAAACACAAGCAAACATTGACATTTGGCACAAACAAAAATTTTCTTTCATTCATTTAAAATTTTCTTACAAGTATTTTATCTTCCTATTTTTATTTTTTATTTTAAAAAAATATCAAAAAAAATAAAGGTTTCAGGCACGCAAAACAGTTGGTCGGCATCAAGCATCACAGGTAAGCTAATATCTCTCGTACATCGACAATCTCTGCCTAAGCCTCTCTATCTCCATGCACAGGTAGAAAGCCTCATCCCTCTCCAGGTGGTGAGTTGCGAGCATGCTCTCATCATATTGCCGCTCCACCGCCAGACGACGAGCCATGTCCTCGCACGTGTGTCGAAGGACAGCAATTTCGCTGATCAAGTGGCCATGGGTGGCCAACAAGAAGGATGGATCAATGAAGGGTCGCTCCTCAAAAGCCTCAGACGAGTCAGCAACACATGAAGAGGAAGAAGCAGTATCACCCACCATGTCCCGATCAGCAGCCTCATCCTCCAAATGCCAGCCCGGAACCTGTCGATAAAGAGATTGCTCTACAAACCACCTCTGATACGGCACTGTGGCCAAACAAGGAGCCCAGGACTCAAGCTCTAACATCACCGCATCTAAAGACCCCTACCCGGAAATCCAAACCCGTCTGTACAAGGCAATCAGGTTGGAAGGAAAAGAAGCATGGCTAAATTCAGAAAAGGTAAACTCTGGGATGTCCTGCCAAAAGCCAAACTGACGAAGAAATCGCACAGGATGATAAGAGCAGTAACCCCAAAGGCCTAACAATAGCAAGGGAGTGCAAGCTGCACTGCTGATCAACGGCGGGCGACAGAGCCAGGTAGCTTCCCAATTAACCTCCCAACCTTGAAGCTGAGAGAGCATGCAGCAATACAATAGTTCAGTGGCCTCATCACCAGAGGGAAGGCAATCAAGTAACAAAGACAACACATCATCACAGCGGGAATCAGGCCAAGAAAGCATAGGGGTCATGTAAAGATGTTCCCATAACCACAGCTGGGGAGGAATAAATCAAACTTAAGATGAAAACGAAAAAAAAAAAGAAGAAAAAAAAAGAGAGAAAAGAGAGAAGAGAAAGAGAAGGGAGGAGAGTAAAGAGTACCTAAAGGAACGAGCAGCAACCCCGCAAGATGCGGGTACGTCCGAGAGAGCACTCAGTCAGCCCTAAGAAGAGCTCCGCCAGCACCACAGAAATGATGCTCCTTCGATACATTATGTGAAGAAATACGTCTAACAAAGCTCCCAACGACGATCGTCTCCATCCTGAGATGAGCAGCTCGGCCAAGACACAAAATATCAGCGCATTCAGGCACTGAAGCTGACGATCGGATCCAGGAGTACCTCGAGAAGTAGAACAACGGTCATACAACATCTCAAGTGACAACTCACCAGCCCCACTTTCCGCAGTGGGAAGGGCAGTATGAAATCCAAACCAGGCAATTAAATCAGAAAAATGAACTGGTTCAGATGAAGGGACATAGGGCTCCCGAGTAAGAGGTAAACCAGACAGACGAGAAAACTCCTCCAATGACGAGCCTAACTCCAAGTCATTAAAAGAGAACAAATTTAAGGACGGAACCCAATCGTATAGCGCCGCACTCAACAACCGTCAATCTAGGCTGACTCGATGCAAGTGAAGAACCTCTCGGAAAGCCAGGGAGCTCAACTCAAAGATCTCAGACTCGGTCAAACGCTCGATCCAACGATGCAATCACTCGGAACATGTACCACGAGGCTGCAACCGATAGGTCCAGATAGGTACACCCTCAACGATCAAGATCCCCGGAATAGAAGGAGAGTCATCAAAAATGGGCATCCCCTCGTCCAATAGGTCGATCTCATGGTGACAGAAGAAGCCAACATCTCCCATCGCATCACGCAGAGTGTCTTGAAAAGTAGCAACAGGCGAGCTAGAGCCGCCAATAACTGTCACCTCAGGAGCTGACTGAAACACATGAGCCCCAGGATCCACAGCACCTATGGACTCCCAATGACCAATAGGACTGGCACCACGAGCCCTGACCATGGCTGCCTGTCCTAACACTGTCTCAATATCCACGCCAAAAATCTGAGCCCGGCTATCCGCGAGCGAATCATCACCCACCAAATCCAAGCCGCTTGCGCCACCAAGATAGGGCCCGCCATCCATATAAATCTGATCCATCCTATCCACACCATTCCTCACCATCGTACCACCATCCACCCCATCTATGGACATCGGCCCATCAATCAAGTCATCCATCCTCGCCAAACTCACATCCATAAACCCTGGCGTCCCATTTAGCATGGATCCATCAAACCTATTAAACCCTTCTATCCCATCCAATCCAACCTCATATCCTCCATTAATGGTGGTTGGAATGCCATAAATATCATTGATCCCCCAAAAGAGCCCATTACTATCCCACCAACCTTCATCAACTCATTCATAAATGGATTCCCTCCACCATTATTGGACCCACCTACTTTCTCATTACTCATGAGCCCATCATTACTCCCATCATGGCTGGTCATGATTGTTGAGGGTCAAATATTGCATATTAGACCCAGTAATTTCTTAGATTTATGAGCATGATAACCGTTTAATACCCGATTTAACCGTGTTTATGTTGCAAGGTGATTTTACGAGCATGGACTAAAAAAGAGAGCTTAAAGCATGGATTTAACGCTCTGATGACACCAAAGGCAAGGGACGGACTCCAGGGACTAAGATCGACAGATTTACACCCCAGGGACCCGAGGAAATCAAGCTATTTACATTACAAAGGCCCGAAATTGGTGTAGAATGCAAGATCACAAGGTTTTCGCTATCATATTGACACGAAACTTCATACATGGCCTGGGGACCATAAATTAACCATACACGTCGAATTTCAGCTCTTGGATCATTATAGAAGTGGCATAATGGATAGATCAGCCCATAAAATCTCAAATTGGGGCCCGCCTGAGATCTGGATATGCTTTAATTTCGGTCTCAACCCCTTAAATGGGGTGAAAAAATGATTGGACGGATTGGATGTCGGATATACATCATGATGGATCCCACTTAAGGGAGCGCACATGCATAGTGCATATGCTTCAGCCGTGCACCATAATTGGAGAAATCGGTCAGCGAGGCTAATCGATTTTTTTTCTTTCTTTCTCAAAATTTCTTCACGAACGCAACAGCGTTCCTTCGCAGGGCCGCCGGTTCATACTTGTGGGCCCCACTCGAAGTCCGGAGTGATGATCAGAGCTGTCTATTGCATACAGAGGAGGATATTAGCCTCACCTAGGCGTCGGTTCTATCCCATGCAAGCTATTGGAAGATCCTGGCCGTTGAAAGAAGGATGGACGACTGGGTTACAATCTCACAGGACATCACGGTTTGGATCCAAAACTGACCAAGTCCGGACGGTTTCTCGTCCTAAAGCTAATGGACGGAGTAGATTTTTCACCTGGCATCAACTAATGGCCCACCGACCATCACAGCGGAACAAATCAGAGAGCTCTGTTCGCAACAGAGCTTGCGGACGAAGCTCGGTGGGCCACGATCATCAGACCATTCACTGATCCAAGCCATTCATTGAAATAAGGAGGTGAAACAGACCATGCAATAGGAGTTTCTCCAATTCTATGCACACACACGCAGAGGAATTTGATCAAAGGGGATGCAGACGACAGAATGAAGGAATCAGTGAGCCATGCTGAAATCAGTCAAAACTGTCCATATCCAATGGGTTTTTCGAGATGAAACTAATAGATGGGGTGGATTTCGCAAACATTGAGGTGTGTAGATCCCACTGATATCACGCAAGATTGGCGTGCGTAAGCACCCTCTCCGAATTTGGAAACTCTTCCTGCTGCGTAAAGGGGACTCCACCGACTCTAGCAGCACGTCAGTTCTCCAACCCGATAGCAACAACCGACTCTACTACCTATAAGAGAAAGAGAGAGTGACACAGGAGAAAAAAGAAAAAGAAAAAAAGCCTGGCCTGGACGTGGAGCAAAGAGAGAGAGAGAGAGGAGCTTTGGTTTTTTTTCTTTCCCTTTTCTTTTCCTTTTCTTTTTCTCTTTATTTATTTGGATTTAGCCTAATCATGTTATCAGGCTAAACCTCTTAGCTAGGGCTAAGAGGTGAAGCTTGTAGTGAGATGGGAGATTTTATTTTATGTTTTTAATTTAATTTTAATATATGAATTGAAGTTGATTTTAGTTTGATTAGTATGAGAATGCTTTTAGTCTTTAATGGTCTGTTGTGACTGAAATTACAATGGGTCTACAATGGCTATGAGTATTTCATTCCCTTTTATGTTTATGACGTCAGGAAGCCCTGTTGTTCACCATAGTCTCCTAGGCATGATCGGATGACAGTACCCTTCCTAACCTTCATAATTGTGATCGGTTGGTAATTAGTTTAATTCTGTTGTTTGCCATAGTCTCCTGGGCATGGTTTGGTGATGGAATCCATTCTAATTCATATACCTTTCATCTCTTGAAAACTAGATCAATTACAGTTCAGTTAATTTCCATGATTCTTGAAACAAGCGTAAGATCTCCCTGATCTCTACAAGTGGATCCTCTGAATCCCTAATTTTCTATCTCTGATTTCTCCCAAGTTTTAGATAATCATTCCATCATTATTCCCTCAATTTTTATTTAATTTAGATTGCATCTCATACTAGTTCTAGTTCTACTTAGTTTCAGTCGACGTACAGGTTTCAGTCCCTTAGGATTAGACCTCGGTCTTACCGAGTTATTACTACATCACAACCCTGCACTTGGGGAGTGAACAAGTTTTTAGCACCGTTGCCGAGGACTAACGGCTACGATTTTCTAAAATTTTATAATTTTAGACTTTCTATTCTTAGAAACTAACTCGTTTTGTTTGTTCTACAGGTTCTTAACCTAGGACTTCAAATTTGGTAACTTCTTTCCATCTTTTCATTTTATTTTCTAGATTTCTACTTCTTTTCTCTTAGGTCTAGGTTAATCGAGGGCTGAGTGTGTTTTATGCCCAAGTGCGTACGCGACAATACTCGACGTCTCGTGACTAAAGGAGGATTAGTTGAGGGGTTGACTGTCCATCGCAGGACTAGACACCACTTGAATTCTCCAGTGTTAGTTGAGGTTATGGCTGAAAATCAACCTTAAGCACTACCCCAACCTAGGGTAGAGGAAGTACAAGCTGAGAATGAGGTGCATTAGGCACCCCCGCCTCGTACTTTATGAGATTATTTACAATCGGCGGGGGTGAGTACACCCTCATGTATGATTTTTTCTGAAAATACAGGACATATGAACATCAAACCAGGAGTTATCCAACTCCTTCCTAAATTTCATGGGCTTGAATTCAGAAAGTTCATACTTGCATCTGAAAGAGTTCGATGAAATCATAACCACTTTATACTTCCCTAATGTATCTGAGGATACAATTAGGTTGAAACTCATCCCATTTTCCTTGAAAGAGAAGGCCAAGACGTGGTTACATTCACTGCGTCCTAGATCCATTGGCACATGGAATGATATGCAGAGGGAATTTATAAAGAAATTTTTTTCACATCATAAAACAATTACCCTCAGAAAAGCAATCATGAACTTTGCCCAAAAGGAAGATGAAACATTCTTCCAATGTTGGGAAAGGTTCAAGGATTTGGTCAGTTCATGCCCACAACATGGCTTTGAGACGTGGCGCATTACAAATTTTTTCTACGATGGACTGACATCTACCATGCTCCAAATGGTCGAGACAATGTGTAATGGAGAATTCATTAATAAAAATGTTGACGAGGTATGGGATTACCTCGATAGTGTTGCTGAAAAAACACAAGCATGAGACTATTACCCGAATTCGAACACCACGTCTAGGCCGACTCAATCTAAGGAGAAAGGTGGAGTATATCTTTTGAAAGAAGATGATGACCTTAAGTATAAAGTGACTACACTCATAAGAAAATTTGAGGCCATGGAAGAAAAGAAGGATAAGGTTAATGAAAGTGTTTGTGGCATCTGTGATTGTAACATTCATATAACTGAAAATTGTCCTACAATACCTGTCTTTCGAGAAGTATTAAATGAACAATCTAATGCCGTAAATAACTATCAAAGACCTTTCAATGGACCACCCCCTAATACGTATAATCCTGGCTGAAAAAATTATCCTAATTTTAGTTGGAGGAATGGACAAACTGCTACCCCTCAAGGTTTCTTCAATCAAAATCCAAATCAGGGGAAACCTCAAGAAGAATCGGTTCAAATTTCCATACAAGAGCTGGCTCAGACAATGTAAGGAATTTCAGATTTTATACAAAAAATAGATTCACGTATGACGGCTATGGAAAAAGGGATGCTCCTTGCACAACCTCTCCCCAATCCTAAACCGCAATACAAGATAGGTGATCCCAGCTCTTCAAATCAAATGGGGCACGCTAAATCCATCACCACTCTTAGGAGTGGGAAGGTTATTTATAAAACTCTTCCAGTTAGGCCCAAAAAGCCTCAAGAACCAGAAGAAGACAACAAAGATGGATCTAGTGATGCCCCACAAAAATTTGAACAGAACCTCTAGAGAAGCCAGTTGTTCCATTCCCCCAACGGTTGGTTGCACCAAAATGTCTCTCTCACTATCAGGATATCCTAGAGGTGTTGAAATAAGTGAAAGTTAACATTCCTCTACTTGATGTCGTAAAGCAGATACCTTTATATGTCAAATTCCTAAAGGACTTATGCACGACCAAACGATGGCAAGGTGTTCAAAAGAAGATTTCCTTAACTGAGAAAGTGAGTACTATCCTAAAACAAGATGTGCCGCAGAAATTCAAGGACCCCAGTTGCCCAACCATATCATGTGTAATCAGTAACTATCGAATTGATCACGCACTTCTTGACTTAGGAGCAAGCGTCAATTTGATTCCTTACTCGGTATACCAATAGTTAGGTTTGGGTGAATTAAAACCCACCCGGACCATTCTACAACTTGCTGACCGCTCTGTTCGTGTACCAAGAGGGATAATCGAGGATGTGTTGGTCCATGTTGATAGATTTTACTATCGTGTAGATTTTATCATCTTGGACACCGAACCCATCAATGACACGAGCACTCAGATCCCCGTCATTCTTGGTCGTCCATTCTTGTCCACTTCAAATGTAATTATCAATTGTATGAATGGTGTCATGACTATGTCTTTTGGAAATTTGACATTGGAATCGAATATCTTTTTCAATAACGGCAGCAACTCAGAGGATGATGACATTTCCACGATATTAACATGATTGATTCTTTTGTGGAAGATAGAACGCCTCTCACCTTATCCTTTGACTCTCTAGAGACGTGCCTGGCCCACTCCCATGATCTTGATGATGATATAATTAGGAAGATGTGTGTCATGCTTGATATTGCATTGGTACTTGAAGTTAACAGGTGGAGGCCACAAATTGAAGAGTTGCCCCAAACTGATGTAGTGCCTCTACCGTCTAACCTCAAGCCACCGAAGCTTGACCTAAAACCTTTGCCCTCTGATTTAAAATATATCTATTTAGGTCAAGATGAGACATACCCGGTGGTGATCTCTGCCCACCTGGAGAAAGAACAGGAGAGTATGCTTATATCTACTCTCATTGAGCATAAGGAAGCTTTTGGATGGACGATAGTGGACCTCAAAGGAATTAACCCATCGATTTGTACTCACCGCATATATCTTGAGGATAATGCAAAGGCTGTTCGGCAATCACAACGTAGAATAAATCCAAATATGAAGGAAGTGGTTAAGGCCGAGGTTCTCAAACTATTGGATGTGGGCATTATATATCCCATATCCGATAGTCAATGGGTGAGTCCAACTCAGGTGGTTCCTAAGAAGTTCGAGATCACCATCGTAGCCAATGCCAATAATGAACTCGTGCCGACCAGAGTTACTACTGGTTGGAGAATGTGCATTGACTACAGAAAGCTAAATACCATCATAAGGAAAGACCACTTTTCTTTGCCCTTCATAGATCAAATCTTGGAAAGGCTAAGTGGTCATTCCTATTACTGTTTTCTTAACGGGTATTCAGGTTATAATCAGATTGAAATCGTCCCTGAGGACCAGGAAAAGACCACATTTATATGTCCTTATGACACCTTCGCTTACAGAAGGATGCCATTCGGGTGATGTAATGCCCCTGCCACCTTTCAGTAATGTATGATGAGTATCTTTTCTAACATGGTGGGAAAATATTTAGAGGTCTTCATGGATGATTTCTCTATTTTCGGTTCATCTTTCAGCGAGTGCTTAGCGAGTCTTAAATGTGTGTTGAAAAGATGTGAAGAAAAAAATTTAGTACTTAATTGGGAGAAGTGTCATTTCATGGTTCAAAAGGAAATTGTCCTTGGGCGTATCATCTCATCCAAGGGAATCGAGGTAGATAAGGCAAAAATTGATCTTATCTCTAACTTACCTCCACCCAAGAACATCAGAGATGTGCGATCCTTCTTAGGACACGCAGGATTTTACAGACGATTCATAAAGGACTTTAGTCTCCTCTCTCGTCCTTTATGTAATCTTCTTCAAAAGGATACACCATACGAGTGGACTGAGCAATGCCAAGAAGCTTTCACTAAGCTTAAGGGCATGCTAAGCACTGCACCTATCATGCAGCCACCTGATTGGAGTCTTCCTTTTGAACTTATGTGCGACGCCTCTGATTATGCTCTTGGAGCAGTTCTAGGCCAGAGAAAAGATAAGCGGCCTTACGTCATTCATTACGCCAGTAAGATTCTAAATCCTCCCCAAGTGAACTACTCGACTACGAAAAATGAACTCTTAGTCATAGTGTTCGCTTTGGACAAATTTAGGTCCTACCTGATCAGATTCAAGATCATCATCTACACAGATCACGCTGAACTTAAGTATCTTCTTTCTAAGAAAGATTCTAAGCCCCGCCTGATACAATGGATCCTTCTACTCCAAGAATTCGATTTGAAAATTAAAGATAAAAAGGGAGTAGAGAACGTAGTGGCCGATCATCTCTCTCGCCTTAATACCTCCGATTCCCTTGAGACAACCCATATTAATGATATGTTCCCTAATGAACAACTGTTCAGAGTCTCTCATTCACCTTGGTTCACTGATATTGCTAATTATCTTGCTATAGGTTCCATACTGACACACTGGACGTCGCAAGATAAGAATTTTTTTTTTACCAAGGTGCGCAACTTTTTCTGAGATGATTCATATCTGTTTAAATATTTCCCAGACCAAATCCTAAGGAGATGTGTACTAGACGATGAGCATCAGAGTGTCATCTCCTGTCACTCACAGGCCTGTGGAGGTCACTTTTCTGCTAAAAAGACCACTGCTAAGATTCTATAGTGTGACTTTTACTGGCCCACTATGTTCAGGGACACTCATGAGTTTTGTAAGGCTTGTGAGCGTTGTCAGAAATTAGGAGCATTGTCTCGTCGAAATATGATGCCCTTGAATCCCATCCTTATTATAGAAGCATTTGATTATTGGGGCATTAATTTCATGGGACCATTCCCCCAATCCTTTGGAAATTTATATATTTTTCTCACCGTAGACTATGTCACTAAATGGGTCCAAGTAATTCCGTGCCGCAACAATGACCATCGAACGGTCATTAAATTCTTAAAAGAAAATATCATGTCACGGTTCGGAACGCCTCGAGCCATCATTAGTGACGGGGGCTCATATTTTGTAATAGACCATTCGAGAGCTTAATGAAGAAATACGGTATCTCTCATAAGGTGAGCACCCCATACCATCCATAGACAAGTGGACAAGCTGAGATTTTCAATAGAGAGATTAAACATATCCTGGAGAAAACGGTTAACCCTAACCGTAAGGATTGGTCAATCCAATTGATCGATGGCTTATGGGCGTACCGTACTGCTTTTAAAACCCCTATTAGAACATCTCTCTTTAGACTTGTCTATGGGAAAGCTTGTCACTTACCGGTGGAGTTGGAACATAAAGCATACCGGGCGATCAAAAATCTAAATTTCAATTTGGACAACGCTGGCTCGCTACGCAAACTTCAGTTGAATGAACTTGAAGAAATTCGGAATGATGCATATGAGAACTCGAGAATTTACAAGGATAGGATGAAGGCGTTTCATGACCAACATGTTCTACGAAAATCATTCACGCCTGGTCAGAAAGTTCTTTTGTATGACTCTCGACTACATCTCTTTCCAGGTAAGCTTCGATCTCGTTGGACCGGTCCTTACATTGTTGTTACTACTTATCCTCATGGGGCCGTCGAGATAAGAGATCCCGACAATGGCAAGGAGTTTAAAGTAAATGAACATCGATTAAAACCATTTGTCGAGACATTTGATTCAGAGGACATGTCCATGCCTCTGACTGCTCCTGTTTACCAGGATTGATCTCCTAGTCTGATGGAGGTATAGGTAGGTTTATTACTTTCATAGGACTAGGGAAGTTTGCTTTATTTATCTGGCTGAAGATGGTAAACTTAGCGCTTCTGGGAGGCGACCCAGCTTTTTATTCTTTTTCATTCTTTAGTAGATAATTCAATGTTTGTGGGTAACATTACTGCAAACCCTCACGAGAATACAACTCGTCTACTAGGGGTAATCTAGGGGTTTAAAGGCTTGTTGCATACGCTAAATGCAATCGTGAGTACCTACGAAAGTGATATAGGTAGAATTTCATTTTTGTTATTTTATTTTTCTTTCTCTCTCGTACTAATCTGCTCTCTCCCAATAATGTCTCGAAAAATCTCTCTCGATTCGTTATCTAGGTACTATCCTCCCATCACTTCTCATTTACTTTCGTTGTCCCATGTACATTGCATGTTCATTTCTTTTACATTGAGGACAATGTAGATTTTAGGTTGGGGGTGGGAGATTAGGTTTCTTAAACAATTTTTTCTTGGTCTTGAGCAAAAATTGTGAAAATTTTTAAATTTTTCTGGGAATTCTTATGAATTCGAAGTGATTTTGATGGATATCCTGGATTTAGAAGTTCAAGATAAGTGATGTTGATAATTTAGGACTCTTGGATTCGGTATCTATTAAATTTCATGGTTAAGATCGAGTTATTAATCCATGATTAGAAGTTGTAAACATTAATTGAGTCATGAGTTCACATGCCACATCTCGCTTTCACATTAAGGTTTCAGTCTGATATTGAAGGGTTAACTTGGTAATCACTAAGCATGTGAGGAAACCGCTTGAAATTTGCCCGTCATGATCAATTAAAGAAAAAAAAGAAAAAAGAGATACCTTTGGAAAGATTTGGATGAATAATCCTCACCATAGGTTTGCTCCCTATAGGTGTGGAGTTAATTCCCCATGAATGATATGTCAAAAAGGTATGGGTGTACAGTCCTCACCATAGGTTTGCTTCCTGTAGGTGAGGATTTGATTCCCCTTCTTGGCATTACTTTTACTAAAAAAAAAAAAAACCAGAAGATAATCTTTGAGGCAAGTGTTGGTTATTATGAATTCTCTTGTTGATTACCAATGATATCATGGAATAACGAATTGAATCTTAATGTTGATAAGTCGAGATTACACTATACACCTATGGAACTCAATGTTTAGAATTTTTCTCATTGATGTATACATAATCTGAACTTAACTATGAAATTTACCGTGCACTTAAGTCCAGGAGAAATTAATGTCCAACATTCATGAATCTTAGAATTTTCGTATCTGGATTAATTGTAAAATTCACTCGAGTTTATGAAAATCGTCCTGTAATTGTCAACTTATTTTTCTCATATTTTTCTCGGGACTAGCAAAATGCTAGTTGGGGGTTGTGTTGAGGGTCAAATATTTCATATTAGACCCAGTAATTTCTTAGATTTATGAGCATGATAACCGTTTAATACCCGATTTAACCGTGTTTATGTTGCAAGGTGATTTTACGAGCATGGACTGAAAAAGGGAGCTTAAAGCATGGATTTAACGCTCTGATGACACCAAAGGCAAGGGTCAGACTCCGGGGACTAAGATCGACAGATTTGCACCCCAGAGACCCGAGGAAATTAAGCTATTTACATTACAAAGGCCCAAAATTGGTGTAAAATGTAAGATCACAAGGTTTTCGCCATCATATTGACACGAAACTTCATACATGGCCTGGGGACCATAAATTAACCATACACATCGAATTTCAGCTCTTGGATCATTATAGAAGTGGACCAATGGATAGATCAGCCCATAAAATCTCAAATTGGGGCCCACCTGAGATCTGGATATGCTTCAATTTCGGTCTCAACCCCTTAAATGGGGTGAAAAAATGATTGGACGGATTGGATGTCGGATATACATCATGATGGACCCCACTTAAGGGAGCGCACATGCATAGTGCATATGCTTCAGCCGTGCACCATAATTGGAGAAATCGGTTAGCGACGCTGATCGATTTTTTTTCTTTCTTTCTCAAAATTTCTTCACGAACGAAACATCGTTCCTTCGCACGGCCGCCGGTTCATACTTGTGGGCCCCACTCGAAGTCCGGAGTGATGATCAGAGCCGTCTATTGCATACAGAGGGGGGATATTAGCCTCACTTAGGCGTCGGTTCTATCCCATGCAAGCTATTGGAAGATCATGGCCGTTGAAAGCAGGATGGACGACTGAGTTACAATCTCACGGGACATCATGGTTTGGATCCAAAACTGACCAAGTCCGGACGGTTTCTCGTCCTAAAGCTAATGGACGGAGTAGATTTTTCACCTGGCATCAACTAATGGCCCACCGACCATCACAGCGGAACAAATCAGAGAGCTCTGTTCGCAACAGAGCTTGCGGACGAAGCTCGGTGGGCCACGATCATCAGACCATTCACTGATCCAAGCCATTCATTGAAATAAGGAGGTGAAACAGACCATGCAATAGGAGTTTCTCCAATTCCATGCACACACACGCAGAGGAATTTGATCAAAGGGGATGCGGAGGGCAGAATGAAGGAATCAGTGGGCCACGTCGAAATCAATCAAAACTGTCCATATCCAATGGGTTTTTTGAGATGAAACTAATAGACGGGGTGGATTTTGCAAACATTGAGGTATGTAGATCCCACTGATATCATGCAAGATTGGCGTGCGTAAGCACCCTCTCCGGATTTGGAAACTCTTCCTGCTGCGTAAAGGGGACTCCACCGACTCCAGCAACACGTCAGTTCTCCAACCCGATAGCAACAACCGACTCTACTACCTATAAGAGAAAGAGACAGTGAGAGAGGAGAAAAAATAAAGAAAAAAAGCCTTACCTGGACGTGGAGCAAAGAGAGAGAGAGAGAGGAGCTTTGGTTTTTTTTCTTTCCCTTTTCTTTTCCTTTTCTTTTTCTCTTTATTTATTTGGATTTAGCCTAATCATGTTATCAGGCTAAACCTCTTAGCTAGGGCTAAGAGGTAAAGCTTGTAGTGAGATGGGAGATTTTATTTTATGTTTTTAATTTAATTTTAATATATGAATTGAAGTTGATTTTAGTTTGATTAGTATGAGAATGTTTTTAGTCTTTAATAGTCTGTTGTGACTGAAATTACAATGGGTCTACAATGGCTTTGAGTATTTCATTCCCTTTTATGTTTATGATGTCAGGAAGCCCTGTTGTTCACCATAGTCTCCTGGGCATGATTGGATGACAGTACCCTTCCTAACCTTCATAATTGTGATCGGTTGGTAATTAGTTTAATTCTGTTGTTTGCCATAGTCTCCTGGGCATGGTTTGGTGATGGAATCCATTCTAATTCATATACCTTTCATCTCTTGAAAACTAGATCAATGACAGTTCAGTTAATTTTCATGATTCTTGAAACAAGCGTAAGATCTCCCTGATCTCTACAAGTGGATCCTCTGAATCCCTAATTTTCTATCTCTGATTTCTCCCAAGTTTTAGATAATCATTCCATGATTATTCCCTCAATTTCTATTTAATTTAGATTGCATCTCATACTAGTTCTAGTTCTACTTAGTTTTAGTCAACGTACAGGTTTCAGTCCCTTGGGATTCGATCTCGGTCTTACCGAGTTATTACTACATCACAACCCTGCACTTGGGGAATGAACAATGATCAGCTCCCAAAAGGAAAGAAGGACAAAAGGGGAAGAAGACAAAGAGAAGGAGACAAAGGAGGATGGATAAAAAGAGATGAGTGGACAGACAAGGACAGCAAGGAATGTCCGAAATGGGTCAGCAAGAATGAACAAGAAGAGGGGACGAACGCTGGAAGAAAAGACGAACGGAGGTGGCACCCCGATTACCGCCTGCGGTAATTCGATCATCGCCTGCAGACCTGCCATCTTTGTGTCATTGATTCAGCACTGACAGGGCAGAACGAGCGAAAAAAAAGTCAGTGGACAGCAGTCTAACTGCCGTTCGGGCCCACTTTCGGCCACATTTTGGGTGGGACCTGCCTCGGAAGGCCAGGACCTTAGAACAAACATCCATACATCCAAAAGGGGTCCTAAAGGTGCACAAAAGGAAGGATTGAAAAAGAACAACATCCGCAAATTGAAGTCCATAAACAAGAAGATTTCACATACAAGGAAGCAAGATATAACAAGCTAGTCGTCATCAGAAAGATACACATCAGTATCCTGGCGATGAAAATGAGGCCCTAAGATCCCTCCTCCTGCAAAACGTACACCGCCACTGGGAGCATAGCCAGGCTGTAGAATCGGGCCGATACCATGCTGCTCGCACTAGGTGTTGTACTCTTTAGATGGATCTACGAAAGCACTAGCGTCATAGCCCTCCAGTGTAGCAGTCAGTTCCCTTTCGGGCACTGATCTCCAATCAGAAGGACCAGATGGAGGACTGAGTGGTACCATGGGACTACCGGTCAGCTGCCAGAAAAGTCTCTCTCTCAAGTACCATTTAGTCACACGAGGATCCTCAAGAATAAGGCGTCGACGAGAAGCCTGAAAAGCTTCCTGGGCCCCAGGAGTAAGTGCCGCATTCGATCGGAGATACGATCTGGATAAGAACTACAAAAAGAGAAATCAAAGATTTGAGCAAAAAGATAACACATGGGCAACACAGAAAAGGGCAAGATCACTCACATCACTCGGAACAAGGGCATCAACGTGTGACCTCCAGGCAAGGTCTGAAAATAAACGCGTGCGGCTACGGTTATCCTTGTACCACAGCATCATACGAGGAAATGGAGACGAATGATTGATCAAGGTGGGGGCCAAATGTGGAAAGTGGTCGAAGAAGCAGACCTGCATGAATCACGGTCAGAGCAGGTCAAACCAATTCATCCCCAGTAAAAATATTACAAAAGGTAGAGTTCAAAGAAGGCACCTCGATGACGGGGTAGAAGCTAGTCAGGGATCGGCTAATATAATGACTGACCTTATCCAGCCCTTCGTACAAGTGGGTCAAGAGGGCTGTATTCCAATTGTACAGTGTGGAAAAGGTGATATCTGCCACGAGTGACAATAAACGAGAACTCACCAACTCATTCCCGTGACAGAAAATCATCGCACCCATAGTGTACAAAATCAAGGCACGCGCCTTCACCACAGCCGCTGCTTCAGTTTCAGGGATACGTTTGGCAAAATTCTATGATAACCAGAGGAGTTTGAAGCGAGGACCAGTAAAGTCTGCTGCGTCTGGCATCATCCCCTATAGACTCATCCAATCCTCCTCAGTAGGCACTAGAAGGTCATCCTTAAAAGGGACGGATCCCCCATCTTATCAAAGGCCCGACTGCATGTATATGTCATATGGGGTAATGCCCCACTCTCCAAAAGGAAGCTGAAAGGTATAAGTCTCAGGGTGCCATCTCTCAACCAGAGCAGATAAGAGAGACATGTTCAAACGACTCAAACGGACCCGAAACATATGAGTAAAGGGGGTCCGCTCTAGAACATCGAAGAATAACGGTTGTGGGTCCTGGAACCAATCGGGCCAGTGCGTCCTGACCCCGCGCCCTCTCAAAACTGTAAGCGCACCACCCTCTCGGGCGATGTCGGACAAATGTCGGCCCTCATGAGGCACGAAGCACGGATCAGGTGACTGGCAGGAGGAGCTTGCCTCATTTTTACCACGACGAGGCATGCTGCATAGATAAGGTGCACAAGTGAGTATACTCTAAGGCCCATTTCAAAAAGCCCATGTCTAAGGCCCATTTCAAAAAGCGCATGTCTAAGGCCCATTTCAAAAAGGCCCATGTCCAAGACCCATGTTTAAGGCCCATTTCAAAAATCCCACCTCAAAGCCCATGTTCAAGGCCCGTTTCGAAAGGCCCATGTCCACAACCCATGTTAAAGGCCCATTTCAAAAAGCCCATCTCAAAGCCCATGTTCAAAGCCCACTTTTCGGGCCCAACTTTAAAGCCCATTAAAAGGCCCATGTCCGGATCCATACTAAAAAGGCCCATCAGGCTCATGATTCAAGGCCCGCCAGGCCCATGCCAAAAGACCCAGTAAACATTCCATAAGTCCATCCCTACATCTGAATCAATCAAGATCATGATGTGGGGCCACTTTGAAAATCTCACCCACCCATCATTCAAAAGACACCACTTTCACCACCTCCATACATTTAGACCGGTCAAGATCATGATATGGGGCCCATCTGAAAAATTTCATCTGTCCATCATCCACCATAAGCAACCGATCATCATTTACATCATCCACATATGCAAATAGGCCCCAAATCATCAATCCGACGGTTCAGATCATCGCCCACATAAAAAAAAATGATGAAAAATGTAAAAAAATAAAGGGTGGGGCCCTTTCCTTATCACAACCCACTCCACCTAAAAAATAAACAAACAAATAAAAATAATAATACAATAATAGTCCAGCCAACCATCTGGCCTGAACAAAATAATTTCGATAAAATTCAACGGTTCAGATCCAATCAAGGTGGTCCAACGGCCCTGATCACAGTCTTCTTCAAACTCTGAGAAGAAATCTAACCCATCAAAAGCCCCTAAGATGAATGGCCTAACATGGTTCAGCAAGAGTGCAATGGCCAAGATTACCTGAAATGGAAGGAAAGAGAAAAATATAAGGAAAATGTGCTCAGAAAATCTCTCCGAAAATAGCTCCAGGGACCACAATGGGTCCCTGGATGTCCCAACCGCAAGAATGAAATAAAGGAGAAGGCCACACTGGACGGACCGATGCACTGAATGAACCCGCGCCAGTCCGACCGCCGCCCGACCGAAAAGTGCATGGGGCAGCGGGCTGTCCCCTAAGGCTGGTGAGAGCAACCAGTTTTTTCCTCTAACCGTTGGACAATAGCTAAAATATTTTTAAAAATAAACCCAAACTCTCAAAGGTTTTCAAAAATAGTCCCGCCTTTTCAAAAGTTCCAGAAACAGCCTCCAAATCTTCAAAAGTCACCAAAACAGTCCCTAAGTCCCCAAAACATACCAAAATATCCTCCTTTTCAAAAACAAATCTCCAAAAAAAATCCTAAATAATCTAAAAAATCCCAAAAATTGCCAAAAAAAGCATGAAATAAAACCCTAATAAGTATAAGCCTTAAAAGGGTCCGCTTCTTCCAAGCTATTAGCCCCATTAATTCATTACTGGAGACCATCTGGTTGTTCGATCCAGACTGTGTAATAAAAAATGGACAATGACGCCCTCCCACGGATCGGACGGATCTTTCAAAAAATTTAAAAATATTCCAAACCATTAGCCCCATTAAGTTATTAGTGGAGGCCGTCTGACTTTTCTGCAATAAAGCCGAACGACAACGCCCTCCCGCGAGGTCGGACAGATGTTTCAAAAAATTTCAAAAAAAATATACCTCAAATAAAATCGTTAGCCCCGCCAACTCAACAAGTGGAGGCAACGCGACTGTTTACTTAACTCGTACAATAAAAATCGAACGATGACGCCCATCAGCGAAATCGTACGGATATTTTTGGAAAAATTCAAAAAAATATATTTTCAAATAAAATTTTCAAGGAGTCTAGCTCCAAAGGGAATAGCTTTCAAACAGAGTTTTCACTACCGCACGTGGCATGCAGTACACTGAGGAATCTTCCATATTCTCCAGTTGCGGTCAGTGCACATAGCTAAATAAGATTCGATATCTTCTGGTTTCCCTAGTGGATGATCGAATCCGTACATGATATATGTACGATTGGCCCGATCTCTATATCTGGACAATCGTATGAATGCTAGTAAAATGAGTGGATCTATCTCTGGAAAGAATAATCAAACTCAAAGTGGCTACAATCCATTGTAACCAAAGTATCAGAATCAGCAGACTGCATGGCAAAAGATTACTCGCACATACCTAGTTCGGGATGTTCAAAAATTTTGATTGAGTCCAAGTTGGCATAGTGAGTTCCCCGTAAGGCTGCACCAACGTGTAGGACAGCTAACCACTTTGACAATCAAACAGTCCGAATACTCCTAGGGTGATTATGTAGCAAAGGAACGACAGACCAAACAGTACGAGAATCCTCATAAAGCCGCGACGAATGCGCAGAGGCCCTTACTTTTCAGACTTACCCTCCAATGCTATCAACAATTTGACGTGAAATGGTTGTGATTGGTGATTCTTGAAGCCGCGACGAATGCGCAGGAGGTAATCACAACATTTTCCTCAACCCTCGTGATATGTGCAAGTCATCCCTTTTTCAGACAGTCAACTGACAATGATACAATGGCAGGCAACAGATTCGAGTCATAATCCCTTTTTCTGACCAGAAGGGTGGGGTGTCCACTAGCTTTGACCTTCGGTTGCTCGCAACCTCGGTCAAAGAGGGGCATCTGTAGACACCCCACCCAGGCTACATCTTGAGAAGGTTAAGACCGTCAGGAACCATGATCATACCTAATACCTGCCTAAACTGAACCAAAATTCACTAAAACCCAAATCCGCAACCCAAAACTATGATCCAAACCATTCAGCACACATGCAACCCCGCCTATACCCTATACCATGGCCTAGATCCTCCTTACCCAAGCCAAAGTCATTTTTCTAAGCCAAAAAAAATAAAAGGAGACTTTCGAGCGAACTCGCACAGTGTACAAGGCTCGTACGCACGAAACCGGCCCGAACTAAGCCCGGATGGTAGTCTGAATACCGCCTGTGGTACTTCAGGTACCGCCGCTCGCAGGCCACGTGCGGACAGCTCTCCCAGCGTCCAAAAGTCAACTTTCCTTCAAAATTACCCTCCCAAATTTCACTATTTACCATTTTACCCCCCCCCCCCCCCCGAATAGCAAATGAGAGTGTGCCATGTGGCATTTCTCTCTCTCCAACCAACCATAACTTATCATGTCATCCTTTACCCCTCCCAAACCCAGAAAATACTAAAATGCCATGGGAGAAGGCTATAAATAGCCCTCTCCTCTTCTCATTTCAAAGACACCAACTCACACCAAGAGTCACTCTTCAATTCCAAGTTTAAGTGAGAAAGAGGGAGAGAGGAAAGAAGAGAGTGAGGGTGAGGAGGAGCTCCAAAGCCCTCAAGTCCAGATTTTTCAGCTATCTCCTTAGCCCACTCCTTACTTTCCTAGCCATCCTGACCTCCCAGCCTAACCTTGTTGATCATGATTCAGCCTATGTCTTAACAAGAGAACAAGCAGAAGATCCATTCATTTTACAAGCATCCATCATGACATTTACTCCCTTCTCAACCCCCCTGTTTCTCTAGATCTCTAGTGAACGTATGCTCTGTGGCTTTCCGTACATCGGATCCTGTCACTTCAGAAATTCTTAATGGTCTAGTCCATTTTTCTAACCACTTTGCATAGGCATCATCACATCCGCCTTCTAGACACGCCATTGGACATATGCTCTGTGGCTTGTCAAAATCTCTGATCTTGCCGCATCAGAAATCCACGTGTGTGCCTAGTCCCATCATGGCCACAACATCCATCATCCCTTGAGATTTTTTTACCACACTAAGTAGAGACTGTACATTTGTACGGTCAAAGAGGGTACCTAACACCTTCCCTCTTTGTAACGAGGTCCCTTGCTCGAAATCCCGGATCGCATACAAGGAGTCAATCTACAGTAGGAAAGTCTCCGGATTTTCCTCACCTTACGTATTTCGTGGTTCTAGCCGACCGCGGGATTTCAAACTTTTTTGGCTAGTGGCGACTCCAACATCCATAATTAGCCTATCACCCCCAATCAACCATACAAATCACAAATCTAGCATGGACACCAATTTTTCAGTTTCTACAGGTACACTTGGTGCTTGCCTTGCGTACACACTTACACCACCCTCTAAGCTTTTGTAAGCTTATGCACGACCGTTGCATGAAGGTGTCATTGGATCGTAGCAGCGCTAAGGTAGGAGCATGTATCAAACTATTTTGGACCTTTTCACCCTGTATTTTCCTTTTCGCATTGTACTTAAAATTTTTTGATATGGTGGATATGTGGTGATGTTGTTTTGTGACTTGGTTATGCTTGTGATTATGCTCCATTTAAAAAAAAAATTTGTGTACAAAATCCTCCTTGTAGGATCCCAGAATTGAAATCTGGCATATGAGTGCGGGGATTCGAGAATGGGGCACTACAGAGGCTGTCGGCGCCGGATTCGGCGAGCGGGAATCTTGTGAGCCCAATTTTTGAGTTTGGAGCGCGACAAAAATGACCATGAATCTAAACTGAATAGTCGAAAATGACCATGAAATGCATGGAAATAACCGTGTAGTGAAGTGAATTGACCGTGAAATGCGTGGAAATGACCGTGAAGTGAAGGGAATTGACCATGAAGTGCATGAAAATGACCATGAATCTAATTGGAATTGCCGTAAATGATCGTGAAATGAATGGAAATGACCGTGAAGTGAATCGAATTGACCATGAAATGTGTGGAAATGACCGTGAAGTAAATTGAATTGACCATGAAATGTGTGGAAATGACCGTGAAGTGAAGGGAATTTACCATGAAGTGTGTGGAAATGACCGTGAATCTAAATAGAATCGCCGAAAATGACCATGAAATGAATGGAAATGACTGTGAAGTGAAGCGAATTGACCGTGAAATGCATGGAAATGACTGTGAAGTGAAGGGAATTGACCATGAAGTGCATGGAAATGACCGTGAATCTAAACAGAATTGCCATAAATGACTATGAAATGAATGGAAATGACCATGAAGTGAAGCGAATTGACCGTGAAATGCATGGAAATGACTGTGAAGTGAAGGGAATTAACCGTGAAGTGCATGAAAATGACAGTGAATCTAAATGAAATCACCAAAAATGACCATGAAATACATGGAAATGACTGTGTAGTGAAGCGAATTGACCATGAGATGCGTGGAAATGACCGTGAAGTGAAGGGAATTGACTGTGAAGTGCATGGAAATGATTGTGAATCTAAATGGAATCGCCAGAAATGACCATGAAATGAATGGAAATGACTGTGAAGTGAAGCGAATTGACCATGAAATGCGTGGAGATGACCGTGAAGTGAAGGGAATTTACCGTGAAGTGCATGGAAATGACCGTGAATCTAAACGGAATCGTCGAAAATCACCGTGAAATGCATGAAAATGACCCTGAAGTGAAGCAAATTGACCGTGAAATGCATGGAAATGACCATGAAGTGAAGCGAATTGACTGTGAAGTGCATGAAAATGTAACATCTCGAAAAAATTCGCACAAAGACCCAAGTATTTCCTCGGGCAGAAATCGCTTAGGACCGAATCCTTTAGAAATTAGACGAAAATTAATTAAGTACTAAACTGAATTAATCAACGAATTAGATTGAATTACTTTCTATACAAACTATAGGACCCAAAACCATTAGAATCGCTAATCTAACAGTACCTAAAAACTTAGGATAAATCTCAAAACCCAGTTGCTCTCAAGAGCACGTTGAAACCCATATCGGACCTAGACTGCTCGTCGAAAGTCCGATTAACACGAAACTAAATGGTTATGACCGTCGTGCTGGGCTTGACAACCCTCGTGGGAATCAAGTCCAAATAGTATCCAGAAATGCACAACTTGAGCCCGGAGTGAAGTGTGTGAGAAACGTGAATATCTTTAGAAAATGAACTCAAACTTAAGTGATTTGGGTCATTCGCTTGCAGGACAAATCTAAGGTTTTAGACCGTTAGATTCTAACCCAACTACACCATTAGATCAGGGAAACTTTCTTACACATGTCTGTGTACTTATAGCCCCAATCGAGTGACGATAGCCGTTGAACTGAAACTGGTCCTCCACTGTCGATCCACAAATCTGATTGTATCAAAATCTTAACCTAACATAGATCCATTGTTAGGAAACTTTATTCAGACCGTATGTAGAAAATGTACCTCCAGATGAACTCCGTTGGCCCGAAACAGCCACCCTTTGGCTATACCTTAAGTATACCATGGCCCTGGGGTCATTTACACACATCTAGGCTTATATAAGGACCTAGACCCACTCATCTCTCATTCCATATGAATTTCCTAACCCTAGGAGAGAGAAGAGAGAAAAGAGAAGGAAAGAGTGAGGAGAAGAGAGAGAGTGTGTGTGAGAGATACTTGCTGGGATTCGTTCCCACCACTTCATGTGTCGAATTATCCCTCCTGTATCACTACACCGTCAAATCCGTATCCATTTTTAGGTAGGAAATCCTAACCCTAATCTGTTTTAGGGATCCAAATAGAGGAATCGGGGAAATAACTAACCTATTTCATGATTCAAGTAGTCGTTTTGTTGTAAACGGAGACGTAGTGTACAAACTGAGTTTGATACGAGTATATTGATGAAAAGTGCATACTATAAACGTTTAGGTTATGGTTTTCAAGGCTTTCAATATCAGTTAATGATTTATGACTGACTTGATTGCTGTCACATGTGCTTAGATGCGATGTTTTCCATGTATTACACATATATATGAACTTTGTTGAATATAATGCATTCCATGTGTTTGTTAAAATACCTGAATAAATATGATTTGTGCTTGCCATGAGTATTAGTTGAGAATACATGATTGTTGTTGTGTGGCAACTCCTTTGTGAAAGAATTTGTTATAATAAAGGTTATAACAAATTTATTACATGTATGTTAATATGTGTAGCCTAAGTGTTTGATAAAATGTCTGAATGAGAAATTGCTTGTTGAAATATACTTAATGAGGGTGTTGAGATAAGATTCTCAATTACCTTATCTATAGTTAACACAATCATGCACCGCATTGCATGTGCTTTAGCGAGGAAGCGCATGTGTTTAGAGTGGTGCATGCCACGATCGTGAGATGATGTCGCTAAGGGAGTGCAGGTAAGGGCATGCATCATTACTACATATCATTCCTACATTAACAAGAGTACTTAGGATATGAGTGTTGTATTACTTTATCATTACTGCTTGATTGAATTGATAACGCGTTAACCTTTGCCTTATAGTACCACTGAGTTGATCACTTACTTCCACTATGGGATGATGTTTTAAAATACCAACCAGACTCTGTTTTAGCTACACATGATGGCGATGCTTACAAAGCGGAGCCTGACTTTTATGACGAGGAGGAGGAGTTCTCCTATATACAGCTATCAAGCGGGCCTCTGTAGGCCTTATTCTGGATCGATGGGATTACAAGGTTACATAGCTAGTTGAATAGTTACATTTAGAGATTTTGTAAATTTTGTGACAACACTTATATTTATTTAACCTGGCAACATACTTATACTCTGGGGATTGACGAAACTCTTACATACTTTATATATCTACCACAATCTTTCGCTTGCTTAATTTAACTATCTCTGGAGTATGATATGTTTATTTAGTGTAATCCCATTCATGTTTAATGCTCTAACATAGACAACATGTAAACATCATTATCTATATTGCATAAGTGATGCATTGAAACTCAGGAGTTGAGCTTCTGCTCGACCCATGATTTTTGGGGTGTTACAAGTTGGTATTAGAGCATGATTTGGATTAAACTGGACTTGGGTTATGGAAACACGATACACACTGATGTACTTTGACTTACGAGGGATCGATAGAACGTAGAAGTGATCATAGGATCCCAAGTTTCACTCGTCAGTGATCATATGACCGTTTAAGCAAAACTGACCATAGTAACGGGACCCGTACACATCTGTGACCATATGAGATGATCCCAGTTCTTTTCTAAACCATTAATCAACGGTTTTAGACAATAATTCGGTGTGTACCAAACTCAAATAACCCGCAAAGCGTGAATATGCGCTAGATCAAACCTGAAAGGCCACAAACGAACTGGGGGCCTAAACGATGCAAATCAGGGGGAAACAAAGTGGACCCCACATATTTCTAGCACCCTAGGGGAGATGTCATCACCCCTAGGGTGAGCCATCACCCCAAGGTCCAGCATTCCGTGATAGCATTTCCCCAACCATGAGCCCTTGCGATTCGGGTCCAGCAGGCCTGTCGAGCCGTAGCGGGCCGAGTGGGCCGATCAGTGTACATGTGTGTGGGGCCCAGGAAATCATGCGAGACCCCTTATATCTTCACCATTTGCTTCATTTCTTCCATTCCCATCCTTCCAAGCTCTCCAAACTTTTTTTTAAAAAATCTCATTTTTCTCTCTCAAATCCTCCCTCCATTCTCATATCTTCTTCATCTTCTTCTTTGCATACCCACCTCCCACCATTCCTTTCAAAACCACCTTCAATCCCCTTCCTTCTTTCTCATTTGAGTGCACAAACCCACCTTGTGTCTCATAAATCTCAAAATCTCCCAACCCATCTCATTTTACAAATCTCACTCCACTCTCATGGCTCTTTTTGAGCTAGTGGCGGCCATATTTTCTCTTTCCATACTTCTTTCTCTCATGGGAAAGAAGAGAGTTTCCACAGATGAAGCCGGGCCTAGTCGCCCTACCCGTCCAAGGAGGAAATCGAGCACCGAAGTAAGTTTAAGTGTCAATCAGGAGATAAGGATGAAGTGGGATCTTGATCCCTAGATTCCTCTTAAAAGAGCTCTACTGGTGAATATGACACATGGAAGGTTTCAAGGCCGTAGAGTTCTCTTTGAAGCACATGTGGATGAGAAACTATTTAGGCTTTATCCGGCGATGGATTCCCTATTGGACGCCGAGTGGGTTCTCATATTTGAGGGTAAATCACATGCGAATGAGAGCACTATCCGAGCCTTTTATGCCCATATACGAGAGCCACTGTTGGAGCCTTTACAGTTCTCCATCATCGTGGGAAGGCGGGACGCCATTGTCAATATAGACTTGATAGCCCAAGTCATGTGAATTCTGCATGGAGAGGTGCATGCTAGTGAAAGAAATTTGAGGAACGTGCCTAAAAGAGGTCACCGTAAGCAATTTCTTTGTGGCCGATTGGTCCACTAGAATCGAGGTAATTGACTCCTAGCATCCGAGATGACTCCTGACTTCTGCTTGCTCCACCACATCTTCACATATAATGTGTATCCTAGGTGGAGCAATCGCATCGAATGCACGTGTTTGATGGTAAACTTCCTATAACGGGACAGGCAAGGAGACAAGCTGTGCCTGCCTACGTATGTGCTATTATAGATAGTTCAGACTGCACATTCTCCTAGGATAGACATTTCACTTCCATTCAGCTGACTTATATGCAAGCTTGCTCGTGAATTCGGTTATGGACTTGGCCCAGAAATTCTTATGTTGATCTATTTCATCAATGACACTACTCTCAACAACATGAGTTTTGGGCTACGACAACATCAAGCCTGACTCGATGAGAGTGAGGATGAGACGGGAAGTGAAGAGGAAGAAAGTGATGAAAAAGGATACAGGAATGAAATAGAGGAAGGAAGTGAGGAAGAGGAAGAAGAGGAGGCCCAAGACTCTAATGGGGGCTCTCCTCCTGCTACACATGAGCGCCATCATGATCGGGCTGCTTTAGAAGCCTGCTTGGATCAGATTGAGGAGGGTCAAGTCACCCTGAGACAGGAGGTCAGAGAGACCCAGGCCAATCTTGAAGAGAGTCAGGCCTACGTGAAATAAAAATTTAAGAAGGTGTCTCGCACCTTGAAGGCTCCACTGTGCTGCATGTAGGATAAGGGTGCTCCTCCACCATCACCAAATTCATACGACTAGTTCTACGTTGTAGTCGTCTTTGGGTCTCTTCGTTTCTTTCTTTCTAGGTTATAACCTTGATAGGCTTAATAGGGTAATAGGGTCGTTGGTTTTCTTAGTGTTTAAAGCTTTGTTAGATTAGCTCACATGTATCTTCTGTCATGATCCATGTAAGACTATATCTCATGTATTTTAACGATTTTAGTAAATGAAATGCATGAAGCCTCTTTTTATTTAGAGTGTGAATGATGTATGGATGCGTGTATGTACTTATGCTAAATCTTACACATGTTGCACCCTATGTTGTATATAATGCCACCTAAGGCCACTCGGAGTACGACACGTCTTACACTTGGCGAATCTAGTGATTGGGCACCTCTCCTCAGCGATAGCCATACATACCACAGTTTAGCCCTAAATTATGAGACTATGCTGGATTCTCTACGGGCCACTGGCCCCACTAATGGACCAACACCTTTTACACCACCGATTCCAAAGCAGAACCGCATGTTTACCTTGACGCCACACTTACCTTAGGAGGATTTTCCTCCTGATAGGCTGGAGCAGATGATGTTCCTTATGCAGCAGCAGCAATAAATTTGGACCACCATAGCAAGGGCCCTTGGCTAGAACATGAGCGTGGCCTTGTCTACACCACCTGTGCACCCTGTTGGGAACATGAGTGCCAACAGCTTATTTGAGTGATTCCAGCGCTTTCAACCTCCTACTTTTGCGAGTACTCATAGACCCAAGGCTGAGTACTGGCTTGACCGCATCTCTAAGATGCTGAAGTTGCTGCACTTCACTAAGATAGAGTAGGTTGAGCTGATCACCTACATGTTTAAAAAGGAGGACAGTCTATGGTAGGATAGCATCCTGTAGACAATTTTTGTAGGACATGTATGGATGTAGGCCACTTTTGAGACCCACTTCCATGAGAAGTATTTCTCCCTCATGTACTGCAATGAAAATGAGGAAGAGTTTCTTTGCCTCCGACAGGGAAGGATGACCATGGCAGAGTATGAGAACAGGTTCACGGAGCCGGCTAAATACGCTCCCTTGATATTAGCGAACAAGCCGATGTGAATGCGGCGATTCTCTAAGGGTCTGCGACCTGAGATACGTACGAAGATGTGTTATGCTAGTATTCTCAATTATGCTGAGCTAGAAAGCATGTCTCTGCGAGCCGAGCAGGACGAGGACAGACTATCCCGTAACGTGTACCCGTAGGTCCGAGGCCTCAACCAGATCTACTGAGCAGACCGTTCCTTGGCAAAAAGCCATGTCCTGATTCGCCTCTTAGACTTATAGCTCCATCGACCCAGCTGAGGTGATCAGATCTGTGGTGAACCTACTGCAAGAGGTCGGGCCATGCAGAGACTTACTACTTCACTAGGATGAGGGACAATGACTTTGTGCCACCTCAGAAGATTAATTGTTAGTTGCCACAGGCCATCTCAGCTCCACCTTTATGATTAGTACCACTTGCACAACCATCCTACCGGCCACCCGCACCTCAATTTAGGCCGTCTCAATGGCCTATGACACCACAATTGAACCCTTCTCAATAGACGCAAGTACATGTGCTTACAGTTGAAGCGTCTGAGTCAGCAGCTACAATACGTTTAGCCTTCGAGGTCACTGCTTACATTCAAGGTATACCCATATTTCTATTGGTGGACATTAAGCCCACTATTTCAATGATATCATGTTCTACGGTTAAGCGCTTAGGGCTGAATACGACCCCTATGGTTAGGGTGAGACTTATCGCAACAGCATGAACTTTTACAGATGCCATCAAGTTTTGTGAGGGTTGCTTGATAGACTTAGGAAGCAGGGTGATGTCTATTGACCTAATCATCATCACTATATACCATTTCGATGTCATCCTCAACATAGATTGACTTATAGAAATGAAGGTTGAGATCGACTGCGAGACCCCACTGGTGATGGCACACGGGCCCAAAAATATGACATTCACTTTCCCCGTTCAGATCAGTCGCCCCTTCTAGGTTCTTTGTTATGCTGTCCTATTGAAGGATCATAGCGGTCCGACACTTAGAAACACGCCCCTAGTCCAGGACGTCTAGGAAGTATTTAAGACGATACCCATATTACCTCCTCAGCATAAGATCGACTTTACTATCGAGCTTATGCCTGGTGCGACACCCATTTCATTACCCACGTATCACATGTCTCCATGTGAAATGGAGGAATTGAGGAGATAGTTTGACGGCCTGTTGGAATCAGGTTTCATACAACCGAGTGTATCCCCTTGGGCAGGACCCGTGTTGTTTGTGAAGAAAAAAGATGGGTCACTGAGATTGCGTATTGATTATCGTAGACTAAACCAAGTGACAGTGAAGAACAAGTATCCTTTACCCAAGATAGATAATTTATTCAATCAGTTGAAAGGGGCACAGTACTTCACTAAGATCGACTTGCAATTAGGGTATCACCAGTTGCGCGTCAGGGATGAAGATGTGCAGAAGGCAGTATTAAGAACCAGCTTTGGGAACTACGAGTTCCTTGTGATGTCATTTAGACTAAAAAATGCACCCGCTGTGTTCATGGACCTTATGAACCGAGTGTTTCGGCCGTATCTGTACTGATTTGTTATCGTATTCATAGATGACATTCTGATATACTTTAAGAGTCGGAAGGATCACGAGGAGCACCTATGAACAGTCTTTGATACGCTTAGAAAGAACTAGTTGTTTGATCAGTACAAGAAGTACGACTCCTGGAAGGAAGAAGTCAAGTTCCTGGGACATGTAGTGTCTAAGGAAGGCATCGCTGTGGACCTCACCAAGGTGACAGTGGTTTAGGATTGGGAGTAGCCTGGTTAGGTTACAGAGGTGAAGAGTTTTCTGGGATTTACTGGTTACTATCGTCAATTCATCAAGGACTTTTTCAAGATAGCTAGACCATTGTCTCAGCTCACTCGGAAGGACCTCAAGTTTGCCTGGAATGAAAAGGCAAAGACAGCCTTTCAGGAACTGAAGGACAAGTTGACGTTTACACTCGTGCTAGTATTATCAGATCAGGGGGTTAAATATACGGCATACACCGACATGTCTCGTGTTGAGGAAACACAAGGAAAACTACCCTATTCACAACATAGAGTTAGCGGCCGTCATCTTTGCATTAAAGCTCTGGAGACATTACCTTTATGGAGAGGAGTTCGAGCTCTTTTATGACCATAAGAGTCTCAGGTACATATTCAGGCAGAGGGACTTGAAATGAGGCAGCAATGATGGATGAAAACCTTGAAGGACTTCAAGTTTGAGGTCTCCTACCATCCTAGCAAGGCTAACCTTGTGGTAGACGTGTTGAGCCGCAAGAACACGATAGTATTTGTAGCTCCGCTGATGATCATTGAATGGAACATGGTAGAGTTTGTGCGAGACTTTGAGCAGAAACTTACGGTAGAGGAACCATTCGTGAGCGTCGCACATATTCGTGTACAGCCACTTATCGATGATCAAATTATTGTGGCTCAGAAGGAAGATAAATGGTTAATTAAATTGAGAAAGCGAGCTAGTGATGATGAAGACTTTGAATGGAGAGTTGGTACGGATGAGGGTTTACGATATTGTGGCCACCTATGCATTCCAAATCTTCATGACTTGAGAAGGGAAGTTCTCGAAGCTACTCACAATTCGAAGATGATGATGCATCCTAGTAGTACGAAGATGTATCGAGATATGAACCGTTTGCACTGGTGGGACAACATGAAGGCCTGGATTATGTGTCTCATTGTCTCACGTGCCAGCAGGTCAAGGCAGGGCATTACCGATCTCCTGGACTGCTTCAGCCCATGCCCATAGCAGAACAGAAATGGGATTTCATCTCTATGAATTTCATTTCAGGGTTACCGAAGACGAGGAAAGGGCATGACTCCATTTGGGTGATTATAGATCAATCGAAGAAATTGGCTCATTTCCTCCCAATTAGAGTCTCAAACTCAGCAGACGATTTGGCTAGGCAATACATCAAGGAGATAGTATGTTTGCATGGAGTTCCTATGGAGATCGTGTTGAATCAAGATATGCGATTCACATCCATCTTTTGGACTCGTATCCAGGAGGCAATGGTGTGAAACTGAAGTTCAGTACTACGTTCCACCCACAGATGGATGGACAGACGGAACGGGTGAATCAGGTGTTGGAAGACATATTGCGGGCATGTGTGCTCGATTTCAAAGATAATTGAGATGACTGTCTTCCCCATGCTAAGTTCGCTTATAACATAGCGAGTATTGGCATAACTCCTTACGAGGCCTTGTATGGGTGCCCCTGTCGAGCACCGCATTGCCAGGCAGAGGTTGGCAAGAAAATTTTGATTGACCCAGAGTTAGTGCAGGTGACCTTAGAGAAGATCGACATCATCAGGCATCAACTTCTTGCAGCACAGAATAGACAGAAGAGCTACGTCGATACAAGGCGGCGACCGCTAGAGTTCGAGGTTGGGGACCAAGTGTTTTTTAAGATTTTTCCCATGAAGAGAGTCCTTCAATTTGGTAAGAAGGAAAAACTCACGCCATGATTTATTGGGCCGTTCTAGATTCTAGACTGAGTGGGTGTGGTAGCGTTCCGCTTTGCTTTGCCCACAGCACTAGCAGACGAGCACAACGTATTTCATATATCGATGTTAAAGAAATACGTTCCTGACCCTTCCCACATTATCAAATGGGAGCAGATACAGTTGAGTGACGATGCTACTTATGTACTGTGATCGACGCGTATCTTAGACAGGAAGGAGCAGGTACTGCGCAGTAAGGTTATCCAGCTTGTGAAAGTATTGTGAATGCATCACACTGAAGAAGAGGTTACTTGAGAAATAGAAGCCGAGGTCCACAAGAACTACCCTCAGATTCTCGAGGAGTACAAAAAGGTACTAATTTTGAGGATGAAATTTTTATTTAAGTGGGGTAGATTGTAATGTCTCGAAAAAATCTGTACAAAGACCCGAGATCACCTCAGGTAGAAATTAAGAAATTAGACTAAAATTAATTAAGTACTAAACTGAATTAATCAGTGAATTAACTCGAATCACTTTCTATACGAACTGTAAGACCTAAAACCATTAGAATCGTTAATCTAACATTACCTAAAAACCTAGGATAAATCTCAAAACCCAGTTGCTCTCGGGAGCACATTGAAACTCCGTATCAGACCTGTACCGTGCGTCGAAAGTCCGATTAACATGAAACTATACGGTTATGACCGCCTTACTGAGCTTGACAACCATCGCTGGAATCAAGTCCAAATAGTATCCAGAAACGCACAACTTGAGCCCGGAACGAAGTTGTGAGAAACACGAATATCTTTATAAAATGAACTCAAACTTAAGTGATTTGGGCTGTTCACTTGCAGGTTAAATCTAAGGTTTCAAACCATCAGATTCTAACCTAATTACACCCTTGGATCACGAAAATTTTTCTATACATGTTTGTGTACTTGTGGCCCCGATCGAGTGATGATAACCGTGGAACTGAAACTGATCCTCCACGGTCGAACTACAAATCTAATCGGACCAAAATCTTAACCTGACATAGATCCATTGTCAGGGAACTTTCTCCAGACCGTGTATAAAAAATGGACCTATAGATGAACTCCATTGGCCTGAAACAGCCACCCTTTGGCCCCTAAGTATACCATGGCCCTGGGGCCATTTACATCACATTTGGGCCTATATAAGGACCTAAACCCACTCCTCTCTCATTCCATATGAATTTTCTAACCGTAGGAGAGTGAAGAGAGAAAAGATAAGGAAAAAGTGAGGATAAGAGAGAGAGAGAGAGTGAGAGATACTTGCTGGGCTTCGTTCCCACCACTCCATGTGTCGAATCATTCCCTCATGTATCACTACACTGTCAAATCCGAATTCATTTTTGGGTAAGAAATCCTAACCTTAATCTATTTTAGGGATCCAAATAGAGGAATCGGTGAAATAGCAAACCATTTCATGATTCAGGTAGCCGTTTAGTTATAAACAGAGACGTAGTGTACAAACTGAGTTCAATATGAGTATATCGATGAAAGGTGTGGACTGTAAACGTTTAAGTTATGGTTTTCAAGGCTTTTAACGTCAGTTAATGATTTATGACTACCTTAATTGATGTCACATGTGCTTAAATGCGATATTTTTCGTGTATTACATATATATATGAGCTATGTTGAATATAATGCATTCCATGTGTTTGTTGAAATACCTGAATGAATATGAAATTATGATTTGTACTTGCCATGAGTATTGGTTGAAAATACATGATTGTTGTATGTGTGACAACTCCTTTGTGAAAGGATTTGCTATAATACAGGTTATAACAAATTTATTACATGTATGTTAATATGTGTAGTCTAAGTGTTTGATAAAATGTTTGAATGAGAAATTGCCTGTTGAAATGTACTTAATGAGGGTATTGAGATAGGATTCACAATTACCTTATCTATAGTTAAAGTTTCCTTCATGTAACCTATAATACTACTACTTAATTTATGAATAAAGTACATATGTATGATAATATGCATTATGTTTTGTTAAAATGCTTAAATGAGTTTTATATTGATATTGTTTGTTAAATATTGTTATGAATATCACATGTATCCACGTGTTGTGTTTGAGTTGGTTTAGGACTACTACGTAGTCCAGGCAATCGGTAATGATTTCCAAATCAGTGGCTGAGGTCGTTTCGCCACATAAGGCACGTTCGATGAATCCGATTCGTACGGTGTTTGTCGACAGTGGTTAGGCCACGCAAAGTGCTTATGTGCTCCACGTCTATCAATCTAACATACGCTCGTAGCAGTTGAGCTTGTCAAATAACCCGATTGGCCTAATGTATGTTCACCATGTATGGACGATACTGTTTGAATCCAAGGTACCACTTACCAGTTAAAAACCTGTTTAATCTTGGTACCACGATCCGCTAAGACTCATGAGCCGGGTATGGTGGTGTGGGACACCGTGGTCGAGCTGTCGGCCTACGCTGGGGTGTCAAGCCTCCCCGTAGTGACCAGTGAGTAATCCAAACTCGTGAGTCGAATACGGTAGTATGGGACACTGTATTCGAGCTGTCAGCCTACGCTAAGGTTACGAGTCTTTCCCGTAATGACCTAGAGAATAAACTAGGCCTACACCGAGGTAATGAGCCTCCCATAGTGACCTGAACTTGCCTGTCCACTGTTTTTTAAAAAAAAAAATCAGAGTTGACGTTGCCTTATAACTTGATTATCGTATATGATGAACTAAGATTGACGACCCTATATGAATCATTGTTTGGGTAAATTGTATAAAGGGAGGTACCTTAGCTTCCTGAACCTGCTATATGAACAAACCTAATTAAGTATTGGCTAACACAATCATGCACCGCATTATATGTGCTTTGGTGAGGAAGCGCACGTGTCCGGAGTGGTGCATGTCACGATCGTAAGATGATGTTGCTAAGAGAGTGCAGGCGAGGGCATGCATCATTACTGCGTATCATTCCTACATTAACAAGAGTACTTAGGATATAAGTGTTGTACTGCTTTATCATTACTGCTTGATTGAATTGATAACATGTTAACCTTTACCTTATAGTACCACTGAGTTCATCACTCACTCCCACTCTGAAATAGTATTTTAAAACACTAACCAGACTCTGTTTTAGCTGCACATGATGGCGATGTTTACGAAGTGGAGCCTGACTTCTAAGATGACGAGGAGTTCTCCTATATACAGCTATCAGGCGGGCCTCTTTAGGCCTTGTTTTGGATCGATGGGATTACAGGGTTACATAGCTAGTTAGACAGTTACATTTGAAGATTTTGTAAATTTTGGGACAACACTTGTATTTATTTAACCTGACAACATACTTATACTTTGGGGATTGATGAAACTCTTAAATACTTTATATATCTACCACAGTCTTCCACTTGCTTAATTTAACTATCTCTGGAGTATGATATACTGATTCAGTGTAATCTCATTCATGTTTAATGCTCTAACGCAGACAACATGTAAACATCATTAACTATGTTGCATAAGTGATGCGTTAAAGCTCAGGAATTGAGCTTCTGCTCAACCCTCGATTTTCGAGGTGTTACAGGAAATGACCGTGAATCTAAACGGAATCCCCGGAATTGATCGTGAAATGCATGAAAATGACCATGAAGTGAAGCTAAATGATCCTGAAATGTATGGAAATGACCGTGAAGTGAAGCTAAATGATCGTGAAATGCATGGAAATTACCGTGAAGTGATGGGAATTGACCGTGAAGTGCATGGAAATGACCGTGAATCTAAAAGGAATCACCGAAAATGACCGTGAAATGCATGAAAATGACTGTGAAGTGAAGCGAATTGATCGCGAAGTGAATAAAATGAATGAAATTGTCTCCGAGGTGAATGAAATGGATTTTTGAACATCGACCTGATGGAATCTTGAAAATTAAATATGTTGGTTGGCTAAGTTAGCTTCTCCTACCCCAAAATCATATGTGGCATGTTAAGTAACTCATTCTAGTTTAGGAGATATGCTTGTTAAATAAATAGACAAAGAAATGAATTAAAAGTTAGAAGAGTATTTTTATATACTTATATATACATATTTATATAATTATGTATTAGAGAAAAGTGTAAGGGGGGGCAACGTTCTCCTTGTATAAAATAAAAAAAAATAAAAAAATTGGCCAGACTGGCGCGGCAGGCTTTTATTTTATTTTTTTCCCATGGAGTTTCCGTTGCTTTTGTGGGTCCCATCATAAGGTCTGTGTTATATCCAAATCGTCCATCTATTTGGCGAGCTCATGTTAAGGCTTGAGACCAAAAATAAGACAGATCTAACTATCAAGTGGACCACACTGTAAAAGGCAGTGGAGAATTGAACGTATACCATTGAAACCCTTTTAGGGGTCATCGAAGTTTTGGTTCATTATGAAATTTGTTTTTCTTCTTCATCCAGGTCTTTGTGACCTTATGAATAAATTGGATGGAAAATAAATGTTATGGTGGGCCCTACAAAATTTTTAACGGTGAAAATCAATTTCCCCGTTGCTCTTCGTGGTGTGGTCCAGTTAATCTTTAAGTATTTTTTTATTTTATTTTATTTATTTATTTATTTATTTTAATGCCCTGAAATGATATCGAAATATGGATGAATGCTGTGGATCTAATAAATACATAACTGTGGGGGCCACGTAACTTTGATATCTTTTGAACCGTTCATACAACTTGGAGTTCGAGGAGCATAAGCGCTCGTCTTCGAGCACCAGGCGATCCGGCTAAAGAAGGAAAGCAGGGGCATTTGCGACATGAGAAATGGGGCCATACAGCCGGGGCTTATTTTTGGGAGGTAAAAAGCAAGTGGGCTTAAAAAGGTTGGTGGGCCATATATGGGTCGTCCAGTTGGAAATTTCTCATGATTAACATCCGAAAGGGAAGTTATTTGAATACTCTGGCAGCGTCTGATGGTTGATACACACTACTTAGAACTTGGACGCTTGATATGTATTAAATCAAAATAAACTGCCTCAATTGTGGAATCTGCTATTACTAAGTGACATTGTGAAAACCAGATTAGTTGAACATACTAGTTTGTTGAAATTGGACCATTTATTATTTTCATTATTAACTGTCCAATAAATATGGGATGAACCTATAGTCAGATAATCAAATAATTTTAGCATTTGGTTCATGATACGTCTAAACCCGGACCTGTGAAGTACTTATTTGCCAAGCTATGGAAGTTTAAGTGCTCGTGTATCATCAATCGGGTTATGCCAGAGTACCAAAATCTTTTCTCATTCAAAAGAGTGGTGATACAATATCTCTGTATGTTCAATCCATGTGGCATCCTGTACAACCGAACTGCCACCGTACAGGTGGAAGAAGAAAATATGGATCCAACCCGTTCATCTAGTGCGCCGTACTGTAGATGAACCATTGATCAAATACCATTTTAGAGATTCTCTTCATTGGGTTGGTGGCTTTCAAATGGACGGTAACAAACGGGATTGGTCAATAGTTGAGGGTAAGAAGTAAAATGTGTTGGCTTTGATTGTGGGATTGTTGTGGCTTTTGTGTTCAGATACGTACTCAAGTATTGATTAAGTCAGATAGAAAAGTGATTGTGGTATTAATACGATTGGGATACAAGTAACCATTGTTGTCTCTTTCTAGTCATGTTTGGAGTCGGCGGGTGATGCAGCGAAAGATGTGATGAGGTCTCCCTAATGTGATAAATATACGGAATCGACGTTATAAAAATCTGGAATACAAGGAAAGAGAGAATTTTATAAGAAATTAAATTGATAGGCACGTAATTGATTGATTCTAAAAAATGAATTTAACATATTTAAATAATACTAAAACTCTAAAATGTAATCAAAAGAGTTCTAATCAAAGAAGGAAACAAATTTAGAAAAATGTGTAATTTTTTGCTGTCCATCAACTTGTTGAGTCAACCTGTTGAAATGGCTCAAAACCGTCCAGAGACTAAAATTGAAAATTCTATGAATTTTGTTCAGTTGACCTATTTTGTCAGCCTGTTAAACAATATTTCGACATGTCGAGAGATCTGTCAACCTATCTAAACTGACAGAAATTAACCAACAAGTTATTTGAAAATTTTGGCAGAATTTCAACCTATTGACTAGTCTAATTATGCTAAATTTTGTCGAATTCTCCTTGGGCTTCTTCCCATCCATTTGTGTTACGAATGTACTTGTTTCACGTCCTACATCAGACCTCTCCACTTGAAAAAAAAAAAACTTCATCCTCAAGTTTAGTTCACAATACGTGTTCAACTTCATCTAGTTCTTCAACGAACTTAGTTCACAGTATATATTTTACTTTCTCAAGTTTTTCAATGGACTTGTTCCGTGATACTTATACTGGTCTATTATATTGAAAGTCCTTGAGATTTGCATGTCGTTTAAAAGATTAAGAACAATGGCGTTATCATTGATTTTCTTAAGGATCGAAACATGGCTTAACTTCTCATTTACCAACTTATTATACATCACAGTTGGAAACTTTTCCTTACTCAAGTGAACTAACACATTATCATCCAATTGAAACACCTTCTGACACTAATGTTTGTTAGCATC
Organism: Magnolia kwangsiensis; assembly: GCA_037074715.1. NCBI lineage: Eukaryota > Viridiplantae > Streptophyta > Magnoliopsida > Magnoliales > Magnoliaceae > Magnolia > Magnolia kwangsiensis. The sequence goes on along the minus strand of CM073572.1, from coordinate 67,151,073 downwards.
TTCCTTTTACTTGACGTTATACTTAACGTTATACTCCTGTGCTGGCACAACACATGTACTCGTGCTCTCGTCAACTTGACTCTTATGGATCAATTCTTCTATTTGTGCTTGCAAGATCTTACATTCTTTTTAATAATACGTGTAATTAGGCAAACTTGCTCCTGAGACAAGATCAATGTAGTTTTGTAGATATCGTATAGGAGGTAATTCCTTAGGAAGTTCATAGGGCACAATTGCCTTGAACTCTTGTAACACTGATTTTAGATTCTCTAGTATGTTCACGGGCTCCACATCTTTGTCGCTTTCAACTAATACAACTACATCTCCCATCTCCGTAAATTGTTTGATGAAATCGTATTCAGTTGCGAGAGACTTTCCACCAACTTTAGAAGTCTTGGGATGGTTCTTCGTTCCCATAGGAATGAGGATAATCTTTCTACTATCTTTAATAAATATAAATGCGTTATCCAAGCCTCTATGTATAGCATCAATATTATATTTCCATAGTCAATAAAGTAACATGTGACAAGCTTCCATGTCGACCACATCACATATTACTTTGTCCTTATAATATTTACTAATAAAAAATGATATACAATATCATTCGGTTATTTCTGTTTTGTTGATCTCCTTGATCCATCCATTCATGTATGGAGGGGATGCTTTTCTATTACCAGCTGTAGTTTTTCCACCATCGTTTTCGATACGCGATTCTCGCTGCCCTGACATCAATGATCACATTACAGATCTTTTGGTTTATAGTGCACATTATCCGATAGTTCTTTTGTCGTAGTAAATTTATCTCTACATTTGGCATATACAATGACTTCCTCACAATCAACGTGGTGGCCTGCGATTCACCATTATCGGGTGGTGGCATGTGATTCATTACTAGTGTTACACCACGAACATGATGACTATAAGCTCCATCGTCGATCTCATATTGCGTATTATTGCGAACATATATCTATCCTACAACTTTCATCAAACAGTTGCATGATGCCTGCAGTCCTTGCATGGTTTGTCGATTCTCTCGATGGAAAGCTTCAAACATCACTATTGTTATAGAATTATTCCCTAGAGCACCATTCATGGAATTATTACCCGACCCATCGTTAGAAGACATAAATCCAAGGAAAAGCCACGTTCTAATACCAACTGACATAGGGGAGGATGTGATGAGGTCGATCACCATCTTCCTCACGTGATAAACACCTTAAATCCACAAGATAAAAATCTTTAATCCATAAGAAGAGATAGAATTTTCTTAGAAATCAAATTGATAGGTAGATAGATTGATTGATTCTTAAATTTTTTTATTTTTATTTTTAAAAAAGAGTTTAACATCCTTAAATAACCCTAAAACGTAATCAAAAGAGTCCTAATCAAAGAGGGAAACAAATTGTAGAAAATGTGCAATTTTTTCTACCTGTCGAAATGGCTCAAAAACGCCCAGAGACTAAAATTAGAAATTTTGTGAATTTTGACCTTTCGACCTATCCAAAATGGAAGAAATCAACCAGCAAGCAATCTGAAACTTCTGACGAAATTTCGACCTATCGACTAGATTTGTCGACTGGTTGAATTATGCTAAATTTTATCGAATTCTCCATGGGATTCTTCTAGTTCATGTGTGTTAGGAACGTGCTTGATACACATCCTACATCAGCGGACATGCTAAAACCGATTATGCGGACCAAACAACTTTGACCCGAAGTGTCGAGATAGGCAAATACATCGAATGCGATTATATATGACCAAGACCTGAGAAGATTGGTCGCCTATTAAGCAAATCGTACAATATTATTATAAGATGATCATGCAACTGTTGGAGGATGAGGTTCTTCCTCCGAAGATGGGTTTCACTTTGCCTTCCGGATGAAAAGACTTTTGGTATACGAAAAACAATCACACAAAAATGGAATACTTACAATTGTCCACAGGGCAAGAGGCCAGTGAGCCTTTTTAAATAAAGAACTGTTTGTATCGGAATAAAACTAGTATAGTGTAAGAGCATAGACTCAGATTACAGCTAAGGATTATAGCTACTCCTAAGATAGAGATAAAGCCATGATAAGGAAAGATAAAGTGAATGGTTTGTTTTGTTGGTATGAGACATTTTGTTTTATTGATTTCTCCATCTATTTATAAGTTTCTCTGTTACGCAAATACTCTTCATCCATTTATGTTCTGTACTTTCTCTGTTATGTTAGTTGAATTGTTGCCATGTCAGTCTTCTATATCATTTTGACTCTTATATTCGTATAACTATTTTTCTTTCTTTCGACTTCTTTCTGTCCCTTAAACTTCTCTGTCATACTGTGAGACCCGTATCCTAGCCCATACCATTCTGTATGCCTCTGCGGTCCTCCCCGTCGAATTTCGGTGACCCACAATCTATTATCAGCATTTTGCGTACGATCCTAAGTCGTGTCCAGTATATCAGAGTCGGCTCGATTCGAACTTTGTACCCTTACGACCGCACCATCATCACGTATTATATGCTGAGGCGATACCCAGGCCAGGAGATATGGGCCCGCGTTTAGTTCGAAGAAAATGTTGTGCATTTGCAATCCTAAGAGAATCTCTATAATATTTCCCATGAATCAAGTACACATCAAAGGTTAAGTACATATCCCATCACTCCCTTACTAAAGCAACCCAAAAGTCAAAGCAACCCATCCCTTATATGTCAAGTACATATGACCCATCACTCACTCACCCATCCCTCTCTCTCTCTCTCTTTACGTCTCATCCTCTCTCTCATTTTCTCCATTTTTCAAGCAAATCCCAAGTAACCCAAGCTCCAACGTATGAACTTCCCAAGCTCCATGAGAGGAGCTTTAGTGTGGCCCACTTCCTACCCTCTCATCTCCCATCTCAACCCTCCATTTTTCATCATCTTCTATCAAGATTGAAGCAAGGATTTAGGCATTCTATCGGACCAAGAAGGAGGCCAATAGGTGGGTGATTTTATTTGTTGATTTTGATGATTTGAGGGCCCACTTGTAGTAGGACCCATCTTGATGTATGATTTGTATCAAGAGGGGCCCATAGTGGAGGGGTCCATCCGCTACTCAAATCCTCTCTCCCTCTCTCTCTCTCTCTCCCTCTCATTTTCATTGATTGCATGGCCCACCTTAAATGTGTGTTTTGCATTTGCACTGTCCATCTGAACGATGTTATGTGCGGCTCCACCTTGACGTATTTATTTTTCCCCACACCGTCCATCTAAACGATGCAGGTGTGGGGTGCATTGTGATGTATGGGTTATACCCACACTGTTCATCTGATGGTGGAAGCCCACCATGATGTATATGCTTTAGATCCGCATCGTCCTTCATCTAGACGGTGGGTTTGATCATGTGGTGTGTACAATATCTAGATCGTCCATCTAATGGACAGTCAACAGCTTGCCTGCAGTTATTGATGTAAGCAGATTTGTGGGTCCCCCTTTTGATGCACCACCATCCGTGCTAATGCACGTGGGGCTCACCTTAATGACTCATGTGGTCCACCTCCTTGTGGGACCACTGTGATGTGTGTGACTCATCCCCACCGTCCACTATTAGGGATGGTGGGACCCACCAGACGCACATGATTTATCCACACCGTCCGGCGTTTCTAGATGGTGGGGACCCAGCTTGATGTATTTATTTTATCCACACTATCCAGATGATCTGGACGGTGCTGGATCTGTTTGGACGGTGCAGTGGTGCTCCACCCTAATGTGTGTGTTGCATCTCAACCGTCCACCTGTTTGCCATCAACAAGATCTGTGGGAACCCATCCCACATGTGGGGCCCTGATAAGATGTATGTGTTGTGTCCACGCGTTCAGTACCTGGATGGTGGGCCACCTTGATATATGTATTCTATCCACACCGTTCAGACAGCGCTGGACAGTGCTGGACCTATTTGGTTAGGTGCTACGTGGGGCCCACCTTGTATGCATGTAATGAAATCCAGACCGTCCGTCCAGGGGACTGGACAGTGGAACCACTAAATACATGTGATTTATATACCTCACAAGTGTGGATTGGCCGGTATACCTCACACGTGCGGATTGGCCGGTATGCCTCACACGTGTGTGGATTGGCTAGTATGCCTCACGCGTGTGTAGATTAGCTGGTATACCTCACACGTGTGGATTGGCTAGTATGCCTCACACGTGTGTGGATTAGCTGGTATGCCTCACGCGTGTGTAGAGTGGCTGGTATCCCTCACACCATGGCAGCATGTGGGATTCCACCATAATGTATTTATTTCATCCACACTGTCCAACTTGCGCTGGATGGTTGTAACGCCCGTGAAAAATCCATACTTAGACTCGAGTACCAACTCGACCAGAAATCACGTAGGATTAATTCCTATGGAAATTAAGCGTAAGTTAGCTAGCGCAACGCTAGAGTAGCTGGGAAATAGTCCCTGATCGTTTTAAATACGTTCTACAAGAACTAAATCGAGTAGAACCAATGACTCTATAAAACTCTATAACCTCGGATCAAACTCTAAGCAGGTTTGTTCTCTAGACCACTTTGAAACTTTGTATTGGATCTAGACAGCGCGTCGAAAGTCCGATACCTACTATCTTAGACCGTTAGGACCGCCCAGCTGGACTTGACAATCATTTCAAAAATCAAGTCCAACCGATAATCACAGGCTATTTCATTGAGCCCGGACTGAAGAGAGTGCGAATAGGGACAGATTTGGAATTTGAAATTCAAATCTGGCACACGACTTGACGTGTTAGTATTAAGCATTCTGACCGTCAGAATTCAGTCAAATTACACCCTCGGATCAGAAAAAAATTCTATTTCATATCATGGGACTTGCAACCCTGATCTACGTGTAGTGACCGCTGAACTGAAACTGGACCGCCACGTGCGATCTGCAAACCCTGCCGGACTGAAAACTTGATGCGTGCTAGATCCTGTACGCGTGAGCTTAAGTCTGATCGTGTTCGGCCAGGGGACCACCAGAAATCATCTTTTGGACCGAAACAGCCCCGAATTGGATATGTCCTAAGTGAACTTTGTTCCTGAGCCTGTTTTGAGCATTTTTAAGCTTATAAAAGGGGTTGAAACCCTCACTCCTCTCTCCCATCCGAATTTGAGAGAAACCCTAGATTAGGAGAGAGAAAAGGTGAGAGTTTGTGAGAGAGTGTAGGAGAGAATTTTCCTGCCTTTGTGCCGCCTGTTGCACGTACTTTAGCAACATACTTCAATCACCTGGCCGGCGATTCCTCCGCATTTTCAAGTAAAAAATAGCCCTAGAAGTTGCTGATTTGAGGTTCGCTAGTATTCATAGCATGTTAGCTGACGTATCTTGTAAATTAGGTTCTCTTATCGCCGTAGACGAAGCGTATACGCTCCGTTCGAAACGACACATTTATAAGAGACAAGGTGCAGATTTTAGACACTTTGATTGACTGTTTCCAACGCTTTCAATGTCGTTTAATAGTAGATTATCGACGGCAACGCCATTTGACATGTACAACATGCTATCCGTTTCCTGTTTCGTAAATCAACGAAGAATATGAGATTTAGGGCATTTTAGTCATTTGTAGGAAGTACTGATTTCATTCATATTTTGCTGATGTGATTGATATGGTTTATTGTCGCATTAGAATGTTAGGAATACGTGCATAATTAGTTTGGCGAAGAGATTCGCCTAAATGCGCACTTCGAGTCGACATACTATATGTAAACTTAAGTGTGTAGTGTAAGTGTTTGTATAAATGCTTGTATTAGTATGTATTGAATTAAATGATGTTATGAATTAGTTTGAGATTGATTTCTCAATTAATATGCTGATGTAAATGATTTCCTACATGTTGACTATATGCATGATTTTATTATATGCATGAAATGTATGTGTTTGAAGATTTGCTTAAGTTGTATGTTATAACATGTGTTAACATGCTCACATGGTTGTATTTCATTTCCAATATTCTCATATGAATGTTGATGTGATTCCATAATTGTTTGGGACTATACTTAGTCCAGGCAGTCGGTAACCAAGCGAATTCGTGGTTAGCTTTTCTTGGCCACGAACGACGCGTCGATGAACGCGAGCCGTGTTCTGGAGTTGGCGGCAGTGGTTAGGCCACACGAAGTGTTTTACGCACTTCATGTCGTTCGACTTGAGATGCGATCGCGCTAGTCGAGCCCGTCAAGTAACCCGACTGGCCGTTGTATGTTCACCCTGCATGAGTCATAACTGCTTGAACCTAAGGTACTGAACTTACCATTGTAAACCCTATTAACCATGGTACCTTGATCCACGAAGACTCATGAGCCGGGCATGGTGGTATGGGACACCGTGGTCGAGCTGTCGGCCTACGCTGGGGCCACAAACCTCCCTGTAGTGACCAGTGAGCACCTAGTCTCGTGAGCAGATTATGGTGGTATGGGACACTATATTCTTGCTGTCGGCCTACACTGATCAGGAGACGAGTCCTTTGTAGTGACCGCGAGCGTATTCTGAGTCTATGGGAGGCGACGACCCTTTAGTAGCAGTAGAGTACAGTAGGCCTGTATTGATAAGGTGATGGGGGAGCGAAGCAACGAGTGCGTGCAACAGCCCTGACAGCCCTTGCAACGACCTACAAAATATACCTCGTATGAGATTACTAGGAGTGACGACCCTAGATAGGATCTGTGTTGGGATTGATACAAGGGAAGTACCTTAGTTTCCCAATCCTGCTGTTTGAATGGACTAATAACAACTCGGAAATCATATCACCATAACATTGTATGTGCCTGGAAGATGTGGAGCACTTAAGGGAGTGTGGCATGCCGCGGTCGTAAGATGGTGCCGTATGAGGGAGATCGTCGGTGAGGGCATACATCACGTCATGTGATATTGCATTAATAACAGTATTAGGATTGTATGATTTACTGCTTTACTATTATCGCATGATTGATTTGAGAACATGCAAATCCTTGCTCTATTATTTCACTGAATTAGCTACTCATTCCCACGTTTCGGGATGGTGTTTGCAACAGCCACCAGACCCTGTTGTAGATGTAGGTGATGCTGAGATCCAGGAGGCAGAGCCAGACTTTGATGAGGACCAGGACGAGTTCTCATACATGTAGTGCCATGATGGCTTTGCTTAGGTGACCTGGGTTGACAGGACTTCATAGTGGGACTCTTTTGGACATTTATTTCTGTCATTTACATGTATATGAGACTCAGTGATGTATTCATACTTTAGTGACAGTTGAGATCTACTTTGTTTTTTCATACAGTGATATATATATTCTTTAGTCTTTCGCTTGCTTTTATCACTGGATCTGGAGTATAAATTGCAGTTTTGGTATACTTTTACTCATGTGAATGCTTTAACTCAGACAACATTGAATCATAATCATTTTTGTTGTATAAGTGACGGTCTGGAACTCGGGAGTTGAGTTTGTACACGACCCCCAATTTTTAGGGTGTTACAATGGTGCTGGACAATGTTTGGATGGTGCTAATTCACCTGGATAATGTTTGGATAGTGCCAATTATCATTAGTAGGCCATGTGCCCCATGGAATGATAGTGTACAGTGATACACATGTTACACTTACAACTATTGAAATAAATTTTGATGTGGTTTAAGCCCACTTGAGGCCCATTGGTGTGGTCCATCCATGAGGCCCATCATGATGTATATTTGAGGCCCATATGATGAGGCCCACCTGCCTTGTATTTAAGGCCCATGTGCAGGGCCCACTTATTATGTATATTGGGCCCATATGCAGGGCTCATTTGTTGTGTATTCATGGCCCTTTTTTGCATGGTCCATTGAGTTGTATTCGTGGCCCTTGGTGATGTATCTTAGGCCCATGTATGCGGCACACCGTGATGTATGTATTGTATATATATGTCGTCCATTCGTGCGGCCCACCATGATGTATGTGTTGTATATCCATGTTATCCATTTACGTGGCCCGCAATGATGTATTTGCTGCCCATATGATAGGGCCCAATGTGGTATATTTGTGGCCCATTGATGAGGCCCAAAGTGATGTATTCATGGCCCATGTGTGAGGCCTAATGTGAAGTATATCGGGCCCTTGTGTGAGGTCATGGGCCCACTGTATGCTTGGCTCTATGTGGGCCACTTCTTAGGAGTAATGTTGATCAAATGTCCACATTGATGGGCGATGATGGTTAAATGTCCACATTATGACATTCCCTTAGGACCTTTGTTAGGGCGATTACCTATTCCGATTGTCGAGACCGATTATCGAAGTCGATTTTGATTGTTGAGGCTGATTCCGATTTCGATTGTCGAGGCTGATTGTTGAGGCCGATTCCGATTCTGATTGTCGATGCCGATTATCGAGGCCGATTCCGATTGTCTAGGCCGATTGTTAAGGTCGATTTCGATTTCGATTGTCAACACCGATTTTGATTGTCGATACCGATTCTGAATGTCGAGGCTGATTTCGATTGTCGAGGCCCAATGAATTGTATATGCGACCCATAGTTGAGGCCCATTGTGATGTGCATTCGGCTCGTGTTTGAGCCCATTGTGATGTATGTTAGGCCCATGTGAAAGGCTCATCGTGATGTGTATTAAGCTCTTGAGTAAGGCCCATGGTGTTGTATATTTGGCCCTTGTGTGAGGCCATGGGTCCATTATATGTTAGGCTCTATGTGGGCCATTCCTTAAGGGAAATGTTGGTTAAACGTCCACATTGTCGAAGTCGATTGTTGATGCTGGTTATTAATACTGATTATGAGAATGTGACAGCATAGCATCATGATACATGCCCATATGCATCATTTACATGTTTGTTATGAGATATGATTGTCCATTGCCTATGTCATAGTGCCGGTTATTATGAGACTCCCTGATAGGTGGAGATTATCTCACATGAGCACACGTTATGCGCAGGATTGATGCATGACTGGATTGTATGACTCATGCATCTTGCATTGTGTGCTGTGATTATTGTACACCCAAGCAACATTAGGGCCGTAGCCTTCATAGGCATATCGTTTATGGTCAGATGAGACACCAGAATCTATTCTACATGGGGTGCTATAGATATCCTTGGGTGAAATTCTAAGTACCCTCTTAGTTCCGGAGGTTGCTCCAATATCTAAACCGAGTGGATGCATGAGTGCATGAGGGCCGTATACTGTTAGGTCGCATCTCCCACTATGTCATGATCGGTTGGAAGGGGATATGACCTTACCTGCCTGAGAGGAGGGGATAATGCTAGGTTAAGTTTGACCAGTTCTAGGAATGGGTCCTCTATCAACGAGTCGGGCCTGATATTGGCAAGTGGATGTGAGGTCTTTTCCACTCACCTTGTTGCGCGTGATGGGGCAAAAATATGGTTTGGAGTGTAATAAACCCTGAAGATTTTCTAGAGAGGAACCATACTGATATATGGACTTATTCAGGAGGAATTTCTTACTCATTCATTCATTCATTCACTATCCACTCGGGCTGGTGGTGCACAACTATTGTTACGTGTACCTTCACATGGCTAGAATTTCAGTTGGGCGCGCGACTAACCTGAGATCAGGAGTTTACTACTTGAGTCTGACTATCCAAATTTAGGTATGAGACTAGTTTGGATATAAGTCCCTTATGATGGACCCCTTAGCCTACGATACTGCATATTATCATCTCGACCTCACACTTTAGCTTGGTCATTTCATTCGCATCGCATATTGCATCCACAGGCATATGACAGTTTAGATTGTTATGTTTTCTGTACTTATATGGCCTAGACAGACTTAATAGGATTTATATATTGCATTATACCCTCGGCACCTGATATTTGGCTCTCTATGACTCCTCATTTGCATAGTTGATCTATATTGCGTGCTCTGATATTGTATGACTCATGGACTTGTTAGTATTTTTGCATAATTTTTTATCATATGATTCATGGTCTTGCCAATATTTTCGACATTGTATGATTATGGTATTATATTGAATACTTGACACTTATCATGTGCATACACTTACACCACTCTCTAAGCTTTTTATAAGCTTATGCACGATAGATGTGCGCTGGTGATTTTAGGTCGCAGCAACATTAAGCTTGGAGCGTGTAACGGTCTTCTAGAGCTTTAATTTTCAATATTTGTATATTTTCCTTTCAGTATTGCATTCAAATATTTATATTAGTGGATATGTGATGATGATGTTGTCTTTGTGATTTGGGTATAATTGTGTTATGCTTCTTATGTGATAAATGTCCGTTGAAAAATCCTCCTTCTAAGATCCTAAGATTGGAATCTGGTGTATAGGCGCTGGGAGCTGAGAATGGGGTACTAAGGAGGCTTCGACACTGTATTTGGTGATCAAAATTTTGTAAGCCCGATTTTCAAGTTTGGGGCGTGGCAGAAGATGGTATAAGAGCAAAACTTAGGAATACCTGAAGATAACATCACATATCTTCTGATAGCTACCATGCATTCTATGATTGTTAAGAACCTAAAATGGTAAGATCCTCGAGTTCGATTAACTTAGAGATTTTCTGATATAGCTCCTTACCGTTGAAATTGTGAGGCTGCATAGTATTCCATTTACGATCATTTCTAATCGGGATCCGAAGATTAGTAGGGTCACCATAGCGTTGATGATGCATCTTGGGAGGGCGAGGTTGAAATTAGAGAGCATTATCTTCATCATTTGGTAGATTGATTGTGCATTGACTTATATACTTGATGATCTTCTTCCCTTGTTTGTTCTGTAAATTTCAAGGATGAAATTTTATTAGGAGGGGATAGTTGTGAGATTCATATCCTAACCTATACCGTTCCGTATGCCTCCACAGTCCTCTCGGTCGAATTTCGACAACCCTCAAATTTTTTTATCAATGTTTGCGCATAATCCTGAGTCGTGTCCCATATATTAGAGTCGGTTCAACTCGAAACTTGTACCCTTACGATCGCGCCGTCGCCGAGGTTCCGACGCCACATATTATGCACCTAGACGATACCCGGGCAAGGAGATGTGGGCCCGCGTTTAGTTCAAAGAAAACGCCGTGCATTTACAATCCCAAGAGAATCTCTACAACATCTCCCATGAATCAAGTACACATCAAAGGTCAAGTACATATCCCATCACTCCCTTACCAAAGCAACCTGAAAGTCAAAGCAACCCAACCTTTATATGTCAAGTACATATCACCCATCACTCACTCACCCATCACCCCCTCTCTCTCTCTTTACATTTCATCCTCCCTCTCATTTTCTCCATTTTTCAAGCAAACCCCAAGCAACCCAAGCTTCAACGTATGAACTTCCCAAGCTCCATGAGAGGAGCTTTAGTGTGGTCCACTTCCTACCCTCTTATCTCCCATCTCAACCCTCCATTTTTCATTATCTTTGATCAAGATTGAAGCCAAGGAGTTCAGCGTTTCATTGGACTAGGATGGAGGCCAATAGGTCGGTGATTTTATTTGTTGATTTTGATGATTTGAGGGCCCACTTGTAGTGGGACCCATCTTGATATATGATTTGTATCAAAAGGGGCCCATAACGAAGGGGTCCCTCCGCTACTCCAATTCTCTCTCTCTCTCTGTCCCTGTCGTTTTCCTTAATTGCATGACCCATCTTAAATGTGTGTTTTGCATCTGCACCATCCATCTGGACGGTTCCATGTGCGGCTCCACCTTAATGTACTTATTTTTCCCCACACTGTCCATCTGGACAATGCAGGTGTGGGGTGCATGGTGATGTATGGGTTATACCCACACCATTCATCTGATGGTGAAAGCCCATCATGATGTATATGCTTCAGATCCGCACCGTTCATCATCTGGACAGTGGGTCTGATCATGTGGCGTGTGCAATATCTGGACCGTCCATCTGATGGACAGTCAGCAGCTTGCCTGCAGTTATTGAAGTAAGCAGATTTGTGGGTCCCCCTTTTGATGCACCACCGTCCGTGCTAATGTACGTGGGGCCCACCTTAATGACTCGTGTGGCCCACCTCCTTGTGGGACCACCATGATGTGTGTGACTCATCCCCACCGTCCACTGTTAGGGACGGTGGGACCCACCAAATGCACATGATTTATCCACACCATCCAGCGTTTTTGGACGATGAGGACCCAGCTTAATGTATTTATTTCATCCACACCGTCCAAATGATCTGGACATTGTTGGATCTATTTGGACAGTGCAGTGGTGCTCCACCCTGATGCGTGTGTTGCATCTCAATTGTCCACCTGTTTGCCGTCAACAAGATCTATGGGAACCCATCCCACACGTGGGGCCCTGATAAGATGCATGTGTTGTGTCCACACATCTAGCACCTGGACAGTGGCCCACCTTGATATATGTATTCTATCCACATCGTCCAGACAGTGTTGGACGGTGCTGAACCTATTTGGTTAGGTGCCACGTGAAGCCCACCTTGTATGCATGTAATGAAATCCAAACCGTCCGTCCAGGGGGTTGGACAGTGGAACCACCAAATGCATGTAATTTATATACCTCACACGTGTGGATTGGTTGGTATACCTCACACGTGTGGATTGGCTAGTATGGCTCACATGTGTGTGGATTGGCTGGTATACCTCACACGTGTGGATTGGCTAGTATGCCTCACACGTGTGGATTGGCTGGTATGCCTCACATAGATTGGATGGTATACCTCACACCATGGCAGCATGTGGGATTCCACCATAATGTATTTATTTCATCCACATCATCTAGATTGTGCTGGATGGTGCTGGACAATGTTTGGATGATGGTGATTCACCTGGACAATGTTTGGACAATGTCGATCATCATTAGTGGGCCATGTGCCCTATGGAATGATAGTGTACAATGATATAAATGTTACACCTACAACTATTGAAATGATTTTTGGTGTGGTCTAAGCCCACTTGAGGCCTATTGGTGTGGTCCATCCATGAGGCCCATCATGATGTATATTTGAGGCCCATATAATGGAGCCCACCTGCCTTGTATTTAAGGCCCATGTGCAGGGCCCACCTGTTATGTATATTGGGCCCATGTGCTGGGCCCATCTGTTGTGTATTCATGGTCCTTTTGGCATGGTCCATTGAGTTGTATTTGTAGCCCTTGGTGATGTATATTAGGCTCGTGTATGTGGCCCACTATGATGTATGTATTATATATCTATGTCGTCCATTCACGCGGTTCACTGTGATGTATGTATTATATATCGATGCCATCCATTTGTGTAGCCCGCAATGATGTATTTGTGGCCCATATGATGCAGCCCAATGTGGCATATTTGTGGCCCATTCATGAGGCCCAAAGTGATGTATTCATGGCCGGTGAGTGAGGCCCATTGTAACGTCTCGAAAAAATCCGTACAAAGAACCGAGTACCACCTCAAGAAGAAATCACTGAGGGCTAAATCCTTTAGAAATTAAAAAAGAATTAACTAGTGCTAAACCAGATTACTTGGAAAATTAGCACCAATCACTTTAAATACGATCTGTAAGGCCCAAAACTTGTAAAATTGTTAACGCTACAATACCCTAAAACCTAGGATCCATTTCTAAACCCAGTTGCTCTCGGGAGCACATTGAAACTCCGTATCAGACCTGGACTGCAATCAAAAATCTGATAGCGACGAACTTAAACAAATATGACTGCCTAGTTGGACTTGATAATCACCTCGAAAATAAAGTCCAGATGATGTCATGTGACTATTTTCTTGAGTCTGGAGTGAAGTGTGTGAGAAACGTAAATATCTTTAGGAAATAAATCCAAATTTAAGTAATCTAAGTGTGTCGTGTGCGAGCCAATTATAAGCATTCAGACCGTCAGAATCAGTCCCAAATATACCCTCGGATCAGGGGAAATGTCCCACACATGTCAATGTACTTGTGGCCCTGATCGAGTGTCGGTGACCGTTGAAATGAAACTGGACCGCCACGGTCGATCTGTAAATTCGATTAGACTGAAAACTTAGCTTGACCAAGATCCAATATCAGGGAGCTTACTCCGACCGCATTCAGTAAAGGGACCTCCAGAAATGCTCCGTTGGATCGGAACAGACCCGATTTGGACATAACCTAAGTATACCTTGGCCCTGGGGCCATTCCCATCAGTTCTAAGCCTATATAAGGGCTTTAAAACCCCTCTCACATATTCCATACGAATTTAGAAAAAAACCCTAGGAGAGAGAAGAGAGTAAAGAGAGAGAAAGTGAGAGAGAAGTTGGTGTGGATTCCTGAGATTCTTCCCTGCTAATCCACTTGCTGAAACGCCAATCTCGTATAGTTCTTCTAGTAGCTCCAACGCTGTACTTGGGTAAGTAAACCTAACCCTAATCCGTTCTAGGGTTTTAAACAGTCTAAGTGCTAAAATAACTAACCTATTGCGTGCTATAGGTGGCCCTTGCGTCGTAGGCAGTGACTTGACATACAAACTGAGTTCGATGCGCATTTACCGGCGTAAGGTGCAGACTATATGCATATAGGTTATGATTTTCAAGGCTTTTTGTAAGACCCGTATCGTAGACCGTACCGTTTCGTAGACTTCCGCAGTCTTACCGGTCGAATTTCGGCAACCTCTGACCCTTAACCGATATTCACGCGCGACCCTGATTCATATGCCGTCAACCTGTATCGACTCAACCCAAGACCTTTACCATAGTGACCGCGCCATCGCTGCGGTTTTGATGCCGCGACTTGCGCGCCGAGGCGATACCCTGGTCAAGAGATGTGGGCTAACGTTCAGTGCGAGGAAAACGCCACGCGTTGAGAAACCTAAGAGAATCTCTACGAGATGTCACATTAATCCCATCAATCAATCCATCAACATTTCAAGTACACATCACCTTTCACCCATTCCCAAGCAACCACAAAAGTCAAGAATCTCTTACAAGCTCATACCCTTCTTACACCAAAAACCCTCATAGTCAAAAAGTTCTTACACCTCCCATGCCTTTCTTACACAAATGGCCACAAAAGTCAAGATTTTCTTACACACCCATCACTCACCACATCCATCCATCACCCATCTCTCTCTCCCTTTACAACTCTCTCTCTTTTCCATTTTCAAATCCATTCCAAGCAACCAAAAACACCTCCATACGTAGGAGCTCTCCAAGCTTTCCAAAACTCCAAGGTGGCCCACTTTCCTACCCCATCATCTCCCATCCTAGTCATCCATTTCTCATCTCCTCCATTAAAGTCGAAGCTAAGGTGTTAAGGAACCCATAGGAGTAAGAAGATCGGACGGTGGGTGCATGATAATAGTAGTTTTCCTTGTTTTTGAGATGGGCCAAGTGAGGCCAACCGATCAATGGTTTGGATCTTACTTGGGACCCTAAAATGTGGTCGATCGCCCACTTTGATCATCATGATCATTCCATGATGGGGCCATTCTCCATGGGCCCCATCATGATGTTTATTTTATTGCCTTATGAAGGTCATCTAGACCGTCCATATTGGTGGGAAAAGGATCTCCACCGTTGATTTTTAATTTTTGGTGGTCCCATGTGTTAAGGGAATCGATTGATGTACTATTTTTTTTACAAGGGAGGGCTCATAGTGGCGGAGCCCTCCATCACAAAGCGTGTCCCACTCTCCGTCTCTTTTCTTTTAATTATTTATTTTGTGTGATGAAATGGCCTTATGGCCTACTTGGATGGACCCCACCATGGGGCATGTATTGGATCTAAACCATCTAAAGGAGGGGCCCACTTTACACATGCATTATAACCTCACCACCTCACCATGTGGTGGCCCACCTAAACAGGGCCCACCCTAAATGTATTTGATAAGGCCAAAACAAAAAAAAAAAGAAGAAGAAGAAGGAAAACGTCAAGGGATGTTGCTGGATGTGGAAGGAAAGCACATATATTGGCTTGGCTTTTAAAGGTCATTGGGGTGGGCCACTTGTATAGGACCCACCTTGATGTATGTATTCAATCCAGGCTGGGCGTTGAGCCAAGGAATGAAGCTAATCTGTTCATTGGGCGGGCCATATCTCTCAAAACAGTGACTCTCACCATTTAAATTTATTTTAATTTTTTCTACAGGCCTAAATGTGTTCTATATTAGTCTCATTAGGCTTGTCTTAAGCCTGGGGAGCCAATGGACGACGTGGATTTACCTGATGTGGGCCGTATAAGTGAAAAACCTTGAAAAGTCTAGATTTCAAAAAAAAAAAAAAATATATATATATATATATATATATATATATATATATATATATATATATATATATATATACAAACACAGCAGCCAACGCTGCTGTGTCAGAACTTCAGGCAGCGCCTGCTGCACTACGACGGGCAGGCGGACAGCCACCCACGGCCCCAGCCGTGGGCCCCACCATGATGTATATGGGAAATCCATGCCGTTCATTAGGTGG
This sequence comes from Magnolia kwangsiensis, assembly GCA_037074715.1. Taxonomy (NCBI): domain Eukaryota; kingdom Viridiplantae; phylum Streptophyta; class Magnoliopsida; order Magnoliales; family Magnoliaceae; genus Magnolia; species Magnolia kwangsiensis. Next base: position 67,134,743 of record CM073572.1, on the reverse strand, counting down.
GCCCCCTTCTCAGGCGGGTACCCTCCAAGTTTCAGCTGAATCCAAGACTCGAGTGGCCCACACTGTAGAAAATAGTGAGATTGAACCTCTACCATTGGAACCCCCTTCCGGGGCCACAGAAGTTTTGGATCAAAATGAAATTTATTTTTCTTCCTCATCCAGGTATGTGTGATCTTATCAACCGGTTGGATGGAAAATATATGCTATGGTGGGTCCCACATGGGACCCACAGTGATGTATGTGTTCTACATCTACCGTCCAGGCGGACGGTGGTACCCACCGTAATATTTGTGTTTCGTTAGCGTGCTGAGTAAACTCTGTGGGGTCCACTAGCCTGCTGAGTAAACTCTGTGGGGTCCACCTGTCCCTCTTGATCCCAAAAATGAGATATATTCAAATCTCTAGTGGACCTCACCCCAGGAAATAGCGTGAATTGATTTCTGCCGTTGAAAATTTCTTGGGGCCCACGGAAGTCTTGGGCTAAGATGATATTTATTCTTTTTATCCATTTATGTGTAATTTTATAAAAATGTTGGATGGAAAAAAAAAAAAATAAATAAATAAACATTTTTGGTGGGCCCAGGCCAAGCCTTAATGACCTTATCAATAGTTTAGGTGGAAAATAAACATTATGATGTGGCCCACTTTGATATACATGGGCTGATGTGCTTAGGCCATCTTGATGTGTTTCAAGGCCCATTTAATGTAATTTAAGGCCCATGGGAGTGGACCCATTTGATGTATTTAAGGCCCAATGAGATGTACCTAAGGTCCATTGCAATGTGTGAGCCCAACATGGATTATGTAATGATGTTTGCGACGATCGTACCTTGGGGGCAATGTTGGTTTGACGTCCACATTGCGAGTGTAATGCTGGTTGGATGTCCACATTACGACTCTCCTTAGGGCCAATTATCAGGCCCATACTTATTGTGTATAGGCCGTCCAGGCCCATCTGCATTATAAGGACAGTTCATTTCATTATAACATGTTTAGTATAGTTCCATGACTCATGATCATATGCATCATATGTATGCTTGATATGAGAATTGACTGATCATAGCATATGCCTTCGGACAGGTTGTTTATGGGCTCCTGGTTAGGCGGTGTTGTCCTATATGAGCACACATTACGTGCAAGGATGTGCTGCATGATTGGATAGTGTGATTCATGCATCTCGCATTGTGTGATATGGTTACTGTACGCCATAGCGACATCGGGGTCGTTGCCTCCACAGACAGGTCGTGGTTGGCAGGATTGGATACCGAAAATCTTGTTCTACATGGGGTGCTATAGATATCCCTGGATGAAAGTCCCTAAACCCTTATGGTACCAAGAGGTTGCTCCAACGTCTAGACCGAGTGGGTAGATGAGCGTTGAGTGCCAATTATCAGATGGCCGCGCTCTCCACTGTGTCGTGGTCGGTTGGAAGGTGGTGCGGCCTTACCCGCCAGAGAGTAGGGGGCAAATCTAGGCTGAGTTTGACTAGCTCGAGGAATGGGTCCGCTATCAACGAGTTGAGACCGATATTGGCAGACGGATAGTGAGGTCTCTTCCACTTACCTTATTGCACGCGATAAGGTGGCGATCTGGTTTAGAGTGTACTAGACCCCGGTGATATCCCAGAGTTGAGCTGTATTGACATGTGGGCTTAGATGAGGATTGTATGCTTGACTTGCATCTTGCATCGCATAGCCTTGGTACGGCTCATGATATTATGGATCCATCTGCATATTCTGCATTACTCTGATATTGCATGATCATATTACTACCTTGCGCACACACTTTCACCACCCTATAAGCTTTCTATAAGCTTATGCACGACCGTTGTATGCAGGTGACGTTGGGGCCAGCAGCGATGTGGCAGGAGCACTTGCAGATCATTTTTAGAGTTTTTGTTCCTTACCATTGTATTTTCCTTTATGCTCATTGTACTTGTAAAGTTTTTGATTATAGTGAAAATGTAATGGAGTTCTTGGTTGTTGTTTGTGGGTTATGCCTTTGGTTATGCTTATTATGAATCAAACTGACGTTGAAAATCCTCCTCATAGCATCCCAGGATCGAAACCTGGCGAATGGGAGCTGGGAGCTGAGAATGGGGTTCTACAAAGGCTGTCGGTGCCGGATTCGACGACCGGAAATTTTGTAAGCCCGGTTTTTGAGTTTGGGGCTTGACAAAAGTTGGTATCAGAGTATAACTTGAAAATAACCGAGAACAACATTACATATTTTCTATGAGTTTAGAATGGCTAAGTCCCGAAGTTCGGATAGCTTGGCGATCTCCCGTTACAAACCCTTAACGTGCGTGTATTCGAAAGTTTTGAAGTTAATAGGCACCTTCGCTCTTTCCTGTAGGACATGGCGCGTGGGAGAGTGACCCGATCGACTCCCACACCACCACCTGAGGATCCCGCTCCACCACCTGCGGCTCCCGCATTACCACCTACGATGCCCGCCCGTTCCACCACTAGAGATTCCTACTGCCCATCCTGAGTATACTGCCCCTCCACCAGAGACCGGTGCGAACCCGACTATATCCGTGAGTGTCTCACAGTTGCAACAGATGTTACAGGCTGTGACGGCTGCACTTCAGGGACAGGGCAGGCAGCCAGTCGTTTCACCAGCACAGGCAGAGCTGGATCGTACGAGTGCTCTCCTTCGAGAGTTTCGACGGCTCGATCCCCCGCGTTTCCAGGGTGAACCGGACCCGACGGTTGCTGAGAGATGGCGCGCTGATGTGGAGAAGATATTTGAGACGCTAGGATGTACGACAGAGCGACGAGTTCGACTAGCCGTATTTCTTCTCTTTGGTGAGGCAGAGCACTGGTGGGCTTCAGTCTCTCGAGCAGTAGGCGCTGATTTTGTATGGACATGGGAGGATTTTATGGATCGGTTTGACCGACAGTACTTCTCTGATCACATCCAACGACAGCGAGCGTTGAAGTTTGAGGCCCTAGTGTAGGGCGATATGACAATGACCCAGTACGCGGCTCGTTTTGTAACACTGTCTAGATTTGCGCCATATTTAGTCGATGATGAGGAGCGGAGAGCCCGCCGATTCGAGGATGGCTTGCGTTACGGTCTTCGTGGCCGTGTTATTGGGCATGAGCTCCTGACTTTTGAGGAGGTGGTACGGAAGGCACAGATTTTTGAGACAGAGTGGGCCAGTTCTCAGTTTGATTGCGGTCAGAGGAGAGACCAGAAGAGGCAGGCTCCTCCTAGTGATTCTCAGCAACGTCGACCTCAGCAGCAGAGGCATACAGGTCATCCATCCTTCCGCGCACCAGCAGCACCTCCACCACCACCTCCGAGACAGTTCACAGGCACTTGTTTTAGGTGCGGTGCGATGGGACACCGTTCATGGAAGTGTCCCATCCCCCAGTAGCAGCAGAGAGGTCCACAACAGCAGAGGACTCCACAGCAGCCTCCACCACAGACACAACAGAGACCTCCACAGCAGCAGCGACAGCAGCCTCCACCACCGAGGCCACCTCAGCATCAGCATCAACCTCAGAGGCCGCAGCAGCAGAGGTAGCAGTTTCGACACCCTCAGCGACCCCAGCAGCAGCAGAACGCTCAGAGGGGACAAGCACCTTCCCAGTCGGCTCAGGTTAGGTTCTATGCAGCTCAGCAGGACCCACAGTCTTCTGAAGCAGTCGTTGAGGGTATACTTCCAGTTTCTGCATACATTGCACGTGTGCTGTTTGATTCCGGTGCATCGCACTCTTTTATGGCTGAGAGCTTCTGTTGATCGACTGGCTTACCGTTGGAGTCTTCTTGTGAGAGCCTATCAGTATTGACTCCCTTGGGGAGGACTGTAGTGTTGGGCCGATTTTGCTCGTCTTACCTTGTTTTAGTTGGGGATACCTTTTTGCTTGCCGATTTGTTTGCATTGCCGATGTCCGAGTTTGATGTCATCCTGGGCATGGATTGACTCGCCGAGTACTATGCCATATTAGACTACGCCGCGAGGACAATCGGGTTTTGTATACCCGACGTGCTGCAGTTCCAGTTCGTTGCAGAGCCTAGAGGAGAGCGGTTGTCTTGTTTGATGTCATGTGCCATAGAGGAGCCTATAGCTGTGAGCATCAACCATTTGCCTGTGGTTTGTAATTTTCTCGATGTGTTCCAGGAGATTCTGGGATTACCGCCTCACCGACTCACCAAGTTTCAGATTGATCTCGTGCCCGGTACTGTGCCTATTTCGAAGGCCCCGTATCGCATGACACCGTTGGAGTTGCGAGAACTGCAGAAGCAGTTGAACGAGTTGCGAGAGTTGAGTTTTATCCGTCCGAGCAGTTCGCCGTGGGGAGCGTCGGTACTCTTCATGAAGAAGACGGATGGTTCGTTGAGGCTCTGCGTTGACTATCGCGATCTCAACAAAGTCACGATCAAGAACAAGTACCCGCTCCCGAGGATTGATGATTTGTTTGACCAGCTGTAAGGTGCACAGTTCTTTTCAAATATCGACCTGCGTTCCGGTTATCATCAGATTCGGGTCTGAGATGAGGACATTCCAAAGACAACTTTCAGGACGCATTACGGTCATTTTGAGTTTCAGGTCATGTCCTTCGGACTGACTAATGCACCTACGGTCTTCATGCAGTTGATGAATGAGGTCTTCCGCCCATATCTGGATCAGTTTGTCGTAGTCTTCATCGACGACATTCTGATCTATTCGAGGACCCGTGAGGAGCACGAGCAGCACTTGGAGATTACTTTGTAGACTCTCAGCGCACACCACCTGTATGCGAAGCTGGAGAAGTACGAGTTCTGACAGAAGGAGGTGAAGTTCCTCGGTCACGTGGTGAAGAGGGAGGGCATCGCAGTGGACCCCTCGAAGGTCGAGGCAGTGCGTCAGTGGGGCCAGCCCACGACTATGACAGAGATCTGTAGTTTTCTTGGTTTAGCGGGCTATTAGCGACGTTTCATTGAGGGTTTTTCTCGTATTGCAGCTCCGCTGACCAGGTTGACTCGGAAGGGCGCAGAGTTTATTTGGAGTGACGCCTGTGAGCGAGCATTTATGGAGTTGAAGGACCGTCTGAGTCCGCTCCTGTCCTCACTCTTCCCGGACTCTTCCCTCCGGGAGTGACGGATTTATTGTATTCACTGATGCCTCGCATATTAGTTTGGGTGTTGTCCTGATGCAGCACGGGAGACCAGTGGCCTTTGCGTCTCGTCAGCTCAAGGTCCATGAGCTGAACTATCCCACGCATGACTTAGAGTTGGCTGTAGTTGTCTTTACACCGAAGGTGTGGAGGCACTATCTTTTTGGGGTCAGGTTCGAGCTCTTCTCTGATCACAAGAGCTTGAAGTACCTTTTCTCGCAGTCTGAGTTGAATATGAGACAGAGGCGCTCGATGGAGCTCCTGAAAGACTATGATTTCGACCTCCAGTACCACCCGGGTAAGCCGAACGTGGTGGCAGATGCCCTCAGCCGTCAGCCACGAGGCCTACTGGCGCATATGATGATTCAAGAGTGGCGGATGCTTGAGGATATCGCAGCGTATGATTTTGAGTTCGGCTTGTAGTCTTCCATCGTACAGTTATCAAGCCGGTCGATTCAACCCTCTCTTGTCGCAAGGGTGATCGAGGCTCAGCAGGCTGATGAGTCGTTGCAGAGTTATATGGCTGAGGCGGCATTTGAGAGTCAGGCAGATTGGCAGATTAGTGCAGATGGTGGACTTCGTTTTAGAGGCTGATTATGTGTCCCGGATATTCCAGAGTTGCGTAGAGATCTTATGACCGAGGCACATCGATCGCGATTTTCTATCCACCTTGGCTCGACGAAGATGTACCGTGACATGAGGAGACAGTGTTTTTGGGCAGGGATGAAATGCCAGATCGCCAGTTTTGTGGGCGAGTGTGACACGTGCCAGCGTGTTAAGGCCGATTATCAGAGACCTCTTGGTCTATTGCAGCCGTTGAGCGTCCAGATGTGGAAGTGGGAGCACGTGTCGAATGATTTCATTATGGGCTTGCCGAAGACTCAGCGCGGTCACGACGCCATTTGGGTTGTTGTGGATCGTCTGACGAAGTCGGCACATTTTCTTGCGATCCGTGCGACCTGGTCTATGGACCAGCTTGTGAGATTATTCATCGAGGAGATTATGAGACTGCATAGCGTTCCAGTCTCGATCATTTTAGACCGAGACTCGAGGTTCACATCTCAGTTTTGGAGGAGCTTTCAGCGAGCAATGGGGACTGATTTGCTGCTCAGCACCGCATACCATCCGCAGACCGATGGCCAGACCGAGAGGGTCAATTAGATCCTTGAGGATATGCTTCGGGCTTGCGCGATTGATTTCGGGGGTAGCTGGGATGAGCATCTCTGATTGGCTGAGTTCGCGTACAATAACAGCTATCAGGCGACCATCGGCTTAGCTCCTTTTGAGGCACTATATGATAGACCATGCAGATCACCGAGTTACTAGACCGAGGTTGGAGAGCACCGTCTCCTAGGTCCCGAACTTGTGCAAGAGACGTCAGAGGCTATAGATATCATCAGGCAGAGGATGCGCACAGCTCAGAGCCGACAGAAGAGTTTTGTTGATCGTCGGGGTCGTCCCTTAGAGTTTGATGTAGGGGACCATGTGTATCTCAAGGTCTCGCCCATGAAGGGCATAGTTCAATTTGGAGCGAAGGGCAAGCTTTCTCCAAGATTCATAGGACCTTTTGAGATCACTGGGCGCGTTGGCGCCGTAGCCTATTAGCTTGCCTTGCCATCTCAGTTGTCTGGCGTCCACAACATTTTCCACGTCTCCATGTTGAGGAAGTGTGGGTCAGACATAGTTTCCATTATTGATTGGTAGCCGCTGGAGGTTCATGAGGACGCTTCTTAAATTGAGCAGCCAGTTCGTATCCTTGACCGGAAGAAGCAAGTCCTCAGAACCAAGGTCATTTCGTTGGTGAAGGTTCAGTGGGGTCACCATTCTGTAGAGGAGGCTTCTTGGGAGCATGAGGCCGAGATTCGAGAGCGTTATCCTCATCTCTTTGACGGTTGATCATGTGATGTATTTTGTATGTTATCTCTGGTTTTATATAGTGATGTTATGTCTTTTTTTCTTCATGAGTTATGCCTAGTTGCGATGATTGTGTAAATTTTGAGGATAAAATTTTTATAAGGAGGAGAGAGCTATAAGACCCGTATCCTAGACCGTACCGTTCCGTATACTTCCGCGGTCTTATCGGTCGAATTCCGGCAACCTTCGACCCTTAACCGATATTCATGCTCGACACTGATTCATATGCCGTCAACCTGTATCGACTCAACCCAAGACCTTTACCATAGCGACCGCTCCATCGCTGCGGTTTCGATGCCGTGACTTGCGCGCCGAGGCGACACCCTGGTCAAGAGATGTGGGCCAACGTTCGGTGCGAGGAAAACACCGTGCGTTGCGAAACCCAAGAGAATCTCTATGAGATGTCACATCAATCCCATCAATCAATCCATCAATATGTCAAGTACACATCACCTTTCACCCATTCCCAAGAAACCACAAAAGTCAAGAATCTCTTACAAGCCCATACCCTTCTTACACCAAAAACCCTCAAAGTCAAAAAGTTCTTACACCTCCCATGCCTTTCTTACACAAATGGCCACAAAAGTCAAGATTTTCTTACACACCCATCACCCACCACATCCATCCATCTCTCTCCCCCTTTACAACTCTCTCTCTTTCCCATTTTCAAATCCATTTCAAGCAACCAAAAATACCTCCATACGTAGGAGCTCTCCAAGCTTTCCAAAACTCCAAGGTGGCCCACTTTCCTACCCCATCATCTCCCATCCTAGCCATCCATTTCTCATCTCCTCCATTAAAGTCGAAACTAAGGTGCTAAGGAACCCATAGGAGCAAGAAGATCGGACGGTGGGTGCATGATAATAGTAGTTTTCCTTATTTTTGAGATGGGCCAAGTGAGGCCAATCGATCAATGGTTTGGATCTTACATGGGACCCTAAAATGTGGCCGATTGCCCACTTTGATCATCATGATCATTCCATGGTGGGGCCATTCTCCATGGGCCCCATTACGATGTTTATTTCATGGCATTATGAAGGTCATCTAGACTGTCCATATTTGTGGAAAAAGGATCCCCACCGTTGATTTTTAATTTTTGGTGGTCCCATGTGTTAAGGGATTCGATTGATGTACGATTTATTTTACAAGGGAGGGCTCATAGTGGCGGAGCCCTCCATCACAAAGCGTGTCCCACTCTCCCTCTCTTTTCTTTTAATTATTTGTTTTGTGTGATGAAATGGCCTTATGGCCTAATTGGATGGACCCCACCATGGGGCATGTATTGGATCCAAACCATCTAAAGGAGGGGCCCACTTTACACATGTATTGTAACCTCACCACCTCACCATGTGGTGGCCCACCTAAACAATGTCCACCCTAAATGTATTTGATAAGGCCAAAACAACAAAAAAAAAGAAGAAGAAGGAAAACGTCTAGGGACGTTGTTGGACGTGGAAGGAAAGCACATATATCGGCTTGACTTTTAAAGGTCATTGGGGTGGGCCACTTGTATAGGACCCACCTTGATGTATGTATTCAATACAGGCCACCCATCCTCTTTCCCATATCATTTTAGGCGTTGAGCCAAGGAATGAAGCTAATCCGTTCATTGGGTGGGCCATATCTCTCACAACAGTGACTCTCACCATTTAAATTTATTTTAATTTTTTCTACAAGCCTAAATGTGTTCTATATTAGTCTCATTAGGCTTGTCTTAAGCCTGGGGAGCCAATGGACGGCGTGGATTTACCTGATGTGGGCCGTATACGTGAAAAACCTTAAAAATTCTAGATTTCAAAACATATATATATATATATATATATATATATATATATATATATATATATATATATATACAAACACAACAGCCAACGCTGCTATGTCAGAACTGCAGGCAGCGCCTGCTGCACTACGACGGGCGGGCGGACAGCCACCCACGGCCCCAGCCGTGGGCCCCACCATGATGTATATGGGAAATCCATTCCGTTCATTAGGTGGGCCCCCTTCTCAGGCGGGTCCCCTCTAAGTTTCAACCGAATCCAAGACTCGAGTGGCCCACACTGTAGAAAATAGTGGGATTGAACCTCTACCATTGGAACCCCCTTCCTGGGCCACAGAAGTTTTGGATCAAAATGAAATTTATTTTTCTTCCTCATCCAAGTCTGTGTGATCTTATCAACCGGTTGGATGGAAAATATATGCTATGGTAGGCCCCACATGGGACCCACAGTGATGTATGTGTTCTACATCCACCGTCCAGGCGGACGGTGGTACCCACCGTAATATTTGTGTTTCGTTTCCACCGTCCAGTGGACGGTGGAGCCCACTAGCGTGCTGAATAAACTCTGTGGGGTCCACTAGCATGCTGAGTAAACTCTGTGGGGTCCACCCGTCCCTCTTGATCCCAAAAATTAGATATATTCAAATCTCTAGTGGACCTCACCCCAGGAAATAGCGTGAAATGATTTCTGCCGTTGAAATTTTCTTGGGGCCCACGGAAGTCTTGGGCCAAGCTGATATTTATTCTTTTTATCCATCTATGTGTAATTTTAAAAAAATGTTGGATGGAAAAAAAATAAATAAATAAATAAACATTTTTGGTGGGCCCAGGCCAAGCCTTAATGACCTTATCAATATTTTGGGTGAAAAATAAACATTATGATGTGGCCCACTTTGATATATATGGGCTGATGTGCTTAGGCCATCTTGATGTGTTACAAGACCCATGGGATTAGGCCCATTTAATGTAATTTAAGGCCCATGGGAGTGGACCCATTTGATGTATTTAAGGCCCAATGAGATGTACTTAAGGTCCATTGCAATGTGTGAGCCCAACATGGATTATGTAACGATGTTTGCGACGATCGTACCTTGGGGGCAATGTTGGTTTGACGTCCACATTGTGAGTGTAATGCTGGTTGGATGTCCACATTACGACTCTCCTTAGGGCCCATTATCAGGCCCATACTTATTGTGTATAGGCCGTCCAGGCCCATCTGCATTGTAAGGACAGTTCATTTCATTATAACATGTTTAGTATAGTTCCATGACTCATGATCATACGCATCATATGTATGCTTGATATGAGAATTGACTGATCATAGCATATGCCTTCGGGCAGGTTGTTTATGGGCTCCCGGTTAGGCGGTGTTGTCCTACATGAGCGCACGTTACGTGCAAGGATGTGTTGCGTGATTAGATAGTGTGATTTATGCATCTCGCATTGTGTGATATGGTTACTATACGCCCTAGCCACATCGGGGTCGTTGCCTCCATAGACAGATCGTGATTGGAAGGATTGGATACCGAAAATCTCGTTCTATATGGGGTGTTATAGATATCCCTGGGTGAAAGTCCCTAAACCCTTATGGTACCAAGAGGTTGCTCCAACGTCTAGACCGAGTGGGTAGATGAGCGTTGAGTGCCGATTACCAGATGACCGCGCTCTCCACTGTGTCGTGGTCGGTTGGAAGGGGGTGCGACCTTATCCGCCTGAGAATAGGGGGCAAAGCTAGGCTGAGTTTGACTAGCTCGAGGAATGGGTCCGCTATCGACGAGTCGAGCCCGATAAGGCGGCGATCTGGTTTAGAGTGTACTAGACCCCGGTGATATCTCAGAGTTGAGTTGTATTGGCATGTGGGCTTAGATGAGGATTTTATGCTTGACTTGCATCTTGCATCGCATAGCCTTGGTACGGCTCATGATATTTTAGATCCATCTGCATATTCCGTATTACTCTGATATTGCATGATCATATTACTACCTTGCGCACACACGTTCACCACCCTCCTAGCTTTCTATAAGCTTATGCACGACTGTTGAGTGCAGGTGACGTTGGGGTGCAGCAGCACTGAGGTAGGAGCACTTGCAGATCATTTTTAGAGTTTTTGTTCCTTACCATTGTATTTCCCTTTATGCTCATTGTACTTGTAAAGTTTTTTATCATAGTGAAAATGTAATGGAGTTCTTGGTTGTTGTTTGTGGGTTATGTCTTTGGCTATGCTTATTACGAATCAAACTGACGTTGAAAATTCTCCTCGTAGCATCCCAGGATCGGAACCTGATGAATGGGAGCTGGGAGCTGAGAATGGGTTTCTACGGAGGCTGTCGGCGCCGGATTCGGTGACCGAAAATTTTGTGAGCCTAGTTTCTGAGTTTGGGGCGTGACACTTTCAATGTCGGTTAATGATTTATTACTGACGTGGGTGCTATTTCACATGCCAAATGCGATGTTTGTTTTGCGTTTCAGTTATATATGAACTATGTTGTGAATAGGGTATTTCATGTGTTTGTTAAAATGTTTATATGCGTTTGAAATCTAAATTTATGATTGCCATGATTAATTGTCGTAAGTACATGGTTGTTATATATGCGGTAACTCCTTGGTAAGAGGATTTGCCCTTATACGCATTATGACCAACACACGTGATGTATGTTGAAAAGTGTAGTCCAAGTGTTTGCAAAAATGTCTGAATGAATTAGTAGTTAGTAAAGTGGGATTTATAAGGGACTTAGGATATGAATCTCAACTACCTTAGCTATGTGTATGATTTCCTCCATATACTGTATAGTCTGTTTATGCATGTTTAACTGTGTGTATGATTTCCTCCATGTACCTTATATTATCGTGTCTGTTTAATTATGGAATGCATATGTGTGAATCCATGTTTAAGTTGTATTCCATAAAATGCTCAAATGATGGTAGGATTTGAATTAATTATTCATTATTATTTTGACTATCTTATATGATTCCTTGTTGTAATTGAATGTGGTTGGGACTATGACACAGTTCGGGCAATTCGTAACAGGCCTTGATTTGGTGGTCGAAGTTGTTTCGCCACACAGGATGTGGTCGACGAATCCGGGCTGTGCTTGGGATGTCGACAGTGATTAGGCTACACGGAGTGCTTACACACTTCATGTCGATCATCTCGATGTACGCTCGTACCAGTTGAGCTCCTCAAGTAACCCGATTGACCCAAAGTATGTTCACCATGTATGGACGCTACTACTTGAACCTAAGATACCAAACTTACCAGTGAAATGCCCGTTTAACCTTAGTACCACGATCTGCTAAGACTCATGAGCCGGGCATTGTGGTATGGGATACCGTAGTCGAGCTGTTGGCCTACGCTGGGGTGACGAGCCTCCCCTTAGTGACCAGTGAGCAACCCAGACCCATGAGCTAAATATGGTGGTATGGGACACTGTATTCGAGTTGTCGGCTTACACTAGCGTAGTCTAGCTGTGGTCCCCAGTCGGGTTGGTGACGAGCCTTCGAAAATAAACTGCCAGTTCGTAGGGCGTTAGTGGAGTGACCTCGAGTATGAATAGGCCTACCTCGGCGCATCCTAGCTATGGTCCCCAGTCAGGTTAGTGACGAGCCTTCGAAAATAGACTGCCAGTTGGTAGGACGTTTGTAACGCCCGTGAAAAATCCATACTTGGGCTCGAGTACCAACTCGACCCGAAATTGCGTAGAATTAATTCTTTTAGAAAATATGACTAAGTTAGTTAGCGCAACGCTAGAATAGCTGGGAAATAGTCCCTGATCACTTTAAATACGTTCTACAAGACCCAAATCGAGTAGAACCAATGACTCTATAATACTCTATAACCTCGGACCAAACTCTAAGCAGGTTTGTTCTCTGGACCACTTTGAATCTTTGTATTGGATCTAAACCGCGCGTCGGAAGTACAATACCTCCTATCTTAGACCGTTAGGACCGCCTAGCTGGACTTGACAATCATTTCGAAAATCAAGTCAAACCGATAATCACAGGCTATTTCATTGAGCCCGGACTGAAGAGAGTGCGAATAGGGACAGAATTGGAATTTCAAATTCAAATCTGGCACACGACTTGACACGTCAGTATTAAGTGTTCTGACCGTCAGAATTCAGCCAGATTACACCCTCGGATCAGGAGAAATTTCTATTTTATATCATGAGACTTTCAGCCCTGATCTACGTGCGGTGACCGCTGAACTGAAACTGGTCCGCCACGTGCGATCTGCGGACCCAGCCGGACTGAAAACTTAATATGTACTAGATCTGGTACGCATGAGCTTAAGTCCGATCACATTCGGCCAGGGGACCACCAGAAAGCATCTTTTGGACCGAAACAGCCCTGATTTGGATATGCACTAAGTGAACTTTGTACCGGAGCCTATTTTCAGCATTTTTGGGCTTATAAAAGGGGTTGAAACCCTCACTCCTCTCTCCCATCCGAATTTGAGAGAAACCCTAGATTTGGAGGGAGAAAAGGTGAGAGTTTGAGAGAGAGTGAAGAAGAGATTTTTCCAGTCTTCGTGCTGCCTGTTGCTAGTGCCTAAGCAACACCTCCTGATCACCAAGCCGATGATTCTTTCACGTTTTCAGGTATGAAACAATCCTAGAAGTTGCTGATTTAAGGTTTACTAGGATCCATAGCTTTTTAACCAATAGATCTTGTAAAACAGGTTCTCTTATCGCCGTAGACGAAGCGTATACGCTCCGTTCAAATTTACACATCCATAAGAGACTAGGTGAGGATTTTAGACGCTTTGATTGACGGTTTCCAATGCTTTCAATGTCTTTTAATAGTAGATTATCGACGGCATCACCGTTTGACATGTACAACATGCTATCCGTTTCCGGTTTCGTAAATCAACGAAGAATATGAGATTTAGGGCATTTTAGTCATTTGTAGGAAGTACAGATTACATTCATATTTTGCTGATGTGATTGAAATAGTTTGTTGTTGTATTAGGAAGTTAGGAATACGTGCATAATTAGTTTGGCGAAGAGATTCGCCTAATTACGCACTTCGGGTCGACATACTATATGTAGACTTAAGTGTGTAGTGTATGTGTTTGTATAAATGCTTGTATTAGTATGTACTGAATTAAATGATGTTATGAAATAGTTTGAGATTGATTTCTCAATTAATATGCTGACCTAAATGATTTCCTACATGTTGACTATATGCATGATTTCATTACATGCATGAAATATATGTGCTTGAAGATTTACTTAAGTTGTATGTTATAATATGTGTTAACATGCTCACATGATTGTATTTCAATTCCAATACTCCTACATAAATTGCTGATGTGATTCCATAATTGTTTGGGACTATACTTAGTCCAGGCAGTCGGTAACCGAGCGAATTCGTGGCTGGCTGGTCTTGGCCACGAATGACGCGTCGATGAACGCGAGTCGTGTTTGAAGTTGGCGGCAGTGGTTAGGCCACGCGAAGTGTTTTATGCACTTCATGTCATTCGACTTGAGATCCGATCACACTAGTCGAGCCCGTTAAGTAACCCGACTGGCCGATATATGTTCACCCTGTATGAGTCATAATTGCTTGAACCTAGGGTACTGAACTTACCATTGTAAACCCTGTTAACCATGGTACCTTGATCCACGAAGACTCATGAGCCGGGCATGGTGGTATGGGACACCGTGGTCGAGCTGTCGGCCTACGCTGGGGCCATAAACCTCCCCGTAGTGACCAGTGAGCACCTAGTCTCGTGAGTAGATTATGGTGGTATGAGATACTATATTCTAGCTGTCGGCCTACACTGATCAGGCGACGAGTCCTTTGTAGTGACCGCGAGCATATTCTGAGTCTACGGGAGGCGACGACCCTTCAGTAGCAGTAGAGTACAGTAGGCCTGTATTGATAAGGTGATGGGGGAGCAGTGCAACGAGTGCGAGCAACAGTCCTGGCAGCCCTTGCAGTGACCTACGAAATATACATCGTATGAGATTACTAGGAGTGACGATCCTAGACAGGATCTGTGTTGGGATTGATACAAGGGAAGTACCTTAGTTTTTCAATCCTGCTGTTTGAATGGACTGATAACAACTCAGAAATCATATCACCATAACATTGCATGTGCCTGGAAGATGTGAAGCACTCTAGGGAGTGTGGCATGCCGCGGTCGTAAGATGTTGCCGTATGAGGGAGATCGTCGGTGAGGGCATACATCACGTCATGTCATCTTGCATTAACAACAGTATTAGGATTGTCTGATTTACTACTTTACTATTATCGCATGATTGATTTGTGAACATGCTAATCTTTACTCTATGATTCCACTGAGTTGATCACTCACTCCCACGTTACGGGATGGTGTTTGCAACACCCACCAAACCCTGTTGTAGATGCAGGTGATGCTGAGATCCAGGAGGCAGAGCCAGACTTCGACGAGGACCAGGATGAGTTCTCGTACATGCGGTATCATGATGGCTTTGCGTAAGCGACCTGGGTTGATGGGACTTCAGTGGGACTATTTTGAACATTTGATTTTGTTCATGTATATGTATATGAGACTCAGAGATGTATTCATACTTTAGAGACAGATGAGATCTACTTTGTTTTTCCTTACAGTGATATATATATTGTTTAGTCTTCCTCTTGCTTTTATCACTGGATCTAGAGTATGAATTGCAGTTTTGGTATACTTTTACTCATGTGAATGCTTTAAATCAGACAACATTGAATCATAATCATTTTTGTTGCATAAGTGATGGTCTGGAACTCGGGAGTTGAGTTTATACATGACCCCCGATTTTCAGGGTGTTACAGCGTTGGTGGTAGTGACCTGAACTTGCCTATCGTATGTGATTAACTTGGATTGATGACCCTAGATAGATCAATGTTGGATAAATGATATAAAGGGTGGTACCTTAACTTTCTAATCCTGCTGTATGAAAAGGACTAATAAGAACTTGATAATCATACTCATAACATCGCACTGCATGTGCTGTTGGCGTTAGTGTAGAGCACAGTGGTAGTGATTCATGCCGCAATCGTTAGATTTTGTCGCAGGAGGGAGTGCAGGTGAGGGCATGCATCATTTTTGCATACACCCTTACATTAACAAGAGTAATTAGGACATGTTTGATTGTACTGCTTTATCATTACTGCTTGATTAAATTAATAACATGTTAACCTCTTTTGTATAGCTCCACTGAGTTGATCACTCACTCCCACGTTACGGGACAGTGTTTTAAACACCCACCAGACCCTGTTTTCATTTCAGATTATGGCGATGCTTGAGAAGCGGAGCCAAAGTATGAGGATGATGTGGAGGCGTTCTCCTACATGCAGTTCTCAAGCGGGTTCATGTGAGCCGTGTCCTGATTGACGGGGATTCAAGGATTATACTTGTAAAGGACTATTATATTCCTTTTGACATTTTGTATCTTGACACAACACTTGTAAATATTGACCTTGCAATGCTTACATACTCTGGGGACTTATATTGGTTTATATATTCATTTCAGTCTTCCTCTCGCGTATTACAACTATCCCTGGAATATGTTTTGCTGATTTGGCTTAATCTACTTCATGTTTTATGCACTAATACAACCAACATTCATCCATCATTGAAAATGTTACATAAGTGATGTTTTGAAACTCGGGAGCTGAGTTATACTCGACCCCCGATTTTCAGGGCGTTACACCCATTGTGAAGTATATCGGGCCATTGTAAGAGGCCATGGGCTCATTGTACACTTAGCTCTATGTGGGCCACTTCTTGGGAGCAATGTTGGTTAAATGTCCACATTGATGAACGATTATGTTTAAATGTCCACATTGTGACATTCCCTTAGGCCCATTGTTAGGGCGATTACCGATTCCGACTGTCGAGGCCGATTATCGAGGACGATTCCGATTGTCGAGGCCGATTGTTGAGGCTGATTCAGATTTCGATGGTCGAGGCCGATTGTTAAGGCCGATTCTAATTTCGATTGTCGAGGCCGATTATTGAGGCTGATTCTAATTGTCAATACCAATTCTGATTGTCGAGGTCAATTGTTGAGGCCGATTCTAATTCCGATAGGCGATGCCGATTTTTTAGGCCGATTCTAATTGTCGATACTGATTCTGATTGTCGAGGCCGATTCCGATTCTGATTGTCAAGGCCGGTTGTTGAGGCTGATTATCGAGATCAATTCCGATTGTCGATATTGATTCTGATTATTGAGGCCGATTTTGATTGTCGAGGCCGATTCTGATTATCGAGGCCCAATGAGATGCATATGCAGCCCATAGTTGAGGCCCATTGTGATGTGCATTCGGCCCGTATCCTTAACTAGCAAGCAAGGCAAGTTTCTTATAGCTTGGTGAGAGTTTTGTGACTTCATCCTTGACTTTCTATTATATGTCAGGAGGGAGTTTGCGCAGCTTCTGCTTGACCGGCTTGACACCTTCTTTGAGAATGAGGAGGTGCTCAACCAGTGATGGCTCCAATCCAGTAATTAAGAAAGAGGTCTTCCGACTGAACGATCGGCGAGGCGTCGTTTACCCATTGTGATGTATGTTAGGCCCATGTGAAAGACCCATTATGATGTGTATTAAGCTGTTGAATGAGGCCCATCGCGTTGTATATTTAGCCCTTGTGTGAGGCCATGGATCCACTATATGTTAGGCTCTATGCAGGCCATTCTTTGGAGGCAATATTGGTTAAATATCCACATTATCGAGGTCGATTGTTAATACCGATTATTGATACCGATTATGAGTATGTGACAGCATAACATCATGACACATGCTCATATACATCATCTGCATGATTGTTATGAGATATGATTGACCATCGCATATGCTATAATACCAGTTGTTATGAGACTCCTTGATAGGCAGAGATTGTCTCACATGAGCGCACGGCATACACAAGATTGATGCATGACTGATTGTATGACTCATGCATCTTACATTGTGTGTTGTGATTACTGTACGCCCTAGCGACATCAGGGTCGTAGCCTCCACAGGCATATCATGGATGGCCAGATGGGACACCAAAAATCTGTTCTACATGGGGTTCTATAGATATCCCTGGGTGAAAGTCTCAGAACCCTCTTGGTTCCAGAGGTTGATCCAACGTCTGGACCGAGTGGATGCATGAGCGCATGAGGGCCTTATACCGTTAGGCCGCGTCTCTCATTGTGTCGTGGTCAGTTGGAAGGGGATACGACCTTACTTGTTCAAGAGGAAGGGGCAATGCTGGGTTGAGTCTGACCAGCTCGAGGAATGGGTTCGCTATCGACGAGCCGGACCCGATATTGACAAGTGGATAGTGAGGTCTCTTCCACTCACCTTGTTGTGCATGATGGGGCAACAATCTGGTTTGGAGTGTAATAGAAACCGGTGATTCCTCAGAGAGGAACCATACTGATATGTGGACTTATTGAGGAGAAATTGCATACTCATTCATTCACTATCCACTCAAGCTGGTGGTGTGCAACTATTTGTTACGTGTACCTTCACATGACTAGGATTTGGGTTGGGCACGCCACTAACCTGAGATCAGGAGTTTACCACATTGAGTTTGACTATCCAAAATTAGGTATGAGATTGGTTTGGATAGAAGTCTCTTGTGATGGATCCTGTAGCTTACATTACTATATACTATCATCCTGACCTCACACTCTAGCTTGGTCATTTCATTCGCATCACATATTGTATCCGCAAGCATATGACATTTTGTGTTGTTATGTTTTCTTTACTTATATGGCGTAGACGGACTTAGGAGGATTTATATCTTGCATCGTACCCTTGGCATCTGATATTTGACTCTCTATGACTCCTCATTTGTATAGCTGATCTGTATTGCGTACTCTAATATTATATGATTCATGGACTTGTCAATATTTTTGCTTACTCTGTTATCGTATGATTCATGATCTTATCAATATTTTCGACATTGTATGATTATGACATTGCATTGAATACTTGACACTTATCTTGTGCACATACTTACACCACCCTCTGAGCTTTTTATAAGCTTATGCACGATAGATGCATGCAAGTGATGTTAGGTTGCCGCAACATTGAGCTTAGAGCGTGCAGCAGTCTTCTGGAGCTTTGATTTTTGATATATGTATATTTCTCTTTCATCATTGTATTCAAATATTTATATTAGTGGATATGTGATGACGATGTTGTCTTTATGATGTGGGTATACTTGTGTTATGCTTCTTACAGTATAAATGTACGTTGAAAAATCCTCCTTATAGGATCTTAGGATGGGAATCTGGCGTATATGCGTTAGGAGCTGAGAATGGAGTACTACGGAGGCTGTCGGCACCGGATTCGGTTATCAAAAATTTTTTGAGCCTGTTTTTTGAGTTTAGGGCGTGACACGTACCCTGTCACCAGATGATGTATATTATCCTACTCATCGTCAGCTGTGCTTATGTAAAAAGTACTCTAAATATCTTTAAAAATCTTTCATATGCTATATTCTCTTTGTGCAACAACACATGTCATTCCCTTATTGATTATTAAAAAAATAGTCAAAAATAGGATACAACGACCATTTTTTTATGTAAGGGCTAGCTAATTAGTATATATATAATACAAATATATAAAAAGAAAAGAAATTCTCTCTATTATGTTTTCCTTACTTTTTGAAGAGATTAGTTTTGTGTTTTTATTATTTTTCTTTCCTTCTTTTGTTCGTGTGCTCTCTTGTCTTGCCTCTTTCTTGGTTATGCTTCTCCATAAATATCAAGACTCCTCTATAACATTGCTAGTGTGATTTTTTACCTTCTAAATTGATCGCTGCCTATGATTTTAATGAGAGATAAGTTATACATAATTGTTTTTAAGGGTGGTAATGAACTGGCCAAGGCTCCTCGCCCAAGCCCTGGCGAGTTAAATTAGATGCCTTGATTGTCACCATAGTGGATTGTAAGGGATTAGCAAGGGCTAAGACATGTTAACCAAGGGCCGACCCAATACCTAACAAGTAAGA
Source organism: Magnolia kwangsiensis (assembly GCA_037074715.1). NCBI lineage: Eukaryota > Viridiplantae > Streptophyta > Magnoliopsida > Magnoliales > Magnoliaceae > Magnolia > Magnolia kwangsiensis. Next base: position 67,114,972 of record CM073572.1, on the reverse strand, counting down.
CACAAGTTATGTATATGTTACTTGTACAATTAATTTACATTGATGAGTCCCTGTTCATGAACCATTTTACTCTTTTAAAGTACTAAGGTTTGGCATGCCCATTTTAAATAAGATTATTCATCAAGTATAAGCTCCATTTAATTATTCCCTTTATGTATGGATTAAAATAAGTGTATTTATATATACCTTATTAATTTAAACCAAAGCCCATAATTTAAATGGTTTATAAATACTTGCATACCGTCCACATACTTTACTAAAATAACAAAACTCTTCATATTTTTGTATATTGGTACATGAACTTTATTATATACAGTATTACTACCTATGTAATATAACATATTGCAACACAGCAACATGTGTAGGCCGAGCTATTCTAAGCTGACCCTAGCTCAGCCTTGCGCAGTCCCAACATCATGCCTTAGATGTATAACTCAAGCCGGCTGATGTAGAGTGGGTTGCAGTCACTTTCATGTCCAAGGTGGACAAGAGAGCCCAATCATAGGCTGAAGTGATTCGAACAGTTAAAACCTTAAAATAGGTGTATATTGCAAATTGAAATGAGTTATTTGGTGTTTCATATATGATTTTGAGTAGGAGAATCCATTTTAGCCACCAAACCTTGCTATGATGGGTTGCCCACACTAAATATATGAGATTCCAACAAATCAGCGGTTGAAAACCTATTTTATTTTTGTTTTTATATACTATTTGTAGTGGGTTTTAGTTTGATTATAACTCTTTTTTCTCTGAACCTTCATAAGTTGTTTTTAACATGAAAAGTACTTTAAAAAATTCGGAGAATATCATGGTTAATTAAATAGGACGCTTATTATTTTTGAGGCAGAAAACCATGAAGTCTAGCGGACATTATGGCAGTCTATTTAATACTATTTATAATAACTCACGAAGTTTAGGCTGTTTGAGTTGGATTTCGAGTAAGAAATTTCTTTCAAAGTTTGGTATCCCCGTTTAAAGGTTTGTTTAAAGGGTCGTAAATTCATTTTTAACATCTATCAATCAGATTTTCTAAAATTGTCACCAGATAAGCTGAGTAGCCGAGGTCCTAGCCCTTCGGGGTTGGCTGGGGCAGCCGCAAATTGCCGCCCCAAATTATATTATATCCTCGGGTATTATAAAATTGTAACAATACTCGGCCCGAGAATATTGACAGCTTATTCCGGCCTCATTATGTGCAGCTGGGACATAGTTCAGTGATCTGAACCGTTGTACGGTCGCCTCAATGTGGATCGCTCAATCATGAAAAAAATCCTCCTTTAAATTGATGGCAAGAAGTAGATGCATGCGGAGAACACAAGAACCATCCATTCTAAAATCAACCGCAAAAAAGTAATGGTAAATTAAAAAAACAAAAAAACCAAGAAAATCTATGAACAGGATCTTCCAATCGGTTTCAATGTTAGTCCATTTTGCAGGCGCCTCTAGCGCCCAACGGTCGTGATCACTGTAATCCTGCCCCCCACTTAATATTCTAGAGTCCGAGAAAATTGTACAATACAGCCCATAACGAGCCCCGCGCAAACCGCCTTCATTATGCACAGCGACGTGGCACCTCGTGGATAAGCACACCGCATCCAACCGACGTAGCGAGATTTTTTGTACCGATGCAGACATCAGTGGACCCACAATCACTCCCTCCCGTTCATGTAGCCACGTGTCGTGCACCCAATTGGCTGTCGGCAAGCCAGGCCATTTCCTTCCCTTCCCTCTCTTTCACGTAACACACGACATTCTATGTGAACTTCACACACACCGCTTTCGTTACACGCGCAGAACATCCGACCAGTGAGGAAGTGGGCCACAAAATAAAACCCAACTAGGCAGAAAATCAGATCCATCGAATAATTAGAAGAGACACACATTACACTATAGCAGACTACCGGTTGTGCATTGATTACTACTGTGTAAACCGATCGTTTAGCGGACCACCATGCTTTTTGATCCAGACAATATTTACGGTCTGCCCCACATTTTTCATGGCTAGGATGAGCTAAAAAGATGACGCTTCCCGAAAAATAAAATGTTGCATTGGAAAGTTCACCTACAACGTTGTAGGAAAACACTTCTCTTCTTTTTAAGAAGGTCTCAAATTCCACTGGCCAGGCCACAAGTTGCGTTCCACGCAGATAACTTCTAACCTTTCGAATGTGAGTGCCGCATCTAATCCGTTCACGGGTTGGTCCCACTATGACGGCTGTATTAATGTAAAAGTAGTCATATTCATTGACAGCGTAAATTACGGTTGTATTTTTTTTTTTAATATTTATCAATGACTAGGATTTTTATTTATTTATTTATTTTTTAATGATGTGACCCACCTGATGATGAGTAATGGGGCGGATTTTCGGGCTAGATGATTGTTGTGGTAGGGCCAATCTAATGGAAGAGTCGGACTTTAGGAGGGACGGTTTCGGTAGATCGCCAGATCCACCAAGGTGGGTGGGACCCATGACTATGGGGCCCACCGTGATGTATGTGAATACATCCCTTCCGTCCATCCATATTTAAAGCTCATCCAAGTCCCAGATTGACGATAGTACAAGAAACAGTGGTAATTGACCGTTGAAAACTTCCATGAGCCACAAAAGCACCTTTGTATCAAGATGATATTTGTGTGGTATCTTCATCCAGGCGTTTGTGACCTTATCAACGGGTTGGATGACAAATAAACATTCCAGTGGAATCTATAAATCTTTTAATGGTGGGGATTCAATTAGGACTCTTTCCTGTGGTGTGGTCCACCTAAGAGTTGGGTCACCTTTATTTTTGGACTCATAGCCTAAAATGAGCTCATTTTAGGGTATTTCCAAGCCAGCTCCGTGGATCCAGGGTTCCACCGAAGCCGGCCCAGACCTCGTTTTATTTCGCTCTCTTGTGGATCCGGTCGGTAGGTTTCTGACTGTGGGGCCCACCATGATATTTGTATTATATCCACGCTGTGCATCCGTTTCACGAGATCATTTCAGTACATGAGCCTGAAAATCCAGCCGATCCAAGTCTCAATTGGACCACACTGCGGGAAACAGTAGTGATTAACTATTAAAAACTTCGTAAGGGCCGTAATAGTTTTGGATCAAGCTGATATTTTGTGGTCCTTCGATCCACGTCTCTGTGACCTTAACAGCAGGTTAGATGGCCTCAAGAAGTTCTTAATGGTGATCATTCAATCACCACTGTTTCCTATGGTGTGGTCCACTTGATAGTTGAATAAACTTCACTTTTAGTGTCAAACCCTAAATGATCTTTTGAAACGGATGGACGGATTGGATATAAGAAAAGTACATCAATGTGGGCCCCGCATTCAGGAACTCACTATGGCCGCGTCCTGCTGCTAATTTTGGTTTTTCTTAACCGCGTAAGAATCGTGTTACCGACCTGTACACAACTCCTATATAAAAGCCAACGCATCCAAAGCATTTCAAGCAAAAGCAATACTCTTCCATAAGTGCTGTCGTTCACACCTTTGTTTCTTTTACTTTGCTATTTGCCAAGTTTCAGACCATGGCTGAAGAGCAACACCATACGTCCCATGATAGTGAGAACGCAGGTGGTGAAATCAAGGATCGTGGGATATTTGATTTTTTGAGTAAAAAAAAGGAGGAAGCGAAGCCTCAAGAGGAGGTTGTAGCGGCCGAGTTTGAGAAGGTACACGTGTCAGAATCCTCCTACGAGAAGAAGGAAGACGAGAAAGAGGAGAAGCCCTGTCTCACTGAGAAGCTACACCGATCAAATAGTAGCGGCTCTAGTTCGGTATGATTTTAAAAGAATATGATACCTTTTCTTTTCCTTCCGTGTTGGTATTGCTTATCACCGTTGGATCGAGATCGGACGGTGATGGGAGTGTACCACTTGCTTTCATGACTTATGTGGATGATTTTTTTAAAAATTTTTTTTACTTCAAGTTATCAATGTTTGATCTTGATCGACCTGCTATAGGATTTTTTGTGGATGATCTTATGACGGTTTGATCGGGATCGGGACGTGATGTATGTGGCCCGTTTGGATTCCCATTTTTTTTAGACGGTTGGATCAAATGGGCCATTTTTAGTTGGTTTTGCGGTTTCTTTCTTTTGTTTCGTCGCAACTCCATTTTCGGTGGCTAAAAAGAAGGGCAAAACGGTCTTTTAATTATGGGGACCATTTGCCTTTAAAATAAAATAAAATAAATCAGAAACCGACTCCACTGTCGACTCGTATGCCATTATCACAACTTAGGGCCTGTTTGGCCAGGCAGATCCCACGGTATTAAGAGGGATGGGATCGGCAGTATCCTTGGATAGGCATGACGAGCCAAACAGGTCCAGTGAACTTGTCCCGGGATATAAGCCATCCCATGGATCTTAAGACAATCCACTGATATCACCATCATTACCTTAAAATTGATCCTATCCCTTAGTTGAATGGATTGGAAGGTAAAATCCAGGGATATGGGGGGCTTATCAAACAGACCCAGTGAACTTGTCCTGGGATATGGGATATAAGCAATCCCATGGATCTTAAGACAATCCACTGACACCGCCATCATTACCTTAAAATTGATCCCATCCCTCCTAATACCATGGGATCTGCCCGGCCAAACAGGCCCTTAACTCTTATACACCTCAACGCCATCCCGTGGTCGCACACGATCTTTTCCCTGTAAAGAATAAGTCTGAAGGACAAAATGGTCATTTTGGGCGCGGCTTCCGTGGATCCCCGGATCGACCAGGGTAGGTGGATCGCTGACTTTGTGGCCCACCTCTATGTATTTTCCTTAAATCCACGCTGTCCATCCGTTTTGAGTGATCATTTTAGCGCATGAAACCAAAAATGAAGCAGATCTAACTCTCAGGTGGACCACACCACAGGAAACAGTGGTCGCTGACCATTAAAATCTTACTTGTTGGCCACAAAAGTTTTGGATCAATCTTATATTTGTTTGATTCCTTCGTCAAGGTCTAGGTGACCTTACCAATAGGTTGGATGGAAAATAGACATTCAGGTGAACCCAAAGAAGTTTTTATTGGTGGGTATTCAATCAACACTATTTCCTATGGTGTGTTCCATCTAAGAATTTTATATGCTTCATTTCTAGAATCATGCCCTAAAATTAGCTATCAAAACGGATGGCAGCGTGGATTTAAGAAAAATATATTAATGTGGGCCCCACCGTCAGAGATTCACCCACCTCAATGGATCCGGGGATCCACCGTAGACGCGCCCATCCATGTTAAGGGCCATTCGAAAGCGATCGTTTTACGTGGCTGTCGCGGTCACCGTTCTCACGTTGATAACCCAAGGCCACGAGCACAAAATGGCCATTTTACCCCTACAAACAACACTGAAACGATGGTTCAAAGTAGAGCTGAGTCAAGTTTTCTGCCGAGTCTCGAGTCAACTCGACCGAGTTGAGTCGACCTTTCAACCTTCGTAACTAAGATGATCAGTAAAGCGCTATGGGATTATGTACTTACGTTAGTGTTTTTGCATGGCAATCTGCAGTCCAGCGATGAAGAAGAAGGTGAAGGAGGAGAAAAGAAGAAGAAGAAGAAGGGATTGAAGGAGAAGCTATTGGGCGAGAAGAAGGAAGAAGAGAAGCAGAAGGGATTGAAGGAGAAGATATTGGGCGAGAAGAAGGAAGAAGAGAAGAAGGTGGTAGAGACGGAGGACGTTACTATTGGAGAAGCCACAGAAGAAAAGAAGGGATTCTTGGAGAAGATCAAAGAGAAGTTGCCTGGGGGCCAACCCAAGAAGGCCGAAGATAGTCACGACAGCACAGTGACTGTGGCCACCGAGTGCAGCGGGGACCCACATGGGCACCATGCAGGGGAGGAAGCTAAGGAGAAGAAGGGTCTGTTGGAGAAGATAAAGGAGAAGCTGCCTGGCTACCACAAGACTGAAGAGAAAGAGGAGACTGCCCACCACTGAGATGATTTTATCTTGTTGGAGTTTATATTACAGTTTTATCTTGTTTGGGTGATGATGTGTTTATTTTGTAAGTGCTTGTGTTGATTTGGGTTTGTTTGTTCTATTGTTTTGGCAGGGAGGGAATGGTTTTTGTTTTTGAAGATTGTGGTTGGATGTGCTAGTGTGTATTTTTGTATTTCTATTATATATGTCTAATGAGTTTATTGGTTTTTCTTTGTTTTGTACAAATGCTGTCTACTTTGAAAAATGTTCATCAGGTGTTGCAGATTTTCCTTAGATGGGCCTTATTTGATCAAGCTAAATTGTCTAAGTGATGAGGCACACTTAAGATGGGGTACATCGCCAAGGTCAGATAGGATTGACAACCTTACCTTTGATAAGAGGAAATCTGTTTGTTGAAATTTTGGTATAGTAACTATTTCCCGTGTTTAACTGTCCATTTGATGTGCACAAAGGACATTTTATTAGAGCTTGATAGTTCCTTTGGCAGCATTGATTTAGTCCCTACGGAATTAAGTGGATTTTAAATTATAGTTTTGAGGTGGGAGTTCAAAAGCAGCTCTTTTGGGAGTTTTGGATTCTCTAAAATTTAAATCCCTCTAATTCCTTGCTACCAAACAACAAAAAACCAGCAAATCTTCTTAAATTCATTTAATTCACCACCACCAAATTAGCCCATAATTGACTCTCTGATTTGAACGGTTGGATTTAAGTGACACAATCTCTAAGAATTGTACATACCTTAACCCAGAGTTCGTATATACCTCTCGGCCTTGTTTGGACACGACTTCTGCAAAACCCCTTTCCTTGCTAAACCACGATTTTGGTCTGAATACCAACTGGCTTCTTTGTGCATATTTCATCAAGTGGAAGATTAGAATGGCGGTCGTGAAAGTGCATTCGGATGCACAATTTAGAAAGATGCATTCAGCATCAGAACTCGATCAGGGAGCTCCTTTAAATGAGTGTCCCAACAGGCTCTTGGATTGTTTCGCTTGTACAGTAGCGACTTTTTTTTTTTTTTTTTGGCGTGATCGCATCATATCTAACTTTTTTAAATAGATAATGACTTTACAAGCTTTTAAGTGGGCACCACAAAAAGAAATAGATGCCACGTATTATATAATACTACTTTCTTAGACCTTCACAAGGATTTGCCCAACACCAAATATACGAACTAAACACTCCAGAAGAGCCCAGAATCAAGGCCATGACAAGACTCCGAACCATCGTCAGCCTATGCTACCTGATGGGGATTTTCTCCTCATTGTTCATTTCATATATGGGGAACCGACTTACACTCGGGCATGCCCAGGAAAAAGGCTGGGCAAACCTACCGTGAGATCCTAAACAAGAAAGCAAGAAACTATGTACAAAGGTTGACAGGCATCAAAACAGGCCTCTACTCGCCCCGATCCTGGTTTTATCAAGAAAGATCAGCCCTTTCATGAGGGGAGGGAGCTCACCTAGCAATAAGAAAAAAATTGTTGTCTTGAGATTCACTACCAAGCTGGGCCAGCATGTCCACAGGGGAATTCACTTCCCCGAAGGTATGCCAAAACCGCACCTGACCACGGCTCTTGAGATTACCTATCCGTCTGAGCCAATAATCCCACTTCCACCCTGGGCTGGATCTACCATTCAGGATATCCACGACTAATCAGATTCACTACCAAGTCAGGCCCCTGTTTTGATAGAGGGAGAGTCCGTCATGGATGGCTCCGATTTCTACACCTGTGCTGGTGCTGCAGCCGTAACCATAGGTGAAAGTAAAGAGAAACTCCCCTCTATCATTCCTGCCAATACCCCCACCTCTAGAGAGACCCGGATTTCCTCGAGAGGATCCGTCTACGTTGATCTTTGCCCACATGGAAGCAGGTTTGGACTAATAAACAAGCAGGTTTGGACTAATAAACAACTAACGGCTGGCCTGATGTCCTCGTAGCCACAGCAGTTGTTCCAGCTGAAACATTTGGGAGAGGCAATGCTGGGGAAGAATCCACGTTGTTGCTACCATTGATGAAGCTGAACCACCCATGCACCTTAGAAATCACAACAAAATGGAGACGTGCCTACCGTCAAACGTTGCAGCATTTTGGGTTTTCTAAAGTGCCCGGTAGATACAGAGAGGGGTGACCTTTTGAGCATTAGACCTCCTGGCAGTTAAGGCACTCCTCCATTGCAAAAACCTTGCTAAAATGGAAGAAGTAAGCATTACGTTAACGCTAAAGATGGAACCAACGTGATCCCACACGACCTGCGCCATCGTGCTTTCCACAAACAGGTAGATAACAGTTTCCACTGATTTTTTCAAACTGTTGCTGCAACAAACACACCCTGAAGCCTGCCGGACATCGCACGTTTGGACTACTCCATCCACAGGGACTGCATTTTGAATCAGTTTCCAGGCAAACAAGGAGATTCTGAGAGGGAGCATCATATTCCACATCTTCTTGGACCAATCTACTAGCGGGTGAGGAGACCTACAGACGTGCCTAACAGATCGAACCGTGAAAACGCCAGACAGGGAGACAGGCTAGAAGAAAGGATCAATGCCATCGGCAATACAGAATCCATCCTGAAAAATAAAATCGAGCACCTCCTGAGGTAAATACCTGAAAGCCACTAATGGAGGAAGTGGCCTGTTTTGGCCAAGAAACTGTCTAACCTCCATATCCAACAACTCCACGGGGATGGGACTCTCAGCGAATCTGAGAAGAGGGCCAAGCTCAATCTAATTATCACTTCAAAGCTTACAACTATTTTCCCCAATCATTCATTGAACCATGGGCAATATTCGTTGAAACTGAGCCTGAATGCGTTTCCACAACGGGGACGTAAAAGAACAAGACGGAGAGACCGATGACATCGATGCCTGACGATGTCATTGAATATTTTTGGAAATTTTTACCCCTGGTTGTTGGACAATTTTAGTCCATTTTTGATATCATCGAAGGACCTTAGATGACATCGAAGGTTGTCATCGAAGGCCTTCGATGACATAGAAGGTTTACGTAGATTCGTTTGCGAAAATGCAGATTTTACAATTTTTGTTTCCTATTCCGATTCTACTTCTTTATAAAATGTTTACTCAGATTCGTTTGCAGAAACGAAGATTTTGCGATTTTTGTTTTCTATTCCGATTCTACTTCTTTCTAAATCTATATAAAGGGGTGTATGCGGGATTGGAGTGTATTCTAGGGTATTCTAAGGTTCCCTAAAGTTACTCTTAAAGGGTTTAGGGCTATTAAAGGTGAGAGAGGGAGAGAGAAAGAGAGAGAGGAAGCTTATGGAAGAAAGATTATGTGTGTAGAGGTGATCTATTTCGAAGTCTACGTCTCAACGCTTCTATGTCAGCGTGATCGGTGAGATCTCTCCATTTTTCTTTTGTTCTCTTATTGTTTATCCACTCCTGCGTGAGTGAAGAAGGTTTGATCCAAGTGGTGTGTGCTTGTGATAAGTTGTAACATTCTACTTTATAATGGATTGTTGATCTAGACTAGGTCCCGTGGTTTTTTTCTCTTTGAGGGTTTTGTACATAAAAATTTCTTGTGTCGTATGGTTTGTGCTTTGATTTATTTCATTTCTTTTATTATCCCATAATTCTAGTGTATTTGGGAGGCTAGATCCTAAGGTTTTGTGCAATGACCCCCAACAAAGTGGTATTAGAGAGTTTAGGTTGGTTGAACGGGGTGGGATTGGTTCTAAATTATGAAAGGTGGCTCATTAAGGATAATCAGTCTCAATGGTTCTAACTGGACAATATGGAAGACTAAGATGGAGGACTTACTTTATTGCAAGGACTTGTATTTTTCAATTCAAGGCATATCAGCAAAGTCAAAGGATAGACAAATGATGATTGAAAGAAATTGGACCAAAAGGCTGTGGAGTTTATTAGACAATGGTTGGACGATTCCATATTCCACCATGTGTCTACGGAGACCTCAGCTGCTAGCCTATGACTGAAACTGTAAGGGCTGTATGAGAGGAAGACAACTAGCAATAAAATTTTTCTGATAAGACAACTTGTAAATCTGAAGTTCAATGATGGTAGTTCTGTGGCTGAACACATGAATGAGGTCAGCAATATTTTGAACCAACTCTCCATTATGAAGGTGGTCTTGGATGATGAATTATAGGCTTTGCTATTGCTTAGCTCATTGCTTGATAGTTGGGAGATATTGGTGGTGTCTCTAAGTAACTCCGCGCCAAATGGAAATGTATCCATGGAACAGGTAACTAGCTGTCTCTTCTATGAGGAGACAAGGAGAAACTCTCAGGGGTCTACACAGTAAGAGGCCCTTATGACACAAGAAGGGGGGAGAGAAAAGTATAGAAAGGGTGAGAAGGTTCAAGATAAATCATGAGGCAAGTCAAGTACTAAGAAGGATGTTGAATGTTGAAATTGTGGCTAGGGCTACTAAGCATGAATGTCATAAGAATAAGAACGAAAAGAAAGGAAAAAGAAAAGAGAAGGAATATGAATAAGATTCCACTGCGGTTACTTCAGATGGCTACGTTGTAGTTATTCTTTCTACAGATCATGATGTTTGTCTCACAGCTATGAGTCAGGACATTGACTGGGTGATAGAGAGCCTTATTTCATGCGATTCCATGTAGGGACTTCTTCATAAGCTATAAGTCAGGTGACATTGGAACCGTGAATATGAGAAATTTTAGCGTATCGAAGATCGTAGGGGTCGGTAATATTTGTGCAAAGATCGATGTGGGCTGCACATTGGTTCTCAAGGATGTGAGGCATATCCTAAACCTTCACCTCAACTTGATGTCGATGGGAAGGTTGGATGATGATGGCTATGAAAGCCGATTTGTTGGTGGGTGCTGAAACTCATCAAGAGTTCATTGATCACGGCTAGAGGAAGAAGTGTTGCACCCTTTACAGGGCAAGTGTCAATATGTGCAAGGGAAGGTTGAACGCAGCAGAAGATTCAGCTATTGACATGTGGCACAGGTGTCTAGGCCACATGAGTAAAAAATGGCTTCAGGTACTAGCGAGGAAGCTGCTCCTTCTAGACGTGACAGGTATACCTCTCAAAACCTGTATTAATTGTTTATCAGGGAAACAATATAAAGTTTCATTTGTTAAAACTGCTTCTCATATTAATAAAGTACATGCATTAGATTTGGTTTATTCTGATGTTTATGGTCTTATAAGGACAAAAACCTTGGGTGGGGCACTGTATTTTATCAATTTTATAGATGATACATATAGGAGGGTTTAGGTTTATGCTTTGAAATCCAAGTACGAGGTCTTTGGTGTGTTTAAATTGTTTCATGCTATGGTCGAGAGAGAGAGAGAGAGAGAGAGAGAGAGAGAGAGAGAGAGAGAGAGAGAGAGACAGAGAGATCATTGAAATGCATCCGCACTGACCATGATGGTGAATACATCGTTGACTTTCATGAGTATTGTAAGTCCCTAGGTATACGACATGAACAAACGGTTCCCAAGACCCCCCAGCATAATGGTGTGGTTGAGTGAATGAATCACACCATTGCAGAGAGAATCAGATACATGTTATTCCATGCGAAGTTGCCCAAGACGTTCTAGGGAAAAGCAATGCACATGGCAGTGTATTTGATAAACAAGTCTCCATTAGTCCCGTTGAATGGAGAAGTACCTGAGAAGATGTGGACTGGACATGATCCATCGTACAGTCATCTTAGGGTATTTGGATGCAGGGCATCCGTTTACCTACTAAAGGACGTGAGGTCCAAGCTTGATATGAAGATCAGATAGTGTGTGTTCTTGGGGTACGGTGTTGAAAAGTTCAATTACAAATTGTGGGATCCGACCAAGAAAAAGCTCTTCAGGATTAGAGATATGATTTTCTTAGAAGATCAGTGTTTAGAAGACATTGGTAAGCCAGGAAAGAACCAGCCTAGTTCAGGTGAGCTAGATGAAATGGATTCAGTTATCCTCCTATGGTGCTTGATAATGGGGAAGTACAACAAGGTGCAGAGGATAAGGGAGTTCCTAAAGAAGATGGACCGGGGGAGCAGCCTCCACTTGATCCACCTGTTGAGCCACAGGTGAGGAGGTCATCTAGGGACAGACAGTCATCCAAGAGGTACTTACCGCATGAGTACATTATGCTCACTGATAGGGGAGAGCCAGAAGATTATTCTGAGGCCCTAGCCAACGAGCATAAGGGGGAGTGGTTGAAAGCTATGTAAGAGGAGATGGAATCCTTGTATAGGAACCACACCTGTGACATGGTGAAACTACTTAAGGACAAGAAAGCTTTGAGCAACAAGTAGGTGTTCAGATAAAATATTGAGCAGAAGAATTCACAAATGAGGTTCAAGGCCAGACTTGTGTTAAAAGGGTTCAGTCAGAGGAAAGGTATAGACTTCTAAGAGATATTTTCACCAGTGGTGAAGATGACATTCATACAGGTGTTGCTTGGATTGACGACTAGCATGAATGTGGAGATAGATCAATTAGATGTTAAAACTACTTTTCTCTATGGTGACCTGTAAGAAGATATCTACATACACCAACTATAGGGGTTCGAAGTCAAAGGCAAAGAGCATATGGTGTGTAGGTTGAGGAAGAGCTTGTATGGGCTGAACAAGCTCCAAGGCAATGGTACAATAAGTTTGACTCGTTTATGTTAAAGCATGTGTATGACAGAACGGAATCGGACCACTATGTGTTCATGTGCAAGTTCTTAGATGGTGATTTCTTAGTTCTGCTGTTATACGTTAATGATATACTCATCATGAGAAAAGACATCAAGAAGATTGACAGGCTGAAACTGGAGTTGGTAAGTCATTCGCGATGAAAGACTTGGGCCTAGCTAATTAAGTAGATCCTAAGAATGGAGATAACCCGTGACAAAAGTGGCAGGACGCTTTGGTTGTCATAGGAGTAGTATATTGATAAAGTCCTTGAGTGGTTAAATATGAATACAACGAAGCCGGTCAGTACTCCATTGGATGGTCATCTCAGATTGAGGGATAGGCAGTGTCCTAAGACGAAGGCAAAGGTAGATGAAATGTAGAAGATACCCTATGCGTCAGCAGTAGGAAGTTTGATATATGTTATGGTGTGTACAAGCCCAGACATTGCATATGCGGTTGATGTTGTCAGCTGGTATCTTGTCCATCCTGACAAAGAGCATTGGACGGCGATAATTGGATATTGTGGCATCTAAGAGGCTCATTCAGGTTGAGCCTATGCTATGGTGACAAAAAACCTATGTTAGAGGGCTACATAACACAGATATGGCAGGTAATATAGACTCCAGGAAGTCTACATCGGGGTTCATGTTCACATTTGCAGAGGGAGTGGTCTCTTGGCAGAGCAAGCTACAGAAGGTCGTAGCATTATCGACGACAGAGGCTGAGTACATTGCGGTCACAGAAGCATGTAAAAAGATGCTTTAAATGAAGAGGTTCCTACAGGAACTTAGCCTGAAGTAGGAGCATCACGTGGTCTACTGCGATAGCCAAAGTGTTATATACTTGAGCAAGAATCCAAGTCAGCATTCTAAGTCGAAGCACATAGCGATTCAGTATCACTAGATTAAGGATACTTTGTAACAGAAGGTGTTACCGCTTGAGAAGGTCCACATGGACGATAACGGGTCAGACATGATGACCAAGGTATTGTTCAAGGTTAAGTTTGAGGTTTGTAGAAACCTGGTTGGCTTGAAGAAGGCGAATTCTTCCTGAGTCGAAAAAGGAGAGATTTGGTGGGGATTTTCTCCTCATTGTAGTCATGGTTCGATGATATTAAACCTGCTTCGATGACATCGAAGCTTGACGATGTCATCGAGTATTTTTGAAATTTTACACCCCCTAGTTGTTGGACAGTTTTAGTCTGTTTTCGATATCATCGAAGGACCTTAGATGACATTGAAGGCCTTTAATTACATCGAAGGTTTACGCAGATTCGTTTACGGAAACGCAGATTCTGTGATTTTTGTTTCCTATTTCGATTCTACTTATTTCTAAATCTATATAAAGAGGTGTATGCGGGATTGGGGTGTATTTTAGGGTATTCTAAGGTTCCCTAAAGGTACTCTAAAAGGGTTTAGGGCTATCAGAGGTGTGTGTGTGTGTATGAGAGAGAGAGAGAGAGAGAAAGCTTATAAAAGGGAGATTTTGCTCGTAAAGGTGATCTACTTCGCAGTCCACGTCTCAGCACTTCTACATCCTCCTGATCTGTGAGATCTCTCCGTCTTTCTTTTGTTCTCTTATTGTTTATCCATTCCTGCATGAGTGAAGAAGGTTTGATCCAAGCGGTGTGTGCTTGTGATCGGTTGTAACATTCTACTTCATAGTGGATTGTTGATCTGGACTAGGTTCCTTAGTTTTTACCTCTTTGAGGGTTTTCGACGTAAAAATTTCTTATGTTGTGTTTTTTGTGTGTTGATTTATTTATTGCTTTATTATTCCATAATTCTGATGTATTTGGGAGGCTAGATCCTAAGGTTTTGTGCAACAGCCCCCAACACTAACAACTTAAAACCACGCTAACGAGGGCCTCCAAACTTCCAAAGAAGACGCCAAACAGCTGCCACAACCTTTCACATCCAGCATCTCTACAGGCAATACAGATGGGCAGCTGAACTCTTCATTACCAGCAGAGACTCGCCGAGTTGGGACAACTCCAACAGAGCAAAGAGATCTTCAACTAACTACATAAAGTCTTCAGAAACCAGGGCAATTCACCGACATCTCGAAGTGCTGGGTCAGGGAACAGAGAGCAGTAGATTATTCATCCGAGAGGATAAGAATCAGATGTATTATTTTATTAAATACGGACCATTGTAGTATTTTACTAAAGTGTCTATTTATTAAAAGGTTAGGATTTTACCATCAGGGATACTTTTGGTAAACGAATTATCAAATGGTGGTCCAATCATATCGAACTTGGCCCATCCTCCACCGGCCAACCCCACCCTACCACAAGTCAAGATCGATGATGGCTTGTCAAATTAGTGAGGAAAGTTGCTTAAAGAGAATTTGTAATGTCCCTTTGTAGGATGGATTTAGTGTTTGTCATCTTTGATTTTGTTTTTATTTAATTGGAATTGACTCGAACATTATCTTGGATTATATATATATATATATATATATATATATATATATATATATATATATATATATATTATTTTCCCCTAATGGGATGGTGAGTGGTTTGGATAGCGATTAATACCTCAGCAGTGTCCCTACTTAGTCCGAAAGGATACATCGGGGCTTGAGCCTTTTGGATCTGTCATAATGATCCAGGCCACTTATGTAACAGCAATAAGGGCTCACCTTGATGGGGTATGGGCAAAAATGTGAAACTTATTAATAACTCGTTTATTCGTTTGGAGGGGGGCGTTACTTTTGCTGATGTGGAGTAAGCGAATTCATATGGCTATGATCCACCCTGTCTATCAGGTGGGCCTCACAGTGTTTGGACCATGGCTTAAAAATCAGACTGATTCAACACTCAGGTGGGCTACACTGTGGGAAACAGTTGAGATGGTAAGTCCCACCATTAAAATGGTCAAAATTGTGTGTGCGGTCCAGCATCATAAATTTATGTGCCATCCAATCCACTCATCTTAGTTGCCACGCTAGGATGAATGGATTTACCAAAACCAGGACATTCCAATATTCATGCCAGCCATGCAATACCCCAACTTAAAATTTTAGTCATGATTCTGCACTGTTCCTATGATGTTGTCCACCTATGTCTTGGATTAGGTTGAATTTTAATACTGCAGTGAAAGTGTGATAGCACACCTGATGGTGGAAGGCGTGGATCTGATGAATGAGCACAAGTTGAGCCATCTCCCTTCCTACACAAGTCAAGAGGCGGCAAGGAATAAAAAACAAACAAAGATGAAGAGAAGAATGCCCCCGGTTTCTAAATTTGGGGCCACTCCATTCATCCATCACACCAACTCATGTTTCTACAATCACAAAAATTGCAGATTCAAAAATATCAAGGGGACCTTCCTATCAGATCGAGTGGGTGACACCCGCAATTGCTGATATATGTGTTTCTCTATAATTATGGTGGGAATCACTTAATGAATAGGTTAAAGCCTAAAAAAGTTCTGATAATTGGTCTTTCCATCCCTATCATTTATATGGCATGGCCCACTTGAGTTATGTATCTGTCTCAGTTTTAGGCTTATTTGATAACATGATCGTCCAAAATTAATGGATAAAGTGGATGTCACTTCGATACCATATTGGGCGCTGTATATAGCCATGGATTAATGGCCCAAACATTACAAAGGCAATTTCATTATTTTGTTCGTACATTAAGAGTGTTTATCTTTGTGAAAGTGACGTCCACTGAAATACACCTGTCAGTTCTTCAATTCTATGCATTAAGGCTAAAAATCAGACAAATCCACAACCCAGGTGCATCATGAAACAAGGAATAATAGAGATGGGGCACCAACCATAGTTTTTTATTATTTTTATTTATTTATTTATTTATTATTTTTTATGAGACCACATATTAACACATGTATGTGTGTGCACGTGTTGTGTACGTGAGTATTGCTACATTATCATTTTTCCCTTCACCAAAAAGATTTCAAAAAAAATAAAAATAAAATTCAGTTGATTTATGAGTCTCACGGAGAAAGCCAGTCTTGTAGGAGAACAATCAGAATTGAAGTCAGCTTTTCCAACTGACAACGGACATTAACTTCAATGACTAAGAATAGCGAATTGATATAAATATGTGAACATAGTTAATGTGAATAGATGCAATAGTGTGATACATTATAATTATATTAAGGAGTATTTGTGGAAAACTAGAATTATTAGCCAAAGGTGAGAACCATGCATTGGTGGCAATTCAGTACCCAATGGCTGTAAAATACAAAATTGAGTTGATCGCTCATGCATAATATTATATGTAATTAGGAATTGAATAATGACAGATTGAATAGAAATAGGTGACTATCCTATCCACGAATGACGGGAAAATACCCTTAAGAAACTCAAATTTTACCGGCGGTCAGAACCGCTACTAAAAGTGCCAATAAACGCCGCTAAATCTATTGCGGCGCTTGACAACGCCGGCAATATGTCGATAAAATTTATGCCGGCGCTAAGTGAGCTTTAGGGCAATTAGATACTCTTTTTGGGCGCCGCTCTCACTTCACCGGCGCTTTTTCTGGTTGCTGGTAATTCTGAAAGAAGCGCTGCTAAGTAGAAGAAGCGCCGCTAAATCTACTCCAAGCGCTGCTAATAATACGGTTTTAGACGCTTTTTGTCATGGAAAAGCACCGATAGAAATCTACACAAGCACCAATAAAAGTCTTTGTATAGATTTGTGAGGCCCCATATTTTTTTGGTATTATATATAATTCAATTAAAACCTGTATTTGTTTAATATTTGAAACATAAAAAATGATGTAATACAATTAAAACTGAATATTAAACAAAATTTAATATTGAGAATAGCTATAAAACAAGCACAAAGTGACAAACCAAGAGAACAAGTTGCATTCAGTCAATGAGCCCAATGACCAAAAACCATGATGTTGTCATGAGTTTCAATGCAGGATATTTGAGCCATGCAAAAAGGTTGACCAAGTATATATATATAAAATTCATCAATGTTTTTTGAAATTAAAAGGAAGAAATATATATATATAAAATCAACAAGCATGAGAAAGATAAATCTGGATATTTGTCTGTTTATCTAAACCTTTTAAGATAAAGTGGAACAACACCTACAATATTTTCATATATATTCATCCTGGGCAGTAAGATGCTGAGGCACCCATCTTGTTTCCTGAAATCATTTTAGACAAGATATCGAAAAAGGTCTGAGGGTACAAGTTGATGTTAGTAACTATATGATATACATAAGAACGCTCATTTGTCATGTATTCATGGAAGACCAGCTAAAGAAAAGAACAGATCCAAGTGTTTAGAAACTCATGACAATATGACATGATGCAATGATCAAATCTGCACTACAAAACAATTGACAAAATGCAATTGAGAATGAATATTTCAGCTACAAACTTTAGAAGAAAAAGTGGAAATATAAAATAGAATGTAACAAATGATATTCTAGCCAAAACAGTCCAAGAATAAATAAATCTAATTACTTTTTTGACTCAAAGTTCCCAACATAATAGTGTTCTTCATGGGTCATAAAATATTTAATGTGGTCTAAATTGTACGACCTTCATTGAATCTTCTTTTCATTTGGCTATCCAATTGGAGAATTCAATGGAGCAATTGTTATTGTATCTCCTAACAAGTGACAAGCAATCTGCAGGAAGCTTCACAAAAACTTGATACGGCTTCTCAAAGATTGGAAAAATAGGAAAACGGGCACGTGAAGTTACCACCACCCTTGTTTTAGTAATTGCAAAGGGGTTTATGGCTCTTTTTAGGTGTAATAAAATACATTTAACGTAAAAGGGTGGCTACCAAAGCTATGGCAATCAGAAAGTCTTTTCTGCACACCTATGCAGAGCACATTTATTTGCATCTATTAAACAGGCCCTTGGTAACAAATACCAGTAAAATGTTGAAATACCATGATAATTTTGCAGTATTTAAAAAATCAAAGAAAAATAACATGGCATGACATTTTCAACTCATTGTAAATTTTAAAATATTGTAATAATATCTTTTTTAAAATGAAAATAGTACAAGATTATCTCGATGTTAGCATAATGTTTTGCCATTTTTTTTTATAATAAAGAATTTTTATTTTTCTTTAATTTTATTTTATTGCTTTTTTACTATTTATCTACTATTCTCACTTTTCACTATTTAATTTCTTCATACCGACTTGATTTGAATATCACCCAAGACATTCATGTACTAAGAACAAGCTGTCACTTCACTAACATGAATTTTGAGACTAATCCATGGACACATTTGGTTAAAACTTGTGTAAAACTCTGTTGTACTCAATTTTTATAAAATCAGGGCATGCATGTGTGAGGCTTCTTCTAAAAAACATCCATACATAGAAACTACCTTTGACAAATCCTGTAATGGTCTTTAATACCATTGATTTGCATGAAATTTGCAAGACGAAGCATCAAAATCTTTGAGATGTTTCAGTTAAAAGGTTTCAAGTTACTTGTAATTCTAGATGAGAAAAGGATATTCGTGAATGCTTCCACAGGTTGATCTACTCCAGTATAATCTGAAATAGCGGTGAAGACCACTTAAGTTGAAGTAGGAATATGGCAATGTGTCCTAGAGGAGGGTGAATAGGACTTTTTAAAGTTTTTACAATGTATTTAAAAATCCTATTGCACTAATCCTAATAATAAGCACATATTAGGATTACTCAAAAAATAACTTTACTGGCTTCCAAGCCCAATAGAGGATCACAAACTATTTAAGAAGTGAACAATATTCAAACTAATTTATGATGGATATGACTGTGTATGTGTGTGAGGTGTGATCTCAGATATTCAGATGAAAATATTAAAGAAAATCACACAAACAGAAGAATAACAATCATAAACACAGTCATTTTTATAGTGGTTCGACTACTTGTCTACTTCACTCCCGGTAACCGCACTTAACCCTTAAGTGTACCAGATTTCACTAAGGAGGTTTCACATGGTTCACCTCTAACATAAGGTTTTAAATCAAGTTCACCTTCAACCTTTACAACCTACACTGAGGCTGACTGTTTATGCTCTCACGAACAAGGGTCAACATGTTGAGGGTTAAATATTTCATATCAGACCCCATTTATTGCCTAGATTTATGAACAAGATATTGTTTAATGGCCCATGTTAACCGTGTTTGTGCTGCAAGGTGTAATTACAAGCTTGGACTGAAATTGGGTATTAAAAGCATGGTTTTAGCGCTCAAGATTCACTAAGGCAAGGGACTGATCCCAGGGGACCAAGATCAATAGATTTACACGCCAGGGATCTGAGAAAATTAAGCCATTCACATTAAATAAGATCGAAATTGGTGCAAAATGCAAGATCACATGGTTCCCGCCATCCGATTGGCTCGAAACTTCATACATGGCTTGCAGGATACAAATTAACCGTACATATTAAATTTCAACCATTGGATCACTGAGGAAGTGTCCCAATAGTCAGATCAGCCCCTTAATTCATTAAGTGGGGCCCACTTGATATTTGGAACTCTCTCAAATTTGGAGTCAATACCTTAAATGAGGTGATAAAACAGATGGACGGTACGGATTTCACACAAGCATCATAGTGGACTCCATCTAAGGTGCATGTGCGTAGTGCATGTGTGCACTAGCCGTGCACAGCTGAAACCAGAGACAGTCAAACCGTCTCTGTCGAAACTCAAAAACAGAAATATCTGTTTTTAAACAGATTACGCAATAGTGGCAGTCGGTGGTTGCTTGTGGGCCACCATCACTGATCAAAGGTCCGATCCAGACCGTTCATTAGCTCCACGTGGCCTCTCTTATCACTGCCTAGGTGGAAAAATTGCAAGGGACAGCGGATGTGGACTTCCAACAGTTCAAAATGTACAATGGACGGTAGGTCTGAAATCAAATATTTCATACTCAAAGGGCCACCAAAACCATCCATCTCCAGACGAAATTTTGAGAAGAAGACAATGAATGGGGTGGATTTCTTAATACCAGAGCAATGTGGACCCCACCAACTTTTCTTCACAAAAATGGAAAGAACCATTTCTTTCTCCAGCGCTCGCAACAGAGACCTACCGTTGCAGTTGTGGGACCCATTCATTGTCCAAATGGACAATCCAAACCGTCCATAAGAATTGTAAAGGTTCTTTTACCACTGCCTAGGTGGCAATTTTTAGTTGGCAGCAAAGATCGGTTTTCGATCGTCCAAACGGCGGACTGATGGTGGGAAGATTTAATTCAATGTACCACACTAAACTCAAACAAAAATACTCTTTCCTGACTGAAATCTCGAGAGTAATTCATTGGACGGGTCGGATTTTTCGTCTGACATCAATCTTAGGCCCACCAATCATCACAGATGCCGTGTTCTTTTCCTTTTCCTGCGTAAACAGGGAGTCCTACTACTGTGCGGATTCGAAATTCTCACCGCCTCTGGGTGCGAAAAGCTCCTCCCCACCGTCCTTGAGGGCTATAAAAAGGGAGAGAGAGAACGTGAGGAGGAAGAGAAAAAAGAAAATCCATTCACGGCTGGAGATCTTGGGACGTGGGCTGGAATGTGAAGCAGAGAGAGAGAGAGAGATA
Organism: Magnolia kwangsiensis; assembly: GCA_037074715.1. Taxonomy (NCBI): domain Eukaryota; kingdom Viridiplantae; phylum Streptophyta; class Magnoliopsida; order Magnoliales; family Magnoliaceae; genus Magnolia; species Magnolia kwangsiensis. The sequence goes on along the minus strand of CM073572.1, from coordinate 67,093,845 downwards.
GGGAGTACAGAGAGTTTTTTTTGGTTTAAAGTTAATTTTATTTTATTTTCCTATGGGATCTAGCCACATCATGTCTGGCTAAACCTCTTAGCTAGGGCTAAGAGGTGAAGCTTGTAGTGAGATGGGAGATTATATGATTTTAATTTGATTTTAATGTATGAATTGAAGTTGATTTTAGTTTGATTAGTATGAAAATATTTTTAGTATTTAATGGTCTGTTATGACTGAAATTACAGTGGATCTGCGATGACTTTGAATATTTCTTTTTTCTTTTCATGTTTATGACGTTAGGAAGCGCTGTTGTTCACCATAGTCTCCTGGGCATGGTTGGATGTCGGCACCCTTCCTAACCTTCATACATATGATTGGTTGGTAATTAGTTTAATTTTGTTCTTTGCCAGTCCCCTGGGCATGGTTTGGTGATGGAATCCATTCTAATTCATATACCTTTCATCTTTTGAAAACTAGATCAATGGAAGTTCAGTAAATTCCATCATTTTTGAAACAGGCGTAAGATCTCCCTGATCTCTACAAGTGGATCCTCTGAATCCGGAGTTTCCTTTTCTCTGATTTCTCCTAAAATTTAGATAAATATTCCATCATTATTTCTTAAAATTCTATTTGATTTACAGTGCATCTTAGTCTAGTTCTAGTTCTATTTAATTTTAGATAACGTACGAGTTTCAGTCCCTTGGGATTCGACCTCGGTCTTACCGAGTTATTACTACATCACAAACCTACACTTGGGGAGTGAAAAAGTTTTTGGACTTGTTCACTCCCCAAGTGCAGGGTTGTGATGCAGTAATAACTCGGTAAGACCGAGGTCGAATCCCAAGGGACTGAAACTTGTACGTTATCTAAAACTAACTAGAACTAGAACTAGAATGAGATGAAATTTAAATCAACTAGAAATTAAGAAATAATTGTAAAACTATTATCTAAAACTTAGGAGATATCAGAGAAGGAAACTAGGGATTCAGAGGATCCACTTGTAGAGATCAGGGAGATCTTATGCATGCTTCAAGAATTATGGAATTTACTGAACTGCCGTTGATATAGTTTCAAAGAGATGAAAGGTATATGAATTAGAATGGATTCCATCACCAAACCATGCCCAGGAGACTATGGCAAACAATAGAATTAAACTAATTACCAACCAATCACATGCTATGAAAGCTAGAAAGGGTACCGACATCCAACCATGCCCAGGAGACTATGGTGAACAACAGGGCTTCCTGACGTCATAAACATAAAAAGGAAAAGAACATGCTCAAAGCCATTGCAGACCCATTGTAATTTCAGTCACAACAGACCATTAAAAACTAAAAATATGCCATTAATTAAACTAAAATCATCATCCATTCAGTCTAAAAAGTACAAGCATAAAGTTCTCCCATCACGCTACAGGCTTCACCTCTTAGCCCTAGCTAAGAAGTTTAGCCAGACATGGATGGACTAAATCTAAATAAATAAAGAGAAAAAGAAAAGGAAAAGAAAAGGGAAAGAAAAAACCAAAGCTCCTCTCTCTCTCTCTCTCTCTCTCTCTCTCTCTCTCTCTCTCTCTTTCTCCTGACGTTTCAACCCAAGCCCAGGCTCTAGCTCTTTTCCATTCTCCAAGCTCCAGCCAAGCTCCAGATCCCCTCCTCCTTTTATAAGCATACAGTCGGTGGCTGAAGTCGGTTTACGTAGCTTTACACATCCAGAAACGCAACAACAAGAGAGGCTTGCGTTTGGAGTTGTTTTGGAGATGTTGAAGGCCTCAACTCGAAATTTTGACTTCATGGGAAGGGTCAAGACCCCCTTATTTATCATTTGAATGGTCTGGATCATCAAATCGACCAAGATCTTGGTTGCAGAACGGTCCACTGCGTCCGGTTTTCACAGACGCAGGGCCTGCGGAAGCAGAGACCGCTGACGTGCTCGATGGACCCATTGGTGATGTTTTCAACGAAATCCACTCCATTCATTAGATTACTGGCGCAATTTCAGTCAGGAATGAGTGATTTTTTCTCAGATTCGGTGTGGTCCACATAACTTTTCTTTCCGCCGTCCGTCTTACTTTTTCTGACGATTCTCGTACGTACACGTGCATGGGGCCAAACGGCGAGCTTGGCGATGGTCAAGACCCATCTATAGACACGTTGAACGGTCCAGATCATCAAAAAGGTTGATGTGTGGGCCCCACTACTCAAAATCGGAAGACTGCGTGGAAGACGCTGTCTCCGTTTCGGATTTGGAAGATACTGACCGACTTTGGACGATTCAGTGCACGGCGACCTCACTTATGCTGTGCACACACACCATGCAATATGGGTCCCACCTTGATGTGTATACTGAATCTGATCCATCCATCCACTTTTTCATCTCACGTAAGCCGTTGACACCAAAATTGAAGTAGGTCCAGATGTCATGTGGGCCCCACTTAAGGATTTAAGGGGCTGATCTGTCTGTTGGGACCCTTCTAGAGCAATCCAATAGCTGATTTTTGACGTGTACGGTTAGTTTATGCTCCTTAGGCCACATATAGAGTTTTGAGATGATCGGATGGTGAGAACCTTGTGATCTTGCATTCTGAGCCAATTTCAGGCCACTTGAGCTTCAGTTTCTTAATTTTTGCAGATCTCTGGCATGTAAATTCCATCGATCTTGGTCCCCTGGGGTTCATCCCTTGCCTTGGTGCCTTCAGATCGTTAAATCCATGCTTTTAATACCTTTTTGCAGTTCATGCTCGTAAAATCACCTTGCAACATAAACACGATAAAACGGGCCATTAAACAGTATCATGCTCGTAAATTCAGGAAACAAATGGGGTCTGATATGCAATATTTGACCCTCAACACAACCCCCACCAGCATCTTGCTAGTCCCAAGCAAGGTATGCGAAAATTCCGTTGAGAATTATAGGAAAATTTCTATAAACCCGAATGATTTTTGGAAAACTCTCTAGGCATTAGAATTCTACGATTCATGAATGTTGGGCATTACTTGCTCTTGGACTCAAGCGCATGGTAAACTTCCTAATGAAGTTCTAAGTATTAATCCATAAATCAGACAAATTCCGAACATTATGATCTATGAGTGTATAGTGGAATCTCGACTAATCACATTCAGATTTACTTCTTTCTTTCATGATATCATTGGTAATCAATAAGGTCATTCATGACAACCAAAACCTAACCCAAGTCTCGCCTCATGAGTCATTCTTCCAGTCCTTTTTTTTTTCTCGTTAAAAGAATGTCAAGAGGGGAATCAAATTTTCACCTATAGGGAGCAAACCTATGGTGAAACTAGTCGCCCAACTCTTTCCAACTGTTAACCATGGGGAATCAAAAACTTGTTCACTCCCCAAGTGCAGGGTTGTGATGTAGTAATAACTCGGTAAGACCGAAGTCGAATCCCAAGGGACTGAAACTCGTACGTTATCTAAAATTAAATACAACTAGAACTAGACTAAGATGCACTCTAAATCAAATAGAATTTTAAGAAATAATGATGGAATATTTATCTAAAATTTAGGAGAAATCAGAGAAAAAGAAACTAGGGATTCAGAGGATCCACTTGTAGAGATCAGGGAGATCTTACGCCTGTTTCAAAAATGATGGAATTTACTGAACTGCCATTGATATAGTTCTCAAAAGATGAAAGGTATATGAATTAGAATGGATTCCATCACCAACCATGCGCAGGGGACTATGGCAAACAACAAAATTAAACTAATTACCAACCAATCACATGTATGAAGGTTAGGAAGGGTGTCGACAACCAACCATGCCCAGGAGACTATGGTAAACAACAGGGCTTCCTAACGTCATAAACAAGAAAAGGAAAAAGAAATATTCAAAGTCATCACAGATCCACTGCAATTTCAGTCACAACAGACCATTAAAGACTAAAAATATTTCCATACTAATCAAACTAAAATCAACTTCAATTCATATATTAAAATCAAATTAAAATCATAGAATCTCCCATCTCAGTACAAGCTTCACCTCTTAGCCCTAGCTAAGAGGTTTAACCAGACATGATGTGGCTAGATCCCATAGAAAAATAAAATAAAATAAACTTTAAACCAAAAAAAACTCTCTGTACTCCCTATCTCTCTCTCTCTCTTCTTCACATTCCAGCCCACGTCCCAAGATCTCCAGCCGTGAATGGATTTTCTTTTTTCTCTTCCTCCTCACGTTCTCTCTCTCCCTTTTTATAGCCCTCAAGGACGGTGGGGAGGAGCTTTTCGTACCCAGAGGCGGTGATAATTTCGAATCCGCACAGCAGCAGGACTCCCTGTTTACGCAGGAAAAGGAAAAGAACACGGCACTGTGATGATTGGTGGGCCTAAGATTGATGTCAGACGAAAAATCCGACCCGTCCAATGAATTACTCTCGAGATTTCAGTCGGGAAAGAGTATTTTTGTTTGAGTTTAGTGTGGTACATTGAATCAAATCTTCCCACCGTCAGTCCGCCGTTTGGACGATCGAAAATCGATCTTTGCTGCCAACTGAAAACTGCCACCTAGGCAGTGGTAAAAGAACCTTTACAATTCTTATGGATGGTTTGGATTGTCCATTTGGACAATGGATGGGTCCCACAACTGCAACGGTAGGTCTCTGTTGCGAGCGCTGGAGAAAGAAACGGTTCTTTCCATTTTTGTGAAGAAAAGTCGGTGGGGTCCACGTTGCTCTTGTATTAAGAAATCCACCCCATTCATTGTCTTCTTCTAGAAATTTCGTCTGGAGATGGATGATTTTGGTGGCCCTTTGAGTATGAAACATTTGATTTCAGACCTACCGTCCATTGTACATTTTGAACTGTTGAAAGTCCACATCCGCTGTCCCTTACAATTTTTCCACCTAGGCAGTGATAAGAGAGGCCACGTGGAGCTAATGAACGGTCTGGATCGGACCTTTGATCAGTGATGGTGGCCCACAAGCAACCATCGGCGGCCACTATTGCGTAATCTGTTTAAAAACAGATATTTCTATTTTTGAGTTTCGACAGAGACGGTTTGACTGTCTCTGGTTTCAGCCGTGCACGGCTAGTGTACACATGCACTACGCACATGCACCTTAGATGGATTCCACTATGATGCTTGTGAGAAATCCGTACCGTTCATCTGTTTTGTCACCTCATTTAAGGTGTTGACTCCAAATTTGAGAGAGTTCCAAATATCAAGTGGGCCCCACTTAATGAATTAAGGGGCTGATCTGACTGTTGGGACACTTCCTCAGTGATCCAATGGTTGAAATTTAATATGTACAGTTAATTTGTATCCTGCAAGCCATGTATGAAGTTTCGAGCCAATCGGATGGCGAGAACCATGTGATCTTGCATTTTGCACCAATTTCGGTCTCATTTAATGCGAACGGCTTGATTTTCTCAGATCCCTGGCATGTAAATCCACTGATCTTGGTCCCCTGGGATCAGTCCCTTGCCTTAGTGAATCTTGAGCGCTAAAACCATGCTTTTAATACCCAATTTCATTCCAAGCTTGTAATTACACCTTGCAGCACAAACACGGTTAACATGGGCCATTAAATAAATTCTTGTTCATAAATCTAGGCAATAAATGGGGTCTAATATGCAATATTTGACCCTCAACATAACCCCCAACTAGCATTTTGTTAGTCCCGAGCAAAATATGTGAAAAATAAGTTGAGACTTATATGAAAATTTCTGTAAAGCCGAATGATTTTTGAGAAATAATGCAGGTACTCGAATTTTGAGATTCATGACTGTTGGGTTTTACTTTCTCATGGACTCAAGCGCACGATAAATTTCTTAGTCAAGCTCAAAATATTAATCCACCAATCAGAAAAATCTTAAACATTGAGGTCCATGGTTGTATAATCTAATCTCAACTTACCATCATTAACATTCACTTCTCTATTTCAGGATGTCATTGGTAACCAGCAAGAGAATTTATGAAAATAAAAATTTGCCTCACAGATCTTCTTGTCATTCTTTCAACTTTTTATTTTTCCGTTAATAGTAATGCCAATGAGATGAATCAAATCCTCACCTATAGGGAGCAAACCTATGGGTGAAGACTAGTCATTCAATATTTTTCGCGTGTCATTCTTGGGGAATCAACCTTCACCTGTAGGGAGCAAACCTATGGTGAAGACCATTCACCCAACCTTTTCAATTCATCTTTATAATCATGATGGTAAAATTTCTCAGGCTGGTCCCTTTCATGCTTAGTGATTACTAGGTTAATCCTTCAATATTGAACTGAAACCTTAATGCGAAAGCGAGATGTGACATGTGAACTCATGACTCAATCAATATTTATACTTCTAATTCTAGATTAACAATTCAAACTTAAACTGTGAAATCAAATAGATACTGAATCCAAGAGTCATACATTACCAACATCACGTATTGTGAAATTCTAAATTAGAGATATCTGTCAAAATCACTTCAAATTCACAGGAATTTTAAAAAATTTCACCATTTTTGCTAAAAAAATTTCACCATTTTTGCTCAAGACCAAGAAAACACTGATTAGGAAACCTAATCCCCCCACCCCCAACCTAAAATCTACATTATTCTCAATGTAAAAGATATGAGCATGCAATGCACATGGGACAACGAAAGTAAATGAGAAGTGATGGGAGGATAATACCTGAATGACTAATCGAGAGAGATTTTTCAAGCAATCACTGGGAGAGAGTAGGTTAGTACGAGAGAGAAAACATAATAAAAATAACGAAAATAAAATCCTACCTATACCACTTTCGCAGGTGCTCTCGATTGCATTTAGCATATGCAACAAGCCTTTAAACCCCTAGGTTACCCCTAGTGGACGAGTTGTAGTCTCATGAGGGTTTGCAGTAATGTTACCCACAAACATTGAATTATCTAACTAGGAAAATGAAATGAAAAGCTGGGTTGCCTCCCAGGAGCGCTAAATTTACCGTCTTCAGCCAGACAAATAAAGCAACTATCCTAGTCCTATGGAAGCGATAAACCTACCTATACCTCCGTCAGACTAGGAGATCAGTCTTGATAAACAGGAGCAATCAGAGGCATGGACATGTCCTCTGAATCAAATTTCTCGACAAATGGTTTTAATCAATGTCCATTTACTTTAAACTCCTTGCCATTGTCGGGATCTCTTATCTCGACGGCCCCATGAGGATAAGCAGTGACCACAATGTAAGGGCCGGTCCAACGAGATCGAAGCTTACCCGGAAAGAGATGTAATCGAGAATCGTACAGAAGGACTTTCTGACCTGGCGTGAATGATTTTCGTATGATATACTGATCATGAAACGCCTTCATTCTGTCCTTATAAATTCTCGAGTTCTCATACGCATCGTTCCGAATTTCTTCAAGTTCATTTAATTGAAGTTTGCGTAGCAAGCCAGCGTTGTCCAGATTGAAATTCAGATTTTTGATCGCCTAATATACTTTATGTTCCAATTCCACAGGCAAGTGACAAGCTTTTCCATAGACAAGTATAAAGGGAGATGTTCCAATAGGAGTTTTAAAAGCAGTACGGTATGCCCATAAGGCATCGGTCAATCGGATTGACCAATCCTTACGGTTAGGGTTAACCGTTTTCTCTAAGATATGTTTAATCTCCCTATTGAAAATCTCATCTTGTCCACTTGTCTGTGGGTGGTATGGGGTGCTCACCGTATGAGAGATACCGTATTTCTTTATTAAGCTCTCAAATGGTCTATTGCAGAAGTGTGAGCCCCCGTCACTAATAATGGCTCGAGGCGTTCCAAACCGCGACAGGATATTTTCTTTCAAAATTTTAATGACCCCGCAATGGTCATTTTTGCGGCACGGAATTGCTTCGACCCATTTAGTGACATAGTCTACGGCGAGCAAAATATACAAATTTCCAAAGGATTGGGGGAATGGTCCCATGAAATCGATGCCCCAGCAATCAAATGCTTCAATGATAAGGATGGGATTCGAGGGCATCATATTTCGACGGGACAATGCTCTCAATTTCTGACAACGCTCACAAGCCTTGCAAAACTCATGAGTGTCCCTGAACATAGTGTGCCAGTAAAAGCCACACTGTAGAATCTTAGTTATGGTCTTTTTAGTAGAAAAGTGACCACCATAGGCCTGTGAGTGACAGAAGGAGATGACACTCTGATGCTCATCATCTGGCACACATCTCCTTAAGATTTGGTCTGGGCAATATTTAAACAAATATGAATCGTCCCAGAAAAAGTTACGCACCTTGATAAAGAATTTCTTCTTATCTTGTGACGTCCAATGTGTCGGTATGGAACCTGTAGCAAGATAATTGGCAATATCAGTGAACCAAGGTGAATGGGAGACTCTAAACAGTTGTTCATCAGGGAACATATCATTAATATGAGTCACCTCAAGGGAATCAGAGGTATTAAGGCGAGAAAGGTGTTCGGCCACTGCGTTCTCTACTCCCTTTTTGTCTTTAATTTTCAAATCGAATTCTTGGAGTAGAAGGATCCATCGTATCAGGCGGGGCTTAGAATCATTCTTAGAAAGAAGATACTTAAGTGTCGCGTGATCTGTGTAGATGATGATCTTAGATCCGATCAGGTAGGATCTAAATTTATCTAAAGCGAATACTACAGCTAAGAGTTCCTTTTCCGTAGTCGAGTAGTTCACTTGGGCAGGATTTAGAGTCCTACTTGCGTAGTGAATAACGTAAGGACACTTATCTTTTCTTTGGCCTAAAACCACTCCAAGAGCATAATCAGAGGCATCGCAATAAGTTCAAAAGGAAGACTCCAATCGGGTGGCTGCATGTAGGTGCAGTGGTTAACATGCCCTTAAGCTTGGTGAAAGCTTTTTGGCACTGCTCAGTCCACTCGTATGGTGTATCCTTTTGAAGAAGATTACATAAAGGACGAGAGAGGAGACTAAAGTCCTTTATGAATCGTCTGTAAAAGTCTGCGTGTCCTAAGAAGGATCGCACGTTTCTGATATTCTTGGGTGGAGGTAGGTTAGAGATAAGATCAATTTTCATCTTATCTACCTCGATTCCTTTGGATGAGATGATATGCCCAAGGACAATTTCCTTTTGAACCATAAAATGACACTTCTCCCAGTTAAGTACCAAAATTTTTTTCTTCACATCTTTTCAGCACACATTTAAGACTTATTAAGCATTCGCTGAAAGATGAACCAAAAATAGAGAAATCGTCCATGAAGACCTCTAGATATTTTCCCACCATGTCAGAAAAGATACTCATCATGCATCGCTGAAAGGTGGCAGGGGCATTACATAACCCGAATGACATCCTTTTGTAAGCAAAGGTGCCATAGGGACATGTAAATGTGGTCTTTTCCTGGTCCTTAGGGGCGATTTCAATCTGATTATAACCTGAATAACCGTCAAGGAAACAATAATAGGAATGACCAGCTAGCCTTTCCAAGATTTGATCAATGAAGGGCAAAGGAAAGTGGTCTTTCCTTGTGACGGTATTCAGCTTTCTGTAGTCAATGCACATTCTCTAACCAGTGGTAACTCTGGTCGGCACGAGTTCATTATTGGTATTGGCTATGATAGTGATCCCGGACTTCTTAGGAACCACCTGAGTTGGACTCACCCATTGACTATCGGATATGGGGTATATGATCCCCACGTCCAATAGTTTGAGAACCTCGGCCTTAACCACTTCCTTCATGTTTGGATTTAATCTACGTTGTGATTGCCAAACAGCCTTTGCATTGTCCTCAGGATATATACGATGAGTACAAATCGATGGGTTAATTCCTTTGGGGTCTGCTATCGTTCATCCAAGGGCTCCATTATACTCAATGAGAGTAGATATGAGCATACTCTCTTGTTCTTTCTCCAGGTGGGAAGAAATCACCACCGGATATGTCTCATCTTGACCTAAATAGACATATTTTAAATCAGAGGGCAAAGGTTTTAAGCCAAGCTTCGGTGGCTTGAGGTTAGACGGTAGAGGCACTACATCAGTTTAGGACAATTCTTCAATTTGTAGCTTCCACCGGTTAACTTCAAGTACCGGTGTAGTATCAAGCATGGCACACGTCTCCCTAATTATATCATCATCAAGATCATGGGAGTGGGTCAGGCACGTCTCTAGAGGATCAGAGGATAAGGTGAGAGGCGATCTATCTTCCACAAAAGAATCAATCATGTTAACATCGTGGAAATCGTCATCATCCTCTGAGTTGCTGCCGTTATTGAAAAAGATATTTGATTCCAATGTTAAATTTCCAAAAGACATAGTCATGACACCATTCCTGCAATTGATAATTACATTTGAAGTGGACAGGAATGGGCGACCAAGAATGACGGGAATCTGAGTGCTCGTGTCATTGATGGGTTCGGTGTCCAAGATGATAAAATCAACAGGATAGTAAAATCTATCAACCTAAACTAGCACATCCTCAATTATCCCTCTTGGTACACGAACAGAACGATCAACAAGTTATAGTGTGGTTCGAGTGGGTTTTAATTCACCCAAACCTAACTGTTGGTATATCGAATAGGGAATCAGATTGACGCTTGCTCCTAAGTCAAGAAGCGCATGATCAATTCGATAGTTTCCGATTACACATGATATGGTTGGGAAACCGAGATCTTTGAATTTTTACGGCACATCTTGTTTCAGGATGGCACTCACTTTCTCAGTTAAAGAAATTTTCTTTTGAACACTTTTTCGTCGTTTGGTCGTGCATAAGTCTTTTAGGAATTTAACATATAAAGGTATCTGTTTTACAACATCAAGCAGAGGAATGTTGACTTTTACTTGTTTCAACACCTCTAGGATATCCTGAGAGTTAGAGAGACGTTTTGGTTTAACCAACCGTTGAGGGAACGGATCAACTGGCTTTTTTAGAGGTTCCGGTTCAAATTTTTGTGGGGTGTCACTAGATCCATCATTGTTGTCCTCTTCTGGTTCTTGAGGATTTTCGGGCCTAACCGGAAGGGTTTTATCAATAACCTTCCCACTTCTAAGAGTGGTGATGGATTTAGCGTGCCCCATTTAATTTGAAGAACTGGGATTACCTGTCTCGTATTGCGGTTTAGGATTGGGGATTAGTTGTGCAGGAAGCATCTCCTTTTCTATAGTCGTCATACGTGAATCTATCTTTTGTATAAAATTCCGCATTATCTGCGTCAACTCTTGCACAGAATTTTGAGCCGGTTCTTCTTGAGGTCTCCCCTGATTTGGATTTTGATTAAAGAAACCTTGAGGGGTAGCAGTTTGTCCGTTCCTCCAACTAAAATTCGGATGATTTTTTCAACTAGGATTGTACGTATTAGAGGGTGGTCCATTGAAAGGTCTTTGATAGTTATTTACGGCATTAGATTGTTCATTCAATACTTCTCGAAAGGCAGGTATTGAAGGACAATTTTCAGTAGTATGAATGTTGCAATCACAGACGCCGCAAACACTTTCATTAACCTTTTCCTTCTTTCCTTCCATGGCCTCAAATTTTCTGGTGAGATTAGCCACCTTAGCGTTAAGATCATCATCCCCTTTCAGGAGATATATTCCTCCTTTTTCTCTTGAATGAGTCAGCCTAGACGTAGTGTTCGTCCTTGGGTAATAGTCTCATGATTGTGTTTTTTCAGCGAGACTATCGAGGTAATCCCATACCTCATCGACATTTTTATTGATGAAATCTCCGTTACACATTGTCTCGACCATTTGGCGCATGGAAGATGTTAGGCCATCATAGAAAAAATTCGTAATGCGCCATATTTCAAAGCCATGTTGTGGGCATGCATTAACCAGATCCTTGAACCTTTCCCAACATTGGAAGAATGTTTCATCTTCCTTTTGGGCAAAGTTCATGATTGCTCTCCTGAGGGTAATTGTCTTATGATGTGGAAAAAATTTCTTTATAAATTCCCTTTGCATATCATTCCATGTGCCAATGGATCTAGGACACAGTGAATGTAACCACGTCTTGGCTTTTTCTTTCAAGGAAAATGGGAAGAGTTTCAGCCTAATTGTATCTTCAGATACATTAGGAAAGTATAAGGTGCCTATGATCTCGTCGAACTCTTTCAGATGTAGATATGGTTCTTCAGACTCAAGCCCATGGAACTTAGGAAGGAGTTGGATAACCCCTGGCTTGATGTCCATATGTCCTGTATTCGCAGAAAAAATCATGCATGAGGGCGTACTCACCCCCACCGGTTGTAAATAATCTCATAAAGTACGAGGCGGGGGTGCGTGGTGTACCTTATTCTCATCATGTACTTCCTCAACCCTAGGTTGGGGTAGTGATTGAGGTTGATTTTCAGCCATAACCTCCTCTGACTCAGGAGAATTCAAGTGGTGTCTAGTCCTGCGATGGACAATCAACCCCTCAACTAATCCTCCTTCAGTCACGAGACGTCGAGTGTTGTCGCGTGCCCACTGGGGCATAAAACACACTCAGCCCTCAAATTATAACTTAAACCTAAGAGAAAGAAAAAAGAAAACTAAAAAATAAAAGGGAAAGATGGAAAGAAGTTACCAAATTTGGAGTCCTAGGTTAAGAATCTGCAAAACAAAACAAAATAAGTTAGTTTCTAAGAATAGAAAGTCCTAATTAAGAATAAACTAATTTCTAGAAAAAAGAAGAAATTCCAAAGAAAGAGAAATTAGAAAGAGCTTACTAAATTAGAAGTTTCCTACAAAACAGAAAAAAAATTAGGTTAGTTCTAAAAATCAGATAGAATGAAGAATAACAAGTTTCTAACGTTAGGAAAAAATTCTAACAAGGAAAATAACTACTTCTAAACCTAGAATTAAAAATTCTAAAGAAAATCTAATCTTAAACTAATCCCAAAACTAATTAATTTCAAAAAAACATAGCCGACAGTCCCCGGCAACGGCGCCAAAAACTTGTTCACTCCCCAAGTGCAGGGTTGTGATGTAGTAATAACTCGGTAAGACCGAGGTCGAATCCCAAGGGACTAAAACTTGTACGTTATCTAAAACTAACTAGAACTAGAACTAGAATGAGATGAAATTTAAATCAACTAGAAATTAAAAAATAATTGTAAAACTATTATCTAAAACTTTGGAGATATCAGAGAAGGAAACTAGGGATTCAGAGGATCCACTTGTAGAGATCAGGGAGATCTTATGCCTACTTCAAGAATTATGGAATTTACTGAACTGCCGTTGATATAGTTTCAAAGAGATGAAAGGTATATGAATTAGAATGGATTCCATCACCAAACCATGCCCAGGAGACTATGGCAAACAATAGAATTAAACTAATTACCAACCAATCACATGCTATGAAAGATAGAAAGGGTACCGACATCCAACCATGCCCAGGAGACTATGGTGAACAACAGGGCTTCCTAACGTCATAAACATAAAAAGAAAAAAAACATGCTCAAAGCCATTGCAGACCCATTGTAATTTCAGTCACAACAGACCATTAAAGACTAAAAACATGCCATTAATTAAACTAAAATCATCATCCATTCAGTCTAAAAAGTACAAGCATAGAGTTCTCCCATCACGCTACAGGCTTCACCTCTTAACCCTAGCTAAGAAGTTTAGCCAGACATGGATGGGCTAAATCCAAATAAATAAAGAGAAAAAGAAAAGGAAAAGAAAAGGGAAAGAAAAAACCAAAGCTCCTCTCTCTCTCTCTCTCTTTCTCCTGACGTTTCAACCCAAGCCCAGGCTCTAGCTCTTTCCATTCTACAAGCTCCAGCCAAGCTCCAGATCCCCTCCTCCTTTTATAAGCATACAGTCGGTGGCTGAAGTCGGTTTACGCAGCTTTACACATCCAGAAATGCAACAACAAGAGAGGCTTGAGTTTGGAGTTGTTTTGGAGATGATGAAGGCCTCAACTCAAAATTTTGACTTCATGGGAAGGGTCAAGACCCCCTTATTTATCATTTGAACGGTATGGATCATCAAACCGACCAAGATCTTGGTTGCAGAACAGCCCACTACGTCCGATTTTCACGGATGCAGGGCCTGCGGAAGCAGAGACCGCTGACGTGCTCGATGGACCCACTGGTGATGTTTTCAACGAAATCCACTCCGTTCATTGGATTACTGGCGCAATTTCAGTCAGGAATGAGTGATTTTTTCTCAGATTCGGTGTGGTCCACATAACTTTTCTTTCCGTCGTCCGTCTTACTTTTTCTAACGATTCTCGTACGTACATGTGCATGGGGCCAAACGGCGAGCTTGACAATGGTCAAGACCCATCTGTAGACATGTTGAACGGTCCAGATCATCAAAAAGGTTGATGTGTGGGCCACACTACTAAAAATTGGACGACTGCGTGGAAGACGCTATCTCCGTTTCGAATTTGGAAGATGAGAGTCGGTCAGCATGCACTGACCGACTTTGGACGATTCAGTGCACGGCGACCTCACTTATGCTGAGCACACACACCATGCAATATGGGTCCCACCTTGATGTGTATACTGAATCTGATCCATCCGTCCACTTTTTCATCTCACGTAAGCCGTTGAGACCAAAATTGAAGTAGGTCCAGATGTCATGTGGGCCCCACTTAAGGATTTAAGGGCTGATCTGTCCATTGGGACCCTTCTAGAGCAATCCAATAGCTGATTTTTGATGTGTACGGTTAGTTTATGCTCCTTAGGCCACATATAGAGTTTTGAGCTGATCGGATGGTGAGAACCTTGTGATCTTGCATTCTGAGCCAATTTTAGGCCACTTGAGCTTCACTTTCTTGATTTTTGCAAATCTCTGGCATGTAAATTCCATCGATCTTGGTCCCCTGGGGTTCATCCCTTGCCTTGGTGCTTTCAGATCGTTAAATCCATGATTTTAATACCTTTTTGCAGTTCATGCTCGTAAAATCACCTTGCAATATAAACACGATAAAACGGGCCATTAAACAGTATCATGCTCGTAAATTCAGGAAATAAATGGGGTCTGATATTCAATATTTGACCCTCAAAAAAACACAACGCACCCATATTTAGGCACACTGGCCAAGGATCTTCCCTAAGACCCTACGAAAGTTTTATGCAGTTCACCTATAACCCAAGGTTTTACTGGTTCACCTTCAACCAGATGTTTATACTCTCCACAGAGAAAGGGTCAACACAACGCACCCACCACGTACACTCCCGTCAGAGACCTCCTTAAAGACTTCAAGGGTGAGAAACACCTTAGACCCAATCCTAAAAAGGAATGATTAAAGGGTCCTCTAGACTATAGATACTTACAGATAAGTTGATGAGTCTCATTCAGCACAGTGGCTTAGATCTCTTCCTTGTTGATGAAGAGTCTTCAGCTCCCTTGATCCGCAACAGATATACCAATATAAGGCAACGAGTTGGGTCAAGGTTATGATGGAATCCTACTCTCTACAGGTTTTCTTATTAGGAAGATAGAGCAATTCCAATCATAGAATCCCAGCTTAATGATTTACCATTAAGGTAGTAACTGGAGGATTCTTAAATGTGAAAGTTCATTCCCCAATCCACTCTATTAAATATCAATGATAAGGGTGGATTGGAGGATGAACTCCCTTGAAAGAAAGGGCTTTGGGTATATGATCTAAGGTTAAAACACAAAAGCACTCTCTTCTTTCTCTCATAGCAACTAAAGATAAGTTCTCTATAAATAGGCAAAAGGTTCCAACGGATATAAAATAGTCACATATATGATAGAGTTCGATATTATCAAGCAGGTTCAATATCATCGAGTGAATACTCTCGATCGTATCAATGGTCTGCTCGATGACACAAACTCAATGTCATACGCTTTTGAAAAACCTTCTGCTAACTGATTGAGGGAATCGAGACTCGTGTTGATGTCATCGAATTTTGAACTCCGATATCATCGATACAAGGATCAAGTCCTCGACATTTGAAAAAATGAGAGAAACTTGCATGAAATTTTTTAGGTCATTAGATATGATTGGGGGATACTCGATATCATTGAAATTTGAATGTCGATGATATCGGAGGTCATGTCGATGCATCGATAAATTCAAAGATATTATCAGTGAGCTTGTTAGACAAGTTTGTCCTTTCTCAATGCAATCGATCCGGCTCTGATATCATCGATATTTAGAATATCGATTCAATCAAGTGACCCCCAATTCGAGTTAAAAAAACCACCTGAAAAATGTTGTTGGAGAACTTCACACCTATGATCGATATCATCAGAGCCTACCGATATCATCAAGATTTGAACTCCAATGGTATCGAGGAGGGCTCCGATATATCGAAGCATATATGATTTTCTTGAGTAAAAGCAGGGGGGATCTGCCTGTTGATATTATCGAGCCGTCTTCGATGGGATCGAGATTCAAATATCGATGATATCGATACGTGTGTCGATACATTGATAATTTTGTCCAGATATATATTTGGTTGCTGGACACATTACATCCTCATTTGATTTTATCGATTAGTCTTTCGAGGACATCGACAGGGCAGGTCGATCATATCGAGATATGTTTTGATATAATCGACAATGCAAGAAAACTTAGAGATTTTCTGATTCTTTGAAAAAGTTTCTCACCTAAAAAATCCTATGATGTCTATCTTGTTTTAAGGATTTTATTCACCTGGTATTTTGAGATAAGGGATGTGAGGCTTAGATTTACCCATGGTGAGCTTCCACATATCCGGTTGAGGTAGACGCTTGAATTGATCTTCCTTTGAGGCTCTACAGACTGACTGACTCAACACATACGCTAATTGACAAACCAGGGCACTAGCAAGGGCACTTTCAATCTCTTCCTTTGTCAATTACGTGACAAAATACCCAAAACACCCTAGGACAGTATCTAGATTGACACATCTTATATTATGTGTACATGCATTTTACATAATTTTATAAATTCTAATGAACCCATGTACACAACCTGTATCTATTCCCCCTTACTGTAGAGTTCCCCCCATACTTGGTGCAGCTGCTCCCCCTAACAACTGCAACACCATTCCAGCAGATATGCAATTTTTCACATGGGGTATTTTGAATTGTTCTCCCCCTTTTTATCAATCATTGACAAAGATATAGCAGTTAATATTAACTGAAGTTTTAAAGACATGTGAGAGAACCAATCAGATGTAGAAAGATGAGATCATGTTAGGACATACATTCTTTTCGGATGCATATCAGATTAGATAAAGCAGTTATAAAACAGATAGAGTATTCAATGAAATCATATGCATCACATAGGAGAGTAAATATCAGAAACAGGGGTCATATACATACATATATATATATATATATATATATATATATATATATATATATATATATATATATATATATATATATATATATATATATATATATATATATATATATATATATCAGAGTGGCCATAATTATACGCAACACTTTCAACAAAACATCTAAACAGACCCAGACAACAGTAGATTAACAGATATCTGAAATAAAATCATCAAGCCCATTCATGGGTAACCACAATCAAACATCAGTTTGTTTAGCCCATCCATGGACAACTAGAAACAACTGGCAACAATAAACACTTACGGGATATATACACCACAAAATAAAATAAAACAAACTGTCAGAGGACTACCACATTCGCTTAAGAGAGCGTAGAGCACCAAAAAGATATTTATACTCATACACTGAGATAAGTGCGGGCAAATGTGACAGTGTTCAAAGACCCACATTATGGTGGAGGAGCAGAGGTTGATGGTGCTGTATCGTCGCGACGACGGGTGATTATCTCGACCAATTGTTGTACCGTCTAGTGTATTCCCTAGACCAGCCATTCTAGGACCGTAAGCCTTTCTCGTATGAAGTAAAGTCCCTCTAAAGCACACCGATCCTGTCTAGTTTAAATCGTTTGGCGTACCCAGGCGATGATGCTGATGGAGCTGGATCTGTTCCAGGAGGTGCATCTCTATCCACTTCAGTTTCTTCCATAGGGGTGCCACTTTCACCACCAGCCTCTTCTGCTTGAACAGCCTCCTCTGGGTCCGGAGGGTACTTGTGAAAAACCAAGTCCATCTTACGAATGTTGTTCTTGTTGAGAATTTGAAGAGGGTGGACTGGATCAGTGGTTGTTGGGAATTAAATGGCATTGCAAATCATGTTTATGATCCAGGGATATGGCAGATGAAGGTCCCTGGATGTATAAATGACATTTACCAACTGATGAACAAGTAGAGTCGGAAGACAGATCTTTATCCCGTTGGCAACTGAGTACACTATCATAGTCATAAAACTCATGAGATCAGATCAGTTAGTACTTCTGGGATATATGTTTGTGGCGAAAATATCATGCATGACCCGAAATCTTGGTTCCATTTACCTAGCTTTCAGTGCATTCCCTTGATGCTAAGGGATGTCCCGATCATGACAAAGATAATTGGTTACCATAGACTGAATTTCCATATCGTCGAGGTCTATTTTAGGAATTCCTTTGGGAGCCGTGTTCAGACCGAGGATATTTGCCATTGTAGCAGGCATGATTAGCAGATCATCACCATCCACGGAGACCATAAAAGAGGGAGGTTCAAACACAAGTGAGTGACACGCAGTTAAGAAGTTGCGTGTATGTTCAAGTTGGCACGACCTATCAAAATCTAGAACTGGCACCCAGTCGATTGCAGTAAAATAGGGTTCCAGATTGTATAGCCTTAGACATTCCCTATCTACTTTTCTCTCATGGATAAGCTTTCTTCCCATGTATTTGGGAGGACGTAAAGTCGCTCCAGTTGGAGGAGGTGCCGGTGGGGGCACCTGTTCCTCAGATTGGGACTCACACTGTCTTGTGCGTTGCCTTGTGGGGGTCCCATGTTTCGGGGCTTGTGTGCTTCCTCTTGAAGCAACCACTTTTTGTCGGGCAGATCTTGATGACTCTCCCAGACCCGACACTTTTTCTTTATCTTTTCCCATGATGACAAACGAGATTTAAAAGTATTTGGGAAAGAGGACAAAACTCAATAAATATGGAAATTCCCAACAAAAATTTGGAATCTTGAAGATTAGAAGAGTATTACTGATTTTTGGAGCTTCTGGGATGATCTGGCAAGGTTCCGGACCACCGAATGAGAGATACGAGCAGGGAAAAGTGCCTAGAACCCCGGAACAAAAATTCCTTTTTCGCGTTTCAACGATTTATATCGGGCGGCATTCATCGATATTATCGATCTGTATTTCGATTACATCAATGAACTCTGGATTGATCTCATCGATTCTCTTTCTGATATCATCCTCGATCATATGCCCCTTCACTTTCTAAAGAGTCGTCGATTATATCAACCATTGCTCGATTAATCGAAAATGATATATCAATAGTCGTATCAAAGGTGAATGATTTTCTAGTTTCAACATCCAGACGACCTCTTAAGTGTACTTTTAATATTTCTATGTATCAATGGTATACTTGGCAAAATTTATGTACAATCACTGTACACAGTAAAAAGTATAAACATATGAATGTTTGTTTATAAAAGATAGAGGACAGGATCCTTAGATAT
This sequence comes from Magnolia kwangsiensis, assembly GCA_037074715.1. Lineage (NCBI taxonomy): Eukaryota > Viridiplantae > Streptophyta > Magnoliopsida > Magnoliales > Magnoliaceae > Magnolia > Magnolia kwangsiensis. The sequence continues at coordinate 67,074,434 of CM073572.1, read as the reverse complement.
GTCATTTGAAGCTTAAAAAATCAGCAAATATCCAGATCTAGATGCATGACCTGGACTTATTTCTTTTTCTGCTTGATATTTTAGGGTATATGAAAATTAATCATTAGATAGTTTAATTTTTCTTTTACTACCCATCTTGAGGCAGACTTCTTCATTCTGCATTTTTCTTTAGGTGGTGATGGATAAGTGTTTCTCCTAGGTGGACTTTTAACATTCTCTGATTTTCTGATTAAATTGAATTGATTAATGTGATTTTGATCAGAGTTATGTGAAGTCCATCTGGGTGTCAAGCATTTAAACTTATAATGACCCACGTCACCATATAAATGATAAACTGGAGAAGTTCTCATATCACTGCCTGAAGCAGCAAGTTTTTCTATTTTTAGAATTTTATTTCCAGTTTTCTTTTTAACTTTCTCATACCCTAGGCCACTTTTGTCTCTTCCTTGTCTTCCCATCCCTAACAATTTTTCTAACTTCTCACCACTCTGAGAAAATTTGTAGTTTATTTCAGCAAATCTCCTGGATTTCTCTAGGTTAATATGGAGTGAGTGATTATCATTTTTAAGTTGTGCATTGTCATCACTTAATAATTCAATTTGTTTCATAACTTTTGATGATTCCATCTTTAAGGATAGGTTTCCTCTTTCTAACTTATCATTGTCTGAATGATATTACTGTAAATCATTGATTAAACGAGTATTGATTTCCAAAGTTTTGTCTAAATCTTTCTGTAGCAATTCCTTTTTATTTTCAGACATACCAAATCTTTTAAGGATATAGATGCTATGAATGTAGAATTGTAAGCATCTTGTAGTTTGTCCTTCTCTATCTCTTCTTCTTCTTCTTCTTTGGTTTCTTCGTTATCAGATAGAAATGATTAAATGGCTTGTTGTTCCTTCTCGTTCTCAGATTCACTGGGAATGATTGGAGTAGTGGAGATCAATGATTTCTGATCTCCATCACTCTCTGAGTCACTGGATTCTGAATTTGACTCTTCTGTATCATCCCACGTGGCGACCATTGCCTTGCCCTTAGTTTTTCTGTTTGGGCATCTAGTAGATAGGTGTCCATACTCATGACAGGCATAACATTGTGGTTTTTTAGTCCGTTTACCAAAATTGCTTATAGAGAGTTTGTTGTTGACCTTTCTTCCGAGACGGCCGCGATTCTTCCGAAAGAATCTTCTGAATTTTTGTGCCAGCAAGGCCACTTCCTCATCTTCATCTTCTTTTTAATTCTCATTGTCCTCATGTTTTGTTTTCTTAGAATTTTTTAGGACAATGTTTTTAGATTTTTAGAATTATGTGAAGTGTAGTTCAAAAGTTTGTAGGGAACCTACCACTTCTTCTACTTTCATCTCATCAATATTCCTACACTCCTCAATTGTTGTTACTTTCGGATTAAACCATTCCAGTAGGGATCTTAGAATTTTTCTACAAATTTTCGGTACCAGAACTTTCTCTCCCAATCCACCCATGCAGTTACAAATGATGTTTAATTTCGTGAAAAACTCCATAAATGTCTCATGCTCTTCCATCCTGAAACTTTCGAACTGTGAAGTCAGAAGTTGTAGTTTAGACCTCTTCACAGTGCTTGTGCCTTCATGGGTTGTTTCCAATAGATCCCATGCTTCCTTAGATGTTCCACACATGCTTATTTGATTGAAAATATCCTGGGACATGGCACAGTAGATGGTGTTCATAGCTTTTGCTTCAGCAGTTTATTTTTCTTTGTCGAACATCGTCCACTTTTCTTTGGGTTTAGGTTTTGTGATGGTTATGCCACTTTCAGTGTGATTTGTTCGGTTGGTGGCACATATCCTCTTTCAACTATATCCCAAACATCATGGTCCCAAGATCTCAGGAAGTAGTGCATCCTAACCTTCCGGTATGCGTAATTTGAACCATCAAATACTGGAAGTCTAGTGACTGATGAGCCCTCTCCTTTGGCCATATTCCAAACTTCAGTCAAGATCACTCTCTAGGTGGTGAAGCCCTTAAAGAGAGATCCGCTTTGATACCAATTGAAATAGCGGTGAAGACCGCTTGAGTTGAAGTAGGAATATGTCAATGTGTCCTAGAGGGGGTGAATAGGACATTTTAAAGTTTTTACAATGTATTTAAAAATCCTATTGCACTAATCTTAACAATAAACACATATTAGGATTACTCAAAAAATATGTCTACTGGCTTCCAAGCCCAGTAGACGATCCAATCACAAACTATTTAAGAAGTGAACAATATGCAAACTAATTTATAATGGATATGACTGTGTATGTGTGTGAGGTGTGATCTCAGATATTCAGATGAAAATATTAAAGTAAATCACACAAACAGAAGAATAACAATCACAAATATAGTCATATTTATAGTGGTTCAACTACTTGTCTACTCCACTCCAGGTAACTGTACTCAACCCTTGAGTGTACCGAATTTCACTAAGGAGGTTTCACATGGTTCACCTCTAACCTAAGGTTTTAAATCAGTTTCACCTTCGACCTTTATAACCTACCCTGAGACTGACTATTTATGCTCTCACGAGCAATGGTCAACACAACGCACCCATATTTAGGCACACTGGCCAAGATCTTCTCTAAGATCCTACAGAGGTTTTACGCGGTTCACCTTTAACCCAAGGTTTTACTGGTTCACCTTCAACCAGATGTTTATGCTCTTCACAGAGCAAGGGTCAACACAACGTACCCACCACGTACACTCCCGTCGGAGGCCTCCTTGAGGACTTTAAGGGTGAGAAACACCTTAGACCCAATCCTACAAAGGAATGATCAAAAGGTCCTCTGGACTCTAGATACTTACAGATAAGTTAATGAGTCCCATTCAACACAATGGCTTAGATCTCCTCCTTGTTGAGGAAGAGTCTTCAGTTTCTTGATCCGCAACAGATGTACTAATATAAGGCAACGGGTTGGGTCAAGGTTATGATGGAATCCTACTCTCTACAGGTTTTCCTATTAGGAAGATAGACTAATTTCAATCATCTATGCATTCAAGGCATCCCAGCTTAATGATTTTCCATTAAGGTAGTAACTGGAGGATCCTTAAATGTGGAAGTTCATTCCCTAATCCACTCTATTAAATATCAATGATGAGTGTGGATTGGAGGATGAACTCTCTTGAGAGAAAGGGCTTTGGGTATATGATTTAAGGTTAAAACACAAAAGCACTCTCTCCTTTCTCTCACAACAACTAAAGACAAGTTCTCTATAAATAGGAAAAAGGTTCCAACGGATATAAATTGGTCACATTTATGATAGAGTTCGATATCATCGAGCGTATACTCTTAATCGTATCGATGGTCTGCTCAATAACACAAACTTAATGTCATACACTTTTAAAAAACCTCCTGTCAACTGATTGAGGGAATCGAGACTCGTGTCGATGCCACCAGATTTTGAACTCCGATATCATCGATACAAGGGTCGAGTCCTCGACATTTGAAAAAATGAGAGAAACTTGCATGAAAATTTTCAGGTCATTAGATATGATCGGGGGATACTCGATATCATCAGAATTTGAATATCGATGATATCGGAGGTCGTGTCGATGCATCGATAAATCCAAAGATATTATCAGTGAGCTTGCTGGATAAGTTTGTCCTTTCTCGATGCAATCGATTCGGCCCCGATATCATCAATATTTAGAATATCGATTCTATCGATTGACCCCCGATCCGAGTTAAAAAATTACCTGAAAAATGTTGCTGGAGAACTTCGCACCCATGATCGATATCATCGAGAGCTTACCGATATCATCGAGATTTGAACTTCGATAGTATCGAGGAAGGCTCTGATATATCGAAGCATATATGATTTTTCTGAGTAAAAACAGGAGTGCCGGATCTTCCTGTTAATATTATCAAGCCATCTTTGATGGGCTCAAGATTCAAATATCGATGATATCGATATGTGTGTCGATACATCGATAATTCTGTCCAGATATGTATTTAGTTGCTGGACACATTACGTCCTCATTCGGTTTTATCGATTGGTCTTCCGAGGACATCGACAGCACAGGTCAATCATATCGAGATATGTTTCGATATAATTGACAATGCAATAAAACTTAGAGATTTTTTGATTCTTTGAAAAAGTTTTCTCACCTAAAAAACTCTACGATGTCTATCTTATTTTAAGGGTTTTATTCACCTGGTGTTTTAGGACAAGGGATGTGAGGATTAGATTTACCTATGGGGAGCTTCCACACATATGGTTGAGGCAGACACTTGAATTGATCTTCCTGTGAGGCTCTGCAGACTGACTGACTCAACACACACGCTAATTGACAAACTAGGGCATTAACAAGGGCACTTTCATAATCCTTAGCATTCTAGTTTTGTAGTTGTCGGAGACTCCAATGTCATAAGTTGAGCTAGTACGGGTCATTCTGAATCGTGAAAACTCATACATTTTTTTAAAATGAAATTCAGCTTATTGTTTTGAGGTTAAACATTTCATTTGCCATGTTGGTACTTGGTAGAAATGGGAACATTTCATCACCAATGGATCACATCTATTTATCCAATCATCTATCTAACCATCAAACCTTCCATCCAAACATCCATCGATATTTCATAATAATAACAATGTATGATATTTCGCTGATAAATCATTGACAACTAGATAATTTTTAATGGTGAGTATTTAATGACTACTGTTTCCTGTAGTATGGTTCACCTGAAATTTATATATGCTTTATTTTTTATATCATGCTTTAAAATAAGCTGGAGAAATAGATGAATGACATAGATATATAATTAATACATATAGGTGGGTCCTATGGTTAGGGACTCATCACATTGGTGGTGCCGGGGTCGCATACAAGTCGCTCTCCATAACGTGGCCCACTTCAACTGCATCTGCGGACCACATTAATACCCTCTCCGTAAACAAGCTAAAACCACATCCTCTAATAAACCAATCATGGCCCCACATCCATCTGCACAATTAAGAAAAGGAGAAATACTCTGATACTCTTGCAGAGTGTGAGAGATGATACGCAGGCACTTAGAAATTGCATACATGGGATACCAGTAATTCAAACTTAACTGTCCAAAATATGTCTTCCCAATTTGGATGTATCACGAACTAAAATTTATGATTATTTATTATTATTACTATTATCCACTATCAGATTGGTGGACATTTATTGGACAGTTAAAATGAAAAATATCCAATGGTCGAGTGAGTGCATGCATCTGAGGTTAGAGTCGTTCCATCAATCTAATTTTTGAAATTTAGTTAATGTATGTCGCATGTATAATTTCTACGTGCTTGTGTATCAAGTATCCCACGCTGTCTGAGTATAATGTAACTACAAGAGCCTGCTAACAAACAATACCATGTTTGGCAAGCCACATTGTAATTCACCCAGATCAAGAAAATAGAAGAGAACAAAATCTAGATAATCATAGCTGCAAACAACATTTGAATTTGAAATACTATGCCAACTCTAACATATAAATTGAAAACTGTTAGAATAGAGACATTTCATCAAACACTAGTTGTGCATACCTTAAACATTCACAACAATAAACTATAAAAGTGATTTTTTAGGAAAGCCCTAATACTTTTCCCATTACAGAGTTTAGGAAATCCCTAATTCTAATATTGTATCCTCTGATAATCTGTGAATTTATAGATCTAAAAATAAAAAACCTAAATATCTATTTAAGAGAAATGAGTACCTGGCCGGGGAAGAGATGAATGGCAGGGGCTGCTGGCCGCACTAGATCTGAAGATGATGCAAGTGAGGAAGATAGAGAGAGAGAGAGAGAGAGAGAGAGAGAGAGAGAGAGAGAGAGATCGGGTGAGGAAGAGAGGCAGATGGAGAGAGAGGCGTAGGGTCCGGGAGTGAAATGAGCACTGTAGGGTTTTTTTTATATATACAGTAAAATATTCATGGGCCCTAGGCCCTGTTTCACACAACGCCAGTGTAAGAGGCACCTAAAGTGCCATTGTTGATGTTATTTATTGTAGTGCACTGTGGGATAAATGAAGTACTTCATTTAATGCAGGATATATGAAGTATATATCTCATTCCATGAATATAAAAATGACAATATATTGTGACTAGATTAAACCTTATGTTAGTGTAGGAGAAATAATAGCTCTATTAGTTAAGTAGAAGATGTTGACACATGTATGTATGTGCACATATTGTCTGCATAAGTGTGGCCATATGGCCTTGTTTTTATTTTACTAAAAATTTGAATGAATGTTCCATAATAACTGGAAAAGACCCAATTGTGCAAGAGAATGGTTAAATTGAGGCCAACTTCTCCAGTTAACAACAGGCACTAATCTCAATGGCTAATAATCTTGAGTTGATATAAATATGTGCATATAACCTATGTGAATGGGTGCAATAGTGACGATATAAATTATTAAGATCTATTTATTTTACCAATTATGATGATAAAGTAAAGAAAATAGATAATGATTGTAAATTATTTTACTTGTCTGGTGATAGCTATTGAATTTGACCACAATAATGAAACCAATTATATTATTTGCCTTATTATGATAAAAATGTAACAATGAAAATTTTACATTACTTTAAGGTTAAAATAAGCTAATGTTTGTGTTTGGATTGAATTTTTCACTATAATATAATGTAAATTTGCAATGATTACAAATTTATTTACATATATCTAATTATGTAATGAAGCTAATTTTTGTAACCCACTTAAAATCTTTCCTAAACAAATTGATAATTAAATTTTTCTTTATTAACAAAATTTAGCACATAGTCTAGTTAGTAGGAGCACTCACAGTAGAGGAATATGTTAAGGAATCAACTCCCAACAACATAGGACTTTTGTTTTTGCCAAAAACTCACAAAAAATATGGTGGAATCTTATAGATCATCGACTCTTCCTCTATTTAAATGGAAGATCTACTAAAAATTCCTGCAAAAAATCTTAAACTCAAAAGAGAAACCCTGCGAACGAGAAGCCTCGACCAATAAATTTCCAATCAGATTCCTTGTTTTACTTCTAAAATTTTATTTAACAACCTCAAATCTGACCAATGAATAAAATGGATCAATCATATGATCATATTATTTTGATTTGCAAGTAAGTTTCAATGATAGAGATCAATTTTTTAATGAGTTTCCGCAACAAGGATGATTCATTGCGAGAAACTCAATTGCCCCAGTCTAAGAAAATTTGAATCTACAGATCTTAAGGTCAAATCGTGTTACAACCTTAAATCTTAAATTGATATGATAATAAAATTCCCAGAGTGATCTGCAAATCATATAATTAATAACAGTTTTATTGAAAACATTTTTAAACTACCAATTATAGATTCTAAATATTTTAGACTAAGCGATCCTTGGTTATTCCAAATTTTATAATGAGAAAAACCATTAGATGAGTTGGATCCAATTTAGGAATCTATGGTTTTCATAAAAGCTAAGGAAGAAATTAAAAAAAAAAAAAAAAACTCTAAAAGTTTTAAAAATATGGATTGTATAATAAACTGATATACAATTTTTAGAGTTTTATCCATAGACTTTAAGCAATAAATCATAACCCATATCAATCGATCAAAATTGAGGTTTGAATAATCGAGGATGGTCTCAAGCGATCTCAATTGGTTGAGTTCAATTGATCGAAGTTGACCATTTTTGTCCAGCGAGCAAATTGATTTAATCCGACCAAGTTCGATCTGCTGACGGGCAGGGTTTGATCGATGAGCATGGCGAAAAGTCCCAAGACTTTGAGAATTAAATTTGAATTTTATCGATCTATGGTCAATCGATCGAGAACTATGGAGTTATCTCGATCAATCGAATACAATGTCCCTTTTGTTTTTCAATATTTAAATTTAAGAATTAATGTTAGGTCATCTTATTTGGAACCAAGTTGGACTCCGCTTATTGGAATAATATGATTGAATTGAGGTATACTAAATCATTTTAATAAAGATTTGGAGTATAGGTTCTATTAGTACTTATATGTTTAACATACATATGGATTGTTAAATTTTGTAAGAAAAAAGTGCTTCAAGTTAGATCGCAAGTATTGAATCTTAACTATTCTACATGCCTGAAGATCAACTCAAGATCGGCATATCTTCTCAAGTAGTTGTTGCCCAATTTTAAGATAAGATCAAGCCAAAGTTCAAGAACAAGTTGTCCCATATATTTGCTAAAACATAGGTGGTATAACCCAAGAAAGACCTTAGGTTAGGATCTTTTAAAAATTCATTGATTTTGGGTTTTTATAATGTTTTTGCTTTGGAGTTCGACCAGCCTAACTTCCTCGGATAACTTAACTTCAAGTTCAGGCAATATAACAAATTCTGTTGAAAATTCGGCCAGCCTAAGTTTTGGTTCGGCTATCCTAAGCTTGAAATTCGGCTAGCCCGAGTGACTTCAGGTCAAATTCCATTAATGCAATCCTTTAGATTTTAAGGGAATTCTGTTAGCTGATTGAAAAATTCTACCAGTCTACCAGTCGAATCATGATGTTCGACCAGCCGAATTTGACCTCGGGCTAGCCGAATTTTGAATAAATCTTATCCTGAATGAATCTAGCCGAATCCGGCTAGCCGAAGCCAGTCTTAGGCTAGCTGAATTTTCAATCTCTTTGGCTATAAATAGAGGCATTCTTTCACTCTAAACGACAACAAAAAATCACTCTAAACCTTTTACAAGTGAAAGAGAAGCTCAAGTCCTTACCAAGCTATTCGTGGAGTATTTATAATTTATTTTTTTAGTTTATTCAATTCATTTTGTCAAAGATCATCTCAATATTATTCTAAAAGAGTAATCTACACTCATCTTTAAGATCTAAGAAATTTGAATAAAGTAATATTATGGTTTTTCATTTCTAAAATTCTATAAAACTCTATACTCTTTCTTTTGAGTGAATACTACCTCCTGTACATTCAAGAAAGAAGTTCCTCTGAGATAGCTTGTGAAAATCACAAAGTGAGTTTTTCTGAGATAGCCTGTGAAAATCTTAGTGGGTTAATTTGTGATAGCCCATGAAAATCACAAAGTGGGTTTTTATTTGTGATAGCTCGTCAAAATCACAAAAAAGAGTTTTATGGTGGTGAACCCATGAAAATTAGAAGGAATTATATTAGGTTGTTAAGGTGAACCTGTGGAAACCTTGTTATATTTAAAGCCAAAATTATGAGAGAAGTAATTTGAGGAGTAGAGGTGTGGTTGTTTTAAGCATCGAATCACTATAACTCCTTATACATCTGTGGTGAATGTTTATTTCCTTTTTTGTAGTGGATGTTATTTACTTCTTGTGGTGAATGCTGTAATTATTTTATATTATCTTGCTAGTTTGAAAGATTGCTTTTAAAAATATTCATGAAATAAGATTATCCTGCCTAATATTTTAGGTGAAAGTTATCCTACGAATTATTTAGAATTAAGGTTTCAATACTTAGGCTATTGAGATTTTGTATTCTTTATTTATTTCTCTTTTATTTCAATAATTTGGCATTGTCCTATGCACCGCCCAGGACATCGTTAGCTTTCATTTTCAGTTTACAACGTATTTAATTATTCGAAGGATTCGACCATATCACAAATAGGTGAGTGAATCCTAACATGTCTCATATTTGTATGGTTAAAATCAATGAATTGATGGTAGTGATTGTTTGGATTGATATGGTAGTTATGTTATATAGCTTATGCTAGTGTGATCCTTGTTATATGATTTATGATATTGAACATACAAACATGCAAATCATTAATGTTCTGAAATTTGTTGTTTCCTCTTAGACAAAGATGTATATATGAACTATACATGCTGATGCATAAACATTGAGTATACACTATATGCATCAATTATGACTACGTACACATCTTGTGTGTAGGTTTTTGGATGATCTCCTTGGATGATTATGCCTGGTGGATTCATTACCAGATGCCCATGATAGTGGAATCCTACTCATGGAGTAAATATATGACTACCCATGCCTACCTAGATGGATGTCTGACGGGTAGCCTACCTATGGTGGATGTCTAAAGGGTACAATTTTTGGGTTGATGGATATCCAACCTAAGCAAGTTGACGATCATCCAACTTGACATGCACCTCATGACAATTCTATATTTATGCTAATGCTGCGCACATACTATTTCAATTATATTGTACTATCTTATATTATGTTATGTATGAAACATGCCGAGTTCACTCACTAGCCTAGCCAACTAATTGTGGATTAACAAGTATATAGAGATGGACAATGTAGGATGAGTGAGGCCAGATTGGTGGATGAAACTCATGACCAATGGCTGTATTTGGCAGAAAACAAGCCACTACATTAGACGACTGAATGGGTGAACTTAGACTAGTTTTGATAGTTTATTTTAAAAAGAAGAATGTTATATATGAAGTGTTAACAAAAGAAGTGGAAATAGATGGGTATAAGAATATTAATGTGATGACAATATAGAATACATGTAATTGTGCATCTTAATAATTGTATAATGGGTGGATTTATCTACTCTTAGTGTACGTGTCATGGACTGTAACTTGAGTATGAGGGTGTACACTTTGTATCCGAAGTGTGGGGTGTGATAAAATGGTATCAGAGAGAGGTTTTCATTAAAATATAGTGACATGTAGATTTTGTTCATATACACACTTGTATAAATGATAGATCCCCAAAATTAGAAACTCTACATTGAAGATTTTTATTTTATATACAAATTGAAAATGACTTACAAATAAATTCGACGTTGCCAACACTCTGAACTGTGTAGAATTAAATATACAAATTTTGAATGCTTTTACATCTTTATCCCTCTATTGAACAAAGATGAACATTAGATATTTTTTCTCTATTAAACTTAGTTCTTTTATAGGATGTAATGGCCCCAAAGAAGATGCATAGTATCTGGGATATAACTCCATTGAAAAGCGTCACTATTCATCATGAGCCAATGGCGAACCCAAATGCACTGCTAGAATCTGAAATGTCAGCTAGAGAACAAGATGAAAATGTGGAAGAATGAGATGTAACACCCCGTACTTTTTAGTACTCGGGTGTTACCATGAGAATCAAATTTAGTACAAACACATATTTGATTCATCTAGATATTCACTTTTAATCTAACCTAAATCTAACCATTAAAAGGATCCTCATCCTTGGATTAAGTCATCCATCAGTCGTCTTTCAAGATGGACCCTCACCTCACAAGAGAGGTTTATTTTTAGGGTTTTAATCTCCTTAATAAGCAAATCAAACCATCTATTGTCAACATTGAACTCTAGATAGTAAGATCCATCATTCATTGTGTTCTTGATAGCTTAACAATGAAACCACACCTAGACCATACAAACTAACTAATCAGCACTTCACCAGCCGTTAAGTTCCCTTTAAAGCTGACTAGGAATCCATAAGAAGCCTAAATATTAGATCTAGAGCGATTAGTCATCCAATCGATATAAATCCACAATAAAACCCAAAAAGGCAAACGTTGCATGGCTCATCCATGTAATACGACATCAATTTAAAATAGGTAGTGTCCTTGATTGACTCATCAGTTAGATGGATAGCTCTGATCGTGGGATTAGATCAGAGATCATTGTCGAATTGACAATAACTGGCACTTAAAGGCCATATGTTAAATGCTATGACCCACCTAGGCATGGGATTCGCCTCATCTTTGACCAGATGCCATAATAGGGCCCACAAGACTTGATGGATGGGGCAGATCCATCAAAATCATCACGGTGGACCCCACCCTATTTGGTGCATATACACAATTGGTGCACACTCGCTATGCATTAAACTAGGTGACTCGGTCAAACGAGTTTGACACAAGCCAACCAAAAAAGGAGTTTTCCTCCCTCCTTTCAAATTTCCTTCCGCTGAAATAGACAGACAGACAGAGTCCATTTTTGATGAATCATGGCCCACCATCATAGCTTTGTTGGCTGATCCAAACCGTCCATTGTGCCTAAGAGTCACCTTCGACCAAAACCTTGAAGGTTTCACCCGACGACTCGTGCACATGTACTCACGAACACCAGTGTAAAGGGCTGTTCATGCTACCATTTTGCTGAAAATGAAAACTTCCTCTTTCCACGTTAGCAATCCGCGTGCTCTTGCTACTGTAATCTTAGCCCTCCTCTGAGAGGATCATAGCCCTTCGTTCCACCTCAGTTTCAGGGCTTCATAACTATCATTTCTTTCCACTGCCGCATGTTGCAATTGAACCCATCACATCTGGATGAGATCCTCGATGATTGGTGGGTCCCATAAGTCCCTGGGGACCAATCCTGTCCTTCCAAACATTTGAGATCGAACAATGAACTGTCCGATGAGAAACTATCATGGATAGGTCCATCATCCTCCTTATTTGAACGAGAAACCCATCAGCATAGGATGGACCACATTCACCAATCTTGATCATACGTTAGGAGGCCCATAGCCATGGGTTCTCATCCACGTCAGTCATATATGACCATGCGAGTAGTTTTATACTGTCAAACTTAAACTGTGAGGATTTACTCACTACATCATCACTAATCAATAGATTAGCATCCAATGATTTTAGGTGTTGTGAGAGCTATAAAAGCTTGTTTCCTTTCTAGGAAAGACACCTCAGAACCCTAAAGAAAAAAAAATGAGAGAGAGAGAGAAGTGTGGTTGCTGCTGCCACACCAAGCTGGTCCAGGGGAGTTGTTGCCAAGTTCGAGCCTTGTGTTGAGCTCAATCACTATTAGAGCCAACAGAGGAAAAAGAAGAAGAAAAATAATGAGAGAGAGAGAGAGTTATGAATGCCATTGTGTCGCACCAACTCGAGTCGAGCCGCATCGAGCTCGGACGCTATTGGAAGCAACATAACAAGAGGGAATGAGAAAAGAATGAGAGAAAGAAAAGAATAAAGAGAGAGAGAGAGAGGTGGTTATTGTCGAGTTAAGATGACTCGACTCACTGGGATCGGCTGGTCTTCATCAAGTTAGGCTGAGTTGTTGTCCCAGTGGATTCGCTCGAGCTTTTCCTGAGTATAGGTGTTGCTAGACTTGTTTGAGGAAGAAATAAAGAAGAGAGAGCAAGGAGGAGGAAGGAGAAGGGACGTTGATCCCCTTCCTCGAGTTGTTGTTGCATCGGGTGGGACGACTCGAGTTGAGTTGTTGCCCCAACGTTGTCCACTCAAGCGCCACATAAGTCTAGACTTTGCTGGACCTTTTTAAGTAGAAGGCGAAGGTAAGGAAGAAGAGGGAAAGGAGAAAAGAAAAAAGGGAGAGAAATGGAAGAGGGAGAGAGAGAGTATGACTCCTTGGAGACAGCTAAGTCAACTCGGTTGAAGCTGAGTCAAGCTAGGACCTGGTTTGGGTTTGGTTTGTCCATACCCATTGCTGGACATTTCAACAAGGAGGAAGGAAAGAGAAGTAGAAGAAGAGAAAAGATAGAGAGAGAAAGGAGTAAGTGGGAGAAAGAAGAAAGAAAGGAAGGAAGAGGATGGTGAGTCGACTCGACAGGTTGTGGTTGAATCCATGACTTGTCGTTTGACCTAGATCTAAGTCGTCAAGTTGAGCTACCAAGTCTAGGTAAATCGAGACCTAGTTTAGTCATTTACCGAGTTATCTCAATGGGTTTTCACTGAGTCCATTGTTGTATATGGATGATTGTTAGTGGTATCCCAACCATTTTAACCAGGTCACTGACGCGCATGTAACGGTCAAGTTTAACTCTATTAGGTGGTAGTCATGTTATCTAGTGGGCTACACAACTAGATTGCTTGTTTGAGGTGAGGACTCAACCTTTGAACTTTCCACTTAAATTCATCAATCTGGACATAAATGATGGTATGATTTCTCTCATTTAGTCTCCTAAATTACTTGATTAAGTTACTTACCTCACTATTGAATATGTTAATTTATTGCACAATTATTTCCTATGTTAAATGATAGACATTTCTCTTTAATTATATCAAGCATAAATGATTTGATGGTAACACGATATCTTTAGTTGTACGTTTATTAATTAATTGTATATTTTCCACTTACGATTAAGTGATGGAATGAATGGAACTTATCATTGACTCAGAATCTTGTGGTCCCTATTTGACTTACGCGGCCTTGATCGTACATTTTCCTTACGTGGCTTGGATCACATATTTGCCCTACGCGGCTTGGATTGCTTATTTTCCCTTTGTGACTTTGATGGAACATTGACACCCTTTTGTCGCTTATTGGTTATATTCACATATCTTATTGATTTTTGGGTTATTATGTGAAGTTGGATATGATTTTCAGGTGGAGCTAAAGTTTTCTTGTTGATTTTTTAACCATCTTGTGGAGTGCATATAATTTCCAAATGACATCGAAGTTCCTATATTAATTCTCTCTTCATCTTGCGGAGTTCAGTCATATGGTAATTATTGGTGGAGCTGAAGTTTGCTTGTTGATTTTCTAGCCATCTTGCGGTATTCCCATATGATATGATTTCTGAGTGAAGTAGAAATTTGTATGTTGATTTTCTTGCCATCTTACAGTGTTTAGTCGTAATGTGATTTTCGAGTGGAGTTGAAGTTTACTTACTGATTTTCTAACCATCTTGCAATGTTCACGTACGATATGATTTCTAGGTGGTCTAGAGTTTGTATGTTGATTTTTTCTTCATATTGCGGAGTTCAGTCATACCATGATTTTCTAGTGGAGCTGAAGTTCACTTACCGATTTTCTAGTCATCTTGCGGAGTTCACATACGTTATGATTTTTGGGTGAAGTAAATGTTTGTATGTTTATTTTCATTATGCAAAGTTCATTATGATTTTTGGGTGGAATGGTAGTTCGCTTATAAATTTCAGCCATCTTGTGGAGTTCATATGATTTTTGGATAATGTTGGAGTGCGCTGTTGATTCTCTTTTCATCTTGCTGAGTTCATTCATACCATGATTTTCGGATGGAGCTGAAGTTCGCTTATCGATTTTTTATCTGTCTTGTAGAGTTCACGTACGATATGATTTTTAGGTGAAGTAGAGGTTTAAAGCTTGATTTTCTGTTCACCTTACGAAGTTCACTTATATTGTGATTTCTGGATGGATCAGGAGTTCTCTTATCGATTCTCTAGCCATCTTGCAGAGTTCACATACAATGTGATTTTTGGGTGCAACAGAAAGTTGTATGATTGATTTTTTAACTATCTGGACATATTTCCCTGCATTGTGATTGTTATTATATTTTGCTTATAATGAGATTATGTTGATTGGCTTAATTTTTTAGTATATGATCCTGATTATGAATTGCATTATTTTATATATATATATATATATATATTCTCATGACTTGCAATTTATCCTAGAATATGAATGATGAGTGTATAATTTTATAGGATGCTCCTCACTGTGATAGCCATTGATGCTATCGAACCATACCAGCTGATGCAGGCGTAGAGCGAGCTGATGTTGTTCACCGGGTTACTAGAGTAGATCGGGTGATTGAGGAACATGAGACGGTCCCGGTGACCCATATTGAGCTCCATCACTAGATCTCCATTTTTATTTAATGAACTTTGTTATTTGGGATTGTATAAGTCATGTATGAGTGCTACGTTTGGATTTTTATGGTGATTGGAATATTTTTATGCAATGCATGGTTTACTCCACTTACGTTTGTTGCTAACTATAATTAACGATAAGCAGTTTAAATTTAAACTGAATTTTAGAAGCCAACACTTGGGTTTTTAGAAAATGAGTAGTATACTCGGGTTTTAAAAACTGGGGCGTTACATGAGAAGAGATAGAAAGTCATGCCCCTCCAATAGAAAATTCAGGTGGTGGGACTTAGTGCGTAACTTCCACTATCACCAACCACTATGCGCAAAAAATTTGCTTGACCTATTTTCTAGCCATGTGACACAAGGAAAGATGTGAGGTCGAGCACCATCTTCCTCAAGAGGACAACTATTCAGAATCCACGGAACTTCTCTGGACTCCTCACAAAGACTTCTCAAATCCATGTGGAAAGAAAGTAGAAAATAGAAATAAATTCTAATAAATTTGAAATTGATTAATGAATGAATAAAAATGAGTTCACAACCTTTAAATAGGGGTACTAAGCAATGTGAAAGAAATCAGAATCAAACAACAACTAAAACTCCTAGAATCCGCGACTTACTATAAATAGTAAACTTACTATTTATAGACGGTCGTGATGTTTACTAGTGCGCAAGGTTTTTGGCCAAAAATATTAAGTGTCCTATTTGGATTCACCAAACCGTTCTCCTAATTATTCTAAGCTCTTTTCATGTTGGACGCAACTCCTAAAGCCCGACGGATGAAGAGTTATAATCAAACTAAAACTTACTATTTATAGTAAAAATGAAATTAAAACAGGGAAATGACTGTTCACTCCCCAAGTGCAGGGTTGTGATGTAGTAATAAACTTGGTAAGACTGAGGTCGAATCCCAAGGGATTGAAACTTGTACGTTATCTAAAATTAAGTAGAACTAGAACTAGATTAAGATGAATTCTAAATCAAGTAGCAATTGAGGAATAATTGTGGAATACTGAATATAAAATTGAAGAACTTCAGAGGAAAGGAAACTAGGGATTCAGAGGATCCACTTGTAAAGATCAGGGAGATCTTATGCCTGTTATCAAAAATCATGAAAATTACTGAACTGCCGTTGATATAGTTTCACAGAGATGAAAGGTATATGAATTAGAATGGATTCCATCACCAAACCATACCCAAGAGACTATGGAAAACAACATAATTAAACTAATTACCAACCAATCACATGTCTAAAGGTTAGGAAGAGTACTGACATCCGACCATGCCCAGGAGACTATGGTGAACAACAGGGCTTCCTGACATCATAAACATAAAAGAGAAAAGGACATTCTCAAAGCCATTGTAGATTCATTGTAATTTTAGTCACAACAGACCATTTAAAACTAAAAACATTCCCATTAAATAACTTAAATCAATATCAATTCAGTTTCAAACAAACGGCACAAGCAGAGGATCTCCCATCATGCTACAAGCTTCACCTCTTAGCTCTAGCTAAGAGGTTTAGCCCATAAACATGATTGGGCTAATCATCTTAAACAAAATAAAAAAAATTAAAGAAGAAATAAAAGAGGAACAACTCTACTCTCTGTGCTTCACGTCTCCCAGCTCTAGCCGTCCAAGCCCAGATCTCCCCGAATCTCTCTCTACCTCTCTTTTTTTTATAGCACCAAGAGGGTCGGTGCGGAATTCTCTTTACGCACTGTAATGTGCGTGCGTAACTTTTACGCATTCAACGATATGTACCATCAGCCTCTTACGCTCAAATGGTGGTGGGACCCATTATTGCAATTCCCTGAGATATCCACCCCGTCCAACAGCTTCTCCTTGAGAAACCAATCAAGAATGACGTGTTCTGGCTTGAATTTGGCATGGCCCATAGAGTTTTTCATTACATTGTCCATCCTTAGTTTGAATGGTTGAAACCAGATATTCCTTATCTCTTGCAATTCTATCACCTAGGCTCTGATGAGAGGGACTGTGAGCTCCTGATGGACGGTCCAGATCAAACCATTGATGCCTGATGGTGGCCCACAACAATTTTCCACAAGCTCTGTTGCGGAACAGAACTTGTGCAGGACGCTGTGATGGTCGGTGCGCCCCACAGTGCTGTTTTTTTATGCAATCCACCCCGTCCATCGTACTCGCGTTGAGAAACCGTCCGGGAAGGGTGTAATTTGGAGTTAAATCGGTGCGACCCACTTGATCTTTTGTTCCGCTGTCCATCTTGCTTTCAACGGCCAGGATGTTCCACTAGCTTACATGTGACCAGAAGATCACCTAGGTAAGGGTCTTGGCCGTCTCTTGAGACAATTTAACCATTCGGATCATTGAAACAGATGATGAGTGGGGCTCACAACGCAAATCAACATCGGACAGCGTAGACGTTGTTGCTGCGCTTAGCAAATTTGGAAGAAAGAATCGGTCAAGGGTCTGTTTGACCGATTCTTTATTGTCGTGCATGGTCGTACACTTGTGCACTATGCACACTCGTGCTCAAATGGGGTCCACTATGCTACTTAGCTAAAGTCTGCTCTGTTCATTCTCTTTGTCACCTCCTTTAATCCGTCAAGGACAATTTTGAAGCATATCCAGGTAGCAGGTGGGCCGCGCTTAGTGAATTAATGGGTTGATCTGTCCGTTAGGCCACTTTCACAGGGATCCAATGGTTGAAATTCGACGTGTACGGTTAATTTAGGGTCTTCAGGCCATGTATATAGTTTCAAGTTGAACGGATGACGGAAACCTTATGATCTTGCATTTTGGACGTCTTTCGGGCCACTTGAGCCTCAATTTCTCAGTTTTCTTGAATCTCTGGCGTGAAATTCCGTTAATCTTGGTCCCCTGGAATCTGTCCCTTGCCTTGGTGTCTTCAGATCATTAAATCCATGCTTTAAGCGCCTTTTTTTCAGTCCAGACTCTTAAAGTCACCTTGCAACACAAACACAAGTAAATCGGCCTAATAAATAGTATCATGCTCGTAAATCCAGGAAATAAATGGGGTCTGATATGCAATATTTGACCCTCAACAATGACCGTCGATCCAGGGATATTTCACAAATCCAGCTTGTGTAACCCGACATAGCTGGGTTAGTTGGCTAGAGTAGCTCGTTCTACCCCAAAATCATATAGTTTACACCCGATAACTCATTCCGGATTGTGAGATACGCCTGATCTAAGGTTCGACGGTCTGGATCACTTCTGTCGTCGACCCGGCCTTTTTTAATCCATCTTAGCCATGAAACTGTCCGCCACCCACTCTACATCGGTCCCCTCCACTTCAAAAGAAATTGTCCTCGAGTTCTCATCTTGCTCTAGTTCTTGATACTTGGTCAGGTCCGCGGCATTGAAAGTCCGTGAGATCGCCATGTCATCTGGAAGATCAACAACATAAGCATTGTCATTGATTTTTGAATGATTGAGCCGGGTCCAATCTTCTTATTTTTCAACTTGTTATACGTCCCAGTCAGAAATCTCTCTTTACGCAAATGAACCATAACACAGTTGCCCACCTCGAACACTTTTTTTCACCGGCGCTTGTCCGCTTGTTCCTTGTACTTCTCATTCGAGGCATGTAGCTTGGTCTGCACTTCCGCATGGATGCCCATGATCTTGTCTTCCGTATGTTCTGTTGCAATGCTCAGGCCTGGGTGCTTGGATAGAGGGACCAAGTCAAGTGTGTGGCAAGGTACTCGTCCATAGATAATTTAGAATGGTGATTTCCTTGTCGAGCAGTTCACCATGTTATTGAATACAAACTCTGCTTAAGATAAGGCCAAATCTCACTGCTTCGGTTTTTCTCCTAAGATATTGTGAAGGAGGTTACCCAACGTGCAATTCACAACTTCGGTCTACCCATCAGTCTGTAGGTGGTAAGCACTGCTGAATTGAACTCATGTATTAAATCGAGTCCACGAAATCTGCCAAAAGTGGATAATGAACTTCGTGTCATGATCAGAAGTAATGGTCTTAGGGACCCCGTGTAGTCCATTGATAAATCCTTCTAAGAACCGTCAGGCACAGATAATGAGGTGTAGAGGCCCGTATTCTGAGATTACCCCTTGGAGGTCTGACAAACATGACAAGGTTGTACAACTTTTTCCACATTACGTACTAATTGTGGCCAGTAATACCGCTTTTTTACAAGAGCTCTCATCTTATCTCGCCCAAGGTGTCCGTCGAGGCTACCTTCATGTAGCTCCTGAATAATCTGCTCCCTCAGAGAACTTTAGGGGATGCATAATCGATTCCCTTTAAAGAGAAAATCATCCTGTATATGAAGGTCACTAGGGTGACCTTCTTGGCACTTCATCTAAGAATCTTTGAAGTCCTCATCGTCGGCATATAGCTCCTTAAGACAGTTGAAGCCGACCATGTAAGACCTGTATCTTAGACCGTACCGTTTCGTATGCTTCCACGGTCCTCCCAGTCGAATTCCGGCAACTCTCGACTCGTATCTGATGTTTGCGCGTGATCCTAAACGGAGTCCTGCATATTGGAGTCGACTCGACTCGAAACTTGTACCCTAGTGACCGCGCTGTCGCTGCGGTTAAAACACCGCGACTCGTGCACCAATCTAATACCTGGGCCAGGAGATGTGGGCCTGAGTTCATTTTGAGAAAAATGTTGTGCATTACAAATTTTGAGGGAATCTCCACAACATATCCTATCAATCAAGTACACTCCATACCTCAAGTACAAGCAATCCATCCCTCATTTTTCTCAAGTCAACACTCTCTCTCGCTACCCATCCCTCTTTTTCCAACTTTCAAACTAAACCTTACCTCTCCATCTTCTTTCCTTACAACACCCATCCCATATCATCCCATCACTCCTCTCTCTCTCTCTCTCTCTCTCTCTCTCTCTCTCTCTCTCATTCTCTAGCAATTTTCCAAATCCCATGAGAGCTCCAACGTCCAAGCTCCTCTCTCCCAAATACTAAGTGTGGCCCACCTTCTCATCTCCCATCTCAACCTTCCAATCACCATCAACCTCCATCAAATTTGAAGGCTAGGAGCATACAAGTCCAAGGAGCTAAAGAAGGAGGCCACAAGTGGGTGATCAACCATTAGTTTTTATTTTTAAGGGCCCACTTATTGTGGGACCCATTTGATCCATGCATTGTATAAGGGAGGGCCCAATAGTGGCGGGGTCCCTCCCCTTCAAGTCTCTCTCTCTCTCTCTGCCCTCTCTCTCTCTCTTATTTGTGGCCCCCATGATGCATGTATCCCTATCCAATCTGTCCATTAGTGGCAGCCACCTTGCCGCCCACAATGGGACCCATCTGATGTATGTCCCTTATGTCTCCACCCTCCAAACCTTGGACAGTGGAGGGACCGTTGATGTATGTGTTTTACCCAAGCCAGTTAGCAACAGTGGAGTCCACACGTCCTGTGCAAAAAAATAAAAAATAAAATCTAGACCATTTATACGTGTGGAACATACACGCCATGAATATCCATGCAGTCCATGGCCTGGACAGTGGGGGCACCTGATACATGTGTTTTACATCCAGGTCATCCGTCCAGGCCTGGATGTTGGACGTTGCCTTAAAAAAGAAGAAGAAGGAATATTATATATTATATATATTAATATAATATACATGTTATATATATATATATATATATATATATATATATATATATATATATATATATATATATATATGAGAGGTGGGCCACATGTGTGGGACCCACCATGTGCGTAAGATCAACATCGTCCAGAACACCCAAGGGTCTGGACGGTGGCCTTTTTTTATACATAGGTCCTGTATGTTATGCTATTATATAATATATCATATGATAATATATGATATTATATTATAATAGTATATTATATTATATTATACAATTATAATATAATGTTTTAAAATACATAGTGGTGGGCCTTGTGTGGGACCCACCTGTACCGTCAGCAGCAGCTGACGCTACATCTTACACAGCCTAAAGGACAGTTGTATTAGCGTCCAATACAATGGGGCCCATCTGTTGTAGGACCCATCATGATGCGTGTACACATCACGCTGTCCATCCATTTTGAATCCCACCGTCCATCTGATTTGACGGTGGGCTAGCGGCTGATATCAGCTATTGCTGCACATGCAGCAGCAGCACTCGAAAAAAAATAAAACAGATTCGTATTTCTGGTGGGCCAAATACGTGGACCCCACCCCTGATGTATGTGATTCATCCAAACTGTACATGCATTTAGTGAGCTCGTCCTTGAGTTTGAGAATAAAAAGATTGATCTAGCTATCAAGTGGACTAAACTGCCATGACAGTGGGGTGAGGATTGAACGTCCAGCACTGAAACTTTGGACTAATATGAAATTTATTTTCCTCCTATTCAGGTCTTCATGACCGTATGAGCAACCTGTATGGAAAATAAATGTTATGGTGGTCCCTATGAAATTTTCTAACGGTGAAAATCACTACCTCCACTGCTATTTGTGATGCAGTCCAAATGATATTTTGATCATTATCACTGCTGTTATTTGTGGTATGGTACAGATGATCTTTGGATATGATTTTTTTTTTTTTTTTTTTTAATGCTCTATAATGATCTCTACCAATGGATGAATAGTGTACTGGAATTGGCCCATATGATTTGGCCCATTGAATCGAGTCATTTGAATTGGCCCATTTGATTCTGCCCATTGATCGGCTCATTTGATTCAGCCCATTGATTGACCAATTTGATTCGGCCCATTTAAATTGGCCATTTGACTCTGCCTATTTGACTCGGCCATTTGACTTGGCCTATTCGACTCGGCCATTTGATTCGGCCCATTCGACTTGGCCCATTTGACTCGGCCAATTGATTCGGCCCATTTGATTTATATGAGGCCCAATGAGATATATGTGGGGCCTTTGTGTGGGCTGAATATAATGTATATGAGGCTCATTGCGATGTGAGATTCCACCACGATGTATGTAATGATGTTTTGGTGGTCATGCCTTGGGAGCCATAATGGTTTGACATCCACATTGTAAGAGCAATGATAGTTAAATGTCCGCATTGCAGCTCCTAGGGCCCATTGATAGGCCCATACTTATAATGCGTAGGCCGTCTAGGCCTCTCTTCGTTATGAACAGGATCTATCACCACATAACATGTTTAGTATAGTCCCATGATCCATGCTCATACACATCATATGTATGCTTGATATGAGGAGTGATTGATCATAGTATATGCCTTCGGGCAGATTGTTTATGGGCTCTCTGATAGGCGGAGTTGTACTTCATAAGTGCGTAGTACGCACAAGATTGTTGCATGACTGGTAATATAACTCATATACTTTGCATTTGTGTAATTATGATTACTGTATGCCCTAGCGACATCAGGGTCATAACCTTCATAGACACATCGTGGATGGCAGGATTGGACACCGAAAATATTATTATTAAGCATCGGGGCGGCATAGATGTCCTTGGGTGAAAATCCCTAAACTCAATGGTACCAGAGGATGACTCCAACGTCGAGACCGAGTAGATATATGAGCGCACAAGGGCCGAATACCAAGAGGTTGCGTCTCCCACTATGTTGTGGCCTGTTGAAAAGGGGTGTGGACTTACTCGCCTGAGGGTAGGAGGTATTGTTAGGCTGAGTTTAACCAGCTCGTGAATGGGTCCATTATCGACATGCCGGATAGATATTGACAGACTATTGGCTAGGCGGATAGTGAGGTTTCTTACACTCACTTGGACTGCACGCCTGAGAAAGGGGTAGTGCCATTTGGAGGGTATTAAACCCCAGTGATTATCCAGAATAAGAACTGTACTGATATTTGATGCTCTAGTAATGAGCTGCATTGATATGTGGATTTGGATGAGGATTGACATGCTTGAGTTGCATCTCTCATCACATGGTCTTGATATGGTCGATAGCATTTATATCTTGCACTGCATAGCTTTGGTATGGCTGATTGCATTCATGTATTCATTAGCATGATTCCGCATTACTTTGACCTTGCATTCTAAGCACAGTCATATTGCGCACACACTTACACCGCCCTCTAAGCTTTCTATAAGCTTATGTACAATCAATGCATGCAGGTGACGCTAAGACGCAGCCATAGCTTCACCGCAGTTGAAGTGTGCAGTCGAGCTTCAGGAGTTTCTATTATTATCATTATCTTGTATTTTCCTTCATACGCATTGTATTCAAAGTTTTTTTTATGGTGTTCTTGTAGTTATTGTTCGTGAGTTATACTTATATTGAATCAAAATCGTGTTTGAAATCCTCCTAAAATTTCAGGATCAGAACCTGGTGTATGAGTGCCGAGAGCCGAGAATGGGGTACTATGTAAGCTATTAGCGCCGGATTCAGCAATCAAGAATTTTGTGAGCCTGATTTTCAAGTTTGAGGCATGACAGACCACCTCATTGCTCATCGTAACAAGTAGTGATGCGCGACGGCTAAGTGTATCAGCTACCTTGTTCTGCTGGCCTGACTTGTGCTTTAGAACTAATGTGAATTCCTATAAAAATGCAGCCCATCTAGCATGCAAATGATTCACGTTAGTCTGACTATTAATAAACTTTAATACTTGACGGTCTGTGTATAGAAGAAACTTTCTTTGAAATAATACCGCTAATGTTGCATCGCCTAAATAACTGCATACAACTCAAGCTCATAAGTCGACCACTTTTTTCAGGCTTTACTAAGCTTCTCGCTATAAAAGGCCACCGACCTGCCTTTCTATGATAATACTCCTCCAATTTCGACGTATGGAGCGTCACACTCAACCTCAAACAATTTGTCAAAATTAGAAAGCACCAAGACCGGTGTTGTAGACAAATGATGCTTGATCTCATGAAAGCTCTTGTTAGCTTTATCGGTCCACTGGAATGGTCCTCTTTTCATGCAATCTGTTATGGGCGCGACTATGGTGCTAAAATCTCGCACAAATCGACGATAAAAAGTCGTTAACCCGTGAAAACTCCTCACCTCATGAATGTTTATCGAGATCGGCCATTCCCTAATAACTTGGACCTTTTCATCGTCCACACGGATGCTTGTGAACATCACAACAAATCCTAAAAATAATAGGCTGTCAGTTAAAAAACTATACTTCTTCAAGTTGAGATATAACTTGTTAATTTATAGGACCTGCAGCACCTGCCTGATATGTTTCCTGTGCTCCACCTATTTATCAATATGTTATCAAAATATACTGCCACAAATCGGCCAGTCAACGGTTTTAGAACTTCATTTATCAAATGCATAAAAGTACTTGGTGCGTTTGATAGGCTGAAGGGCATGACCAGCCACTCATACAACCCTTCCATGGTCTTGAATGCCATTTTTCACTCATCACC
Organism: Magnolia kwangsiensis; assembly: GCA_037074715.1. Taxonomy (NCBI): domain Eukaryota; kingdom Viridiplantae; phylum Streptophyta; class Magnoliopsida; order Magnoliales; family Magnoliaceae; genus Magnolia; species Magnolia kwangsiensis. The sequence goes on along the minus strand of CM073572.1, from coordinate 67,049,587 downwards.
GGGTCGGATGTGAATCTGATGGTACCAGCTCCTCAGATCTAGTTTAGAGAACACCTTGACCTCTTTTAGCATATCCAGCATGTTGTTTAACCATGGTATTGGGAACCGATATTTGATGGTAATTTTGTTGATTGCTTGGCCGTCGACACACATGCTCCAGCTTTCATCTTTTTTTGGTGTCAATAATGCTGGTACAACACATGGGCTCATGCTTTCTCTTAAGAGACCCTTAGGGATCAATTCGTCTACTTGCCCCTGAAGTATCTTACACTCCTCTTGACTCATCCGATAATGAGGGCGGTTGAGTAGGCTAACCCCATGAACGAGGTCTATGTGATGTTGGATATCCCTCATGGGGGGCAATCTATCAAGTAAATCCTCAGGCTAGACTTATTTAAATTCGTTTAGCAACAGTTTTACACTTAGAGGGATGTTTGAGGTTCCTCTTCCTTGCCCTTCACCACTATGGCGTATATCTCGCCAGTTTCCTTAGATTCCTCCATGAAATCTCGAATGGTCAATAGAGAACTCTACTTCACTTTAGAGTCTTTAGGGTGGTTCTCTGGAGCCATAGGGACAAGGATTATTTTTCGACTATCCTTGACGAATATGTAGACATTGTCTCGTCCCTGATGGGTCGCATCAAAGTCCGACTGCCAGGGTCGACCGAGTAACATATGGCAAGCTTCCATGTCGACTACGTCAAAGAGTATTTGATCCTTATAATTTTTGCCAATTGAAAACGAGATAGTGCATTGTTCAATTACCTCGGTCTCATTTACCTTTTATATCCAACCAATTGAGTACAGGGAAGGATGTTTCGTCGTTGGTAGCTGCAACTTGTCCACCATCACTCTTGAGATAATGTTCTCGCTGCTACCACTGTCTATGATCACATCACAGACCTTTCCACTGACAGTGCACCGAGTATGAAATATATTGTGTTGTTGTGGATGTAATTCCTTTCGTGGGGCATATAGTAATCACCTCACAACTAGAAATTTGCTACGATCCTCGCCTGTCACTTCATCGCCACCTGTTATTTCTTCAGTTGTTTGCTAATGTTCATTAAAGCTAAGGTCTTCTTCTGTGACCTCATCTTCAGTGTCCCCTTCGTTTATAGTCAAGTGTGCTGCGGGACGTTGAGGATAAGTGTTTGATAAGTGACCTGGTTGGTCACAGCAGTCATAATTATTCGACTTTAGTCGAGCATAAGGAGTTGGAATCCTACTCGAGCTCGTTGTTGTGAGTGTTGTATGTTGAGGTCTGGATGAGCCGCTCCTCGTATCACAGTTTGCGGTCGTAGGAGGTTGAGGACATTCTCTTACTTGATCTTTTCCTCATACCAGTACTGGATCCTGCGTGGAACCCGTCATAGGGGGTCGAGTTGAAGGATAGGGACAAGCAGGAGCTCTTTGTGTTTTTGCCTTACCCACCAATTAAACTATTTTATTCATGGTCCCGACATGGTACATCTGAACTTGATCCAGAATTGTCGGTCGCAACCTACCTATAAATCGTGTCACCTTTTATGACTCAGATTCTGATAGATTATTTCATGTAGCCAACTGTTGGAATTCTTCAATGTAATTTGTGATGGTTCGATTTCCTTGTCAGCAATTTTGATATTGCTGGAATAATATATGCTCATAATCACTGGGGAGAAATTGTGATCGAACAAGACGTCTCATCCATGGCCATGATGAGATGGGCGCCTTGTTCTAACGGGCTGGTGAGAGTTGTAACATTTTCACCATGCAGAAGCATTAGATTTTAATTTAAACATTAACAATTTTATCCTTTTATGATCTGACATGTCCATATAATCAAAATATCTCTCTACTTCGGCTAGCCAATCGAGAAAATCTTTTATACGTAATAAACTATTAAAACTAGGAGTTCAGCCTTACCTCGATAGTTTCTTTTAGTATGATCTAGATGATCACCTCCATGGATTGATCATCAGACAAAACCCTTATTAAGGTCCTCATCGCTAGAACTTGATTCATTTGGTGTAGCCATACGGTTTGCCACTGGTAGTCCTCTATAAAAATTGAGGTTGTGTCGTACAGCAACTAAAAGTGGTGGAGCACCGCCTAGGGCTCGGGGTGGAACTAGTGCATCCACAAGATGGTCGAGGGTTACATGCAGCCTTTGCATGGTCAATTGACTCTCCCGGTGGAAAGCTTCCATTCTTTCCGTAAGGTAACGAATCCATGGATCACCGTCCACAGGATTTTGATTTATCCTTTGTTGTTTGCCATCGGCCTGAGGGGAATTCTCGCTTTGATACCAAGTTGATGTAAGGAAGGATGTGAGGTCGAGCACCGTCTTCCTCAAGAGGATAACTATTCTAAATCCACGAAACTTCTCTGGACTCCTCATAGAGACTTCTCGAATCTAAGAGGAAAGAAAGTAGAAATTAGGAATAAATTCTATTAAATTTGAAATTGATTAATGAATGAATAAAAATGAGTTCACAACCCTTTAAATAGGGGTACCAAGCAATTGGAAAGAAATCAGAATTAAACTACAACTAAAACTCCTAAAATCTGTGACTTACTATAAATAGTAAACTTACTATTTATAGACGGTCGTGATGTCTACTAGTGCGCAAGGTTTTCGGCCAAAAATAGTAAGTGTCCTATTTGGCTTCAGCAAATCGTTCTCCTAATTATTCTAAACTCTTTTCACATTGGATGCAACTCCTAAAGCCCGATGGATGAAGAGTTATAATCAAACTAAAACTTACTATTTATAATAAAAATAAAATTAAAACAGGGAAACGACCGTCGATCCAGGGATATTTCAAAAATCTGTCTTGTGCAACCTTATATAGCCAGGTTGGTTGGCTAAAGTAGCTCGTTCTATCCCAAAATCATACATTTTATGCCCGATAACTCATTCCAGATTGTGAGATACACCTAATCTAGGGTCCGATGGGCCGGATCACTTCTGTCGTCAACCACGCCTTTTCTGATCCATCTTGGCCATGAAACTTTCCGCGACCTGCTCTACATCACCATGGGATGCCACATTCGGATAAGTAGCTCAATTGGTGGGCATGATGAAACAACAATAAGATCAAATTGGTGCCTAAATGAACATAAAAGTTAATAGGGATCAAGCTCCTCTAGGACAGAGGAATCCATCTTTTGTAAGGTATGAGCAACTCGGCGAAGTGGACCTATTGAAGAAATTCACAAAACCGTGACTGCTTATATTCAATGGAGCTTCAAATCCAACAATAATAGAAGAATGTCTGACTCAAGTTGGGAATATTCTTGAAGCAATAGACGTCCAGAGGACCAGAAGGTCCAGATGGCGACATTTATACTAAAAGGAGAAGCAGATATATGGTGGCAAGTAGTAAAAAGGATGGTTCTAGTAGTTCATGTGTGGACCTAGAGCAAGTTTAGGAGTTAGTTTCATGAAAAATATTTATCCAAAACTTATTATCTTAAGAAGATGGCGGAGTTTTTAAAGTTGAAGTAAGGGGCTATGACAATGGCCCAATGCGAGGCGAAATTCATAGAATCACCTCGTTATGTTCCGAAGTTATTGGAAGATCAAGAATATAAAGTTAAGAAATTTGAATAAAGACTCCATTAGAACATTAAAACCAAATTTTATTGCACAGATATCACGAAATATTCTAGGACCATTGATAAGGTCATATGAACTGAAAGAAAGAGTGAACGAACCCATGCTCAGATGAGAGAGCATTAGAAAATGACAACACCAGCTCAGCAGCAACCATCAGAAAAGAGGCAGTGGACCACCACCCCTATCATGACACCAAATAATAAAGATCACCAATTTGTGAGAAATTGCACATATTGTGAAAAATACGGACATAAGGCACAGTTCTGCAGATTTCGACTGTTGAGACTCAAATATTGCATAATTTTCCCCATTTACATCTTGGTTTTATGAACATGAATCAACTTAATATTCTATTTTACTCATTTATGTGTTGCAAGATGAATTTAAGAGCTTGGATTGAAAAATGGTGCTAAAAAGCATGGATTTGATGCTCAAGAATCACCAAGGCAAGGGATGTATCTTAGGAGACCAAGATTTAAGAATTCGCATGCCAAAGATCCAAGAAAACCAAGTGAGGAATGAAAAGAATCGAATATTTGAAGTAAAAAATTCTGAAATCATCCTGAAACAGTGTATTCTAAAGCTTTGAAGTCTATTTTGAAAATATATGCAACGAGAAATCTATTTTAAATAAACTGTGCAGTGAGTCTATTTTGGGAAATTGCATAAATTTGAGGCGATTTCTACAGTTTTTCAACTTTGTATGAAAATTAAAATTCCCCACCTATAAATAAGGCTTCCTAGGGCATTCCTAAGCATCATTCAAAGCATTCAAGAGCAAGATTTAGAATTTTTAGAGGGTTTTCAATTTTATTTAAGTTTTATAAGTTATTTTTTCCTTTTAGATCTTTTTTATTTGCATTCATTTCTTTCTTGTTGCTTTTTATTTCTACAATCGAGTTATATTTTTCTAGGTTCCTTCTAGAACAAGCTAGAAGGGAAGCATATGGGTTTAATAATTCTTTAAGTTATGATGATTGATTATTTTAATGATGAGAAGAATGACGTATGCATGTTGTCGATTGTTTAAGTTTTATTTTTGATCCTCTTGTGAGATCCATATATTTTCATCATATGATATCCACATTGATGGATAGGCTTACACTAGATCAATTAGATTTCTTAGATAGGAGAGGTTCTTAACCTGTTATATTTCTTTGATTTTCATTATCTCATTAATATTGAATTCTTAAAATCACTGGCGTTTGAGAATATATATCAATTGTTCAAATTCATGATTTTCTAATCTTTTATATCATTTATTAAAATATTTAAACTATTTATTTTCTGATTAGGCTGACTATAGTGCTTATATCCTAGTTGTGTTATCCATGTCATCATGATTTTGGAACATTGACCTATGTGTGGAACTTTGAAGCTTGTGTTTTATTTTAATTCAGTTGAATTAAATCCATTTAAAAATCCCAAAATCAAATCATCAATTTAGTTTTTAGTACTTAATTTTTTTTGCATTTAATTTTCTCCTTCTCACAATTCATCTCCCTATGGGATCGACCTTATATTTAGAAGATATTACTTATGAACCTCTACACTTGGGGGCAAGTAATCATCGATTTAGAGATATCAGTTAGTTACCGCCACTCCAGCAGACATCTTCATGAGTATCACCCCCTGCATCGGCGCACTAGTCTGTTCAATCACCCCAGATATCCATACCATCACACTCATACCCTCAGGCATCACACTCTACGCCATCTTGATTGCCTCAAAATTAGCATAACCGCCCTCATCAATCATCACAACTTACAAACTCTCTGGGAGGACAACCGTTCAGATAGCAGCCTACATAACCTAAAGTTTATGTTGTCACCTCTACTAAAGAACCAAAAACAGACAACAACATCATAAAAGGTACAATCATATTGCATGATCAACCCATTTCCATATTATTTGATTATGGAGTTTCATTACTTTTATTTCATCTACGGTAGTTGAACATTAGGCATGGAATATGTAGCTCTTAGTAAAATAATATTGGTAGAATTACTCGTGGGAAAGACTGTCACCTTAGACAAAATATGAAAATCTTGTGAAATTGAAATTGAAGGAATCCCAATGCCAATAGATATAGTTGTGATTAGAGATGATGGGATATGATGTTATCTTATGAATAGATTGGCTTACTACTTATCACACTAAAGTTGTTTGTCATGCCAAGACAATCAATTTCTCCATTCTAGGGAGAGAGCCTTTCCAAATCTGAGGGTGGTAGAAAAATGAAAGAGTAGAATGCATTATGGTGTTGAAGGATGGAGAATCACTAGAGTTGATGATACAACAGATTTGAATTGTGAAAGACTATATAGAGATTTTCCAAAATATTCCTCGAATGTCGCCTAAAAGAGAAGTGGATTTCAGAATTGACCTTATATTAGGAACCATGCCTATATCAATGCGGCCTTATCGTATGCCACCGGTGGAGTTGTAAAAGCTTAAGAAATAGTTAGAAGAACTAAAGGACCAAGGTTTCATTCAACAAAGCATATCACTATGGGAAACACTAGTGTTATTCGTAAAGAAAAATGATAGGAGTATGTAGTTATGCATATATTGTCGTTAATTGAATGAAGTGAATATCAATAACAAATACCCACTCTCGCGTATCGATGACTTATTCGATCAATTAAAGGGGGATTATTACTTTTTTAAGATTGACTCAAGGTTAGGATATATATAACCAGCTACAGATTAAGGAAGAAGACATTTGTAAGACGATTTTCTGGGCATGTTATGGGCAGTATGAGTTTCTGGTTATGCCATTTGGTTTAACCAATACCCCAGCTGTATTCATGGATCTGATGAATGTGATATTTCAGTCGTATTTAGACCAGATTGTGATTGTATTCATTGATGATATATTGATTTATTCCAAGATGAGGGAAGATCATGAGGAGCACTTAGGAACAACGCTATAGACACTGAAAGAAAACCAAATGTATGCCAAGTTCTCAAAGTGTAAATTTTATAAGGCGAGCATGAAGTTCCTTGGGCATATTATCACAAAGAACGGAGTTGCAGTGGATCCAGCAAAAGTTAAAGCAGTAGTTCAATAGGTGCAACCCGCAACTGTATCTGATATCAGGAGTTTTCTTGGACTTGCCATATATTCGGAAGATTTTTTAATAACTTTTCAAAAATTTCTAACCCATTAACAAGTTTAAGACAGGAGGGTGCACTCTTTATATCCGAAGTGCAGAGCATGGCAAATTTCTTCTTCATTTAACCCTTAAAAGATATGTTATATATGATATTTATTTAAACAAATGTTTTGAAATAATAATGATGGTTCATTTCCATCAATTCACCATAAAAGTCGTGAAATAAATAGGCCCTAAGGGGTGTTTGAGAAGAACTACGATGAATAAGTTGAGGTAAAAACTTTGTGCTACCAGAGATCCAGTGACCAACAGTAACATTTGATTATTGATCTTAATCAAGCTTCTTTTGATCAGTGGTGATCTTCACCACATGGTGTGGGACCACTTGATTTTTGTGCCAGGTGATCTTGATGGTGGGCAACACTTTTTGCACTTTTTGGGTTATAAACTTGCATGGTGGGTCTCATGGTCTGCAATGGACTATTGAAATAAATTCCTTATTTTTACGTGGCGATTTTATATTTGTCAATTACCGACATGTTGTCAAGAGACAAGATTAGCAAACCTCCTAGAATTTTAAACTTTTAATCACTTGATTTTTTTTCAATTAAACATAGCCTACATAACCAGCTGAGAAAGCTTTCGCAATTCAATTCAATCATGTTAATATAGAACTTAGCAAAAATTGGAGTATTTTTACTTACCCTCTGTTCACTGTACGAAGCCCATCGTGTGGACAGTTTAGCTCCCGATCCAACCGCTACTATATATGCTATTGCAATTAGTTGGGATGTATTCTAGCAACCCCCTTTTTAGCCTACAGACACAGGGATGAACGTGATGAGGTCGAGCACCGTCATCCTCAAGAGGATAACTATTCCAAATCCACAGAATTTCTCTGTACTCCTCACAGAGGCTTCTCAAATCTATGAGAAAGAAAGTAAGAAAAATAGAAAATAAATTCTATAAAATTTGAAATTGATTAATGAATGAAGTAAAAAAGTTCACAACCCGTTAAATAGGGATACCAAGCAATGGGAGAGAAATCAGAAGTAAACTATAACTAAAACTCCTAGAATTAGCAACTTACTGTAAATAATAAACTTACTATTTATAGACGGTTGTGATGTCTACTAGTGTGTAAGGTTTTCTGCAAAAATAGTAAGTGTCAAATTTAGCTTCACCAAGCTATTATCCTAATTATTCTAAGCTCTTTTCATGTTTGGCACAACTCCTAAAGCCTAGTGCACGAAGAGTTATAATCAAACTAAAACTTACTATTTATAGTAAAAATGGAATTAAAATAGGGAAACGACCGTTGATCCAGGGTATTTCACAAATCTAGCTTGCATAACAAGGTGCAGTAGAGTTAGGTGGCTAAAGTAGCTCGTTCTACCCTAAAATCATATATTTTACACCCGATAACTCATTGGGGATTGTGAGATACGCCCGATCTAAGGTCCGACGATCCAGATCACTTCTACTGTCGACCGGGCCTTTTATAATCCATCTTGGCCATGAAACTATCCGCAACCCGCTTTACATCAGTCCCCTCTACTTCAAAAGAACTCGTCCTGCTCTGGTTCATGATACTTGGTCAGGTTTGTAACGTTGAAAGTTTGTGAGATCGTTATGTCATCTGAAAGATCAGCAACATAAGTGTTGTTATTGATCTTTCGGATGATTAGTACGGGTCCAATCTTCTTATTATTTAACTTTTTGTAAGTCCTGGTTGGAAATCTCTCTTTGTGCGAATGGACAATAATGCGGTCGCCTACCTCGAACATTTTTTTTATCGCCGATGCTTGTCTGGTTGTTCCTTTTACTTCTCATTCGAGGCATGTAGCTTGGTTGTACTTCTGCATGGATTCCTATGACCTATCTGCCATATGTTCTATTGCAATATTCATGCATAGGAGCTTGGGCAAAGGGACTAAGTCAAGTGTGTGGCGAGGCACTCGTTCATAAATAATTTGGAACGGTGATTTTGTCTTGCCCCAAACTCGAAAACCGGGCTCACAAAATTTTCGATCGCCGAATCCGGCGCCGACAGCCTCCGTAGAACCCCATTCTCGGCTCTTAGCTCCCATTCGCCAGGTTCTGATCCTGGGATGCTACGAGGAGGATTTTCAACGTCAGTTTGATTCGTAATAAGCACAACCAATGTCATAACCCACAAACAACAACCAAGAACTCTGTAACATTTCCACTATGATAAAAACTTTACAAGTACAATGAGCATAAAGGGAAATACAATGGTAAAGAACAAAAACTCCAAAACGATCTGCAACGTGCTCCTGCCTCAGCGCTGCTGCGAACCAACGTCACCTACACGCAACGGTCGTGCATAAGCTTATAGAAAGCTTAGAGGGTGGTGAAAGTGTTTGCGCAAGGTAGTAATATGAACATACAATATCAGAGTAATACGGAATATGCAGATGAATCCATAATATCATGAGTCGTACCAAGGCTTATGCGATGCAAGACATGAATGGTATTGGCCACCCCAAGGCCATGCGATGTGCAATGCAACTCAAGCATACAGATCCTCATTTATGTCTATACATCAATATAGCTCAAATATGGGATATCACTGGGGTCAAGTACACTCTAAACCAGATTGCCACCACATCACGCGTAATAAGGTAAGTGGAAGAGACCTCACTATCCGTCTGCCAATATCGGGCGCGACTCATCGATAGCGGACCCATTCCTCGAGCTGGTCATACTCAGCATAGGATTGCCCCCTACACTCAGGCGGGTAAGGCCGCACCCCCTTCCAACCGACCACGATACAGTAGAGAGCACAGCCAACTGGTATTTGGCACTCAGCGCTCATCTACCCACTCGGTCTAAACGTTGGAGCAACCTCTTGGTACCATAAGGGTTTAGGGACTTTCACCTAGGGATATCTATATCACCTCATGTAGAACAAGATTTTTGGTATCCAATCCTGCCAACCACGATGCGTCTGTGGAGGCTACGGCCCTAATGTCGCTAGGGCATACAATAACCATGTCACACAAATGCGAAATGCATGATTCACGCTATCCAGTCATGCAATAAATCTTGCGCATATCGTGCACTCATGTAGGGCAACACCGCCTAACTAAGAGCCCATAAACAACCTGCCCGAAGGCATATGCTATGATCAGTCAATCCTCATATCAAGCATACATATGATGCGTATGATCATGAGTCATGAAACTATACTAAACATGTAAATGAGTGATGAACCATTCTTACAACGCAGATGGGCCTGGACGGCCTATACATAATAAGTACGGCCTAGCAATGGGCCCTAAGGAGAGTCGTAACGTGGACACCCAACCAAAATTACACTCGCAATGTGGACGTCAAACCAACATTGTTCCCTAGGCACGATCTTCTTAAACATCGCTACATAATCTGTATTAGGATTACACATTGCAATGAACCTTAGGTTCATCCCATTGGGCCTTACATATATATCAAATGGGCCATATCTTATGGGCCTTTTATTCATCAGATGGGCCATATAAATGGGCCACACCAATGGGTCTTATGTGCATTGCAATGGGTCATAACCCGTGGGCCTTAGATTGCATCAAATGGGCCTAATCTCATGGGCAGTATACATATCAAATGGGCCTAATTCTGTAGGCCGTATATAAATCAAATGGGCCTAAACCTCTAGGCCTTATATAAATCAAATGGGCCTAAATTCATAGGCTTTATATAATTCAAGTGGGCCTGGTCTCATAGGCCTTGAGGTATAACAAATGGTCCAATCCCATGGGCTTACATCCAAATCAAAGTGGGCCCCAATAACTGTCACAGTTACATTTAAGATGAGCCTCAAATCATACCAAAATGGGGTCCACTTGGACTGTGGCTCTGGCTCATTCTTAGACTCATTCCACAAAATGATCTTAAAAAAATGGGTGGACAGATTAGATGCAGCACCTGCATCAATGGTGGGGGCCCACATGAAGGCCCACTATCATGTACATTACATAATATAATATTATATATATATATATATATATATATATATATATATATATATATATATATATATATATATATATATATAGTATATACACTAAAATGTGTGTATATATATATATATGCATATATACATACATATCATATATACATACATATATATACGTATAATATACAATAATATATATATATATATATATATATATATATATATATATATATATATATATGCACACACGTGTCACCCCACTCATACACACACCCACACGCATGCACCCATACACCACAGCTGGCCCCACCGTCCACTGGATGGTGGGGGGTGAAACACAAACATCAGGGTGGGTACCACTGTCCGCCTGGACGGTGGGTTTATCTGAAATCCATCACTGTGGGTCCCATGTGGGGCCCACTGAAATGTTTAGGTGTCATCCAACCCGTTCATAAGGTCACTCGGACCTGGATCAAGGGAAAAACATAAATTTCAGCTTGATCCAACACTTCTGTGGACCCCAAAAGATTTCAGTGGTAGATATTCAATTCCACTGTTTCATGTGGTGTGGGCCACCTGAGTTTTGGATCGGTCTCATTTTTGGAGGGGGGCCCACTACTGGGGTGGCCCACCTCATGAGCAGTTTGGATAACAAATAGACATTACGGTGGGGCCCACACGCAGGGCCGTGGGACCCTGCGTCCGTCCGCCCGTCCTCAAGGTTGCACGCAGCAGCGTGCAGCTACTGCCACTGACAGGGGAGGCAGAGGGTCTGCCTCTTGCTTTCCTTTTAAAAAAATTCTTAATACCCATTTTTCTGGGGTTTTCATCGTGTGGGGTCCACATCATGAGAATCCACTCCGTCCATTAGTTTCCCTGGCTCAAGACGAGCCCAAAGAGTATAGAGTTTGAATTTTTTTGATGATTAGCAAATGAAATAAAATAAGAACAGTATCCTTGAATGGTAATGATGCATCCTTTGATGCTACGACCCACCAGATTTTCGAATCAGCCCCAAACTTCTACCCAACGACTAAAATACTGTAGGTAAGAGGATGGACGGCTTAGATTGGAAAAATACATCAAGGTGGAGCCTATGCAGGTGGCTCACCCCAAAGCTCTCTTCTCTTTCTTTTTTTGTACAGGGACGTCCAGCGTCCCAGATGCTGGACGGTTTGTCTTTTTTTTAAAAAAAAAAATATACATTGTGGTGGGCCTATTGAAGTGGGCCACCACTGATGGATGATGGGGGGTACAACATGCAAGGTGGGCCCCACTTGAAGAGAGCTTGGACCAAATAAATGCTCATGGTGAGGTTCATTCAAGTGGGCCACACAACCCTATTGCACAAAATAAAATAAAATAAAATAAAAAGAAATAAGGAGGGAGAGAGAGATGGAGAGTGGGACACGCTTTGTGATGGAGGGACCCCGACATTATGGGCCCTCCCTTACAATGAATCATACATCAAGTGGGCCTTAAAGCATGTGGGACCACCGAAATCTAAAATCAACGGTGGAGATCCTTTCCCCACCAACATGGACGGTCTAGATGACCTTTGAAAAGAAAATAAACATCATGACAGGGTCTATGGAGAATGGCCCCATCATGGAATGATCATGATGATCCTAGTGGGCCATCGACTACATCATAGGGTCCCAAGTGAGATCCAAACCATTGATCGGTTGGCCTCACTTGGCCCATCTCAAAAACAGGAAAAACTAGTATGATCTAACACCCACCGTCCGATCTTCTTGCTCCTAAGGGTTCCTTGGCACCTTAACTTGGATTTCAATGGAGGAGATGGAGAATGGAAGGTTAGGATGGGGAGATCATGGGGTGAAGAGGTGGGCCACACTTGGAGTTTAGGAAGCTTGGAGAAATTCCATACGTTTGGAGCCCTTTTGCTTGGAGATTTGAAATGAGAAAGAGAGAAAGAGAGAGTGTTGTAAAGGGAGAGAGAGAGAGAGTGATGGATGGATGTGGTGATGGGGTGTAAGACACCTTTTGACTTTTGTGGCCCCTTTTGTATAAGAAAGGAATGGTTTTGGGAGACTTTTGTGGCATTTGTGTAAGAAAGGTATGGGTTTGGGAGACTTTTGTGGTTACTTGAGAAAAGGGGTGAAAGTGATGTGTACTTGACATGTGATGGATTGATGGGTGATTAATTGATGGGATTGATGTGATTGATATGACACATCGTAGAGATTTCCTTGAGTTTCGCAACGCGCGGCGTTTCCTCGCACCGAACGTTGGCCCACATCTCTTGACCAGGGTATCGCCTCGGCGAGCGAGTCGTGGCGTTGGAACCGCAGCGACGGCGCGGTCGCTATGGTAGTGGTCTTGGGTTGAGTCGACTCGGGTTGTCGGTATATGAATCAGGGTCGCGTGTCGATATCGGTTAAGGGTCGAAGGTTGCCAGAATTCGATCGGTAAGACCGCGGAAGTCTACGGAAAGGTACGGACCAAGATACGGGTCTTACAGCTCTCCACTCCTTATAAAAATTTTATCCTCAAAATTTACACTAGCATCGCCACTAAGCATTACTCATGAAGAAGAAGCGACATAACATCATCATATAGAATCGGAGATAGCATACAAAATACATCAAATGATCAACCATCAAAGAGATGAGGATAAAGCTCTCGAATCTCAGCCTCACGCTCCCACGAAGCCTCCTCTACAGAATGGTGACCTCACTACACCTTCACCAATGGAATGACCTTGGTTCTAAGGACCTGCTCCTTCCGATCAAGGATACGGACTGGCTGCTCAATGTAAGAAGCGTCCTCACGAACCTCCAGCGGCTGCCAATCAATAACGGGAACTATGTCTGACCCACACTTCCTCAACATGGAGACGTGAAAAACGTCGTGGACGCCAGACAACTGTGATGGCAAGGCAAGCCGATAGGCCACGGCGCCAACGCGCCCAGTGATCTCAAAAGGTCCTATAAATCTCGGGGCAAGCTTGCCCTTCGCTCCAAATCGAACTACGCCCTTCATGGGCGAGACCTTGAGATACACATGGTCCCTCATATCAAACTCCAAGGGACGACGCCGACGATCAGAAAAACTCTTCTGTCGGCTCTGAGCTGTGCGCATCCTCTGCCTGATGATATCTATAGCCTCTGAAGTCTCCTGCACAAGCTCGGGACCTAGGAGACGACGCTCTCCAACCTCGGTCCAACAACTCGGTGATCTGCATGGTCTGCCATATAGTGCCTCAAAAGGAGCCATGCTGATGGTCACCTGATAGCTGTTATTGTACGCGAACTCAGCCAATCGCAGATGCTCATCCCAGCTACCCCCGAAATCAATCGCACAAGCCCGAAGCATATCCTCAAGGATCTGGTTGACCCTCTCGGTCTGGCCATCGGTCTGCGGATAGTACGCGGTGCTGAGTTGTAAATCAGTCTCCATCGCTCGGTGGAAGCTCTCCCAAAACTGAGACGTGAACCTCGAGTCTCGGTCAGAAACGATCGAGACTGAAACGCCATGCAGTCTCACAATCTCCTCAATAAATAATCTCGCAAGCCAGTCCATAGACCAAGTCGCACGCATCGTAAGAAAATGTGCTGACTTCGTTAGACGATCCACAACAACCCAAATGGCGTCATGACCGCGCTGAGTCCTCGACAAACTCATAATGAAATCGGTCGACACGTGCTCCCACTTCCACATCGGGACGCTCAACGGCTGCAATAGACCAGGTCTCTGATGATCATCCTTGACACGCTGGCACGTGTCACACTCGGCCACAAAACTAGCCATCTGGTGCTTCATCCCCACCCAAAAATACTGTCGCCTTATGTCACGGTACATCTTCGTCGAGCCCAGGTGGATAGAAAATCGCGATCGATGTGCCTCAGTCATAAGATCTCTGCGTAACTCTAGAATATCCAGGACACATAATCGGCCTCTGAAACGAAGTCCACTGTCTGTACCAATCTGCCAATCTGCCTGACCCTCAGATGCTGCCTCAGCCATATAACTCTGCAACGACTTATCAGCCTGCTAAGCCTCGATCACCCTAACGACAAGAGAGGGTTAAATCGACAAGCTTGATAACTGTACAATGGAAGACTGTAGGCCGAACTCAAAATCATACGCTGCGATATCCTCAAGCATCCGCCACTCCTGAATCATCATACGCGCTACTAGGCCTCGTGGCTGACGGCTGAGGGCATCTGCCACCACGTTCGTCTTGCCCGAGTGGTACTGGAGATCAAAATCATAGTCTTTCAAGAGCTCCATCCAGTGCCTCTATCTCATATTCAACTCAGACTGCGAGAAGAGGTACTTCAAGCTCTTGTGATTAGAGAAGAGCTCAAACCTGACCCCATAAAGATAGTGCCTCCACACCTTCAGTGCAAAGACAACTTCAGCCAGCTCTAAGTCATGCGTAGGATAGTTCAGCTCATGGACCTTGAGCTGACGAAACGCAAAGGCCACTGGTCTCCCATGCTGCATTAGGACAACACCCAAACCGATATGCGAGGCATCAGTGAACACAATAAATCCGTCACTCCCAGAGGGAAGAGTGAGGATAGGAGCAGACGTCAGAAGGTCCTTCAACTCCATAAATGCTCGCTCACAAGCGTCACTCCAAATAAACTCAGCGTCCTTCCGAGTCAACCTGGTCAGCGGGGCTGCAATACGAGAAAAATCCTCGATGAAACGTCGGTAATAGCCCGCCAAACCAAGGAAACTACGGATCTCAGTCGCAGTCGTGGGCTGGCCCCACAGACGCACTACCTTGACCTTCGAGGGGTCCACTGCGACACCCTCCCTCGTCACCACGTGACCGAGGAACTTCACCTCCTCCTGCCAGAACTCACACTTCTCCAGCTTCGCATACAGCTGGTGTGCATGGAGGGTCTGCAAAGTAATCTTTAAATGCTGCTCGTGCTCCTAACGGGTCCTCGAATAGATCAGAATGTCATCGATGAAGACTACAACGAACTGATCCAGATATGGGCGGAAGACCTCGTTCATCAGCTGCATGAAGACCGCGGGTGCATTGGTCAATCCGAAGGACATGACCTGAAACTCAAAATGACCGTAACGCGTCCTGAATACCGTCTTCAGAATGTCTTCATCTCAGACCCGAATCTGATGATAACCGGAATGCAGGTCAATCTTTGAAAAGAACTGTGCACCCTGCAGCTGGTCAAACAAATCATCAATCCTAGGGAGTGGATACTTGTTCTTGATCGTGACTTTGTTGAGCTCGCGGTAATCAACGCAGAGCCTCAACGAGCCATCCTTCTTCTTCACGAAGAGTACCGGCGCTTCCCACGGTAAACTGCTTGGACGGATAAAACCCAACTCTCACAACTCGTCCAACTACTTCTGCAGTTCCCGTAACTCCAACGGTGCCATACGATACGGGGCCTTTGAAATAGGCGCGGTACCGGGCATGAGATCAATCTGGAACTCGGTGAGTCGACGAGGCGGTAATCTCGGAATCTCCTAGAACACATCGGGAAAATCGCATACTATGGGCAAATGGTCGATGCAAGTGGCAACAGGCTCCTCTATGGCGCAGGACATCAAACAAGATAACCGCTCCCCTCTGGCCTCTGTAACGAACTGAAACTGTGGCACGCCGGGTATACAGAACGTGACGGTCCTCGTGGCACAGTCCAATATGGCATAATACTCGGCGAGCTAATCCATGCCTAGGATGACGTCGAACTCAGACATCGGTAATACAAACAAATCGGTAGGTAAAAAGGTATCCCCAACTAGAATGGGGCAAGACGAACAAAATCGACCCAATGCTGCAGTCCTCCCCAAGGGAGTCGATACTGATAGGCTCTCACCAGAAGACTCCAACGGTAAGCCAGTCGATCGACAGAAGCTCTCGGCCACAAAAGAGTGCGATGCACCGAAATCAAACATTACACGTGCAATGCATGCAGAAACTGGAAGTATACCCTCAACAACTCCTCCAGATGACTGCGGATCCTGCTGAGCCGCATAGAATCTAGCCTGAGCTGGCTGGGGAGGTGCCTGTCCCCTCTAAACGTGCTTCTGCTGCTTCTGCGGTCGCTGAGGTGGTCAAAACTGCTACCTCTGCTGCTGTGGCCTCTGAGGCTAGTGATGATGCCGATGCTGCTGCTGAGGTGGCCTCGGTGGTGGAAGCTACTGTCGCTGCTGCTGTGGGGGTCTCTGATGCTGCGGTGGAGGCTGCTGGGGAGCCCTCTGCTGCTGTGGACCTCTTTGCTGCTGCTGGGGGCTAGGACACTCCCATGAACGGTGTCCTGTCGCACCGCACCTAAAGCAAGTGCCGGTGAACTTCCTCTGAGGTGGTGGTGGAGGTGCTGCTAGTGCTGATGGTGCACGGAAGGCTGGGCGACTTGTACGCCTCTGCTGCTGTAGTCGACGCTGCTGGGAATCACTGGAAGAAGCCTGCCTCTTCCGGTCTCTTCTCTGACCACGATCAGACTGAGAACCGGCCCACTCGGTCTCATAAATCTGAGCTCTCCGCACCACTGTCTGGAAAGTAGGGAGCTCATGCCCAATAATACGACCTCGAAGGTCGTAACATAAGTCGTGTTCGAAACGGCGGGCCTTCTGCCCCTCGTCATCAACCATATACAGTGCAAATCTCGATAGTTCCACAAAACGGGCCGCGTACTGTGCCACAGTCATGTCTCCCTGCACTAGAGTCTCGAACTCTAAGGCTCGCTGACGACGGATATGGTCGAGGAAGTACTGCTCCTCAAATCAGTCAATAAAGTCCTCCCATGTCCAGACATACTCAGGTCCGGCAACACGGGTAAAAGAGGTCCACCAATGCTCGGCCTCACCCTGGAAGAGAAATACTGCTAACCGGACGCGCTGCTCGGTCGTACATGACATGGTATCAAAAATCTTCTCTACATCGGAGCGCCATCTCTCTGATGCGGTCGAATCTGGCTCGCCCTGGAAACGTGGGGGATCAAGCGGTCTGAACTCACAAAGTAAGGTGCTCGCGCGCTCCTGCTCTGCCTGAGCAGGTGAAACAACTGGGCGCCTGCCCTGTCCCTTGAGTGCGGCTGTCATAGCCTGTAACATCTGTTGTAACTGAGAGGCACTCACAGTCATAGTCGGCTCCGCATCGGCCTCAGGTAGAGGAATGTCATCCTCAGGGAAGGGAGCAGGGATCTCTGAGGGTGAAACGGGAGGTGCAGGTAATAAAGCTGGAGCCTCAGGTGGTGGAGCGGGATCCTCAGGTGGTGGTGCGGGAGTCGATCAGGTAACTCTCCCATGCGCCATGTCCTACAGGAAAGAGCGAAGGCCCCTATCAACTTCAAAACTCTCGAAGGCACGCACGTTAAGGGTCTGTAACGGAAGATCGCTACACTATCCGAACTTCGGAACTTAGCCATTCTTCACTCATAGTAGACATGTAATATTGTTCTCGGTAATTCCCAAGTTATGCTCTGATACCAACTTCTATCACGCCCTAAACTAGGAAATCGGGCTCATAAAATTTTTGATCACCGAATCCGATGCCGACAGCCTCCGTAGAACCCCATTGTCTCCGCCTAGGTCCCATTCGCCAGGTTCCAATCCTGGGATGCTACAAGGAGTATTTTCAACGTCAGTTTGATTCGTAATAAGCATAACCAATGGCATAACCTACAAACAACAACCAAGAACTCCATAACATTTTCACTATGATCAAAAACTTTATAAGTACAATGAGCATAAAGGGAAATATAATGGTAAAGAATAAAAACTCCAAAATGATCTGCAACGTGCTCCTACCTCAACGCTGCTGCGAACCAACGTCACCTGCACGCAACGGTCGTGCATAAGCTTATAAAAAGCTTAGAGGGTGGTGAAAGTGTGTGCGCAAGGTAGTAATATGAACATGCAATATCAGAGTAATACGGAATATGCAGATGAATCCATAATATCATGAGCCATACCAAGGCTTATGCGATACAAGACATGAATAGTATCGGCCACCCCAAGGCCATGCGATGTGCAATGCAACTCAAGCATACAGATCCTCATTTATGTCCACACATCAATACAGCTCAAATATGGGATATCACCGGGGTCTAGCACACTCTAAACCAGATTGCCGCCACATCACGCGAAATAAGGTAAGTGGAAGAGACCTCACTATCCGTCTGCCAATATCGGGTGCGACTCGTCGATAGCGGACCCATTCCTCGAGCTGGTCATACTCAGCATAGGATTGCCCCCTACACTCGGGCAGGTAAGGACGCACCCCCTTCCAACCGACAACGACACAGTGGAGAGCACAGCCAACTGGTATTCGGCACTCAACGCTCATCTACCCACTCGGTCTAGACGTTAGAGCAACCTCTTGGTACCATAAGGGTTTAGGGACTTTCACCTAGGGATATCTATAGCACCCCATGTAGAATAAGATTTTCGGTATCCAATCCTGCCAACCACGATGCGTCTGTGGAGGCTACGGCCCTGATGTCGCTAGGGCGTACAATAACCATGTCACACAAATGCGAAATGTATGATTCACGCTATCCAGTCATGCAACAAATCCTGCGCATGTCGTGCGCTCATGTAGGGCAACACCGCCTAACCAGGAGCCCATAAACAACCTGTCCGAAGGCATATGCTATGATCAGTCAATCCTCATATCAAGCATACATATGATGCGTATGATCATGAGTCATGAAACTATACTAAACATGTAAATGAGTGATGAACCATTCTTACAATGCAGATGGGCCTGGACGGCCTATACATAATAAGTACGGCCTAGCAATGGGCCCTAAGGAGAGTCGTAACGTGGACACCCAACTAACATTACACTCGCAATGTGGACGTCAAACCAACATTGTTCCCCAGGCACGATCTTCTTAAACATCGCTACATAATCTGTATTGGGATTACACATTGCAATGGACCTTAGGTTCATCCCATTGGGCCTTACATATATATCAAATGGGCTATATCTTATGGGCCTTTTATTCATCAGATGGGCCATATAAATGGGCCACACCAATGGGTCTTATGTGCATTGCAATGGGTCATAACCTGTGGGCCTTACATTGCATCAAATGAGCCTAATCTCATGGGAAGTATACATATCAAATGGGCCTAATTCTGTAGGCCATATATAAATCAAATGGGCCTAAACCCCTAGGCCTTATATAAATCAAATGGGCCTAAATTCATAGGCTTTATATAATTCAAGTGGGCCTGGTCTCATAGGCCTTGAGGTATAACAAATGGTCCAATCCCATGGGCCTTACATCCAAATCAAAGTGGGCCCCAATAACTGTCACAATTACATTTAAGATGAGCATCAAATCATACCAAAATGGGGTCCACTTGGACTGTGGCTCTGGCTCATTCTTAGACTCATTCCACAAAATGATCTTAAAAAAATGGGTGGACAGATTAGATGTAGCACCTGCATCAATGGTGGGGGCCCACATGAAGGCCCACTATCATGTACATTACATAATATAATATAATATATATATATATGCATATATACATACATATATATACATATAATATACAATATAATATATATATATATATATATATATATATATATATATATATATATATATTGGCACACACGTGTCACCCCACTCATACACACACCCACACGCATGCACCCATACACCACAGCGAGCCCCACCGTCCGCTGGACGGTGGGGGTTGAAACACAAACATCAGGATAGGTACCACCGTCTGCCTGGACGGTGGGTTTATTTGAAATCCATCACTGTGGGTCCCATGTGGGGCCCACTGAAATGTTTAGGTGCCATTCAACCCGTTCATAAGGTCACTCGGACCTGGATCAAGGGAAAAACATAAATTTCAGCTTGATCCAACACTTCTGTGGGCCCAAAAAGATTTCAATGGTAGATATTCAACTCCACTGTTTCATGTGGTATGGGCCACCTGAGTTTTGGATCGGTCTCATTTTTGGAGGGGGGCCCACTACTGGGGTGGCCCACCTCATGAGCATTTTGGATAACAAATAGACATTACGGTGGGGCCCACACGCAGGGCCGTGGGCCCTTGCGTCCGTCCGCCCGTCCTTACGGCTGCACGCAGCAGCGTGCAGCTACTGCCGCTGACAGGGGAGGAAGAGGGTCTGCCTCTTGCTTTCCTTTTAAAAAAATTCTAAAAACTCTTTTTTTCGGGGTTTTCATCGTGTGGGGTCCACATCATGAGAATCCACTCTGTCCACTAGTTTCCCTGGCTCAAGACGAGCCTAAAGAGTATAGAGTTTGAATTTTTTTGATGATTAGCTAATGAAATAAAATAAGAATAGTATCCTTGAATGGTAATAATGCATCCTTTGATGCTACGGCCCACCAGATTTTTCAATCAGCCCCAAACTTCTACCCAATGGCTAAAATACTGTAGGTAAGAGGATGGACGGCTTAGATTGGAAAAATACATTAAGGTGGAGCCTATGCAGGTGGCTCACCCCAAAGCTCTCTTCTCTTTCTTTTTTTGTACAGGGACGTCCAACGTCCCAGACGCTGGACGGTTTGTCTTTTTTTTTTTTTTTTAAATATACATTGTGGTGGGCTTATTGAAGTGGGCCACCACTGATGGATGATGGGGGGTACAACATGCAAGGTGGGCCCCACTTGAAGAAAGCTTGGACCAAATAAATGCTCAAGGTGGGGTTCATTCAAGTGGGCCACACAACCCTATTGCACAAAATAAAATAAAATAAAATAAAAAGAAATAAGGAGGGAGAGAGAGATGGAGAGTGGGACACACTTTGTGATGAAGGGACCCCGACATTATTGGTTGTCCCTTATAATGAATCATACATCAAGTGGGCCTTAAAGCATATGGGACCACCAAAATCTAAAATCAACGGTGGAGATCCTTTCCCCACCAACATGGACGGTCTAGATGACCTTTGAAAAGAAAATAAACATCATGATGGGGTCCATGGAGAATGGCCCCATCATGGAATGATCATGATGATCCTAGTGGGCCATCGGCCACATCATAGGGTCCCAAGTGAGATCCAAACCATTGATCGGTTGACCTCACTTGACCCATCTCAAAAACAGAAAAAACTAGTATGATCTAACACCCACCGTCCGATCTTCTTGCTCCTAAGGGTTCCTTGGCACCTTAGCTTGGATTTCAATGGAGGAGATGGAGAATGGAAGGTTAGGATGGGGAGATCATGGGGTGAAGAGGTGGGCCACACTTGGAGTTTAGGAAGCTTGGAGAAATTCCATACGTATGGAGCTCTTTTGCTTGGAGATTTAAAATGAGAAAGAGAGAAAGAGAGAGAGTTGTAAAGGGAGAGAGAGAGAGAGATGTATGGATGTGGTGATGGGGTGTAAGACACCTTTTGACTTTTGTGGCCCCTTTTGTGTAAGAAAGGAATGGTTTTGGGAGACTTTTGTGGCATTTGTGTAAGAAAGATAAGGGTTTGGGAGAGTTTTGTGGTTGCTTGGGAAAAGGGGTTAAAGTGATGTGTACTTGACATGTAATTGACATGTGATGGATTGATGGGTGATTGATTGATGGGATTGATGTGATTGATATGACACATCGTAGAGATTCCCTTAGATTTCGCAACACGCGGCGTTTCCTCGCACTGAACGTTGGCCTACATCTCTTGACCAGGGTATCGCCTCGGCGCGCGAGTCGCGGCATTGGAACTGTAGCGACGGCACGGTCGCTATGGTAGTGGTCTTGGGTTGACTCGACTCGGATTGTCGGCATATGAATCAGGGTCGCGCGTCAATATCGGTTAAGGGTCGAAGGTTGCCGAAATTCGACCGGTAAGACCGCGGAAGTCTAAGGAAAGGTACGGACCAAGATACGGGTCTTACAGATTTTCCTCACGAGCAGTTCACTATATTGTTGAATGCAAACTCTACTTGAGATAAGGTCAAATTCCATTATTCAATTTTTCTCCTGAAATACTTCACAACCTCAATCTGCCCATCAATCTGTGGGTGGTAGGCGCTGCTGAATTGTAGTCGTGTATCGAATTAAGTCCACAAAGTTCACCAACTTTGAATAATGAACTCCATGTCACTATTAGAAGTAATGGTCTTGGGGACCCCATGTAGTCGTATGACCTCCCAGAAGAATAGATTCGCCACGTGTGTTATATGAAGAGTCTTTTTGCATGGGATAAATTGTGTCATCTTAGAGAAATGATCTACCACCATGAATACCGAATCCAAACTGCGTTGTGTTCGTGGGAGACTAAGCACAAAATTCATAGATAAATCCTCCCAAGAACCGTTAGGCAAAGGTAACAGGGTGTAGAGGCCCGTATTTTGAGATTGCCCCTTGGAGGTCTGATAAACATGATAATGTTGTACGACTTTTCCCACATCACATACCAATTTCGGCCCGTAATACCATTCTTCCACAATAGCTCACGTCTTATATCGCCCAAGGTGTCCACCGAGGCTACCTCTATGTAGCGCCTGAATAATCTGCTCTCTCAAAGAATTTTGAGAAATGCACAATCGATTCCCTTTGAAGAGGAAACCATCTTGTATATGAAGGTCACTAGGGTGACCTTCTTAGCACTTCATCCAAGAATCTTTAAATTCCTCATCTTCGGCATATAGCTTCTTGAGACAGTTGAAGCCAACCACCTCGTTGCACATCATAACAAGTAGCGATACACGACGGTTAAGTGCATCGACCACCTTATTCTACTACCTTGATTTGTGCTTCAGAACGAACATCAATTTCTAAAAAATGCAACCCATCTAGCATGCACACAATTCACATTAGTCTGACTATTAATAAACTTTAATGCTTGATGGTCACTGTACAGAACAAACTCTCTTTGAATCAGATAATGTCGCCAATGTCACAGCGCCTAAATAACTGCGTATAACTCATGTTCATACATCGACCACTTCTTTCGGGCTTCGTTGAGCTTCTTGTTGTAGAAGGCTACTGGCCTACCTTTCTATGATAATACTCATCCAATTCTGACATATGAAGTGTCACACTCAACTTCAAATAACTTGTCAAAATTAGGAAGCACCAAGACTGGTGTTGTGGACAAACGATGCTTGATCTCATGAAAGATCTTGTCAGCTTCATCAGTCCACTGAAATGGTCTTTTTTTTCATACAATCTGTAATAAGCATGACTATGGTGCTAAAATTTTACACAAATCGATGATAGAAGGTCGTCAACCCGTAAAAACTCCTCACCTCATGAATGTTTATCGGGATCGTCCATTCCCTAATGGCTCACACCTTTTCATCGTCCACGCGGATGCCCGTGGACGTTACAACAATTGCTAGAAATAATAGGTTGTCTGTTAAAAAGCTAAACTTCTTCAAGTTGAGGTATAACTTTTTAATTTATAGCACCTGCAGCTCCTACCTGAGATGTTTCCTGTGCTTTGTCTCATCTTGGCTATATATCAGTATGTCATAAAAAATACCACTACAAATCGGCTAGTGAATGGTTTTAGAACTTGATTCATCAAACGCATAAAAGTATTTGGTGTGTTCGATAGACTGAAGGGCATGACCAGCCACTCATACAACCCTTCTTTGGTCTTGAATGTCATTTTTCACTCATCACCTGGTCAGATACGAATCTGATGGTACTTCCTCCTCAGGTCTAGTTTAGAGAATACCTTAGACCCTTCTACCATATCGAGCATGTTATCCAATCATGATATTGAAAATCGATATTTGATGGTAATTTTATTGATTGCCCGACTGTCGACACACGCACCAGCTCCCATCTTTTTTTAGGCTTTAATAATGTTGGTATGACACATGGTCTCATGCTCTCTCTCAAAACACCCTTATGGATCAATTCCTCCACTTACCCCTGAAGTATCTCATACTCCTTCAGACTCATCTGATAATCAGGTCGGTTAGGCAGGTTAGCCCTGTGGGCAAGGTTTATGTGATATTGAATGTCCCTCATGGGGAGTAATCCATCAGGTAAATCTTCAGGCTAAACTACTTTGAATTTGTTTAACAATAGTCTTAAACTTGAAGGAGTGTTTGAGGGTTCTGATTCCTCTCCCTTCACAACCAGGGCGTATACCTCACTGGTTTGCTTGGATTCCTCCATGAAATCCTGAATGGTTAAGAGGGAACTCCTCTCTACTTTAGAGGCTTCAGGGTGGTTCTCAGGTGTCATAGGGTCAATGATTATTTTTTGACTATCCTTGATAAATATGTATACATTTTCTCATCCTCATTGAGCCGTATCACAGTCTAACTACTAGGGTTGATCGAGTAACATATGACATGCTTCTATGTCGACCATGTTACAAAGTATTTGATCCTTATAATTTTTTTCAATTGAAAACGAGATAGTATATTTTCAGTTACCTTGGTCTCGTTTACCTTTTTTATCCAACCAATTGAGTACGGGGAAGAATGTTTTGTCGTTGGTAGTTACAACTTTTCAACCATCACTCTTGACATGATGTTCTTGCTACTACTATTGTTTATGATCACATCATAAACCTTTCCGTTGATAGTGCACCGTGTATGAAATATATTGTGTCATTGTGGATTAATTCCTTCCGTGGGGTATACAGTGATCACCTTGCAATTAGAGATTCGCCACGATCCTCGCCCGTCAATTCATCGTCATCTACTATTTCCTCAATAGCTTATTCATGTTCATCAAAGTCAGGGCCTCCTGCAGCCTCACCTTTAATGCCCCTTTCGTTTATAGCCAAGTATGTTGTGAAATGTTAAGGACATGTATATGATAAGTGGCCCAGTTGGCTACAGCGGTAATAATTGTTCAACCTTAGCCGAACGTAAGGATTTAGAATCCTACTAAGGCCCGCTGTTGTTGGTGTTACATGTTGAGGCCTAAATGAGCTGCTTCCTGTATCACGGTTTGCGATCGCAAGAGGTTGATGACGTTCTTCTACTAGTTCTTTTCCTCGTACCAGTACTGAATCCTACACGGGACCCATTATAGGGGGTTGAGTTGAAGGATAAGGCCGATTCGAGACTCTTGCAAGCTGCGTTTCTACCTGAAATTCTTCAGTATAATTTGTGACAGTTCGATTTTCTTGTCGACAATTCTGATATTGTTGGAATAATATCTACTCATAATCACTAGGGAGGAATCGTGATCGAAGAAGACATCTCATCAATGACCATGATGAGATGGGCGCCTTGTTCTAACGGGCACGTGAGAGTTGTAATTACTCCCACCATGCAGAACTATCAAATTTTAATCTAAACACTACCAATTTTACCTTTTTATGATCTGGCATGTCCATGTAATCAAAATATCTCTTTACCTTGGCTAGCCAATCGAGGAAATCTTCTATACATACTAAACCATTAAAACTAGGAAGTTCAGTCTTACCTCGATAGTCTCTTTCAGCACGATCTAGATGATTGCCTCCATGGATTGGTCGTCGAGAAAAGCCTTCATTAAGGTCATTGTCACTAGAACTTAAATCATCTGGTGTAGCCCTATGGTTTGCCACTGATAGTGCTCTATGAAAATCGGGGTTGTGTAGTACAACAATCACGGGCGGTAAAGTAACCATAGGCGGTGGGGCATCACCTATGGCTCAAGGCGGAAGTAACACATTGGCAAGACGGTCGAGGGTAACCTACCGCCGTTGCATAGTCAACTAACTCTTCCGATGAAAAGTTTACATTCTTCCCGTAAGATAATGATCCCTAGATCACCGTTCATAGGATTTTGGCTCATACCTTCGTTGTTTGCCATTGGCCCGAGGGAAATCCTCGCTTTGATATCAATTAATGCAGAGATGAATGTGATGAGGTCAAGCACTGTCTTACTCAAGAGGATAAGTATTCCGAATCCACGGAATTTCTCTGGACTCCTCACGGAGGCTTCTCGAATCCACGAGAAAAAAAACAGCAAAATAGAAAATAAATTCTATAAAATTCAAATTTGATTAATGAATGAAATAAATTAGTTCACAACCCTTTAAATAGGGATACCATGCAATGGGAGAGAAATCAGAAGTAAACTATAACTAAAACATCTAGAATTCACAACTTACTATAAATAGTAAACTTACTATTTATAGGTGGTTGTGATGTTTACCAGTGCGCAAGGTTTTCGGTCAACAATAGTGAGTGTCCTATTTGGCTTCACCGTTGTTCTCTTAATTATTCTAAGATCTTTTCGCGTTGGATGCAACTCTTAAAGCCCATTGGATGAAGAGTTATAATCAAACTACAACTTACTATTTATAGTAAAAACATAATTAAAATAGGGAAACGACCATCAATCCGAGAGTATTTCGCAAATCTAGCTTGCGCAACCCAACATAGCAGCTTGGGTTGCTAAAGTAGCTCGTTCTACCCCAAAATCATATATTTTACGCCCGATAACTCATTCCAGATTGTGAGATAGCCCGGTCTAAGGTCCGACGGTCCAGATCACTTCTGGCGTCGACTGAGACTTTTCTGATCCGTCTTGGCCATGAAACTGTCCGTGACCAGCTCTACATCACCTTCCCACATGTGGGTGTAGGCCAGCCTATCCACACTCAATTGATCACCCATTCAAAATCAGGCCGTCTCACTCCTTATGTGGGTGATCACAATGTACAAAATTAATGGTCATCTTAAACAAATCTTTCGAGCCATCCATATGTTTCGTAGTATACGGCCAACCTGAGAAGTGAGACAGCTTGAACATTGGGCCAGAAACTCTCGGTGTTGCCTAACTGTGGAAAGCTCCGGTCTTGCAGTACTAGGATGCCACTTACATGGAGATGGGGCATAACTCCACCTGCGTGTGGGCTAGTAATTAAACTCCCCATGTCAATGTCTCGCTAAATTATTTGAAATTTTGGACACATCAAGGAGAGCCACCTATCTTGGCGCCATCATAAATTGCGTAATGGGTCACTATATATCTGTGTAAATAGACAATATCTAGCAATTAATGATAGTGCGTTTGGTTGCATAATTGAATGGAATTGGAATTACATGTCTAATGTAGTGGAATGGCCAAATCATAAATTTCCGTTGGTAGTATTGACAATGAGGGAGTAGGCACCCATTCGCAATGATGTTATTTTCTTATTGGAATTGAAATGAAGGCAATTGGAATTTAAGTGCTCTTTCTCATTATCATTACATAGAGATGTGGTCGTAGTAATTTTTTCATAGACTCAAGTGTCCATTTGCAATTTAACTCACTTGTGCATCCAAACGCAGCCTAGAGGTTCATAATATATAGCACTTCCCTTCATCCACCTATGGCTATTTTTGTACTTAGTTCTCTCTTCACACTGGGAAGTATACAATATCCAGGCTACAGTTCGCACAGTGCAATTTTGATA
Source organism: Magnolia kwangsiensis (assembly GCA_037074715.1). NCBI lineage: Eukaryota > Viridiplantae > Streptophyta > Magnoliopsida > Magnoliales > Magnoliaceae > Magnolia > Magnolia kwangsiensis. Next base: position 67,021,590 of record CM073572.1, on the reverse strand, counting down.
TTCAGTTTGTAAGCTGGCCCACTAGCTTGGTGAACACAGTCGTTGACATGATAACCATGGTAGTGAGTGATGCATGCACCAACAATACACGGGACTACAAAATCCTAGATATGGAATCTAGTCTTTTGGGTTGAACGTGAACCCTTGCTGGATTTGCTTTGTAATTGTTTACTTGTTGTACGGTACCTATTAAATGGTTAAGCTTCTTCCAAGTGATAAATGGCCTGGCCCCACCCGGACTGAGCCATTGACGCTAAAGTAGATTATTCTATTTTGTATAGAACATCTGGACAAGCAAACTTAGGGAAGTTACACCACTAAGATCAATGGACCATGGATGGTGTGCATAAATGTTTGTTTGTAGCATACCCAACGAGAGGACAGGTTTAGATTTTTCCCTAGCTAGTTGATCTTATAGGATCATTGCCACTCTTATCAAGGAGTGCGCTTCTTTTGCTACCACTCCTATCGCATGTAGCAAGATGGCACGTGAGAGAGATGGAAGACACTCATCAAGTCCCATACCGTAGAAAAATCAGATCAGCTTGCTCTTTAAGGGAAGCTAGTGTGGTATGGTTCATGCATAGAGTGAGTTCCCTTTATTTATGATATGGTGGGATTTGATTGGATGTTAAGCTGCTATAAAAAATGGACTTAATGGAGTATACTCTTTTGAAATTGATGGTTATTTAAAAAATATTCAAAATTTCAAATTAAAAAGTGCAGTGTGTGTCTTTAGTCCCACATCGAAAATGGTAAAAGAGTTTTAGGAGTTTATATGTGGATGTGTGTGTAGTATTCTTAATTGGATATTTTGGACATGGAGATGCTCGGGTTGCATGTTCCAGTGCACAACATTACAATACACGCACTCTCTGGCATGGGTGTGGATGTGGGCGAGGTTGAGGGCATGGGCAGTGTGGCTGTAGTGGCATTAGTTAGCGCACTTTGCACTTTGCATTGTGTCATAGAGTAGTCACTCCCTCGCGACCTTACACGAGATGGTGCAATCGCGGTGCTAGAGGTCTAGTAGAAGACTAGGTGCGATGGGCCTAAAATGAGCCAGGGCTTTATAGGTGACTGAGAACGGTTGGATCATAAATCCAAAATGTTCAGCCATTTTTGTAAATGGCTAACTGCCTTGAAAGACACAATGGTCCAAAAACGAACGGGCTATGATGATTCGACAGTGAGATTTTATGATCTGATGACTAAAAATGGCTGGAATTAATAATCAATGGCTAGAAACGTTTTTCAAACATTTTTAACATTGATAGTCACCTAGCAATAGTCCACTCCCTGATGCCTATATAAACTGGACCATTCCGGTCCAGATCTCCTTTATAGAATATTGTGAACATTTCCACTGCTTGATTCTGTCAGAACAAATCTATTGTGTTAAACTATTCCTAAGTGGGCTCATCATGATTGCTGCATGATAGATTCATCTTAAAAGCAATTCATCTGTAACCCATCAGCAATTGATAAGGGGGCGAATCACGCTTTAAGGACAGCGTATCAATTTATGTGATTCAACCTAATGAAACGATATTCACATGGTAGGGCAGAAGGAGCTCGGCCCGAGTAAAGGCATACTCAACCGGCATCCCTCTTTAAGGGAGATACTTATACACAAATAATTAGACAATTAAAAGAAAATCATCTAAATTCCATTTAGCCTAGATGACCAAAACACCGAGCTCATGAAAGTTAGTAGCAAGCTGCACCTGATGAACATTGGGTCAACCCACTATAAAAATGAGATGGTAAAACAATAAAGTTAATACAACCATCATGCAGCTGGACCACCAAACGAATCTACAGGTTTTTTGGATAGGCATACATTATATTTTATATTATGCTCACTTAATGATTGGATTAAACTGATCATTTTGGTGGCCAATTTATATAGTAGAGGGATTGGATGCCACATACATAGACAACAGTGGGCCCCATGGAGTGGAGATATCTGCAATAATAAAAATCAAAGGCGTCACACCTATAATTTTGGTACAGTTGAGGATAGGTATTGCAATTAATCCATTATTAAGTAGATATTTCAAATTATATTAAGAAAAGTGTACGGAAGATGGAACCTTGATATGATCGATTTTCTTGTGCAGTGCATCATGTGTAGTCAGCACTCAGGATAGGGTTAAATGTAATTTATTCTAAGTGGGCCCATTTGTTATAATTGGATAAGATAGGGTTAAATGCAATTTATTCTTAGTGGAACCATTTGGTATAATTGGATAACATGATTTCTTGGCTAGAAAGCAACCTAGCTTGTTTTGAGGGGGGGCCAAGATGTTTCTTGAGATCCCTAGGAGGCTCAAAAGCTCTAGGGAATTCAATGGATCCTACGTGGATCTATTCTAGAGAATTCTAGTATTACCTGGTTGGCAAGTCCTCTCAGTTATTTTTATTTTTTATTTTTTTTCTTGATCATAATCCTAAAAAAAAGTTGGAGAGCCAAAAATAAATAAATTTACTCCCATGGCAGTGTCCTTTTTATACTCAGGCACTAAAAATTACACGTGTAGCACACATGTAACTTAAATTGAACCGTTTAAAATGACTCACGAACTAAAAACTTATTTGATTTTTTTAATAAAATGATTGCGAGATATTTTTGGCGCTTAAAACGAAAAGTAGTCAATGGTCTCAATTCAAAAATCTGCAGTTAGCATTGTCCGGTAAATTATTATTTTTTTTGGACGGTGCCTTAGAGCTTGTTTGGATAGATACCCCGTAAGTAGTTTTTTTCATTATGACACCAAATAATATACCATTTTTTTTAAAAATAAATGTTGGTTTGATAACCCATCTTTGTAAAAGAGACTTATTACGGCCATAAGGAAAAACAAAATCGGTTTTTAACTTTTTTTCTTATGTACTATCTTTCCTCTCTCTAATCTTTCTCCTCCTCATCTCTCAGTTTGATAGATGGTCTATGTCAAAGGTGATCACACATGATGGATGATTCACATCTAAGATCAGGCCCACAGGATATATGGCCCACATCAAAGGCTGCCCCTATGTGATAGATGACCTCATCAAGGTGGGCTCACATAATGGACAATCCACATCAAAAGTCATGTCGAATGATGTATAACCCACATTTAAAGTATGCCAGATATAATGGATGGCACGCTTCAAAGGAAGGGGCCATACAATGGACGGTCCACATCAAAGGTGGGCTTCACATGATAGGCAATGGACATTGAAGGTGGGCCTCATATGATGCATGGTACACATTAAATGTCAACTCTTAATTCCAAGGTGGCCCTGGACGATGGATGACCCCCTTCTAAGGAGTAGCCCACGTGATAAACAGTCCACGTCAACAGTGGGTTCCACATGATGGAAGGTAGACATTAAAGGTATGCCCCACAAGGGGGACAATTAACACTAATGGCAAGCCTCACGTGATGGATGACCCATGTCAAGGTGGGCCCGAGGCAACGGACGTTCCACATCAAACGTTAGCCCCTTCTAATGAATGGCCTACGTTTAAGGTAGGTCCACATGATGGAGGACCACTTTAAGTTGGGCCATGCATAATGAATGGTCCACAGTAAAGGTAGGCCCCACATGATAGATAATCCATATCTAATGTCCAACATGATGGATAGCCGCATCCAAAATGATTCTACAAGATGGATAACCCACATCAAAGGTGGGCTTTACAACGTGGATGGTCCATACTGAAGGTAAGCATCACATGATGGATGATTTACATTGAAGATAGGGCTAAGGTGGACCCAACACAATGACCGGTCCACATTGAAGGTTCGCGCCACATGATTGACAATGTATACTAAAGGTGAACCCTATATTAATAAGTAAAATTAGAAGAGATTTTAATAGAAGATATATATATATATATATATATATATATATATATATATATATATATATATATATATATATATTTTAAAATGGAATATAAGAGAGAAATAGAAGAAAGATTTTGCGGGGGAACCATCATGCCAGTTTTAAGTTCAATCGGCCAGGAAGCTGGTTAGATAAGCATGTCTGCGAAGATCTTGGGCTAAGTTTGGCACTCGAAGTTGCCACCCAAGGGGTCGATCTTCGTTTGGAACCTTTTGCGGGAGGTTGTTCCCGTTGAAGTTGGAGTGTAGTCCAAGAGAGCCCAACTGACGTCCAAGATTCTATGAGGCAAAGACGAAAGCTAGAATGGAGCGGAGTCCATAGACCACCTGTTTACCACGGGGGAGTTGGTGAAAAAGGTTTGGAAGTTTTATTCTCCATTCTTTAGCTTGTCTTTCTTAGAAGGGCAGTCGGCAATTCGCCGTGTAACCTATTGGTAGGTTGCGGCTACTACAAGGGATGATTTTTACTCCTTTCATGGGCTTCTTCCTCGCATCATTCTTTGGGATCTTTAGATCCTCAGAAATGGGGCGCCCGCTTTAAAGGTAATCAGGTGAATCTTGGTTCAATGATCTCCAATACCTTATCTCCCGCCTTTCATTAGAACCTGTTGCTCTCATCCGGAGACCCTTCAAGAGCTTGGGGTTGAACTGGATAAGACCGAAGGAGGAATGAGTTAAGTTAAATGTGGGTGGATTGGCTAGTGAGAACCCCAAACCCTTAGGTGGTGGGGGCATGTGTAGAAGTGCTAATAGAGACTTTATTTTCACATTCTCAAGTAGGTTTAACATGGGCACTAATTTCCAAGATGAAGCTAAGGTCTCTGCTGAGGACCTTGCAGTTAGAGCTATACAAATGCTGAGCTGTGAGACCCGTATCCTAGCCCGTACCGTTCCGTAGGCTTCTGCAGTCCTTCCGGTCAAATTTTGGTAACCCGCGATCTGTAACTGGTGTTTGCACGCGATCCTAAGTCGTATCTCGTATTGTAGAGTTAGGTCGACCCAAGACTTGTACCCTTGCAATCGCGCTATCGCTACGGTTCTGACGCCGCGTCTCATGTACTGAGGCGATACCCGATCCAAAAGATGTGAGCCCGCGTTAAGTAAAATTGTGATAAAAATCGCTTTAGTAGTAAGAATATGCCAATATGTCCTAGAGGGGGTGAATAGGACTTTTATAAAAATTTTATGGTTTATTTAAAATCCTATCAAACTTGTCCTGAGTAGATATACATGAATTAAGATTTCTTCAAGATAACTCTAAAGGCTTTGAAGCCAATTAGAGGATCCAATCACAAAACTAATTTAATGATAAACATGATGAAATTCAGAGTTTATGATGGATATAACTGTGTGAGGTGTGATCAAATATGAAAGCATTTAAAGAAATCACACAAGTAATCAAAGACAAATATCAATCACAAACACAATCATTTTTTAGTAGTTCGACTACTTGTCTACTCCACTCCCAGTAGACGCACTCAACCCTTGAGTGTGATGGATTTCATTATGGAGGTTTAACACGGTTCACCTCAAACCCAATGTTTTAAATCAAGTTCACCTCTAACCAGTACAACCTAAACCTAGACTAACAGTTTATGCTCGCACGAGCAAGGGTCAACACATAACACCCGATTTTAGACACACTGGCCAAGGATCCACATAAAAAACTTCTCTCATTTATGCTCTCACGAGCAAGGTTCAACATAAGGCATCCATTTTTAAGCACACTGGCCAAGGATCTTCCACAAGACCCTAACTGTTTATACTCTTCATAAAGTCAGGGTCAACACAATGCACCCACTACGTACATTCCCGCTGAAGGCCTCTTAGAGGACTTGCAAGGGGTGAGAAACACCTTAGACCCAATCATACAAAGGAATGATCACAAGGGTCCTGTGGACTCTAATAACTTACAGATAAGCGGATGAGTCCTTTTTAGCTCTTTATCGAAGATCTCCTCCTTTGTTGATGAAGATTCTTCTGCTTCCTTGAACTGCAACTCAGAAGATGTACCAATGCATGTCGATGGGTTGGGTCAAGGTTGTAATGGAATCTTACTCTATTGAAAGTTTTTCTATAAGGAAAATAGAGTGATTCTAATCATTTATGCATTCAAGGCATCCCAGTTTAATGATTTTCCATTAAGGTGGTAGCTAAAGGATCCTTGAATGCGAAAGTTCATTCCCCAATCCACTGTATTGAATGTCAATGATGAGGGTGGATTGGAGGATGAACTTCTATGAGAGAAAGGGCTTTAGATATATGATCTAAGGTTAAACACTTAAAAACACTCTCTTCTTTCTCTACCAGCAACTAAAGACAAGTTCTCTATATATAGGCAAAAAGTTCCAACGGATATAAAACGGTCACATTTATAACAGAGTTCGATATCATCGAGCGTATACTCTCAATTGTATTGACTGGCTGCTCGATGACACAACTCAAATGTCATACATTTTTGAAACCTTTTACTAGCTGGTCAAGGAAATCGAAACCTGCGTCGATGTCATCGGATTTCGAACTCCGTTTTCATTGACACAAGGATTGATTCCTCAACATTTGAAAATGAGAGAGACATTTTCTTTGAAATATTTCAGGTAAAGGATATGATTGAGGTACACTCGATATCATCGAAATTTAAATGCCAATGATATCGACAGTCGTGTTGATGCATCGATAAATCCAAAGAATTTTCCAGTTAAGCTTGTTGAACAGTTTATGTCCATTCTCGATGTAATCGAACCAGCCTCGATATCGTTGATATTTGAATATCGATTCTATCAAGTGACCCTCGATCTAAGATAAAAATTACCTGAAAATATGCTGGTAAACTAAGTGTTTAAGATCGATATCATTGAAGGCCTTTCGATATTATAGGTTTTTGAATTCTGAGGATATCAAGGAGTACTTGGATATATCGAAGGTCTTTATGATTTTCTTTGGAAAAACAGGGATACAAAGTCTCTGCTGTCGATTTTATTGTGTCAACTTCGATAGACACGAGTTTCAAATTTTGATGATAATGATAGGGCTATCAATACATCGATAATTCAGTCCAGAAGAATATGTGGTTGCTTGACATCTTTTATCCTCATTTCGATAGTATCGATTGAGAATCGAGGACATCGATAGCGCTTCTCGATTATATCAATCAGTCTATCGATAAATCGACAGAGGTAGAAAACTTTGAGATTTTCTAAAATTTTGAAAAAAGTTTTCTAACTCAAAAACCCTATGATATTCTAATCAATTTTAAGGGTTTTAAGTATCTAGTGTTTTGGGACATGGGATGTGAGGCCTAGATTTACTTGTGGCGAGTTCGAGCACACATTCTGTTGAGGCAGACGGTTGATTAATCTTCCTATGGAGCTTCTCTGTCTAGTTAACTCAACACTCATGCTAATTGACAAACCAGGGCACTTTCAATCTCCCCCTTTGTCAATTACGTGACAAAATACCAAAACACCCTAGAACAACATCTAGACAAGTACATCATAAATTGTGTGTACATGTATTTTACATAAATTTACAATGTCTAGTGAAACCATACACACAATCAGTAGCTGCTCCCCCTAACAGCATTCTCCCCCTATCTGGGTGCAACTGCTCCCCCAAACACCTGTATCACCATTCATAAACAGATATACACAATTTTTCCGTCAGGGTGTTTGATTTTTTTCCCTTTTTTGTCAATCATTGGTAAAGGTATAGTAGTTGATATTGACTGAAGTTGAAGTAGATAGATTTATAAAAGATAGATGTATAATGATTAAAACAGTTGATTAATCAGACATCATTTTCAGAAACTATTTATGCATAGCAGACCAAATAGTGCAGTGATATAAGTAGATAGAATAATGATCAAAACATCACATGCATTTCACACCATTTAAGGGATGATCAGATAAAACAGGGGTTGACAAAATATAAGCAAGACAGAAAATATCTGTGTTCATAACCAACCATATCCAAAATATCTAAAAACATATATACTGCCCAAGATTGGCAGTAGTATAACAGTTATCCAAAAAAAAATTTACCAAGCCCATTCATAGGCACCCAAAACAAAGTATATTCCTCACTCAGAGGATACCATACCAAAAATTTTTGTCAAACTCTGTAAGTTAGTAATGCATCATACATATATGAGCGAAGGACATTTAAAAAGATATTTATGCCCTAAGTATTTCAGAGAGACTTCAGGTATGTGATGACAGGAAGGACATATGAAAGCCTTTATTACTCTGGTAAGGAATCTAGAATTTATTTTGTAGCATGTTGCAGAGTCATCAGCATGTGTCTAATCTCTAAAAGACAGGATTCGCAGTCATCGAGCCGTTTCATCATGTGAGATTGTCCATCCAGAAGGTCATGTACAATGTCTCATTCTGTGACGGCCTAAGTGATTTTAACCGAGTCGGGGCTATGCATAGGATAGACTTTGCCTGAGATTGAATCGGTTTTTCCCCCACGAGGTTAGTTGTCAACGATATTTAGATTGCAGATGTCTTCGTGGTTGAACCAGGCACACGAGCGCGGGAGATCATTAGTAAGAGGCAGCCTAAATTGTCTTGATAGCTTGGACACAAGACATGGGAATGGAAGTGTAGTGATGTATTCATCTGAAGACACCCGAATTAATTGTTGTAGAATGAGAGTGGGTAGGCATACGTGAATACAGAGATGAACATCATATAGAACATTGAGAATGTAGGGAGAAAACTTGTTGTTAAAGACTTCACAGGGATAGACATTTGTGCTGAAGATGCTGTGAAGAATTTTATATGTAGGATTGAAATACTTAATATGAAGAACATTCCGTGCATTTCTCGGTATTGTAGCACCATTACATAGTGCTCGAGTAACTTCTCCCCATACACCAAGACCATTCATATTTCGTTCTGATACAGGTATCCTAGTGACTTCTATACTAATCAGACAATTTATCAATCTAGGGGTGATGTGCTCAGTTCGATTTATGACAGCGACTGAAATGATTGGAGGATTATTTTCAACATTGTAAATTAAGTTTAGAAACTGATGCACAAGATTATGCTGAAATCCTACACCAAAATTTATGATATTTCCCCACCCAATCAGTTCTAAGAGACCAATGATCCCAGAGGGTTTAATACACTTTCTTTGAACTGTTCATTCTACCACAAGGTTTAAGTTGAAAAATAGAGATGAGCTAGTTGCATTCTTCTTACCTTTCTTACTCTCTATTGAGGAACATTGTGGAAGAACCAATCCTTTAGACATTTTTTCTTGAGATGAAAGGAAAAAAATTGTTCTGAGAAATGCACTGCCATACTAAGACCAACAAGTGAGCCTCTTTTTCCATTCTTCCATTTTTAATTGAGCAGTAACTTTTGATATCATCGAACATCATTTCAATGACATCAGAATACCTTATTTGATATTTTCAATGAAATCCAGAGGGAAGCTCAAATGACCCGATGATTCATCTTCTCGATAGGTCATCGATGGTATTGATTCTTGTTCAATGTTATCGAAACGTTCACTTGATGTATCGACACTTATATCGAAGATGAATATTTTACATATTTCAGAATTTCGACAGACTATTGTGCATAATTTTAGTATATCTTAAAATTAGGCAGTATACATAAAAAAAATTTATACAAGCATTATACAAATCAAAATTATAAACATTAGAATGTTTATATACAAAAGATTGAGGTGAGAGACCTCAGATGTATCATTAGGAGCTCAGCAAAAATTGCATCATTTTAGCAAATATTCAGATCTCGATGTATGACCTGGACTTATTTTTCTATGCTCAGTATTTCTAGGCATAGGGATCATCCTTTCCTTTACCTTTGATGACATAATAGTGGTTATTTGTACGAGAACCCTCCATCATTGATTTTCCTGAGAGGTCTAGGATTTCAGATTTTTCCTTGTTGAATGTAACCACATGCTCATTGTCACATATTTGAGAAATGCTTAGAAGATTATGTGTTAATCCTTTTATGCAAAAGGCATTCTCATTTTTGAGAAAATGTATTCCTTTAATAATTCTCTGTCCAATTACCTTAGAGGTGCTTCCATCTCCATAGGTGACTATCCCATTATTAAGATCTGAATAATTTGTAAGGAGAGAGTTGTCACCTGTGACATGTCTTGAACATCCGCTATCCAGGTACCACTTAGTTTCATTGCCTGGTATATGGTTTGAATGAGTGACCAAACAATTCTTCTTTTCTTTTGGAACCCATTTTGTGGCAAGATTTTTAACTGTGGTAGATTTAGGCCCCGTTTGTTAAATCTGAAGTCTAAAGCCTGAATCTGAAAGCTGAAGCCTGAATCTGAAATCTAAAACCTGAATCTAAAATTTAAAGTCAAAATACATGTTTGGTAACTACGGCTAAAGTCTGAAAATTAAGTACTGAATTTGAAACAATTTTTTTGTTAACAAACATCTGAAATGTCTGAAATATGTTAATTTGACACATTTGCCCATATCTATCTCCAATTTGGAAATGCTTTACATTATAAATAAATTATTTTTTATTAAATGAAAATAAAATTATTCTATTTAATTCAAATAAATTATAAAATACTTAATAGAAAATTTAAATATCATTATTCATAAAAATAGATAAAAAATTAATGATTTGCATGTATAAGTGTGGCTAAACATAGGCCCAAAGATGAGCTAGATCCAACCATCAAGTGGACTATGCCAAAGATGACACTTACATTTAGCGTAGCTTGCATTAAATGCAACCAAGATTACTATTTGGTGGGGTCCACTTGCACATTGGATCTGAGAAAAGGGATGGGCGGCATAGATAAACAGATACATCATAGTGAGTCTTCACACACGAGCCCCGTGGTTGGTGGTCGGTGCTCTGTGGGCTCCATCATGATGTGTGTGTCTCATCCCTTCCGTTCATCCATTTTTAAAGGTCATTTTAGGGCTCTATGCCAAAAATTAGAGGGATATGAATCTCAAGTGGACCACACCACATGAAAACAATAGTGATTGGATATCCATTATTTAAATCCTCCTAAGGCACACTGTACTGTTTATTTAACATCCTATATGTTGTCTACCTCATAAAGACCCAGATGAAGGGAAAGAACAAATATTAGCTTAATCCAATACTTTTATGGCCCCCTAAAAGTTTTCAATAGTCAACATTCATTCAACACTGTTTCTATTAATGTGGTCCGCTTGAGATTTGGAATATACCTCATTTTTTGTGTAATACCATAGAATGATATAGAAAAATAGATGGATAGCATGGATGAAACACATACATCATGGTGGGGCCCACAGAGCACTGACCACCAGCCATTGGCTAGTGTCAGGGGGAGTAGCCAATCCGTTTCCGCTATAGACTAACCGTCCTTGCAAGGACTCTGTGATGCTTTCTCACAAAATGGATGGACGGTAAGGATTTCTCACAAACATGCCAGTGGCCCCACCTGCGTTCCCAGTGCAGGAACTTCCTTGAAAGGCTTTCACAGGAAATCAGCCTCTAAGACGGAAACAGATTGGTTACTCCACCGGCCACTAGCCCATGGCTGGTGGTCGGTGCCCTGTTAGCCCCCTCATGATGTATGTGTTTCATCCATTCCGTTCATCCATTTTTACAGATCATTTTAATGTTTCAACCCAAAAATTAGAGGGATACAAATCTCAGGTGGACCACACCATAGGAAAATAATAATGATTGGATATGCACCATTAAAATCCTCCTAAGGCCCACTGTACTATTTATTTTCCATCTAATCTATTCATAAGGCCAAAAATATCTGGATGAAGAGAGAAAACAAATTTCATATTGATCTGAAACCTTTGTGAGCCCAAAAGGGTTTCAATGGTAGAGGTTCAATCCCCTGCTGTTTTTTGCAGTGTGGGCTATTTTTTCATTAGATCTGTCTTACTTTTTGGCTCAAGCCTTATGACGAGCTCAAAAAATGGATTAACGGTTTGGATATAACAAATACCTCAGGATGGGACCCAAAGAACTTTCTCACGTCAATACACCAGCCAATCTGTCCTAGGCTCCCAGGGACGCGGACTTCGTACCGAGTAACCCAGCACGCTAAGCGTACTGAGTAAACTCTGTGGGGTCCACCATAATTTACATATTTTATCCACTCTGTCCATATATTTTAAAAGATAATTTTAGGGCTCTGTACCAAAAATGAAGTATATCCAAGTCTCAAGTGTACCTCACCACAGGAAATAGTGTGAATAGAAATTATACCATTGAAAATTTCTTGGGGGCTACAGAAGTTTTGGATCAATCTGTTGTTTGTGTTTTCCTTTCATCCATGTCTGTGTAATCTTATGAACAGGTTGGATGACAAATAAACATCATTGTGGGGCCTACCAAGGTTTCAACGGTGGAAGTCATTATTCAACATTGTTTCCTTTAATGTGGCACACTTGAGATTTTAATAGAGCTAATTTCTTATCCCATGCTATTAAATGATCTGAAAAAAATCGATGGATGGCATGGATGAAACAAATACATCATGGTAGGGCCACAGAGCACCGACCATCAGCCACTGGCCGGTGGCAGTGGGAGTAGCTAGTCCGTTCCCGTCTTGAGACGGGCGTGTTTAAGGAGGATGCTGATTGTGTACTACCCCCGCCCATCCCTGGCTCCGAACGGGCAGTTCTATGGGCGGGCCCACCATGATCTATATGTACATTCAAACCGTCAATCCCTGTTCTCAAATTATTTTAAGGTATGAACACAAAAATGAGACAGATCCAACGCTCAAGTGGACCACACCAAATAATAATCTTGGTTGCATTAAAATGCACCAATTGTATTAAATGCAAGAGTCATCTGTGATGTGGTCCATTTGATCGTTGGATCTGACTCATTTTTGTTTTGATGCCTTAAAATAATATGAGAAAAGAGATAGAGGGTTTGGATGTACAGATACATCATGGTGGGCCTGCCCACAGGACTGTCCGTTCGGAGCTAGGGACTAGCGGGGGTAGTATGCAATCCACGTCGGAATGGTTCAAAGAGATCAAAGTTACATGGGCCACTGTGATGTTTTTTTTACCATCCAACCTATTCATTAGGTCATGTAGACGTGGATGAAGTGAAAACACAAATAACAGCTTGATTTGAAACTTCTCCAGCTCTCAAGAAGTTTTTAACGGTGGACATTTAATCCCCACCTTATGGTCCAATTAATCATTGGACCTGCTTCTTTTATTGGATCACACCTTAATTTATCTGAAAAAGTTGATGGACTTTGTGGATCAAACACATAAATAATAGTGGGGCACAAAGAAGTTTCACAGGTTAAAGGTTGATTTTGTATTGCGCAAACAATTGGAAAGAAAAAAATTTTCGTGGTAACTTGAAAAGGGATACTTTTGGAAGCAAAATTTTTTTTTTTTAATGAAAAATCATGGAGCGCATTCCATGTTCACCATTAAGCCAGACTCCTATCACGGAAAAAATTCAGTGAAAAACCACTTAGCGCTTTCCGTCTTCCGCGTTAACAACGCATTAACAAACACCACTAAACACAGAAAATTTTCTTCATTCCGCGTTAAGTACTAAAATTCAATGTTAACAAACACGACCTTAGTTTTCTTGTTTATCTTAGCCACTTGATTCACTACTTCATTCTGTTTGGCGTTCTCGGTGGTGATGGGTGTGTGTTTCTTCTATCCATATTCCTAGGTGGACTCTTGACAATTTGTATTTCTCTAGTTGGTTTGAATTTACCAATATGATTTTGACCAGAGTTATGTAGAGTCCTCCTAAGTGTCAAGCATTCAAACTTATAATGACCCGAATCACCACATAAATGACAAGCTGGAGTAGTTCTTCTATTACTACCTGAAGCAGTAGATTTTTCAGTTGTTGGGGTTACATTTCTAGTATTTATTTTTAATTTATCATATCCTAAGCCGCTCTTATCCTTTCCCAGTCTTCCCATACCTTAGAGTTTTTCTAACTTCTCACGACTCTGGGAAAACTTATAATTTAGCTTAACGATTTTTCTGGATTCTTCTAAATTAAACAGGAGTGTATGATTTTTGTTTTGAAGAAGCATATTTTTATCTTTTAATTTCTTAACCTGTTTGTTTAGTTTTTCAGACTCGGATTTAAGGAAGGTGTTAATTCTCTCAAGTTTATCATTATCTGAATGATACTATTGTAAATCATTGATTAGATGTGTATTAATTTCTAGAGTTTTATCCAAATATTTTTGCAGCAATTCGTTTTTGTTTTCAGATATTCCAAGTCTTCTAACAATGTTGATGCTAAGGATGTATAGTTGATTGTAAGCATCTTGTAGTTTATTCTGTTCTTCTTCTTCTTCCTTTTTAGTTTCTTTATTGTCTGATGGAAATGATTCAGTGGCTTACGGTTTCTTGTTCTCAGTTTCAACGGAAATGATTGGAGCAATGGAGACCATAAGAATTTTCAAAGATTTTTGGTCTCCATCGCTCTCTAAGTCGCTAGATTCTGAGTTTGACTCTTCCGTATCATCTCATGTGGCAGTCATTGCCTTACCCTTAGTTTTTCTATTTGGGCATTCAATAGGCAAGTGTCCAAACTTCTGACAGGTATAACATTATGGTTCTTTAGTATTTTTACCAAATTTACTTGTAGACTGTCTGTTATCCACCCTTCTTCCTTTAAGTGGACGACCATGATTTTTCTGAAAGAACTTTCTAAACCGTTGAGCCAACAGAGCCACTTCCTTATTTTCATCTTCTCTTTCACTTTCAATGTCCTCATTTGTTGTTTTCTTTAAAGTTTTGAGGACAGTATTTTTGGATTTTGGGGTTTGTTTGAAGTGTAGTTCAAATGTTAGTAAGGAACCTACAAGTTCTTCTACTTTCATTTTATCTATGTTTCTACATTCTTCAATGGTTGTTACTTTAGTGTTGAACTGTTCTAGTAATGATCTTAGTATTTTTCTAAAGATTTTTGGGACCAAAACTTTCTCACCTAATCCACCCATGGAGTTGTAAATGATATTCAGTTTTATGAAAAACTCCATGAAGGTCTCATGCTCTTCCATTCTGAGACTTTCGAACTGTGATGTCAGGAGTTGCAGTTTAGATCTCTTCACAGTGCTTATTCCTTCATGGGTTATTTTTAACAAATCCCATGTTTCTTTAACTGTCCCACATATACTGATTTGATTGAAAATATCTTAGGACACAACATAGTAGATAGCATTCATAGCTTTAGCCTCAGCAGTTTGGTTTTCCTTATCGAATGATATCCATTTTTCTTTGGATTTTGGTTTGGAGATAGTTGTGTCATTTTCAAGTACTATCTATTCAAGTGGTGACACATATCTTCTTTCAACTATATCCCAAACATCATGATCCAAATATCTCAGAAAGTAGTACATTCTAGCCTTCCAGTATGCATAATTTGATCCATCAAACACTGGAGGTCAAGAGACCGATGAGCCCTCTCCTTTGGCCATATTCCCAACTTCAGTCAAGATCACTCTCTAGGCAGTGAAGCCCTTTAAGAGAGACTCACTCTGATACCAATTGAAATTACTGCAAAGACTGCTTTAATACAAGTAGGAATATGCCAATATGTCCTAGAGAGGGGTGAATAGGACTTTTATAAAAAATTTATGATTTATTTAAAATCCTATCAAACTTTTCCTGAGTAGATATGCATGAATCAGGATTTCTTCAAGATAACTCTATTGGCTTCCAAGCCAATTACAAAACTAATTGTGTGAGGTGTGATCAAATATGAATGCATTTAAAGAAATCACACAAGTAATCAAAGACAAATATCAATCACAAACACAGTCATTTTTATAGTGGTTCGACTACCTGTCTACTCCACTCACGGCAGACGTGCTCAACCCTTGAGTGTGTTGGATTTCACTAAGGAGGTTTTACACGGTTCACCTCAAATCTGAGGTTTTAAATCAAGTTCACCTCCAACCAGTACAACCTACACCTAGGCTGACAGTTTATGCTCCCACGAGCAAGGGTCAACACATAACACCCGATTTTAGACACACTGGCCAAGGATCCACACAAGGAACCTCTCTCGTTTATGCTCTCACTAGCAAGGGTCAACACAAGGTACCCACTTTTAGGCACATTGGCCAAGGATCTTCCACAAGACCTTAACTGTTTATGCTCTCCACGGAGCAAGAGTCAACACAACGCACCCACCACGTACACTCCCGCCGGAAGCCTCCTAGAGGAATTGTAAGGGGTGAGAAATACCTTAGACCCAATCCTACAAAGGAATGATCACAAGGGTCCTCTGGACTCTAATAACTTACAAATAAGCGGATGAGTCCCTTTTAGATCTTTGTCGCAGATCTCCTCCTTTGTTGATGAAGATTCTTCTACTTCCTTGAATCGTAACTCAGAAGATGTACCAATACATGTCGACGGGTTAGGTCAAGGTTGTAATGGAATCCTATTCTATTGAAAGTTTTCCTATAAGGGAAATAAAGTGATTCCAATCATTTATACATTCAAGGCATCCCAGCATAATGATTTGCCATTAAGGTAGTAGATGGAGGATCCTTGAATGTGGAAGTTCATTCCCTAATCCATTGTATTGAATGTCAATGATGAGGGTGGATTAGAGGATGAACTTCCATCAAAGAAAGGGCTTTAG
The DNA here is from genome assembly GCA_037074715.1 of Magnolia kwangsiensis. Classification (NCBI taxonomy): domain Eukaryota; kingdom Viridiplantae; phylum Streptophyta; class Magnoliopsida; order Magnoliales; family Magnoliaceae; genus Magnolia; species Magnolia kwangsiensis. The sequence continues at coordinate 67,005,053 of CM073572.1, read as the reverse complement.
GTATATAATCTAAGGTTAAACACTCAAAAGCACTCTCTTCTTTCTCTACCAGCAACTAAAGACAAGTTCTATATATATAGGCAAAAAGTTTCAACGGATATAAAACGGTCACATTTATGATAGAGTTCGATATCATCGAGCATATACTCTCGATTATATCGACTGGCCGCTCGATGACACAAACTCAAATGCCATACGCTTTTGAAACCTGTTATTAGCTGGTCAAGAAAATTGAAACTTACGTCGATGATATCGAATTTTGAACTTTAATTTCATCGACACGAGGATCGATTCGTCGACATTTGAAAATAAGAGAGACATTTCCTTTGAAATATTTCAGGTCAAGGTTATGATCAAGGTACAATCAATATCATCGGAATTTGAATGTCGATGATATCGATAGTCATGTCCATGCATCAATAAATCCAAAGGATTTTCCAGTAAAGCTTGCTGGATAGTTTATGTCCATTCTCGATGCAATTGACCCAGCCTCGATATCATTGATATTTGAATATCGATTCCATCGAGTGACCCTCGATCTAAGATAAAAACCACCTGAAAATATGCTAGTAAACTGAGTGTCCAAGACCGATATCATCGAAGGCCTTCCGATATCATCAGTTTTTGAATTCCGAGGATATGGGGGAGTACTTGAATATACTGAAGATCTTTATGATTTTCTTTAGAAAAATAAGGACACAAAATCTCTTCTGTCGATTTTATCGAGCCAACTTCGATAGACTCGAGTTTCAAATTTTGATGATATCAATAGGGTTATCGATGCATCAATAATTCCGTCCAGAAGAATATGTGGTTGCTGGACATCTTTTGTCCTCATTTTGAGCATCGAGGACATCGACAACGCTTCTCGATTATATCGAGCAGTCTATCGATAATTCAATAGAAGTAGAAAACTTAGAGATTTTCTAAAATTTTAAAAAAAGTTTTCTAACCCAAAAATCTTATGATATTCTAACCAATTTTAAGGATTTTAAGTACCTAGTGTTTTGGGACATGGGATGTGAGGCTTAGATTTACCTATGGTGAGTTCGGGCATACATCCGATTAAGGTAGATGGTTGATTAATCTTCCTATGGGGCTTCTCTGTCTAGCTAACTCAACACTCACGTTAATTGACAAACTAGGGCACTTTCATTCAATTCAAGGAAAAACACCGTGCAGTTGCAAAACCCAAGAGAGAGCTTTCAAATCAATCCCATCATTCACATCTCATGTCAAGTACAACCACCCCTCCCCTAAAGTCAACTCTCTAACAACCAAGTACACTCACCCATCACTCACCATCCCTCTCTTCCATCACCTCTCTCTCTCTCTCTCTCATTCTCTCTCTCCATTTTTCAAGAAACCTCCATGAGATCCATCATCCAAGCTTCACGAGAGGAGGAGCTTGGTGTGGCTCACCTTCCTACCTCCCAATCCCACCATCCAAAGTCCATCTCAACCATTAAAATACACCCCTTGGAGCTCTAGATCGTGTTGGCAGAAGAAGGAAGAGGAGATCGACAATGGGTGTTTTTATCATTTGATTTTTTTGTGATTTGAGGTCCCACATGTGGTGAGACCCATCTTGATCTATGCATTGTATCATGGAGGAGCTCATAGTGGCGGAGCTCCTCCTGCCTCATCCGATCTCTCTCTCTCTCTCTCTCTCTCTCTCTCTCTCTCTCTCTCTCTCTCTCTCTCTCTCGTGATGCATGTGGCCCACTTGATCCTCGTCGTGTCGTTACATGGGACCCACCAAACTTTTCCAGTTGTCTATAGGATGTGGGGCATGCTGTGATGAATACATGGCCCACCGTCTAAGCCATGGACGGTGGCACCATGCCATGATGTGTGTGTCTCACCATGTCGCACACCCACTTTCCGTGTGGGACCCCACCCCACATGTGATGCACGTGTGGAGGTGGGGCCCACCAGACATATGGGTTGTATATCCATGTTGTCCACCTGTGGACAGTGGGTCCCAGTAGCATGTGGCTGCTGGATGGTAGCCAGCAAGTCTGGTGGACCTCCATCATGAGATATGTATCATATCTACACCGTCCATCTATCTCTCCAGATCATGTTATGGCCTAGGTGAGATGATCCAGACCTTAGGTGGACCACACAGCAGGAAATAGTGGAGATGGACATCCACAGTTGAAGCCCTTGCAGGCACCACCCTGATGCATGTATTTTATATCCCAGTTGCCCATCCCTTCCTGGACGCTGAACGCTGGAGACCCCCCCCCCCTTTTATATTATAATATAATATATTATATATTTGGTGGGCCACGTGTGTGGACCCCACCACGATGCATATGTTATATCTATACCATCCATCCAAACGTCCATCATTTAGACGCTAGACTGGATGTATAATAATCATATTAATAATAAACTATTATAATAATATAATATATTATATATATGGTGGGCCCTACGTGGGACCCACCTTGTTTAAAGATGGATTGGCTGGTGAGCACTGACAGCATCTATACTGCTGTTGTCATGACATTAACAAGTTCTGTGGGTCCCACCTGTATTGACGTCAACAGGGTCTGTGGGACACATGTGGTATGTATTATATCCAAACCATTCATCTGTTGAATGGTGTGGACCAACAGCCCTCCTAACTGATTTGGGTCCCATATGATGTATGTGTTACATCCAAAATGTCCATATGCACGGACGTCAGAAGTTTCGTGGACCTCATCATGAGGTATATGTATTATATCCAAATCGTCCATCTTTTTATCCACACCATCCAGATTGTGCTGGATAGTATTGGACAAGGTTTGGATGGTGTTAGACAAGGTTTGGATGTTGCTGATTTACTTAGACAATGTTTGGATGGTACTGATTTACATAGACAATGTTTGGATGCTACTGATTTACATAGACAATGTTTGGATGGTGCTGACTTACATGAAAAATTTATGGATGGTGCTGATTTACCTGGATAATGTTTAGATGGTGCTGATCATCATTGGTGGGCCGTGTGCCCCATGAAATGATAGTGTACAGTGATACACATGTTACACCTACAACTATTGAAATAATTTTGGTGTGGTCCAAGTACACTTGAGGCCCATGTGATAGGGCCCACCTGCCTTGTATTTGAGGCCATATGATGGGCCCCACCTACTTGAATCTGAGGCCTATAGGCAAGGTGTGATGTATTCGAAGCCTATGGGCAAGGCCCATTGTGATGTATTCAAGGCCTATGGGCAAGGCCCGTTGTGATGTATTCATGGCCTATGGGCAAGGCCCATTGTGATATGTATTAGGCCGATGATGTGTGGCCCATTTGATGTCTTCAAGGCCCATATACATGACCCATTTGATGCGTATGAGACTCATGTGTAGGGCCCACATGTTGTGTATTTGAGGCCCATGTGTAGGGCCCACCTGTAGTGTATATGAGGCCCATTGGTGCGGCCCATCTATAGGGCCCATCATGATATATTTTTTGTCCATGTACGGAGCCCACTTATTTTATATTTGAAGCCCATGTGATGGGCCCACCTGTTGTGTATTTGAAGCCCATATGATAAGGCCTGACTTGATGTACATGAGGCCCATAGTGATGTGTATTAGGCCATTAATGTGGCCCACTTGATGTATTCGAGGCCTATGGGATGTAGCCCATTGTGGTGTATTTTCTGCCCATTTGGTAAAGTCCATTGTGATGTATTTCTATCCCATTTAGTAAAGTTCATTGTGATGTATTTCTGACCCATTTAGTAAGGCCCATTATGATGTATTTTGGCCCATTTGATGCGGCCCATTGTGATATATTTAAGGCCTATGAATGTGGCCCATTGTTATGTATTTGAGGCCCATGGGCAAAGCCCAATACGATGTATATGTGGCCCATTTGGTGAGGCCCATCATGATGTATATTAGGCCCTTGTAAGAGGCCCAATGTAATGTATATTAGGCCCATGTGATGCGGCCCATTGTGATGTATATGTGGCCCATGTGATGCCTCCCATTGATGTTATATGTGGCTCACTATGTTGAGTCGAGGCCCTTATGTGAGGCCATAGGCCCATGATACATTTAGCTCTATGTGGGCCACTCCTTGGGAGCAATGATGGTTAAATGTCCACATTGATGGGTTATGATAGTTAAATATCCACATTGTGACTTTCCCTTAGGCCCTTTGTTAGGCCGATTACCGATTTCGATTGTCAAGGCAGATTTTGATTGTTGAGGCCGATTTTGATTATCGAGACCAATTCCGATTGTCGAGGTCAATTGTATAGGCCGGTTATCGAGGCCGATTATCGGTGCCAGTTGTTGATATTGATTATAGTATGTGATAGCATAGCATCATGATACATGGCCATATACATCACCTGCATGTTTGTTATGAGATATGATTGACCATTTCATATGCCATAAGGTAAGTTGTTTATGGGACTCCCTAAGAGATGGAGTTGCCTCACATCAGCATACGGTATACGCAGGATTGATACATGATTGGATTGTGTTATTCATGCATCTTACATTTTGTGATATGACTACCATACACCCTAGTGACATTAGGGTCATAGCCTCCATAGGCATGTTGTGGATGGCCAGATGAGACACTAGAAATGTTTAGTTCTAGCATCGGGCCATCATAGATGGCCCTGGGTGAAAATTTCTACACCCTATTAGTACCAGAGGACACTCCAACGTCGAGACCGAGTGAATATATATGAGCTCATGAGGGATGCATACCAGTAGGCTGTGTCTCCCACTGTGTCGTGGTTAGTTGGAAGGGAGTGTGGCCTTACCCGCTTGAGGGAGTAAATAATGCTAGGATGAGTTTGACCAGCTAGAGGAATGTGTCTGCTATTAACGAGCCGGGCCCGATATTGGCAGGTGGATGGCGAAGTCTCTTTTACTTATCCAGTTGTGTTCTTGATAGGATGATAAGTAGTATAAAGAGATATACAGTACTGATATGTGGACTTATTGAGCAGAAGTTGCATACTATGCATTCGTTCATTCACTATCCAATCGGGTTAGTGGTGTACAACTAATTGTTATATACCTTCGCAATGGTAAGGATTTCGGTTGGGGCGCGTGACTGACCTGAGGTCAGGGGTTTACCACATTGAATCTGGCTATCCAAATTTAGGTATAAGACTGATTTGGATAGAAGTCCCTTGTGATGGACCCCATAGCCTGCGATACCACATACTATCATCCTAACTTCACTCCAGCTTAGTCATTTCATTCGCACCACATATTGCATTACATTTGTAATATTTAACATTTTGGGTTATTATGTTTTTGCATTTATATGGCTTAGATGAGGTTGATGGTATTCGTGGCTCATTAGGATTTGCATATTGTATTACATTCTCGGCATCTGATATTTGGCTCATTATGATCTGCATTCCGTACTCTGATATTGTGTGACTCATGAACTTACCAATATTTCCACTTACTTTGATATTTATATGCTTGGAACGTGCATTGCATACACTTTCACTACCCTCTAAGCTTTCTAAAAGCTTATGCATGATAGATGCGTGCAGGTGGCGTTAGGTCGCAGCAGCGTTGAGCTTGGAGTGTGCATCCGTCTTCTGGAGCTTTGATTTTTTATATATGTATTTCTCTTTCAACACTGTATTCAAATGTTTATATTAGTAGATATGTGATGATGATGTTGTTCTTGTGATTTGGGTATACTTGTGGTTATGCTACTTATGAGATAAATTCGTGTTGAAAATCCTCCTTCTAGGATCCCAGGATCGACATCTGGTGTATGAGCACTGGGAGCCGAGAATCAGGTACTATGGAGGCTATCGACACCGGATTCAGCAATCGAGAATTTTGTGAGCCCGGTTTTCAAATTTGGGACGTGACATGAGTTATCTTGAAATGCTTGCTTAGCTTGACCCGGTTTAGCTCAGACCACCTCAGGCATCGGTTGAGGAACTTGCAGTTAGAGTTATACAAAGGCTGAGCTACCTCGAAATGCTCGCTTAGCTTGACCCGGTTTAGTTCAGACTGCCTCAGCCCAAAGGGGGATTCAAGATGGGCTTAGGCAGGTTTGACTCAGCTCGTTAAAGAATAAGTAGAGGTTAAGAAGCAGGTAGCACGGATCGACTCAACTTTATATATATGTGTGTGTGTGTGTGTGTGTGTGTGTGTGTGTGTGTGTGTGTGTGTGTGTGTGCGTGCGCGTGTGTGTGTGTATGAAGTTTTCTTCCACGCATGTCTTGCGTGCCATTTGCGCTCATTTGCTTAGAACCGTTAGATTAAAAGGATTAAGGACGGCTCAGATCACCTCTGCTACTGCTCAAGACGCGAGTAGAGCTATCCTCCCTCTCACTCTCTCTCTCTCTCTCTCTCTCTTGAAAGTTAGAAGCCCTCTCTCTGTCACGCTTCAAACTTAGGAACAGAGCTTACAAAATTCTCAGTCGCCAAATCTAGTACCAACAGTTTCCATAGTACCCCATTCTTAGATCCCAGTTCCCATACGCCAGGTTCTAATCCTGGAATTCTATGAGGATTTACAAGGTGAGTTTTTGTTTTAGTAAAGGAGCGTAACCATAAGTGTAACTAAGTCACAAAATAGTATCTTCACCACATATCCACTAATATAATGTTTGAGTACAATGCTAGAAGAGAAATACATGATGTAATCTAAACTCAAAAGAATAGGCTCATGCTCCAGGCTCAATATTGTTGATACGCCCTAGCACCACCTGCAGCATAAATAAGCGTGCATAAGCTTCCTACGAACCTCAGTGGAGTGTGTGTGTGTGTGTGTGTGCATGCACAATGCATATGATAATAATACAAATATCAGAGTATGCGGAAGATGATAGAGGGCTAAATTGTCAAGTCCATGAATGTCGTTAACCATGTCAAAGTAATGCAATGCAACACCTACGTGGTTGAATATCATATGTTAGGAATGTAACGCAAACGTACCAATCCTCAACTAGTGTAACATCCCAAAAATCGGGGGTCGAGCATAAACTCCACTCCCGAGTTCCAGAACATCACTTATGCAACATTTTCAATGATGAATGAATGTTGTTCATATTAGTGCAGAAAACATGAGTGAAATTAGACCAAAACAGCATATCATACTCCAGAGACAGTTAAGTTTCTCAAGCAGAAGACTGTGATAAATATATAAAATGTATAATTGATTATAAGTCTCCAAAGTGTGAACATGTTACCAGGTTAACTAAATACATGTATACTCCAAAAATGGAAAGAAAATAATATAGGTAAAATATCAAGTGTATTGGCATCTAATCAGTAACCCTGTAACCCCATCGATTAGAACCTGCACATAGGAGAAATCTGCCTCAACATCATCAAGTTTGGCTCTGCTTCGCAAGCATTGCCATCATCTGAAACTAAAATAGAGACTGGTTGGTGTGGCCAACACCGTCCCGTAACGTGGGAGTAAGTGATTAACTCAGTGGAAACTATATACAGCAAAGATTAACATGTTATCAATTCAATCAAGCAGTAATGATAAAGCAGTACAATCCTAGATACTCTTGTTAATATAAGAATGATATGAGGTAATGATGCATGCCCTCACCACAAACTCCCTCATGCGACATCATCTAACGATTGCGGAATGAATCACTACCATTGTGCTTTCACACCAACGCCAATGGCACATACAGTGCGATGTCATGAGTATGATTGTCAAGTTCTTATTAGTCCTTTTCATACAGTAGGATTGGGAAGCTAAGGTACCTCCCTTGTATCATTACCCAAACAGTGATCCATTCTCGGGTCGTCAGTCCAAGATGATCTCATACGATGTTACGGTTCTAGGTCACCGCAAGGGCTGTCAGGGCTGTTGCACGCAATCATTGCTCCTCTCCCCCATCACCTTATCAATACAGGCCTAGTTATATCCCACATACTATAACAAGACTCGTTGCCCTTATGCACTATCAGGATATACTCGAGGTCACTACAGAGGGCTTGTCACTAATCAATGTAGGCCGACAACAAGAATATAGTGTCCCATACCAACATAATCTGCTCACGAGTATAGGTGCTCACTAGTCACTACAAAGGGCTCGTCACCAATCAGTATAGGCTGACAACACGAATATAGTGTCCCATACCACCATAATCGGCTCATGAGTCTTAGTGGATCGAGGTACCAAGGTTAGAGGGCTTTTCATTGGTAAGTTTAGTACCTTAGGTTCAAGCAGTAGCGACCAAACATGGTGAATAAACATCGGTCAATCGGGTGAGTTGATAAGCTCAATTAGGCCAAGTGCATGTTGAGTTGAACGACATGAAATGCATAAGCACTCCGTGTGGCCTAACCACTTCCGAACACCTCAAGCACGACCCAGATGCGTTGAACACATCCTGTGTGGCGAAACAACCTCAACCACTATTTACAGAACGATTACCGATTACCTAGACTGTAGCACAGCCCCAATCACATACAAATTCCATAACAGGCATATGAGGCATATCCTACGATCATGTGAACATTCATGAAGTATAACTTAAATGTAATACAGTACATGGAAGAAATCATATACACCTTTAACATGATTTATCTAAGTTAATTAATTCATAGAGGAAATCATATACACAGTTAATACAAATAATCTAAGTTACACAATGCATGGAGGAAATCATATACTCAAGTATTGTGATTGAGATTCATATCTCAACAACCTTAGCAATCATTTAGACACTTGTACTACTAACTACTAACTCATTTAGACACTTTTACTAACTACTAACTCATTTAGACACTTTTATATACACTTAGTCTACACATTACATCATACATATTGTGTATTCATTAGCATACATATTATGGAATATCCTTTCGTCAAAGGGTTATCGCCCATACAACAATCATATATCCATGACAATTAGTTATGGTGAGCACGAAAGCAAATTCCATACTCATTCAATCATTTTCACAAACACTTAGGCTACACATACTAACTAAATAACGTATGTTGATATATCATGTATTTGACCAAATCCTTTCACTAGGGAGTTGCCCCATATATCACTTGCATATACCCACAACGGATAATCATGGCATGCATGAACCCTGGTTCCGTATTTATTTAAATATTTTCACAAACACGTGAGCTACACACTTTTACATATATAGCGTATATTTGTCGTGGCGTGATTTAGGGCAAGTCCTTTCGCTAAGGAGTTGTCACACCTGTAACAAGCATATATTCATGGCAAATAATTATGTTAAGCATAAATCTAAATTTTATACGTATACGGTATTTTCTACAAATACGAGGAATACAGTATATTCAACATAATTAACGTATAACTGAAAATCGAAACGGACAACACTTTGTACATGTGAAATAGCATCCTAGGAAAGAATAAATCATTACTTAACATTGAAAGTATTGAAAACCATAACCTAAACATATATAGTCCGCACCTTAAACTAGAAAATGAGAAATGGATATGATTCAGACGATAAGTCGTCGTCAATGGCGGATACGCTACCTATGGCATGAAACAGGTTAGCTATAGATTCATTTAAACTATTCTAGGCTTCCCAAACAGGTTAGGATTATCTTAACTTACCCAAAAATAGAATCAGAAATGTCGGAACAACGATACGGATAGGTGTATTAGGCACGTAGTAAAGCTGGGAAAATCCCAGGAAGCAGTACCAACTTCTCCCTCACTTTCTCTCTCTTTTCTCCCTCTTGGAAAGCTAGGGTTTCGAAATTCGTATGGGATTTGGAATGAGGGTTTTAAGCCCTATTTATAAGCCTAAACTTGACAAAAATAGACTTAAGGCCAAGGTATACTTAGGTTATAACTAAATCAGGTCTGTTCCGATCCAACGGAGCACTTCTAGAAGTCCTGTTACTAAATGCGGTCGGACTTAAGCTCTCTAATATCAGATCTAGGTCAAGTTAAGTTTTCATTCTGGTCAGGTTTCCAGATCGACCGTGGCGGACCAGTTTCAGTTCAACGGCTACCGAACTTAAATCAGGGCTACAAGTTCTATGATATGAAAGGGCCACTTATTCTGATCCGAGGGTGAATTTGGGTCGAATTCTAATGGTCAGAACGCTTAAAAATAACGCGCAAGTGAACCGTTCCAGATTTCTTTAAAAATATAATTAATTTTCTAAAAATCTTCATTTTCTTACTCTCTTCACTCTGGGCTCAATAAAATAGTCTCAGGACATCGGTTGGGCTTGATTTTCTAGGTGATTGACAAGCCCAACTAGGCGGTCATAATGGTCTAAGTTCATAGCTATCAGACTCTCGATGCGCGGTCTAGAACCAATACAAAGTTACAAAGCATTCCCGAGAGCAACTGGGTTTAGAGTTGGATCCTAGATTTTAGGGTAACGTTGCGTTAACAATTCTAGAGGTTTTGAGTCTTACAGATCGTATTTAAAGTGGTTGGTGCTAATTTTGCTGGAAATCTAGTGTAGCGCTGGCTAATTCACATTAAATTTCTAAAGAATTAGGTTCTAAATGATTTCTCTGGCTTTGGACTCGAGTTTTGAGAAGTTACCAAGGTGCTATGGTTGACCCATTTCCTAAGGACGCCTAACTCTAGGTTGGTAAAAATCTATGGTGTTACAATTAGTCCACATATCAGTACAATTCGTATTTAGAAACATCACATGGGTCTAATACACTCTAACATTGGCTACCGCCCTATCACACTCATGAACAAGTGAGTAGAAGAGACCTCACTATCGGCCTTGCCAGTGGTATGCCAATACCCACCTGTCTCATCGATAGCAGACTCATTTATGAGCTGGTCAAACTTAACTTATCTTATAGCCCCCTACCTTTGGGCGAATAAGGTCACACCCCTTTTCAACCGACAATGACAAGTGGGAGATGCAACCTACTGATATTTGGTATTTGGTCACTCATGTTATCTATTCAGTCTTGAAGTTGAAGCATCCTGCTGGTATCACAAGGGTTTAGGGACTTTCACCCAAGGACATCCATAGTACCCTAATGCTAGAACATATATTTTTGGTATCCAATTCGACCATCCATAATATGCTTATGGAGGCCACAACTTTGATATCGTTAGGGTGTAAAGTGATCATGACATACAAGACGTGGAATACATGAGTCATACCATCTACGTCATGCACCAAAATTGCATGTACTACGCGATCATGTAGGGTGACCTTATCCCATATAGAGTCCCCTAAGTGTCTCAAGTAGAAAGGCATATGCTATGATCAATTCTCATCTATAATAGGCATACAAATGATACATATAGGCATATAAATAGGACAAATGATGCATATAGGCATATAAACAGATATGATATCCATTATACTAAGCAGGTTATCAATGTGTCCTATCAGGCCAAGCACACTAACATGTTATCAGACATATTATGAGATAATCAGCCCTAGTTGGCACGTCATATACAAAGAGTGGGAACCAAATGACATGCCCCAATAGAAATATAGAAGTCTATGTGGTGTAACCCATGTTAGACTAACATCGGCTCCTCATGTAGTCTGTAAGGCATAAAGAAAAGGCATATACCAAGGTAGGGTCCACTGGAAGTGACCTAGATGGACACCCACATGTACAACATGTGTGCCTCTAGGCTACCAATTTATTTGGGCACATGGCCCACTAACGATGTCCCAAAACAATCAAATATACTAAACATAAACAACATCATGCTCATCATCAATACCACTTAGCCACCATCAAGTTAACAATACTACAATCACCATCATTTAAAATCATACCTATCATCATCATGTTACCCCACATGTATCATCATCTCAACAATTAATAGGTCTGTCCCACCAAGGTGTAGCTCCCATATTGACATTAGAGTACGTGCAAGGCATGGGTCTTATAGGTCAAGCATGAGTCTCACTTAGTGAACCAATAGGCCAACTCAAAGGCATAAACTTCCAACCACGGGGCTTTCAATGGTGTGGATCTAATTCCACAACTAAGCGGTGAGACCCACACATTCCACCATCAACTATAAACAATGTACAATCCTAAACATAAGGATAACATGCTAACATCTTTCATGTCATACATCATATTGGGCCTACTAGACACATATACAAGCAAACCAAGAAAAATCTCAATTAACTACTTTATGAATTCTAAAATAGGCATCGTTAAATGTGATCCACTTAACTAGAGGCAGTGTGTAAAGCACGCTACTAGTACGCAATGGGCCTTCTCAATGTGCTCAAGGAAGGTTACTATGGTGGGCTTCTCGCTCCCGAACGATTTCTCTTAGTGTTGGGCCCACTTGGGCCTTGGGGTTGCCTCATTTAAATGGGCCTACGACCACCGATATCTTAAGACAACAACTAGACAGCAAGATCTTTCCACTACATATAAATTATATAACACCCATTTACAAAACATGCTAGGTGGGCCTCATTACATGAAGGGTAAGGCCCATACAGGATATCCCACACTAGACGGCCCACCTAAGGTTTTGAGCCTACCAACACCTGGGAGTTCATTTTCAGAGTTTAGATGTTAAATGCTTTGGGAAGGTGGTGAACGTCAATAATGTGACCCGCATGAATTCAATATCAAACAGACTTTTGGTGCAATGTTGGTTCTAGGCCATTTTCGAGTTAGATTCATAATCATGTGGGGCCATATATGATGAAAGAAAATAGCTATCAGGTATATCTATGTATGTGATTTAAAAATTATAAGTCAGACCTCATTGTTTGGGTATATAAAATTTACGGTGATGACCCAAACATGGGTACTTGGAGAAAATGTGTAGGAAACTCAGTGCAGAATTAGTTTTGGCCCAATTTTGAGTACGTCCCATGATCACGAGAGACCACCTTTCAACATGAAGTCAGGTGCCCTTGGTATTCCTATATATGGACTTTAAAAAATATAAGACGGGACCAACTGGTTGTGCACACATAACGTTTGGTGTAGGGCCAAACATAAGTATTTTAATTTTTTACACAACCATGCTTAGCCCTATTTTGGGACCCACTCCCCGATCATGTGGTGTCTGATTTTTCACAACTAAAATATTATTTCTTTATTCATTGGTATAGGTTAAAGGTTCCAAGTGGTGGCTCATACATATCTTATGCGAGGGGTCCACTACAGAGGACCAAAGTTTGTACAAAACACAAATAATCAGGCAGTTCTACGCAATGGGGTCTATCACAACTTTGAGCCTACTTTCCAAACATTTGGAGATCATTTTTGACAAAAAGGTAGGACATCCCATCCCACTGATATGTGGATTAAACATCCCCCATAGTCAGACCATTAACTGTAGAGTGTGAAGTCCACCACAAGGTGTCCAAGAGGCTTACATGCAACATAGTTTGGTACTTAGAAAAATTCTAGCAAATAGAAGGTGCAAAGGGAATTAAATAGATCTAATGGCAAGTGGGGCTCACACGTTAGCAAATCATAAATAAGACACACAAAAAATTACACATGGGTGTCTAGATTGGATGAACTAATAAAACACATAAATCACAGGTGGTCCCAATCACAGGTGGGTCAATAAGAGGATGAATGTTATGGACAACATATATACAACATATACATCAAGTAGCACATGAAATGTATTCATCAAATATTTATAATCAGATTCTCTGTTGAGAAATCCGAGCCAATGGATGATTTGGGATTACATCATTTAGTATATATAGGTTTCCAACCATACAGGGCCTTGGATCTATTTAGACCACACACAGCAATTCAAGATTTAACCTTACATAAGCATCTTTTGATCTAGAATTTTTCAAATTCTATAAATAATGAATCTGATTGGAATGACTGTACATATGATTATCAACTAACTTAAGGTAAGGAAAAAATATAAAATAGATCTGACCATTGGAATCTCGGATATGGCTTAAATAATATGTAGCCACAACAAGCCCTCAGATATATTTTGGTACTAGGTCAAGATCTCAGTCATTCAAACTCCAATCAAGGCTTATTATATACCGTTAAAGAGATACTTAGATTTCTATGAAGCCAATGGAATATATCTTTCTATTGAGTTCAATAAAGTAACTAAAAAGGGGTCTATTTTTAGCAAATTGAAACCATCGATGCATTGTTGGACAACATCCATGTAAAATTGATGCTATGGATGATTAGAATGTTAGATAGCCACAAAATTTGGTCCAGAGTTATCTCATAATGTGATTCTTATTATTAACAAGTTTCAGTTAAGATCTTAACATTGTTGATTTTATAAAAAATTTATAAGTTGTTATCTAGATATGAAAATGGGATTACATGTGAAATGTAAGAATATGATGTACATCATGGTGAACCACACTGACGTGGGCCACCTTGATGACCACCATGGCTAGCCATACATGCATACAAGGGCTCCACACTAGTGAGCCCCACACACATTTAGAAAATATAAAAGGAAGAAAGAGGAGGATGAGGAGGATGGAAGGAGGGGTCGGGGGTGTACACTCACCTCAAATGGATGAATGAATGGATGATTATGTGTGGTCGACACCCTCTATGTTTGATGGTGGGTCACACCTTAGCCCCACTCTCTCTCTCTCTCTCTCTCTCTCTCTCTCTCTCTCTCTCTTAAAATCTCAGGAATCTCTAAGTGTAGCAAAAGTATGAGTGTAAGATAGCTCTTACTCTTATATAAAGAATTGAGGGTTGAGGTGGCAAGTTTATGGTGTCTTATTGGTGTTAAAAGTAAGGTGGAAGGCGGTGTATATTATAGCTAGTGGATGGATAAGGGAATGGTACTAAGCATGCATTGGCCAAGTTGGAAGAAATTTAGGCATGCATTGGCTAGTGAATGGATAAGGATTATAGGTTGTGGGTGATGCAAGGTAGATGATGAGGTGGAGTAGTTCAATTGGTTGTTTAAAGTGATGTGGCACAAAACAAAACATGCATTGGATGCATGTGTAGGATGAGGTAGACATGGGCCATGATTAGTTTCTAAGGCATAAGAAGAGAACTAATGATAGATTTTGGAGTAGAACCCATTTTTGTCTTATAGTACATTTTCTCATATGTACTAAATACACATTTGTCATATAGTGATTGTCCCATCTTGTTATAATTTTCATGTTCCACATGGGCTCAAGTTCAATGGACCTAGCATAATAAAGATTTCTTATGTTACAAGATATGCAATTTGGGTCATGGATTTGAAGGGTCGTATCTCACTAATGGAGTGTCAGATCAACGCATGGTTTTCACTATTGCGACCACAACGGCGATGCGGTCCACATGACAGATGTTTTAAGGTCATCTAGTATAACTCACTTAGGTGGGGTTGCTAGGTGCATGAGAAAAGCATAAGCTTGTTTGACTATTGGAGAGAGAGACATGAGTGATAGATGACTTAATTGATGGATTGATTGATTTGATAACCTTAGGATTCATGTAAGTGTGGCCCGTGTGCATTGCGTGGCCAATCTTGAATCGTGCCAAAACTAGAACTTCTAGTCTAGGGATCACAATGGGGGGTACCGTGGGGTGTTGGAATCGTAGCGCTCGCATGGTTTCTAGGGTACAAGTCTTAGGGTGTTGCGGCACTAATATAGGATCGCGATAAAAAATCATTTATCTAGTCTGCCAGGAACACACCAGCGCTGAAGTTAAAGTGTATGTTCGGTCTCACGATGTTACAGGTCTTACACACACACACTTTCTCTCTCTCTGTAAAAAAAAATCCTCCCCATCACTCTTAAAACCTGCTCGTAAACAGTCACCTTCATCTCCTTTTTCCTTATGACCTCGCTCCACCCCTCTCCCGTCCATCTCGACCCACGTATGCAAGTGGCCACCTCAATCTCTATCCCTCTCAAAGTATACTATCTCTCTCTCTCTCTCTCTCACTCACAAACTCTTTGTTCCTCTCTCTCTCTCCCTCCCTCTGTAACACCCCAAACTTTTCAATACCTGAGCATTAAAATTCTCTAGTTTTACCATGAAATTTAACTTATTATTACATGAGTATGATACCAATCTAGCTATCCTAACCTTGCATCTATTCTCCAACACGAATCTGACCATTAGGAATAATCTCTATTCATAGATCATGCTATTTGACCATTGATTTTAAGATAGGATCATCATATACCTAAATATTCTCACTTGTTTATCATAACTAACCGATCAGTCAAATATGCACTACTAGATAGAGAAATCTAACCGTCTACTTTGATTTTGGACCACCTGATCATAGTAAACTAGTTACTTGATTTCTACATCCACTCATACACCTATCAAGTTGATATTTGGATCCATTTATATTGTTCATCACCTATGAATATGCTTAATCCACCATCAAAACTACAATTTGAGAAACTTACACACGTGAACAAGACACTCGAATCTAACGATATACATGTTCTACCACCCAATCACTCCAGAAACTCACCTTATGTTCTTCCGTTTACAAAATTGATCATACATATACCTGTATAAATGTTAGAGTACCAACCATCAAGTTTTCCTATTTTAAACATGCCATCTGACCATCTATTGTGTGGTTTAATATATATACATTCCCTAATTAGTTTGGTGAATAGCTCTTTATTCATAATGATTTAGATATATGTCTTTTTCTAAAAATTACTTAGAAACGTGCCTATAACTATGTATAACTATTAGATTTTCCAAAACTCTCATGTCAACAATAATTATGAAAATGTTTTTAACCTAGACCCCTGAATTCTAGATCACATGGTTCCTAAGATCCGTTTGATGTGAAATCTTATACCATTCCTATGTATCATAAATTAATTATTCATATCAAATTTTGGCCCTTAGATAATTTTAAAAGTGACCCAATTGACAAATTAGCCCATTAACCATTGATTTTAGTGTCCATCGAGTGAAGAAACCTCGTGAGTAGTCATAGTACGATATTTTCCTTCATATGAATGGCTTGAATTGCCCATAATATGGACTAAGTGTGAAATATAAAGACCCCACTTTGGTAGGCTTTTTTCTCAAGCACGAAGTTATCCTTTCAAGGCCTTTCAACTCCTTATAAATCTGGACTTTTCGATTAAACCATTTTCTTTCGTCCATCACAACTCAAATTTGGATCACACTATGGTCTTATATGACTATGAGGTTATAAAAATTTAGACCCCGATCTATGATCCTGTACCGTTGAACATTGAATTCAATTCCTTCATTTTGATACAAAAGGTGATATTTTAGATCTAGGCCTTTTCCACCATCAATCAACAACCAATTTTTTTTGAACTGTTTGCATATCCTGACTACACATTTTCCTCAAAATTGGGCCCTGAACATTAAATGTGGACTATTAATTGAGATAAAGTTTATTTTGACACCCATTAAGAGAATTTTCAAGATTGGCTAATCTAAATTTCGGATCAACAAGAAAATCATATACTCTAGCTCTATTCGACGACCCTGATACAATGGATAAATTATATTTAAAGAAAGATCATCAGAAAATAGAAAATTGGAGAACCCAATCCAAGTGTGATGTGAAACACACCCCTCTCATACGCCCACTCCCTTTTAAAAGGGGGCGTGTGTTCCCATCTCCACTCACACGCCCAAGGAGAGAGACAGAAAGAGATAGAAAAAGAGAACGAACAAGAAACATAAAGAAAAAGAATAAGAAAGAAAAAGAAGAAGAGGAAGAATGAAAGAGAGAGAAAGAAAGAGGAGAAGCCTAGACGTCATCTTCCTTCTCCATATATATAGTATCTCCCTCTTACTTAAGCGATATCGTGATTCATGTGGAAGCTTTTCATGTAAAAGATTTCCTAGATGCATATCTACCTAAGGTTTAGATCTGCGATTAAGGTGTAACATCTCAAATTTTCACAGCCAAAGTTTATACTTGTTCTGAGAAAATCGGATGTTAATAATGTATAAATTGGATGCTTTAGAAATCACACTATATATATATATATATATATATATATATATATATATATATATATATATATATATATATGATATCTAGATACATCTATGAATGTAACATTCACGAGAA
Organism: Magnolia kwangsiensis; assembly: GCA_037074715.1. Taxonomy (NCBI): domain Eukaryota; kingdom Viridiplantae; phylum Streptophyta; class Magnoliopsida; order Magnoliales; family Magnoliaceae; genus Magnolia; species Magnolia kwangsiensis. The sequence continues at coordinate 66,987,046 of CM073572.1, read as the reverse complement.
TAAAATTGACTGTATTGATTATTTCATCAAAATAAAAGAATAATCAAATGTCCTCTCAATGGAAGTTTATTACAATATCAGAGTTCGTAACGAAATTATAAAACTAATTAGTAAAAATATCTTTCCATTCTTTCAGTATAATCTTCTATAGGGAAGTAGTCCTCTAAGTCTTCAATCTGTACGTCACCTGCATCATTTGTACGGTTAGGAGAGGGTCAATATCCTACTCATAGTGATGGTTATCCTTTAAGATTAATAATAATTCAAGTGATTTGTAAAAGTAATGTAAGAGTTCTAATACGTCTCGTACTCCACTAATACATGAGATATCAATATGTGCAAACAACCTACACGAGATACATGCGTAGCATAGTGTGTGCAGCTCATCAAATATAGTGATCATCGTAATGTGAAATATAATTTATAGAAAGTCTAACTCAACCTGCATCCCATAACTACGGATATTCACTGGCATGGCCAACGCTAACGTGGATTTACGCGAACATATCAAAATGACACTACAATGCGATTGGGGTATTTACGTAACACAATGTTTTTATGGAGCAACTATTTGCAACATCCTCGTAAAAAAATGAAGTAACACATATGACGATTTACATATATCGATTGTGCACCATTCCAACCAACCCATAAAATTATGGGTCAAACGAGAGAGCCGCTACCCATTATGCATTACGTCCATGATAAATATTAAGTCACTGGTTATGATACTATAACGCCCCGTATTTTCAGAACTTAAGTGTTAACCTTTAAAGATAGTCAAATTCAGGTATTTTTTTCTTTTCTTTTTCTTTCTTCTTCCTCTCACTCACTCTCTTTATCTCTCTCTTTCTCTTATTTCTTCCTTTTTTTCAACAACTTATGACTGGACTCAACCTAGCTGAACTTGATTTCAGCTGAGTTGACTAGGTAGCATGCATCGTCCCTTGCTTCTCTCCTTTCCTCTCTTTCGTTCTTTCCTATTTCGCTACTTCCTCCTTTCTTTCTTCCCATATTCTCCTTCATTCTTCTAGTGGAAATCCAGTAATGTACGCCTGACTCATCTTGACTTGGGCAGACTTGGCAGCGAGTCGAGTTATCTTAGAGGGTGTAACCACCCAATAGTCTTCCTTCTCTCTCTCTCTCTCTCTCTCTCTCTCTCTCTCTCTCTCTCTCTCTCTCTCTCTCTCTCTCTCTTTCTTTCTTCTTCCTTGTTCCTTCCTATTTTCTTTCTTTTCTTCCTTTTTATCAACATCAACAAGCTCGAGACTCAACCTGCCGAGTCCAAGTGAGTCAGCGACTCTGTTCAAGTCAGGCCAGTGTAGCACAATGGCAGCTGACTGCTCCTCTTTTGGACTCTCTCCTTCCACTTGCTTCATCCCCCATCTTTTTCTTCCTCCACATTCTCTCTTTAGTAGCTATTATAACAGCCCCTCTAGACTCGAGCAAACTCGCCCGATAACCCAGCTTAGGTAATGGAGAAGAAGGTCGCCATTAATGGCATTTTCTTCTGTATTGCTTCTTCCTTCATTCCGGTTCTGGTGGATGGTTTGGCTAAGATCCAGTGAACTTATAGACACTTGTTTTTTAAGCTTGGGGAAGGTTGGAGTGGTTGGTTTGAGTTTGGGAAGACGGCGGCTACTTTCTCGAATTTCTTTGCAAGGGATGGAAAAGAGGCATTTTCTCTTCCTCATAGAAAAACCTAACCCTCCTAGGCCATTGGATGAGTATGAATAGCTAGGATTCAATATGCTTTGCTACGACCCTAAATACAGCAAGTAATGAAAAACCGGCCGCAGTTTTGACTCTGCTACGAATGGAAGCCCTAATGCAGGGTGAAACAGAGGGTTAAGATCTACCTATACGGATGGCTAGGATGGGCGGATGCAAAAAGGATGCGGATTACTAGCCTAGAAGCAAATGGGAGAAATGAATTTTTTTTATTTTCGGCAGATGCCACACTCATGCATCTATCATCCTAAAAATCTTGTGCATGCACACGTGCTCCAAGGTGCATATCTGAATGGGGTTTGTTCAGACGCAGGCCCTCTATCAGATAGATGGTTCGAATCTTCCATCTGGGCAATGTAGGAGGGCCACTGATCAAAACATGAAAGACTGTCCATCCGTTGGTGAAAAATAGAAAGGAATGAAGAAAATTCCTTCTTTGAGCATTCCTCAGTAAAACTGGGTTTGACCGGGGCTGTGATTCAATGTACAGTGGGTACACGCTCCTTTTGTGCACTTGCATTTTGAGGTGAGGCCCATCGTGATGCTTACATGAAATCTACATCGTTCACCTGTTTAGGGGGGTTCTAGCTAGGACTACTAGCTTAATGGTTGTAGATCCAACACTTGGGTGGGCCCCATGACTTGATTATGATCATATTTGTGGATTTTCCTCAATTCAATGGTCAGATTACATCTAAACTTATCATTTACGGTAAAAAGGTCAATGAGACCACTTAACTAGAATTTAGTGGCTAGATTATGGATCATATGGCCTGATACACACCTTTGATATTAAATACCCTTTTTACAATGTTTTTAATCTTTAGTGTTGTTATTATTGTTGTTGTTGTTATTATTATTATTATTATTATTATTATTATTATTATTATTATTTTCTAAGTTATTTATCGTGGTTTACATCTTGATCAATGCCATTTATTTACTCAATCAGCCGCCTATAAGGCTTTGATAAGAAGGATTAGATTATTTTAAATTTGTAAGTGAGTCATACTAAGTGAACTTCCACTTATCAACTCTCGACATCCTAATGACTCAAATAATTCATTGGTTGAATTGACTCATCTTTAGTTATTAACAGTCCTAGTGTAACGCCCCGTCCAAAAAGGAACAGTGTCCTTAGGCGCTCACGTGGGAACCGATGTATGACCGAATGATTCGACCGGACGTGTGGGTCTACTATCGATAAATTAATCCAAATTTAGCCATTGATGCGATTAAATCAAATCGTGGCCAAGCCGAGTAGAGGCGTAGAGCCAGATGCCCAAGCTACACTTGGCGAGTCATCTGTATGGGCCGTGTATCGCCCGAGGAAGGACCAGAACTTCTGACACTTTGGCAGGCCAAGGGCCCCAATGGGCTTATGATCTCATGCGGATGTCAAGCTCAAACGATGCTCAGAAATGGGTGAATTGTGTCATACAACCGACACTTATAACTCGCGAGTCACCATACCTAAAGAAGAAAATTCTAAAATATAAATGAATTGGCCTTGTTTCTTGAGTCAGCAAATCCGGGCATTTCAGCTGTCAAAATTTCTTCTAAATTCACACCAAAGGTTAGAAATAATTCTCTGCCCTTGCCCATAAAATCTGACCACTGATCATGGAACAGTGACCATTGATCGCGAATCAAGCCGCTGCAGTAAAACCCAGCATCTGTTTCTGATCAAACTTTACACGACCCTTTATCAGGCCATGGGTCACGTGTTCCAATACTCAGATGGGCCAGGAAGCCATCAGGATAGCCCCAATGATTAAAAAAAATGGCCTCACAGGGCCATTGGAGGAAATTACCAAACAACAGGATCGACTGATATAATTCTGGACATATAAAAGTCCAGCCCTCTCACTCATTTGTTGAAATTTCAGCAACAAAAATTCATAGAGAGAGAGAGATAAAGGGAGTGAGGAGACTAGCTAGTGATTGTGGTTTATGGTGCTTGGGATTTAGGAATCCCCCCACCTACACCTTCCAATTGCCAAAAAGCGCCGACCTAATTATCATTGGAGCGAAACCCCTTTCAATCCAAGGTAAGATTGAGCTCCGGGCCATTTCTCCCTAAATTTTGGCTACATGCATGTAACTTACCTCCACTCCATGCAATGTAGGGCCCTGCCGCATCGATCTTGCGGACCCAGCACCGTTAGGACGATCTCAGCAACTTTCGGTCAACAATAAGTGTGGACCATTACCTCTAAGTGGCCGATTATCGTGCCTAACACATGTTTAGTGAATGTGTGCGATGCATTGTTAGTGCATGTTACTAAATTTTCATTTTGGCTGCATAATTAGGATAATGGAATAAAAATTATTGAAATTATGGATGGGGATTAGACCCTAATACCCCAAATCTATGACTTGTGCATTTGCATGCTCATGTAGGGTGCAAATATCTAACTTTCCCCAAATTTATGCTAGTTGATTGTTGATTTCCTGATTTGGTACTAACTATGCTTAAACAATGATATAAATTGCTATAAAATGTTGATTGTTGGTTGAATTGTTGCTACATGTTAATTATGCTAGGATGTAACGTCTCAAAAAAATCCGTACAGAGACCTGAGTACCACCTCAAGCAGAAATCACTACGGACCAAAACCTTTAGAAATTCAACAAGAATTAACTAGCATTAAACTAGTTTACATGTGAAGTTAGCATTAATCACTTTTAATATGATCTGTAAGACCCAAAACTTGTGAAATCGTTAACGCTACATTACCCTGAAACCTAGGTCAATCTCTAAACCCAGTTGCTCTCGGGAGCATCTGAAAACTTCGTATCAGACCCTGACCGCACATCGAAAGTCTGATAACTACGAAACTATACAATTATGATCGCCTAGTTGGACTTGACAATCACCTCAAAAATCATGTTCAGATGATGTCCTGGGACTATTTACTTCAGTCTGAAGCGAACTGTATGAGAAACGTAAATATCTTTAAGAAATAAATCTGAATTTAAGTAATCTGAGTCGTGTAACTTGCAGGCTAAATATAAGAATTCAGACCATCAGAATTTGACCCAAATACACCCTCAGATCAAGAAAAATGTCCCACACATGACAATGTACTTGTGGCCCTGATCGAGAATCGGTGACCGTTGAATTGAAACTGGTCTGCCACGGGCGATCTGTAAATTTGATCGGATTGAAAATGTAGCTTGACCAAGATCCAATATTAGGAAGCTTAAGTCTGACCACATTCAGCAAAGGGACCTCCAGAAATGCTCCGTTGGATCGGAACAGACCCGATTTGGTTATAACCTAAGTATACCTTTACCCTGGGGCCATTCTCATCAATTTTGGGCGTATATAGGGGCTTTAAACCCCCTCTCACATATTCCATATGAATTTTAAAACCCTATCAAAGAAAGGAGAAGAAAAGGAAAGGAAAGAGAGAGAGTGAGTTGGATATTCATCCTGGGATTCTTCCCTGCTAATCCACCTGCTGAAACACCAATCTCGTGTAGTTTTTTTGATATTTCCAACAACATACTTGGGTAAGAAAACCTAACCCTAATCTGTCTTAGGGTTTTAGATAGTCTAAGTGATGAAATAGCTAACCAAATTCTTACTCTAGGTTGCCAATTCGCCATTGACAGGGACTAAACGTCTAAAACAAATCTGTTACGTGTTTACAGGCGTAAGGTGTGGACTATATACGTATAGGTTATGGTTTTCAAGGATTTTAATGTTAGTTAATGATTTATTACTGACATGAGTGCTATTTCACATGCCAAATGCGATGTTTGTTTCGTGTTTTAGTTATATATGAAGTATGTTGAGTTTAGTGTATTCCATGTATTTGTACAAAGGATTATATACGTATAGAATTTGAAAGTGTATTTGCCATGATTAATTGTCGTATGTTTATACTTGTTGTATACATGATAACTCCTCGGTGAAAGGATTTACCCTAATATGTAATATAACCAACATTCGTCATGTATGTTGGAATGCGTAGTCTAAGTGTTTGTTAAAATGTCTGAAAGAGTAAGTAGTTCATAAATTGTAACTTATAAGGGAATTGAGATACGATTCTCAACCACCTTAACTGTGTGTATGATTTTCTCCATGTACTGTATATTCATGTTTAAGTTATATTCCACATGTCATGCCCCAAACTCAGAAATCGGGCTCACAAAATTTTTGATCGCCGAATCTGGCGTCGAAAGCCTCCGTAGTACAGGTTCCAATCCTGGGATGCAACAAGGATAATTTTCAACACCAGTTTGATTCTTAATAAGCATAACCAAAGACATAACCAACAAACAATAACCAAAAACTCCATTACATTTCTCCTATGATAAAAAACTTTACTAGTACAATGATCATAAAGGGAAATACAATGATGATATACCAAAAGCTCAAAAATAATCTGCCACATGCTCAAGCCTCAGCGCTGCTACGATCCAACATCACCTGCACACAACGGTCATGCATAAGCTTATAGAAAACTTAGAGGGTGGTGAAAGTATGTGCGCAAGGTGGTAATGCAGCTATGCAGTATCAGAGTAATGCGGAACATGCTGATGAAAGCTAAGAATACCATTAGTCGTACCAAGGCCATGCGGTGTAAAGCATGAATGATGTCAGCCATACTAAGGCCATGCGATGCGAAATGCAACTCAAGCATACAAATCCTCATCTTAGTCCACATATCAATATAGCTCAACTCTGAAATATCACCAGGGTCTAGTACACTATAAACCAGATTGCCACCCCATCTCTCGTAATAAGGTAAGTGAAAGAGACCTCACTATCCGCCTGCCAAAATCAGGCTCGGCTCCTCGATAACGAACCTATTCCTCAAGCTGGTCAAACTCAACCTAGCTTTGCCCCCTCCACTCGGACGGGTAAGGCTGCACCCCCTTCCAACTGACCATGACATAGTGGAAAGCGCGGCCATCTAGTAATCGACACTCGGTGCTCATGTACCCACTCGGTCTAGACGTTGGAGTAACCTCCTGGTACCATAAGGGTTTAGGGACTTTCATCCAGGGATATCTATAGTACCCCATGTAGAACAAGATTTTCGACATCCAATCCTACCAAACACGATACGCCTGTGGAGGCTACGGCCCTGATGTCGCTAGGGCGTATAGTAATCAAGTCACATATAATGCGAAATGCATGAATCACACTATCTAGTCATACAGCAGTCCTGCACGTATCGTGCGCTCATGTAGGGCAATATCGTTTATCTGGGAGCCCATAAATAATCTGCCCGAAGATATATGCTATGATCAATCACTTCACATATCAAGCATACATATAATGCGTATGATCATGAATTATAGAACTATACTAAACATGTTATATGATGATGGATTATGTTCAATCTGAAGATGGGCCTAGGCAGCCTACAAGTATGGGCCTAACAATGGGCCTTAGGGAGAATTATAATGCGGACATTTAACTAACATTATTCTTACAATGTGGACGTCAAACTATCATTGCTCCCAAGGCACGACCGCCATAAACATCATTACTCAAACCATGGTAGGGTAACACATTGTAATGGACTTGTGTACATCCTATTGGGCCTCGACCCATGAGCCTTAGTTACATCAAATGGGCCTCATACCATGGGTTTCATATATATTAAGGTGAGCCTCAATGGATGGGCCATAGCTACATCAAGATGTGCCTAATCTTATGGGCCTCAAATATATCAAGGTGGGCCTCAACAACGAGCCTTGTATATCACATCGGCCTAACCAACTAGGCCCCAAGTACATCACATTGGGCCTAGTCAAATAGGCCGAATTAATGGGCCAATTTAAATGGGCCGAGTCAAATGGATCAAATGTATATCAAATCGGGCCCACCCTTATATATTTGAGATCCGACATATTTCCAAGTTAACATAGAGATAGATGAAATGAAACAAATATCAACTAAATTAGAAACTACTGGTGCCCTTAAAAGTTGAACGGTGGATGTCATGTTCCACTATTTAAATTGTGGGGTCCACTTAAACTTTAGATCTGGCTCACCACTATTTTTTATGCTATAAAATGATCTTACAAATGGTTGGACGTCATGGATACAACACATGCATCATGGTGAGCCCCACCACCCAAGCAGTGGGCCATGAAGATAAAACACATACTTCCTTATGGGGCCTACACATCGAATAATATGAACGGTGCGGATTGCATCCACATGTACAACAGGTCCCTCGACCTAGCTGACGCCAGGGGAGCAAGAACAGCTACATAGCTCCTAGACGTGCAGCCTCAACTGCTTAAGGATACAGAGGTGGGTCCCACGTAGGGGCCATCCTCATATGATATAAAGTATATATATATTAATATATTATAACATCAACTGCTATACATGCAGTTTTTCTGCATTAAATGAGAGAGGTGAATCCACGTAGGGCCCACCACCCATTCAAGTATGCTATAAAATATATATTATACAATAGCATGCTCAAATGATTGTAGGATTTGACTTAAGTATTCATTACCACTTGATTATGTCATAGTCCAGGCAATCGGTAATAGACCTTGGTTTGGTGGCTGTAGTTGCCTTGTCATACAAGATGCGGTTGACGAATTCGAGTTGTACTTGGGATGTTGACAGTGGTTAGGCCATACGGAGTTCTTATGCACTTCATGTCGATCAATTCAACGTGCGCTCGTGCTAGTCAAGCTCGTCAAGTAACCCGATTGGCCTGATGTATGTTCACCATGTTTGGATGCTACTGTTTGAATATAAGGTACCAAACTCACCAGTGAAAACCATTTAACCTTAGTAGCTCGATCCGCTAAGACTCATGAGCCAGGCATGGTGGTATGGGACACTGTACTCAAGCTGTCGGCCTAAGCTGGGGCGACGAGCCTCCTCATAGTGACCAGTGAGCAACCCAGACTCGTGAGCCAAATATGGTGGTATGGAAAATTATATTTGAGCTGTCGGCCTACACTGATCAGGTGACGAGACCTTTTTAATGACCTCGAGCATACCCTGAAACTGCATTAAAGCGACAAACCTTTTTATAGTAACTAGGGTATAACTAGGCCTGCATTGATCATGTGACGAGCCCTTTGTAGGGACCTAAAACCATAACATAATATGAGATTTACTAGGATTGACGACCCTAAAATGGATCATTGTTTGGGAATTGATATAAGGGAGGTACCTTAGCTTCTCAATCCTGCTGTATGAAAAAAGACTAATAAGAACTTGGTAATCAGTTCATGCACAGCCTTGCACGTGCCGTTGGCGTTGGGTAGGGCACTGAGGAAGTGACTGACATGGGCAACCGTGAGATGAAGATTGCAGAGGGAGTGTAGGCGAGGGCATGTATCATGACTACATTCCATCCTTGCATTAATCACAGTACTTAGGACTTGTTTGTTGTACTACTTTATCATTACTTCTTGACTGAATTGATAACATGTTAACCTTTGTTGTATAGCTCCACTGAGTTAATCACTCACTCTCACGTTCTGGGATGGTGTTAAACACCAACCAGAGTCTGTCTTAGTTGCAGATGATGATGCAACTCATGAGACAGAGCCAGAGTTCGAGGATGATGAGGAGGCGTTCTCCTATATGCAGTATTCAGGCAGGTTCATGTGAGCCGTGTCCTGATTTGACGGGGATTCGGGGTTATGTTTGTAGTAGGCTATCACATTATCTTTTTGACATTTTGTATTTTGACACAATACTTGTAATTATTAACCTGACAATGTATACATACTTTGAGGACTTATACTAGTTTATATATTCATTTCAGTCTTTCGCTTGCGTATTACAGCTATCCTTGGATTATGTTTTGTTGATTTGGCTTAATCTAATTCATGTTTTATGCACTAATACAGACAACTTACATTCATCATTAAAAAATGTTGCATAAGTGATGTTTTGGAACTCGGGAGCAAAAGACTCGGAACGTCCTGAAACGACTCAAACTGAGTAGAGGGCCTAACGAAACACTTCCAGGGGGATCCAAGGTGGGTCCCACACATTTCTATGACCTAGGGGGGAGGACATCGCCCCACTGGCGAGTCCTCGCCAGAACCTCCAGAGACCGGCAAGGACCTTGCCTGTTTGGCGAGGCCTCACCGCCCAGCGGGCCAGCTCGGGCCGACACCCCTAAGGTATTGTATGGCCCATTGACGTACGTTGGGTCAATTTTAAACCCTCCCAAAGTAGCTCCCCTTCACAAACTACCCCTCCAAGCTTTCCTTTCCTCATGAAAATTTCAGATTTTCACAAAATTACCCCTCCAAGGGCTTCCTTTTTCCATTTTTGTGCACCCCTCACACTGCCCATTTCAAATCCCTCCTCCATTATTGATTTCCCCTTCCTTTCCTTCTATTTAAGCACTCAAATCCCACTTTTAGTCTCACATCCATGGAAAACCATTAACCAACCTCTTTTCCCTACTTTTTTCCCTTTTCCATGGCCTTATTCGAGCTTGTTGCAGTCATCTTCTCCATTTCCACACTTCTTTCCCTTATGCAAAAGAAAAGAGCTTCTGTGGATGAAGTCGGGCCTAGTCGCCCCACTCGTTCAAGGAGGTCGAGAGGTGCCGCTGCAAGTACAAGCACCAATCGGGAGTTACAAACCAAGTGGAATCTAGATCCCCAGGCTCCCATAGGAAGGGCTTTATTGGCGGAGCTGTCTCATGGAGTTTATGAGGGTCGTAGTATCCTTTTTGAATCTCATGTGGATGCACGGCTATTTGGGGAATACCTGTTGTTTAAGCACCAGGAAGAGGCCAAGTGGGCTCCGCTATTTGAGGGTAAGTACTGCGTAAATGTGGGCACTATCTGAGCTTTCTATGCCCACATTCGAGAGCCAACGATGGAGCTCTTGCAGTTTAAAATTCCATTTGGAAAAGATTGGGAGGCCATAATTAACGTTGGTTTAATATATCGGCTTATGAATGTTCCGTTTGGCGACCTACATGCAAGTGAGAAGAATCTGAGGAGTGCACGTGAAAGGGATCATCGCACATGGTTCCTTTGTGGTCGTCTAGTTCAATGATAGCCAAACAATGGCCTTGTAGCAACCAATATGATGGACGAATTCCTCCTGCTTCACCACATCTTCACATTCAACATCTACCCCATGTGGAGCAACCGCATCGAGTGCATGCGCCTGATGGTGGATTTCCTGTACCAAGTGGGACAGGGAGAGAATTTGTGTGTGCCTACACATATTCTGTGACAAATAGTCCTTACCACATGCTCAAATAGAAGGACTGAATCCCTCCCATTCGGCCGACTCATATGCAGGATTGCACTTGAGTTTGGCTACAGACTTGGGGCGAAATTACCAACGTCGATCCATTACATCAATGAGACTACTCTCAATCAGATGAATATTGGGCCACGGTAACGACAAGCCCGACTTGAGGAGAGTGAGGATGAGACGGAAAGCGAAGAGGAAGAGAGTGATGAAGAAGGTGGAGCTGAAATAGAAGAAGAGCAGAGCGAGGAAGGAGAGGAGGCCCAGGATACAGATGAGAGCTCTCCTCCTACAACATTAGAGCATGATCCTGATCGGGCTAATAGGGAGGCCCGCTTAGCTTGACTTAAAGAGGGCCAGACTGCCCTACGACAGGATATTATCGATATTCAAGCCCTCGTGAAATACAAGTTTAAGAAAGTGACTCACACTTTGAAGCCTATCCTGTGCTGCCTGCAGGATAAGGATGCCCCTCCTCCATCATCAGATTCTGACAACTAGTCAAACATGTAGTCGTCGCTTGTTTTGCTTTGTTGCTTGTTCCTATGTGTAGCCTTTATAGGCATAGTAGTTTGGTAGTTTGTTTTAGTGTTTAAAGCCTTTGTTGTATTAGCTCACATGCATTCTCTATCGCAATCCATGTAATACTGCACCTTGTGTATTGTGACAATTTTGTTAAATGAAATGTATGATGTTTCTTTGAGTTGAGATGTGAATGCTGTGCGGATGGATTGTGTGTATGTTAAATCTCACAGGTTGCACCTTATGTCGTATGTAAGGCATGCCATCTAAGGGCATGAGGACTTCAGCACATCTCTCTTTGGGCAAGTCGCTTGACGAGGCATTTTCCCTAAGCAATACCCATACAGACCCCAGTTCGAGCCCATCTCGCTTTGACCCTATGCCGGATTCTCAGCCGGCCACTAGCCTCGAAGCTGGGCCGACACCTATGACACCGCCTGTCGCACCACCTGTAGTACTACCTATCACACCTTCGGTTCCTAAGCAGAACCGTGTGTCTACATCGATGCTACATGTATCTTAGTCCACTCCGCCTCCTGATAGGCTAGAGCAGATGGTGTTGTTGATGCACCAGCAGCAGATGTAGCAGTAGCAACAGTTTTTAACCTCCATGGCTGGTATTTTTACCCAGAGTATGGGGGTGACTCCACCTGCCTCACCTATGCACCCTGCTGGGAACTTGAGTGCCAGCAGCACCTTTGAGCAATTCCAGCACTTATGGCCTCTCACTTTTATAGGTACTTATAGACCCGAGGAGGCTGAGTATTGACTTGACTTCATCGCTAAGATGCTTAGGCCGTTGCACTGTACTGAGGCAGAGCAGGTAGAGTTGGTCACCTTCATGTTTGAGAAGGAAGTCAGCTTGTGGTGGGACAGTATTCTTCGCACTATTGCAGAAGGACATGTTTGTTCGTGGGCCACATTTGAGACCCACTTCCACGAGAAGTATTTCCCTATCACATACGGCCATGAGAAGGAGAGTGAGTTCCTCCACCTTCGACTGGGAGGCATGACAGTGGCGGAGTATGAGAACAGATTTATGGAGCTGGGAAGGTATGCTCCATTGATACTGGGTGATTAGCCGATGCAGATGCGGCTATTTTCAGAGGGTCTGCGGCCCGAGATTCGCTCAAAGATGTGTTGTGCTAGCATATCTACCTATGCCGAGATAGTGGGCATGTCCCTACGAGCTGAGCAGGATGGGGACAGGTTGTCCCATATGCCCACCATGGCTTCCAGGCTGTGACTTGATCTTCTGAGTAGACCATTCCTTGATAAGAGGCCACGTGCAGACTCACCGTCGAGGCTCATGGCATCACTTGCCCCGGTGAGACGACCTAATGTATGGTGTATGTACTGCAAGAAGCCTAGCCACATAGAGATAACTTGTTTCACCAGGATGAGGGATCGTGGTTTCTTGTCACCTCAAAGGATCAACCGTTCGATGCCTCAGGCCATTTTTGCTCCACCCCTACGGACAGCACCAACACATCCATCCTTCAGGCCGCCACAACAGCCTATGGTACTGTAGCCGAAACATCAACAGTAGGCTCAGGTACATTCACTGACAGCTGAGGCATCCGAGGTAACAGTTACTGCACCACCCATGGCTTTTGAGGTCACGACTCATATCCAAGGTACTCCAGTTTTCTTATTGGTGGACACTAGGTCCACTACCTCTATCATGTCATACATGGCAGTCAAGAGCCTAGGATTGAGCACTGTTCCTATAGAGGGAATAAGGATCCTCACTGCCACCGAGACTTTTTCTGACTTTACCAGGATTTGTGAGAGTTGCGCGATAGATTTAGGGTGCAGGACGGTACTAGTTGACATTATTGTCATTCCCCTATTTCATTACGACGTCATTCTTGGCATGGATTGGCTCATGAGGATGCGAGTAGAGATCGACTGTGTGTCTAGGATGGTGACAACCCATGGATCTGAGGGCATAGCTTTTACTTTCTCAATTCAGGTCAGTCACCCTTCCCATCTGAATTGTTACATTTTGCTATTGGAAAGTATTGGTGGTCCGACGTTGGGGGCCAATGGTTCGAGATTTTGAGGACGTATTCGAGACGATTCTTGGATTACCTCCTCAGTGCGAGATTGATTTTACAATCGATCTCATGCCTGGTGCGACACCTATTTCATTACCCACGTATCGCGTGCCTCCGAGTGAGATGGAGAAATTGAGGAGGAAGATTGATGGCTTGTTGGGTTTGGGCTTTATACGACCTAGTGTGTACCCTTGGGGAGCACTCGTTCTGTTTGCAAAGAAGAAGTACGGTTCAATGAGATTATGTATTGATTATTGTAGGCTGAACCAAGTGACGGTGAAGAACAAGTACCCTTGACCCAGGATAGATGATCTGTTTGATCAGTTGAAAGGGGCACAGTACTTTTCGAAGATAGAATTACAGTTAGGGTATCATCAGTTGCGTGTCAAGGAAGAGGACGTGCAGAAGACAGCCTTTAGGACCAGCTTTGGGCATTACGAGTTCCTTGTGATGTCGTTTGAGCTCACAAACGCAGGTTGTGTTCATGGACTTGATGAACAGAGTGTTTAGGCCATTTCTTTTCCGATTCATCATCGTATTTATAGATGACATTTTGATACACTTCGTGAGTCGAGAAGAACATGAGGAGCACCTGAAAGCAGTCTTAGACACTCTCAGGAAGAACCAGTTGTTCGCACAGTACAAGAAGTGTGACTTATGGAAAGAGGAAGTTAAGTTCCTGGGGCATGTGGTGTCCAAGGAAGGGATAGTGGTTTGACCTCGCTAAGGTAGCCACGATTTAGGACTGGGAGCAGCCCAGTTCGGTTACTGAGGTGAGGAGTTTTCTTGGCCTGGCAGGTTATTATCTATGATTCATTCGAGACTTCTCTAAGATTGCCAGAAGGATTTGAAGTTCGCTTGGAATGAAAAGGTGGAAGCATCTTTTCAGGAGCTAAAGGATAAGTTGACGTCCGCCCCTGTGCTAGTATTGCCAGAGTAAGGGGTCAAGTATACTATATACACTGACACGTCTCGCGTTGGTCTAGGTTGTGTCCTTCTGCAGAAGGATAGGGTGATTGCTTATGCCTCTAGACAGTTGAGGAAGCATGAGTAGAATTACCCTACACACGACCTAGAGTTGGCAGTCGTCATCTTCGCAATGAAGCTCTGGAGACATTACCTCTACGGAGAGGAGTTCGAACTCTTTTGCGACCACAAGAGCCTTAGGTACATATTCATTCAACGGGACCTGAATATGAGGCAGCGAAGATGGATGAAAACCTTAAAGGACTTTAATTTCGAGGTTTCCTATCATCCGGGCAAGGCGAACCATGTGGCAGACGCGTTGAGCCACAAGAAGACCATAGAGTTTGTGGCTCCGCTAATGATAGCAGAGTGGGACATGGTTGAGTTTCTGCGAGACTTTGAGCAGATACGGTGGAGAAGCCATATGAAGCCATTGCACATATTCGAGTACAGTGCCTCATTGATGACAGGATTATCGTGGCTCAGGAAGACGATGAGCTATTGGGAAAGGTGAGAGAGCGGGTTAGTTCAAATAAGGACTCAGAGTGGAGTGTTAGTATGGATGGGGGCTTACGTTACCATGGCCGCCTATACATCCCAGACGCTCATGACTTGAGACGGGAAGTTCTCGAGGTAGCTCATAATTCGAATATTATCCTACTTATGAAGGTACTATGGACGCATCACAGTGAGGAAGAGACTACTTGGGAAACCGAAGCTGAGGTCAGAATGAACTACCCTCAGATTCTCGAGGAGTACGAAAGGCTACTAATTTCAAGGATGAACTTTTTTTTAAGGGGGGTAGATTGTAACGTCCCGAAAAAAATCCTTACAGAGACCCTAGTACCACCTCAAGCAAAAATCACTAAGGACCAAAACCTTTAGACATTAAACGAGAATTAACTAGCGCTAAACAAGTTTACTTGTGAAATTAGCACTATTCACTTTTAATGCGATCTGCAAGACCCAAAACTTTTAGAATTATGAACGCAATATTACCCTGAAATCTAGGATCCAACTTTAAACCTCGTTGCTCTCGAGAGCATCTGGAAACTTCGTATCAGACCCGGATTACACGTAGAAAGTTCGATAGCTACGAAACCATACAATTATGACCACCTAGTTGGACTTGATAATCACCTTAAAAATCAAGTCCAGATGATGTCCTGGGACTATTTACTTAAGTCCGGAGTGATGTGTGTGAGAAACGTAAATATCTTTAGGAAATAAATCCAAATTTAAGTAATCTGAGTCGTGTCGCTTGCAGGACAAATATAAGGATTCAGACCGTCAGAATTTGACCCAAATACACCCTTGGATCAGGGAAAATGTCCCACACATGACAATGTACTTATGGCCTTAATCGAGAACCGATGACCATCGAACTGAAACTGGCCCGCCACGGATGATCTGTAAACCCGATCAGACCGAAAACTTATCTTGACCAAGATCTGATATTAGGAAGCTTAAGTTTGACTGCATTCAACAAAGAGACCTCCAAAAATACTCCGTTAGATTGGAACAGACCTGATTTAGCTATAATCTAAGTATACCTTGGCCTTAGGGCCATTCTCGTCAGTTCTGAGCCTATAAAAGGGATTTAAACCCGCTATCAGATATTCCATATGAATTTTAAAACCCTAGCAAAGAAAGGAGAAGAAAAGGAAAGGAAAGAGAGAGAGTGAGTTGGAGATTCATCCTGAGATTCTTCCCTGCTAATCCACCTGCTGAAACACCAATCCCGTGTAGTTCTTCCGGTATTTCCAACAAAGTACTTGGGTAAGAAAAGCTAACCCTAATCTGTCTTAGAGTTTCAGATAGTCTAATTGATGAAATAGCTAACCAATTCTTGCTCTAGGTTGCCAATCCGCCATTGATAGGGACTAAACGTCTAAAAAAAATCCGTTACACGTTTACAGGCATAAGGTGCAGACTATATACATATAGGTTATGGTTTTCAAGGCTTTCAATGTCAGTTAATGATTTATTACTGACGTGGGTGCTATTTCATACACCAAATGTGATGTTTGTTTCGTCTTTCAGTTATATATGAACTATGTTGAGTTTAGTGTATTCCATGTATTTGTACAAAGTATCGTATATGTATAGGATTTCAAAGCATGTTTGTCATGATTAATTGTCGTATGTTTATACTTTTTGTATACGTGACAATTCCTCGGTGAAAGGATTTACCCTAATATGTAATATAACCAACATCCTTCATGTATGTTGGAATGCCTAGTCTAAGTGTTTGTTAAAATGTCTAAAAGAGTAAGTAGTTCGTAAATTGTAACTTATAAGGGAATTGAGATATGATTCCCAACCACCTTAACTGTGTGTATGATTTCCTCCATGTACTGTATATGAAATTGTCTGTTTATCCATGTTTAACTATGTATATGATTTCCTCCATGTACTGTATATTCATGTTTAAGTTATATTCCATAGCATGCTCAAATGATTGTAGGATTTGACTTAAGTATTCATTACCGTCTGATTATCTCATATGCTTTTTGTGATTGCATGCGGTTGGGACTATATCATAGTCCAGGAAATCGGTAATAGACCTTGTTTTGGTGGCTGCAGTTGCCTTGCCATATAGGATGTGGTCGACGAATCTAAGCGGTACTTGGGATGTCGACAGTGGTTAGGCCACACGGAGTGCTTATGCACTTCATGTCGATCAACTCAACGTGCACTCGTGCTAGTCGAGATCGTCAGGTAACCCGATTGGCCCGATATATGTTCACCATGTTTGGACACTACTGTTTAAATCTAAGGTACCAAACTCTCCAGTGAAAACCCTTTAACCTTGGTACCTCGATCTGCTAAGACTCATCAGCCGGGCATGGTGGTATGGGACACTGTAGTTGAGTTTTTGACCTATGCTAGGGTAACGAGCCTCCCTATAGTGACCAGTGATCAACCCAGACTCGTGAGCTAAATACGGTGGTATGGGACACTGTATTTGAGCTATCGGCATACACTGATCAGGTGACGAGACCTTTTTAATGACCTCGAGCATACCCTGAAACTGTATTGATGCGACGAGCCTTTTGTAGTAACTAGGATATAACTAGGCCTGCATTGATCAGGTGATGAGCCCTTTGCAGCAACGTAGAACCATAACATCGTATGAGATTTACTAGGATTGAAGACCCTAGAATGGATCATTGTTCGGGAATTGATATAAGGGAGGTACCTTAGCTTCCCAATCTTGCTGTGTGAAAAAATACTAATAAGAACTTGGTAATAACGTTTATGTATCACATTGCATGTACCATTTGGCGTTGGCTAGGGCATTGAGGAAGTGACTGACATGCGCGACCATGAGATGAAGATCGCAGAAGGAGTGTAGGCGAGGGCATGCATCATGACTACATTCTATCCTTGTATTAATCAAAGTACTTAGGACTTACTTGTTGTATTACTTTATCATTACTGTTTAACTGAATTGATAACATGTTAACCTTTGCTGTATAGCTCCACTGAGTTGATCACTCACTCCCACGTTCTGGGACAGTGTTAAACACTAACTAAAATCTGTCTTAGTTGCATATGACGATGCGACCCACAAGGCAGAGCCGGAGTTCGAGGATGATGAGGAGGCATTCTCCTATATGCAGTATTCAGGAGGGTTCATGTGAACCGTGTTCTGATTTGACGAGGATTCAGGGTTATGTTTGTAGTGGGCTATCACATTCTCTTTTTGACATTTTGTATTTTGACACAACACTTGTAATTATTGACCTGGCAATACATACATACTTTGGGGACTTATATTAGTTTATATATTCATTTCAGTCTTCCGCTTACGTATTACAACTGTCCCTAGATTATGTTTTGCTGATTTGGCTTAATCTAATTCATGTTTTATGCACTGATACAGATAACATACATCCATCATTAAAAAATGTTGCATAAGTGATGTTTTAGAACTCGGGAGCTGAGTTATGCTCAACCCTCAAATTTCAGGGCGTTACAAGTTGGTATCAAAGTGAGGAAGACGTTAGTTCAGTTTACCAAGAAGGGGTAGATCACGCCAAGATTCATTGGCCCATTCCAGTTACTGGATCGAGTGGGGGCGGTAGCATATCGCCTTGCTTTTCCCACGCTACTTGTATGCGTGCACAACGTATTTTATGTGTCCATGCTGAAGAAATACGTTCCCGATCCTTCCCACATCATCAGATGGGAGCAGGTGCAGTTGAGAAAGGATGCTACATATGTACTACGACTGACGCGTATCCTTGATAGAAAGGAGCAAGTATTGTGTAGCAAGGTTATCCCACTTATGAAGGTACTGTGGATGCATCACAGTGAGGAAGAGGCTAGTTGGGAAACTGAAACTGAGGTTAGAAAGAACTACCCTCAGAGTCTTGAGGAGTACGAAAAGGTACTATTTTCAAGGAGAAAATTTTTCTGTAAGGGCGGTAGATTGTAACGTCCTGGAAAAATCTATACAGAGACCCGAGTAACACCTCAAGCAGAAATCACTAAGGACTAAAACCTTTAGAAATTAAACGAGAATTAACTAGCGCTAAACTAGTTTACCTGTGAAATTAGTACTAATCACTTTTAATATGATCTGCAAGACCCAAAACTTGTAGAATTATGAATGCTACATTACCCTAAAATCTAGGATCCAACTTTAAACCCCGTTGCTCTTGGGAGCATCTGAAAACTTCGTATCAGACTCAAACTGCATGTCGAAAGTCTGATAGCTTCGAAACTATACAATTATGACCACCTAGTTGGACTTGACAATCACCTCAAAAATCAAGTCCAGATGATGTCCTGGGACTATTTATTTGAGTTCGGAGAGAAGTGTATGAGAAACGTAAATATCTTTAGGAAATAAATCAGAATTTAAGTAATCTGAGTCGTGTCTCTTATGAGCCAAATGTAAGGATTTAGACCGTCAGAATTTGACCTAAATACACCCTTGGATCAGGGAAAATGTCCTGCACATGACAATGTACTTGTGGCCCTGATCGAGAACCGGTGATCGTCGAACTGAAATTGATCTGCCACGGGCGATCTGTAAACCCGATCGGATCAAAAACTTAGCTTAACTAAGATCCGATATTAGGAAGCTTAAGTCCGACTGCATTTAGTAAAGGGACCTCCAGAAATGTTCTGTTGGATCAGAACAAATCTGATTTGGCTATAACCTATGTATACCTTGGCTCTAGGGCCATTCTCGTCAGTTCTAGGCCTATATAAGAGCTTTAAACCCCCTCTCACATATTCCATACGAATTTTAAAACCCTAGCAAAGAAAGAAGAAGAAAAGGAAAGGAAAGAGAGAGAGAGAATGAGTTAGAGATTCATCCTGGGATTCTTCCCTGCTAATCCACCTGCTGAAACTCCAATCCCGTGTAGATCTTCTGGTATTTCCAACAACGTACTTGGGTAATAAAACGTAACTCTAATCTATCTTAGGGTTTCAGATAGTCTAAGTGATGAAATAGCTACTAGGTTGTCATTCCGCCATTGTCAGGGACTAAACGTCTAAAACAAATCCGTTATGTGTTTATAGGCATAAGGTGCAGACTATATACATATAGGTTATGGTTTTCAAGGCTTTCAATTTCAGTTAATGATTTATTACCGACGTGGGTGCTATTTCACATGCTAAATGCGATGTTTATTTCGTGTTTCAGTTATATATGAACTATGTTGAGTTTAGTGTATTCCATGTATTTGTACAAAGGATCGTATATGTATAAGATTTAAAAGTATGTTTGTCATGATTAATTGTCGTATGTTTATACATGTCGTATACATGACAACTCCTTGGTGAAAGGATTTGCCCTAATATGTAATATGACCAACATCCGTCGTGTATGTTGGAATGCGTAGTCCAAGTGTTTGTTAAAATGTCTGAAAGAGTAAGTAGTTTGTAAATTGTAACTTATAAGGGAATTGAGAAATGATTCCCAACCACCTTAACTGTGTGTATGATTTCCTCCATGTACTGTATATGATATTGTCTGTTTATCCATGTTTAACTGTGTATATGATTTCCTCCATGTGTTGTATATTCATGTTTAAGTTATATTCCATAACATGCTCAAATGATTGTAGGATTTGACTTAAGTATTCATTACCGCCTGATTATCTCATATGCTTGTTATGATTGCATGCGGTTGGGACTATATCATTGTCCAGGCAATCGGTAATAGATCTTGTTTTGGTGGCTACAGTTGCTTTGCCATATAGGATGTGGTCGATGAATCCGAGCCGTACTTGGGATGTTGACAGTGGTTAGGCCACACGGAGTGCTTACGCGCTTCATATCGATCAACTCAATGTGCGCTCGTGCTAGTCGAGCTCGTCAGGTAACCCGATTGGCCCGATGTATGTTCACCATGTTTGGACGCTACTGTTTGAATCTAAGGTACCAAACTCTCCAGTGAAAATCCTTTAACCTTGGTACCTCGATCCGCTAAGACTCATGAGCCGGGCATGGTGGTATGCGACACTGTGGTCGAGCTATCGACCTACACTGGGGCGACAAGCCTCCTCGTAGTGACCAGTAAGCAACCTAGACTCGTGAGCCAAATACGGTGGTATGAAAAACTGTATTCGAGCTGTCGACCTACACTGATCAGGTGATGAGCCCTTTGTTGTGACCTCGAGCATACCCTGAAACTACATTGAGGCGACGAGCCTTTTTGTAGTAACTAGGGTATAACTAGGCCTACATTGATCAGGTGACGAGCCCTTTGCAGTGGCCTAGAACCATAACATCGTATGAGATTTACTACGATTGACGACCCTAGAATAGATCATTGTTCGGGAATTGATATAAGGGAGGTACCTTAGCTTCCCAATCCTACTATGTGAAAAAGGACTAATAAGAACCTGGTAATCAGTTCTTGCACCGCATTGAATGTGTCATTTGGCATTGGGCAAGACACTGAGGAAGTGACTGACATGCGCAACCATGAGATGAAGATCGCAGAGGGAGTGTAGGCGAGGACAAGCATCATGACTACATTCCATCCTTGCATTAATCAGAGTACTTAGGACTTGTTTGTTGTACTGCTTTATTATTACTGCTTGACTGAATTGATAACATGTTAACCTTTGCTGTATAGCTCCACTGAGTTGATCACTCACTCCCACATTCTGGGACGGTGTTAAACACCAACCAGACTCTATCTTTGTTGTAGATGACGATGCGACCCACTAGGCAGAGCTGGAGTTCGAGGATGATGAGGAGGCGTTCTCCTATATGCAATATTCAGGCGGGTTCATGTGAGCTGTGTCCTGATTTAATGAGGATTCAGAGTTATGTTTGTAGTGGGCTATTATATTCTCTTTTTGGCATTTTGTATTTTGACACAACGCTTGTAATTATTGACCTGGCAATGCATACATACTTTGGGGACTTATGCTAGTTTATATATTCATTTCAGTTTTTCGCTTGCGTATTGCAACTATCCCTGGATTATGTTTTGCTGGTTTGGCTTAATCTAATTCATGTTTTATGCACTAATACAGACAACATACATCCATCATTAAAAAATGTTGCATAAGTGATGTTTTGGAACTCGGGAGCTGAGTGATGCTTAACCCCCGAATTTTAGGGCGTTACATAGGAGTAAAGGTGTGGAATGTTGTCACATTGCTTATTTGTTGAACTACTTGCTTGATTTCCTTGATTTATAACTGAATTATGTGATTTATGTTAACTCATGGAAGACTAGTTATTGTATATTGGTGCATGGCTACCCTTATGGTTGTGTATGTTGGAACATGATGAATATGACCCATATGGGTTAGCGGAACTTGACATATTGTTGTCCATGTACTTAAATTACTATTTTATGCCTGCCATGGGTGAACTGTCTTTGAATTTGACAATACATGTTGTGTATTATTACATAAACCCTTATAGATAAGCCGATTACCTAGAATTACTTCGGCGACCCCTTTCGTTGGACCTTCCCACAAGTAATCTGGCCCGAATAGTTGAACTATAGGTTGTTAGTCGTAGTTGAACTATACGAAACAGTGTTCTCAAGCCGATTAGCTACAGTTCAGCCCATCGGGGCATATTGACTCTTAAGTCGACCATCCTTATATGTTAACCATGTCTGATCACGCCTGTATAAACCTGAAGTACGCTAAAACCATTGCGCCCACTATTAGTTATAATTTACGTCCCACAAGGACTCATGAACCAGGGATGGTGGTATGGGACACTATGCTCGTGCTGTGGGCCTACACTGGGGTGATGAGCTTCCCCATAGTGTCCAGTGAGCACTTAGACTCGTGAGCCAGGGATGGTGGTATGGGACACTATGCTCGTGTCGTCGGCCTGTGCTGCGGTAATGACCTCCCCATAGTGACCACGAGTAGGACATTTAAGTCCTAATTGTGTTTCGTCTGAGATTATGGTTTTCAGGATTGACAACCCTATATAGGGCTAAGGATCACAAGAGTCGTGTGATCACAACCCTTGAGCCGCTCGATTGGGTTAGGGAAACAACTTCACTGAGGGTATTTCAGTTTTTCCAATTTACTGGACAAATGAATCTAATTAATCAACTAGGCTAACATAATTCATGACATTTGTATTATTATTGTGGCGATTAGGCAGTCGAGGTTGTAATTTAAGGGAGTGTTGGTCAGTACGAACGTTAGATGTTGTTGCTTGAGAGAGAGTTGGTAGTGAGGGGCATGCATCATATCATTGAGCCATGCATTTACATTAACAATAGTATTTAAGATTCTATGTTATTTGTTATTCATTAAATATATTCTATGTATGATAATTTATGTGGCCTATTGCTAATGGTACTACTGAGTTAACTACTCACCCCACTCTTGGACGGTGTTCTAAAACACCAACTAGAATTGGATATAAATGCAGGTACCCTAGATCATGACACACTGAACGATGTCGGTGCCGACAACAACGAGGAACGAACGTATTTCCAAGCATTTGGCCGACCTTATTAGCACTATAGATAGTTGCGGGATTGGGTCAGAGCCCAGATCATTTTGGGGATTGACATGAGCGACAAGGTCCTTAGACGATGACATTCTAGATTATCGGATTTATTTGTCTACGGATAGTTATGAATTTATGTTAAAAAGTTTAATTAACTTAGTGGCACTTGAATCCTTTCTGAATGATCTAACATTAATTACGCTTAGTTTAATTCTTCATTGTTTCTAATACCTGATAATTGTATGCATTTGTAACTCATTTATGCACATGTGGCACTTGGGAATTTGGGACCCAAGTTGCTACTCAGTCCCTGAATTTTGGGGTGCTACAACTTGGTATCAGAGCATGATTTGGATTAAACCGTGCTTAGAGTAACGGGTTTATCACGTTGCACTCTGACTTAGGAGGGAGTGACTGAATTTAAAGACAGTACTAGGATACCAAAACTTTGCTTAATCAGCGAGATCGACCCCTGTAGGCTAGCCTAGGATAGTAAGTAGGACCACTTAAGTTATTCGAAGTGGTCCGAGTCACTTTTAACTAGAAATTAGATGGTTTAAGCTGACCAAGGTTAAACAACGTAAGTCTAAGCTGCTCTAGTAGCTCAGAGGACTTCCACAGTTTGGTCTGTAGATTCAACAAGCCCATTTGATGCTGGATCGATTCAATCACAGCTAGAATGGACCAAGAAATTTTCTATATCCAATTCAACCCACTTGAGCTAGCACGCTCAACCTATGAACTCCCATTTAGGTAGAAAATAGCCCCTGGACTATAGCACATGCACCATATCAACTTGGACATGAAACAAACCCATTCAAGGGGGGCCAAGGGGTCCCGCATGGTGAAAACACGAACCCCAAGGGGGTGGCTACTGTCGAACGGCGGCGACACCATCAGAACCTCCAGAGAGGGGCGGCGGCATTGCCACTTCAGTGGCACACTGTCGTTGGCTCCAGAGAGGGGCGGTGCATCGCCAATGGCCCGATCAAGTGGGGTCCCTCCCACATGTGAAGGCCCCCTTCACACGTCCTTACATCCTTTAAACCCCCAACTCCCCTTTTCCCAGTCATTTGCACCCTCCAAAACCTCCCCTAAACCCTTCATCACTCTCAAATCTCCATTTCTAAAGCTCCTAAGTCCATTTTCCTCTTTGCATGCTCCATCTCTAACCCTCATTCCATCTTAATCTTCCTAAATCCTCTTTGCACATCCCCATTCTCACCCATTTGAGCACCATTACTCTCATTTCTTTAAAAGAATCACTCCATTCCCTAATCACTTCTTCTCCATGGCCTTCTTTGAAATGGTGACCTCCATCTTCTCCATTTCTATGCTTTTCTCTCTTATGGGGAAGAAGCAAGTGTCCCCTGATGAAGTTGGGCTAAACTAAATGAGAGGATCCAAGAAGAAACTGAGAGCCAGTGCGGGTCTGAGCACCGAAAGGAGGTCGAAGCGGGATCTTGATCCCCAAGTCCCAATGGAGAGGTCACCACTGTTGGGCATCGAGCATGGTAGGTTCCGTCACCGTAAGATTGTGTTTGAGGCCAATGTAGACAAGAAGTTGTTTAGTGAATATCCATTGCTTCATCACCTTCTAGCAAATGGAAGGGGTCAAATGTTCAAGGGGAAGTCTTACGCTTGTGAGGACCTCATACAGACTTTTTATGTACACGTAAGGAGCCCAACCCTCGACCCTCTTAAGTTTACCATACCACTGGGCAAATAAGAGGCTAGGGTTAATGTCGATATCATTGCCCGTATCCTTGGAGTGGTGTGCAGTACCACTCACGCTAGTGAGACTAACCTGGCTGAGAGATGGGAGAGAAACCGTCGTACGCGCTTCCTGTGCGGCCGACTGGTTGAGTGGAGATCAGAAAATAACCTCAAGATGACAAAGATGTCCCCCGACTACCACCTGTTCTACCATATATACACATACAACATGTACCCCATGTCGAGCAACCGTACGGAGTGCACTAGGTTTATGGACTTCCGATATCGAGTGGGGCAAGGAGATAGGATTTTCCTGCCTACTATTTTGACTCAGATAGTGAAGGTGGTGAAATCTATTTGGGAGAATCAGTCTCTCCCATTTGGCCGACTGATCTATAAGATTACCCATAATTATGGGTACAGGCAACAGGTGAACCGTCTCGTCCCTATTAGATGAATTGATGAGAAAATTCTCAAAAATATGAAGATGGGCCCTAAGCAACATGTGGCCTGACTAGAAGAACCGGGGGATGAGATAGAAGAAGAGACTAGAGAGGAAGAAGAGAGCGAGGATGAAGAATAGGAGGAAACTGAGGCCCAAGACTCCGACTGGGCGCCTCCTGCCACCCATAGCGAGCATGAGACCCTAGTTAAGGTGGTGGAGAACCAGGAACATTTGAAGAAGAAATTCAAGAAGATGTCTCACACTCTGAAATCCATCCTGTGCTACGTGCAGGATAAGGGAGCACCTCCACCTTCGCCGGAGTCGGAGGATTAGGAGTGTAGTGTGTGGTTGTTGTTTCTCTTTTTGTAATAGCCTTGGATAAGCTTAGTTTAGTTGATTTTGGGTTATTAATTCTAAAGTTTTCTTTTGTTAAGTCAGTAATCATGCATTTTCTATCATTGTACATGTAATGTTATAGCATATGTACTAGTGACAATTTTGCTTAATGAAATACATGAAGTCGCTTTTATTTGAGTAATGTGTTGAAATGCTTGGAGAATTGATAACATACATGAGATATTGCTCTAACTTCATAAATATTTTACGTTGTTCATGGGAACTTTGTATCTGAATGTTGTGAAACTGTCTTCCAGGACAATGAGGCCCCAAGGCGATAGTCGTCTTATCAACCTAGCCATGGGTGGGAGAGATGACCATGAGTGACTCGCCCCAAATGAACTGTTGGGTAGCCAGGGTGGAGCCAGTCAGCTCGACATAGATAATGAAATACCAGGCCAACTCCTAGAGGCGCCACCAATCTGGGGCGAGACCTCTTTATACCGGACCACCCCAGCCACGGGCATTATAAAGTAGATGTTACATGTAATGCAACAGTAGCAATAGTCTCTGCACACCTTGGAGAGAACTATGGATCACCATATGAATGCACTATCACATGGTCAAGCCAGGATGTTAACAGCTCCATACAACCTTTTCGAGCACTTCCAAAGACTGAGACCACCCACATTCGTCGGCACTCACAGACCTTAGGAGGCTGAGAGCTAACTAAATCGTGTCATTAAGGCAATCCAGCCTCTACATTGCTCGAAAGAAGAATAGGTGGAATTGATATCCTACCTATTCGAGAAGGAGGCAAATGTATGGTGGGACAGTGTATTGATGATCATCCCCGAAAACTTCATATGGACTTGGGACGACTTTGAGACGCAGTTCTTTCAAAAATATTTCCCATGTACATATCGGATAGAGAAGGAGAATGAATTTTTATGCCTCCAATAGGGAGGTATGTTGGTGGTCAAGTATGAGAATTGGTTCATCGAGCTGTCTCGATATGCTCTGAAGATTGTGGTCGACGAAGAAACTCAAATGAGATGTTTTACCAAGGGACTGAGGGCCGAAATTTGTACTAAAACGTGTTGTGTGAATATTCAGACTTATGTTGAACTAGTAGAAATGTCCCTGCAGTCGGAATAGGATGGCGAGAGGGTCTCCCGGGCACACTTTCAAGCCGAATCCTAAGGAAGAGCTGGAGGACAGTCTTCGTCCTCCTCAGGAAGAAGGGTACCACCTAATGCGCCTCCCCAACACACACCACCTCCACACGCATATGCCCATCTTGATCGTGTGTGCGGGTATTTCTAGAAGGTGGGGCATTCAGAGGTCTTCTATTTTTTGAAGATTAGGAACCATGGATATGTACCCCCACAGCGCATGAATCATCCACCGCAACTAGCATCGTCGACTCCTCCTTAACGAGCTGCGGGCTCGTCTCAGCAGATTCGTAGGTCATCGGCACCTCAGGTTAGGCCGCCGCCTCAACCTAGGCACTAGCCCAACCGACAACAGCAAGCTCGGGTTCTCGCTCTGACAGCCGAGGGTGTTGATGCAGTTGTGACCACTCATGCAGCATTTAAGGTTATGGCCCATGTTTAAGGTACCCCTGTCTTTCTTCTTATGGAAAATAGGTCCACAACTTCACTCATATCATCCATGACTATCAAGAGTATTGGACTACCAATTGCTCCCATGTTAGGAGTGAGAATTATAGCCGCAGCCAGATCCTTCACTGAAGCTACATCCATTTGTTGGGGTTGTCCCATAGACTTGGGAAGAAAAAGGATTCATGTGGATCTTATAGTCACGAAGGTCTTCCACTACGACATAATCTTAGAAATGAACTGGCTTTCTGTAATGAGATCCGATATCAATTGTGAAGACCGGATGGTGACGATCTATGAGGATGGTAGCTATCCTTTTACATTCTCAGTTCAGGTCAGCTACCCACAACGAGTCCTCTATTATGCATTTCTAGAAGAAGGCAGTGAAGATATTTCACTAACACGCACACCTGTTGTGAGTGGTTTTATTGATGTGTTCAAGAGCATTCCAGGACTCCCTCCCCGGCGGGAGATCGACTTCACCATCGATTTGGTGCCGGGCACAACGCCCATTTCTCTCCCAACCTATCAGATGCCTACATATGAAATGGAGGAACTCCGAGTTTAAATTGATGGACTATTAGACGCAGGTTGTATGCGACCTAGTGTATCCCCATGGGGAGCCCCAGTTGTGTTTGTAAGAAAGAAGGATGGCTCCCTACGGTTATGCATTGATTACTGAAGGCTGAATCAAGTCACTATAAAGAACAAGTACCCTTTGTCTCGGATCGATGATTTGTTCGACCAATTGAGAGGTGCCCAATACTTCTCAAAGATTGACCAACAGTTCGGGTACCATCAACTGCGGGTTAAAGCTGAAGATGTATCAAAGACAACATTTAGGACCAGTTTTGGGCATTATGAGTTCTTGGTCATGCCTTTTGGACACACTAATGCGCTAGCTGTGTTCATGGATTTAACGAATAAAGTCTTCAGACCATTTCTGTATCGATTTATCATTGTGTTCATAGATGACATTCTGATATATTCTAAGAGCCACAAGGAACATGAGGAACATCTGCGAACGATTCTAAAAATGCTCAAGTGGAACAAGTTGTATGCCCAATTTCGAAAGTGCGACTTCTGGAAAGAAGAAGTCAAATTTCTAGGCCACGTGGTGTTTAAAGAAGACATCTCCGTGGACTTGGCCAAAGTAGCGATGATACAAGACTGGAAATGACTGAGCTCAGTTACGGAGGTCAGGAGCTTCTTGGGTTTAGCGGGATATTACTGTCGGTTCATCAAAGATTTTTCTAAAACTACTTAACCTTTATCCTAGCTCACCAGAAAGGACCTTAAGTTAGTCTGGAATGAGAAGGCAGAAGCAGCCTTCAAGGAGTTGAAGGAAAGGCTGACCTCGGCCCCAGTACTAATCCTACCTGAGCAAGGGATCAAGTATAATATTTGTACAGACACGTCCTACGTGGGGTTAGGTTGTCCTTATAAAGAAGGACCGAGTTATTGCTTATGCTTCACGGTAATTGAGGAAGCATGAAGAAAATTATCCTGTTCACGATCTCGAACTGGCTGCAATCCGTGAAAATATGAAGACATGATCTTTATGGGGAAGAATTTGAGCTCTTTTGTGACCACAGGAGCCTCAAATAATCTTCGTCCAGAGAGATCTAAACATGAGGCAACGTCGCTAGATGGAGACCTTAAAGGATTTTAAATTTGAAGTTTCATAAAGCCAATCTGGTAGCAGATGCATTGAGCCAAAAGAAGACTGTCGAGTTTGTGGCCCATTAATGGTAGGAGAAAGGAATATGGTGGAGTACGTGCAAGACTTTGAGTTAAAACTAAGA
Organism: Magnolia kwangsiensis; assembly: GCA_037074715.1. Taxonomy (NCBI): domain Eukaryota; kingdom Viridiplantae; phylum Streptophyta; class Magnoliopsida; order Magnoliales; family Magnoliaceae; genus Magnolia; species Magnolia kwangsiensis. Next base: position 66,957,647 of record CM073572.1, on the reverse strand, counting down.
ATAGAAGAGTTATACGAAGTCATTGCACATGTTCATGCCTAACCAATGATCGACAACCAAATCATTGAGGCCCAACGGGGCGATGAATTGTTGAAAAAGATGAGAGAACTTGCGGTCATCTGAAGTGATTTCGAGTGGAGAATTGGCACTGATAGAGGATTACGCTTTGAAGGCCACCTTTGCGTACCAGACCATCCCAAGCTGAAAGAGGCGTTATTACCTGAGGCCCATAACTCTAAGCTATCCATGCACCCCGGAAGTACCAAGATGTACTGGGACCTCAAGCACAATTACTGGTGGGATAACATGAAGAGAGAGATAGCTGGCTATGCATCTCGATGCCTTACATGTCAACAAGTGAAGGCAGAGCATCATCGACTGCCAGGTCTCATACAGCCCATGCCACTTGCCAAATGGAAATGGAATTACATTTATATGGATTTCATTTCAGGTTTGCCCAGGACGAAGAAAGGGCACGATTCAATTTGGGTGATCATGGACTGATTGATTAAATTGGCTCATTTTCTCCCTATCTGACCTCATACTCCATGGATGAATTAGCCAAGTTATATATTAAGGAAATAATTTGGCTTCATGACATTCCTTTAGAAATTGTGTCGAACTGGGACACACGATTCACCTTGATGTTTTGCACCTGAATACAGGAAGCCATGGGAGTTAAGCTGAAGTTTAACACCGCTTTCCACCCTCAGACCGATGGGTATACAGAATGGGAGAATCGAATACTAGAAGACATGTTAAGAGTGTGTGCATTGAATTTCTTGAATAGTTGGGATGAATGCCTCCCCTATGCTGAGTTTTCTTATAACAATAGCTTTCAAGCTAGTATCGACATGGCGCCTTATGAGGCCTAATATGGGTGCCCGTGTCGAGCTCCTCATTGTTGGGCTAAAGTTGGTGAGAAAAGCTTGTTGGGACCTAATTTGGTCCAGACTACCACCGAGAAGATTGAAATTATTAGGCAAGACCTATTGACGGCCCAGAGTAGGCAAAAGAGCTATGCAGACACAAGATGAAGGGATTTAGAATTTAAAGTAAGAGACCATATATTTTTGAGAATCTCACCAATGAAGGGAGTTCTATGTTTTGGTAAAAAGTGGAAACTTACCCCGTGATATATCAGCCCTTTTTAGATATTGGATCGGATAGGACCGGTCACGTATTGTCTGGCCTTACCCACTCCCCTCACTGGTGTACATAATGTATTTCATGTCTCCATGCTTAAAAAGTATGTTCCTAGCCCTTCACACGTCATTCGATGGGAGCACGTGGAACTCAAAGACAACGCCACGTACATCCTTAAGCCCATTAGAATCTTAGGCAAGATGGAGCAAGTGCTATGAAACAAGGTGATCCCACTAGTGAAGGTGTTATGGATGCACCACGGGGAAGAAGAAGCCACTTGGGAAACCGAGGCTGAAGTGCATAAACACTATCCCAACCTTCTCAAGCAATACGAACAGGTATAAATTTTTTGGATGAAATTTATTTATAAGGGGGGTAGATTATAATGCCCCGCCTAAAAAGGAACAGTGTCTTGAGGCGCTCACGTGCAAACCGACGCAGGATTGAATGATTCAACCGCACATGTGGGTCTATTACTGATAAATTAATCCAAATTTAGCCATCGATTTGATTAAATCAAATTGTGGCTGGGCCGAGCACAGGCCATAGATCCGATGCTTAAGCTACACTTGGTGACTGTCCGTACGGGCTGTGTATCGCTCGAGGAAGGACTAGAAACTCTGACACTTTGGCAGTCCAAGGGCCTCACTGGGCTTGTGATCTCATGCGGATGTCAGGCTCAGACGATGCCCAAAAATGGATGAACTGTGTCATATAGCCAACACTTGAAACTAGCGAGTCACCAAGCCTAAAGAAGAAAATTCTAAAATTTAAATCAATTGGCCCTATTTCTTAAGTCAGCAAATATGGGTATTTCAGCAGTCAGATTTCTTCTAAATTCACACTAAAGGTCAGAAATAATTCTCTGCCCTTACCCACAAAATCTGACCATTGATCGTGGAACGATGACCATTGCTTGTGAATCGAGTCATTACGGAAAAACCCTGTATCCGTTTACGAACAAACTTTACCCAACCCTCCATCAGGCCATGAGGCATGTGTTCTATGAATTAGATGGGCTAGGGGGCCATCAATACAACCCCAATGATAAAAAATGGGCCCACAAGGCCATTGGAGGAAGTTACCAAACAGCAGGGTCAACTGATATAATTATAGACATATAAAATTCCAGCCCTCTCCCTCATTTGCTAAAATTTTAGCAACAGAAATTCTAAGAAGAGAGAGAGAGAGAGAGAGAGAGAGAGAGAGAGAGACAGAGAGAGAGAGAGGGAAAGAGGGAGGGAGAGTGAGGAAATTCGGTGGTGATTGTGGTTTATGGTGCTTGGTATTTGGGAATCCCCACACCTACACCTTCCAATTACCGAAAAGTACCGACTTAATTTCCGTTAGAGCGAAACCCCTTTTAATCCAAGGTAAGATTGAAATTCAGACCATTTCTCCTGAAATTCTAGCTACATGCATGTAATTTACCGCCACTCCATGCAATGCAAGGCCCCAGCGCGTCGAGCTTGTGGACCTGGCGCCATTAAGACGATCTCAGCAACTTTCGGTCAATAATAAGTGTGGACCATTACCTTTAAGTGGCTGATTATCATTCCTAGCATAGGTTTAGTGAATATGTGTGGTGCATTGTTAGTGTATGTTGCTGAATTTTCATTTGGGCTCTATAATTAGGATAATGGACTAGAAATTGCTGAAATTATGGAAGGGGACTAGACCCTAGTACCTCAAATCTATGACTTGTGCATTTATATGCTCATGTTTGGCATAAATATCTAACTTTCCCCAAATTTATGCTAGTTGATTGTTGATTTCCTGATTTAATTCTAACTATGCTTAAACAATGACATGAATTGCTATAAATTGCTAATTGTTGGTTGAATTGTTGCTACATGTCAATTATTCTAGGAGTAAGGGTGTGTAATGTTATCACATTGCTGATTTGTTGAACTACTTGCTTGATTTCCTCAATTTATAACTGAATTATGTGATTTATGTTAACTCATGGAAGACTAGTTGTTGTATATTGGTGCATGGCTGTCCTTATGGTTGTATATTTTAGAACATGATGAACATGACTAGTATGGGTGAGTGAAACTTGATATATGGTTGTCCATGTACTTAAATTACTAATTTATACCTGCTATGGGTGAACTATGTAAATGCTATCTTATAAATCTAGCACCCGAAGTTGTCAAATTTTATTGTGTCAAACTGCTTAGAATCTATATCTTGTTTTGATGAGATGGATAAATCAACTTCATGCATTGTGAGTCATCTTCATCATCGTCAAACTTTTCTATGTATTCAAGTTAAAGAATGTTGTTGAAGTTCAGGGAATACAAGTTCAAGTGAAAGAACAAAAGTTCAAGGCTCAAGTTCAAATTGAAAGCTCATTGTTGCTACTTTAAATAATCAAGAACTCAAGCCCTAGCTCAAGCTCAAGTTCAAGATTTAGAACACAAGCTTCATGTATTTCAAATGAATGAGTTACCGAAGCAATCGATGTTTTGATGGTTCAAACTCACAAACAAGGTACAAATGACCCTAGAATGACCATAGGCTAGGTCATATTCATTGTATATTTTATTTGGGTCATTGCATAAGTTTATAGATCATTTCTTCGATTAGTTTTAGTCTTTGTTTGACTAGTCCAAGCACTGGCTCGACTAGTCCACGAAGTTTCTCGACCAGTCCAAGATTTGTTATGAATTTTTAAAATTTTCTGTTGGACCCTCAACCAGTCATGGAGACTACTCAACCAATCAAGTGAATAGTGCTTGACCAATTGTGTAGTGCTCGATTCAAAATCCAGCAAGGTTTTATAGTCCCACTCGACCAGTCAAGTAGGCCACTCGACTAGTCGAGCAAGCCACTCGAGCAGTCGAGTAACGATCTTATCTTATCGCGTCAGAAATTTTAAAATGTGGTTGGTCCTTTAACCAGTCGAACCGACCCTTAGACCAGTCGAGTGAATAGTATTTTCACCTATAAATAGAGGATGAATCTCAGAGTTTTTCATTCATTCCAAGCATAATCAAGACACCACTCTAAGAGATAAGTTTCTTCATTTCTTAAGCTATATTATGTTCATTTTAAATTCTCTTAAATAGGTTTTTGTATTTGATTTTGTGAAATTCATTCAACTCTATTTCATTAAAGAAGGTAATTGTGATTTTACCCTCTTTGAGATCAAAATCAAATCAAGTTAGCCCAGGTTGATTTAATCTAAAAATTATTTAGACTTAGATCCCTTTCATTTGTGAGACTGGACACATTAAACATCTTCGTCTACATCGGATTAGTTCTACCAGGCTTCATCACAAGGAGAATCTTTAGATAAGTATAATTTAATTTTGTGTATCTTTTGTGGTTTGTGAGATTCTTCCAAGAAAATCTCATTTTTGGTTTTGTCTGAGAATAGCCAGAAAATCTCAGAGTGTGGGGTTTTTGTAATTATGTAAGCCTATATAAAAACACGATTGTAAAGGTTTAAGGTGAACCTTGGAAAACCTTATTTGATAGTGAAAGCTAATATCCTGTGGGAGAGGATATTGGGAGTGGAGTAGTTGTGTGGCTATTTTTCAAATAGTTAGTGTACACACATGAACCATATAATTCTCGGTGTTTGGTGGATGCTTATGGTGATGTATGTGTGGTGCTTGTGCACTTGTGGTGAATGTTATAATAATTTAAATTATTTCCTTTGCCTCCTATGCTGAAATAATTTAGATTATTTCCTTTGCTTCCTTCTTTGTGTGGTGAATGTTGTAATAATTTAGATTATTTCCTTTGCTTCATTCTATGTTGTAATAATGTTGTATTAATTTAGATTATTTCCTTTTATGCACTTGTAGATGCTTATGGTGATGCATGTGTGGTGCTGAATATTGTAATTTTCTTTTATGCACTTGTGGTGAATGTTGTAATAATTTAGATTATTTCCTTTACCTCCTTCCAAGTTTGAGTTTATGATACTTACAAATGTTCTAGAAATCAGGTTGTCCTACCATAAACCTTGGTTTTTGGTGTAAGGTTGTCCTTAGAATTCAGTTTGTATTAACCTCTTAATATTTGTGCATTTGAAGTTGCTTATAATTTTGGTATCTATCATTGTAATTCTACATTTATTTTTTAATTTGGCATAGTCCTACTCACCCCCCCCCCCCCCCCCCCCCCAAGGACTTTCAGCTCAATCTTTTCAAACTATCTCTAAATTTGACAATACATATTGTGTATTATTGCATAAACCCTTATAGATGGGGCGATTACCTGGAATTACTTGGGCGACCACTTTCGTTGGACCTGCCCGTGAGTAATCTGGCCCGAATAGTTGAACTATAGGTTGTTGGTTGTAATTGGAATACACGAGATAGTGTTCTCAGGCCGATTAGCTATAGTTTAGCCCGTCGAGGCATATTGAGTCTTAAGTCGACCATCCTTGTACATTAACCATGTCTGATCAGGCCTGTATGAACCCGAAGTACCCTAAGACCATTGCGCCCACTATTAGCTATAATTTATGACCCACAAAGGCTCATGAGCCGGGGATAGTGGTATAGGACACTATACTCATGTTGTTGGCCTACGCTGGGATGACGAGCCTCCCCTTAGTATCTAGTGAACACTTAGACTCATGAGCCAGGAATGGTGGTATGGGACACTGTGCCCGTACAGTTGGCCTCTGCTGGGGTGACAACCTCCCCATAGTGATCATGAGTATGACATTTAAGTCCCAATATTCTTTCATCTGAGATTATGTTTTTCAGGATTAATGACTCCATATAGGGCTAAGGATCGCGAGAGTCGTGTGACCACGTCCCTTGAGTTACGCAATCGGGTTAGGGCAACAACTTCATTAAGGGTATTCCGATTTCTCCAATTTTTCATACGAATGAATCTAATTAATTAGTCAGGCTAACATATTTCATGACATTTACATTATTATTGTGGTGATTAGGCAGTTGAGGTCGTAATTTGAGGGAGTGTTGGTTATTGCAAACGTCAAATGTCGTCACTTGAGGGAGAGTTGGTAGTGAGGGACATGCATCATATCATTGAGCCATGTATTTGCATTAACAACAGTATTTAGGATTCTATGTTGTTTGCTATTCAATAAATGTATTCTATATATGATAACTTGTGTGGCGTATTACTAATGGTACCACTAAGTTAGCTACTCCAACTCTGGAACGGTGTTCTAAAACACCAACCAGAATTCAATATAGATGTAGGTACCCTGGAGCAGGACACATTAGACGATGTCGGTGTCGACGATGACGAGGAACGAATGTGTTTCCAAGCATTTGGTGGACCTTATTGGTGTGATGGATGACTGAGGGATTGAGCCAGAGCCCAAATCATTTTGGAGATTGACATGTAGAAGGGACAAGGTCCCTAGGCGATGACATTCTAGATTATTGGATTTATTTGTCTATGGATAGTTATGAATTTATGTTGAGATATTTATTTAACTTAGTGGCACTTGAATCCTTTCTGAATGATATAATATTAATTATGCTTAGTTTAATTCTTCATTATTTCTAATACTTGATAATTGTATGCATTTCTGACTCATTTATGCACACGTGGCACTCAGAAATTCAGGAGCCAAGTTGATACTCAGTCCTCGAATTTCGGGGCGCTAGACCTAGAAACCCTAAGAAGTATTTAGGTATGGTCTGGTAGTCAAATATGGGAGTAGATGATCCAATTTTTGTTTTCAAAGGATGGATAATCCAATGGGGTGTTGTAACCTGATGAATGGTGGATTTCATGATCCATAAATTTAAATCTATGATGGTCAGTTAGATTTGTCTATCCATGAAATTAGAATCCTAAGAATAGGTTTTTCTAATGACGTGATGGTTTGTCTTGTAGAATAACGAATGGATAGCTTGATGTATGGGTGTGGACTGCTTTCAATGGTCGGATTCTGACTAGAATGCATGTGAATGTTCGTTTGGGCTAGGTTTGTACTTATACTAAGTTGGGTTACTCAGTAGCACCTGAGTATGGAAAGTTACGGGCCTATTACAAAATACCCCCTTAAAGAGAATTTCGTCCCCAAAATTCAACACTCCTACCTTGCAATTCATTTTTCATGCCTCTAAGGATTCACCACTTTCCTACAAAGAATATTTGTTTACACAAGTGTTCACACCTAAATACTATGACTGGGGTTATGACAATCTACCCCCCTTAAAGAAGAATCTTTCCTGCAAGATTCAATAATGTACCTCTAAATTATTAATATTTCTAGTAAAATTATCCTAGTGGTGCTCCTTATCTCGAATGCATCCAAATGTGCTATCGTAACTTAGTTTTGATAGGAAATACCTAAAATTTGACAAAACTCATCTTCCTCTATTCTAACAAGTCAACCAACGTATATATGTTCCTTCAGGATTGAAAATCTTTTTAGTATTTATCAAAACCAGGAATTTATTTCCAAGCCTAACTACATTGCAACTTCTTATATTATTTCCTAAGATTACAAGTCTAATTTGGTGACAACTAATAATTTTATACCTTTCTCTTTATTATTATTATTATTATTATTATTATTATTATTATTATTATTATTATTATTATATATTTATAGTTCCACATTGTCTAAGGTATGATACAAATTTTCATTGTTAGTGTTCGAGCTAACACGAACGGATGGTTGTAGTGGGTTTGAGCCCAATATGTGGGTCTTATGCCTGCGCAGGCAGAGGATCCACTGGTATCAATTCGTAATCCTTTTAAATCTCAATCTTCTACCTAATCAGGGAATTGAGATCATTAGAATTTGCTAGGATATGGAATTTAGATCAAACAACGCAATTTCTCTTAAGTATGGTTCCATCAACCCGCGATCCTAATTAATCTAGACTTTTGGGGAATATTAAGTAATGTTTTATTTCATAACAGATAAATTTATGTGGTCTATCATGCTTTCATTGCGTACTCTGACCATCTAAGCATAATGCAAAAATTTCAGGACCAGAATTTCCTACATGAAATCTGAGTTTAAAAGTTGCCAAGTTCAACTAGGATTTCAAACCTAGTCTTGATATACTCAGCCTAGGGTTGAAAGTTTACCTAAAATTATACAGCTTTTCCTCTAATTAATTTTACATGCTGGAGTTTGTGGGAAATATTATTCCTAAGTAAAGAGATTCATTCAAATTACGATTTTTAGTACAATTCCTTAAGTTTAGGAAGTGCTTATGTTTAATCTAATGTAGAATATGTTGGATAAGGAAAATTCCTACAATTCTAAGTTCGTTTCATTTGTTGAATTCTTATGACGATATTATTTCTGACTAAGAAATTTTGGGAAAAGTTCAAATTCTAAATTTCTAAGGATTGTTCATTGAGAGTCGAGTTCAAGGAATGTTCTTATTCGATCTCAAATACATTATAGTGGGTATTTGTCCTCTCACGATACATGAGTTTAATTTTTAAGTTCAAAGAATAATTCTGGTAGCTTTCAATAGAACTAAAGTTTTATTTTTAAGTTCTAAGGTCATCCAAACAATGTTCCAGGTTGTTTAAGATTGTAGGTCTCTATATTCCCACTTCCTTCCTATTCTAAGGGATTTCTACATGAGTTGAAAATACAAAGGTCTAACCTAAAATTTTTAAGGGAGCCTAGAGTTTGAAGTCTCTATGTTTTCAATTTTTCCTTATTCTAAGGGAATTTCACACAAGTTCGAATGGATATTTTAATAATTACTAAGGGGACCTAAATTTGGGTTTCTACATTCTCAATTATTCTTCCAAGTCTAAGGGAATTCACCTAAGTTCAAATCTCTAGTTTCAAACATTCTAACTTGAGACATTTAAAGTTTGTATAAGATAATTTTCCTAAGGCCTGGTTTGTCCAAACTATGCTTTGATACCAACTGTAATGCCCCGTATTTTCAGAACCCGAGTATATGTCTTGTTCTCCAAAAACCCGAGTGTTAACCTTTAAAGATAGTCAAATTTAGGTATTTTTTTTCTTTTCTTTTTCTTTATTCTTCCTCTCACTCACTCTCTTTGTCTCTCTCTTCCTCTTTTTTCTTCCTTCTTTTTCAACAACCTATGATTGGACTCAAACCAGCTGAACTTGATTTCAACTGAGTTGCCTCAGCAGCACGTCTCGTCCCTTACTTCTCTCCTTTCCTCTCTGTCTTTCTTTCCTATTCCTCTACTTCCTCATTTCTTTCTTCCCATCTTCTCCTTCATTCTTCTGCTACAAGTCTAGCAATGGATGCCTGACTCATCCTGACTTGGGATGGACTTGGCAGCAAGTCGATTTGACTCAGAGGGTGTAACCACCTGACTATCTTCCTTCTCTCTCTCTCTCTCTCTCTCTCTCTCTCTCTCTCTCTCTCTCTCTCTCTCTCTCTCTCTCTCTCTCTCCCCCTTTATTCTTCCTTGTTCCTTCCTATTTTCTTTCTTTTCTTCCTTTTTATTAGCTTCAACAAGCTCGGGACTCAACTTGACCGAGTCTAAGCGAGTCAGTGACTCGGTTCGGGTCGGGTCAATGCAACACACTGGCAGTTAACCGATCCTCTTTCAAAGTCTCTCTCCTTCCACATGCTTCATCCCCCATCTTTTTCTTCCTCCACATTCTTTCTCTCTCTTTAGCAACTATTACAATAGTCCCTCTAGACCTGAGCAAACTGGCCCAATAACCTAGCTGAAGTAACGGAGAAGAAGGTTGCCATTAATGGCATTTTCTTTTGCATTGCTTCTTCCTTCATTCTGATTTTGGTGAAAGGTTTAGCTAAGCTCCAGTGAGCTTATAGACACTCATTTTTAAAGCTTGGGGAAGGTTAGAGTGATGGGTTCGAGTTTGGGAAGACGACAACTAGTTTCTCGAGTTTCTTTGCAAGGGATGGAAAAAAGGCATTTTCTTTTCCTCCTTATAGAAAAACCTAACCCTCTTAGGCCATTGGATGAGTATGAACAACCAATATTCAATATGTTTTACTACAGCCCAACACTCAGGTTTTTGGAGAACTTGTCATATAGTTGGGTTCCGAAAACACGGGGCATTACAAATACCTTTAACATATCACTTGTACTGATAGAGAATGTGATATGAATCATGGAGGTTCTGGAATAGAAAGACACATGCCGAAGCCTTAAAGATAGATAGCACAAGGCCAATATAATAAAGAGAAGAGTGAGAATGGTCAAATCAAAAGTGGTAATGGCCAATAACACAAATAGGAGAGTGACAATGGTCAACTCAATAAGAAAAGAGTAACAATGGCTAAATCAACAAATAAAAGAGCAGCAATGGCTAATTCAATAATAAGTAGAGTGGCAATGGCCAACCTAATAAAGAGAAGAGTGACAGAGCTAACTCACATAAAGAGATGAGTGGCAGAGCCAACTCAAATAAAGAGACAAATGGCAGAGCCGACTCAAATATAGAGACAAGTGGCAGAGCCAACTCAAATATAGAGACGAGTGGTAGGGCCAAACTAATAAATTTGATAAGGCAAAGGTAAGGTTTGTATCCATGACCCCATATAAATTTAAAGAAATCACTTATAATTAACATTATGTCATAATCTCAAAAGGGCCAATAGTTGTTGATGATAAATTAAATAAAAATAGATAGAAAAGTCATGGTAACATGAAAATAGGTAAAAGGTACGTAAATGGTGAGATAAAGTGCATCAACTCAATTAAGGTAAAAGGTACAAAAAATGCAAGATAAAATGCATCAACTCAATTAAGGTGCGTAAAAGGCAAGATAATCACATATCAACTTAAATTATTGTAAGCTTAAAGGATTAAACCCTCACTAGGGTTCCGAGCACCGTAAGACCCAAAAATTGGCTCAATCCTGTCCCTGACTTAGTCCAAAACTCGATGGGTCGACTCAACACACAATCTCTCTCTCTCTCTCTCTCTCTCTCTCTCTCTCTCTCTCTCTCTCTCTCTCTCTCTCTCTCTCTCTCTCTCTCTTCTTCCCTTTCTTGTTCTTCTTCTTTCTTCTTCTTTCTTTCTTTTCCTTTCTTTTCCTTTCTTTTCTTTTCTTTTCTTTCTCTTTCTCTTTCTCTTTATTCTTTCTTCCATGCTGTCATGGCCAGTAAGGTTGGCTGTTGTTCTCTCTCCAAACATTAAATAGGGTATATTTATAAATCATGGACCTTCTAGACCCTTCCCTGCATAGCCTTACGCTGGTTGTTTGCGTAAGCTATGTAGGCGGTAGTTGTTTTACGAATGTCCTCTTTGTTTTCATTTGCGGAGACCTCGGGAAAAGACGATTGATTGTTTGGATTTCCCCCTCATCGGGTCAAGGGTGCTTTAAGGCAAAGAGTCAATCATACTTCCTGTGCCTGTAAATTTTACATTCCCGCAAGGGAAGAAAGAGACTCTTATCTTAAGAGTCTCTTTAAAAATAGGTGTGGTTGTGCAATCCTTTTTATTTTTGGAGGAGGCTTACTGAATCCTACGAATGTTTTAAAAGGACGTGGGACCTTCCAAATGGATGTCTTAGATTGGTCCCGACCTCATTCGATCTTGGCCGTAAATGAATCCTATAACGGCCCATCTTTCTTGTCGCAGGTGCAACAGCGGAGGAGTTCCAAAGTGGAGAAACTAATCCAATCCTTTCAAAAATCTAGGCTGGAGTCAGAAATGTCCCAACCATGGATTGGACAGATTGGATTAAATCTAGAACATCCTCTCATGGTTTCTTACGCATGAGGAAGAAACGCAAGCATTTCCTCTTTCGTTGTGGAGGGAGGGCTGATGGTTCGTGGAACAGCTCAATCACTTATTGGATTTCATGGGGTCCACTATCTTGGGTGTTCAGGAGATCTAGCCCTTCCATCAAATTTGTCTTGGCTTCTATGCACAGGGATCAATATATGAGATGGGTCCGCAATCTAGATAATCTTCATAGTGGCTCATGGTGCAACCCACCATTCAATCATTACGAACTGAAATCACCGAGGTTTTGGCCAGGAGTTTCGTCCACATCTAATGGATGGATTAGATTCACTTATCTGGCTATGATGGTGGATCACAGCCATTGCCAGCGGATGATGGCTTTAAAAAAAAACCACTGCTAGTGAGAAATCTGGAGAAGAAGAAGGGATTTGTTGGTTCTGGATGGATGACGATATGGACGATTTGGATCTTGAAGACAGATGATCCTGGTGGGCCACAACATCTCTCCAAACGAACAGTATTCGTTCTCCACGTGGGCGAGAGAAGTTTTCGAAATCATTCGGGTTAAGGAGTCTTTGACCAACTCTGAGATATGGTGCAGTGCAAGTGAGCTCCTAATGTGCACATGCAGTCTAAGTGTGGGGTCCACTGTGATGTTTTTGAGAAATCTACACCGTCTATTCATTTTTCCATCTAATTTAAGGGGTTTATGCAAAATTTGTTGTAAATCTGAAGATCAAATGGGCCATACTACATGAAATAGTGTGTATTATGGTTTCCACCATTGAAACCTTTCTAGGCCCTTCAGTGATGTTTATTTGTCATCCAACCCGTCCATAAGATGATACAAACTTAGATGAAGGGAAATATCTTACCATGACTACCCGTGACCTTTCATGGACACCAAAATCAATGTCTAAGGGTTGTTTGTCAATTGGGTCACTTTTACAGTGACCTAAGGGTTAAAATCTGACATGTTCGGCTAATTCATGATATAAAGGCATGGTGTAAATTTTCACATTAAATGGGTCGTGGGAGCCATGTGATCTAGAATTCAGTGGTCAAGGTTAATGGCATTTTCATAATTATTGTTGATCTGTGAGTTTTGGGAAATCTAATGGCTCCACATGGTTATAGGCACATTTCTTAAGCAATTCTTGTAAAAGAACGTATATATAAATCATTATGGATAGGGAGTTATTTATCATGTCATTCATGGAAAGTACTTATATCAAATCACGTGATAGATGGTCGAATCTTGAAATCAACTGTCAGATGGTTGGATTTATTAAATGGAGATAATTCTCAATGGTTAGGTTTGCGTCAAGGTGAGGATGTAAGGCTAGGATAGTTGGATGGGTATTATACACGTGTACATATTCAGCAAATTTCTTGGTAGCGCTCAAGAACTTTCAATACTCGAGTATTAAAATGTTCGGAGCATTACATAAGGTGAAGGATTCCTTTAAGCTTATATTAACTTGAGTTAATATGAATTATTCTGTTCCCTTACATGTTTTAAATCCTCCATGCAAATATTTAATTTACCCCCATTAATTATTTATCCTTTGAAAATTATGGTTAAGGTATGATGTTAATTATGCGTGATATTTTTAAATTTATGTGAGGGAATCCTTTAATCTTACTTTGATTTAAGTTAATATAATCTTGCATTTTTATATGCTCTCATGTTATTATGATGTTCTCCCTGCAATTGTTTAATTTACCATCGATAACTATTTACCTTTTGGGATTATGATGTTAATTACAAGTGATCTTCATTATTTTTATGTAGAGCGATTAATACAAGCCTTGCCCTTACATTTTCCAATTTTGTTGAGTTAGCTCTTACTACTCTTCTATATGTTGAGTTATCCATTGTCACTCTCCCCTTTATTGAGTTGGCCCTTGCTACTCTCCTCTTTATTGAGTTAGCCATTGTTATTCTCCTTTTTGTTAAGTTGGCCATTGTCACTCTCCTCTTTGTTGAGTTAGTTATTACGACGCTCATCCTTAATTTATTAGTCACGTGCTATCTAACTTTATGGCTTGGGCATGTGCCTTGGAATTTCAAAACTCCCACGATTTGAATTACTTCTCTATCAATGCAAGTGATGTGTTAGAGGTATCACAACTAGTGATTCAAATATTTATCATGGACATAATATGCTACGGGTAGTGGCCCTCTTGGTCAGCACGTGATTCTGTGGGTTGGTTGACGTGGTGCGCAATCGTATAAGTAAATCGTCATGCATGTTACATCACATTTCGATATTGGATGTGATAAATAGTCGCTCTATGAACACATCACGTTACGTAAATCCCCCAACCATGTTCTTGTGTCACCTTGAGATGTTCGCATAAATCCACGTTAACATTAGACACGCCGACGAATCTTCATAGTGTAAGAATGCGGGGCGAATCAGATATTTTGAACTACTTTCCATATCATGATAACGATTAATATGTATGATGAGCCACACACACTTTGTGAGGCATGCATTCATATATATTGATTGAACATAGTGATACTGTAACACCCTGAAAATCGGGGGTCATGTATAAACTCGACTCCCGAGTTCCAGACCGTCACTTATGCAACAAAAATGGTTATGATTCAATGTTGTCTGATTTAAAGCATTCACATGAGTAAAAGTATACCAGAACTGCAATTCATACTTCAGATCCAGTGATAAAAGCAAGCGGAAGACTAAACAACATATATATCATTGTATGGAAAAATAAAGTAAATCTCATCTGTCTCCAAAGTATGACTACATCTCTGAGTCTCATATAAATATACATAAACAAAAATAATGTTCAAAATAGTCCCACTGATGTCCCCTCGATCCAGGTCGCCTACGGGAAGCCGTCGTGATACTGCATATACGAGAACTCGTCCTGGTCCTCGTCGATCTCTGGCTCCACCTCCTGGATCTCGGCCTCACCTGCATTTACAACAGGGTCTGGTGGGTGTTTCAAACACCATCCCGTAACGTGGGAGTGAGTGATCAACTCAGTGGAATCATAAAGCAAAGATTAGCATGTTCACAATTCAATCACGCGATAATAGTAAAGCAGTAAATCAGACAATCCTAATACTGTTGTTAATGCAAGATGACATGACGTGATGTATGCCCTCACCGACGATCACCCTCATACGGCAACATCTTACGACCGCGGCATGCCACACTCCCTAGAGTGCTCCACATCTTCCAGGCACATGCAATGCTATGGTGATATGATTTCCAAGTTGTTATTAGTCCATTCAAACAGCAGGATTGGGAAACTAAGGTACTTTTCTTGTATCAATCCCAACACAGATCCTGTCTAGGGTCGTCACTCCTAGTAATCTCATACGATGTATATTTCGTAGGTCACTGCAAGGGCTGCCAGGGCTGTTGCTCGCACTCGTTGCACCGCTCCCCCATCACCTTATCAATACTACTCTACTGCAACGGAAGGGTCATCGCCTCCCGTGGACTCAGAATACGCTCGCGGTCACTACAAAGGGCTCGTCGCCTGATCAGTGTAGGCCGACAGCTAGAATATAGTGTCCCATACCACCATAATCTGCTCACGAGTCTAAGTGCTCATTGGTCACTACGGGGAGGTTTGTGGCCCCAGCGTAGGCCGACAGCTCGACCACGGTGTCCCATACCACCATGCCCAGCTCATGAGTCTTCGTGGATCAAGGTACCATGGTTAACAGGGTTTACAATGGTAAGTTTAGTACCCTAGGTTCAAGCAGTTATGACTCATACAAGGTGAACATACATCGGCCATTCGGGTTACTTGACGGGCTCGACTAGCGCGATCACATCTCAAGTCGAACGACATGAAGTGCGTAAAACACTTCGCGTGGCCTAACCACTGCCGCCAACTCTAAACACGAATCACGTTCATCGACGCGTCGTTCGTGGCTATGACCAGTCAGCCACGAATTCGCTCGGTTACCGACTGCCTGGACTAAGTCTAGTCTCACACATCTATGGAATCACATTAACAATATATGTAAAGGTATTGGAATTTAGATACAATCATGTGAGCATGTTAACACATGTTATAACATTCAACTTAAGCAAATCTTCAAACACATACATTCCATGCATGTAATGGAATCATGCATATGGTCAACATGTAGGAAATCATTTAGGTCAGCATATTAACCAAGAAATCAATCTCAAACTACTACATAACATCATTTAATTTAATACATACTAATACAAGCATTTATACAAACACATACACTACACACTTAAGTCTACATATAGTATGTCGACCCAAAGTGCGCAACTAGGCAAATCTCTTCACCGAACTAATTATGCAAGCATTCCTAACTCCCTAATGCGACAACAAACTATGTCAATCACGTCAGCAAAATATGAATGTAGACTGCACTTCCTACAAATGACTAAAATGCCCTAAATCTCATATTCTTTATTAATTTACGAAACAGGAAACAGAAAGCATGTTGTACATGTCAAACGGCGGTGTCGTCGATAATCTACTATTAAACGACATTGAAAGCGTTGTAAACCGTCAATCAAAGCGTCTAAAATCCTCACCTAGTCTCTTACGGAAGCGTGATTTTGAACGGAGCGTGTACGCTTCGTCTACAGCAGTAGGACAACCTGATTTACGAAATACGTTAGCTAACACGCCCTAAATCTGGATAAACCCTAAATCAGCAAGTTCTAGGGTTGTTTTGTACCTGAAAGAACGGAGAAATCACCAGCCAGGTGATTGGGAAGAGTTACTGAAGCAGCAGCAATCGGTGGCTCGGAAGCGGGAAAAATCCCTTCCAATCTCTCTCTCAAACTCTCTCTCCTTTTCTCTAGGGTTGCAATTTTCGGATGGGAGAGAGAAATGAGGGTTTCAACCCCTTTTATAAGCTTAAAAACGCCGGAAATAGGCTCCGGAACGAAGTTTACTTGGTGCCTATCCATTTCGGGGCTGTTTCGGTCCAAAAGCTGCTTTCTGGTGGTCCCCTGGTCGATTGCGATCGGACTTAAGCTCATGTGTACCAGATGTAGCTCGTATTAAGTTTTCAGTCTGGCAGGGTTCGCAGATCGCACGTGGCGGACCAGTTTCAGTTCAGCGGTCACCGTACGTAGATCAGGGCTGAAAGTCTCATGATAATAAATAGAAAATTTTCCTGATTCAAGGGTGTAATCTGGATGAATTCTGACGGTCAGAACACTTAATACTGACGCATCAAGTCGTGTGCCAGATTTGAATTTGAAATTCTAAATCTGTCCCTATTCGCGGTCTCTTCAGTCCGGGTTCAACGAAATAGTCTGTGATTATCGGTTTGACTTGATTTTCGAGATGATTGTCAAGTCCAGCTAGGCGGTTCTAACGGTCTAAGATAGAAGGTATCGGACCTTCGACGCGCGGTCTAAATCCAATACAAAAATTCAATGTGGTCCAGAGAACAGACCTGCTTAGAGTTTGATCCGAGATTATAGAGTATTGTAGAGTTGTTTGTTCTACTCGATTTGGGTCTTGTAGAACGTATTTAAAGTGATCAGGGACTATTTCCCAGCTACTCTAGCGTTGCGCTAGCTAGCTTACGCTTAATTTTCATGGAAATTAATTTTACGCGATTTCGGGTCGAGTTGGTACTCGAGCCCAAGTACGGATTTTTCACAGGCGTTACAAATACTCCTCATAGTGGTGGAGTACAAGGCGTCCCAGAACCCTTATATTACTTTTATGAATCTCTTGAATTATTGTTAATCTTAAAGGATAACCATCACTATGAGTAGGGAATTGACCCTCTCCAACCATACAGATGATGCAGGTGATGTATATATTGAAGACTTAGAGGACCATCTTCCTATGAATGATTATATTGAATGAATAAGAAGATGGTTTTATGATTTAGTTTTATATTTCTGTTGCGAACTCAATAATATAATAAGATCCCATTGAGAGGGCATTTAATAATTTGTTAAATTCTTTTACTTCGACGAAATTATAAATACAGTCGATTTTATTCTCGTGAATGGTTACCTTCATGAATGTATCTGGATGTGATCTAAATGAAATACATACACACACACACACACACATATAAGGTGCGATCTTAACGCATCTAATTCATTCAATTATTAACACCCTGTTATTTCTCGAGTACGGATATGAACTCTGGCCATAAAATTTTAGGATGTTACACCCACTCTCTCTCTCTCTCTCTCACTAACTCTTTGTTCCTCTCTCTTTTGAAAGTACCATTGTTTGTTAATCTACGTGAATGTTGAGTCTAAGAGTCAAGTGAGCCTCATATGTAGATTACAAGATTAAAGACTCACCAAGTTCAAGAAGTTCGAGTGTGCTACTTAGGTATATTTAGCCTCACTTCCCTAACCAAATCCTATCAGGTAAAAGCCCCACTTAAAATGATCTAAACTTGCCCAAAACCATGTTTGTAAAACCCTTCGTAAGATTATATTTAGCATTTGTCACGCCCCAAACCCGAAAATCAGATTCACATGAATCCCGATTGCCGAATCTGGTGCCGACAGCCTCCGTAGTGCCCCATTCTCGGCTCCTGACAATTAAATACCAGATTTCGATCCTGGGATCCTACAAGGAGGATTTTTGGAATGAATTTTTTTGTAATGGAGCATAACCACAAGCATAATAAAGTTACAAAATAACATCACCACATATCCACTATATCGAAAACTTTAAGTACAATGCGGAAAGGGAAATACAAGGTGATCAAAAAACTTCAAAAGGTCCTGATACGTGCTCCTACCTCAGCGCTGCTGCTGTTCAACGCTACCTGTACGCAACGGTCTTGCATAAGCTTACAAAAGCTTAGAGGGTGGTGTAAGTGTGTGCGCAGGGCAAACACCGAATGTACAATATCAGGTTAATGCGGAAGTATGCGGTAAGTCCATGAATGCCTTCGGCCGTACCAAGGCCATGTGATGCGAGACATGAATGCTATCAGCCACACTGATGCAAATGCGAGGCCTACATAGCGGAATGTCATATGCAAAATGTAATCCAAGAAAGTCGGTACTCATCAAGTACACATATCAGTACGGTTTCTCTCTGGATATCACCGGGGTCTAATACACTTCGCAGTGACTGCCACCTCCCTAGCTGCACAGTCAAGCAAGCGGAATAGACCTCACTATCCGCCTAACCAGTAGTCTACCAATACCTACCCGGCTCATCGATAGCAGACTCATTTATGAGCTGGTCAAACTCAGCCTAGCTTATAGCCCCCTCTCTCAGGCGGATAAGGCCACACCCCCTTCCAACCGACCACGACACAGTGGGAGACGGGACCTACTGGTATTCAGCACTCGGGCGCTCGTGTATCCACTCGGTCTAGACATTGGAGCATCTCCTAGTACTAAAAAGGTTCTAGGACTTTCACCCAAGGACATCCTAAGTGCCCACAGTGTTAGAACTAAGTATTTTCGGTATCCGATACGGCCATCCACGATGTACCTGTGGAGCCACGGCCCTGATGTCACTAGGACGTGCAGTGATCAAGTCACACATATGCGAGATGCATGAATCACACGTCAGATCATGCAGAAATTCAGCGCGTACTGCACGATCATGAAGGGCACTCTATCTCATAACGAGTCCCGTAAATGGTCTGCCCAATGGCGTATGCTATGATCAGTCACTACTCATATCAAGCATACATATGATGCGTATGGGCATGAGTCATGGGAGTATACTAAGCATGTTATAAAGCGATGAATATTAACGAGTATGGGCCTATCAATGGGCCCTAAGGAGAGTTACAATGCGTACATTTAACCAACATTGTACATACAATGTGGACGTCAAACCATCATTGCTCCTAAGGCATGGCCCGCCATAAATATCATTACATGAACCAAGGGAAATCATACATTGCAATGGACTCTAAGGACATCCCGTTAGGCCTTGACCCATGGGCCTTAGATACATCAAATGGGCCGTGTCACATGAGCCTTACATTCATCAAATGAGTTGCATTAATGGGCCTCACTAATGAGCCTTATGTACATTGCAATGGTCCATGACCCATGGGCCTTGAAATACATCAAAGTGAGCCTCACAACTTAGGCCTTATATGCATCAAATGGTCTTAATCTCATGGCCTTATCAAATGGGCCTAATCCCATAGGCCTTATATATATGTCAAATGGGCTTAATCCCATAGGCCTTATACATGCCAAATGGGCTTAATCCCATGGGCATTATATATGTCAAATGGGCTTAATCCCATGGGCCTTAGATATACCAAGGTAGGCCTCAATGGATGGCCACAGACCAATCAAGATGGGGTCCATTTGAACTGTAGATCTATCTTATTTTTAGTCTCAAGCTTATTCATTTAAGCTTGCCAAATGGTTAGACCGTTCGGATGAAACACATGCATCAAAGGTGAGGTCCACCGAACTATGGATCTGGCTCATGAGCTCTCAAAATGGATGGATGGTTAGGATACAACTCATGCATCATGGTGGGTGTCCACATGAGCTAAGGATCTGGCTCATTCTTTAGCTCATAAAATGAGCTTTCAAATTAGATGAACGGTTTGGATGCAGTACCTGCATCATGGTGGGTCCCACCATCCACACCTGGATGGTGTGAATAAAGCACATACACCATGGTGGGCTTCCACACCGTCCTATGGATGGTGTGAAGAGAACACATACATCAAGGTGGGCTCCACCGTCCGCCTGGACGGTGGGAGAGAAACACATACATCACTGTGGGTCCCATGTGGGGCCCATCATAATGTTTACATGCCATGCAACCTGTTGATAAGGTCACGCAGACCTGGTTGAAGAGAAAATACAAATTTCAGCTTGATTCAAAACTTCTGTGGGGCCCAAAAAGGAGTTTCAACGGTAGAGTTCAATCGCTACTGTTTCTCATGATGTGGGCTGAAATTGCGGTGAAGACCGCTTTAGTTGAAGTAGGAATAGGTCAGTATATCCTAGAGGGGGGTGAATAGGATTTTTTAAAGTTTTTATAAATTATTAAAAATCCTTATTATACTAATCCTATCACAGAGTATTGATTAGGATTACTCAACCTTAACTCTACTAGCTTCCAAGCCTAATAGAGGATCCAATCACAAACTATTTAAAAGACAAATAATGTATAGATGATATTGTGATGGATATGACTGTGTATGCATAGGATGTGATCATATATAAAGACATGCTAGGAAATCACATAAATGAAAGATAATATTAAACTCAAACACAATCATTTTAGAGTGGTTCGACGACTTGTCTACTCCACTCGCGGCTTTCACACTCAACTCTTGAGTAACAGAATTTCACTAAGGAGGTTTCCCATAGTTCACCTCAAACCTAAGGTTTTAAATCAGGTTCACCTTCAACCTTTACAGAGGTTTCTACTCGGTTCACCTCAAACCTGGAGTTTTGCTGGTGTACTCCTAACCAGATGTTTATGCCCACACAGGACAAGGGTCCACACAACGCACCCTGAGGTTTCTACTCGATTCACCTCAAACCCTGGAGTTTTGCTGGCATACTCCTAACCAGATGTTTATGCTCTCCACAGAGCAAGCGTCCACACAACGCACCCCACACGTACACTCCCGTCGGAGGCCTCCTTCGAGGACTTCAAATGGTGAGCAACACTTAAAACCCAATCCTAAAAAGGAATGATTGCAAGTATCCTCTGGACTCTTAGTACTTACAGATAAGTTGATGAGTCCCTTTCAAAGCAATGATGAAGATCTCCTTCTTGTTGATGAAGAATCTTCAGCTCCCTTGAACCGCAACACAAAGATGTATATATGCTAGGCTTAGGTTGGGTCAAGGCTATGATAGAATATCACTCTCTGACGATTTTCCTATAAGGAAGATAGAGAGGTTCCCATCATCTATGCATTCAAGGCATCCTAGCTTAATGATATGTCATTAAGGTAATAGCTGAAGGATCCTTGAATGCGGAAGTTCATTCCCTAATCCGCTCTATGAGATATCAATGATGAGGGTGGATTGGAGGATGAACTTCCTGAGAGAAAGGGCTTAAGGTAAATGATAGGAAGGTTAAAACTCTGAAAAGCACTCTCTACTTTCTCTACCAGCAATGAAGACAACTCTCTCTATTTATAGGCAAAAGGTTCCAACGGATATAAACGGTCATATTAATGACAGAGTTCGATATCATCGAGCAGTCGTCGATATGATCGAGCGTATACTCTCAATTGTATCGGCCGACCTCTCGATGATAAGAACTCAATTGTCATTTCACTTTTGAAAACCTTCTGCCAACTAGTCGATGGGAGCGAGACACACATCGATGAATCGAATTTCGAACTCCAATTTCATCAAGTGATGGTTCGATCTATCGACAGGTGAAAAATAAGAGAGAAGCCTTGAAGAATTTCAGGATCACAGATATGATCGGGGAAACAGTCGATGTCATCGAAATTTGTACATCGATCATATTGGAGACCTTCGATAGGATCGATAAATCATATAGATTTACATGTAAGCTTGCTGGACGAATTATGTCCTAACTCGATCCAATCAACTTGGTCTCGATATGATAGATATATGAATATCGATTTATCGATAGGCACCCCGATCAACATTAAAAGTAACATGAAATTCATGCTGGTGAGAACATGCACCCACAGTCGATATGATCGACTGACTCCCGAAATGATCGATATTTGAGTTCAGATTGAATTGGACAGTCATCGATATATCGAAGCATATGTTAGTTTTCTTTAGAAAAATAGGGACGTCGGAAAGAAGTCTGTCGATATGATCGATCCACTTCAGATATGATCGATTTTCGAATATCGATGATATCGACTCGAAGATCGATATATCGATAAATCGTCCAGAAAATTATTTGATTGCTGGACGCTTTTTGTCCTCACTTGATTGTATGGATTGATATGCCGAGGACATCGATAGAGCTGGTCGATCATATCGAAAGGGTAATCGATATAATCGACAGTGTAAGAAAAACTTAGAAGATTTTCTTTTTGATAAAAAGTTTTCTTACACATAAACCCTAAGATGTTCTAGTTCTTTTTAAGGGTTTAATCACCTGGTGTTTTGGGGCAAGGGATGTGAGGCTATGATTTACCTTTTGGCGAGCTTCCATACATCCAGATGAGGCAGACGCTTTACTTGATCTTCTTGTTAAGTGTTGTCATCCGACTAACTCAACTTACAACCTAATTGACAAACCAAGGCACATAATAGGTGCACTTTCAATCTCCCTCTTTGTCAATTACGTGACAAAATCCCCAAAACACCCTAGGAACATATCTAGACAGATATATCCTAAATTGTGTGTACATGTATTAACACAATTTTACAAATTCTAAATACGCATGTATACAAAAAATAAATTCTCCCCCTTAATTCAAAAACTCTCCCTTTCTTGCTGCGGTTGCTCCCCCTAACACCTGCAATAAAGATATACAATTTCCGCGTTTGAATTGTTCTCCCCCTTTTTGTCAGTCATTGGCAAAGGTATAAGATGTGATATTGACTGAAGATTGAAGCATATGGGAGAACCCCAGAGAGATATATTTGTAGTAAACTAGTGTGAATCATGCATCATTGATAGAGAATTATGAGAGCAATAGCAGTTAAGATAGTTATTAAAATTTCAAGCATTGCAATAATTTACCAGATAACCAAGATGGTAGTAAAGATATATAATTAAAAACAGCACATGCCATGCAAAACTATGGATGCATTGAGATAAGAATCAATCACAAGCAATCCGTACAAGGTATACTCAAACCAAAAAGAAACAACCTTTGCAAGTTTGAAATTCATCACACTCATAAATGTGATCACAGGCATTCAAAGAGATGTTTAGGCGTGGATTATTTCAAAAGGACTTCAGGAATGTGATGGATGTGTATCCTGAGCACACTTATGGTGCAGGTAGACGTTTCAGAACTCGTTTAGTTGCTCCTTGCAGGATCATCAATTGCTGTTGAACTTTAGAAAGATAGGCTTCGCAATCACTTAGTTTCTCTAAAATGTGAGCTTGTTCATTTAAAAGATCTTGTATGCTGTCTTGCACAGGGATATCAGAATTTTGCACCAATCCACTACTGCCAGGAATTGAACCAATTCTTCCACCACAAAACACATTTTCAAAGATGTTTAGTTTATGTATGTCTTCAAAGTTGAACCACGCACAAGGATGAGGAAGATCATAAGTCAGTGGTAGTCCGAATTGACATGAAAGCTTAGAGAGAAGACATGGAAATGGTAGTGTAGTGATGGATGCTTCTATAAGCACACGGATCAGCTGTTGTACAATCAGAGTGGGTAAGCATATTGGAATTCTCAGATGAATGTCATACAGAATGTTCAGAATGTATAGTAGGAGTTCGTTGCCGGAGATTTCACAAGTAAAGACATTAGTACTGAAAATACTGTGAAGAATCCTATAGGTAGGATCAAGGTACTTGATGTGGAGAATATTTTTAGCATTCCTAGGAATTGTGGCACCATTGCACAAAGCACGAGTAACTTCCCCCCATACACCGAGATCATTCATGTTGCAATCCGTTACAAATATTTCAGTAAATCCGAGGTCAGCAAGCCTTCTTATCAGTTTGGGCGTGATATATTTAACTCGATTGACGACTGCAACTGAGAGGATTGGAGGATTGTTATCAACATTGAAGATTAAGCTAGTAAGCTGATGTACCAGATCATGTTGAAACGTTCCACTAAGATTCACAACATTTTCCCATCCAATTTGTTTCTGAAGATCGATAATTATGAAGGGTTTAATGCTCTTTTTGTGAACCATTCTCTCTACCACAAAGTTTAATTTGAATAAGGAAGAATAGGTGGTTGCATCGTCCTTACCTTTCTTCTTTTCAGTTGATGCACGCTGTGGATGGAACAATTCTGTCTCTTTTTCTATCTTGGGGAGACGAGATGTCTAGGTCTTGAGATCACCAGATGCGGCTTTCTTTTTGATCTTCTGATTCTTACCAAGCAGCTACAATCTATCCCTTTGATCATGTTCTCTAATTCTAAAAATTTTGATTTTTAATTCCAAGTTCTAGGGAAGAACAACCGTCTCGACGTTTCAACTACCTAGAGAGTCATCGATTCTATCGATTAAAAGTCGATGTGATCGACATTCTCAAGTGCCCAATCGGTACTCATATCGAAGGTAGATTTTTACGTGTTTTTTTTTTTTTTTTTTCAGTCTAAAAATTGTTCATATTTAGAATAGTATATTTTTGAAGTTCCTAGTAAAGAGTATCAACAAAATTTCACATATCTTTTGTATATTAAAAAGTATAAACATATGGATATTTATGTGCAAAAGGTGAGGTGAGATGCCTCAAATTGTTTCTTTGATGCAAAACCTGGACCAATTTCTTCATTCTCATCGTTTCTCAATATCACTCCTTCCTTTTCCTTCAATAATGTAGCAGTGGTTATTTATGTGAAGACCTTTTATAATTGACTTCCCTGATTGATCTAGAATCTCGCATTCTTCTTTGTTAAAATTTACCACATGCCCATTATCGCAGATTTGAGAGATGCTCAGTAAGTTATGTACCAATCCTTTTATGCAAAAAGCATTCTCATTCTTAAACAGATTAATTCCTTCTATAATTCCCTGACCAATTACTTCAGCAGTGGTTCCATCTTCGTAGGTGACTATCCCTTTGTGAAGATCCTTATAGTTTGAAAGAAGAGATTTGTCGCTAGTGATGTGTCTTGAGAAACCACTGTCCAGGTACCATTTAGCCATATTGCCTGATAAATGATCTGATTGAGTAACAAGGCAATTAGTCTTTTTCTTAATCACCCACTTTGTGACAGGAGTTTTACTTGTGGTAGATTTGTTCTTCTTATTTGATTTGTCCACATGACTTAACTGCTTCTCCATCCTGTCAACAATCTCAAGTGGTAATGATTGCACACTTCTTTTATTTAGCTCATAAACTGACTCCTTATTTTTGCAATGAGCTGGGATAGGTTTGGTGTTACTACTGGATGCAACAAATTTTCCAAATGGTTGTGCATCAGTTTTTGTTCTAGCCTTTCCATAACCTAATCCCTTTTTGTCCTCTCCATATTTTCCCATTCCTAACAGTTTTTCTAATTTTTCACCACTCTAAGAAAATTTGCAGTTTATTTTGGCAATTTTTCTAGATTCTTCTAGATCATTTTGAAGTTTATGATTTCTATTTTGAAGGATCAGATATTCCTCATTTAGAGCTTTGACTTGTTTCTTTAATTTTTCTGACTCAGATTTCAACGAGTTTTTAGTTCTTTTAAGTCTATCATTGTCTGAGTGGCATTGCTGCAAATCAGTGATTAGATGAGTATTAATGTTTGAAGCTTTATCAAAATCTATTTGCAGCATTTCCTTTTTGTTTTCAACTATTCCAAGTCTTTTGACAATATTAACGCTATGGATGTAGAGTTGATTATAAGCATTTTGTAATTCATTTTTCTCTCTATCTTCTTCTTTTTCAATTTCCTCATTGTCAAATGAAAATGATTCAGTGGCTAGTTGTTCTTCTTTTCCTTCAGATTCCATGGGAATAATTGAAGTGGTGGAGACCATAAGAATTTTCAAAGATTTCTGATCTCCATCACTTCCAGAGTCACTGTTTTCTGAATTTGACTCTTCTGTATCATCCTATGTGGCAGTCATTGCCTTGCCCTTAGTTTTTCTGTTTGGGCATTCGGTAGATAGGTGACCATATTCATGACAGACATAGCATTGTGGTTCTTTAGTTTGTTTACCAAATTTTCCTGCAGAAGGTTTGTAGTTCACCTTTTTTCCTCTAGAAGGATGGCCGCGATTCTTCTGAAAGAATCTTCTGAATCTTTGTGCTAGCAAGGCCACTTCCTCATCTTCGTCTTCCTTTTCATTCTCACTATCCTCATGTTTTGGTTTCTTGGAAGTTTTTAGGACAGTGTTTTTAGATTTTTGGGATTGTGTGAAGTGTAGTTCGAAAGTTTGTAGGGAACCTACTAGTTCTTCTACTTTCATCTCATCAATATTCCTACACTCCTCAATTGTTGTTACCTTGGGATTGAAGCGTTCCGGCAAGGATCTTAAGATTTTTCTACATATTTTAGGTGCCGGAACCTTCTCTCCCAAACCACCCATGGAGTTACAAATAATGTTTAATTTGGTATAAAACTACATAAATGTCTCATGCTCTTGCATCCTGAGATTTTCAAACTGTGAAGTTAAGAGTTGTAGTTTAGATCTCTTCACAGTGTTTGTGCGTTCATGGGTTGTTTCCAATAAGTCTCATGCTTCTTTAGAGGTCCCACATATACTTATCTGACTGAAAATGTCTTGGGACACGGCACAGTAGATGGCGTTCATTGCTTTTGCTTCAGCATTTCGCTGTTCTTTGTCAAACGTCATCCACTTCTCATTCGGTTTGGGTTTAGTGATTGTGGTTTCATTTTCAAGTACAATTTGTTCCGATGGTACCACATATCCTTTTTCAACTATATCCTAAACTTCATGATCTAAAGATCTCAGGAAGTAATGCATTCTTGCTTTCCAGTAAGCATAGTTTGATCCATCAAATACTGGAGGTCTAGTGACAGATGAGCCCTCTCCTTTGGCCATATTTCTACTTCAGTGAAGATCACTCTCTAGGCGGTGAAGCCCTTAAAGAGAGACTCGCTCAGATACCAATTGAAATTGCGGTGAAGACTGCTTTAGTTGAAGTAGGAATAGATCAGTATATCCTAGAGGGGGGTGAATAGGATTTTTTAAAGTTTTTATAAATTATTAAAAATCCTTATTACACTAATCCTATCGCAGAGTATTGATTAGGATTACTCAACCTTAACTCTACTGGCTTCCAAGCCTAATAGAGGATCCAATCACAAACTATTTAAAAGACAAACAATGTATAGATGAGATTGTGATGGATATGACTGTGTGTGCATAGGATGTGATCATATATAAAGACATGCTAGGTAATCACATAAATGAAAGATAATATCAAACTCAAACATGGTCATTTTATAGTGGTTCGACGACTTGTCAACCCCACTCCCGGCTTCCACACTCAACCCTTGAGTGACCAGATTTCACTAAGGAGGTTTCCCATGGTTCACCTCAAACCTAAGGTTTAAAATCAGGTTCACCTTCAACCTTTACAGAGGTTTCTACTCGGTTCACCTCAAACCCTGGAGTTTTGCTGGCGTACTCCTAACCAGATGTTTATGCCCACACAGGACAAGGGTCCACACAACCCACCCTGAGGTTTCCACTCGGTTCACCTCAAACCCTGGAGTTTTACTAGCGTACTCCTAACCAGATGTTTATACTCTCAACAGAGCAAGGGTCCACACAACGCACCTCGCACGTACACTCCCATCGGAGGCCTCCTTCGAGGACTTCAAATGGTGAGCAACACTTAAAACCAAATCCTAAAAAGGAATGATTGAAAGTGTCCTCTGGACTCTTAGTACTTACAGATAAGTTGATGAGTCCCTTTCAGCGCAATGATGAAGATTTCTTTCTTGTTGATGAAGAATCTTCAGCTCCCTTGATCCGCAACACAAAGATGTATATATGCTACGCTTAGGTTGGGTCAAGGCTATGATAGAATACCACTCTCTGAAGATTTTCCTATAAGGAAGATAGAGAGGTTCCCATCATCTATACATTCAAGGTATCCCAGCTTAATCATATGTCATTAAGGTAGTAGCTGAAGGATCCTTGAATGTGGAAGTTCATTCCCCAATCCACTCTATGAGATATCAATGATGAGGGTGGATTGGAGGATGAACTTTTTGAGAGAAAGGGCTTAAGGTAAATGATAGGAAGGTTAAAACTCTGAAAAACACTCTCTACTTTCTCTACCAGCAATGAAGACAACTCTCTCTATTTATAGGCAAAAGGTTCCAACGGATATAAACGGTTATATTTATGACAGAGTTCGATATCATCGAGCAGTCGTCGATATGATTGAGCGTATACTCTCGATTGTATCGGCTGACCTCTCGATGATAAGAACTCAATTGTCATTTCTCTTTTAGAAACCTTCTGCCAACTGGTCAATGGGATCGAGACACACATCGATGATATCGGATTTCGAACTCCGATTCTATCAAGTGATGGTTCGATCTATCGACGGGTGAAAAATAAGAGAGAAGCCTTGAAGAATTCTAGGATTATAGATATGATCGGGGAAATAGTCGATGTCATCGGAATTTGTACATCGATCATATCGGAGACCTTCGATGGGATCGATAAATCGTATAGATTTACATGTAAGCTTGCTGGACGAATTATGTCCTGACTCGATCCAATCGACTTGGTCTCGATATGATCGATATATGAATATCGATTTATCGACAGGTACCCTGATCAACATTAAAAGCAACCTGAAATTCATGCTGGTGAGAACATGCGCCCCATAGTCGATATGATCGACTGACTCCCGATATGATCGATATTTGAGTTCAGATTGAATTGGACAGTCATCGATATATTGAAGCATATGTTAGTTTTCCTTAGAAAAACAGGGGCGCCGGAAAGCAGTCTGTCGATATGATCAATCCACTTCATATATGATCGATTTTTGAATATCGATGATATCGACTCGAAGGTTGATATATCGATAAATCATCCAGAAGATTGTTTGATTGCTGGACGCTTTTTGTCCTCACTCGATTGTATCGATTGATATGTCGAGGACATCGATAGAGCTGATCGATCATATCGAAAGGGTAATCGATATAATCGACAGTGTAAGAAAAACTTAGAAGATTTTCTTTTTGATAAAAAGTTTTCTTACACATAAACCCTAAGATGTTCTAGTTCTTTTTAAGGGTTTAATCACCTGGTGTTTTGGGACAAGGGATGTGAGGCTATGATTTACCTTTTGGCAAGCTTCCACACATCCAGATGAGGCAGACGCTTTACTTGATCTTCTTTTTAAGTGTTGTCGTCCGACTGACTCAACTTACAACGTAATTGACAAAACAGGGCACATAATAGGTGCACTTTCATGGGCCACCTGAGATCTGGATCAAGACGATTTTTGGGGTCGGTCTACTTCAGAGGGTGGCCCACCCTGTGAACGGTTTAGATGAAATATAAACATCAAGGTGGGGCCCACAGCTAAAGTAGTGGGTCTGCCTCGTCTGCCCGCCCGCTATAAGGCCGCAGGCAGCGCCTGCAGTGGCAGGAGCAGGTCTGCTCCTTGCTTTTCTTCTTTCTTTTTTTTTTTGAAAACCTGATCTTTTGAGGTTTTTCATGTGTGTGGCCTGCTCCAAGTAAATCCAACCCTTCCATTTCACTCAGTGGCTTAAGACCGTCCAAACGAGTCTAATATCCGAAGTGTTTTCGACGTATAAGAATGTCAGGGTGACTTTCAACGGTAGGGACCATTGTTTTACCTGCTATGGCCCGCCTGAAGATCGGATGAACTTCAATTTTTTAGCTCAATGCCTAAAATGATTAGGAGAACAGAGTGGGCTAGTGGATTGAATACATACATCAGTGTGGGGCCTACATGAGCAACCCTTCCCCAAGCTTTGAAACAAGGCTATTATTTGTGTTTCTCCTTTTGACGTCCAGGGTCTAGGGGACGCTGGACGGTTTTGTACGTTGAGGTGGACCTTGCTGAGGTGGACCACCACTGATGGCTAGACACATATAAGGTGGGCCCCACTTATAAATGGCTTGGGTAGGATACAAGCCTCATGGTGGGGTCTATTCAAGTGAGCCACACGGCCAAATCAATCATACAAAGAAAATAAATTAAAAAAAGAGAGGGAGAGAGAGAAAGATAGAATGGGACACGCATGATGGAGGGTCCCTGGCACTATGGGCCCTCCCTTCCATGATCTACAACATAAATCATTGCATATGGGTCCACCTAATCAAGAATCAATGGTGGAGATCCATTCTCCACGAAAATAAACGGTCTAAATGACCTTCTTTACAAGCTAGGAAAGGTAAACATCATGATGGGGTCCATGGAGAATGGCCCCATCATGGAATGATATGGATAATCAAGGTGGGCCATCGGCCACATCTTAGGGTCCTAAGTGAGATCTATACCATTGATCAGTAGGCCTCACTTGGCCCATCTTAAAAACATGAAAAAGTAGTCTATGGAAGCACCCCACCACTTAATCTTCTTGGTCCGTTAGAAAGCTACTCTCCTAAAGCTTCACTTTGATGGTGGAGATGGGAAATGGATGGCTAGGATTAGAGCTTTTGGGATGGGAAGTGGGCCACCAAAATCACATTTTCTCTCATGGGAAACCTTGGACATGGGAGCCTCTCTTGCTTGGGGTTTGTTGCTTGGGAAATGAGAGAGAGAGAGAGAGAGAGAGAGAGAGAGAGAGAGAGAGAGATGGGATGTAAGGAGATGAGGGATGGGTGTGATGGGTGAAAGGGTGAGGTGAGTGATGGATGTGGTACTTGACATGTAAGGTGGTATAAGAGAGAGGGTGAGAAAGAGTTGACTTTGGTGGTTTCTTGGTGATGGGGTGAAAGGTGATGTGTACTTGACATAAAGTAATTGATGGATTGATGGAGTGATTGATGGATTGATGGGACATGTCGTAGAGATTATCTTAGGATTGTAAACGCATGGCATTTTCTCGAAATAAATGTCGGCTCACATCTCTTAGTCAGGGTATCAGATCGGTACATGAGTTGCGGCGTTGGAACCGTGGCAACGATGCGGTTGCAATGATACAAGTTTCAGATTAAGCCGACTCAAATTTATAGGATACGACTTACGGTCGTGCGCAACGTTGATTACAGGTCGCGGATTGCCAGAATTTGACGGGAAGAATCGCGCGAGTCGACGGAATAGTACGGACTAGGATACAGGTCTTACAGTATTAATTTAAAGTTGTGAAAACGTTGTTGAGAATGAATCAATTGGAAAAATTTCGTGTTATGTCAATTGTAATAGAAGTGAAATCGAGACATTTTTTATGGCATCGAACACCTATTCGATGACATTGAAAAGGTGGCCTAATAGTCGAACAACCAAACTATAAAAAAATCTTGAGAATTTTCGATGGGATCGAAGGACATTCGATGACATTGAAGCTTAAATTTGAATGGCATCGAATCCACTTTGATGACATCGATATATGGCCATATATCTCCAACAAGCGTTGAAGGAACTTTGATGTTTTCGATGCAATCGAACTGCCTTCGATGACATCGATACTTGGACCAGTTTGTCCAGAAAGTTTAAAAGGAAAATCATATATTTCTATTGGTATCAAAGTACTTTCAACAAATCAAAATTTAAATTTTGATGACATTGAAAGGCTGTTCGATGACAGCGAAAAATGGATAAAACAGTCCAAAGAGTTTTCAAAGGAAAAACAATTTATTCTCAATGGCATCGAAATGTTTTTGATGACATCAAAATTCAAACTTCGACGGCATCGGAGAATGTTTGATGACATCGAAATTAAGCTCAAATTGTTAAGCAACCAAAGTTTAGTTTTAACGAAAAATCTCGATTGCATCGAGTCATCTTTCGATGACGTTGAAGGTCTCCTTCGATGGCATCGAACGATGATCAATAACATCAAACAGAATCTAGTTTGTACCTATTTAGAAACCTTGGTACATGAGTCGATGGTATCAGAAACCCTTCGATGGCATCAACAATGACAAATTTTTATACATTTTTTTTACCATTGGGATTTCACTCTATATATCACTTAGAGTTTCTTCTTGACTTTTTAAGTGAACATTAAATAGAGCATTGAGAGAGTGATTTCTATAGTTAATACCCTTTCTCTCAAGCCCTCTTTCCCATAGGAGTTCATCATTCAATATATGGCTTAAAGGCATTTATTGGAATATTCATAGTCTGGATTGAACTATGAACTCTAGCCTTCATTGATCATCTAACATTACTCTTTAATGGTAAATCATTATGCTGGGAACCTTGTATGCTTAGATTTTAGGAATCTTCTTTAGATCTTAAAGATTAATCATTAACTAGAGTAGATCGAACCAAACCCTAACCCAACAACCTTGGTACCCTTCATTAGAGCATCTACAAATGGTTGCGGTTTAAGGAAGCTGAAGACTCATCATCAAAAGGAAGATTTTCATCGATCACGAAGATTCATTGTCCCACTCAAAAATCCTCTCCCTTGTAACCAATGCATATATAGAAGCACTCACATCACCATTTTTTTTTCTTATCACCTTCGATTGAATGGCTGAGATAAAGATCTTAACACTAATGGTCATTCCACCGGTGCATAAAGAGTCCTTGAATGACTCATTTGAAGCTAAGAGAGAATTCAATACATGCATGATCTTCATCTTCCATCGTCTCTTCCACATCCAACAATTTGCAAATTAATATATTAAAGTTACTAATGTGGGCCTCATTGTCAGTCCCATCCGCCATCTTCATATTAAACAACTATAGCTTTAGGTATAAATGATTCTCAAGAAATTTCTTTACATAGATAATCTTTAATTTTGTCCATGTACTTGTTATAATTTTCTCTCTCATAACATTATAGAGAACCTCATTCGTTAAGAATAATTGGATAGAGGATCTAGCTTTCCTATTCATCTTGTTCCATTCTTCTTCTGTTATAAATTTCGGTCGCTTTTCAATGAGAGATTCGTCTAATCCTTGCTAAATTAGGATACCACTCATCTTAACTTTCCACAATTCAAAATTATTTTTACTAGAATATTTTTCTACATCGAACTTCAGGTTAGCTGTTATTGATACCTTGCTTTCAGATTCAATATTCTTCTCAATGTTTTCTCTGATACCACTTGTTAGAAAATGTTAAAACACTCGGAGAAAAATCAAGCATAGTACAAATAATCACACAACCAAATTTAAACAAGAACAATATGAATTTTACGTAGAAAAACCCTTGTAGGAAAAAAACTACGACATAAAGAGATGAGTAATGCACTATGAAAGCAGAAAATATAAGAGAGAGTCTTACCGATTTGAATAAGCCTCGAATCACCTTCCTCAAACCCTATCCATGGCCTTAAACCCTTAGGAACAAATTAGAAAGACCTAATACACACATCTCTCTCTCTCTCTCTCTCTCTCTCTCTCTCTCTCTCTCTCTCTCTCTCTCTCTCTCTCTCTCTCTCTCTCAAATCTTGATTACAACCGATATATAAACTATCACAACCAGAATCTGAAACAAATCGCGCATTTACGTAATTGTACACACATCTTCGATGGGACCTTAAATGGCTTCAACATCCCTCAAAAATATGTCAATGCATGGCATCAAACTCCTTTGATGCCATCAAATAGTAACATTAAAACGTTATAGTAACCAACATGAATTTTTTGAATTTTCTTGATGGGATTAATTGTATATCAATGGCATCAACATTTTCTGGATGACATTGAGTAGTCAACATACTAATCAAGTTGTATGCAAAGCTTTAAAGCATTATCCAAAACTGATACATATCGGTGCATCTGTATCAGTTCCAGTGGTGGAGAGTGTAACTGTATTAGCCTAAGCGATATAGGGAAATATAAATACACAACCAGGGGGTTATGGCCTTGACCGATATCGTATGGGAGAACCAATATAAGATTCATGGTCATCTGACTAGGAAAACCTTATGAGTCACGTAATGATTGGTCAAGCGCCATGCCTGGCCCACTCCTGCTTTTGCATTTTCATTGATCAAAAGGGTTAAGTGTCCTCCAAACCCCAGATCTTGTGATGGAAAGATTAAAATAGTGCTTTGCCTTAGAGAGAGATAACACCGAAAAAATAATTAATGTTATCTTACCTCAAATCCATCTAAACCATTATATACAATGGAGTTGTTGAGTGGTTAATTAGCTAACTTCCCCACAGATGTTCCATTTCTATCTGTGTTGTTGTACGCTATATTGAGGTATGTGTTTTATCTTTTATTTGGTCCCAAGTTTGGATGGTAGATGAAACTATTATGCAAGAATTTAAGAGGCCAGTTCTTCTACAAACTTTGTAGAATAAGCTTATTCTACACCAACTGGGTGTGGGGCCCACCTGGTGTATGTGCAGGACATCGAATCTGTCCATCATGTGTCCTCTCATTTTCTCCTTGGGCCCAAAATCAGGCGATCCAAAACCTTATGTTGGCATGTAAAATCATGCCTAAAACATCTAAATCAAGTGGGCTGGATCACCGGAGTTTTGGAATGGATTTGAGTGTCCATTCAAACTGGTAGCCTACATCCTCTTGAATCGATTGGATAGAACATATTCCATGCAAACCCCACAAACAATTTGAAAGGTTTAATGGTGAGCATCCCATATCTTCTTTCTCATGCACTGTGATCCACCCTTTTTTTTAGATTGGACTGATTTCTAGGATCATGGTGAACTTGTTGGTGAGAACTGATGCTGAGCGGGTGGCTGATACTTTCATCTCCAAGATAGATCAAAGAAGGCCCGATCGGAGGCAGAAGTCATCAAGACCGTCAGAATCTTGAAACTAGCATATCTCGCAAATCAGAATGAGTTACTCAACGTACCAAATATGATTTTGGGGGAGAAGGATGAGCTACTTTAGCCAACCGACCCAGCTATACCGGGTTGCCCACACTGAACCTGCGAGATTCCATCATGACGGTCAAAAATCAATTTTATTTTTATTTCTACTATTTATTGTAAGTTTTAGTTTGATTATAACTCTTCATCAGCTGGGCTTTAGGAGTTACATCCAACATGAAAAGTGTTTAGAAAAATTAGAAGAATAACGTGGTTGAGCCACATAGGACACTTAATATAAATACTAAATTTACTATTTATAGTAAGTTAAGGGAGTTTTAGTTGTAGTTTAATTTTGAAACTTCTTTCAAGTCTTGGTATCCCTATTTAAAAGGTTGTAAATTCATTTATTCAATTATCAATCAAATTATGAATTTTCTAAATTTTATTTCTATTTTCCTTGTTCTTTTCCTTGTGGATTCGAGAAGTCTCTATGAGGAGTCCAAAGAAGCTCCGTGGATTCAGAATAGTTATCCTTGAGGAAGACTGTGATCAACCTTATCATGTTCATCCTTGCGTCAAGAACCTTATGGATGGTTTGAATGTAGGACCTACATCACTTTGTACCCCATATATGACGCAAGGAAGGACATGAGGTCAAGCACCATCTTCCTCAAGGGGATAATTGTTCCGAATCCACAGAACTTCTCTAGACTCCTCATAGAGACTTCTCGAATCCACAAGGAAAAGGAGAGGAAAATAGAAAATAAATTCTATAAAATTTAAAATTGATTGATGAATGAAATAAATGAGTTCACAACCGTTTAAATATGGATACTAAGCAATGAAAGAAATTTCATAATCAAACTACAACTAAAACTCCTAGAACTCGCAACTTACTATAAATAGTAAACTTACTACTTATAGACGGTAGTGACGTTTACTAGTGCGCAAGTTTTTTGACCAAAAATAGTAAGTATCCTATATGGCTTCACTACATTGTTCTCCTAATTATTCTAAGCACTTTCATGTTGGGCGCAACTCCTAAATCCCAACGGATGAAGAGTTATAATCAAACTAAAACTTACTATTTATAGTAAAAGCAGAATTAAAATAGGGAAACGAGCATCGATCTCCTGGAATTAAAATTTGGCTTACATAACCCAGCATAATGGGGTTGGGTGGCTAAAATAGCTCGTCCTACCCCAAAATCATCTATTTTACATCCAATAACTCATTCTGGTTTGCGAGAGACGTCCATTTTAAGTTTTAATGATCTAAATCATCTCCATCACCGATCAAGCCTTTTCTGGTCCATCTTGGCCATGAAATTATCCATGACCCCTCTACATCAGTATCCTCTACTTCAAAAGAACTCGTCCCCAAGTTCTCGTATTGATTCAGTACATGATACTCGATCAGGTCTGTGAAGTTAAAAGTCCATGAGATCTCCATGTCGCCTGCGGGATCAACAATGTAAGCGTTGTCATTGATCTTTCGGAGAATCAGCACCGGTCCAATCTTCTTGTTCGTCAACTTGTTGTACGTCTCATTTAGAAATCTCTCCTTGTATAAATGGAGTATAACTTGGTTGCCTATCTCGAACACCTTTTGTCGCCGATATTTATCGGCTTGTTCCTTGTACTTATCATTCAAGGCATGTAACTTGTCTTGTACTTTAGAATGAATGCTCATGATCTTGTCTTCCATATGTTCTGCTGCAATGTTCATACCTGAGAAATTGGGCAAAGGGACCAAGTCAAGTGTGTGACAAGGCACTCGGCCAAAAATAACCTAGAACGGGGACTTCCCTGTCGAGCGATTTACCATGTTGTTGAATGAAAACTTTGCTTAATATAAGGATAAATCCCACTACTTCAGATTTTCTCCTAAAATACATTGAAGGAGGTTCCCCAAAGTGTGATTCACAACTTCATTCTGCCCGTCGGTCTGAGGGTGGTAGGCATTGTTGAACTGAAGTACTGTACCAAATTAATTCTACAAAGTTTGCTAAAAGTGGCTAATGAACTTCTTATTACAATCAAAAGTAATAGTCTTGAGGATCATGTGTAGTCGCATGACCTCTCTAAAGAAAAAATTACCAGGTGTGTCGCGTCGAGGGTCTTCTTGCATGGTATGAAGTGAGCCATCTTCAAGAAATGATCTACCACCATGAACACTGAATCCATACCACATTGTGTTCATGAGAAGCCCAACACAAAGTCCATCGATAGGTCCTACCAAGGGCTGTTAGGTACAGGTAATGGGGTGTAGAGGCCCGTATTCTAAGACTGCCCTTTGGAGACTTGGAAAACATAACAACACTATACCACTCTACCTACATCACGTACTATATGTTGTAAGTGTTATAGTTTCCTGCTCCTTTGATTGCCAAATTTTGTAGTGCCAAAACCACTATCTGCGTCTTGTGTAACTCATAAGTCAACTGTTCATACTCAAGACTCAAGGTGAAGTACAACTTAAGTACTACAAATTCAAGCTTCAAAAGATCTCAAGCACAAGCTTCATTTTGTGTCAAGATATCAAGCTTCGCAAACTTCAAAGAGTGACCAGAAGGTTCAATGTCCATTCTTCACTAACAAGGTTTGGATGACCTTAGATTGACCTTAGGGTAAGTCATTTTGAATACATAATTTAGTTACTCAGTTTATAAGTGTTTGGTCTATTCTTCGACTAGTCCTAGACTCTGTTTAACTAGTCATAGACTGGCTCGACCAGTCTAAAAAATTCCAAGACTAGTCCTAAGTTTGTTACAAATTTTTAAAATTTTTTATTGAGCCACGACCAGTCCTGAAGACTGCTCGACCGGTCGTGTGAATAGTGCATGACTCGTTCACAACCAATCCTGCAGCTATAACTTAAACTCCAACAACTGTTTCTGGTTCCACACGACCAGGTGTGGACAGGTCAAGACCAGTCGTGGAGGTCTCTCAACCGGTCGTGTAAGACCTACAACTAGTCGTGGAATGGATTTATCCGATTGCACTCATAATTTTAAAAACTCA
Source organism: Magnolia kwangsiensis (assembly GCA_037074715.1). Classification (NCBI taxonomy): domain Eukaryota; kingdom Viridiplantae; phylum Streptophyta; class Magnoliopsida; order Magnoliales; family Magnoliaceae; genus Magnolia; species Magnolia kwangsiensis. The sequence goes on along the minus strand of CM073572.1, from coordinate 66,919,357 downwards.
TTGGTCCTACAACCAGTTGTAGTGTCCACAAGACCAGTCGTAGGTGCGATCTGTTCACTTATTAATAGACGATGATTTTCAGAGTTTGGTAATTCAATTCAAGTAAAATCAAGACATCACTCTAAGATAAGTTTATAAAGTTCTTAAACTTTATTGTGCATATTTCATATTCTCTTTATTAGCTTTTTATATTTGATTTTATATTTTGCATTCCAATATGATTTGAAAGAGGAATTGAAGAATTCCTACTTCTTGGAATCAAAATCAAATAGAGCTAGCCCAACTTGATTTAATTTAAAATCAATCTAAAACTTAGAACCATTTCATATGTGAGTGTGGACTTTGAACTTCTACTTCGACTTGGTTCTTTTGGGCTGCAACAAAAGAAGAATATCCATGTATTTTACATTTGTGTAAATCTTCTGTTTTTAGTTTCTTTGGAGATTGAACCAGAAAAATCTCATTCTTTTGGTTATCTGAGGAGATCCAGAAAACTCAGAGCGTGGAGTTTTTGAATTGTGTAAGCACACTTGAAAGACACAATTGTGAGGGTTTTAGGTGAACCTGAAAAAACCTATTTTTATAGTGAAAACTAATATCCACTGTGTGAGAATATTAAGAGTGGAGTAGTTGTGTGGCTATTGTTTAATAGTTGGTGTACACACAGGCGAACCACTACAATTCTTTATGTTTTGTGGATGTGTGGTTTATTTTCTATATCCTTTGTCATTCAATATTGTGGGATGTATTTGTGGATGTGAATGTTGCAATCTTTTACATTTCAAGCATTGTGGGGAATGTTATAATAACTTAGATTTCCTTTCTAGTTATTTCCTTTTTACTCCTCTTCAATTTGAGAATTTGATGCACAAACCATTTTAGTAAAGTTTTCCTGCCATAAACCCTTGGTTTTTATGGTGTAAGGTTGTCCTTAGACCAACATTTGTATCAACCTCTCAATACTAGAATTTTGAAGTTGCTTTACATTTCCATATTGTGAATCGTTTAAAGTGCAATCTTTCCTTCAATTGTTTAAATTCCGCTGTTATCATTTTAATTTAGCATAGTCCTATTCACCCCTCCTCCCCCCTAGGACATATAGCTCGGCCTTTTCAAGTGGTATCAGAGCCTAATAGCTCGTTATTTTTCTTTTATTTTTAGATTTATTTCCTAAGCTAATTGATCTGAGCTATTTATAAGATATCAAATTTTGATAGCCTTTCAGTCACTAGGCCTCCACCATTTGATGGCACCAATTATGCCTATTGAAAAGCCAGAATGAGAATTCTCTTAAAATCCATGGATGAGAGTGTGTGGCTAGCCACAGTGACTAAATGGACCCCTCCTACCACTGAAATAACTGGTATCGATGGATCAAAATCTATGAGAATAACACCTTATTTCTCTTGGACCACTCTTCAGAAAAGTGAGAGTATTGTCAATGAAAAAGCACTAAATGTAATCACTTACGCCCCTTCACTGGATGAATTCAAAGGAATTATATCTTGTGATTCTGCAAAGAAAGCCTGAGATATTTTAGAAATGACACATGAGGGAACATCAAATGTCAAGAAATCTAAAATTCAAATCCTCACAACCAAATTTGAGGAAATACGTATGGAAGAAAATAAAATGTTTATGGACTTCTATACAAGATTAAATGACATTGTGAACTCTATGTGGGGTCTTGGTGATAAAATCTCAAAAAGTAAAATTTGTGCAAAGAAACTACTCTCACTTCCTGAACGGTTCAATTCTAAGGTAACTGCGATCTAGGAACTTCGTAATACGAATAATATAAGGGTAGAAGAATTAGTTGGCTCTTTACAGACTTATGAGTTAACTTTTAAAGCTCCTAAAGGTAAATCTATCACCCTTAAATCTTCTAAAAGTGTTTCTTAAGAAAATAGTGGTAATTCTGATTTAAAAAATTCTAAAGATGATATGGCCCTTTTAGCGAAAAGTTTTACAAAATTTTTAAAAGTAAAAAGAGAATTGATTTTCAAAAGTCTAATGATAAGAAAAGATCTAAATGTAAAACTCGAAAAACTTTAAAAGACAGTCAGTGTTACAACTGCCATGAATATAAGCATTTAGCAAACAAGTGTCCTAAAAAGGACAAACCTTAAAAAAAAGGAATATTGGCTACTTGTGATGAATCTTCTAGCTCTGAAGCCTCTTCTGAATCAGAAGTTTCTGAAACCGAGTCGGGCAATGAAGTTAAGCCCTTATGACTCTAGCTAAGTTCACTTTTTTAGATCATGTTAATTCAACTAGTGAAGAAAATCTGAATAGTGATCATGAAAATGAAGAAGATCTTAAAGATGCTTACAATGCCCTATATAAGGAAAGTTGTAAGATTGCGGTAAAACTAAAGCTTCAAAAAGAAAAGTTTTTAAAACTTAAAGAAAATTTTGATTCTCTTGTTTTAGAAAATTTTCACATTTCAGATTATTTTGAAAAATCGAAATGCGATTTAGATTTCAAAACCTCCCTTATTGAAAATCTTAAATCTGAAAATGAAAAACTTAAACTTGAAGTCACTTAGCTTTTGAGTTTAAAGGATACATGGAGGTATGCCCAAGGTGATCCAAAGTTAGAAAAACTTTTGTCTGGATCAAGAAAATGTGGTGACCAATCCAGTTTAGGCTACGACAGAAATATTCCTCCTAAACAGAAGAATACTTCTCCTAAGTTTATGAAAGGAGAGTCTTCAAACTCAAAAGGAAATAATTTAAATCAATTTTTTTCTAAAAATGCTAAAAAATTTCAATCTTTAAAACCTAAAGGCAACCATATCAATTATAAAAATCAGCATAGAAATCCTTTAACTGAGAAAATAGTTGATTTACTTAAGAAGCTCTTAAAATCTAACTCAGTAGGTCATTCTTACAACAACTACAAATACAAGAAGATCAACTATACTCCTAAACCCAAAACAGTTATGAAATGGGTTCCTAAGGTTACTTATTTGGTTGCCCACACCGCTTTCAAAGCTTCAAGCTATTAAAAGAGGTACCTAGGCAGTGGATGCTCCAGGGACATGACTGGTGACAAAGGTCTGTTCACCACTCTTAAAGACATGACTGATGGATCTGTCACATTTGGTGATGGTAGCAACTACAGGATTATTGGCCAAGGTACGATTCAACTTTATAACCTCCCTTTATTTGAGAATGTCTTATATGTAGAAGGTTTAAAACATAACTTATTAAGCATTTCTCAAATATGTGATAAAAATCATAGTGTAAAATTTTCTAACCTAGGGTGTAAAATTTTAAATAAAAACGGTTTTATAATATTAACTAGTCGCAGAACTTCTGAAAACTACTACATCGTAATTAAGTGATTCAAGCTCATCTAATCAATCGTGTTACATGGTCCATACCGATGAAACTGAGTTATGAAATAAATACTTTGGACATTTACACTACCACAATTTGTATATATAGAACAAAAGAGAACTGATAAGAGGTCTACCTAAACTATACAAAGTAGACATTACTAGATTGGCAAGCAAACTAGGAGTACTCACAAAACGGTGGACTCCAATGCCACATCCAAACCACTCAAACTTCTCTACATGGATATTATAGGACCAACTAGGATAGAGAGTCGAGGTGGCAAAAAATAGATACTGGTAATTATGGATGATTATACCAGATTTACTTGGGTAGCCTTCTTAAGGGATAAATTAGAAACCCTTGATGAAGTAAAAAGGATTCTCAAACGGATCCAAATGGAAAAAAGTTCTCAAGTCAGTAAGATCCGTAGTAATCACGGATCAAAATTTGAAAGTAGCAGTTTTGAGAAATTCTGTTGCAATCAAGGAATACTACATGAATTCTCTTCACCCAAAATGCCACAACAAAATGTAATTGTTGAAAGAAAAAATAGAGTGCTTCAAGAAATGGCAAATGTAATGTTGAATAGTATGAAGCTCTTTAGAAATCTTTAGGCTGAAGTCGTTAATACTGCCTTCTATATAATCAATTGGTTTTATACAAGTAAGTCAAACAATAAAATGGCTTATAAAATGTGGTTTGATAAGAAGCCTACTGTCAAATACTTTCAAGTTTTTGGTAGTAAGTGCTATATTTTACATGACCATGAAAATCTAGGTAAGTTTGACACCAAAAGTGATGAAGGGATCTTTTTAGGATATGCTTTAAACAGTTGAGCATATCGAGTACTGAATAAGAGGACTGGTGTAATTCAAGAGTCCATCAATGTGGTCATTGACGATCACTTTAATACACCTGCCTTAAGATCAGATAATGATGAAGTTCTTCTAATTGACAAATCAGATACTTCATCAAGTCAAAATAACTCTGAACTAAGGACTGTCAAAGATCATCTAACCACTCAAATTCTTGAAAACCCTCTCACTGGTGTGCGTACTCGTAGATAACTAGAAGATATAAGTAATTACATGTGCTTTACATCTCAAATCGAACCGTCAAACATAAAAGAAGCTCTTACTGACGAAAACTAGATAGCTCCGATAGAAGATGAGCTTAATCAAGTTATAAGAAATGATGTTTCGTATCTTATTCCTAGACCGAAAGATAAACATATTATCGAAACTAAGTAGATTTTTCAAAAATAAGTCTGATGAACTTGGTAATATAATTCGAAATGAGGCTAGACTGGTTATACAAGGGTACACTCAAATTGAAGGCATCGATTATAATGAAACCTTTTCCCCAGTAGTTCGTCTTGAATCAATCAGACTATTTATATCCATTGCTTACTTTAGAAAATTTAAAATTTATCAAATGGATGTAAAGAGTGCTTTTTTAAATGGCGATTTACATAAAGAAGTGTATGTTGAACAACCAACAGGTTTTGAAAAACCTAAGAATGTTGATCATGGCTATCACCTAAAAAAGGCTCTCTACGGTTTGAAACAAGCTCCTAGGGCATGGTACGAAAAATGACTAAGTTTCTACTAAGTCATAATTTTCTAATGGGAAGTATTGATAAGACTCATTTTATTAAGAAACATAACGACCATATCTTAATCGTGTAGATCTATGTTGATGATATTATTTATAGATCTACCTGTACTAATATGACTGTTGAGTTTGCAGATTTTATGAAGTCTAAGTTTGAAATGAGAAAGGTTGGGGAATTGAATTATTTCAAAGGGTTGCAAGTTAAATAGCAACCTGATGGTATCTTTATTTCTCAAACTAAATATGTTCTGAACTTAATTAAAAAGTTCAGATTTGAGAATGGTAAAAATTTTGATACTTCTATGAATACAACACTAAGACTCTCAAAGGACTCTACAATAAAAGTGTGGATCCTAAATTATATCATAGTATGATTGGCAATTTACTTTATTCAACTGCAAGTAGACCTGATATTGCTTTTAGTGTTGGAATTTGTGCAAGATATCAATCTGAGCTTAAAGAGTCACACTTAATTAATATTAAGTGGATTATGTAATATGTCACAAGCTCAGCTAATTTAGGTCTCTAGTATCCTCATGATACTAGTGTTCAATTGGTTAGTTACACAAATGCTGATTAGGTTGATAATATCGATGATAGGAAATCAACCAGTGATGGTTGTTTCTATATTGGAAACTGTTTAGTTTTTTAGTTTAGCAAGAAACAAAGTTCTATATCACTCTCAACAGCTGAGACTGAATATATCGCAGCTGGAAATGCATGTACTCAACTCGTATGGATGAAAAGAATGTTAAGCGATTACGAAATTGCACAGGATTCAATGGTTTTATATTGTGATAATTCCAATGCAATTAATATATCTAAAAATCTAATACAACATTCACGAACTAAGAAAATTAACATTAGATATCACTACATTCATGAATTAGTGGAAGAAAAGCTAATTTCTTTGGAATACATTCCGACCGAGACTCAACTTTCTGACATTTTCACTAAACTACTCGACAAAAGCAGGTTTAATAAATTAAAATTTGATCTTGGCATGTGTAATTTAAATTGATTATTCATGCATTTCTGTGTTATAGTTTATATATATATATATTTGTTAAAATATAATTTTAAATTTTAAAATTATGTGAAAATGCATATTTTTAGCTATGCATGACCAATCGAGGACATCCCACGACCAATCGTGTAGCGCGCTAGTGTTTTTAGTTTGGAGAAAACCTCTTTTTTTCTTCATTTACTCTTCCTCTCCAACGAGCTGAAGCTCGACTGGTCGTACCCAACTTCTTGATTCTTCAAGGTTAGTGCGTTATTTGCATTTTCTTGTAGATTCAAGTCCTTATCATTTTCTTTTCACACTTGGAGTGATTTATTTTGTGATTCATTGAGGTTTTTAGGTATTTCTCTTACAAAATCTAATCTAGCAAAACCCCACTCTACATCTTTTGTAACTTCTTAATTATTTGTATTCTTTGTTGCAAATGGATGCTAGAGGTCAAAGGAAAAACACTCATAGTCCTTCAACATCCGGATCATCACCTATCACATGGCACCACCTTCGATCTTTCGAAGATGATCCTCCCTATGTGGGGGATTTGAGGTTGCGCAATGTGATAGTTGAGTGACCTGTGCATGTTGAACATCTTGCACCTTTTGATCTCCTTCCACTTCTCTAATCAGTAGGATGAGCTAACATTCTACATTGGGGTGGAACGGCATACCGATCTATTGCGTGGGCTATGTTTGCAAGTATTTTTAATTTTTCAGTAGAAAATTTAACATTTATAATTGCAACTAGAGAATATCCATTTGAAGTTGATCGACATTTGATTTCTGGCCTTATGAATATACCAGTCAATGATGATGGTATTCCTATTAGCAATCTAGTTGATAAACCATCTGAATCAGAAAAACGTATGCTCACTAGAGCATTATGTAATATAGATGCGCAATGGAGTCAGAATGGGAATGCGCTCGCTTCAAGGTACTTGTTACCCAGATATAGGTTCCTTCATAAGATATTTATTTCCAATCTTTATCCTAGATCTGATAACAAAACTGAACTCACTTCTTTTATGGTTCGGATTTTGTATTCCATCATCTCTGGAGTCAATATTTATCTTCCTTCTTTAATTTGTCATTCCATGATTCAATTTTGTCTCCATCGGGGACACGGTGATATACCTTTTACATATCTGATGACTGTGTTAGCCACTCATATGTTAGTAGCTACGCTTGTTGGAAAGGCTCCTACATATCACCTTATTTTTAACAACTCAAATAAAAACAAGATGAAGTTGCAACTAGCTGAGCGCCAAGTGGATGTGGGTGGTGGTGGAGCTGAAGCAGTGAATGAGAAGAAGGTGGCGATTTACCTCCGTATGATATAAACATGGATGATATTTTTAATAAGCTTAATTTAGATTTTGAGGCTGACCCTGACTATCAGCCATCTGACTTTGATGTGCGTTTACATGCACTTAAGGAGAAAGTAAAGAACATGAATGTTGCCCATGATTTGCAGTTTAAATATATGCGCAAGTATCTTAGGCGTATTAACAAGGGCCTTCATCAAATTGATCCTACCATACCTGCTCCTTCTTCAGGATCTAATTAAGTGTTTTCTCATTTGGCCTATAATAACTCTTATGACAATTTGCTTTCTTTCAGTTTGTGTGACTGACTTTGAATGAACTTGGTTCATGTTTGTTACTTATATGTGGATATTATTTGCTTCTATCTTTCATTTCATGACTAGTTTGCTCCATTATTCCTCTTTTGGTTATTTTCTTCTTCCATATCTTAGCTTCTTCCTTTGTCTTCTTATGACAAAAAGGGGGAGAATATTTTTTGTTATGCTTATGCTTGCTTATAGATATGGATGGATATGGATTGTGGGTAGTAGCATTTTTTATATATGTGTGCTACTCAGGGGGAGTAAGTTAGGGGGTGCTACACGTGATGATGTGTTCTGATTATTGTAACTAGTGCATTATACTTTCTTATGTATATATGGTGCAGGATTCTTTATTGAGCATGTAATACTTCTCTTATTTTTAATGGAGTGTGTTTTGTCACAAATTTGAAAAATGGAGAGATTATAAGTGCTATAGTTTCCTGCTCCTTTGATTGTCAAATTTTATAGTGTCAAAACCACTATCTGTGTCTTGTGTAACACAGTGATATATATATATATATATATATATATATATATATATATATATATATATATGTTTAAGGCAATGCATCACATATACAAGGTCAATGCTTCAAGGTAAGGACAATGCTTCAAGTAAAGAACAATATCTACTTTAAAGGAAATGCAAGATCAAGTACGTTGTTCACTTCTTTACGCATTAAAGTTCAATGTTGTAAAGCGACATTGAAAGACAAGTTAATTGTTCATACTCAAGACTCAAGGTGAAGTACAACTCAAGTACTACAAATACAAGCTTCAAAAGATCGCAAGCACAAGCTTCATTTTGTGTCGAGATACCAAGCTTCGCAAACTTCAAAGAGTGACCAGAAGGTTCAATGTCCATTCTACACTAACAAGGTTTAGATGACCTTAGATTGATCCTAGGTTAGGTCATTTTGAATATATAATTCAATTGCTCATTTTATAAGTGTTTGGTCTATTCTTCGACTAGTCCTAGCATTGGCTCGGCTAGTTCAAGAAATTCCAAGACCAGTCCTAAGTTTGTTGCAAATTTTTAGAATTTTTTATTGAGCCATGACCAGTCCTAGAGACTGCTCGACCGGTCGTGTGAACAGTGCACGACTCGTTCACGACCAGTCCTGCAGCTACGACTCAAATTTCAGCAACTGTTTTTGGTTCCACACGACCAGTTGTGAAGGTCCCTCGACCGGTCGTGCAAGACCTACAGCCAGTTGTAGAAGGGATTTATCTGATCGCACTCAAAATTTTAAAACTTCGTTGGTCCTACGACCAATCGTAGTGTCCACAGGACCAGTCGTAGGTGCGATCTGTTCACTTAGGGCATGTTTGATTTCCAAGAGATTGAGTAACTACCCAGGAAATGGGTAATTATTACCATTTCTTTCATTTGAAAATCTAGGGGAACTTTTGCATTGGGAACCAGTTCAAATAGCTATTTAAAATTTTTGAACCATAAGATAATGTATATGATATATCAATTCCGTCCATATGTTTTAACACAATATTTTGAGGCATGAGCCAAAAAATGAGGATGATCCAACATTCAGGTGGCCCACACCAAAAGAAACAGTAGCTTCACAAAGTTTTTAATGGTAAGTATTCGATTCCTGTTTTCATATGGTATGGTCCACTTGAGTTTTGGATGTACCTCATTTTTTTGCTCATACTATAAATTCAAAAGGCATAATGGATGAACGGTGTGGATAAGTGAAACGCATCACAGTGGGACCCATATATATTTTGTAATATTTTCGGTTTCCGTGTAAAAAAGTGAGCAGTCAAATCAGGTGCCTTGTAAATACATAGGAAATAATTATTACTCTTTTTCCAGGTATTTACCATTCCACTGGAAAATCAAACAGGCCCTTATAAATAGACGATGATTTTCAGAGTTTGGTAATTCAATTTAAGTAAAATTAAGACATCACTCTGAGATAAGTTTGTAAAGTTCTTAAGCTATATTGTGCATATTTCATATTCTCTTTTATTAGCCTTTTATATTTGATTTTGTATTCAGCATTCCAATCTAATTTGAAAGAGGAATTGAAGAATTCCTACTTCTTAGAATCAAAATCAAATAGAGCTAGCCCAACTTGATTTAATTTAAAATCAATCTAGAACTTAGAACCATTTCATATGTAAGTGTGGACTTTGAACTTCTACTCCGACTTGGTTCTTCCGGGCTACAACAAAAGTAGAATATCCAGGTATTTTACATTTGTGTAAATCTTCTGTTTTTGGTTTCTTTTGAGATTGAGCTAGAAAAATATCATTCTTTTAGTTATCTGAGGAGATCCAGAAAACTCAAAGCATGGGGGTTTTTGAATTGTGTAAGCCCACTTGAAAGATACAAATGTGAGGGTTTTAGGTGAACCGGGAAAAACCTATTTTTATAATGAAAGCTAATATCCACTGTGTGAGGATATTAAGAGTGGAGTAGCTGTGTGGCTGTTGTTTAACAGTTGGTGTACACAGGTGAACCACTATAATTCTTTTTGTTTTGTAAATGTTTGGTTTATTTTCTATATCCTTTATCATTCAATATTGTGAGACGTATTTGTGGATGTGAATGTTGTAATCTTTTACATTTCAAGCATTGTGGGGAATGTTGTAATAACTAAGATTTCCTTTCTAGTTATTTCCTTTTTATTCCTCTTCATTTTGAGAATTTGATGCACAAACCGTTCTAGTAAGGTTGTCCTGCCATAAACCCTAGGTTTTTATGGTATAAAGTTGTCCTTAGAACAACATTTATATCAACCTTTCAATACTGGAATTTTGAGGTTGCTTTACATTTTCATATTGTGAATTGTTTAAAGTGATATCTTTCCTTCAATTATTTAAATTCTACTGTTATCATTTTAATTTGGTATAGTCCTATTCAACCCCCTCCCCCCCACCCCCCCAGGACATATAGCTTGACTTTTCATTTGGCTAGTAGTACCGTTCTTCAATAAGTGCTCGTGTTTTGTCTCGTCCAAGGTGTCCACTAAGACCACCTCCATGTAGCTCTTTGATGATCTACTCCCTCAATGAAATTTTGGGGATGCATAGTCGATTCCCTTTAAAAAGGAACTTATCTTGCATATGTAGGTCAGCGGGATGACCTCCGTAGCATCTAACACATGCATCCTTGAAGTCGTCATCGTCAATATATATGTTCATGAGGTGCTCAAACTTGATAACCTCACTACTCATAGTGACTAACAGAGTTCCACAGTGACTCAGTCCTTTGACTACTTTATTCTATTGCCCAAACTTATGTTTTAGCACAAAAATGAATTCTTGCAAAAATGAAATCCACCTACTATGCACACGGTTAACGTTATCTTGGCTATTGATGAATTTGAGAGCTTGATGGTTTGTGTAAAGTATGAATTCCCTTTAAATCACGTAATTTCACCAATGTCGCAATGCTTAGACCATTGTGTACAATTTGATCTCATATATAAACCACTTCTTATGTACATTGCTAAGTTTCTCACTGTATAAGGCTACTAGCATACCTTTTTAAGACAAAACTCCACCAATTTTTACATATAAAGCATCACATTCGACTTCAAACAGTTCATCGAAGTTGGGAACTACAATAATCGAGGTTATAGATAACCTGTGCTTAATTTTAGCAACGCTCCTGTCAGCTTCGTCAGTCCTCAAAAAATGCCCCTTCTTCATGAAATCTGTGATTGGTGACACAATGGTACTAAAATTATTCATGAACCGACGATAAAATGTCGTCAGTCCATGAAATCTCCGAACCTCATGAATGTTTGTAGGAATCGGCCATTCCCTGATTGTCTTCACTTTTTCCTCATCCACACGAATGCCCATGGATGTCACGACAAAGCTCAAAAATAACAGGCTATCAGTCTTGAAGTTGCATTTTTTTAAAATTGAGATACAGTTTATTCACAGTGAGCACTTGAAGGATAGGTGTTCCATATGGGTGTCTTCGTCTTGATTGTATATCAAAATATCATCGAAGTAAACCACAACAAATTGCCTAATGAATGGTTTCAGAACTTGGTTCATCAACCTCATGAATGTGCTACGCGTGTTCAAAGACCAAAAGGCATGACCATCCATTCGCACAACCCTTCCTTTGTCTTAAAGGCCGTCTTCACTCATCACCCAGCTGTATTCCAATTTGATGGTAACCGCTCTTTAGGTCCAATTTAAAGAATAATTTTGTGCCCTCAAACATGTCCAACATATCGTCCAGCCATGGTATGGGAAATCTGTATTTTATGGTGATTTTGTTGATAACTCAGTTGTCGACATACATGCACCAACTGCCATCTTTTTTGAGAGTTAATAGAGTTGGTACGACGCATAGGCTTATGCTTTCTCAGATAAGACCCTTATGAATTAGTTCCTCCACTTGACCCTGCAGCATTTTGCACTCCTTTGAACTCATCCAATGATGAGGACGATTAGGTAAGTTGAACCCAGGGACAAGGTTGATATGGAGTTGGATATCTTGCATGGGAGGTAATCCATCGAAAAAGTCATCAAGCCAAATTTATTTAAACTTATGCAGTAAGGCTTTTAGTTCATCAAGGATGTTGGCGGGATCAATTTCTTTCCCTTTTATAAGTAGTGCATTGGCCTGTCCTATTTCTTTGGATTACTCCACGAAGTCCCATATGATTAAGATGAAACGGCCCTCTACTTTAGAAGTTTCAGGTGGTCCATCTGGATCCATAGGAGCCAATATGGTTTTTCGACCATCCTTCATGAAGATGTTTGTTTGCCTCCAAGTGCAGAGGTTCATAAGTAGTATCCTTTGAATATAGGGTCGATCCCACAGGGAAATGGTTTAGGAGAATGAAAAAGATTAAATGAAAAACTAACTAAATAATAGAAACTAAACGGATATAATGATTTGAAAATTTTGAAAGTATGTCTTTTAAATGGAATTTAATTAAATTAAAAACAACACCCAAGCTTTAAAGTTTCACACATGGGTTAATAATCTATAAATCATGTTAACTTTGACAACACAATTAGGATCCGAGCACTATGGTCAGCCTAATCGCAAAATAAAACACTTCAAATATTATTAGTAAATGATATAAGAGATTAGAGAATCACGGATTAGCACCATTAACATATATTCTCAAACGCTACTAATTTTACGCATTCAATATCCATGAGATAATGAATTAAATAATATAGCAGGAAACATATCTAAGTTAATGGTGCTAATCCATTAACTAAGAAATCTAATTAATCTAAGTTAAGCCCATCCATCAATATGGATCTCACATGATGGAAACATATGGATCTCACATGGGTATCAAAAACCTAAACCTAGATAATAGATAACATGCATACACCATTCATCTCGTCATTAAAAATAATCAATTATCATAATTTATAAAATCATCAAACCAATGTGCTTCCCTTCTAGCTTGGGCTAGAAGGAACTAGAAAAACATAACTAAATTGCAAATAGAAAGCAATAAGAAAGCAAGAAAGAAAAGAAAAATCTAAAAACTTGTGAAGAAAAACAATTTCTATTACTATGAAACTTGAGGGCTCCCTAAAAAAATCCTAGATATACTCTCTAAAAAATACTAGATATATCCTCTAAAAACCCTAGGAAACCTCTATTTATAGCCTAGATTGGTTACTTTCGCAAAACAAACTCTATTTACACAATCCACGTAAACACCGTGTTACACTCTGCGCGATTTTGGTAGCACTGAAGTTAGTTCGGTAGCACCAAATTTATATCTAAAATTGTATGTGTGGAGTATTTAGGTAGTGGTAGGTAGCACAAAAGTTGCTACTGAAGCTAACTTTCGTGGCACCAAATTAAGCTTAGGTAGTACCAAATTAAGTTGTTTTTTTTGCTGGACTATTTTGTGCAACTTCGGTGGTAACGAAGTTGGCTTAGGTAGTACCGAAATGTTCTATTTTTCTACTGTTTAACTTGTGCTTTTGTCAATCTTTTCTCCACCCTTTGTACTTGGTTTCCTTGAATCTTGGAATGAGAAATCTCTATTCTTGGCCTCATAAAATCCCTCCTTTGCCTTGGTGATTCTTGAGCACTAAATCCATGCTTTTAGCATTCTTTTCAATTCAAGCTCTTAGATTCACATTGCAACACAAACATGCATAAATCATAACATTAAGCAGTATCATGTTCATAAAACCAAGATATAAATGGGAGAAAATATGCAATATTTGATCTCAACATGCATCCCAACAAGAATTTTTCTAGTACCGAGCAAAATAAGCGAAGGAAATTTTCAAATAAAATAAGAATAAAAACTAATTCTCGAAACAAAATTAAAACGAAAATAAAAATTCTAACTACACCACTTTTGCAGGTAATATCGATTGCATTTAGCATGTCCAACAAGCCTTTAAACCCCTGGGTTTTCCCTAGTGGATGAGTTATAGTCTCGTAAGGGTTTCTAAAAATGTTACCCACAAACATTAAAAACATGAAAAATAGTTCAAAACTCAAAAATTTATACAATTATACCTTCATTCATCATATGAATTCTAAAACAAAGCAACACTTGTCTTAAGTCTAAAGTTAGTTAGAATCTCAATTTTCTGATCCATTACATCCTTGTATCAGAGACCTAATCAAAATTTAAAATAGTTATGACCCAATATACTTAGGTGCTCAGTAACACTAGTCTAACTTTAAGAAATATGTATGTTCCCTCTCCTAACTCCTTTCAATCATCCTAAGAATATGAAATCTCTAGTTATCTCATTTAGTTCATTCCCTTTCTTCTTTTATCATCATATCCTCATTATTATAAACCACCCTTAGATGAAGATTCCCACCAGGTTTACTTCATAACCTAAGGTATCGTAATTATAATGGTAAAAGCACTGGACACCTAGGTATCCTTAATCCGGATTATTAACATGATTGTTATGGTCATTACATTCATGCTCTATAATAAATTTTCCTTTTTCCATCACTTTTTTTCTTTTTCTTCAATATTCTCTATTTTAAGCATATGTCAATGGTACTACTTCATTCAACCTTGTTTGAATCAAAATTTGTTATTCTAGTTCAAATATCATATTAATCACTTAGTTAGATATGGTGTATTGTGAATTCAGTACATCAAATTACAGCTTGCTCTAGACTAGTGAATAGATAATCAAATTAAGTCTATAATTTTCAGTTATCAGAATTCTGAATACTATCAACCTAGATTAATTATTAATTTTGCCTTTAAAATTAGCATAATATCATGTTCATATTCTTGTATATATAAAAAAAATTAAAAAAAAATTCTCATAAAGTAGACTACTATTCCTATAATATAAACTCATATGGATGACTATCCACACCCCCAACCTAAAATCTATATTGTCCCCAATGTAATGATACATGTAATGTAGAAAATATGAGAATAATAAAAATAAAAGAAATGATGAATAGTACCTACCATGAAGAACTCACCTGTAAGGTGACGCTAAAAAAATAAATATTGTACAAATCCTACACAAATGCTATGTCAGACTAGGAGCATCAATCCGAATATTCTACCTCATAAAGAGAAATGGACTCCTCTCCCAAATGAAAGTTTTTCATATAAGGCTTCAATCTTTAACCAATAAACTTGTACACATTATCATTATGTGGATTCTCAATTTTAACAACCCCATGAGTATAAACATTCTCTATAATGAAAGGGCATGTCCATCTTGATCTTAATTTCTTGAAAAGAATTGGAGATGAAAATTGTACAATAAGACCTTTTTGTTGAGGTTCAAAATTTTTCCTTATGATATTCAAAATTGTACAATAAGACCCTTTTGTTGAGGTTCAAAATTCTCTTTGTAGATTTTAGAGTTTTCATAGGAGTCTCTCCTCAACTCTTCTAATTTATTGAACTTTAATTTCCTTTGTCCACTTGCTTGGTCTATCAAAGTTTAACTTATTTATTGCCCAGTATGCTCTATGTTCCATTTCTACAGGCAAATGACAAGCCTTCCTATACACCAATTTGTATGGAAAAATTTCAATTGGGGTCTTATAAGCAGTCCTATAAGCTCATAAAGCATCGGATAGTCTGAGGGACTAATCCTCCATATCTATCCTTATAGTTTTTTTCAAAATGTATTTGATTTCCTGATTAAAAATCTCAACTTTCCCACACATTTGTGGGTAGTATGGGATACTCACTTTATGCTTAATGTCATATTTCTTCATTAAAGCCTCAAATGTCATATTACAAAAGTGAGACCCGTCATTACTAATGATGGCCTTTGTGGTTTCAAATCTAGAAAAAATATTTTCCTTAAGGAATCGTATGACCACTTTGTTATCATTGGTCCTACTTGGAACTGCTTCAATCCACTTGGAAAGATAGTTCACACAAACCAATATATAAAGAAATCCAAAAGAAGATGAAAAATGGGCCCATAAAATCAATACCCCAACAATAAAAAATCTTCAATGGTTAAAATGGGATAAAGGCATCATGTTGCGTCAAGTACTCTTCCCAATCTTTAACATCTATTATAAGCAATATAGAAAGCATGGGTGTCTTTAAACATGGTGGGCTAGTAAAATCCACACTATAGAATTTTTGTTGTGGTTTTCTTAACAAAAAAATAGACACCACATGCTTCAATGTGGCAAAAGGAAATAACACTATGAATTTCATTCTCTGGGACACAACGTCTAAAATTTGATCAGTCCTATAGTTATATAAATACGGGTCATCCCAGAAGAAGTTCTTAACCTTGGTTTTAAAATACTTTCTATCTTTTGACTTCCAATGATATGACATTTTTCCCATCACAAGATAGTTTAGTATATTCGCATACCAATGCAATTTGGAGATCGCAAATAATTGTTTATTAGGAAAAGTGTCCTGAATATGCATCTCCTCAGTGGAATCATCTAACACCAATCTGGAAAGGCGATCGCCCACTACATTCTCTACTCCTTCCTTATCTTTTATCTCTAAGTCAAATTCCTGAAGTAGGAGGATTCATCCTAAAAGTCTCAGCTTGCATCCTTCTTAGATAGCAAATATTTCAAATCTGAGTGTTCTGTAAAAATGACCACTTTAGATCCCAGCAAGTAGGGCATAAACTTATCCAAAGTAAAAACTAGTGCAAGTAACTCCTTTTTAGTTGTTAAGTAGTTCACTTGGGCCGAGCTAAGAGTTCTACTTGCATAGTGAATAACTATAACACCCTATACTTTTTAGTACTCGGGTGTTACCTTGAAGATTCAAAATATTTTATGCATGCATGGGAACACACGTGACTCACCTTATGCATCATCATCCAATGGTCCTCAATCTTCATTGAAATATTAAGTCATCTGATCTTTGATCCATAAGGTGGACCATCATGTCATACCGAAGCTGGACTACAATTCAACACAATCGAGACTAAACTCATAGATCCACTAATCAATTAATCTATAAATAATAGTGAAAGCCATCAAATCATTGGATTGATATAGATCAACGATTCGAAACCAATTAGACCATCGGATTTTATAATTTTAAAAAAAAAAAAAAAAACTTGAAATTAACTACAAAAGATTTTATCAAAATCATTTTGTGGGCCTCTTATTTACATGACCCACCTTAAAATAAGGCCTTAGCTTAATAATCTTAATTATTAAATTATCAAAATGATCTGACCATTGGATTTATACTAATAGACACCTAACCCATAGATTTCAACTGGTATGGACCACTTGAGTTTCAGGTCAACCCCTATATCGTGCCCGAACATTCCTTAGGATTCTTAGGACCCTTTTAACCAATGATGTTTAAATTTTAGACAGTTCAACCATCAGATCGGCGAGAATCCATAAATAGGGCCTAAATTAAGTTGTGAGGCCCACCTAAGCCTTGAGCCGACTTGATTTTTGGTCTAATGACCTAAGGGGGACTATTCAAATTAAATGGATGGTGTGGATTTCCTGATACAGCCTTGTGGACCGCATTTTGTTGATCATGTGTGTACATAATAGGTTCACTCATGTGCACCAAACTCGAAATCAGGTCAAACTAGGTTTGACCTGAGCCAAATTGAGAAAGGAAGGATTCCTTCCTCTCTTTTTTCCTGCTCGCACCATTTGAAACAGATGATGTCCATTTGCGATGATTGGGGCCCACCATCATGTCTCTCCAAGATGATCTAAACCGTCCATCAGGTGTGTCTCTTAAGATCAACCAGAACCCAACACTTTTGCACATTGAAACCCACGAATATGTGCACAGTTTTCGGCTGAACCGGGCTAGCATATAGGCAAAGTTTATTTCCTACCCTCTAGAAACCAACCATTTGTGATTAATACAGTCCACCTTGAGCCGATCCAAACCATTTAGATTGTAGGCCTCTCAAATCTATCTAGGATGATGGACCCCACAAAAATGCATGCATGCGTGTGTGTGCTAAAATTCAGCCCAAAAACACCCTCACACAAGTGACCCATTTTAAAAATGGAAACTATTCCACCACTTTCTCCAACCAACTGTTGCGATCCATCTGAGGATCCTTCCTCCAATCACATACCTCTATTTCGGACGAATCCAAACCATCCACGTGTTGTTCACGTGAGATAGGGTTTTTCGCTGGCAAACTGACGTTAAAAGCGTCATTGCATTAACAGTTTTTAGAAACCAAACACCTAAAGCATATCTTGATCATCCACTATCCATCCAACAGCTCTAGGATAGGCTAGGGTATGCTTAAAATGAGAAAGGATCGCATGGCATCATGTCTTTTTCCATCCCTTGTGGCCACCCGAGAAAAATGGCTGAGAGCTTCGAAGCTTGAACCCATCAGAAAATCTATGGCCAAGCTTCGAATGCTTGCTTCAGGAAGCTTCATTGTGCCCCTCCACATCAACTAGCAATGCCGAAATGGAGAAATAACCCACGGTGGAGAGATTGTCATGGGAACTTGGCCTTCTTCCTGGGCGAGTAATGTAGGCACTGGTCTCGGTTCAAATGCCTTTTCCATGTCCAACACTTTCGTATAGAGGGCTTGAGGGTTGTCTTTCAACCCATAGAAGCAAGCTAGTCTGATGCAGTTGTGTTTCCATAAATGAAAAATAAAAATAAGGAAGGGAAGTGTGCAGGTGAGCCACGGCACTCGACTCGCTGACGAGTTCAAGGCTGGTTGTTCAGGGGTGTTGATGGACCTTGAGCAGATGGAAAGAGAGAAGAAGCGAACATCTGTTGATCACTACCACATCACACCAAGCTGTTTCCCGCTACCATTGCACCACACCCAAACTTGGTCCGAGTTCAAGCTAAGTCTGTCAAGTTGGGCCTCGTCCGAGTTAAATCCAGACATCCCGGGTTGCCTGGTCTAGTACAGGCTTCTTACTGGGCATTCCCAATGGAAAAGGTGGAAATAAGAAGATAAATGAGAGAGAATTAGAGTTGCCTTCTACCATGTTGCACTGACTCGACCCGACCGAGTCACAATTCGAGTTGCGAATCTGGTCCAGGTCTAGGCTAAGTTTAGAGTCTCATTGGGTTTATCCCTGTCTAAACATTATGGAAGACAATAGGGAGAGAGAGAGAGAGAGAGAGAGAGAGAGAGAGAGAGAGGGATAGAGAGAGATATATAGGTATAAAGAGAGAGAGGGATAGAGAGAGATATATAGGTATAGAGAGAGAGAGAGTGGTGGGGGCTGTTGCTTGCCCCCGAGTTGACCCAACCGAGTCAAATGGTCTCAAGTCAAGTCTCACCAATCTCCTTGCTAGAGTTTTCCAGCTTAAAAAAAAAAAGAAATAAGAGAGAAAGAAAAGAAAGGAAAGAGAGGGAGTTTGGCTGCCACATTATGGTGGGTTAAGGGGTTGTTGTCGGGTTATGTAGACTCAACACATTGAGTCTACGTTTGGTTTGGATCACCTGCTGGACAATTAGAGAAGAAGAGAGAAAAGAAAGGAAAGAGGAGTGTGGAGGTGAGTTGTTGTTAAGTTTGGTTCGAGTCAAGGGGGCAATGCTCGCCTCCAAGCCACGTTAAATTACATAGAGTGGAGCTGCCAAACCAACTAATGTAAGTCAACTTTTCTCCCCAAAATATATTATTTTGAGTTATTATTATCATTGGTATTATGATAATAATTACGATTATTAAGCGTGATTAGATTATCCATGCTAATAGTAGTTATTACAAATAAAATTATTGTTATTAAATACTAGTATTTTATTTTTCATTCTTATGTACAATCCAATGATCATTAATTTTGCATAACTAATCTTAATTATATTGTTACTGATAAGGGTTATTTTTTAATTGCACTTCGATTAATATTCAAATCATAAAATCTATGCCTAGAACTAAACCCTAGGATGAAAACCCTAATTATACATTAAAACCTTAAAGATAAATAATTCAAACCCTAGGCTATGATCTTAAACCTTGGTAGTGCGTAGAACTTGGATCTAATTTTACAAGTTCATGATTTGTGGTTGGGTTCGACTTTAAGGGCACACTCATTCCCTACCAACATTAGTTGGCAATTCGACTCGTGAGGTGATGATTTCTTCCCCTTGAGCTTTCCACATTCCTATTAGGTTAAGTAATAGTATTTATTTTAATTGCAACTGATAACCAATATCTCTAATTAATTATTACTTACGCTAGTTATTGAATCTAATTATCAAATTACATGCTCATATTTATCTTGTATGAACATCCATATGTTGTACTTAAATATCTTCTTATACTGTGAATTGTTTGTAGAACTTAAATTGCTAGATCTATCAGTGGAAAACTCCACTTATATATGTAAACCCATACTTAGGATGTAACGGGAAGAAATGTGTTGGAAATGAACTCTCGACTTGGAGGTTACCTTTGGTGGTGTAATGTTAACGTGGGTTTACCATCCATAGGTTGTTGTGCCTATGTGGCTTTGGGGATAAACTTTTTTACCGCTCTGATTTAATATCTCCCTATGTGACTTCTTTATCACTTCAATTTAATATTTACTTTGTGCGACCTTTTATCACTACGATTTGGTATTTGTCCCACGATTTGATATTTGCCTTGTGTGGCTTCGACGGTTCATTCCCATATAAATGTGTGGTAGTAAGTCCCACATTAGTGAGTTATGATTGACCACTTATTAATGAGCTTCCATTAAACAACCTAATGTGGGGCTCTCATGAGCCAAGGATGGTGGAATGGGACATTATGCCTGAGTTGTTGGCCTACACTGGGTAACAAGCCCTCCATAATGACCTTTAAGCTTTCTTAAATTGGTTGGTTGTAATCAAAATAATAATGGTTTGGTTAACCATGCATTCATGGCATTCGGACGACGACGGGTGGCTAATTTTGGATGTTGTAGCACGTGCCCTTAGGCATTAATATGGTATCATTTCGCTAGCTCCCAGACCATCGACTATTAACCCACATACATGATGTACGATGGCTTGGTCATTATATTGTACGTGATGTATGCACATGATGTGATACGCTGGTGACCGGCCTTATTCATGGGTGACAAGCCCAAGTCCAACTAGATGAGTTTTCCCAGGTCAATGTGCATTCATACATCTATGCATTTAAACAAGAATACATCATGCTTGGCTAAGGCGGCGGTGTGTAATCTTGAGGGGAATTTGTAAGTGCTATGATTTCATATCCCTTTAGTTGTCAAATTTTGTGGTGCCAAAACCTATATCTATGTCTTGTATATCTTGTGTTTTATGTTTGAAAACTAGTCATTGCAATCAAGACATATCAAGACATCGCATTTCAAGACAAGATCTTAAATGAAGAAAGTTTTTAAGTCTTGGATGAAGAAATCAAGAATAGAAGTTTTCAAGGTTACATGTTTAAGATTTGATCAAGTTTAAGTTTACTAGAAGACTTTGTCAAGTCAAGATCAAGCTCATGAAGGCCTACTACAAGTTTTGTATATTCACAAGCTTCTCTTAAGGGTCATCTGAGAGAACAGACTTTTAATGTCCATCTCACTTTTAAGGTTTGTTTGACTTTAGATTGACCTTCGGATGGGCTTTACTATAAGTCATTCCGGATACATAACTCATATATTTTAATATGCTTGTTTGGAGTGTTTTAAGACCAGTCCTAGCTTTGCTACAACCAGTCTTAAGTTTTTCAGGACCAGTCCTAGGTAGTTGAAGATTTTTGAATCTTTCTAGCTATCCTACGACCAGTCATGGATATCCTACGACCAGTCCTGGAAGTTCTACGACTCATACTTCGACCGGTCGTAGCCCTACGACTCAAACTCCAGCAACCGTTTTTGGGGTCCTACGACCGATCGTAGGTGATCCATGACCAGTCGTAGGTGACCCACGACCGGTCGTAGACCACCCAGGACTGGTCGTGGAACTGAAAATCTTATCCCGTAAAAATCTTTCGAAAATCTTTGATGCTACGACCAGTCCTAAGATCCTAAGACCAGTCGTAGACGGGATTTTTCAGGCTATAAATAGAGCACGAACTTCAGAGTTTTAGCACTTCAAATCAATTCTATTTAAGAATTCTTTAGGCTATTCTCTGAGATAAGTTTGTGTTTATTTTAAGCTACATTGTGCTTATTTAATATTCCTTTTGCTAGCTTATTTTTATTTGATTTTGATCTACATTCCGATCTTATTAGAAAAGGGGAATTTCTGATATTCCTTCTTCTTGGATTCAAAATCAAATAGATCTAGCCCGTTTGATTTAAAATCAATTAGACTTAGAACCATTCTTAAAGTGAGTATTGGACTTTGAACGTCAAATCGAACTTCTACTCCGATTGGTTCTACCGGGCTTCTTCAAAAGGTGATTCAGGTATTTTACATGTTTTGTAATTTACTTTCTCTGGTTTTTATTTGAGATTCGCCAAAAAAATCTCATTGTAGTGGTTATCTGAGGAGAGCTAGAAAACTCAAATTGTGGGCTTTTTGGATTGTGTAAGCCCGAGATCAAAGACACAATTGTGAAGGTTTTAGGTGAACCTGTGAAACCTATTTTGATAGTGCACGCTAATATCCCCTGTGTGAGGATATTAGGAGTGGAGTAGCAATCTGTGTAGCTGTTGGATAACAGTTGGTGTACACACAGGCGAACCACTATATATCATTATGTTGTGGATGTGCTTCATTCTTTCATTCCTTTATTCATTCAGTTTTGTGGTTTGTGTTTGTGGATGAATGTTGTAATCACTTCAAGCAACTGTGGATGAATGTTGTAATAACTTAGGATTTATTTTCCGCAAGTTATTTTGATTTCATTACTTATTATTCCTCTTTGGTTTGTGATACTAAGGACGTTCTAGAAATAAGGTTGTCCTACCTTAAACCTCTGGTTTTTGGTGTAAGGCTGTCCTTAGAACTGATAAAGTATCAATCTCTTTATTTTAGGCTATTGTGATTGTTTTATATTCAGCATTGTACTTTAAATCTTTTATTATTTCGCTGTTATTAGTTTTATTTGGCATTGCCCTATTCACCCCCCCCCCCCCCCCCCCCCTCTAGGGCATATAGCTAGGCCCTTTCAAGTGGTATCAGAGCCTAATAGCTCGTGCTTATTGTTTATTTATTGGATTTATTTTCTGAGCTAACGATCTAAGCTATATTAAGATGTCAAATTTTGATAGCCTATCAGTCACTAGGCCACCACCCTTTAATGGCACAAACTATGCCTATTGGAAAGCCAGGATGAGGATCTTCCTCAAATCCTTGGATGAAAGTGTGTGGCTAGCCACAGTGAATGAATGGAACCCTCCTATCACTGAAGTAACTAATGGCGATGGTTCAAAATCTATGAAAGTAACGGCTTATTCGCTTTGGACCACACTTCAGAAAAGTGAAAGTAGTGCAAATGCAAAAGCACTAAATGCAATTACTTATGCATTATCATCAGATGAATTCAAAAGAATCATCTCTTGTGAAAATGCGAAACAAGCATGGGATATATTAAAAATGACACATGAGGGTACATCTATTGTCAAGAAATTTGAAGTCCAACTCCTCACAACTAAATTTGAAGAAATTCATATGGAGAAGAATAAGATGTTTATGGACTTCTACACTAGTTTAATGACATTGTGAACTCTATGTGGGGTCTTGGTGATAGAATCCCTGAAAGTAAAGTGTGCACAAAAATACTACGTTCACTTCCTGAACGGTTCAATTCTAAAGTGACCGCGATTTAGGAACTTCGTGATACGGATACCATGAGGGTTGAGGAATTAGTTGGTTCACTTCAAACCTATGAGTTATCCTTTAAGGCTCCTAAAGGAAAATCAATTTCTCTCAAATCATCTAAAAATGTTTCACAAGAGAGTACTTCGGATTCAGAAAATACCGAAGATGATATGGCACTTTTAGCAAAAAGGTTTTACAAAATTTTTAAAAACAAGAAAAAGGTTGATTTTCAAAAATCAAATGATAAGAGACGATCTAATCCTAGAACTCGTAAATCCTTGAAAGATAGTCAATGTTACAACTGTCAAGAGTATGGTCACTTATCTAACAAATGTCCTAAAAAGGACAAATCAAAAGGGAAAAGCATGATGGCTACTTGGAATGAATCATCTGATTCTGAATCCTCTTCTAAATCAGAAGATTCTGAAACCGAGTCGGGCGATGGTGTTAAAGCCCTTATGACTCTATCTAAGATCACCTATTCAGATCATGATGATATATCTAGTGAAGAAAATCTGAATAGTGATTGCAATAATGAAGATGATCTTCAAGATTCTTATAATGCCTTTTATAAAGAGAGTTGTAAAATTGCTATCAAGCTTAAATTACAAAAAGAAAAATTTTCTAAGCTTAAGGAAGATTATGAGTCTCTTGTCTTAGAAAAGTCTCATATTTCTGATTCTTTTGAAAAAACCAAAAATGATTTAGATTTCAAAACCTCTCAAATTGAAGATTTGAAATTCGAAAAAGAGAAACTCAAAAATGAGATAGCTTCTCTTCTGAGTTTGAAATACACATGAAGATATGCCCAAGGTGATCCGAAATTGGAAAAATTATTGTCCGGATCAAGAAAATGTGGCGATCGATCCGGGTTGGGCTATGATAAGAATACATCTCCTAAACAAAAGAACACTGCTCCTAAATTTGTAAAAGGAGAGTCTTCAAACTCAAAAGAAAAGAATACCTTTTAAGGTTTTTCTAAAAATTCAAAAACTTTTCAAAAACCTAAAAGTAGCCATGTCAACTTTAATTTTCAAAACCGAAATCAATTAGCTGAAAAAATTATTGATCTTCTTAAGGAGCTATTAAAGTCGAACTCTATAGGTCGTTCCTACAATAATAGACAGAAAAAGACCATCTATACTCCTAAACCCAAAACAGTTATGAAATGGGTTCCTAAAGTTGCCAGCTTGGTTGCCCACACAGCTTTCAAAGAAACAAGCCATTCAAAGTGGTACTAGATAGTGGTTGCTCTAGGCATATGACAGGTGACAAAGCTTTATTCACCGATTAAAAATATGACTGACGGGTCAATCACATTTGGTGATGGAAGCAATTGTAAGATTTTTGGCCAAGGTACGGTTAAACTTTATAACCTTCCCTTATTTAAGAATGTCTTATATGTTGAAGGTTTAAAACACAACCTATTAAGCATTTCTCAAATATGTGATAACAACCATAGTGTAAAGTTTTCTAATCAAGGTTGTGAGATAGTTAATAAAAGGGGTTCTGTTATATTAACTGGTCGCAGAACTTCTGAAAACTGCTACATCGTTAGTGATGCTAGCTCATCTACTCAATCATGTTACATGGTCCATACCGATGAGACTAAATTATGGCATAAACGCCTTGGACATGTACACTATCGGAACTTATTTAGATTGAGCAAAAGAGAACTAATTAGAGGTCTACCCAAATTATAAAAAGTAGATAAAATATGTGGTGAATGCCAGTTGGGCAAACAGATTAGGAGCTCTCACAAGAAAGTGAACTCCAATACCACATTTAGACCACTCGAGCTTCTCCATATGAATCTTATTGGACCAACCAGATCAAAGAGTCTAGGAGGAAAAAAAAACATCTTGGTTATCGTAGATGACTATACCAGATTCACTTGGGTATCATTCTTAAAAGACAAAACTGAAACCGTGGATGAAGTAAAAAATGTCATCAAACGAATCCAAAATGAGAAAAGTTCTCATGTTAGCAAGATCCGTAGTGATCATGGATCTGAATTCAAAAACAGTAGTTTTGAGAAATTCTGTAGCGATCAGGGAATATCACATGAATTCTCAGCGCCCAAAACACCGCAACAAAATGGTATAGTTGAAAGGAAAAATAGAGTGCTTCAGGATATGGCTAATGTTATGTTAAATAGTATGAAGCTCTCTAGAAATCTTTGGGCTGAAGCAGTTAATACCGCATGTTATATTATTAATCGGGTTTATACTAGTAAATTCGATAATAAGACTGCTTATGAATTATGATTTGAAAAGAAACCTACTGTCAAATACTTTCGGGTTTTTGGCAGCAAGTGTTATATTTTACGGGATCGTGAAAATTTGGGGAAGTTTGATACGAAGAGTGGCGAAGGAATTTTTCTTGGTTATTCTTTGAACAGTCGAGCTTATAGGGTTCTAAATAAGAGAACTGGTGTGATTCAAGAGTCCATTAATGTGGTCATTGATGATCATTTGAATACACCAGCCCCAAGTTCAGATGATGATGAAGCTCTTATTATTGACAATCTAGATATCTCATCAAGTCAAAAATAATTTGAACCAAGGACTGTTAAAGATCATCCAACCAATCAAATACTTGAAAATCCTCTCACTGGAGTTCGTACTCGCAAACAACTTGAGAACATATGTAATTATGTTTATTTTACATCCCAAATAGAACCGGTCAATGTAAATGAAGCACTTTCTGATGAAAATTGGATAGTTGCTATGTAGGATGAACTTAATCAATTTGTTCGTAATGATGTCTGGTATCTTGTTCCTAGACCTAAAGATAAAAATATTATTGGAACAAACTGGATCTTTAAAAATAAGTCTGATGAACTCAGAAATATTATACGAAACAAGGCTAGACTAGTTGTACAAGGGTACGCTCAGATTGAAGGCATCGATTACGATGAAACCTTTGCTCCAGTCGCTCGCCTTGAATCAATCAGACTTTTTATTTCCATCGCATGTTTTAGAAAATTTAAAATCTATCAGATGGATGTAAAGAGTGCTTTCTTGAATGGCAATTTACATGAAGAAGTGTATGTTGACCTTCAGGGTTTGAAGATCCTAAGTTATCTGACCATGTATTTCATCTCAAAAAGGCTCTCTATGGTCTAAAACAAGCACCCAGGGCATGGTATGAAAAATTGACTAAATTCTTACTTAGTCATAACTTTCAAGTAGTTAGTGTCGATAAGACGCTTTTTGTTAAAAAGAATAACAATGATATTTTGATGGTTCAAATATATGTTGATGATATTATTTATGGATCTAATTGTTCTAACATGTCTACTAAGTTTGCAGAGTTAATGAAATCAAGGTTAGAAATGAGCATGATTAGCGAACTTAACTATTTCCTAGGGTTACAAGTAAAACAACAACCTGATGGAATTTTCATTTTCCAGACCAAATATGCTTCAAACTTGATTAAAAGGTTTGGATTTGAGAATGGTAAGAACTTTGATACTCTTATGAGTACAACATTAAGACTCTCAAAAGACTCTTCAGGTAAAGATATAGATCCCAAATTATATCACAGTATGATTGGTAGTTTGTTATATCTTACTGCTAGTAGACCTGATATCGCATTTAGTGTTGGTATTTGTGCAAGATATCAGTCTAATCCTAAGGACTCACATCTTATTGCTGTTAAATAGATTATTAGATATGTCGCAAGTTCTATAAATTTGGGACTTAGGTATCCTTTTGATACTAATGTTCAATTAGCCGGGTATTCAGATGCTGATTGGGCCGGAAATATTGACGATAGAAAATCAACCAGTGGTGGTTGTTTTTACATTGAAAATTGCTTAGTTTCTTAGTTCAGCAAGAAGCAAAGCTCAATATCGCTCTCTACTACTGAGGTTGAATATATTGCAGCTGTATATGCATGTACTCAACTAGTTTGGATGAAACGCATGCTTAACGATTATGAAATTAATCAAGATTCAATGATCTTACATTGTGATAATTCCAGTGCTATAAACATTTCCAAAAACTCAATCCAGCATTCACGTACTAAGCATATTGACATTAGGTATCATTACATTCGTAAGTTGGTTGAAGAAAAAGTTATTTCATTGGAATATGTACCAACCAAAACTCAACTTGCTGATATATTTACTAAACCGCTCGACAAAAGTAGGTTTAATAAATTGAAATTTGATCTTGGTATGTGCATTTTACATTGAATATTCTTGCTTGCATGTATCATAGTGTATTATATTTCATATTATAATTGTTTAAATTTTAAATTTTTTCATAAAAAATATATTTTTGGTCGATACTCAACCGGTCGTGGTTGTACACGACCAGTCGTGGTTCGACTGGTCGTGAACCACACTCGACCGGTCGTGGATCTCGTGAATGTGATATAATGTGGGGAAAATCCCCTTCTTCTTCATTTCCACACCGACCTACGACGAGTCATGGCTCGACCAGTCATAGGATTTCTAATTTTTCTTCAAAGTAAGTCCTATTTCATCATTTTTTTTGAAGATTCATGATCTCTATGCTTTGATTTGTTCATAGTACAGCTTGATTTCATCTCTTGTTGAGTTTTTCAAGGGTTTCCTCTCAATTTGCTGATCTAGAGAAAACTCATCTTTCTTTTATGCATCTTGCTTGCTCTTTGTATATCTTTTTGAATATGGATGCTAGAGGGAAAAAGAAAACATCCCGTGGCCCATCTTCATCCAGATCTGCACCGATAACTAAATGGCACCTTCGGTCATCCGAAGATGATACTCAAGATGTACGGGATTTGCGTGTCCGTAACATTATCGTTGAGCATACCGCTGATCTAAATCACATTGCTCCATATGGTGTCATTCCCCTTCTTGAATCTATAGGCTGGACTAACATTTTGCTTTGGGGTGGGTCTGCATACCAGTCCATTGCTCAATCAATGGTAGCATGCATTTCAGATTTTTTCCTTGATAATTTAACATTTTCAATTAATACTAGAGAAGGAAAATTTAAAGTTGACCATCATTTGATATCAGGTATTATGGATATACCTGTTAATGATGAAGGAATACCAATTCATACTTTATACGACAAACCTTCTGAATCGAAAAAACGTATGTTAACCAGAGATTTATGCAAAATTGATGTGCATTGGACTCACAAAGGGAATGCGCTCCCTGCAAAGTATTTATTACCCAGTTACAGAATATTACATCGTTTCTTCATTTCCAATGTATATCCTCGGTCCGATAATAAAATCGAGTTAACTTCTTTCATGGTTCGTGTGTTGCATTCTATTGCTTGTGGAACCAAGGTCTGTCTTCCTTCTTTGATTTGTCATTCCATTATACAATTTCGTCTCCATCCGGGTCATAGTGATATTCCATTCGGTTATCTTATGACTGTTTTAGCCACTTACATGCTTGTCGATAAACCTGTTAATGAGGCACCAATTCTACATCTTATTTTCAACAATTCTAATCTTAATAAGATGAAATTGGATCTGCTTCCTGGCCAAGTTAAGGAAGGTGGTGATGGAGGTGTTGGTGGTGTTGCTGAAAATGAAGAGGAAGCTGGCGATCTTCCACAACAAGATGTTAATATGGATGACTTATTTGATGACATAGAAACTGATTCACCTAATGATCCAGATTATGATCCTTCTGGTTTTGATGCACGCCTTCGTGCATTGGAGGAAAAAGTTGATAATATGAATATAGCCCATGACATGAGATTCAAGTACATGCGAAAATATCTTCATCATATAAATAAGGGCTTACACTAGATTGATCCAACTATCCCTGCTCCCTCCTCTGGATCAGATTAAGTGAATTATCTTCTGGATAGTATGTCATTTCCTTTTATTTTGGGTATGTATTATGAATTATGGTTTCATAACATTATCTTTTGGATATTGTAGTATGGATTATGACTTGATGCTTAAGAGTTATATGATGTCCTTTCATATCTCTTTCTCATTATTTACTTTTTACTCTCTATGTTCTTCTTCCTATTGTGACTTTCCCTTGTCATTTTGTGATAAAAAGGGGGAGTAGTAAGCATTGCGAAAAGGGGAGTAATACGGATAGGGGGAGTAAATTTGTTTGTATTGATTGAGAAGGATATGTGGAATGATGGATATGTGGATTGAAGTCTTGAGGTTTTCATGTTGTGTACTGATTATATGAGCAATACTCGTATTACTCAGGGGGAGTAGAGTATTTTGTGATTTCATAACTTATCATTCCTTATTATCTTTGATGCTATGTGTTTTGTCACAAATTTGACAAAGGGGGAGATTGTAAGTGCTATGATTTCATATCCCTTTAGTTGTCAAATTTTGTGGTGCCAAAACCTATATCTATGTCTTGTATATCTTGTGTTTTATGTTTAAAGACTAGTCATTGCAATCAAGACATATCAAGACATCGCATTTTAAGACAAGATCTTAAATGCAGAAAGTTTTCAAGTCTTGGATGAAGAAATCAAGAATAGAAGTTTTCAAGGTTGCATGTTCAAGATTTGATCAAGTTCAAGTTTACTAAAAGACTTTGCCAAGTCAAGATCAAGCTCATGAAGGCCTACTACAAGTTTTGTATATTCACAAGCTTCTCTTAAGGGTCATCTGAGAGAACAGACTTTCAATGTCCATCTCACTTTTAAGGTTTGTTTGACCTTAGATTGACCTTAGGATGGGCTTTACTGTAGGTTATTCAGGATACATAACTCATATATTTTAATATGCTTGTTTGGAGTGTTCTAAGACCAGTCCTAGCTTTGCTACGACCAGTCTTAAGTTTTTCAGGACCAGTCCTAGGTAGTTGAAGATTTTTGGATGTTTCTGGCTGTCCTACGACCAGTCCTAGACATCCTACGACCAGTCCTGGAAGTTCTACGACTCATACTTCGACCGGTCGTAGCCCTACGACTCAAACTCCAGTAACCATTTTTGGGGTCCTACGACCGGTCATAGGTGATCCACGATCAGTCGTAGGTGACCCACGACCGGTCGTAGACCACCCAGGACCGGTCATGGAACTGAAAATCTTATTTCGCGGAAATCTTTCAAAAATCTTTGATGCTACGACCAGTCCTAGGATCTTACCAGTCGTAGACGGGATTTTCAGGCTATAAATAGAGCACGAACTTCAGAGTTTTAGCACTTCAAATCAATTCTATTCAAGCATTCTTTAGGCTATTCTCTGAGATAAGTTTGTATTTATTTTAAGTTACATTGTGCTTATTTAATATTCCTTTTTCTAGCTTATTTTTATTTGATTTTGATCTACATTCCAATCTTATTAGAAAAGGGGAATTTCTGATATTCCTTCTTCTTGGATTCAAAATTAAATAGATCTATCCTGTTTGATTTAAAATCAATTAAACTTAGAACCATTCTTAAAGTGAGTATTGGACTTTGAACGTTGAATCGAACTTCTACTCCGATTGGTTCTACTGGGCTTCTTCAAAAGGTGATTCAGGTATTTTACATGTTTTGTAATTTACTTTCTCTGGATTTTGTTTGAGATTCGCCAAAAAAATCTCATTGTAGTGGTTATCTGAGGAGAGCCAGAAAACTCAGATTGTGGGCTTTTTGGATTGTGTAAGCCCGAGATCAAAGACACAATTGTGAAGGTTTTAGGTGAACCTGTGAAACCTATTTTGATAGTGCATGCTAATATCCCCTGTGTGAGGATATTAGGAGTGGAGTAGCAATCTTTGTGGCTGTTGGATAACAGTTGGTGTACACACAGGCGAACCACTATATATCATTATGTTGTAGATGTGCTTCATTCTTTCATTCCTTTATTCATTCAGTTTTGTGGTTTGTGTTTGTAGATGAATGTTGTAATCACTTCAAGCAATTGTGGATGAATGTTGTAATAACTTAGGATTTATTTTCCGCAAGTTATTTTGATTTCATTACTTATTATTCCTCTTTGGTTTGTGATACTAAGGACGTTCTAGAAATAAGGTTGTCCTACCTTAAACCTCTGGTTTTTGGTGTAAGGCTGTCCTTAGAACTGATAAAGTATCAATATCTTTATTTTAGGCTATTGTGATTATTTTATATTCAGCATTGTACTTTAAATCTTTTATTATTCCGCTGTTATTAGTTTTATTTGGCATTGCCCTATTCACCCCCCCCCCCCCCCCCCCCCCCCCCCCCCCTCTAGGGCATATATCTAGGCCCTTTCAGAATTCACATTGAGTTGGTCACTCATTCATTGAATATTCAACCGTACAGGTAATACAGGTAGCTTAAAAGATATTCATGTTAAGGGTGATAAAGAGCAGGGTATCATTATCAGGGATGCATGACTGTATCTGCCAAGAGAAACTGCGCGATCTTACAGCTCAAGTTTATATGCATTATTTCTCATGTGTAAATTATGTAATTCTTATATTTATTAATATAGAGATATTGGTTTACATAAGTCATTTTGGGCAACCGCTTGTATATTCTAAATGTAAATGCAATTTTCTTTTATGTTTCATTTATCCATCTTTCACTAAACTGCTAACTCTGAAAGAAAAAGAAAAGAAAAAAATATTTGAATTTGACTATCTTTAAAGGTTAATACTCGAGTTTTTGGAGAAGAGTCATATACTCGGGTTTCGAAAACACTATGCCTTACAATAACGTAGGGTCGTTTATCTTTTCTTTTGCCCAAAACATCCCCTATGGCATAATCACATGCATTGCACATTAGTTTAAAAGGAAGTATCCAATCTGGTGGACACATGATAGGTGCAGTGGTAAGGGATGATTTAATTTTATTAAAGGCATTTATACACTTATTTTTCTACTTAAATGGGACATCCTTTTCTATAAGATTAGACAATGATCTAATAATGGAACTAAAGTATTTGATGAATCTTCTATAGAAACCAGCGTGACGTAAAAGTAATCTAATATCTCTAATAGTTCGGGTAATAGGTAGATTAGCAATAATGTCGAGTTTTAAGCGATCTACCTCGATTCCATTTTTAGAGATAACATGGTCCAAAATAATTTCCTTTTGAACCACAAAATGACACTTCTCTCAATTTAAGACAAGGTGCTTCTCTTCACACCAAGATAAGACAAGAGATAAATTGTTGAGGCATTTCTCAAAATTGCTCCTAAATAAAGAGAAGTCATTCATGAAAACCTCAAGAAACTTCTCAACCATATTTTTTAAAAAAAATACTTATCATACAATGTTAGAAAGTTGTTAGGGCGTTGCATAAACCAAATGGCATCGTTTGAAAGCAAACATACGAAATGGACAAGTGAGCGTGGTTTTCTCTTAGTCTTCCAGGGCTATCTCTATTTAGTTATATCCGGAATATCCATCATGGAAGCTATAGAATGAGTGATCTACTACCCTCTCTAAAACTTGATCAATGAATGGTAAAGGGAAATAGTCCTTCTTTGTAGCAGTATTTAATTTTCTATAGTCAATGCAAACATGTCAACCTGTGGTGACACCTGTTAGTATGAGTTCATTATTAGAATTTTGTATGATAGTTAATCCAGATTTCTTTGGAACTACTTGAGTTAGACTCACCCAAACACTATCAGATATTGGGTAGATGATTGTCACATCCAACAATTTGATCACCTCATTTTTTACAACTTCCACAATGTTTGGATTGAGAGGCCTTTGAGGTTGTCTAATTAGTTTGGTGTCCTCATCGAGGTAGATCTGATGGGTGCATATGGAATGGCTTATACCTTTAATGTCAAAAATGGTCTAGCCCAAGACTCCTTTATGGTCCCTTAGAACATTCAACAATTTAATCTCTTAATCTTTATCTAAAAATGAAGAGATCACCACAGGATAAGTTTCATTTTCACCCAAGTATGCATACTTAAGCTCATTTGGTAGTGATTTTAGATCAAGATTTGGGGCATTAGTTAGTGATGGCAGAGGTCGCAAGTCCTTGATAGACAGGATTTGAGTGCATGGTTTCCATCGGTATATACCAATGCCCTGGGTGGTAGTTCTCTCATTATCATCACAAATTTCAGCAGACACTTTCTAAATCAGAATTTTTTAAGTCCCTAAAGACTTTAATCAATTCCTTAAATAGGCTAAGTTCCAATTCCTCTTCCTCTATCAAGTAATCCATAAAATTCAGATCATGGATCTCATTATTGTCTATGGGCTGCTTACATAGATTGAAAATATTGAACTCTAAGGTCATGTTACCAAAAGATAACTTCATCATTCAATTCCTACAATTGATGATTACATTTAAAGTTACTAGGAATGGGCAGCCTAAAATAATGGGAACTTGAGCACTAGCATTTACGCATGGTTCAATGTCTAGTACAATAAAATCCATAGGGAAGTAGAATTTCTCCACTTAGACTAACATGTTCTATAAAATTCTCCTTGCTACCTTAATGGAGCGGTCAACGAGTTGAAGTGTAATCGTGGTTGATTTAAGCTTGCCTAACCCCATTTATTGGTAAACTGAACAAGATACTAAGTTGACACTTGCACCCAAATCTAGTAAAGCATGCTCAATTTAGAAATTCTCAATAATATAAGGAATAGTGTGACTTCCCGAGTCTTTGTATTTGGGTACAACCCTTTTCTGAATGATGGCGCTCTTGTGCATGTTTAATTTTCTCTTCATGGTGTACATGTCCTTAAGATATTTAACATATGATGGAATTTGTCTAATAGCATCAAGCATATGAATATTGACAGTCATCTTTTGGAGCACATCCAACACCTCTCGATATTTCATAGGGACATTCGAGTTCCGAAGTCTAGATGGGAACGGAACTGAAGGCTCATGTGACTTAATCTCTTTATCCTTTTGTTGTTATGGCTCTTGAACCATAGTCATTTCATTATTCTCTTGAGACAGTAGCTCATCCTCCAGTATTTCTACCAGTTGCATTATCTTATTATTGACCTCTTTTCCATTTCTTAAGGTAATGATAGCCTTAGCTTATTCATGATGTAACTCACTTAGATTTGCGTCTCTAATGAAATGTGTATTTCTAGGGTTTAACACAGGTTGAGAATGAAATATGCCTTTTTCCCCTAGCATTTAATTGAGTCTCGATCCTAGCCACAACCGTCTTTAATTCTTAATTTGATTGGATTAAAGGCTGATTCATTTGAGCTTGAGAGTTCATGAATGCAGTCAATGCATCCTCCAAAAATGATCGCTTTGGTAAGGGCATATATGGTAAATTCTTAGGTGCCCCCAAAGAAGTTTTGTTGAGGACCTTGAGGTGCATTGTGCGCATTAATTCGTGGTCCACTCCTCCAACTAAGATTAGGATGGTTATGCTAATTTACATTATACGTATTTCTCATTGGTTGCACATTGGCCTTTGGTACTTAATTATTGTAAGACCTATATCCTAGACCGTACCGTTCCGTTGACTTCCGCGATCCTTCCGGTCAAATTTCGACAATCTTCGACATGTATTCAACGTTTACGCTCGAACCTAAGCTGAGTCCCGCATATCAGAGTCGACTCAACCTAAAACTTATACCTTAGCGACCGCGCCATCGCCACGGTTCTAACACCGCGACTCGCGCACCGACCCGATACCCTCGGTAGAAGATATAAGCTCGCGTTCAATTCAAAGAAACACCGCACGTTACGGATTACGAGGGAATCTCTACGAGATGTCCCATCAATCAATCAATCACTCATGTCAAGTACAAGTCAAGTCACTCCATACCCAAGTACAACAACCCATACCTTTCTCTTACATAAGCAAGCCCAAGGTCAACCCTCACATCACTTCACCTCTCTCTCCACCCATCCCTTCTTACAACACACCACTCCACCCATCATCCATCACACCACATCACTCCATCACCCTTTTTCACCCATTACTCCCCTCTCTCTCTCATTCATTCTCAAAAAAAAAAAAATCCAAGCAAAAGAGCTTCACACGTCCAAGCTCTCTCTCCCTCTCTCAAATGCCAAGTGTGGCCCACCTTCCTTACTCTCTCATCTCTCATGTCAACCGTTGATCCATCATCTACCACTATTAAAAGTCAAGCAAAGGAGCTAAGGAGGCTAGGGGAGCAAGGAGGAGGCTTAGAGGTGGGTGATCTACCGTTAAATTCTTTTTAGGGACCACTAGTTGGTGGGACCCATTTTTTATGCATGATTTGTATTATGTGGGGCCCA
Organism: Magnolia kwangsiensis; assembly: GCA_037074715.1. Taxonomy (NCBI): domain Eukaryota; kingdom Viridiplantae; phylum Streptophyta; class Magnoliopsida; order Magnoliales; family Magnoliaceae; genus Magnolia; species Magnolia kwangsiensis. The sequence continues at coordinate 66,883,472 of CM073572.1, read as the reverse complement.
TAGTGGCGGGGCCCCACCATCACCGTCTCTTGTCCTCTCTTTCTCTCTCTCTCTCTCTCTCTTTCTCTCTCCTTATCCTTCCCCTAAAATGAAGTGGGCCCCACTGATTCATGATAAATCTACTCCATCCATCAAATGGTGTGGCCCACTACATCTTAGATAAATGATATATATATATATATGTACATGCAAGGTGGGCCACGATCGTGTGGGACCCACCTTGGTGAACGTGGACCATGTCCCTGTGGGATCCACCGTGTTGTATCTGTTTAAAGCACGCCATCCAGCGTCTCTGGACGTTGGACTGGCAGCGTTAACACACTGCACTTTTCAAAAAAAAAAAAAGAAGGAAAAAGTATACTTTTACAGTGGGCCACTGATGCAGGCCCCACCTTGACTTATTACTTTATTCAAACCATCCATTCTATTCTCGGGATCATTTTAGGCATTTAGCCGAAAAATGAGACCGATCCAATTATCTGGCGGGCCGTGACATTAAGAATACTAGTATTTTCCTTTAAAACTTGGAAAAATGATTGTTGGGGTCCACCAGAAGCTTGGACCTACCTGAAACTTGTTTTGGACCCCTATTTTTATGGGACACATGCAATGGATGGGGTAGATCTGGTTAATGTGGGTCCCACCTAGGAAAAAAATAAAATAAAATAAAATTTTTTGGCATGACTTTGTGTCATGATGTCCAGAGACGTCCACGTTAAAAAGCGTGGCCACATTAGCCCACTTGTAGACTCCACCATGATGTATGTCATACATATATACCGTTCATTTAATAGGTCCCCTTGAATGGTGCGTTGACTCCAAAAATCATCCACAAACTGAACTCAGGTGGGCCATACCATCCAAATCATGTGAAGACATGCCTAAAGCATATAAAAACACTTGGTGGGGCCTACCTGAATTTTGAATGTGGCTGAAATTTGGTGTGAACCCTCAAACAAGGGGGACACACGTAATGGATGGGTTGGATTGCAAATAAACACTTTGGTGGGTCCTGCATGGGACCCACTGTGGTATGTGTGGCTTACCACACTATCCACAACAGTGGGTGGTGACACCCACTATGATGCAAGTGTTTCACTCACGCCGTCCGTCCATGGTAGTGGACGGTGACCCCCACTCAGATGTATGTATTGTGTCCACGCCATCCATCACGTGGGCCCCTGGCCACGTGACGTTATGAACAGGTTTGGATGGTAATAAACATTACAGTGGGCCCTAGGCCATGTGATTCTATGAACTGTTTGGATGCAAATAAATAGTACAGTGGACCCAGGTTGGGTAGAAAATATACATTACGGTGGGCCCTGGGTCTATATGACCTTATCAACAGGTTTGAATGGAAAATAAACATTTTGGTGGGCCCCTTGCTACATGGCCTTATCAACAGGTGGGATGTAAAATAAACATTTTGGTGGGCCCCTTGCTACATGGCCTTATCAACAGGTGGGATGTAAAATAAACATTTTGGTGGGCCCCTTGCCACACGTCCTTAACAACAGGTTAGGTGGCAAATAAGCATTTCAGTAGGCCCAGGATTAGATGGAAAATAAATGTTATAGTGGGCCCACATGGGAGTTTACCATGATGCATGAGTTTCGATCATTTTAAGGACATTGTTGAGGCCCGTCTTAATGTATTTGTGGCCCGCCCACTAAGGCCCACTTTTTTATATATGGGCCCATGTGTGTAGGCCCATTTGATGTATTTGTGGCCCAATGTTGAGGCCCACTTTGGTATATATAAGGCTTATGTGATTAGGCCCATTTGATGCACATAAAGCTTATGTGATTGGGCTCATTTTAATGCATTCTAAGGCCCATTGGTGATGGCCCATTGCAAAGTACCTAAGGTCCATTGGTGAGGCTCATTAAGGTGCCCACTTGATGAATATAAGGCCCATGAGATACGGCCCACTTAATGTATTTGAGGCCCAATGGGATGTACCTAAGGTACATTGCAATGTGTGATTCCGCCATGATTTATTTAATGATATTTAAGGCGAACTGAGCCTTGGGAGCAATGATGGTTTGACGTCCACATTATAAGATTAATGTTGGTTAAATGTCCACATTGTCACTCTCCCTAGGGCCTACTGATAGGCCTAACTCTTTGTGTATGAGGCCCATGTACAGGGCCCACCTGTGACGTATATTAGGCTCATGTGCAGGGCCCACCCATTAAGTATTGGGCCCGTGGATTGTGATGTATTTTCGACCCAGATGGCAAGACCTGATATTATGTATGAGAGACCTAAGGGATGTGGCCCATTACGATGTGTTCAGGGCCTATGGATATGGTCCATTATACTGTACATGCGACCCGTATATGGGGACCATTATAATGTTACATATGACCTTATGTGAGGACTAATGTGGTACATGTGAGGCTTAGGTGATAAGGTCCACTTTGATATACTTGTAGCCCATTAGTGCGCCCCATTGATGCGATTCACTTAATGTGTATGAGGCCCATTAGTACGACTCATTGATGCAGCTCACCTGTTGTATATGAGGCCCTTGATCGAGGCCCATTGTGATGTATTCGTGGCCCGTGGGCAAGGCCCATTATGATGTATATTAGGCCCATGATGCATAGCCTATTTGATATATTTGAGGCCCATGAGCAAGGCCCACCTATTGTGTATATATGACCCTTGAGTAATGCCAAATGTGTCGTATATTAGGCCTTTGTGTAAGGTCGTGGGCCCATTATATGTTTAGATCTATGTGGACTATTCCTTGGGGTAATGTTGGTTAAATGTCCACATTGTTAAGGCCAATTGTTGATACCGACTATGAGTATGTGACAACATAACATCATGATACATGCCCATACGCATCATCTGCATGTTTGTTATGAGATGTGATTGACCATTGCATATGTCATTGGGTGGGATGATATGAGACTCCCTGATAGGCGGAGGTTATCTCACATGAGTGCACGGCATGCGCAGGATTGATGCATGACTGGATTGTATGACTCATGCATCTTGCATTGTGTGTTATACGCCCTAGTGACATCAGGGTCGTAGCCTCCACAGGCATATCGTGGATGGCCAGACGGGACACCGAAAATGTTTGGTTCTAGCATACGGGCGCCATAGATGTCCCTGGGTGAAAATCTCTAAACCTCCGTGGCCAGGAGATGACTCCAACGTCGAGACCGAGTGGATATATGAGCGCACGAGGGCCGAATACCAGGAGGCCGCATCTCCCACTGTATCGTGGTCGGTTGGAAAGGGGTGTGACCTTACCTGCCTGAGTGAGGGGGCAATGTCTAGGTTGAGTTTGACCAGCTTGAGGAATGGGTCCACTATCGACGAGCTGGGCCTGATATTGGCAGGCAGATAGTGAGGTCTCTTCCACTTACCGAGTTGTGTGCTTGGATAGGGGCGGCAAGCTGGCGTAAAGTGTAATAGACCCCGGTGATGATCCCAGAGATGAACTGTACTGATATGTGGACTTATTGAGTAGGAGTTGCATACTCATTCATTCATTCATTCACTCTTCACTCGAGCTGGTGGTGTACAACTAATTATTATGTACCTTCGTTATGGCAAGGATTTCGGTTGGGGCGCACGACTAACCTGAGATCAGGAGTTTACCACATTGTGTCTGACTATCCAAATTTAGGTATGGGACTGGTTTGGATAAATGTCCCTTGTGATGGACCCCATAGCCTGTGATACTTCGTACTATCATCCCGACTTCACATTCCAGCATTGTCATTTCATTCACATCGCATATTACATTGCATCCACCATACTTGGTATTTTGGGTTACGATGTTTTGCACTTGTATAGCCTAGATGAGGTTGATGGTATTTATGGCTTGTCTGGATTTACATATTGCATTGTATCCTCAACATCTATTATTGTCTTATTAACTTTTGCATTACATGGCCATGGTATGGCCAATAACATTCATGCCTTACATCACATAGCTTAGGTACAGCTGATTGTATTCATGGACTTACCGCATATTTCCGCATCACTCTGATATCGTATGATTCTTGATCTTGTCAGAATTTCTGCTTATCCCGATGATATATGATTATGAGCTTTATTATATACCTGACACTTACCTTACACACACTTACACCACTCTCTAAGCTTTTGTAAGCTTATGCACGATAGATGCGTGCAGGTGACGTTAGGTTGCAGCAGCGTTGAGCTTGGAGCGTGCAACGGTTTTGATGAGCTCTGATTTTGATATATGTATTTTCCTTTCAGTATTGTATTCAAGTGATTATATTAGTGGATATGTGATGATGATGTTTCCTTTATAATTTGGGTAAACTTGTGGTTATGCTTATTATAAGACAAATGTACGTTCGAAAAATCCTCCTTGTAGGATCCCAGGATCGGAATCTGTCATATGTTGCGCTGAGAGCCGAGAATGGGGTACTACGGAGGCTGTCGGCACCGAATTCGGCAATCGAGATTCCTGTGAATCTGATTTATGGGTTTGGGGCGTGACATTTATAGCATTTTCTTGCCCATGCTCATGCATAATATCTTGTACAACTTGGATTGTTGGACAATCCTTTGTGTCATGGTCGGTACCACTACAAATGCTACAAAAATTACCTAAGTATTTACTTTAATCGTATCGACCTTCCTAATTTCCAACGCATTGACCTTTCTAGCCAATGCAACAAATTTTGCATTAAGGTCGTCTTCCTCTCTTAGAACGTACATCCCCGCTTTCTCTCTAGTAATGGGTCTAGTTTGGTCCAGTTTATCAAAGACATCCCATGTCTGAGTATTCTCTGCTAATATGTCTAAAAAATCTCAAGCCACATTATAATCTTTATCAAGAAAGGTTCCACAACACATCATCTCTATGAAATAACTGGTATCCATGGCGAGCCCCTTTCGGAATGCATTAATCAAGTGTCATGGTTCATAGCCATGATGTGTCTGCGACACACCTTGATCCATAGCTCAAGTGGCAGATTGAGTGAAGATACCTCATTTCAACACCGAGGTCTTGGTATCGATTCCCTAGTGGGGGTGGCTAACACTAAAGTGTGTACTGACAGTGGGGGTGTGTACTAATAAGCTAACTCAAAAAAAAATTAAAAAATTAAAAAAAAAAACATAATGTGGGCAAGTGAGTAGAAGGTCTTCGAAGTACTCCCAAGGTTAGAAAAATAGTTCATTCCCCTTTTGGGAGAATGACATGATTTCTTGTTTAAGTGCATTTGTTTTGTGCTAGAGAAAGAATTTTTTTCAAAAACTCTCTACTTAAGGCTTGTCATGTAGTGATGGTATGATGCCTTAGAGAGTTGAGCCATGATTTAGCCCGATCCTTTAGAGAAAATGAGAATAACCTAAGTTTGAGTGCATCCTTATTGTCATCGTTTACTTATAATGTTGCAATCACTTCCTCGAAGTCCTTGAAGTGCAAGTAGGGGCTTTCAAAATCTAAATCATGAAAATAAGAAATCAATTAAATCACATCTAGTTTAAAATCAATGTTCCCTATGTGAGCAGGAAAAACAATGCAAGATAGTAAAGTTAATCTCTCAGGGTAGAGATGTTCATGTAAAGTCTGTGGTTGGTTTAACAAATTCCTATGAAAATCATTCTCATCCTCAAGAGGAGGATTGCGTTGATTTTCTCTGTTTTGGATTAGAGTTGGATCTAGCAGATTTGGATTTGTTATCAACTGGGTCTACCATGGAATCCAAGTGGTGTTAACTGCCTTTCCTAAATGAATGATCAAGGCCTGGGATTAGTCCACCTTAAGAGGAGAGTCGATTGTTTTGATCCCTATGCCAACAAGACATAAATCATCCACACCACACACAAAAAACCACAACTTCAAATTGCATGTATGATACTTAGAGTAAAAACAACAACTTATCTAACAACCCAGGCGACAAAGCCGATCATAAGGGTTCAAACCACAAAGCAAAACAAATTAAAAAATAAGAAGTAAAACTAATGTAAAAATTAAAGTATGCTAATCTGGAAAATAGATTCAATGGATGATCTTTGTGATCAAACAACGACTGTAGGACAACCATAGCGCTTGGGTGATAAAATCCTAAGCAAGAGCAACCTTATGTCACAGTTAGTGCTTGAGAGATCCAACTGAATTTACTTTGTAAAACAAATATTTTATAAAAGGAAAACAAAAAATCTACAGAAGTTCTGAAGGTTTTAGAAAAGAACTTACCTTAGCTATCTTACGTAGATCCAATCTCTCGCCATCTCCCCGGCAACGGCGCTAAAAACTTGTTTGTTTGCATACAAGTGCAGAGGTTCATAAGTAATATCCTGTGAATACAGGATCGATCCCACAAGGAGATGGTTTAAAATAATAAAAAAAAATCAAATGCAAAACTAACTAAGTAACAAAAACTAAACAGATGTAATAATTTTAAAAGTTTTGAAGGTATGTCTTTTAAATGGAATTCAATTAAATTAAAAACAACACCCAAGCTTCAAAGTTCCACACATAGGTAAATAATTCATAAATCATGATGACTTTGATAACATAATTAGGATCCGAACACTATAGTCGGCCTAATCGGAAAATAAAACACTTCAAATATTATTACTAAATGATATAAGAGATTAGAGAATCACGGATTAGCACCATTAACATATATTATCAAGCGCCAGTGATTTTATGCATTCAATATCTATGTGATAATGAATCAAATAATGTAGTAGGTTGAGAATATCTCCCCTCTAAGAAATCTAATTGATCTAGCTTAAGCCTATCCAACAATATGGATCTCACATGATGGAAACATATAGACCACACATGAGGATATAAAACCTAAACCTAGATAATTGATAACATACATACATCATTCATCTCATCATTAAAAATAATCAATCATCATAATTTATAAAATCAATAAACCAATGTTCTTCCCTGTGGCTAGAGGGAACTACAAAAACATAACTAAATTGCAAATAGAAAGTCATAAGAAAGTAAAAACGAAAAGAAAAATCTAAAAACCTGTGAAGAAAAAAAATTTCTATAGCTATGAAACTTGAGAGCTCCCTAAAAAAACCTTAGATATGATCTCTAAAAAATACTAGATATATCCTCTAAAAACCTCTAGAAACCTCTATTTATAGCCTAGCTCAGTTACTTTTGCAAAGAAAACTCTATTTACATAATCTGCATAGACATCGCGTTTCACTCTCCGTGATTTCAATAGCACTGAAGTTTGTTCGGTAGCACCGAATTTATATCTGAAATTATATGTACAGAGCACTTAGGTAGCAGTAGGTAATACCGAAGTTGCTACCGAAGTTGACTTCATTGGCACCGAATTAATTTTAGGTAGCACCGAATTAAGTTATTTTCTTATTGGACTGTTTTGTGCAACTTTGGTGGTACCGAAGTTGGCTTAGGTAGTACCAAAATTCCTTTTTTTGTTGTTTAATTTGTGCTTTTGCCAATATTTTCTCTACCATTTATATTTGGTTTCCTTGGATCTTTGGCATGAGAATTCTCTGTTCTTGGCCTCCTAAGATCTCTCTTTTACCTTGGTGATTCTTGAGCACTAAATCTATGCTTTTAACATTCTTATCAATCCAAGCTCTCAGATTCACCATGCAACACAAACATGCATAAGACATAATATTAAGTAGTATCATGTTCATAAAACCAAGATATAAATAGGGAAACCAAGATATAATGGGGGAAAATATGCAATATTTGAGTCTCAACAAAAGACATACGCATTTTCTCGCCCTTTATAAGTGGTGTCACGGTCAGATTGTCAGGGTCAACTAAATAGTATGTGATATGCCTCCATGTCAACCACATCGCACACTATTTAATCTTTATACTGTCTATCAATTGAAAAGGATATGGGGCACTGTTCAGTTACCTTTATTTCACTGACCTTCTTGATCCAGCCAATTATATTTCAATTGCAATTTTCTACCATTACCTTAAAGATGATGTTCTCGTTGCTTCCACTGTCGATGATCATATCACAAACTTTTCGATTCACCATACGCCTAGTTCAAAAGATGTTATGTCATTATTAGTGTACTTCTTTCTTTGGTGCATATGATAGTCACCTCATGACAAGAGATTCACTATAATCCTACTGAACCCAACCTGACTCATCCATATCGTCTTTTATGGCGTGCTTTGGTTCCACAATACTTGGATCCTCATCAGTGTTTTCAGCACTACCATCATTAATGGCGAGGTTCGCCACTTGTCGTTGGGGACAAGTATTTAATAGGTGACCCGACTAGACACAACGAAAGCAATGGTTAAGCCTTAAATGAGCATAGGGGTTCGGGATCCTGCTTGGGCCACCAGCAATCAATACACCCCTTTGGGGCCTAGCTGGCCCGCTTCTTTGATCTCGGTTCACGGGTGTAGAAGGTTAAGTGCATGCTCTTACAAGCTCCTTCCCCCTAGATTGTGGAGCTCCATGGGGCAAACCTACTACGGCAACCCTAATCGTAGGATAGGTCCATGCGTTGGGTGTTCAAGTTACACTTCCGCTTGAGTAGCTAACTCAATTGCATCATTCATCATCTAAACGGACTGCATCTAGACCTGATCATGGATTGTCATATGTAATCTACCGTTGAATCGGGCGACTTGCTGCTATTTAGTTTCTGTAAAATTGTTACACGGCACCAAGCGGTAGAATTCTTCTACATAATCTTTCACCGTCCGACTACCCTACTAAAAATTTTGGTATTATTGGAATAGTACCTAATCCTATTTGCTAGGGAAGAATAGTGCGCATAGTAGTTGTTTCATCCACTGCCATGTGGGGATTGGTGCTTTCATCTGTCTCGTTCGTGTGAGTTGTAGTTGCTCCAACCAAGCTGAAGCTCTGCCTATCAACTTATAGGCCACAAGCTTGACCTTTTTTATTTTAGGAATGTCCATATAGTCGAAGAATCACTCAACTTCATAAAGCCAATCGAGGAAATCATCAATGCATAGTTGACCATTGAAGCTAGGAATATCGACATTCATCTTGAACACCCGATCTGTCCAATCTACTCAATCACCACCTTATCTAGGATATTGGAGGACTATGTCGTCAACCTCCTCGTCGCTGGATCCTCCTTCCTCAGGAATGATCCTTTGGTTCATTGCTAGTATTATCCCCCGATCAGGGTGATTACGAGTTCCAACAATAACTAGTGGTGAATTACCACCATGAACATGGAGCTGCCCTAGGGACTCAGCTATGCGATCGATTGAAGCCTGCAACCGTTGCATGGCTTGCCAATTCTCTCGCTGTGCCACTTCGAAAGCTGCCACTGTTAAAGGTAAATTCCCTGGAGCACGTTAGAAGATATAAATCTGAGGAAAAGCCTCAATCTAATACCAAACTAACACAGGGAAGGACGTGAGGTCAAGCACAATCTTCCTCAAGAGGATAACTGTTCCAAATCCACTAAACTTCTCAGGACTCCTCACAGAGACTTCTTGAATCCACAAGGAAAAGAATAAGAAAACATAAAAGAAATTTTATAAAATTTGAACTTGATTGATGAATGAAATGAATGAGTTCATAACCCTTTAAATAGGGATACAAAGCAATGGAAGAAAATTCAGAATCAAAATACAACTAAAACTCCTAGAATTTGCAACTTACTATAAATAGTGAACTTACTATTTATATATGGTCGTGATGTCTACTAGAGTGCAAGGTTTTTAAATAAAAATAGTAAGTGTCCTATTTAGCTTCATCGTGCTGTTCTCCTAATTATTCTAAGCACTTTTCATGTTGGGTGCAACTCCTAAAGCCCAACGGATGAAGAGTTACAATCAAACTAAAACTAACTATTTATAGTAAAAATAAAATTAAAATAGGGAAACGACCGTCGATCTGATGGTATTTTGCAAACTCTGGCTTACATAACACGGCTAGTGGGTTAGGTGGCTAAAGTAGCTTGTCTGTTCATAACCCTAAGTGTAGGGTCGCAATGTAGTAATAATCTCGGTGAGACCGAGGTCGAATCCATGAGGATAATCTTGTGTGTCTATTCTGTGAGTAATTAGAATCAAAACTAGTAAAAGATCTAATATAAATCTGGGAGTGTAGAGAGTAATTGTGAGAGATTCAATGAAAACTTAAGAAAATCAAAGGTGGGAAACTAGGGATTCCATGGATCCAATTGCGGCTATTAGGATGTTTCTTTATTCAATTAAAGGCACTCAATTAGAATTGAAGTCTCATCCTATCCAATTGGAAGATATTCAATAAACTCATATCTGAACTTCCATTGACGTAGTTCTCAATGGATGAAAGTTGTGAAGATTAGAAGTGATTCCATCACCTAACCTTGCTTAGGAGACAATGGTAGACAACAGGATATACCGATCCAACAACTAACAGGGGAATAAAAGGGATTCCATCACTCAACCATGCCCAAGGGACGATGGAGAACAACATGATTTCCTATTTTCACAAACTCCAAACAGAAGAAGAAGATACTTTGAGCTATCACAGATCTATTGTAATTTAAGTCACAATAAACCATTAAACACTAAAAGTATTTCTTAAATATCAAACTAGAATCAAAGAATTTCAACAATAACAAGAATCAAACAAGAAAAAACATCCCAATCACGCTACAAGCTTCACCCCTTAGCTCTAGCTAAGGGATCTTGGCCAACCATAGACATAATTGGATTAAAAACCCTAGAAGAAAGCATTAAAAACTAAAGAGAAGAGAAGAACTCTTGGAAAATGGCTCCACCCTTTTGCTCTACTTCTTCAAACCCTAGATCGTCTAGAAAGTTCCTAGAAACCCCTATTTATAGGAAAAGTTTCACAAAATCACAAAACTGGATCAAATTTACATAGTCCTTCGATGTCATTGAACACACTTCGATGTCATCGAAAGGGTTTGAATTTAGAAGTTGCGCTTTTTCTTCTTTCGCACTGAGTAAGTCTCTATGTCATCGAACCGTCCTTCGATGTCATCAAGTGAAGCTTCGATCCATCGAATAGGTCTTCGAGTCATCGAAAATGGTTCCAAAACAGTCCAGCGAGTTACTTCAATTTCTTCAATAAATTTGATGTCATTGAGCATCTTCCTTCGAGTCATCGAACATGTCTTCAAGTGATGAAGAAAAGCACCCAATATGTCTAGTAACCAACTCGATTTTTCCTCATAAATTCGATGTCATCGACTAATGTTTGATGTAATCGAACTGATCTTCAATGTCATTAAACAGTTGTCGATGACACAATCTTTGTGATTTTTGTGCTTGTTCTTTCGACTTCCTTTTCCACTTAGTTTTCTTAGATCTTAGAGTCTTGAAATCTTCAATGTTGGTCTCCTCAGGTCCATTCTTTGCTTTGGTGACTTTTAAGCACTAAATTTATGCTTTTTGCATTCTTTTCAATCCAAGCCCTTAAATTCACCTTGCAACACAAACACATGTAAAATATGAATGAGTAACATTAAGTGAGATAGTGGGATCTTTGAAAACTTAGAGCCAAATAAACTAGGAAATTAATCAAGTAGGTTCTTTATCAATTAAATTAGAATGAAAGTTCAAATATCAAGTTTTCCAATGTGCTTAGTGACAATTAATTTACTTCTCAGAAAACTACTTTTGTTTCGTAATATTGTCATGTTCATCATCTTAGGATTAATTGAAAACTCAAGCACTGATTCTAAACATATCCCCTTTTTCATTCTTTTTCCAGTTTTATATTTTATATCGACAGTCACCATTATTTATTCCTCTTTTTCATACATTACATCCCTTTTAAAGACATTTTTCATCTCTTAACGTGTCTTGTGGTTTAGATTAACATGATATTCAAGCTTAATCTTAATCAATTTGAATGTAAGAATTGTGAGTGATATTTTACTTAGATGATCAAGCTCTAACAATTTAAAATCCAATCTCACTTCTCATCATATTCAAAGCATTCTTAATTACACAATTTATTACCTTCCAAACAGAGTTCAACTCAAAATATTGAAAATTTTCCAAAAACTAAGAAAATTTTCCAAAAATTTTTCAAACATTTTCCAAAAACTAAGAAAAACACTGATTAGGTTACTTAATCCCCACACCCCCCACAAAAATCTACGTTGTCCTCGATGTACAAGAAGTAATCATGTAATGTAAATGAGGCAACAAAAAGAAAGGGAATGGTGATAGAAAGATAGTACCTAAAGGAAGGAAATTTGAAGCTTTTCCAAAGATCTCAGCATAAAAATGGGTTAGTACACAGCAAAACTCAACAGCGTATAAGCAAACTATCCTAAAATAGTGGCAGCAAACTACCCTAGTCCTAAGAAAGCGATAAATCTACCTATACCTCCATCACACTAGGAGATTAATCCCGGTAAACAGGATCACTCGAAGGTATGGACATGTCCTCTAAATTAAAATTTTCAATAAATGGCTTTAATCGATGTCCATTTACTATGAATTCATTACCATTATCTAGATTCTTTATCTCGATAACCCCATGAGGATACACATTAGTAATATTGAATGGGTCAGTCCAATGAGATCGGAGTTTTCCCGAAAAGAGATGTAACTGCGAATTATACAAGAGGAATTTTTGACCTGGTGTGAATGATTTTCAAAGAATATGTTGGTCATGAAACACTTTCATCCTGTCCTTGTAAATTCTCAAGTTCTCGTACACATCATTCCGGATCTCCTCGAGTTCATTCAATTGTAACTTACGCAGCGAGCCATCGCTGTCGAAGTTAAAGTTCAAATTCTTTATAGCCCAATAGGGTCTATGTTCCAGTTCCATAGGTAAGTGACAAGCTTTCCCATAGATGAGTCTAAAGAGAGACATTCCAATGAAAATTTTAAAGACTGTACGGTAAGCCCATAAAGCATCAGTCAAGCAGATTGATCAATCCTTACAGTCAGGGTTAACCATCTTTTCCAGAATATGTTTGATCTTCCTATTTGAAATCTCATCTTGTCCACTTATCTGTGGGTGGTATGGAGTACTCACCTTATGAGAGATGTCATATTTCTTGATTAAGTTTACGAATGGCCTATTGCAAAAAATGTGAGCCTCCATCACTAATGATGGCCCGAGGCATTCTAAATCAGGAAAGGATGTTCTCTTTTAAGAATTTAATGACTATATGATGGTCATTATTCCGGCATGGGATTGCTTTAACCCATTTAGTGACAGTCTACGACTAATAGAATGTATAAATTTTCATGAGATTGGGGGAATGGTCCCATGAAATCGATGCCCCAGCAATCAAATGCTTCAATGATCAGAATGGGGTTTAAAGGCATCATATTCTATGGGACAATGCTCCGAATTTCTAACAACACTCACAAGCTTTGCAAAACTCATGAGTGTCCTTGAACATAGTGGGCCAATAAAAGGCACATGCAGAATTTTAGTCGTGGTCTTTCTAGCAGAAAAGTGACCACCACATGCCTAAGAATGACAGAAGGAGATAACACTCTAGTGTTCATTATCTGGCACACACCTCCTTAAAATCTGATCTGGGCAGTATTTAAATAGGTACAGATCATCCCAGAAGAATTTACATGCCTCAGTGAAAAATTTCTTCTTATCTTACGCAATTCAATTTGTCGGCATGAAACCTGTGGTGAGATAATTAGTAATATCAGTGAACCAAGGTGAGTGGGAGACTTAAATAATTGCTCGTTAGAGAGCATGTCGTTTATGGTTGCCATCTCAAGGGAATCAGAGAGGTCAAATCTCAAAAGATGGTCAGCCACTACGTTTTCTACTCCATTTTTATCTTTTATTTTTAAATCAAATTCCTAGAGCAGGAGGATCCATCTTATCAAATGGGGCTTAGTATCATTCTTGAAAAGAAGGTACTTGATCGCCGCATGATCAGTGTAGATAATGATCTTGGATCCGATCAAGTAAGATCTAAATTTGTCTAAAGTGAATATTATGGCCAAGAGTTCTTTTTCCATACTAAAGTAATTCACTTGGGCTGAATTTAGCATCTTATTTGATAATGAATAACATAGGAGTTCTTATCTTTTCTCTAGCTTAACACCACCCCAATAACATAGTCAGACACATCTAACATAATTTTAAAAGGAATGTTCCAATCGGATGGTTGTATAATAGGTGTGCTAGTCAACATGCCCTTGAGCTTAGTAAAGGCTTCTTGGCACTGCTCAGTCCACTCATATGGAATATCCTTTTGAAGTAGATTGCATAAAGGATGAGAAATGTAACTAAAGTCCTTTATAAATCTTTTGTAAAATCCAGCGTGTCCTAAAAAAGATTACACGTCTTGTATGCTTTTGAGTAAGGGTAGGGTAGAGATAAGATCAATTTTAGCTTTATTTACCTTAATTCCCTTGGATAAAATGATATGTCTAAGGACTATTCCCTTACGAACCATAAAGTGACACTTCTCCCAATTGAGTACCAAATTTTTTCCTCGCATCTTTTCAGCACACATTTAAGATTTTCCAAGCAATCGTTGAAAGACGGACCAAAGATGGAGAAGTTATCCATGAAGACTTCTAGATATTATCCCACCATGTCAAAAAAAATACTCATCATACATCGATGAAAGGTGGCGTGGGCATTACATAGTTTGAATGGCATCCTTCGGTAAGTAAAGGTGCCAAAAGGACATGTGAATGTGGTCTTTTCTTAGTTTTCACGGGCTATCTCAATCTGATTGTAGCCCAAATATCCATAAAAGAAATAGTAATAAGAATGACCAGCTAGCCTCTTTAAGATTTGATCAATAAAGGGAAATGAAAAGTGATCCTTCCTCGTGATGGTATTTAACTTCTTGTAGTCAATGCACATTCTCCAACCAGTAGTAACTCTAGTTGTCATGAGTTTATTATTGGCATGGCTACGATAGTGATTCTGAACTTCATGGGAACCACTTGAGTTGGACACACCCATTGGCTATCGGATATAGGCTATATGATACCCACATCCAATAGCTTAAGAACCTCGGCCTTAACCACTTCCTTCATGTTTGGATTTAGTCTACATTATGGTTGTCAAGAGGTCTTTGCATTATCATCTAGGTAAATGCGATGAGTACAAATCAAAGTGTCAATTCCCTTAAGGTCCGCAATCGACCATCCAAGGGATCCCTTATACTTATTGAGAGTAGAGATGAGCATACTCTCCTGTTCTTGCTCGAGGTGGGAAGAAATCACCACTGGGTATGTCTTATCTTGACCTAAATAGACATATTTCAAATCAGAGGGTAAAGGTTTTAGGTCAAGCTTCTGTGCCTTAAGGTTAGACGGTAGAGGCACTACATCAGTTTGGGGTAATTTTTTAAATTGTGGCCTCCATCGGTTAGCTTCAAGTACCGACACGGTATCCAGCATGGTCCCCATCTCCCTAATCATGTCATCATCAAAATCATGGGAGTGGGCCAGACACGTCTTAAGAAGGTCAGAGGATAAGGTCAAAAGAGTTCTATCTTCCACAAAAGGGTCGATCATGTTAATGTCGTGAAAGTCGTCATCATCCTCTGACTGTTTGCCTTAATTGAAAAATATGTTTAACTTCAATGTCATATTCTCAAAAGATAAACTAATGACTCCATTCTTATAATTAATGATTGCATTTGACGTGACAAGGAATGGGCAACTAAGAATGACAGGAATTTGAGTGTTCATGTCCACGATGGGTTAAGTATCTAGGATGATAAAATCTACCGGGTAGTAGAATTTGTTAACCTGGACCAACACATCCTTAATTATCCCTCTTAGTACACGAACCGAGCGATCGGTAAGTTGTAATGTGGTCTGATTGGATTTTAATTCACCTAGACCCAGTAGTTCGTAGACCAAAGAATCAGATTTACGCTCGCCCCTAAGTCAAGAAGTGTGTGCTCAATGTAGTAATTCTCAATTACACATGCAATGGTTAGGTTACTGGGATCTTTATATTTCTGTGGCACATCTTGCTTTAAGATGGCACTCACTTTTCATTTACAAAGATTTTCTTTTGAATATTTTGTCGTCTTTTGGTAGTACACAAGTCTTTCAGAAATTTGGCATATGAAGGTATTTGTTTCACTGCATCTGGTAAAGGAATATTGACCTTCACTTATTTTAACACCTCTAGAATGTCCTAAGAATTAAAGAGAAGTTTTGGTGCAATCAACTGTTAGGAAAATGGGGCAATTGACTTTCCTTAGGGTTCTGGTTCTAATTCTTGTGGGAAATGGCTAGATCTATCATTGTTGTCCTCTTTTGGGTCCTTAGGCTTTTCAGCCCTAATCAGAATAGTTTTGTCAATGGTCTTCCCACTCTTAAGAGTAGTGATAGATTTATCTTGCTCCATCTAATTTGAAGAGCTTGGGTCGCAAACTTCATATTACGGTTTTGGATTGGAAAGAGGTTGAGCTAGAAGGCTCCCTTTATTCCCAATCGCACTTTTAGTCCCAAGTCTCTGTATGGCCTTCGTGAGGTCTTGAAAGACTTGTAGCATACCCTGATTAAAAAGCTCTTGATTTTGAAGATGCTTTAAAACCGAATCTTCCTGAGGTTTCCCTTGATGTGGAATTTGGTTAGGGAATCCTTGAGGTGTAGAAGTTTGTCCATTTCTCCAACTGAAGTTTGGATGATTTTTCCAGCTAAGATTGTATGTATTAGAGGTGGGCCTACTAAAAGGTCTTTGGTAATTATTTACGGCATTGGATTGCTCATTCAGTACCTCTTGAAAGGCAGGTATTGTTGGACAGTTTTTAGTTGTGTGAATGTTGCAAGCACAAATACCGCAAAAAGTTTCCTTAGCTTTATCCTTCTTTAACTTCATGGCCTTGAGTATTTTAGTGAGATTAACAACTTTAGCATTGATATCATCATCCTCTCTCAGGAGATACATTACACTCCTCTCCTTAGATTGAGTCGACCTAGACAAGATGCTTGATTTTGGGGAGATGTCCCATGATTATGTGTTTTCAGCAAGCTTATCAAAGTAGTCCCACACATCATCGAAATTTTTATTTATGAATTCCCCATTACACATTGTCTTGACTAATTGGCTCATGAGAGATGTCAGTTCATCATAGAAGAAGTTCGTGATGCACTACGTTTCAAAACCGTGCTATGGGGCATGAACTGACGAGATCCTTAAACTGCTCTCAACATTGGAAGAATGTTTCGCCTTCCTTTGGGAAAAGTTCATGATCGACTTTCTAAGGGTGTTAGTCTTATGGTATGGGAAAATTTTCTTTATGAACTCCCTTGTCATCTCATTTCATCTACTAATAAATTAAAGGCGTAATATATGCAACTATGTCTTAGCTTTCTCTTTCAAAGAAAAGGAAAGAGTTTAAGCCTGATCGTATCATCGGACACGTTTGGAAAGTATAGAGTGGCTATAATCTCGTCAAACTCTTTCAAGCATAGGTATGGATTTTCATATTCAAGCCCATGAAATTTTAGGAGTTGGATCACCCCTGGCTTAATATCTATGTGTCTTGTATTTTCTGAAAAAACCATGCATGAGGGTGTACTCACCCCCACCCATTGTAAATAATCTCATAAAGTATGAGGCGGGGGTGCTTAATGCACCTCAGTCTCATCCTGGACTTCCTCAACCCTAGGTTGAGGTTGTCTTCCTGGATGATTGACTGGTTGATTGGCAGCTATAACCTCAATTAACTTTTAGGATCTCGAGTAGTATCTAATCTTGTGATGGATAGATAACCCCTCAACTTATCCTCCTTCACTCAAAAGACGTTGAGTGTTGTCACGGACTCACTTGGGCATGAAACACTCTCAACCCTCAATTTCAGATTCCAAACTAAACCTAAAAGAGAGAAAGGAAATAGACATCTAGAATTAGAAAGGAAGAGAATTAGAAAGAAGTTACCAAATTAGAAGTTTCTAAATTAAGAACCTGCAGAACAAAACAAAACAAGTTAGTTTATAAAATAGAAATTCTAAAATTAGAAAGTTTCTAAAAATAAAAATATAAAGACAAGTTAGTTTCTAAAAAAAAAAAGAAGAAAGCAACCTAATTTCTAAAAATGAAAAAGGAAAGTTTCTAAAAACAGAAAATAGAAAGTTTCTAAGAAGAGAAACAATTTAGTTTCTAAAATCAAACTAAGAAAAAATTTTAAACCTAAAATTAGAAAGTAGAAAAACATCAATCTTAACCTACTTCTAAAATTAATCAATCTCAAAAAAACATAGCCGTTAATCCCAGGCAATGGCACCAAAAACTTGTTCACAACCCCAATTACAGGGTCGCGATTTAGTAATAATCTTGGTGAGACCAAGGTCGAATCCACGAGGACTAATCTTGTGTATCTATTCTAGGAGTAATTAGAATCAAAACTAGGAGAAGATCTAATCTAAATCTAGGAGTGTAGAGAGTAATTGTGAGAGATTTAATGAAAACCTAAGAAAATCAAAGGTGAGAAACTAGGGATTCCAGGGATCCACTTGCAGCTATTAAAATTGCGGTAATGACCGCTCTAGTAGAAGTAGGAATAAGTCAAAGTGTCCTAGAGGGGGTGAATATGAATTTATAAAATTTTATGACAATATAAAATCCTATTACCATTATCTTGGTCTAATAAAACAATTATCAAGATATCTTTAATTTAACTCTAATGGCTTCCAAACCAAATAAAGGATCCAACCACAAGACTATTCAATTTCTAAACAGTATATAAATTTAGTCTATCATGGATGCACTGAGTGACTGTGTGTGAGATGTGATACTTATTAGTTTTAAATAATCATGCATCACGTGATCATTCAAAGTAAACACAATAAGAGAATATACAAATAACAATATCAAACACAGTCATTTTATAATGGTTCAGCTATATGCCTACTCCACTCCCCGTGGATGCACTCACCCTTGAGTGTACCAGATTTCACTAACGAAGGTTTCAAATCAGGTTTATCTCAAAGCAGTACAACCTACATAAGGCTGACTGTAAGGCTCGTATCCTACTCCGTACCATTCCGTAGACTCTTGCGATTCTCCCCGTCGAATTCTACCAACCCGCGACCTGTAATCGGCATTTGCGCACAACCCTAAGTCGTATCCTTTAGATTTGAGTTGGCTCAACCCGAGACTTATACCCTTGCAATCGCGCCGTCGCCACGATACTAAGCCACGTCTTGTGCACCTATATGATTCTCAGGCCAGGAGTTGTGGGTCAGCATTTATTTCGAGAAAATGTCGTGCATTCCAAACCTGAAAAAAGAATCTCTATAATTTATCAAATCAATCCCATCAATCAATCAAGTACAATACCCATCCCACTCTTACCAACAAGGCATGGCAACCCATACCTCTCCCATCCATAGTCAACTCTCTCTCTCTCTCTCTACCCATTCCTTCCTTACACCCATCACCATCTCTCTCTCCCACCTCTCTCTCTCTCTCTCTCTCTCTCTCTCTCTCTCTCTCTCTCTCTCTTATTTCTCTCTTCAAGCCACCCAACCTTCATCAACTTCCAAGCCATCCAACCTTCATCAACTTCCATCAAAGGGAAAGCCAAGGAGTTTAGGAGTCCAAGGAGCCAAGAATGTGCGAAATCAGTGAGTGTTTATAAGTTTAGATTGTGTTTTTTTGTGATGGACCAAGTAGTGCCTACCAATTGAGGGTGTGGATCCTAATTAGGACCCCCTTTGATGTATATTTTGTAACCTAGAGAGGCCCATAGTGGCGGGGTCCCTCCATCTCACCGATCTCTCTCTCCTCTCTTTTTCTATGAATGATGGCCCACCTTGATGGATGATCCATGTTGTCCATTTAGCAGACTGCATCCACTATCCAAATTAGGGACCCACCTTATTGCCGCATCCAGCTGGCCCAACCAGCTATCCATTTGGACAGGGTTGGATGAAAGGAGAATACAATTACCAGCTTGATCAGTAGGGTGGCCCACTGATGTGGACCCCACCATATATATGTGTTGTATGTATGCTATCCAGCAGCAGGTGTCGTTGGACGTAGGTAAAACACAAACATCAACTTTTTTCTCTAGTAGGCCACACCACGTGGACCTACCCTGCTGTATGTGAAATCCAGGCCATCCATCTTCTGAACGGTGGGCCAACAGCCCACCTAGTAGCTATGGTTGTTCAGTGACATCAGCAAGTTCTAGGTCAGATCATGAGGTATATGTTATATTCCAACCGTCCTTTTAGGACGTGGGACCCACCCACACATGTGACACATGTGGGCAGGTGAGACCCACCTTGATGTATTCATTCTATCCACACCGTCCATCTATCCAGGGCAGCGGGCCTGATCATGAGATATATGTTATATCAAAACTGTCCTTTCATTTTTCATGGATGTGGACCCACCCCACACATGTGGGGTTGGGGTCCACCCTAATATATGTATTATGTATCCAACCGTCCATCTGTTTCCCACGTGGGATAGGTGGGACCCACATTGATGAATGTATTCTATTATATCCCTGCCGTCCATCAGTTTTCTAGGATGGTGGGTCCCACTGCTGACTAATGTCAACAAGTCTTGTGGGCCACCCTGATTATGTTTTTCCCTAGCCATCCATCTATTTCGGTGTGGGTCACACCATGATATGTGTGTTTTTATACACACCGTCCATCTATCTTGGGCGTGGGCCCACCTCACACGTGTGACACATGTGGCAGGTGGGATCCACCTTAACTTAAGTATTTTGTATCCACAACATCCATCTGGACGGTGTGCTAAGCAGGGCACACCATGATGTATGTTTTTCTCCACGCCGTCCATTTACCAGCTGGACATGGGACACACCATGATGTATGTACATTATCTGCACCGTCCATGGGATAGAATGGGTGGAGCCCGCCTTGTGATGTGTTGTATATCCACACCGTCCTTCCACGTGGCCCCTACATGATGTACGTATGGCATCATCACCATCCAACTAGGACGGTGGGACCCACCAGATTTATATATTTTTATTCTAATCATTCGTCTAGGACATGGCCCACCCCACACATGTGAGTGGGACCCTCTTTGATGTATATATTCTATATTCACACCGTCCATCTGGACAGTGTGATACACATGTGATATGGGTTTTATCCCAGCCGTCTATCCGTTATAGAGAGGTGGGACCCACCTTGATGTATTTATTCTATATCCACTCCATCCACGCTGTCCATTTTACGGGACAGGTAGGACCCCCACCTTGAATGTATGTGTTTCATCCTTGTGAGGGACACCATGATGTATGTATTGTATATCTATGTCGTTCATTTGTGCAGCCCACCGTGATTTATGATTCAGGTTACCCATCCGTTTATCCTGGGTTATGGGGTGCCCCATTGAGCCCACCTTGATGTATGTATTGCAAGCTCACTACCCATCCCTTGTGCCTAACGCATGGGCCCTTGTGTGTGGCCCAATATGATGTATTTGTGGCCCAATGATGAGGCCCAAAGTGATATATTTATATGGCCATGTGGTAAGGTCCCATGTGATGTTTAGTTAGCCATGAGTGAGGCCCAATGTGATGTTTATTGGGCCCAAGTGATGAGGCCCATTGTGATGTATTTGAGGGTCAGGTGATGAGGCCCATCGTGATGTATATTAGCCCGTGTGAGAGGCCCACTATTGTATAGGAGGCCCACTATTATGTGTGAGGCCCACTATTGTGTGTGAGGACCACCTATTGTATATGAGGCCCATGTTTGAGGTCTGATGAGATGTACACGCGGCCTAAGTGATGAGGCTCATTGTGATGCATTTGAGGTCCATTGAGACTGTATGTGACCATTAAGATATATGAGGCCCATATGATGAGGGCCAGTGTGATGTATATGAAGCCTATGTGATGAGGCCTATTGTGATTGTATGAGACCCATTGCGATTATATGTGGCCCATTGTGATTATCCCATTAGGCCCATGTGATGCGGCCCATTGTAATGTGTATTAGACACATGCGATGCGGTCCATTGTGATGTATTTAAGGCCTAAGTATGAGGCCCATGAATGAGGCCTAATGGGATGTATATAAAGCCCTCGTGTGAGGCCTAAGGTGATGTATATGAGGCCTATTATGATGTGTGATTCCACCAGGATATATGTAATGGTGTTTATGATGCCCATCCATATTCCTAATTGTTATTAAATGGGCCATGCTTTGGGAGCAATGATGGTTTAATGTCCACATTGTATGAGCAATGATGGTTAGATGTCCACATTATAACTCTCCCTGGGGCCCATTGCTAGGCCCATTCTCATCTCTCCTTAATGGGCTAACCTAAACCGTTGGGCTCCCCATTAATGATTATATTACCCACCTTTCCCTTGATTAGGCTATCCCAATCCGTTGGGCCCCCATTTGATAATGATGCTTTCCACCATACCTGTAGGACCACTCAAGCCTTAGAGCCCATCTTGTGTTCATACCGAGCCTTCCATAGGGAATGTGGCTCACCTTGTGCTTATTGAGCCCTTAAGAAGCTCAAATTGCTACGTGATAGAATGGGAAAGGAAGCCCACTCCTTGCTCTTAGTCTCATTCTTGATACGAGTAGGTCATCTAGGCCCATCCTTGATATGAGGAGAGTACATCATCACCATAGGTGGAAAGATCGGTAGTATTAGGTTTGGTATATCCACTGTTGAGGACCGATCCTCATGTTAGATCTGTTGTCCTTCTATGAACCCCGCTATATATGTAGGTCGCTTATTGATTACAACTATGATTGGTATACATATTGAGTATGTGTTAACATAACATTGTGATTGCATGAGGCCTATTATGACTATGTGAGGCCCATCGTGATTGTATGGGGTCCATTATGTGATTATATGAGGCCTGTTACGATTATATAAGGCTCATTATGATTATATGAGGTCCATTGCGATTGTACGAGGCCCATTATAATTATATGAGGCCCATTGTGATTGTGTGAAGCCCCTTATATGTGCAAGGCCCAATTGTGATGTGTGAGACCCACCATGTGTACGTGATTGTGTGCACGCCACTCATTCATTATTACGGGCCATGGGCCGCCTTATATAGGCCCATCATGATGTATATGATCATAATCATGCTTAATATACTTCATGATACATACCCATACGCATCATTCGCATGCTTATTAAGAGGAGTGATTAAGCGTAGCATGTGTCGTTGAGCTACTTGTTTATGGGACTCCCTGAGAGATGGAGTTTCCCCACATGAGCGTGTAATAAGCACAGGTTTGATGCATAGATAGATGGTATGGCTCATGCATCTTGAATTTTATGACATGATCATTTGACACCCTAGCAACATCAGGGTTGTGACCTCCGCGGGCATATCGTGGATGGTCAGATAGGGCACCAAAAATATTTAATCTAAGCATATGGGTACTTTGGATGTCTGCGGGTGAAAGTCTCTAAACTCCCGTGGCTAGGGGATGCTTCAACGTCTAGACTGAGTGGAAGACATGAGTGTTAAGTACCAAATACTAGGAGGTCGCGCTTCCCACTGTGTCATGGTCGGTTGGGAGGGGCTGTGGCCTTACTCGCTTGAGAGAGTAGATAATGTTAGGCTAAGTCTGACCATCTTGAGGAATGGGTCCGTTATTGACGAGCCGAGCCGAGTCGAGCTGATATTGTCAGGAGGATAGTGAGATCTCTTCCACTTACCCAGTTGTGCACTTGATGGGGCGGCAGGTGGCGTAGAGTGTACTAGACCTCGGTGATGATCCTAGAGAAGTACCATACTAATGTGTAGACTTATTGAGAAGGAGTTGCATACTCAGCATTTTACTCATTCATTCATTCATTCACTATCCACTCAGGCTAGTAGTGCATGACTAATTTTTACGTGTACTTTTGCAATGGCCAGGATTTCAATTGGGTCACATCACCAACATAAGATCAGGCGTCTACCACATTGAGTTTGGCTATCCAAATTTAGGTATGGGACTGGTTTGGATAAAAGTCCCTTATGATGGACCCCATAGTCTACGATACTACGTACTATCATCCCGACTTCATACTCCATCTTGGTCATTTCATTCGCACCGCATATTGCATTACATCCGCGACATATGGCATTTTTGGTTGCTATATTTCTACATTTATATGGCCTAGATGAAGATGACGGTATTTGTGGACTCGTCAGGATTTACGTATTGCATTGCATCCTCGGTATCTAATATTTAGCTTATTATACCTCCGCCTTGCATAGCTTGTCGACATTGCTTCTTCAGTATATGATATTAGCTTATTATGTTTTTGCATCACATAGCCTGGATAAGGCAAATTGTATTTATGGACCTACCAACATGTTTTTGCATTTCTCTGTATTGCATACTTAGCACTTACCTTAAGCACACACTTTCACCACCCTTTAAGCTTTCTATAAGCTTATGCACGATAGATGCATGCAGGTGGCGTTAGGTCATAGCAGCGTTGAGCTTAGAGCTTGCAGCTGTCTTCTGGAGCATTGATTTTTAATATCTATATTTCCCTTTTAGCACTATATTCAACTGCTTATATTAGTGGATATGTAATGATGATGTTGCCTTTATGATTTAGGTAAACTTGTGGTTAT
Source organism: Magnolia kwangsiensis (assembly GCA_037074715.1). NCBI lineage: Eukaryota > Viridiplantae > Streptophyta > Magnoliopsida > Magnoliales > Magnoliaceae > Magnolia > Magnolia kwangsiensis. Next base: position 66,858,958 of record CM073572.1, on the reverse strand, counting down.
GCTTCTTACGAGATAAATGTATGTTAAAAAAATCCTCCTTATAAGATCCCAAGATTAGAATCTAGCGTATGGGTGCCGGGAGCCGAGAACGGGGTACTACGGAGGCTGTCAACACTGGATTCGGCGATCAAAAAATTTGTGAGGCCGATTTTCGTGTTTGGGTTGTGACAAAAGTTGGTATCAGAGCATAACTTGGGAATACCTAAGGATAACATCACATATCTACTGATAGCTACCCTACACTTAATGATTGTTGAGAACTTAGAATAATTAGGACCCGAGTGCATAACTTTCTAGTTTAGTTCCCTAACGTTTGAGCCTTCAAGGGTTCTTAAGGTTTATAGGCACCTTTGTAAGACATGCTGCCTAGGAGAATGACTCCCGCTCATAACCTGCGACTTCCACTCTACCAACGGAGATCCCTACTTCCCCACCTGAGGATGTCACTCCTCTACCTGAGACCGGTACAGATCCGATCGTACCCGTGAGTGTCGCCCAACTATAGCAGATGTTGAAGGCAATGACAGCTGCCCTCTAGGGGCAAGGCAAACACCCCATTATTATGACAACCCGGGTAGAGCAGGAGCGCATGAGCACCTTTCTTCGATACTTCCAACAGCTCGATCCCATGCGCTTCCAAGGGGAGCCAGACCCAACAGCGGCCGAGAGGTGGCACTCCGAGGTGGAGAAGATTTTTGACATCATGAGATGTACGACCTAGCAGCAGATCCGTTTAGTTGTATTTCTTCTCCAGGGTGAGGCTGAGCACCTGTGAGAATTAGTCACCCGAGCAGCGGGTACCGATTTTGAGCGGGCGTGGGAGGATTTTGTAGATCGAATTGACCAGCAGTATTTCCCCGACCATATTCGTCGGCAGCGAGCATTAGAATTCGAGACCCTGGTATAGGGAGACATGTATGTAGTGCAGTATGTGGCTTATTTCATGGCACTATTGAGGTTCGCGCCGTATTTAGTTGATGATGAGGAGCAGAAGGCGTGCCATTTAAAGAACGGCTTACAGTTTGGCCTCAGGAGTCGTGTCGTCAGACACATGCTCCCAACATTTGAGTAGGTAGTTCAGAGGGTCCAGATTTATGAGGCAGAATGGATCGATTCGCAGAGGGTTCATGATCACAGAGGAGACCAAAAGAGTAAGGAACCCTTTGATAGTTCCCAGCAGTAGCAGTGTCGACGGCCCCAGAGGCACAGGAATTGTCCATCCTTTCGAGGGCCAACAACACCTTCAGCACCACCATGGCGACCGTTCACGGGTGTTTGCTTCAGAAGTGGTGAGGCAGGGCATCGAAAGCGTGAGTGCTCCCATTTTCATCAGCAACGACCTCAATGAGGGGACATACACCTCCCCAGCAGGCCTAGGGCAGGTTTTATGTAGCTTAGCAGGACACTCAGTCGTTAAGAGGAGTCACCGACGATTCATGCAACCAGACATTAGGACCATCTTGTGTAAGGCCCATATCCTAGTACGTACTATTCCGTCAACTCCCGCAATCTTTTCCATTAAATTTCGGCAACCTACGACTTATAATCAACGTTTGCACACGACTCTAAGTCGTATCCCGTAGATCTGAGTCAGTTCAACTCCATAATTGTACCCTAGCGACCGCGTCGTCGCCGCGGTTCTGATGCCACGACTCGTGCGCTAATCCAATACCCTGATTAGGAGATGTGTGCCAGCGTTCGGTGTGAGAAAATTACCGCACGTATAAATTCTAAGAGAATCTCTACGGCTTCTCACATCAATCAATCAATCAATCACATCATGTCAAGTATATGTCAAGTACACATCACCTTTCACCCATTCCCAAGCAACCACAAAAGTAAAAAAGTTCTTACAAAGCCCATACTTTTCTTACACCATTTGCCACAAAAGTCAAAAAATCCCTTACACCCATCACTCACCACATCCATCACTCCATCACCCATCACTCTCTCTCTCTCCCTTTACAATTCTTTCTCTCCTTCATTTTTCAATTCACTTTCCCAAGCAAGAGAGCTTCACACGTCCAAGCCTCTCCAACTCTCCCAAGTAACAAGTGTGGCCCACATTTCCTACCCCTTCATCTCTCATCTCAACTATCCAAACCTCATCTCCTCCGTTGAAATCGAAGCTTAGGAGCAAAGGAAGCCAAGGGAGCAAGAAGATCGAACGGTGGGTGCTTCTATACGCTTAGATTTTATTTTTGATGATGTGTCAAGTGAGGCTTACCGATTAATGGTGTCGATCTCATTAGGGACCCCAAGATGTGGCATATGGCCCACCTTGATTATCAATAGCATTCCATGATGGGGCCATTCTTCATGGACCCCATCATGATGTTTATTTTCCTTGCATGAAAGAGGTCATCTAGACCGTCCATTTTGGGTGGAGAAGGGATCTCCACCGTTGATCCTTATTTTGGTGGGCCCACATGTATTGGGACCCATTTGATGTATGATTTCTTACAAGGGAGGGCTCATAGTGGCGGAGCCCTCCATTACACGCATGTCCCACTCTCTTTCTCTCTCTCTCCCTCTCTTTTTTTCATTTTCTTTTCATGAGATGGTGATGTGGTTGTGTGGCCCATCAGGATGGACCCCACCATAAGGCATGTATTTTATCCCAAGCCATAGGTGGGGCCTACTTTATAAGTGTGATACGCACACCAATCCACCATTTGGTGGCCCACCTAAATAGGACCCACCTTATGTGTGTGTTAGGCCCGAGACCGTCCAGCGTCCAGGGACACTGAACATGCAAGAAAAAATAAATATTGACTTGGTTCCAAGCTAATGAGGGTGGCCCACTTGTGTAGGCCCCATCTTAATGTATGTTTTCAATCCATACCATCCATTCCACTCCCTGACTCATTTTAGATGTTGAGCTGAAAAATGGATTTAATCTGACGTTCGGGCGGGCCATAGCATAGTAAACGGTAGTTTTCACCATTAAATATCCTCTTGTCGTTTCTATACCCCAAAATATATTGAATATTGAGTTTGTTTGGCTTGTCTTGAGATATGGGGACCAATGGCAGGGCCAGATTCTTCCGATGCGGGCCCCACATGTGAAAAACCCCACAAGAACCCTTTTTTCTCAAAAAAAAAGATTAAAAAAAAAAATACAACAGCAACATTACTGTTGCTACTATCAGCGGCATAGGCAGTGGTTGCTGCCTACTGGTGGGCGGACGAGCAGGGACCCACGGCTCCGCCGTGGGCCCCACCTTGATGTTTATTTATCATCTAACCCATTCACGAGGTGGGCCACTCCTAGCAGTGGGCCCCCTCCAAAATTTTAGCCCCATCAACAGCTCAGGTGGCCCACATCATAAGAAATAGGGGGATTGAATGTATACCATTGAAACCTTTTTTTTAGGCCACAGAAGTTTTGGATCAAGATGAAATTTATTCTTTTTCCTATTCAGCCAGGTATGTGTGACCTTATCAACGGATTGGATGGCATATAGACATGATGGTAGGCCCCACATGGGAGCCCACAGTGATGTACGTGCTTTATTCCCATCGTCCAGCGGACGGTGGAGCCCACAATGATATATTTGTTTATCCACACTGTCCACTGTTTGGACAGTGGGACCCACCATGATGCATATGTTGCATCTAAACTGTATATCCATCTATTTTAAAAGATCATTTTATGGCATGATCAAAAAGAAAAGAGGAGTCAGATCCACTCATCTGGTGGGACCCACCATGATTTATGTGTTCTATCCGTACCGTCCACACTGAACTGTAAGTGTTATATATATATATATATATATATATATATATATATATATATATATATATATATATATATATAATATTGTATATATATATACTATATTATATATAATATACATGGGGCCTTCATGTGGACCCCCACCATGATGCATGTGTTGCATACAATCTGTCCAACCATTTTGAAAGCTTGTTTTAGGACTTAAGGCTAAAAATAAGATAGATCTATAGTTCAAATGGACCCCACCTTGGTATGTGGATGAGGCTCATCTTGATTTATTTGTGGTCGTCCATTGAGGCCCACTTGGTATATATATAAGGCCCAAGTGATTAGGCCCATCTCATTATATTTATGGCCCATTGTTGAGGCTCACCTTGATGTGTATGAGGGCCCATTATTGAGGCCCACTGTCATGTGTATGAGGCCTGTTGTTGAGGCCACCTTGACTTATATGAGGACCATGTGATTAGGCCCATTTTGATGCATTCTAGGGCCCATGGGTCGAGGCTCATTGTGATGTATAACGGCCCGTGGGTTGAGACCCACTGTGACATGTATAGGGCCTATGGGTTGAGGCCCATTTTGATGTATTAGGGCTCATGGGTTGAGGCCTATTATGATGTATAAAGGCCTGTGGGTTGAGACCCACTGTGATGCATATAAGGCCCATGGGTTATAGCCCATTGCAATGTACATAAGGCTCATTGGTGCAGCCCATTGATGCGGCTCACTTGATGAATATAAGGCCCATGTGATGCGGCCCATTTGATGTATCTAAGGCCCATGCGTCGAGGCCCAATGGGATGTACCTAAGGTCTATTGTAATGTGTGATTCTTCCATGGTTTATGTAATGATGTTCATAGCGGGTCGTGCCTTGGGAGCAATTTTGGTTTGACATTTACAGTGTAAGAATAATGTTGGTTAAATGTCTACATTATGACTCTCCCTAGGGCCCATTGATAGGCCCATACTTGTGTGTAGGTTGTCTAGGCCCATCTTCGTTGTGAGAGTAGTTCATCACCTTATAACATGCTTAGTGTAACTCCATGATTCATGCCCATATACATCATATGTATGTCTGATATGAGGATTGTTTGATCATAGCATATGTCAATGGGCAGACTATTTACGGGACTCCTTATGATACGGAGTGCCCACATTATTGCGTCGTACGCACAGGATTGCTGCATGACTGGATAGTATGACTTATTCATCTCACATATATGTGACTTAATTACTGTACGCCCTAGCGACATCAGGGCCATAGCCTCCACAGGTATATCGTGGATGGCCAGATGGGACACCGAAAATGTTTGGTTTGAGCATCAGGCTACCATAGATAGCCCTAGATAAAAATCTCTAAAACCCTCTTGGTACCAGATGACGCCCCAACGTTGAGACCGAGTGGATGTACATGAGCGCCCGAGTGCCGAATACCAGGAGGTCGCGTCTCCCACTGTGTCGTGGTCGGTTGGGAGGGGGTGTGGCCTTATCCACCTAAGGAAGTAGGCATAGCTAGGCTGAGTTTGACCAGCTCGAGGAATGGGTCTGCTATCGACGAACTGGGTAGTATTGACTGACTACTGGCTAGGCGGATAGTGAGGTCTCTTCCAGTTACCCAGTTGTGCGCTTAATGGGGCGGCAGGTGGTGTGGAGTGTACTAGACCCCGATGATGATCCCAAAGAGGAACCATACTGATATGTGGACTTATTGAGTAAGAGTTGCATACTCATGCATTCATTCACTATCCACTCAGGTTGGTGGTGCGCAACTAATTGTTATGTACCTTTGCATGGTCAGGATTTCGGTTGGGCATGCGACTAACCTGAGATCAGGAGTTTACCACATTGAGTCTAACTATCCAAATTTAGGTATGAGACTGGTTTGGATAGAAGTCCCTTGTGATGGACCCCATAGCCTGCGATTCTCTGTACTACCATCCTGACTTCACACTCCAGCATGGTCATTCCATTCGCACCGCATATTGCATTACATTCGCGGCATATGACATTTTGGATTACCTGTGTTTCTGCATGTATATGGTTTAGATACGACATTTAATATTATTCCTCATTTGTATAGTTGATCTGTATTGCACATTTTAATATTGCTCGACTTATGGACTTATCAGTATTTTTGCTTACTTTGATAACATATGATTCATGACCTTGCGCCTATTTCGACATTGTATGATTATGACATTGCGTTGAATACTTGACACTTACCTTGTGCACACACTTACACCACCCTCTAAGCTTTCTATAAGCTTATGCATGATAGATACGTGCACGTGGTGTTAGGTTGTAACAGCGTTGAGCTTGGAGCGTGCAGCTGTCTTCTGGAGCTTTGATTTTGATATATGTATTTCTCTTTCAGCATTGTATTCAAATGATTATATTAGTGGATATGTGATGATGATGTTGCCTTTGTGAATTGAGTATACTTGTGGTTATGCTTATTATGAAATAAATGTACGTTGAAAAAAAAATCCTCCTTGTAGGATCTCAGGATCGGAACCTGGCGTATGGACGCTGAGAGCCGAGAATGGGGTACTACGAAGGCTGTCGGCACCAGGTTCGGCAATCGGGATTCTTATGAATCCAATTTTCAGGTTTTGGGCGTGATATCTTGTTAGATTAGTCATTGATGAGATGGTGAGGTTGTAAGGTATCCCAGTTTCGATCGTTTCTAATCCAAGATCTAAGGTTCAGTAGGAGTCAGCATAGTGTAGATGAGGCATCTTGGGAGCAAGAACCAGAGATTTGCAAGTGTTATTCGATTGTATTTATATATATATATATATATAATGTTATGATTTCTCCTCCCTTCCCTTATGAGTTATGTCTAATTGCGTTATTTTGTGTCCGACTTTTATCTGTTTTCCCTTTAGACAGTCACCACATACAATCTTTTCTTCCTTTCTAATCTTGGGAAGGCTTCTTACTAAATTTCTTATACTTGGCTAAGTTTTGGTAGTGAACATGTCCCAGCCTTTAGTGCCATAGTTTGGACTTGCTTTTCACAGCCATATTACATTTTGAGGACAATATATTCTCATTGCTACTTTCAATAACATAGCAGTTGTCACTTGTGCGTAAACCTTTCATGATAGATTTTCCTGTATGGTCTAAGATTCTACATATATCTTTTAAGAAGGTGACCAAATGTTCTTTGTCACAGATTTGCTAGATACTAAGGAGATTATGTTTTAAACCTTCCATACAAAGAACATTTTTAATTTTGGAGAGTCCTGGTTCAACTATTGTTCCTTGCCCAATTATTTTGGCGGAGCTCCCATCTACAAACGTGATTGACCCACCATTAAAATCTAAATACTCACAAAAATGGGTTTGGTCACCAATCATATGTCCGGAACACCCACTATCAAGGTACCATTTTGAACTATTACCGACTTTCAGAGCAATACAGATTACTAGGCAATTGTTCTGGCCTTTAGTAATACCCAGTAGTTTGAGAGTTTCAGAGTACCATTTGTTTTGGGTATTTGCAGTATGACCTTTAACACCCTCTAGTCCCACACTTTTGGCCATAGTTTCACAACTTCATATAAGATCACTCTCTAGGTAGTTAAGCACTTAAGAGAGACCCGCTTTGATACCAACTGAAATTATTGTAATAACCGCTCTAGTAGAAGTAGGAATAGGTCAAAGTGTCCTAGAGGGGGTGAATATGACTTTATAAAATTTTATGACAATTTAAAATCTAATTACCATTATCTTGATCTAATATAACAATTATCAAGATATCTTTGATTTAAATTTAATGGCTTCCAAGCCAAGTAGAGGATCTAACCACAAGACTATTCAATATCTAAACAATATATAAATTTATTCTATGATGGATGCACTGAGTGAGAGTGTGTGAGATGTGATACTTATCAGTTTTAAATAATCATGCATCATGTGATCATTCAAAGCAAACACAATAAGAGAATATGTAAATAACAATCTCAAACACAGTTGTTTTATAGTGGTTTAGCTATATGCATACTCCACTCCCGGTGGACACACTCAACCCTTGAGCGTACTGAAATTCACTAACGGAGGTTTCAAATCAGGTTTACCTCAAACCAGTACAACCTACACAAGGTTGACTCTAGGACCTACATAACGTACTTAAATGTGCCTACACAAGACACAAGTTTATGCCTACACAAGAGCAAAGGTCAACACGAAACACCTAAGTTTTATGCCCTACACAAGAGCAAAAGATCCACACAAGGAACCTCCATTTTAGGCCACACAAACCAAGGATCCACATAAGGAACCTCCATTTTAGGCTACACAGGCCAAGGATCCACACAAGGAACCTCCATTTTAGGCACACAGGTCAAGGATCCATACAAAGAACTTAGAGTTTATGCCCTACATAAGAGCAAGGGTCAACACACAGTACTCACACGTACTCTCTCGTCGGAGGCCTCCTATGAGGACTTGAAAGGGGTGAGAAGCACTTATGACCCAAACCTACCCAAGGAATGATCAACAAGGTCTTTGGACTCTAATGACTTATAGATAAGTAGGTGAGCTCCATTAAGCATGTTGATGAAGATCTCCTCCTTAATGATGAAGATTCTTCATCTCCCTTAATCCGCAACACTTGATGATGCTCCAATAAAGGTGACGGGTTGGGTCAAGGTTATGTTGGAATCCTACTCTATTAAATATTTTTCTATTTTAAAGAAGGAGTGATTCCAAGCATTCAAGCATTCAAGGTATTCCGGCTCAATAATTTTCTATTAAGATAGTAGCTGGATGATCCTTGAATGGGGAAGTTCATTCCTCAATCCACTCTATTGAATATCAATGATGAGGGTGGATTGAAGGATGAACTTCCATGAGAAAAAGAGCTTAGGGTAAATAGTATGCAAAACTCTCTCAAGGCTCTCTCTATTTTTCTCACTTTAGCAACTAAGAGCAAGCTTCCTATATATAGGAAAAAAGTCCCAACGGTAATAAATATGGCAAGTCTAACTGAGTTCGATCTCATCGGTCTTAACTCGATGTCATCGAATGTATACTTTTGATTCCATCGAGTCAGGGTTCGATGATGCGAACTCAACTGAAGCACAAACTCGAACTTTTTGACTGAAGATCGATGACATCGAACATGCATTGATGACATCGAACATGCGTCAATGATATCAAACTTTGAATTCTAATATCAATGACAGTGGTTTCGAGTTATCGATCTTTTCAATGAATATTTTAAGAAAGCTTGCTGGACACTTTTTGACTCAATTCGATGATATCAATCCCATATTGATTTCATCGATTTTTGAATTACGATCATATCAAGACAATATCAATTCCTCAATCATTCACATAAGATTTTCCTTTTCAGATTTGCTGGAACAGTTTTGTCATGATTCGATTGTACCGATTCTGTATCGATATCTTTGTGATTTGAATTTCGATGATATCGATGTGGGTTTCGATTCCTCAAACATATAGATGTTTTTCTTTCAAAAACTCGTTGGACACAACTTGTCCCATTTCAATGTGATCGATACTTTATCGATATTATAGAGATTTGAATTTCGATGATATCGATTATCCTTTGATTCCTCGAACAATATCAAGAATATTTACTAAGCCTTTCCTGGATAGAGCTCTGAGACTTTTCTATATCATCAACTGTCCTTCAATATCATCGATGTTATCGAAGGTACTTTCGATTTATCGAATATTTTGTCCAAAATACTTTATGGTTGTTGGACATAAAGAAGACTCAATTCGATGTTGTCGATATCATCGAGACTGAGTGTTTGATTGAATCGACCAAGAATCGATGATATCAAACTTAGCTAAAAACTTAGAGAATTTTTCATTTTGAAACTAGGTTTTCAGACTTTCAACACCTATGTTATTCTAAGATTTTCTTAAGGCTTGTGTTTACCTGGGTGTTTTGGGATTTGGGATGTGAGGCTAAGTTTGCTTTTGATGAGCTCTAAACACACATCCGGTTGAGGCAATGTCTTCAACAATCTTCATATGGGGCCCACTTGACTCATTAATTCAACACTCATGCTAATTGATAAACCAGTGTACTTTTAGCTATTAGGATGTTTCCTTATTCAATTAAAGGCACTCAATTGGAATTGGAGTCTCATCCTATCTAATTGGAAGATATTCAATAAACTCACATTTGAACTTCCATTGATTAATTCTCAACGGATAAAAGTTGTAAAGATTAGAAGTAATTCCATCACCTAACCATGCCTAGGAGATAATGGTAGACAACAAGATATACCGATCCAACAACTAATAGGGGAGATTTGTTAAGAATAGAAGGTATTTCATCACTCAACCATACCCAAGGGATGATGGAGAACAACAGGATTTCTTATTTTCACAAACTCCGAACAGAAGAAGAAGATACTTCAAGCTATCGCAGATCTATTGTAATTTAAGTCACAACAAACCATTAAACACTAAAATTATTCATTAAATATCAAACTAGAATCAAATGAGTTCAACAATAACAACAATCAAACAAGAAAAAATATCCTAATCACACTATAAGCTTCACCCCTTAGCCCTAGCTAAGGGATCTTAGCCAACCATAGACATGATTGGATTAAAACCTCTAAAAGAAAGCATTAAAGAAGAACTCTTGGGAAGCAGCTCCGCCCTTTTGCTCTACTTCTCCAAACCCTAGATCATCTAAAAAGTGCTAAGAAACCCCTATTTATAGGCAAAGTTCCACAAAATCACAAAACCATATCAAATTTATGCATTCCGCGTAACGCCTTCGATGTCATCGAATACCGTCCGATGTCATTAAAAGGGTTTGAATCCGGAAGTCGCACCCTTTCTTCTTTCGCACTGCGTAAGTCTTTGTGTCATCGAACTGTCCTTCAATGTCATTGAGGGAAGCTTCGATCCATTGAACAAGTCTTCGAGTCATCGAAAATGGGTCTAAAATAGTTCAGCGAGTTGCTTCAATTTCTTCAATAAATTCGATGCCATCGAGCACCTTCCTTCGAGTCATCAAATATTTCTTCGATTAATCGAAAAAACCACCCAATATGTCTAGCAACCAACTTAATTTTCCCTCATAAATTCGATGTCATTGACCTGTGTTCGATGTTATCGAACTGATCTTCGATGTCATTGAATTGTTGTCAATGGCACAGTCTTTCTAATTTCTGCGCTTGTTCTTTCGACTTCCTTTCTTATCCACTTGGTTTTCTTGGATTTTGGAGTCTTAAAATCTTCAATCTTGGTCTCCACAGGTCCATTCTTTGATTTGGTGACTTTTAAGCACTAAATTTATGCTTTTAGCATTCTTTTCAATCCAAGACCTTAAATTCACCTTACAACACAAACACTTGTAAAATATACCATTAAGCCATATTATATTTGTAAAACCAAGAAATAAATGGGAGATAATATGCAATATTTGACCCTCAACATTACCCTACCCCAAAATCATATATTTTATGTCCGATAACTCATTTTGATTTGCGAGATACGTCCGTTTTCAGTTCTGACGATCTGAATCATCTTCGTCTTCGATTAGGCCTTTTTTGGTTCATCTTGGCCATGAAATTATCCGTGACTTGCTCTACATCAATATACTACTTCTGTATATCAACAGACCTCGAGCATTGAGGGGTCATTCTCTCTTTTTTCCCTTTATATTAATTTCACCATGGAGAGGAACTTTCCACTCGAAGCAGGTGATTGGGCCATGAACTTAAAATCTAACTCTAGGTTAATTATTCATCTGCAAGTCTGGCATTAATTGGCACAGTTTGAAAATTGCACCAACCGAATGATGATAACCACCTGATCAATGGCTTAATGGTTTATTTTTAACATGCCAATGCCACGACCAATTGGATGGTAAAGAGCCAACACGGTGAGATGGCTTTTTTCAGTTCCAATTCCAAAAAGATTATCCCAATGATCTCTACCCATGTGAAATTTGAAATGACTGTTGCTCGGTTCCTATCAAGAAGGATTATTCAATTAATCTTTAACCTTGTCAAATTTGAAATGAAAGATTATTCAATTAATCTCTATCCATGTAAAATTTGAAATGACAGTTACTTGATTTAATAATTTAGGGTGCATTTTTAAAATTAGTTTGACAATTTCATGATATGCATGTTTTGGGTGCTTTTAGTTGAAGCTTTTTACTCAAACATGGCATCTAAACCAATACAAGACATGCAAGATATGGTGGAAAAGTCATCACCCATCAGAGAAAGCCTAACACAATTGAACATTTATACTATTCCTTTCTCAAAATGTTGTTGGGTACGGAAGCGTCACCCAAATGTGACACAAATGTGAATTAAACAGACACATAAATAGAAAATTCGAGTATGCAAAGAGAACACAATGATTTACATGGAAACACCCTTGTGATAATAAACCATGGCACAAAGTAACAATCAATCTACTATGAAAATAAAATTATAAGAGATGAGAGCAACTTACATGCAAACTCTAGAATTGAAAACCCTAGATCCCCTTTCTCTAAATCCTAGTTGTCTCTAGAATGACTTTTCAATCACCTTATATTACCCTAATCACGTATTACACATGTTTATAGAACCTAGATTTAGAATAAAAAATAAAATTGCACAATTACGCAGAAGTTGTTCAAACTATTGATAGGACTTTCGATAGGATCAACTCCAATAAAGGCTCGTCGATCGAATCAACCACACTTTCGATCAAATCAAAAGTGCCTAAAATCATCTAGAGAGAAAACTTGTATTATTGGATTTTCTTAATCGAATTGAGAGCCTGTTCAATTGAATCGAACAATATCAAATAGTCCAATGAGCAATTGGAAAAAAAAAAAATCTCGATCGAATCCAATAGGGTGTTAATCCTATCAAAAATTCATATTCAACATAGATTAAAGGCACCTGATTTTATACAATTTCCATTGTGGCTTTAATATCCATGTTTCACTACTCTAAGCTCCTTCATGCATCTTTAATTCTCTTCGGTATAGTTTCATCATTGCTTCTTGTGCACACTCCATTTTCATCAAACATTTTCCAAGCCTAAAGAAGTCGAATAAAACCTAAACTTCTCTATAGGAAAAATTTTGTAAGCATGTCAGTCAGATTCACACTAGTGTGGATCTTCTCAAGAGTAACATCACATTCCTTAAACACTTATCGGATAAAATGATAACGAACATCAATATGTTTAGTACAAGAATAGTATACTAAGTTCTTTGCTAAATTTATAGCACTCTTATTGTCATTAGGGGTGTACACGAATCGAGCTAACTTGTTTAGCTCACTCGACTCGACTCGACTCGAAAAAGCTCGATTTAACTCGGTTTGAAGCTGAGTTCGAGTCGAGTCGAGCTGATTTTTTGAGCTCAAAAATGAGTTTAAGTCAAGTTTAAGCTAGCCCCAGCTTAACTCGACTCGGATTGAATCTAACTTGAATCGAACTTGGATCGAACTAGTTCGGTGACTCGGTTACTTTAATATTAATGTTGCTCACAAGTGTTTAATGAAATGACTTAACGAAGTGTGGCTAATGGCAAGGAAGGTATGTATATGAAACCAATATTCTTTTTTTCTTGATTTTTATGTTTCTTAGAAGGTGTTTAATAAAATACCTATAAAAACATTGTTGTTGTTTTACATACAGTGAGATTTTGAAGGTGCAGTCCATGTGTTTGTGAAAATGCCACACAGGCGAACTCGGCTCGAACTCAACTCAAACTGGCCCGAGCAGTTGACTGAACCGAGCCAAGGTGGCTAGTCAGGCTCGAGGACCGAGCCAAGCCAAGTTCGAGCTGGGGTCGATTAGTGGCCAAGCCGAGTCGAGCTAGGGCCAGCTCTACTTGGTTAAACTCAATGTATACCCCTAGTCGTCACAATGTATAGGCGCAACTTCCTGCTGAAGTCCCAACTCATTTATCATTCCTTTCAACCAACCATCGTATGTAAATGCTCTTGTCACTATCATATACTCAGCTTTGATTGTGAAAAGAACAACCACAAACTGAAGCTTCGATATCCAACCGATCACTCCACCCACTAATACAAACGAGTAACTGCAAGTCAATCTTCTATTATCCACATTTCCTGTGTAATCAAAATCCACAAAACCTACTAGTTTCTCCTTAGATTTATGAAATGTCAAGACATGGTATGTTGTACCTTGTATGTAACAAAGTAGTCATGTCACTACCTCACAATATTGTTTACTAGGGTTAGACATGTAGCTGCTCACAAGACCCACTGCATATGAAATATATGGCCACTTACAGAGCATGACGTACATCAAACTGCCAACTACGCTCGAGTAGGGCATATAAGACATATACTGCTTTTCTTTAAGTGATGTAGGATATTATTTTGAAGAAGCTAAAAGTGATCAGCGTGTGGAGAGTTAACTAGTTTTGCATTATCTATCTCAAACATGAGTAAGACCTTTTCAAGATACTCCTCCTAAGACAACCATAACCTGCTGCTTTCCCTATCCCTATATAAGTCGACGCCAAGAATCATCTTTGCAGCCACTAGATCTTTCATTTTAAATATTTTAGATAAGCAACCCTTCAATATGTTGATCTCAGACATGTTATGGTTGGCAATAAGTATATCATCAACATACAATACTACGATAATGAATTCTCCATTACTTAGTGATCTTAAGTAAACACAGTGATTAAATTCATTTCTAGTAAATCGTTGGATCAATATGAAAAAATCAAACTTTTCGTATTACTGCCTAAGTTACTATTTCAGGCTATAATGACCTCCCTAGCCTACGAACCTTATTCTCAAACTCTTGTTCCTCGAACTCTTTTAGTTACTTCATGTAAATCTGCTTTTCCAATACCCTATATAGGAAAATAACCATTACATCCAATTGTCCTAATTTAAGATTGTATGGGGCAACCAGTGCTAACACAAATCTGACAGATGCTTGCTTGACCATAGATGGGAAAATCTCATTGAAATCAATACCCTTCTTCTGCGCATAACCCTTCATTACCAATTTAGCCTTATACTTATAATGTTTCTTCTAATAAACTCACTTGCAGCCAATTACTTTACGCCCAACCGAAAAATCTCACCAGCTCTCATGTCTCATTCTTGTATAAAGAATCCACCTCATCATACATCACTGCCATCCACTTTTTTACATCTACATCATCAAGAGCCTACTTAAAAGTAGACATGTCCCTCTCATCTGTAATGAGGGTGATACAACGTTTGAGTCGCCTCTGTACCTCAATAGTAACCTGCAATCTTATAATAGATTTCTCCTAATATGTGGTGGCTCCACCTACACCTGTACCTCTTCCTACAATTCGGCTTCTTTAAGTGCATCACCCTCATCGATTTTGACAACAATCATCATTGATTTTTTTTTCTTGTGTTCATCTTTATCAAACTTGACGTATTAGCTCATTGTCATTTTTCATGTGGCCTAATCATACGATCTGTATCCCTTCACACCATCACCATAACCAACAAATGTATACTTCTTCACCCTTTGGTCTAACTTATCTCTCTTAACAAATGGTACATGAGAGTAAGCATCAGAAGTAAATATACACAGCCTTGAGTAGTCTACTTCCTGACCACTTCCTACTTCTTCAGGAATGTTACAATCAATAGCCATAAATGGAGATTGATTCACTAAATAGTAATTTATGTTAATGGCCTCATCCCATAAGTCCTTCCCTAACTTGACATTACTCAACATACTTTGGGCCCACTCTAAAAGAGTCTGATTCATATGTTATATCACACCATTTTGTTCTAATGTGTGCCTAACAATCCCCTCATCCTTATAAAATTGATTAAATTTCTTTAAAGTAAATTTTGCTCCATTGTTCACCCTTGTACTTTCAATTATCGCCCTAACTGCTTTTCAACCATAACATTCCAAGAGTTGAAAATGGAAAACACATAAGATTTATTCTTCATTAAATAAACTCACACATTTATAAAGAAGTCGTCAATGAATGTTACGAAGAATGATGACCCTTCTCTATAAATCACAAGTGACAACCCCCACATGTTAGAGTGTATATAGTCTAACAGTCCCTTACTACTATGTTTTTCAGTTTTAAATGATAATTTTGACTATTTACCATATATGTAATGCTCACATACATTTAAATCCAAAAAAAGAAAAGAAGAAGAAGTAAGAATTAAACCACAATCAAGGAGTACCTTCATATCGTGCTTGCTCATGTGGACTATGCGCACATGCCACACACGTGCTAACATGGATTTTGCTATAGATGCTGCAACTCCACCTGATGCACTATTCTCGATTAACTTGTAGAGATTACCACTACTTTGTCTTTTATAATGGTAAGTGTGTTCACACCCCAAGTGTAGGGTCGCGATGTAGTAATAATCTCGGTCAGACCGAGGTTGAATCCACGAGGACTAAACTTGTGCGAATTCTAAAAGTAACTAGAACTAGAACTAGAAGAAGATCTAAAACTAAATCTAAAATATTTAAGAGAGTGATTTTGAATAAGGTAATTAAAACTTATAAATTTAAGGTGGTAACTAGGGTGTCAAGGATCCACTTATAGTAATTAGGAAGCTACCTTGCATGATTCAATAGATCCAACTGGAATCAAAGTCTTATCTTATCTAGTTGGAGAAAGGAGAGATGGTTAGATCTCTGAACTTCTCATGTACCTAGTCTTAACGGATGAGAGTTGTGAGGATTAGAAGTGATTCCATCACCCAACCATGCCCAGGAGACAATGGCAGACAACAAGATATACCAATCCCACAACCATTCATGGGAGAATTGTGAATATTAGAAAGGATTCCATCACCCTACCATGCCTAAGGGACGATGGTGAACAACAGGACTTACTAATTTCATAATTTTAATTTAAGGAAAGAAGATATTCAAAGCAATCGCAAATCCATTGTTATTTGAGTCACAACAAACCATTAAACACTAAAAATATTCCTTAATAAAGAATTAGAATCCATAAGAGTTCAACAAAACATGAATCAAAATAAAGAAAGTATCCCAATCATAGTACAAGCTTCACCTCTTAGCCCTAGCTAAGAGGTTTAGCCAACCATAAACATGATTGAACTAAGAACTCTTAAACAAAACATCAACTAAGGAAGAAGAAAAACTCCCGAACGGCGGCTCCACCCTTTTGTTCCACTCCTTAAACCTTAGAAAATGCCTAGGAACATCCTAAAGACTCTTATTTATAGTTGTGCTACTCCAACTTTCACATCAAATTGGAAAAATTCAGAAACCACCTCAAATTTATGCAGTCCATGAAGAATTTACGTAACCTTAGACTAATTGAGGACAGCCTTCGACTGGTTGAGAGTTACCTTCGACTGGTCGATGATGACGGGAATTTAAAGGATTTTGATGGCTGGAATTCGAGTTGAAGTTTATTTGACAAGTCGAGGAAAAGCTTAGACTGGTCGAAGTAAGACTTAGACTGGTCGAAGTAAGACTTAGTCTAGTCGAAGTAAGCAGATTTTTAGGGTTCTTTTTCGTCACTTTAAGTCTTTGATTTTTTTCATTCCTCACTTAGTTTTCTTGGATCTTTGGCATGTAAATTCTTCATTCTTGGTCTCATAAGATCCATCCTTGGCCTTAGAGATTCTTGAGTGTTAAATTCATGCTTTTAGCATCCTTTTCAATCCAAGCTCTTAAATTCACCTTGCAACATAAACATGATTAAAATAGAATATTAAGCATTATCATGTTTATAAAACCAAGTAATAAATAGGGAATAATATGCAATATTTGACCCTCAATAAAGTGCCCCTTTGAAACTTTCAGGACACCATTATGGGTAGTGAACTTGCATCCTAATGCATCCATACCACATAAAGAAATCAAATTTTTCTTCAAATTTATAACATGCCTCACATCGGTTAGAGTACACTTCACCCATCAAACATTCTGATGCGAACAAATTTAATTACAATCATCTTACATGTATAATCATTGCCCATACGAACCAAGCCACCATTATACTTGTTATCATGGCTGGTGAACTAGCATCCTAGTGCATCCAAACCACCTATAAAAATTAAAGCTTTCTTTAATTCTGGAACTTGCCTCACATTAGTTTGCGAGATAAATCCATTTTAAGTTCTGACGATCCGGATCATCTTCATCTTCGATCGAGCCTTTTTTGGTCCATCTTGGCCATGAAATTATCCGCGGCCCACTCTACATCAATATACTACTGTATAGCAACAGACCTCAGGCATTCATGGGTCGTTATCTTTGGTTTTTTTTCATTTATATTAATTTCACCATGGAGAGGAACTTTCCACTCGAAGTAAGTGATTGGGCCATGAACTTAAAATCTGACTCTATGTTAATTATTCATCTGCAGGTCTGGCATTGATCAGCATGGTTTGAAAATTGCACCAATCAAATGATGATAACCATTAGATCAATGGCTTAATGGTTTATTTTTAACATGCAAATGCCATGACCAATTGGATGGTAAAGAGCTAATACGGTGAGATGAATTTTTTCGGTTACTATTCCGAAAAGATTATTCAAATAATTTCTACCCATGTGAAATTTGAAATGACAGTTGCTCGGTTCCTATCAAGAAGGATTATTCAATTAATCTCTATCCATGTGAAATTTGAAATGAAAGATTATTCAATTAATCTTTATCCATGTGAAATTTGAAGTGAGACTTACTTGATTTAACAGATTATTCAATTAATCTTTATCCATGTGAAATTTGAAGTGAGAGTTACTTGATTTAATAGTTTAGGGTGCATTTTTTAAATTAGATTGACAATTTCATGATATGCACATTTAGGGTGCTTTTAGTTGAAGCTTTTTACTTAAACATGGCATCTAAACCAATACAAGACATGCAAGATACGGTAGAAAAGTCATCACCCATCAGAGGAAGCCTCACACAATTGAACCTTTATACTATTCCTTTCTCAAAATGTTGTTGGGTGCGGAAGCACCACCCAAATGTGACACAGATTTGAATTAAACAGGCACATAAATAGAAAATTCGATTATGCAAAGAGAACGCAATGATTTACATGGAAAAACCCTTGTAATAATAAACCACGGCATAAAGTAACAATCAATCCGCTATGAAAATAAAATTATAAGAGATGAGAGCAACTTACATGCAAACTCTAGAGTTGAAAACCCTAGATGTCCTTTTTCTAAACCCTAGCTCTCTCTAGAATGACTTTTCAATCACATTGTGTTACCATAATCCCATATTACACATGTTTATTAATCTGGATCTAGAATTAAAAATAAAATTGCACAATTATGCAAAAGTTGTGAAAACTATCGATAAGACTTTCGATAGGATCAACTCCAATTGAGGCTCGTCGATCGAATCGACCACACTTTCGATCGAATCAAAAGCGCCTAAAATTGTCTAGAGATAAAACTTGTATTTTTGGATTTTCTCAATCGAATCGAATCAAACAAGATCAAAATAGTCCAACAAGAAATTTGGAAAAAAAAAAAGAAGGAATTTCTCAAGCGAATCAAATAGGGTGTTAATCCTATCAAAAATTCCTATTCAACATAGATTAAAGGCACCCAATTCTATACAATCTCCATTGTGGCTTTAATATTCATGTTCCACTACTCTAAGCTCCTTCATCCATCTCTAATTCTCTCTAGTATAGTTTCATCATCACTTCTTGTTCACACTCTGTCTTCATCAATCCTTTTCAAATCCTAGAGAAGTCGAATAGAACCTCAACTTCTATATAGGAATAACTTTCGTAAGCATGTCAGTCAGATTCACACAGATATGAATCTTCTCAAGAGTAACATCACATTTCTCATGTACTTGTCGAATAAAATAATGACGAACATCAATATGCTTAGTACGAGAATAGTATACTGAGTTATTTCTCAAATAGATAGCACTCTTGTTATCACAATGTATAGGCATGACTTCCTGTTGAAGTCCCAACTCATTTATTATTCCTTTTAACAAAACATCATTTTTAAATGCTTCCATTACTACCATATACTCAGCTTTGTTTGTGAAAAGAGCAACCACATACTAAAGCTTCAATATCCAACTAATCGCTCCACTCGCTAATGCAAACGAGTAACTGGAAGTCGATGTTTCACTACTCTAAGCTCCTTCATCCATCTCTAATTCTCTCCAGTATAGTTTCATCGTCTCTTCTTGTGCACACTCCATCTTCATCAAACATTTTCCAAGACTAGAGAAGTCGAATAAAACCTGAACTTCTCTGTATGAAAACTTTCATAAGCATGTTAGTCAGATTCACACTGGTATGGATCTTCTCAAGAATAACGTCACATTCCTCAAGCACTTGTCAAATAAAATGATAATGAACATCAATATGTTAGTACGAGAATAATATACCAAGTTTTTTGCCAAATTGATAGCACTCTTGTTGTCACTAGGGGTGTACATGAACCGAGCCAACTTGTTTAGCTTAATTGACTCAACTCGAAAAAGCTTGATTCGACTCGGTTCGAAGCTGAGTTCAAGACGAGTCAAGTTGATTTTTTGAGCTTGAAAATGAGTTCAAGCCAAGTTCGAGCTAGCCCCAGCTTGACTCAACTCGAATCGAACCAGTTCGGTGACTTGGTTACTTTGATATTGATGTTGCTTACCAAGTGTTTGATGAAATGACTCAATGAAGTGTGGCTAGTGGCAAGGAAGGTATGTTTATGAAATAAATACCCTTTTTTCTTGATTTTTATGTTGCTTAGAAGGTGTTTAATAAAATACCCATAAAACCATTATTGTTGTTTTACATATAATGAGATTTTGAAGGTGTAGTCCATGTGTTTGTGAAAATGTTGCACTGGCGAACTCAGCTCAAACTGGATCGAGCTGCTGACTGAACTGAGCCGAGCTGACCAGTCAGGCTCGAGGACCAAGCCAAGCCAAGTTCGAGCTAGGGTCGACTAGTGGCCAAGCCGAGTCAGGCTGGGATCGGCTAAACTCGATTAAACTCGATGTGCACCCCTAGTTGTCACAATGTATAGGCACAACTTCCTGCTGAAGTCCCAACTTATTTATTATTCCTTTCAACCAAACATCATTTTTAAATACTCCCATCACCATCATATATTCATCTTTGATTGTGAAAAGAGTAACCACAGACCGAAGCTTTAATATCCAACCGATCGCTCCACCCACTAATACAAACAAGTAACTGGAAGTCAATATTCTATTATCCACATTTTCTGCGTAATCAAAATCCACATAGCCTACTAGTTTCTCTTCAGATTTCTCAAATCTCAAGAGGTGGTATGTTGTAACTTGTGTGTAATAAAGTAGCCATTTCACTACCTCACAATGTTGCTTCTTAAGGTTAGACATGTAGCTACTCACAAGACCCATTACATATTAAATATAAGGCCTCTTACGAAGCATGGCGTATATCAAATTGCCAACTACGCTAGAGTAGGGCACATAAGACATATACTGCTTTTCTTCATGTGATGTACGACATTGTTTTGAAGAAGCTGAAAGTGATCAGCATGTGGAGTGTTAACTAGTTTTATGTTATTTATCCCAAACTTAA
Organism: Magnolia kwangsiensis; assembly: GCA_037074715.1. Lineage (NCBI taxonomy): Eukaryota > Viridiplantae > Streptophyta > Magnoliopsida > Magnoliales > Magnoliaceae > Magnolia > Magnolia kwangsiensis. The sequence goes on along the minus strand of CM073572.1, from coordinate 66,837,657 downwards.
GTAGGACCTTTTCAAATACTCTTCCTAAGACAATCATGGCCTGCTCCTTTGCCTGTCCATGTGTAAGTCAATGCCGAGAATCCTTTTTGTAGCCACCAGATCTTTCACTTTAAATATCTTCGATAACTAACCCTTCAATATGTCAATCTAAGATATGTAATAGTTAGCGATAAATATATCATCAACATACAATACTAGGATAATAAATTCTCCATCACCCAGTACTCTTAAGTAAACGCAGTGATCAAATTCATTTCTAGTAAATCGTTGGATCAATATGAAAGAATCAAACTTTTTGTACTACTACCAAGGCTATACTTAATTATAAATGAAAAAATCTCGTTGAAATCAATACCCTCCTTCTACATATAACCCTTCACTACGAATCTAGCCATGTACTTATCTTGTTTCTTTCAGTAAACTTACTTACGTCCGATCACTTTACACCCAACAGGAAACTCCCACCAGCTCTCATGTCTCATTCTTGTATAAAGAATCTATCTCATCATGCATCATTGTTATCTACATCATCAAGAGCCTCATGAAAAGTAGATAGGTCCCTCTCATTTGTAATGAGAGTGATACAACGTTTGAGTCCCCTCTGTACCTCAATAATAACCTGCAATCTCGTAATAGATTTCTCCTAATAGGTGGTGGCTCCACCTTCTCTTGTACCTCTTCCCGTGACTCAACTTCTTTAAGTGTCTCACCTTCATAAATTTCGACATCAATTATTGTTGATTTTTCTATTTTCTTGTGTTCATCTTTATCAAACTTGACATCTCAAATCATTGTGATTTTTCATGTAGCCTAATCAAACAACTTGTATCCTTTCACCCCCATCACCATAACCAACAAATGTTCACTTCACCCTTTTTTCTAACTTACCTCTCTCAGCAAATGGTATATGAAAGTAAGCATCATAACCAAATACACACAACCTTGAGTAGTCTACTTCCTGACCACTTCATACTTCTTCAAGAATGTTATAATTAATAGACATAAATGAGGACTGATTCACTAAATAACAAGTTATGTTAATAGCCTCATCCCATAGACCCTTACCTAACTTGACATTACTCAATATACTTTGGGCCCACTCTAAAAGAGTCAGATTCATACGTTCTATCACATTATTCTATTCTAGTGTGTGCTTGATAGTATTGTGCCTCACAATCCACTCATCCTTACAAAATTGATTTAATTCATTTGAAGTAAATTCTCCACCATTGTTCGTCCTTAATACTTTCAATTATCGCCCTAACTGTTTTTCAACCATGACCTTCTAAGACTTGAAAATGGAAAACACATAGGATTTATTCTTCATAAAATAAACCTACACCTTCCTAAAAAGTCATCAATGAATGTTACGATGAATGATAACCCTTCTCTATAAATCACAGGCGACAACCCCCACATGTTAGAGTGCATATAATTCAACGGTCCCTTACTACTATGTTTTTCAATTTTAAATAACAATTTTGACTATTTAATATATATGCAATGCTCACATACATTCAAATCCCAAAATAAAAAATAAAAAAATTAATAGTAAGAATTAAACAACAATCAAAGAATACTTTCATATCGTGCTTGCTCATGTGGACTATGCGCACATGCCACACACATGCTGACATAGATTCTGGTATAGATGCTGCAAGTCCACTTGATTCGATATTCTCGATCAACTTATAGAGATTACCGTTATTTTGTCGTTTATAAAGGTGAGTGCCCCTCTGAAACTTTTAGGACATCATCATGGGCAATGAACTTGCATTGTAGTGCATCCAAACCACCTATAAAAATCAATTTTTCTTTAAATCTAGAACTTGCCTCACATCGGTCAGAGTACACTCCACCCCATCAAACATTATGATACGAATGGATGTAGTTTCAATCATCTTACTGGCATAATTATTGTCTATAAGAATTAGATCACTATCATACTTATGTATATGTGGTGAACCAACTCTAGTGAAGGGTCATGTGGTACAAAGCCCCTATATCCAAAATCCACTCTTGATAGAAGCAACCCATTTTGAACACCGACAATACATCACAACCATTCGAACATTCATGTGATTCCACTAAATTAACTTCTCTTTTAGAATTATCTGAATTCTCATCATTCTAGGTTTTAGGGGACTGACGGTCATATATTCAATCTTCCTACAAATCCAACACTTCGTCTTGTCATTGCCTTTAGTCTTAGATCTCGATCACAAATTTTCCTTCTCCCACCTAGAAGTTCTTCCCATAACAACCAACACATCCGTAAAGTAACCTCCCCACCGTTCTTCTTTCTCAACTGCTCCGAATGAAGTATTGAGATAACAGTTTCAATGTCAATAGTCTCCCTACCATGACACAGAGTGTCTATGAGATTCTCGTAGGACTCTATAAGAGAATTCAATAGGATTAGGGTTTGTTCTTCCTCGTTGTTCTTCACATCTACACTCAATTTACAAAGTACTTTTAAAGTTGTTGATGTGTTTATTGAGATATGTCCCTTCCGCCATCTTCAGATTGTAAAACTACTTCTTCAGAAATATGCAATTGGAGAGTGATATCATCATGTAGAGGCTCTCCAACTTTTCTCACACTCTTGCGATAGTCTTCTGATTGATGACATTATAGAGGGCCTCATCGGTCAAGCACAATTGAATTGTATTAATTACCTTTTGATCTAGTTTATCTTACTCTTCATTACTCATAGTATCAGGATGTTCTGTTTTTCCAAGGAGTACCTGCTATAACCCTTATTGAATTAAAAGGGCTTTAATCTTCACCCTTTATAATTTAAAATTATATTTACCTATGAATTTCTCCATCTCGAACTTAACATTCGTCCCATTCGATATTTTGTCTTCATATTCAATCTAAAACACCAACCTAATATCCTAATTTCTCTAATACCACTGTTGGGTGCGGAAGCATCACCTAGACGTAAATCAAACAAGCACAGAGATAGAAAATTTGAGCATGCACAGAGAACACAGTGATTTATGTGGAAAAATCCTTTACGGAAAAAAACTACCCCACAAAGTGATAAGCGATCCACTATCAAAGCAAAATTACATGAGATGAGAGCAACTTGCATGCAAACCTTAGAGTTGAAAACCCTATATTCCCTTCTTCTAAAACCTAGCTCTCTTTAGAACGAGTTTCCAATCACCTTGTATTACCCTAATATCGTATTGTACCTGTTTATATAACCTGAATCCATAATTTAAAAAAAAAATAAAAAAATCACGCACTTATGCAAAAGTTACTCAAATTGTCCATAAGACATTCGTTAGGATCAACTCCAATCAAGGGCCGTTGATCAAATCAACCATACTTTTGATAAAATCGAAAGTGTTCAAAATCGTCTAGAGAGTAAACTTGTCTTTTTAGATTTTCCCGATCAAATTGAGAGTCTCTTCAACCGAATCGAGTAAGACCAAAACGGTTCAATGAGCAATTAGGGAAAAACAAAATTTCTCGGCCGAATCGAACATGGTGGCGATCCAGTCAAAAACTCATGTTTAGCATAGATTAAAGGCATCCAATTTCAATAAATGCAAATTACACATTACAAGTAATATTTTACTTGTATCCACATGAAATCTCAAATGATAATCACTTGATTTAATAGCTTGGGTGCATTTCTAAACTTAGTTTAATAATAACACGATATGCACGTTAGGGTCTGTTAGTTGCACCAAAGCTTTCAACTAAAACATGGGATGGCTAATCATAAATCTCGATAGAGTATTTAAGGAGAGCAAGCCACGGTGTTGTTGATGCACGTGTGAGTAGGCTAGCCTTCGCCATGGTGGTTTGCTTTTCTGATTTTGCCGAATGTTGTTGCGGTTGTGGGGATGAATAAGCTTGCAAGTGTTTTTGGTTGACTTCGAGTCACCACTAGCTAATATAGCTTGGAATTCATGGCGAACTAGACACTGTGGAACCATTATGAATTGGGGAACCTCAATTTGAATGACTCCTAATGGATAGCAGTAGATTTTGGTGCCGGTAGGAATTATATTTCCACCACCATACAGGACTCATATTTCGATGTGCATTTTCTATACAATAATTTAGAATGCCACGCGTCAAACTTTTATTGGTGGCTGGTGGCTGGTGGGAGTTCAATTGCCATCAACACCATCACCTTTAATTTCCCATCCGGCTTAATTCTGGAGGTTATGAGAGAGTTCCCCAACTAAATTAGCGTTTTGAGTGTCTTTTAAGTTAAACTGTTCTATTTTGAGGTCCAGTCCGAGTAATGCAGAACAATTTCTCATCTAAGGCAGGGTGTCTACAAGTGCAAAAGTCATACCAAGGAAAGCCCCACACAATTGAACCTTATTCCTTTCTCAAAATGCAAATTGCCAATGACAAATAAAATATGCATCCACGTGAAATCTCACATGCATGAGAACTGCTTGATTTAATAGTTTACGATATATATTATAATAACCTGATATGCATATTTAGTGTGCACTTCTAAGGGACACGTGACATGTCTAATTAGAGCCGTCAATGGGCTGGGCCAGCCCGTAAGGCTTCCAGGCTGACATTGAGTTAAAATAATAGGCCCAGCGGCTAGACCCAGCCTAAAATTTAAGCGTGTTTACTTAATTGGGACTAGGTTGGGCTGCATCTAAAAGCCCATCAGCTTGGCCTGAACCTCGCCCAGCTTGGCCAGTTTAGGGTTTCAAGGTTATTTGGTCAAATATTATCTACGATTGGGCCTGGTCAGATTAACCTTAATCGGACCTACGTCATTTATAATCATCATAGGCGGAGCTAAGGCCTGTTTATTTGGACCGTCATGAGCCTTGGCCGGACTCTGTTCTAGGTTTTACTTTGCTGGTTGGGTTTGGACTAGGGGTGTACACGAACCGAGCTAGCTCAGTTAGCTCGCTCGACTTGTCTCGAAAAAGCTTGATTGACTCGGGTTCGAAGCTGAGTTTCAGCCGAGTTGAGCTGATTTTTTGAGATTGAAAATGAGTTCGAGCTGGCCTTAACTTGACTCGACTAGGATCGAACCCAGCTCGAATTGAACCAGTTCGATGACTCGGTTACTTTAATATTGATGTTGCTCACCAAGTGTTTGGTGAAATTACTCAAAGAAGTGTGGGTGGTGGTAAGGAAGGTATATATATGAAACCAACACCCTTATTTTCTTGATTTTTATGTTGCTTAGAAGGTTTTTGATAAAATACTTGTAAAACCATTGCTGTTGTCTCAAGTACAATGAGATTTTGAAGGTACAGTCAAAGTGTTTGTGAAAATGCTGCAATGGTGAATTTGGCTCGATCTTGGATCAAACTCGGCTCGAACTGGCCAGTCACGCTCGAGGACCGAACCGAGCTGGCCAGTCAAGCTCAAGGACTGAGCCGAGCCGAGTTCAAGCTGAGGTCAGTTAGTAGCCGAGCTAAGCTCGACTCAGTTCAACTCGATGTACACCCCTAGTTTGGACAGGCCTCTCTCTCTCTCTCTCTCTCTCTCTCTCTCTCTGGGTTAGCTTGTTAGTACACACCCATGTCATTACACACACTCCATATTAGCCACCCCTGCTAAAAATAGATGCCAAGACTTCAAGTGTTGAAACGAGTTATCTCCACTCAGTCTGCCAGTCAAACTGGGCCTATAGACCGCCTTATGTTTAATCCTAAATCCAATATGACTAAACACTGGGTACCAATACCAGCAAGCCCTGGTGCAAGAAGTTAAACCCATTGGACCATGGTCCGTACAATCGAACCTTTTAACACTATTCCTTAAAATGCAAACTAACCATTATAAATAAAATCTCTATCCACGTGAATCTCACTTCTTTATTTAATAATTTAGCTTGCATTTCTTTTAGTTAATTTAATAATATCACGATATGCATATTTAGAGTGCTTTTAGTCGCACCAAATATCATGAAATTTCTTGATGTCTGTGCGACCAAGCGCATCCTCATCCACGTTTACTACTTTAGATCCTACGTTGGGTTTATAAAAAACCAATCTAAACAAGTTTTTCGATTTTCTGAGAATGGTCTGTTTGGCTTCTTAACATGGTATATTTCCTGGAGGCTTACTCATGGCTAGGAGAACCGTTTATCAAGTGGCCCTGCATGGGCAAAGCACAATGTAAAATTCAGATTGTTCGATAATCTAAGCCGTATGAACACTTGACTTTTGCTTCTTTAACCGTCCATCCGAAAGCATAGTGGAATTGATTCACTATTAGAGTAGAGATGGGAGGCTTGCTGATCTCAAGCATCTCAACCGTTCAGGTGGTACATTTTTGTGGCAATCAGAACTGTTGAATATTTGGGTGAACACAAGAAGGAAATATAGTTGTGGGAAAAAAAAAAACAGAAATCTAATGGGGCCGTCGTAGGATTCACATTGGTAGCATGAAAATGGACGGTTCAGGAGGAGAAACTATACAATGAGTTGGTGAAATCGGATGGACGTAAGAGAATATAACACAAACATCATGGTACATACGACGGGGGTTGGTGTTTACACGGGATTCTTCTAATCTTCTCATCCCCATGAAACGGTAGGAACCACCATGACCATATAACCTCTCTAAAAAATCAGGCTGATCGACTAACTAGGTGGGCCAGACCCATGTGTTGAGTCATGGTCGATTGTACACAGATTCCAGTGCTGTGGCCCAACTGAGGAGCGGAACAGGCTGATTTCTGTCCCAGGTGATCTTCGTGGTGGGTCCTACCCTTTTTATGGTGCTGATGTACGGCACAGATGACATGATGGTAGGAACGATGTCACGGTACCAGTAGTTGGTGTACCTTGCCTGTATATGTGATATTTCTCCTGATAAATTGCACGCATGACACACGGATAACATAAAGCTGTCTAAGCTGTTGGGCGGATCCAATTTAGATGCCAACCAAATCGAAAATTACATTGGCTGGATTTTAAAACTGGCTGATTGGTTGACATTCAATGGACGACACGGATTGAAAAGATTCAATGGTCTGAATTCAATTTTGTAATTTGACCATCAGGTTGGTGATCTTTCGTATCATCCTATTCCAACAAACAAGTGTCCACCAATCAGAGGATCGATTGAATCCATCCTTTCTATCGACAACCAACAAGATCTTCGGTTAGGATCACCTGCTGGTGTACGGTAGAGATGCTTGGGTGAAGCAAGCTACCATCTTCTGATAGGAACAGCGAAGGCAATGCCAACAACCCATTCTTAAGATCCACTTACCTGAGTTGTGTAATGAGTCACTCACCACCCTTTACCATAGTGTGACAGCTCCACCGGACCACATGATGTATACATTTTATCCACGCAGTCAGTTAATTTTTCTAAATCACTTTATGGCACGAGACTAAAATAGAAGCATATCTAGAACTTAAGTAGACCAAATCATAGGGTTTAGTGGTGATTGAACACCTATCATTGAATGCTTCTTTTGAGTATGGAAAATTCAAAACAAGTTGAATGAGAAATAAACATCATTATTTCTCATAATAAGGTTTCAATTTTCACATCATTATTCCTCATAATAAGGTTTCAATTTTAGATACCATTATCCTCATGGTTGCTCTAACCCTTGACCGGGTGTTGCAACTCTTGAGAGTCTACCCCGATAGCATGAGTAAGGATCCAACATTCCACATCCAACTTCTATTGCCTCTTGAAGATCAGTCTAAGAGTTTGTTGGTACCTTATATTTGGAATGAATTAAAATACAAATTATAAATATCAATGAATTGATGTGAATTCCAATCTTTAGTTATGTTTGACAACTTATAATGAAAATGCACTTAAATTATATTTGCATGCTTATACTTGAAATACAATAAAGTTTTTTTTTTTTTTTTTTGTTAATATTTGCATAACGTGAATTTAATTAGCTAAATTAGTGTTGATATCTTAATTTTGTGTGTGTGTGTGAGAGAGAGAGATAAAATGATTGTAATAAACTTATTAAAATACATACTTTAGCCAATAATAAAAAAAGTTCAAAAGTTAAGTGGGCATAACTTAAAAATCATAAACAAGTGACCTGTTAATGATTTGTAACCATTCATTTAAATGGTCAATGTTTGGGTGGTTCAACTATTTCTATTAGTATGATTTTAGTAATCTAGTTAATAATTGAATTGTTTCGGATACCATTAGGGTGCCATGAGTGCCGTAGATTAGTAGCCGCAGCACTCTTGTTACTCATGTGATTATCTTAGCTTTAAGATGGGATTCGAAAAGGGCATTCGACATTAAATGAAACGACAGCGAAACAAAGAGATTTTAAAGAGTGACTTCTCATCTGTGATTGATTTCATTTATCGCCGATAACAAGGTGTCAAACGCATAGATAGGGTGCATTTCCACCTAATCACCTCTAACGACACCCATATGGACAGTGCCAAACGATGCCTAACCGAAGAAGGATACATTGCGCCCCCAGTGCGCATTATGCCCTTTGGAGTTCCTCCTCGAAAGTAGCTGAATTCAACGCGCTCGATCGTGCTCTCTCTCTCTTCCGACCTATGCAAAAGGAGCGTCCAGGCAGTTTCTTCGCGCGATTCTTTTCCCTCATTGGGTTTCTTCTAATGAGACGATTTCCATGACGATTGCTAGTTTCTGCCGCCCAGTTCGGGACGCTTGGGTATGGTCCATCGAAAGGTGCTTTCAGCTCTTCCCATGTCTCGCAGATCCCGGTATCTCTCTCTTCTCCCTGCTTTGATCCTTTTTCCCCATTCTGGTTTTTGGGTCAAGTCTTTTTTCGCATGATTTAAATACCTTTGTAATGGTTTGCTGTTTCGGTGTGGTGAGTTTCAGCTAAGACATCTTCATGGGGTCTCAAACTAGCTTTGCTGGTCCTGCACCTGATTTTTGTTGGTGTTTTGTTCCTATTTGATAGATATTTGATACAGAAGACTAAGAAAGAACCATGGTATTTATTTATTTATTTTTTTGGAAATTTAATTTTCATGATTTTGGTAATGTAAGATTGTTATTTTGGTAGATTTGTTGTTGCGTGTTTTTTCTTTTTTAAATATTCTTGCGTGATTTCAGGTATATTGCGATATATTTGGCGTTGTTTCTGGCGACCTTGTTTCAGTATTTCTTCACGTCGAGTTCATCTCCGGGGTAATTGTGTCTTTCATGTGTTCAAGACATGTTTGCAATGGCATTTGATATTTTAGGAAGTTTTGATTAGGGGTGTGTTTGGATGCACCATTGAATTGGATTGCGATAATGTCTCATGAAGTGCAAATAAGCACATTGCACAATTACTTAGTGCTCTGACAGAGACTGGACTCCAAATTGCAAGTAGATTAGGTTCATGATTGAACTCAAAAGAACCTTTCAAGGGCTACTTACATTCAAAAGAACATTGGAATGGTGTAACGGGATTTGTGTAGCTGAACCCAATTAGTCGGGATAAGGCTTTGATGATGATGATGATGATGACAACAACTTATTTCCAAAAAGCAGGAAAATGGTAGGCTGGTAATGCGAGCTACATTTTCCGTGTCACCCTAAAAGCCAAGTGCATAGTAAGCTCTGCCAACCATGATCATACAGTACACATAGGAGTTGTTTGGATGCCTATAAAATCCTTAGTTTTAATGGGGCTACTGGTAAACACTCCATAGGCTTGTAAAGTGTTTACTAGTTGTAAACACTATATGGGTAAACTCATAAAAGAAATTTTCCAGGCAAAAAGCCATGTTTTATATTATAGGTAAAGTTTTTGCAATTGAAAAGACATTATGCATATAGACAGAGTGCATTTCAACACTGAGGTCGGGCGTTTGAGCCCATACTTAACTTTCCCAAAAAAGGAAAAAAAGACGTTATGCATATTATAACACAATGGTTGATACACACTTATGATGTGTTGGGTCCACCGTGATGTGTATGGTACATCCAATCTATCCATCATGTGCATCCCTTGATGCCCTCCTACGGCCCCAAAAAACAGTTTGATTGATCATTAGATGGACCACATGAGAGGGAACATTTGGGATGGGATGCCCACCCTTAAATTATGCGTGGGCCCCACTATGATGGGTGTAAGACATCCAATCTATTTGGCGTGTGCGTGCCCCCCCCCCAAACCCCCCCCCCCCCCCCCCCCCCCAAAAAAAAAAAAAAAAAAAAAAAAAAAAACAAAAAAACAAGCCACGTTTATTTTCTTTGCAAATTTTGGTGGGATTTACCACCCCAAGCTCCATATGGCGTGAATACCTACTTTATACACTGTAAATACTTTACAAGTTAGCCAAACACATGATCTGTTTACCTGTAAACACTTCACAACTTAAAAGCTAGTCATAATCCAATGTAAATGGTTTACACCTAAAACTCTTTTCAAGTATAAAGTGTTTACAACTTAAAACTTTTTTGGCATCCAATTGACCTCATAGATATGACCAAACTCTTTTAGTGACTTGAAACCTTGTGGAATTATGTGGGTTTTTGTTTGTATGGAATCGAGTGGATTTGAGATCATAGCTTTGAGGTGTGAGTTAAGAGCTCTTATTGGGGATTTGGATTCTAATCAAATCCAAATCCCGCCAATTCCTTGCTACCAAACAACTAAAAACATCAAATCCCCTCAAATCCCTCCAATTCCATGCTGCCAAACGAGGCCTTAGTTTCTTTTGTTTTAAGATGAACTTTTAATTCAATTCTCTTGTGCATCCAAACTCAGCTGAGATAATGTAATGCTCTTGTTCCTGTTTGTGGGAGGCATGAATTTGTTATGCACTTCTAATTACGCTAGGTACGTTCTTGATGCAATGAGGGCAGAGAATGAAATGCATTCTACCTTCAGCAGAACATCAGCGACTTCAAAGTAAGAAAGTTCTTTAGCTATCGATTTGAAGAGATTTTAGTACCAGCGTTATAAGAATGTGAGGACTTGTTTAGTTATTACAGCACTGCTTTACTTTTCTAATGATTAAGCAAAGACAGCCTGCTTTGAGAAAAAATGGAAGCTTGAATTCCCCCGTAGATGGTTGCCAGCTTGGAAGAGATGTTCCTGGAGTGAATACTACATCCTGGGATAAGCTCATGAGGGAAATGTACCCACTTGGATCATCCAGCAGGTAGACCATATTTCATAATGTATTCTGTTTATTATGCTCCTCTTGGAAACATAAATATTGATTATTTATTCAAATGTTGTGGGAAGTGAAGGACATCTTGGGTGTTTTCCTTGGGTGGTCGAGTAGTTAGTTTTAGGCCTACTAATTACTAGATCAGTTAGGCTAATCAAGGTTAGTTAGATTGTTTGTTGTAGTAGTCATAGGAAATGGTATAAATGTTGAGGGGTGGCATTATATTCTTCCGCATGGAGAGATTACATGACTTTTGGTTATTTTTCTATTTTCATTTTACTATTTTCTTTATGAGGATGGGATTTTATAAAAACTAATAAATGTAAGCAGAAATGTAGGGATATATTCCAAGGTGCATAAAAACAATTGAAAGAGCTGCATCAAACTAAAGGAAGGAGTTCCTAGTATAAAGATATAATTCAAATCCCCTCTTTAGCATGCGTGTTGGCAATTACTTTCACCATCGTCCCAAATATGGGAAAATGAAATGTTTGTCCTTGAAGCTAAATTCCAAATTTTGTCCAACATAGCTGATTATCTCTACAGCTGGGTAACTTCCTATGGATTTGAAACTGTGCTTGCAAACATCCTGATCTGCTTCATATACCTGCTTAGATGTCCAGCAAAGGTATTTGCTAAACTGGAATCAATCCAGAACCTTTTCCTTTGGAACCGTTCGAGGGACATGCAGAAGTTCATCTTTTGGCTTGGGATGTTGTCTGCTAGCATATGAAGGCTGGAGGTCTGGGGGTTCAAGCTATTGACCACGTCTATGCTTGCGAAGTGGTGGCGGTGTCAGTTTCGGCTAGTATCCTAGCTGTGAAGTAAGGAATGCCGGCTAGTGGGTGGGATGTTAACATTTCCTTTGGAAGGAAAGGGTCCGAGATATGGAGGGGCATTTCTTTAGTTTATTCAGTTTTTTTGAGATATCCCAGGTTCAAAGTAGCGGTTGGGACTAAGGTCTGCTTTTGAGAGGATAGGGCGTGTGCTTGGACACCCTTTTGTGTATCTTTTTTGTCCCCTTAGTGGTATCTCTATGGAGAAAGAGGGCTCCATTGCTTCTTTTTTCTAGAGGGTGGCTGGGACGGGGAGGATGGTTTCATCTCCAAGTTTCAGATGCAACTTGAAAGACAGATCGAGATGCTTTCTTGCATGCTTCGTTATTTCGACGGGACATTCCTTGGTTGGGAGTATGAGATTAGGTTCTGTGAGTTAGAAGTTGATGGGGATTTTTCTATTCACTTGCTTGCTGTAGATTCTACTTAGGGCTTGTTTGTTAAATATGAGATCCGAAGTGTGAATCTGAATCTAAAGTTTTAATTTGAAGTTGGAAAACTAGTAGTGAATTTAGAACAATCCGTTTGTTAACTAACGTCTGAAATGTTTGAAATATGTTAATTTGACACATTTACCCATATGAAACAATCGTGATTGAATCCCTACTATTAAAAACTTCATGGATTCCACTGGAATGTTTATTTACCATCCAACTTGTTGATATGCTAGGTGGGGCCCATCGTGATGTTAGTGAGAAATCCACCCGTCCAGTCGTTTTGCGAGCTCATTTAGGACACATGACAAAAAATGAGGCGGATCCAAAAATCAAGTGGGGCCACATGAGAGGGAAAATTAGAGAAAGAAATGCCTACCGTTGAAACCTTCCTTGTCTCCACCTTGATGTTTATATGCCATCCAAGCCATTTATAAGGTCATGAACATTGGGATGAAGTGAAAAGACAAAATACTTGGGCTAATACAAAACTTTTGTGGCTATACTAATGTTTCAACACGGTTATTGAATCTCTACTATTTCCTCTCGTGTGGCCCACTTTAGTTTTGGATCCACTTCATTTTTTGTATCATGGTCTAAAATGAGTTCGCAAAATGTATGAATGGGGTGGATTTCGCACAAATATCATGGTGGACCCCACTTAGCATCCAGTGTAAGAAGTTCCTACAAAAAGGTATGGCAGAAAATCCGTGTCCCCTCAAATCCGGGAGTGGATTAGGTGAGACACTGGATCCACCGATGCAGGTGGGACCCTGATTATGGGGTTCACAATGATGTGTATAGCTTAAATCCACACCGTCCAACCATTTTAAAAGTTCGTTTTTGGGCCTTTTCCCAAAAATGAAGTTGACAAAAATTTAGGCGGACCACACCACATGAAACATTCTGCTTTAATCCTCACCATTAAAAACTTCATAGATTCCACTAAAATGTTTATTTGCCATCCAACTTGTTGATAAGATCACAAACAACTAGATGAAGAGACGATACAAATATCATCTTGATCCAAAGCTTCTGTGGCCCACAAGAAGTTTTAAATGGTCAATCGCCACTGTTTCCTATACTATGGTCCATCTAGGATTTGGAGCTGCTTTATTTTTTGGATCATGCCCTAAAATGAGCTTTCAATCCAGATGGACGGTGTAGATGTAGTCACATACATCACAGTGGGCCCCATAGTCAGGGGTCCCACCCACCTCAATGGATTTGGGGTCACACCTAATCCGCTCCCCTCGATCCGGGACATGGATTTCCTGCGAAAGCCTTTCGTAGGAAGTTAATGCGCCGGAAACCTAGGTGGGGTCCACCATGATGTTTGTGAGAAATCCACCTCGTCCATCCATTTTGTGAGATCATTTTAGGATATGGGGTCAAAAATAAGCCGGATCCAATACTCAAATGGGCTAAAAACGTGAGGATTGAATGTCCATAGTCGAAATATTTGTGGGGCCACCAAAGTTTTGAATCGGGTTAATATTTGTCGTTTTAGTTCATCTTAGTAGGAATGACGTTATGAACGGTATTGATGGCATGAAAACATCACTGTCGACCCCATGGAGGTGGTAGGAATTTCCCTACCCACCTTTTCCTTTAGTGCGGCTCACTTGAGTCTTTTATCCTGCTCATTTTTTGGCCTCAAGTCCTAAAATGAGCTCATAAAATGGATGAATGGGTTAGATTTATCACAAACATCATGGTGGACCCCACCCGGGTTTCTAGCGCAGGATCATCCTGCGAACGGCTTGCGTAGAAATTCTTCATTCCCAAATCCAGGGATTGTGTACTACCCCCAACAGGATCTAGCTAGAGACGGACAGTCAAGGGCTTCGTGGGGCCTACCGTGATGTATATATTTTATCCACACCGTCCATCCAGTTGTCCATATCATTTTAGAAAATAAGACAAAAATCAAGGCAAATATGAGACTTAAGTGGGCTAAATTACAAGAACAGTGGGAATTGGGTGCTTACCATTGAAAACTTCTTGGGGCCACAGAAGGCTTTGATCAAGCTGATTTTTGTGTTTTCCCATCATCCAGGTTTGTGTGACTTTATGAAGAAGTTAGATGGCAAATAAGCTTCACAGTGGACCTCAGGAAGGTTTTAATGGTAGTTGTTCCATTCCCACTACTTTATGTGGTGTGGTTGACTTGAGCTTTGGATGTACCTATTTTTTGGGATCATGCTTTAAAATGATATAAAAAAGTTGATGGATGGTGTTCATGTCACACATAAATCATGGTGGGCCCAAATAAGTGCCATACGTTAAAAGTTGGGTTATGTATTACATAAAGGAGAAAATATTTGTCCCAGGGCAATTTTGGATTAAAAAAAAAAGTTCGTGGAGCGCATTTTGGATTCGCCATTAAGCTAGACCTCGGTCACTGAAAAATTTCGGCATAAAATAACAGAGCGCTTTCCTCGTTCGGCGTTAACAAACACCACTAAACATCGAGCTCTTTCCAGATTCCGCATTAAGTAAACAATTTCAGTGTTAACAAACAGGTCCCTAGTGTTGTTTGCAACTGGTCCCCTGCAGTTTGGTCCAGCAGTGCACCCTGAAGGTGAAAAGCCTTTTGCTAGATTGCATATGCTCAGACAAGGTCCTGACAATCAATCACCTGCAAAGGATAAGGATTGCTATGCTGAACAAATGTTGTATGTGCTGAGTTATTGAGGAGAATGTACCTCACCTGCTTTTACGCTGTAGCTTTGTGGTGGAAATTTGGCTGGGCATTTGCTCTAGATTGGGTATCCAGTGGGTTATGCCTCCATTCCTGGGTGAGCTCTTTGCTGGGTGGTGGTTCTTTGTCGTCTGATTGGCAATCTTCTTCGGATCCTTGTAGCCAAGGCTGCTTTATGGTGTATTTGGCTGGAGAAAAGGGAGAATATTTGAAGGTAAGGAGCAATTGGCTGAAGTTGTAACTTGTGAGTACTAAGTAGAAGCATTTTCAATCTTGTGGTTGAATGGGGCTTGCAAGACAAACTGCTGAAGGGCACTATGCGTTATCTCTTCCAGTTGTAGTGGGATGAGCTGGCACTATGGTTTATCTCTTTCAGTTGTAGTGGGATGAGGCTGATCCTCTGTGGCAGCCCAATTCCCTACCAGCTGGCCATTTCAAGCTCAATTTCAATATAGTTGCGTGAAGTGTGAAGCAAAGCAGCAACAAATTTAGGTGTGAAGTGGGGAAGCATCTGATTTAAAATGTAAACAAATATAAATGGGTAGGAAGTGTGTGTGGGAGTGATTGAGTGAGACTATGAAGGTCGATTTGAAGCAGGCTGCAGGAGCGGCACCTAATTAGAAGGATCCTGCAACAGAGATTTTGACGGTCGCTCTCTTGCAACTCGTGTCCTAATGGTGGTGGTGGTGTGTTTTGTAATGTGCTTGGGATTGAATATTTGGGTCCTTTAGGAGTTACGGACTCGAATGTTGTTGAGGTTATCTCTCTTCTCCATGGCATTAGGCTGGTCTCTTTACATCTGTTCATCCTAATTGTTATTGAAGGCGATTCTGGAAATTCGATCAAGTGGATCGAAACTAGGCGTGCTCCCTGGAGATTAGCCAACGTTGTTGATGAAGCTGATGAGATGAGCGCTAGTCTTTTGGTGTCTTTTTTGTCCTTCATTCTAGGGCAGATTTGCTTCGAAAGGTGTTAATAGGGGTGTTCTAGTGGTATCCGACAAGCGGTGGTAACTGTATCATTTTTTGTTTTCTTGTTGTGACTGGGGTTTTTTTTTTTTTTGGGGGGGGGGGGGGGGGGGGGGTGGTTTGATATGTGTTTTGTTGGTTCTTTTCCCTTTTTGTTGTAATAATTTCTTTGCCACCCGTTAAAAAACTCGTGTGGATTTGAGACCAAGGTTTTTTTTGGATATAATTGCCTCACTTATGGCTGAGAGTAACTGTTCCAAAAAAGAAGAAGATTGAAAAACACACTTATAGCCGAGAGTGCATAGTTTTGTCCCCTCAAATGATGGAAAACTATTTTACATAGTTTTTAATTTTTGATTTTTTAAAATATTGCCTTAAAAGTTCTAAGTTGCAATCACGTGTATTTTTAATCCGAGATTTCCTAGTTGGTTAAGGATAAAAAAAGTGTCTTTTTAAAATATGCTGAAGTTTCACCGAAAAATTATACTATTTTTCTTTATCTTCCCCAATGTTTCCTTCAAACTATGAACTTTTTGTGATATCTGCAATATTTTCTGATAATTCCCGTGATATTTGCCATTCTAGAAGGTATGATACTTTGTGTGACAACGATAATTAAACCTTGCTTGTAAGTAGTTTCGTTAACAACTAGAGATGCGAAGCGGCAACAAATTTGGGTACGGGAGCAGGGAAGCATCTCTTTTAAAATGTAAACAAGTATAAATAGGTTGGAGGTGGGAGCGAGAGCAAGAGTGAGAGTTGTGTTGATTCATAGCGGGAGCAGCATGTAGTTAGAAGGATCCTGCAACTAAGAACTTGAGGGCTAGGAGTGATAGATTTTTGGCTTGTCAAAAGAAATTCAGATAACACAAAAAAGGAAAAAAATTCGAGAAAAATGAACAGAAAGCTTTGTGCAGATTATGCTTGAACATCCACACGTAACATTGATGTTTTTAACTTGTCCTCAATAAATGGGATATCTTAATGTGGTACTGCCCTTTTTTTTTTTTTTTTTTTATAATAAAAAATATTATTGTCCTCTTTTGTATTTTTCTCTTAGTTGCATGATCCTTCGTATTAGGTGCCACTCCTGCCTTGAATTGTGCTTTAAGATTGTGCTCCTGCTCCTACTTCCTAGCTGTTTATACTTGGTAACGGTTTGAAATGAACACTTCCTCACTTCTGCATCCGAATCTGTTGCTGCTTTGTTTCATGTTTTGTGCAACTATGATTCTTCTACATCATCTCTGTTCATACTTGCATGCAGCATAATATCAACATATAAATTGCACATTATTGATGAGAATTGATATATCATGAACTGTATAGCTAACTTCTGCCTCGTGGTTGTCGCAGAAATTGGACTTGCACTTATTGTAATGTCGCACAGGTAGTACTACATTTTTATATCTGTATTCTATATTCTACTTTTGAAGATTGTGTTGGATTCATTGCAAAACTTGGGATTGCTGTTTTGTTCCATGCATTAAGGTTTTAATGTAGCAGATAATTAATTACTTCATTTATCAAATTTGAAGTACAGTTTTGCTGCTAACAAGCTATATATATTAAGTTGTGAAAATTTAATTCTAGTTTCATGAGTTATGATGGATGTCTCTCCTTCTTAGATTTCTTGGCAGATGAAGAAACTGGTCCTTTTGAATCACATTTGTGAAGTCATCGGCTTCAACCTCATTTATTCATTGAGAATTTTGATTGAATCGAAAATAATTGAGAGATTGAAAATCGATTCTGTTGTTTTATGTCTTTTGTAGAAGTGATGGTATTTACTATTTAGAAGTTAAAAATACCACAATACGACAATGAATAACGTACTGTACCATATAACATTTCATAACTAAATAGTGCTAAACCATAGCTTCTCTAGTACAAAATGTCAAGCTCAAGCGTGGTGTTGAAAATTGTAAGCTTATCTAGCACAAATCCTGATAGGGCTTGAATCGTATCAATCACAAATCATATATTTTTTTAATATTTTATTTTCTTAAAATATTAAAAAATCTGGTAAAATAAATTAGAAAAAAACATGAACTCATCAACATCCATTTCCCATCAATATGCCCCAAGAAAAGTAATACATGTTATGATATTGGCAACTGTGAACTTGTATAATGTATACATATCATGATAATGTTAAAGAATTCTCGTCTTTCCTTTATGTTTTGTCTTTCAAGAAATTTGCCTTAAATAAGCATACAAGGGTACTTCAATAATTTTCCCTGTCTTGAGTGTAGAATCGTATTGGAAAAAGTGACATTTGATTCTTCTATTGACTGAAGAAAAAGATATTTTGATGCCTTTGTTTTAGGGGTTTAGAATATCAAAATCCGAAATCTCCTCTCTATCTCTCAAAAGACAAAAAATGGAATTTTTAATAGGGGAGGGCCTTGTACAGGTTTTAAAAGCAAAAGGATAAAAAACATAAAGAAAAGACATAAAAGAACGAAAAAAGTTGATTTTTTTAACATAAATTTGGGCGCCGTTTACATAGTCCGCATTCATCTTATGATTTGTATGATTTGATACGATGATCTAACGATTTGATACGATTTATGCGATTCGCTTATAATTTTTTGAGATTTATGATTTGAACCTATTATCCATATCATGTAGTGTGTGACACAATATGAATCGTATGATTTTGACAACATTCATTATAAGCTTTTCGCCGAGGTATCGGTGTTGACCTCTTAGTGGACTTTAAAAAACATTGTGTGCTCGATGGAAGGAATCTAAACTAGTTCAGTCCTTCAGTCTCTAGTTCTACTTCCATGGAATAGTAGTCCATTTTAATGTTTTTTGGTCAATAGAAATTATTTGCCTTATGGAAGCAAACACAGTCTGGCCTAAGCCTTTAGTATTTACTCGTGTTCAGATTAACCTTGATAGGCAGGATTTGCATACCTATGATTTGCAGTTTCATGCAGTGTTTCAAATAGCGCCTGTAGCGTACGCTAGGTAGCGTTGCGTGGCTGTAGGGCTATGTAGTGTCCTAAATAGCGTAAAATCCCTGTAGCATACACGACCTCTATGTAATGTGTAGCGTAAGTTACAATGTATTTTCTTACTATTTTATTTTTTTATTACTTTTTTCATGCTTTCATTGTATCTAATGTTGAGGAATGTGACACTAGTATTGTACTTGATACTTTTAACCTATGGAATTTTTATTTCTTTTCATAATTGTGACTTGTGGTTTCAATTAGACATTATTTGCTTAGATAGTTGTTGATGTGATAATTATTTAATTTGGCTTATATATGTGGATTGGCTTTTGATAAATGATAACTAATAAATTGTTTGAACATGCTTATAATTGGTAAAATAAATCATCATTTAAACATATATATATATATATATATATATATATCCTTTTTTTCCCCACCATTTATTATACTCGTCATATTTTTAAATTAAATAATAGAAGTATCGTGTAGCTTATGCTGTACACTAAGTATTTACGCTACACACTATAGAGGGCTGAGCGCTACACATCACGCTACCGCTATTTAAAACATTGGTTTGGTTATCCTAGTAATTGACAGCCGTGCTAGCATCGACCCCCGAGTCTCATAGAACAAATATGAAATAAGTTGTTTCATGACCTCACTGAAAACCAGTGTTCCTGTTATCACCGATAAAATTATTGATATAATTTCCGATAATATCGGTATTGCTAGGTTGGCAATACTGAAATCCACTTTAATCGTAGGATTTCCAAGTACTGATGATATATCGCTGATTTATCCATATTTTTCATGTATCGCTACGGTATCGATAATGTTATCCTCGATATTGGGTTGGGGAGGTGCTTAAATACCCCAGGAAAAGGTGAAAAAATAAAAATAAAAGGAAAAGAAAAAGGAGATTATGGAGTTTTTTTGATTTTTTCTTGTGGGGGTCTTGTTTGGGACTTAATTTCAACCATTTCTTTTATAGTTTAGTGAATCAAAACACAAATTATTGGGGGAGAAAGCGAAGATCTAAATGTTTGTGGGCCAGAACCCTCAAGGTATGAAAATTTCGGGATTTTTTTTTTTTTTTTTTGGATTTCTTCTCAAATCCATGTCTACGCATGATTCTCATGCATTGGCATACATTTGAGTGGACATCAAGAGATTTGAGGATCGAAGTGGGAAAATTTTGGGAAAATCTGAATTTTCCCATTTTCTTGCCAAACTAATTGGGGCCCAATTTTTCATGATGATGAGGGTTGGCTGATCAATTGATACATGTTAATCTCTTGATTTTTTGAATTTTTTTTTAAATTATTCATATTTTTGAAAATAGAAAAAATTGGAAATAAATAAATTCCATTTTTTTTTTCTTCTTATTTATGGTTACATGCCTATGATTAATGGGTTGCATTTATTGGTGGAAATCAATTTTTTAAGAAAATATTTAAAAAAACTATTTATTTAAAAGATCCTTTTCATTTGAAAAATTATTTTTTGTATGGGTGCATAGTTGTATCATGAAATGCTTGCATGTATGTGTGTATGCATGCATGGATGGATGTGCATATACATGCATGGATGGTTTGATGGATGGTGGGATGGATTGATGGATGGGTCATTTATGTGTGTATGTATGGATGGATCATGGATGTGTATATATATGCATGCATGGATGGATGGATAGTTGGATGGTTGGATGGTTGGTTAGATGGATGGATGGTTGGATGTTTCGACATGTATGTTTGAACTCATTTTGGTTATTATTGCACTATTTTTTTATTTTTATTTTTATAAAGAAATTTACTATAACACATGCTTTAGGCCTCCATTAAAAGGAAACTTATGATGTATGCTTCTTTTTTGCAATTTTTTTGATTCTTAAATATGTAAATGTGTATTTAAATCTCTTGAAGTTTCACTAAAAAATTCCATTGCTTTCCGCCTTTCCCCAATGTTTCCCCGAGTCAGTGATACATTTCTTGGTATCAATGATAATATCGATGATATCGATACATGTTTCTGTATCCCTAATTTGCAATACATGTATCGATATCGATGCTATGAATGCTGTTGAGTGTTGACAACTTTATTCATTTTCAGAATTATATTTAGATTCTAGTGTTTATCCTTAGTTTATTGCTACATGTGATTAAAATTGAACTACTTAGAAGAAAAACATCATCTTGTGAGAGTATTTTTTAATGTCTAACATTTGAAGAATTGAGATATCGAAACAAAAAGATGGAATAGAGTTGGGTGGACGAAGTGGAGATTGCCTCTAGAAGTTTTATGTGATTGCCACGTACCAATGAAACTAGAGGGGAAATTCATAGGATAGCTATAAGACCAGCCATGCTTTATGGGACATAATGTTGGGTTGTCAAGGAACAAAATGCTCATAGGATGAACATAATTGAAATGAGGATATCGAGATGGATGAGTGGTAGTTGGCATGCAAAGGAAGGGTAAAATTAGAAATGAATGCACTCAAGGGAAATTAAGAGTAGCACCAATTAGTAATTTGATAGGGGAAAGTAGACTTAGATGGTTTGGCCATGTGCAATATAGACCATTAGTTAGGAGCAATGTTCGAAATATCGGTATCGCACAATGTATCGCACCCTTGGGATACAGATATGTATAGGTTATCGCACGGGATATATTGTTTGCATCGCGTAATTTATCGCACTTTTTCGGAAACATGGGGAAACATTAGGAAAATGGTTGATTTTTTCAATGAAACTTCAGATATTATTAAAAAAGACCTTGATGCACACTTTTAAATCATAAAATCTCAAAAAAGAAGTGCACATAATAGGTTTCCTTTGTATAAGGTCCTAAGCTATGCACTGTCCGATTGAACTAAGACAACTATATTGAATATCCACCCCGTCCATTTGTTTTTCCATATCATTTTATGACATTATCCAGAAAATGAAGTAGATCCAACAATCAAGTAGACCATACCATAGGAAACAATGGGGATTGACCATTAGTGGGCCAGAAAAGTTTTGGATCAAGTTGATACTTGTTTTTTCTCTTCATTCAAACTTATGTGAAGTTACCAACAGATTGGATACCTAATAAAATATAGGAAAAATTAAGGTGCACCCTAAGAAATTTTTAATGGTACTATGTTCAACTACCATTGTTTCCTTGAGTATAGTCCACATGATAATTAGATCTTCTTAATTCTTGGGATCATGCCGTAAAATGGTATGAAAAAACGGATGGACGGATTGGATATAGAATACACACGTCAAGTTGGGCCCCATGGTATACAGTCTTAGGTGAGGTCGGGGTCTCACCTAATCCGCTCCTTACACCACGTTGAAATAGGCTTTTATCGTACTGAGTAAACTTTGTTGGGCCCACTGTGAATGTACATGGTTTATCCACGCCGTCCATCCGTTTTTCTAACTCATTTTAGGGGTTGAGCACAAATTTGAAACATATCCAAAGCTCAAATGGACCATACCTAGGAAACAATAGGAATAATGATTTGCACCGTTGAAACCTTCCTAGGGCCTACAGTGATGTTTATTTTTCATCCAACCTGTTCATAAGATCACAAAGACATGGATGAAGCAATAGAGCGAATATCAGCTCGATCCAAAACTTCTTTGGCCAATAAGGATTTTTTAATAGTAGGCGTTCAATTCGCACTGTTTTCTGTGGTGTGGTCCACTTGAACTTTGGATATAATTCATTTTTTGGGCTAAAACCATAAAATTATCTTGTAAAATGGATGGACGGAGTGGATAAAATACATGAATTACAATGGGCCCCACAGAGTTTACTTAGTACACTACTCACTACTTGATCCCCATCCCACCACGCTACAAAGACGAGCGCTGACGCTCTTCGAGCTCAGGTTGTACGAACAATTCAAAGTTACATGGGCCCCACAATAATGTATTTATTATATCCACACCGTTCATGTGTTTGGAGAGATAATTTTAGATTATGAGCCCAAAAATGAGTCATATCCAAAGCTCAAGTGGACCACACCATAAATAGCAGTGGGGATACTGATTCTCATCGTTAAAACATTCGTAGGGCTCACCGTAACTTCTATTTTCCATCCAATCTGTTCATTAGGTCACACAAACCTGGATGAAGAGGAAAAACAAATATCATATTGATCCAAAACTTTTGTTACCCCCAAAAGGGTTTCAATGGTAGACGTTCAATCTCCCATTACTTTTGCAGTGTGGTCCACTTGATCTTTGGATATTTCTTATTTTTTGGCTCAATCCTTGCGATGAGCTCGCCAAATGGATGAACGGTTTGGATATAACACATTCCTCATGATGGGACCCATAGAACTTGGTGACGTCAACACACCAGTTAGCTTGGTGGTGTGCAATATACCAGCCAATTTGATTCCCGTAAAAAGGGCTCAGACGCCCTGTTTTTCGAAGAAGGGAGGGTTCCGGCCTTCCGGAACCCTAAAATCTCTCCAAAATCTAACATATCTCCAGATTTCGGCGAGGATTTCTCCGAATTTCGATGGATTTCTCCCCCAAATCGAAGATTTTGTTTGCACTAACCTATAGATGATGCTTTGATTTGAATGGCCCACCAAATGTAGTTTCTGATCTGGGTGATCTCTTCTACAAGTACCAAAATCCACCTGTTGAAAGTTTCTCCCTTATTTATTTATTTTTTTTATTGATTTTTTTTGGATAATGATGCTGTCCCGAACGATATTTGGCGATATTATGTGATATTAATTGATATATCTATCGATACAAAGTATTCTGTAAATTTTTTTACTTTCTTAGTCTCTTCTAAAGGATTTCGTATCGTTGGACTGCAAGGTATCCCAAATCGGTTAACGGTGGGACCCATTACGCGATATGAGGTCGAAATGGCCATTACGAAATTTTGTACCAGTAACGGCCGTAACGGGCCATAACGGCCGTTACGGACCTGTAACGGCTGTTACGGGTCTTGAAAGAAAAAAAAAAATGAAAAAACAAAAAAAACCTTACCTTTTTCCCTTTCTTTTCTTCTTTATCTTCTCTTTCTTCTTCTTCTTCTTGGTTGTGGCTACGGCTGCGCCCTGCTACGGCTACAGCCTTCTTCCTCCTCTTCTTCTTCTTCGCAACCTTCTTCCTCTTCTTCTTCTTCTTCTTCTCTCTCTCTCTCTCTCTCTCTCTCTCTCTCTCTCTCTCTTCTTTCCCTCTTTCCCTCTTTTTTCTTTTCTTCTTTCCCTCTTTTTTCTTTTCGGTTTCCCTCTCCCTTTATTTATTTATTTATTTATTTAATTTGCAGCGGTAGCTGCTGTAGGTACGTGTCACACTAAGACGAGCGCTGACACTCCTCAAGCTCCGAGTTGTACGAATGGTTCAAAGGAGATCAAAGTTATATGGCCCCCACAATGATGTATTTATTACATCTACACCGTTCATCTATTTTCAGAGATCATTTTAGAGCACCAGCCAAAAAATGAATTATATCCCGAGATCATCTGAACCACACCAAAAATAACAGCAGAAATAATGATTTTCAAGGTTAAACAATTCGTAGGGCGCACGGTAACGTTTATTTTCCATCCGATCAAACTCAAGTGGGCCCCACCATGATGTATATATTTTATCCATGTCGTCCATCCTTGTTGTCACGTCATTTTAGGTCAGGATTCAAAAAATTAGTAATATCCAAATCTCAGGTGGACAACACCATAGGAAATAGTGGTTATAGAATGCTCACCATTACAAATTTCTTAAGGTCCACTGTAATGTTTATTTTCAATCTAACCTATTAATTAGGTCACACTGACATGGATGAAGGGAAAACACATATGTTAGTTGATCTAAAACTTTTCTAGCCCTCAATAAAATTTTAATGGTGAACGTTTAATTATTATTATTTCTTATGGTGCAGTCCACCTAAGCTTTGGATGTCTCATTTTTGGGCTCATGCCCTAAAATTATTAGGCAAAATGGATGGACGGTGTGGATATAACACATTCATCACGGGCAGGGCCCAAAAAACTTTGACACGTGTGCTGCACTTCACAATCCGAGTCCCGCCTAATTCAAGCCTTACAAATTTGTACATGAGACATATGTTAACTTAAAATTTAGCAATTAAATTATGCACTGCAATTGCTAACTCACAATGCCAAAATGAAATTGTTTGAATAGTTTTAATTGGTAATTTGTGGACTTTTATTTTTTAAAATAGGGCCTTTTGATTTTATTTTTTTTATGATTCACCATCCAATAAATGTCCACCAATTTATAAGTGGAATAATGACAATAAATGGCATGAATTTGAGGCTGATTTAGAGCATAGATTGGTCCTCCAAGTCGGCCCCAATTTGGTAACGCCATCTACCTGAATTTAATTTCATTTTTTTAAAGAACTATTGAGAGAAATGATATCAAGTTGTTAAGTATATAAATTACATATTTAGAAAATTAAATATATGAATTTTGTAGTCAAATTTAAGTTACTTGGTTAAAAATTAATTAGACAGTCCGATACAACTTCTCACCAAAGAGTGGACCGTTACACCACTATAAACATGTTCCAATTTACAAATGAATGCATATTTGGAATGCTTAAAATATTTTGGATTTAATCCATATTTTTTTGGCAAAAAAAAAAAATTGCACCGTTACGGGCCGTTACACCCCCGTATCGCCGTTACGCCCTCGTATCTGTATCGGTTTCGGAGGGCACCGTTACCCCAACCGATACCGATACGGGACACCTTGCTGGACTGCGATACCGATAATATCGGCCGATAGTATCGATATTTCGAACACTGGTAGTGTTCGAAATATTAGTATCGTGTTACGTATTGCACCGTCAGGATACAGATACTTATTGGTTATCGCATGGGATATATCTGTTGTATCACGTAATGTATCGCTGCTGTTAGAAACATGGGGAGACGTTGGGAAATTGGCCGAAATTTTTAGTGAAACTTTGACGATTGTTAAAAAAGACATCAATACACTTATAAATCAAAACATATAAAAAACAAGTGCACATAATAGGTTTTCTTTGTATGGGGTCCTAATCTATGTAGTCTAACTAAATTGATGCAAGTATGTCAAAGTCTATTCATATAATTTATAAATGTAAGATGTGTGGAAACACAAGCAAGACATTCAAAAGCAAATGAAGAATCACTAGATCCGGTTACATGCATTTTTGATTTGACGTTTGGAAACAAAGATTGCAACTGATTTGTGAGAAATTGAGAAATTTTGATTTTTTTTTTTTTTCAATTTTACACAAGTCAGCCTATCTCTTGCAAATCTCAAACTCGAATCACTCCCAATCCATGATTTTTCATGCAAAACATGAAAAATCGTGGATTTGTAACAATTAGACATTGATTTAACATGATTTATGGAAAAAAAATGATTGAAAATGCTCACCAGATCGAACATGCGGGATGTATCCCACTACTTGTGCATTTCGTATCGCACTGGTGGGATACAAGATATATTGGCCGATATCGTCGATAATTAAAACACTGACGTTATGTAGCATAGCTAAATAGTGTAAATCCCCTGTAGCGTATGATAAAGGGGTTGTAGCGTGTGCTATAGGTGTATTTTTAAAATTTGAAGAGTGTCGAGAACATTTTTATTTTTAGTTTATTATTATTATTATTTTATTAAAAATGGTGTAAAACTCATATTATAAAAAAATAAACTTAAAATGTAAAACTAAAATCAAACCTTTCTTTGTTTACTTGCACTTATAATGGTGGTCATCCTTTGTTAAAGTTGGTGTGAAACTCACATGCTTAAAAAGCCTTTAAAACTAAACTTAAAAGAAAAAGAGTTTTGAAAACCCCTATTTGTATAGATTTTTATTTCTTTTCATACTTGTGAGTTGTGAGTTGTGATTTCAATAAAATGGTTTGATTATTATTATTTAAGTGGTTTGCTTAGGAAGCTGTTGATGTGATAATTTTTTGATTTGGCATATGACTTTATACATGGCTTGGCTCTTGATAAATGATAATTAATAAATTGTTTGAATAGGCTTTATACTTGAAAAAATGAATCATTTTAAGGTATTTTTATATTGTTTACTTTTTTCAAACTATTTATCATATTTTTCCATATTTAAATTAAAAAATAGAAGTATCGCGTAACTTACGCTACATGCTATAGAGGGCTGAATGCTACGCAACACGCTACCGCTATTTAAAACACTGCTTAATATAAAATGAAGAAGCCCTCCAAGAGAGTGAAAGGGAACTTCGTGGTAATTTGAACAACCCATTTTGGATTGCACTTTGACCATCCCAATACTTGATGTTCTTGCCTTGATCCCAAGTCTCATTCTCATAAAGAAAACAAACCCAAAATTTTATTCAATGGTAAGCAATCATAGCATAGGCCATACAATATGGCGTTCTTGGGAGTTTGATTCCATGATATGGAGTGTGCAAAGCTTGGGTAGGTTTTTAGTCAAGTCTTTCTACAAGTTGATCAGTCAAGAGGATCAAATGACTCATGGGGAGTATGCATACCACTTCTGGTGTTATGGTGCACCACCCAAAGTAGTTGCCTTTACTTGGTTGGTGTGGAGGAAGAGGGTCTTAACGATAGATAATCTTCAGGAAAGATAATTGATTATCCCAAACATGTGTTGCATGCATAACTAGGATGTTGAGACCATTGATCACTTGTTCATTTTTTGCCCATTTGCTTCCAAGATCTGGGATACCCTCATATCATATTTTGGGGAGGTGTGGCTTATGCCAGGTTTAGTCCAGGATTTCTCTTGTGGGCATGGCATGGAGGCAAGGTGTTTTGTGTCCGTTACGATACGCCCATAAAGGCCGATACGTATAGGTATTGCCATGATCCTGACACAATACGGGGGTGAAATAAGACGGTTTGTTTTTTGGGTCGTAAAGGCCGTTACGGTGGTCATAAAAGCCTTATGGGGCATAACAACCGTTACCCTCGTAAAGGTTGAAAAACAACTACTTTTTTTTTTTTCTATTCAAATTCATTTTTCTCCTCTTTTTTTTTTTTTCCTTCCACATTTCTCATTCCCAAAACTCTTCTAGGTCATTTTACAATAGATTTCGACCACTCTTACTATAGTATTAAAGATCAAAAATATAGATTGAAGTGATTTGAGCGACTAGAAGCTTCAAGGGCCTTATATATATATATATTCTACAAAATTGAAAAGTAGTATTTATGCCCTTTTAAAAAATAAATAAATTATATTTTAATTTCTAGTTCTAATGCTTGATTGTGATGTGTAAACATTAGAGAAATATGGTTCTTCTGAATGTTTGCTCGCTTTGTTTATAAGATGCGGAATCAATGAATCATATGTTTCTTCATTGCTCCATTGTTAGAGAGGTGTAGGATTTCTTCTTCTGGCTTTTTGGGGTGCTATGGGTAGGGGTGTTTATCGAGTTGAACTGAGTCGAGTTGGCCTCAGCTCAACTTGGCTCGGGTACTAGCTGACCTCAGCTCGAACTCGGCTTGGCTCGGTCCTCGAGCTTGACTGGCCAGCTCGGCTTAGTTCGGTCAGTAGCTCGGGCTAGTTCGAGCTGAGTTCGCCTGTGCAGCATTTTCACAATCACTTGGATTGCACCTTCAAAATCCCACTGTATGTAAAACAACTGCAATGGTTTTACAGGTATTTTATCAAACACTTTCTAAGCAACATAAAAATCAAGAAAAAAAGGGTATTTGTTTCATATACATACCTTCCTTGCCACTAGCCACATTCGTTGAGTCATTTCATTGAACACTTGGTAAGCAACATCAATATCAAAGTAACCGAGCCACCGAACTGGTTCGATTCAAGTTGGGTTTGATCCGTGTCGAGTCGAGCTGGGGCCAGCTCGAACTCATCTTCGAGCTCAAAAAATCAGCTCAACTCGGCTCGAACTCAGCTTCGAACCAAGTCGAATCGAGCTTTTTCGAGTTGAGTCAAGCGAGCTAACTGAGCTAGCTCGGTTCGTGTACACCCCTAGCTATGGTTGTCTCTGGACTCAATTGAGGGCTTTCTTCCATCTTAGCATGTAGGGAGTGTATGGAAAACAGAGAGAAAGATATGGAGGCTTAGTGGGCCTGTGGTTTTTTAGGCCCTGTGTTAGAAAGAAATAGTCATGTGTTTAAAAGCAAGAGCAATAAAGTAGAATGTGTTTAGGAGGGCTAAATCTCTAGTCATAGACTTGGTTTCGATTACAAATAGTTCGTTTCCTTTTCCATTGGGTTGGCAGTAGTTGGTCTTTTGCTTTTCTATTCTTTTGTATATATTGGCTTCAGTCTTTTAATGAAATTATCATCCTTAAAAAAACATTAGGGACATATAATCATGTTCACAAATTCATTAGACAGCCCGATACAACATTTTCACGAAAGAGTGGACCGTTACACTACTATAAACATCTTCAAAACAAAAAAATGAATATATGTTTGGAATATTTACATTATTCTCGATTTTCTAGATATTTTTTAGAAATTTTTGGGCAAAAGAAAATTTTCAACTGTTATGGGGGGTCATAACCAAGGAATGCCAAATCGGTTACGTATCGGCCGATACGGCCGATACGTAACGGAAACGGTGGTGACCGTTACGCGTTTCGGGGTCGTATTGGCCGATACGTTTTTTTGTAGCCGTATCGGCCGATACGTTTTTTTGTAGCCGTATCGGCCGATACGGGCCCGATACGGGGCGTATCGGCCGTTACGGGGGCGTATCGGCCGTTACGGGCCCGTTACGGGCCGTTACAGGCCCGTAACAGGCCCGTATCGACCTTTTTCCATTTTAAGCTTTATTTTTGCTGTTTTTTTTTTAACTTCTTGTTTCCAAATTGTTTCTTACTTCTTTTACTACTAATTTCGACCAACTTTAGCTGGGTATTTGAGATAAAAACACATTATATTATAGATTTTCTTGAATCAAAGCTCGGTGGACCATTTTTCAGAAATTTGTCAAAAATAGGTATTTATATATTTTTAATACGTTTTGTTGTTTTAATTATACCATATGATGTGTTAATCATAGTAAAACATGTTAATGTGCATTTTACAGATTTTGGGTGGCATTTAATATTTTTTTTATATTTTTTTCTATTTACGCATGAATTTTGGCCCCTTTTTTTAAAATTCGAAAAATCAATTTTTAATGGTTGTATTGTTGTTTTAATTATGCCATTTGATGTGTTAATCATAGTAGGACATGTTAATGTGCATTTTACAGATTTTGGGTGCCATTTTATATTTTTTTTATATTTTTTTCTATTTACGCATTTATTTTGGCCCTTTTTTTGAAAATTCGAAAAATCATTTTTTAATGATTCTTTTGCTGTTTTAATGATGCTATATGATGTGTTAATCATAGTAGAACATGTTAATGTGCATTTTACAGATTTGGGGTACCATTTTATATATTTTTTTCTATTTACGCATGAATTTTGGCCCTTTTTTTTTAAAATTCGAAAAATCAATTTTTAATAGTTGTTTTGTTGTTTTAATCATGCCATATGATGTGTTAATTATAGTAGAACATGTTAATGAGCATTTTATAGATTTGGGGTGCCATTTTATATTTTTTTCTATTTACGCATTTATTTTGGCCCTTTTTTTGAAAATTCGAAAAATCATTTTTTAATGATTCTTCTGTTGTTTTAATGATGTCATATGATATGTTAATCATAGTAGAACATGTTAATGTGCATTTTACAGATTTGGAGTGCCATTTTATATTTTTTTAAATATTTTTTTCTATTTACGCATTTATTTTGACCCTTTTTTTGAAAATTCGAAAAATCATTTTTTAATGATTCTTTTGCTGTTTTAATGATGCCATGTGATGTGTTAATCATAGTAGAACATGTTAATGTGTATTTTATATATTTGGGGTGCCATTTTATTTTTTATTTTTATATTTTTTTCTATTTATGCATGAATTTTGGCCCTCAAAAATAATTGCAAACACCTAAATGTAAGATATTTTCATATTACATTCATTCTAATATATCTATCATTGATAGTAGATAGTTAGAAAATTAAATACATGAATTTTGTAGTCAAATTCAGGTTATCTGGTTCATAAATTCATCAGACAGTCCGATACAACTTCTGACCAAAGAGTGGACCGTTACACCACCATAAACATGTTCCAATTTATAAATGAATGCATATTTGGAATGCTTAGAATATTTCGGATTTAATCCATATTTTTTCATATTTTTTTGACAAAAAAAATATTTTGCGCCGTTATGGGCCGTTACGCCCCCGTATCCGTATCGGTTTCAGAGGGCACCGTTACGCCAACCGATACCGATACGGGACACCTTGGTCATAACGGTCGTTACATCCCTGTATTAGTAAGGGTGGTGACTGTTACCAATTTTCAACTGTCTCAATTGGCTTTTGCCCTTGCCAGCTATTTGGTGGGTGATTTGGGGCGAACGAAACACTTGATATTTTCATAATTCCGTTCACTCTATCAAGGTTGTTACGGAAAGGGTTAAGGTGTTGGTTTTCGATTGGAAACGCTGTTAATTGTCACCCATGGTTGTTTTTGGTGCCCGTTGGGCCTCGTGTATTTTTTCTGTGTTTTGCGGTTTTCTAAGAAAATTCTCATCACTCTTAAAAAAAACTTGGGATCACACACCTAATGGTTAGAGTGGATTTTACATACACATCGTGGTGGGCACATAAAAGATCAAGGGCAAGCGTGCCTCTCCTAAGTCCTAACTATGAAAAATAAAGAGGTTTTCATTGATGTATTAAAAAAGAGGTGGACTCAAGTCCAACTGATTGGACTATCGGTTTCTGTCCAACCAAGCTGATAACTTCCAACCCTTCATGTGTATGGCATCCAACCCGTCCAAGAGTTTGGCCCAATCATGAGCATTTCCTTTTGGAAAACTTAGCAAAAACACTCATTGAGTGCACTACACTTGTGTTTTGATATTTATCAATGGCTGGGCATTGTTTTTATGTGGTGTGTCCACTTGATTATTAGGTAGGACTAGCTTTTGTATTAGGAGATCCTCAAGTGGGGCCAACCTATTGGAAGGATTGGATTTCACATGTACTTAATAGGTTGTATGTTATCATTGGGGTGCATGTTGGAGTGCACTATAACTTGTGATCCAACCAGTTGGACTTGGGACCTTGAATTTTGTGGGATGTCCGCCCTTGATTTTTGACGGGGCCCACCGTGATGTGTAATTCCATGTTAGGCCCGGGATAAAAAATTCAGGCTGACTTGTGAGTCAGGTGGGCCACACCAAAGGAAACAATTGGGAGAGAGATGTTGATCAAGTGTGCCACACATGCACAAGGAAATAGACACTTAGAGGAATGAAACCAATCATCTACGTTCAAGATGCGTGTTGCCTAATCGAGGATTGGGATGGCATATTTGTAGGATATAAAACATGGACATACAAAGGTCAGGCTTGTTGGGCTGGGTAGGCCATCCAGCCCATTGCCACCCTTAAAAGCAGCTGATGCAACTTTTTTCGGTTCCCAAGTGCTTTGTTGCTGCCTTTTCGGTTCTCAAATGCCCTTTCCTCGAAATGTACGCTCACGTAGTCATGTTTAATAATTAAATTGGAGATGTTTACCTATAAGTTTAACTATATAAGGGATCTTTAGTTATAGTTTAATAACTTTTAGATATTCCTTTGAAATAGAATGACTCTTCTAATTTTTTCATTCAACTTTTAAATTAAATTTTAATTGGGATGTGTTTATTTTTTGTTTAATGTCTTTTCAGCCTCCACGGTCAAAGCATTGTCATGATTGCGACAAATGTGTTCTTCAGTTCGATCATCATTGTGTCTGGCTTGGAACATGTATAGGTCAGGGGAACCATTGCCGGTTTTGGTGAGTTTTTATCTTTCCACCAAATCTAATATGTTGTTAGCTTGATCTCCAAGGTATTCAATAATAGTAATGGTGACTGTTACGGCCAGCCTTATGGTCATTACGATGTGGGCCATTACTGCCATTATGGCCCTGTAACTGCCAACGTTTTTTGAGAGGAAGAAAGTATATCGGCCCTGTATCGGCCTGTTATGGCCCTTTTTCAGAGTGGCCATTACAGTGCCATATCATGAAATGCCCCCCACACTGTTTCCGTGATATAAACGTTTTTAAATACCATTGATTGCATCCATTGACTAGTTTGATTATTTATTTATTTATTTATTTATTTTTTTAACAACAAAGAAAAGGGGAAAAAGCCATAGTATTGTTTTTTTTTTTTTCGTTTTCATTTCATTTTTTATGGCTCCTTAGTATTGTCTTTTGTTAGAGGTATCATGGCAAAAACAGGCCATTATATGTTGTACATTTAACGGTTGGACTCTGATAAGCAAATGCAATATTGCATTAGATTTTGGCAACTTGTCCACAATATATGTGGCAAACATGGAGGCTATTCAGACTGTAAAAGAATATTGCCTCCATCCCGGATGGCCCATAGGCTGAGAATCACACTGATGGGATCATCTTAACCATTTGATTTTGTCCATTGAGTTTGGCCTGCTGAACTTTTCTTTCTAATCATCCATTTGGCCACCAATCAAGTGGTTAAGATAGTCTTGTCAGTGTGATTTTCAGGAAATGCCACCTACAATGGGGCAGCCAATTTTCATGTATCGTGTCTTCTGCGTGTACAATGGACGAGACTGTTTATCAATTTATGGCAGGGAACATTGAAATCTAACCGTACTACTTTAAGCTTATTTAAGTCATAGGGTAATGTTTATGTATGGAGATGGATCTATAATGAAAAAGCAGCTGCATATAGAAGGAATTTCTGAGAAGTTTATTAAATTTTCATTTCGACTGATGGAAGTCTACCCCTCCAGGACCAAGTTCATGCTCCAGAGGTCGAGGTCTTTAAGACAGCCAAGTTCTTGGTGTTGGAGTGGGCTGATTGTATTTTTGCTTCTTCTGATATGAGTGGGTTGTAAAGTCAGGGCGGCTGTAAAGTTCTCGCCCGTCGGCCTTTTTTTTAAATTTTTAATTTTAATTTTTAATTTTAATAAAAGCTGTGTTGCTTTTCAGAAAAAAGGGAGTCTACCCCTCTGATTTTTGCTGAGGGATCAATTAAGGGTTGAAATTTGTTAACTATGCAGAAGGTTTTATATGTTGACTTACCCTGTTGTGCATATGCTATGCATCTATTTGGGTCATTGGGCTGCATTGAATTCAAGAGCCAGGTTATAACCAAGCCACTTCTCTTACAATTGTCAGAAGTAGGGTCATCAGCTTTAGGTTGTTTCTTGGTGCCAATTATTTATTTTGAATTCAGTGTTGCTGGTGGCGTCAATTCTGAATCCAGACATATCTGGTG
Source organism: Magnolia kwangsiensis (assembly GCA_037074715.1). Lineage (NCBI taxonomy): Eukaryota > Viridiplantae > Streptophyta > Magnoliopsida > Magnoliales > Magnoliaceae > Magnolia > Magnolia kwangsiensis. Next base: position 66,803,296 of record CM073572.1, on the reverse strand, counting down.
ACTAGTGTTTTTGGTAGCGCTCGTAGCGTAGCGTAGCTAAAACACTACCTGGTAGCATTTTAGCGTAAGCTATGGGGCATGTAGCGTAAGCTACAGAGCATGTAGCATACTGTATGCTACCTAAAATCTCCTCCTTTTTTTTTTTTTTTTAATGCTAGTTCAACACCTATTTTAAAATGATGTGACTCATCCCCATCACACATGGCACTACATTAGATCAATTTGGACCATCTAAATTGTGATTTATAACATGGATAGAGCACTTAGATCAATCCAAGCCATCCAAATTGTGGTCTATATTGTGAATTTGTGATGTTTCAATAAAAAAGAAGAAGTCACACTTAGAGATATCTGAAGGCAAAGAGATAGTGAGATTTTGCATGGAAATATGTGGATGACGATCCATATTCACAATAAAAAACTCAATAGGAATTATGTATTTTGTAAATTTTATCATATTTTTTCTATTATTTTAATTTTAAAATACCAAGTATCGTGTAGCTTACACTATAGGCTATCTAGCTTACGTTACATGCTATAGAGGGCCAAACACTACACTATACACTACACGCTATTTAAAACACTGCCGGCGACTAGAAAGATTTGCAAGATGATTTCGGCATGCAAATCGGAAGAAACTTCCGTTGACTAGGGTTTGCATTGGAAGTGTTGATTTGTCTCGCTAGCATTAGATCTGGAGGTCTCTTAACTGTGAATGGGGGAAAACATCAATTTTGGTGGGCTTTAGCACTTCTGTATGAGAATCATGCACCTTAATGGTTTTGCAAGTGCTCTAAGGTTCTTGTATGACAATGATGAAACTTAATCACTGTACATAAACCTTAATGGTTCATTCAGGTGCTCTAAGGTTCTTGTATGACAATGATGAAACTTAATCACTGTACAAGTTATGTACAGTGAGAGAGAGAGAGAGAGAGAGAGAGAGAGAGAGAGAGAGAGAGAGAGAGAGATTTATTTTTTACACATTCACTCACACCCTACACATACGATAGTGGATTTTCACCACAATGGGTACTCGAACCCTTGACCTCTTGTTGAAACTCTTGTGAGTCTACCACTGAGGCAAGAAAGAAGGATTTAAGAGAAGAAGAAGTTGATGAAGGTGATGAGAGGTGCTCTTATATCATGTAGATGCAAAGAGAGGAGAGGAGAGAAGGAAAAGAATGGAAAAAACTTGATAAAGTCTATCCCTCTAGGAATTTATAATGATCTTAGGATTACAAAGATAAACCAAAGATAAATACAATGGAATGAAATCAAATCAAGGAGACATACTCCAATATGGTAGTCTGTACGTACACACAGAATGGTGCCACAATATGGTAGTCTTCATGTACACAGAACTGTGTACACTAACAATCACAAAGTTGTTCCATGAGATGGTTCTTGCTCAATATGATACCAAAATTAAATGCTTCCAATCTAACAATGCTTGTGAATCCCTACACCTTGATCTTCAAAAATATTTCTTAGAATATCCACTTGACTTTGTGCTCTTGACATGCGCACGATTGTGTCCTCTAACATTAATTATGTTTCTTATAAATCCATATCTCCTTTCCACCAAACTTTGTTTTTTTTTTTTTTTTTTTTTTTAATATGTATCCTAGATTTTTATTCTCACTGAAGTTGCAAATGACCTAGATGAACCTAATTGTTGAAAGCAACCTCGATAGAGGAAATGCTTGTCTTGGGAAAAAACTAAGAGCATGGGACGTGCTTGCTCTTCCAATTGGGAAACATATCTATCAGTTGCAAATGGGTCTTGCACTTAGTACAAATTGATGGTTCTATAGAAAGGTATAAAGCTTGGCTCGTTGCTAAAGGCTCCACCCAACAATACTGGGTGGATTACGAAGAGATGTTTTTGGTGCACTCACCAAATTAAACTCGGTTCGCATTCTCCTATCCCTCATTGGCTTGTCACTCATCATGACCGGCCCCTTCACCGACCAGATGTGAAGAATGCCTTCCTGCATAGCAACCTTAAGGAAGAAATCTACGTGACTCTTCCTTTTGAATTTCGACCTGAAGGGGAGAAAGGAAAAGTTTATGAGTTTAGGAAGACTCTTTATGGCCTCATACAATCCCCTGCAGCTTAGTTTGAAAAAAATTGGAAAATACGGTCTCACTGGTTGGCTTTAAACGATGTTCTTCTGATCACTCTATGTTTATAAAGAAGGCAAATGAGAATACACCATTTTAGTTGTTTATGTTGATGATGACATTCTTATTGGCAATGGCAAGCAAGAGATCAGCCAAGGTAAGAGTTCTCTGGCTAAAGCACTTGAAATGAAGGATCTGGGACTTATAAAATAGTTCCTTAGTATTGATGTCAATTATAAATTGCATGGTTGACAATAGTGTTTGAAATATCGGTATCGCGTTACATATCACACCCTTGGGATACGGATACGTATTGGTTATCACATGGGATATATCGGTTGTATCGCGTGATGTATCGCTGTTGTTGGAAATATGAGGAAACATTGGGAAATTGGTTGAATTTTTCAATAAAACTCCAATGATTGTTAAAAAAGACATCAATACAGACTTATAAATCAAAACATTACAAAAAGCAAGTGCACATAATAGGTTTTCTTTGTATGGGGTCCTAATCTATGCACTGTCTAAATGAATTGATGCAAGTATATTCAAAGTCTATTCATATAATTTATAAATGTAAGAAGACGTGTGAAAACACAAGCTATACATTCAAAAGCAAAAGAAAAATCACTAGATCAGGTTACATACATGTTTGATTTTATGTTTGGATACAAAGATTACAACCAATTTGTGAGAAATTGGAAAATTTTGATTTTTTTTCAATTTTTCGCAACCTGGCTCATCTCCCCCAAATCTCGAAATCGAAGCTCCCAATTCATGATTTTTCATGCATGGATTTGTAACAATTTGATACTGATTTAACATGATTTATAGGGTTAAAAAAAATGATTGAAAATCGAAACTGCTCACCGGATTGAATGTGTGGGATATATATCAATACTTGTGCGTTCTGTATCGCATAGGTGGGATACAAGATATATCGTGGGATATATCGGCCGATATCGTCGATACTTAACACATTGGTTGACAATCAAAATAAGTTGATTATCCTAACATGCATTGGTGACTACTCAGCCGCGTTATCTGCCTCATCATAACTTGCTCGGATATCGCTTACGTAGTTGGGGTGGTTAGTCAATCATACAATTTTCATTTACTCAACATCTCAAGGCTGTCTTTAGAATTCTTCCATACTAAGTGTTTGCATCTGTTAGAGGCCTCTTGTATTCTAATCATATGGTCACTTAAAATATCAGTGGCTATTGTGATGTTGATTCTGCTGGCTCAACTTTCGGTAGACGATCCACCACGGGTTATTGTATGCCTGTGGGTGGAAATCTTGGGACGTGGAAAAGCACAAAAGCAGGTAGTGGTTGCTTTATCATTTGCTGTTTGCTGTAGCATAGTACCACACAATGGCTTGAGTGGCCTGTGAGCTAATTTGGGTTAAATCTCTTTATAGGCAAGATATTCAATGATGGTAATAGGCCGTTATGTTACGGGCTGTTAAGGCCTTATAACAATAAAAAAAATTTAAAGGAAGAAAATGTAGTCCCCATACGGACTGTTGTAGGGCTGTTACGGGTCTCTCTCTCTCTCTCTCTCTCTCTCTCTCTCTCTCTCTCTCTCTCTCTCTCCCTCCCTCCCTTTACCCCCCCTCCCCCCCTCCCTACAAAGAATGGCCGTTATATTCCCATATCGCGTAATAGCTTCCACAGTTACTGTTATGTAACGGCCACTTCGTAACTGTTTTTGAACACTGTGCTGTTAGGAGATGGATTTTAATATATCTTCATCTAGTCTATATCGTGATAATCAAGCAGTCATATATATCATCTAAAATCCTGCCGTCCATGAGTGGACAAAGCACATTGAAGTCAATAGCCACTTTGTAAGAGAAAATATTGCTTCCAAGATCAAACATGCACCAGCTTGAGGAGTTATCCTAGATATGGTCTTTATCTATGTGAGGGGCATTGTACTTGAGTGAGAGAGTGCACACATTCAGTTGTCCTTCAGAACACCTTATCTCTTCTTATCTTGGAAGATAATGGTGCTTTTAGATGTCATTGTATTCAAATTTGAGTCTTTTGTATCTAGAACCATTATAAATAAAGAAATAGAGGTAGAGGACCATGACATCCTCTTTTCTTCTCTCTCCCACATGTTCTCCTCTTCACCTCGCTTCCCTTCTCTTATCTCCTTAGTCTACACAGATATTGCTTCCGTTGTCAATGTGAGAAGGCAGTTCATGCATGCTTCATCTCCCATCATCTAGAGGCAGCGTATTGGATCCTTTACTACCTAATGCTCTTGGGTTTCCTCTTCTTTTTTTTTTTTTTCTTTTTCTTGAACCGTAAATGCTCCAGGGTTTATTGTACTCCAATAAAGGGATCTAGACTTCGTGGCTATTGAGATGAATATTGGGCTGGATCTTCAAATGATCAATGATCGGAGGTCTACAAGTGGGTGTTGCCCTCTTTTTTTCTTTTTTTTTTTCAGAGGTAACCCGGTCATTTGGAAAAGCAAGAAACAGACTGGGCAGTAAATCATCTACTGAAGATGAATTTTAAGTGATGGTTCAGGCCACGTGTGAAATTGTTTGGCTTCAATCTCTCCTTCCAAAAATGGGTTTCGATGTTTCTTCACTTATTCTGTTACATTTTGATAATTAGTCAACATTTCATTGCACTTATAATCAGGTTTTTAATGAGGACCAAAGATATGGAAGTTTATTGTCCACATTTTTTGAGAGGTTACCTCTTAAGTTATTATGAACTCGCCTGTCTGCTTGATAATCAGATTCTGGATATTCTTACAAAAGCTTCAAGTTCTTCACATATTTCTTGTACATTGGACAAGCTGGGAATGAGTGATATGATATATGCTCTAGATTGAGGGGAAGTCTAAAAGGTGTTATACATAATTTAGTGCTCCTGTAGAACAAGATAAGCCCATATTTACTTCTCCTTTGTAATATCTCTTTATCTCATATCTATTGAACAAACTATATAAATGATAGGAAAGATAAGCTTTCTTTTTCTCTGGCTTTTCATTTTTTCTTGCCCCCATCATTGATGTAGGACATGGATCAAGCACATTCCTAACACGCATGGACCGGAAGAAGCCCAAAGAGAAATCGACAACATTCAACATAGTTCAACCGGTCGACCAATTGGATCGACATGTCCAAATTCCAACAGAAATTCCAGATTGCTTGCTGGCTGATTTCTACTTGTCGAGAGGTCAAAATACTGTTCAACAGGTTGACAGATTGGGTTGACAAGTTGAAATTCACAAAATTTTCAGTTTTAGTCTCTGGACGTTTTTTAGCCATTTCAACAAGTTGACAGATGCAGAAATTTCCGTGTTTTATAGAATTTATTTCCTTATTTGATTAAGACTCTTTTAATTATATTTTAGGGTTTGTTTAAGGTTATTTAAGGATGTTAAACTCATTTTTTTAGAATCAATCAATCTATCAATAAAATTTCTTAGAAACTTTTATCAATCTCTCGTGGATTCGAGAATTCTCTTGTGGATTCAAGAGCACCTTGTGGATTCAAGGTGTTTATTGATCAAGAAAGATAGTGATCGACCTCATCACGTCCTTACCTTGCATCAGTTGGTATCAAAGCGAGCCTTTTCCTCAGATCGATGGCTTCTGACAATGGATCGGACGATAATCCCATGGACGATGCTCCAGGGAATTTATCCTTTAACAGTGGAGGCTTTAGAAGCGGCATGGCAAGAGAATCGACAAGTCATGCAGGCTGATGAGGACATCAGAAGACCTACTCAAGTATACTAGATATGGAGACGACCACCCACATCAGCGTAACTTTCTGTGGATGGGAGACGAGTTCCAAATGGGGCCTGTCAGGCCATTTTGAAGAACCCACATGCATTGGACATGCATCAGGAAGACCCTACCTTGGGATGATGCATGTGGGCTACTTATGAGATCATGTTTCCTGCATCACAGGCTGCCATCAATCCTATGACGGAGGCCCTAGGGCAACTTCCTGTTCGTGGTGATGATCCGCCTTCGGTAGACGTTGGAATTTGCAATCGTGATGGCGGTGAATCGCATAATCATACTTAAGGATGTGGGATCTAGCGAGGAGGAGATCGATAACATGATCCTCCAACATCCCAGACGAGGAGACAATTAGGAAATCAGATGGATTGAGAATTCAGGATGAAAGTTAGTCTTTTTAACTTCAACAACCAACTCCACATCGAGGACTTTTTTGATTGACTACTTGAAATCAAACGTTTCTTCGACCACACGGACATCTCTGAAGAGAAGAAGGTTAAACTTATGTCTTAAAAGTTGAAGGGCATAACTTCGGCTTGGTGGGAGCAGCTTCAACTCGCATGGACGTGATAGATGAAAGCACCAATCTACACATGGCCGCGGATGATCGCGGATGAAGCGGTTGTTGCGCGCGCGATTCCTCCCTAGCGGTTACGATCAGGTATTTTCCAACAATACCAAAATTATCGGCAGGGTAGCCGATTGGTGATGGGTTATACATAGAAGCCACATTGTTTGTTGGCAAGAGGTGACCTGGTAAAGACGAAGTCGTGACAGGGCGCTAGATTCATTAGTAGTGTACGTGTGGCCCTTGTGGAAACGGAGAACTAACCCAAGACTTCTAAAGAGGAAGGACATTCTCTTATAATTGAACAAGATTTCACCAAATAATCTGAGGAGACGGGAGATGTAAATGCATTAGTTGAAAAGGAAAAATATGTGGAGCCCATGAACATCCTAGAGGATTTGAAACCAATGTTATAGGAGTTCAAGGCAATTGTGCCCGATTAACTTCCAAGGAGTGACATCCCGTGTGAGATATACAAAACCACATTAGTCTTGTCCCAAGAAAAAGTTTTCCTAATTACACGCATTATCAGAAAGAATGCGAGATCTTGCAGGCACAAGCGGAGGAACTGATCCATAAGGGCCAAGACAAGGAGAGCATGACTATGTGCTGTGCCAGCGCATGAGTCTAACATCAACTACAAGGAAGAGGCTAACAAACATTGGTGCCATAAGGTGTTTTAATTGGATGATAATGTGCTAGTTTATTTGTGCAAGGAAAAGTTTCTGACTATGGCGTATAACAAGTTGATGAATAAGAAGATAGGCCCTGTTCTGATCCTTAAGAAAATAAATGATAACACCTTTGTTCTTAATCTTTTAGAGGGCATAGAGATATCAAGGACTTTAATGTAGCAGACTGGTATAAGTATTGTGAACCAAGTCTGTTGAAGAACTCGAGGAAGTTTTACATGTATTGTGAGCCAAACTCGAGGACGAGGTTTTTTTTTTTTCTTTTTCTTTTTTCTTTTTCAACTGGAGGGGTTTGATGTAGGACGTGGATCAAGCACATTTCTAACACACATGGACCAGAAGAAGCCCAAAGAGAAATCAACAAAATTCAGCATAGTTTGACTGGTCGATCAATTGGGTTGACAGGTTTGAAATCCTGACAGAAATTCTAGATTGCTTGTTGGCTGATTTTTGACAGTTTAGATAGGTCAATAGATCTGTCGACAGGTCGATAAGTCGAAATTCACAGAATTTCTAGTTTTAATCTCTAGATGTTTTTAATCTCTGAATTTGATTAGGACTCTTTTAATTGCATTTTAGGGTTTGTTTAGGGTTATTTAACGATGTTAAACTCTCTCTCTCTCTCTCTCTCTCTCTCAATCAATCAATCAATAAAATTTCTTATAAACTTTTATTATCTCTCGTGGATTTGAGAATTTTCTCTTGTGGATTCAAGAGTGCCTTGAGGATTCAAGAGTGCCTTGTGTTTATCGATCGAGGAAGATGGTGATCAACCTCATCATGTCCTTCTCTTCGTCAATTACCATGGGTCTTTACAATGCCTAACTTTCAAATGTCAACATCTCGTATGCAATACTTGTTGTGAAACCATTGTAGACAATAATATCAGTATACTTACTACATTGGTTACTTATTTTGCTCATAATAGTGCTGTTTCCACTTGGCAATGCTTTTTTATGTTTGATGGGTATCATAAAAGAATGCTATTATTGAAAGAATTCAATGAAGGAAACTGCATACTCGTAATCAGTTGTGATTTTTTCTGCTGATAGTTTCCGTAATATCACTTGATGAAGCATTTTGGCTGTTGCCGATAATCTAATATCTCCAGCTAATGCTTCCAATTGATGAAGGGGATTGCTTTAATTGGCCAAAGTGGGCATAAAAGCAAAAGTTTGAGAGATTACTGGTTATAATTCTAAATTTCTGCATAGGAAGGTATTCCGTTGTATATTCCAACTTGATCCCTATGAAGTATATGTCCTCTCAGGTCTTTGAATAGGGCATCCATTCTTGGACATATTTCCAATTTCTATTGAATTATGAGAATTTTCATGTTGGTTTTGATAACCTTCTTATACGTCATCTTTATCAGTAACATGATTTGGTTTTTGTTGAAATGTTTCTTTTAATAGGTGGTACATTTTTGAAGAAACAATTCTGTGCATTTGGACTGGCATCTTTTACATCACTTTCTTGAAGGCCAATATTACAAGGCAATGGTATGTCTTTCTTTCTTAAGGATTTCCATTTGATCCTTGAACTAAATTGTACCATACCACTAACTTGATTATAAGCTAAGTTGTTGTCTCCATTCACCAAACTCACCAACATGTGCAAGATCTGGGCTGTTCAGTCAGTGAGGTCCGAGTGGTGTGTGCCTTAGCAGCCCAAACACCAGGCTGGTCCAAACATAAGGCAGGCCATGTGTCAGGAAAAAATGTTGGTTATTCTCTTGGGACATCCACTTTTTCATACACGTGGGCCATCTGAGAAGTGGACTGGTCTATTTTCATGCTCCAGCACTTAACATGGGTCCCTCTTGATGAGTGGTCAGATTCACACATACGTGTGTGTTATCACATGTGGGGTGACTGAAGATGTCTTACAGAATGGGCAATTCCTCATCCCACAATCATGATATGTTATCTATAGTGGCAGATGCAAGTAATCTTCTACAAAGAGAATTTAGTTGGAGATCGAAGTGGAATTTTTTTAAAACATTTTAATGCAATTCTCTATCATTTGACTATCTCTGATTGGATCTTGGAGTGTGATGTAAAATCAGGTGGAAGGATGCGATCGTGATATTGCTTTTGGCCATTTTGTGCATTTCCCTCATTTTTCTGCTCTTACTTCTTCTTTTCCATAGGTAAGATTTGCAACTATGGTCACATATACATCACACTTTCATCGCTTTGTTTTTGTATATATTTTCATCAATGTCCCACAGCTAGTTAACCCCTCCTTTATACAAATAGAAAACAATTGGAGAACAACAAATTAAAAGCATACCACCTTCCTCATTGTAAACTAATTCAAACAAATAATAAATATCCTGCATAAAGTTTCAGTATATCACACTACACAACTTTGAACAAACCAATTCAGATTTGAAGGATTTCATGATTCCATAGCCCCTTCTATGGCATGCATTTACCCATCTCACTTTTCCTCCCTGAGGTGGAATGAAGCAATTTGTTAGTGGCCATGATAGACTAAAGTAATCTTTAGTAATCATTTACATAACATATATATTTATGGAAAAAAGTTACATTTATACATCTATTATTAGAAAGATCATTTAGTAGTGAGTTTAACAGTACCACCAGGTCAAGTAACTAACAAAAGGATTCAAGATCGATGAATACAAAACATTCCACCTTCTTCCTAATATATAATTCAAATAAGAAAAGAATCCTACATGAAGATTTAGAAATTTTTTGATACTCTGGCAGAGTGATGGATGATATGCAGGCACTTAAACTGTCCAACTTATATTACTCAATTTAGATGTACCATGAATAACAAATGAAAACTTATTTGATTATCTTACTATCTGATTGGTGGGCATTTTATTGGACAGTTAAAATGAAAAATATCCAACAGATCTATTTCCACAAGCAAGTGGTGTCCATGAATCAGAGGTTAGGGCTGTTCCACCATTCTGATCTTGGGATTGCAACTTGGCAACAGTGGGCTGCACGATTATTTGGTTTTATAATATTTGAGTTAATGTATGGCACATGTATGGTTTCTGAGTGCCTGCATATCAAGCATCATATGCTGCCTGAGTATCATATAATTCATGAAGTTTCGAAATTTATAACAATAAACAACATATGAAGGTAATAATAATATACTTGTAATTTTACGACTCCTAATCCCCTCTTTTCACTGAGTTCTTCTATCTCACCTTTCCTTCCCACGGACCACAGTAACTTTGCAGTAGCCAAGTAACTTGGCAAATTACATTCAGAACAGTTCACAACTCCAGAAACAAAACTGTGAACAGCTAGAACTTTTCCAGATTTTCTTACCCATAAAATCAGTTTTTATCAATTCTCACCCATAAAATTAATATTTGGGGCTAGTGTTTGATAATTTTGACAATGACCAATTATTTTAATATTATGGTACGTGAAAATATTGCATCAGCTGACCCCATATGGCCGGGTTTGATGATGATGATGGAATGATTGCATTGATACCATGAAAAACTCTTACAAGTTGTTCAAGAAAACTTGTCAGAACTGCTGCAACTTGGAATTACATGGTCTTCTCGAGGAAGTTTACATAGCTTATTGGGTAAAAGAAAATATGGTCTTTATAATAATGAATAACATAGTTGTCCCAATTGGCTGGGCAAGTTTCATTCCCCTCTTATTTTATATATTTGTTTCTATTTAGGTAGGACAATGTGTTTTGCTCATTACCATGGCACATAACAGTACTTTTCCTTCAGAAGGTAGCTAAAAATGTGACACCTGAGAATCCGACATGTGAGATCTCATCTTGACATTTTTCTGCAGTTATCTGGTATTGACAAATCAAACTACGTACGAGCTTGTAAGGAGGCGACGGATTTCATACTTAAGGTCTGTATATATGGTTTTTTTTTTTTTGGCATTCACCATCGAATCGAATTAAAATTACTCATCTCATAAAGCGACAATGACCAAATTGTAATTACCTTAGTATTCATATTGAGGACTGGGCTCCTAATTGCAATTACTTCAATTTCAGTTTGTACTTGAAAGGAATCCAACTGCAATTTGAAGGCCACTTCCTCATTTTAAATGTGAGGAACATCATTACAATTTGACCATTTCCTCCCCTTTAAACTGACGGTTTGTGATTCAATGCACGTATATCCACATGCAGCCTTAGATAGGGCTTTCAACTGGTCAGGATCGTGTTTTGCCCTTTATTACCCATACTGGGCTAGCAGGGTTCAATTCTTCTGGGTCTAGGTCTAGTTCTTGAAGACCTGGTCCTAGATCTGGTCGGGTTCAGATAACCCGTCGGGTCTTTAAATATAAGTTTCAAGTTGGGCTCAGGAGTCGGGACAACTAAGAGCATTTCCATGGTTGGACCCATTCAATGAATTTATTAGATCATGCACGTGCATGGTGAGTGAAGGGGGTTCTCTTACGTGTGTTGCTTAGGAAACCACATTTCTTTTACTATAATAACCAAACATGTGCATGTGTGTGTGTGAATTTGGTCATTTCCTCTCCTTTAACTGACAGCTTGTGATTCAATGCATTCGTATGCAAATGCAGCCTTAGGTAGGGCTTTCAACTGGTCAGGTTCATGTTTTGTTCTATATTACCCATACCTGGGCTAACTGGGTGGGTTCTATTCTTCTGGATCTGGGTATGGGTCTAGGTTCTTGAAGACCTGGACCTGGATCCGGTTGGGTTCAGATTCCTGTTGGGTGTCCATCAGGTCCTTAGAAATAAGTTTCAAGTTGGGTCCGGGACAAATAAGAGCATTTACATGGTTGGACCCCCTCAATGGATGTGTTAGATCACATGCATGCATCACTTTGACATTTGCATGGTGAGTAAACACGCACATGGCACCTTGGCATGTGCATGGTAAGTAAACATGCTTTCTTACATGTGTTGCTTAGCAAACCCCATTTCTTCTGTTAGAACGACCAACATGTGCTATTATAAGTAACTAGAGCTGACTCAGAACCGACTTTAACTGGGTCAATCACATGGATCGGACCCAAACCCGACAAGGCCTTATGTTTAACCGGATCCAAAAGGTGACACCCGAACCAGACCCCATTTATTAACAGGTCCAATAATGGGACTTGTACCATTAAAATTAGGTTGGTTCCACCAGGTACTCATGGGTAACCAGGTACTCATGGGTCCGAGTACCCATTGACAGCCCTAGCCTTTAGATGAAGTTTGGGTTCCTGTGACCAAGTGCATCCTATCCGTTATTTTTATGCATGACATGAGAAAACTCATCCTGTTTTGCAGGTCAATTCCTGAAAGGGTTTATCCATTTAGTAAAGGCATGTGTAGAAATCTGTATAACTTCTGTTTTGCCCACAGCAGCATCTATGCCATGGAACCATTGCCCACCGCTGATGAACTGGATGCCAAAGCAAGACCATACACATGTGTGGATGTTTTTTCCTGTCGATGTTGCTAGTGTAGACACGAGCCAGCTGGAGATAGTGGTTTCACAGCGGATTTTTTCCCATTCTAACCAGTGCTACGCGTATCAATTACATTGGTATTATGTTGGATTTACCTGCTGAGCATTTGCAGTTCTATGATTTTATCGTTGGGATTCTTTTTCATTTTTTATTTTTTTGTGGGAGCTTGAGAGTTTCACGCACCACAGGTTTCTTCATCTTTTTTAAACATTTGAATGATGTTGTGGAGTGGGTATGTCAATTGACAAAGGTGGTGTTAGACTTGGGTGCTTCAATTTTACCCAAACAGCCTCCATTTTTGGCTATGGACGGAAAACCTCCCGCGGTTAAACTATTTCTCAAAAGCTGCCTGCCTAATTCATGTACGTTGTGGCTTATGCTAACGAATGGAGCTGTTAGCCATAGAAAGTCAGTTTTACCTCAACCGAGATGCTATTGTTTGACCCCTTTTGATGGTTTTACCGTTGCCAAATGACAGTACTGCCCTCCCCTTTTGCCCCAATCCCAGCGGCTCGTCAATTCGATAGGTCGGTCTACATGAACTTCTATGCATGAAGATAGGTGTGGTCCACGTGAACTTTGCTAATTGCGTGAACGTCTCTTTTGAAGTAACATCTACCGTCCACATGGCAGGGATGGATTGGAAATGTGAAAATCACACCCATCACATCTAGCCATGAATTTGGCATATGAGTGTATGCAGTTGATTTTTTTTTTTAACCCTTTTTTTTTTTAACCCTTTTTTTTTTAGGCCAGACAGGATTGACTTATCAGTGTTTACTTAGCTTGATGATCGTCCATGCTGATACCACGATTCAGACTCTGTGGATTAGCTGTGGCCCCGGCCTTACCCAGTAAGGTGTGCCCGTATCGTGGGGTCAACCTTGATTTGTGCATTTAACATCGATGCAGTCCATCTGCTTTGACAGATCATCTTAGGGCACGAGCTCACAAAAATGAAACAGATCCAAAGCTCAGGTGCACAATACCATAGGAAACAGTGGTGATAAGGTGACATTAGCATGGATGAAGGGGAAAATAAAAATAAATGCATCTTAATCCAAAACTTGTGCCCCACAAGTTTTTAATGGGCAATCACCAGTATTTACTATGTTTTAGACCAACTGAGATTTTGATCTGTTTCGGAATATAGAATACGTACATCAAGGTGGGCCCCATGGTAAGGGCCACACCTAATCAGCTCTGCATCCATCAACCTTTTCCTCTGCTTCTAGACGGTAGATTGTACCGGAATGCAAGTCAGACTGGTGCATTGCATGGGCTTATAAGTGACCAATTTACCCCATCCATTAGATTTGTCATTGAATTAGGGTATGGGCCCACAAATGAGGTCAATACAAAACTCAAGTGGGCCAAACCAATAGAAAAGAGTGGATGTAGAAAGTCCACCATTGAAACATTTGTTAGATCTCACTTATTTTTTAGCCCATACCTAAAATGAGCTATCAAAACAGATAGATAGAATGGACTTCTCGTAATCAACAAGGTGGGCCTCACGTGAGATTAGGAGCTAGGGTGGCACAATCATGAATCCAACATAATAAAGGGTGATGGTAAAATGTGGGCAGTTTTTTCAATACCAAAATACAAAATCACGTAACTAACATAAAATGTGGGCAGGATGACGTAGCATAAAATGTTTTCAGTCGCAGTGATGCTGGTTACCACCATATAACTCGTAAGAAAAATCATGCAGAAAAACCATTTGAGTTTATCTACCTGCTCCACGTAAATACTGTGCAATAGTCCAGGTAAAATGGAAGGACACAAATACCTGAATTTTCACCCATAGAATTTGAAACGATGAATAAAACTTTCTGTTGTATCAAAATTGTATCGATCATGTACAAATGTTAGGGAAATAACAAAGGCCATTGTTTGGCTTTACGAGCTCTTTAAAAACTAGGGAGAAGTACATTTTGGTTGGCATGTCCTTGAGTGAGCAAGGAAGATGTTGAGCACCGACCTGCAGCCACGGAGATGATCAACGCCTTCTCTACATTTCCAGACACGTGCCTCCGAACCAACGAGATAATATACTCCATGAAGATCTCATCACATGGAAATTTAATTGGCCCATTGCCCGGCAATCCAAATTCATCTTCAGACATTTCGAGCAACTCTATGAAAATGGGGTTGTTGAGAAATTCCAAGGGAACCACAAAACGCGTTCCATCGGTCGTGTATACAACAAAATGCCCCTTGTTGGGGACCGATGTGGTGCATCCACTTGAATCTGCATCGCCATCAGTTCTTGAAAATGAGATTCTCCTCTTCCTACCTGTGGCAGCTACTTTTTGCCCTCTCCTCGCCATCTCCACAAGCTTCTTGGGGTTAATCATGGCTTCCTCTATGGTTTGTAATGGATTTAGATCTTAGATGATTCAAATGATGGATTTGTGTTGTGTACAAGGCAATGGAAGCAGTTAGTTATATATGAGCATAGGTTTGCACTACATTTATGTCTAGCTTTCTCATGTTAGGCAGCAAAGGATACAAAACCATGTGCTGACCGGGTGGGATTTTATGTCTGGCAGGTGGGCGTGTTTAGCTTTTGTTAGGCAGTCACCTCATTGAGGTAGGACATGATACTGAGCAAAAAATCCACATTCACACAAATATATATATATATATATATATATATATATATATATATATATATATATATATATATATATATATATAGAAAGAGAGAGAGAGAGAGAGAGAGAGAGAGAGAGAGAGAGAGAGAGAGAGAGAGAGAGAGAGAGATGACGGTGCTTCAGTGCCACTGAGGTGTACATTAGGTGATGAAAATAAATACAGCTAATCGAGGAAGGTCCTTACTCGTGTACAATGCAAAACTATACAAAAGATCAATATATCTTCCTAAGTTAGTGGACAATCTGAACACAATGGACTGCTAATACAAAATTTTTATTTATTGGTCACTTTTGGTCCGAGTGAGAGGATCAATCACTAAGCCATGCATCCCCATGGTTTTGCATGTATCCATGATCAGATGACTCGATGGTTAATATGGTTGTTTATAACTTGATAAGTCACATTCGAAAATTTACACTGGGCAGACATTGCTGACTGTCGCATTGCTTGAACTGATTTATATATTTATATATTTATTATTATTATTATTATTATTATTATTATTATTATTATTATTATTATTATTATTATTATTATTTTGCAGAATGGTGAGAATACATCACCTATACCTTTTTTCATGTGAAAACTGGGTATATAAAATTCAGATAGGCACCACAAAATAACTTAGCACACCACTTGAAATGATTTATCAATTGTTCATCCTGGTTATCTTCACAAACAAAACAAGCTCCTTGGTGTTGGTAACGAGTTAAGGTAACACTTTTGAGTTGCAGCAGTAAGGAACTTTGAAGCAATAGAATGCTTAGATATTTTGTGTAGAAAAGAAATGGAGGCGGTTAGTTTTATATACATGAAAAGTTAGATGAACAATACATTTAAGTGTAGCTTTCTTATGTTGGGTTACAAAAGATAATACCCCATGTGGATAGGGTGGTGATGAGAAAGGTAGACATATGTTTGACAAAAAAGGATACAAACCCACGTGCCAGGGGTTACAAAAGATCCCATGTGGATAGGGTGGTGATGAGGGAGGTAGACATGTATGACAAAAAAAGATACAAGCCCATGTGCCAAGGGAAGTTAGAGAGGTGGGCATGTTTGGATTCTGTTGGACAATCATCTCTTCAAACTAGTCCATAGTTGGCAAAACGGTCAACCATAGCCAGATATATTGTGGGCCGGCCATGGCAAAGTAAGAAGAAATTTCATTGAATCTACTTTAAACCAAAGAAATCCCTCTGATCCTTTAATCTTGACCACCCAATAACAACTATTGCAATTGGACAACAAATCATTCTCCTGTCAACTGTCTATTAGGCTGCCACTAGTTAAATGAGTATGCTCATTTGAGTAGTGTAGTTTTTGTTGTTTTTGAAGTCTTTAATCATCAAAAACAAGGTCTATCGATTGCATTGACAAACCATTCGATGACATTGAGCGCCATTTGATGCCATCGAATAGTGCTCGATCTCATCGAGAATTTTTAGATTTTCTCCAGCTGGTCGATGGACTAACTAGGTGCTTTTTCGATGCCATCGAAGAGTGTTCGATAACATCGAAAGATATATTCGATGTCATCGAAGATGGCTTGATGCAATCGAAGGAGATCTGACTTTCATGTCTTGTCTCTGGACTGATTGGGTATTAGTTCGATTTCATCATCATGGCTTTGATGCCATCGAAGTGTGTTCAATGATATCGAACGGATTGGCGCAGTTTTTGCAAACTTGCATTTTTCGGGATTTGTTTCCTATTTCGAATGTGATTCTTCTAAAGCCTATATATTGGGGTGTAATCGGGATTGGGAGGAATTCTAGGGGTTTTTAATTCGTCCAAAGTGTTTCAAGGGTGTAGCAAGGGTTTGATTTGAGGTGGTTCGAATTGGGTAAGCTCTCTTCACTTGTAATTTCGGCTTTCATAGTACTATTTATCGCTTTTTGCTGTGATTTTTTCCTGCAAGGGTTTTTTCACGTTAAAATTATGAGTGTTTGCATTGTGCTTGCTCTGTGTGATTGGATTACTTCTTTAGATTCATTTCTATGTGCCTTTGTGGTCCCGTAACATTTTTTAGGTTATGGTCCATCAATTATCAGATTAGGATTTCTATGGTGGGGAATAGCTATTGAGGGTCAAATATTGCATATTATCCCTCAATTATTACTTGATTTTATGAACATGATGATGCTTAATGTCCTATTTTAATCATGTTTTTATTACAAGGTGAATTTAAGAGCTTGGGTTGAAAAGAATGTTAAAAGCATAGATTTATTGCTCAAGAATCACCAAAGTCAAGATAGATCTTATGAGACTAAAAATGAAGAATTCACATACCAAAGATCCAAGAAAATCAAGTGAGGAACGAAGAGAATTGAAGACTTGAAGTGAAGAAAAGGAACCCTAAAAATCTTCCTGCTTCGATCAGTCTAAGCCCTCATTTGACTAGTCAAAGGATCCTGCTTGACTAGTTGAAGATTCCTCGACTCAAACTCGAGTGACAAAATTCTCAAAACTCCCATCATTCTCAACCAATCGAAGGAAACCCTCTACTAGTTGAAGGTGAGCCTCGACCAATCGAAGGTTGTCCTCGACCAGTATAAGGTTACGTAGGCAACATACGAATTGCAAAAATTTAATACGGTTTCCAGATTTTTTCAACTTGGTGCGAAAGTAGAAGTTGCAAAACTATAAGTAGGGGTCCCTAGGATGTTCCTAATATTTTGTAGGGTTTGAGGAGTGGAGTAAAAGGGTGGAGCTGCCATCCGGTGTTTTTCTTCTTCTTTCTTAGTTGATATTTTTATTTTGTTTAAGGGTTTTTAGTTCAATCATGTTTATAGTTAGCTAAAACTCTTAGCTAGGGGTAAGAGGTGAAGCTTATAGCATGATTGAGATGTTTACTTTGTTTTGATTCATGTTTTGTTGAACTCTCTTAGATTTTAGTTTGGTTATGAAGAAATATTTTTAGTTGTTAATGGTTTGTTGTGACAAATTACAATAGATCTCCAATAGCTTGAGATATCTTCTTTTCCTAAATTTAGATTGTGAAATTAGGAAATCCTGTTGTTCACCATCGTCCCTTGGGCATGGTAGGATGATGGAATGCTTCCTAACTTTCATAATTCTCTTATGACTGGTTGTGGGATTCGTAAATCTTGTTGTTTGTCTTGTCTCCTGGGCATGGCTAAGTGAAAGAATCACTTCCAAATCTTCATCACTCGCATCCATTGATGATTAGTTCCATGAGAAGTTCAGAGATCTGTACAAATCTATTCTTACTAATTGGATATGATAGGACTCTGATTCCAGTTGTGTCATTGAATTATGCAAGGCAGCTTCTCAATTTCTACAAGTAGATCCTTGACACCCTATTTACTACCTTTAAATTTATAAGTTTTAATTATCTTATTCAAAATCACTCTCTCAAATATTTCAGATTTTGGATTACATCTTTTTCTATTTCTAGTTTAGTTACTTTCAGAAGACACACAAGTTTAGTCCCTGTGGATTCGACCTCGGTCTCACCGAGATTATTACTGCATCGCGACCCTACATTTGGTGTTGTGAATAAGTTTTTGGCGCGGTCACTGGGGATTAACGGTTGCGTTTTTTTTTTAAAATTAGTTAGTTTTGGAATTAGTTTAAGATTAGGGTTTCTTTATTTTTTATTTTTAGGATTAAGGTTTTCTGAATTATTTTAGAAACTAACTTTACTTTCTAATTCTATGTTTGGAAACTTTCCATTTCTATTTTTATAAACTACTTTCTAATTATAGGTTTAGAAACTTTCCTAATTGTTTTTAGAAACAAACTTTCTCTCTTTTTAGAAACTTTCTATTTTCTGTTTTTAGAAACTTTCCTTTTTTATTTTTTTTTAAAACTAGGTTGCTTTCTACTTTTTTCTTTTTTAGAAACTAATTCACTTACCTTTTTCTTTGAAGGATCCTAACATAAATCTTCTCCAATCTGGTAATTTCTTTTTAACTTTTCCTCTACTTTTCATATTGTTACAGGATTTTTCTTTTATTCTCTTTTAGGATTAGGTTCAGGATTAGGGTTTCACCATTTATATGTAAGAGTGAGAATGTCAATATGTTGAGTTAGTTTTAGAGAATGCGAAAAATTGTGAAGCGCTAATAGATAATTATGTTAGAAAATAACCTACATCTCAAAATCTTTCTGGAAACATTATTGAGAATCAAACGGAATACAATGATTCACCGGTTAAGAAATCCTTACGCAATCATATGCAGGAAAATAATTACACCCCACGGATTAAGAAAACAGTACGTGAGTGTTGGGGTTATTATAATTATGAGAGTGAGAACTATTATCACCCATCAGATAAGAAGAAAATAATGCGTGATTATATTATGGGTAATAATATGTATCAAAAACTATCGGATTCTCCCACCTATGACCCGTATGACTATAATCAGTGGAAACATCAATGTTGGGAAGATGAACTAGCAACACATCATAGTGACAATTCTTTTGGATCCTCTATCTTTGAAACCCAATAAAAAATGATCAAAGAGGAGTCACTTACACAGACAATTTTGCTGGCATCAGAAGAACGATAGAAGCACTTGAATTGTGTTTCGATAAGCTAATGAAGGCTAGTTCACCCCAGCCTTAACCCAATCTAATTCTTCATTCCCAACTCCCTACTTATGATCAATGGAAACATCAAAATTGGAAAGTTGAATCAACAATGCACCATAGTGATAATTCTCTTTGGTTTTATACCTCTAAGATCCAACAAGAAACAATCCAAGAGAATTCACTCTATAATTCCATACAAATTCTAGAGCTCATCTATTTCAAGAACTTATAAAAGATATACAACAATGAGATTCACGTGATGCGATTATGGAGAATACTAAGTTGAATTGTGTTCCCGAAGAGTCGATCTCGATGATGGTCCAAAGGAATGATCAAGAGACGTGAGTGTTTTTCAAATATAATGATACTGACACACTTCACTCACATGACACACTTGGTTCTAATGATAAGAAAGATGTTAGTTTATTCGAACCTCAACCCAATCTATGAACAGAATGTGAGGAAAGCGATCTCATGTTATGTATGTACTGCACTGAATTGGAAGATGATAAGTATTGAGATGACAATCATGAATGTATAGCTCAAAGCTCTCTGGATTCAACCTCAAGTTTGACTCATATCAATGATCAAGAGGTTCATGAAGTTGTCGACCATAGTGATCTGCTCCACCCATCTGACATGACCAATTTAAATGTAGAGGATGAACCACTCTCAACTAACCCTTCCAACTTTTATGAGCTATGTTTAGACCACTCTCCTGAATTGAATGATGATATGATTTGAGAGATGGACGAGTTGCTTGATATGACTCTGGAACTTGAAACAATCCAGTTGGCCACCATCTGAGCTGTACACTTTTGACGATTTAATGCCTCTACTAAGAAGCTTTAATGAATAGAGTCTTCACATCAATGGTTCGCCTATTGATCCTCAATCTATTTGTGAAGGGCAAGAGCAAGAGAGCATGCATCCATCCACTTTCAAAAACGATGAAATCCTTGGGCAGATCATCACAAACTTCAATGTGGAGAATAAGCCACTCTCAACTGAATTTTCTAACTCTTCGGAAGATTGCTTGACGCATTGTGCAGATTCAAATGATCCCATGATACAAGACGTAGTGAATGCCTTGCAAGACAACATCTCAGTACCGAGTTGTTACTGACCGAGAGAATCCTTATTCTGAAACCCTTCCCTCCACAAATCCTGAATGTTTACTTTCACAGGAGGAAAAACTAACAATTAAACCGAAGTCTGAAACTTCGGAATGTATCGAGATTACATCATTTGCTGAGAATTTTTCTGAATTTTATCTACTTGTAGTCTTTGATTCACCATGGGGTACTAACTCTGAAACTTTCTCTGTCACGGGTAAATCATATATACTTTTGACACCTCATGAAATTATAAGAAAACCTTATGCAGAGGTCCATAAATTTCTCTAGAAATTCATGCTCTAGGGCATCCAAGGCTATTGCAAAAAGAGCTTTTGAATGATCTTGTTGAGAAACTTACTGAGAAATTTATTAAGATATTGGCCGGAGGAGGAACCTTTTGGCATGACTGAGTGGCTTTTCCCTTGCTTTCCTAGTTTAAGATTAATTTACTACTTTCATGAAATTTAGGATAGTTTACTTTTAGTTGTTTTAGGATAGTTTGCTTATCATCAGTTTAATTCTTTTGTGTTAACCCATTTTTCACACTGAGATCATTGGAAACACCTCAAATTTCCATCTTCAGGTATTACCTTTCCATTACTTCTCCTTTACTTTCGTTGCTTCATGTGCATTGCATACTTATATCTTTTACATTGAGAACAATGTAGATTTTAGTTTGGGGGGTGTGGATTAGGCAAGCTAATCAATGTTTTCTTAGTTTTTGAGTAAAACATGTGAAATTTATTTTTGAAAATTTTGTAAATTGAACTGATTTTGATATTCATCCATGAATTCAAATTATAAGATACTTAATGTGGATGATTCATGACTCTTTGAGTTAGTTACTTGTTAGATTTCAAAGTAAGTTTGAATTATTGATCAATGATTAAAAGTTTTAAACATTGATTGAGACATGATTTCACATATCACATCTAGCTTATATATTAAGGTTCTAGTTTGATATTGAATTGATAACTTGATGATTATTAAGCATGGAAGGAACCAACCTGGAAAATTTGTCCATCATGTTCAAATTGAAAGAATTTAAAATTTTTTAAAAAAAAAAGAAGAAAGAAAAAAGAAAATACCCAGCTAAAAAAAAAAACAGTTGTTGTTGAAAAGGACTACCTATTGAAGATCATTGAAAAGATTGAATATAGCGTGAAAGCCATAGATGAAAAAATCAAAAGTTAAAAGAATAAAAAGTTAAACTATAAAGTAAGTTTTAGTTTAGGTTATGGTTATCCTGAATGCTATTTTGATTATTAATGTATCATAAAAATAGAGAATTGAACTTTTGATCGTGACAAGTTTAGGTTTCACTATGCACCCAAGGAACTTGATGTTTAGAATTGTTCTAATTAGATGATTAATACCTTGAACTTGATTACGAAAATTATTAAGTGCTGGAGTTTAGGAGAAAGTAATGCTCAACATTGATGTGTTTTGAAACTTTGTTATATGGATTGTTTTTGCAACCTCTTGAGCTTATGGAAACTATACAATAGTTTTCGAAATATTTTTTCGCATACTTTGCTTGTGACTAACAAAATGTTGTTGAGGATTGTGTTGAGGGTCAAATATTGCATATTATCCCCTAATTATTACTTGATTTTATGAACATGATAATGCTTAATGTCCTATTTTAATTATGTTTGTGTTGTAAGGTGAATTTAAGAGCTTGGATTGAAAAGGATGCTAAAAGCATGGATTTAACACTTAAGAATCACTAAAGCCAAGGATGAATCTTATGAGACTAAAAATGAATTTTCTTTCGATTTGTTCTAAGTTGTCTTCTCCATTTCCTAAGGATTCAACTTCAGTTTCACCAAGTTATTATTACATCGCAACCCTACACCTGGGGTTGTCAAATCTTGAATTCAATCAGTTGACCTAAGGATGGAAAGGCTTCCTCTCGTTTTACTCACATCTATCTCCTTGGTGGATGGATAGGTTAGACTCACTCTTCCTCTCTTCCTTAAGCTTTGTTGATATTGAGTGATGGAAGATAAGATATGAGAGATGAGAGATGGGAGATGGTTTAGAAATGATGAGGATAGAGTATTTATAAGTAGAGGGTAGCATTTTGGTAATTTTTGAAAAGTTTAGGGACTAAAGAAGGTTAGAACAGTTGTGATTGGCTGATGGAATGGGTGTGCCATGTGACGCTTTGTGGTTGGTTGAATGGGTGGTAAGGAGTGTAGTTTTGGAGAAAACAAGGTGTAGAAGGGTCATTTTGGCTCAAACCGGACTCCCAATGTGGGTTTCGTTTCTCTCTCCTTCATCCATGCAGTGATAACATATATCGCAAAATTTTCCATGGCAGGTGGTGCATGATCCGCCGCTCGTAACGAGCCCATATTTCATCAAGGCCCAATGAGGTCTAGGTATCCATCTTCTACTTTCTTTTGCTTTATTGGGATCTTGAAGTTAAATGGGCATGCGCTCGGGCTTGGACTAGTCTTAACTTGGGTTTAGTTTGGGCTGAATTTAGCCTTTGGTTTAGGGGTCCCGCAGTATTAAGATCAGCTTGTCGGTCTTGGGTGAGGGTGTCTACAATAATGTGGAAAATAACACCGGGAGGAAGGTCTCTTTCCACACTGAGTTTTTGATTGCTACCGCTGCTTAAAATATCTTTCACCTAAAGGTTACGAGACCCCTATGGTATAGAAGCAATGCATTTCTCTGAGAGAGGCCTCTACCCCAATCAATTATCCTCCCAAAATGCTATTTCCCTGTGACCAACTAACCATCGCAGGTTTTCCTTGGCAATCGCAACGCGCCGCATCACGTTGCCAGAATGTGGACCAAGACGGCTCGGGAAAGCCTCTGTGTTCCGGTGTTCACATACACAATGTTATTTATTATTATTATTATTTTTTTAAAACACACGACACACACACTCCCACACACTCACGCTAGTGGAATTTCACCACCTATGGGTACCCTTGACCTGGAGTTGAAACTCCTGAGAGTATACCACCCGAGCAAGAGTAAGGACCCAATACACAATGTTATATGCACGTGGATGCTTCTAATAAGAGAACAGTAATGTCTAATATTTATCATTTTTGGTTAAACATGCATTGAAAGCATATCGATGGATAGTCTTCATCAAATAATTTCACTCACCGAACTCAGATCATCATTTTCTTTTGTACTCCATTAGGCAACTGCTTGGATGGTCATGATTGTCAAAATACAGAGATTTCCATTTTGCACCATCTCAATAATGAGGCCAGCAATTTGGACGATCCTGATTGATGGTGTGCATAGAAAATGCTTACATCCATGGTGCATATAGAAAAAAACCGAATTACTGGCTAACTAATTGGTCCACTACCAATGTTTGGATTTCAATTTGCCAAAATGCTCCCAACATCCATTTCTTTTTTAGTGTGGATAAATGAAAATTTCAGCATAGAATATGAAGGAGAGAAATGTTCTATGGAGGAAAAAAGAAAAACGTTGTATAAGAATTTTCAATTGTATACAAATGAAAATTTCAAAGGGGCTACAAAATGGCATCCTTAGAAGCCAGTAAGGAGTACTTGCTGGCTGTTCAGTGCTGAAAGTAGCAAGGCTGATATTGAGGACCCGCTGGTTGCAATGGAATCAAGCAACGCTTTGTCTACATCCTTCGAATCACTTCTCCCAATTAATGAGAGAATGTTCTCCATGAAGTTTGCAGGGCATGGCACTATTATAGGCCCAACATATGGTAATCCGAACTCATCTGTGGACATTATTAAGAGCTCCTTGAAGATGGGGTTGTTGAGATACAACAAGGGAACCACAAAACGCGTCTTGTTGGTGGTGTACACAACGAAATGCCCCTTATCAGCTGACGATGTGGTTTCCCCACTTGAATCCGCAGCGTCATCCTTTCTCGACAAGGATAATCCTCTCCTCCTCCCTTTGGCAGCTACCGTGGGCCCTTTCCTCGCCATCTCCACAAGCTTCATGGGGTTGATCATGGTTTATGCAATTTGCTAGAAGAGATTTATACCTTAAATCCCTAAGGATGTAATTTGCGTTGTGTAGAAACCAGTGGAAGAGGTTGGTTACATATATCGAGGGAGGGACACTGCATTTGAAGGGTCTCTTTCTCATGTTGGGTGGGAGAAGATACAATGCCATGTGCATGGTGGCGGGCAAGTGTTTTGGCAGTCAGCTTGTCTTGTTCGTCATTGTTAGTTAGCAATACCTTCAATCAATATCGTTTCAAAGAATTTCGTAATTGAATGGTCCTTGTTCCTCAACAATGCCATTATGTTAAATCCCTGTCGGAGAATGTAGTGTAATCGAAATTAATGAATCTATTAGAAGGAATCACAAAGTATACAAAATTAATAAATCATAGGTTAGAGCTCATTATTTAAAGGATCGTAATTTCATTTTATTTAATTTTATCATCAATCAATTTATTTTGAATTTATTAGAAATTATTTGTACTTTTATCCCCCGTGGATTTAAGGAAGCTTTGTGAAGAGTCCATAAAGCTATGTGGTTTCGGATATTCCATGAGAAAGATGGTAATTGACCTCATCACATCCTTCCTTGCGTCACGTTTAAAGGAGAAAATGGCTTTATCACAACATACATATCTTATATGATCAATTGGTTTAATATTTCGACCGAGCTTTGCTATTTAATATATAAACAAGAGCCTATTGTGAATGGGTTGGAAGGTACATGCATGTGGTGTGAGTTTGTAATGTAGAGCGGATTGATACTTTCATGTCCAAGATGAACCAGAGAATACCCGATCAGAGGCGAAAGTCGTTAAGACCTTTAGGACCTTAAAATAGACATATCTTACAGATCGGAAGGAGTTATTTAATGTACTATATATGATTTTGGTATACGACGAGCTACTTTAGGCAACTAACTCCACCAAATTTATGAGATTCCAGTATATCGAAGGTCAAATTCTATGTTTATTTCTGTTTTTACTATTTTTAATAAATTTTAGTTTGATTATAACTCTTCATCCGTTGGTTTTTAGGAGTTGTGTCCAACATGAAAAGCGTTTATAAGAATTAGGAGAATGACGTGGTTAAGCCACATAGGACACTTACTGTAAATAAAAAATTTACTATTTACAGTAAGTTGGGAATTCTATGAGTTTTGGTTGTTGTTTAATTCCAAATCTTTTTCCAAACTTTGGTATCCTCATTTAAATGGTTGGAAATTCATTTTTATTCATTTATCAATCAAATAATGAATTTTATAGAATTTATTTCTAATTTTCTTACTTTTTCCTCGTGGATTCGAGAAATCTCTGTGAGGAGTCTAGAGAAGCCCTGTGGATTTAGAATAATTACCCTTAAGGAAGACGGTGATCGACCTCGTCACATTCAACCCTGCGTCAGTGTGTAAATGGTCTACTTGAGAAAAAGTGACCTCTCAACCAACTCAATGCATACAACCTATGGCCTACTTTTCACGTGGTCGGGCATGCCTTGCACCCAAAATTGATGATGCTGCACCGCATGTGATGGGTCTTTAAATACCTAAACATTGGCAACAGTCAGGATTCTTATTGCCTGTAACCGGATGTGGCCCACATAATCCACCAAGCAGTGTTTATCATATGCGGGCTAGCTGTGAAAAGAAAAGATTTCCTGTGTCGTGCAAAATGATTTTGCCCTTTCACGAAGGCCCGCATGCACATGTGTCGCTTTTTCATTTGGACGCCACAGAAGATTACGGGAATCGCCTTAGTCTGTTACAGGCAACCTTTGTGCCCAACAGCCTACTTAGAAATGAATAGCATCCACCAAATTTCATCCTAAAATTTATATATTTCATTCTCTTGAGCAGATCTAACATGAATTTGGAACAGTTTGGCTACGGTGTGACCTGAAAATTTCAGTGACGTTGATGTTCTCTAAAATAAAAATTGTTCTTAAAAACCAGTGATGCATCCCATTACATTTCAGGGACACGAATTGCTCAATGCTATGTGAGGCACACAGAGATGCACGTGACAAATCCACTCCACCCATTAACTTCTCAAGACAACAACAAGAGGTTGGTCAGCCAAAAGTCATGAAGATCCAAAACTCAGGTGGGCCACACCACACAAAAGAGCTAGACTTGAACACTTAGCATTGTAAAATTTGTGGGGGCTATATGAATTTTGCATCAGGATGATATTGTGCCTACGTTTTATCTGACTGCTAATAACCCTGTCAACGGTTTGGATGACATGCAAACATCATATTCAGCTCTAGGAAGGTTTCAACATTGGAAGTTTCGGTTCACACTGTTTCGAGTGGGGACCCGAGTTTGGATCTGCCAGATTTTTTGACTCCTGTCATAGTGCTATCCGAATAAACTTTTGGATCACACCACACTGAGTTTGGATCCGCCTAATTTTTGGATTCCAGTCCTATTCTTATATTGAGAAGCTCATGGACAAAGTGAATTTGCCCCATGCCGTTCAGCTAGTGACCTCAACACCAGCTAGATAGCTAGTGTCAAAGCTATGTGGGCCCAACATGATGTATCATGCACGCCTTCAATTCGTTTCCTACATTATTTAAGGGCATAATTCGAAAAAGTGATAGATCCAGATCACAGATGGACCACACCACACGAAAATAGGGTTGACATTCACCATTAAAATCTTCCTAATGTGGGCTGTAATGTTTGTTTGCCATCCATCCTGCTGATAAGGTCACACGGATCTGGATGAAGGGCAGCCACAAATATTTGTTGGATCCAAAACTTCCAGAGCTCGTAAGTGTTGGAATCAGTGATGGATTTCTACAGATCCAAAACCGTGTGTATATCTTATGAGCAAGCTGTTAGATTAGATTTTTTTTATAAGATTAGATTTCTTTCTAGATTTCTAGATTTCTAGATTATCTTATGAGCAAACCGTGTGTAGATTTCTTTCTAGATTTTTCTAGATTATTTTTCTTTCTTTAGGTACCGCTAGGATAAATCTAGACAGGGATAGTTTAGTAATTTCACATAATAAGAAAGCCTAAAAATAGGGCAGCAGTGTAGTACGATTTTTAATTGAAAAATTCCAATCTAAAAGCAGCAGTTTCTCTTCTTCTTAAAAATTTCTATCTTTTTTTTTTTTTTTTTTTTTTTTTTTTTTTTTTTTTTTCCGGTGGCTGCAGCCACACAACAGCAAGAAGTCGGGTTGTAGACCCAACAAAGTGGTATCAGAGCCGCTAAACCTTGGGCCTCATCAGCCGTGGGAAGGAGGTCTCGCACTCCCTGTTTTGGGTCTGCCAGATTTGTTTAAAACGTCAGTTGTGGTGGGCCCATAACCTACAGGTCCAGTTTTTCTTCGAAACAGTTTCCAGAAAATAAAAAATAAAAATATCAGATTGAAAAAAAATATTTGTTTTCAACAATCAGATTGCAGCAACAATCTGTTATAAAAAAAATAAAATCAGATTGCAAAAAAAAAAGAAAAAGATTACAGCAAAAAAAAAAAAATCTGTTTAAAAAAAATCAGATTCTAGCCAAAAAAAATCTGATTAAAAACTATTCAATTTTTTTGTTTCATCTATCTCTCTTTAAAACAAATCAGCCATTCCATTTTTAAAATAGAAAAGATCGCCAGCACAATCCAGCCGCAGGTTTCCAAGTTGACAACTATGAAAAATGGTGCATCCAAATGAAGGCATTGTTCGGGTCGCAAGAATTATGGGAGATCGTCACCGATGGGTATGAAGAACCCACTATGGAAGACGAAGCTGCCCTCACTAATGAAGAAAAGATCGCTCTAAAAAATTAAAGGAAGAGAGAAAATAAAGCTTTGTTTCTCCTCTATCAAGGATTAAATGAATCCACCTTCGAAAAGATTGTCGAAGCAATATCAAGCAAGCAAGCATGAGATACCCTTGGCACCATCTTCAAGGGTGTAGATTCGCTTTCAAACATTAAGAGCCGAGTTCGAAGTAACTCACATGAAGGAAGGTGAGAATATTACTGATTACTTTTCGCGTTTACTTGTAACTGTCAATAATTTGAAAAGGAATGATGAAAAGATTGAAGATGTCCGAGTTACTGAAAAGATACTTCGATTCTTCACAACCAAGTTTGAGCATGTGGTTGTGACGATCGAAGAATCAAAAGATATTGAGAAACTCTCCATTAAGGAGTTGATGAGATCGTTGTAAGTTCATGAGCAACGAATACAGAAGAATGCCAGTTCCATGCCAATGGAACAAGCTTTAGAGTCAATATTAACTCTGAATGATAACAATGGTAGACGTGGAAGTTCACAACGTGGTGGACGTTTTGCTAATAATCACGCAAGAGGCAGAGGGCGCGGATACCAACAAAGCCATGGCCAAAACCAGTAGAAAAATACCAATTTCCGTGGAAGAGAAAATGGTAGAGGTAGATTTATGCGTGGACGAGGAAGTATAAAGAACGTCCAATGCTATAATTGCAAAAAGCTTGGCCACAATGCATTTGATTGCTGAAGCAAGCCGGTAACTCAAGACGAGCTATACAACTATGCCGAAGCATTAGGCCATGAACAAGAAAGCTCCACACTTCTCCTTGCACAAGAGAAAGGTAGTGATCAGCAGGATGTATGGTATCTCGACAAGGGTGCAAGTAATCATATGTGCGGCGACAAGAAACTTTTTGTGGAACTTACAGAAGAAGTTCATGGCGATGTAACGTTTGGAGACTCATCAAAAACGCCAGTGAAAGGTTAAGGTAAAATGAAAATATTTCAGAAGAATGATGTTCCAAACTATATCTCCAATGTATACTACGTGCCTAACATGAAAAGTAACATACTGAGTCTCGGACCACTTTTCGAAAAAGGCTATGTCATACACATGGAGAACTCTTCTCTTTCCATAAGATATATGCATGGACGTTTGATTGTAAAAGTCCAGATGGCGAAGAATCGTATGTTTCCTCTCCATATAAACACAATGCTTAAGAAGTATTTTTATGAAAAAGCAAAGAATGATTCCTGCATGTGGCATCTTCACTTTGGCCATCTA
Organism: Magnolia kwangsiensis; assembly: GCA_037074715.1. Taxonomy (NCBI): domain Eukaryota; kingdom Viridiplantae; phylum Streptophyta; class Magnoliopsida; order Magnoliales; family Magnoliaceae; genus Magnolia; species Magnolia kwangsiensis. Next base: position 66,773,326 of record CM073572.1, on the reverse strand, counting down.
AACTTTAGTGGCCTGAAATTTCTGTCCTCATCAAGCATGGTGCATGACTTTCCTGCTATTGAAACTCCAGAACATGTGTGTAAGGCATGCACACTTGAAAAATAACAAAGGAACTCCTTTCCGAGTGGAGTATCCCTAAGATCAAAAGGACCGTTGCAGTTGGTTCACACTGACATTTGTGGACCATTAGAGCCAATCTCTCTTGGAGGTAATAAATACTTTATTACCTTCATTGACGATTTCAGTAGAAAATTATGGGTGTATGTAATCAAAGAGAAGTCTGTTGCTTTTACTATTTTTAAAAATTTTAAGGCCTTTGTTGAAAAAGAAAGTGGTCTTAAAAATCAAAACCCTCCGTTTTGACAGAGGTGGGGAGTACATCTCAAATTTTTTCAAGAATATTGCAAGGAACATGGCATTAAGCAACAACACATTGCAACTTACACGCCACAACAAAATGGAATTGCGGAACGGAAGAACCGCACCATCCTCGACATGACGAGGACCATGCTGAAGGAGAAAAGTCTGCCAAAGAATTTTTGGGCAGAGGAAGTTACATGTACTGCTTATCTGCTCAATAGGTGTCCAACCAAGAGTGTCAGATTCCATACGCCGTAGGAAGCATGAAGTGGATACAAGCCGAGCATGGCGTACCTTAAGATATTTGGGTGTGTTGCCTACACTCAAGTTCCAGAAGCGAGAAGGAAAAAGCTTGATGGTCGTAGCGAGAAGTGCATCTTCATCGGCTACAGCGAAGAGTCAAAGGCATACAAGCTCTACAACCCACTAACTAATAAGCTGGTGGTGAGTAGACATGTTGTATTATGTGAAGAAGAAGCATGGAAATGGAACGAGGGAAACTCGGCCAAAGAAAAGCAGGTCAAGGTTGAAGAATATGAAGAAGAGAGACACGAGAAGCAAGATCAGACACCCACATCACCCCCTTCGGATCGCAGAAGTTCAGGAGTACGCTCCATATCTCCTGGAAGTACTTCATCAAATCAAAATTCATCTAACACATCTTCATCTGATTCTCTTTCACCCTTGGCTCCTGTTAAAATGAGAAGCCTCAACGACATCTATGCAGAAACTGAAGAAGTGAACTTACTCTGCCTGTATGTAGACCACGAGCCTCTCACATTAGAGGAGGCTGTGAATGAAGAATGTTAGAGAAAGGCTATGGAAGAAGAGATTCATACCATCAAGAAGAATCGAACATGGGAATTGACCTCACTCCCCAAAAGCCAGAAGACCATTCATCTTAAATGGGTGTACAAAATCAAGCGGAATGTTGATGGTAAGATTGAACAATATAAAGCAAGACTCATAGCAAAAGGTTACAAATAGAAATATGGGGTAGACTATGAAGAAGTTTTCACCCCAGTTGCTCACCTTGACACTGTAAGAATGATTATCTCCCTTGCAGCTCATCACAGTTGGATACTTTACCAACTGGACGTGAAATTTGTATTCCTAAATGGGGTACTCGAAGAAGAAGTATACGTTGACCAGCCTGAAGGTTTTGTCATGTAAGGGGAGGAACACAAGGTGTATCGACTGAAGAAAGTCCTGTATGGGTTGAAGCAAGCTCCTCGTGCATAGAATGCACGAATCGACGGTTATCTTCAAGAGAATGGTTTCGTCAAATGTCCATGCCGTCTACACAAAGAAGAATGCCCGTGGTGATATGCTTATCGCTTACTTATATGTTGATGATCCGCTGTTCACTGGGAACAGCCAGGTGATGTTTGAAGAATTCAAGAAGGTCATGTTTAAGGAGTTCGAGATGATAGACGGAGGTCTGATGTCCTTTTTTTCAGTTATTGAAGTGAAGTAACAACATGTTGGTATCTATATATCATAGAAAAAGTATGCTAAGGAATTACTTGAAAAGTTCAAGATAGACGATTGTAAAGCTGTAAATACACTTGTTACAACAGGCTTGCAGCTCACAAAAGATGGAGAAGGAAGAAACATCGACTCAACCCTATTCAAAAGCCTAATTGGAAGCTTAAGGTATCTCACAATCACTAGGCCAGATATAGTTTACAGTGTTAGGCTTCTAAGCTGTTATATGGAAGCCCCAAAAGAGTCTCACTGGCTAGCTGCAAAACGAGTACTGAGGTATATCAAAGGGACCATTGAATTCGGTCTCTTTTATCCATATGATGATGAAGCAATGCTGTATGGATACTTAGATAGTGATTGAGGAGGTGACCAAGATGAGAGAAAGAGCACCACTGGCTATGTATTCTATCTCGGAACGACTGCTTTCACATGGAATTTGAAGAAGCAGAGTGTGGTCTCCCTATCTACTTGTGAAGCAGAGTACATGGCAGCATCGTCCACCGTCTGTGAGGGAATTTGGTTGAGAAACCTGCTAAAAGAGCTGAAGCATCCGCAGGAGGAATCCACAGTCATATATGTGGATAACAAGTCGGCAATCGAGCTAGCCAAAAATCCGGTGCAGCATGGAAGAAGCAAACACATTGATACCCGATACCATTTTCTGAGAGATCATGTGAAGCAGAAAATAATGAAATTAGAGTATTGTAATACCACAGAACAAGTAGCGGATATTTTCACGAAGGCATTGTCGACAAATGCATTCAAATGACTAAGAATGATGCTCGGAATGAAGCCGATTTTGGTTTGAAGGGGAGTGTTGGAATCGGTGATGGATTTATGCAAATCCAAAACTGTGTGCATATCTTATGAGCAAGCTGTTAGATTAGATTTTTTTTCTAAGATTAGATTTCTTTCTAGATTTCTAGATTATCTTATGAGAAAATCGTGCGTAGATTTCTTTCTAGACTTTTTTGGATTATTTTTCTTTCTTTAGCTACCCCTAGGATGAATCTAGACAGGGATAGTTTAGTAATTTCACATAATAAGAAAGCCTAGAAATAGGCAGCAGTGTAATACAATTTTTAATTGAAAAATTCCAATCTAAAAGCAGCAGTTTCTCTTCTTCTTAAAAATTCCTATTTTTTTCTTTTCGGTGGCTGCAGCCACACGACAACAAGAAGCCGGGCTGTAGACCCAATATTAAGAAGTTTTCAATGGTAAGCATTCAATCATCACTGTTTCCTATGGTGCGGTCCAACTAAGAGTTGGACCTGTCTCATCTTTAAGGTAGGGCTCACATGGTTTGGATGACCTTAGGGTCCGCTTGATGGACGGTCTAGATATCACATATACATCATGTGGGCCACAAGATAAAGAGAGGAGAGAGAGAGAGAGAGAGAGAGAGAGAGAGAGAGAGAGAGAGAGAGAGAGAGAGAGAGAGAGAGAGAGAGAGAGATGTGTGATGGAGGGACCCGGCCATTATGGGCCCTCCCTTTCAAGCATTTAATTATACATCAAGTGGGTCCTAATGCATGAGGGCCCACTAAATCAAAGATCAACGGTGAAGATCCCTTCTTCACTAAGATGTAAGGTCTAGATGACCCCTTCCATACAAGGAAAATAAACATCATGATGGGGTCAATGGAGAATGGCCCCATCATGGAATGATCATGAGGATCAAGGTGGTCCATTGGCCACATCAAAGGTCCAAAGTGAGATCCATACCATCAATCGGTAAGTCTCACTTGGCCCATCATAAAAGCATGAAAACCTAGCCTATAGGAGCACACACCTTATGATCTTCTTGGTCCGTTGGAAAGCCACTCTCCTTATGCTTCACTTTGATGGTGGAGATGAGAAATGGATGGCTATGATGAAGAATTTGGAATGGAAAAGTGGGCCACCAAAATCACTTTTCCTCTCACTTGAAAAACCATTGACGTCCACACTCTTTCTCTCCTTTGTTGCTTGAAAAATGGTGTAGAGAAAGAGAGAGAGAGAGAGATGGGATGTAAGGAGAGAGTGATGGATGTGAGTGATGGGTGAGGTGATGGATTGGTTGACTTTTGAATTTACTTAACTTATGGAGAAAGGAAGCATATGTGCTTTGTACTTGACATGAGAGGTGATTGATGGGATGGATGAGACATGTTGTAGAGATTCCCTTGGGATTTGTAACGTGCGGTGTTTTTTCTCGAACTGAACGTGGGTCCACATCACCTCATCTGGGTATCGGATCGGTGTGTGAGTCGTGGCGTTGGAACCGCGGCGACGGTGCAATCGCAATGATACAAGTCTCGGATTAAACTGACTTGAATGTATAGGATACGACTTACGGTCGTGCGCAAACATTGATTACAGGTCATAGATTGCCGGAATTCGACGAGAAGGATCGCAGGAGTTGACGGAATAGTACCGACTAGGATACGGGTCTTACAGCTCTCCCCACCTAATAAAAATTTCATCATCAAAATTTAAACCACAACATAACCAATACAGAGCTTACCAAGGGAGGGAAGCCACACCAGTATATATATAATCAGAACACAACATACAACATTATCAAACATCTAAGAGATAGGGATAATGCCCACGAATCTTGAGCTCTAACTCTGAAGACGCTTCATTCATGAACAATCTAGGAAGACGGTGTAGGGGCCAAGTCACACGAATCATCGACTACTCCTCCTGATGTCTGAGGATCCTGCTGCTGTTGTTGAGGATGAAGACACTCGCTCCTACGATGCCCTATCCTACCGCACCCAAAACAAGCACCAGAGAATGGTCTGGGTGGCAGGGGCTGCCGAGGGTGGGGGCACTCCCAGATGCGGTGCCCCGTTACACCACATCTGAAGCATACACTAGAGGACTGATGTTTAGGTGGTGCAAATGCTCGGAAGGACAGATGGTTCTTATGCCTCTGTGGCCGTTGACATCGCTGCACCTGGGAACTACCGGAGGGGGCCTTCATCTTCCGGTTTCCTCTCTGAAGAATGACGATCATGGCTTGCAACATCTGTTGTAACTGGTCTGCACTTACGTACACGGTCGGTGCTGCGCTATACTCGGATGGGGGTGCAAAAGTCTCAGGTGGGGGAACAGGAATCTCAGGCGAGGAAACAAAAGTCGCTCGGGTCACTCTCTTGGGTGTCATGTCCTACAGGAAGGAACAATGGCTTATCATACTTGGGAACTCTCGAATGCACACATGATAAGGAGCTATATTAGGGAGTTTCTAAGTTATTCGAACTCGGGGGTCTAACCATTATAAGTTCTCAACAATCACACAGTGAAGGATAGTTATCAGCAGATATGTGATGTTATCTTTAGGTATTTCCAAGTTATGCTCCGATACCAACTTCTATTATGCTCTAAACCCGAAAATCAGATTCACAGGAATCCCGATCGCCGAATTCGGTGCCGACAGCCTCCGTAGTACCCCATTCTCGGCTCCCAGCTTAACATATGCCAGATTCCAATTCTGGGATCCTACAAGGAGGATTTTCTAATGTACATTTTGTCTTCTAATAAGCATAACCACAAGTTTATCCAAATCATAAAGGTAACATTATCATCACATATGCACTAATATAATCACTTGAATACAATGCTGAAAGGAAAATACATATATCAAAATCAGAGCTCCTGAAAACTGCTGTATGCTCTAAGCTCAACACTGCTGCAACCTAACGCCACCTGCACGCATCTATCGTGCATAAGCTTACAAAAGCTTAGAGGGTGGTGTAAGTGTGTGTAAGATAAGTGTCGAGTATACAGTAGAGTCCATAAATCATACATCATTGAGATAAGTAGAAAAAATGACAAGGTCATGAATCATACGATATCAGAGTAAGTGGGAATAATGATAAGCCCATAAATCATACAATATCGAAAATACTATTAAGACAAATCAACTATGTGAACGAGGAGTCACAGAGAGCCAAATGTTAGATATCGAGGGTATAAGCAATATGTAAATCCTGCTAAGTCCGTCTAGGCCATATACGTGCAACAACATAGTAACCAAAAATACTAAGTACTGCGGATGCAATGTATTATATGGTGCGAATGAAATGACCATGGTAGAATGTGAAGTCGGGATGATAGTACGTAGTATTGCAGGCTACGAAGTCCATCACAAGGGAATTCTATCCAAACCAGTCCCATACCTAGATTCGGATAGTCAAACACAATGTGGTAAACTCCTGATCTCATGTTAGTCGCGTGCCCCAACTGAAATCTCGGTCATTGCGAAGGTACATGTAACAAATAGTTGCGCACAACCAGCCCAAGTGGATAGTGAATGGATGAATGAATGAGTACGCAACTCCTGCTCAGTAGCCTGTCAGTACAGTAGCCTGCCAACCGCTGGTAGCTCGCCCAGGCCTCAGCCCCGTCCACATCACACCCGCCCACATCAGCGCCCGCCCACGTGCGCCCGCCCACGTATGCAACAGTGACGGGGTATCATACTATCATGTCAGTCCTCATATCAAGTCAACGTATCAGTACGGTTCCTCTCTGGGATATCACCGGGGTCTATTACACTCCACACCGACTGCCTCCTCCCTAGCTGCACAGTCCTGCAAGTGAAAGAGACCTCACTATCCTCCCAGCCAGCAGTTTTCCAATACCTACCCAGCTCGTCGATAGCGGACCCATTTATGAGCTGGTCATAGTCAGCCTAGCTTATAGCTCGGGCGGATAAGGCCACACCTCCTTTCAATCGACCACGACACAGTGGGAGACACGGCCTCATGGTATAGGCATCGACACTCATATTCCACTCGGTCTAGACGTTGGAGCAACTCTTGGTACCAAGAATGTTCTGAGATTTTCACCCAAGGACATCCTAAGTGCCCAAAGTGCTAGAATCAATTATTTTCGGTGTCCCATCTAGTCATCCACGATGTGCTTGTGGAGGCCATGACCCTGATGTCGCTAGGGCGTACAATGATCAAGTCACATATATACGAGATGCATGAGTCATACTATCTAGTCATGCAGCAATCCTGTGCGTACGACGTTATAATGTGGGCACTCCGTCTCATAGGGATTCCCGTAAATGTCTCAGCCCAACGACTTATGCTATGATCAAACATTCCTCATATCAAGCATACATATGATGCGTATGACATGAGGCATGGTGTTATACTAAGCATGTTACAAAGTGATGAACTATCCTCACATCGAAGATGGGCCTAAATGGCCTACACACAACAAGTACAGGCCTATCAATGGGCCCTAGGGAGAGATACAATGCAGACATTTAACCAACATTATCCGTACAATGTGGACGTCAAACCAACATTGTTCCCAAGGCATGGCCCGCCATAAAGGTCAACACATAAACCATAATGGAATCTCATTACAATGGGCCTCAACCCATGGACTTCAAATACATCACAATGGGCCTCAACCCATGGGCTGGGAATACACCACAATGGGCCTCAACAAATGGGCCGAAAATATGTTACAATGGGCCTCTACCCATGGGCCCTAAATACATCACAATGGGCCGTAAATACATCAAGGTGGGCCTAATCATATGGGCCTTATATATGTACCAAGGTGGGCCTCAGTAGAAGGCCACAAATGAATCAAGATGGACCTCATACATATACCAAGGTGGGCCTCAATGGACGGGCCACGAACACATCAATACGAGCCTAATCACATGGGCCTTATGTATATCAAATGGGCCACACCAATTGGCCCCATGCATATCAAATGGGCCATACCCAAAGATAAGTGGTGAAAATGATTTCCACCATTAAAATTTTTAAGGCGTCCTATTAAACGGGCCTAAAAACCCATCCAGAATATAAGATTATGGACTTTCCATCATCCGATCAGCTCAAACTTTATATGCAGCCTAAGAACTATAAATTAACCGTACACGTCAAATTTCAGCTCCTGGATCCTTCTAGAAATGGCTAAACTGATAGATCAGCCCCTGAAATCATGATTTGGGGCCCGCCTGATATCTGGATACGCTTCAAATTCGGTCTCAACGCTTTGAATGAGCTGACAATGCGGATGGATGGAGCAGATTTCTCACGATCATCACCATGGACCTATATGTACATTACATGCACATCATGTACATGCATGACATTTCTCATTTACGTAAACAGTGTTTACAAAGTGCATTTAAAATTTTTTTAGTACGGCCTACTTCACATTTAAATCATCGATCGGTACCGTTCATTGTGTTCAGAATGAAGATTTAACCCTTGCTAAAGTGGTATTCTGAAACTATGCAAGTTGTTGCAATATCCTAGCCGTTAAATATAAGATGGACGATGAAGTAGATAAACCCGTGGACTGCACGGATTTCACTGCAAAAACAGTCCTTTTCGGATGATTTTTCGTCCTGAAATCAATGGATGGAGTGGATAAAACACATATATATCGTGGTGGGTTCCACCTCATGATGGACGACATGAATGAAACACATACCATGGTGGGTTACACCTGAACATTAGATCTGACTCATTTTTTTACTCTCAAGCCCTAAAATGGGCTTTCAAAATGGTTGGACGGTGGGGATGCAACACATGCATCATGGTGGGTCCCACCGTTCAGGTGTGGACAGTGAGGATACAACACAAACATCAAGGGGGGTCCCACCACCCGGGTGTGGATGGGGTGGCTAGAACACATACATCACTGGTGGATTCCACGCCTACACACGCAGCCGCACACATGGCAGCAGCGTGGATAAAACATTTACTTCATGGTGGGGTCCACACCTATGGCCCACCATAATGTTTATATGCAATCTAACCGGTTGATAAGGTCACGCTGACCTGGGCGAAAGGAAAAATAAATTTCATACAGATTCAAAACTTTTGTTCCTCGAAAAATCAAATTTCAATGGAAGACATTCACCCAAACTTTTTCCTGTGACGTGGGCCACCCGAGCTCCAACTATGGCTGATTTTTGGGGTGGACCACTACTGAAAGAGGGGCTGTCAAATGCACGGTATTGATGTCCTCACACATCATGGTGGAGCCCACATCTGGGACCCATGTTCCCCTGCCCATTTCACGTCCAGTGCAGCAGGACGCTGCTGCGCGTCCTCTGGACGTTGCAGCAGCACCTGCTGCTAATTTATTATTTTTTTATTTTTTTGAAAAAAACTTATTTTGTTGTGTTTTTTCGCATGTAGGGCCGGCATAGGTAAAATCCAACCCAACCATTGGTGTCTGTATTCCAAGACAGACCCATCATGTCCAATATTCGATATATTTTGGAAGTGTAGAAAGATCAGGGTGCATTTTAACGATGAAAACCATTATTTTCTAAGTTATGGCCCACTTGAAAGTTGGATTAGCTTCATTTTTAGGCTCAACGCCTAAAATTAGTGGTTAAATAGGATGAAAGGATTGGATTAAATACATACATCTAGGGGGGAGCCTGTATGAGTGGCCCACCCAAAAAGTTTAAAAAGAAACTGCACATTTTCGACCGCGAGTACACCTTGCCTTCACAACGTCCAGCGTCCAGGGACGCTGGACGTGTACATCTTTATCAAGGTGGGTCCCATGTGTGGGGACCATGGCTAGTGGGTCCCACGTGGACGTGGTCCACTTGCTTTGGGTCAACCTAATATTTACGTTCTCCTAACATCTATAAGGTAGGGCCCACATGGTTTGGACGACCTTAGGGTCCACTTGACGGACGGTCTAGATATCACATATACATCATGTGGGCCACAATATAAAGAGAGGAGAGAGAGAGAGAGAGAGAGAGAGAGAGAGAGAGAGAGAGAGAGAGAGAGAGAGAGAGAGAGAGAGATGTGTGATGGAGGGACCCCGCCATTATGGGCCCTCCCTTTCAAGCATTTAATTATACATCAAGTGGGTCCTAATGCATGAGGACCCACTAAATCAAAGATCAACAGTGAAGATCCCTTCTCCACTAAGATGTAAGGTCTAGATGACCCCTTCCATACAAGGAAAATAAACATCATAATGGGGTCAACGGAGAATGGCTCCATCATGGAATGATCATGAGGATCAAGGTGGTCCATTGGCCACATCAAAGGTCTAAAGTGAGATCCATACCATTAATCGGTAAGTCTCACTTGGCCCATCATAAAAGCATGAAAACCTAGCCTATAGGAGCACCCACCTTATGATCTTCTTGGTCCATTGAAAAGCCACTCTCCTTATGCTTCACTTTGATGGTGGAGATGAGAAATGGATGACTATGATGAAGAATTTGGGATGGAAAAGTGGGCCACCAAAATCACTTTTCCTCTCACTTGAAAAACCATGGACGTCCACACTCTTTCTCTCCTTTGTTGCTTAGAAAATGGTGTAGAGAGAGAGAGAGAGAGAGAGAGAGAGAGAGAGAGAGAGAGAGAGAGAGAGAGAGATGGGATGTAAGGAGAGAGAGTGATGGATTGGTTGACTTTTGGGTTTGCTTAACTTATGGAGAAAGGAAGCATGAGTACTTTGTACTTGACATGAGAGGTGATTGATGAGATGGATGGGACATGTTGTAGAGATTCTCTTGGAATTTACAACATGCTTTATTTTTCCTCAAACTGAACGTGGGTCCACATCACCTCGTCTGGGTATCGGATCGGTGTGTGAGTCGCGGCGTTGGAACCGCGGCGACGGTGCGATCGCAATGATACAAGTCTCAGATTAAGCCAACTCGAATGTATAGGATATGACTTACGATCGTGCGCAAACATCGATTACAGGTCACAGATTGTCAGAAATCGACGAGAAGGATAAGAGGAGTTGACGGAACAGTACCGACTAGGATACGGGTCTTACATCCTAGGTCATTCTTTAATGTTTACTTGTCATTCAACTGTTGATGAGGTCACCCAAACTTTGATAAAGGGAAAATATAAATGACAGGTTGATCTAAAACTTTTGTGGTAACCAGGAAGTTTTTAATGGTATACCATTGAAGCTCAGCAGGTTACTTCTCGAGTGTTGATCCTGAGTTACTCCAGCTACCTTTTCGTGCATGATGAATAGTCTTACCAAATTTCTGAACTTTAAATCCAGCTTGGGGCAAAGAGATTTATTATTTTTTATTTGGTAGGCGAGTTACATTTATAACGGAGATATCAACTATCAACATTCCAAAACGATTAGATCATCAAATAAGTGCAAAATACATCATGTTTACATTTCCAAAATTGAAAAAAAAAAAAAATAATAAATTGAAGAAAAAAGAAAGAAAGAAAGAAGCTATGATAAGGACATTCGTCAATGCCTACAGGCTCCTCGAGGCTAGTAGTGTCCTAAAAACATAAGGAAAAGTGGATGTAAGCAGCAAGCTCATGGATCATACTGCTACATCTCTCATTAAGCTGGGTTTGAAAGCCCCTCCTCGCCCTAAGGAGAAGGTCTTCATAGTTAAATGGACCAGACCGGATAGAGAGTTGGCCAAGTTAAACGTTGATGGATCTGCCTCCCCAAACCCCGATTTATCGGGCGGCGGAGGCATTTGCAGGAATGATACAGGTGATCTCCTATTTGCGTTCTCGTCAACGGGGTCCAACGTTAACGCTGAACTCAGAGCCATTCATGATGGCCTCTACCACTGCCTCAACAATGGTATCTCCAATGTTTTAGTTGAATCTGATTCGAAGCTCATTGTGAACTAGCTTAATGGAGCTTCGGTTCCCGCTCTGAAATGGAAATATTGGATTTCCAGGATTGAGGTGGCTAGAAGTCTAGACAATTTTAGGTTCGTCCATGTTTAGAGAGATGGGAACGCCCCGATAGATTTGATGGCTCGCAATGGGAGCACTCCTCAATCCTCCTCTTTTTTCTCACTCCCTTCCCAACTCCCTGCTAAGATTAGAGGCCTTCTTTTCTTAGATAAAGCTGGGTTGGGGACGATCAGGCTCAAGGAGTAGTGTCGGGCCGGCTTGCCAGTTTTTCTCGTTTCCCTCTTTTCCCAGTTTTCCATTTGAGTTTCTTATGATAGGCTCCTCCCAGGTCTTTTTCTCTAGGAGCAGACCGAATGTACATTGGGTTGTAATTCTACTGTTTGGAATAAAATTCATCTTGAGTTGAAAAAAAAAATGGATCATACTACTTTCCGGAAGGTGAACATGACTTATCATGGACCTTCATCAATCACGAACGATATCTCACACATATGCATAACAACTACCACTACGCATGTTAAGCATGTTATCGCATGCATGATATCATAAGTAGGCATGCTATAAGAAAATACATAATAAATGGTCAAGTCGTAGTGTGTAGTATTTTTATCCAATAGGGGCCTTGTACCAATAGCCATAACCCATGTTGAAGTTTAGGTAAAGACCACTATAGTAGAAGTAGGAATAGGTCAAAGTGTCTTAGAGGGGGGTGAATAAGACTATATAAACTTTTATGACAATTTAAAATCCTATTAACCGAATCTTAATCTAATGTGCAATTATCAAGATATGCTCTTTTTAACTCTAATGACTTCCAAGCCAAGTAGAGGATCCAATGACAAGACTACTCAATATTTAGACAAGATGTCGCAATTTGTCTATGATGGATGAACTATGTGGAAGTATGTGGGATGTGATTCTTATCACTTCAAGATATTCATGTTATCATGCTTTATGTGAACATTCAAGGCAAACAAAATAAAAGAATACACATATAGTAATTCCAAACACTATCGTTTTATAGTAGTTCGGCTATGTGCTTACTCTACTCCCGGCAGACGCACTTAATCTTTGAGTGTACTGGATTTTACTAGACAAGATGTCGCAATTTGTCTATGATGGATGAACTATGTGGAAGTATGTGGGATGAGATTCTTATCACTTCAAGATATTCATGTTATCATGCTTTATGTGAACATTCAAGGCAAACAAAATAAAAGAATACACATATAGTAATTCCAAACACTATCGTTTTATAGTAGTTCGGCTATGTGCCTACTCTACTCCCGGCGGACGCACTTAATCTTTGAGTGTACTGGATTTTACTAGACAAGATGTCGCAATTTGTCTATGATGGATGAACTATGTGGAAGTATGTGGGATGTGATTCTTATCACTTCAAGATATTCATGTTATCATGCTCTATGTGAACATTCAAGGCAAACAAAATAAAAGAATACACATATAGTAATTCCAAACACTATCGTTTTATAGTAGTTTGGCTATGTGCCTACTCTACTCCCAGCGGACGCACTTAATCTTTGAGTGTACTGGATTTTACTAACGGAGGTTTCAAATCAGGTTTACCTCTAACCTTTACAACCTACACAAGATTGACTCTAGGACTTACACAAGGTACCTAAACATGCCTACACAAGATAAACATTTATGTCCTACACAAGAGCAAAGGTTTACTCAAAGCACCTAGGTTTTATGCCCTATACAAGAGTAAAGGATTCACACATGGAACCTAGGTTTTATGTCCTACCCAAGAGTAAAGGATCCATATAAGGAAGCTAAGTTTAGACCACACAGGTCAATGATCCACACAAGGACCCTAATTTAAACCACACAGGTCAAGGATCTACACAAGAAACCTAGTTTAGGCCACACAAGCCAAGGACCCATACAAAAGACCTAAGTTTATGCCCTACATAAGAGCAAAGGTCTTACACTAAGCACCTAAGCGTACTCTCCTGTCGGAGGCCTCTACTGAGGGCTTGAAAGGGGTGAGATGAACCTATGACCTAATCTTACACAGGGAATGATCAACAGAGTCTCTAGACTCTAATGACTTACAGATAAATAGATGAGCCCCGTTCTATATGTTGATGAAGACAATCTCCCTTGATGACGGAGATTCTTCAGCTCCCTTGATCTGTAACACTAATGATGCTCCAATGTAAGATGACGGGTTGGGTCAAGGTTATGTTGGAATCTACTCTAATGAATATTACTCATTTGAGAGATGGAGTAATTCTGAGCTCTTAAGCATTCAAGGAATCCCAGCTCAATGATTTGCCATTAAGATGGTAGCTGGATGATCCTTGAATGAGGAAGTTCATTCATCAATCCACTCTATTGAATATCAATGATGAAGGTGGATTGAAGGAAGAACTCCTATGAGAAAAAGGGCTTAGGGTATGTGGTATGCAATTACTCTCTCAAAGCTCTCTCTCTTTTTCTCAATACCACAACCAAGAATAATCTCCCCTTATAAAGGAAAAAAGTTCCAACGAAAATAAAACTGACAGTGTCTGACTGAGTTCGATGTTATCGAACTTGATTCGATGTAATATCAGTTTGATTATACGAAGTCAACTGAAAAACATTCTGAAAACTTTTTGAAAGAAGATCGATGTCATCGAAGTTTGAATTTCTATGACATCGACCCCCAGTTCGATTCATTTATCATTTCAAAAGATATTCCTTAAAGGCTCACTGGACAATTCATTGTCCAATTTCTATGTCATCGAGGTTTCTTCGATGTCATTGAAGTTTGAATTTCGATGTCATCGAGGTTAGAGAGATTCCTTGAACATTTCAGTTGATTTTCCTTTGAAGCTTGCTGGATATTGAAATGTCCAAATTTGTTGTTATCGAACCTTGTTTGTTCGATTACTGAGCAAAGTTAGAATATGTTCTAAGAAGCTCATTGGATTCCTCGAGCAAAGTCAGAATATTTTCTAAGAAGTTGCTGGACAATGCTATAAATTCTTCGATTTCATTGAGTCTCCCTCGATGTCATCGATTACTGATGTTCGATGTCATCGAAGGGATGTTCGATTCCTCGAGCAAAGTATTCTGTTCAAATACTTTGTGGTTGCTGGACATAAAAGGCCTCATTTCGATGTCATCGAAGCCCATTCGATGTCATTGAAAATGAGTGTTCGATTTCATCGACTGAATCTTGATGTCATCGAACAAAGCAGAAAACTTGAAAAAATTTTCTATTTAAGAACTAAGTTTTCAGACTTTTAACTCTTATGTTGTTCTAAGGTTTTTTAAGGATTTATTTACCTGGGTATTTTGTGACATGGGATGTGAGGCTTAATTTACCTAAGATGAGCTCGGAACACACATTTGGTTGAGGCAATAACTTGTACGATCTTCATATGAGGCTTACTTGACTCATCGACTCAACCCTCATGCTAATTGAAAAAACTAGGGCACTTTCACATGTTAGTATCATACCCAACGTGCGAAGTAGTTCCAGGATGATAGACTCATAATCTTAATTAATCATATAATTATTTGGCACCGTGGCCCACTAATATGTTCACCTAGGCTATATTTATGTATTTACAATCACAAATGCATGAATGTATGAATATCATACTTGTCCACATGGCACATTTGTACCATCATAGCAAAACCATATCTGTAATCAAAATCTTAACTCCAATGCCATTCTATACCATATTTATGAATTTCTGTCATACTTGAGACTAGGACTAAGTCCCCACGTGACGGTGTGGGTTACTCTAACACCCTGAAAAATTCACCATACTCAATACTAACATATACATGGGTTTAACTGTCAATGAACCATGCAAGTTCACATAATTAACCTTAAGAGCTATAGAATGTGACCGACCACTTAAATCTTGGGCCTAACCGTAACTTAATCAAGATAACTGCCAATGAGCCGTGCAAGTTCACTTAATTACCCTTAAGAGCTCCATGTTTTTAATGTTTATATGTACTTTTTAATCCGTTGTTAGTATGTGCCTTGTAATTGATAAATTTACGATATATAGAGTTGTTCTATGTATGTTTTTATTGGTATATTTGTTGGAACTAACTCTTGTAAAATACTAACAAAAATGGAAAAAGAAATCAAGTCCCATTAAAACAATAAATTTTGTCTTGTAGGTCTTGCTTATTGTTGCAAGGATTGATGAGATAAGCGGAGCAAGTATAAGGGAGCATTACAAGTAGTACATTTCTCGAGTCCTGTATTTAAATTTGTAAATCATTATTATCTTAAGTAAGTAATATTTTGTGTTGTTTTTGGTATATTATTATTATGGACCATGACATTGTGTAATTAGGTTTTTTTTTTTAAAGTTAATTTATTATTATTATTTTTAATGTAATTGACAAAGGGTGAAACTTTTAGTCCACTGATTTATATATCATATTTGTCAACCACATGAGTTCTTGAATCGTGTAGTCAATTAGTCAGTTGTGAACTTGAAAGCTTCGTAACCTAAGATGTATAAAAGAGCCTACTATGAATGGGTTAGAGGGTCATGCATGTGGTGTGTGTGTAAATGGTCTCCTTGAGAAAAAGTGTCCTCTCAATTACCAACTCAATACATACAACCTGTGGCCCACTTTTTACGTGGTTGCGCACGTCTTGCACCCAAAATCAATGACGTTGCACCCCATGTGATAGGTCCTCAAATACCAAAACATTGCCAATAGTCAGGATTCTGATTGCCCGTAACCGGATGTGGACCACAATCCACTTGCTGTGTTGATCAGATACGGGCTTGCTGTGAAAAGAAAATATTTCCTGTGTTGTGTAAGATGATTTTGCCCTTTCCATTACCGCCCGCATGCGCATGTATCCCTTTATCATCTGGACGCCACAGAGGATTACAGGAACCCCCAGTTAGCCTTCGTTACAGGCAACCTGTGTCCCCAACAGACTACCTAAAAATCAATATCATCCACAGGATTTCAACCTCAAATTTATCTATTTAATTGATCTCTTGAGCAGATCTTAACATCATTTTGGAAGTCTGGTTACGGTGTGACCTGAAATTTTCAATTTTCTTGATGTACTTAAAAAAAATGTTCTTAAAAACCTGTGATGCATCCCATTACATTTCAACGACATGAATTGCTCAATGCTAAGTGGGGCACACAGAGATGCCGGTGACAAATCCACTCCACCCATCAACTTCTCAAGACAACTAGAGGTCAGGAAACCAAAAATCAGGAAGATCTAAAACTCAGGTGGGCCACACCACACGAAACAGCAGGAATTGAACATTTAGCATTGTAAACTTTGTGGGCCATAAAAGTTTTGGATGGCATGCAAACATCATGTTCAGCTTTAGGAAAGTTTCAATATTGGAAGTTTGAGTCTCACAGTTTCGTGTGGGACCCGAGTTTGGATCTACCAGATTTTTTCACTCTTGTCCTAGTGTTGTCCGAAGAAACTTATGGAGCACACCACGCTCAGTTTGGATCTGCCTGATTTTTAGACTCCAGTCCTATTCTTGTTATGAGAAGCTCATGGACAAAATGGATTTGCTGGATGCCGTTCAGTTAGTGACCTCAAAACCAGCCAGCTAGCTAGTGTCAAAGCTATGTGGGCCCGACATGACGTATGTCTTTCATGCATGCTCTCCATTCAATATATATATATATATAGGGAAAAGGTACAATGCGCTCGAGCTCACGACTCTATCCCATGCGGTCGAGCTGTGTGGGCTCCACCGAGATGCCTTTCAAACATCTAGCCCATCAGTCAGATGCGCCATTCCATCATGGGCCTAGGTCTCAAAAATCAAGTCAATCCGTGAATTGTGTGGGCCACACCACTTACAGAAGTGGAGAAGGCCGTGCACCATTAAAACATTCATAATCATTTTTGGGGCCCACAAAGATGTGTTTTGAAAATCCAGCCCATCCATTATGTGTGTCCCACTTGTATGAGGGTTCAGACCAAGTTTCATTATATCAAAACTCAGGTGGGCCCCACCAAATGATTTTATATGTTTTAACGGTGTTTCACATGATTTTAGATGGTGTGGCCCAAATGAGTTCCATATACTGCTGATTTTTGGGATATCACATAATTTAAAGGGTACCCATCAAATGCACGGTGTTGATGGTTGACACGCATCATGGTGGGGCCCACACAGCTCAACCTCATGGGAGATTATCGTGAGGTCGAGTGCATAGTACCTTTTCCCATATTAGGACATAATTCAAAAAAGAGGTAGATCGAAATCACAGATGGACCACACCACAGGAAAATAGTGTTGACATCCACCATTAAAATCTTTCGAAGGTTGACTGTAATGTTTGTTTGCCATCCAATCTGTTGATACGGTCTCGCATATCTGAATGAAGGGGAATCACAAATATCAGTTCGATCCAAAATTTTGTTTGCTATATTAAGAAGTTTTTAATGATAAGAATCCAATCCTCATTGTTTCCCATGATACGGTCCAACAAAGATTTAGATCTGTCTCATCTTTGGGCTCATGCATTAAAATGAGCTGGTAAAATGGACGGAGGACGTAGATAAAACATACACCTCATGGTGTGGCCCAAGAAGCTTCGACACCAGCTTGCAGGTTGGATTTTGGGTCACGAGCCAAATGGCGTCGGGATTTGTCAGGAGCATATCAGAGGCCCACATAGCTTCCGAACAGAGGAACTTCCTATGGCCGGGGAGCGCACACAATTCTCTTCCACATTTAAGCAGGGCAGCAGGGGTAATAGCCTAGTGGTGGAGGCCCTCACTGTGGGCCAACCTCTCTATTTATGTGTTGCATATCCCTACTTTCCATACTTTTTTGTCATATCATTTTAAGGCATGCTCTACATATGAGGCAAATCCAAATCTCAGGTGGACCACGTGACAGAAAAGCTGAAAAATGAGCTATCGATGTCCTAAGGGGGGTTGAATAAGATAAGACCAAATTCTTCGAGATAATGTGGAATAAATTAACAATTAATCTCAATCGCTTAAAGCATTGAAACATTGATTCCAAATAATTCGTAAGGCAACCTTCATCTAAAATATTTAGGCAGGACACCCCACGTCTTTGACATCAATCTTTCAAACTAGTAAAAGACAACGAAATAAATATAGCATTCATAGATAATGAAATAAATAATCACAACCAATGCATAAAGAGTTATAGTGGTCTGGTATTTAAACCCATACCTATTCCACTCTTAAAATTACTACCCTTGTAATTTTGACTTTCACTATTTCAAGGTTTTCATAAGTTCGCATTAACAGCCTTATACAGTTTTTGTGATTTTCATGGGCTTACAAAAAAAAAAAAAAAAAAAAACACTCACTGAGATTTTTAGGCTATCTAAAAAAAAAAAAATAACAAATGAAAATACATGATACTAATTTTCAAATACCGATTTAAAAATGTAACCGAAGCTTGATTGCGGTGATCTTCTTTCTTGATATTTGATGAAGCAATATATGTTCAACCAGTAAGAATATTAGGATCTAATGTATTTTCATTGAGTAAAAGATAACTCTAATATTGCAAATTTAATTCTCTAAATCCCAAGTAGAGTTTTCATTACTTTATTAAATATGATTGAAGTTAACTTGAGAAAGAGAATATAATAAGTTAAACAAATATTAGAATTACCACATGGATAGCTTGAAGATGGTCTGATTTTCTCTCTAACTTTGAGAAGAATTTTCTGTAATTTTTGTTGTTGAAATAAATAAGAGAAGGCCTCTATTTATATGCAAAGGATTTGGAAATTCGGTCAGCCCGAAATTCCATTTGGCTGGTTGGATTCCAATGACTATATTCCAACGGCTCTCAAATTTCGTTGGATAAGATAAATAAAAAACATTAGCTAGCCCAAATCAAAATTCGGCTAGCTGAATCTCCCTGAATTTTGAAGAAAACCATTGCTAGAAACTTGACCGAACAAATCTTCGGATTGACCGAACCCAAAGTTGGGCTAGCCAAACTTACAACAGAAATTCCGAAAGTTGTTGTAAACTTGCCTGAATTTTGTTAGGTAAGTCGATTTTGGTTAGTCTGGCTGAACTTCAGAGAATTTACACTATCCATATTATATTTACAGCCATGATTCATAAACACCTAACCTAGGGTCATTCTAGGTTTACACCACCTGATAGTTGACATATAAAAATAACTTTGATCTTGAACCATGCAATGTCTTTAAGGCTTGAGATGTTGGGCCGATCTTGAGTTGATTTTCATGAGTTGCCAAAGACTACTAGAGTGTACTTGTGTTCAATCCGAAACTTAGTTTACAAAATTTGACTCTTTAAATACAAGCACTTACAAAAGCAGTGGAAATTGAAAAACCACCATTAAAAATCTCCCAGGTCACTCTTTGATGTTTATTTGATGTTAAATTGTTGATAAGGTCACGCATACCCTGATAAAGGGAAAATACAAATGACAGCTTAATTTAAAAATTTTGTAATAACCAAGAAGATTTTAATGGTATACCATTGAACCTCAGCGGGTTACTTCTCGAGTGTCGATCCTGGGTTACTGCAGCTACCTTTCCATGCACTAGGCTTGGTGAACAGGCTTACCAAATTCGTAAACTTCAAATCCGGCTTGTGGTGGAGAGGTTTCTTATATAGGCTAGTTACATATATAATGGAGATATAAATTATAAACATTCTAAAACGATTTACATCATCAAATAAGTGCAAAATAAATCATTTTTATAATTCCAAAATTATAAACTAGAAAAAAAAAAAAGCCTATGATAAGGACATCCATAAATTCCTATAGGCTCCTCGAGCCTAGTAGTGCCCTAAAAACACATAAGAAAAAATGGATGTAAGCGACAAGCTCATGGATCATACTGCTTGCCGGAAGGTGAGCATGACTTATCATAAACTTTCCCCAATCACGAACGATGTCTCACATATATACATAACAACTACTCCTATGTATGTTAAGCATATTTTCACATGCTTGATATCATAGGTATGCATGTTATAAGAAAATAAGTAATGAATTGTCGAGTTTTTGTGTGTAGTATTGGGAGATGATAGGGGCCTTGTACCAAGGGCCACAACCCATGTTAGTAGCATACCTAATGAGCGAAGTAATTCCAGGATGATAGACTCCTAATCTCGATTAGTCCCATACTTATTGGGCATCGTGGCACATGAATATGTGCACTTAGGCTATATTTATGCATCTACAATCACGAATGCATGAATAACATATTTGTCCACATGGAATGTACATCTCGAATTTTCATGGCCCGAGTACATATTCGTGCCTGAGAATTTCGGGTGTTAATAATGTATAAATTGGATGCTTTAAAAATCGTACTATATATATATTTTTTTCATTTAGATCACGTTTAGTTACATTCATGAAGGTAACTATTCATGAGAATGAAATCGATTATATTTATTATTTCATTTGAGTAAAAGAATTTTAACAAATTATTAAATGCCCTCTCAATGGGAGCTTGTTACATTATCGAGTTTGCAGTGGAAAGAGGACAGTAGCAAAGGCTAACTCAACAAAGATAACAGTAGCAATGGCCAACCCAACAAAGAGTAGAGTGACAATGGCCAACTCAACAAAGAGAAGAGTAGCAATGGCTAACTCAACAAAGAAGAGAGTGACAATGACCAACTCAATAAAAGGAGAGTAGTAAGGGCTAACTCAATAAAATTGGTAAAGGTAAGGGCAAGGCTTGTATCCATCGCCCTATATAAAAATAATGATGATAACTCATAATTAACATTATAACATAACTCGAAGGATAAATAATTATCAATGGTAATTTAAATAATTGTAAAGAGAGAATCATAGTAACATGAAAACAGGTAAAAGGCAAGATAATTCATATCAACATAAATTAAGGTAAGCTTAATGGAATTCCTCACATAAATTCAAAAAAGTCATGTATAATTAACATCACACCTTAACCATTATTCCTAAAGGATAAATGATTAGTGGTGGTAAATTAAATATTTACAGAGAGGATTTATAGCATGTAAGGTAATAGAATAAATCATACCAACTCAAATTAATATAAGCTTAAATAAATCCCTCACCTTAGCCTTATATCTAAACCCTAGGTAGATACCCATGTAGGAAAGTTTCTACATGAAAAGCTTTCACTTGGATTACAACATCACTTGAGTAAGAGAGAGACACCATACATATGGGAAAGGAAGAGGGCATCTAGGCTTCTCCTTCTCTTTCTCTCTCTTTCTTTCTTTTTCTTTCATTCTCTCTCTTTCTCTCTTCCTTGGATGTAGGGGGTATGGGTGTGTGAGTGGAGAGGGGATGCACACTCCTTTTATAAAGGTGTGGGCGTCTGAGAGGGGTGTGTTTCCCTTCACACTTGGATTGGGTTTCTTCAATTTTTTATTTTCTGATGATCTTTCTTTAAATCTAATTCGTTCATTGTATCAGGGTCATCGAATAGAGTCGGGGTATATGATTTTCTTGGCAATCCGAAATTTAGATTGGCCTAACTTGAAAATTCTCCTAACGGGTGTCAAAATGAACTTGATCTCAATTAATGGTCCACACTTAATGAATATGGCTCAATTTTGCAAGAAATGTAGAGTTAGGATAGAAAAACAGTTGGAAAAAATTTGGTGGTTAATCAATGGTGAAAAAAGCTTAAATATAAAATTTCACCTTTTGTACCAAAGGGAAGGAACTGAGTTCAACCTTCAACGGTGTATGATCATAGGTCAGGGCATAAATTTTGTATAACCCCGTAATCATATGAGAACAGAATGTGGTCAAAATTTTAATTGCGATGGATGAAAGGAAGTGGTTGAATCGGAAGATCCAAATTTATAAGGAGTCGGTAAGCCTTGACAGGATAACTTCACGCATAAGGAAAAACCTATTAAAGTGGGTTCTTCATATTTCATACTTGATCCATATGATGGCAATCCAAGTCATTTGTATGAAGGGAAATATCTACTATGACTGGCCACGAGGTTTCTTCACCTGATGGAAAAAAATCAACGGTTAAGAGGCTGATTTGTCAATAGAGTCATTTTTACAATGATCTAAGGGCCGAAATTTGATATGTATAGTTAATTTATGATACAAAAGTATGGTATAAAATTTCACATTAAATGGATACTGGGAACCATGCGATCTAGAATCCAGGGGTGTAGGTTAATGACATTTTCATAATTATTACTGATATGAGGGATTTGAGAAATCTAATGGTTAGATATAGTTTTAGGCACGTTTATAAGTAATTCTTATAAATGAACTTATATGTAAATCATCATGAATAAGAAATTATTTACCAAACTAATTAAGAAAATATACATATATCAACCAATATAATGGATGGTCAGATGACATGTTAAAAATAGAAGACGAGATGGTTGGTACTCTGACAGTGTATATAAGTATATGTACGATCAGTTTTATAAACGGAAGAACGTAATATGGGTTTCTGGAGTGATTAGGAGGTAAAACATGTGTATCGTTAGATTTGAGTGTCTTGTTTATATGTATATTCTTATATAATGAACAAGATGAATGTCACGCTCCAAACTCGAAAACCGGCTCACAAAATTCCAGATCGCCGAATTCGGTGCCGACAACCTCTGTAGAACTCCATTCTCCGCTCCTAGCGCCCATTCGCCAAGTTCTGATCTTGGGATGTTACCAGGAGAATTTTCAACGTTAGTTTGATTTGTGATAAGCATAACCAAAGGCATAACCCACAAACAACAACCAAGAACTCTATTACATTTTCACTATGATAAAAAACTTTATAAGTACAATGAGCATAAAGGGAAATACAATGGTAAAGAACAAAAACTCCAAAATGATCTGCAAAGTGCTCCTGCTTTAGCGCTGCTGTGCCCCAACGTCACCTGCACGCAACGGTCGTGTATAAGCTTATAGAAAGCTTAGAGGGTGGTGAAAATGTATGCGCAAGGTAGTAATATGATCGTGCAATATCAGAGTAATGCGGAATATACTGATGGATCCATGAATACCGTTAGCCTACCAAGGCTATGCGATGCAAAGCATGAATGATGTCGGTCATACTAGGGCTATGCGATGCAAGATGTAGGTCAAGCATACAATCCTCATATAAGTCCACATATCAATACAGCTTAAATCTGGGATATCACCGGGATCTAATACACTCTAAACCAGATCACCGCCTCATCGCGCGCAATAAGGTAAGTGGAAGAAACCTCACCATCCATCTGCCAATATCGGACTCTACTCATTGATAGCGGACCCATTCCTCAAGCTGGTCAGACTCAGCCTAGCTTTGCCCCTACTCTCGGGCGGGTAAGGCCGCGCCCCCTTCCAACTGACCACGATACAGTGGAGAGCACAGCCATCTGATAATCGGCACTTGACACTTATCTACCCACTCGGTCTAGACGTTGGAGCAACCTCTTGGTACCATAAGGGTTTCGGGACTTTCACCCAGGGATATCTATAGCACCCCATGTAGAACAAGTTTTTTGGTATCAAATCCTGCCAACCACGATATGCCTGTGGAGGCTATGGTCCTGATGTCACATGTCACGTAAATGCGAGATGCATGAGTACAATCATGCAACAATCTCGTGCGCACCATGCACTCATGTGGGACACTCCATCTCATAAGGAGTCCCGTAAATGTCTTGGCCCAGCGGCTTATGCGATGATCAAACATTCCTCATATCAAGCATACATATGATGTATATGGTCATGAATGATGAAATTATACTAAGCATGTTACAAAGTAATGAATTATCCTTACAACGCAGATGGGCCTAGACGGCTTACATAACGATTACGGCCTACCAATGGCCCTAGGGAGAGTCATAATGTGCACATTTAACCAACACTATACTTGCAATGTGGACGTCAAACCACCATTGCTCCCAAGCCATAACCCGTAGTAAACATCATTACACAAACCATGTTGGTTTCACACATTGCAATGGACCTTAGGTACATCCTATTGGGCCTTCATTACATCAAATGGGCTACATAAGTGGGCCTTACGTTCATCAAAGAGGCCGCATTACTGGGCTTTACCAATGGCCTTAGGTACATTACAATGGGTCATAACCCATGGGCCTCAGAGTAAATCATAATGGGTCTAATCACATGAGCCTTGTGTGTCTTGAATGAGCCTAATCACATGGGTTTTATACATATCAAATGGGCATAATCCTATAGGCCTTATATAAATCAAATGGGCCTAAAACCCATAGGCCTTGTCTATCAAGTGGGCCTAAATCCATAGGCCTTATATGTCAAATGGGCCTAAATCCATAGGCCTTATATATCAAATGGGTCACACCTAAATATAGGTGGCCCACTTGATCATAAAGTGGTCTCATTCTGCAACTCATGCCTTAAAATGATCTTTCCAAGTGGATGGACGGTCTGGATGCGTCACATGCATCATGGCGGGTCCCACTGTCGTTGGACAGTGCGGACAAATCACATGCATCACAGAGGGCTCCACCGTCCGCTCGACGGTGGATGTAAAACAAATATATCATGGTGGGTACCACCGTCCGCCTGGACGGTGGATGTAAAACACATACATCACTGTGGGTCCCATGTGGGGCCCACCATCATGTTTAAATGCCATCCAAACCATTGATAAGGTCACTTGGACCTGGATGAAGAGAAAACACAAATTTCAGATTGATTCAAAACTTCTGTGGGCTCAAAAGAAGGTTTCATTGGTAGAGTTCAATCACCACTGTTTCCTGTTGTCACGCCCCAAACTCGAAAACCGGGCTCATAAAATTTTCGATCGTCGAATCCGGCGCTGACAGCCTCCGTATAACCCCATTCTCGGCTCCTAGCGTCCATTCGACAGGTTCCGATCCTGGGATGCTACGAGGAGGATTTTCAACGTCAGTTTGATTCGTAATAAGCATAACCAAAGGCATAACCTACAAACAACAACCAAAAACTCCATCACATTTCCACTATGATAAAAAACTTTACAAGTACAATGAGCATAAAGGGAAATACAATGATGAAGAATAAAAACTCCAAAATGATCTGCAAAGCGCTCCTGCCTCAGCTCTGCTGCGCCCCAACGTCACCTGCACGCAACGGTCATGTATAAGCTTAGAGAAAGCTTATAGGTTGGTGAAAGTGTGTGCGCAAGGTAGTAATATAATCATGCAATATCAGAGTAATGCGAAATATGCAGATGGATCCATAATATCATGAGTTGTACCAAGGCTATGCGATGCAAGTCAAGCATACAATCCTCATTTAAGCCCACATGTCAATACAGCTCAACTCTGGGATATCACCAGGGTCTAGTACACTCTAAACCAGATCGCCGCCATATCGCGCTCAATAAGGTAAATGGAAGAGACCTCACTATCCGTCTGCCAAAATCGGGCTCGACTCGTCGATAGCGGACCCATTCCTCGAGCTGGTCAGACTCATCTTAGCATTGCCTGCTACTCTCGTGCGGGTAAGGCCGCACCCCCTTCCAACCGACCACGACACAGTGGAGAGCTCAGCCATCTGGTAATCGGCACTCAACGCTCATCTACCCACTCGATCTAGATGTTAGAGAAACCTCTTGGTACCATAAGGGTTTAGGGACTTTCACTCAGGGAATCTATAGCACTCCATGTAGAATAAAATTTTTGGTATCCAATCCTGCCAACCACGATACGTCTGTGGAGGCTACGACCCTGATGTCGCTAGGGCGTATAATAACCATATCACACAATGTGAAATGCATGAATCACACTATCCAATCATGCAACAAATCCTGCGCGTATCGTGAGCTCATGCAGGGTAACACCGCCTAATCGGGGTCCCATAAACAATCTACCCGAAGGCATATACTATGATCAGTCACTCCTCATATCAAGCACACATATGATGCGTATGATCATGAGTCATGGAACTATACTAAACATGTTATAATGAGATGGACTATCCTTACAATGCAGATGGGCCTAGACAGCCTATACACAATAAGTACGGGCCTAACACTGGGCCCTAAGGAGAGTCGTAATGTGGACATCTAACCAGCATTACACTCGCAATGTGGACGTCAAACCAGCATTGCTCCCAAGGCACGATTGTCGTAAACATCATTTCATAATTAGTGTTGGGGTCACACATTGCAATGGACCTTAGGTACTTCCCATTGGGTCTTAAATACATCAAATGGGACACGTCATATGGGCCTTTTATTCATCAAATGAGCCACATAAATGGACCACACCAATGGGCCTTAAGTATATTGCAATGGGTCATAACCCATGGGCCTCAGAGTACATCACAATGGGTCAAATCACATGGGCCTTGTGTGTCTTAAATGGGCCTAATCCCATGGGTTTCATACATATCAAATGGGCCTAATCCTATAGCCTTATCTATCAAGTGGGCCTACATCCCTAGGCCTTATATATCAAATGGGCCTAAATCCATAGGCCTTATATGAATCAAATGGGTCTAAAACCATAGGCCTTGGAATATATCTGTAACATCTCAAAAATTGGGAGTTGGGTAGAAACCCAACTCCCGAGTTCCAGAACGTCACTTATGCAACATAGATAATGATAAATGCATGTTGTCTGTAGAATGACATTAAACAAGATTGAGACTAAGCCAAACAGCATTTCATACTCCAGAGACAGTTAAATTAGCAAGCGGAAGACTGTGATAAATACATAAAATATATAATTGATTGTAAGTCTCCAGAGTGTGAACATGTTACCAGGTTAATTAAATACATGTATACTCCAAAAGTGGAAAGAAAAGAATATACATGAGTTCTTCAAAAATATAAAATGACAAGTGTCAAGGCATATAATCAACCCCCCTGTAATCCCGTCGATCGGATCACGCATAAAGGAGGGATCCTCCTCCTCATCATCAAGTCCGGCTTCGCTTCACAAACAGCGCCATCATCTGCAACTAAAATAGGGACTGGTGGGTGTCCAGAAACACCATCCCGTAATGTGGAAGTGAGTGATCAACTCAGTGGAATAATAGAGCAAAGATTAGCATGTTCTCAAATCAATCATGCGATAATAGTAAAGCAATCAATCACACATTCCTAGATACTGTTATTAATGCAAGCATGAAATGACATGATGGATGCCCTCACCGACATTCTCCCTCATACGGCACCATCTGAGTCCGCGGCATGCTTGCGTACTGCTCAGTGCTCCACATCTTTCAGGCACATGCAATGCAATGTGGATATGATTACCAAGTTGTTATTAGTCTATTCATTCAGCCGTATTGGGAAACTGAGGTACTTCCCTTATATCAATCCCAACACAGATCCTATCTAGGGTCGTCACTCCTAGAAATCACATACGATGTTACATTTGTAGGTCGCTGCAAGGGCTGCCAGGGCTGTTGCTCGCACTCGTTGCACCGCTCCCCCATCACCTTATAAATACAGGCCTAATGTACTCTCATTGCTACGGAAGGGTCGTCGCCTTCCGTAGACTCAGAATACGCTCGCGGTCACTACAAAGGACTGCCAGGACTGTTGCTCGCACTCGTTGCACCACTCCCCCATCACCTTATCATTGTAGGCCGACAGCAAGAATATAGTGTCCCATACCACCATAATCTTCTCACGAGTCTAGGTGCTCACTGGTCACTACGGGGAGGTTTGTGGCCCCAGCGTAGGCCGACAGCTCGACCACGGTGTCCCATACCACCATGCCCGGCTCATGAGTCTTTATGGATTAAGGTACCATGGTTAATAGGGTTTCTAATGGTAAGTTCAGTACCCTACGTTCAAGCAGTTATGATTCATACAGGGTGAACAATCAACGGCCAGTCGGGTTACTTGACGGGCTCGACTAGTACGAGTGCATCGCAAGTCGAACGACATGAAGTGCATAAAACACTTCGTGTGGCCTAACCACTGCCGCCAACTCAAAACACGACTCGCATTCATCGACGCGTCCTTCGTGGTAAATAGAAACCAATCACGAATTCGATCCATTATCGACTACCTGGACTAGGTCATAGCCCCAAACATTTGTGCATCAACATCAGTAAGCATATGAGAGTAACAAAAATGAAATACAATATTGTAAGCATGTTGACACATGTTATAACATACAACTTAAGCAAATCATCCCACACATGCATTTCATGTATATAATGAAATCAATACATATAGCCAACATGATGGAAATCATTTACTCAGCATATTACTTGAGAATTCAATCTTAAAACTCATACACAACACCATTTACTCAATACATACTAATACAAACATTTATACAAACACTTAGACTACACACTTTAGTCTACATAGCGTATGTCGACTCAAAGTACACTTAAGGGAAAATCTCTTCGCCAAACCAATCATGCACGCATTCCTAATATTCTAACACGATAAATAGCCATGGCAACCATTTCAGCAAAATATGCATGTATACAGTATTTCCTACAAATGACTAAAATGCCCTAAATCTCATATTTTCCGTACATTTACGAAACAGAAAACGGACAGCATGTTGTACATGTCAAATGGCGTTGCCGTCGATAATCTACTATTAAATGACATTGAAAGCATTGAAATCAGCCAATCAAAGCGTCTAAAATCCGTACCTTTTTACCCTAGATGTGTATCGTTCTGAACGGAGCGTATACGCTTCGTCTACGGCGAACAGGCGACCTAATACACAAGATGTATAAGAAACTTCGCTATTGGAATCGACAGAACCTTAAATCAGCAAGTGTTGAGGGTTTTCCTTACCTAGAAATGTGTTGGAATCACCGGCAAAGTGATTGGGATACGTTGCTTAAGCACGTGCAACAGCTAGTGCAGGTGGCAGGAAGATCACTCCCACACTCTCTCACAAACTCTCACTTTTTCTCTCTTTAGCTAGGGTTTCTAGCAAATTCGGATGAGTGAGATATGTGAGGGTTTAAAGCCCTTTTATAGCCTAAAACCTTCCCAAATTAGGCTTGGGAACAATGTCTACTTGAGGTATAACCAAATCGGGGCTGTTCTGGTCCAAAGAAGCACTTCGGGAGGTCCCCTGGCTGAACGCGATCGGACTTAAGCTCATGCATACTGGATCTAACACACATCAAGTTTTCAGACCGGAAGAGTTCGCAGATCCCACGTGGTGGTCCAATTTCAGTTCAGCGATTATCGCACCTAGATCAGGTCTACAAGTCTCATGATATGAAAGAGAATTTTTTCTGATCTGAGGGTGTAATTTGGCTGAATTCTGACGGTCAGAACGCTTAATAATAACGCGCTAAGTCACGTGCCAAATTTGGATTAAAATTTCCAAATCTAACCCCTTTCTCACTCTCTTTACTCCAGGCTCAATGAAATAGCCTCTGAACGTCGGTTGGGCTTGATTTTCGAAACAATTGTCAAGTCCAGCCAAGCGGTCATAACGGTCTAAGATGGTAGATATTGGACTTTCGACGCGTGGTCTAGATCCAATATAAAGTTTCAAAGGGTTCCTAAGAATAAATCGGTTTAGATTTTGATCCTGGATTTTAGGGTAACGTAGCATCAACGATTCTACAAGTTTTGGGTCTTGTAGAACGTATTTAAAGTGATCAGGGACAATTTCACAGCGACTCTAGCGCAGCTCTAGCTAACTTACGCTTAATTTCTAAAGGAATTAATCCTAAGTGATTTCTTTGGCTTTGGAATTTGGTTCTGAGAGGTTACCAAGGTGTTATAATTGACCCATCGCTTAAGGACGTCTAATTCCAGGTAAGCGAAAATCCGGGGTGTTATAATATCAAATGTCCAATCCCAGGGGCCTTATAATACGCCAAATAGGCCTAATCCCATGGGCCTTGGAATATATCAAATGTCCAATCCCATGGGCCTTATAACATGCTAAGATGGGGTCCACACGGACTATGGATCTGGCCCATTCTTAAACTTATTTCATAAAATGAGCTGTTAAAATGGATGGGCAGATTGGATGCAGCACCTGCATCAAGGGTGGGGCCCACAAGGCCCACCATCAGGTAATTTACAAAATATAATATAATATATATATATGTATATAGTATATACAATAATATATATATATATATATATATATATATATATATATATATATATATATATATATATATATATATATATATATATATACACAATATAATATATATACACACACACATGCATAACCCCACACGTACACACACACCCACACGCATGCACACGTACACACACACACCCAGCGGGTTCCACCGTCCTCTGGACGGTGGATGCAATACACATACATTATGGTGGGTACCACCGTCCGCCTGGACGGTGGATGTAATTAAGATACATCACTGTGGGTCTCATGTGGGGCCCACCACAATGTTTATTTGAAATCCAACCCGTTGATAAGGTCACACAACCCTAGATGAAAGGGGAAAATAAATTTCATCTTGATCTGAAACTTCTGTGGGCCCAAAAGGGAGTTTCAATGGTAGAGGTTCAATCCCACTGTTTCCTGCGGTGTGGGCCACCTGAGCGTTGGATTCAGTTGAAACTTGAAGGGGGCCCACCTGAGGAGGGGGCCCACCTCATGAACGGATTAGATTTACATATACATCATGGTGGGGCCCACGGCAGTAGCCGTGGGAGGCTGCTCGTCCGCCCGTGTGGCATGCAGCTCGCTGCTACTGTTGCAGCGTCAGAAGCAGAGGCATTGCCTCTGCACTATTTTTTTTTTTTAATTGGGAAAATCCATTTTTTTGGGGTTTTATGCATATGGGGCCTGCATCCAGTAGATCCGCCCCATCCATTGGCTTCTACAGGTTATGACAAGTCCATCAAGTCCAATGTTGAATATTTTTAGCCTGAAGAAAAATTTAAAATGTTTTATAAACGGTGAAAACCACCGTTTTGAAAAGTATGACCCGCCTGATCATTGGATTATCTTCATTCTTTGGCTCAACGCCTAAAATGCTATGGGAAAGAGGATGGACGGCCTGGATTGACAATATACATTAAGGTGGGACCTACATGTACACCCCTTCCAAATTAAATTTTTTTTTTTTAAAACCTGCTGCATCAGTACACCTACTGGTAGCGTACGCTTCTCATGTTAGCGACGTCCAGCGTCCCTGGACGCTAGACGGTTGTATATAGCACATATATTTAAGGTGGGCCTCACCCTCATACATGTTATCAAGGTGGGCCACCAAATGATTGGATGGTGTGCATGAGGCCCACATCAAGGTAAGGCCCCTTTGATGAACGGTTTAGACATCTCATAACCTTTAAAGTGGACCACCAAATAGGGAAGGAGAGAAAAAAAGAGAAAGAAAGAACGATCGAGTGATGGAGGGACCCCGCCACTATGGGCCCTCCCTTGCATGATTTGAAACATACATCAAGTGGGTCCCTTTACACATGGGCCCATTAAATTAAAATCCAACGGTGGAGATCCTTTCTCTACTAAAATGGATGGTCTAGATGACCCTAAGTATACAAGAAAATAAACATCATGATGGAGTCCATGGAGAATGGCCACATCATGGAATAATCATGATGATCAAAGTGGGTCATCGGCCACAACTTAGGGTCCTAAGTGAGATCCAAGCCATTGATCGGTTGGTCTCACTTAGCCCATCTTAAAAATATGAAAACTATAATCATCAAGCACCCACCGTTCGATCTTCTTGCTCCTATGGGTTCCTTAGCTCCTTAGCTTTGATTTCAATGGATGAGATGAGGAATGGATGACTAGGATGGGAGATGATGGGGTAGAAAAGTGGGCCACACTTGGAGCTTGGGAATACTTGGAGAGCTCTCATACGTATGGAGTCTTGCTTGGATTTTTAAAAACTGAGAAAGAGAGAAAGAGTTGTAAAGGGAGAGAGAGAGTGATGGGTGATGGAGTGATGGATGGGAGAGAGATTGGTGTAAGAACTTTTTGACTTTGGTGGCCTTTTGTGTAAGAAAGGCATGAGTTTGTAAGACCTTTTTTGACTTTTGTGGTTGCTTGGGTATGGGTGAAAGGTGATGTGTACTTGACATGTACTTGACATATAATGTGATGAGATTGATTAATTGATGGGATTGATGTCACATCTCGTAGAGATTCTTTTGAGTTTCGCAACGCGCGGCGTTTTTCTCGCACCAAACGTTGGCCCACATCTCTTGACCAGGGTATCGCCTCGGCGCGCAAGTCGCGGTATTGGAACCGCAGCGATGGCGTGGTCGCTATGGTAATGGTCTTGGGTTGAGTCGATACAGGTTGACGGCATATGAATCAGGGTCACGTGTGAATATTTGTTAAGGGTCGAAGGTTGCCGAAATCCGACCGGTAAGACCGCAGAAGTCTATAGAACGGTACAGACCAAGATACTGGTCTTACACCTGTGGTGTGGACCACCTGAGTTTTGAATTTGGTTAAAACTTGGAGGGGGCCCATCTGAGGGGGCCCACCACAGTCGAAGGGAAAAAGGTACTCGGCCTAGGCAAGGACGGCATCAAGGTCTTTTGGGGTGTCATCATCCAGGAAGCGTAGATCTAATTTTGGATAACGTTGCTGAATCTCTCCCCAACATTGTTGGAAGCCTATGTTGAAGATATCCTCTAGCTCGGCCACATGCACCTCGAAAACCCTGAATGCATCATGGTCGTTGCCTTCCTTGTAGGGATCAAGGCCTCAACCTCTGTAGTCTAGCTTCTGCATTGAATGCTCGCACTTCTGCCTCTGAAAGGTGGGACTCTTCCTCCACCACCCGAGCTGTCAGCTCGATCTTCTCCCACTGCTTCACGATCAACTCAGTAGTGTTAGTGGTCTTTTCCTCCTCGGTGATTCTTAAGGCCGTCTGCAAGGCCTCGACCTTGGCACAGGTTACCGCAGCCGCTTCCAGCTTCACAGCATGAGCCTGGATCTCGTCCTTAACTAACTTAAGCCTCCGACTTGCCTCCTCGAGGTGACTCCTCATCTCGAGCAAAGCTTGGTGGGAGGCGAGAACCCCAGTGACACCTTGTAAAGAAGGAATGACAAGAAGTGAGCTGACCAGAAAGAAAAATGCATAAAAAATAAGAGACATGCCTTTACCTTCATTAACATTGACACCACCCTGCCCAACAAGGATTCAGGTTGTAAGGCGAGCATGGAGTTAATCTCCTCTTCACTCACATGGCGGCTACCCCAGTGAGGTAACACTGTCATATGCTGGGGAAGGGGTGGGGGAGTTGCTAACCCTGTAGTCCCCTTGGGAGACTGACGCCCTAAGCTACTTCTAGTTGTAATCTTAGGCCCCATAGTTGCAGCGGTCTTTCCCCGCTCCTCCTCCATATGAGTAGGTAATGACTCAAGGTCAACAACCTCCCTCGAGGCTGAATTCAATGGAGGAGCACTAGGAACTGAACCATCTAGGCTAGCCTCTTGGGGCACCCCCAGCCTTGACTTTGGTAACCTCCTTTACATACCCCGATCGCGCGACCAAGGGAGGGTCCTCAAGGATGGACCCTGAGCCGCTAGTTCGGACCTCTGCAACCCCAACCAGACAGACTGAGGAAGAGGGGGCATCCTTCCTAGCAGCTCTCCTCGACCGCTCCAACTCATTTGTCAAGGGGAGATTTAGCATTTTCACTTGAGGGCGATTTACCATCTATAGAGAGAGAGAGAGAGAGAGAGAGAGAGAGAGAGAGAGAGAGAGAGAGAGAGAGAGAGAGAGAGAGAGAGAGAGAGGGAATAATCAACACTATGGAGTAAAAAGAAACAGGCAATTTCCTAAATTCACAAAGATAACATACTGATAACCCGACTATCGCCAAGGTGGCCTGCTTCAAGAGAGTCAGAGTGATCAACTTCCTCCAATTCCTTTGGTCTTAGCTACACTCCCAGGCGAGCCCAACTTAGTGAAGTTGCAGCTGAGTAAGCTCAGGTTGGCGCCGTGATAGAGTTGTAAGAAGATATGACTAGTCAGCAAGAAAAGATAAAAAGAACGAACTAAGAAAATGAGTAGAAGCAACAGCTCGAGAGCTTCGACATGGGAAAACTAACTTGGTGGGGACCCGAAAATGCAATCTATGTAGCACCGCTACTAGGTTCTCCCACTCTCCTGAAGCGAAGAAACACTTGTCCTTCCATCCCTTATTGGAAGAAGGGTTTTGGGTGATACGGGCCTGACCTTTGCTCAGCCATAAAGAAAAATAATACTAGCCCCAAGAACTTCGGTTGCTCGCCTTGTACAAGTACAGGAGCTCGTCCGCAGTCACCTCGGTATGCCCGAGATGGTGCCACAAAATGTAACTACCAAAATTACCTCGCCACATGTTAGGGTTGAGCTGACTAGGGGCAAGCCTAAGGTGATGCACTACCTCTCTCACAATAGGGTGAAAGAGCAGCCGCAGGCCGCAAGGAAAGAAAGCAAAGTAAATGGCCACCTCCCCCTTAGAGGGATCACCTGGGAGTTCCCCAACTATGAGAAGCCACAACCCCATGAAGTCAGGAATGTGAAACATCGACTGGAGGAAAATCAAATCCCCCTCCTGGAGCCTCGACCTGAAGGGACTTACCTTTGAAGATGATCCTTAAGAAGACATAAAAGTTGCCTCCGCTTGGGGCAGTGCAACCTCCTCCTCCCGAGTTGCCACCATTGGAGATGGCTCACTCGATGACGTATTTAGCCAAAAGTCTACGCTATCGTGGATGGACTCCCTGTGGAAGGTCCCTGATACTAAAATCCACTTGGAGCCCTCCGACGACATATAAAAAAATAAGAGAGGGGGAGAGAATGAATGATGGAGAATTCCATAAGGAAACGTACCGAGAAAAGTTCTAGGTGACCAGGCGAATCACCCGGTTGAAGAAGGAGAATAAAACTGGAGAGGTTGACACAGTTTGGACTTCAAAGGAACCAGTAAGGGAAAGAATGGGGGAAACCCTTATTTATAAGAATTGTAAGGGAGGGCATTAAATGCATGCCTCAAATTGCGAGGGAGATTCAATGACTAAGCTGAAACACTTGAGATAAGGCTTGTCAACACACCTATAGATCTCGACTATAAAGCACGAATCTCCTCAATAAACCTACTGACCTCGACCTTATATGCCGACCTCAATGTCGAAGGCTAACCTCGACTTCGGATCATAACTTCAGATATCAACCTCAACCTTGGGTATCAACCTCGACTTAGGGCACCGATCTCGACCTTAGATATTAATCTTGATCTCAGGTACTGACTTTGACCTCAGAATAGGAATACCAGAGAGAATCTCATTACATATGAAGATAAGATCAAACCAATGAAGATATAGCCGAAAATCATACCGATCAAGGCTAAATCGAACATATTCTCGAAATTAGATTCCGACTACGATACAAGCCCCTCTAACGTATTCAAATCCACTTAGATACGTAGATTTCCTAGAAAGTCTATAAATACACTACACACTATGGGTGAAAGGTATGAAGAACTATCTTGATTTTACTTCGCTTACGATGGATCCACACATGTGACTTAGTGTAACAACCCGAATCACCTAAGCTAGGCTTGAATAATCCAGGTTATTACATTAATACACCAGTATCTTCCCTAAAAAAACTTGTTACTTTTATACATGCGACTAAAACACCACTTGGTTGCTCACCAAGGTTGGATCTACCAGATGGGCCACCCAAACATTAGAACAATTTGACCAGAACAAAGATCGTAAGGAACACACCACAATCGCCAGTTAACCCCTATAACAAAACACAAAAAAGGTGACACATTAAGCCACTAAATGATGTGGACCTTTGGGAACACGTCTTAGTCATCCCAAGGAGATCGGGGTTTAAACTTACCTGACAGATAGAGCACCAAAAACAAAGAATACTAGTCCAATGGTATGACATAATGTAAACAAAGTCAGAAGACAAACATGTACGGAATGACACAATTGTAAATTAGGGGAAGCCTTTCACAAGCCAACCAACGTAAGTGTGAAGAAGAGGTTTACTCCAACAGTGAATGTCACCGACAAATGGTGTGGGCCACACCAAACTCGGATCCATCCCAGACTTTTACCCACACCTTGACACAAGTACACAAACCATACAAACACACTACGCCAAAACAGCTAAAAAAGGACGGTTGAAAACCATCTCAAAAGGCCAAAAAGGTCGCAACGGCCGTCAAATTTTGACGTGACGTATTTTTTAAAGGACGACCATAAACCGTCTCTAAAGAAGGATGGTCTTGGACCGTCTCTAAAGAAAGACGGTCATAGACCATCTATAAAGGTAGGTATTAGACTTAAAATGAAGCTTAAAAGGACGGTCCTAGACCATCTGTAAAAAGGATAGCCCATGACCGTCAATAAAAAGGACGGCTATAGACCGTCTCGTAAACCTGCCAGAAAAGGACAGTTGTAGACCTTTTAAAAGGACGGTCATGAACCGTCTCTTATGAGTTTGAAAAGGACGGTCATAGACCGTCTCTTATGAACATGAAAAGGACAGTCTTCAGCCGTCTCGTATTTGCATATACACTTGTTCATATCATATTCTTCCTAATATACACCTGTTATATACACCTGTTACAACATCGTATTCTTCCTGATATACACCTTTTATATAATATATTTCATCATATTCACATTCACATCCATCTAAACCCAAACTACTAAATCCATCCAAACAAAAACTACATCCATCCAAACATAAACTACATCCATCCAAACACAAACAATATACACCTGTTACAATATCATATTCTTCCTAATATACACCTGTTATATACACCTGTTACAACATCGTATTCTTCCTGATGTACACTTGTTACATAATATATTTCATCATATTCACATTCACATCCATCTAAACCCAAACTACATAAATTCATCCAAACATAAACTACTTCCATCCAAACACAAACAATCTTCCACATTACATTCAT
This sequence comes from Magnolia kwangsiensis, assembly GCA_037074715.1. Lineage (NCBI taxonomy): Eukaryota > Viridiplantae > Streptophyta > Magnoliopsida > Magnoliales > Magnoliaceae > Magnolia > Magnolia kwangsiensis. Next base: position 66,735,962 of record CM073572.1, on the reverse strand, counting down.
CCATGCATAAATACATTAACATCATAAATAAAAAAAGAAAATCAGCAACAATTTTCTATCTTTCATCTAATAAAAAAATATTTAACCAACAAAACATTATAATTCAGAATCATGAAGAATTACAGAAACTTCATTTGTTTTTTTTTTAATTTTTTTAATTATTTTTTTTATTTTTTTGCTTATAGGTATAGGTATAGGTTATAAGTGCAAGTTATAAGTTTAGGTTTAGGTTAGGTTATAGGTGGTTTAGGTTTAGGAAATCGGGTTCGGGTTCAAGATCGGGTTTAGTTTGGGTTTTCAAGTTTAGGTTTAGGTTTAGGTTAGGGAATTGAGATTAGGATTAGGTGTAGGTTTAGGTTTAGGGATTTGAGAATACATTTAGGTTTTAGGTTTAGGTTTAGGTTTAGGGATTTGAGAATACATTTAGGTTTTAGGTTTAGGTTTAGGGATTTGAGAATACATTTAGGTTTTAGGTTTAGGTTTAGGTTTTACTTTATAGGTTAAGGTTTAGGTTTTAGGTTTGGGTTAAGGTTAGATTATAGGTTAAGGTTTTAGGTTATAGGTTTTGGTTTAAGTTAAAGGTTATAGGTTTAGGTTTAGGTTTAGGTTAAGGTTTAGGTTTTAGGTTTAGTTTATAAGCTATATGTTTAGGGAATTGAGAATAGGTTAAGGTTTAGGTTTAGGAAATTGGGTTCGGGTTCGGGATCGGGTTTAGGTTTGGGTTTTCAAGTTTAGGTTTAGGTTTAAGTTAGGGAGTTGAGATTAGGATTATGTGTAGGTTTAGGTTAGGGAGTTGATAATACATTTAGGTATTACGTTTTAGGTTATAGGTTAAGGTTAGGTTATATGTTATAAGTTTTGGTTATAGGTTATAGGTTAAGGTTTTAAGTCATAGGTTTTGGTTTAGGTTAAGGTTATAGGTTTAGGTTTAGGTTATAACCTATAAGTTTAGGTTTAGGAAATCGGGTTCAGGTTCGGGATCGGGTTTAGGTTTAGGTTTTTAAGTTTAGGTTTAGGTTTAGGTTAGGGAGTTGAGATTAGGATTAGATGTATGTTTAGAGATTTAAGAATACATTTAGGTTTTAGGTTTAGGTTTAGGTTTATGTTTAGGTTAGGATTTAGGTTTAGGTTATAAGCTATAGGTTTAGGGAATTGAGAATAGGTTAAGGTTTAGGTTTAGGAATTCGGGTTTGGGTTTAGGTTTGTGTTTTCAAGTTTAGGTTTAGGTTTAGGTTTAGGTTAGGGAGTTGAGATTAGGATTAGGTGTAGGTTTAGGTCTAGGAATTTGAGAATACATTTAGGTTTTAGGTTTAGGTTATATGTTTAGGTTTAGGTTTAGGTTATAAGGTTTAAGTTTAGGGAATTGAAATAGGTTAAGGTTTAGGTTTAGGAAATCGGGTTCGGGTTTGAGATAGGGCTTAAGTTTGGGTTTTCAAGTTTAGGTTTAAGTTTAGGTTAGGGAGTTGAGATTAGGATTAAGTGTAGGTTTAGGTTTAGGGATTTGAGAATACATTTATGTTTTAGGTTTAAGTTTAGGTTTAGGTTTAGGTTATAAGCTATAGTTTAGGGAATTGAGAATAGGTTAAGGTTTTAGGTTTAGAAAATCGGGTTCGGGTTCGGGACCGGGTTTAGGTTTGGGTTTTCAAGTTTAGGTTTAGGTTTAGGTTAGGGAGTTGAGATTAGGATTAGGTGTAGGTTTAGGTTTAGGGATTTGATAATACATATAGGTTTTAGGTTTAGGTTATAGGTTATAGGTTTTAGGTTTAGGTTTAGGTTTAGCTTTAGGATTTAGGTTTAGGTATAAGCTTAGGTTATAGGTTATATGTTTAGGTTAAGGTTTAGGAATTCGGGTTCGAGTTTAGGTTATAGGTTTTGGGATTTGAGAATAGTTTTAGGTTATAAGTATAGGTTTAGGTTGGGTTATAGGTTAAGGTTTACGAATTTGAGTTAAGGTTATAGGTTTAGGTTTTAAGTTTAGGTTAAGGTTTAGGGATTTGAGTTTAGGTTATAGGTTTAGGATTAGGTTATAGGTTTAAGTTTAGGTTTAAGTTATAGGCTTAGGTTATAGGTTATAGGTTATATTTTTAGGTTAAGGTTTAGGAATTTGAGTTCAGGTTCGGGTTTAGGTTATAGGTTTTGGGATTTGAGAATAGTTTTAGGTTATAAGTATAGGTTTAGGTTAGGTTATAGGTTAAGGTTTAAGGATCTGAGAATAGTTTTAAGTTATAAGTAAGGTTTTAGGTTTGGGTATAGGCTTAAGTTATAGGTTATAGGTTATATGTTTAGGTTAAGGTTTAGGAATTCGGGTTCGGCGTCGGGTCTGGGTTCGAGTTTAGGTTATAGGTTTTGATTTTGGTTTAGGTTATAGGTTACAGGTTATAGGTTAAGGTTTAGGTTTAAGTTATAAGTTTTGGGATTTGAGAATGGGTTCGGATTTAGGTTATAGGTTTTGATTTTGGTTTAGGTTATAAGTTTTGGTTTAGGTTATAGGTTATAGGTTATAGGTTTTGGGATTTGAGAATAGGTTTAGGTTAAGGTCATAAGTTTAGGTTTAGGAAATCGGGATCGAGTTCGGGTTCGGGTTTAGTTTTGGGTTTTCAAGTTTTAGTTTAGGTTTAGGTTAGGGAGTTGAGATTAGGATTAGGTGTAGGTTTAGGTTTAGGGATTTGAGAATATGTTAAAGTTTAGGTTTAGGAAATCAGGTTCAGGTTCGAGATCGGGTTTACGTTTGGGTTTTATGTTTAGGTTTAGGTTATAGGTTTAGGTTATAAGTTTAGGTTTAGGTTTAGGTTTAGGTTTTAGGTTTAGGTTTTAGGTTTAGGTTTAGGTTTTAGGTTTTGGGATTTGAGAATAGGTTTAGGTTATAAGAATAGGTTTAGGTTATAAGTATAGGTTTAGGTTTAGGTTTAGGTTATAGGTTTAGGTTTAGGTTAGGTTATAGGTTAAGGTTTAGGGAATTGAGTTTAGGTTATAGGTTTAGGTCAGAGGTTTAGGTTTAGGTTTAGGTTTAGGTTTTAGGTTTTGGGATTTAAGATTAGGTTTAGGTTAAGGTTATAAGTTTAAGTTTAGGTTTAGGTTTAGGTTAAGGTTTAGGAATTTGAGTTTAGGTTTAAGTTATAGGTTTAGATTTAGCTTTAGGTTTAGGTATAGGCTTAGGTTATGGGTTATAGGTTTTGGTTTTGGTTTAGGTTGTAGGTTTTGGTTTTGGTTTTGGTTTTGGTTATAGGTTTTGGGATTTGAGAATGGGTTCGGGTTTAGGTTTTGGTTTAAGTTATAAGTTTTGGTTTAGGTTATAGGTTATAGGTTTAGGTTTAGGTTTAGGTTACAGGTTTTGGGATTTGAGAATAGGTTTAGGTTAAGGTCATAAGTTTAGGTTTAGGAAATCGGGATCGGGTTTAGTTTTAGTTTTTCAAGTTTAGGTTTATGTTTAAGTTACGGAGTTGAGATTAGGATCAGGTGTAGGTTTAGGTTTAGGGATTTGAGAATACATTAAGGTTTAGGTCTAGGAAATTGGGTTCAGGTTTGAGATTGGGTTTACGTTTGAGTTTTAGGTTTAGGCTAAGCGTTTAGGGATTTAGATTCAGGTTTGGGATTGGGTTTAGGTGGGTTTTCAAGTTTAGGTCTAGGTTTAGGTTAGGAAGTTGAGATTAGGATTAGGTGTAGGTTTAAGTTTAAGGATTTGATAATGCATTAAGGTTTTGTAACATCCCGAAAATCGGGGGGTCGAGCAAAAACCCAACTCCCGAGTTCCAAAATGTTATTTATGCAACATGGATATGTATGATTGAATGTTGTCTGTGATAATGTATTAAACATGAGTGAGATTAAACCAGAACAGCATATCATACTCCAGAGACAGTTAAATTTGCAAGCGGAAGACTGTAATAATATGTATAACGTATATAAACTGTTGTATGTCTCCAGAGTGTGAATATATTACCAGGTTATACACATACATGTATACTTCAAAAGTAAACAAAATGAATATACATGAGGGCACTAAAAATACAAAATGACAATGTCAAAGTATCTAATCAACCTCCCTGCAATCCCGTCAATCAGAACACGCATAAAGGAGGGATCCTCCTCCTCATCATCAAGTCCAGCTCCGCCTCACAGGCCGTGCCATCATCTGCAATCACAAAAGGGACTGGTGGGTGTCCGGAAACACCATCCCGTAACGTGGGAGTGAGTGATCAACTCAGTGGGATAAGAGAGCAGAGATTAGCGTGTTCACAATTCAATCACGCGATAATAGTAAAGCAGTAAATCAGACAATCCTAATATTGTTGTTAATGCAAGATGACATGACGTGATGTATGCCCTCACCGACGATCACCCTCATGCGGCAACATCTTACGACCGCGGCATGCCGCACTCCCTCAAGTGCTCCACATCTTCCAGGCACATGCAATGTCATGGTGATATGATTACCTAGTTGTTATTAGTCCATTCAAACAGCAGGATTGGGAAACTAAGGTACTTCCCTTGTATCAATCCCAACACAGATCCTGTCTAGGGTCGTCACTCCTAGTAATCTCATACGATGTGTATTTCGTAGGTCACTGCAAGGGCTGCCAGGGCTGTTGCTCGCACTCGTTGCACCGCTCCCCCATCACCTTATCAATACAGGCCTACCGTACTCTACTGCAACGGAAGGGTCGTCGCCTCCCGTGGACTCAGAATACGCTCGCGGTCACTACAAAGGGCTCGTCGCCTGATCAGTGTAGGCCGACAGCTAGAATATAGTGTCCCACACCACCATAATCTGCTCACGAGTTTAGGTGCTCACTGGTCACTACGGGGAGGTTTGTGGCCCCAGCGTAGGCCGACAGCTCGACCACGGTGTCCCATACCACCATGCCTGGCTCATGAGTCTTCGTGGATCAAGGTACCATGGTTAACAGGGTTTACAATGGTAAGTTCAGTACCCTAGGTTCAAGCAGTTATGACACATACAAGGTGAACATACATCGGCCAGTCGGGTTACTTGACGGGCTCGACTAGCGCGATCGCATCTCAAGTCGAACGACATGAAGCGCGTAAAACACTTCGCGTGGCCTAACCACTGCCGCCAACTCTAAACACGAATCACGTTCATCGACGCGTCGTTCGTGGCTATGACCAGTCAGCCACGAATTCGCTCGGTTACCGACTGCCTGGACTAATTCTAGTCCCACACACCTATGAAATCACATTAGCACTTATATGCAAAGGTATTGGAATTGAAATACATCATGTGAGCGTGTTAACACATGTTATGACATTCAACTTAAGCAATTCTTCAAGGCATACTTTCTATGCATGTAATGCAATCATGCATAAGGTAAACATGTGGGAAATCATTTAGGTCAGCATATTAGTCAAGAAATCAATCTCAAACTACTACATAACATCATTTAATTCAATACATACTAATACAAGTATTTATACAAACACATACACTACACACTTAAGTCCACATATAGTATGTCGACCCAAAGTGCGCAACTAGGCGAATCTCTTCGCCAAACTGATTATGCAAGCATTCCTAACTCCCTAATGTGGCGACAAACCATGTCAATCACGTCAGCAAAATATGCATGTAGACCGTACTTCCTACAAATGACTAAAATGCCCTAAATCTCATATTCTTCGTTAATTTACGAAACAGGAAACGGAGAGCATGTTGTACATGTCAAACGGCGATGCCGTCGATAATCTACTATTAAACGACATTGAAAGCGTTGTAAACCGTCAATCAAAGCGTCTAAAATCCTCACCTTGTCTCTTATGGATGTTGAAATTTGAACGGAGCGTATAGGCTTCGTCTACGGCGACTAGGCAACCTAATATACAAGATCTATTAGCTATTTCTCTATGGAACCAAGGAATCAGCAAATCAGCAACTTTCTAGGGTTTTTCTTACCTGAAAACGTGGAGAAATCACCGGCAAAGTGATCGGAGTGCGTTACCTAAGCACGTGCAGCAGCAGCAGGAAAAGCTCTCCCACCTTCTCTCACAAACTCTCACTTTCTCTCTCACTCTTGCTAGGGTTTCTAGCAAATTCGGATGGGTGAGAGAAGTAAGGGTTTCAACCCCTTTTATAAGCCCAAATGTGCCCAAAACAGGCTCCAAGTCAAGGTACATTTGAGGTATGTCCAATTCGGGGTTGTTTTGGCCCAAAAGATGCTTTCTGGTGGTCCCCTGGCCAAATGCGGTCGGACTTAAGCTCATGAATACTGGATCTAGCATACATCAAGTTTTCAGTCCGGCAGGGTTCGCAGATCGCACGTGGAGGACCAGTTTCAGTTCAGCAGTCACCGCACGTAGATCAGGCCTGTAAATCTCATGATATGAAATAGAAATTTTTCCTGATCCAAGGGTGTAATCTGGATGAATTCTGACGGTCAGAACGCTCAATACTGACGCGTCAAGTCGTGTGCCAGATTTGAATTTGAAATTCCAAATCCGTCCCTATTCGCGGTCGCTTCAGTCCGGGTTCAACGAAATAGTCTGTGATTATCGGTTTGACTTGATTTTCGAGATGATTGTCAAGTCCAGCTGGGCAGTTCTAACGGTCTAAGATAGGAGGTATCGGACCTTCGACGCGCGGTCTAAATCCAATATAAAAATTCAATGTGGTCCAGAGGACAAACCCGCTTAGAGTTTGATCCGAGGTTATAGAGTATTATAGAGTCATTGGTTCTACTCGATTTGGGTCTTGTAGAACGTATTTAAAGTGATCAGGGACTGTTTCCCAACCACTCCAACGTTGCGCTAGCTAACTTATGCTTAGTTTCTAAAGAAATTAATCCTAAGTGGTTTCTTTGGCTATGGAATTGGGTTCTGAACGATTTTTCAGGTGTTTTAATTGACCCACTGCCTAAGGACGTCAAATCCCAGATTAGCCAAAATCCGGGGTGTTACAGGTTTAGATATAGAAAATCAAGTTTGGGTTCGAGATCATGTTTACGTTTAGGTTTTAGGTTTAGGCTAAGGGTTTAGGGATTCAGAGTTGGGTTCGAGAACGGGTTTGGGTTTAGGTTTTACATTTAGGTTAAGGTTACAGGTTTAGATTATAGGTTTATGTTTAGGTTTAGGTTTAGGTTCAGGTTTAGGTTATAAGTGTAGGTTATTGGCTTAGGTTTAGGTTAGGTTATAGGTTACAGTTTAGGGAATTGAGAATAGGTTAAGGTTTAGGTTTAGGAAATCGGGTTCGGGTTCGGGTTTGTGTACAGATTTAGGTTTGGATTTTCAAGTTTAGGTTTAGGTTAAGGAGTAGATTAGGATTAGGTGTAGGTTTAGGTTTAGGGATTCTCTAGTATTATCTACTATTGAACCTAGTATTATCTACTACATACTAGTAACATACAACCAATATTGGGGCACCATACCATAAGCTACAAGAATTTCATGTCCCCCTAAACAAGGTATCCTCCATTGATAACATATATATATATATATATATATATAAAATAAGTTTTTTATTTTCATTTACATTCCCAAATACATTCATCATCCATCCAAGAAAATTGAAACAAGTACTGTTAATCTATGACTAACAGTTGAAAAGGAAAATTATGCATATCTTACCGACCGCCTTATGTTTCTTTTCACCTTTGTAACTCTCATATTTGTTGCAGCTACTAGTTCACCATCAGTAGTCTCCCTAAACAAATCTGTGTGTAGTCGCTCCATTTGAAGCAGTGGCTGAAGTTACAAGAAGTAGGATTGATTAGTCGTTTCATGTTTTGAAAAAAAATCAAATTCTTTATTTTTGGCTGCAAGTCTACTTATAATTATCATTGGCTCTTAATCTATTTATAATGAAAATCTATTAAATATCACCTAATAGTGATAAAAAATGAAAAAATATCCAATGGTTTCAACAAACAAGCATCAACGAATCAGGGACTAGGACTTCTCAACTAATCTGATTTTCAAACTGTAACTTAGCAATAGTGGTTTCCAAAATTTACTTGGTTTAATTTGAATTATGAATGCCACAACCATCAAGAAAGAAAACCTAGATGGGAAAAACAAAGAAAGATCGATTTTTGAAATCCAAAAGGTCTCTCTGACCTTCTGCCCTCTCTATATATTTCACAGCAATTACGTAATTTAATATGGTGTGGCCCACCTTAGATTTGGACTTGCCTCATTTTTGGATTCAAGCTTGAAAATGAGTTGAAAAGATGAAGGGTGGGCTTGAATAAAATACATTCATTATGTGAGGAAAATTTGTTTCCACATTGTTTAGGTTGCATAACAACTATAATGGGTCTTCATGCCCTTTCTTATTTCTAATCCTAAATGATGGCATATCGCATGTCATGGATCAGCATTGATTTAAAAGAAACATGCCACCATAAAATTGTCTGTAAAGGCCAAATTCAATTTATAAAATCAAGCTAAAAAAGGATTCAAAAGATTGGATTAACACAAAAACTTATCATACAAATATACCTTTGCACTATTAGCAATAGCAGAAGCATTTATTGCATGTGGCCGTACACCATACTTAGATAATAAGCTGAGCATTGATGATATAAAGATTTAACTCTCATCCTCTTCAGCCTGACAACAATGATCACTAGGAACAGTTCCACAGGAAAGGACAAAAGATATGCATAATCTTGTTGGCAGAAGAAGCAATAGAGTTTAGATAAAGTAGTTCAAGACAACAGTTGAATCACTATACCTATGCAAGTCTAGATTGAACTGCTTTCAAGCCAGCTTCACATACTCAAGCATTGTCCACAACCCCACCTATCACATTTTCTAAAGACCGCCTTCAATCATGTTAAAGGAGCGAAGATGAAACTCCAATGAATATCTAGATCTAACAAATCTAACAATAATAAGAACGCTGTAATCTCCATGCATCATCAATGGATATTGACATGTCATGCTTTCTAATTTTCAAAGATATTTGTGCATCTTTTATCAGGCCCTTAGCAAATACCTAATTTTTGTTATCAAACATGAGAGCCAGTGCAAGCACATCAACTGAGTTTCATTATGCAGCAGAAGAAATGATGGAAATCTACAACAGAACATAGCAATCATTATGCAGCAGAAGAAATGATCACAGCTAATTCATTTGCTGAAGATTAGACAGCAGGCCATACAAATGACATGAATTGAAGGCTTTAGCTAGATATGATTATGCATCACTTTTCAATTCTAATGGTAAGATATGCATGATTTTGAAGATGGGGGAAGTAGTGAGAACACAATCTCACAGGAAATTCCAGATATGTTAAAACTAAAAGAATGCAAACATTGACATCGATATTAGATTCATTGGATCAAGAAAAGAGGTGAAGTCACTATTGAATTTAGGTGCTTGGTAACGAGAAATAATATTAAGGGGAATGGAATTCTTTGTACAAAAAGCAGGATGCTATGTGACTGACTTAGACAAAGTTGGAACAACAGAGTTAACACCATTTAGAACCAGGGAAAACAGAGTATTTAGCCTGGCAGAAATGGTTTTTTTTTTTTCCTTTCTGAAAAATGATTGAAGTGAAATTTTAATGGGAAACTGAAATTTCTATTAAAGAAAAGAAAGTCAGGTCTAGATTTAATTCATCAGGATGTTTTTAAAATAAGCATACAAATAGATCATGTAATACCATTCAAGTGTCAGACATAGATTTCAGTTGTAATATGTTTGTTTTATGAACTACCCAAGAAAGTTATGGGTGTTATGACATTATGGGAAAGGATGGGTCCTGAACAACTATTGTGACATTGGATCCCAGAAGCATCTCTGCGAGAAAAGAGAGAATGAAAAATAAAAATCAGGACCCAATCTTCAAATTGCAGTGAGTAGATATTAGTATATGCTAATTGAAACAGGGGAATTATAAGATTCTCCACTCAAGAGTGTGTGGTTTCTGAAAGAACATATTACTGAATAAATCTGAAATTGTGTGCAATGATCAAACATTATTTTATGGAACTGGCACATATTCAAAAATGAAAAAATGAATTTACCTGTATGCATCATTAAATGTTTCCCTATAAGGAGGTAATATTATATCTTTGATAGCCACAACCTGTATGACAGAGAAAAATGAATTTACCTGTACACATCATGATACGACAACGTTCTGTCAAGACTTCAATTACATTTGAAATTGAAATCCTTTAGTGACTTGGTTAATAAAAAACAAATGACAACAAGCGATAATTAATAAAAAGGATGCTAAAGATTAAATAAATAAAAAAGGTAACTTGATCAATGTAGGGGCAATGTATGAAAGCAAAGATTGTCACTATGTACAGCAAATGTAGAAAGATTTTTACTTGTATCAATTTAGGGGCTCAATGTAGTGAGCCCCATCATTATAAGGCATGTTAAAAAATGACATTTATTAAATGCTCTGGCATCACCCTAGTTTGGGTCATGCCATGGGCAACCTGTAAGGGAGTAGCCCCAATGTTATACACCAAAAAAGAAAAAGATTTTCTACAGTCTATTTGAAGGCAATGACCATATGGCTAGGATCATTGCATCTGTGCATACTTCCAGAAATCATTAATCCACATTGCGGAAAGTAGAGCAACATGGGAAATCCCAATACTAGAATGCAACATTAGACAACACAGGGCCAATTGGAACTCTTCCTGCAATGACAGAGTAGCAGGTCTGCTTATTTTTTGAAGAACATACAATATTGCACAAGAAAGAGAGTAGGATGTCTCTCAAATGAAAAGAGGAAAGTACAATTCATGCCTTACTGGTTAAGCTCTCTTTGATTTTTTTTTTTCCCTATGCCTTACTGGTTAAGCTCTCTTTTCCATTGCCTATGACAGCTTCATGTTGGTTGCAGTTTCAGACGTTTAGGCTCATTAGATTGCAAACATTCAGTTTATAATAATAATTTTTTAAAAAAAATAAGAAGAGGAAATGACAAAAAATAGATGCTTGACTCTACAGTGAGTCCCATTTTCTGAGTTCTGCCTCTCCAACTCATAAAATGATGGACCTTATCATTGATCCTTTTGGTCAAGGCCCACTTGATTTCACATTCCTCTGAGGAAGTGGATTGTGCCTAGTGATTGTTTTCCTATAAAAAAATACATACCTATGTGGCCCTTTCACATGCATCGAGCTGCCGCGAATAATATTTACAATAATAAATCGAATAGTTTCAAAAAAAATAAATAAACAAATAAAATGCATCGATCTATAGCTCCCATTCATCCATGCCTAAAACCTGCAAAACAAAATAACGAAAAGAAATTAATTGGCATCAGAGTTAGAGATTCGAATTCAACTCAATATTGCATCAAAATACATATTAAAGCATTAAAATACTTATTTCCAAGAATCAAATGAAGGTTGACAATGATCCGCTCTTCTTCACTTGAGAATTTTCCACACCTATTTAGGTCCCCGAGCTTCGGGAGTGCTCTCCAACTTCCATGACCATGCTTCTCAATGTAGTCCACAAGCCTTTGATCTTCTTCTGGGGTCCATGGACCCTTCTTCACAACAAGGAGACGTCCCCATTACAACTATGGCTAGAGAAATCAATGACAATGATAAAAAAAAAGAAAAAAAGAAAAAAAGAAGAAAATCCCTAGATTTCTTTGGCTTTTCTCAAACTGATCTGAGATTAGGAAAAGCAAGATTAGTGTGGGAAATCCAATTTCGATTTGCGATTTTTATAACCCATCACTGTTGCAGTTTCTACAAGTTTTTGTGTATGGGAGACGCAGTCGCCATGAGCCAAGTCATTTCATATATTTTAATGTAATATTTTTATATTGGAGGTTTGCTAACTCCACAATGCATAAAGGCCCTAAATATCCACACACGAGCATACAAAACATGTGTGAAATCTGAGCTTTCTGTAAGGTTAGAAATGGATATTTTGCCTAAAAGATAAGATGATTTCTCTCTTCATGTGGGTACAACGTACAAAGTATAGATTGGCCGTTAATGATTTTCTTCATGAGATGTCAAATAGCATGATGTTTTATTTAATAAGATCTAAACAGTCACATTATAGGAAGCTTAAATCTCACACGTCAGATTATGACATCATAGGACTCATTGTACGCCCTAGACTTTTGCAGAAGTAGCAAACTTTAAAAAATATATATAAATATATATATATATATATATATATATTCAATTCTGGGAGGTTAAACTTTAATCAGGTCAAAGATTTTTGCTCATAAGAGGAGCTGAACTTATTCAGAATCATCTCAAGCACATCCGTATCTTGTAACCACTGCTTTGAGTCCATATCTTTTTCTGTATCTTTTTCTGTAGGGCTGGCAGCAAAAACTTGATCTAGAAAAAATCAGACCAGCCACACTCATCAGGAAGGCCACACCTGTAAATGGATGGTTGTAAAAAGATTTGACCCAGGGTCAACATTCAACAGGCAAAGACAACCAACTGATAACTGGATGAAGCTAATTTTGGCAGCCAAGATATGTAAACAGTGGGGCCGAATTGGACCAGATCTCCAACATATGTTACTGATGACAGGAGAGCCCACAAGCACAAGTAGCCCTTGCATCTCTGTACTTTGCAGTACCTTAAGAAAAAATAAGCTCAACCAAAATATCAAGAGCTTCTTGATGGGTTGAGAAGGCTTAAAACACACCAACATGATATTAAAAGAAATTTGGAAAAAAAAATGCATGTTTATTCTTTCATTAGCCTGGTTGTGATGTCCCACAGCTCTACAAATCATGTGCTCCCAATTGCATATGGCTACCTAGACAGAGCAATCCCATTTTTCAGCTAATGCAGTAGCAATTTTTACAAGAGATATGCTGAAGGAGACACTACAAGAAGTACAAATGTATTAATCTTAACAAATATCAAGGCAAATCTAAACCCAAAAAAGCAATGAAAAGAAGAAACAATATCCCATAGATGAAAATTGTAAGAAATGATGAGTACATAACTTAAAGAGAAGAAACATTCAATATGTGAAACACTTAATGAGAAGAAACAGAAATGTATCAGAAGATAATAGTTTGTTCAAATTATTTTAATGTACTGAAAAGGGACATTAGCATTAGTTCACATAATAGAAATACAAACCTGTGAAAATTTTTTGTCAACAATCCTGTATGTGAGAGCATGGTTACCATATTTAATAAGATTCTCTTTATCAATCAAGAAATCATGAACCGTATCTAGCTCCCAAAATTTGCAGTATATCACATAGAAATGTTCATAGGAGAAGTACCTATAGAAAATAAATAAATAAATAAAAGGAAAAAACAAAATAGGAATTTGACAGATGAAGTTGACTCTTGTGCCATGAATCTTACAGCAGGAAGAGTTACAATGGACAGATGCATTAGGTAGTGTCACCTTTAATCCATAGTTGCTGCATTAATATATAAGAAGAGATGTTCTAGAATGGGCATCCAAGATGCTTCCTCAATGGCAAAGGCCTATGGGAGGAGGTTTTCTAATTTTTTAGAAGAGATGTTCTAGAATGGGCATTCAAGATAAAGAATGTCAAAGATTGTAAAGTTTTGTCTTTGTTTAAGATGTAAGTTGGGGTTGTATTCTTTTCCGCTCTGACTATTGTATTAGTGGCTTTTCAATGAAATTGCATTACTCTTCAAAAAAAAATAAAATTGCAGAGAAGCACCTATTGCTTAGGCAAAAGTAAAAGTTTTGAAATTTCTCTTTTTTAGGCAAAAATAAAATTTTGTTCAAAAGGTAACATGGTGCCGTAAACATCATGCTCAATCTTTGCCAAATGATACATGTAATATAATGCTTAGGGTTTGATATGTGCTTTCCAAAGTAACCACTAACATGTAGTACCAGAAATAATAAATTTTTCCCTATCTTCAATATGGACATAGATTCCTATTTCTCATTCTACATGTAAAATTTATCAACAAGGTATTTGAAGGGTCAAATTTGTTGAGAAATGTGATAAAAACGCACCATACGGACAAAAAAAATATTAATGAGTAAAGTCAAACTTGTAAAAAATGTAAGACAATTATTTACACCAAGAAGATAGATGTGCAATATCCTTACACTTCACGGACTGAATTAAAGTAGATTGAGCTTTCATTTAAGACCAGGGAGAGGAAAGACATCAATGCGTGAACCTGTCAAAGAAATGAGATCATGAGAAGTTAAGACAACAAGGAAATGAAGTTAATGGAGGTATGATGCATCTGCAACATATTAATTGATTTCAATTTATTTATGATTTGATGGAATATATCATCTTGATCATCATGTTAGCCTCTCTAGCAACAATATGGGTCAGCATTCCAATGGTAGATTGGCAAGTTCTACAATTAGCTGCCCCAACAAACATCATCCTTCCTCTTTCACCAGGCTAGAACCACCACAAGGATGCTCTGGTTGGCAAAACTCGCAAGACAACATCATAAGTATCAACATGCAGAGAAAAATAGTTGGATAAGAAGAAAGCTAGAATATTAAATCATAACTGCAATAAAATGTCATTCCTTTGTCAACAACCTACAAAATGCATGTGATTAGGTGAAACTTATGTCAGCATGGAATATGAAGCATCAGCAATGTTTGACCTAAGAAATGTCATGATCACAATACCACTACCTGTACTTAGAGATCCGCCTAATATTCGTCAGGTTGATGGGGAATGGAGGTGAGTACTTCCAATGCATTCTTCTCCTCCTCTTCCTATCCTCTTGTTAAAATTTTCTCTTGCTTTGATGTGATTTCGTTATTTATCGACAAAGAAAGATGCAATGCCTAAATAAAGCTTAGACCAATTTTGGCTTGTTATGCAGCCAAGGTTCCAAATTGGCCCAGATTGAGCTAATGGAAGTTCAGGTCCTTACCGACTATCATGATAAATGTTTTGGACCACATCATTAGTTCAACTGGACCGTAGGGGACATATCCAACTGGGCAAACAGATCCAATTGAATGGCCCTGTTTGGCAACCAGTTGGACCGTGGGACTCACAAGTCCAACTGATCGTTTTTATTTTATTTTTTGGGCATTACACAAACCATATGAGATAGAAAAAGTTTGTACAATCGCACCATTAAATCTGAACCATTTATGGCATTCTCAGGACATAATCCAGCGGTTAGGATCGCCTTTACCCACTAAGTCTATACACAATATATATATATATCAAAAGTTTAGTAAACTGTCCATTGAAGAAGACCATGAATGGAGAAACCAGCAGCAATCAAGACTACCCCATCAAAGTCGAGAACAAGATTATTAACCAAAACAGCCTAGAAAACTAATTTTCAACAAGTAGTAAAATATAATCCAACCTGAACACATCTTTCAAAACAAATAATCTAACCCAAACACAATTCCCAAATTTTAAACATGAGTTATTGGCTCCCAAACAACATCCTAAATACAAGGGGGAAAAAAAAGAGTTTCCAGCAATCATGCCTTATTTTCCAACACCAAAAACACAGATATCTGCAAGTGTTTCAAAACCATTTATACATACCAGATTCACATGATAGTGTACAAAGGAGAGAAGATCTTTCAACTTCATAAACCTAGGTTGGTCTCTATTAGCAAGACTAAAACTACTATAACTCTCAGCAGCAGGCTGATCTATTGACATACACAGGTTGGTCTCCATTGCACATGGCCAAACCACCTAAGTCAAATTTCCCTCTTATGACTACCTATTGGTGCTACTCCAAACTTCACTTGAAAAGAGTCCATGTTATAAAACAGAAAAATATGAATCAAACAAATAATATACTGCATAGAAAAGCATAGCAAGACCCAGTAAGAGTGATACCTACATGACTAGTAAGCATGTACCACAGTTAATAGTATGTGGCATTCCCACATACTATTGTCCGTGTTATAAAACAGAAAAATATCTATCAAATAAATAATATATTGTCAGGCTTTCTAAGGGAACAGTTGAAATAGTAATTCCCACCAGTTCACATTAGGATAGAAGCACCAATCATTCAATCCCCAATAAAGTTTCAATGGTGATCATTCAATCCCCACTATTGGTTATAGTATGGCCCACTTAAATTCAGAGCCACATGACTTTCAGGCTCAAATCCTAATATGAACTTGTGCAAGAGATGTACAGAGCAAATTTCAGCCAAACATCAAGGTGGAAAGCACATAGAATTCAGTTACACAGACTCCCTATAACAGAGGTAGTAAGAAATTCACATCCCCTATTTTCTAGCTCTTGAAGGTCAATTCCACATAAACATTTCACCATACTAGCACAAACCAACCATAAAATCAGAAAGAATCATACTAGACAATAAAAGAGCATTTAATTAGACAAAAAACAAACACCTACCATGCATATAATCTTTGCTAATACCCATCATACACAAAACCTAGAAAGGGAGTTGAATCTGAAAAAACCATTTCAAATCCTCATTAGGAAAAAGCCCTAAAAACAGATCTGAAATTATGAAAAAGGGAGAGAAAAGATCGAAGAAAGCCAACCTTTTTCTCAACAAATACAAAGTATTGTAAAAAAATAAAACAATGACTAACAACATTTCTCAACAAGAGAGGGACCTGATTTCATAAAATATCACTTAGTAATTTTCCATTACTTTCAACAAATTCTGCAGTTATCAAAAGGAAACTAATCCTAAATCCCCAAATCCCCAAATCCCTAAATCTCCAAATCCCCAAATCCCCAAATCCCCAAATCCCCAAATTCCTAAATCCCTAAATCCCCAAATCTTTTCAATCGGTATTGAGATTGAGAGAGATTGAGAGAGAGAGAGAGAGATACCTCACGGTCAACCGAACTTTAGAGGAAGAGAACAACTTGCGGCGGCTTGAGAATCGACCATTTTCTTCCACTTCTGAACCCATCACCCAAATCTTCTTAGAGCTTCAAGAGAGCTTATCCATAAACTCCCTAGGGTCCCTACGAACTGTCCCACGCTGTCAGATTGAAGGGAGAAGCAATGGGAGAGAGTCTGCCATTAACGGCCGCCCTCTCCTCCACCGTTTTCCCCTTTGCCACTGAGTTGGATCGGCTCAATTAAGCTGACTGATTCTAACATTGTGGCCGGAATGGGACAAGAAAGAAATAGAAGAAGTTAGAGATAAAGAGGGAAAACAGGGAGAAAGAGAACGAGAGAGAGAGAGAGGGTGGTGCGGCTGTGCTGTCGCACCCGTCTAAGTCGGGTTAGGTCACGTGTCGAGTCGGGAATCCTTCCCTATCTGGAGAGGAAGAAGAAGAAAGTGGAGAGAAGGAGAGCAGGAGAAGAGAGTGAGCACCGAGAGTGAGAGAGTGACAAATTGAGAGAATGAGAGAGGACCGAGACAGAGATACTCGCACTGACACTAGCGTAAGGGCTGGTGGTCGGTGCTCTGTGGGCCCCATCATGATGTATGTGTTTCATCCCTGCCATCCATCTATTTTTCCATATCATTTTATTGTATGAGAAAAAAAGCGAGGTATATCCCAATCTCAACTGGACCACATTATAGGAAACAGTGTTGAATGAGCGTCGACCATTAAAAACCTTTTGGGGGCCATATAAAGTTTTGGTTCAATCTGATATTTTTTTTCCCTTCATCTGGGCCTGTATGACCTAATCAACAGATTGGATGTCAAATAAAAAGTCCAGTGGGCCTTAGGAGGGTTTTAATGGTGGATATCCAATCACTATTGTTTTCATGTGGTGTGGTCCACCTGAGATTTATATCCCTCTCATTTTTGGTATCGAGCCTAATATGATATGTAAAAATGGATGGATGGCATGGATGAAGCACATACATCATGGTGGGACCCATAGAGCACCGACCAACATCCACTAAGTTTTGTGGGCCCCACTATGATGTATTTGTTATATCCACACTGTCCATCCATTTTGAGATATCATTTTACATCATAAGCCAAAGAATGAGGCAGATAAAAATCTGTAATGGACCCCACCACAGATATCTTAGGTGCACCAGACCACATGAAATCAATAGTAATTGGATATCCATCATTAAAATCCTCTTAAGCCTTACTTTATTGTTTATTTGACATCCAATATGTTGATTAGGTCATACATGGTCAGATGAAGGGAAAAAACAAAAATTAGCTTGATCCAAAACTTTTATGACCCCAAAATGGTATGACATCAAATATTGTATTGTTTATATTTTTTTAGATATCTTCACATAGTTTTAGATGGTAATCAACACCTAAGTTTTGTATACGGATGATTTTTGAGATATCTTATAAGCTAAAGGGGAGACATCAAATGCATGGTGTTGATGTTCGACACACATTATGATGGGCCCATTTTACATGTCTGGTCCATTCACTCTATTTTATTAATCATTACCTTCAATTTGACAAGTTACTCACCTCGATCATACTACATATGAGAAAGATATTGGGCAAACAAGATTGATCAACAATTTGAGTAAATTTTGATTTAAACATTTGAAGTTATTTACTCTTCATGACCTGACTGATCAGATTGTCCAAAAACAGTTCATAATATCAAAAATATATAAATGAATAGAAAACACAAGCATCAGCTTGATCCAAAACTTCTATGGCCTCCAAGAAATTCAAAACGGTAGAGGTTCTCGTGACCCCACCCACTTGAGTTTTCAATCTGCCTCCGGTTGAATCTCGATGTTTGTTATGGAAGCCAGGCCATTGCAAATGTGGTCCACTAATAGCGAACGACTACCAAATTGCCATGTCATTTCTCATCCTACAAATCCATTCCAACTATTGATGTAAGAATTTGGACTACCCTTTTTCGAAATCAAAGCACCTGCATAGGAGAGGAACAAAGGAGACCCTCCATGCCAAAGTCAGGGTAAGAATATGGGTCTAGCCGTGTTGGAAGGTTTTTAGCGAGATACTCCATCTACTGTTCTTGTAAGTGAGCCCTTTATTTATAGTGTTCATAGGGCAAGGTGGCCTGCAATCTTAGGCACTATCTCAGCCAATAGATGAGATGTGCATAAGTGGCGAATGTCGGCAGTTACCCTATAATTAAGTGGTGGATGGTTACGGGCAAGTGATAAGAATTGGTGGTTATTTTTGAATAGTGCATTATTGAGGGGGATCTTGAGCTGAGCTGAGCTTTATCGGTCAACTGAAGATGATCCGAGCTGAGCTAATCAAGGCTAAATCAATCCGATTTGTAGATGGAGGTTGATCCTTCGTCGGATCTCTCTGTTCTCAATGGTCCCTTAGCCTTACCAAGTCATCCAATCCTTGGTGGGCGGGAACGTTCAGAAACTTGGGATCATGCCCTGCCAAAGACTGTATCCATGAAAGCGATGCTCACTGCCCATCTTGAAGTGTCACAAGAACAAGTCGGGTGTTCCTCAAGCCGAGTTGACCTCAAAGGTGGCCGGACTGCATTTTCCAACCATCTTGATTTTCATTTATCTAAATGTCTATTCTTGTAGGCATGTGCAACCCACTTGATCAACAGTTAAATTAAGAACATTCACCCTCATAAATATGGACTTGATCAATTTTCAGGCCAGATATACTATGCTTGGGTTTGGGCCACCTATGCTAGTCCGGCCATTGCCACCCCCTATTCGCACACGTACTCTTGTCGTGGTCGATTATTCACATAAATCGGATAAAAATGCGAGAATATTCATTTGTCTTTTCCACATAGTGATAGAGAGTAAATCACGAAAAGAATAAATCAAGAAGAGGGAGACATCCAAACGGACCAATATTTTAAAAATAAAAAAAATAGCTTTTTTCATGCCAGCATCAAGCTTCTCGTGAACTATATTCATTCATTTCATGTCCTCTCACCCACCCAACCGTCCATTTCCAAATCCACAAAATCCTACTTTAAAAAAAAAGCGCGCGGTCGAGTGGTTCCGGGAACACATTAAATTTACAGTGGTACCAGGTATATTTGGGGCCCATTTACTGTAGAAAGAAATCCAACCCGTCCATCAGATGCTTCATGTAACATTACATTTATGAAACTAAAATCAGAATGATCCAACCATCAAATGTGACACAAAACAAAGAACAATGTGATTAGGTATGCCCACCTTGATTTCTAGGATGGCCCACATGGAAACATCTTATTTTCAGTAGTACCATTAATCCAGACCATAAGAAGGGTTTGAATGGTCTGGATTTTATATATACAACACGGTGGGTCATCCATGTAAATCCAGGGTGGTTGTTCTCTCCCAACTTGTTTCCTGTGGTGTGGCCCATCTGATTCACAGATCTACCTAGTTTTATGGCCCTGTAGGTAATATATGCTGACGCGTATGGACTGTTTTGATTGTATGCATGCATCACATGGGCCCACACCTACCCGCTACGATAGGAGCCTGCCATAAAAAATATCGCAAATGCCGACCATAGGTCCGTTCCGGCAAATAATCCCAACCACTTCCCACGTGCGACCGACGGGACCCTCACACGTGCAACATGCAACTCAGCGACGTCATTACAGCGGCGACATCTTGGTCCCTGCAGCTGAAAGCACGTAGCAGCTTCTTTGGCCTCTTTCCGTCCTCCTCTGTCTTGACGAAAACCGTCCAACTTCTATCGAACGACGGAAACAATGTCACCGACGACGACGGGTTCTGCCACCTCTGTCGGGTCCGTATATCTTTCATCTCCATCTCCGCCGACACTTTCATGGACCCGAACATGAGCAAATACCATTTAGGCCGCGCCGGAGATTTTCGGTCCGGCGGCGAATCGCATTTCCCGCTCGGAACCCGTCTCGGCATTTGCACGGCGAGACTCTACGATGGTGTGTTCGAGCTTGACGATGACGGTCTCTCCGATTTCCGGTACTCAGCTGAGAATCTATTCCACTCTGGCTGAACATCTGGACGAGATCGGTGCAATTCGTTCGAAGACTCCAATCGTGAATGGAAGAAGCTCTTCTTTTTAAAATTACAATGGTTCTGGCATTCATTCTTCATGTTCGGCAGCAACTTCCACTGTAGGAAGATGTCTTCGGTAGTGGACATCTCGTCGCCAAGTTCATTGAAGAATTCGAAGAAATCATGATTTGGGGGCCTCCCATTTTCTTCTCTAGCAATGCTTCCACCTCTGTTTACGTCTGTAATGATTGGGAGATCACAGAAGGAAAGAGATTCTTCTCTGTCGTCGGCTTCTCTTTGAAAGATCATCTTCTTTGGTGGGAGATAGGCTATGGAATTTGGGTGTTGGAGATACTAAAAAAATGCATTATATTTAGGAAAGGGAGAGATGGTATTCTGATGTTCGAGAAGGATTGCAACTGGGGAAGATTGTGTTTTGACTGTTTGGGCGTTTGATTTACTTTTCTTTGATTTCTCAGCTTCTTCTTTCTTCTCTTCTTCTAGAATGGTCGAAAGAAAGAGAAAGGAAGGAGACTCGGTAGTGCAACTTTTTGTTTTTCCTTGTCCACGGCCTGTGGATTTTGTATATATGTAATTATGTATTTAGATTTTCAGTTCTGAGATATGGGGACCAACGTTTAACTGATCTGGACCTTTGGTTTGTAAAGTGAAGCCGTGAATGGACTGTGCTCTTCAAGTTTCTTTGATAGGATAATCCTGAGACTTTGATTATAGGTTATAAATTGACGGTTGATAAGAGGCGGTAGAATCCAGTAGGATTACTTTGTGGGGCCCACCTTGAGATGCGAGTGCATCCAACTCATCAGGTCTAGATTTGCAGAGTCCATCCTGATCTATAACTCAGGTGGGGCATACCAAAGAGAACAAGGGGGAACATAGCTATATGGAATGTGGGGTCCAACTTTGTTTATATATCATCCAAACCATTCATCAGGTGGGGCCCACAAGAATGAAGGGACCATTACAAAATAAGGCCATTTCAAGACTCAGGTGGGCCACACAGTGTGAATATATGGAGGTTTGAAGCGTGATTATACATTGCTCCGTGTGCGTTGTCCCACCTGAGTTCTGAATGAGGATGATTTTTGGTAAGTACGGTGAACACGAGTTGGAAATGCTTTTATATTTTTTAGGATGTCTTCACATAGTTTTAAATGGTATGGCCCACTTGAGTTTCGTTTACCGATGACTTTTGAGATATCTCATAACCTAAAGGGGACACATCAAATCCACAGTGTTGATGTTCGACACACATCATGATGGGGCCCACGAAACTTACTAACATCAATTCTTAGGTTCTCACGAGGTCAGTAAGTTAGGTCACAATTTTAACCAAAATATTTGGCCCATTTTACATGCCTAGTCCATTCACTCTATTTTACTATCAATACTCTTAATTTGACTAGTTACTCGCCTCAATCAGGCTACATATGAGAAAGATATTTGGTATACAAGATTGATCAACAATTTCAGTGAAATTTGATTTAAACATCTGAAGTTATTTACTCTTTAATTTAAACTGATTAAATTGTCCAAAAAAGATTAAAGGTTCAATTAGTGGATGTGCCTAATAATTTAGTAATTTTATTTTTCACAAATAAATTTAACATTTTTTTTTTCAAAATGTATATTTTTTTCTCTTTTAACTAAATATCATTTTTATTATAAATAAATTTATTATTTTTTTTACAAAATTTAGTTTTCTTTTTTAAAATATATATTTTTTTACAATTTGTCAGTTTTTTCACAATTTTGTCTAATTTTATAAATTTTCTTTTTCAAAATATCATTGTTTTATCGATTTTTTTTTTTTTTCAAAATTATCAACATTATTTAAAGTTCTTAATTTTTTTTTCAAAATCTAGATTTTTATCAAATTATAGTTTTTTTTCAAAATTTAAAATTTTCCTAAACATTCTTAATTATTTTTCTAAGCTTCTCAACTATTTTTTTTTCGCTATTCATAATTTTTTTGAGCTTTTTAATTTTTGACCTGAGCATTAGAGACGGTTTAGGACCATCTCTAATAGAGACTGTCCAAGACCGTCTCTAATAAAGATGCAGTCTTTTCCAGAGACGGTTTAGGACCGTCTCTAATAAAGACGGTCCTAGACAGTCTCTAATAGAGACGGTCATTGCCAAGGCTATAAGATGGCTAAGGACCGTCTCTAATAGAGACGGTCTTTGACAGTCTCAAATTATAAGTAAAAGACGGCCAATGACTGTCTCTAATTGAGACGGCCAATGACCGTCTCAGATGACTGCATATAAGACGGTCAAGGACCATCTCTAATGCAGACGGCAAATGACTGTCTCAAATGACTGCATATAAGACGGTCAACAACCGTCCTAAACGATTTATGGACGTTCAGATTTTTAAGATAATATTAAGGACAGTCAGGGGCCGTCTAAACTGTTAGAGACGGTTTATGGCCGTCTCTAAAGCGTCTTTAAACCAAGCAATTTTAGAGACGGTCTAGAACTGTCTCGAAATTTGTCATTTTTTTCCATTTTTCACGTAGTGACAGAGTGGATCTACACAAGGATCATCATAAGTGGACCCCACCAGAATCGCAAACCGAATGACACCTTCCGCTTGTAATTAGATTCGTGAATTGATAGCATCTCCCACCCGCAAAGGCAAGATTCTAGGAACCATAACCAAACGGATTACGCCACCAATCCTCAATCCAAGAAGAATCTGGACTGTCCGATTTTTGCTGGATGGAGATCCGACTACAACCAAGAAGTCAGAAAGTCTTGAAAACCTCCACAATCTAAGGAATCCTTCCTCAAACCGTGGGAAGAACAGGCGCTGTATGTTATCATGGGACTCACCAACTGAACTAAATCAGAACCTACATGATTGGAGGCCCTGAGCCTTCCCCAATAAATCCAAGTCACATAGAAAAAGCCCCTCGAATGATTGAAGATCAAGAGACAACCTGCCATTGAAGAGGAGTCACCTTCTTTGCAGAAGGTTACGATCTACGTAGTGATCGCTAATCGCATTTGAGAATCTAAGTCATCCAGATGGTATTACTTGTAAATCTGACTTGCTGCTCTGTCCTTGCATAACAAGATTAGTGTAGGAGTTATGCACGAAGAGTCTAGAGACCCTTACATCCTATAAAACCTCCCACGTTCGATGCTTAAGAAGACACAACAAGAGAGAGAGAGAAACAAACATAGGAGGAAGAAAGAAAGAAAGACGAGGACGCGAGTATTAGTCGTCGAAAAATCATCCAGATCCACTAGTAAGTTTAACGCAAGTCTAAGCATCCATCTATTTTGCCTTATTTCCTTACGTTCTTTCTTCCCGAACCCCTCCTTTTGTGGCAACAAGAAGACAAATTCACTAGGACGAACTAAGTCACCGCCGCAAAATAACACCACCATAAACGTTAGAAAGTTCTAAAGAGAACAGGTAGAATCTCTATATTCACAAAACTTAATTACTCTAATAACAATATAGACTAAGCTATAAATGTGACTATTCGAACCTTGTGAAATAGGACAAACTAAACCTTAAAGCATTATTTCGGCCTACAACCTGGTAGAGGACGACTAGACAGCTAAATGTGAGAGTTTTCCTTTAAATTTTGTGATGAGATAAACTTGTCTTATCATTTCTTGCTTCACGTTATTATTATTCCTTTTGAATTCTTATTACGTACTTTCTCTCGCTTTATTACTATTTTGCACGCAAGTAATATGCTGGAAATCCCACTTTAGTGATCATATGTATTATTGTGGATGTAATGTATTTCGAGTAGTGGCCCTCTCGGTTGACATGTAATCCAGTGGGTTGGTGAGTGGTGCATAATCGATGTAAGTAAATTTTCATGCGTGTTACATCACTTTTCGAGATTGTATGTCGCAAATAGTCACTCCATGAACACATTGTGTTATGTAAATCTCCCAACCACTTTGTTGTGTCACCTTAAAATGTCTGCATAAATCCACGTTAATGTTGGACACGCCGACGAATCTTCATAGTTGAGATGTAGGGTGAGCCGGTTATTCTCAACTACTTTTCACCTTGTGGCCATGATCGTTGAGTGTGATGGACCATACATAACTTACTAGGCTTGCATGTAAGACTTGTATCCTAGATCGTACCGTTTCGTATACTTCTACGATCCTCTCGGTCGAATTCTAGCAACCCTTAACCCGTATCCTACATTTGCACGTGACCCTAAGTCGAGTCCTACACACCAAAGTCGGCTCGACCCGAAACTTGTATCATAGCGACCGCGCCGTCGCCGCAGTTCTAACGCCGTGACTCATGCACCGAATCGATACTCAAGCTAAGAGATGTGGGTCTATGTTCATTACGAAGAAACGCTGCGCGTTGCGAATTTCTAGAGAATTTCTACATGTCCCATCAAATCAAGTCAAGTACACCTTACCTCAATACCACCTCACCCAACAACAAGTACACATGACCACTCCTTCTTTTACTATAAGTCAACACTCTCTCTCCCCTCACCATCCCTCTTTTACACCATTTTCAACTAAGCCCATGTTTCCCCATCCCCTTTCCTTACACCCATCACTCCATTCATCCCTTTAATCCCATCATTTCTCTCTCTCCCTCATTTCTCAAAACACTTTTCCAAGCAAAAAAAAAAAAAACTCCATACAACCAAGCCCTCTCTTCCCCAAAGCCAAGTGTGGCCCACTTTTCCTACCCTCTCATCTCTCATCCTCACCATCAAAAGTCCATCAACCTCCATCAAAGTTGAAGGCAAGGGGTATTCAAGCCTAAGGGAGCAAGAAGGAGGCCAATAGGGGGGTGATCGACAGTTGAATTCTATTTTTTAGGGCCCATATGTTGTGGGACCCACTTGATATTTTTATTATATTTGGGAGGCCCAATAGTGGCGGGGTCCCTCCCCTTCTCGTGTCATCTTCTCTTTCTCTTTTTCCCTCTCTTTATCCTTCCCCTAGAATGAAGTGGGCCCCACTAATTCATGTTAAATCTACTCCATCCATCAAATGGTGTGGCCCACCACATTTTAGGCGAGATGGTATATAATATATTATATTATGTTAATATTATATGTGTATATATATATATATATATATATATATATATATATATATATATATATATACACACACACACATATATATGTATATATATACATGCATGGTGGGCCATGTACACGTGGGACCCACCATGATGCCTGTGTTGTATTCCACTGTCTAGCGTTCAAAGACGCTGGATGTGCCCAGCCGCTGTAGGGCATGAGGTGTGGCTAACAGGGAAGTGTGAACTGACGTTGAGGTGTGCTAACCCACTAAGCTTGGGGGTGGGCCACTCATGCAAGCCCCACCTTGATGAATGAATGTAATCCAAGCCGTCTATCCTGCTCCCCAGCTCATTTTAGTCGTTGAGCAAAAATTTGAGACCAATCCGATTCTCGGGGAGGCCATACCATAGGAAATAGTGCTATTACCATTAAAACTGACCTTGATTCTTCTATTTGCTAAAAACACGTTACATATTGGTCTCATTTGGTCGATCATGGGCCGTAGAATCCAATGGCCGAGTTGGATTTTTCAGATGTGGGCCCTATATATGAAAAACCATGAAATTTTTTAAAAATAATATATATATATATATATATATATATATATATATATATATATATAAAAGAACATGCAGCAGCACCTGCTGCCTGCAGCATCAGCAGCACAGGACGCTGTTGCTTGCTGCCCCGTGGACAAAAGAGGTAGGGACGTGGGTTCCAATTGTAGGCCCCACCGTGATGTGTGTTGAGCATCCACGCCGTGCATTGGTGGGCCCCCCTCCCAATATCAGCCATATACATGGCTCAGGTGGCCGACATTATAGGAAAAAGTGGTGATTGGACGGCTGCCATTGAAACCCTTTTGGGCATTAAAGAAGTTTTGGGTCAATATGAAAATTATTTTTTCTCTGCACACAGGTCTACGTAGCGTTATTAACAGATTGAATGGAAAATAGACGTTATGGTGGGCCTCACGTGGGACCCACTAATGTATGTATTGTATCCAGCATGTGGACCCACCATGTAAATATGTATTGGTCCTCCATCGCTCAAAACATCTAGGGGTCTGGACGGTGGCTCTTTGTAATTTATATATATTATATTATATTATAATATGATATATTATATTATAGTATAATATAATATAATATATATATATATATATATGAAAGGTGGGCCACGTGCATGGGACCCACCACTGATGTATGTGTTCCAGTTCCACCATCCAGATGGAACAGTGGCCCACCATGATATGCGACCCCACCATGATACATGTATTTCATCAATGTCATTCATATGTCTTATATCCACGCTGTCCATCTTTCATGAGGCCCATTGGTGTGGTCCACTTGATACACATGGGGCCCATTGTTGTAGCCCATTTGATGTACATATTGCCCGTGTGATTAGGCCCATCTTGATGTATTTGTGGCCTATTGTTGTGGCCCACCTTGATGTGTATAAGGAATGTTCTTGAGGCCCACGTGATGTGGCCTATTTGATGTATTTGACTCGACCCATTTAACTTGGTCCATTCGAGTTAGCCCAGTTGATTCGGCCCATTTGATTAGTCCGATGTGATATATGAGGCCCGATGTTGAGTCCCAGCTGTATATATATGAGGCCCATGTGATGCGGCCCATTTGATGTATTTGGAGCCCTTGGGTCGAGGCCCAATGGGATGTACATAAGGCCCATTACAATGTGTGATTCCACCGTGGTTTATGTAATGAAGTTTATGGCGGCATATGCCTTAGGAGCAATGATGGTTTGATGTCCACATTATGGGATGATGTTGGTTAAATGTCCACATTTTCACTCTCCCTAGGGCCTATTGTTAGGCCTATACTTGTAGTGTGTATGCTGTTTAGGCCCATCTTCGTTATGAACAGAGCCCAGCACTATATAACATGTTTAGTATAGATCCATGATTCGTGGTCATATACATCATATGTATGCCTGATATGAGGAGTGATTGATCATAGCATATGCCTTCGGGCAGATTGTTTATGGGCTCCCTGATAGGCGGAGTTGTCCTTCATTAGTGCAGTACACGCGGGATTATTGCATGACTGATAATTTAGTTTATGCACTTCGTATTTGTATGACATGATTACTATACGCCCATCAATGCTATAACCTCCACAGGCACATCGTGGATGACAGGATTGGACACCAAAAATGTTGTTATTAAGCATCGGGGCGCCATAGATGTCCCTGGATGAAAATTTCTAAACCCAATGGTACTAGAGGATGACTCCAACGTCGAGACCGAGTGGATATATGAGCGCACAAGGGTTGAATACCAAAAGGCTATATCTCTCATTGTGTCGTGATCGGTTGGAAAGGGGTGTGGCCTTACTCGCCCGAGGGTAGGGGGTTAATACTAGGCTGAGTTTGACCAGCTTGTGAATGGGTCCGCTATCGACGTGCCGAATAGGTATTGGTAGACTATCGGCTAGGCGGATAATGAGGTTTCTTATGCTCACTTGGACTATGCGGCTGGGAGATCGACAGTGCCATTTGGAGTGTACTAAACCTTGGTGATTATTCAAAATGAGAACTATATTGATATGAGAATTTGGATGAGGATTGGCATGCTTAAGTTGTATCTCACATTGCATGGTCTTGATATGGCCGATAGCGTTCATCTCTTACACCGCATAGCCTTGGTACGGCTGATTGCATTCATGTACTCATCAGCATGATTTCGCATTTCTTTGACCCTCCATTCTGAGCACGCTCTTAATGCACACACACTTACACCTCCCTTTAAGCTCTCCATAAGCATATACACGATCGATCTGTGTAGGTGACGCTAGGACGCAGTCATACTCTTGCAGTAGTTAGAGCATACAGTCCACAATTTGGAGCACACAGTTGTGCTTCAAGAGTTTTTACTATTTCCATTATCTTGTATTTCCCTTTCATACGCATTGTACTCAAAGCTTTGATCATAGCAAATTTTGTGATATTGTTCTTGTGGGTATTATTCATGGGTTATGCTTATGGTTATGCTCATTACGAATCAAATTGATGTTGAAAATCCTCCTTGTAGGATCCCAGGATCGAAATCTGGTGTATGAGTGCTTGGAGCCGAGAATGGGGTACTACGGAGGCTGTCGGAGCCAGATTCGGCAATTGAGAATTTTGTGAGCCAGGTTTCTAGGTTTGGGGTATAACAAAATTTGGTATCAGAGCATAACTTGGGAACAACCCAAAACAACATCACATATCTAGTATGTAGTTAGATCGATTAAGTTTCGAGTGCGTAACATCCCGGTTTAGTTCTCTAACGTGCGTGCCTTTAAAAATTCTCAAGGTAGATTGATGTCCTTATTCTTCCTATAGGACACGCCATCCAGGAGAGTGACCCGATCGACTCCCGCTCCACCATTTGAGGCTCCAGATTTACCACTTGCGACTCCCATTCCAACCACAGAGATCCCTGCTCCCCTGCCTGAGGATGTCATTCCTCCACCTGAGGCTGATGCAGAGCCAACCATACCTGTGAGTGCCTCTTAGTTACAGTAGATGTTATAGGCTGTGATGGATGTGCTTCAGGGACAGGGTAGGTGCCCAGTTATTTTACCAGAGCAGGTAGAGTAAGAGCTCGCGAGTGCCCTACTTTGAGAGTTTAGACAGCTCAATCCTCCGCGTTTCCTGGGTGAGCCAGATCCGATTGTAACTGAGAGATGACGCTCCGATGTGTAGAAAATTTTTGATATTATGGCGTGTACGACCCAGCAGCGGGTCCGATTGGTAGTATTTCTTCTACAGGGCAAGGCCGAGTACTGATGGATCTCTATTTCATGTGTTGCTAGGCTAGATTTCATATGGATATGAGAGGATTTTGTAGATCGATTCGAGCAGCACTATTTCCCCGACCACATTTGTCACCAACGAGTGTTAGAGTTCGAGACCTTGGTGTAGGAGGACAAGACCGTGGCACAGTATGCTACTCGTTTTATAGTGCTATCGAGGTTTGTGGCATATTTGGTTGATGACGAGGGGCGGAAGGCCCGTCGTTTTGAGAACGGCTTACGTTACAGTCTTCGCCGTCGTGTTATTGGGCATGAGCTCCTGACCTTTTAGGAGGTAGTACGGAGGGACCAAATTTACGAGACTGAGTGGGCTAGATCACAGACTGATCGAGATTAGAGGAAAGGCCGAAAGAGGCAGGCCCCCTCCAGTAGCTCCCAGTTGCATCAACGGCCACAGAGGTACAGGAGCCACCCACCTGCTAGAGTACTAGCAACACTTCCAGTGCCACCCCAACAACTATTTTTAGGGACCTATTTTGGATGTGGTGAGACAGGGCATCGTACGTTTGAGTGCCCCCAACCTCATCTGCAGCATCCTAGAGGGCCACGACAGCCTCCAGCGCAGTAGCGACTACAGCAACAGCGACCGCAACCACCTCAGCCGCCGAGGCCCCAACAGCAGCAGCAGAGACAACAGTACAGGCCGCCACAGAGGCAGCAGTAGCACCAGGGACCTTAGAGGGGACAGGTACCTCTCCAGTTAGCTCAGGGTAGATTTTATGCAGATCAGCAGGACCCGCAGACCTCCGGAGGAGTCATTGAGGGTATACTTCCAGTCTCTTCATGCATTGCCCGAGTATTATTTAATTCTGGTACTTTTCACTGTTTATGTCTGAGGATTTTTACTGATCGACTGGATTACCGACAGAGTCTGCTAGTGAGGGATTGATTGTATCGATGCCCTTGGGGAAGACTACAGTATTAAGCCACTTCTGATCATCTTGCCCCGTGTTAGTGGGAGAGATTTTCTTACCTGCCGACTTGTACGTGCTGCTAATGTCAGACTTCAACATTATCTTGGGCATGATTGGCTTGCCGAGTACTACGCCATCTTAGATTGTTTAGCGAGGACAGTCACATTCTGCATACCTAGCTTACTGCAGTTTTAGTTCGTTACAGCGCCTTGAGGAGAGTCGTTGTCTTACTTGATGTCCTGCGCCATTGAAGAGCCTGTTGCCGCTTGTATTGATCAATGGTCGATTGTTTGTGATTTTCCTGATGTGTTTCAGGATATTTCGAGATTGCTGCCACGCCATCATATTAAGTTTCAGATGATCTCGTGCCCGGTACCACACCCATCTTGAAGGCCCCGTACCATAGACACCGATGGAGTTGAGGGAGCTGCAGCGGCAGTTGGACGAGTTGCATGAGTTGGGATTTATTCATCTAAGAAGTTCATCTTGGAGAACGTCGGTACTCTTTGTCAGGAAGAAGTATGGCTCGTTGAGGCTCTGCGTAGACTACTGCGAGCTCAACTAGGTCACGATCAAGAACAAGTACCCGCTCTCTAGGATAGATGATTTGTTTAATTAGCTACAGGGTGCACAGTTCTTTTCGAAGATTGACCTGTGTTCTGGTTATCATCAGATTCGTGCAGAGAGGAGGACATCCTAAAGATGGCTTTCAGGACATGTTATGGTCATTTTGAGTTTCAAGTTATGTCATTCGGACTGATCAATGCACCCGCGGTCTTCATGCAGTTGATGAATGAGGTCTTCCATCCATATCTCGATCAGTTTGTTATAGTTTTGATCGACGATATTCTGATATATTCAAGGACCTGTGAGGAGTATGAGCAGCATTTGGAGATTGCATTGCAGACCCTTCGTACCCACGAGCTGTATGTGAAGCTAGAAAAGTGTGAGTTTTGGCAGGAGGAGGTGAAGTACCTCAGTTACATAGTGACGAGGGAGGGTGTCACAGTGAAATCCTTAAAATTTGAGGCAATACATCAGTGGGGCCAACCCACGACTGCGTCCGAGATCCACAGTTTCTTTGGTTTAGCAGGATACTATCGGCGTTTCATTGAGGGCTTCTCCCATATTGTAGCCCCGTTGACCAGGTTGACTCGGAAGGGCATAGATTTTTTTTGGACTAACGCATGTGAGTAGGCATTCATAGAGCGGAAGGACCGTCTAATGTCCGCTCCTATCCTCACTCTTCCCTCTGGGAGTGATGGTTTGTTGTATTTATCGATGCTTCGCGTATTGGCTTGAGTGCTGTCTTGATGCAGTACAGGAGACCAGTAGCTTATGCATCTCGTCAGCTTAATGTCTATGAGCTGAACTACCCCACGCATGATTTGGAGCTGGCAGCAGTCGTTTTCGCACTGAAGGTATGGAGACACTATCTGTATGTGGTCAGGTTCGAGCTCTTCTCTGACCACAAAAGCTTGAAGTATCTATTTTCTCAGTTTGAGTTGAACATGATGACGAGACACTGGATGGAGCTTCTGAAGGACTATGATTTTGATCTCCAGTACCACCTAGGTAAGGCGATACGGTGGAGGATGCCCTCAGCCGTCAGTCACGAGGCCTAGTGGCACATATGATGATTCAAGAGTGGAAGATGCTTAAGGATATAGTAGAGTATGACTTTGATTTTGGTCTGTAGTTTTCTATCGTTCAGCTATCAAGCCTGTCGATTCAACCCTCTCTTGTCGCTAGGGTAATCGAGGCTCAACAGACAGACGAGTCATTATACGATTATCGAGCAGAGGCAGCATCTGAGAGTCAGACAGATTAACAGATTGGTTCTGATGGTGGACTTCACTTCAGAGGCCAATTATGTGTCCCGAATATTCCAGAGTTGCGCATACATCTTATGACTGAGGCACATCGATCATGCTTTTCTATCCACCCTGTCTTGACAAAGATGCATTATGATATGAGGAGATAGTATTTTTGAGTGAGGATGAAGCGCCAGATATCCAGTTTTGTGGCCGACTGTGACACATGCCAGGGTGTCAAGGCCGATCATTAGAGACCCCCTGGTCCATTGCAGCCATTTAGCGTCCCGATGTGAAAGTGGGAGCACATGTCGACAGATTTTATCACGAGCTTGCAGAGGACTAAGCATGGTCACGACGCCATCTGAGTCGTCGTTGATCGTTTGATGAAGTCAGCACATTTTCTTGCGATTCGTACGACTTGGCTTTTGGACCTGCTTGCGAGGTTATTCATCGAGGATATTGTGAGACTGCACGGTGTTCCAGTCTCGATCATTTCTGACTGAGACTCGAGGTTCACGTCTCAATTTTGGAGGAGGTTTCAGAGAGCGATGGGGTCTGTTTTGCAGCTCAGCACCACGTACCATCCGCAAACCGATGGCCAAACCAAGAGGGTCAACCAGATCCTTGAGGACATGCTTCGGGCCTGCGCGATTGACTTCGGAGGTAGTTGGGATGAGCATCTGTGATTGATTGAGTTTGCATATAACAACAGCTATCAGGCGACCATTGGCATGACTCTTTTTTAGGCATTGTATGGCAGATCGTGCAGATCTTGAAGTTGTTGGACCGAGGTTGAAGAGCGACGTCTCCTAGGTCCCGAGCTTGTGCAACAGATATTGAGGCTATCGATATCATCAGGCAGAGGATGCCTACAGCTCAGAGCCGATAGAAGAGTTTTGCTGATCACCGGCGTCGTCCCTTAGAGTTTGATGTAGGGGACCATATGTATCTTAAGATCTCACCCATGAAGTGCGTAGTTCTATTTGGAACGAAGGGTAAGCTTACCCTGAGATTCATTGGACCTTTCGAGATCATTGAGCGCATTGGCGTTGTGGCCTATCGGCTTATCTTACCATGTCAGTTGTTCGGCGTCCACAACATTGTTTGTCTCTTTGTTGAGGAAGTGTGTTAGACGTAGTTCCAATTATTGATTGGCAGCCGCTAGAGGTTCGTAAGGATGCTTCTTACATCAAGCAGCCAGTCCATATCCTTGATCGGAAGGAATAGGTCCTCTGGACCAAGGTCATTCCATTGGTGAAGGTTCAGTGGGGTCACCATTCTATTGATGAAGCATCTTGGGAGCGTGAGGCCGAGATTCAAGAGCGCTATCCCCATCTCTTTGATAATTGATTTTATGTTGTATCCTGTATGTTGTCTCCGATTTTATATGACGATGCCTTATTTTCTCTTTTATTATGAATAATTTTTAATTACAATGATTGTATAAATTTTGAGGATTAGATTTTTATTTGGAGAGGAGAGTTGTAAGACCCATATCCTAGACCATACCGTTCTGTATGCTTCCGTGGTCCTCCCGGTCAAATTTTGGCAACCCTCGACCCGTATCCAACGTTTGCGCATGACCCTAAGCCGAGTCCTACACACAGAAGTCGGCTCGACCCAAAACTTATATCATAGTGACCACACCGTCGTTGCGGTTCTAATGCCACAACACGCGCACCGAACTAATACCTAAGCCAGGAGATGTGGGTCTACGTTCATTACGAAGAAACGTCGCGCGTTCCAAATTTCGAGGGAATCTCTACAACATGTCTCATCAAATCAAGTCAAGTACACCACCTTACCTCAATGCCACCTCACCTAACAACAAGTACACATGAGCACTTCTTTTACCATAAGTCAACACTCTCTCTCCCCTCGCCATCCCTCTTTTACACCATTTTCAACTAAGCCCATGCTTCCTCATCCCCTTTCCTTACACCCACTACTCCATTCATCCCTTTAATCCCATCATTTCTCTCTCTCCCTCATTTCTCAAAACACTCTCCTAAGAAAAAAAAAAAAAAAACTCCATACGTCCAAGCCCTCTCTTCCCCAAAGCTAAGTGTGGTCCACTTCCCTACCCTCTCATCTCTCATCCTCACTATCAAAAGTCCATCAACCTCCATCAATGTTGAAGGCAGGGGTATTCAAGCCTAAGGAGGCAGAAAGGAGGCCAATAGTGGGAGATCGACTGTTGAATTCCATTTTTTTGGGCCCACATGTTGTGGGACCCACTTGATATTTGTATTGTATTTGGGAGGAACCAATAGTGGCAGTGTCCCTCCCCTTCTCGTGTCATCCTCTCTTTCTTTCTTTTTGTTTCTTTATCCTTCCCTTAAAATGAAGTGGGCCCCACCAATTCATGTTAAATCTACTCCATCCATCAAATGGTGTGGCCCACCACATTTCAGGCGAGATGGTATATAATACATTATATTATGTTAATATTATATGTATATATATAGATATACATACACACATATGTGTGTGTGTATATATATATATATATATATACATGCATGGTGGGCAATGTACACGTGGGACCCACCATGATGCCTGTTTTGTATTCCACTGTCCAGCGTCTAGGGACGCTGGACGTGCCTAGCCATTGTGGGGCGTGGGGTGTGGCTACCAAGGAAGTGTGAACTGACGTTGGGGTGTATTAACCCACTAACCTTGGGGGTGGGCCGCTCATGCAAGCCCCACCTTGAAGAATGAATGCAATCCAAGTCGTCAATCCCGTTCCCCAGCTCATTTTAGCCATTGAGCAAAAATTTAAGACCAATTTGATTCTCGAGCGGGCCATACCATAGGAAATAATGCTATTACCATTAAAACCCACCTTGATTCTTTTATTCGCCAAAAACATGTTGCATATTGGTCTCATTTGGTCGATCATGAGCCATAGACTCTAATGGCCGGGTTGGATTTTTCATATGTGGGCCCTATATATGAAAAACCATGGAATTTCAAAAAAACTATATATATATATAAGAACATGCAGCGGCGCCTGCTGCCTACAGCGTTAGCAGCATAGGACGCAACTGCTTGCTGCCCCATGGATGAAAGAGGCAGGGATGCGGTTCCCAATTGTAGGCTCCACTGTGGTGTGTGTTGAGCATCCACACCGTGCATTGGTGGGCCCCTTAGGGCAGCGGGCCCCCCTCCCTATATCATCCATATACATGGCTCAGGTAGCCCACATCATAGGAAAAAGTGGTGATTGGACGGCTACCATTGAAACCCTTTTGGGCATTATAGAAGTTTTGGGTCAATATGAAATATGTTTTGGTCCTCCAATGTTCAGAACATCTAGGGGTCTGGACGGTGGCTCTTTGTAATTTATATATATTATATTATATTATAATATGATATATTATATTATAGTATAGTATAATATATATATATATATATATATATATATATGAAAGGTTGGCCACGTGCGTGGGACACACCGCTGATGTATGTGTTCTAGTTCCACCATCCAAATGGAACAGTGGCCCACCGTGATATGTGACCCCACCATGATACATGTATTTCATCAATGTCGTCCATATGTCTTATATCCACGCTGTCCATCTTTCATGAAGCCCATTGGTGTGGTCCACTTGATACACATGGGGCCCATGGTTGTAGCCCATTTGATGTACATATGGCCCGTGTGATTAGGTCCATCTTGATGTATTTGTGGCCTGTTGTTGGGGCCCACCTTGATGTGTATAAGGAAAGTTGTGGAGGCCCACTTTCATATGAAATTGCACCTACTAGTGCCTTGGTTTGTCAATTACGGTGTAAGTTAAGTCAGTCGGACAAAAGTGCCTAAAAGGAAGATTAATTCAAGTGTCTGCCTCAACTGGATGTGTGGAAGCTCGCCATAGGTAAATCATAGCCTCACATCCAATGTCCCAAAACACGATGTGATTAAAACCCTTAAAACTAAGTAGAACACCTTAGAGTTTTATTGTAAGAAAACTTTTTACCAAACAGGAAAATTTTCAAGTTTTTTTACCCTGTCGATTGTATCGATTCACATTTCGATATGATCGACCTGCTCTGTCAATGTCCTCGGCATCTTAATCGATACGATCAAGTGAGGACAAAAAGCGTCCAGCAATCAAACATTCATCTGGATGATTTATCGATATCTCGAAGTTACAATCGATATCATTGATACTCAAATATCGATCCCATCGAAAGTGGATTGATAATATCAACAGGCAGTTTTTTCGCTGCCTCTATATTTTATAAAAATTCATAAGGTATTTCGATATATCGACACCCTTCCGATATGATCTGAAATCAAATATAGATTCAATCGGAAGTCAGTCGATGATATTGACCTTGGGCGCGCGTTTCTTCCAGAAAATATTTCAGGTTGTTTTTAACTTTGATCGGGAGGCTAGTCGAGAAATCGATATTCATATATCGATCATATCGAGGCCTGGTCGATTGGATCGAGACCGGACACAAACCGTCCAACAAGATTATAGGTAAATCTATACGATTTATCGATCCCATCGACACGGACTCTGATATCAGCGATATACAAATTTCGATGACATCGGCTGTTCCCCGATCATATCTTAGAAACCTGAAATATTTCTAAGCTAGTCTCTCTCATGCTTCAAATGTCGATAGATCGATCCCAGTATCGATGAAATCGGAGTTCGAAATTCGATAACATCGACACCTGTATCGATCCACTCAATAAGACGGCAAAAGGTTTCAAAAGCGAATGACATGAAGTTTGTGTCATCGAGCAGATCATCGATACAATCGAGAGTATACGCTCAATTATATCGACTCTTGCTCGATGATATCGAACTCTGTCATAAATATGACCGTTTTATATCCGTTGGAACCTTTTTTCTATTTAAAGAGAGGCTTGTCTTTATTACTGGTAGAGAAAGAAGAGAGTGCTTCTGATTGTTTTCAACTTCATATCATTTATCTAAAGCCCTTTCTCTCAGGGAGTTCATCCTCTAATCCACCATCATCATTGATATTCAATAGAGTGGATTGGGGAATGAACTTCCGCATTCAAGGATCCTCCAGCTACTACCTTAATGACAAATCATTAAGCAGGGATGCCTTGAATGCATAGATGATTGGAATCACTCTATCTTCTTAATAAGAAAATCTTTAGAGAGTAGAATTCCATCATGACCTTGACCCGACCTGAAGCCTAGTACTGGTACATCTTTTGTGTTGCGGATCATGGGAGCAGAAGACTCTTCATCAATAAGAAGGAGATCTTTATCACTGCTCTAAAAGGGACTCATCAACTTATCTGTAAGTACCTAGAGTCAAGAGGACACTTATGATCATTCCTTTTTAGGATTGAGTCTTAAGTGTTTCTCACCCTTTGAAGTCCTCAAAAGAAGCCTCCGGCGGGAGTGTACGTGTGGGTGCGTTGTGTGGACCCTAACTCTGTGTGGCCATAAATATCTAGGTGCATTGTGTGGACCCTTGCTTTGTGTGGGTATAAACATCTGGGTGCGTTGTGTGGACCCTTGCTCTGTGTAGGCATAAACATCTGGTTAGGAGTGCGCCAGCAAAACTCCAGGGTTTGAGGTGAACCGAGTAGAAACCTCCGTGTAAAAGTTGAAGGTGAACCTGATTTAAAACCTTAGGTTTGAGGTGAACCATGGAAAACCTCCTTAGTGAAATCCAGTACACTCAAGGGTTGAGTGTGGCAGCCGGGAGTGGAGTAGACAAGTAGTCGAACCACTATAAAAATGACCATGTCTGTGATTGATTCTTGTGCTTGATCTTTTGTGTGATTATGTTAATTGTATTCATATTTGCTCGCACTTCTCACACACAGTCACATCCATCATAGACTATAACTGCTTCATACTCATTAATTGAATAGTTCTGTGATTGGATACTCTACTGGGCTTGGAAGCAAGTAGAGTTACATTTAAGTAATCCTGAAAATTGCATACCTGTTAGAATTAGAGTGATAGAATTTTTAATATAACTCATAAATCTTTAATAAGTCCTATTCACTCCCCTCTAGGATATATTGGCATATTCCTACTTCAACTCAAGCGGTCTTCACCGCTATTTCAATTGGTATCAGAGCAGGTCTCTCTTTAAGGGCTTCACCGCATAGAGAGTGATCTTGACTGAAGTTGGAATCCTGATCAAGAAAGTCCCAGAGGATGTGACAGATCAAAATAATTGCCTTGTAATCCACACCGCTCTCAAAGCTGACAATAGTTTTAAGTGGTATCTTGATAGTGGATGTTCTAGACACATGACTGGTGATCGTACTCACTTTTGTAAATATTCAAACTTCGATGGTGGATCAGTCACATTTGGAGATGGTAGCTCAGCCAAAATCATTGGACAAGGAACAATAGCAGTACCAGGTCTTCCAAAAATTAAAGATGTTCTCTGTGTAGAAGGTCTTAAACATAATCTCCTCAGTATCTCCCAAATCTGTGACAAGGAACATCTAGTCACCTTCTCAAAAGATGTGCGTAAAATTGTAGATCATACAGGAAAATCTCTCATAAAAGGTTTACGCACTAGTGATAACTGTTATATCATTGAGAGTACCAACGAAAATAGGTTGTCCACTAAGTGTAATATGGCTATAAAGAATGAATCCAAGTTATAGCATCAAAGGTTGGGACATGTTCATTACCGAAATTTAGCTAAACTTAGCTCAAAAAACTCGGTTAGAGGTCTTTCCAAAATAAAAAAGAAGAAAAAATAGTATGTGTAGAATGTTTAAAAGGAAAATAGATAAAAGTTGGACATAAAAAGACAACCACCATAGCAACAACAAAGCCCTTGGATCTGTTGCATATGGATCTGGTAGTTCTTACTAAAGTGGAAAGTCATGGCAAGAAAAGATACTTTTTGGTGGTAGTAGATGACTATACTAGATTTACTTGGGTTGCATTTCTTCGAGAAAAATCTGATGCCTTTGGAAAATTCATAGTCTTTGCAAAACATATTCAAAATGAGAAAGGATATCACATGAAACGTATCAAAAGTGATCATGGTGGTGAATTCGAAAATGATGAATTTGAAAAATATTGCAATGATAAAGGAATTTGTCATGAATTTTCAGCCCCGAAAACCCCACAGCAAAATGGAGTTGCTGAGAGGAAAAATTGAATATTACAGGAAATGGGGTTGGTTATGCTAAATGGAAAGGATATGACAAAGAGTTTTTGGGTAGAAGCTGTCAATACCGCCTGCTACATCATAAACAGAGTATATCTTAGAGCAGGTCTGAACAAAACTACATCATAAACAGAGTATGGGAAGCTACCAAATGTGAAATACTTTAGGATCTTTGGCAGTAAATGCTACATTTTGAGGGACAGGGATCACCTAGGGAAGTTGGAATCTAAAAGTGATGAAGGCATTTTTCTAGGGTACGCCATGAATAGTCGTGCATATAGAGTATACAACTTAAGAACTCTTACTATTCAAGAATCTGTAAATGTGGTAATTGATGATCATCCTCAAGATGTGAATTCCCCTGCAAATGAGATAGAAGATGATGTAGATTCATGCATACTCAAAAAATCAGATGACAAATCTTCATTATTGAATGAACCTCAACAATCATCTGACATACTCGTTATTAAGAATCACCCTCGAGAGCAAATTATTGGAGACCCTAATGACGGTGTAAGAACTAGACGACAGATAGACAATGTTTATAGTCATTTCTGTTTTACCTCAAAGATTGAACTCAAGAATATTGTAGAAGCTCTTCAAGATGAATACTGGATAAATGCCATATAAGAAGAACTTCAACATTTTCAGAGAAATAATGTGTGGAAACTGGTTCCTAGACCAACTGATACTAATGTCATTGGAACAAAATGGGTCTTCAAAAATAAATCTGACGAATTAGGGAATGTAATTAGAAACAAAGCAAGATTGGTTGCTCAGGGATACTCACAGATTGAAGGATTTGATTTGGATGAAACATTTGCCCTTGTAGCACGTCTAGAGTCTATTAGAATTCTTATGTCCATTGCATGTGCACTAAAATTCAAATTATTTCAAATGGATGTTAAGAGTTCCTTTCTTAATGGGGATCTTGCCGAAGAAGCATATGTGGAACAACCAAAAGGATTTTCTAATCCTAAGCATCCCCATCATGTTTATCGTTTGGACAAAGCTCTGTATGGTCTCAAACAAGCACCACGTGCTTGGTATGAACGATTAACGAAGTTTCTTTTAGACCATGAATTTCGCAGAGGAAGTGTAGATAAGACACTATTCACCCAGAGAACAAAGAACTCATTGCTTATTGCACAAATTTATGTGGATGACATAGTGTTTGGATCAACATGTGGAGATGAGGCATCCAAATTCGCCAACCTCATGAAATCAGAATTTGAAATGAGCATGGTTGGCGAATTGAACTTCTTCTTATGGTTACAGGTCAAGCAACTGGATGATGGAATTTTCATAAATCAAACCAAGTATGCAAAAGACTTAGTGAAAAGATTTGGGCTTGAGTCTGGTCACACTTATCACATGCCTATGAGTACTACTCTAAAACTTTCAAAAGATACTAACGGCAAAAGTGTGGACCAAGATCTCTATCGAAGCATGATCGGAAGTCTACTATATCTCACTGCCAGTCGTACAGATATATCTTTTAACATTGGTGTGAGTGCTCGTTATCAGGCGGATCCTAAGGAATCTCACTTAATAGCGGTTAAAAGGATTGTCAAGTTTGTTGCAGGGACTACCACCTTTGGACTATGGTATCCATATGAAACCTCCACCATTATTGCAGGATATTCAGATGCTGATTGGGCTGGAAATTTGGATGATCGAAAATCAACAAGTGGTGGATGCTTTTATATTGGAAATTGTTTAGTTTCCTGGAAAAGCAAGAACCAAACTCAATCTTGTTATCCACTGCAGAGGCTGAATATATAGCCGCAAGTAGCTGTTGTGCTCAACTCCTTTGGATGAAACAGATGCTATTAGACTACGGGATTGCACAATCCACAATGAGTCTCTTCTGTG
The DNA here is from genome assembly GCA_037074715.1 of Magnolia kwangsiensis. Taxonomy (NCBI): domain Eukaryota; kingdom Viridiplantae; phylum Streptophyta; class Magnoliopsida; order Magnoliales; family Magnoliaceae; genus Magnolia; species Magnolia kwangsiensis. Next base: position 66,694,523 of record CM073572.1, on the reverse strand, counting down.
ACAATACCAGTGCTATAAATATCTCGAAGAATCCAGTTCAACACTCTCAGACCAAGCATATTGACATTTGTCATCATTTTATCCGAGAACTAGTCGAAGAAAAGACCATTGTGTTAGATTATGTAACTACTGAAAAATAGCTTGCTGATATTCTTACAAAGCCTCTTGACACAAACAGGTTCTGTGACCTCCAAAAGTCAATTGGCGTTTGTTCGCATTAATAATATCTTAGGAACTATGGTACACACTAGAAAATCTTAAGGTCTGAGATATTCATGGTCATGCTGATGATGAATAAATGTCAAAATTCTTACAGCCTCGATAATATCTGTACAGTTTCGATTTTATAATCGATTCCATCGAGATGGTACATCGATGCAATCGACGGTTCCTTGAACTGCATTCCATCGGATTGCTGTTTTCCAACAACTGTCAGCACAACTTTTGGTGAAAGTCATGACAATGCTATCGATAACTGATCGATATAATCGATTAGTCTGTTATATAAAGAGAAGGGCCCACTTGAACTCATATCCTTTCCTTCTCTAAATACCTCTTCCAGTTCCTATTAGAATCTCACCTCTTCAAAACATGATCAAAGGGAAAGGTAAGGCTTACTTTCAATCTTTAAAGGAGAAAAGCATGCAATCAAATTCCAATAGGCATCAACCTACTCCAAAGGAAGGTTGTCCTTCTGTCATCACTAAACGATTAGTACTCAATAATGCCATTGAGCCTTTTAGAGTTGACCTCTTCTAGAACTAATCGGTTGGCAAAATATTCTAAATCTTGGAGGATCGTACCAACTGGGGGTGATCCATGAATTCTTCAAACTTTACCATGTCATTTGTGAAGATCCCCCCAGCATTTGAATTGTTCTTGCACATTACTCAAAGCTTATCACTCCAGTCACCTTGGCGAAACTCCTCGATCTGAAGGTCACTAGAATTCCAGTAACCAACCGAAATCTCAATGGGTTGGGGGTATGAGGAGAAATAACCCATGCATTGTGCTAAGAGACTACAGTTCCGTGAAATGATGAAAATTTGCTGCATATTAACCATCTTGGACCCACCTTCAAAATTCTTCATAGCATTTTTTGGTCAAATGTGTATCCCTGCGATGTAAATGGTGATCATCTTTCTCCATCTGTGATCAATGTACTCTATGATGTATATTAAGAGAATCAAGTGTTCCTGCCAACTCTCCTCCTTAAGAAAATCATTCTTGTAATCCAAGGACATCATGGGGAGACACTGCCCTTTCCCGTGCTCATATACAAACTCGCACATCATGCAGGGCTTCCTGCCACATCTGATGAAGTGCATCCTGAAGCATGGTTTGATAGTGATGCTTCACTGGCGGCACAACGATTTTGTCCTTCCTTGTCTCCCTCCCGGCATAGTCTTTCTATACCAAGGGCTGTCCAACATGCTCCACCAACAATGCGGCTTACACATGGAGGATCAAATCGCACGCCATTGGTCAGCCGTGAGTCGATTACAAATCACCCAGCTCATCACCTCGAACGTCACCTACTCAATGGGATGGTTGGTATAAAGGACCATATGAACAATTGTGAAAGGCGTCTCACTATAATTGAAGAGAAGCTCGACGTCCTCTAGGAAACTACTCAGTAAATGGTAGACTTGCTCACGGATGATCTTCCTCGAAGACATTAAGCATCAGTCCAGTTGTCCTTTGAATATCTAACGTGTCTATTGTTGTTTTATGTATTTTATTTTGGACAAATCTCATTCTTCTGTTGTCTGTGGCAGTATATATATTTTTTTGATACTGGTTGATATGGCGAAATTTCATTCCTATTTCATTGCCACTCCTGTTGCTTATACAATGATTGTGCTGACTGCTTCATCTTATTGCTTCCTGCCTTCATTGATGTATGCTTATCACTGTTGAATATCTATACACATCTATCTGACTATGGTTCTCCCATATGCTTAAACTCTTCAGTCAATATCACTTATTATGCCTTTACCAATGACTGACAAAAAAGGAGAGAAAAATTACAAACACTCCTATGGAAAATTAGATATTTATGCTCTTATATGTTGCAGGTGTAAGGGGGAGCAGCTACACCAAGAAAGGGGCCTTTACAGTTAGGGGGAGTAAATTATGGGTGTGTACATGAATGTGTTAGAATTTGTAAAATTGTGTAATCACATGTACAAACAATTTAGGATGTATCTGTCTAGATATTTTCCTAGGGTGTTTTGGGTATTTTGTCACGTAATTGACAAAGGGAGAGATTGAAATGCACCTACTAGGGCCCTGGTTTTTCAATTACGGTGTAAGTTGAGTCAGTCGGACAACAGCGCCTAACAAGAAGATCAATTCAAGTGTCTACCTTAACTGGATGTGTGGAAGCTCACCATAGGTAAATCATAGCCTCACATCCCATGTCCCAAAACACCAGGTGATTAAAACCCTTAAAACTAAGTAGAATACCTTAGGGGTTTATTGTAAGAAAAATTTTTACCAAACAGAAAAATCTTCAAGTTTTCTTACCCTGTCGATTGTATCGATTCACATTTCGATATGATCGACCTGCTTTGTCGATGTCCTCAACATCTTAATCGATACGATCAAGTGAGCACAAAAAGCGTCCAGCAATCAAACACTCATCTGGACGATTTATCGATATCTCGAAGTTACAATCGATATCATCGATACTCAAATATCGATCCCATCGAAAGTGGATCGATAATATCGACAGACAGTTTTTTCGGTGCCCCTATTTTTTATAAGAAATTTATAACGTGTTTCGATATATCGACACCCTTCCGATATGATCTGAAATCAAATATCGATTCGATCGGAAGTCAATCGATGATATCGACCTTAGGCGTGCATTTCTTCAAGTAAATATTTCAGGTTATTTTTAACTTTGATCGGGGGGCCAATCGAGAAATCGATATTCATATGTCGATCATATCGAGGCCTGGTCGATTGGATCGAGACTGAACACAAACCGTTCAGCAAGCTTATAGATAAATCTATACGATTTATCGATCCCATCGACACAGACTCCGATATCATCGATATACAAATTTCGATGACATGGGCTGTTCACCGATCATATCTTAGAAACTTGAAATATTTCTAAGCTAGTCTCTCTCACGCTTCAAATGTCGATAGCTCGATCCCAATATCGATTGAATCGGAGTTCGAAATCAGATAACATCGACACCTGTATCGATCCACTTGATAAGCCGGCAAAAAGTTTCAAAAGCGAATGACATGAAGTTTGTGCCATCGAGCGGATCATCGATATAATCGAGAGTATACGCTCGATCATATCGACTCTTGCTCGATGATATCGAACTCTGTCATAAATATGATCATTTTATATCCATTGGAACCTTTTGTTTATTTAAAGAGAGGCTTGTCTTTATTGCTGGTAGAGAAAGAAGAGAGTGCTTCTGAGTATTTTAAACTTCATATCATTTATCTTAAGCCCTTTCTCTCAGGGAGTTCATCCTCTAATCCACCCTCATCATTGCTATTCAATAAAGTGGATTGGGGAATGAACTTCCGCATTCAAGGATCCTCCAATTACTACCTTATTGGTAAATCATTAAGCTGGGATGCCTTGAATGCATAGATGATTGGAATCACTCTATCTTCCTAATAGAAAAATCTTTAAAGAGTAGAATTCCATCATAACCTTGACCCGACCTGAAGCCTAGTACTGGTACATCTTTTGTGTTGCAGATCAAGGGAGCAGAAGACTCTTCATCAACAAGAAGGAGATCTTCATCACTGCGCTAAAAGGGACTCATCAACTTATCTGTAAGTACCTAGATTCCAGAGGACACTTGTGATCATTCCTTTCTAGGATTGGGTCTTAAGTATTGCTCACCCTTTGAAGTTCTCAAAGGAGGCCTCCGGCGGGAGTGTATGTGCGGGTGCATTGTGTGAACCCTTGCTCTATGTGGGCATAAACATCTAGGTGTGTTGTATAGACCCTTGCTCTGTGTGGGCATAAACATCTGGGTGCGTTGTGTGGATCCTTGCTCTGTGTGGGCATAAACATCTGATTAGGAGTGCGCTGGCAAAACTCCAGGTTTAGAGCTGAACCGAGTAGAAATCTCCGTGTAAAGGTTGAAGGTGAACCTGATTTATAACCTTAGGTTTGAGGTGAACCATGAAAAACCTCCTTAGTGAAATCCGGTACACTCAAGAGTTGAGTGTGGCAGCCGGGAGTGGAGTAGACAAGTAGTCGAACCACTATAAAAATGACTGTGTCTGTGATTGATTCATGTGCTTGATCATTTGTGTGATTATGTTAATTGCATTCATATATGCTCACACTTCACACACACAGTCACATCCATCGTAGACTTTAACTGCTTCATGCTTATTAATTGAATAGTTCTATGATTGGATCCTTTACTGGGCTTGGAAGTAAGTAGAGTTACATTTGATTAATCCTGAAAATTGCATACCTGTTAGGATTAGAGTGATAGGATTTTTAATATAACTCATAAATCTTTAAAAAGTCCTATTCACCCCCTTCTAGGACATATTGGCATATTCCTACTTCAAATCAAGCGGTCTTCACCACTATTTTATGATATATATGAGGCCCAAGCGATGCGGCTCATTTGATGTATTTGACTCAGCCCATTTAACTCGGCACATTCGACTTGGCCCAGTTGTTTCGGCCCATTGTTTTGGCCCATTTGATTGGCCCGATCTGATAAATGAGGCCCGATGTTGAGGCCATGCTGTATATATATGAGGCCCATGTGATGCAGCCCATTTGATGTATTTGGAGCCCTTGGGTCGAGGCCCAACGGGATGTACATAAGGCCCATTACAATGTGTGATTCTACCGTGGTTTATGTAATGGAGTTTATGGCGGGCTATGCCTTGGAAGCAATGATGGTTTGACGTCCACATTGTAGGATGATGTTGGTTAAATGTCCACAATGTCACTCTCCCTAGGGCCCATTATTAGGCCCATACTTGTAGTGTATAGTCTGTCTAGGCCCATCTTCGTTATGAACAGAGCCCAGCACCATATAACATATTTCGTATAGATCCATGATTCATGCTCATATGCATCATATGTATGCCTGATATGAGGAGTGATTGATCATAGCATATGCATTCAGGCAGATTGTTTATGGTTCCCTGATAGGTGGAGTTTCCCTTCATTAGCGCAGTACATGCATGATTGTTGCATGACTGATAGTTTGATTCATGCGCTTCGCATTTTTATGGCATGATTACTATATGCCCTAGCGACATCAAGGCTATGACCTCCATAGGCATATTATGGATGGTAGGATTGGACACCAAAAATATTGTTATTAAGCATCGGGGTGCCATAGATGTTCCTGGGTCAAAATCCCTAAACCCGATGGTACCAGAGGATGACTCCAACGTCGAGACCAAGTGGATATATGAGAGCACTAGGGCCGAATACCGGGAGGCCGCGTCTCCTATTGTATCGTGGTCGGTTGGAAAGGGGTGTGGCCTTACTCACTCAAGAGTAGGGGACAATACTTGGCTGAGTTTGACTAACTCGTGAATGGGTCCACTATCGACGTGCCAGATAGGTATTGGCAGACTATTGTCCAGGCAAATAGTGAGGTTTCTTATGCTCACTTGGACTATGCGACTGGGAGAGCGGCAGTGCCATTTGGAGTGTACTAAATTCCAGTGACTATCTAGAATGAGAACTATATTGATATGAGGATTTGGATGAGGATTAGCATGCTTGAGTTGCATCTCACATTACATGGTCTTGATATGGCTAATAGCATTCATATCTTGCACAGCATAGCCTTGGTATGGCTGATTGCATTCATGTACTCATCAACATGATTTCGCATTTCTCTAACCCTACATTCTGAGTACGTTCTTATTACACACACACTTACACCGCCCTCTAAGCTTTCCATAAGCTTATGCACGATTAATGGGTGTGGGTGACGCTAGGACGCAGTCATAGTCTTTTCGTACTTGGAGCATACAGTCCATAGTTTGGAGCACACAGTCGAGCTTTTGGAGTTTTTACTATTTTTATTATCTTCTATTTCCCTTTCATACGCATTGTACTCAAAGTTTTGATCATAATGGATTTTGTGATGGTGTTCTCGTAGGTATTGTTCACGGGTTATGCTCATTACGAATCAAATTGACGTTAAAAATTCTCCTTGTAGGATCCCAGGATCGGAACCTGGTGTATGGACGCCGGGAGCCGAGAATGGGGTACTACGGAGGCTGTCGATGCCAGATTTGGCAATCAAAAATTTTATGAGCCTGATTTTCGAGTTTGGGGCGTGACATTGCATGTCATATAACATGTTTATGCATATTAATGCCACTTTTATCTGTGGAGTATGAGATGTATCGGAACCCTTCTATTATTTCTATGAATCATTTGAATCGTCATAAACTTTAAAGGACAACCACCACTATGAGTAGTGTGTTGAGCCTTTAGAACCATAAAGATGTTGCAAGGGAAACATGCATTGATGATTCGGATGAGGATCAATATGGAGAAGAGGTGACTGAATGAGAAAGGAGGAAAATCCTACAATTTATTTGATTATTTGGTTTTACTACATTCTTAGGATGATGTAATAAGCTGCCATTGAGAGAGTATTAGATGATTTGCGAACTCTTTTATTTTAAATGGAATAAGAATTATAGGTAATTTCTTTCTCATGAATACTCACTATTATGAATAAAGTGAGGAAATATTCTATAAACCTCGATTTCCAAATAAAATATGTAAACATTAACGCCTGGAACTCCTAGGACAAGCACAAACTCGGGCCATGGAAATTCGACATGTTACAGTTGGTATCAAAGCCCAAAAATGAGATTAATTGGGCCTGCGGGCATGAGCCACCATAAGCCTTAAGCGACTAGGATTGAACCATGAATAAAACACCTACGCTTATGATTAAACACCAAAGAAGTTAGGGACCCATACTCAGATCTTTCATTTGACTTGACGAATTGGACCATAGGAACTATGAACCTAGGTGCCATCGAAAACACCTCCCAAACCATAGAATTGTAACTCAAAAACCCTCTATAGTCAGGGAATAAATCAAGAACTCAGTCATAAGTTTTAGAAAATTTAGATATACAGTTTAGAAACTAAAGTTTTAGGAGTATGCGACTATTTGAAGAATTTACACCCTCCACATAAATAAGGAATAAAACTAAATGACATCACACTAGAATTCTCTCACAAGGTACCAAGCACCACTCTAATCACCATAAAAGATATGGCCCGAAAGAGGAAGATTACTCAAGTAAACTCCCTACCTCCAGAACGTACGGTTGAGAATGCCACACCTTAGGAAACGCCTATGAGAGAGTCAACACCATCTCTACCAACAACGCATCCAGAAGCCGCACTCCCAAGACCACCCCTAGGACCGGCACTCCTGGACATACAAACATGGGCACCATTCATCTCCATCCTGGGGCGAATAGAGACATTCATGTAAAGGACCCAACAAAAAGTGGACGACCTACAACAACAGGATCGCAACACAATTCCAAGGGCTACCACACCTGTCGCCCCACTAGCTTCGCCTCGCTTAGAATACCATGACGAGTCAGTCATGCTAGAAAAATTCTTAAAACTACGGCCCCTCGAGTTCCTAGGTGCCCCTAACCCAGTAGTCGCAGAACATTGGGAGAAACAGATTAAGAGGACGCTGAAAATGATGAGATGCCTGGAACATTTAAAGGTCTCCTTAGCCACATTTAAAATTAAAGGAGAGGTTGTCCTATGGTGGGAGCCAACAGAAAGGACCATTCCTGCAAACCACACCTAGGCCTAGGAAGAATTTCAAAGGAAGTTTTTCAAGAAATACTTCCCGAAATCATATTGAGATGAGAAGATGTCTGAATTCCTAAAGCTCACCCATGGAAAAATGAGCGTTGCACAGTACAAAGCTCGATTCAAGGAATTATCACGATATGCACCAAAATCAATCGAGGATGAAGACTTCAAAATTAAGCGATTTAAAGACGGCTAAGACCCTAAATCCACTCCAAAATATGCTGCCTAAATCTACCGAGCTATGCCAACAAAGTAGATAAAGCCACCCAAGCTGAAAATGACAACAACCGCAGAACGCAAGCTCAACCGCAGAACTGGGAGATGGGAAAGAGGATAAAGTCCAACCTTACCATTACAGAAGTACCAAATAAAAGACAAAGGGGCACTCCACCATAGAATGCCACTACAGAATAGAGGAAACAGTGGAACAATGCCCCTAGTTGTGGCTACTGTAAAAAGATAGGCCCCACCTCAAGTACAACAGTCCACGCCACTCACATCTCAAAAAACACAAGGCCGCCTATACGCTACGTTGTCATCAGAAGACTCAAACACTACCCCTGGCCTAATAGAAGGTACGGTCTTTTTTAAATATGTACCAGTCATCCTCTTGCTTGATTGTGGGGCTACCTTATCTTTTATCTCAACTTTCATAATAGAACATTTGGGCCTATAATTAAAATGTATGAAAGGACCCATCACAGTGGCTTCGCCCTTGGGTAAGATAATAGAACTAACCAAATATTATGAAAACTGTCCCATCATTATGGAAAACATCAAATTTTCGTCCAACTTAGTAAACATGAACATGAAGGGATTCAACGTAATCCTTGGGATGGACTGGCTTGATGAAACTAAGGCGATCATAGAAAGTAGAGCTAGAAGAATCACTTTCACCTTACCCGGGCATTCCCCCACTATAATATAAGGCAGAAAGGAGAAGGAGCCTTTACAATGAGTAATGGGCTTGAAAGAGATCTTTGTGGACCAAATCCCAATAGTCAAGGGATTCGCTAAAGTATTTCAAGAAATACCAAGATTTTCTCTTAGGAGGAAGGTAGACTTTGGTATTGACCTAATGCCAGGGACTACCTTGATCGCACTACCCGCTTTCCGTATGGCACTAGTTGAATTGGAAAAACTCAAGAAACAAATAGAAAAACTCCTGGATTAGGGATTTATCCGACCAAGTGTATCTCCTTGAGGTGCACTAGTTTTGTTCTTAAAAAAGAAGGATGTATCCCTACGACTATGCATTAATTACCACCGTCTGAATCAAGTTATGATAAAGAACTAGTACCCCCTTCCTCGCATCGATGACCTCTTCGATCAACTTAAAGGAACACAATTTTTTTTTTCAAAGATTGATCTGAGATCAGGATACCATCAACTAAGGATCAAGGACAAAGACATACATAATTTCATTCAGGACAAGATATGGGCATTACGGATTCCTAGTAATGCCCTTTGGCCTCATAAATGCGCCAGTCATCTTTATGGACCTTATGAATTGCATTTTTAAATCATTCCTAGATTAATTCGTTATAGCCTTCATCAATGACATCTTAATCTATTCCCGAAGTAAAGAAAAACATGAAGCCCACCTACGGATAGTCCCAGGCTTGCTAAAGAAGAATTAGTTATTCGTCAAGCTCTCGAAATGTGAATTCCTAAAGGAAGAATTCAAGTTTTTGGGACATGTGGTGAACCACCAAGGAATAGTAGTTGACCCGGCTAAGGTCTAGGTCGTACTCCAATGGGCCAAGCTCGATACCATTACCAAAGTCAGAAGCTTCTTAGGGCTAGTAGGATACTATTGGCGCTTCATTAAGGAATTCTTTAAAATCGCTCAGTCGCTAACCAACCTAACAAATAAAAATGCACGGTTCCAATCGGATGAAAAGGCCGAAGAAGAATTCCAGGAACTCAAGAACAGGCTGACTTCCTCCCTCGTACTCGCTCTCCCTGAAGATGGAGTAGAGTATACAGTGTACACGGACTCCTCTCACGAAGGACTAAGATGTGTACTCATGCAAAACAACAAGGTGATAACATACACATCTAGACAACTGAAAGTGCATAAACAAAACTATCTAAGTCATGACTTGTAACTAGCGACCGTAGTATTCGCCCTCAAAATGTGGAGGCACTACCTATATGGCGAACAATTCAAGCTCCACACAGATCACAATAGGCTTAAGTACATATTTGGATAGAAGGACCTTAACACGCAACATTGCCAGTGGATGGAGACCCTCAAAGACTACAAATTCGAAATATAGTATCACCCAGGGAAGGCGAACGTGGTAGCCGATGCACTTATCCACAAGAAGCCTCACGTCTTGACTGCAATGCTCGAAATGGAAGAATGGGAACTAATGGACTTCATAAAAGATTTCAAAGTCAAACTAGATATAGGAGAGGGAACATATTCTTGAGAATCTATCCATAGAACCGTCACTAATACGCCAAATTATCGAAGCACAGGAACTGGATGACAAATTGTAAGAATGCTACCTGAAGGCTCGAGAAAGTACAAATCCACAATGGCACATTGGCGCTGATGTAGGGATTAGACACCATGATAGGATATGCTACCGAACGTACCTAGCTTGAAATAAGCAGTGTTAGACGAGGCTCATCGTTCCAAAGAAACCATCCATCTTGGGAGCACCAAGATGTATGAAGATATCAAACGTCACTATTGGTGGAATAACATAAAACAAGAGATTGTCATGTATGTGGCTAAATGCCTCACTTGCTGTAAGACCCGTATCTTAATCTGTACCATTCCATATGGTCCCGCGATCCTCTCGATCGAATTCCAACAACCTTCGACTTGTATCTGACGTTTGCGCGTGATCCTAAGCAGAGTCAGCTCGACCCAAGATTTGTACCCTAGCGACCGCGTCATCACCGCGGTTCTGATGCCGCGACTTGTACGCAGGTCTGATACCCTGGCCAGGAGATGTGGGCCCGCGTTCAGTTCAAGAAAAATGCTGCGCATGCGAATTTTAAGAGAATCTCTACAACGTGTCACCTCAATCAAACAATTACTCAATCAATCTCATCAAGGGTCAAGTACATGTCAAGTATACATCACCTCACACCCTATCCCTAAGCAACCCCATAAGTCAACAATTCCTTACACAACCCTTACCCCTCTTACACAAACTGCCCCAAAAGTCCATAAAGCTCTTACACACCCATCACTCACCTCACCCTTCACTCCATCACCCATCCCTCTCTCTCTCTCTCCTTACAACCCTCTCTCTCTCTCATTTCTAAAACCCATTTCTAAGCAACCAAAAGCTCCAACGTATGAGCTTCCCAAGCTCTCATGGAGAAGCTCTAGTATGGTCCACTTCCTACCCTCTCATCTCCCATCTCAACCATCAAAGCTTCATCATCTTCCATTGAAATCAAAGTCAAAGCGATTACCTTTCCAAGGAGCTAAGAAGAAGTGGACAGTGGGTGATCTTGGACCCACATTCTTCCTTCCTTTTGTATTTTCCTTTTTATGATTTAAGGGCCCACATATGATGGGACCCACCTTGATGTATGCTTGTATCCAAGAGGGGTCCATAATGGTGAGGCCCCTCCGTCATCGCCGATCTCTTGCCTTTCCTCTTTCTCTCCCTCTCTTTCTTTCTCTATGATTAGTGGTCCACCTATGACGTGTGTATTTTATCCATGATGTCCAACAAATGGGCCACCTTGATCTCGGTTGGGGCCTACATGACCGGATGGTCACATAGGCCCGGACGAGAAGGAAAAGAAAATATCAGCTTGATCGAAATCCCTTGGCCCATTATGTGGGACCACCATGATGGAGTGTATCATCCAACACCGTCTAGCAAGCTCGACGGTGGCTGGACATTGGTCAGGCCTTGTATATAGTATATATACCTATATATGTATATAAGATTTGAATATATATATTAATATAATATATTGTATGGCATATACTGTGGTGGCCCACATGGGGACCTAACCACCCAGTAGATTGGCTAGGTATGGCATACCAGCAGGTGGGCTAGACCCCTCCATAATGTGTGTTTTGTATCCCACCATCCAAATGGCTGGACGGTAGGCCCTTCATGCTATATATATGTCATCCAAACCATTTAGCCATTTGGCGAGCGTGGACCCCACCTGCTGTATATGTGTTCCATCCAACCTCTATCCATTTAGCAAGCTCATTTTATATTAAGGCTTGGGATAGATAAATGAGGCAGATTTGCTGATCAGGTGGACCACACTGCGAAAAATAGTGCGATGAACGTCCACCATTGAAACCTCTTAGGTTATAGGATTTTGGACCAATATCACATTTATTTTTCCTCCATATCCAGGCCTTTGTGACCTTATGAATAGATTGGATGGGAAATAATACTATGGTGGGGCCACTGGAATTTAATAGTGGAAATCATCATCACCACTATTAGGTGTGGTATGGTCCAGATGATCCTTTGGATATGATTCATTTTTGTGATAATGTTCTAAAATGATTTCTAGCAATAGATGAATGGTGGGTTGGTTTGGGCCCATTTGATTTGGCCTGTTCGATCAACCTATTTAATTCAGCCCATTCGATCGACCAATTTGATTTGGCCCGTTTGATCGACCCATTTGATTTGACCCATTCGATCGACCCATTTAATTCGGCCCATTCGATCAACCCATTTGATTCAGCCCATATGATCGGCCCATTTGATTCAGCCCATTGTGATGTATTCGAGGCCCACGGTTGAGGCCCAATGCAATGTATGTATGGCCCGTTACGTTGTGTATGAATCCTTTGTATGGGCCACTCCTTGGGAGTAATGTTGGTTAAATGTCCACATGATAGGCAATGATGGTTCAAAGTCCTCATTGTGACCTTCCCTTAGGCCCATGGTTAGCCCGATTACCGATTTCGATTGTCGAGGCTGATTCCAATTATCGAGGCCGATTTCAATTGTCGAGGCCAAGTCCGATTGTCAAGGCTGATCTGATTGTCAAGGCCGATTCCAATTGTCGAGGTTGATTCTGATTATCGAGGTCGATTTCTATTATCGAGGCCAATTTCGATTATCGATGTCGATTATTAGTGCCGGTTATTGATACCGATTATGAGTATGTGATAGCATAACATCATGATACCTACACCTTAGGGCCCACCTAGGTGATGTATCTGTCGCACTATCTAACATGGGATGGTGGGCCTTCCATGATGTATGTGTTTCATCCCTGCTGCTCATGTGAGACACAGGTGATGTATGCGCCTTATATCTGACCATCTATGGGATTTGGACCCCACACAATGTATGTTTTATCCACATAGTCCGTGGGACGTGTAAAACACCTTGATGTGTGATTTCATGTGATATATGTTTTATCCTTGCTGTCCATCAGTTTTCAGGGCCCAACTACTTTATGTGCAAGGCCCACCTATGATGTATATTTGAGGCCCAACGTGATGTATTTATGCCCCATGTACCGAGGCTCATTGTGATGCATGTGTGGCCCATGAGTGAGGCCTAATGTGGTGTATTTATGGCCCATGTGCCGAGGCCCATAGTGATGTGTATTAGGCCCATCTCATGTGGTCCATTGTGATGCATATTAGACCCATGTGATGAGGCCCGACTTAATGTATGTTAGGCCCGTGTGAGCAATCTATTGTGATGTATATCAGACCCATATCATGCGGCCCATTGTGATGTGTAGTAGGCCCGAGTATGTGGCCCATTTGCTAAGGCCTATTGTGTGTATTTATGGTCCATTTGTTAAGGCCCATCATGATGTATTTATAGCCCGTATGGTGAGACCCGATGTGGTGTATATGTGACCCTTGAGTGAGGCCCAATGCGATAAATGTGCGGACCAATGTAATGTGTGATTCCACTATAATGTATGTAATGATATTTATGTGGGTCACTGCTTAGGAGTGATGTTGGTTAAATGACCATATTGATGGACAATGATGGTTAGATGTCCACATTATGACCTTCCCTTGGGCCCATTATGAGGCCCATTCTTGTTATGAATAGGCTGTCTAGGCCTATCCTTGATATGAGAAAAGTACACCATCATCATATAACATGCTTAGCATAGCTTCACGACCAATGCTCATGTGCATCATATGTATGCCTGATATGAGGAATGATTGATCATAGCACATGCTATTGGGCAGATTATTATAGGACTCCCTGATATGAGGAGTTGTCCACATGAGTGCGTGGTACATGTAGGTTTGATGCATGACTGGATGGTATGACTTATGCATCTAGCATTTTGTGATATGACCACTGTATGCCCTAGTGACATAAGGGCCGCAACCTTCAAAGGTATATCGTGGATGGCCAGTTGGGACACTAAAAATTTATTCTACATGAGGTGTTGTAGATATCCCTGGGTGAAAGTCTTAGAACTCACTTGGTTTCAGAGGTTGCTCCAACGTTGGATGTATGAGCGCATGATGGCCGTATACCATTAGGCCGCGTCTCATACTGTGTCGTAGTTGGTTAGAAGGGGGCATGGCCTTACCTACCTGAGAGGAGAGGGCAATACTAGGTTGAGTCTAACTAGTTCGAGGAATGGGTCAGCTATCGATAAGCCGGGCCCGATATTAGCAGGCGGATAGTGAGGTCTCTTTCACTCACCCTGTTACGCGCGATGGGGTGGCAATCTGGTTTGGAGTGTAATAGACCCCGGTGATTCCCTAGAGAGAAATTGTACTGATATGTGGACTTATTGAGCAGGAATTGCATACTCATTCATTCATTCACTATCTACTTGGGCTGGTGGTGCGCAACTATTTGTTAAATGTACCTTCACATGGCCAAGATTTTAGTTGGGCGCGCGACTAACCTGAGATCAAGAGTTTACCACATTGAGTCTGACTATCCAAATTTAGGTATGGGACTAGTTTGGATAAAAGTCCCTTGTGATGCACCCCGTAGCCTCCGATACTACGTACTATTATCCCAATCTCACACTCTAGCTTGGTCACTTCATTCGCATCGCATATTGCATTGCATCTTCAGCATTTAGCATTTTGGGTTGTTATATTTTCTGTACTTATATGGTCTAGATAGATTTAGTAGGATTTACATATTGCATTGTACCCTCGGCATATGATATTTAGCTCTTTATGACTTCTCATTTGCATGGCTGATCTGTATTACGTACTCTGATATTATATGACTCATGGACTTGTCAGTATTTTCGCTTACTCTGTTATCATATGATTCATGATCTTGCCAATATTTCTAGCATTGTATGATTATGACATTGTATTGAATACTTGGCACTTATCTTGTGCACACACTTTCACCACCAAGCTTTCTATAACCTTATACACGATAGATGTGTGTAGGTGGCATTAGGTTGTAGCAGTGTTGAGCCTGGAGCGTGCAACTGTCTTCTGGAGTTTTGATTTTTGACATATGTATTTCTCTTTCAGCCTTGTATTCAATTGTTTATATTAGTGGATATGTGATGATGATGTTGCCTTTGTGATTTGGATAAACTTGTGGTTATGCTTATTACGAGTTAAATATACATTGAAAAATCCTTTTTGTAGGATTCCAAGATTAGAATCTAGCGTATGGACGCTGGGAGCCACGAATGGGGTACTACGGAGGCTGTCGGCACCGAATTCGGCGATTGAAAATTTTATGAGCCCGGTTTTCGAGTTCAGGGCATGAGACTTGCCAATAAGTGAAAGAGAAACATTAAAGACCTGCGGACTACTGCAACCAATCGAAATACCTTAGTGGAAATGAGACTCTATATTCATGGACTTTATAGTAGGACTCTCCAAGACAAGAAGGATTCATGATTCAATATGGGTAGTAGTGGACTAACCAACCAAATTCGTTCACTTCATTCCCACGCAGCTCACCGCCTTAATGAATGAATTGGCAGAGATATACATAATGGACGTGGTTCGACTCCATGGAATCCTGACTGCAATCATATCCGACAGGGACTCCCGCTTCACCTTAAATCTTTGGACCAAGCTGCAGACTGCATTAGGGACTTCCTTAAACCACAACATTGCATTTCACCCCCAAACAGATGGATAAACAGAAAGAGTGAATCAAGTACTCGAACATATGTTTAGAGCCTGCATCCTGGACTTAAGGGCAGTTGAGATGAATACCTCCACCTTACCAAATTTGCCTACAACAACAGCTTTTAGGCAAGCATCGGCATGGCCCCATTCGAGGCTCTATATGGACGCCCCTGTCGCGCTCCACATTGTTGGGCAGAGGTGGGAGAGAAGAGTGCCCTAGGACCCAAAATCATCCAAGTTACCTCTGAGAGGATCGATATAATAACTAAACGTCTCCAAGCTACACAAAGTAAACAGAAAAACTATGCCGATGTGCAATGACGAATGCTCGAAATTGTTGAAGGAGACAACGTATTCCTGAAGGTGTCTCCTATGAAAGGCATGATGTGTTTAGAAAAGAAGGACAAACTTGCTCCACGGTACATTGGCCCATTTGAGGTACTAGAGAGGGTTAGGGAGGTAGCCTACTGCCTCGCACTACCTCCATAGTTGGAAAATGTTCACAATGTCTTCCACATCTCCATGTCATCAGCTGAGAACAGATAGAGCTAAGGGACAATGCTACCTACATGGAAGAACCCATGCAAATTCTCAACCACAAAGAACAGATCCTCTGAACAAAGGTTATTCCACTAGTAAAGGTCTTTTGATCACACCATGACAAAGAGGAAGCGACATGAGAACACAAAGAGGAGATGAAGGAAAAATACCCCAACCTCTTTGACCAAGACTAATGCTAAGGTGAGAAAATTTTGGGGACGAAATTTATATAACAAAGGGAGACTGTAACAACCCGAATCACCCAAGCTAAGCTTGAATAATCCAGGTTATTATAATAATACCCCACTATCTTCCCTAACAAAACATGTTACTTGTATCCGTGATACTAAAACACCACCTGGCCACTCACTAAGGTTGGATCTAACAGATAGACCACCCAAACAATAAAATGATTTGCCTAGAACAAAGATCGTACGGAACATTCCAAAATCACCAGTTAACCCATATTAAAAAATGCAAAAAGGTGACACATTAAGCCGCTAAACGATGTGGACCTTTGGGAACACGTCTTAGTCATCTTAGGGAGATCGAAGTTCAAACTTAATTGACAAATAGAGCGCGAAAATTGAAGAATACTCGTCTAATCTCAAGATAAACAAACATTACGACGTATTGCAAACAAAGTCAGAAGACAAATGTACGAAATGGCACAACTGTAAATTAAGGGAAGCCTTTCACACGACAACCAATGTAAGTGGGAAGAAGAGGTTTACTCCAGCAGTGAACAACACCGAAAAATGGTCTAGGCCACACTAAACTCGGATCCATCCCAGAATTTTTCCCACACCCTAACACAAGTACACGAACCAGATGAACGAAGTGGATCTACACAAGGATCATCATAAGTGAACCCCATTAGAATCGTAAACCGAGCAACACCTTCTGCTCACGATCAGATTCATGAACTAATAGCATCTCCCGCCCGCGAAGGCGAGATTCCAAGAACCCATAATCGAACGGATTACACCACCAATCCTTGATCTAAGAAGGATCCGGACATCCGATCTTTGATGGAGGGAGATCCGACTACAACCAAGAATTCAAAAAGTCTAGAAAACCTCCATGATCCAGGGAATTCTTACGCAAACCGTGGGAAGAACAAGCACTGCACGTTATCACGGGACCCACCAACCGAAGAAAATTTGAACCTATGTGGTGGGAGGCCCTGAGCCTTCCCCAGTAAATCCAAACCACACAGAAGAGGCCTCCATTGAAGAGGAGTCACCTTCCTCGCACAAGGTTACAATCTACGTAGTGATCACTAATCCCATTTGAGGATCTAAGTCATCCAGATGGTATTACCTATAAATATGACTTGGTCTCCAAAATAAAAGGAGAGACAAACAGGGAAGTTTTATAAACAATGCAGCTGTGGATAGTAATCGCGATGCTCTGTCCTTGCACAATAAGATTAGTGTAGCAGTTACGCACGAAGAGTCTAGAGACTCTTACATCCTATAAAACCTCCCACGTCCGACACTTGAGAACACACAACAAGAGAGAGAGAGAAACAAACATGGGAGGAAGAAAGAAAAAAAGACGAGGAGGTAAGTATTAGTCGTCGAAAAATCATCCCAATCCATTGCCAAGTTTGGCGCAGGTTTGAGCATCCGTTTATTTTTACTTATTTCCTTCCCTTCTTTCTTCACGAACGCCTCCTTTCATGGTAATAAGAAGACAAATTCACTGCGACGAACTTAGTCACCACTGGGGAACAATGCCGCCTTAAACGTCAGAATGCTCTAAAGAGAAAACAGGTAGAATCTCATTAAAGATCCCCTTTAGATTCGCTGAAGTTAATTACTCTAATAACACTATAGACTAAGCTATAAAGGTGACTATTCAAACCTTGTGAAATAGGATAAACTAAACCCTAAAGCAATACTTTCAGCCTACAACCAGGTAGACAACGACCAAACAACTAAAGGTGAGAGTTTTCCTATAAATTTTGTGATGAGATAAACTTGTCTTATTATTACCTGCTTCACTTTATTATTCTTCCTTTTGAATTCTTATTACATACTTTCCCTCGCTTTATTACTATTTTGCACACAAGTAATATGCTGAAAATCTCACTTTAGTGATCATATGTATTATCGTGGACGTAATTGGTTTCAGGTAGCGGCCCTCTTGGTTGACATGTAAACCCATGGTTTGGTAAGTGGTGCACAATCGATGTAAGTAAATAATCATGCCTATTACATCACTTTTCGAGATTGGATGTCGTAAATAGTCAATCCATGAACACATCGTGTTATGTAAATCTCTTAATCGCGTAGTTATGTCACCCGGAGATGTCCGCATAAATCCACGTTAATGTTAGACATGCCAACAAATTTCCTTAGTATGGGATGCGGAGTGAGCCAGTTATTCTCAACTATTGTCCACCTTGTGGCCATGATCACTCTGTATGATGGACCATACATAACTTGCTAGGATTGCATGTCATATAAGATGTTTGTGCATACCGATACCATTTGTATCTGTAGAGTATGAGATGTATCGGAACCCTTCTATTATTTTTATGAATCGTTTGAATCATCATAAACTTTAAAGGACAACCACCACTATGAGTATGGCGTTGACCCTCTCGAACCATAAAGATGTTGCAGGTGAAACATGCGCTGATGATTTTGATGAGGATCAATATGGAGAAGAGGCATCCAAATAAGTAAGGAGGACAATCCTACAATTTATTTAATTATTTGCTTTTACTGCATTCTTAGAACAATGCAATAAGCTCCCATTGAGGGAGCATTAGATGATTTGGAAACTCTTTTATTTTAAATGGAATAAGAATTTCAGGTAATTTCTTTCTCATGAAAACCCAATATTATGAATAAAGTGAGGAAATATTCTATAAACCTCAATTTCGGAATAAAATATGTAAGCATTAACGCTTAGAACTCCCGAGACATGCATGGACTCGGGCCACGAAAAATCGGGGCGTTACACTTAGGGCCTGTTTGTTAAATCTGAAATCTAAAGTTTGAATCTGAAGTCAAAAAATTAATAGTGAATCTAGAATAACTTGTCTATTAAGTAACGTCTGAAATATTTGAAATATATTAATTTGACACATTTACCTATATGAAACAATTGTGATTGAATCCCTACCTTTAAAAACTCCATAAAATTCACTGAAATGTTTATTTGTCATCCAACTAATTGAAAAGGTCACTAACAGCTAGATGAATAGATCACACAAATATTAACATGATCCAAAGCTTTTGTTGCCCAAAAGAATTTTAAATGGTCAATCACCACTGTTTCTTATACAAATGTCCATCTAAGATTTGAAGTTAATTTATTTTTTTTGATCATGCCTAAAATAAGCTTTCAATATAGATGGATGGTATGGATATAGTCACATATATCACAGTAGGCCCCACGGTCAAGGTCCCACCCACCTCGGTGGACTAGGGTCGTACCAAATCCACACCCCCATATTGGGAAGGCAGATTGGCTAGTTACCCTACCACTAGCCAATAGCTATTGGTCAATGTTCTATGGGCTCCACCATCATATATTCCTCTCATCCACTCTGTCCATCCATGTTTACAAGTCATTTTATGGCATGATCCAAAACATGAGGTATATCCAAATCTTAAGTGGATCACATCATAGGAAAAAGTGTCAATTGATTGCCCACCATTAAAAACTTATTAGGCCCACAAAAGTTTTGGATCAAGTTAATATTTCTTTTTCCCTTCAATCCAGGTCTGTACGTCCTAATCAACGGGTGTGAGGTCAAATAAACATTACAGTGGTCACTAAGAGATTTTTTATGGTGGATGCTTAATCACTATTGTTTTCCTTTGTTGTGGTCCACCTAAGACTTATATATGCCTCATTTTTTACATCAATGATCAATTAAATAATTTGAAAAAATGGATGAATGACGTAGATGAAACACATACATTATGGTGGGCGGCCCACATAGCACTGACCACTAGCCACCTAGCTAGTGGCACTGTCATTGGCCAACGACGTCCCCATGTGTGAGCTGGATTTCATGGGAAAGCCTTTCCTAGGAAGTCCACTGCTAGAAATCTAAGTGGCGACCATAGTGATGTTTGTGTGAAATCCACCTCGTCCATCCATTTTATGAGATAATTTTAGGACATAGTGCTAAAAATGAGCTGTATCCAATACTCAAATGGTATCAAACTAGGAATGATAGTATGAACGGTATTGATGGCATGTAAACATCACTGTCGACCCCGGAGAGGCTTCAACGATAAGATTTTTCCTACCCACCTTTTCCTTTAGTGTGGCCTACTTAAGTCTTGTATCCTCATTTTTTGTCTTAAGTCGTAAAATGATCTCAAAACAGGGATAGATAGATTAGATTTATCACAAACATAACGGTGGGCTCCACCTAATATTTCAGCGCAGGAACTTCCTGCGAAAGGCATTTGCGCATAATTCGCACCCCAAATTAGGGATGAGATTGTGTACTACCCCACCAAGATCTACCTAAATATGGACAATTAAGGGCTTTGTGGGGCTTACCATGTTATATATATGTTTTATCCATACCGTCCATTCCTTTTTTAATACTATTTTAGAAATTAAGACAAAAAAATAAGGCAAATCTAAAGCTTAAGTGGGCCACACTAGAAGAAACTCTGGGAATTAGGTGCCTATCATTGAAAACTTCTTGGGGCCACATAAGGCTTTGATTAAGCTAATTTTTGTGTTTTTCCTTCATCCAGGTCTGTGTGACCTTGTAAAGAGATTTGATGGCAAATAAGCTTTACGATGGATATCAGGAAGGTTTTAATGGTAGTTGTTCCTGTCTCACTACTTTATGTGGCGTGATTGACTTGGGCTTGGGATGTGCATCTTTTTTCGAATCATGCTTTAAAATGATATAGAAAAGTTGATAGACAGTGTAAATCTAACACATAAATCATGGTGGGCTCAGAGAAGTGCCCCATGTTAAAAGATGGGATGTGTATAACGCAAGAGAGAAAATCTTTGTCGTAAAGGACAATTTTGGATTAAAAAATAATAATCACGGAGCACATTCTTGATTCCCCAATAAGCTATACTCCTATCACAGAAAATTTCAGCATAAAATGGTGGAGCGCTTTCCTTCTTCCACGTCAACAAACACAACTAAACATGAAACATTTTCCAAATTCCATGTTGAGTACAAAAATTTAGTGTTAACAAACAGGCCCTAAGGCATCTGAGGGTCTCCAGCTAGCACTGTGTCACGAGTGTCCTCTTGTTCTCTATTGGTTTACAAGTACCTGATTACTCAAGGAGGTGGAATGGGATGGAACAGATTTGAGCGACAACCATGATTATCTCTTACCTCACTGTGGACCAATTAAATAAGGTGCCTAATCAAATAACTCCACGTTATGGAATGAATTGGAATCCATCCGCATTTATGCTTTGCGTGTCTCATTTAGTGTCATGTGGCCAGTCAAATCCTGCACCGTTAGGGCCTCACCGTACATAGTGGTATGCCAGCCTCACGTAATCCAGTTTGGTCGTAAATATTGAGACAAAAGTAATACAGATCTAGATATCAAGTGGACCATTGATGGGGACATCTCACGCACAAGCAACCCCCCCCCCCCCCTCTCCATTCGCACATATGCAAGGAGGAGGAAGGCCTCACCATCAATCTGGATAGATGGTGACATCCAGGGAGGACCCCCTACTTAGAGGATTGCGTTTTGGTTCCTTGGATTGGACCCGATCATCATGTAAATCCCACAATGGGTTCTCATTATCGTGACCCACTATTCCAAATGATTTAGTAAATTGAGGTTTGGTTATTATTATTATTAGGAACATCATGTACGGTTTAAATTATTTTGATTAGTTATTAATTGTGGTTACTTTGTCTCTAAGTAATAGGTTGCGCACATGGCGCAAGTTTTGGGGTATAAGATTTTATTATAAATAGGCACCCATTGTATTCTTTTTTCTCATTGAAGATGATTAACAAAATTTTACATTTTCCTGCTTCTCTAATTCTCTGAGTTGTGGAAACCTAACCGGGTGTGAAATACTCCCTTCTTCGAAGGGCTAACTACCGTGGTGCGAAGTCATACTTATCCCAAATCGGCTCCATCTCCTACCCTCCATATTTTTCATCTCCTACAACCATCCCCTCATCAAATCTACTCACATTTGTATCTAATCTTTCCCCTACAACAGATTTTCAGAATCTGGCCCTTCAAGAGGGATGAAACTTCGGTAGAGTACCATGTTCAAACCGATCATCTGTTTTGCCTGAAATTTAGAGGGAAGGTGACCCATTCTTGGCCGACCAGGCCCTAGCTGGCGGATCCCATATTTGTAGGACCTACACATGTGCAGACCACCATCCATGCACGTGCATCAGGCCGGTTTGTTGTCCACTCGTATATGCCGATCACAGGTGCTCTCTCTCCTCTCCTTCACTCCTCTCTCACCAGATTTCCTTAACTCTGACCCTAGATTGTCCTAAATCCCAATTTCTACGCTTATTTTAACCCTAGGTTTTTCCAAATTAAAATACTTGAATCCCTTAAACTGGAGAAATAATCCTTTGCATGTGTGGATAAATCTACTCACTTTTTATCATTCTTTGGTCTATACTTTTAATTGATCTAGCCCTAACATGTGTAGGCCTGGACCCACATAGATTTCCCTTGTTGAATGCTTAGCTTTTTTTGTGGGATGTGGAATTTTATGTGATTGTTTCCCAACTAGTATGTCTAAAGCTTGATCTCTTGCATAACATATTTAAATTTTGCATGTCCTGCATCAAATTTGGTATTAGAGTACAAGGTTTTTTTTTTATAGGGGAATGCATTGCATTTTTATGGTTTGGTTTATTTTGTCCATGATGCATCAAGTCTCATCCTATAAAGCTGTTTAGAGGTCCATAATTCCTGATATAAGTTGCTAAAATTTAGCAATTAACATTGCTAAAATTTTCTATTATCCCTTTATTTTGACAACTATATTACTGAATTTTGGTAGCGTTATATAATTTCCCTTATATAAAGTCTCATGGGATCATTTAGTCCCATTTATACGCATATAGTCTTATTGGAAGGTCTTTTAGTTAAGTTAGTGGTTGTATACGCACACGTAGGGGTCGTGGCTTTGGGTTACACCCTACGCTAAACATGGAACAATTGTAAGAATCAATGAACAAAATGACCTAGCAGTTTGAGTCTTTAGGTAAGCCTCTGGAACAACGTATTGACCAACGCTTGGATCAGCTTACTGTACATGTTACCCAACTAGAGACCTCCACCCAGACAAACCCCACCATTAGGGAAGATGTCTAATCTCAAGCTGGTAATCAGGGGGATAGACCAAGGAATTGAGGTGGCCAAGGAATCGGTTATAGGCATGCACTCATGCACCCTCCTTGTGAGGGACATCAAGACCGCTATGACCAACTTCTCAAAGGAGTTAGAGTAGATGTCTTCATGTTTAATGGCTACTTGGACCCTAAAGCTTTTTTAGATTCGTTAGCAGACCTGGACTACTATTTTGATTAGCACGATATGTACGACCTTGTGGCTAGAGAGAGTGCACCAGTGGTTAGTGTAGAATTACCTACTGAGGCCATTCCGGTAGTGAATGAGTTTCGTGATTCCTTTCCTGATGATCTATCGGATGAGTTTCCCCCTATGAGGGATATACAACACATTAGGACGTGGGACACCATATTACCTATAGTCGAGTTTATGTTTAATAGTTCTGTCGATAGGTCCACAGGTCTAAGTCCTTTTGAAGTTATTATTGGTTATAAACCTAGGAAACCTATTGATCTTATCCCTATGTCACTGTCCCATAGGCCATTAAAGTCTGCAGAGTCTTTTGCACATCACATTCACTCATTGCATCAAGAAATCGGGCGAAAGATTACTACTAGTAATGACCATTACAAAATTTCTACAGATTAACATAAATGATTTAAGAAATTTAATGCAGGGGACTCTATGATGGTCTACATCAGGGCAGAATGGTACCCTCAGGGAGTCATTCGTAAATTACAAGCACGTAGTTCTGGACCATTCAAAATTATAAAACGAAACGGCCTCAATGCGTATGTGGTAGATCTTCCACGTTTCATGGGAATTAGTTCCACATTCAATATGGAGGATCTATTCACATTTTAGGGGACCACTGATACATTGTCCAGCCTTTTACCTAACCATCCTGATTTTTTAGACCTTTCCCTTGATCCATCGCCTCCTCCCAACCTATCTTCTCAACGTCTACCTCCCATACTTACCCTTCCCACACTAAGAGAGTAGATAGAGGATATTCTGCACCATCAAATAATATCGACATCGGACAATAGATTTCAAAAGTTCTTGGTCAAGTGGAAGTCACTCCCAGCTTTAGACAGTACTTGGCTCATTGAGGAGGAGTTTCAGAGACTTCATCCTGACATCTCGAAGCGGTTCAGGAGTTTTGTTTCGTCAGTGGTGAAACCTTCACAGTAGGGGAGAATTGATCGGGACATCTCACGCACATGCAAGGCCCCCTCCCCCCCCCCCCCCCCCCCCCACACACACACACACACACACACACACACACGTACATAAGGAGGAGGAGTGCCCCACCATCAATCTAGATAGATGGTGACGTCCAGGGAGGACCCCCTAGTTAGAGGAGTACGTTTTTATTTTTTGGATTGGACTCGATCATCATCTAAATCCTACAATGGTTCTCATTATCATGGCCCATTATTCCAAATGATTTAATACTTTGAGTTTTGGTTATTATTGTTATTAGGAACATCATGGATGGCTTAAGTTATTTTGATTAGTTGTTAATTGTGGTTATTTCATCTCTAAGTAATAGGTTGCGCACATAACACGAGTTTTGGGGTGTAGGATTTTATTATAAATAGGCACCCCTTGTAATCTTTTTTCTCATTAAAGATGATTAATAAAATTCTATGTTTTCCTGCTTCTCTAATTCTCTGAGTTGTGAAAACTTAATTAGGTGTGAAACCCTCCCTTCTTTGAAGGGCCAATTACAGTGGTGCGAAGCTACAGCCATCCCAAATCACCCTCATCTCCTATCTTCCATATTCCTCATCTCCTACAGCTATCACCTCATTAAATTCACCCATGTTTGCATCTAATCTTTCCCTTACAATAGATTTTCAAAATCTGACCCTACGGGAGGGCTAAAACTTCAGCAAAGTACCGTATTTAAACCAATCGTCCATTTGGCCTAAAATTTGGAGGGAAGGTGGCCCATCCTTGGCCGACCAGGCCCTAGCTAGGCGATCCCAGATTTGTGAGCCCCACACACATGCGGGCCACCATCTAATCACATGCGTCAGGGCAGTTTGCTATCCACTCGTGCAGGCCGATCACAAGTGCTCTCTTTCCTTTCCTTCACTCCTCTCTCACCTGATTTCTCTAACCTTAACCATGGATTGTCTTAAATCCTAATTTTTATGTCCTTTTTTGAACCCTAGGTTTTTTCGAATTGAAACATGTGAATCCCTTGGATTAGAGAAATAATCATTTGCATGTGTGGAATCATTGTTTGGTCTATGCTTTTAATTGATTCAGCTCTAGTATGTATAGGCCTGGACCGGCATAGATTCTCCTTGTTGAATGCTTGACTTTTTTATGGGATGTAGAATTTTGTGTGATTATTTTTGAACTAGTGTGATCTAAAGCCTGAACTCTTGCATAACATTTCTAAATTTTCATGTCTTGCATCAACAACACTATAAAAGGCAGCGGGGGATTGAGCGTCTACATTGAAATCCTTTTGGGGGTCACATAAATTTTGGATCAATATCATACCTCTTCATCCATGTCTTTGTAACCTTATGAACAAATTGGATGGAAAACAAACGTCATGGTGGGCCCTACAAATATTTTAATGGTGAGAATTATTGTCCCTACTGGTATTTGTGGTGTGTTCCACTTGAGATTTTGATATTACTGATTTTCGTAATCAAAATCTAAAATGACATCTGAAAATGGATGAACAGTGTGGATATAACATATACATCATTGTGGGGCCATGTAATTTTGATCTCATTTGAACCGTTCGTACAACTAGGGGCTCTCGTCTTCGCACGACATGTACCCACAATAGCTAGGTTGGTGGTGTGTGGTACAGCTAATCCGCTTATGAGAAAATCGGCCCGGAAAAGAAAGGTGTCCCCTGCGTTTAAGCAATAAGATGCAGCCATTCATTTTTTAGCCAGTAAAAGACAGGCAATTATAACAAAATCACCCAGTTGAGATATCATAGATTGATATCCCGATGATATTATACAACTTTTTGAGGGAGCGATTACATAGTTGTGTTCGTCATTAGATCCCAAATGACAGAGAGTACGAAAGACAGTTACATTGGCCGGCCCATCACATTTGGTGCACGATCACATGGTGGGTAACACAATCACATGCTCGGTGAGGTACATCATAGAACATATTTATAATTGGTTGCACGGCATGCACGACCATGTGATAGGTGGGCCACAGAATTGTAAGGATTATTTGTATTCTATTTGCTGGATGAGAAGTCGACTCCAGTCGGCACATGGCCTTGTTTCCTTTTCAGCCTAACATAAGAAAGGTACACCAAAATGCATTGTCTACCCTGCCTTCATTATTTAACTGGCCACCTACATTGCTTTTCAACACAACACCATCACTTTCTTTGTAATCTGAAGTTCTAAATCTCTTTCTTCGTTGCTCATAGAATAATATCAGAGAAAGTCATGATCAACATTAAGAAGTTTGTGGAGATGGCAAAGAAGGGGCAGAGGATTGCTGCCACAGGAAGAAGAAGAATCTCATTACTGAGATCTGAAGGCACTGCAGACGCAAGTGGGTGCACCACTTCTATAGCTGATAAGGGCCACTTCGTTGCGTACACTACTGATGGAATTCGTTTTGTCATTCCATTGGCATATCTCAATGGCTCCGTCTTCCGAAAGTTGTTTAATATGTCCGAAGATGAATTTGGATTACCTTGTAGCGGGCCAATCACATTGCCGTGTGATGCAGTTTTCATGAAGTATGCCATCTTGTTAATCGGGCGAAGGGTATCTACAGATATAGAGAAAGCTTTGCTTTCTTTCCTATCCACCGACAAGTGCTCAAGATCCTCTTTGACACACGAAGCGCTAACCGACCAACAGATACTTGGTTTCTAAGCTAGAATTTATATCTTTGTATAGTCTACACAATTTTGATTTAATGAAAACTTTGTGATACCTATCCCGTTATTAATTTACATTTTGATGACAATCCCATTGGACTACAACTGGGCATGGGACACGATGACTTGACTCGCCTAACTCGACTCGTTTGACTCATTCAAACTCGACTCGACCCGAATCGAATGGGTGAGTCGATCCGAACCGAGTAGGCTTCTCCCATTCTAAACTCAAACCGAGTCGAGTTTGAGCTACCTAGTAACTCGACTCGAAACTCGATCCGGTTAGACTTGACTCGATTCGAAAATGACTCGACTCAGATTTGGGTATATATATAATAAAAAATCGTGGCCCAATCCCAAACTCTCTTCCTCCTCATCCTCCACTCCCAATCTCGGCAACCACCCACCTCCATCACCACCCTCCTCTCTCTCTTTCCTCTCAACCCCCTCCCACCCTCTTCTTCCAAGCCAACCACCATCACTACCACCCTCCACTCTCTCTCCTCTCCACTCCCTCCCTCCCTCATTTCTCAATCCGAATTGGTGCCAACTCGAACTGACTCGGTACTTTTTATCGGGTCAAACTCGATCCGGATTAGTCCAGGCCAAACCCGGATTCGGATAGGTTTAGGCATGCTCGACTCAGTACTGAGTCAAGTCGAGTTCGGGTCACGCCTATTTCAAAACCGGATCAAGTCGAGTCAGCCCTAACACAGTCCAACTTGACTCAATGCCAGCTCTACATTGGACTGCTAGAAATTTAAAGTAAGTTTAGCTGCCCCTTCTGGTTGGGGCATTTGGAAGGCCTTGATCAATATTTGAATTAGCAGGGATTGTAGTAACCAAGTATTGTAATATTTGGAAAATTACACCACCAAAGTCCAAACTGGATAACATTTTAGAGCAGGTGATTGTGATTCTCACAACTTGAATCCAGTATTTAGATCAATTAAACGATAGAAATAAAGGGCCATATTGATCAATTTGCAAAACCTTTTTGATCATTGATCTAGACTATTCACAATTTGGGTCCCACACCTAGTTACCTACATTGCCTATCGTAAAAAAATAAATAAAAATAAAAATAAAAAAATAATACACACACACACACGAAAACGCTCACCTGTGAACCAGTTCCTACGTACTACGTACGAACTTTTTTGAGAACCCATCATACGTGATGTGGATCCAAAATCTGAACAGTTCATGTGAAGCAGCACCTCGTGAAAACCCCTGGCCCAAGTTTTACTTTGATCTAAAACTTTGATGGGCCATGAAAAATGAAAACAATTTTCTCCCTTGATTTGCATTTCTTTTTGCTATGGCCCACCAGAATTTTAGATCGGTGAAAATGTCACATGGGGTTTCATGGGATTCCACATCACATGGACCATTCAATTAGACACCCATGGCACGTGTGCATGGGAGCATGACTCTCTCTCTCTCTCTCTCTCTCTCTCTCTCTCTCTCTCTCTCTCTCTCTCTCTCTCTCACACACACACACACACACACACACACACACACACACACACACACATAATCCCGGTCTCCTGCGGACCGTGCCTCACGGAGCTTAAATACGAGCTCCTATGGGAGCCATTAGATACAAAACAGCCGCTGGGATTCATCCGCCGTGCAGCAGGAGACTCTCTCTGTATCGAAGACTCGCGCGACAGTTTTTTTGGATGCATGCAGGTCCTTCTGAAGTGACGTCACGATGTTCTGTGGGCCACACCGTGATGTGTGTTTTGTATCTACACCGTCTATCCATTTGGAGACACCATATTATGACATGATCCAAAGAAAAAGAAACCTTGCGTTTGATCTCTTTTTTTGCCTGAGGAGTGACTGCTTTCGGAATCTGAGCCTTTCTGACTTCTTGATGACGAACGGCCAGCCCCTGGGAATCTTTTGAACGGTCCGATCACCACCATGATCGTGCAATGGACGGAAGTCCAGTCTTCTCTCAGAAACACGTATCTTAACGCAGAGAGCTGCGCTGATGCTCCGTCGGGCCCACTTCAGCTGACGTTTGCAAAATCCATGCCGCCCACCAGATTAAGCTCGAAAAACCAGTTGGAATTGACTGGTTTTGGGTTAGATTCGGTGTGGCCCACGTGATTTTCTGCTCTGCCATCTGTCTTACGTTTGGACGGTTAAAAACCAATCTATGCTGTCATTTGAAATACTGCCACCTAGGCAATGGTAATATGGGCCATGATGGTCTAATGGATGGTCCGGATTGGACTTTCGAATTGTGATGGTGGCCCATAA
This sequence comes from Magnolia kwangsiensis, assembly GCA_037074715.1. Taxonomy (NCBI): domain Eukaryota; kingdom Viridiplantae; phylum Streptophyta; class Magnoliopsida; order Magnoliales; family Magnoliaceae; genus Magnolia; species Magnolia kwangsiensis. Next base: position 66,664,608 of record CM073572.1, on the reverse strand, counting down.
CAGAGGACTACAAGTCCCTGTTCGTTTTTTGTTTTGAATTAGAGCCAGCGTGCTGACCGACTTTGGCTATTTCGGTACATGCAGGTGTACACCTTCTGTGTACACCATCCACATGAAGTAGGGAGATCCAAAGCTTGAGAGGACCCCACCACAAAAAACAGGGGGGAAAGTGATGCCCACCGTTAAAAAGTTATGAGGGCCACCACACTATAAGTTATATTGCTCTTTATTCTATGGGAACACATGGACAGTAGTTTTCTCTCATCACTGTTTTCTATGGTGGGGTTCACCCTAGCCTTGGATCTGCCTCGTTCTTTGGACCATGCTCTAAAATGATCTCTCTAAATGTATGGATGGTGTTGATACAACACATACATCATGGTGGGCCCATAAAAGTTGGTGACGCCACAACCTTGTCAGTATCCAACCCCATCGCACACAAATCCTTCCCGAATTCAGATTGCGTCCTAACTGCGCCTGGACGGTAGGGCTCTGTGGGGCCCACCTTGATGTAAGTGTTTTATCCATGACGTTCATCACTTTTTTCATATCATTTTAAGGCATGATCATTAAATTAAAGCAGAGCCACAACTGCAGTGGAGCATAAAGTGGGGATTGAATGTCCATCTTTAAAAACTTCTTGGGAGTACATTACTGGCTATTTGTGTTTCAATTCAAGCTAATATTTGTGTTTTCACTTCATCCACAAGCAGTGACCTTATGAATAGGTTGGATGGTAAAAAAAACATCATGGTGGCCTGAGAAAGGTTTCAACGGTGTGTAATTATCACTTCAACTTCCTTTCATGTGGTCCACTGGATCTATGGACATGCCTCGTTTTTAGGATAATATCATAAAATAATTTGATAAAAGTGATGAACGGCATGGATAAAACACTTACATCAAGGTGGCCCTAGAAATCCTAGCCCGAACGGATTACCGTTTACGCATGTCTAAAACCTCTCTTCTTTGGGAGCTTTAAAATCTCTCTTGTCCTCTAGTCATTCTTTAGCAATCTACTTTCTCATTCTCTTGCCATTCTTTAGCAATCTACTTCTCTCTCTCTCTCTCTCTCTCTCTCTCTCTCTCTCTCTCTCTCTCTCTCTCTCTCTCTCTCTCTCGACCACATCTTTGTGAGAACGACATCAGGAAGAGATTGGTTAGCGGCGTCGGGGGCCAATCCCATCCACCAACCACAGTGATAGAGGGAGCGGTAATTACCTTCGATTGGAAGGTATTCTCATATTCATTTGCCCATCTTCTTTTTCTTTTTCTTCCCTTTTTAACAAGGGATTTGAAATTGACAATCTCCAATTGGGTCTTTTTGAATATTTAAAATTTTTGAAATTGACAATCCCCAATTAGGGATTGTCAATTTTGATCCCTAATTAGGATTTCGAAAATTGCATCCTAATTTGTGTGGCTGATTTTCATGTGATAATTTATAATTGTCTTGTTATTATTGACAATGAGCATACAACGAATTCATATGGTGAGTCCCATCACCATGAGTCCTGTTCCAAAGCTTCCATGGGCCTAAAGAAATTTCCAGTGGTGTGTGTGACCTCATTTAGCTTTTTGATCTTCCTATTTTTATGCTCCCTTTCTGATTTGAAATGGCGTAGCTAATTGATGGGGCTCGAGGCTTTAGAAAAAGCTTGACTCATGTGGGGACCAGGCCATCTCAGCCCTGCTTTTGGTTTCTTTCCTTATCCTTCTCTAGAGAATAGATCTGCGTTGTTGGTTCTTGTTTTAAATAAACAGGCCCCTGGTTCCTACCTTTGGTATCTTTCTTGAGAAGTGTAATAGATAAAGACCATTCATCAGGTGGTCCACAGCTTGCACATACATTAAGCCGGCCCACTTAACATTCGCCACACTTGTACCAAAAAATGGGAGAGTAGGAAAAGCTGTCCAGTACCGTGAGTTTCAAAATATACGTGTGGACCATCATTAGATGGGCCATGACATGTTTGTTGTGACCTCCACCAGATATCTTCCACACACATGGCATGTGTGCTGTAAAGATTTCTCCTTTTCCTTTGTTTTCAAGCTAGGCATGCTTGTGTAGTCCTTTTCTGTTTCGGAGAAATGCTACTGTAAAGCGCATGATATGTGGCCCACCTAAGCCAAGCTGACGTGGATTACTTTTTGGTCGATATGGAATGTGTAATCAGCCTTCTACTGATAGGCCCACCTGACCAAGTTTGATGGTGGGGTGTTTGCCCTCTTTGAATAGGTGGGCCATCTGCCATCTATGCAAGGAACCCACATGGGTATTTTGGTCTATTCCAAATGTGTTGATTGGCCCACCTAAGAAGCCCATCTAAGTGGAGATGTCTGAACTGGGGCGTTTCCACCAGAACAAAAAGAGTCATGGCTTGGGTAGACCACGGACCAATCGGAATGCACTTAAGCTGTTTTTTGCCAAGTGAGTCTCCATGTGTAGGTGGGGCCCTGCAAAATTAGGAATAAGAGGTGGGCCCTTAACATCTGGTCTAGTAAATGTGTTGGGCCTTGCCTCGTTATGTTAATGTTGTGGGGATAACTGAACTGTCCTGTTACACGAGAAATCCAACTAATCATAGTAGGAATGCCTTAATGTTAGGTTAATTAGAATACCAAAATGAACTTTTCAAGCTAATGATGCACTGAAAAAGAAATGAGCCCTGGACCGACCTTGAATTGAGTTGTTTAAGGGCAGATCTCAATGATAGGAATCACCTCTCAAGTTGACCACATCAACCTCTACTAGAGAGACGAAAGACTCAGAGAAAATTTCTTTAGGTCAAAACTTAAGTGGGCAACATGACAAGAATCAGTGGGGAGGAACTCCACCATTGAAACATTCGTGGCCCCCAAAGTTTGGATCAGTTGAAATTTTTGTAGATTCAATTCATCCCAGTGGGAATGACGGTTTGGATGGCATATAAATATCACTGTGGAACCTGAAAAGGTTTCAACAATAGGCATTCCTTTCACACTATTTTCTGATACGTGACCCACTTGAGTTTTGAGTCCTTGTATTTGCATTTTTCATTACTCAGGTCTATGTGACCTTATGAGTAGGTTGAATGGCTAATCAATGTTATAGTGGCCCTACAAAATTTTTGATGGTAGGTGTCATTGTTGGGCTCATGTCTCTTTAACTGGGCATATTAATCTGAAAATTGATAATTTATAATTATCTTGTTATTGTTGACTTTGGACCGTTTAATTTTTTCATAAATCTGAAATAGAAATATTGATTTTTGTTATGAGTTGTGTTCATTTACTAACTTTTATACAATTTCATGATAAACTATATTAAAACTTTTTTTTTGTTATGAGTTATAGAAATGCACGAGAATTTAATGGCACAAGTTGACACAACTTTTATCCGTCGTTGGATTCCAGAAGTAGAAGAGGGGTAGAAACTAATAATTGAAAAGATTACTTTCTCTTCAGTTGATGTGGCGTTTAACTTCTACAACCATTATGCAAAGAAGGCAGGCTTCAGTGTTCGTAGAGGATCAAATAAATACAATAAGAATCAAGAAGAGATCTGGAAGATGTTTGTATGTTCGAAGGAGGGGACGACAGATAACAAGGTACAAATGAAGCATGGTGTAGTAAAGAGGCGATAGAGTATTACTCGAGAAAGTTGTAAAACTTACATGACAATTAAAAAAGAGGGTGGTGGACCAAACTATATAGTGAAAACGTTTGTCGAGGAGCACAGTCATGAGTTAGCAACTCCTCAAAAGAAACATCTTTTTCGATCACATCGTGAGGTTTTTAATGCGCAAAAGAATTTAAAAAATACATTCACTCAATCCAGCATAGGCATTTCACAAACTATGAATGTTTTAGCAATTGAATCAGGTGGTTACAAAAATATTGGATGCATTGAACAAGACTTGAGAAATTATGAAAGAGATAAAAGAAAAGAAACCAAGAACCATGATGCTCAACTATTGTATGAACATTTTTCTGAAATGAAGGAATTGGACCCATCGTTCGCATATAATGTGAAGGTTGATGTGGAGGGCAGATTAACACATTATTTTTGGGTTGACCCGATTTCACGTAAGGCTTATCATCACTTTGGTGATGTTATAGTATTTGACACCACGTATAATACAAACCACTATGAGTTAATATTTGTACCCTTTACAGGGGTTAATCACCATGGGCAATCAATTATACTGGGTTGTGGTTTTATCCATAATGAGACCACTGAATCTTTTATCTGGTTGTTTGAGAAATGGTGTAAAACAATGCCAGGGGACCCATCGAAAGCGATCATAACAGATCAAGATCCAGCAATGACAAAAGCCATTGCTATTGTATTTCCGAATGCTTTCCATCATTATTGTATTTGACGTATTTTGCAGAAAGTCCCTTAAAAGTTAGGTCACATAGCTTTCAAAGATGAATTTAAAGTACCTTTTTATGATAGCATATGAAATTCTGAGAAGCCCAAAGATTTTGAAGTAAAATGGAGTAAAGTTATTGAAGAAAATGAGTTGGATCATAATGATTGGTTTGCCTCTTTATTCAACATTCGTCACAAATGGGTACCGGCATATTTAAGACATGTTTTTTTTTTTTTTTGCGGGTATATCTAGTAGCCAATGAAGTGAAAGCACGAATGCATTTTTTCTTAAATATGTGTCGAAGAATAACTCGTTAATGGATTTCATAATTCATTTTGATCGTGGAGTAGCACGACAGAGACACAATGAGTTAGTCACTGATCATGAAACGATTAGTAGCAAGCCGAAGTTGAAAACTTTATTCGCCATGGAGAGAGAGCTTGGAGAGACTTATACTCGGTCTATTTTTCATAAATTTCAAGATGATTTGTATGAAAGCACCATTTATATTGCAATTATTTTACAAAAGATGGAAGGCCTTTGTATTTACAATGTTGGAGTATATGAAGGAACATCTCCTGAACGGTTAGTTGAATTCAAGATGGAATCTAAACAAGAAAAATGTAGTTGCTTGAAGTTTGAATTTGAGGGCATACCATGTAAGCACATATTATGTATACTACGATAATCTCGGATACCCAATTTGCCAGACCACTATATTTTGAAAAGATGGACAAGGGATGCTAAACTGGATTTTGTTTACGATGCGAGTGGTGTGGAGTTAAATAGAGAGAAACATGTATTATATGCTCTTCGATATAGCAATTTGTTAGACATTTCTAGAAATCTTGCCAAAGAAAGCACTAATTTTAAAGAGACATATCATATGTGTAAAGAAGGGCTACAAGATATTCTCAAACGAGTTCAAGATCATAAGTTGGTTGCTGGTGAGACATTGGTGCCTAAAAATAAGAAACAAATAAAGAAGATTACTAAAGTAATCATTAAAGACCCAGTGCATGCTAAAACTAAAGGAAGTGGAAAAAGATTAATTTCTGAAAGGGAAAAGGTTGCTCATAAGAAAGATAAAAGAAGATGCAATGGATGTGGGAAGTGGGGTCCTGGCCATGACAAATGTAATTTTCCAATATGGAAAAAACTGTAAGTGTTTAATTCATTTTATTCATTTATATTTGATTGATTCTTTAATTTTGTTTGTTGAATTATTATATCCTTATTTTCTTCATTCTTTAAAATGATTTGCTTGCATGATAAGATCTCTCACGTGCCAAGAACCATCAATGAATGAAGTTGATATGCGTGAAGAACCATCAGATGATGAGGTTGATATGCATGAAGAACTATCGGATGACGATATTGATATGCATGAAGAACCATCGGATGACGAGGTGGACACGTTAGGTCATGACACACCACTATCTTAATAATGTAATCAATAGCAATTTTTTAATTTACCCATTTACTTGGTAATTATGTAATTATGACTACAAAAAACCATGCATATGAAACACAAGAGTAGTTGATGATTAATTGAATGAAAGAATAAATGGGTATTATTGTCCTGTTTAGATTGAAAGAATCTACAACATAGAAATGGAAACCCCATGGAAGGAATGAAATCGTGCTTCTTCTATGAATATTTTTTAGGGAATTGAAAGCAGATTCCCTTAAACTTTTTTCATAAACAGTAGAGAAGTTAGATCCCGTGAAAATTGAATCTATTTCCAGAATATCAGTGTATATTTGATCAAACGCAGCACTGATTCACAAAAAGGATCTTGCATGTGTTGTCATCTTGGCACTTAGTAAAACTGCAAACCAGTGTATGATTCACTGTCTTAAAAGTCTGTATTGAATAACTGTGCCCTACTCTGGAGTATTCTTTTCTCTGTTACTCAAAACTTGAAACAGAATAATATATGGCTGATGGACAATGCACTGAAAACTTGTAGTCCGTATATAGCAAATCATTGCTTGTGTTTGTTTGGTAGCTAATGCAAGTTTAAAGGAAGAAAACGAAAGTTTAGTATGGCTGCCTGCTAGGATGGTGTTTGCAAATGGTTATACTATACAAACAAAAGAAAACAAAAGAGAACAGCACCGAGAAGATTCTGCACACATGAAACAGAACATATTCCATGTTTTATCATATTCCAGAACATGGGTAAAAGTGTCATCTAGATGAACAACTAGAAAGTCCAATCAATTGATATGGACCGTCCATCATCTCCAGCTCATATTTCATGGGGCACCTATGAAAATCACATTGATTGAGAATTTAAAAATAAAACTAATTATCTAATATGTAGCCTATAAAATGGGTGGTCCAGATCATCTATGGAAAAATAGATCCAATCAATGATCATGGAATGCTTGTAGTTCCACACAATTGCTTTTATTAGCATATTCTATCTGATCCATGGGTTCGAAAACATGTGGCTATATGAGGGAAGGCCATCTTTTGGATGGATAGGATCATCAAGTTGGTGCCAGTGGACTGAACGGCCACCCAGATTGATGGACTAAAAACTACTGTCCATGTGTTCCCATAGAATAAAGAGCAATATAACTTATAGTGTGGTGGCCCTCATAACTTTTTAACGGTGGGTGTCACTTTCACCCCCGTTTTTTGTGGTGGGGTCCTCTCGAGCTTTGGATCTCCCTACTTCATGTGGATGGTGTACATAGAAGGTGTACACCTGTATGTACTGAAATAGCCAAAGCCGGTCAGCACGCTGGCTCCAATTCAAAACAAAAAATGAACAGGGACTTGTAGTCCTCTGTTGTGTGCCACCATCACAATTCGAAAGTCCAATTCGGACCATCCATTAGACCATCATGGCCCATATTACCATCGCCTAGGTGGCAGTATTTCAAATGACAACATAGATTGGTTTTTAACCGTCCAAACGTAAGACAAATGGCAGAACAGAAAACCACGTGGGCCACACTGAATCTAACCCAAAACCAGTCAATTCCAACTGGTTTTTTGAGCTTAATCTGGTGGGCGGCATGGATTTTGCAAACGTCAGCTGAAGTGGGCCCGGCCGAGCATTAGCGCAACTCTCTGCATTAAGATACGCGTTTCCGAGAGAAGACCGGACTTCCGTCCGTTGCACGATCATGGTGGTGATCGGACCGTCCAAAAGATTCCCAGGGGCTGGCCGTTCATCATCAAGAAGTCTGAATGGCTCAGATTCCGAAAGCAGCCACTCCCTAGGCACAAAAAGAGATCAAACACAAGGTTTCTTTTGCTTTGGATCATGTCGTAATATGGTGTCTCCAAATGGATGGACGGTATAGATACAAAACACACATCACGGTGTGGCCCACAAAACATCGTGATGTCACTTCAAAAGGACCCGCGTGCGTCCGAAAAAACTGCTGCGCGAGACTTCTATACGGAGAGTCTCTCCTGCTGCATGACGGATTAATCCTAGCGGCTGTTTTGTATCTAACGGCTCCCATAGGAGCTCGTATTTAAGCTCCGTGCGGCACGGTCCGCAGGAGACCGGGACTCTCTCTGTGTGTGTGTGTATATATATATATATATATATATATATATATATATATATATATATATATATATATATATATATAAAATCTTAGTCCGATGATCCTAACCATCTACACGAAGGCTAAAGAAATGGATAGTCCATATTATTCTAAGCCATCCATCATGTCGGTTCCACTCTTAAATCAATACACCAAAATATCTAGGTAGGAATGGCTGGGATTTTGGTTTGAAAACGGTTCAAGGCTATGTCTAATTTGAAATGGTTATAATTTATAAACCGTGTTTAAATTTGTACCTATTTTGACAACCAACATTGCTATTTCTAATATTTTGTTGTGTGTCTCACTTGTATTTTGGATATTTTTAATTCTTAGGATTATGTTCTGTTATTATATTTTAAAACAGAAGGACAGATTGGATTTGTTTTGGAGACCTCTTTGGAGCCCACATAGCCTTAGAGACAGTAGTTTTTATTTGCTGTAGATTATCGAATCGATTTCTTCTTTTTTTTCCTGAAACCCTCATTCGCATGGTCACACGACCTCTCTCTCTCTCTCTCTCTCTCTCTCTCTCTCTCTCTCTCTCTCTCTCTCTCTTCCTCTCCTGATATCATTACCCATTTCCTCTCCCGCCTGCCCATTTTTTACTGCTATCCTTTAGAGAGAGAGAGAGCCACAAAAACCCTAAGTGTGGTTGTTGGAGAGCTTTAATGACGATTTATTGGCTGTCTGCTGCCATTTCTATGCTCTCTCCAGCTTAGAAATGGAGGAAATGCCACCTCTTCTCCGCTTTTCGCTCTCTCCTCACATGCAAAATCTCCCTATTTCTATGGAGAACTGCTTTTCTTTTCCGTCGTATCGTGGAATGATATTATTATTCAATTTCTCTGCATTGGATGTTGTTTTCGCAAGCAAAAAACGGTTAGAGAAGTCATTTCTTTTTTCTATTTATGAGGAGAGTCATTCCTACAAAGTAGAAGAAAATGCATCTTTTTCTTTTCTTTTCTTTTCTTTCGAGCTCTTGAAAACTGCTTGGAAATGCTAGATCTCGGTGTATTTTTTCTTGATTTTGTGTTTTAGAAGTTTCAAAACCGCTCTGGTATTTGGAATTCCTGTTTCATTTTCTGCTCTTAAACGCTTAGATCTCAGTTTTTTATGAAGGCTTGTGGTACAACACTCAATCTTTGACGAAAATCGAAGCACACTACTTCGTCTTTGACTAGATCTACAGAAGCAAGCCTGCTTTTCAGTTCTTATTGAATTTCTTGGTTTCAACGATCTATAAAAGGTAAAAGGAAAAGGCAAATTAAATAAATGCTCTTCTTTTGATTGAAACAGCCGATTTAAAGCCCGCCAGCATGATCTTTGAGAGAAGTCTCTCTGGAACGACTCGTCTTTTCATGAAAATGCCCCAAAATCGGTAGTTTTACTGCCTCTTCTTCGGTTTCGATTCAAAATCTTGTAGATTGGGGGGGAGAGAGAGGGAGAGAGAGAGAGAGAGAGAGAGAGAGAGAGAGAGAGAGAGAGAGAGAGAGAGAGAGAGAGAGAGAGAGAGAGAGAACTCCGTCCCTGCCGTGGATTTCATTGAAATGGAAGCTTCCTTCATCTTCTCTGTGATTTTTATTCTCTTGTCGCTTTTGTCGCGATTGCTTGTCGATCCGGTTGAAGACCAAGAAGCTCTGCTCGATTTCATTTCAACATTTCCATTTTTAGGATTTACGTTTCTGTGAAGAAATCCCATTTCCATGTAAATAACTTGATTTTTTTCCCTTTCATTTTCTTGATGCTTTTCAGGTCGTTTTCCTAGCCTATCTTAGGATGTAGTTCTAAACATTAAGCATATTCAAATCTCAGATGGACCACACAACAAGAAATAGTGATGATTGAACACAACGCCCGTAATGTTTATTTGCCATCCAACTTGTTGATAAGGTTAACGAACTAGATGAAGCGAAGCTACAAGGATTAGTTTGATCAAAGAGGCCAGGAAGATGCTTATTGAGTTCTTCTTCACAGATGAATATAGAGGGCCTAGTTCCTGATATGGTAGATCTGCTAGTGGAAAGCCATGATGTTGAAGAAATGTTTGATGAGATATAAGGAAGGCTACTGAGGTTAGTCTTGTGTTGCTATTTAATTTTCTATAATAAATTATTTCATTCTATGCTACTTGTAGTTTAATCATTTCGATTAATTCATTCTATAATCATTTGATTTTGACCATTTTGTTCTCTAAGAGGAACAATAACTTGGAGGATGAACTATTGGATTGCTCAAATTTCACTCATGACATTTAGCTGTTCTGGTTATGTGGGAACCATGTTGCCTTCTCTGTTTTATCATTTTTACATAGTTGTACAGAAGCTGAGTTCACTAGGTGGATAGATGGTCTTGTTCTTCAGGTGGCCTTATCAAAGAATCTTTGTGAACTGGTCGTTCTTTGCTTTGGGGAATTGGTTCAAGACAATGTCAACCTGAAAGGCAAACACACTTATAAACATGATTCTTCAGTTAGACTGCATTATGTTCTTCTCAATACCTCCATATTTCGGTGCAACCCCATCCTATTTGAGTTTGGATAAATGGTGCAGTGTTTTCTACTTTTTTTCTTTAATAATTACAGTGGAACAAATATTCTATATATTAACCATTGAGGAAATATAATGAAGAAACTACTTTAACATCACTTTAATAATTACTAACTTGAAACTCACATGGATGTTTTGCAGATTTCTTCAAATCTCCAATATAATGAGGAAACTACTTCAACATCACTTTGCTATATATATGGCATCATAACTGATGTTTGGCATGAAAAAAAAGCAACATAAAGTTTCATGTTGAGGAGTGTTCAAGTGTTGGGCATGACAAAAAGCAAAGAGTAGGAAGTTTTGTCATGAAAATACATATATGATGACATGTGAACTCGCTGAAATTTTATGTTGATCACAAGGTTAGAACACTTCATAAACATCTGTAAGGAAGATGATTGGATTGCTAAATGCTTGGTGAAACTAATTTCTGCAGTAGCCTTGGAATTTATATGCAAGTGGTGCTTTTCCCTTAATATATTTTAGTTGATCCGGGTAAAAGTGGACTAGTGAGCTCAGTTGCCCTTTTATAATCCGTATAATGCTGTTATTTCTTTTGATGAATTCTCATACTTGTATTTTGTAACAGGTAGATGGAATGGATGCTCTTGCCATGAAGCAAGCATGCAAATTTGCTAAGGAGCATGCTTGAAAAAATGGACCTATTGTGAGTATATTTAATAGGTTCTATATTTCTATGAATTTTCTCTGTTGAAGTCCTTATTGTGATCATTGCTACTGATTTCAAATCATTTGTGGTTGTAGTTCCATTGTTTATGGGTTCCTGTTGCTTGGAAATCATTTTGCTGATTTGCTTTCTTGATTTTTAAATTGGTGGTGCCTTGCTTTGCCATGGGCAGAAGGCCAGGCATCCAATCTGAACCTCCATACTGACACAGTTAAGGGTTAAAAATTGGAATGTGATTATTAAAGAAATCCCTCCGCCTCATGAGAAAAGATCACTAAACCTCCCATTCAGATGTTGTAGTAGCACAGGCCTAGTCTAATCATGGGCATAAAGAAGCCAAGAAATGGACTATCTCCAATGAGGGTCTATCTTGTTATGTAATCAATTTGATAGCTTCACAATTTCAAGTATTAATCTACTATTGTCAATGTCCATAAATTGGTAAAATAAATATTTCATTAAAGTTGTTGGTTACATTGTGGGGAAAGCACAAATTGTTCAAAAAAATTCCTGAATAAAAGAAGTATGGTCTAAGAGTCGAATATCTATCAAGCTTGATGAATGTTGTTGGTCAAGCATCTAGTAAATTAACATTACAAATTAGTGGCTTTTTCTTGATATGGAATATCATGCTTTCAAAGAATGAATCCTTTTGGATCTGTGTTGGTTGAAATGTGAGATCTGATCTTTCATCTTTCTCTGTCTAGCTTTTTATCTGAGAATTTTCATCTTTCCTCTTACGTTCTTAATGTTGCGATGTTGCATCATCTAGTTAGCATTAGATGCCTTTACTTTTCCATTTTGTGTATAACTATCTTGTGAGATGGTTGGCTCAATTGTTTTTTGTTGCATTGAATGGTTGGCATAGACAATCACTTTTATTTATTTATTCTAGTCATGGTATCCTCCGCATGCAGCTTCCTACAATTGAGATTGACAAGGTCTTTGTTGTGAACAACACATCAGTGGTCTAAGATGAAGTCCTAGCCCATAGGGTGGGCCTTATTCCCATCAAAGGTGACCCAAGGCTGTTTGAATTGGGGTTATTGGTACATTTATTTTGGTAGAAATAAATTTATATTGTTTGCATCAGTTCTATTATTTTAACTTGGTATTTGTTTGAAGGATTTTTGAAACTTTTCTCTGACACCTATGTTTGCAATTTCTCCAAAATTATGGCATTAATATCTGCATAGGGAACAGTGATGTGGACTGGGTTCCTCTGAAGTTTCTCATACTTATTTTAAGCTTGGGCAAGAGTTTCTAATTGGACAGGAAAATTTCACTTATTACACTGTTGATGTCGAAATGGAGACAAGCTAGCATGATTACTATACTAGATCAACCGAGTTCACCAACAAATTATACTGTCTTTGAAAAGTTTACTGGGCCTTTTCTTTTTATATTGGTATGTAAAGTAGGCAATTATTGTCCTCATGTTTTCCCCACTATAGCCACTAGTTTTCCTACAATTTGGAATTGATACTAGAGGTGTTGTAATTGTGTTTACTGGTATACAAGGGGAGCTTGTGTCTTTTACGAAATTAGCTTACTCCATATTTTGGTCCAGCCCTAACATAAATGATGTGATTCTACCGAGATCCATAAGAGGAAAGCTAGGAGGCCCAAGCCAATGTCAGTTGGCTTCTTCAACAGATACTGTTGTGTTGCAAGCTATATGTTTCTTTTCCTTTTGTTAATCTCTATCTGAATTAATTGCATGTTATGATCTGAGAATGCCAAATTCATTGTATTTGTACTTGTCTTCATGAGATACTATAAAGAAATTGGACCTTCTGTTACGTTATATTATTTGATAAGTCAAGGCCTTGATACTAGTACATCCATCTCTATCGAGGGTATTTTGGAGGGGGTGACCTTTGCTAATGTGTTGAATTCATTATAGAGCATCATGATCATAATCTGAAGACATGGCCATAGGTGTAGCTGTTCTTGTTTGGTTTAAGATTATTGTTGCACCATATATTAATCTTTATTCCAGCTTTTCTCCTTTATTTTCACTCAATTTTAGCAGATGGAATTACATATGACATTTTTTACTCTAAATTCTCGTAATAAATCAACATCTTTTGTAGGAAAATGATTTCCATAATGGATCATAAAATCCTTTGACTTGGCTAGTAATATCACTGTAGACAAATCAAAGCTTCTCTAGAAAATTAATCTTGGTGTCAGATCCTTCACGTGGTTGAACAAATTTTTTCAGTAAAGACGCTTGCCTCCATCTCATCATAGTGTGTACATTTAAAAATTGACATTTTCCTCAATGATGCCTTTACTTTCTTATGGAATTTCTCATGGAAAGTTATTTCGTCTCCATCATATGATTCAGAGGTATGTTCAAGTATATATGGGATTTTGTCATGTCGATGTGATTTTGAAGACTGAATTTCCATGATTGCTATAATTTTTCATGACCTTCATTCACTGATTGATTTTTTCTCATGCTATCAACAATGATTGATTTTTTTGCTTTGTTATGTCCCAAAGTAAACCAGAGCAAAAATTCACCTAGCAGCCTATGAAGTGTTGGTGCCTGTTTTGAAAGCATTGTATACTGCTTTCTGTCCATTGGCTTTTGATATGATAATGACCCATAATAAATCAGCAAGTACAAATGGAGGAGCCTGCTGGTATTTGAATATTTACTATAGTTACTGCTCTCCATTGTAGATATGATGATCTCTATTTGCATATAGATTAACATTCAATTTCTCCAACTTAATAGATAATTCCAAAGTTAATATGTATGGAAACACTACACCAAAACTTTAGTTTAGGAACGACTATGATTTTTAAGAAAGGGCCCTTTCTAATTGAAAACATCTTAAAATCGCTCCTAAATGGTACTAAACTCGCGATGAGCCCTATTCTCTCTCTCATTTTTCTTCTCATTTCGTCGTTGTCGAGATTTCTTTTTGCTCTCATTTTTCTTCTCTCGTCATGGCCAATTTCTTCTCTTGTTTTTTCTTCTCACTTTATGATTATCATTCATATTATATAGGGCATAACTTTTTTGGTTTGTAATCTTTGTTCTGACCATAACTCTTATGATTCTGGTTACCTGTCCAATCTCAAGGGTAAATGGTGTTTCTCATTCAGCCGTGGTTGCAGATCGAATGGGATTGAGTAATGTTGCTGGCCTCGGAGTTCAAATGCAATTTAAATCAGCAATCAATAAAAATTTGGGTACTAACAATCTTCGTAGTGAAAAGAATGTAAGTATTTACCATGGATGGCAGGTGGCCACCACATTGCAATATATTTTTTTTAATTCATGGTTCATACATATTGCACAATAGAAAGAAAAGAAGAAGAAGAAGAAAGAGGCTCTCCCATATCACTAAGATTCTGTGTTTCCATACTGTCCAACCAGTTATGGACTTTTCAATGTGGCACATCTACTGATGCTAGGGTGGAGTAGAACTTGTACAATTCTATTTGGTTCAAAATCCATCCAAATTTCCATCGTTTAAAAAATTCAGCATGGTTAAAACTGAACTAGTCTTGAAAAGGTTTTGGAGCTGGCTAGGAATGGTGCTAGAGACAATAAGAAGTCCAACATCATTCCAAGGCATTTTCTTTTGGCTGTCAAAAATGATGAGGAGATTGGGAAATTGCTAGCTAGTGTGACAATTTCAAGTGGTGGTGTTTTGCCAAACAAACTCTGTTCACCTACCTAAAAAGTCTGAGGAAGCATCAAAATCTCCAGAAAAGGATTGATTGGGTTGGGATGAATGCTTGGGCCCCACTTTGTAATTCTTATTTAATGGATTTTTTGAAAATTTCTTCAAAGTTGTAATTTTGGTTTTGGTGTTGGGATGGTCTTTCTTGCTTTCTTTTCCTTTTCTATATTTTGTAAATAATCTTACTGTTGAGGTTTAGATGTATGTGCTTCAACAAAAGAATGCAATAGATGTTATCATTGGATCTCCATTAATAAAGTTTCTCTAGGTTTTAAATATAAAAAGTTAAAATTAAAAAAAATAAAAAAGCAGGTTTTAAAATTGTTCCCAAAATTTTGATTTTAGAGACTGATCACAAGAAAAGTAACGGTTTAAAACCGTTCCTAAAGTACCATCCCTAAAATTTGAAACGGTACTCGAAATGGTAAACCACTTTTTTTTTGCGATGCCTCATTTAGGAATGGTTTTAAACCGTTCCTGAAGAAGTTAGGAACGGTTTAAAACCGTTCCTAAATGACATTTTTAGTGTACCGAATGTTCATCATTCTCCTCAAGTTTTGTAAGATGATCCTAAGCATCCATTCAATTGCTAAGGAAATGGATAGTCCATACCATATTACGAACAATTTGATTATCGTTCTAGACCATTCATCACGTAGGTCCCACCCTTGATTTCCCACTTTTGAAAAATCGTGTGGGTTCTAATTTTCCAATCAATGCTTGAGAAAAGTGCCAGATCCAAAGCTCAAGCGGGCTACACCACATAAAGCATTGTGCATTGAATGCTTTCCACCCAAAACTTCCTGGGGCATAGAATTTTTGGAACAAGCTAATATTTTCATTTTCCCTTCATCCAGGTCCGTGTAACCCTATGAATATGTTGGATAGTAAATAAACATCATGGTGGGTTCTAAGAAGGATTCAACGGTGGGCGTGATCATCCCCACTGCTTTCTGTGGTGTGGTCCACTTGAGTTTTGGATATACCTCTTTTTTGGACTCATGCCTTAAGTTGATTTTAAAAAATGGATGAACATTGTGGATATAATATCCATCATGAGGGGCCCACACAACTTTGCCACGTCAAAATGGCACCGAGCTTGGTGTTGTGCTCTCTGCTATGCAATCAGAGTCCAGTGATACTTTTTCGGGGAATAAGCAGGGATGAGAGGACGCCCACCCCTTTTTCACCAGCCATCTTGATGTATACTGGGTTGGAGCTAAAAAGTCAGGCTAACCCATGATTCGAATGGTCCATAGCAATGAGAAAAGTAGTTGGGAGAGAGAAGTCCACCCTTCATTCATACAGGGCTCACTGTGATGAGCATGTGAAATCCACTCCAACCATTAGATGCCTCACGAAAGTTGGGCTTGAGGCTCAAAAAAGTAAGCTGATACATGATTCCAGTGAGGCACACCAGGGAAAAAAGGTTGGAGGGTAAGTTTTCTACGTACACTAATTTTCCAATCTTGTGATCCATGTTAATCACAGATAGAGATGATTCTTGGGCATTGGGTCCAACATGAGGTGCCACACCTAATGATTAGGATCGATTTTACATTAACACTACGGTGTGATCCACCCAAGCAAGTCATCCTTTTTTGTAAAGTTACATGAAAATAACTAGTATATTTATTAAACTTCTTTCACTTATACACACACACACACACTCACGCTGGTGGAATTTCACCACCTATGGGTACTCAAAACCCTCGACCGGGAGTTGAAACTCCTGAGAGTCTACCACCCGGGCAAGAGTAAGGACCCTAATTTAACATTAAATACTCCCTAATTTCTAAGTTAGTTGTACGACCAACTAGTTATGTGTAACAATTCTCTATAGGCTTTTGTGTGTG